>OZ059836.1:11477496-16277496 GCA_964057195.1 Orthosia cruda | reverse complement strand
CATGGGGCGGGACACTTGACTCTAACAAAAAATAGCAATTTAAAGCTTAATTTTACGGATCCCTGAATCAAAACATGGTTTTCAAGATCCGTATTATTTTTGAATGGCCCATCCACCGATACCCCACACCATGGGACAGATGAGACAAAAAGCGTCCCGACTTTACGTGTACAGGAGGTACCCTTTTATTTTTTTGTCATGGTTTTATAATACCATTTCTTCGGCGTGATTAATATGTATATCCATGCTAAGTTATAGCTTTCTAGTACTAAGAGCCTTTTTCTTATTTTATTAGCTTGGAGAAATGCTCATGCATACTGCGCCACCTCTGGGAGATAGCGCAGTTATGTGGGACTCGGGGTGCAAGTTGAAAGAAAAACTGCCCTGGGTGGGTGGACGGTTTTGGCGGGCGGCTTATTTCAATACACGACGAAAGGTCACGGTTCCAAACACAGTTCATCATCCATGACTGTCTGTGAAGGGAACCGGGCTAGAGGTGGGACTGCTAGTCCGTCGCTGCGGTGGCCATCTAGTGCTGCTGTGGCGGGAACACGGGCACGCGTTAGCAATCACCGCGAACCCGCCGCGGCTGTCCGTCACCGGACCCTACTTTTGGATGAACCACCATCACCGGCGCACCAGAACACACGCCGTGACCACCCCAGGGACCAAACCAGCACATTGGTGCCAGACGACCCCGTGTATGGCACCCTTGGTCTCCCTGTGACGGGTCAGGTCAGTGGCCCGGCCACCTACCACTTTTAGGCCGTACGGGAAAGGGACCTCTCCTGCAGCCCCAACACATCCGCCATCAGACGGTGGTCGACAGAGAGCCTGGGTTGGTATTCAAACGTTAGATCAGACAATCATTCTAAGCATGCTAACTTTATTCATCATTCTATTCTCTGCTCACCACAGGTATTTTTGTGCCAGTACGAGTATGTACACAGGCATATCTATGTATATCAACTCACTTGTCTAGGGTAGCAAGATGTTCATTCTGCATTTTCCACACAGCTCCCCACACATGATTATTTTCGCTTGGTACTGTGGTAGCCACTGCACCTCCCCAAAACTCGTTATACTGCACGAAGTCTAGCCTGTAATTCTGTAAAAAAAAAAAAGATGATCATCAAAACTTGGCAATAAGTCGCATACGAAGGGTTCCGTACTATTATCTCAAAAAACGGCAAAAAAACCACGTTTGTTTTATGGGAGCCCCACTTAAATATTTAGTTTATTCTGTTTTTAGTATTTTTTTGTTAAAGTGGCAACAGAAATACATCATCTGTGAAAAATTCAACTGCCTAGCTATCACGGATCATGAGATACAGCCTGGTGACAGACTGACAGACAGATAGACAGACAGACGGACCGCGGAGTCTTAGTAATAGGGTCCCGTTTTTACCCTTTGGGTACGGAACCCTAAAAATGTGGACAAATGTGTAGCAGGGACATATTACCCGAAAGACGTTCACTGCTGAACATAGGCCTCCCCCAAGCGTCTCCACATTGACCGGTCCCGCGGGTGCGTCCCGCATCCAGCGGATCCCCGCAACCTTCACCGTCATCGGTCAGGTACGCAATAGTAGTAGGTAAACGGTTGCCCACGGCTTCGCCCGTGTAAAAACTGGTTTATCAACCCAAAGGAACACACTACCTATACCGAGATAAAACTCGAGATGAAAGCCAATGTCCTTCCCAAGGTCTTATACTATATTCATACCAAATTTCGGTCAGTGAGTCACTTTAGGAGGGTCATCTAAATCGGTTCAAGCGTTTAAGGTCATACCACACTTATCAACTCGGAAAAGGATCGTAACCGTATCGCCTTTCGCCTCGCCGTCGAACAGGCGTCCACATTACGTAAGTACGTAACCAATGCAGATCAGCAGCTCCGATACGTCGACTCGGCTACGGCTAGGCGACGCCGCGCTTTCGGCTCGCTGACCACTAGTTGACCTGGCTGGCACCAGATCAGATGACGAGCTGCAAGCGTGCAAGATGACCTCGCACCGCACCGCGGTTCTTGAGGGTCCAGAGGCGAGGCGATTACGTTACGATTCCGATTAGTATGCGTGGCAGTAGGGAGTTTCATACAAAAATATGACGATACGATTGATACGGTGACGATCTCTTTCCAAGTTGATAAGTGTGCTATGACCTAAAGAGTAACAAATAAACAAAAAGAGTCACTTTTGCATTTATTACATTAGTATGGATTTCTTGAGATAAATATCTTGGATTTTTAATGTGTCGTGGCCAGATCATAGAATTAATCACTTCATGATGTGGGTAACGATTTTGTGGCGTCAAACAAATAAACATGCAAATTAAATAACCGTAGAATGATTTTAGCTAGCTTGATCTTCGTTGTTGGTCTGTTTGGCGCCGCCTCAAAATGCTAGACTAAAAGTTTATTTTTTGCTTTTTAGTTCCTTATTCCGTCGGTTACATTTTTTGTTAAAAAGGTTTTTTTTTTCTCTTTTTAATTTATTTAAATACATCAGAATCGGTTCACAATTGAAAATTCAGTGGAAAAATATTAATAAATGCCTTTAGAGATGGTTTTTATTTTTAACCCCCGAAGGAAAAAGAGGGGTGTTATAAGTTTGAGGTGTGTTGCTGTGTATCTGTGTGTCTGTCTGTGGCATCATAGCGCATCAACGGATGAACCGATTTTGATCTAGTTTTTTTTTTGTTTGAAAGGTGATTGTGTCGAGAGTGTTCTTAGCTATGTTTGAATAAATCGGTTCAGCCGTTCAAAAGTTATGGGCGTTGTATTGTTTGAATCGGGATGTTTTCGCAAGATAACGGGGGGATTTTGAAATTTTACTTGTTAAAATTTGAATGGGAATTTTGCGGTTTTTTGAAATTGGATCACTCTATAAAAAGTTATGCGTAGTCATACATTAAAATATACATGTCGAATTGAGAACCTTCTCCTTTTATATCGTCGGTTAAAATGTACTAATAATGCGTTCATTTTAAAGTGAGGTTAAATATCTATACGACACAATACTTTACGAATTTTATGAAAGACACTCTAAGAACGAGCGCAACTTAAAAACATCCGTGTAGTTTGGAACGTATTTCGCAGGTTAGTAGATAACAATCTCAAATAGTATTATTTAGTGGTAATCTTTTTATAATTAGAGCTATTTTAATATTTATCTATTGACCAAGATTACTCAGATTAAACGTATGCCAGTAACTTTGAATTAAAACAATTTGTTTCTACTTACATCAAGCCGTCCAACGCCCAAGAATACCGCTGAAGGGTTATTTATATGAATCCTTTTCTTCAACAAATTACTACCATAAGCAAAATAATGGAAATAATCCTTAGACGGTTGCAACATCATGCAGCAAAGAGTGAGGCTTATAATTTTTATTATGTAAGCAAGAACTAGAATTTGGACTATTGACATTGTTCATGTTGTTCATCTTGCGTTATGTCAATGTCACTTGTGAATTGACAGAATCATATAGAGTTTGTAATCTATGGAGAATTGAATCAAAATAGTTTGTATTGCAACGATGGAAAGCCTCCCACATGCTGGACCGATAACCTAATGAGGGATGAGAGAAGCAGCAGAGGACTTTTTTTGCTAATAAGACGATGGTGATGGTGAGTTTATAAATTTAAAAAAAGTCAGTATTTTTCTTTTTTTAGTTTTTCGTACCTCGAAAGGAAAAAACGGAACCCTTATAGGATCACTTTGTTGTCCGTCCATCCGTCTGTTTGTCTGTCAAGACCCTTTTTTCGTGTGGAGGTATCAAGCTGAAATTTATATCAAATACTCAGGTCTACAGTCCCTTAAAGCTGTGAAAAACTCAAACTTCTAAGCCAACGCAATCAAACGATACTGCCGTTTATGCCGCAAATTGCCGCAAATTTTCGACACTCGCAAGGGAATCAAACCCTACAGGGTACTTCCCGTGAACTCAGAATCTTAAAATTTGGTACGAATCAAAGTCTTATAACACAGATAACGGAATAATTGCGAAAACCGTATTCTTTTTGTTACAATCATATAATAAAAATATTTTTAATAATTTTAAACTTACTAACCCTTTTCTCATGAACGCGTAGAGGTATTATATTGAAAATCATATCAAATACTCAGGTCTATAATACCTTTAAGCTGAGGTTTGTACGGAACCCTCGGTGCGCGAGTCCGACTCGCACTTGGCCGGTTTTTTTTATTATAGTGGTTAAGCTTCCGCTTGACCACTATCTTATTTTTTGTACATACTTACTTAATTTTGTAGGTACAAATACCGGTTAAAAACATATTAAGTACCAAAATAGAAGATGATGCCAATGTAATAATGTTTTCAGTGCGATCATCTTAGATACTAAAATTGTCTGTTATTAAAGCCTGGGCAGATTCTGAATGGAAGCTTAAATCTGAAGCTAATTTTGCGCAGCTTATAAGCCACAATGTTATTTGTTTACCGACGGTCGTGGTGTTTGTCTTGATATCAACTTGGGAATTGTTATTAAAAGCTTTAAGAGATTGGTAAATATATCCTTAGTCTTTTGGATATTCTGTATTCGCTTGTCATCGTATTGGAATTTGTTATTGGATGTCTAGAATAGATATCTATTTATTGAAAGTGGAATTATCACTGAAAAAGTCACGCTTGTATTTATTGGATCGAGTGATTAGGATTTTTTGTCGACCTTCTTACAATTTGATGAGGTTCAAGCACTGACCTCTATCATACAAGTACGCTGGACTTCATATTATCGATGACAAAATGAAGACATTTGATTTTCGCCATTTTGGCGCTGATAGTAACGTGAGTTAACGTGAGAGTCCATGGAACTAATATTAAAGATGGGATCCTGATGGATGGGGGCCTTCGGTAAAAAAATACTTTTATGGGCTTTATCGATCGTGAAAATAATTTAATAAGTAAGAGAAAAAAAACAGTTATTTTTATTATGATTAATTTTTAAGTAATAGAATGGTGCTGTAAAGGTTAACTTATAAATATTTTCAGTCAGATTGCAAGCTATAAACTAGTGGATAGCGTGCTAGTAAAGTTATAGCGCATTACTGTCAGATCAGTGAGATTTAAATATGGGGATAGGCTAACAACTTATCCTTAAAACTAGTATATTTGAGCAAGTATCTCCTCGCTCAATTACACTAGTTAGTTAATACTTACAATCGTTCGGATTCTCGGTTGGCGCTCATCGGATTCGTGAGGGGAACATCTTTTTTACAATAATAATAAATGAGATGAATAATCATTTACAACGGACCTATTTCTCGCTCTCATACAGGAACGTGGTGATTGGTACAAGAGAGAGGCCTGTGCTCAGCAGTGGGCGAATTCGGGCTGTGGATGATCATGATGATGTTTCCAGAATTTAGTATTACATATTGCTTTTGAACATATTATTACTGATTTTAAGGCATTCGTATAACATTCATCACCAATACCACTATGAGATATTTAGTTCCAATACTACGAGAAGTTAATACAGTAGATGAGTGATACGCCTTGCCAAGTCTACTATTTTGATATTAGTGTGATTTAAAAAAATCACTAATACCGATATATTAGTTACAATATTATAATATTTCCAGGCGAATATATTGGTATTACCTAATTTTGAGAAATATTGGTATAAACCTATCTGTAAATGTGTCAATTTTAGTACCTGAGAACCTCGAGCGGGGCGCTTTGAATCAGCACAAAAATCAACTGTCATTTCATATAGTATGTTTAGTCCAGCGTACTTGTATGATAGAGATCAGTGGGTTCAAGATTTTGAGACCAATTTTAATTTTAATTCTAATCAATCCACCACATTCATGGCGACAGCCACAGTTGGCACATTCAGAGACAAAAATTTGTTTGCCTGAAACACAGGTTTGAAAGAACATAAATCGGGCAGGTCCCTACCAAAAATAGAAATTCTTGTATAAAATCTTGCAGTTGCTATACAATATTTTATATATAAGCACTATGTATACCATTGTTTTAGAAATAATACTACTGCACCTAATGTACATTTTTTTTAACGTACATACTTTTTAATAAATTATTCATATTGTTTTTCTTAACAATAAGGGTGGTTACGCACTACATCCGAGTTCGTGATTTGAGTTCTAAGTTCTATCCAACCTGTTAATGAATTATGACGAATTGAGTTCGTATGTAGTGCGTAGGCTTCCCTACAAGAAGTACTACGGCTACTTCGGATTTTTCTTGGTTTGGATCGGATGCAGTGCGTAACCGCCCTAACACTGATAATCACGGTGATGAGTTAGTAAGATTAAAATTGCCGATGAAATCAAACCAAGACCAATAAGCCAATAAAAACGATAAATCCTACATTCAAAGCTCACAGAGATAGTCGACAGTCGTATCTGTTCGTGACACATCCGTCTCGTCGCCACATGTACGGTATTAGTGATATATGGCGCACAAATCCAACGATCACAATATACTATGTCGAGGATTATTAGGGGATCCTACTGGCTTAGTCTTGCTCGGTGGTCCCTCAGACCCCAATGTTTTTTGTCATACACATGATATGACATACGGTCGAGTGCGTTTGAAGACATCTGCCAAATTTTTAGTGGCCTCAAATGAGCACGTTTGATGGGAAATAGTTATGGCAAATGTTGTTGTAATTTGGTTTAATGAGCTTGTTCACTATGAGCGTGCAATTGTACTTGTGAATTAGGAGTTTAAGTTTTCATTCTGTATTTTTTTTATCGTACTTTGTTATTTGAATACATCTATTTTATAACACATTACTTTTCGTTGCAATCTAATTGAAATGAAAATTATTTTTTGTTGTTATCCTGGCTTATAATGCCAAGCAAAGTAACTCCAAGTCCCTAAAAATGGAGATCTCATCTAGCAAGATTGTACGTGACCACAGCATGCCCAAGTGTATATCAATTACCAAAGGAAATTATTTATGAAATTGATCGATATTATAGTAAGGGCCGATTTTTCAATAATGAGAAATAAAAATGGCCGTTTGACAGCTTTTTTAACCGCCGATGGAAATAAGGGTGTTATAAGTTTAACGTGTTTTGCCTGTGGAATCATAGCTCCAAAACAGATTTTGCTTTTGCTTGAAAGGTAACTTTTTTTCGAGTGTTCTTAACTATGTTTGATTACAGGTTCGATTCAGCTGTTCAAAAATTAACCCGCAGTTTACTCTTTGAATCTGGCTTTTTTCGCCAAACGATGTCATTATTACGTGTTTTGATAGATTGTCGATTGAAACGTGTCAACTACCATGTAAATTATATGTAGTTTAAAAAGCTTGAAATAAATAAAATAAATTTAAAATGTTTTTGTGTGGGAACCCCCACAAAAAAACCTCTAAGAAGCAAAAAATAAGCCTCGTACTCGCGTCGGGGAACCGCTAAGTAGATAAAATAAACTGCTATAAACGTTGGTGGTTCCCCGACCCGAGTACGAGCCTAATTTTTTCCTTTTTAGATGTTTTTTGTGCCGGGAGTTTTTTAAATTTTTATAGAAAATATGTCAAACGGCCATTTTTATTCCTCAGTTAAAAGTTATCAGACTATTGAAAAATCGGTCCTTTGTCTATAGGCCAATAAATTGCACATGGTGTGATTTACATAATCATATTTTTCTCCTTTTAAATACGTTAAAGGATTACCCAAATAAAAAAATTGGGCACGTGCCTCATAATTATTTGGCTCCAATTTCAATCCTACTTGCACACATTCTATTCTTCATCCCAAACTCGAACGCGTGATTTTTTTAATAACTTTTGTGAATACTGTCACCCCTTCATCCCATAAGGCTAATACTGGACTCATGTTCATTCATGATTTAGGGTTCCGTATTGTGTTAGCAGTGAAATTAGTATCGAAAGGTGTGACGTAGCACTCAATGGTTATTCATGCGCACGTAATGAATCCGGTTCATGTTATGATTTTATGGGGTTTAGAACCCTTCGAGTGGGTTATTTTTTAAATGGCCACAGCACGGGTACCAAATGACAATAGGGTCGCGTATTATTCCACAATTTAACATGTGGGCTGGTAACATTTGCGTTTTATTATTATAAACCAAGTACCCGAATACGAGACATCATTACCGCAAAATTTTGATAATATCCTGGGAATATTATTGGTAATATTATAAAGCAAGGGTTGATTAATATTAATACACGCATGCATATAAATAGAACTATTTATACCATTGTTTTAAAAATAATACTACTGCACGCTGCTGCTGTGAACTTACTTACTTTTTAATAAATTATTCTATCCTAATACGTAGGGAATCAAGAAAATCTTTAAATACGATAACATTTTCAAAATTATTTTGCAAATTATACAGCTATGCATATTTCACGATTCTCAGTAATTAAAATAACTAACAATTTCAACATACATAAGTATTATGCGATGATAAACGAATAAATAAATCAGATTATGTAAAAAAAAAAAAAATGTACATACAGTATAACACATCAAAATAATAGAGTATAATGCCTATAAGTGCTTTCAGTCTCATTCTTTTATGGTTATACATCTCTACCTAGACGATTTATATTCAAATGTACGTAATTCTCAGACAACAAACAGAAAAGCACATCAAAACAGGAATAAAACCAATGTCCTGAACTGCTTAGATAATTTTATAGACATATTAATATGCAACACGTCTGCAAATTGCTCAGTTAAACTCCAGTTAACGTACACTTCACAACACTTGGCTTAACGAGAGTTTTGCATGGATAATTTGTTTAAACGGAGTTTACCAGTTTAATCGTAGGTCAAGTAGGGACGGGCACCTAAGCGTTTTCTTAATTACACCTAAAATTATACAGTCTGTTGGGAGGTTTGGACCTACTGTCCGTTTTATATGAGTGACGTCATTTTGTTTTATGTGGCCCTAGCATTGCAGTGAAATGGAAAGACGTTTCATTTTTTACCCAACTGCCGAAGGAGGGTAATGTGTTTCAGTCCATGTATGTATGTATGTTTGTTCCTATGTGGCGTTCTAGAGACCAAACGCGTTGGCCGATTTTGATGATTCTTATGTCAATCGATTCGTCTTAACACTGCGAGTGTCATAGGCTATATTAAAATTGGATAAGAAAAATGGCGGATTTTGGGCGCCATTTTGTAGAGGGTAAATTTTTTTTTGGGGTTTTAAGAGGTGATTTCAAAAATATATAACACTCATATGTTTAAATAAACCTAATTAAAAAAAAATAACTAAAGAGTTTTAAATAAAAAAGTTAATACAAGAAAAAAATCATGCTGTGCAGTCGGAGGATACATAATCGCGAGCTGGCTGACCAAAACCAGATGTATCCTCCGACTGCACAGCATGATTTTTTTCTTGTTTACATCTTTTTAGTTCGCTTTTTAAGCAGTCGGGTTTTTTTTTAATTTAACTTCCTTTGACATAAGGCAAAAATAAGTAATAATATCAATGGCATGAAACATTCATGATCATCATCATCGCCTTTTAATGTTCCCACTGCTGAGACAGAAGCTTCCTTTCTGTAAGAGAGGGACCTGAACTGTTTTAAGCGTTTTACGGTGCATTTTTTATTCAAAAAGGAGCAATGCTCTTGGTGATATGTAGTTTTATCACAGCATGAGTGAACTATGCGACAGACGAATCGGTTCTCGCAGGAGGATAAAGAAAATAATTTTACTGTTCTGGATTTTATATAAGCTTTTTTTTAAACATTTGCCAAATCATGTTTGCAAACTTACCAAACCGACAATATCTACGCGACCACTTGGCCTTTGTCAGCCGGCCAACTCTAAGCGCTTAATGAAAATCGGCTTGCCCGCTTTCTGCATATAGAGAGGCAATTTACTGAAATGGTCGCATGCCTTCGAACTAATGCGAAATATTGCCGTGATCTGCTGATTTACAAACTTCAACTTTATTTTGGGAAACATAAGAGTGTTAGAATTTGAAGACTGTTATTTCATAGATCGATGTGTTCGATACTTAATGATTATGCAAATACTGAAGCTGAAATATTTAGGTTATATCTTCGAAGCGTTAATTTGGTTGAGTAAACATAATATATCTGTGTTTACATAGATGTTTGTTTAGATGGATGATGAAATACTAGGTACCTACTTCTAAAGGCTCCAGCAGACAGGCATGACGCGGTTAAACGACCGCCATTTGTACAGTAAAAAGGGGTTGTCGTATCGTAGCGTAGTGCCAGTGTGTGGAAGCCTTTCATTGTATGTAGACTAGCAACCCACCCTGGCTTGGCACGGGTAGCAGAGTATATAACTATTGGTTTACGCGGTGCACTCCAGTAAAGCTCCTAGTCGGCATAAATTTTCCGGCAACTATTATCGTCATAAAATTATTATAATTTTTATAATATTATGTAGTTAGTGTAATTAAATTTATAAACTATTCAAAAGTGATTATAAAACATGAATCAGAGTCTCATCTAAAACTCGCATTTGATCACCAAAGTAACTTTACCTCAACACAGCTTTATATCAATTCAAGCTACCATACACTACTCGTTAAAACGCCAAAAGTTTACGGTTAGCTTAGTTTCGTACACAATTTGGGCCGAATAGAGAGGCTTTTCATTTTTACCTTTAAAATTCTGAATTTTCAGTAAAGCCTTCAAAGCCCGAACCGATGTTAGCAGCACTGATGAAATTATAACATCGACATTCATGGAGAACTTTAAAACTATGTCGTTTTCAACTAAATTTCGAAAATTCTGGGGCTCACACAATTAAGCTTTAATTTTAACCTGTGTATATGTCATGAAGCAAGTGTTTAATTAGGGCATTATGTATAATGCCCGGGCATTATGAATCTAGTCAAGTCAAATCGGGCAATGTAATGATTACTGATTTAAAATTCTATATTTATCACATTGTCTGGTCATTATGAATATTGCTACGTAACGGTTGGGCAATTCAATAATTTTGGTCAATAAATTCGTCCAAGAGGGAAGTGAAGTTCGTCGTCGAAGCGAGCTCAGGTGCTTAGGGCACCCATATGGTCATCTCCTTCATGTTAGATTATTTTAAATCCTGTAGATAGAAATAGAAGGCCCGCGTAGCGGGGTTCCGTCGACTTTATTGCTTAAATAGTAATCGAACTTACCTATTCTATATTAAAACTAATGTCAGCATTAAAATAATTAAAAAAAACACATGTTTTTATTTATTACCCGGCCCAGAAAGTGACGGGCATTATTGAGACTGCCCGGTGAATTTAATTATTTCAAAAGTTTTTATCATATTGCCTACTCATATTGGGAATTTTCAAATTGCCCGGGCATTATGCATAACGCCGTATTAATCACTTGGTCCATAACATAATATATATGTTATGTTATGAGTCTAGAAAGTTCGAACGTTTGGATTTAAATGTAGATTTTTTTTAATTGCAATCTCGTTTACGCGGCTTTGAAAAAAGGTACCTATCGTATTCTGTAGCGTTGCTTGTGAGGAGCAATCTGAGTCAAAACTATTATACCTCACAAAGTTGTGGTGATCATATCCTATTGTAAATCCAACAAATACATCAAAATTGTGCTTTCAAATTGCAACTAATCTCTAGTGATAATCTCTAGTAGTATTCATTTAATTTGTATTTAAACTGCTGTGCTTAAACAGAAGTTATCGACTATGACTCAAAATGCCAACTATAAAAAAACCGGTTTAGCTAAACTTCGATCAATATCAATTCAGCAAAACATACAATGTGAGATATCACAAAAGTTATTAAGTTTTACGGCTTTCAAATGTCATTCTGATCATTCGGTAGCTAGATAGCATATCTTGAAATATCATAAAGCATAAAAACGGTATAATTATCATAAAAAGTATTTTTAACAGTAACAATGTCTTAAAAGCCCGAAAATTTGAAATATTGTGCTAAAACCTCCTAAAATTATGCGCGATAATATCAATTCTTATGTAAATTAATGTAAACAGACAGAAAAGATATTTATGTAAATAAAGAAATGACTTTGTTTTGCCGTTTATCTTTTTTTTAGCTACTGTGTTATGGGAAAACTGTCAATGCCAATAACAATTTAGCGTCGATCTTTTTTCAAATAAATATTGATAAAAGATCCAATAATAATAAATATGTCATGAGAATGAATGTTTTATATGAATAAAAAGATATTACTTGCTTTAAATTCTAACTGTACCATTGAACCTGAATAGAAACAAATATTAAAGAAAATATAGAAGCTAGAACAAAACGTTGTCTGCAGAACTCAAATGTCAGAACAAGTTAGCAGACATAAAAAAATACGCGCCCAAAATTTTCTTTATTAAAACTTTCCCCATTACAAAAGCCGAAGAATTTCAGTTCAATTCAGTTTACAATTTATTTACGTGAACTCCCAAATACGGAGAATTTGAAAAAAACTAAACAAACTGTCAAAGTCCATTAGTTTATTCCTTATACAGCAAACGTTGGATTGGAACAAGTTTAATCAGAGTTGATGCAGTGCATACAGTGGCTGAAAGTAACCTGATACTTGTTCAACAGATCCGGCGACTTGTCGTGTGACATTGGAGGCCACCTGTTTGGACTATGTTCGACGGATATCTGTTTATGTATATCAGAATCTGTGTACTAGTGAAGAGTATGAAGGGAAGATAGGAAAATGTATGTCACAATATTGATGATGTGCTGGGGAAGATAAGTTTTGAGAAATTATCGTTATGGAGGCACGATATATGAGTTTTTCTACAAACTTCTCCTTTGTCAATAAGCTTGAAAATTTGAATCATAAATATTGATCAAGTTTGACACTTTAAAGCATCTCTACAAGTGGGATTTCTCGGATGGCTCTAGTCTTCAGTGCAAGTGTGTCACCTGTACGAACGAAAACCTTATGACACGTGCTAATGGTGTTACAGTTCACAGTGTTTGATCGGACCCAAAAAAAATCCCTATGCTGTTTATTATGTAAACTGATCAAAAAATGCATTTTAAATGCTAGAGTAGGACACCCAAGTGACAATTTCAAATATATTTTTTTGTAAAAAAGTACGTGGGAGGGATCTTAAAATAATGTTTAAAAAATTCTGTAAAATTAACCGTCCCAGATAATTTTTCGAATAAGTACCTCTCATGAAGATTTTTAGGCGCATGTTTGTTTTTATTTTTGGAAAATCACCTCTAGGGACGAAGTATTTTTTTTTTCAGATTTTCGTTTTAGAAATATTTCTCGTAATAAAGCCTATCACTGATAAAAAAAACCACATTCCATTATTGCCGCCTTTGGGAAAAATGCGATCCGGTCCGAACGAACACTGTGCAGTTGCTGTATTCTGGGACAATTATTTTTTTTTTCATTTTTACCGACGTCACACTAAGAAGAAGTAGCATCGATTCCATCCATGGCGTGAATAGGTTGAACTTTCGACTTGCAAAATTATTTAAAATTGGCATCTGTATCAGGTATTCCTGATAATGATGCCATTTTTTAATAATTTTTGCAAGTCTCCTTAACCTATTCACGTTTTGTACGGAATTTATCTCCTCCTTTTATAAAGGAAAGTAGTGTACAAAAGCTCTCGGGACCCAATAGAAAAACCTCTTAGTGTCAAACCGACGAAATTTAATATGATAAAAAATCATCAAACAACACCAAGAAAGGTGAGATAACCGAAGCAGAAACGAGTCCGCTAATGTATTTAGAAATCAAACATAGCCAGTAGCGAAACCCAATACTTGACTACCTCGACTCTAAACAAACATTCCAACGTATCCGAAATAACATTATAAATCATTTTCACTACAAACTATCACTTTTTCTGGTGAAATTTGTTATTTCGTGACAATCTGTTCCGCTATTTGCTTAACGTCGCTAAACAGATGGCTGGAGTGCATCGATCATATTTGAATATTATTCATTTTGAGTGAGGGTTTCTTAAGTTTGACAGGAAACTAATAGTGGATTATGTTGGAATTTTCATTAATTTCCGTCGAAAAAGTTCATTACTAAACATACGTTGGTTAGTTTGTTTTTTTGTTTTTACATAAGAGAGCATCTGAGAATCAAATATAAACAACTATGGGCCTTATTACGTCACCAAAAGAACACTATTTCGTAAAAACGTGTCATAATGATCCGTCGCTTGCTTCTCCTATGTATGAAATCAAAGAATAACCACGATCATTAAAGTAACTTCGTCTAAATTCTCTTCAACACTTCTCCCTACTTCACCATCAGCGAACTCGGCCTGATCAAGTTCAAGATTGAAAAATAAATCCTAACAAGCATTAGCAGACTTTTTGCAACAAACCAACAACTACGATTGCACTTCGGCGTTCGTATCATGTTCGCAATGCTATTAGGAGCTGACATTTGCTCTCTTGCTGTACGGGCATTCGGGGAATCTCAAAATTACTCATTTGGTATTTCAGTCACGGGCCACAGTGCCGATCCAACGCTGATTTTTACTTCTTTCAATTCCAATTGCACCATTTCACCAGGTAATTTGTCTTCATATTTCGCTAAATTGGCACGAACTTAGAGTTGCTGATCTGTGTAATTTATAAGAGTATTGAATTCATATTTAATGTATTGTTAACTTCTATTATATTCTATACCTCGTTTTACATTTAGCATTCGATTATTATTTTATTTGTCTCATTTGGAACCTGTTCAAATTGATCAATTTGGCTTAGTTTATCACCTAACGCCATAATTCTTAACTTATCTCTTTATAACTCCCATGTGCTCTGGATTCCACAAGTTTGCCGTGTTTGTCGGTAAACTGTATTAACACCTACACACCAATTATTGGATCCCACAACGATGTGACGAAAGCCACCGGAGCTTTAAATTAGTGATGAAAATTACCGTAACTGTTCCGGTTACATAATATTTAGCTACGCTACTCATATTTAATATATGACACACTTTTTTGATTTATTGACAACCTGTTATTAAGAACGAAAAATCTAGAAACTTAAATAAAAAGAAGTTTGTCCTGTTATTTTTATGTGGTGTAGGTACAATTTCTTTCTTTCTTTTCTTTCTAATAAATAAAACTAGTCTAAAGATGTTGATGTCTATCAAAGAGCTTAAATTGCGTGGGTAAAGAACAACAAAAGAAATCAGAAACTTATTGACGGTAAGTGAAATACAAAGTATAAAATATTCTGTCTAGACCAGATCAGGGCAAAGGAAAAAAACTTTTTAAAGCACCCTCGAGATCAGATTTGTCAGGAGCGCCGTGAGTTAGTGAACGTCTAGTGAAAGAAAAAGTCCCCGAAACAAATTGTTGGCAAACGGGAGAAGTGTCCAAGAGCAAAAATATGTTGATTGAATAAAGAAAAACTATTAAAAGTTTTCCCTTGGAGTTTCTGGTTCAGTTGCGACAGACAAAACGAGCGCGGTGCGTAGAACATTGCAACTTTAACTATGTTATTGTGCACTGGACTTTTACCCAGTGTTACTCCACCAGATTTTTTCTACCAAGCCTTGGATTTTTCCTACAAGATATTATATTAATAAAAACGCACTCATAGCATGAAACAACTTTATCTCGAAATGTATAGAAATTCAATTTTAAATTAAAACAGACTTGTAAAATTCTGACAACTGGAAATCTTGTGTTCTGAAACAATGGTTTTCTTTGACATAGACAGCATTGTTTATACGTATAAAATCACTAATATCTAAACAGAAAAGTTATCATCGCCAAAAGTTGTTGTGGACGCAATATCAGTACAAAACTAAGTTTCCCTACCCTTAGGATTCGTATAACTTTCCTAATACTTGGACGAGATTATACCCACTCGACCGTATGCTATACTCAACAATATATCCTTATAATAATAAAAACGACAATTCTCTTTTATGTGTTGCATTAACTTCTACGGCAATAGTAAACTAATATGTAATATTTCTGGTTATTAATTCTGCTCAATAAAATCGAATTGTATTAAGATACTTTGGAATATGGGAAAAATAAAAGTTGTTTTATCGATGGTCGTAGATGACTCGTTTATTTTATGTTGGCTATGCGTTGCTGCCGAGATTCTTTGCTCCTACACTATTTTAGTATATTTTTAGAAGTTTGTCTTGATTGCATTCCTATTAGCAAGGTTTTTAAGACTTAGGTACATCGATATCAGAGCCAAAATTCTTTCCAATTTCTTCAAACGTACCAACATTACAACAATGCTATTAGCCTTCAGTTTTTTGCCATTTTGTTTCTTGGCTAATGGGAATAATTCTACATGGTGTGAAAAATAAACATGCTTCAGTCTACAAATAACGATCTCTAAACACCAGCAAGATAAAAGTGGTAAAATATGTCCAGCCGGAACCCATAAAATGGAAAAAATAAAAAGCACAATAGGTTCAACTCGAAACTGTCACATTGAATTATTTGCATACCATTATAGGGAACGCGGTCCGAATACTTCTCATTCCAGTAGCAGCCTTCGAATAATTCACTCAATGTTTCTTTTTTAAACGGCCCGACGTCAATTAAAATAACGTTGGATTTTTTTCGGTTTCCCCAAAAAGTGTTGGACGGGCGACGCGGC
The DNA here is from genome assembly GCA_964057195.1 of Orthosia cruda. Classification (NCBI taxonomy): domain Eukaryota; kingdom Metazoa; phylum Arthropoda; class Insecta; order Lepidoptera; family Noctuidae; genus Orthosia; species Orthosia cruda. The sequence goes on along the minus strand of OZ059836.1, from coordinate 16,260,933 downwards.
TTTTGAATCTTTCGCCGCGATAGGCACATTCTACAGGTGCAATGTCTGCTGGTGGCCAGGCGTGTCAACCTAGCGGTTGACAACAATATTTATTCATCCTTATCATTACATCTCAAAGCAATCTCAACCTTATTCGTGCCACGGCAAAGAGCATGATCAGGTGCAGCAACGTTGTTAATATTTAAGTCACCAGCAAAAAACTCAGGGTTAAAATGATGGAGCATTTTACTGGGTTAGACCTCTTTTGACCCTTATCTGCTGAGGTGTTTAACGTGCGAACTTTATTTTTTACTTCATTCATCAAGGTCCCGGCGTCCAGTAATTAAAAGTTGATAAAATCTTGTTCCCCATATACGAGAGCTGATATAAATATTGGTGTGTTTTAAGTAAAATTAAAAAGAGGGGTTTATTTAAACTCTGTGGTGTTTGATGAAAACATTAATTTCCCACGGGGACTGTACGCGGTTTATTATTTCATGAAAGGCGAACATTAAATTTAGTTTAAGAGTGTTGTTATACTAAAAATAGGCGCAAATAAAACGGTTCCTTTTATTAAGAGCGGAGAACAATTAAGCTGTATATCAAGGAAGACGCGGCAATCTAAACAAGTACGAGTATATATGGAAGCTGGGAATAGCTTCATTCATATTCCTATCGTTAAACCTACATATGCACCTTTAGCGATTCCCAGTAGTTGTATCAATAGACATTTTAAATATCTTCGTACTAAAATCAATTTTTGCTTCTGAAGGAACTAACATACTATTTTGCTCTGAGTTTGCCAGTGATATTAAACGATTTCTGCAGAATTAAATAAATTTTTCAGTTAATACATATATTGAAAGACCATTCTCCACTTCCATTCTAAACTTTGATTACACATCTTGCCATGATGTCACCGTTAGCGCCTTCATCAATAATTCACTCAAATTCTTACATATCAAATTCGCAAGGGTTAGCAAAAATTTACATACGAGTCTATACCTAAAAATCTGTATTAAGACAATGTATTATTAATCTTTAATTTACTTTATTAGCACACTCCCCTACGTGGTGCAGACACCCTCGCCCAAGGGATTTGCACGAGAGCGAAAATTTAAATTTGAATGACCCCTCTACAATCACCTATAGTCAGAATTTCGGTACATTTACCTACGCAAGTAAACATAGACGGATTTTTATTTGCCTAAGAAGGGGTTTTTGAATTATAAATTGATTAATTAGAACCCAAATTGACAAACAGAGGGGACCAATTATATCGCTTCCTGCTGACCAAATATTTTGGTTACACATGTAGGCACTGAAATTCATATCGCATTTGTGGTGTCTATCTTTTAACTATTAGACTATTTCCGCGGGTTTACTTCCATGGCATTTATACCGGGATAAAAAGCAGTCATGGCACGCATCGAAAGGGATCAATGAAATAATTTTCGGTATTGAAGCAGTACTTCCAGAGTTACCCTTTAAAAGAAAGAAAAAGAAAAGAAAGAAAAAATTTTAATTGCCACAAAACGACATACAAACAAACTTTACGTTTATAAACAAGCAAACATAAGATTGTACCTGTGTTCTAGTGTAAATTACAAGATATGATGAACTGATGAGCTTTGTTACTCGGATGACAATATCTAAGTTGCCTCTGTTCTTTGGTATTGGTGGCGGTAACCATTAAGGATTAGGTTGCTTGTTTTTTTTACCGCCTTCAAATAGGAGCAGGTTCTGAATTCGACTGTATTTTTTTTTATGTGTGTTACCTCAGAACTTTTTACTAGGTGAACCGATTATGATGATTCTTTTTTGTATTTGAAAACTGGTGCTTCTCATGTGGTCCCATTTTTATTTGATTAAGATCTGATGAGTAATTTTTGAGATATCCTTTATAATTCGTATTTTCATGGCCAACCATTTTTGGTTGGCCACCAACAACCAACTTTTTGACAAACAAATTAAATTGACTTCCAAAATTAAGCACTACAAAGCGAAAAATAATTTTATTTTCGGCAGTCGGTGTCAAAACGAGAAAATAGGTACCAATAACACCGACTTTCGAAAAGAAAGTAATTTATTGCTTTTTAGTGTTTTGTTTTGGAAGTCGGTTGATTTTTTTTTTAAGTTTTTGCCGAAGCTTTGTGTTATTCTATTTATTTATTTTCAAGCTGAGTTGTTCCAATATCGGGCAAAGTCTTCCGTCTTTCTACTTTCCATTTCGCTAGATAACATTTTTCTGTAGGTTTCAAATTTGTCCTGTCATCTTCGCCTAGCATGTTTAATCGTGAAAAATGACAGTGAAAGAATATTAAAGTAGGTACCAATAGTGATGCCTATTGTCACTATCTTAATAATTTATATACTTTTATTAAGTGCCACCGACCTTGACACAACTCTTGAAGTGGTGTTGCGTGACAAAAGATAGTCTGTCGATTATTATGGCAATGAAAACTAGACGTAACTACTGAAAGTAGGTATATTGATATTATGTAATATGTATCACCAAATAATAATAGAAACACTCAATACATGGTAATATTAGTCATTTAATGTAGATGGACGGAAATAATCACCAGTAATTTGTATTATTACAGTGTACCTAATATTTTTTCATATAATATATATCTCCTTCAATTAAAAATGGCCGGTATTCTGTATTCTTTTCCCATAAAATTTTTATTTAATTCAATAATTAAAAGATTTTTGTAAAATAGAAAATCAAACAGTTCCGAAGAGTTTTTTTTTAAAGCTTGATATTCTAAATAGTTAAGAAGATTTTCCTTTCTTCTTGCTTTTAATATCGCACCTATTCTCTTTTCTTAGGTAAGTTACTAAGAAGCTGTCACCTGAGCTTTGCTGGAGCAACTACTAAAATATAGTCCAATGTGCACCTTATATACATTTTCATTACTTACATTAAATCACTGCGTACAGCACTTTGTTGTACTCTTATGCAAATATTCAACGAGTAATGAGAAGCTAACTGCATGCAATTTAAAATATGCAAGATTACTTCGCTTGTAGATCAAGGGGGTGGTGCCAAAAAGATAAGATAGAACATAGGAGCCAGGATTAAGGATGAATAGGAACATGCACTTACAGGAAACTGGGTTTGTTTGGTGAATTTTGAAATGAATGTTAAGTTTCGTTTAGTTACGAGGTCATCATGGATGCTAATGAAGATATAAAACACGAAATTATTGAATAAGTTGATAATAGGCAAAGTCAAAGTCAATTCATTTATTTCAATTAGACCACTAATCGGCACTTTTAAAATGTCAAAATGTATACTTAAAAATTATAGTAATTGAGCTTAATCGTTTATTAGCAAAAGGTTATGGAGAAGAACGGGCAAAAAATGCCATATTGGTTTTCAAGGTAAAAAATATTACGATATTTGAGTTACCATTGTAATTTCTATTCTAGAAAATGGTGTCCATCTAGCAGATGTTCACAAATCAAATAAAAACAAAAATGTAAAAGAAAATTCTATTAACGAAATAACAAAACCCAAGAAACCCATAGCCAAACACAATTATCTAGAATTTGACGATCAAATAAAGTTCCGGGACGAAAGAATAAGTTTTAATATAAAGAAGAACAATAAGCCTTTGAATTTTAAGGCGAAAAAAAAAGAGCATTGAATTGGTGAAAACATAGCATAAGTTCAAAAGGCAAGTCATTAGGTGACGGCCAAAGAAATGTTCGGGTTGTAATGAGCTAGCTGGCGGCGATTAAGACGTACAAACTTAAACCAGCCCTGAGACAACGGCCGACATGGAATATAATTCTTTGGATATGACAGCAAGTCACAAACGGTTCTGACTTTGAAAGCGGACGTTCCGATAAGTGAAGAAGAATTGTAGATGTTCTGGAATCCTAGCGGATTATGGTAAACAATGTGTTTTGGTTTTGATTTGACAGTCAGGAACGTAAAGTTTTTCATATAAATTAGGTTTTAATATATATTTTTAGGTTGCGAGAATCTGCTGCATGCGAGAAGCACGGGATAGGTCTATGTGGCGACGTCTGGAGGAGGTCTATGTCCAGCAGTGGACGTCTTTCGGTTGAAATGATGATAATGATTATAATATATTTTTGATTTGAGTATAATTTCATCATCTTTGTAAATAAAAACATTATTGGCATGGACATTGTTATCTTTATTACATATTGCTTCTACTTCATTACTTGGACGAAAATGTGTATCCGTATCATCTACGACAACCACGTTTTCAAACGAATGTTCAAAGTTGAATTAGTCTATAGGTACCATATCTATTATCCCGAAAATATTCTGGCATCAGCACACCTCCCTTCTCCTATTTACCGAAAACTTTTCCGTCGTAGCTAATTTATTTTCCAACTAAATCTTATAAATTCGGTCTCGCGAGCGACTTGCACGCGATCTCAGTCAAACTCGACTTTTTGATAACGCCATTATATTATATCGTAGATTTATTTTTGTTTTATCTACGTTTGGAATTCAATTAGGCATTATTTTTAGGCTTAATTGAATTTTTGTTTATTTAGTGGGGTTGCCTTGGGATAAGTAGGTAGCTACTTAGTTTTATGTAATCTATTATTCCAATCTACTTGAAGATTGAGCTAGACAAAAGTCTCCTTTAGTAAAAATACAATAATAAATGGACACAGGACTCCAAACATGTGAACTTGAAAAAAAAAAAAGTATTTTGTATTTTTGTATTTAAGGAAAAACAAACAGTAGCACAATAAGAAATAGTCATACTATTTTAAATATTACAATTACGCTAACCACTACGTTCTCCACATATTACAATTTAAAATATTTAAAACTAGCTAGTAACACAGATACAATACACAACGGTAATTGTTCTAGAACTCATGTCTGGATTTATAAATCTATATATTTAAAAGGGAAACTATTTATGTATGTTAGGGCTAAACGACTGAACCGATTCTAATGAAATTTTAAGAGATTTTTTTATTTGAAATGTGTTTGCTCTTGACTCTAGTCTAGGTCAGAGGTGACAGAGACTGAGTCGACGATGGAGTGAGCTTACCCAGAAGAAGCCTGATTGATATTTAGATTGACCCAGTGGATAATCCTGTACTGTGTTTGGTTGTGACCGGAGCATTTTTTTTTGAACGCGGGCGAAACCGCGGGCAGCAGCTAGTAATATGTATATAAAAGAAAAAAAGAGAAAGTAAATTTATGTGCGTATATTATTATACACTATGTTATTATATATTAAATTGCTGATCTTTTAGGGTTGCTTGGATTTGCTTCTTAAATGCATTTTCAAAAATAGTTGTAAAACCAATAAAATAATTTTTAGCAAAGAAATCCTTTAATCGTAAATTTTCACGTAGCTAGAAGAAAAGCTAAAACAATAACACTCGAGAATACCTGAAAACACTAAACGTAGAAGATTAATTATTCCAATAAAAACTTCGAATGAATTTCGCGGAATTCGCCGCCGAAGCAGACCATTTAAATTAGCCCGATAACTTGAAAACCGAATGAAAAGGGGTTTAACCAGAAGAGTTCCAATTAGCTTGCTGTTATTTTTTCATTCCGTTCGACGGTATCAAAAACTGGGTCGTTTGAGAATCGATCATTATTACATTTTGAGGACAGTTTAAAGTTTATTTACATTTTGGTTCTAACTATAACTTTTTGTGCGTGTATTAACATATGGTTTTTTATGAATATATAATCTACATTCTTTCTTGTTTGCAGGAATGTGCAAATATCAAGTCTTGCGGTATAAAAATATAAATTACCTTTTTCTACAGCTAAGTGGTTTGCAGAAACTATCTACGTCTCACGTTTGTTTACACTTCACAAAACCACGATTTTGCTGAAGAATTTTCCCGCACAGTAAACAAAAATGATTGATTGTCTATCAGTTAATTACAACAATATTTGCTACCATCATTCATACTGACTTAAGACAATAGACCTTCTGAACTTTGCTCAATTTCTCAACTGTTCTAAGACCTCTTGTTACCAAATTGACTGTGGCAGTCGAGTATTTTAATTTAATCGATTCCCTGGGTCAGGTATCGTTTCGTAATAAGCTATTGAAAACTTCGAGTTGATTTATTTTAATTAAAGTTAAGGTTTGTAAGGCTTGTTCAGTTTCGCTCAGGCATCTGGATTAAGTAGATTTAGGGTTAAGATAATTTGTTAATTGAGCTGATAATTCGATTGGTTTAAGGCTTACAAGGAATAATTTTTCAACTAAATTTATTTATGTGAAGACGAAATATTTCAGAAGATTTTTAAGCGTGATTGTATTAAATTCAACCAGGGACTTTTATTGATATGAATGCACGTAAAACTCCTAATTTTTGTATGCTGGGCTGTTGTATTCTGTAATATTTGAGTCTAAGTTAGTTGAAAAACACTGATTAAGTGGGTAAACAAAACAAATATTCCCCAAGGCGTTATAACCCTGCAGCAGACGGCAGAAGCTCTGAACTTGAAAGTTGAAACTAGCCATAAAATAAAATTAATGAGAAAGATGACTATGCACTTTGCACATGCTAATTAGGAAACACAGGATCTTTACTTAAGATGTCTCAGACAAACCTGAGATACTAGACTTAAACATCTAGCTATCTTTCTATCTGCTTTTTACAGTCCACACATTTTCATATAGGTAGGTACTGTAAACGCTCATGGGTGCTACTAAATGATACATGCTATTGCTACTATGTATAATAATTTACATTATTTCTTTGTGTAAATTATTTCATCACCACTGCTCTTAAAACGGTGAAGGAAAACATCGTGAGGAGACCGGCATGTCCTAGAACCAAAAATGCGAAGTGGATGGATTAAGGCCCATTACCTCTCTCACAGAGACGATGCCTGTGTCCCAGCAGTGGGAAAATTATAAAGCTGTTAAATGTTAATGATAAATGATTTTATTTCTTAAGTTCTTCTTCTTTAAGTTTGTTTGTACAAACACTTTTACATATTTTTTTAAACTAGATGAGGTCGGCGTGACTACTCTGAGAAGAAAAGCCGAAACAAACTCAGAGGTCATAGTCTGTGGTCTCTGATCTGATCATCATCTGTAGATGATGATGATGACTTTTATAAAAGCCTATAGCCCTGGTTGCCCTGACAATTATTGACAATTTATTTAAATATGATTTATTAACATTTTAAAAGTCCAGTTTAAACTTTGCAAGGTACACCACATGCGAACGGCTTATATTAGGTATGTCACAGAACCTACCGAATTAAAAAGTAAAAGTAACCACAAAAAAAAACACAGTAAGCTTTGTTATCAACTAATGAATATTTGATTAAGTGCCGCCATTAAGTGAAAAGTAAACCTCGCAAGTAATAAAAAAGTTGAGACCTTATCGAATCGTTCCGACACTAATACGCCACGCGATGATAACACTGAGGCGATTATCTTGAGTAATTAAATCACATTTTTATTAATATTTCACACGTAGTATTTTTTTTCGAAGGAATAAAGTACTGTGATTAAAACCTGATATGTGAGGTAAAGTTTAATGCTTTCGAGCATGCAGTTTGTGAGCTCGTAACTAAGAGCAGAATTATTGTTATTGTTCAACTTTGTTGTTGGCTTGGTTAATTAGAAACTGCCTATTCTTGTAAGGAATTGCATACTTTCAAGTGTGATTTAAGAAGGTCTTAATATGAAATCAGCTTTTTGTAAATGGTAGAAGATAAAGAAAACTACCTAGGTTTAAGCTTGGCATATTTTTTTTAATTGTTTCGTAATATTATTGTTTACTGTGTTAGATGATTCAATGGAGAAGTCTCCAATGGAGGGCTTTGCCCAGCTGTGGGCTAAGTTAAGTTGATTTTTTGTTTTGTTTTTCTACGGTTTTAAAGCTGATTGAGTAAAACAATACTGAATTCAATATTATTGACATAAGGGTCTTTCTTAAAAGTTTTGTGATTTTACCCTTTTTTTGAGCAAAACATGTTCTCTTATATCTAGACTAATATTATAAAGCAGAAGAGTTTATTTGTTTGTTTGAACGCGCTAATCTCAGGACTGGACTGCTCACTACCGGTTGGAATTGAAAAATTCTTTTTGTGTTAGATAGTACATTTATTGAAGAAGGTTATAGGCTATATAACATCACGCTACGACCAACAGAAGCGGAGCATAAATGAAAAATGTTGCAAAAATGAGAAAAAATATTCATTTTTAAGAGCTTCCGTTGCGTGCGCTGCGTAAATGTTTATGTTACGCAAATATCATGTATCATGGAATTGTTACTCTTTAAAACTTCAAAAAAAAAGTCCGGGACTGCATATTTCTATCTTTTAAGATTGACTCAATATAACCTTTTTTATGGTAATCAAATTTGTTCATTTGCGAAGGAGTTTTATCAACATCTATCTAATATTAAAAAGCTGAAGAGTTTGTTGGTTTGTTTTTAGGGTAGGTAGGGTAGTGGGTAGGAAGGGTAGGTAGGGTAGTGAGTAGGAAGGGTAGGTAGGGTAGGTAGATTGATAGCCAGTTGACGGGAGCGAAGCCACGGGGGTCAGCTAGTCCAAAATAAAATCACAACTCTCTAACTAAAATATGGATATTAAACAACAGCAAAAAAAAAGCTTCCATTTGAAATGGATTGCATAGTCAAAATACTGACGAAAAAGAACTAACACTCCCAAGCGCAGTTGCAGTCGCACATAAAATCTTCACCTACCACACACGCCACTGATGAACAAAGCGGCAAACGACAAATTTAATTCTACGTTTAAACTTTTTATTCCTTATGGTCGGATGAACAATAAAGTAATGAAGTAGACTGGGCGTTGGCGACGTGGAGGCGAGCCGTCGACAGTTCTTATGACACCCCTTATCTGTGGCCACACGCGATATGTGTTTGGTTAAAGTTAACTAGTTTGCCTACGGAACGGACTTTTGTATTTTTTTCTGGGTTAAAAATATAAATGTGGCTGTTTTCATTGAATTTTGATGAGACTGTGGTTCAATTGGTGAAATTATGTATTTTTTTTGGTTTGTAAAATAATGGTGGACATATTTTTTTGCAATAAAAATATTTCCTTCTCGGATGTATAAAAATACTCGTGCTAAAATAATAATATGAACGTACCTCATTATCATCATCATTTCAGCCTAAAGACATCTTCTGCTGGACAAGGCCTCCACTTCTTCTTCTTCTTCGTTGTATCGATGATTCCAAAATTAAATATATTTGAAGCAGAATTCAGCCAACAGCATTGTCACTTGCCTAACAAAGGTCTTTTTAGGTGCAGGTGTTGTTGCACAGAGAGCACGAAAAAAGGTGAGGCATTGTTTGTGGCGTGGCTCCGCAATTGCTCTGTGTGTCATTGGAGTACCCCCATCTAACTAGGTTGTGCCTGCAGTGATCCATCTGGATTCGTAGTCGGTTTAGAGATTGCCAGGTGGGCCAAGGGGGTGTCTAAGGATTCATAGATTTTTCTTTATTTCTCTTAACTCGTTGCCGTTAATTGATTTAGTGAACGACAAAAAGCTGTTTCGCCTTTTTAAACTACCCCTTGGAATCTCCACGTTATATTAAGGATGTCGTTTGTTTGTCTCTTGCTTGTGCTTCTCTGAATAACATGCCACTTCTCTTCGGACATCCGGAGAGGCTATTCCTGCAAGCGAGGATAATGCAGTAAGTGAGGTTGGTTTTAAGCACCCTGTAATAATCCTGCAACTCTCATTAGGAGCTACATCCACATGTTGGGAATGGGCAGATCGATACCACACTGGGCTTGCAAATCCCCCAGCCGAAAAGCAGAGAGCTAATCCCAATATACGAAGGACATGTGGAGAGGCATCCCAGGTAGTAAATGTTAGACGGCAGCGTAGATTTTTGCGGGTGCTGACTTTAAGTTAGTCCTCCACTAAGAGTCGCCACATTGACCGGTCCTCGCATCCAGTGGATTCCCGCAACCTTATCAGGTCATCGGTCCACCTATTGGGAGGCCTTCTAACGCAACGTCTGCCGTTTTGCGGTCGCCACTACAGAACTTAAGTACCTAAGAAATATATATTGGGACAAAAAATAACCCAAGTCCTAATCCAGCTCATAATATACCCGTGTTCCAAATTTGTTCAGCCGTTTATACATGGGTATTTAAGTCAAGAATGGATAATTAAATTCTAGGCAAGCTTGCTTCACCGTAGAGCACATCATCGCTTACCATCAGGCGAGATAGTGATCAACGCGAGCATCATAATACTAAAAAAAAATACGTCTAAACAAACAGAATTCAAAACTTATAATATTATTAGGAATAGGATTAAGAGCTTAAAACAATTTGCAATTTCTAATTAATCCAAATATCATAAACTATTACCTTCATATCACTCCAGAACTTACTAAAAGTACTTTAAAATCACACCATAGAAACTTTCTCACGCGCTAAACCCATCAATAACGAATGAAGAAAAATTAAAGTGAACTAAAATAGTTCAGCCAGCAATTGAAGGCCGAAATCCAAACAAACTCGTATAAATCAGTGTTTATTGCCCATTTAAATATCTACAACGCTAGAACGCGTCACGTAACTCAGTTTTACTTTACTCATGGTGCCTTTTCGCCGTACATTTGTATTGCCATGAAACTAGGATTTTTGAGGGAAATCTGGAATTTTATTTAGCCATTTTCACCTTTGTAAATGAATTTAACAGAAGATAATATGGACAATATTATATTTACATAACTTAAAACTTTAATGTCCTAAAACATAACACTAATAAAAAACGTACGTATATAAAAAGGGAAGAGAGAATGGGGCTTATTGCACATCAAAAAATAGACAACAGTTGGATTTATTTTTTATTTACACCATATACCTTTTTGAGACCGTCTACCTAAGAGCGTCTTCGGATTGTCTAATTCCATTAACAACCGTTCTGTCCAACAAAGTTACTGAATTAATTAAGAAATATTGGTACACACTTGAAACTTATCTTTACTCCTAAATAAAAAACAAAAAGTTAATTAAAAAAAACAAAAATCCCGACTGCATAAAAAGCAAACTAAAAAGACGTAAACAAGAAGAAAATCATGCTGTGCAGTCGGAGGATACATATTCGCGAGCTGGCTGACCAAAACCAGATCCGACACCGAAATCAAAAATGCCCAATATTTTCCGGCACCAATTATTTTTATTACATTTGCCTTTTAACAAGAAATTGGTTTGCCTCAATCTCTTTCGGTATGAACGCCAATTGTGATTGTCCTTCCAATTATAAAATAATAGTGATTCGTTCGCACTTAATCCCTCCATGGTGCAAACTTATCTGTCCGCTTTATATTTTTCGTGCCTCGAGCAAATAATAATAAAGTTGGTTGCGTTGTACAAACGGACATTGTGACCACGCTGTGGCTCTGTACTGTTACGGTTATACATCAAGTTTTTAACTTTTTGCCTCGTGCTGGTTTCAAGATCATTTTTAAAGTATTTACGGCATCATCACTACATCATCTTTTCAGCCAAAAGACGTCCACTGCTGGACATAGGGCTCCCCGTCGTCGCCACCCTGATCGGTCCTATGCGTCTTGGTCGACCAGGTCTAAGCTCCAAGTAGAATAAGGCCTTCCAACGTTCCATCTTCCGGTACGCTATCGCCATTCCTGATTCTTTCAGCCCCAACGACCATCTATTCTGCGAGGAGTGTGGGCAGGGGCCCACTATCACTTATGTTTGACAATTTTTCGGGTTATGATGGTAACCTTGGTTCTCTTGCGGATGTCTTCATTTCTGATTCTATCACACAAGAAAACTCGAGCATAGCTCTTTCTCCCTTTGGGTGACTTTAAACCTTCTGGTTTCGTATTGTGTCGGACGTAAAGAATTTCACCATCCCATGTCTTCCCGTGGGTGTCATAACAAGCGACTAAGGTATAAATCAGAGAATCAGCAGCAGCGTTCTATGTTCATATGTAACAACAATACTGCGATCGCCAACCCGCCTACCAAGCGTGGCGATTAAGCCATTAATAACACAAATAAAAAATGGCCTCTAGTGCCCGGTAGCCTGCCTACCCTCGACTACGGTAGTAGTCGAGGTTACGGCATAGCAAGGGGTGCTAAGAACCAGCGGACGAGATCCGGCTAACCCAACAAACATCGACGACTGGACCTGGCAACGTACAACACGCGCACACTCCGGACCGACGAGAAGATCACCGAACTCGAAGAGGAACTGAGCAGGTTACCATAAAGTATTATAGGGTTATCTGAAGTCCGCAAAGAGGACAAGGACTCGAAAATTCTCAAATCCGGTAACTTGCTCTATTTCCATGAGGGTGACCAGCAGTCCCAGAATGGTGTCGGGTTTATCGTCCACAAGTCCCTTGTGAATATCGTGGTGAAGATCGAAGGTGTGTTGACCAGGGTGGCGTACCTTATACTCAGAATATCCTCGAGATATTCGCTGGAGGTCATACAGGTCTACGCCCTGACCTCGGCCTCGGCACACCCAGATTTCCTTGAAGACATTCTCCAGAGCAGCGGTGAACAGTTTCGAAGATATGACGTCTCCCTGTCTCATACCTCGCAGCAGAAGGATAGGTTCCGTGGTCTGAATTTAAAGTCGGACTGAAATGGTGGCATTTTCGTACAATCACTTCAACACCTTGATGTACCGGGCGTCGATTTGGCACCGTTGGAGAGACTGCAGTACAGCCCAAGCTCTCGATTGAATCTCGTAGTCTACAAATGCTAAGCAGAGATGCAGGTTATACTCTTCGGTCTAATGTATAACCTGCTGCAGCGTATGTATGTGGTATACGGTGCCCTTTTCAGAAACTGGCTTGTTTGGGAGGCTGGAAATCGTCAAACGAGCGTGCGAAATGATTCGTGATGTTTCTTGAAAACAGCTTGTATACATGGCTGAGAAGTGAGATAGGCCTTTAAATCTCCAACTGGGCATTGTCACCCTTCTTGGTTAAGAGTACCAAGAAGAGAGTGCCTGTGGCGTTTTCCTCTCGAATATGACGAAATCAAACAGCTTCTGAAGGATCTTAAGTACGGGTTTTCCACCCGCCTTCAGGAGTTTGGCCGTAATTCCGTCATCGTCATCTTCATTCCTTGTTATTCTTAAGCTGTTTCAGAGCCATCCTAATTTAGTACAGGCTGACGTCCGGTATGTTTTCGGTGTAGTGCCGTGTCAATCTAGCTCTTGGGTCGTTTGCTAGATTCGTAGTTGCGTATTTACGAAACTAGATTAAACAGGATTTTTTATTGATTATATGTAACAAAATTACAAAGAAGTTCTCTCAAAAGATGTCAGAACAAATTGTACCTGTAGGCATTTCTAAATGATGAAGAAGCTTCCTACACTAAGTTACACAGCCCACGATTAGATAGATACACGCGCAGTTATTTGGATGGTAGACAGAAATAAAACAACGAATAAATGTTACTGGTTAACAGATACCTTGTGTTTTTTGAATTTTATAATTAATCTATTATTCTTCCTCGTTAGGACTACCTAGCTAGTCTAGTAGTTGGAAGTCGTAACTGTTGACCTTTAGGGTTTGATCCTCGGCTTGGGCAGTTTTATATGTATTGTGGTATTGTGGTGTTTCTTCCTATTAATACACCTATGCTATTTATCCTTGTAAACGAACAAGCAAATTATTTCATTTAAAAAAATATCTAACAAATAGGAGAGTCTTAGGGAGACAAAAACCATATTTTACAACATCTAGATCTCAAATAGTACAAGGTCTATAAAATACCAGGAAGGACTTTTATTAAAGAAAAGCGCAACCCGTAAAACGGCTAACATTTAATTAAACGTATAGTAAATATACACCGAACTGCTTCAGTAAATAACCAGGGTACAAGGGCACATCAGATCTGTTGAGTGTCACGCCTATTTCCCTTTTACGGTGTAAGCAGATCTCCTATCAGCATTAAAGGTATAGGCGCCACTTGAAGCAGTGGACTAAGATTTTATTACAGGTTTTATTGAGTAAGCTTATATTGAGCACTTAATCGTTCAGACATGTACGGCCTGATTTTGCCTTGCGATTACTCTCAAAGACATTCTCTTCTCCTGAATGCAGTATTTTAGGGCCTAGTGCATTGCTAAATAACTCTTGCACGGAGCAAAACATGTCTTATGGCTGATCTTCAGTAGTTGATCTTGTCAGTAATTGAAAATGGTGTCAGGGCTTACAAGTTTTAAATTGTTTTCAATATAGAAGCTTTGCCTATATAATACCTTTCCCTCCCATCCAATCTGGTCCTGATCACAAATTTTGGATGCCCATTAAACTAAAAACTTCCACTGATGGACATAGGCTTCTTCTAAACTTCACCATACACAATTTATCTTGAAGGTAAACCAGAACTACAAACGGACAGAAAACCACAAACGCTTCCTGGCTTTAATTAATGAAAACCGATGCATATCCGCCATTAGGGTCTCTTCTTAATCTTTATTTTTAATTCACCATGAACGGGGGAAATTAAATTTTTTGTCAAGACAATAAATCCTTCTGCATTTCTCATTCAAGTTAATTTGCAAAATTGTAACCAGTATCTATTTGCAGAGTACACAACAGCATTATTAAATCTCTTTGACGTACGATTCTTTTCCCTGCAGATTTAATTGAACCAGTAACAGCTCATTATAAAATATTCCACTTTTGCACTGAACTTTGGCAGGAAACTGTTAACTTTAATTATGTAGGACTGGGAATGATAAACAACTATGTAATTTGCTTTTTACGCTGACTGAACGGTTACCGAACGAAAGTCCATTAAGTGAATTGGACTGGATAAATGTCTGCGTACACCTTTGTGGCGTGGTTTGGACTCTTGTGGACTTTTTCTATGACGTCGGGTCCTAAAAAAAGGGTTTGGAATGGTAAGGATTTTTGTGGAAACTTCAATCGCGTAGACGCTGAAATGCGAAGTATTTTTTGAGCGAATAGCAAATAGTGAAACTTTAATTAAATCAGGTTACCTTTAGTATTATTTTTGTTACAGTTATGAAACTGTACTTGAATAATTGTTAGTTTAAAAAATATACCAATAAATTGTGCAGGTTGTTCCCAAAAATAAAACCTGGCTACTAGAATTTATTTCAGGGTTTTTTTTTAGAGATTTTTAGTCGCAGGCTCCAATTGAAGCGCGGACAGGGGCCACGTATAAAACTATAAAAGATGGACCAGCTGGCTCGATGGGTTCGTTTTTTCTGAATTTTTGCCAAAAAAATCGGTTGCGCAATTTAAATCAAAAGTTTTACCTATGCAGTACCATGCGGTTTTATTATAAAATCGCAGAACGTATTCTCCGGCATTTTATTAGCGTTTGAAAAATGTAGCTAATATAAAAAGGCTGAACAACTGAAAAAATAGAATTAACCGTAACAATTGTAAAAGTAATTAATAAACTTAAAAGCAGTGCTTTGGGTTGGTTATATAAAGCTTTTTATTAAAAAAAAATCTGAACAGTGTGTTAGTGTAGTTTAGGTATTCTAAAAGTTCAAATTCTTTATTGCGAATTAAATGTACAGAATTTTGAAGATGTTAACATAAGCACAGATAATACAATACTAGCATACATATGCCTCATCCCATACTAAGAAACCGTGCCACGTAACTGGCGTTTTTCATCTGTTTATACCGAGTATTTTTTGTAAATCGATTGCATTCGGTTCCGTTCCACGGCGATAGATAGATCACCATCTAATTATCAATCGATATCGACAGATACATTAAATAATCAGTATAATCAGTACAGTACGTAGAGACAGTTTCTTAGTATGGGATGAGACCCCACGACATGAGGACGGATTTGAGTGTTCTGAAAAAAATACAATATCAACCTAGACTAAAACAGTACCTACCAACATTTCAGAGGCATGAAGTTCTGTAATATTTTTAGTGAGCATTTACGCGAAAGTTAGCACAGTGCTAATCCGTGACTATAAATATTCAATTCAATGAAACCATGTAGACACTTAATTAATTCTCATGAACTCCACTTCTATGCAATCCTACGAAGGGGCTATAATAAATTCGTGGAATAAATTCCTTCAGTATTTCGTTCGCGTTTATGCAAACGTGTTGCACGTCACTATAAACGTCAAAATATT
Organism: Orthosia cruda; assembly: GCA_964057195.1. Taxonomy (NCBI): domain Eukaryota; kingdom Metazoa; phylum Arthropoda; class Insecta; order Lepidoptera; family Noctuidae; genus Orthosia; species Orthosia cruda. Next base: position 16,244,836 of record OZ059836.1, on the reverse strand, counting down.
TTAGCTTTGGTGGAAAAAATGAAGATATTCAAATTAGGCTCTCATTACACTGCGGGGTTGCTACTAATGAATTGTTTTGAATAATTTTAATCCCCACCTGATTTGTTATTTCTGCTTTTTAAGCGTCGTTTAATTATAATAAACGTTGTTGATGAAGATTTATTGCCCATGGGTCATCCTTGGTATTATTCAAGCTATTTCAAAATATTATAAACGCACAAAGGTGTACTGAGGGAAAATCATATTTTTCTCAAACATTCATGGAAATATTGTCATTATTTTTGAAAAAAAAACACGCGATGTATCGAATTTACGGACAAAGAAAATCAACCCTTCCAGGAGTGTTTTTTGAATTTTGAACATTACAACGCTCCAGCAATTTTGATCTAATCCATTGCAGGAGCGTTTTTTGAATTTGGAATATTATAACGCTCCAGCAATATTGTTGTAACTTTGAATAAACTAATGTATATTATAAAAATTATATTTCATTCCCCGCAATCTTTTGAGAAAAGCACTATATATGCCTCGGCGGAAATGGAAATTGCCTGTCTCGTATTAGTTACGTCCTCGCCTACGGCGCGGCCTTCAATCTCATACTCGACCTGCAATTGCCTATTTCTCGGCCTTTATACATGCGGTTTCAATAGTCAACTATCTTTAAGGTACTGTAATTGCATGTTAGGCATACAAATATAACTTTCCTAACATGGATTTACTTTTACAAACGAGGAATTTAGCTACTTCTTATCACACAGTTTTATTGCGAAACCTAGTATTAAATAATTATTGTACATACATTAGTGTTATGGCTATTTTTACGAATGTGAAACAAGTGCGATTCATGTTAATAACACTGTTGAGTGTATTGTATCGTAAAAGTAAGTAACGCTAAGTAAATAAAACCTTTTACATTGTTTCGTTCTCACGTGAGCTTTAAGGGGTTGTTGTCGATAAGCTTAGAAACATAAAAAATACAACCGATTTGAGGAACTCCTTCTTTTTTTGAAGTCGGTTTTAAATGCACTAGAACGATAAAATATCCGACAGTTTCGGTTACGGCTCCTTAACATCCCTGTTACCTACTTATTGAATAGATTAAAAGCTTAGAAGGTACCACAAGGTATTACCTTTCCAAAAAATATTGGACACGTATTTTTCTTTTGTCACGTTAAAAAAACCCTGTTTAAATCCTACAGTTACCCACTTATTGAATAGATTAAAAGCCTATAAGGTACCACAAGGTATACCTTTCCAAAAAATATTGGACACTTATTTTTTCTTTTGTAACGTTAACAAAAAATTATGACGATACAGTGCATTAAAATATCGAATGACGTCATGCCTTGGTACACTTTTTATATAGAAGTGACGTAACAAGTCCCCACTCCTGAACTTTGATGCGCTTTATCTTGGTGAATTTTTATTAATTTAAATAAGCAAAAAATACTTGGCCAATATTTTTTGGAAATCTATCTGAAGCACTAAATAGAATTTGCTGTTTCGTACCCTGTCATCATACCTATTCTTGCCTTAGTTTTTAATTATACTTGCAGAAATACTTACGATACAATAGTCTCAAGTTTGACAATTACGAATATACCATGAATTGATTGTTATTTTCACCGAAATTAAATTCTTAATTCAGTAAAACTTATTGTTTCAATGTTCAAATTATTAAAGCCTCGCGAAAATTGTACTTACGGCATCGAGCGAAAATGAAAATTATCTTCTAAGAAATTTTTTAATATTCGTTTCAGTTATTCTTGAAAATCCAGGAGTAGGCTCCTCTTACTATTCATGGTGTTTTAAACATTTTAATACTGAATTTCTATGGGAAAATGATAGGTGTTTACCTGCATTCAAAATCATAATCCTAATATTATACATGTTAAAGTGTGTGTTTCAATCAAGCAATAACGTATGGATGGTTGGTGGAAATTTCGCATAAAGATAGTGTATAATCTGAAAACATTGCCTACATTGAAAATCATTATTTTTTATATAAATTTACTGACTCCTTAAACCAATATATTCGCACGCTATACTTCCACGACATTATATTCACCTCATTAGTCGAACCACGACTTCTTACGTTGTGACGTCACACATACCTTCAGGGATATTCTCACGATGTAAGAGTGAGAATTAATTACTTGGTTGATCAAGCCGAAAAAAGATTCACACTAAAACCGAAATCTTATGCTTAAAAAGTAAAGTTTGATTCGATGAAGAGATGACTCATAAAATATGTATTGGAAAACAGTAAAATTTTTCGATCTGAATTGTCTATTGCAAAGATGTTTCAAGTCATTTTTTAGAGAACCTGAGGCTGAGGGCTTCGACAAAATCAGCAATAAAGATTGTCTAAAAGTTCAAAATATTTGGGATTGACACTCATGATATTTAGGTAGGTAGCAGTTGCCAATCCCATACATTTTATTGTAATTTAAAAAATATGGGCTAATCCATTAGGCTTCTTTTGAGCCAATCGATGACGAAGTATTTCAACTACAGCGAATTTATAAATAAATTCCACGAAGCTTAATTTATTATCTTACTAATTTAATTCGCATCTTAGCCAGTATTATGCTGAGTGGAAGCTTTCTTGACACAGTCACGACATGCATCTGCTTGTACTTACTCAACATCCTACTAGGTACTCAAATTTGGTATTTTATTTTAACCTTACTTTTCTTTACTAATAAAATTTAAGTACTTACTAATACTACCGTTAAGGGTTTAATTTAAGTAAAATTCATACATTTTGTATGCCGTTTTTATGGCGAATAAACACTTTTTCTTTCTTTTTTCCATTTTCAATTATCTTGTTTCAGAAAGCGCCTCACCCAACATTTTGACCTATGCTAATACCGAATCCAATACACCTTCAAGTAACGTATGGTCATGCAAACACAGGGCACCACGTGACTCTTATCAAGTGCGGTCACTTAGCATATCGCTTGCTGCTGCTTTTTGTGTAGCCTAGGCGACGACGGTGTACATGGCAGCCGGTAAGGCTTACTATTCACCGGTCGATTTTACGACTGGAATTAAAGAACAAATTTTAGGTGACAGGATGGAATGGAAGACGAAATGGTATTGTTATATTGTATTGTGTCGACCCAAGCAACAAGAGCAGATGGATGTTGATCATAAATGTTGTTATCGTCATCTCTCTGTCCCTTCATCTCTTTATGAATATCAAATTTTATTTCACAGATATGCTAGTTGAGTTTTCTTTAAAAATAAACATAACCTTTATATATATTTTTCTGTTCCACTCCTCTCTTCTTATATGTTTATAACGAGTATATTTTTGTGTTAAATAAATATAACAAAAACTAGCTTCACCCGCGTGAAAAGTGTTTTCTCCCTAGGGAACACTTGGAATCTGGATAAAAAGTAGCCTATGTGCTATTTCACTATAATCTATATGTGTGCCAAATTTCAACCACAGCTGTTCAGCCGTTCTGGCGTGATTAAATAACAACCAAACCTCCATACATCTAAATATTCGCATTTATAATATTAAGTAAGATGAAAACTGCTGTAAAATTGATGCCTTATGCACTGATAAAATTTTTCGTTTGCGAAATTGTTTTTGTACTTATGATGCATTGTCCCAAATGCATATTCAGTTACAAATACATGCATATTCATTTCACATATGAATGAACATTATTATTTACACAGGGATACAAAAAATACGACCGCAATGTAGTTCGGAAATACTATGCAGATGATGATAAAAAATACGTACATTTCTTGGCAAACTTTTTCTTTCGACTTTTTTTTTCTGTTTCTGTGTTTTCCGTATCAGTCCACTTTCATGATTAAATGAATATTTATTGCTGGACAGAGGACAGGGGTCTCTTAATTAACGCACTGTTTTCCTTTAGTTAAACTAAAGCAAAACAGACACACCCATAATTTATTAATAAATGGCTATTTTCCTGTTTTTTCTTGGCGGATTATTTAGGAGATTCTTCAACAAGATGTTAGAAGTAGAAGAGACACGACATCACTTACTGATAGTCGCTTTTTATGACACCCCTTATTTTAAATAGGGGCTTTCGGAAGTTCGTTTATCGGTTTATTAATAAAAATTACGAGATTTTTTCTCAGGTGAGGGATGAATAGATGACAAATATCTGTTAAATACACATCATTAACGCCCATTTTGTTCTAATAGGTACCTTTTGATTAACCTAAAAGTAAAGGAATAATCTGTATATATAAAAGCGAAAGGTGACTGACTGACTCACTGACTGATCGATCAACGGATAGCCAAAACTGCTAAGCTTCTAGCATGAAATTTGGGAAAGGTTCCTCAAGTTAAGTAAGTGTGCACTGAGAAAGGATTTTTAGAAATTGCACCCCTAAGGGGGTAAAAGGGGGTTGAAAGTTTGTGGGAAAATCTAATTCCTACGGCCAAAATTCTTGAAACTTAGCATAAATAGTATTCTAAGTAAATAATAAAGATTAATATTATTAGTTTTACTTATCTACTCCCAAAATACGATTTAGAGGGTGTTGAAGTGTTTTTGTAGAATCTTATTTCTTGGGTTAATAAATTTGAAACTTTGCACAAATACCAACCTAAGGAAACAATAAAGGTTCATAATGTTTTTCGAAACTAACTCAAGCTAAGAATCTTACTGGACATGGTGTCGTTTTTGACGTAGGGTTCTAGGGGAGCACTAAGGCGCAATTTTGCGGCAATTCAACCTTTAAGGAGGTGAAAAGGGGAAAAATTTGTTTGTATGAAAAATCGAATTGTATTATATATATTATATTATCGGGATAAAGTTAATAATCAAAATTTTATTATAAAAATTCAAACGAGGCGTTTTAAAAATGTTTCATGTAAACCCCAGATATTGTTAGTGGTGGTAAAGTTATTTCTGAGAAATCTCACACATAAACGAAAAATAAACAAGAGAAGAACATAGAGAATAGCATATTTATGTTTTTCAAAACTCGACCCTCAACAGGGCAAAAAGGGGTTGATTAGTTTTTAGGGCAGCATTTTACTTTGTGAGGGTAAACTAAAATTTATTATTCTTTAAGTCAAATAACGAATCGTCCCAATCCAATAAACCCTATTTATCTACGATACCCAATATTTATTTGATTTTATAATAGCTTATTTCTGGTCGCCTTCACTAACTGCAGTGCTGCTAGAAAATAATTTATAGGATAAACTAAATCACGCGGACGAAGTCGCGGGCGTAGTGCTAGTAACTTACAAACGTAGCGTCACTAGCCCGCCTTATTAACGTTTCGTGACTTCTACCTTTGTTACGTTGGAATGTCATTTGAAGTATTATCGGTATTCTGGCGAAATGCTTTATTTATTTCTAATGTTTCACCAATAACAGTTGAAAGAAATATTTTAGCATTGCGGCCACGAATACTTTGTTGAACTCATTACCATCCATGGAAAATAAATGAGGCTTATGAAGTGGAATATCTAAGTTAATGCCTGAGTAATTTTGCTTTGTGTATTAGTTACGTAAAAAAACTTTTTAACAAAAAATACAACCGACTTCCAAATAAAAACACTACAAAGTGAAAAATAACTTCAATTTCGGAAGTCGGTGTTCCTGTTTTGGGATCTTCGTTTTTTGACACCGACTTCCGAAATTGAAGTTATTTTTCACTTTGTAGTGTTTTTATTTGGAAGTCAATTGTATTTTTTGTTAAATAGTTTTTTTATTTTTCACTTTTTAGTTGTGGGTACATAACGGACCAATTCTCCAAAGTAAAGCCAGAATAGATTAACCCAGAAACATGAAAATGAAACAAAAACGGTGGATTTCGAGTATACCAGGGTGAACTGTACCCACCTGCGTACCCTTTTAAAGCGTGCTAGTGTGATGTTATGCCATGAAATGATGTAAACAATAAACAGACATTCGATTGCAGCTATCCCGAGTGATCTGCTGTCATTTATTGAAGAGTTCTGATGTATATCTCCGAAGTTCTTCATCAGATCTTGACCCAATTTAAATGGGACCACATGACAAGCACCAGCTTTCAAATAAAAATAATCATCAAAATCGGTTCACCCAGTAACAAGTTCTGAGGTAACACATAAAAAAAAACAATCGAATTGAAAACCTCCTTCTTTTTTGCGAAGTCGGTTAAAAAGAACTGAGTCCATGGATTAATTAATTTATTTATGTACACACAAAACACTTAACAGAGAATGTAAATAATACAGATAGAAGAACACAAAGGTACTGCTTCCTTCCAGTATACCTGCGTCAGGAAACTTGGATGTTAGACGAAAACACAGTGTGTAGAAAGAAATAAGAAAACTTAAAATTGAATATTATAACTTAACTCATTACTAAACTAAACTTAACTAACTAAATGACTTTGCTTATAATGAGGTGTCTTCACCAGTAGTAATTGCAATATTTGTTTTATAAGCACTAAACCGATGGATGAAGTATTTTTAGTAAGTAAAAATACAATGAAGTTGGCGATAATTAAGCAATTCAGAAAAATACTAGTAAGGCAGAATAATAATCTGGTTTATCTAAATGTTAGTCAGACAGAATATAAATAAAGTTAATTAGACAAGCCTCATTTGAGTTTGTTTTACGTGACTCATTTCAATCTATATACAGCTATTTCTGAACTAAGAAAAGATTTCATGCCTAATAAGGTATCCCATATTAGCATATATTTTATAAATCACAATATTACGTAAATACCATAAAAAAATTAAAAGGGTTGAGCGTGAAAATTATCATGACGAAATGCCATAAAAAATATTTACGCACTTGTAAATAAATTCGACTTAATGATATTGTTGTTTGTGACTTTTACGGGCGGGTGTTGACGCACGTATTATGATGTTACACCCTTTAGCTCACCTACCTAACGTGACGCGAGGCCAAACGTCTAATCGTAAGGACCCGGCCAGGGTGAGAAGCTTGCGCGGGTTGAAAGTACCAAACATTTTGAAACTGGTGTTTGTGTCCATACTGAAGTAACTATGGCGGGCGCGAAGAATTAATCATATGAAACCACCGTAATGAAATGACAGTTTAATTTTTAAATATAGCACATGTTTTACAAATTATTAAGTGAAAAATATTTGTGAATGTCGTGACAAACGCCTGCGCTAGCACTCGCGACAGCCACGAATGAGCTCTGTCTCACATTGCCCGAGAATCCCTGTAAAATCCTAATGTCAATGTCATCATCATCTTCCTGCCCTTGTCCCATGTTACTTGGGGTCGGCGCAACACGTTTTCCTCTTCCATACCGTCCTGTCCCCCGTCACGCTATCACTGACTCCCTTTTCTTTCATATCACTCCTCACACAGTCCTTCCATCTTTTCTTTGTCTTATGTCAATGTTAATGTGTTAATGTCAATGTGTGTGTGCAAAATGGCTCTTTGTTCGTAGTGGCACGCCGCCGCTTACATACTTTGTGCCTCTACTGGCAACTGGCAATGCTTAGCGGCCACCTTAGGCTCTAGACATCAATGAAAACGTCGCAACATCGGTTAAAATAAAGTTAAAATTTAAGGCTTTGTCAACCACTATAGAATAGAATAGAATATACTTTATTGTACACAAAAACGCGAGTTGCTGAGTCTTAGTTAAAATCTAGTTAGTTAATTGGAGTTTCTTGGCCGTTCTTCTCCACGTAGGCTTTTTCCGAACGGATGGTAGAACCACTTTTAATAGATCCAGCCTTAGCTGTCCCCCCAGCGACGTCCTGAGCCGAGGTTCGACCCCACAGGGGGTAGCCCTCAGCGTTGTGCATGATGCAAAATCATGTTATCATGATGTGTTGTGTGTTTGTGCATGTGTGTGTGTTTGTGTGTGTGTGTGTGTCATGTAATCACTTACATTTCTGCATTTCAACCATCACCATCGCTGACATCGAATGACAATCCGCTTAGTGAGCCTCTGATCGCTCCCGCCACCGCGCCCGCCACCGCCCTAATCGATCACTCTAGACAAGGTCATAATCAACCTCCAAATATACACATCAACTCGCAATACTTATAAATCCTTACGAACGATTAGCTCGCACAATTAAAACGAATTAGGTTAATGTGTGTGGGTTTCGACCGAAAACCAGTTCTTTTTCTCCTTCGTGACGCCGCCACGACTTCCAGTTTATCTGATGGCATTAATCACAATTTCCACCCCCAATTAAAAGTGCTACTCGAGTTCAAGCAAGGAACCGCTTTTATTTGCTGTTTATTTCCTAGTACAGTTTGTTTTGTTAGTTTGTACGACAATGGTTTTTATTGCGATTGTAACGTTGGAAGTTTTATATAAAGGCTGTAAAACAATATCTTGTAGCAGTCTATAATAGTGTTTCGACGTAAAACTGTTTATTTTTCGACGCTAAAAGCAACATAAAGGTGGCTAAACATCTTGATAATATTTACACAGCGGCACATACCAGTAGCCGCTCAAAACAAACAAAAACAGTATTATCAAGTAGATAAGGTTTTATCTAAGAAAAATATAAAGACATGGCTTCTGAAGCAATTCGGCCAGTGTTTGTCAACATGAGGACGGCAGCGGTCGAACCACGACGGTCACAAATCATTCTAACACCTGACCGCTCGCTTATCGCGGTTACGACATGAAAAATTACCGTCTCAGAAACGTCACAGTTTTTCCGCGCCAACACTAGGGGGCGAAGCTGGTCATTAAAACAAATTGTTGACGACAACTGGCGCACCGAACTTTAACAACAATACTCAATAGAAGTTTTGTGAATAAAATCGTACTAATTGATACAGTTTGTAAAAGTATTTTATTATTTCCAGCGATATAATTAATGAAAAAGTTTCTGTTAATTTGCATTTCGCAATTAAAAACTTGAAAGGAATTCTGTTTTGTATCGCAGAAACATTGTTTACTTATTTATATATTTTCTACATTGTATCTAATAATCAAAAACCATGTCTATTACTGGTATACAGTGGCATCCGGTTAGACTAGAAGCTGACCCCAACATATTTGTGTAAAAGTTAGGCAGATTGATTGATTTAATAATACCCAAAATAATAATGAAATTGTAATGCAATTTAATGTCGTATTATATTGAAGTTATGGAGGTAGACCGCACTAACTCACTCCATATCAAAGGTGCTCTGTCCCTCGAAAAGGTAGATGAGTTTATATACCTGGGCGCTACCATCAGTAACACAGGGTCTTGCAAAAAGGAAATCAGGAGACGAATCGGTATGGCCAAAAGCGCAATGATCCAACTGCAACGAATCTAGAGAGACCATAATGTACCTCGGAAGACAAAGTTGAAGCTGGACTCTCTTGTGTTCTCCATATTTAGGTACGGCTCGGAAACGTAGACGCTAAAGATGGCTGATCATGATCGTGTTGACGCCTTCGAGATGTGGTGTTGGCGAAGGATGCCTCAAATGCCGTGGACTGCGCTCCGCACAAACGAGTCTAACCTTCGACAACTGAATGTCAAGGCCAGGCTCTTCACCACCTACCTGCGAAGAATTCTGACATTCTTTGGTCAAATTGCCGGAAAGGATAGTCATAACCTCGAGCAGCTGATAATCACTGACAAGGTCGAAGGCAAGAGGCCGAGAGGCCGCAGCCCAATCAGATAGTCTGACCAAAATAATCCGTGCAACGCTGAACGCCAAGTTGACAGACACAGATGGAGAATCATTGTTAGAAAAAAGTAGATCTCGTATTGGGGGAATCGCGCCTCAGAAATGAGGAACACGACGCGTGTTCAATGTTTGTTCTGTATTCTTACCTTACGTAAAGAAACAGTAAAAAACCCTCTTTTAAATCCAAAATGCTTGAAAGACTATATAGATAGTTCAATGTTTTTCTTTAATTCCCCCACCGTAAAAGAAAAAGCTTTTCAAACAAAAGTAAATACATTTACTACTTGATCAATCGTAGTACAAAATCGACTGGGGATGTGACGTCACTAATATTTACGCTCAGACCGGCTCGGGGCAGGATATTAAGGTTGGCTTTGATCCTGGAGCCTTTTTGACCGGACTTGTTCAACAAATTCAACGGTAACATGTTTGACTTGGCGTTTTTAGCAAGTTTAGAAAAACGTCAAAGACTGGTGCTTGTTTCTTTTGTAACTAAAATAGGAGTACAGGCGATTGTTTTTTGTTAACTAAAAGATAATTATAAAGGTTTGCTTTTGCCAGCGGCTTCGCCCGCGTAGGTGTTGGGCATTGTTCCACGGGAAAATACTACCGGGATAAAAAGCCTATGTGCAATTCCAGACTATAATCTTTTTTTGTGTCTAATTTCATTCGGATCCGTTCAGCCGTTCTGGCGTGAAGTAACAAACATCCATCCATTCATTAAAACTTTCACATATAAAATATTAGTAGGACATAGCTTTCGCCAGCGACTTCGCTGCGTGTGTGTCGGAAATTATGCCAGAGCAACATACTTCCGGAACAAAAGTAGCTTATGTGCCATTCTAGACTATAATCTATCTCTGTGCCAAATTTCATTCAATTCCGTTCAGCCGTTCTGATGTGATTTAGTAACAAACATCCATCCAATGTTTCGCAATTATAATATTAGTAGAATATATAGTATATTAATTATAAGTAGGATTACTAAGGCTGAATTTTCAATAGTCTGGGTTTATGGCGATTTGAAAGCTTTTGTAAAGCTAGCATGTTTATTCTTCAGATATAAATTATTTGAGAGTTGTCAAATCAACCCTAAGACGAAGTAAGATATAAAAAAAGTAAGTATTTTGTAATAAAAAGAATACGCAGTCTTTCAGGATATTAAAACTATCAAAGAATGTAAGACAGAAAATAATATCCGCAAACATTCCGCGGTACAGTCATAAACAAAACTTCTAACTTCGAAATGAAATTAAGACGTAAAAGACGTTGCAATCTGTCTTAAATTTAAGACTCCCATAAATAGTTTTCTTGCCTGTCGTTCGGTTAAGTCATAAACTAAGATATGTTAAACGACTGTCGACTAACATCGCAAATGAATTTTTCTAACAACGCAACAAGGACATAAATGAAACTCTATCTTTCAGAAAGTAAGGTTGAGTTTACAAAAAAAGCAAGCTCTATAAAGTTTTTCATATCGTTGAAGCAGAAAACATTGGCAGGGCGCTTCACCCGTCATAAAGGGGGAAAACTTTACAAATCTACGGATTTCTTACGCTTTTAGGGACACATAATATATTTATCTGCCCCTCGACACGTTTACAATAGCTCAAGTTTGACGCCCGAGGATTTGTTTCGAGTTAAAATGACTGTTTACTTAATTTTGAAGCAAATTTTGTTACTGATAAACGAAAAGTTTTCAGAAAATCGAGTCGAAGAAAATTGTGTTTAAAAAGGTTTACTTGGACAGTTTTATAAAGTAGAAAATCTATTTGCTCATGGTATTAGTACACAGTGAGAGATTTGATTCAATGAAAACACAGTCATTTTATTCCAACAAGATTTTATTCACCATAAAGGCTTAAAAATCCAATCACAGTTTCATAAAAAGATAATATCGCAACAAAGTAAATAAAGACAGCTACAATTACATAGCTTGTTAATTTCCGTGGTGCAACGTCAAAATTTTACAGCCTCAGTAACATGAGGGGACCCAGGATGGCGCCTAGAAAATGAACTCATAACACTTTTATGAACGCGGGTATGTTCACACTGGGATCCCCGTTCAAAGATATGATGGCTATTAAAAGTCCCCGACGCTGCCCGCAATCAGACTGCTATACTGTCACTGTCATCTTAATTAAAATCTACTATTTACTGCTGCATTTTGTTGAGTTTAAAGAGATTGGATGTTTGGTTTGTGAGAAGAAATATAACTGGAAAGTTTTCTCAGTAATTGTTTTGGAAAAAACTCATCCAGTCTTTAAAAGGTTCTCTTTTTAAAAGCTGAAAGCTAATAGCCATGAGCGTTTGTAAGTAGCCAATAGGCTATCTCATAAGTATATTTTTACTGTTTTCTGTGCACTCTGGATAACACATAACGTCGATGTTAATACTTGTAAAAGAGATTGTTTAGATTTTCCGATTGCTTATCTAGACGATGGTAAAATAGAACAGCCCATTTCCTTCAGAAAACTTTTACTACTGCAGATTATATCTTCAATTGCACTTCGTATTTTTGTATTGAGGATAATATAAACAATGTTTACAAATCCATCTTTAATATATTTATCTTCTTTTTTCTTATATATGTAACTGCTAAAGTATTTATAGGAGGACGTTTCATCATCATAATTAAAACCGGATTATCTATCCATAAAATAATTAAATTATTATCAAAGTTCAAGTTCTGGATAAGATTACAAACCCGATTCATAAGATATCGTTTTGACATCTTCCCAGAAAGCGATACGAAATTTTACTGATACCAGCTTTAATGGCCATGAAACTTAATAGAGGTCTGTTTTATTAACCCTTGAGTTACTTAGCTGCAGATTTTTTATAGGATTTTTATAGTGATTTTCTTGTTTTCCCACGGTAACAGAGAACGTGCTTTTTCCACCTACGTAACACAATAAATCGATACACCGCTGCGTTAACGCCGCCAATAACAGTTTGTTCTCGTTTGACGCTCATTTAGAAAGGTAAACAGCCGTCTGAACAGCCAATATGGCGGTACAAATGCAAGCATTAACTGTTTATGCTCCCCTTATGAAGTTAACAATGCATTTCATATAGACATTAATGAGAGTAATTTTCTGTATTGAAGGAAAATGCTAATTTGAAACGGTTTTGTCGGGTTGTTTGCTTTTAATTTAAGTTATTACTATTATCCTATTTCGATTTCCTTGTCGATGGGTTCTAGGACATACGTATTTGTATTTTCACATTGCACACTGATTTTTTATGAGCTGTAGTGTAGATTATGTTATGATAAATGATTTTATTTCTGTAAGTTGGTTTATACAAACACTTTTACATGTCGTTATTATCTATACTAATATTATAAAACTGAAGAGTAAGTTTGTTTGTTTGTTTGAACGCGCTAATCTCAGGAACTACTGGTTGGAATTGAAAAATCTTTTTGTGTTGGGTATTCCATTTATCTAGGAAGGTTATAAGCTATACAACATCACGCTACAACCAATAGGAGCGGAGCATCAATGAACAATGTTCTCAAAACGGCGCAAATTTATTCTTTTTGTGTGCTTCCTCTGCGTGCGCTGCGTAAACGGTTAAAGTTACGCAACAATCATATATGTAGGGTAGGTAGGGTAGATGGGTAGGTAGCCAGTTAATGGAAGTGAAGTCGCGTGGACGCCTCGCGGTTTCACCCGCGTAGTGCCCGTTCCCGTGGGAATACAGGGATAAAAAGTAGCCTATGTCACCCGGGGATAGAGTAGCTTCCCAACGGTGAAAGAATTTAGTAGTAGTAGTTTTGGAGCCTATTCGGTACAAACAAACAAACAAACAAAAAAATCTTTCCTCTTTATAATATTGGTATAGAAAAGAAAACACAGTGACGACCTACACAACTCAAAAGTGTCGTCCGATTTACCTCATATAGATTTAAATCATAACTTACTCGTTTACTACTCCATAACAAGAAGAGGATTAAACTATTCCCAGACAAGGACCACACAACAAAAATACGGAAGCTTAATGAAGTAATTTCTCTGCTCAGCCAAATAAAACATACTGATTAATTCATCAGTACAACTACGAACTAGGAAGTACGGGTGACATAATTGAGAATATCGAAATACATACGGGACAGGAAAAAGGACCACCAATTCAACGTGTGTCGGCAGTTGAACTCAAACGAGGCGTAAACATGGTAGATTAAACTCAACCAACTATATACCCGGGCGTTCCTGTCATAGACGGATAAAAAAACATACAATTTTCCACGCATTTCCTTTGTTTGCACAAACACACGGAGGTAATTATGTTTTTGTTGTATAGTTTTGTGGTCCCCCCTTTGTTTGAAGTTCCGAAACGTCTTTTTGAGAATTTCGTCGGTATTCTAAACAAAGGTTTGGATTAAAAATGGAAGTAATTTAGTGGGACTTGCGGATTAGGAGATAATAAGAAGTGTTTATTGATAAGCCAGTTTAGAATATTTTAATTTTAATAATGTTTCCGAAGAAATAGTGTTGAAAGACTGATTTTTAATTTCTGGAAAAGAATTCTATCGAAGAGTCACAAATTAAACGCTGAACAAATGGTTGAAAAAAAAAGAATCATTATCACAATAACTACCGTGCGTTTGTCCATTTACCACATTCTTTTTTATGCGAAATACTGGGCCTGAGAGAGTAGGCATTTTTGTAGAAGAGTTTTAGCAATTAATTGTACTTAAATAATTTGTAAAATTAGACAAAGGTCGATGGACAGTAGAGTACATTTTCAGCGAAATTTCAAAAACAAAGACAAATATTTTCCCGAAAGCCTCTTCCACGACAAAACCCTTACAAACATTAAAAGGAAAAGTCGTCAGAAACAAGAAACCTCGCGCTCTTAACCCTCTAACGCGAGGGCACAAAATTTCGTCAATCAAGGGATTTACCTTACACTTGACGCTGACAACGTTCTTGAGTTACAAACTGTTGGGCTTAGCAACACGACCCGATTGCACTGAGCCCGTTGACATCCATAAGTGAGGTTTTTATTTGAAAGACGTATGGTGTTAGCCGGATTATGATTCGGGGACAGGATTTTGGGTTCTTTTATAAGATTTGCTTACACTTTTAAGGATTCTGTGGTGAAATTTTGATAAGAAGAGTTACTGTAAGTTTAGAATCTGTGTGGCAAATTTTGAAAAGAAAATGGTTAATATAAACCAACAAGAGCATTAAAATAGGGGTTATCAGACTGATAATATCAGACAGATATTTCAAACCCATATTAGGGGTTGCAAATAGGTCGCAAGATCCTAACCCTTGGCGTGCTAGGCAGAGTACATCAAAAAGTCAAAATTCCTATAAAAAAGTTAATATTGTTTTCTAAAAGCTTACTGTGTGAGTGTGTTGTTTATGAACACACCTTGTAGTCAAAATATGCTTTTACATTACAACAAATAGATTTTATCAAGATGAAAACCTAGCGCAGACGGTCGCATCTGAGCTAAATTTTTATCGTTAATCAACAATCTGTTGACGAATAAGTTTTGTTTTTTTTGTATGTTTTTACTGTCATAACTTTTTTTCACTACAAGGCCAAAACCGTAGACTTTGTTATGTATGTACATTAGAGGTGATATTTTTTTTTTTTAAATGTTTTTGCAAACTATAAAATATTTGGACAAAATTCTGATAATGATTCTGGTAATGATTAAAGTCGATTTTCTTATGATGACCCCAATGAGGAGGAAGGTATGTGTTCATAATACCTGAACGGGAGTAGAACAAATGTTGATACAAATGTTGAACTGTCAGATTTTAAGGAAACAAGATTGTTGATTCATCATCATTAACCTTTTAATGTTCCCACTGCTGGGACACGACACAGGCCTCCTCTCTGTGAGAGGGAATGGGCCGTAATCCAAAACTTGGGCCCAGTGTGGGTTGGTAGATCTTCTACTTTCTTTTTCGTGTGAGGTGTGGCCACCTCTAATGTAGGAGTTAATTAAGCCGCTGTTTAGTTTTCCTCGGTTGGTGGATGTCACATGTTTTTAATTTTTTAGTTCGAGGACTTGCCGGTTTCCTCACGATATTTTCCTTCACCGTTTGATAACACAATTTTTTTTTATTATTAAAATCTAACTTTAAGCTAGACATGCATTGAATTTTATTTCGAGAAAAGAAAAGTGCATCTTTACGTTTATTTTTGTAAAGAAAAATACAAGTTTAAAAAATAATATTTATTATATTATTGTAGACAAAAATAACTTAGTATTTTTATATCTTTATTAATGATTCATTCATTCATAATTTAATTTCATATTTTATCTACTATGTAGATAAGAATCAAGAAAACCTACTTTACCAAGTTTGTGATTTTCTTAATAATTTTTCCCAGGGCTTTTGATACAGTCATACCAAGTTTGATCAAAATCGGAAAGATTTCATACCCTCAGAGGTTAGGAGGCAATTAAATCTTTTCAGGGATACGTCCCATATACTACCTATAAATTGACACTGTGGCAGTATACCTATAAATGGCTAAATGAACAATTCAAATAATTATGTTTCCCTGAGTTAAGACAATTAACTGCTACACCACATTTCGCTACAACCACAACCAAGCACAAGCACCATAATTAACCTTCAAAAAACCTCCTATAATCAATCCTCTCCTATAAATAATCGCCGTACGATTGTCCCCCGTCAAATTGGGCCCAATCCCTCTGGCCCGTATATTCACGCCATCGATCGCAAGCGATTGCCAGTATTTTGTGCAGTTAATTATCCGCAGCGCTTGCGGGTTAATCCGGCAAGTCACGTGACATGCACGTGCTTGGTTTAAAGGGACGTATTCTTGACCCAAACGGTTCCCCGATAGGGTAGAAAAATGTAGAACAGTAAGTGCATTTTTGGTGATAATGATCCAATTAGGGGCTTAAGTGGTTAGGTCGCGTGGTGAGGCATAACCTTGTTATCAAGCGAAAGATAGTGGTGGTGGCTTTGTTTGCCTACTAACACTGCCACGTATCACCATTGTTAGAAAACAAAATAATGTCGGTAGGTACCGAAAATCGGACACCGGCAGGAGTTGTAAATATGTCGCCGACAAAGATGGAATGCTTATGCATGTTCATCTGTCAGCCTCCCATTGCAATCATGTACGAGTCTTGCCAAAAGGTGTCTTGTCACTCAGTTCCTGGGTTGTGAAGGTTAGATACCAAGTTGCTCTAAATAAAATACCGGTATTTAGCTGGTCGTTTAGACCTGGAAGCCGAATCCAAATACGTCTAAAGGAAAGGTTACGCAGTTATTTTTAAACTTCAAAGTATCCAATAAAAAATAACCTTATCAAAATGTTTCGTATTATAGCGTTTTATTTTTTAATTACATTTTGAAATATCAATGTCAAAAATTCCATTATTTCAATCTGTGAACCGTTATCAGAAATGGCGATCATAAAGCGGTATGGCTTCCAGAATATTCCTCATCATCCCTCTGACGTAAAAGGATTAAATGTTATAAATAAAATATTTGTATAGGGCGTCCTTAGCCAATCAGTAACGGGATTTCCTATAAAAAACAGTAATCCGTCAATATTTGGGAGAGATTTTCATTAATTTTCATTGGCTTTTGAAAATACCATAAGCAGCAAGTCGATTAGTAATCAGCATTTGTCTCCTGCCATTACTCACTTAATCTATTCCTGAAGAAAACAATAAAATAAATATTGAAACTTTTTTTTTTAACAAACTGAAAAAAACTGTAAAATTTTTGAATAAACAACACCTCCATGAAAAGAACATATTCGTATTTTTTCGAAAGCTTATTCAGTATTCAAAAAAGCCAAAATATGAATAGCAAATAAACACAGAACTCGTTATTCAGTAACTTTTTTTCATATTCACTTCAGTGTGTACCTGTAGGATGGTACTTCATACCTCCAATTTTTGTATGGGCTCTTTAGATCCCCTGCATAGAACCCTTGAAGGCATTGTAATGCAATTCACCCTTAAACAAAGATTTTAAGCGCAAAGTGGCCGGTTCAAAGATTACGTTAGGTTCCCCCAGGGTACTTTCAAGCTCATATCTCCCTAAAATCATGAAGGCATAATTTAAAGTATAAACATATTAGTGAAGGGCCAACCGGTTGCTGCGGGCGAATTTCTAACGATGGTAATATTGGATCATCTTTTTGTTTGTGCTATGCGGCAGTAGATTTTCCGGGGCGGAAGATTTGAATTAAAACATAAAAAGATCATTTACATCAAGAGATGCTTAACTTGGGCCTTATAAAAAGCAACTGCATAAAGTTTTCTCGAGAAAATGCATTCCGAACACAACGTTAAATTTTACGTCACTGTCATTAAAATTAACGAAACGAATAATAGTGACCACGGAGCTTCCTAACCCCCTTAACAGCCGTGCTCGCATGGCTAAACTCGGGAAATGACTGAGAGCAAATGCGAAAATAGAAAAGTATAATGTCTGAAGTCTTAACGGCTTTATTTCAACTTCGACTTCGTACGCCATCTCGCGGCCAATTTCCGTACCAGTACGTAGGATATTATTTTAATGCGTAACTTGGAGGAAATTTCAACGGAACGGTTATGGTAGCAGTTATGCCTGAAGTTGTGGACCACCAATTACTTGAATGGGACCTAGACTGCATTCTTAGTTTCATTTTGTTTTGAACTATGGAACGTTTCAGTACCGAGCTATTCACAAACAAGTTTCTAATCTACTATTGTTTGTTTATACTGAGAAAGTTATATAATAATCCCATATTTTCAAGTCACTTTTATTTATAATTTATTTTTCTTTATGTAGATTGTATACGGTACTTATATTTAGTTTTGACCGCCTCCGTCCGTACCAAACTTTTCCAGGATAAGTGTCTACAAGTCATGCTTCAGTCCCAAATAACTAACGCCATCATCATCATTTCAGCCGAAAGACGTCCACTGCTGGACATAGGCTTCCCCAAGCGTCGCCACATTGACCGGCCTCGTGCGTCCCGCATCCAGCGGGATAGCTAACGTATCAAGGAAAAAATATTTACTTAATTACTGGTCAAAAGAGAAAACTTTTTAAAACAGTCTGGCACATGCAAACGATATTAAGTTTACCAAGCACAAATAAATTCCTTGCATCCAACTTGCATTAAAAATCTCATTTCTCTAAAAGGCGTTGCGCTCATTTCGTATTTCCCCTATCATGTAGATGGAATCTCAAGCATGTTGATACATATACTCGTACTCGTCGCATCTTCGAGAGCTGATCGAGTCTCCATTTCTACGAAGGCTGTTGCATTCAGAGCTCCTATTACGAAAGCTCATCTGGTAAATGCAGTATGAGCATTGCTGGGCGCAGGAGGGAGGCACGGTCGCTTAAGTATTGTTGATATTCTAAACCGCCCCAGAACGGGCAGCCCTCTGTCGCAACCGCACAGTGTCGCGTGCGTTCGCCTGATTGCAAGCATTGGTAACGTGCGGCTTGGGTATGACGAATTTTAGTTGAAACTGCGAATGTTACTAAACGATTTTTTTAAGAATATCTAAACAAAATGCGTCTAAATTAGAGCCATGGTATGGTATGAAGTTGGCAGTTTGACTATTTTAAAGCAATTAGTGGGATAAAATACTGTGGTAGAGTTTAAAAAGGTAAAACCTTCCTTATGCTAGCAAGTGTTTCAGGTCTGGTTGTCCAGACTAGGATACGTTAAACTCGAATCTGGTGAGATCTTGTTTATAGTCCTCTTGACCTATTTTGATCAGGTCAGCCGATCTCAGCAGAGACTAGCCGTCGACGACGTGGGAGATAATTATTATAGTGCAAATGTGTGTGCTGATCTCTCAGACTGTCTCTTCCGTCAGGTGGAATGGTAATCCATTGCGACCGGAGAGATATCAGGTGCAACACTAACAGGTGCCATGTTTTGAAAGGCACGTGAATAACACACAGAAAAACTTCCAATCACCAAGCTGTCAGAGATAAATTCTTAATGGAAAAACCCAGTAACGCCTTGCCTAATCTGAGAGGCTAAGTAGGCGTTTCGGCTGCTGAGTTTCGCCCGATCCGGTCGAAACAGGAATTTTATTATTATTAATATTTTTCAGTGGTGTTTCGGACGAATCCTTTTTTAGAGGCAAAGTAACGTCAGAAACATAAAATCAGTAGAGAGTGTAATAACATGATAAAAATATAACTTCCTCTTTTAGTTAGATGCTGAACATTATAAGCATTTATACCAAAACTACCAGGAGGCCAGAATCATGAAGAATTCTTAATATTTGCGGGGCTGGATTCATTACCGGTAAAGACCAGGAGATTATAATCACTAGGAAGTATTGCTGAGGCAGGAATCATAAGATGTAAAAAGAGTACCGGGAGATTTTAGATTCTGACCTCCTGGTACTCCGTTAGTCTCTACCGCTTAAGATTCTAGACCCACAAATACTTCTTCATGATTCTGGCCTCCTGGTAGTTTGGTATAAATGTCCAACATGTAACTAAAAAAGCAAAAGAGGAAGTAATATTTTTTATCATGTTATTAAACTCTCAACTGATTTTAATCGTAAACACAAGTAAAATTTTAAAATTTTAAAAACCCCCCGACACATTTATCTTGCGAAAACATCCCGATTCAAACAGTAAAACGGCCATAACTTTTGAACGGCTAAACCGATTTTATTCAAACATAGCTAAGAACACTCGACACAATCACCTTTCAAACAAAAAAAACTAAATCAAAATTGATTCACCCGTTGAGGCGCCATATATGATGCCGCAGACAGACACACAGATACACAGCAACACACGTCAAACTTATAATACCCCTCTTTTTCCGTCGGGGGTTAAAAAATAAACGTCCCTAGTACCTAGGTACCAAATGTGAAATAAAATTTAAAATAATACATTATTCCACTTAAGACTCCTGCAAAATATATTGATAGGTGCCGTATGTGTAATATCTCAGGTGCCATTTTGTACGGTTTTTAATTGATATCTAAGACTTATTATTGTGATTCATCATTTTTACTGTTGATTGTTGTAATGGTATATTAATTAAGCTTTATGTTTTCCAAAAAAATCCTGACTATTACTTAAATAATATAACCCTACCTTAGGTTTTTCATTCTGACTGTACAAAATTTGCTTAAAAATAGTATAGTCCGAAACACCACTCAAAAATATTAATAATAATGAAATTCCTGTTTCGACCGGATCGGACGAAACTCAGCGGCCAAAAGGCCTACTAAGCCATCTGAGAATCGAACCTTACGCTCAGCAGTCACGCTTACGACCGACCACCGACACTAACGAGGCAACTATTATAAAGCGGGAAGGTACAATTGCAAAAGTCATTTTTCACTCTTATGGCCCTTTGTAAAATTTGAAAACTGATAAAAATACTGATACAAAAAAAAACTCAATTTATAAGCTAATAAAACACAGAATGCTGTGATATCTTAATAAACTAAAATATATTTCAATAAAATATGTTCTCAAACAATTTTCTCCAAGGAGATTATTAGACAGATCTCACCATAATTTTATTTGGTTTAATTAACCCAGGCATAAACCATTCTCAATCAATAAAAATGTACAGTCTTTATTTGAC
The DNA here is from genome assembly GCA_964057195.1 of Orthosia cruda. Lineage (NCBI taxonomy): Eukaryota > Metazoa > Arthropoda > Insecta > Lepidoptera > Noctuidae > Orthosia > Orthosia cruda. The sequence continues at coordinate 16,223,615 of OZ059836.1, read as the reverse complement.
GTATACAGCCCGCAACGTCATGGAAGTCGTTCGCAGTTGGCGAAGCGTTAAATGCTACATTTTCCTCGGCCATTTGCAATTCGATATTCAGCTAAGCTTCACGGGATTGAACTCTCCGGATTGCATGTCTACTCGCATTTGATATTATAATAATATTCATCCCTTTTAAGTATAAAGTGGATCAGGAGTAAACTCTACCCACTCGCGGTTGAGATTAAGTGATCTGTATCAAGGAATAATATTATTGTGGTTTAGTTCTGCTAACTTTGCTTGTTGATTTTTAACTGTGTTTGCTTTGGAAATAGGGTCTAAAAGTTGAGTAGTTCCTAGCAATGTAGATGGTCATAATTTTTATATTTTTAAACAAAGGGTAAAGTACTGTAGGTGTCGAAAGTATTTGTAAATGTTAATGATCCACCAGGTCTAATTTGGTAAGGTACCTATTTTTTACTTAAACTTACTCAAATTGTACCTTAGTGCTATACGTAAATCTATTCCTCGTGTTTAAGAATGCTTTTAAAAACAACACCATAAACAAGAGTCCAGGATCTGATCCACATACGACTCCTTTTCTGTACATTTTTTTTCTTAATTCACCACACAAGCTCCTTGAGTTATCCCCTACCACTAGACAATCAGTGGCAGCGTGGGTGCCGCCCGTGGCACCTTTTGTTGCCTCGCAACTTATTGCTACAGAAATCCACACACCTACGACGCCACATTATGTTCCTACAATAAAATCTTCATCATTCTCTGTCCGAACAAACGTATGCCAGTAACAAATTGGTCATTCTTCACTACGTTTAACGCCCACCACGCTTAAAATACTGCTGTATGCATTTTAATGCGTTTAATGGTTCAGTACTACTGTATGCAATGGGATTATGCCTGGATGCAGCCAGACATTTCAAGGCAAGATAAACAGTGGAGGCGTTCTCCAAGATTAGTACTAAGAGTCCCTGCGTCTTGTATAGTCGAGATTTCCGTTTGTGAATAACCTAAATGTTTAAGTAACCATTGTATTAATAATGAGTCATGCTTGTGTACTGAGTTAATTACTTGAAGTAAGGTTAAGACTACAGATGTTGCTGTTTCATATGGTTTTATTAAAAGGATGTGTTATATTTTAGCTCGCTGTTTACATACATTAAAACAGGACCAGATTACATACTTAAAGGACCAAGAAAGTTGTCCCATTGAAGTAAAAGTTAAAAGAAAGTTTCACAATTGAACAGAATAGACAGTTTCTTCGACACACATGTTCAAACTTGGCAAGCGAATACGATCTTGACCACTCCAAAAGTTGAAACCGACAATGACCTAGTTGTGCTTTACATAAGCCCACTATTAAAAAAAACAACTAACAACAACAATTCACATTTAAGGTTAATGTTGTCCGCAATTCCACGTAACATAAGCCACATTTTAATTTTCCAACATACAAAGTGAGAGAGCTTGCATTGTCGTGGCATCTCTGAGATAGCACAAGTCTTAATCTCAGCGGAGCACGTTGCGACTGCTCTAATGATATCTCAAGATTCGCTTAAGAGCCCATACATAACACTCTATGGGACATTTTTAAAATTTAAGCCAACGTTAATGCATTCTATCCCGTTTACTGTTTATATTTATTCAAATTTGTAGGCGAGTCCACAATGCAGTGTCTCGCCTTTGTGATGCTATAGTATTAGCATAATACGAGGTGTATTCAATGGACAAAGTAACTGGTATAAAATAAAATTTTACGGTATACCCTTATATTGAAGAAGGGAGGTCGGGTTATTCTCAATAAAATGCCCATCTTGCCCATGTTTCGTGGTGTATGGGAACTGAATATTTCACGTCCATTGACGAGATTGTTGTGAGCAACTTTTGTTGTATTGGAGTTGGTTGTTTTTGTTGCTTTAATGTGCACTTTATATTGCTGTTCTTTCTAAATTAATTTAAAAGTGTATCAAATGTTGTTGTTTGTTATATGTAAATGTATTCTGTAGTTATTGGGTTTCCTTAGCCTCAGGATTTTAACATGGTAATAAATAAACAATAACATGTTTTTGTTTCAATAACCGTTTTAATTAACTCTCATCGGGGTGTGAGCGTATCTGGTTGGGAAGCGTCCTATGTTGCGTTTGTCGATACACGGTCTACGCCTATGAGATGGGTTATGGTCTTACTCTATTGATATCACCAGCCTCATGCTCCTAAAAAAAACTACAAAAACAAAACTGCTGCACTTTTGAACGACAAAAAATTAAATTTAAAAGTAACTATAATTGATTCTACCATCCATTCGAAAAAGTAGCTTGTTATGGAGAAAAACGGTCAGAAACTCCATAGACTTATGGTTCTCTATTGAAACATACTGTGATGAAAATAATATAAACCAATATTGTACGAGTAGTTGGCCATATTAATCAAAAAAATATTTACGTAAAAAACATTTATCATATTGACCAAAAAATATTTGTTACAAAAAGCCTTTAAGCAACAACAAAAACAAAATCTTAACAAAGCTCGAAGTTATCGAACAATTTTCCAATTACCCGCTTTAAAATAATCGAAGTGGGTAGTTGAACAAAAAATTAATAATCGATTCACAAAGTTTGAGTAACGATAAATTTCGTAATAAACTGTGCTACGCTCTACTCCAAATACTTTATTTTGAACGCTCGCGGCATTGCTCCATTATTGAAACGAATTGTTTTCTGAAGTTTTAATATTAAAGGCTACGTTATTGGAATTTCCTTCTCGTTTTTTTCTATTATTGCTTATAAAATTGCTGTGCTGTTTAGACTTTTAAGAATGGCGAACTTTGCTACATTGCGTGGGTATTAAATTTTTGGTTTCTTGCAACATTGTGCCATATTTATTTGAAAAACGATAATTATAAATTCTAAGTCAGACTAAAAGGTTTCTTAAAAACTTAATTTTAACAGAAATTACTTTGTGAAAACCAAAAGAGAATGCTACCTCACATATCCATGAGATGAGTCTAATTACTTATTCGGTTCTTAATGGTACGACCTATTAAACGAGAGATATGTGGCTCTCTTAGAAAGAAATCATTGAAAAGGATGCACGGTGCATTTTCCCTTACTTTTCCAAAGTAATCATTCAAGACGGCATATAAATAAACCCCAGACTTAACATGTAAACATTTAAAAGTATTCAAGACGAAGAAAATGTTTTCCTAATCAAAGCCTCTTCAAGCCCTTTTCATAGCTACTTGAATCGAGAGGATGAATGGTACTGAATGCTAATTCACATGAAAGCTCGAGTTTGTATCTAATTACACTTTAAAACCTTTCTTCTTGTTAAGTAGACTCGAATTTGTTCTGAATCTATTCGAATTTATGTTTTGTCCGGGACGTTTGTGTACCTACATAAAACTCTCGGTCGGTACTTACCTAAGTAATGTGAATAAAAATAAAAAATATATAAGATTTCTTGTTAGTCATAATAACATTCTACGTATAAGTTGTAACCACAAACATAAATCTTACTAGATAACGCAAGTCCCTCCATCTGTATGAAAACCACGCGTGCCACTTTTTTACAAACAATTTAAAAACAAATTTACTTACCAATGAAAGAAAACCTGTCCAACGCCTCGGCCAACTTTTTCTATACAGCTCAAAAAGGCATAAAAATGCATTTTTCTAGATTTCGGTGGATTTCCGATGCCAATAATGATAAATGAAAAGCTCAGATTACGATCATTGATCTTAACTTTACTCCGTTTTTTGGCTCGCGAAGTACATACAATCGCGTTATCTAGTTAGATTTATATCTGTGGTTGTAACATATCCGCATATTTTCTTGTACCTATCTGTAACTCTCCGTGAATAAACATCGTATTTAATTTTAGGTAGACACTGCTCTTAATACGCTTCTTGAGGAGAAGAATTATTTAATATTATGTCTAGTTTTAATCGATTATTACGATGTTTTTGCGGACATTCAACCTATCATCTTAATATAAAAACCAATTTCTTAAAGTTCATAAATGTCAAAATAATTAATTATTTCTTTCCTTTGGAAAACGGCAAAGTCGTTACAAAATTACTCTAAATAAAAAATAACGTCTAAACAGTAGCCATTGTTTGAAGGCAACCATTTTGTTCCCGAGCACTAAAATTAAACGTCAATCGTTATGTCAAAGGCAGCGTGGTCGTAGTTTGTTATTAAAATTATCGACAATTCCTACTTCCTTCGAATTTTCTAAAACAACGCTATTGTTGCGATTTTTTTGTTTTAATTATTCCCCGCTGTGCGATTTTTAATTAGAAAATGATGCAGAATGTGTCTTCAGTTTGTAGGGAAATGCGTCAACTTTTGGCGTGTATTAAAAAAAACTTTGTTTATGACTCGAAGGACTACCATGGAGATTAATGATGACAAGGAGTATAAAAATATTTTTTGAACTTGTTGTGCTAATTTCCCTTCTGGTTTCCGGAACAAAGAACAGAAAATCAAGTGATAAAAAAGTTAGGTATTAAAATACCCACTTTTAGTTAGTCGAGTCTCTTCTGGAGCTCTTTGTCGTTTGAAATTCTATTGAAAAAGTTCCTGCTAGCGTCGATATTTTCTAAATTTAACGCTAAAGCAATTTAAAACACTTTATTTCTTCTCAATTCTGATTAAACACATTTGCCCGACATTACAAACACGACCAAAAAGAAATCGCCCATTTTCTATTTCCGTACCGAATCGTTTAACATACGACGAAATCATTTCCATCCGTTCAAACTTGGTAAAACGATTTCAAATTACTTCAAACACAACAGGAATGAGTGAACCGAAACTCGTTTCTTCTCCATAAATCGGAATATGCAAAATGCTGGGATGACAAAAGTTTGTTTCGCTGGCCAGTGGCTAGGTTCGTTTCGAACTCCCGATACGGTTTGACAATGCACATGCAAATTAACCAACAGCAAAGAGCATTTCTGAGCGGAAAGTTTAATGGCACAGCGTACCCCGTTTAAGTTCCGCGATCCTTGCAACTATTATTTTGCTACCGGTGCTGTTCCTGTTTACCCGCTTTCCCTATTTTGCTCACAATGCCCTACGTGTGCGAACTTGGCTAGTCTTCCCTTAAGCTAAATAAGGAGACTTTTATAATGTGGGAAATATGGGAAATGTTTCGGGCTTGCAGTTGGAGAATTAAAGGGATACTCTTTGGATAAGGGTCAGTTGAGGTTAACTCATCTTTGTGATGAAAAAATCAAAGTTCATTACTTTCGCGTCGATCGGTTTGGTTTACTGGAAAACTATAAATCGGTTTTAAATAGCTAGGTCATCGTTAGGGTGTCTTTCCACCAGAGATGTGCTATGCTGCTATGCTGCGAGGATGTGAAAGCTAAGCTACGAAACTATGTGACCGTTTCCACTGATGCTAAGCTATCTAGCGCTAGTAAGATGCATTATGAAGATGCGCCGCCGCGCGGTAGCTGTACGAGGAAGATGCGCAGCTCGAGCTATAGGCATGGGGAGCGGTGCGGTGAGGGGAGAGGTTACCATCCATAGCACGCATCCAGAGTATGCTTCCATCCATATAAAAAACATAGCTTAGCAGAACCAGTTTCCACCAGTGCTATGCTATGCTATACAATATCTAGGTTCTTCACACGCTCGCAATATGCGTTCTTCCAATAATCTTCTCTTACTCTGTCCTTCTCATACTACTGATTTTGTTCACTCTTCCTTTCATAGCCAGTCCACTCTTTTTTGGAATGCGCTTCCTTCCGAGATCAGGACGGCCACCAGTCGGTACGCATTTAAGCGGAAATTGCGGATTTATTTGCCACACAAATAAGCAGAGTCATCTCACTTTCTTCTTTTCTGTTACTCCATAAATATATATAATATGTATATTTATATAGGTATATATTATATTCAATATATAAGTACGTGTATTTCACCTATTTTAGCATAATAACTACTATTTTTTTATTATTAAACTATGCACCGTCATGTTGTCTCTTCACCACCCTTGGTTGACTGGTAGAGAATGTCTTAGGCATTAAGTCCGCCTTTGTACCTTTGTGCATGAATTCTAAATAAATAAATAAATAGATATGCTATATGGACAAATGAAAATGATTGGTGGATATTAAACGTATCCATAGCAACGTAGCATAGCATATCTCTGGTGGAAAGGCACCCTTATGTAGGTAATGGCATGCCAATAGTATCTTAATTTTTCAGAAAATTATGATTGAACTTCAAACGATTTTTCTTCTACTATGCTTCATAATTTTAAATTATCTACTTTTTTACTGACTAATTACCAACCCAAAAAAAAATACTAAATGATACATTAAAAATTCCTTCCTAGATCATTAATTAAACATGGAGGCACTTATTAATTTCCGCTTATCATTTTTTAATAAAGCACACAGAAACATAAGGAGGGAATATTTTTGAAACAAAGTACGACCGTAATCTTAAAAATCCAATATTGCGAAATTAAGTTTTTTAATTAATTTTCTTTCTGTATTCACGGCTTAGTTTTCTTCATTGCTTGAGGCTGTCTCGCCAGCAATATTGAGTTCCAAGATATCTTTAATAACCCGAATATCTTTTGTTGTGTTACTACTAGATAATTATTTGTTATTCTCGACGATTACAAATGTTTCATCGAAAATTGTTATGATTATTTGTTATTACTTATTGTTTGAGATAAAAACAGAGACCTTATCAAGAAAATAAAATTTGTACGAATTCGTTGATACAAATTACAGATCATTTTCTTTGAAATTATATAAAATATCGCATGTAGAGTCAGATTTTTTTATAATAAATTTATATGCAAGCGTGTCATATAAATCATATTAAAAAAAAAACAAGCCAAGTGTGAGTCTGACTCGCGCATAGGTGTGATTTTTTTCACATACCCAAAAGCAACCGTTTAGCTGGCTGAGGGGAGGGAAACACTTGACTCCAACAAAAATTAGGCAATTAAAGCTTAATTTTAAGCAAACGTATCCCTGAATTGAAAAATGGTTTTCACAGACCCGTAATATTTTTGAATGGCCAATCAACGATACTTCACACCATGCGATAGAAGAGAAAAAAAAAACATCCCCACTCGTACAGGACGAAGCGTAAAAAAAAGTTTTTCTACCACTTTGTCGGCGTGATTAAAATGTATATCCATGTTAAACTATAGCTTTCTAGTACTAAGAATCTTTGAGCTTAGCTGCAGATGGACGGACGGACTGACGGACAGACGGACATGGCGAAACTATAGGGTTTCATAATCATATATATATTCCCTCCCTAAAAACACACATCATTTTGCTCACTCAAATGTATCCACAAAACAATGAAATATTGCATTATAATTGAATATTTTTCTCCATCATGCTGTGGCTACTTGACAACCGATATAAATACCTGACCCCATTCAGGAGGAAGTGTGCTATATTACATATTGTTCTGTAATATATTGTAATGAAATGCGTCTGTGCGCATGCGACTAGTGGAGCGAGAAATTGCTTAATCAGTCATCTGTATAATGTCGATGATTAGCCCGATACCGATATGAAATCGACGGTGAAATATTCGGTGCAGTCATTGCGACAAGCAACGGTAGGGGTAGGTATGAAAGTTTTATTGGGTCTGTGAAATATTTAATTTTTAGGGGAATGCGGTGAATTTGTGGAGGAAGAGGTTATAGATTTTGGTTTTATATCTTAATTGGTCATGTAGGCTCTAGAAATAAAAATACATTTGAACATTAGTGGCAAGTCTTTTTTTAAGACTAAAATGTTGAATATGTCAAACTAGAATAAACTGAAGATTATGGTAATGTAAATCTTTTTGCATTAGAACTTACGCTAAAACCTATGTTCATACCTTTTATTTGACATACAAACAATAATGTATTTGTTTTACACTGCACCAAAATTCCCTAGAACATTTACAACGGATTTATTCACAGAATCCTTCACACATTCAAGCTTCATGAGCCGTAAATTTGCCAACAAATGGCCCTTGACGATTTTCACGCTGTCAGAGAAATGAAGGAAAACAGAATCCTGGGCATTGACCGCCCCATGAGATATATTGTCTAGTCCCAACCCGCCACGTCATCATGATAATAAATACCCCAGTAATACACATTATTTTTGCTACCCTTTATACGAATTATTTACGTCAAAATATGATACTTTATGGACGTATCGATAGTTAACGTGATTAATGATATGAGCGCGCGGTTTATATCAATTATTCGATTTTCTATTCGATTGTTTTCTATTCGAGTGGACAGCGTTTTAATATCGAAATGGTTTGGATTTATTGTCCAGTCGTTGGGTAATGGTTGTGTGTAGATTTATATTATGAATATCTGTGATTAATGTTTTGGATTAGCAAAAAATATAGTCGTCGCCAATAGTAGACACGTTATAATTATATTACCCAAGTTGTTCATACAACGGCATCACGTGGCTTGAATATACTGTCCTCGGTTTTTTTTTTTAATTAGATGAGCTATACATGAACACCTGTGGGTAAACAAAATTGCCACGCTTTACTCGATGTTTTATTTTACACCTACTTTTATTTAGACACATTATTCTTTATCTAACATTACCAACTTTTATTTGCATCATTTCCACAACCATCTACTGAAATCCAACAGTAATTTCCCTCTAACTAATTTTATGTACGTTTTATCCATTTCCACGTTACGAGTGCATACGTACAAATTCAATTCAGTTTTCCAATCGACTGAAAGCTGTTTACAATCACGCAAGCAAGTAACACGGCTCGTTTGAGCTAAATAAAAGGCTGCTGGCGATGCGTCCGAGCCCACTGGGTACTACAACTGGGCACTACTCTAGGTACGGTAAGCATTTGTATGGGTAGTAAGTATGGTAATGTTTTCCTCTGTAAAGGTGTGGCATTAATTGTGTTTTTGCTGGTGTGTTGTCGATGGTGGGGTTTTTAATTATTATTTGATTCATAAAATTAATTCATAATATGTCTGTATGTTTACAGGTGCAGAGTTGTAGTTATGTGGTTAGGTATTACCTAAATTAAAATTATTTCGAAAAAATAATCATACATTCCAGATTTTTTCAACGATTGGCCCAGAAAAGATGCGAAGCAGGTATGTAAATACCTGCTTCGCATCTGTCATAAGACAGGTAGACAAATGCCACAATGTTGATCAACAACATTGTGGCATTTGTTTACCTACATTACAGATTAAAAAAAAAACATTCAACTAAACCTCATATTATTTTGTTCTTGGTGTTAATTCTATTATCATGCCCAACCAATAAATAAAAAACCCAGCAAATCCGTGTAAAATTTTACGAGTTTTTAATTTGCATTCGTCTCATTCGTCACTTAGTATTCATAGCATCGCCTTGTAGTGAATCGAAACAGGAACTTTCAATAGCAAAAACATTCCTACTAAGTGGAGTGCTCGGAATTAGCGGATTTATTCATTCTTTTATGTTTTCATAATTATATCTTAGGATGCTGGGTTACTTCCATTTTTCATGCTAATCTAGGAACGTGCTTGAAAATAACTTACGACGTTCATTTTAAGTACGTTGGCACTAAGAGTTGTGGTTCTTTAAAAGTTCTGGACGAGACTGTAGTAGTAAAAACTAGTCCGACATAATGTAGACGTGAAATTCATGTTTGGTTGAGTGCTAGCTAATTTTAGCACAGTAAGTACTTTCTTACCTACTGGTTTTCTTTTTAAAAGATGCATACGAGCCTTATTGGTTAGAAAGCGTTTAATAACAGCAGCTGTACTTATGAATTTGTGTAACGCAAAATTCTCTTAATACGTAACGGACTTTTAAAAAGACATGTTTGTCACATTATCTGGAACATGTTTATAATAGATATGAATTTGTTTTGGGCCAACAATATTTTAGGAATATCGTGTTTAAAAATAAGAATATCAATAATGCAAAAGAAGATTTATGTCTGCAACGAAAACAAAGGTCAAACGGCCCAATTGCGAAATGCTTACTCTAATATTCACAGACTAATAAACATAAACTATTGCATTAGAATTACAAAGACAAATGTCCAGCATTATCTTTCTAATTATAGTGATAAGTATTGTTAGAATAATTATATTCAGGCTAATCTATAGAAAGGACGGAGAGTGGTTACAATGACAACATGTATTATTATGTGGAATTCAAAACGTTCACTTGTTTTAAACGAAAGACCCAGAAGTCCCATCAGGCTTGTCATTTGTTTTGTTAGAATTATTACTTTGACCAGAGCCTCAGATCGTGCGACAAAATTTAGTAATAACGCCATATTTATTACATTTAAAGCATTTGGGGCCTGTACCTGAAGGTTTATTAGCCTTTGCATTATGTTTATGATAATTTGAATAAAACCCACGTCATTTTCATCTTTGACATCCTCAAGAATTTTTGTTTTCACTAAATCTGTACTTATGGTCATTTCCATTTCCCTTATCATAGGTTTGTATGATTCTGATAGCCCTGCGAGGAGTAGCGTACCCAGCCACTCATCATCAAAATGAAACCCCATGTTCCAGAGCTTTCGTTCACAAGTAATTACTTGTAAAAAAAATAAAATCCTTGTAGTAATTACCTTATTTACATAATTTTCTACACTTTCTAGGTCTGTAGTAATTAAATCTCTTAGTAAACCCACCTTCATAGTCACATCAGAGACATCAATAGCCTTACGCAGGTTATTTCATATCTCTTTAGAAGTTTTCGCTTTTTGGATGTGAATATAATTAGCAGGATCTACCAATAATACGATTTTCGCTCTTGATTCTATGTCGTCGTTTTTAGTAAAGGTGGTTTCGCCAACGTGTTCAACGCATTTCCAAAGTTCCTGTGTTCAAGATACGTCTTCACAGCAAAATTTCACGTAGCATAATTGTCGCGGCCTTTTAATTTTCAATGTTAATTAGGCCTCCATTTAATGCCATTATTAATGATGTAATTATTTATTAGAAGTAGTTTGCTGAAAAAAAAACTAAAACTCGAGTGATACGCGACTGAAACGCATTGGGGCCATCGACATCATGTTACTTCGTGAAAAAACTAAAAAAAAATCGCTCATCGGACCTAATCGGGCATCCTGGGCTCATAACCTAATGAAAACTAGTGTTAGCATAATTATTTTAAAAAAATCACGTTTGTTGTATGGGTGTTCCCCTTCAATATTTATAGCTATCACGGTTCCTGAGATACAGCCTGGTGACTGACAGACGGACAGACAGACAGACAGACGGACTGCGGAGTCTTAGTAATAGGTTCCCGTTTTTACCCTTTGGGTACGGAACCCTAAAAATTATGACGATACAGTGCGTTAAAATATCGTATGACGTCCTTCGTACACTTTTTACATAGAAGTTACGTCAGAAGCCCGAACTTTGATGCGCTTTATTTTGGTGATTTTTTATTGATTTGAATAAACAAAAAATACGTGTCCAATATTTTTTTGATAATTAAATCAGGCGGTCTAAATAGAATATGCTGTTTCATAAATGATACATGATTTTATTTCTGTAAGTTGGTTTGTACAAACCATCAAACACTTTTAAAATGTCGATCATATTTTTTTAAACTAGATGAGGTCGGCGTTTCATATCTGACTACTCTGAGAAGAAAAGCCGAAACAAACTCAGAGGCCACAGTCTTTTTTAAAGTCCAGACAAAATCTTGGTTAGATCATGTGAAGACCATGTAGACTGATGTCTGAAATGGTCTTTTGAGGAAAGAACCAGCAAGATTGAGTGGACCTGTCCAGTCAGTGCACGCATTTCTCAATAACCGTGCAGCTCATCTTAGAATTTAAGGAGCTCAACTATTCGACGAACAATACCCAAGAAAGGACATTCGGGTAGGCCGCATAAACTACTCAAACTGCCAGACCATGCTTATAAACTAAGATAAATTAAAATTAAAAACAAAAAAAGGAATAATCCACATAGTCTTCACATTCACAATAATTAATTAAAATAATATAATACTTTAAAAAGTAAATATTCTTGTCATTGCAAGGATACCAAAAAATAAAACAACAAAATTCTCGGTGCAAAATAAAAAAAAAGAAATTAGGTAATTGGAGCAGCTCCAAGTCTTTTGCCATACCCCGTCATCATCCCTATTGTAACTGAAACCCGGCCTTTAAAAATCGAAGTGGGGCTACCAGGCCATGTGGGGTATCAAATGAAAGAGTGCTATTTGCACATTCTCAAAGATTTTATCTTTGTTTTAGGCAGCATGTTTTTGTACCTCTGACGAAAAATGTAAAGAAAAAAAGAAGAAAAGCGGGGGTATTTATTTTTACATTATACCCGAAGGTTGCATAGAGAAAATCTGAAATTATTCTATGTGATAGAAGTTAATGTAAAGACTACAGGAAAAATAAAACGATGTCTCTAAATAGTTTGTCTGTTTCAGAAATAATCAACCAAAATTATATTAGTTCCACTATCGGTCAAGAGATGGGGCTGACCTAAAACTGCAATATTCTACACCGCAGTGTTTTTTTTTTATTAAAACAAACGTGCGAAGTCCGATACGCACTTGGCCGGTTTTATATATACAGGTAGTGTATTACGTAGAACAAAAAAATGTTCACTTGTTTAAAACTAAAGAAAAAGTGACTGCGTTCACATTTTAGCAAATTATACTATGATACTAATACATTGACCGTTACAGATTTTATGCCCGTTTTATTGTGATTGTGTGTGTTATTGTGATTGTGTCTTTGTTTGTAGATAGATAAAACATTTATTTAGTGCACACAAAAGACACAGCATAAAACACAAAAATAAAAGTACACAAAAGTAGTAGTGTTGTATGTTTGTGTCGTTTTATTGTAGTTATTGTAGTAGTGTTATTGGCTCAGGGCGTTCTATTTCAATGAATAAATAAATAATAATAAATAAATTGGTGATTTATGCCAAAATTGTGCTGCAATTGGCTAATGTCAATTAACTAGTCGTATAGTGAGGCCTTTACGAAATATTTGGGACTCCTTTTTTTTGCTATAATTGACCAAAATAAAAACAAAACATGGTTAAACTGCAAACTTGTCACTTATAGACTACCTTTTTTCCCCAGTTTCACTTTTGTGGCCAATCCCAAAGACATCATGCATTTATTTGGGATAAAAATTTAGTAGTCGGATTAGTACCTCCAAAAAATATCTTTCTTAAACAAATAAACATTCTATAATATTAATTATTAGATGATGATTTATCACTTTTGAAATGAACTCGCTGAGCACAATTTAAAAATCAATTAAGAGGCCAATACGAAATACAGACATTTCAAAAAGTAAATGAACTTTACGTCAGCACCCAGCGAAAGGGATTAAGTAGATTTCCCTTTAAAAATATCCCAGTCCCAATGAGGCTGATAAATGAGTTAAAGCTTGCTCCATGTCATATTGAGACCTTTACTGTTCATTACTGTTATTAGCAAAGGGGTTGAACAAAAGTACAACTTTTCCAACCCCTTTAGGGATTTGCGAGGCTCCCAATTTTTGGGATCCTAATCCCATTCCACGTTCTTTCGTCTCATTTCAACGGAATCAGTGAAACTTCCCAATTACGTATGTATAACAAAATGTCTAACAGAGTTCCTATTGCGTTTCACGCTTGTGCATGCAAATTGGAGAGCGATAGCAAACTATTATTTGCTTGCAAAGTTAAATAGCTTTTGCCGTTCTTTCTCTAGAAAAACCAGGAAGAGTTTTAATCCCAAATCGAACTGGGAACTGACTGAACTTTCAACGAGCTGTTGTTATAGAGAATGCGTTTTTTTTCGTCAGTGAATACTTACTTTATATTGCTACTGAAGTTGTACAATAGAACAGCGATATTTTTAAACCTTTTGGATGTAAACAACTAAATATGCGACTGGCTTTTATGAGGAGAATATTAAGCATTTGTTTTAAAACATTGAACTAGAAACGTATTTGGAAATTCTTGATAGGTGCCTTCGCCTATTTTTTCGCGATGGTTACGATTGCAGTTAATAAACCCTAGAGAAACAAACTGATAGCCTATCATTCTAACCATGGAGCTTTCAAGCCTGGCCATGATCCATCGCATATTTCATGGAATCATTATAGTAGAATAGTAGTTTATGCAATGGTCATATAATAGAGGTTATTAAAACACGAGCGTGGGTTTCACGTGGGTCACGCGAGTCTTTTAATATCTAATTATATGCCGTTGCAAAAACTATTTTATCTTCACTCATACAGATGAAATAAAATAAAAGTGGAAACGGAAAAAAAATGTGGTATGGCGGTCAATTTAGATTCTAGTTGTACCATCACAGCATGACTGCGCAGCGCGCGCATCCATAGACAATGACACTAACTTTTTTACATTAAGTCAATTAGCCCATAAGCGACAATAAATAAAAAAGTAAAACTGTGCTATAAAAATTAAAAGTTATTTTATGATGCTGTTGTTTGAAAATCGAAGGAAAATGTTGCACTGTAATGGCGTCTTTTTTTAATTTTACCTATCCACGAATATAAAGTACGTGTTTATACAATATTTTTTGAATTCATAATTGGAACATTACGTTGTGAGTGTAGATAAAATACATAATGAAACCATACATTTTCACAACACGCCTATAAAAAATCAGGTTACTGGTTTACGTAATGCACTCATGAAAAACTAAGAGCTTTCTCACATCAATAGCCTTTCAATAGGGTATCCATCACTAATACATAAACCGGTTTCATAGTGGTGATGTCATTGTAAAACACATAAATCGAAGTGCAAGTTGCAAGGATAAAAGTGGGTCGAGATTACGTCATAAGGTGTTGATGTGATTACCTGTAGATTTTCTTGGTGACGTAAGATTTTGTTTTTATTTTATTTTATTTCTTCTAATGACAGTCTGCTTACCGACATGGTCTACCTAATAGGTGGTGGTTTTATGAGTAATTTTCAGACAATCTACTAATACATATTTTAATGGTTTCTTAAAGCAATAGAACATTTAGTAAATTTTCGATGCCATATTTTAGTTTAGTATATTTTTAGGTTTAGTTAGTGAGTAGTTTTGGTTTAAGTGTATATGTTTATAGACATAATTTAATTAAGTACCTTTATACTACTATTAACCTATATATTTTTAACCGACTTCCCAAAAAGGAGGAGGTTCTATGTTCGACTTCAGGTTTGTTTTTTTATCTATGTTAATAAAATCACACAGAGTTTGACAAAAAAAAATTGGCCTTTGCCGAGGTATCCTATCTCTATCGATGCAGAATGCTAAAAACAATTGAATTGGAAAAAGTAATCTAAAGTATGATATAATTGTTTAGAATTTATTATTTTTGGTTTAATAGGTAAATACTTGTAAAAATAGATTAATGTTTGATATTTACATGATAATATTGATTATACGGAATCGATCGATACAAGAATATGCTTATGCATTTTAGATCACCACATTTTGTTATATATATAATCAAGAATTTTAATTGCTAATGAACATTAGGCAATAATACCTAAAGTAGTAAATATAAAACAACAAACAACTAATTCAAAAGATTTCATAACACACCAGTTGCATAACTTGCATAATAATAATAATGCATGCCCTTCAACAACCAACACAAATCGAACACCAAAAAATATCGATTCTTTTCTTAATTACCGTGAACATTGGAGACCATCATTTCCATGGCCTTTGATCAATCAGACAGCTGCCTAACCGAATTATGTCGATATTGAATCAGCCCAAAACAAATTATATCGTCTTTGATAAGGTGATTATTAAATATAATTATTGTTTCGTCACGAACCCCTGCTTTGTAGGATGCCGGTCGGTTGATAGTGATATTATGTTCATTGTGGAGAGGTATGGTATGTTTCTTTGGTAGATACTTACAATGTTGCTGAGACAGTGTTTTGTTTGGAGGTATTGTATAGGTTTTAATTTATTTTGTAGAGGGCGTTGGATGTATTGCATCGTGATAAATGTAAGTATATAAAGCATAATACTTGTTCTGTTACGTCATTAGTATCTATACCATTAGCGTACCGGAAAGCGTTGGATTGCCTCCCACAAGGTGGACCGATAACCTGGTGAAGGCTACGGGAATCCCCTGGATGCGAAGTACAGAACTGATCGGCGTGGCGTCTCTTGGAAGAGGCCTAGGTCTAGCAGTAGGTCATCTAGCTGAAATTATGATGATAATGATCCATGTAATTCGAAGATACTCACTACATTTCTATTCACACAATACCTGGGTTTTGTTCGTCGTAATAACACTTCTAATTAATTTAAAGGCCCACAAATTTCAGAAACATCCCCCATTTATAACTTAACATTTCCAACGAAACGTCTGTGCCAAAAACATTTATTGCAACAACATAAAAGTTGTCTCCCGCAAAAAGACATGACGTCACCCAAACCTAATTGGCGAAGATGCGGTTGAAGGCATGAAATTAAACATGACAAAATACTCGGACACAAAGAGAAATTACAGTCGGCAACACTTCTTCGTCCTAATTATCGCAATGACAAAGTACAGGCAGAAGAGAGGAGAGGACAACGAATTTATATCGAATCACCGAGAATTTATCGTCGTGTTTTGTCTTACACATTTATTTGATTGTCTTTTGTTTCTTTGCGGTTTGAATTTGGAACAAGAACAGGGTTTTAATTTTGAAATAGGAAACCAAAATATAAGATGCGAATATTTTGAAAAATTTAATTGTGTATGTGATTGATTAGACACTACCTTTTTTCTACGGTTTCTCTTCTGTTATGTTACCTCATAAGAACGGTTATTTTTTCTGGGACAAACAATAGCTCTATTAGTTAATGAATATTCCTAATCGGATCAGTTAATCACACTTAAACTTGCAACAATAATAGATGTATTTTTAAAGTCCGGAACATAAAGTTTAGGATTAATTTCTAATACTGCAAACAAATATTCAAACCAGATATATTTTTGCATGATAGCTGCTGTATTTTATGAACGAGCAGTTTTAAAACTATGAAACATCAGTTATTTAGCGTAATAGACTTAACTAACGATCGTTTGAAAGCAACAAATTGAAGCTGAAATACAATGTAATGTTTTAAAACGTTCATATTTTTAAAGCGGATAGTTACGGGATACTTTTCTCTGTTATAAATGCTAGTTTTTGCTCGCGGTCTTGCACCCGATGCCTGTCTCGCAGGAACTGTTGGTCTTGCTGGGATAAAAAGTAGTATATTAAACTCAGTAAACAAATCTAACAATGTATAATGAATCAGAAACCGGGAAGGGGGTTTCAAAACCAAAAACCAAAATCAAAATTTCTTTATTCAATGAGGTCATTGAGCGGCACTTTTGAACGTTAAAAATTTAAATTTTAATGTAATAATAATTGATTCTAATGTCCATTCGAAAATGTAGCTTGTTATGGAGAAGAACGGACAAGAAACTTTACACTTACTCTTTAAGCAAAAAAAAATGTTTTTTACAAGTATTTGTTTACATCAATATTGTTGCAAAAATACACATACATATGTGAGAACGATGTAAAAAAGACGTGCACGTAAAACTGTCAAGAGTAAAACAAACAACCATTTATTAATTAGAATACATACATACAATAAAAAAAATACAATAAATAGATAATTATAAACAGGCCGAGGCAGCAGTTGGGATTGGTCATAACTTATATGACCAATCCCAGCTGATGGCACCCGTTCACAAACATGGCACATAGATCGGCACCACTCAGCTCAACCATCACGAACGGAACCGGTTGATCCAACACATGTGCCACCATCAGATAGACATTAGAGAGAGCATGACATAAATAGAAATAGGTCACAAGTCAGCTTCATTTAATGTATTGTCATGTATTTTTTTAATCCTGGATGGATGAAATAAAATTTCAGCGAGAGAAATCCTTAATCAAGGACAAATTAATTACCTAATGAATCAATTGATCTTACCATTATCATAATAAGATTACTGAAAGACGTTTACAATTAAACAAAAAAATCATTAACAGGAAAATCGCAGCACGAATTTTTATTCAGGGAGTAACCGAGCTGTTGAAAATCCTTTATATTCATAATAACAAAGGCTGAGCAGTGTTTATCTGTTCACTGTAGTGCATCAAGAGCGCACGAGTGGACACCAATCTTCTTAAAATTAATTCGCTGTGTACTACGAAACATAAACTGGTCGTACGGGGTAGATTGGACCATGTTTCCGGGTATTGTTTTAATGGAGCAATACTTTAAGAAGGTAAGATGATTAAAATGGCCAACAGGTAATAAAATTGCTGATAAATGACCATTGGTCCAAATTAGACCGAAAGAGTTGAAAGACATGGGGCTATCAGTAGTCTAAATATCAACAATAAGTATTTTTTATTTTTATTTTTTTATTTATTTATTTAAACTTCATGTACAATGGTGATACATAGGCGGACTTAATGCAGCAAGGCATTCTCTACCAGTCAACCTTTGGGTTAAAAAGGACACAACAGTGGTAGGAGTACAAAAATAAAATAAAATGAACAATAATTAAAATCAGATATTAATAAACAATCTAACTAACTATTTTTATCTTTATTTTAAGGGACTTTTGAACACAGTTCACGTCAGTCCCATCATAAACTAAACTTAAGTTAACTAACAAAATAAATAAACTTAAAAACAGTGCTTTAAATACTTACTAATGAATAAATCATTTTAGCCTCCCGAGACAGAGGCTTAGCCAAAAAATAACAAAATATGCCCAAGTCTAACCTATTTATATTAAGTTCTTTAATAATTATATTTCTCTCAGATTCATTCCTGACGCACTCCACTAAAAGATGTAGCACATCTTCTCTTTTACCGCACACCTCGCAATGGGAAAACTAACTTTAACAATAGGTAATGCTCATAAGAACGTGTATGTCGCACAAGACGTGAAATCCTACTCGTTGCACTTTTGTAGAAATTCATGTATAACAAAAAAATAAAAGTAATTGATCCGACTTGTACCAAAAAGTATAATTACGTAACTAGAAAAAATGTTTTTTTGTTTATTGAGATATTTTGATATTTTTTTTCTCATATGAAAGGTATAGGTATAGAACCATTTTATCCGTTTAAATCATATAAATCGTTCCACGCGTTTATGAGATATTAACTTATTACTGAATGCCAAGTGAAAGGGTCACGGATGCCCGTTACCACGATACGTTTGTTTTTTGTTTAGATCGTGTTAGCGACACTGCGTTTACATTTTTTTTCGTATCGTTTTGAAGTATTGGAATACATTGGTAGACAGGTGTCAGGTTATCTGGCGGTGACTTTAATACAAGCAGTCCGCAGAATGTTTGGCTTAGTAAGAGACTGTAAAATCTATAAAAATACCACTTGGTCTGGTTTTCAGCAGTAAGTAGCAGTAAATGAATGATAATGCCTGCTGCTAGAACTAATCTATTGGCAAAAACACCTCTCACCCGCACAATTTGTGTGCTCAACGAATTGCATGAGAGGCTAGACATATTTTCGTGCAATTTGAGTGAATTCGCAAGAGTTTTGTTGAATTTTGCTAGTTATAATTAAAATATAGATGTGTAAAATTTTATTTTATAATAGTTTGGATATTTGAATAGTGTTAGAAGTTTAGGTGTATATAATTATTATACATTTATGTAAAACTTATTTTAGATTAAGTTTTTAACCACCCTATTGTATTGAGTTCAACCTGTAAGATAGTGTGTGTAAGTTAGATAAATAAATAATAATATCAAGAAGATAATCTAAGTCTTCCCTAAGAACGAAAATCGACGACCAACCTATTGATTCACTGAATGAGTCGCATCGCTAAATATGACTATCACGGCATAATACAATTTAGGAACTGTTATATTTCAAATCTAGTGTCAGGATTAATTGGGGCTCTGCTAAATCTGGATTTAACGGACCATAAGCCTTACTTTGTCAATATCGACCTAATATCATCGTCATCCACTGCCTAAATGTATCCAGTGCAGAATTTAGGCCACTCTGTATTTATGCTGCACTCTACGCTGATTGCATTACATTAGAGTTTATACTCTGTGACAATATAAAGTTTATTGAACTAGGGTTAATAGTATTGGCTTATGCAATTTTGAATCATGTTTGGAACACGATGACTAAAGAAACGGAATAATTGATGAACTACACCTATCGTAATTTACTACTGGACATACAAGATAAGGGTATTGCATCAAGCAGCAAGCATTTCTCGTGTTTAAATTAACCCAGTGCGGGTCAAATTAGCTTTTTAGTAGGTCAGTAAGTTTTAAGAAAAGAAGTTCTCTAAGTAGATACACAAGAATTGATTTACCCTAGTCTACTCTGCATTATATGGACGTGTTTCACGTGCTCTTTGACAAAAAGAAAGAAAAATATTTACTTGTGACCCGCACAGGAGACACGAGAAATAAGCAAAAACGGTGACGATGACTTACGACACCATCAAATAAAATCGACACAAAGAGAACGAATATAATAATAAGACTTATTCTGAACACCTGTCGCATCACCAAATAACGCCAACCCTATCAGCAATCTACTCAATATATACCGCTCCCCTCTCACGCTTGGCAGCCTGTGCAAGGTTTCTCTTACCCCTTCGTTTATAAGTGGAAAATACAACAAAAATAATGTGCAGTTCTTCATTAAATGCGTGAATTTGAACTTTGAGGGAGTTGGTCCTGTTCTGATGGACAAACTTCAGCAAAAAATAAAAAATATACAGAGTTTGTTTAAAAATATGAGAAAATCAGAAGATCACTCGACCAGACAAGTCTAAAGCATCGAAACCGGTCCAGAAAACCGTGGCAGACACCGCTGACTTGGAGTACCATTGTAAACCTGAAATAAAAAACCTCGGACATCTTGCTGACCTAGCTCCGACTCGTCTGGCGAACCTTTATGGGGAGAATCGACCAAAATAATGAGAAAAATCAAACAGAGAGAATTTATACAAAATCATATTATATCAGATAAGTATAAATGGAGATGGCGAAAGAGGGATTAACTGTTGTTAAAACGATAAAAAATTACACTTTAAGCTATAACATCAAGAAATTAATAATTAAAGATTATGAACTAAATGAGACAAGTTCACAAAACCGACTATAGAAACAGTTATAACGACGGTAAAAAGACCCAAGCACGCCCACACTAGTTCAGAAAAGTCGTTATTTAAATAGTTTTAATATCCAAATATGGTGTATTATCTGATTCCGTGTGAATTTATCTCATATATATTTAGTTCTAGATACCAGTACTTTACTAATGAGCTCGCTTGATTTCGTATGCTTGGCCCCAAATGTCGTAACGTTGCATTCCATAACACGCCTCCGAAATGTATGCGACTCATTAGGAGGCGTCAGATGAATTTTGTGGAATCAACAAGCTAATGACACAGAAATCCGTGCATATTTTGAATAAATGATAATGTATTATCGTAATGTTATGTCGTAGGAAATATTTAAATGTAAAGGTTAATTTAAATCAGTGGCAAATTATTTCTATAATGCTTCTGAATCTGTAACGGTTATAAGGAAGTTTATTTATTGAACGTAGAATATAGAAATACTAAAAATATATCGGATAAACTTGAGCTGTAAAAATAAAACACATTTTGTTATAAATTCTAAAAACACAGCATTAAGTTCCTGTATAATTTGACGTGGAAAATTGCCTGTCACAATTTGTAATTAATTAACGAAGAAAATTTTGAAAAGATAATGCTTTCATATTCCGTGAAGAGTCCACATCCTAATTAAAACGCTTCTAACAATTTATGTGAAAAATAACAACCTAATTTCACAAAAGTAACAAAGTATTATAGCTTCCGGGAATCGTCTCGTTAGTGATCAAATGGCCGCGAACATCGTGTGGAATGTTAACATTGCTTTTTCTCTCTCAAAAACTTTCCTTTTATTACATCAAAGTCTCTCATAACGAGATTCACTGGATGAAATTTTGCTTCATCGAAGTTAACAAAAGAAACTCATAGATTTGTGCGCGGGCCGAAATGAAAATGACTGTAGGTATAATACAAAACAAAGTAACGATAAATCTAGAAATCCCCTTGCAGAACGCCCACCGCATTGATTCTGGTAACCCTACTCTCCCCTGTCGGGATATGCAGTTACCAAAGTAAACAAATGACGCCGGGCCTAAGCAAATAATGTGAGCAAGTAAGTCTAATTCATTATTGTTCGCAGAAACAATAAAAGCGGCAACAAACGAGATTACCGATAAATCTAAAAGGGAATTTTTCTACACGGGAGGGGCTTATCTACTTTACGTCGTTTTGGGAATAAATACCGGGAGTCTTACTGCAACGAAGACGGTGCCGAACTTAAGTCTGCTATTGTCTGTTAGGATAAAAAAGGTACACGGAGAAAGTAGGCCTGACCAACCTCCTATCGTAATCTCTTTATTTACTACACAATCTTTTACTGACCTTGTTATTTCGTAAGGGGTATTAAAGATAACATCAATGATTGAATCGGGTGTTATTTTGGTTTCTCCTACATCCTTTTCTGTGAATCTAACAATAGATTTATTACTATTCATAATGGCATGTTTTATTTAAATTTAAGTATTTTAGTTTTTACTCCTCGTCCAAAACTCGCCTTTGGACTAACGATGAATTAACTGCTTTTGTACAAATTGTCTGTTATGAAATACAGCAATAAATTAGTTGTGTTCATAATTTACATACACAATAACAATAAAATATTCACAAATCACCTAAATAAACATGCAAAACACAAGATAAAGAAAAAAGATGTAGCAGTTTGTAAACACTTAGTCAAAATGACAGCTGCGTGAAACCGAGATGAAGCTACCAAAATGTGGTAGAACGGCGCCAAAGTATTAAGTTACTCACAATTCAGTAAGGGGACAATCGAATTCAGATTCAGAAATCTCGTTTTGAAAGCAAGAGATTATTTTATTCAACGACTTAATGTTTTCAAACAGCGTTATCGCGGATGACAAATTGCTTTATTGGACCAATTTCCGATTTCTTTGAATTATTATAATTGTTTGGCATTTTAGCACACGATGTTAGGTTTTCTTATCGTTGGGAAGTTCAGACATCGATATGAATATTGAATAGCTACAAAAATGTATATTGTATCGAGTCGATATTGCAAGAAATATTGGTTTTTGAACCCTAGAATTATTCAAAGGAAGTGGTGGACGCAATTGTGTGGAGATAACTGCCTCCTATGCGTCAATTGAAGCTAGTTTCGTGTACATCACAGTACTAAACTCGTGGGTGAGCCGAATTTAATCGTCCGAAGCGCTAGTGCGAATAATGGCCGCGACAAATTTTCCGTTCCGTCGAGCATTTTCCTCTGAATGCACCTACACAATCGACGGTATTGCCTGCAAAATTGTACGCTATTAAGTGACATTCTAAATATAGGGATCCACAGGATGACGTCGAGATAGCCAGTCGCACTCAACCCTTTTCGTATTCGAACTAATACTCAATTTTTCGGCTTTACCAATATCAACCTTATTCTGTTAAGGGAACTTCGAGTTTTGCTTAGCATTTGTGGTTAGGTTACATCATTTTGAAAATAAAAATACACGGACAACCTGATGAAGTGTAACTGTTACACATCTGCCTTTTGACGATTGATTCGTAATGATGATTGCTACGTGCGGTTTGGAAGACATGTCCGCGGAAAAGAGCCTCGTGTTATATCAATGTTGTGACGTTAATAATATGGCAACCGTAGCGTACTAAAGATAACTTACTACTGACATCGACATTATAATTCTGGCCTCCTATATGTTGCGAGGAGAAACCCCTACTTATCCACCGTATCGAAAAAAAATGAATAATCGAATTCAAATTTCAAAATTGTTTTGTAATCGACTTTTAACTTCAACTGATGGATTTATGCACGTGAATTTAAATGCCTGACTGTTAAAGAAATTGTACCTTAAGGCATCGCCTTATACGCGTTTCGTAAATATTTCATTTACGCAAATGTGAACATTATGACATAATGATTATACGCATTAAGAGCTGTAAGTTAAAAAAGTAAACGTTGGGGACTTGTCAATGACTGCTTTATGGTCGTCTTGGGTCAATGACATAAGAAAAAGATTATAATAATAAACCTGAGGTAAGCGAAAGACAAGCGTAATCGAGTCTAAATGAGTATGAACGCATAGGTAAATTGCTTGCAACACAACTACATCAAAATTATAACAGCTTAGAAGAATAACCCAGTAAAAATGCAGTTCCTAGCGATAATAATAATATACTACAGCTGGGCTGACATCTTGATTCAATATAACACTTCCATCCGTAACAAATTTCTTTCGAAAACTACTAATAGTCAAAATTAAAATTTTGCCCATTTGTTACGGCAATGCACTATACGATTTCCTTTGCGGCATATAACATCTCTTATAATTGAAAGCAAGCGCGTACGCACGGTTGAACGAATGAACATCAGAACGTGTTTCCAATCAGTCCACATCGCGAGTTTTACGACTGTCTGTCTGTTCATCTTCATAAGGAGCAGGAGCTTTGCGCTGATTGATCACATGTGTGGCTTTAAGAACAACGGATTTGTGTTTCATACCACAATCAGTATTTAATTCGATATTAATTCTGATGATTGTTTGCAGATTGCCGAGTAATGACTTGTGCGCGGTCCGGTAGGAAGAAATTAAAGAGAAAACCATAGCCATATAGTTGTTGTAACTGATATACTGGCCTGAAAAAAATCATACTAATGACTTAAAATCTCTTCATGTCCGAAAAAGAAACAAGCATTTAACACAGGTTATAATTTGATTCAGCTGAAAATATTTTCACATTGTTAACATTTAAAGCAGCTGCACTTTAATTTGGTATAAATTGAAGTCATACAATTTGTTTTCCCACCACTGTCACCACTTCCAGGCCATTAGCAGAAATTAATCCAGTTTCCTCTGCATTTCTGCACCAAATTATGTTTAAGCTCGCAATATATCGTATCCACAATATGATCGCCGGGACTGAACAGAAGTGTTATTATATTTTAATCGTATGCATTGAATTATCTGAAATACAGCTTTGGTAACAGTAAAAGATTCTTCGTTTAAATTATTAATGCAATAGGCGATACTTATTCCAACAAACCATTCCGTACACAATGTAAAATAAACAAATTTACGACAAATAAATATACAAAGCAGGATGTAAAAAAGAAAAATACGAGAGAACATTTTATAAAAAGGGACGTCAAAATAATATTGTTAGAGCTCGATTTTCTATCGCAAAACAAATAACATTAAACGTTAACGTCACGAAGGCAGGTGAAATGGCAGACGTAAGGCGTACGAAAGCTTACCAAATATTTACAAGTGCCTCAAGTGGCTTAAAACAAATTCTCCAATAATCTTACCTCGTCTTTGTACTATTGTTTACACTGAATTTCGCTACTGCCTCCCCTTGGCTTGTATTTTTGTGGAACGCCACTCAAATCGTGTTTGATTTCGCCAAACATAAAGCATTTGTAAACATTTAACGGAGTTGTATCGGGTTACACGTTTCCTTTTGTTCGTACCGTTTGAGCTTCTAGAACAGAAAATATATTTATGATATCAATTGGTTGTGATTCAGCGTTTTGAAAAATGATTGATGGTGATTTTAATGAGCCGGTGCTGGACGTAACCTTTATAATTCGAGAATCCAGGCCATGAGCGACCTACTACAGATTTATAAATATGTATTTTTATTAGTTGTGAATAATAAATCATGATTGAACGAGATGGGGTCAGTTGTGACATACACAGCTCTGAATAGTTTTGTGTTTGTGTCATTAAAATTTGTCAAAATATTTGTTACTGGCTTCTGACAGCGGCTTCGTTCGCGTGTAAATTTTCCCAAAGGAACGTTCTCCCGGGATAAAAAGGTATCCTATTCTTCTTCTACGTCGTATCGATTATTCCTCAATTATAAATGTTTTAACCAAGATTCAGCCACGGCAACAAGGTTTTCATTTACCTCAGACTAAAGGTCCTTCAGGGTGCAGGTGTTGTAGCACAGAGAGCACGATAGGAAGTGAGTCATTGTTTGGGGCACAACTCCGCAATCGCACTGCGGGTCATTGAAGTTGATCTAACTAAGTTGTGCCTGCAGCGACCCACTTGGCTTCAGAGTCGGTTTAAACATTTCCAGGTGGACCATGGAAGTTGGTGGCCTGCAGAGAGCTTTTCTGCAGGCTCAACACAGTCAGTCGGAGGAGGATTTTTGAGGACCCACAGGATGATAACGGGCTGCCTAAAACCAACACCACTCGCAGCACTGTACCCGCTTGCAGAAATGGCCCCTCCGGAGGTCCGAAGAGAAGTGGCTTGTTCTTCCGAAAACCACAAGCAGGAGACAGATAGACGACACTCCTCATACAACGTGGACAAGCCAAGGGGCAGATTGAAGAGTCGGAAAAGCTTTCTAAGGAACCAAAACAATTAATGACAGCAGGTCTAGAGAGGCAAAGAAGAGTATCCTATGTCCTAATCAAGAACATTGTCCACCTGAGTGGCAAATTTTATTGAAATCTGTTCAAAAAGTGAAATTTTAACAAACAGACAGACAGAGTTACTTTCGCATTTATAATAATACTGTATGAATTCTTAACGCTTGACTCCCTTGTTATTAAAACATAGTTAAGGCAATCCATCTTCCTCTATATTTACATTCAAAGACAACTGTAAGCCTATACGTGAAATATACAAATATCCCGTCAGCTTTTTCTTAGCTGTCGTGATGATTTTGACAGCGTCGCCCGTCGAATGTTTACATCGTCACCGCCAAGTCATTAGTTGACACTTTCGTCGCAGGCGCATCTGGCGGACGCATCTAACAACCTTCAACCACTTATATATGCCGTTCTAAAAACCCCACCTTATGTTCTATCTCTGTTGTTCAAAAGTTCAAAATTGCTTGATGTATGTGTATTTTACATGTATAATGAATTTGGTATTTAGGATATTGGAATGATTAAATTTCAAAATCATAACAAAATACGTCACACGTTGTCTTCCCTTGACGTGAATGTAGCGTGTTATAATAACAGTAAGCCCCTCCAATCAAAATGGCCTATAAATACAAGACATTCTAAAGAAAATACTCAACCGTCATGAAATGTTTTAAGTCAGTCTGGGAATAAAAGTACTATTGCACGTTTCATGACTTAGAGAAAACGGTCCACTATGGGGTTTATATCGAAGCAAGTAATGTGGTCGATATGTACTGCTACAGTTTCGTTTGAAGTTGTTTATTTCTATTATAGCCATATCACCTTGGACTATATGTAACAATCTTACGGGTGTATTACTTTGTGGTAAGGAAAAGTAAGGTATCCTTGGAAAAGAATGGAATGTATCTTCATGGAATTATCAAAATTATATCGGTACTGTTTTCGGGAACGTAGGTTGGTCACTTAACTATGTCGGTGTTACGGGAATCGCAAAATAGCTAAGAGACCAACCTACGTTCCCGAAAGTGGTTACCCCGACGTGATCTCTGTCGTTGAGAGAACGGGTTAACTAGTGCTTCGGTTAGTGCGCGGAATCGTAAAACCTGTGCGCGAACGAGTGTTAGTTTTACGTTCACGGAAGAAATAAGAATATTACAACAAAATGGCCGGTGTGGACCAACCCCAGCCAGCTGCAAATACACGTCCAATCATGTTGATACTAGCTCAAATGCAGTTGGACGAGTTACGCGAGTCCAGAGCACACAGCCGCTCCAGATCGAGACCAAGTCGCAGCCACTCAAGAAGCCGACATATCTAAGTGACCAACCTATGTTCCCGAAACTGTAATCTGCTGCCTCCACTCCAGTTACTATTACGTGGTAGTTTGGTTCATTTATGATCTGACGTATATGTTAAGTACTAAAAGTAATCCCTACTTCTCATCATAAGTACATTCATTTTAGCTATAAGCATGTTGCTCTTGCTCTCCATTTAACATCGCCCTTCACCTTAAATCCTTACTTCATAAGCGCGGATCATTTCATCGCGTACTAAATTAATTTTGACATCAAAGAGAAGCTATAAAAATCCAACATAAGCCTTCCATAATTTTTAAGAAGAGCATCACATTTACAAATTCCTTTAGAAACAGTAGCGATATTAAAATCACAGAGTTTCTCACAAAGACAAAGGGGGAGCCGACGCGAGAGGTATCAAAAGTAATAAATAATTCCCTCGCTTCGCGACAAATGAGGTCATGTGTTTCTCCTTCACGTTTTTTGTTCGACTTCCCGCGGGATCGTGTGTCTTCTATTTCCGTTTCAATGTATCGACTGAACGATTTGCTTCTTTAAATTTAGAATATGTTCGCTGTTTAGTGTGGCCGCCTTGGGGATCATTAAATTCGGGAGAACGCAGATGTCAACCTTGCCAGCATCTGGTAACTTTCAGTTTTAATTTAACAAATTGATATTTGTTGGTAACATCCTTTAAAGTTCAGTGAATGTGAGAAATGAACGGCATTATAATTATGCAGTGTTTATGAGCGTGGCTAACTAAATATATGTAATGCACGTGTTTGTTTATGATTTAAGCTTTCATAAACATATCAATGCTCCAAAAACAAACCAGTACCACCACTACTTTTTTAGTGTAAAAATAAAAAGAAGATAATTAATTTCTGAAAGCTATTCCAATAATGTAGAAAATACTGCTCTGACGATGTTACAATTCGATTACGAAAGTTATGAATAAGCTCACGATATCAGTATGAAAATAAGATACAACATTTCCTGTACGTTTAGAATAAGTATAGAAATTATTGTAACATTACAGTTAATTAAAGTTTAAGTTACTCTAGTCTTGAACAAGTATCAATCAGCATGATATCAGCTACAAATGTTGCTGTCTCATTGCATTTGACAATTCCATTCTTGTCTATGACTCATCTAGTTCATAGAAATAACACTAAATTATACAAGACAGCTAACCCTGGGCATAATTTATGACCGATAAAATCAAATCTATTATTTCATGAGAACCTTTGGCTTTGAATTTGCTTAAGTAATTTTACGATGTATTAAATATTAAACTCTTATATATACGAGTCATCATTTCATCCAAAAGAAGTCCACTGCTGCACATAAACCTCCCCCAAGCGTCGCCACACTGATCGGTCCCGGTCCAGCCTTGACTAGGTCGTCACTCCACCTAGAGAAAAGCCTTCCAACGTTGCGACTTACGGTACGCGTTCACCACTCCAGAACTTTTCGACTCAACGGCCATCCGTACTGCGTGCAATGTGCCCTGCCCACTGCTATTTTTCTTATATGTATATCAAAAACTATGTTTTATTGTTTATTTAATGCCGCGGCATTCGCTATAAGATAGTCAAGCGTGGTGAAAAGAAACATGCGATCAGATTGAAAAGATGAAATGACCATTACATCATCATAATATCACGCCTGTGTTCTGTGAAGGGTTAAGCAAAGGTGGACCAGTAGGTGCTCCCAGATTGCGCTAGATATTTTTAAGTCCTTTGTTTTAGGAGGTGAGCATTTTGGCATGAACCGGGTACAAGTCCAGACTCCGGACTTTTACATGAAAAGTTCATGATGAGATAAACCGAATAACATTTTGCCTTATTCGAGGATCGAATCGCTGAGCACGACTCAGCGTCTGCGACCCCTATACCAACGAGGCAGTTCCTTTGTATTACACATAAGATTTTATGTCTCTCATTATTACTGACCTCTTCTTCAAAGGACACAACCATACATCTAATCCTTTTGTACTTTGACCTATTTAAATCACGTTAAAAGCAAATAGGAGTTTAACCTCAAAACCGCATTTAGAGTAAGCATTGCAATCTTACGTACAATGGGCAACATAAATTGTTTCGCTAGAAACAAAATCATCCAGAACAAATTCTACTTTATTTCGTTTACATAGGGTTACGTTTTCTGGATGTAAGGGTTCGTCTTCGTAATAATTGGAAGAGAGGCAAACTGTACGTTTGGAACAATCAAACTTAACCTTGGTAACGTTTTACGAGTGGCTTTCAGCTCGCAACGACGTAATAAAGATGTCGGCATCGTCGGCAACAAGTGTTACCGGCTTGTGGTCTACGCACGTGTTTACTGGTTCTGTAATGGAAAAGTAATAATTACTAGGAGTAACAACAGAACTAATGAGTCTGGGACTTCAATTAAGACTGTGAAGGTGAAAAGGTATTGTGTTAGTTGCGAAGCTTACAGTCTTTGTCAAATTTTCCTTTTCTTAGAAAATACGTGACTCTTAAAACAGGCAAGATAAGGTGATGTTAAATGAGAACATGTGCCGTGCCAGGTATTAGCAATGACCATTAGTACTTCCATATAATAGCATCTTGCTCGACTAAAAAACGACCAGGAATCCGATTCCCGACATCCCCTTTTGATCACACTACAGCCCTGGGTAGACTAAAGAGCCGGAAGAGTTTTCTCCGCTGCACACAGGCCGTTCAAAACCAACCACCTACATTAAGAAGCAAGCCGTGGTAAAAATCTCACTCACAACCACCTAACTTCTTGAAACCCCAGGAACACCTGCCACCTGGCCATAAACTGCAGTGGACTGTATGAAAACCACTCAATCGATTGCGTACCCAGGTAGACCGATACAAACACAATTTGGTGACATGGGGTTTTATAGAGTCATCTGACACACAATGTGAGTGCGGTGCTCCTATACAGAATATTACACACATGCTGGTGTACTCCATGCAGGTATAGGACCTAATGAATGAATAGCGCACATTAGAACTCTTTCGGGTAGGTTAAGTTCGGCTGCATATGCAGTAAGGAAAATAAGGCAGCTAACCGATGTAGCTACAGCTAGGTTAGTATACTATGCTTATTTCCACAGTATTATGTCTTATGGCATTCTGCTGTGGGGATCAGCAGCAGACGTTGACTCAATTTTCATCCTACAAAAGAGGGCAATCCGCGCAATCTATAAAATGGGTCCTCGCGAGTCCCTCAGAGAAAAATTTAAAGAGATCGATATACTGACTCTACCTTCACTTTATATTTTGGAATGTATTTTGTATGTCCGTAAAAATCGGGGGCTTTTCAAAACTAGAAGCGACTTCCATAATTTAAATACACGCAGTAAGCACGAAATTGTAATACCCAAATTCAGATTAACTAAAACTAGCAAGTCTTTTCTTATAAACAGTATACGCTTTTATAACAAGTTGCCAAAGTCAGTTATAGAACTGACCGATGGAAGGTTCAAAAACTACATCAAACGTATCCTTGTTAAAAAAGCATATTATAAAATCAAGGACTACGTTGAAGATAAAAACATTTGGCCTTAGCTCCTTATGCGCATGCAGCTTCCCTGGTAACTTGTAAACGGCACAAATATGTGGATGTCTCTAACTATTCTCAATCTCATTTTTTTCTTTCCTTCTTTTAATTAGACTTTTTAAAATGGTTTTCAATCATCTTTAAAGCCCTTTGCTAAGAATAGTTACAGCACTGATAACAAAATTTGTGCAACATGTTAAATTTAGTCTTGTTATACTTATTTTTATTATTTTTTACCTTTGTATAGATTCTTTTACCGATTGTTTTGTGAATGTGTGAACATTGTAGGCCTTCTAGATGCTAGTTAACATTTGTTAACTTTTTTATATAATCTTTTTCTTTTTTTTTAGTTTCTTACGACTTATTGTCATAATTCGGGCCTACGTTGTCCCCCCATATCTAAGTACTAATGCTGTAACATGTAAATATTGTAAAACCAAACCATTTTTAAAAGAGTAACCATGGAGTTTCTTGCCGGTTCTTCTCCATAGGAAACGACCAACCCGAACCGTGCTCATTTTGTCGACGTTTTATAAGTGCCCATGTAGGCCTATGTGAAATAAAAAAATTGATTTTGATTTTTTTTTGATTTTGAATATTGGCGTGGCTGCCTACTAGTCCAAAAATATCTAAAGAGTATTCCATCGACTCGAAAAGAAAAAGATACATCTGTCCCTTTTTCACAGTCGCACTATGATAGTTCTGACACGTCATTGTGTGGCCCCTGGTATGTAGCTTATTAAATTAAGTTTAAGTCGTTTAGTCTTTACTTCTGACCGTAAGTGCGTTTGCCCAAGGTATCTTCTTATTCGTTGTCTTCTTTAATGAAGGTTGTGCCCGTCTTGGAAAGCATTGACGGAGTAATTGACGAGCCGCATCCAAGCCACTCTGTCTGTGGCGCTTCTTAGGGCAATGATCACCGTGAGTCCCTTAATAGCTGGTCTGACCCTCGAGTGGATAAGCGTCCGCGTAACCAGTTTTCTAAGGTTTAAACTCTAGGTTATGGACACAATCAAAAGTACTATGACTTTAAAAGGAAACTACAAAGGTGAAATTACTTCTACAAAAATTCATTCTCACGAATGTGCTATACGAAAATAAAATTGTTATCGCTAGATTGAATTCTAACAACTAAACTACGGGTCATAAAGTAAAGTGAAGCATCTCTCACAAAGAGACATAAATGTGTTAGCATACAAATAAAATCAAGTCGTGCGTCATGGCTGAAAATCCATATTTTTAGTTCGTTATAAGGCGGTTATTCTCGACGTTTTTATTAGATGCATTATCTATGTTTTGTTTTACAGCACATGTTTTTATAATCTAAGGTGAAATAATAAAGAACATAGTAAAATTGAGTATTGACAGATTTATGAGTTGTAAAGCCGATACGGTAAACGCATTAGGTATTGAAAATATACATAGAATAATTTGATAATTTCCGTAATCTTAATGCCTACCTCAGAAAATATGATATCAGGATCAGATATTTCTAATATACAATCTCCATAGGTACATCATGTTGTAAACATTCATGAGTTATATTTTAATACTCTAAAACAAAAAGCAAAACAGTTGAACGTCGTAAAATCCACAAGATTCTCACCTCACTAATTAACCGTTTGATCTTCTAAAATGTTTTGAAGCTCTCTGTCATCATTGCCATTTCTTGATCCATTCAAAAAGCTCCGTGTTGCAAAGTCCACAAGCCTGAAATCAAATTTTGACAAATCATTGACATGTTTATATTTTCCTTCTTGTGTTCTTTCATCTGTAGTATTAATAGTTTCATTGGCGTCGAATTCACTTACTTCGTTTCAATCAACAGCATCGATATTTTCGTTAGCATTATGATCGAACTAACATTTTCTACCAATAACATTCTATGTTATGTTTGATGGAATTACGATACCCGCTGTGAAATGCGTTATACTAATATAGCTCCTATGGGTGTGATCTCACTGTGCTGTAATTTCTGTAAGTGATATTACTGCTGTTGTATTATTAGTTCTAATACTCTTTCTTTTATTTGTTCAGCCTCGGTACCGTGACCTATTTTTTGCAAGTGTCTTTTTTCTTAATTTTTGTTCCAGTCTTGTTGCTGTTACAAAATGCTTGTAAAACATTTATGTATGAATTATGAAAGACTTAAAAGGGCAATCATGTTTGCTTGCACAATTTGGCCAGCAATAAAACGCGAATATAATTTCAACGAAGATGTTTCTAAGCATATTCTATTTAAGGAAATGTCTTATTACCGCTGTATAATTTTAGAAGTTAAGATAATTAAGCTTTGATCTAAAAGCATAACCGCGTTTCAGGAAAACCTTTGATATTACTATGTCATGTGCAGTGTAGTGCAATGATTATATAAGACCAATCATGTCATTTTTCTTATTAGAGAAATTGCATAGTGATTAAGCTAGTTATAAATAGATCGGTTTCATAGATGCAACTAGAAGACAGTATTGAGCATGATTTTCTTGGGGATGCAAAGAGAAACCTGTTAACTCTGTGAAAACACTGCAGTGAAGATGAATCCTAATAAAATATTAATTTTAAAATCAGAAAGCAGACGGTAGACCCGTTTCCAGTACTTTCAAAAGCTGGCTATAATACTCTACAATACAAATTGCATCATATTATTCATCCTAATATCCCGTGGAACTCGTGAATTGAGATAGTAATTCGCATTCTTGATTTCGTTGGAACATCAATTTTACGTTCTTTTTACAGCGCGCGCAGTTTTACACAGATAACGGAACCATCACACCGCCGCGCGCCGTGCCGAAAGCGACTAGATAAGCCACCTACACAGTAATCACCAATCTTCTTGGCCGGGCTGAATATAAACTTTCTGAAGCGCAAGGCACAGCGCGGTACTGTTTTTGTATGAGATTTACTACTGTGCAGCCATTGTAGTCAACTTCAGGGCGGCCAAGTAGATCTGTACTATTAATATTATAGTGAGAACGACCATTTTGTGAAATATGTGGAGGGCAAACTCTAGAATCACTGTATCTATTTAAATCATTATTTTAAAATAGAAAGGTATTGCAGGTAAGTTATATTTTCATTCTAGATGAACATAGGCTAGCACTAAAATTTTAAACGCGAAAGTAACTCAGTGTCCGTTACCTTTTCACGCATCAACGGTTGAACGGATATTGATGAAACCTGGCACACAGGCATACCATGATTTGGATTAGGTCAAAGTATGGTTTCTATCCCGGTTGTATGTGCCTTTGGAACATTCCCTCATTCCTTTGAAACATATTACTATATAGGTGAAACCACTGCTAAAAGCTAGTTAGTAATAATATTCGTGCCCTCACAATGTGCGCTGAACACAAGTTTGAACCATCATAACTATAGTCAGAATTGACACGAGCTTTTAATTTCTATGAGTAAACGATGACACTCATTGACACACTTGGTATGTATAGAAACTTTTGACGAGGCCGTTTTAGTGACAGCCGAAGCATTTCGTTGCTCTGTGGTGTTGAAGTATTGCAGTCTACATTGCTGTTGTAAACTACTCACTTGCTTGAAGTCGGGCCGAATGCTTTTAACATGTATGTTGTTTGCCTTAACTGCAGTAATCTGAAAATTTTAGTGCCATCACGATAGTGAAGCTGTGTATTAGAATCAAAGGGAGATTCAACGAGGTATTAAATCTTAGTCTAAAGACTCTGAATCTGGTGAGCCATTTAATGGGAGGAGAGCTTAATTAGTCCACTTTTGTGTTACTTGAGTTTGCCTTTTGAGATCAGGATTATCTACATTAGTACCGTGGATGTTTGGATGTTTAGCATGTAGTTTGATATTTGGTTCAATTTCCAGTCCTGGTAAACGAAAAATCGTCGTGTTTTCATATTTTGTATATTTTTTTTAGGGTTTCGTAGTCATCGTTATAGTTTCGACATATCCATCTGTATGTCCGTCCGTCTGCCCGTCCGTAGCTTATCTCAGAGACTCTTAGTACTAGAACATTTTTTTTAGGGTACCTCCTGTACACGTAAAGTGGGGTTGTATTTTGTTTTTCATCTATGCCATGGTGTGGGGTATCTTTGGATAGGCTATTCAAAAATATTACAGGTCTGTGAAAACCATTTTTCGATTAAGGGATACTTTTGCGTAAATTAAGCTTTAAATGCCTAATTTTGTTAGAGTCAAGCCCTCCCCCTTGCCAGCTACATGGTTGCTTTTGGATATGTGAAAAAAAATCACAGCAGTAATATATATAACGAAATAAAAAGGAAAACTATCACGGCTAATTAGGCTTTACAAGTTTACGAGTTACAGTCGACCAACTTATAAAAATGTACATGAAAAAAGAAATATTTTGTAAATGATGTATGGGGATAAGTTTTCGAATTGCAAAGTTAATTTCGTCCCTTCGTTAGAGCTATTTTTGGCGCTTTCATTGTTTAGGAACGTTAGTAATCTTAACTAGTTATTTTAGTGAATGTATGTTTTTACGGAAACCACTGTGCGCGAATCCGACTCGTTCGTCATTTTAATATATGTTAAGTTTTTAATAGATTGGCCGGAGAAGGCAAAATTTAAAAAGCGTTGCAAGGCTACAAAGAAGATCTTTGCTCAGCAGCTTGAGACAATATAGGCGGTACAAAAAAAAAACTAACACATGCAAACTAACAAATTATAGTCCACCCGCCTATATCAAATCACAATGATTACAGAACAACATACCTACTAACTTAACAGTAAAGTTATATTTCATCATTAGCCTCTGAAACAACACGAAGCATTTGTTAACAACATTAATTATTCTCTCACACGAGCCTCTGTGTACAAAGCCCTCCAATTAGACAGTACCTAGTAGATTACACAAACAATGTTGACTATTTGATTCTATGATTTTTTAATATCCTATCGTCTTGAGTTCGTTTGCTCTTGCTTCGTTAACTTTCAAAGTTATTGCTTTCTTTAGAACATGGATCGTAGTTTTTTTTTTTTTCGTTTTTAGTTTCCAACAGGATTTTATATTAGTTTTTATGATCATATCTTGAAAAATTAAGTTGTTAGATAATAATATAGAAATACAACGATATCATTTTGTCGATGGATCCTTCGGCATCGAAACAATTGTGAATACAAGTTTGCTTATTCCTAGTTTTTAACGTACTCACTCGTAATAACGTAAACGATTTCCTAGGCCTTAGTGCAAGTTTTTACTCGTACTCGTGATAACGTAAACGATCTCTTATGTCAAAATGTATACAAAAAAAAGTGGTTTCTCCTTACCGTCACCAGACGGAGCTTAAACTCCCACTAAAATATGCACTAAGGTCTCAAAGTCGTTAGTGCGAGTTTTTAATCACGCTCAATCGCGTTAACGTAAACGTCCGTACGTACGTACGTCGTACATACATTAAAAACTCTGCATAGGTACACTGGTATTCATAATTGTTTCGGTTCAGAAGGATCCTGCGACAAAATGATATCGTTATCACGAGTGAGTACAGTAAAAACTCGGCATAAGTACATGATATTCATAATTGTTTCGGTTCAGAAGGATCTATCAACAAAATGATATCGTTATCACGAGTGAGTACATTAAAAACTCGGAATAAGTACACTGGTATTCATAATTGATTCAGTTCAGAAGGATCCATCGACAAAATTATATCGTTATCACGAGTGAGTACATTAAAAACTCGGAATAAGTACACTGGTATTCATAATTGTTTCGGTTCAGAAGGATCCATTGACAAAATGATATCATTATCACGAGTAAGTACATTTAAAACTCGGAATAAGTACACTGGTATTCATAATTGATTCAGTTCAGAAGGATCCATCGACAAAATTATATCGTTATCACGAGTGAGTACGTTAAAAACTCGGAATAAGTACACTGCTTTTCATAATTGTTTCGGTTCAGAAGGATCCATCGACAAAATGATATCCTTATCACGAGTGAGTACGATAAAAACTCCGAATAAGCACACTTATGTCAAAATTTATACAAAAAAAGAGGTTTCTCCTAACCGTCACCAGACGGCACTTATCAAGTTTTAATAAAAATTGACGTTCACCTTAACGTGATTAAGGGCGAGTAAAAACTCGCACTAGGGCCTCTGCATTCTTTAAACTCATTAGAATCACGCAATCTGACCTCTACTAACCTACTTCGAAACTAAGCTACATTTTTAAACAACCTTTTAAAAAAGAACCAGTTCTTTCCAGGTCATTTTCATTTTCCACTGGGATGGACATTGCACTGTAAAGACAGTGCAGCTACACTATAAAATGTCGCCTGTATCTCAACTGGAATGGCTGTTGAAATATATAAGAGTGTGTAAAACAAGGAACAGCGCTTCCATACTTTTATGAATACTGCTCTCTGGCAACAATCGAGGCGAGGATAAATAAAAAAATAAAATAAAAAACGGACATGCACCGTTTAAAGTCACCAGAGCCAACAGCATGATGAATATAACAGCTAGCTTGTAGCAAGCCAAATAAGATACTCGTAGTTTGTTCGCAACGAATAAAACAATCTTTGGATAGTGTTGTTGGCTTTCGAGTTGAATATTACGCTTTTTATGATGCGTTACCATAATGGTGGATGAACTTGTTTCTTGGACCTTGTAATATGGACGTGGGTGGAACAAGTAGGCATGTCTTTATTAGTTGCAGTGCTCTACAGGGTTCCCTATCTATTTGCTTAAAAACTTTAGACATAATATAACATGGCATACTTTATTTATCCTAATTATATTTACGCATAACATTAATTTCGCATAACAGCTTACGATATTTTTTTTAGCATAATTATTTTAATTATAATAATGTTTAAGCATAACATTCTAAAGCAGAAATTTGTTTACGCATAATTATATTAAAACATATTTTTTATGCGTAACATATACGCATAATAATTAACTCCTAAAATTTTAGACAGTAATACACATTTTTATACAATATAAATAAATAATTCTTATTTTATGTTTTCTTTTACTGGCTCCTCGCTGCGCTCTTCGCACTCGCGCTCTCTTCGCTCGCATTTATAATTGTCTTTCGTTTTCTGTCAAAAATGTCGTCGCTCGCGCTATACTGCGCTCGCTCTTTTCTGTAAGCTAGGTTCTTGATACCCTGGCAGACAGGTTTTTTTATCGGGTAAAATAAATGAATATACTTCGAAACTTGCATATTTTATGTTTACATTTTTTTTAGCATTTGCTTTACAAGCAATTGCTAAAAATATAAACATAAAATAAAATAATTAAAAAAAAATAAAAACACGCCTTCCTTGTCAAAAAGTGATTATTGTCAGATGCATGACTATTAATTAATAATTTGTAATGCACAACAGTTTCATAAATTATTATATATAATAAATAATTTCCATGAAAATTCAAATAAAATACATAAAAGTAACTCAAATTTGTTTCCGTTATTCCTATTAATTTTCATGCCGTAATACTATTATGCTAATACTCATTAGGACTAGTAACATTGTGCGAGTTAAAATAATGCCAAAACAAATTATCCTTCAAGATAATAATGCCAACATAAAATGTACGCAAAAAAAAAATATGTCAAATAATTATTATGGCAAAACAAATTATGCCAAAACAGTTATGCCAAAGTATATTAGGAAAAATAAATGTATGCGAAAAAAAGGGATCCCGTTCTACAGAGGTGCGTTTTTAGGGAAAAAGGTACGTACCCAAAGGGTAAAAACGGGACCCTATTACTAAGACTCCACTGTCCGTCTATTTCGCTGTCATCAGGCTGTATCTCATAAACCATGATAGCTAGGCAGTTGAAATTTTTACAGAATACATCATATTTCAGAATAAATTAAATATATAAGTGAAACAAACATACAACAAACGTGATTTTGTTGCCGTTTTTTGCGATAATGGTACGAAACCTTTCGTGCGCGAGTCCGACTCGCACTTGGCTGTTTTTATTTTATACATTTTTCTACATCGAAACAAAAAATTCGAGGAGACAAATATTTATGAAGATGATAAACTTGTTTAAGAATTATGACTAAGAAAATGTATGGTATATTTGCATTTTGTTCAAAAGTCTTTAATTTGTTTACAATATTTTTTAAACACCGTAGTTACTATTCATTGAGCTAAATTTCCACTACGGAACATAGAACGACACAACCACAGAATGTAAAACGAAACAAATGTCGGATGTTATGACGAACCTCAAATATTCCAGCTGGTATTCAGCGTACTAAATTATGAAGATATTTTGACTATCGCAACAAAATTATGATTTATGTGAGCCGAAGCTTACCCGTTCTCATTAGTTTGTGTTATTCTTTACAAAATAAACTAAAAATCAAAGAGGAGCCTCGCCTTCGAACAAACTGACGTACGATCTTGTTTACATAATTTCGTAACAACTAAATGGTTCATTTT
Source organism: Orthosia cruda (assembly GCA_964057195.1). NCBI lineage: Eukaryota > Metazoa > Arthropoda > Insecta > Lepidoptera > Noctuidae > Orthosia > Orthosia cruda. The sequence continues at coordinate 16,183,830 of OZ059836.1, read as the reverse complement.
GTCAAATAACCAACGTTTGTGAGTTATAAATTCAACGCGCTAAGGATGAATCACGTTAATGAATCAACCTATCCAAGATTACGAGATAAATCGTCTAACAGTTAATATTAATATTTCAATTTACCGGATTAAGTGAAGGACGTGAATTATGTTCACAAATATGCTTAATTATTGTCAGAATAAGTCATCCAATACAAACTTCGGTTTCATTTGCAGTGATAAGACATTTAAGACATTGATTTAACTCACGTTTATCCTCTCGCCATAAGTATTTTTGAAGCAATACTTGCTTTGCAAATCAGCATTATTTTTGTCTTTTGAAAAACTCAACATGCGCATGGCGCTGAAAGTAAAGCATCAGTTGTTGATGCTTTCAGCAAAAGAACGTCTCATTTGTAGAGCCAATGTCATTTTAAAACAATTATTTTTAAACTAGACACAAGATTTATGTGCGCATTATAACTTTTATGTATTTTGGTAAATAAATGTCGTACATTGTTTAGCGTTCTAAGATAAACACGGCCATTATGCGATCCGAAAAAAGGTTTTCGTCAATAAAAATCACCGCAACGCGTCGTCGTAAGATATAAAGTCAAAATTAATAGACTGGATTACGTAAACCAAAACATGGAACAAACTCCTGACTACCACACATATCCTGACTACCGAAAATCACTCGAAACGACCGTAAACGCGACAAAGTGTGCGAGACTACATAAATTAAAGTTCATTAAAACTTAGCCAGTGGGACCGAATGGTATTTTATTTACACAAAAATGGACTTTAAATCGTTGAACGAACGATAAATCTGGCTTTTATAATTTTTATTTTCACGTGAATCCAGTCGGGATTTCTTTTATGCCCGCCCGCATGGTTATTTTCAACTTTGCCGACGTGTAATGAAAGTGAAGTTTTAGTCGCGTTTTATAATTTTATTTCGTGCTTGACGATTTAATGGATTTAATGCCGGTGTTCATCGCTTGCCAGGTGAAGTGTAGAGACACAGTCATTAAGTATCGATACCGACACTTGTAGCTGTCAGCGAGAAGCTTTATGCGCATCATTAAGATGCCACTTTGTACGTACATTTGAATATCAAGTAAACACGACGTATTTACATTTAGATTAATATAAATAGAACGGTGACTTGTCGAGTACAAGAGCCCAACTTCGAAATATTATCGTTTCAGATTAAGTTCTACAAACCCAGAAAGCAACAATGACACTGATTAAACAAATATTTACAGAAATCCTCTCCTAATCTTCTAAATTTGTTCCAAATTCAACTTTCTTTTTCAATGTGTCACTAAGAGAACATTGAAACCAGGTTTCGTTAGATTTACACAAACCAGCAGCTGTGACTTTTTGTCAAGCTATTAATGAAGATTTGTATCTGTCTGTTAGCTTTAGTGTGGTCTCACCAACGCTAAAGAGATTTCTTCTTTATGCCAACACTAAAAGGAGAATACAAATCGTATAATTTATAGTGCGCTTTGAACTGATTTTGCGCCGACATGACGTACCGGGTTCGAACTATTCTCAAAATAATAAACATACGTTCGCAATATCGCTACAAAGGGATTTAATTTTATGAAGATGTAAGCAATATAAACGTTTATCTTTTCTAGACAAGCAAGACTGACGAATTAATAAAAGGTCTGCCCTACAGCGCTCAAACTTAATGGGAAACTAACAAGCGTAAACTAAAACACATAAAACAATAGGAAACAGCCGCGGGGCGCGGATAGTGAACTCCGTCCACTCGATAGTACACCTGCGATAACAGATCTCCACTTAATTTAATATTAAAAGCGGAAAACTTTTTAATTTCCCTCTTATTACCTTCTTCCCGTTAAAGTTTAAGGAACTTGTATTTTGTTCTGGAAACTTCGTCTTGTATGCTCGTGACGTGACATGTTTCCCGCGTATTTGCCGCGACAAAAAAAATATTAGAGGCGGCCATCACTACGTAATTGAAGTGTCAAAAGTTATCTGATTTTACTTGCAAAACGCGTGGCGATATGAAATTTTTCGCGCAACCGAGATCGTTGGTTGGAAAAAAGAGAATTCGATATGAGGCGAGTGTCTGCAATCAGCATTCGACCTACATTCCTGTCGTTATTATGCACATATGCGAGCATTCGTGTATTAGGTGACATTTTGCTGCAGCTACTTCAGAGGATGTTAATTAGAAAAGTCATTAACTGTTAATGAATGATATTGCTGGCTTTTTTTGTCTTTGCGGTACATATATTATGTGCATACATATATGGGGAGGGTCATGCGTTTCACAAACTCGTGCTTTGTATCCAGCAACATGCCTTGCTTCGCTCGTTCATTCGCTTGCTTGCTTAGTTTGGCTTTGTAGACGCAGGCCTACCTTGCCTTACTCCTTCTGAGGTGGCAAGGTGGCGTGGTCTTGAGGGAGAGCGCTACGGTCGTGTAGATCCTCAAGGCAAGTGTGGTGATGAACCTTCTCGTGGTTGCCGCCCCGTTATTGGTCTAATTCCATATGAAATAGACGCAACAGAAATCACCAGGCGACTTATCACAGGGGTGGCGAGGTCATGCCCCTGGGTGTCCACCATCGAACAAGATCAGATGATGGATAGCAATGACCTCCTGCGTGTTTTTGCCGTGCGCGGGGACCCGTACGGGGGGATGAAGGGATCCTGGTGGTTGAGTGGAGCAGGCTGCTCCACTCAACCGGCTGGAGGGGCAGCCGGCGTGGCGTGGGGTTTCGGGATGAGTTGCGGCATAGTCTCGTGCCGTATACAGTCCCGTGATCTTCCGTCGCGTGCAGGTTCGTCTACTTTTCACTAAGCTGGTCCTATACCGAAGGAGTAGCTCTGGCGTCGCTTGTTGAACGAGCGGCGTCCCCGACTGAGGGCTCCGTGGCAGGTGGAGAGCTCCAACGGTGAATTATTTGATACCATACTCATGGATAAAGAGACCAAAAAATACAACAAAAAACAAAAAAACAAAGCTGCGTCCCGCTCGTCGGATGCGCTTACACAAAACACACCAAGGGCTGCGTCTTCAGATGCGCCTTTTACGACTAACCCAAGGGTTGCGTCTCAGGATGCGTCTAAGCAACAACCGCCTAAGACTGCGTCCTCAGATGCACCCAACACACATAAACGCTCGGCTGCGTCCAAGGATGCGATGAGGAAGGCAACCGCAAGGGATGCACCACAACAGGCTGCGTCCCAAACGATCCCGACCTCATCTGCGTCTATGGATGCGCCCCCTAACACTACCCTGACCGAAAAGCCAAGGACAGTTCTCGCTCACGGCGACTCGAAGAGCACTGCAAAAGTTGATGCGCCCAAAACACGGGTTGCGTTAGCGGCTGCGGTCTCCGAGAGGGACCCGACGAAGCTGGCCGAAGGCCATATGGCAGGCTCATCTAACGCCAATAAATGGCAAACAGCAACAAGCAAAAAGACGCCCCCCAGGGTGATGTCTGCTACGGCTGACACACCAATAGGCGAGGCTGCCACCGGCGCTAAGCGCAAATGCAGCACGAGGCCTAGAGGGCGCAAAAAACAGCAAAAAAACAACACCGAACCACCGGCTAGGGCGCAGAAGCGTTCGCGTCCCGAGGATTCCGTCACACCAACTGGGGTAAGCAAGAAGAGCAAACCCGCTCGCTCCCATATGGTTGATGGAACCCTGCTGAGCTACGCCAAAGCGGCCGCGTCGTTCAGGAACAACGAGCTGTGTGTCGCCGTCATGACCGAGCCCTTCTTGGACATGACGCAGGAGCAAGCGGAGGGGATCCGACAAACTATTGAGGACCAGCTCCGGGCTCTGCTGAAGGCAGTTCCTGAACCAGCCACCCCAACCCAAAATACCGCGATCCACTTTAGAGGTCGGGCCCACTACGCCGAAGGCGTCCTCAAAACATGGTGCGAGGACGACTTCACACTGGCCTGGCTCAAGGGGGTCATAAATAACACACCGTCCCCGTTACCGGAGACCAGACTCACCGTTCGGCCCCAGGCCGACATACCCAAGAAGGCATTGTGCATGCTGTATGTCCCCGAGAACAGCGAGGACACTTCAGACCTTCTCGGGATGTTGGCGAGGCAGAACCCCAATCTAAAAATTAACACCTGGACTCTAACACACGCAAGGGTCAGTCAGGAGCCACCGTGCACCTGTCTCTACTTTCGTGTGCCGGAGTCCATGGTTAAAACCATTAAAGACCAGCAGAGGCGAGTATACTACCTTATGGGTAGTATATACATCCGGTTCCTGAAGGAAGGTGGAACCAAGGAGGATGCCGCTGCGCCTTCAACCTCAACGGCCTCGACTGCGCCTGGAGTGGAGCTTGATCCGCCGCTGCCTGGGCGTTCCCCGTCGCCTCCCGCGACGGGGACCGCTGGGGAGGCGGTGGAGCTGGCGACTTCCATGGCAGCGCTTGAGGTCGATTCAACTGAGGGATCAACACAGGATCCACCCTCGCCCGGACTAACTTCGGACGAGGACTGCTTTCCGCCGGAGGGGAGAAGTAGGGACGAGGACAGCGATCCCTGCTCCTCTCCTTTGCGGGAGGACTAAGATCCTGCAGACCAACCTCCAGCACAGTCAAACTGCGTCGGCTACTTTACGCAGAGTGCTGGAGAACCAACAAGAGAAGACCATCGCCCTCATCTAAGAGCCGTGGATTAGAAGTGGCAAAATATGCGGTCTTGCTAACATCGGAGGTAAGTTGCTGCTAGACACCTCCGTAAGTAATCCGCGTACCTGCATATTGGTCCCAAAACATGTACCTAACCTTTTAATTAACGAATTCTGTTCAAGGGACCTGACAGCAACCAGGCTTTTCAGAACCGAACAAGAACGCCCAGACATTGTACTAGCCTCGGCATACCTGCCAGGCGACGCGGACGTGCCTCTACCAGAGCTCGCCTTGCTGGTGGAGTACTATGAAAGGGAGAAACTAGAACTAATCATCGGCACAGATTCCAACGCGCATCACACGCTCTGGGGTAATGTCAAAACCAACAACCGAGGTGAGGAAATGCTTGACTTTATTCTTAGCAATAACCTTGTACTACTTAACAAGGGTTCCGAACCCACCTTCATAAACGCAAGATCGCAAACAATAATAGACCTAACTTTAGCAACTTTAGGTGTATCCAACTCCATTCAGGACTGGCATGTGTCCAATGAGATATCATGCTCAGACCATAGATGGATTCGTTTTACAATTAACTTCAACTTAACCACACCACAGCCAAGAAGAGTTCCTCGCAACACAGACCAATCGAAGTTCGTCAGACTTATAGGTACTGAACTGGGTAGGTTACCCTCTCTTCCGGCTGAAATAACGATAAACAATTTAGAAGAACACGTAAACAAAATCACTTCCATCCTATTATCGAGCTATGAACAGTCGTGTCCCCTCACCTTACCCAGGAGAGGGATCAGGCAGTCCTGGTGGAGTCCTGAACTGGAGAGACACCGACACAAACTGAGAAGGCTATTCAATAGAGCTAAGAACACACGGTCGCCAGTAGACTGGGACCGTTACATAACAAACCGCACAACATATAAAAAACTAATTCGCCTCCGAGGTAAAACAAGTTGGAGGCGTTTTTGTACTAACATTGAAAACAACAACCAGGCAAATAGGGTCAAAACTTGTCTTGCTCAAGAGGCAGACCTGTCTATAGGATGCCTAAGAAAACCAGATAACACTTACACAACAAACGACGCAGAAACTAGCGAACTACTCCTAACTACCCACTTCCCGGGCTGTCAGATTGCCACCCAGCAAAGCTGGGAACCGTACAGGGAAAGGGCTACGAGCAGCTTAGACTGGGAGGTGGCGTTAGAAGTTATCGACAAAGATAAAATAACATGGGCAATCAACACCTTCCTGCCTTTCAAAGCAGCGGGGATGGACGGTATCTTTCCAGCTCTGCTCAGATGGAGCGGTGCTCTGCTAGCTGATTACCTTGTTAAGGTCTTTCGGGCTTGTCTGGCTCACCGATATATCCCCTTGAAATGGCGCGAAGTAAAAATAATATTTATTCCGAAACCAGGTAGGGGCGACTACACCCAGCCCAAATCTTTTAGACCCATAAGCCTCTCCTCTTTCTTTCTAAAGACACTGGAGAGGCTGGGGGACAGGAAGATAAGAAACCAGATTTCGATTCAAAAACCTCTGCACCCGAACCAACATGCCTACTGTGCAGGCAAATCAACTGAATCAGCGCTCCACAGCGTAGTCTCACGCGTAGGCAATGCTCTCAAAAACAAAAATCCAACCCTAGGTGCCTTCATTGATATCGAAGGTGCATTCGACAAAACTAACTTCACCAGCATCGGTCAGGCACTCAACACGCACGGTGTTGCGCCGACGCTCGTAGAATGGATTAACAACATGCTAAAAAACCGTGCTATTCAATTTACTGTGAACACTACCACACGAGGAATCGTGAGCAGGGGCTGCCCACAAGGTGGGGTGCTGTCACCACTTCTGTGGAATTTAGTCGTAAATGAGCTCATTGCAGAGCTCAACGCCAGCAGTCTTTACTCGGTAGGATACGCAGATGACATAGCAATTCTAATCTCGGGGCAATTTGAGGGCATCTTATGTGATCTCATGAGAAAGGCCTTCAAAATAATCGAGAGCTGGTGTACAAAACACGAACTGTCGGTTAACCCCGTAAAGACGGAACTAATAATGTTCACTAACAAACGAAATCTTGGACCGCATAGGCTTCCAAAACTTTTCAACACAGAATTAACACTTAAAGAGGAGGTCAAGTACTTGGGGGTAATTCTTGATAGCAAATTGCTCTGGAACAAGCATCTTGACTACAAACTCAACAAATGCACAATCGCACTCTATCAGTGTAAAAAAATGTTAGGAAAAACATGGGGGCTGTCTCCAAGGATTACTCTCTGGCTATACACAGCGGTAATCAGGCCAATGTTGGCTTATGGTGCTCTGGTTTGGTGGACTAGGACAGAACTCTCGACCACCATCACCCGACTCCAACGGTTCCAGCGACAGGCCTGCTCAGCTATCACCGGCTGCATGAGAACCACCCCAACAGCAGCCATGGAGATAGCCCTACATATAACTCCCCTGGACCTGTACATTCAGCAAGAAGCGGCGCTAGCTGCTATCAGGCTAATGCATCTAGGCATATGGGGTAAAAACCACACAAGCCCACACGCTAAAATCCTGGACCGGGCGATTGAGTATCAACCTCTCATCGCCGCTCCGTGTGATAGAATACAAAAACAACCTATGTTCAACAAAAACTATAACATACAAACAATAGAGGAAGAAAGGGATCAGTCAGGAGCTAATGAAGTGCGAATCTACACAGATGGCTCAAAAACTAATAGCGGCTCAGGTGCTGGCGTTCACTCCCTTGACCTCAACATTAACTTTCACATACCATTAGGCACACATAGTTCAATTTTCCAATGTGAATGTGTCGCCTTAACACAAGCCGCAAAAACCGTAAAGCGTTTAGGTATCCAGAACTACGGAATCAGATTCCTATCTGATAGTCTGGCTGTGCTCAAAGCTTTAGAAAACAAACTAACCAACAACAAACTAATCTTTGAATGCCACCTCGCCCTGGAGAGTATATCAAAATCCAATCGAATCACCCTCCAGTGAATCAAGGGGCACAGTGGATCCCTAGGCAATGATGCCGCAGATGAACTTGCGAAAAGGGGCTCCGAGATGTTGGTGCTAGGCCCGTACCCACTTATCCCCTTGCCTTTCTCGCAATTTCGTGCGTGGATTCGTCAAAGATCAACAGAATTGCACAATAACAGATGGTCACGGGCTACAGACTGTAGACAGTCAAAAATGGCTGTACCGATAGTAAACCCGCGTCTCACCAAGAAACTCCTCAGCCTGAGTAGAAATAACCTCAAAATAATTATAGGGACACTAACGGGCCACACCCTTCTTAACAAACATTTATTCAACATAGGCGCCACGGACAGCCCACTTTGCAGGGGCTGTTTTAACGCCGAAGAATCAGCCGCCCACGTAATCCTGGAATGCGAGGCCGTGGCTTCTCAACGCGAAGAAACCCTCGGAACAGTGAGGTCGCTCCGTGAAGCCTGTGAAGCTCCCAGGAAGCTTCTGTGCTTTTGGGCGGAGTTGGGCTGGCTATGTTAGCCAGTACCCCCACGTACAACGGACCAAATGGGAGTCTAAGTGCGGAAAAGGGAGTCCCTACTACTACTACTACTACATATATTATGTAACCCGTTTGTCACCATGTAGTGTTCTCATGACAAGAAAAGTACTACATAATTACAAGCAAAAAGCATGATAAGTGGCCTATTTATGATAACCAAAGACATGTATTTGTTGCATTTAAAGCCGTACCCTGACCTAAAAATCTTGAGCATTCATAGTGCCCTAGCGGCACACTGGTAGCGCATGAAAACAGTAGTGAATACGCCCAGATTCTGATGAAAATCGAATATTGGTCTTTTAAAAAATTAAACTATCAAAATGTTCGTTATTAAATTGTCTATCCATTAATGTTAGTAAAAACATTAATTAATTAACACTTTACGAGGAGATGCATGCTATCAATAATTATTTTCCGCTTTATGATTTTGTTGGAAGGAGATTAGTGAAACATATACTTCTTTAAAAAAAAAAGTATCCTACCATTTTGGAATCAATATTATGTAGAAATTGAATGTATCTAAATTAATTGATATATCTTTTTAAATAACGAGTAGATAGCTCTTAAAAACTGCACAAAATGGCTAGCGCGGCGTTTTGCTCGGGGAAGGGCCTTAAGCGATAAAAATAGAACGTGGATGCTGTTGAGATGAAGATATCAATTCGAAGCAATTGAAGTAACTCCTATCAACTCATTGAATTACTCAGGAAAAAAAAAACAAAATTCTATCTACCGGACATGACATTGGCCCACTTTACAATGATCGCAATTACATCCATTACGGTGCACTAAAGCAATTACCGAAAAACGTTATGTTTTTATTTCCATTTAATGCGTACTAAATGGGAAAATTTTAACGAAGTGCGTTCTCATTGAACACTGCCAATTAAAATTGGAAAAAACAGTGTATGCTAAATGTTCAAATCGAAGTAACGATGTCGTTACCGGCGGCCTAACTAGGTGAGCTCCATGTAACAGTTAATTGTATAGTAAACAGTCCAATGAAAACCAGCTTTATGGAGTTAATGGAAAATAAATTTTGAAATTCCGTGTTCCGGAATTGAATTGGAAATGGTTCTGTATTTTAGTTTTATGGGTTGCGCTTTTATTGCAGTTGTGTACAGTAGTTTTGTGTTTTAGAACTTTGGGATTATATGTTTAAAAAATTACAAAACCAATTATGTATAAAATGTCGAGCAACAATAATTAAAGTTTTATGTCTAGCATTAAAGTCGGATCATAAAGTTTCATAATTTTGCAAACTACACCAGTTATAATTTTAGAATAAATTTTCACTCAGGGAAGAACTAAAAAGCTTCTTTACGCTATTTAGACCGCAATAAGCTCTACCCGCCAAAGAACGGCCAAATCTAGTAAAAGAACTTTACTATTAGAATTAATATTTGTTTTGGGATACCATTATATTTTGATACAATTTACCATGTATATTTTGATTTTGGTTGAGAGCTCGATTTATCGCCACCGTTACAAGCGCCATGATCACGAGGACTAAAGTCTTTGCGGGTGGGTGTTGTTTACAAGCTGACAGTGTGCGCAAGCGCTACTGCTGATCATGAATTCCTGGGATGCTTTGATATGTGGGTGTGATATAGGTGCACTTCTACCCAACCCTTCGTAAAGTACAGGTGTGATGTTATGTTATTGTTTTCAGACTTAAATTATTCCTAAACTTGCCAATTCTAGATCTCTGTGTTGCCCAATTTTTCACAGGGCATGGAAACTTTAAAAAAAAAATCTTCAAGCTCGTTGCCTCGCCTTTATGTCAGTGTTCTACATCTGACTGCGAATATGTACTATCTGCACATCATATCTTATGCGAGAGTATTCTTTGGCAGAATGAACGCAATATTATGTTGGACAGTGTACAGGCTGCATCTGGAGATGTTTCCTATACGGGCCTTGTAGAAACTAGAACAAATTGCCGTGCGTTCAAGCGATTTTGCCATACCTATTAGTTGAATCAAATATAACAGCTCACAATGTTAGGACCCATTAATATTAATGCTAATTTTTATCCGTGGTGGCTAGGCAACTGGGCTTATCCCAGTTGTAAACGATCCTTTGTGCCTATTGGCCTTGTTTGTTCTGTCTCCTGCTCGGTATGAAGGGAAGTGGAAATTTGTATTTCTCTCCTCTGTTATTCTTTTCTGATTAATTTTGTTGCTGGATCCAAGACAGTTAAATTCATTCTCCAGGACTTCGTGGAGCTTTATTGTCTCGTCGCTTTTCTGGTAGTTTTCTCTGTTGATTCTGCCTTTCAAGAGTTGCAGTGGTTTGGGAATAGTGCGGTGGGAAGGACCAAAAAAATGAACTGGCCGATTCTGGCTACAAAACACTATAAACTAATTCCACCGCAACACTACTCGGCATAAAGTCACGTAGACCTAAAACTCTTGAAAGGGGAAGCACAGGGAATGCAAAACACAGTCGCAATGTTTGTTGGAATGAAGTTGTAGCTCATAAAGAATGCATGCGTCCCGCTATGTGGTTATGAGATGACTGTTGATTTGGCTAAAACACCCACAAAGCTGTGATTACTAGCTTGTTTCTTTTTCGTTTGGAGTTTTTTTATGATCCACTAAGCCAGCTAGAGTATAATGGTATTTTTGGCAGGTTCAGTGTAGGCATTTTAGCAGATTCAGGGTAGGTGTTTTGGCAGGTTTGTAGATAAACATTTAAATGATAATTTTACGTCGTATGTGTTTCTTTCGTTAGCAAAATAAATGGTTGATTTGCTCAGTAACTTGAAGCCGTACCTCATAAAGAATAAATGCGTTCCGCTATCTGGTTATGAGATCACAGTTGACTTGGCTTATACACCAACAGAACTGTGATTAATAGCTGGTCTTTTTTCACTATTGGCCGGCTAGAGTGTGATGGTATTTTTGGCAGGTTCAGGGTAGGCATTTTGGCAGGTTCGGGGTAGGTATTTTGGCAGGTGTGGGGTTATACATTTAAATGATAATTAAACTTCTTATGTGTTGCCTTCATTAACAAATGGTTGGTTTGCTTAATAACTTCAAGCTGTACCTATCTCTTATTGGGTTTGCCATGTGAAATTACTGATAGTATTGATGAATCTTGTTTCCGCTTTAAAACTTTCATGTATGATTCATAATGTTATTTGGTTGTTTCACTAACAAATGGGTGTATCATTAAGGTTTCCTTTTTAAATATAATTACTTACTTAGGTACTTATTAAATTATGGGTGATTTAATTTCAAAGAGTACCTTAATAGGTTATGCAGCAGTCTATGATCAATACTATTAACGATCATATTAAGGTGTTACCATATAAAATGATAATGAGTATTTAATTACAGATTTACTTGATAACTGGTTTTTAATACAAACGATTAACTAATTACATGACTCATTTTAGAATGAGTAAGTTCCATACAATGTCTTCAATAAACTACTAACCTTTCTACTTGTTCCTAAAAATATTGTCTTTATTGTTACTTTATTACTCCTAATCCTAAAACATGAAACAGTAACTATATATACAAATAAGCACGATAACGTATTCGATTCGTTCATCAGAGAATGACATTTTTTTTGTGCTCTATAGGCTCGCGTTTGACCACTATCTCACCTGATGGGCTCTGCAATATCATAAACAAGTATGCAGATGCATTTCCTGTTACTTCTTTAATACATATTTTTTCTACAAAACCGTCTTACCCATAATTATTCGCCTTGTACTAAAAAATGAGACAGTCCATATACAAAAAAATACGATTACTAATTCATATTACCTGCTTATTTAGCAGTGAATGACTCTGCAATATCATAAGCAAACCTAAAGATGCTCTTACTGCTACTTCGCTCATATATTTAACGATTAGCATTCTATGTTAAAGCTCGCGAGCACGTTCGTAAGAAGTTGGCAGTAGTATCGTCACAGCGATAATGTTTTTCAATTATCTGCTATCACTAACTGTTTCAATATATTCGTATTTTTAGCTTATTTGTTTGAACGTATATTGTATGTATTTATAGTATGCATAGTTTTTTATTTCAATAAACCTACTTTGTCGTGATTTACTTTCAATATTGAACCTACTACTATTTGTTTCTGCATCACCCAAAGGTGGACCGACAGAAAATGCCTAAGGCATTAAGTCCGCCTCTCTGTACGTTTGTGTGCATGAATTACTAAATAAAAAAAATTAAAGATACTATCTTTATCGTCCCCATAATTATTCACATAATCCTAAAAACATGAAACAGTCCACGCACAAAAAGATGATAACTTATTCAAATTACTCATTTAGCAGTGAACGACTCTGCACTCTGCAATGTCCTAAGCAAACCTGCAGAGGTAATTCCTGCCTCATTGTGCTGGCTCGCTCAGCAATAACGCACGGACGCAAATATTAGCGCAGACAGACACTACCGACAGTCTACGACGAAAAAATCTGTAGATACGAGTACGAACGTTTAAAACTTTAATTACAGTTTTTGTAGGAGATTTGTTGGGTGAGTGAAATTTAAATGTATGGTTGTGTAAGAATGTAATCAAAGTCGAGTTACAAGTAAATTGCAAATTAAAATTTACAAGTAATAATAATTGATTCTACCGTCTATTCGAAAAAAGTAGTTTGTTATGGAAAAGAACGGACAAGAAACTCCATACTTACTCTTTAAAAAAAATATGTTTTACAATATTTACATGAGTAAATACATTAATAAATTCATATATGTGGGGACGATGCACCCAGAATAGCACCACATACTATACTACGTATACGCGTGGGGTCTCATGCCATACAAAGAAACTGTCCCGACGTACTGTATAGATTATACTGATTATTTGATTAATCGTTAGATTAATAATAATCGTAATATTAATCGTTAGATAATTAGATGGTGATCTATCTATCGCCGTAAAACGGAACCGAACGCGATAGATTTACAAAAAATAATCGGTATGATCACAAGAAAAACGCTAGTTACGTGGCACAGTTTCTTTGTATGGGATGAGGCATCTGTATGCTAGTATTACTCTATCTGTGGTATAGGTATAAATAATTAAAAACATCAACAGGTAAATTCATTATTTTCGGAATAGGAACACGGTTCTCGCATACTTACAAATATTGCAAACATAGGTAAAATAACAAATTGGACAAAAACGGAACAGAGTGTATAAATTTCTTAAAAAAAAGAATGGGTATGTAATGAAAAGTAAAAATACGAGACCTTTTAACTAAATAAAAAAAATGGAAATACTGGATATTAAAGGTCATAATGGTCATTTGAACACGAACACTGTTTTTTTTTATTGATAGGGTAACACAATATAATTCAGTATTTATAATGTCTCAAGACAATTACGTTTTTAAATATGCAAAATTTCACTTCATATTGCACTTTTTTCCTAATTTGGACTTTATTTTTGACTCATAAAGAAAGCCCTGTGACATAAATCCAATAGTCACACAAACAAACTCACATAAAGTTTAAGTAAATAAATATTCTGGTTTATTTCGCTTTCCAAAGCTTTTGAGGTAAAATGTGAAATCAACTAACTGAACAGAAGTTGTCACAATTCTCTCATTACCCTCATGATTTCCAAAAGCGCACCCTAAATAATACAGACAATAAGCCGAAATGTATACGTAAATGATAAAAAAAAGAAAACAAATGCATCTCTTCCTTAATGAGACGTGGAAAAACCCTGGCGGTATTTAAGGTGATGTCACCATGGATGCAATCTACGCCATATTGTTTAGAGAAGGCTCAGTACAATAACACAATAAAAAAATGGATTTGTAAATAATGCGGATGCATTACAGCTTAATACAAAAAAATAAGCCTTAGGTTTTTCAAAGAAGGACGTCCATTCGCCTTTTATTTTCGTAAGCTACTAATTATTATATTTAGGGTGAGTTTTATTAATATATTAATAAAACTCACCCTAAATACTGCAAACAATAAACCGAACGGTATACGGTTTAAAAAAAAAGAAGAAAAACAAATGCATCTCTTCCTTAATGAGACGTGGAAAAACGCTGGCGATGTTTAAAGTGACGTCACCATGGATGCAATCTCCGCCATATTGTTTAGACAAGGCTCAGTACTGATGGCTCTGCACTCAGCTCCGGTTATTTTAATGTTAATTAATTGCGTTTTATGCACTTAAAGTGATGTATTGCAGGGGGATTTGAAAGTGGGTTATGGATGTGGAGAAATGGGAATTTATAGTCTAGTTGTGGATTGTTTTGTTAAAAATGCTTGCAGGATAAGATGTTTACTATGAAAATGCTTTTCATTGGTGATATGTATCGGCTTAAATAATTTTTAATCATCATCATCATATTAACCGAAAGACATAGGCCGCTTGGGGGACCAAGCGTCGCCACATATACCGGTCTCGTGCGTCCCGCATCCAGCTGATCCCCGCAACCTTCACCAGGTTATCGGTCCACCTGGTGGAAGGCCTTCCAACACAACATCTACCGGTTCGCAGTCGCCACCAGATCTTTTCTGCCCAATCGGCAATCCGTTCTGCGAGCAATGTGCCCTGCCCACTGCCACTTAAGTTTGGCAATTCTTCGGGCTATGTCAGTTACCCTGGTTCTCTTGCGAATCTCTACATTTCTGATTCAATCACGCAAGGATACTCCGAGCCTGGCCCTCTCCATTGCCCTATGGGTGGCTGTAAGCTTTTTGAATAATCTTTATTGGGTAAATAAATCAGGGTATCAATCTTGTCCTTTTTACCGATCGTTTGATATTTAAAAATAGAATAGAATATACGTTATTGTAACCAATAAATGCAATTACACATCTCTTATCAATCATCACAACATCAATACAACACAACAATGGAAAGACATCTCTCATCTGAATAGAAGGACTCTTTTGCCGAGCTGTGAGACAATATCTACAATAGTTCAATATCTCCTGATACCTATTATTTTGTGAAAAGGTTAGTCAGTCTTATACTAACAATTTATGATGTAAGCAAAAAACACATTTGACGATTTTATCACACATCAAGAGTAACAAAATAGTTGTTGATCATATTCCAAGGGTGGGATATATTCAACCATAACCTTTTACTATCAATAAGTACTTTTACGTAGGTCGCTTTATACATAAGTACTCCTGGGACAGAACGGGTTCTCTTTGCTTTTATCACGTCATATGGGTCAGCTCTAACTTTTTAAAAGTTGCGATCTTTAACCCTTCCCACGTGTGCGTAGGCCAAATCACGTGCTGTAAGTTTTTTAATATAATATCTTTGGGATGTATGATCCTCATACAATTTTGTTCCTAACCTATTTCGTCCGCCTACCTAAAAGTACATAGATAGCCCGACAGATGTTGACCTATTCAAATAGAGATAATAATAAAATCCCACAAAAAAAATATACTAACATCTATATATACATGGGCATATTGTAATTTTTTTCCCTAAGAACATTACTTACCTTATTATTTATTAACAAACATTACAAAATACGGAATTAATCCAACTTTACACTAATGAACAGCACTCATTAAGTGGACCAATAAAATAAAAGAACGTATGGTTAAAACCCCGTTTTTATGGTTCCGTTCCCGAGGCTGCAAACGGAGACCGTTTGCAGCCTCGGGAACGGAACCATAAAAATGGGGTTTTCGATTGTTGTCACTCATGTGTATGTCCGTCGTCTATCAGACAGGTTTTACTGCAAAACGGTTGGAGCTACAGTCTTAAAATTTTCACAGTGTAAGCTGCTAAAGGGAAGGCTCAAGGCCCAGTGGTAACGGCCGCGACTGTAGGTCGTGGCTTCGAATCCAGGCAGGTGCTTTACTTTGTGTAAATTATTTCATCATCACTGCTCTCAAAACTGTGAAGGAAAACACCGTGAGGAAACCGGCATGTTTTAGAACCAAAAATTCGAAGACATGTGACAGCTCGTGGCTAAATAATAACATTACAGTCGCATGGGTCGATCTTCAAGGTTAAGCAACTCTTGCGGAGAGCGATCCGTGGATGGGTGACAATATTTACATAGCGAGTTTCTTCCGTGCCTCGGAAAGCACGTTAAGCCGTTGGTCCCGGCTGTCATTTGAAGATCTTTGACAGTCGTTACGGGTAGTCAGAAGCCTGAGATTTGACACCAGTCTAGCCAAGGAGTATCGTGTTATCCAGTTACTGGATTGTGGAGGTCAGATAGGCAGTCGCTCCATGTAAATCGCTCAGCTGAATCTGGTAAGACACTGGAAGCCGACCCCAATATAGTTGAGAAAAGGCTAGGCAGATGATGAAGCAGCTAAAGCGGAGCTCAAAAAACGTTGACCTAGTTTGAGTATCATGTTTTAGAAGTCATTGAGTAAATAAATACTATTTTTTTGTTTTTAAGCGAAATGAGAAGCCACCAAAGTCAGAATCAAGATACATAAAGTTATGCCTAGGTATTATTTAACTTCAAATTGACCTATGAACTTTTGGTGATATTGTTTATTATTTCGTTAATTTTATTAACAAATACCAAAATATTGATAAATCTGATTTTTCTTTGAATTGCCTTTATTTTTCCTATTAAAACCAACTTTAATTTGCGGTTTGGTACGGAACCCTAAATGTGCGAAACCTGACACACAATTGGCTGTTTTTTTTATCCCACTACAATTTTGTTTCCAATTTAGCTAGGTACTTCGTCCGTCTTCCTAAAAGTACAAACACAGAAATTTACTTAGCTAAATATGTACATACATGATCGTTTAATTTTCTGCAAAAAAAAAGGAAATTCCAAAGGCATTATCGAAACACATTTTTTCCATCTAAGGAAGTGCGATAACATGAACCAAAGGATTTTATGTACAAACTTTACGCTGCCGTCCGCCTTTCTTACGTTTATTAGAACTCTTTAATTATGTAACTTGTTTCTTTTTCATTAAATATTATAAATAAATACTGCTACTTAGTTTGCCGTGTATTCTTAGTTACCACGGGAATAAGAAGAAAATAGTGTAGGTATTTGTTTTAGCGTCGTCTAATCTTGCCTGAGGTATTTTGTTCTAAGAAAAGCCTAAACAATGGATTAATTTAATTCCTAGGATAGCTATCTCAAGATCCATGTGTATACGTACATATTCCAACAAAAATATATTTTATATGAGTCTATAAATCCAATTATATAATTTATGATACCGAGTATATTTTGATCCCGATATTTTTAACAAAAAATATGATAGTAATAAACATCATAACTACAAAACTTTAACGATCGAATTAACAACCACAACAACGTTAGCTTACACTATCCTACTATAAACAGAACATCTTCCTAAGTATGTCACGCCAATAAAAAATAAAAATGACTTCTTAATTCAAAATACCTGTCATCGTTATAATAACTTTCTTTAATTTCCAGCCAGACCATCAAATGGTTAACGAAAGAGTCTTTATTACAATTTTGGCTTCATTCCAACTTGAGATAACGAAGCAGGCCCTATTCGTTCAAATGATTGATAGTGTTAGCTTAACACCTCGTTGGATTCGTCTTGATTGAGTGTGGGCTTTTTGTTATGTTTGATCAGTTAACCGATGGTCTGCCTGATTGGGTGCCTTCAACGTTAATTCTTAAACAAGACTCCATTGTGTGAGCGTTGTCTATGGAAGTGACATACGGCTGTGGCGAGTGAGTAGTAATGGGTTTTGATTTAATTGACTACCATCACTACAGATAATTGTTAAAAAAAATATTTTTGTTTTGTTTCAGGTACAGCCAAATGCATGTCTGATGTTGATCCTGAGCTGGCCCACATAGTCAAAAGTTTTTTTTTTTCATATAGGCCAAAAAGCGGCACTTTTGAACGACATAAATTTAAATTTCAATGTAGTAATAATTACCTAACCTAATTTTCTACTGTGCGTCCATATAACGGAGACGCCTTGGCAGCCGCAGCTAGAGTTTCCTGTTAACTTTCCATACTCTCTCTCTCTCTCTATATTCTCTCTTCTCTTTATACTATTCGTACTCTGTTAACTAAGCGTGTCAGTGAGTATTACCGTTTAATCATAAACTGACAGCTCGTCACTTTTTTGACTATGGGTGTGACCGTTGTATATTGCGCTCAACGCAACTTTCGGGTCATTAGAGTAGACAGAGGATTCTCGTACTATTAATTTATTTATTCGTTTATCTTCGTACTGGAACGCTTTGCAGCAATTACACCAATGGAGTACAAGCTTGTGCTAACTATAAGTGCAGGGATGTTTTCCTTCACCATTGTCAGCCATGTCCAAGGTAAACTTTTAATGTACATATGAATTGAAAAAGTCACATTGGTAGTGCACGAGAGAGAGAGATTGGTATAGCACGAGAGGCGAGGTCTTAGCCACTGGGCCATTACGACGTAAAAAATGATAAAAAACTATGGATTAAAATTGAACGATATGCTTTCATGAAGGTGTGATAAATAAAGTGTAGTATTTGAAAGGCTGTCCTTATATATTTTCTATTTCTTATTTGTATTAGATATACGTGACGAATATCGTCCGAGAGCCGAATAGCCAAATTGTAGCGGTAAGACGAAATTACTAAACTAAAACTTGATATTTAGCTGGCCAACCTTCCGCCCCGTATGTCCAAGACATTCGTAAGTGGAAGTATTAACCATGTCAATAAATCAAGTTTTTACAAGCGTACAGTCAAAAAAAGAAGCTGTTCGATTGCGAATTGTGTTCATGTCAAATTGGCATCGATAATACTTCGAGATTGTTGTGCATTGACCACCTTATCGCCACTTGTAAAATGATAATTAGTCTTTTTTTGCTGACTGGATAATCAGAGAGCATTATTGAGTGACAGATTTGTGCTTACTGTAGAATTTTAATGACAGTAGTGTACATAAGTATTACAAGAGTAATTGTAGGCCCGGGCCTGTCTGGGGGCCTTAATGGAAAATTGTTCATAATTTTTATGAGCCGTGTTTTTATTGACTCCGTTCTAAATATTGACTGCCAAAAAGTTGGGGATCCTTGCGAAGGTGGGATAGCATTTCACGCCAGAGCAACTGGTTAAGTTTGTATCAAGCGCAAGTTCGATCTTGCATGGAATAATGTTCTAATCTCTGGGACGGATCTGCAAAATATCAGCTTGATGCACTAGAGTCGATCGAAAAACGAGCCAAGAGGCTCATCGGCAATGAAGCAGTGGTCGAGTTAAAGCTCCAGCTTGTTAGTTTTTTATCGGATGTATTTCGGGGAGTGTGCGATGGAATTGCATGACCAAATTCCGCCAAGCCCGTTTCATCATCGGACTACAAGACGTACGGCGGTGTGCCGTCGGTACATGGTGGTCATCCTACCATACCCTCTAAACGTTTTGGAAATATTTTCATTATGCGCACAGCTAAGGAGTGGCATTCCCTGCCGGAGTCTGTGTTTCCCGATAGCTACAATCTTGGGGTCTTTAAGTCAAGAGTGAATAGGTTACTTCTAGGCAAAAGCGTAACACACCGTCGACTACATCATTGCTTACCATCAGATAAGATAGTGGTCATGCGCAAGTCTATATGCCAAAAAAAAAAAAAAGATTTCTTTTTAACTCAATGTGGGTTTTAATTTTGATAAATATACTAGTTGAGTCTATTCAAATTCTATGCAAGTAAATCTCTTTTGTTAATTTGATGAAATCATATTTTGAACGAACTGAAGGAATGAATTGAAATTGTTCAAACATTTCTCTCTTAGAAATAGTTGCCGAATTGTCACGTCGTGCCTGTCTGCGGGAGCCCTGATTCTTTTAGCTCACAATGGCAATGACCAGTGTCTTATTGCATAAACATGACAAATGCTAATTGATGTAAGTACCTAATAATAACAACTGTACCCACCACTTTATCATACATTAACGACCTTCAATGAGGCTGACAGGTTGTATGCCATAATAGACCTCAATTGATTCGCGCAATTTGCTCTGGATGACAATCAAACAGTGTTCACAATGTAGAAATATGTATGTATTTTAGTCATATATCATGTTTATGCATTGTGTGCTGTACAAGTATTAGTAAGATTTGAAATTTTCGTTTGTTTTTATGTTTTTATTTGTTCTGCGCTTTTTTTAACTGTCCTACTCCCGGTTTCGCAACACTCGAATATCGGGCTGTTAACGTTATCGACGAATAACCGGTTATTGGCTGTTGAAAATTCATTTAACCAATCACAGCAGATCATCTGCTTAATAATTAATTCATATTAATTCTGCGATAATTTGGAGGTGAGAAACTCGGCCCTTATTGTGTAAATCTCTTATCTCTTTAAAACACTTAGGCTTGCTGTCAGAGAACCCAATTATGGGTTAAGCTCGCCTTTATACATACGTTCTCCTTCGGTATTTGCACATTAAAGAATATGAATAGAAATGTTTAGTTTTAGTATTCTACGGGTAGCAATTGATGCCTGGGAATTGGTCTGCTTGGGATTTAAACGCTGATATTACCAACACGTATGTCAATTTAACATAGACATAAACATAGAACAAGGCCATATATATGAGCAAAGGTATCTACTCGTATGCCCGTTTCTGAACTGCATTATTTCGGCGAAATCAATTGACACGACGTATTAACTAAAAAAAAACATTTCCAACCCTTGCTGCTTTGTTAATTGGTATCAAGTGCCAATCCAAGTAACTACAATTCCTCATTTTATGAATGTCTATATATTTATAATACATAGGTAAGTTGCGATAAATTCCCCTAGATGGCAGGATCATCATGCTCGATCAACTCATTACTACAACCAAATACCTATGTTATACTTAGGAGGTTTTAAACATGTCTGAGCAGTACACATAAAAGAGTAGTCATAAAATCGAATAATATTTTTGTACGGAAGCGTTATAAAGATATAGAAAATATAATTTTATCTTGATATACGTATTAGATTAGATTGGACCAGACTTCATATTGGGCAGTGAAATAAAAATATCCAATAAACATGGAACCGTAAAGAGACTTTTATATCCACACGTATACGGGCAAAGCTAAATTTATCGCTAACAGTATGTTCAGGAGAGAAAAAAAACAACATTTTATTTTGAATGAAAATCCAATCAAACGAAATCATAGCCTTACAGCCGTCGCAAATCTCTATAAACATTGAAACGTTTGGAAAACCAATAAAAATAGACGTCGAAAATCAATACTAAATAATAGCGCGCCCGTTTCGAAGTTAGCTTTGGAAACTGGGAGCTGGGCGCAAGCTTTGTTGATTGATTGCAACACAAACACAGATTTTTTATTCCATCACGATTGTTTGCCCACCCGGCGCCGTAGGCTTTACTTTTGTTATGTAACTCAGGAGGACCCCGGCGATTTAAAATTTCGTATTTTCGTTGATGAACTTACTACAAGATCCCGAAGGATCTCGGATTGATACTTTCCATGTAGCAACATCTGCGCTCGGGAAGTTCTTTAGAAGTGTCCTCATCGGTGTCTTGCGTTTTTGTAAATAAATTACCCTTGTGTTTCTCCTTACTGGACTTCAAAATATTTTGTCTTCGGAAATATAAATTACAGTTGACTAAACTAGATTTTTTGGTGAAATACAAAATTGTTATTTGAGTTTTATTAAATTAGTAATTCTTTTTCTTGTTCAGCAACAGTAAGTTCGAAGAGGTCACTGTGTTGAGCCAAACATTTATTTCAAAAATCCGTTTAGAAAAAAACAAACAAAAAAAATTCAAGTTGATGTGTGTTTTTGTTTTTTAAACGAAACAAAAAGTTCTATTGCTGACGTAAATTGAAGATCCAAAACATTTTTCTTTTCAGAAAATGTTTGCTTCTAATAAAATAAAAGGGCCTTCGTGACCACTTGTCCTAAACTTAGCCTATGTTGTTCTAAAATTGGCACAATTTAGCGTCCAGCATGGCCCATCATCTAAACGGCCCATAAATATAACTTTATTATCTCTTCATCTCGTGCAAACAACAATTACGTCAAACACTTGACACAGTTGACATTCTTATTTAAGTAGTGAGATCACTTTTGCATCACCGACAAAGAATCTCTGCTATCTGACAACGCGGTTGCAATTAAGAAATTTATTGTAATAGCTCTATCTAGGGCGACCATTACGTTAACGACCGCTAATTCTGGCCTTCAATCTCTAAAAACAAATCTAATATATTGTAGTTACAATAGTTATTTCTTCTTGGGCTATGCTATTATCATTAGGATGGAAATGATACAAAATATTGTTGTGGATTAAAAAAAATATGAAAAAACCGCGAAACTAAAGTTATTTGGAACGTTGCTTCGTTTTTTAATGATGCTATTTAAGTAAACATTAGCTTGGAAATGTTAATTCGTTATTCTCCTTTGAAATTGTCATAATTATTTAAATAGTTTGCCTGCAGCGGATAGGAATTATTATCACTGCTAAAAAAAAAAATTGAAGCGCTGAATGGCTTGGTAGAGCTTTTGCTTTCGAGTATGAAGTGTACCAACATCCATTGAAGCTCGTGTCGAAACATATTGTCATAATTTGATATTGCTGTAGTTACTTTGCATGCATATATCCAAGATGCAATCTATGTGTCCGGAGTTGACATGCAGCCGACAATCTGATATGATGCTAAATCTCCGTTTTTGTCCATACCGATTGCAATGATCGATTTGCGACATGTCCCACTTTCCATACTCCAAGAAATACCTCGTTTCAGAAACATGCGAGCATCGAGGCAAAAAACGCATTAAACCGAGTAAGTAAGCAACATTATTAAAATGGATTCCGTAGCAAAAGTCCGTTCGCATCAGATGAGTTTGCCGCATCCACGGTTAAAGATGATTTGTTTAAAATGCTGCAACCACGGGCCGCGTGATGAATATCACAGCAGTATATTGGAATAATGATCCTGCCTTGCACTGCATTCAATGGCATTTTGCATACAATATGGTAGATGGATTTATATTAAAATATGGCGAACGTCAGTGCCGGTTGCTCACAATAAATTATTCATTGCACACAGTCAATTTTCGTTCAAGATAAACAGTCGTTGTACTCGTATAAGTATATCAAATTCACAGATGCATCGCGCGGACGCTCATAAATATTCAGATTACGTATTATTGTTCTTGGCTTGTCGGTAATTAGATCGCCCACGAAAGGAAGCTGCCTTAATAAGTTGGTAGCGAGTGTAACGACAAAGTTCTTAATAAATTAACTATATGACGTACACTGGCGGCCTATACCCTATTAATATACAAGGCTTATTATTTAGAGTCATGTTTGAGTATGATAATATCAGTAGTGAAACACGATATGGGATCTAATACTTCTTGTAATGCATATAAGTTGTTATGGTTACGGGTTATGGGCTAGCAATCTGTTTCAATTCATGTGCTATTAGTTTCAATTCACACTGCAGTTCTGTTACCGTACTGTCGATGTGTTCTCGTTACAGTGGGTCTGTTTTTTGGGAGTGTCTGTATCGATGTTGAAACGATATCGATAGAATCTACGAGTTTTGAAGTATTTTATGTGCAGTTTTAGCAACTTCTATAATGTCACATTCTGCTTAAAATTTCCCAGCCAAAACTAAATGTTGTGACAAGATGGTATCTTAAAAGTTTTGTTTATCGATTTTCTACATTCTAAAACAGTGGCATCTGGAAAGTTTTAAACATGCTTGAAGATTTTGACGTGAAAAATAAATCACTTGCGGCGATCGAGGATACTAGGTCACAGACTCACAGTATAGTGTTCCTAGACGGCAAAGTGACAGCAGTCTCTAGTCATTACTTGGGTATTGTTACCTTGTGACAAGTAAACAATTCAAGTTCCATTAATATACTTCCTATTGAAACCGAAATTTACTCTGAAGTTCTACTTCGGGAACACATTATTAACATGTCAAATGAATGCCTTATTATTATGTGAAACAGTGTATATTAATAAAATTGGGTTAATATTCTCATTTCTAAGAACGATAAGTTTCTGAAATAACAAGTGTAAAATTTAGTAATCCAAAAATAAAACAGATATATATTATTTAATTCATGTAAACATATGCCTTATATTCGTTTGATCCAAATAAGCACATTATTTCTAGCTATAAAAATTCTCTAAATACCTTTCTTCGAAAAGAAAACTCCAATGAAAGGCATTCGTTGTTCAAACACATTTATAACTTTAATAAACACGGCCTCGTGTTCGAAATTTGTGCCTGTCAATAGCTATATCGAGCAGATGACGAATAGCAAGTTTTACTAGCTGTCCATTTGACGAATGTTGAACATGACCTTACAATTTATATCTCAGACCAATAAATCATTGTTGAACGCCCGATCAAAACTGACACGGATCTCATCCTACTTGGAACCTCTCGAGGCATAACGAACCAACTTTTTCCTGTATCGTAAGTGTTTGCTTCAGATGAATAGCAATAAAAACTTTATGATTATGGCTTTCATGGAAATAAAATTGTACGCTAGAGAAAGGAGTTATAGGTTTGAGGCAGGAAGCGTTGAGTAGATACTCTTTTGATATCCAAAGGAACGGCCGCTTTTTATGTAATTTATTGACTCAAGAAGTGTTTGAAGCTATCGAAGTTAACTGTGTTCGATATCCTGGAAATGTAAACAATTTTTGATAATTATCGGTAAACATGATGGAGTAAATATTTGAGCTTTATCTGGGATACACGTGCCAACTTAGTCTAAATAAAATATTAAGAAAAAAATACTCGAGAGGGAAAATAAAACGTTCGCTTATTTAAATTATCTCTAGAACAATTTTTGTATCACAAAAAGATGTCTCATCATCATCATCATCTTCCTGCACCTGTCCCATGTTACTTGGGGTCGGCGCAACACGTTTTCCTCTTCCATACCGTCCTGTCCCCAGTCACGTTATCACTGCCTCCCTTTTCTTTCATATCACTCCTCACACAGTCCATCCATCTTTTCTTTGGCCGTCCCCTCCCTCTCCATCCATCCACATTTATATTCATAACTCTTTTAGTAACATGCGCTTCATCCCTCCTCATCAGATGGCCATACCAGTACAAACGGTTTCCTTTCAACTTTTCTGTCACTGGCGCCACTTTCAAACTTCCTCTAATATACTCATTTCTCACTTTACCCATTCTCGTCACTCCGCACATCCATCTCAACATTCTCATCTCTGCTACATGCAATCTCTTTTCATCCATCTTTTTCACAGCCCAACATTCTGATCCATACAGTACGACAGGTCTAATCACGGACTTGTAAATTTTCCCCTTTAACTTGAGGGGCATCCGTGGGTCGCAAGTTGTTCCAGTGAGTTGTCGCCATTTAATCCATCCCGAGCCGATCCGGTGCGTTACGTTTCGGTCTACCTCGTCATCCCCTTGGACAAGCGACCCTAGGTACCGGAAGTCGGAGCATATCGGTATGGGTGTCCCAGCGAGAGCTAGAGGCACGGAACTGGAGAGACCGCCAAAATTGCAGAACAAGTATTCGGTTTTAGTTCTGCTCAATTTCAAGCCAACACTCTCCAGTCTGTGCCACCACATCTCCAATTTGTTCTGGACCTCTAGGCCACTCTCGGCAACCAGCACAATGTCGTCGGTAAACAGCATACACCAGGGTGCCCTCTCCTGTATGTCTGACGTCACTGCGTCCATTATCATCAGGAAGAGGTAGGGACTGAGAGCCGATCCCTGGTGTAAGCCAACTGCCACACTGAAGCTACCAGTAGTGCCCACTGTGGACCGAACTTGGGTACTGCATCGACTGTACATCGCTCGGACTAACTGTACATACTTCCCAGGCACACCTTTCTTCTTAAGGGCCCACCACAAAACCTCACGGGGTACCCGGTCGTATGCCTTTTCGAGGTCAACGAACACCATGTGCAAGTTTTTATGTGCACCTCTGTATTTCTCGCACAACTGGCGGATTGCGAAAATGGCATCCGTTGTACACCGACCAGGCATAAAACCGAATTGTTTCTGCGATATTTCACTCTCTTCTCTCAGCCACCTTTCAATAACTTTCTCCCAAGCTTTCATACTATGTGACATTAGCTTTATTCCTCTATAGTTGTTGCACTCCAGCACATCGCCTTTGTTTTTAAAGATGGGCACCAGCGAACTATTGCACCATTCATCAGGTATGGCTTCTTCCCGTAACAACTTATTGAAGAATAAAGCTAACCACGTCCATCCATATACGCGCAATATCTTCCACACTTCTACTGGTATTCCGTCCGGACCAACTGCCTTACCGTTCCTCATTCCATTTACTGCTATTCTTACTTCATCCATACTAATCATTCTCACTAATCCCTCATTTTTTTGCAGCATCATACTCACCCTTTTTTGCAACTTTCAAACTAGCATTTTCCTGTTCTACACTTTGCCATTCCTTGATTTTTTTCTTCTTTTCCTTTAACACATTCTGTACTCCCGTTGACCACCACCATGTGTCCCTATCTATCGTACCCCTTCTTTTCGTCTCTCCCAAAATATCCTTCGCCGAACACCTAATACATCCAGCAATCTCATTCCAACTTTCATTAACACTTCGATCTTCCATGTCTCCCATCTCTATCATTTTATCTACGACTCGCTCTCGAAACTTCTTCGCACAATCATTATTCTCTAGCATATGCCATTTTATTTTAGGAGGGGGACGCTCTTTGCTTTTTGTACACTGTATTTTTACTACTTGTATCATAACCAGGAGTCTGTGCTGAGAAACCAAGTCTTCTCCTGGCAGCACTTTGAAATCTTTTATGTGCTGTATGCTGCCACGTCTGACGAGAAGGTAGTCGATTTGGGTCTTGTGGTTACCACTTTTGTAAGTGATGAGATGTTCGTCTTTTTTCTGAAACCAAGTGTTAGCTACTGCCAGGTCAAATGCAGTAGCGGATTGAAGCAGCGACTCTCCCTCGTTGTTCGTACTCCCAAATCCCCATCCCCCGTGCACTCTTTCATAAATCCCTTTCATTCTACCCACATCTTCATTAAAATCTCCTCCAACTATCAATTCCTCATGCACAGGGATGGTCATCAAGGCTGTATCAAAATTCTCCCAAAACTTCTCTTTCACCGTTTCATCACATCCTACCTGCGGCATCCTACCCCGTTCCAAATTCAAAATCGTTCTATAAACAAATCAGCCAGTTACTAAAACCCGTTGAACAATTCGCAAGCGTCCCCGCTTGGCAAGTATTGTCCGTGCACATACTGGTTATAGGGTACATACTACATAATGACGTGAACTAACAAATTGGCACGGGCACTGAGCAGTGATAGATGGGCCCGCGACGTGCGTTCGAAACAAAGGCCAAAGTGTTGGTTGCAATCACATAGCCTATTCAACAAATCCAGAAGTTAATAATAAGGGTGTGGATGACGCTTTTGAGTGCCAATTTTAGTAACAATTTTGTTAATTGGTGATTGATTGATGATATTTTTTTGTTTATATTTTTTCACAAAGCTTCTAAATAAATATTATTGCTTACCGGTAATAAAAAAAGTAAAAAAAAAAAAACTTTTGTTACCTACTCCTGTAAATTTTAGCATTCTGTGAAAATTGTTATTTGCTTTTAATTATTCCAAAAATGTGTTACCAAATTGTATTTACAAAAGCTGTAAAACAACTGAAAATATTTACATTACGAATTGGAACCGTTCAGTAACATTTAATACGGTTCAAACCCGTTTTAGGAATCTAGATCTAGACGAAACAAATCTTGACCAAAAAAATGTCGTCGAAAAAAGTGCAGTTCAGTTCTTGCCTTTCAGTTTGTTTTTAATACAGAAAATAGAGAAGAGAAATAAGACGCTCGACCCAGTGACCTTACACGATGTTTACGCGGAAATGGAGTAGTTTTGCGACAAGCATTGACGAGCCAATTCCGATGACATAAATAAACTTGTTATACGGACTGGATATGCTTTGTTATGCCGTCGTAAACTGAGCGATATATTGCAACTGCATTATGCCGTATCTAGGTGGTGTAGTTCTGGTTTTCTGATTCAAAGATCTGGTATATCCAGCATGCTGGCGTTTTCTTGTGTGAATTTAAATGTAGAACCTTAGATTTGTCTTCTTCAATTTTTCAATCTGGCTAGTATAGAGAATTGTAGTCAAAGAGCCAGATCAATAATTTTTATTCTTAACTTCTTGAAAAAAGTTAGTACATCAATGTAAAAAGAGACACCAGCAACCGTAACATCCTCGTAGCCTAACAATCACGCCACAAAATATTATTACAGTATCTACAAAAACGCTAAAAAAGAGCAGTTTCCTGTCACTACCACATCCGTACGTTTATAGTTTCAAGTAAACCGCACTGGCACGCGAGCAAAACTCATTCTACCAATTAGACGTAGCCAGTGTTGCAACCAATCATCGTTTGACACAAGTCAAATTGGAGTTTGAGCGTTTCGGTTTGATTGATACAAATTGAGGTCATCGACTGATTTATCAGCCCTCTATTCTCAGTCCGAGTAATTAAGTTTCATTACGGCCTTATGTAAGAAAAGTTGTATAGGCTCTGCAAGTTCAGAGAAATGTAGGTGTGGCGAAATTCATTATGGTTGAAGTATACTTGGAATGAAACATAGTTGGTACTTGATTTTTTTTACAAATCTTTGAGTGTATTGCTGATCGTTTTTCGGTTAAGCAAATAAATTAGACAACTTGAAGTCAGTGTTTGTGTATTCTACATTTCTAATGAACTAAGTGT
The DNA here is from genome assembly GCA_964057195.1 of Orthosia cruda. Lineage (NCBI taxonomy): Eukaryota > Metazoa > Arthropoda > Insecta > Lepidoptera > Noctuidae > Orthosia > Orthosia cruda. The sequence continues at coordinate 16,154,924 of OZ059836.1, read as the reverse complement.
CTCATTAGTGTTATGTTAACACTTTGAGATAGATCTAGTGGGTCAGTCAGTTACCTACTTGAACTGAATTTTGTAGTGTCGTATATATTTGATAGTTTTCTTAAGACACACAGATTTCATACAGATCAGGTCTTTTCAATCATAATTCTTCAATAAAACTCCTAAAATCCTTACCGAAACAAAAATATATTGTACCTCAATAAAAATGAAATCCCAACATCGAGACACATAAACCACAAAAGATTCTCATAAAACCTCAGCCAAAGGAAAATGGCCGTGAAAATATAACAATCTATCATGTTGCCATGTTTTATTGTGCTCAGCGGATGCCCGGAGATTATTTACATTGAATTGATGAGCAACCCAAAGGCTAACATTGGCTGACCTTAACCTCAACCTCTGTGAAAGTAACTGGCTGAACAGAGATGAGCGAAAAATTACTATCGTCAATCGTAGATACCTTATTTGTCTGGAGTGGCGTTTATGAAAAAAATATAATAGAGGTAAGGATCTAGTCTCGTTTGATTTGATTGCTTGATATCGATATTGTTGCAGTTACGAATGGTTTGAATGTTGTTTTGCTTTCAAGAATTATTTGATTGGTGCACAAGATACACGATAAAAAAATATGAACAGTAAGGACACTATACGAGTATGTTCATTAGTGAATAAATGTTTTATTGTATCAGGATGCAGGCAAGGTTTGATCTGTTATGATATAGTCAGTCTTAATGAACAATAGTATTTATTTATTATTTAGGTCATTAGGCTTAAACAATACCAAAAGTTACGTCAAGTTTCTAATCGATAACCTTGGAATAGTTGTAATCATTATCTATCTGTTGCAGGTCTTTTTTAAGAAATCGTGATGCTGAATTTCAAAGGCGGCCTATGACCTAATACTCAAGAAAACCAGTTAATTTGTGTCAAAGTTAGATTATTGGATACATATCATTTTTCTTCTTGCCCTGTTCCCATTATTTGGAGTCGGGTCTCCTCACTTTCCTGTGCTGAGTGATTGATTTGTTTGTTGTCTGTTCTAGCAATGGGGCTTACCCTAATATGTTTTATAATAATTTCAGACTGTAACTGCCCTACTGCAGGGCAAAGTATATTAACTATAAGTCCAGGTTTCCTCTTATATAAGTTCAGGTTTTTCGTTCACCGATGTCTAAGATAAACTTAGAAAGTACATAATATATGAATTTAAAAAGACAAATTGGTACTCGCCTGGATTTAAACCCATGACCACGAGAGGAGAGGTCTTTAGCCACAGTGCCACCACGACGTTTTATAATAAATTATTAAATTAAGTAATTTCAGAATAAAATATTTTCATAGTTGCTGGCAGATTATTGTAGATACGACATAGAATTTAGTGATCAATATGTATCTATACATCCATAAATCCATCAACTAATTCACATCGAAAATTGGAATAGATATGCAACATAAATCACGAGAGCTTTCCCAGACAAAACTCAGTTGTGTTCGATGATCATAAATCAATTGGACTATTCAAGATTAAAACAAACCGTCGGTCAGTAATGATATCGGTAATGAAAGCACTAGATAAGATATGAGTATATATGCGTCCGAGCATATTAATGAATGTCGCGACAACTTGTAATCAATTTATATCAATATTGCCAATGGGCCGCACTGTGCTTGTTAGCCTGCATTAATATGAATTTTAAGCGTAGGGCTGTCAACCTGGGATTATGACCTAGTTTTATGATTTTTGAGGTTGAAATTGATGCTTCAATTCGATCATATAATTTTAAAACTGTTATTGGCTCTTACGAGAATTGGATCAAGTCTGGCAAGGTCATAATTATGGTCTGAATTCGCACTCATTGACCCACGAATATGTTTTCCACTATTGCGAGATTTCTTTTCGGTAGGTGATAAGTAATTCGTCCCGTCATAAAATAAGTCTTAAAAAAAATGTTGATTATTCTTTTTTGAGACAAATTTTCTATAAAGCTTGACTATTGCATAGTAACATAAAGATTACTAAATGAGATAAAGTATTAGTTGCGAATATTTAAATAATTTGTCAAGGCAATAAAACTTATCTCTAATCAATTAAATCATTAAGATAATCAACTGACATTATAGAAAGTCAACTTGAATGTCATTGCGATTTTATTAAATGTTATCTAATTCGACGAGCGGATAATAAACTGGTTTCTGGTTTTAATTTTTCTTCAACAGTAGTATCGCAAATATTGTGCAATAGTAAGATTAAATGACGTAGTAAACCATGTCTTTAGCAGTTTTAGTGATTTTTCTTGGGATATGAAGGACCTCTTTAATTAGAGGAAAATGTTATTGTTATCATTCATAATTAATGAAACTCATAGTCTATTGACTGTTACTCCATCATATAGGGTATCAAAATAAAGGGTTTGAAGAGGTGGTTTCAAAAATATATAACACTTATATGTATAAATGTACTTAATTCGAAAAATAAACGTTAACTAAAAAGTTATAAATAAAAAATCTTTAATCAAAAACCCCGACTGTTTAAGAAGCGAACTAAAAAGACGTAAACCAGAAGAAAATCATGCTGTGCAGTCGGAGGATACATATTCGCGCAGCATGATTTTTGATTTTCTAATTAAGTTTTTATTCTTAGAAGTGAAACTACTCTAGATTCAACCCTATTCGTCATCTATTCGAATTAAGGCAGAGCATGTGTGGCATCTGCGTATATGCATCGGGACGGTCGGCCTGATCGTAAATACTCGTATCTGCTTTAACAGCACCATGTAGGTATATACTGCACCATTACAGGACATGTCGACAACAGTTTATTGTGTAATTGGATATACATTTTATTGTAAATTCGTTCGTTTGTCGATATAGATAGCTCTGATTTTGTTGTAGGAATAAACTCAGTGTTTTCGGAAATGTTGTGGTTATCAATTTATAGATGCAGTTGTTTTATTTGGATGGCCTAGATTTTTGGGTAATGTTTGCGGCGTTGTAATTTATTTAAGCTTATCGTGCATCCTTTTTGCCTATCATGTACAGTAGTAAACTACGATAAAGGATTCTAACGTGGGTGTTCTGTTCATCCTTTGACAATTTACCTACTTTGATATACATACAAAAGTTAAAATACGAAACAATGGCCTCATTTTCGATTTAATGAAGCAGATTAGTAATGTTAATGTTCAAGTTAGTAATCTAAATATATGAACAATAATAGCATACGAAACTGTAGCAAAATTATTCCTAGCAATAACCAGACCCCCACTAACGTAATTAGTGTCACGTAATTAAGAACGCAGCACTCGACAAAATACAGGGCCATCGTACATAGACGATCTTAATTATTTTAGACTTTATCGAGTCCAACGTGGGCTTACTCAAAGTGGTAAACTAAACACACAAATTGGTATTGATCAAGTTAAGTAACCACAGTGAATTAATGGCCCAGTGACCAGATACATTATCTGGAGTTTCGACCTAGCTATCTGTTGGTCATTAATCTATTCATGCCTACGTTTTAGTTTGTGGTGCGTCCATCAATTACTTTGGTTCAAGGACCATTCGTCAGAACAGGGTAAGTGCCAAAATTGAATGCCAATGAAAATGTGAGGGGATTAATTGTTGTTTTTGATTTCGAAGAGTTGTATTCTGAGATTATTCGTATTTTATTTGCCAAGGATTTTGAAATAAATCTAGTAAAGACACACTGTTCTAATAGAAAAATAAAACCTAGAAAGCAAAATAAGTTTGAAGATCTGAAGTGGCAACCGCGAACTGGAAAACGCTACGTTCGGTGGCCTCCCACCAGGTGTACCGATAACCTGGTTAAGGTTGCGGGAATCTGCTGGATGCAAGACAAGGGATCGGTTGATGTGGCAATGCTTGGGGGGGAACCTTATGTCCAGCAGTGGACATATTTCGACTGAAATGATGATGATAAAGAAATTATACTCTGTAAATATATCTTATAAAGTAATGTATCATGAGAGACAATCATACATCGACACCTTTCTTTTGCCTTACATAATACAATAATCATCACACCTTAATCAACAATTATGTGTTGTTACATAAGTAACATAAGCAAATTAAATCCATACGTGGTCACGCATGACATTTTTAGAACGCTAATAATATACACAATTGTATACGATAAACTTTCTATTTCTTTGATGTTGCCTCTGCCTAACTAATTGTTCTCTAAATCTTAACAATTTCAAATTTATTACTAATTCAATCATTAGTTAAACTACCTTGCCAATAGGTGCATTAATTGTCTACTACATGATGTATGTTTATAAAACTTTAATGAACCTGCGAGTATTGTACAATCAGTAAATTAACTATTATTTGATCATTTATGGGAAATTGCCGATAACTATAGATTTTGATAGAGATAAGAATTGAGGCTCTCGTGTCTGTACCGCTTTTATATGTTGCTTGTACTTTTGTTTAAATCTCTATAATAGCTATATTAATTTCTAATCAAGAAGCAACAAATTTGTTATTGGCTATTGCTATAACATTTGAAGGTCCAATATTTACGATTCAAGTACCTTCGAAACACAATTCAATTGTATTCACACCGAACATTGATAAACATTCCTGATTGATTGCTCACTGATCATAGTTGATACACTTGATATATTGTTTGACAAATGTTCTTATAAACACAATTTGAATCTAAGTACAATAATGTTAATGAATGAAATCTCTCCCGAAATAAATGTTGTAGCTGTCTCATGCACCTCAAAGTACAACATGAATTCTATAAAATGATAAGTTACAATTTGATTCACTTGAATAGTAAGCGTTATGACAACGCTTTAAGAGCTATTATTAATCATCATTATATTGTTCAAGATCAACGGAACTCCAAAGAAGAAACGATTACATATTACAAACTTGAACTTGACTGACAAATGTGTTCTTTACAACGAAGATAATAGAACATAAAATGAAGCCGAGATTCTCAATAGGAATAGCACAAGTTTGATTGATAGTAGACGATATCTCTTCAAAGTATGTTGAATATTAAACGATGATGACTAAACATAAATAAATGAGGCACTGGGATAAAAAATCCGTGGATGCCTTCTACGATATTAGCATAACGTCCGCTGGCACCCAATGATTTGTTTATGATTAATTCTTACCTTGTCAACATTTCATAATATCATGTTCATGTAATTTTGGTAACGCCTCTTCATCATTTGACGATTTGTTTTGGGCGTTGTTATTCGATTGGAATTATACTGATAAGCGTTTTTGTTCCTTCTAAGTATTTGTGTTTATATCGTCTATTGTCGTGTTTGCTTTGACTGCTAGAATATCTACCAATATTCAAGTATTTCCTTTGGTCATTAATATTAATAAAATTATATAATGATATTATCAATAACAAAATAATTAATAATATTTACTTTGATCATTTATTGACTATTCAGATATTGTATTTTTTGTTGCTCAAGTTAGTACACAAGTAATTTTAGCACAGAAACAAGGAAATCTTAATTTAATAAAATCTTCTAGGCTGCATTGATTTCTTCCTTTGTGTCGAATACCAAAGCATCAGACTAAGTAAGGGTGGAACGGTTTAGTCCAAGTTCAGTAATATCATTACAGCGACCCACTAAGTAAAAGTAAGTAATAAGATCATCCTTTTCCAATACAACATATACCTTAACAAAATTTGTCTGGTGTTTTTCTCAGGTATCTTTCCTTATTGGATAGCATTAAGGGTTACAGAAATACAAATCCCTTTTGTGGCATACACTAAAATTAATGTAAATAAATGTGGCAGCACTATCAATGTTTACATCTATTCATTATTAGATCTGCACCAGCAGTGTACGGACGTCTGATTGAGTGCTGCCACTTACTGATAAACCTGATTGTTTTATTATAAAAACCAAACCCTAATTAGTGTTACTAGTGAACACCACATTGGCGACGAGTGTAAGCGCAGTAAGTAAAGTGATTAAATCAAATAGTGTCCCACTTACAAAAAATTGGTCAGCAGTAAAAATATTATTTTATTGAATGAGTTTTGAAAAAAAAAGATAAAATGAGTAAGGGTGATTTGTAGTAATAGTAATTTATGTGAAATTTAATAGAAATTAATAGAATGTTTATTTTTATAATTATCTGCCTATCTATGAGCGATCTGCGTCGGCGATAAGCCGAGGGATGTGCTGCTTAGATCAATGAAATCATTACTTCACTCATTTAAATAAACAAAACCGTGTTCCGAAATGTGGTAATGAAATTAAAATAAATTCTACATTTCGATAGCAAGGAAAACTCAAATCCGGTTGACCAAATCCGGTTGCAAATATAGCGATGGAGCTTTGCCAACGTACTTATGTAGTCATAAAACGATCCATTGCACTCAACAATAATCACCAATAAACAAAGCAAAACTATCTATTTTCAAAACTGTCTATTTTTCTAAACGATATATTTCTCAACCATTATTTGTTACTTACGAAACGAAACCAAAGCTGTTGTCACAACGCTATAAATCCCCGCAAACTATAACATACTTGAAGTTGTCAACGTAGCTGGTTGAAGTGAATAAGCCAGATAAAGCGTTTTGATGCGTGCGAGTAGGAGAGCTATACTCTTCGGGCTGGATGTTTAGTTGAATTGCACAATGCAAAAATAAAGCTTATTCCTAAGTAACTTAGGACGATTTTATATTATGTAAAATTTCGTTTTGAACTTTGACTTCGTCGTATACTTTGCGAGTGTAACCTGCGACAAATTTATTACGAATTTCGATTTACTATCTTGATTTGTACTAGCAATCACAGAAATGCAATATTAATAGCATGACGTGGAATCTAGCCAGCCCTAAGCCTGGTAAAGTTCGAAGGAAACTTCGTCGTATACTAGTACGAAGTGAAGTTCATCGTATACTATAATTATCGTTTGGTAAACGTTTTTGGTAATCCGTAAGGTAACACATTAAACTTTTAGAAATAGATAGTTGCCAAAATAGATAGTTTTGTCAAAGGTTGATCAACGATCAACTGTTTCGTTACGTTATTTGAAAAAACGATAACGACAAATCAATTGCCAATTCTATCAAAACGAATTATTGGATCAAAAATAAAAGCACCACGAGTCATCGTGGTAGAAAATAAATGAGGACGACACATCAAATGCCAATTCTATCGAAAGATATTATTGGACCAATATTAAAACTTCCAATCATGGTCGAAAAAGAAATGATGTCAATTCTGTCGGAAGACATTATTGGATCTAAAACAATCTATATAAAAGTTCCAAAGTTTAATCATTGTCGAAAAAAAAATGATGTCAATTCTGTCGAAAGACATTATTGGATCTAAAATAAAAGTCCCAATGATTAACCTGTGGTCGAAATATGATGTCAATCATATCAAAAGTTCCAGTGGTTAAATAGAGGTCAAAAAAAAAAAAAACAAAAATGATTGCAATTCTGTCGAAAGACATTATTGGATCTAAAATAAAAGTGCCAATTATTTAACCGTGGTCGAAATAAATGATGTCAATCATATCAAAAGATATTATTGGATCTAAAATAAAATGACGTTGATCATTAATACATGTTAATTTTATCAAAAGATATCATTAACAGACATAAAAAAGGATGAGTTCCACTTCGATAACTTCGAAGTTAGGTGACACATAGGTATTACTTTATAGTTATACTAAATAAGTGTCATGAATTTTGTTAAGGCTAAATAATAACATAATCTAATGCATTGTGTACTGGCTATCCCCACCAAACAAAAAATAAAATCAACAAAAAGTAACCGTTTCCTGAGATGACATATTGGGACTCGAGTTAACTGGCAGTCTGGCACTTAAAAGGTACTTAAGGGACTTTTTGTGCGGCTTGCTAGGTAGAGTTTGTTTATTTAAACATTCCTATGTAAACAAAGCCACACTGAGCTCTTGTTATGAGTAGAACACAATCAGTTCAAAATAAAAATATATTCGTTTGATAATTTTATAATTAGCATTTTGATTATATAAAATGAAATCAATAATGCTAGAAGTTTATTCGAATGGAGCTAATGCATGCAGTAGAACATTAAGTTTTGTCAATCTCAATGTAAGTAGAAATGACATAATATATCAGTGAGTGTCAACTAGCCTGAATCTAAATAAAAATGCAAGTTGTCCTACTCAATACACTTCTAATTGAACAATGAGTTGTTATTATGTACAAAATGCTACGTCTAATCTCTGCTGTATGATTGACACATTCTCTATTGTAGGACGCGCTCAAAGTACAAATATGCGAACCTACTTATAATTTGATTACATTACAGCAAAAGCAAACATTAAGAGTTAGAAAAACGTAGTCAGAGCCAAAATACAACAAGTACTTGCCATAATAAAATTGATAAATGAACAAGAAGTATAACCTCTCTTGTTGATGTGGCAATAAAATCACAAACGTAATACCTAACGGTTTCTGCTGTTCAATGTAAAGACACTTTGGCACTTAAAACTTAGTGCAGTAAACTGCACCTGAGTTAATGCAAAGATTATGCTGAGTTACCTATGCCTAGTACAATGAATGCAAACAGAATAAAAGGTGTTTTCTAATGTTATTCCAAGAAACACTACAAAACAAGGGCCAGTAAAAGAAAAAAGCCCAACCTCTTGTCAAATGACAAGATAATGAAAGCTTAAATAAGAAGCTAATAAAGTCCACTTTTCTAGAATATATTTTTCAAGTCAATGACTATGCAATTGATTACAAACTTGCATGTGCAAGGCTTATTGTCTGCATGATAAGACGATAAAACTGGCTCTAAATGATTAGTAGCAAAAAATAATCTTTTGAGTAAAAGGTTTATCTAGAGATCTCTATTTTCAAAACAGTTCCATCAGTTTGGTTCAAGGAATAAAGCTGCAATTTGCGTTAATGTACTAAAACAAGATTGTGGCCTGAATTCCATAGATAATAAACAAATTTCCAATTTCACATATTTCAATCTAGAGATCTTACTTTACAAAAAAAAAAAAAAAAAACAATTTCATAGTTGAGTCCCACTTCCTGGAATGAAAGGTAAAAACAAAAGACGAGCTACAGAAATTCATCATGGAACCTGTAAATAAAACTATAAGATTCTCTAATAATAAAACTATAGGGTTCTCCAAAGATGCTTGTCTTAGAGCCCGATGATGATATTTTTGTAATTTGGACAAACACAGCCTTAGATAAATTATAATACTAAGGTAGTGTTGCTAAGAAACTCCAACTCCTAAATTTGGTAAAGCAATATGTTTCTATAAAGTAATTATCAAAAACGCTTTTCATCACGATTATATCAAAAACAGTTAAGAAGTCAATTGGCACTCTGTGCTATACCGACACAAAAACCATTATTGGTTGGCGCAAGAGTTGTAAAACTTTATAAAAAACATAGTTGTCTTCAAAAAATGTAATAAATATGATGAAAAATAATAATTTAGAATTATTGTCAAACGCGCACGTCAGCTACTGCGATTGATCGAATCCAAGTTATGCATCACTTGACTGGCGTTTAATTGTGATGCGTTGATAATACTTTAACCAGTTGGTGAAATCGACGGTTACACACACAGATCATAGTCTATCTTTTGTTTCTATGATCTGTGGTTACACACAAACGCTTAAGTAATTGGAAACTATTAAAGTAATCGAGTTTTCCGGATCAATTTTGTTTGAAAGTGGATCCTTAATGTCACAACTATATAATCAATCTATAGTTTTGAAACTTAAATATTGTGTCTCTATAATGACATGACTCAAAAGTTGTATTGCAACCAAGTAGTTGCTGACACCAATACTGTTACTTTAGTGACTAATAATTCAGTTCGACAAACAGAAACAGTTCATTTCATTCCTTTGGAAACTAAAGTTTGACAGTGTACTGTCAGATTAAAAACGAGACGATATGATTAAAAAAAAAAAAAAGAATTATGAAACTGATTCATTAGGTCATACTCGTATGAAAAAAGACCTAATTTAATAAGGAGTCCAGATTGTTTATATATGAAATATGTTTTGTAGTCATAAGGACTACTAATGTAAACTCTAAATATTTTACATATCGAAATTGTGAAATTTCTAGACAAAACACAATAATACACAATAGTGTACTGAAATATATTTCAAAAGCCGTAAATCGTAAAAGTAAAACATCTAACAACGGCACATAATTATGTTATTCGTTATTAAAATAACATCTAAGAACGGCTGATATACCTATCTGTTATTAGTTATTCAATACATGCTGTATCAAACGAGGCATAGTTATTTTTTCAATAATGGCTGTAGTAAAAAAAAAAAATTAAAACAGGCATTTTGCACGAGTCAGTCATCAGTCAATACGAAAAGCAGACTGGAATGATAACTAGTGAATGAAGACCACCTCAGATATTAATCTACGACCCAACGTGGTTCTCAAAAAATCTATATGATTTGATCATCAGACATAAACCTACATGGTTCTCAATTCTCATATGATTTGACCATTTTATTAATCATTAAGGATTTTAAAAGTGACTGACCTCTGAGTTTGTTTCGGTGTTTCTTCTCAGAGTAGTCTTCTAGGAAATACCGGCCTCATCTAGTTTATTTTTTTTTTAAATGGTCATGTAAAAGCTTCGATCACTATTTGTGTTATTTTTAACCAATTTACTAAAATAAGTATCTTTTATAAAGAAAAAAAAATAACCTGTAGGCCCTAGGCCGTAGGATTATCGATCAAGAAGCGATGCTTCGTAAGACTTTAAATAAAACACTGTATTGCTAAAACCATATTATATCTGTAAGATTAGTGTGAATTAAAATTAATGCAAAGCCTGTAGGATTATCGATCACGAAGCGATGCTTCGTAAGACTTTAAATAAAACACTGTATTGCTAAAACCATTTTATATCTGTAAGATTAGTGTGAATTAAAAATTAAAGCAAATACTAGATAGCTAAATATTTATATAATCAAAATAAGGTTATTATAACTACTTTAATCTAACCGAATGTTTTAATACATTACAAACATAGCAATTTGTGCCTAAAACGCAATTAATATAAAAATGCTAAATATTGTAAATTGTACTTTAAGACTTAATTATTGTCTACATGCAAAATAATGTAATTGCACTTGAAAACTAATTAATATTATAAAAAGGAAGAGATGTGGCATACACTAAAATTAATGTAAATAAATGTGGCAGCACTATCAATGTTTACATCTATTCATTATTAGATCTGCACCAGCAGTGTACGGACGTCTGATTGAGTGCTGCCACTTACTGATAAACCTGATTGTTTTATTATAAAAACCAAACCCTAATTAGTGTTACTAGTGAACACCACACCTTTGCTAAGTAATTATATTAAAAGCTGTTAGTAACCTTTTTCTTTTGTTGTTTTGCTAAGTTTGTTCACTTACTCAGTTAATACATACAGAATAACTAACTGGCTTTTATTATTTCATCCTTACATGGAACACAATTGAATGAAAATGACAATAAGAAATAAAACACGACGCCTGAGGTCCTTTATTAATTAAGATTAATAAACCTTTTTGTCCAAAAATAAATATTTTGAAGCCTCATATTCAAATCTTTTAAGAGTCATCTGACCGTCAATTTGTCTTGCTGCTCAAGGGTTACTGCATTAGTCACTACCTTTTGTATGTGGCTGACTTTAAAAGCTTATGAGTTTTTAGAGCACCCTGTTTGTTCACCCACACATTCACATTGTTCGGTGGTATCAGACGGGATCTTTTCATGTTTGTCTAACAAGAGACGTGTCCGATTATTATTACTGTTTTATCTTCAGACAGTTTTAGTTTGTTGGAATTGTGAGGATGTACTTGTACTAGAAGATTTGGAAAACTTAGCTTAACAAAAAGTTGGCCTGATTTTTTTTTTTCGGACTTCCTTTAAATATTATGTTGCCACTGATCTTATCGAAGACTTATTCAACGGAACACATTTGTATGCAACTATATATTGTTTTATTATTCACTTTCCCTTCGCTCATTATATTGCCTAATAAGCTGATTGCTCAAACAAAATCAAAACCAGAAACCAGTCATGCAATCAGAATAAAATTGTTTCAATAAGCAACCCCAGTAATAATATTTTTCTCCTAATAATATGGGGTGCATTTCCCTTTTCGATCTCCAGTATTGGTGCCTACTTACACACAACATATTTATTCCATAGATAAGCAAATACCACCCTATGCCATTTTAAAGTAAAAATCATCCAAGCGACTAATGACTTGGGACCTTTTTTTGGAAATAATTCTATAAATTACTCGTTTCCGAAACCAATTTCGTGTAATAAACCATTATTCCGATGACGAAGGTGATTAACTAATTTAAACTGAGCAATAAAATCAATATTTGAATACTGTATATTAATTAGTCTGTCATCATAAATTGTCCAAATAATTAGATACCTTTCGCATCAAATCGTTTACCATGCCTTTTAAATCACATTAATTTTGACAGTTTAATTATTTCGTTGAACACTTAAGTTTTTTTTTCACAAACGACTACCAACGGAATTATGGTCCATAAAAGTAATAGGGACTAAGAGACTAGAGATTCTTTAGAGTTATCATATATTTTTTTTCAAAGTTTCAGAACTTGAAGCCGTCGACCTCCTTTGGGTACTATTTACTAAAACGTCGGCTCTTTGTTATTTCTTTTTACTTGAGTTACTGAGTTTGAGCCGCAGACAATTTTTCTTTCAAGAAAAAAAAACACAGAAACAAAGTAACATCCACAATAAGCCGAGCGTCAGTAGAAACATGATTTTAATAAGATTAAAATAATTGTACGCGTCCTGTGAGATTGACTAGGCTCGAGTGATGGACAAAAACTGTTGCCCACGTTTCTTATAAGATCCTTTTTGTTTCGGACGTGAGAGAAATGGTCTTGATAACTTCGCTTTTTTACAGAGATAAAAAGTTTTATAAGCACCTAGTTAAGTGGCTAATTTCGCTAGTACTTCATTATGTGAAGCATTAGGTGCATAGTAGACAACATATATTATGTTATTATCTACATACGTTTCACTTCAAGACCTCAAGAGATTAAAACAATCCAGGCTGAGTTTTGTTTGTACTTTTACTTTCACTCACTCGGTAGGTGTATCGAAATAACGCTTAGAATCAATAGCTTTTATCCCTTTTGATTCGGGACACCATAAAAAGGCTTAACTTTGGATTTGGAGTAACTGCACTCTCTCAATTATGTGCAATCCACCTTGATTCAAGAACAAAGATACGATCAGTAGATGATCTCTAATTGCCAATTACCTAACTTATATTTACACTTAAAGACTTTGTAGCATCTATAGTCCAATTAAAATTAGCTAAACGTTTCTAATTATGTAAATGTTTGTAAGCGAAATACGCATCGCAGATAACAGGGTCTGCCAGAGATTCAACGTCATGCATAATGCAGCCTACTAATGCAGTCGTTAATTACACGCCCTTAGGGTCATTATTGATTGGCAATTTGCGCCCGGTACCATTTCGTCTACATTGGATTGCTTAATCGCATTACCGTAACTGTTCAACCTTAAGACTATTAGGTAATTTAATTAGGGGATTGTGAAGGACTTAAGGTTTTAAATAATGTGAACAATGAATTAGCCGAGGTTTATTAAATTGACGATTAGTTAATGGAAGGACTTATTAATGGAAGCTAATTTGAAAAAGTGGGGCAGTAGGTTTCTTGTTAGAAATGACTTGACGTTTACTTTTCATGTTCTTGTGTTGTGCAACATAATGCAACAATGGTTTACAAGAAAGCAGAGCTTTTATCAAACATATTGATCAATTAAAATTAAAACTTGCGAATCCCAAGCCAAAGAAAGCAAGGCCCATAAATGTAAATAATCGTTGAGAAACTAAAAAGTCTAAAATGAGTGAGAGCAAGACTAGACGTTTCCCCGAGATACATTTCGTGTAAGCGCCGGATAACATTTTTATTGTTAACAAGCAAAGCCGTGGCCACGACGAGCGACGATGATATCTCCTCGTATGAATGATGACTTCGTGCTGAGCCTCTCGAAGCAGTCTCCACAGATAGACATGAAGCCGAGAGACACGGCACGAATATGGAGATTCAACCGCACTTTGTACACTCACTTTTCTAAAAATGAATACCGAATGAGAATTGCAATTCAATTCGCGAAATTGAATATTCAAAATTGTTTCTTACTCTTGCCCATTTTAGAATTATACAGCACTGAGAACCTCTAAAGCTAGACAAGATTTCTCATGACTAAATATTATTGAAAAACAGGTAAGATACCTACTAACTTATTACGACGATGATGTTTTTATGCCTCATTAAAATTCTTTATTATAATTAAAAACATCGAAGATATGAAAATTGAAGTTGATTATTTTTTAAAGAAATATCATGAATGTCAATCAGCTTTTTAGTGCCTACGTTTTGATGGCTACTTAAACTAGAAAGTACGATTTATTGCCACCTATTTTAATTGTTGGTGATAGTCTTTATCTTCCTGTGTCTATGGTAACGACCCATCCGAGGAAGATAAGGGGTCGACGTTTTTAGCACAAAGCGTTTTCTGTTTCGGACCCTTTCTTGCTGCTTATTTGACTCGAAACGTGCCTTGGGAATACCTGTTTACTGAGGCCACCTTTATCGAAACGCAAGCAATATTTTGTTAAGATTATCAGTTAAAATGCCTTTATCGTTCAGCGTTCACCTCTAACAGATGTGATGTCTCACTTAACAAATAACAATCACGCTTTAAAGTTGTTGGGTCCAACATGAGTCTTAAAGATAAAAGAAAAGCATTAAGCTGATACTGTGAAATACCGAAGTATTTTATTTATTGTAAATGCTTTCAATCCAATCTTTTGTGAAATATTGCTGTTTTATTGAACTCATCTAAAGTACATAAATAAAATACTATTTTCGTATTAACAAAAGATTTACGGTCGTGAGGATAACTATCAAGTCTACACCCATAGAAAAAAATACGATTAGTATAAAAAGAAAAAATAAAACAACATATTATAGCGCATTTTAAATTATGTTTTTATGATACCAAATGAGTAAAGGTACTGGACAATAAACAGTTTGTGGCAAACAAGACCAAACATAGCTTTCTAAGATTTACAATCTTTAACCAAAATGTTTTATATGTGGCGTTGACAGCCATAAAGTAACCAGCATTTCTTTACATTTAAAACTATTGTCTCAATGAATTTATAGAGGCAATAACATAATTGCGGTAGAATCCTTTTGTCTAACCGAGAAAGACCCTGGCACTACTTTTATTACGGGTCATAACTTTCAAAAGCTTTTTTGCTTCGGATCCGAGAAACTAGCCATATTGTTAATTTCTCTCTTCGGAGCTCCTTTGTTTTTGACTAGTCCTTTTTCAATGTTCAGTGGGGACGAATGCTGCCCTGAAAGGAATTTAAAATGTTCTGGTCACGGCTAATGCAATTGTTTCCAATAGTATGCAGGCAGGAGTCGTTTTTGGCCTCAATTCTAGCTGCCGATTCATCATTGTTATTTCCCTTAGTTTCCCGCAGAGTTGTTTCAATTATGTCCAGGCTTCCGTTGGGCACAGTTTGTTTACCTTTAGTTTTTTCACAAATTGACAATGCATTGCATGCATCCAATTCTACGTAACAAAGTTTAATTTAGTTATCAATAGCTGTAATCGTAATTGACTCATTTCCGTTGTCCATTATACTATCTTTGTTATTACAGTCTAGTTCTATAATCGAATGACCGATCGTCAATAGACTGATAAATTATAACAGAACTATTAGCAAGGGCGTTGTCTCTGCAATATCGATTTGTCGCATAATGCTCATGTGCTTTTTATAGAACTGTTACATTTAGTTCTTCGGTACCTTTTATTCTCGTTTCATCGTTTTCATTTATCGGACAGATAGTATCTATTTGTTTGTCGATTTATAATGAAACCCACACATGGCTTACGGTTTGAAGCACCCATTTAAAGGCAATCTGTAATAGATTGAAAAACTCATAAATATTAGTAGATAAACGGAGCCATTCTTTCACATAAAAGTCATGTTGAACTTCTATCGATATCGGGCAATGTCAACACACTCGTTGTGTTATATAACGTTCCTTGGGGAAGATCGCTATATAAGATGTTTTCGGAGTCAGTTGTTACGAGATAAGTGGTAATATTGTGTTTGATGTCCTCTTGTAAATATTGAGCCATCACATGGGCACGTGAGATATTTACTCTCAATATTGACTGAGAATATCAATAGTCGAGCCCTGATACGACCTTGGCCCGACAGACCTCTTTCTCGGAAAGTATCACCAAATATTCTGCTTTCTATCTTCATATTGATCTACATTTAGAATATCTTCAATCTGTACAAAAATCTCGCAGGAGGCACCATTGTTAATGCATTACGTAACTGATAAGGTACTTTGTAGAGTCCTATCTTTTAGTTAGTTCCACCAGCATCCGGAAAGGATAATAAATTCCTCAATTGTTATGACTCATAAAAAGTTAACTACTTATACAAATCTGCCCTTAGCGACATCATTACCACATCCTGGCGTTTAGGAGCAATTATTTCACTTCCCATTAGTCAGAACGCCAACTGATTTGAGAGTTTGATTTTACTCTGTGTCTGGAGAAGGTACGTGATTTGTAGTGGCATTGAAGATATTCAAAGGTCTCTAAGCGTCTCCCACGGTAGACGCGATCCGACACGCACGTGTTATGGCATTCGATGGCCCACGATTAGACTTTGCGGTGACGCACGATGCCCTCTTGAATGGACGTGTTTTTGTGGCTAACTAGCACACTACGCTAGTTTTCTTTTTTGGTATTATAAAGAACTCTTCAGAAAATTTGTATTGCAGAAAAAGTCTTTGAATCGGCTTTGTGTTTTTAATAACTTGAAGATTTATTTCGTTCTTTGGTTTATTGAATCAAATTAGTTTAAACCTTTAAGTAAGTTTTTAGATAGATAGGAATATATATTAAAGATAAACTTAAGAAAATATATAATTGTACACTTTATCAAGTGGTTCCTACATCCGGGGGAACAAAATAATATTATTACTGATAACAAATAAAGGAATTATTAAAAAGAACCTTATAATTTTAAGAGTCATCACTTCTTTGTACTAGAATCCCATTATTAAACATCTGTTCTTAAATCATTTCAATAATCTATAGAGGAAATTGAAACACCACAATATCTTTTGTGTGCATTCTTTTCCGATTTTAAACTGTCAATCATTTATTTTGCATTGACTTGAAAATGTCCGCCCATCTCGTCAAAATTGCATGCATGTCTCTACAAAGTAAATATTTAATCGTTTCCTTATTATGTGAGTAGAAAATAATCTCTGTATTGTGAATCTACTATTCATTTAACAAATACCAATTAATTTTAACAAATTTTGTGCATTTTTCGGTGCACTTTTTTTACTTACATAATTTTTAACGATTACTTTTTTATAATATTATGTATAAACTAAATAAATTATAGCTATCCTAACTTAAACATAACTTAAAAAGTTCAAATGTGTAAAAAAGTTCTAGTAAAGTTTTTCAAGACACGTAACTGCTACTGTTTCAGATGTCACTGCGACCTCCTTGAAGATGAAACTTAAGGAGGTGCATCCAACGAATCACGCAGGCCTAAGTCTTCGGCTGCATAACCAATATTTCGAGTACTTAAAAAACACGCGTGCCATCTGTTGTAAGCCGATGCAGTGCCGGGTCCCACCCGTCGTCATTGTTGCCTTCCCCGCGCCTTCCCCCTCCCCCAATACCCATGCGGCTTTCGTTCGTTCAAACTTCGTAGGTCAGTTACCGCCCGACCGCAGGGGAGCATGGCTGCGTCAAAAGTTTTACCGCGATCTCGCACTCACTGTTTACATGTGCTATAAAACGAAGTGTGCACAACAACATAAACTTCATAACATTGACTGTTTGGTGACATAAAGTTTTAACGAGTACTTTAGTGATATATCAGTGACAAATGAACTATTATACAGTGGCAAAATGACCAAGAACTTTTACGGCATGGTTTCGTTAAAAGTTTGGATGTGTTTGGTGGTCGTGGCCGGTGCGCGCGCACGGTCCGCGCCGCCCGCCCCCACCGGCTGTCATTGGGACTATTCGGATTCAAAGTTGAGTGAATCAAACTTTCTCACGTGTAACATTAAAACCATCGGCTCAGTTGACTTCTTGTTTAAAAACATTACCACGGCGCAGGCGTACAACATCAACAAGTTGAAGCTGACTTGCACGGATTTGTTGTTCTTCGAAAGTTCGTTGCACATGAACACCGGCAGTTTTCTGGGACAACTTCGAAAACTTGAGGACCTGCGCGTTGAGTACTGCAAGATACGGTACGTGCCCGCTACTGTACTGTCGCCGCTTCGTGATTTAACAAGTTTAACTCTACGTTCCTATAACACGGATTGGCCTGCGATGACAATGGAGTTTCACGCTGAAAGTTTTCGTGGACTAATGGAACTTCGGGCACTGGATTTAGGTGACAACAATATTTACATGTTGCCTTCTGAAGTATTTTGTCCGCTTTTTAGTTTGGAAGTATTGAACCTTACCAACAATAGAATTCAAGACATATCAGAAATTGGCTTCTCGGATTGGGGCAAGGGACCCATCGCACCAGGTAAATCATGCAACACTGGACTGAAGATGCTTGACTTATCTCACAACAATATTCTACGACTTCCCGACAACGGTCTTTCTAGCCTCAGATCTTTAGAAGTGTTGAATATTCAGAACAACTTAATTAATGAAATAGGCGACAGAGCCTTCGTCGGATTGAATTCATTAAAAATTCTGAACTTGTCGGGAAATAAGTTAGTCGCTGTCCCTCCAGAACTATTTCAATCATCACGAGTTATCAAAGAAATCTCATTAGCGAATAATTCGCTTTCTGTGTTGGCTCCGGGATTACTTGAAGGACTTGATCAGCTTGAGAAATTGGATTTATCCAGAAACCGTCTTACTAATGACTGGGTTAACAGAGACACTTTTGCGGGACTTATTCGCCTAGTTATATTGAATTTGTCTTACAACTCACTTGCACGTTTGGATCCAAAATCTTTCCACGACTTGAACAACTTACAAGTTTTGAATCTAGACAACAATGCTATTGAAACTATCAGCAATGGAGCTTTTGCAGAGCTTAAGAACTTGCATCAACTCTCGATATCAGACAACAAGATAAAAATACTGAACGAACACATTTTTTCAAACTTGTTCGTTCTTAGTCAGCTGTATTTAGATAATAACCAGATATCAACGATTCACGAGCGCTGTTTTGAAAACATTACCTATTTACAAGACTTGGGCTTAAACGGAAACAGTATGAATACCATCCCTGACGGTATAAAGAAGCTAAGATTTTTGAAATCACTTGATATTGGGAAGAATAACATATCCAAAGTAGCAAATACGTCTTTCGAAGGCTTAGAAGAGCTCTATGGACTGCGTCTTGTTGACAATCAGATTACAAGCATGCCAAAAGACACCTTCAGTACACTGCCGTCCTTGCAAGTTCTAAATTTGGCGTCAAACAAAATAGAGACCATTGAGCAAGACGCATTTTTATCTAATCCGACTTTAAAAGCTATCCGCTTAGACGGGAACAAACTGACCGACATCCGAGGTGTATTCAACAAACTAAATACCCTCGGTTGGCTTAACATATCCGACAACAAGCTTATTTACTTTGATTATAGTTATATGCCAGAAAGCCTTGAATGGTTGGATATTCACAGTAACAATATTACGAAGCTGGAAAACGAACAGAACTCGCAACAAAACATCCGAATGCTTGACGTGAGTTACAATGCATTAGAAAACGTCGATGAAAGGTCGATACCTGATTCTATTGAAGTCCTTTTCTTAAATAACAACAAAATTCACACGATTCAGCCAGGTACGTTCTTACAAAAAAGAAACTTAGAAAAGGTTGTCGTGACGGACAATAAATTGAGAACCGTTGAACTATCGGCGTTTACGTTGCCCCATATACCGAAGCACAGAATGCTGCCAAAATTCTTTATTGGAAATAATCCGTTTGTATGCAATTGTCATATGATTTGGCTGCAAAAGATAAATCTTTGGAATCACATGAGACAGTATCCAAGATTTGTGGATTTGGATACAGTGACGTGTGAAGTTGTAAATAATAAGTATGGAGGAAAAGCTAATCTTATGGAAGTTCCTGAAACTCAGTTCCTTTGTTCCTATGAAACTCACTGCTCGTCTAGTTGCTTCTGCTGCGATTTTGAGGCTTGTGACTGTAAGATGACATGTCCTGAGGGCTGTTCTTGCTTCCATGACAGCAATTGGAACTCCAATGTCATTGATTGTTCAAATGTGGGTTACACTGAAGTACCCGAGAAGATACCGATGGATGCCACTGAACTTTATCTCGATGGCAATGACTTCCAAGCTTTGAACAGTCACCTATTTATTGGCAAGAAAAAGTTACACAAGCTCTACTTGAACAACAGTAACATCGCTAACATTGACAATGATACCTTTAATGGATTGCATTCTTTGAACATCCTTCACCTTGAGAATAACCATCTGACTGAGCTGTCAGCTGGAGTGTTCTCGCAAACAAAACACTTGAGGGAGTTATACTTGAACGATAACCTCTTGACAAGTGTCGCAAACAAGACTTTTGAGAACTTGTCATCTTTAAGAGTTGCGCACTTTCAAGGAAACAAGATCCTCGACCTTGACAAAAAATTGGCGCATCTATCTCTTCTGGAAAGCGTCAACGTTCAAGCAAACTTGTTCACGTGTACATGTGACAACATTCATGCTCTGCAAAACTGGTTCAAGAAGTACTATGAAGACCCCGTCGAAATGTTTTGTGTTAGTGAAAATGGACTCATATCTAACTATACTGTGTTTGACGCCATTGATAAGTGTCGTGATTCAAGTGTTATGGACAATACTATTCCTACGGAAAATCAACCCTATCAATACGACGAAGTGAGCCCTATAAAATTGAACTTTGTGCCACTTTTAGCTGTAGTTCTGATAAGTGTTATTTTAATTCTATTATTCGGTGCCTTAGCGTTCTCATTTAGGCAAAATGTACGCTTGTGGGCGCATTCTAAATATGGAGTTAGATTGTTCAAAAGTGCTTCAATTCAAGAAAGTGAACTCGATGGAGATAGATTGTACGATGGATACGCTGTATATAGTTTATTGGACGATGATTTTGTATCTAAAGTTGTAGCTCCAGAAATGGAACACTCCGGTTATACGATGTGCTTTCATTACAGAGATTTACAACAAGCGCCTGATAATTATTTGACCGAGCAAATTACTAATGCTGCTGAATCATCAAAGAGAATTTTAGTGTTTGTTTCCTTTAATTTTCTACAAAACGAATGGTCAAAAGCTACTTTTAAGGCAGCTATGAAACATGTTATTACTTCTATTCACCCTTCAATAAGGCGCCACAGAGTAGTTTTCATTTTAACAACAGATGTTAGCGCTCTAAACTTAGATCTGGATTTCCAAAGCTATTTGAAAACTTGCAATGTTTTACTATGGGGTGAAAAGAAGTTTTGGGAGAAAATTAGGTTTGTAATGCCAGACATTTCTAATTTGCATTGGAACAAAGATACAATGAATTACAATCATGGCGTGTGTCCAAATGGTAGACGGCATCCTTCTAGATATACGGCCTCGCCTACTGCGCCGGAACATTGGTATAAATACGACGCGATACCGCCTCAAACACCCACTACTGCTAATGTGGGAATAACGATTGAAGATGACACGTCGATGTTGACAAATACAACGTTGACTAGTCAGATTCAGGATGGGGAGAATTTACATCATAGCTACATTTCTATTGATACTCAAAATTATGAGCAGCCATATGGTGGTAGGCCTAGACCTCCTAATACGTTGCGCAAACATCCTGGGCACCACTCCCCATCGATGTTAGACGAGCAAGGTTACTTACAGCCCCGCTCATCTGTGCACGACTGCTTGCCACAAACTCATCCAGCCGTGCACAGATGATAAGATTGTTAAACTCTCCTTATCGGTAAAAGATACTTCGTAATGGAACTTGACATTCCAAGCGCATGTGTAGGCTAGACCGCATTTTGAGTTGGCCATGCCTTATTGAAACGTGATAGTTTAAAATATTGGTTTAGATAATTTGGCCAAAATGACTTCGTTCCTCAATCATTTGGAAATTGTCGTGTTAAAAGACTGTATTGTTAATGTATTCTAAACGTATCCATGTATAGTGAAGCCTTACTGTATTTCATTGCATAAAGCTATATGAATTGTTGTCCATTAAGACTGATACATAATATTGTATAAAAAATAATGCCAGTATCAGGAGGGAAGACTAGCATGAGTATTTTGATATAGTATATCTCATTGTTACCAAATATTTTGTAGATAGACATTACTAATCATTGTATGAAGATTATTGTATAGTATTACTAGTCATTAGTTAAAATTATTGCATAGTGTTGAAAATTTCTAGATACTTAGTTACAGATTTAGTGGTATTACTAAAATGTTTGTTGTTAGAAGGAACATCTATCAATTTGTATCTATCTTGTTATCGCTAAGTATGTAACTGACTATTTCTATGTCTGTAATTATGTATAATATCCTCGACTGTTATATAATATTAATTTAAAAATAAAACAATATTATCAAATATATTTTGTCGTTTCTTTCCACTCCAAACCTAATTCAGCTTTAATGATAGGATTTAGTAATTTTCTAAAGTTTGCTCAAGGTATTTGTCTATAGTAATTTACTGTCATTATACCATTAATTTTAAATGTTACCCATTTATTAAAAACTTTGTGGTTTGTTTAAAGAACTAGAAACTTTTTTTGTTTTGCCGCCGCGGCTACAAAAACCAAGAATCTTTAGAAATCCAAATGGCGGCTTTACTGTTAACTTCGTTGTTTCCAAATCGAAATATTAAGTAAAAAAAGATGAGAAATAATTTTGGTTTGCCGACAATCATCTTGGGCATAATGATGGTCCCTTTTCAGGTAGAGAAACACACCCAAGTCATATTTCAACCGTCACGGATAGCATGGTAGCTATAAAAGAGATTTACAATACGTTCAGTATTCGTCGCTAGTTATGCGACCTTCTGTTGGACACGGTCCGACGAAGAGCTTATTGATATTTTTTCATAATAGTTTTCTAAAGTGTGAGCTCCAATACCGACATATGGTGTGACATACTTTGAATGACCGCTGCCCGGCTGTTTTAATTTTTTCTTAATGAGTAGCATTTTGTGGCTGCATTGTTGCAACTGCCAGTGTTTGTTTAGTAGAATGTAGGGTTAAGAATAATATATACTTCAAAAGCTATTAATGACTTGCAGATAACATTAGGGACACAAAATAAAATTGCAGATAATATTTCAATGGCACAGGTTTATTTCATAATCAAAATAATATCAGATATGACATGGCCGTAGAATCAAACAATTACAAAATCGAATCTAAAGTGTAACAAAACAAAATGAAATCATTGTTTACAAAATAAAAGACGAACGATAACAATAATGGGGCTGTTCTTAGTTACGTCACTAATGCTATTGTAAATAAATAACCTATATTTACTGTTACGAACTTGACAATAGATTTGTTATCGATCCACCTCAAGTTTGTCAAAATATAGTAGGAGCTACTAACATAAACATTTACCGTTAAAGATAACTAAACAATAGAATGTAAGTTTTGAACAACTTCATTAGGACTGCAAAATAAAGGCAAATCATTCTGGCAAAGCTTTTGCCACCTTAAGTTTTTTTTTTATAATTGGCGTCTCACAGTGAAATCAAAATGGTTTTCCTACTGCTTAACTAGGATATCATGTGGAGACTAAACTAGAGCCTCCAGCCAGAGAAAAAAAGCTTAACCTAAGCGACCACGCTGAGGGCTACTCTCTATGGGGTTGAACCTCGGCTCAGGGCGTCACTGGGGAGACAACTAAGGCTAGATCATAATAAAGTGATTCTACCATCCGTTCCGAAAGTACCTACGTGGCGGAGAACGGACAAGAAGCTCCTTTTTAACTAGTAATTTAACTATAGCTCACTAATTCGCGGGCTGGGTTGAATTTATTGACAGGGACAACGCGACAGGCCTCGGCGGCGAGGACGAAATAAATGTGGTCGTTTATCTGGTTTTTACTTACGTACCCATTGACCATCCTTGTAAACAAGGCTATCGAGTTCTTTTTTGATGCTTTCGTACCTAGAGAAGAGAGCGCTGCATGAGATTAGGGTGAGACCGCCTGCATTCCGAATCTCTGCATCCAGAGCTTGGGCCTCAGGAGTCAATCAAATTGAATAGGCGCTGATTATGTTTTCAGCGACGCATAGATACGGCTTTTGCCCAGTTGGGGCAACGGTAGGCGCGCACGTGGAAGCGGAGGAGGTGGGAGCCACCTTGCGGCTTTGTGTGGGCATGGGGCTAGGGATTAGCTTTGGCGCTGAGAAATGATGGGCCATCAGCGCTGTAATGGCATGTGGGTTGGACTGTGGAGCCACATTTTGGTGGTTCAGTTTACCCTACGGAGAAGTCCTCTGAGGGGCAACTCTTGGGGTGATTTGCGAGGAAGGGAACCTTGCTGTGGGGACTTGGCGCTGTTGGCGCGCTTCAAAAGCGTAGAGATGCCTGACAGGGAACACACCGTATTAATGTTGAAGATAGGATTGTGCCCCTCGGTATGGCTGCAAACAATCAATACCATATAGTACTGCTGATCGCTTTGTGCAAGCGATGGAAGATGACGGGGACTTTCTGGGCGAGTAGGTCCTCACGGATTTCCTCCGTGTGGTCTCTTAAATTACACGTCGAATCACCACTCGGCTGGGCGTGTCCTGGAGGAGGGAATAGGTATGGAACGAGGTGTTATTCCCACCTTTGAGATGACAACTTAGCTCTCGGCAATCATGGGAAGTGCGGACCTGAATTCTAATACCCTGTTTGCAGGAAGTGGTTTTACTGTAATTAAAGCTTTAGTTGACAGTTTTTTTATATAGGCTTGCTTTTGACCACTATCTCACCAAAATGTTAGCAATGAGTTTGGCGACGGTGAAGCACGCTTGTCTAGAAGTAGGTATAATAACCAATTCACTCTTGAATCAAAGATCTCCAGATTGTAGGTATCAGGAAACAGACAATCTCAGAGGTTCCTTGGATACCTATGAAAATATTTAATACAATATCTAGTTAATATACCAAAACCCACTCACACGCTCAGAGTAATCAGCCAAGTAACGTCCATAATAATATCTTCATTAATTCATGATTCAATGCTTGTAAGCCTTGACTACGTACCAACAAGCTTGCCGTTGAAATATTCACCTCTACGTTAAAAAGAACATTACAGTAAAAATTACATACAAAATAATCGATTCGGTAAACGTACAAGCAACATCGATTTGCAGTCGTTGTTTATATTTAAATTATAATCTTCGGGTATACAACTGTGAGATAAATCGAGAGAAAGTGACCATATTGAGAATCGTTGTATCGTTGAAACGTGTGGTAATTGACATTTTATCATAAGTATTATGTTTCATTACTATCATGTTAATGAAATATTATATGCTTCGTGATCAGAATTAAACTCTTACTTACAACTATTTGGTAAGATAATTAATACTAGTCATATTTCAAAGGCATAAAACGAAACATGTTAAACATATTTCTACGAAATACAGAGTCTGTTAGTTGGTAGGAATATAATAAATTTTAATGATAATTATGAAACAAGATAAGTTTAACAGTTCGCCATTTTAATAGTACGTACTAGTATTTAATTAAGCAACAGTATATGGATCACAATTATACACCAACATGACAAAAACCTTCCGAGAAATACATTCCTTATCAATTCCACAGAAATATCCCACAGCGTTTAGATACCTATATCTGTTTGCTCTTTCATGTCCAACAAATAGAAACGTCAGTGGCAGAATCATATTCCATTATTGTCCCCAATAAGTTACCAAAACTATTTCTGGTTCCAAGATACCTGCTATCAATATCCGGGGATATTGGCCCTATCTCAGGATTTCACGGTTAAACGCATCATTGATTCCCCCCTATCATACCCGATGCGTCCCCGAGACTAGATAAGAAATTGACCAGATATCAAACCAAACTCCTTAGCTTTCGAGCTTAGTGGCTTATTGTTTTATTGTATCGAAATTCGATTTGTACAATATCAAACACAATTTGAATTGTGTATTATTAATATTAATTTCCCGGCTTTAGAGATATTGAATTTGAAATAATTAATGACGGATAATTTAGAACGGATTATGTTATAAATTACAGATTCGGAAGCAGATAAGTTCACTGGAAATAGGTGTTGACTAATTTTATCAGTGACTCATTATTAATACTAAGCAAATTATTATCTGCGGCGGCGTCGATCAATCAAAACCATCACATTTCACCTGTATCATCTTGACCGTCCTTTTAATATCAAAACTTCCAATATGTTTTTCTACAGCCACTCAAAGCATCGCTCACAATAAAAGCAATGACTAATCCCAGTTCTCAGGGTCACATCAAATCAGATAGACTCGTATTTTCAGTGTGACATTGATCGACGTCTGATATCCAAACGCGGGTTGTGAAGATTTTTCTGTTTTGTACTTTACATTAACGAAATTTGTTGTTCAGCTGGTCAACTCACGCCACCCGCTGGTTAGACATGACGTTTCACACTTGAAGTTACTTCGACTCGGTACAAAGGTCACGTCTTCTCACTCAAATCTCGACCGGGAGCGTTTCGGTCGGAATTGGATCGTGACAACCAAGAGATACTTATCGTGATTTTCTGGCCAATTCCGATGCATAGCTCCGTTGTTAGGATGGGTAATGGGAGCATGGGAACACGGACAGAGTTGCTAGTGTTGGTACTAACTAAATTATAGTAAGTCAAATAAGGCGATGTGTTTGTAGAGCGATGATTGGGGTGCGCCGGGTAGCTTTGTTTGTCTATTAAATTTTGTCACATGATTGACGTTGGACCCGTCTAACATCTTATGTAAAGAAGGGTTTGACATCCAAATCCAGCTGGTATAACTTCGAGTTTATCCATAACTTCTGATCCGGCAGCCATTCTGTAACATAGATAAGGAATTTGGTTAATTAACAAAGCATATCACTTTATTTCAATAACTACATTCTAGGAATCATGCATGCGATCAGGAAGTACAAGGCATTAAACTTTACCAAGTTTACACTACATTTTAAACTTTATACATGATAAGATTGACAATAAACTACTGTATAACTAACATACAATACACATTGTTGATAAGGATGACTCAAACATTTTTACAAGACTGAATTCATTTTTTCTCCATTTATGAGGAATATGTTAATACAAAGGTATAATTGTATTTAGCATGGAAGTAGAAACAGACGCTTCTTTGATTTCTAAAACTGATGAATATTGTGACTTGAATTTACAAGACGCACTACTTAAGAGTGATAAGGGAACATTTATAATTCCAGTTATGGCACAAACAACTTTATGACATGACAAATCGAGACGACGAGAAGCATTTGATGCAATGAATCAAGAAAGGAGTGGAGCAGGAAATCCCAATGCGTCATGAACACATAATGTATATTATTATTAAATGGAGACAGTCATAGGCCCTCAGGCAGTGGCACAACTTTTAGTCTCGTCAATATTGTCGTAACTAGTACAGAAAATATGACATAGCAACATTGATTTGCTTACACTGGAAGGGCGGTTAAAAACTAAAATACTCAGGGAGAAAGTTTCAAAGCTCGCACCAAAAAACGATAACTTTACACCGAATCCTTAACGCCAATAAACGCGTCAATAGAGGAAAAATAAATCCGGTTATGGGAATCTGAGCTCGGATAAATCACATCGAAAATACTGTCACGACAGGAGAAAAAAATTGGTATCGGAAAACTATGTTACGATTTCATTATCCCAATGTCCCGGATAGTGAGCATGACTGACTCTTCGGTGAATCAGAGTTACAAATCTCTTAAAAAAGTAAGTTCCGTTCCGGTTTTTCTACAAATTCTTTCCGATCAAAGTTAATTTGGGTAATCAATTCTCATCCTTCGATGCGTTGGACTGATAGATAAGGTAGTTTAAAAATAAAATATTTTTAAAAACATGTGTCTTATACATACAAGGTGAAATTGGAGCAAATGTGATTTTGAGATTAATAATTTAAAAGAAAAGGCTTACCTGATTCTTCCTCCTTCCTTATATTCTCTTTATCTTCCGTCTTGATAAAATCATGTTCAATTTTGTTTAGTTTTCTTAATTCTGTCCACTGCTCCAAGAGTAAACGTCTTTTGTCCATTAAATCAGTAATTTATCCACTCGTGGATACCAGATGACCAGGCCTTAGTAATTCTGTAAATAAAAAAGGTCAAGCTCAAAGGAACGTAAAAAGAAAAACTATAATCGTAGCTGAGCGAAGTCTGAGACTTGAACGACGAAATTTTAATATTCAATCTCAAGCATGCATCTAGGAACGCTGCTTACTTCCAAGAGCTTATTCGCTCGTATGCATAGTTGCGTAATAATTCCCTTGGAATCGATCCTAGAATCTAGTCCCAGTCTCAAACTTCGCGATAATGCCATTACATCGTGTCCTAGTTAAAGTAGGGCAGATGCCTGGATAATCTTCCGGAACATCGTATATCACAGTTATTCTATATGGATTACTGTCCGTTTCAATTTATGTATCGCTGCAACCGTTGAAATGTTTTAGTGCTTGATTCCTAACACTTCGATTTATTTCCTATTTCATGTTTATAGAGTAGATTTCTTAGATGTTAATAAAAGGTTTACGGTTCTTAAGAAAGTTTGCAATCTTTTTGAATATATTCCTAGTAGATGATTTAACGTTTTCAATATTTAGGAATTTTATTTATTTATACACAAAACACTTAACAGAGAAAATAAAGAATTAAGTTAGAAAGAAGAGCACAAAGGTAAGTACAGCTTATTTCAATAGACATTTCTTCCAGCAGACCTGCGTCAGGAACTGATAGACGAAGACACAGTGTTATAAATGAATTTTATAATAGAGAGTTTTCACATCAATGTTTTTAACAATCGTGGTTCTGCGATGTGTCACTGACTCACTGTAGCCCTTGCGAGTGTAAAAACTTCGTTTATAGGTACAGTAACGTTATTACACTCGATAAAATTCTGTACAAATGGCATGCAAAGTGATGAG
This sequence comes from Orthosia cruda, assembly GCA_964057195.1. Taxonomy (NCBI): domain Eukaryota; kingdom Metazoa; phylum Arthropoda; class Insecta; order Lepidoptera; family Noctuidae; genus Orthosia; species Orthosia cruda. The sequence goes on along the minus strand of OZ059836.1, from coordinate 16,125,593 downwards.
TTCTAACCAACTAGAGCTATGAACGTAAATTTTTAACGAGTTCAAAGTTTGACATCGGTCGTATTGTGTCGGCTCATATTGTATATATACGTGATAGCGGATTCCACTTACGGCATTTTAGTTGGACATATTTTTTTAACAACAGTTTTATATAACTGTGCTTTTTGGCTTTTTTTTTCTGTGTTAAATGGTGGCATTTTGCTGGTCTGAATATGACATCCTCAATTCTAAATATCAAGGAATCTCTTCACTTCTCTTTTTTAAAATTCTTTTCCAACACGCTTACTTAGTATTTAGAACTTTTTCTTAAAACTTATGATATCATGACAATAGTATTTCGTTTAAGTGCTTCATCTTTTCAGTATCGCATACAAAATTCCTCGCACTTATTAACATCTAACCTACATTTCCCTAATTACCTACTTCCTCCACAACAAAGTCAAATATGACCACACTTTAACCCACTTAGTAGTAAGATAACTATCTTATCAGGACAGATGTTGCAAGCTCTAAAAGGAACGAATCACCGACAGTTAACTTTGAACACGTGCGATGTAACTGTTCATCTACTATTGAATTTAGGAGATGAATGATGAAATGACTTCGACGCTTAGGCCACTTATTAGATAGAGAACGCGTGTATTCAAATAAATACAAAGTAAGAAAGTGGTTAAGGTGCCTCCTCGAACAAAACACCGGGCTAGCCGTTTTTGTGCAGTTTTTAGGAGCTTTCTACACGTTATTTAAAAAGAAATATCAACTAATAAAAATACATTAAATTTCTAAATGATGCATACATATGATTCCAAAATGGTTCATCTCTTTATTTATAAAAAAAAGTATATATATATTTTCCTTCCTGCAAAACCATAAAAATTAGAAATAATGATTGATAGCATGCATCTCCGCGTAAGGTGTTCATTAATTAATTTGTCTACTAATACTAATGGATACCTCTTTGTTTTTCTGTGTTTCTCTTTCCAACTTTGGTTTTAATTTCATTTTGATATTTATTGCATAAGATTGAACTGATTTGTTGCCGGGAGAGGGCACTGGCTCCTGTAAAACAGGTTAATCACCTAGCACAGGAGTCAGGGACTTCACTGAATTGTATTCTTTTTCTTATGTAAATAAAGATATATTATTATTAATATTATAGACAATTTAATAATGATCATTTTGCAGCAATTTTTTTTTCAAAACCTCAAAATTCGATTTTATTCTTAAATCTGGGCGTGTCTACTGTAACTCATGCGCAGCCAGTGTGCCGCTAGGGAACTAGGAATGCTCAAGGTTTTTTGGTCAGGGCACGGCCTTAAGGAATTTAAATCTAGAACTTGTTAACGAATTTGTATTTAGAATATCAAACTAGCTTAGAACCTTTTTTCAAGAGAAACTTTTTGCTTTTAATCGAATTCAAACAATGAAATTAAATGATATTGTTTCGATTAGTTCAATACCATTGCCAGACATGACTAACTCAAGAGTGTCCTTAACCATGGACCGCCAGTCTAATACCATTCAAGTTTTACTATAGCGTTCGACCTCGGCCATGTATATTTACTGTTGGACAGACATTGACACACTGAATGCTTATGATTTTTAGACTGTGGCTATAGTGCCATATGTATAAGGAACGATAGAAGGTACTATATGATGTATCTGGCTGTTAAAAGCGTTGAATTTGACGGAACCTTTTTAAATTCCACATTCAAACTACAAATTGATTCATATCACACATCAAAATCAATTTTGCGGTTTAAAAAAAAACAATAAAGGCTCATAGATACTTAGTCATCTTTCCAAACAAAACAAGGTGCCATTAGCAGATCCTTTGAATCAATGGTACTTTAAAAAGGCAATAATTTCGCTGAGTCACACCTACCCTCGGAATTGTTCCCTAACGGTTGGTGCTCTATCTTCGGCATTTCTTGCATATACAATGACTATATGATTTTGATATTTTGTTTGTTTAAGCATCAATCATGAAATGAAATATTTTAATCCTCAAGGGTCTTTGGAAATGTACATTTTTAATTTAAAATCATCGAAGTAGCTTAGCAAAGACTTTTTTCTCGTCAGATAGTTAGCCAACAAGTAAATTGTTTGTATTTATTAATAATTTTGAAACAGAAAGTTGTCTACGTGTAATTGCTTGACTAATCAAATACAATAAGGAAGCTAAAGCCTAACTGGCTGGAACTGTCGAGGTCGAGAGGTCAAATCCGACCACCTAACAACAGGCACATTGACGTTTAAAAGTGGCGGTAACGCATCACGCATTGCTAATATTCTTTGAAGCGCAACACAAAAAGAAACAGCAATTAAATTATATAATTTATTTTCAGACCCCATTTTATAATACTTAAAAAAACAAAGGAGATAACCTTTTTCTATATTTAAAAAATAAGGATGAGTCAGAGTTCAACACTTTTAAATAAAGATTAATGTTTTTACAGCATAAACGTCGAATGAAAACGAAATTTTCTTGTAAACAAGTATCAACATTTTTTTTTCGTCCACGGAAAGCTTATGAAGACTGACTGAGATGAATGAGGAAGATAATTGAAGTGCCCGTTCAAAAATTAAAAAGTTACTCGTAAAACAAACGGGTGAAGTGTGCACGTAACTTTTATATCTAGACATTGCTTCTAGAAAATTCAGTACGGACATTTTTGCCGGTTTTCTTTATAAGGCAACGAAACTGCAGCTTTATAGCTCTGAAAACACTCTGCTATTATATTTTAGATGTTAAACGAAGGCTCTTAAGGACGATTTTGGAATGCTTTGTTCTAAAAGGCGATTATGGGATCGTGAATAATTTTATATAACTGTTAAGTGAATGGAAAGGTGCATTCAAAATTGTCTTCTTCCTACTTTTAACTGGAGATAATAATGCAGATACATAAGTGTATTACATAATCATATTGCACAGTTAACTATTGAATTCTTAATAAAACAAGGTATCATATTTCTGTACATAACGAATTAAACAGAAACAGAATTCATAAACCCTTCGAAAGCTATGTAATTTTTCATCGACGGACATATTTTCGTAGAGCGCCATCTTATAAAATTCCAGGGAACTTTTACGGAAGTAGGAACGAGTATGGCGCCCCTCGCGGCGATGAACAGAATAAAAAGTTCACCATGGGTAACGAAGGTGTAGGGAAGGAACCTTATAGTTCGGTTTATTAAATCTGTTGTAGCAGATATGGACTTTTCAAATACAGGTTACCATCGAAAAACCGAGTCAAAGTTAGAGGGTTTAGTCACTTTTCAGTACTTTGGAGAGCAATTTCTCCTAGTAGGTTGAAATAGGCCAGCTATAAAAAAATACGTCTATGTTGTTTTAGACTACTCTCTAACATAATATCAAAATAAATCACAACATATAGTCATTGGATGATTGGATATATTTCACATCATCATCAACTTATTAATGTTCCCACTGCTGGGACACAGGCCTCCTCTGTGAGAGGGAGTGGGCTATAATCCACCACGCGGGCCCAGTGCGGGTTGGTAGATGTCACATGTCTTCGAATTTTTGGTTCTAGGACATATTTCATTGTTAGTCAAGATCTTGAACAATGTGCTCTAGTCATTTTTCAATTTAACCAAGCCCTTACAAAACCTGATTTATAAACAAAACTTTTTTCATCAAAATTAAACCCATTCTTTAAAAAATAAACTCCAACATTCCATTCGCGGCCACAATACAAAAATCAACGCACAAAAATTACTTTCCAACTTTTCAGTGCTAACAAACGCAAACAATTACTGAGGCAAAGGCGGCAAAGTTAAAAGGGCCCGCTAATGACGTCAGGTATTCTACGTTCATTGTTAGCTTTCAATAATAAACTGTAATGTGAGGTGCTAAAAGAAACTGAACCATTTTATAGCCATCGCAGATTTTAAGAGCGAGTGTGAATGCATACCGCGGCTTGAGTGTTTTACAAATGCACGTACAAAAATATTATGCAAATTATTTACAGTAGACTGGGGTTTTGTGCTGATTGTTGTGGGTTGTATGATTCTAGATTTTATCAGTCTTATTACAAAAAGCGGTTTAACTAAAAACCCAGGTTTAAATCTCTATAAACTGTGGTTTACACAAAAATGATATTACAAACAATGGTTTATCGATAAACCATAGACCAAATCATGGTCTAACGCTAAACCTCGGCGGCCCCTAGTTTAACGATGGTCTAAGTTTATCTTTTAGGTTATAGCATCTTTTTTATTGTGTTGTGTTGTTTTTACCCGAAAATGGATATTAACATGGTTGATTTAATTTATATTGAGGATATTACTTATTCCTCCGTACTCCAATTCTCAGATCGTTTTTTTTGTTGGTCCATCACAGTATATTATTATATATATTATTAACAAAGAGGCAATTGTTCTATTAGAGACTTCGATTACTTAAAAATTCCAAAGCTTAATGAACTTTGTTCAACTTGCGATGGTTTTGTTTAATGTTATGGTTTCATATAACGCGCGAGAATGTTACGTTTCGTTACATGTACGTAGATGTATTATTAGTAATTAATACGAATTTAAGTAATTTGCTTAAATCTAAACAAAACTTCAATCGATAAATAACAAATGTTTATATCCATGCAAAATAACAAAGTCTCAATATTTTTAACACTCCTAAACATCATTTAATCCTTATCATATTATCAAACCGTTTTCTTTTCTGGGCATACGGAACGTTGCAATAGAATGACATTATGGAAACGAATGATATTTGTATTAATCTGTGGTTGAAGTATAGACAATGGTTCAAATGACGGTACTAAGAAGACCACGGTTTATTTGAGTTTTGTAATACGGACAAACTTAGACCATGATTCTGCAGATAAGCCTGGACTTATAAAAAACTCAATAAACCTTGGTTTAAACCTGTACTATCAAAGTACGGGTTTAAACCAAGGTTTATTGAGTTTTTTGTAATAAGACTGAACAAGTTTGTGACGAGAATAGAATTTGAACGTAATTTTTGGAAGCTTGACGTGATGTGAAATAGGAAACCAGGTACAATAGAAAATTTAAATTAATTTGCGATTAGAAAGAAGAAAGAATAGATGAGAACATATATACAAAAAAATACAACCGACTTCTAAAAAAAATACTACAAAGTAAATAAAGTCAATTTCAGAAGTCGGTTTTCCTGTTTTCGTTTCTTCGTTTTTTGAAACGAAATCAAATTATTTTTCAGTATTTTTTTGGAAATGTTTTTTTCTGACTTTTTAGTGGTACATAATGGACCAGTTCTATAGTAAAGTACCTATAATGCCCACAGTGATATCAGAATAGATTACCCGAATAACATGTAACTTGAACATAACCTGTGCAATGAGAGTGTACCAGTGTGAACTGTACACATCTGCGTACACGTTTAGAGCATACTGGCGTGATGGTATATTATGAAATGGTGTAAACAATAACATACATGCGATTGCATTAATCCCGAGAGATTTGCCGTCATTTGTTGAAGAGTTCTGTTGTATATCTCCGAAGTTCTTGATCAGATCTTTACCAAATTGAAATGGGACCATTTCGAATAAACTTCTTTCGAACAAAAAAATATTTTTGCGAATCCGTTTATATATGACGGTGTTGTGCCCGAGCATACTTAAAAAAAAAAGTATATAAACATCCGAATTGAGAACCTTCTCCTTTTTGGGCAGTCGGTTAAAAAGAAATAGTATTTAAGATTAGACAATGCAATTCAATATAGTAACTGATAAACATAACCTTTTTATTAATGTCTAATAGTATTTTGGTAACAAATTAGTATCATAAACCTACCAAATGGATAAACCATGTAACAATGATGCATTACATTTTAATATAGTAATATCCTCGAACTAATAACTTTTAACGATTCCATGAAAAACTCCCACCGACCTATTTAATATATTCGTCCTTATAACTCGTTACGTAACGTCGGCTTAACTAACCAACACAAAACCTACAACATAAAGTATCCTTTTAATGGAGACCCCACGATAAATTGTCCTAATAACAGAAATATTTTATTAGTTAAACGGCCATCACAAAAAGTGTTCGCTTTAACAATTATTACGGCATATTTCATTTAAAAAAATTCTTTCCCTTTGGTGGATGAGATCCGATCTAACGTTTGTGTCAGAAAAAGGATAATGCGGCCATCTTCCTAGCGGGTGCCCGATATATTTTTTTCTTTATTAAAATCTTGCTATGATTGTCCAACATTTGGAACCAACTTTTTCGTCAAGCCTTGTCTCAGAAGCGCTCTTAGTTGGGACGTTTGGCTCCAATATATGGTCAAGATTTTAGAGGTGCCACCCATTTATTTTATTTTAATAATTTCAAAGTGACAGATGAAGATGACTGTAGCAGGTAGAGGTGCATCGCTTTTGAACATAGTTTGATATATCGTAAAAAAGTTTATGTTCTCTTTTATTATAAAACTCCATCACAGTGAGCTACTTTGTCAAAAATATGACAGTAATTAGGCAGGAATATGGATGTTATCGTTAAAATACACCTGACTTTTTTGCTTATGAATCATATACATGCTTCGTAAAAAATTGTGACATGTTTTCTTTAATTTGTTTAAAGACAACAACAATAATATGCAATAAAATGTTTGTCCTATAGAAAGTACAAACCTGTCTCTTTGCAGTATGTCCTATAAAAAGTACAAACTTACTTCACATACGAAGTGGCTCGTACACAACAATACGTACACAATAAAGCAAATCACACACAGTTCTCAAGCAAACGTATTGTTTGGAAAGTATTCACTTAATTCTTATTTCATGACTTAGTGTGACCTCCGGCTAGGATAGAGGTCGTCGCGGGCGCAGCTATCTGATCGCTGCCCGATCATGTCTATCGATGTTACGAATAAATGCACAGCAATTTAGATCTATATTGTTCTGTTTATATTTTGAAATGGTACGATTGTGTGTTTTGATGTTGTGTTCTTGTCTGGTAGTTCTGCTTGTGATATTCTGTGTTTATGATGCCAATAGTTTTGTAAAAAAAGTGTTTCTGTAGTGTAGTTGTTCTTTTTATTTGTAATTTGTATCTTTATCACCATTAGATATTATTATATGTTCTTAAATCTTACAGGCTGATTCGAGGTGGTGCAAGAAAAACGTCTATGGAATGATATGGTTGAGCATTTTGCCCAGAAGAAGGACGTTCAATGCTAATATAAAAAATAATAAACTACTGAGAGTTAAGAACTTAAATCTTATTTTCGACTACATAAAACCCCATGATATCGCATAGACCATCGGGATCATCAATAACTTTGAAAAACATCATTAATCTACCAACACAATCGCATCCGGAGCAGATGCTGCATCAAAAGATCAGTTTTTATCAATAAAATACCTCAACATTATAAACAAACAAGGTGTTAATACTCGCGATAAGTATCTAAAATAACTCGACCCTTCTTATAAAATATTGATATTTAATAGTCACATCACAGACTGAGTAACCCAGGCAGCCCTGTATTCCTTCGGCATACCAGATTACCGCATCAAATATTCCTTTTGACACTTCTCTTCAACGAAAACCCAACCTCGACCTTTCATAAATAGAGTTGACTTTCCGTCTTTGAGTTTTTCCGTTAAATAAGTGCAGGTGCCATCGGATGGCTTCGCATCAACTTTATCTAAACTATCACATCTTCAAATATTAAACTTTTACTTTTATGGCAGTTTAAAATGCAAGTCGTGTCAACTAACGGGTAACGGACACCCTATAAACGGCGACTTTTGGTTTTTATCAAACGCAGTTATGGCTTTATTGCTTTGCTAATAAGGGTTATTAATTTTTTGTATCAAATGTTATGAAATTTGCGAAAAAATATTTATGTCATTTTATGCATCAACGTTATTTTAAAAAAAAAGAAGAGAGAAGAGCTCGTGGCTAAATAATAACAGCCACACGGGTCGATCTTCAAGGTTAAGCAACGCTTACAGAGGTCGGTCCTTGGATGGGTGACCATTTTTACATAGCGAATTTCTTCCGTGGCTCGGACCCGGCTGTCATTTGAATATCTTTGACAGTCGTTACGTGTATTCAGAAGCCTGAAATCTGATACCAGTCTAGCCAAGAGGTATTGTGTTACCCAGTTACTGGGTTGTGGAGGTCAGATAGGCAGTCGCTCCGTGTAAAACACTGGTACTCAGCTAAATCCGGTTAGACTGGAAGCCGACCCCAATATAGTTGGGAAAAGGCTAGGCCGATGATGATGATGTTTTTTTATAAAAAAAACCTAATCGTTTTTAAATAAATTAATTAAATATTTTGCTAAAGCATTTTAACGAAACCTTGTTCCAATAAAAATGTGAAAGGTAAAAAAAACAACTACCTGCCTAAAACATATAACAGGCCAGGCCACCGTCCGGACATTGTTGACATGTTAGTTTAAAATTAAATAAATTAGAATATTAAATTGATTAAATATTGTACAGATTAGAGCAGACAGGTTCCATAAACATGTTTCTAGATTAGTTGTCATAACATAGCCTTCGTTTGTGTTCAATAAAACGGACTTACACTAATAGGATATAACATCGTAGGTGTGAAATTAGGTAGTTTTATTCAATAAATTATCTAGATTATTTTGACTGTCTAAAGACTAATTTAATTTTATCGTTTTCGTTTATCTTTGTATATGTGTTTATTTAAATATATATTTTATCAAATTCTACACGAATAAAACAACGTTGAAAATGTAAAAAAAAACGTAAAATTGCTAACATAAATTCAAGCTCGAAATAGAAACCGCGTTTTTGCACCGTATTTCTAAGTTTAATTAAAATTAATAGTTTATTTATACGAAGGGAGAATATCCATATTAACATAAAAACATATTAATTTATCAACAACCTATAAACATGTTTTATAGAACAGAAATAAGAAATAATATTTGCCATTCTAATGTGTCCTTATAAAAGGACAATCTAAATAATCAACTATGAAGTAACCAATGACCCTCTAAGAAATATTTTATCTCGCGTCAGTTGTGAAATAAAAATGCGGTCAACCGAACAGCTAATAAATTTAGATAAACGAATGAGATATGTAATTAGTAGTTGATAATTGCTTGCTCGGTGTCAAATGACTTCATTAATACACAAAACAAGTGAATAAATCCTGGTGTTTATTAAATTGAAAACACCGTTATAATGTTGCAACTTGCAACATTATAACGGTGAATATTAGTTAAAATTTTCAACGAAGCGGTGATTTTTCTAAATGATAGAACTAACAATTTAGTGGATATTTGATCCCCTCACTTATCAAATCGGGCGTAAGCTAAGAAGCGTCAACCCGTGAGGCTTGATGTACAAACAATTGACTTAGCCGTTTGGGAATCTGATATGAGTACAAAATAAAAAGTGAAATTATGAGATCTTGGATGAAGAAGTGAATAAAAGAACATCAGACTAATTGCGTAAGTGAGTTCGGCAGGTTTTGGTATTGCCAAAAAATATTGAAAGCTTTCTTTCTTTCGAAAGATTCGAAAAATTTTTGCCAATACCTTACAAATTTAAAGAGAATTTGTCATACCCTTCCATGGAGTACTAACCATTGCCCAGCTGACACGATCAAATCTGACCCGTTAACCAGCTCTTAACCTTTTTACCCGACTGCCGAAGGAGGGTAAAATGTGTTTACTTCCTATGTGGCGTTCTAGAGGCCAAAACTGTTGGCCCATTTTGTTGGTTTTTACGTCAATCGATTCGTCTTAACCCTCCGAGTGCCACTGGCTACATTAAAATTGGAAAATAGAAAAATGCCGCCGAATTTTGGGTGCCATATTGTGGGGGCCCAAACTCCAACCCATCTTCTGGGGTATCAAAAAGGGGTGATTTCAAAATTAAATAACACTTATATATGTAAACCCGACTGCTTATGAAGCGAACTAAAAAGACATTAATCTTTTTAGTTCGCTTCTTAAGCAGTCGGGTTTTTTGATTTTTTTGAATTAAGTTTTTGGTAATTAACAACACCTTGGCCAAATAGGTTTTTAATAATGATTTGACCTGAATAAATCTTGATTGTACTTACCGATGTGCTATGTATATCAGCACCAGCTTCACTCAACATTCTTCACGCATGTCTAGAAAAAAAAGGCAAAGAATCAAAATGTATATCATCCCACGCTCTTTATGCTTGTCGATTAATTAGAGGAAATTACTATCGCCTACACTACACAGAAGTCCATAGTAGCCGTGGGCTATGGCGTACCTGCCTACAATTTAAATATTACATACATTGCGCAACTATCTTGACTGTGATCCAGAAGGGGAATGCAAAATGAAAAAAACGGCTAGGTATGTGGAGTTCTATGAGATAGGATTGGTGAGATAAATTTAGGATTAATCGCTGACATTTATGACTTAAAAATAATCTTATGAAAGACAAAGTGAACAAAAAAAAAGAAGAAGACAGAAGAAAGCGAAAAGTGTGGAGGGCTTTGGACTTAGAACTTTGACTCATATGTGAATCATTTAAGGCTAAAAATTGATAAAAGAATAATTGAAAAATGCCGTACAATATGTTGGCCAAGCAAAATATTTGCAGTCTAAATTAAATGACACCTAAAATGGAACCAAGGACTATAATGAGTTAGTTCAGTAATACATTTCAACATTTAATTTATGACATCTTACATTTAGCAAAAGACGATTTCCTTGAATATTTACGTATGCATAGTTAATGTTTATAAACAACTGAATGCATAACGTTGTGAACCAGTTTATTGATTTATTACCGAAGCCCCAGGAAACGATCGTCAAATGTTACGAGCTGATATATTTAAAATTGTATCGTGTCGTAAAATCAACATAAAAGTAATATTTGTTGTATGTTATAAGGAACATGTCTTAGTGACAGCGTTTTTTAGAAACTCCATCAACCGCTTAATCGACAAAAATTGAAATAGGTGGGACAATGTCTGTAGTAATTTTCATGTTGGATTGGAAATGATCTAAGTTAGGGATTGACTGTAGATTTCCATACGTCTTGAAATTTCAATGAACCTTTTGTTACTAATAGACTGTGTTTTTGATTAAGGAAGTTTATTATCTAGGAAGATCTACTTAATTTATTAAAAAATATTTTTTTTACTGATTAGTTAACATAAATATAGACTGCAGTCGTTGTGGTGGCCACATAAACTGACTGCTTCGTATTGATATCTTATAAACATCAAGCCAATCAGTATTTGTTTTAAATTCATGAATTTTATCATGAAATTGAAGTTTCAAAATAAAGACTCCTCCACATACTTTCAAACCAAGCCTTATACCAAAACGATTTTAAAATTACTTGTTAATCAGTTACTGTTAACATTGAACCAAAGCCGGCAGCTAAAAATCGATCCACATAACGAACTAGTTTCATAACGTTGGAACCATGTTGAAACATGAAACGTGCATTAAACAATGTTAAAAATCAAAATGTTATTATAATGCTCACCCAAGTGAACTAAAGTTTTGTCTAGACCAATAAATAGCTAACGCCAATGAGCTTTGTATTTTCAATTACCTTTTCTTTTTATTGCTTCAACAATATTATTGGTAACATTCTAAAACCAGATACCAGTACAAATAAAATGCAGTGTTGCTGTTCTGCAAAGATTGTTCTCTCTCTAATTTCCCACAGAGGATTTTAACACCAACTTCTTAAGTAATAGTAACCAAAATTGCTGAATTTTGAGATCGGTCTGCGGTTAGACATATCTTCAGTAATATGGTACTTGGCGAATTATGTCTATAGTTGTTAACAAAGTAAAATTGTGAGGTTATGGTGTTCTTTGAAGGAAACACAAACTAATAACGGTACGAAGCTGATTAGGAAATACAATAATATGAGTAATAATATAGATACAGCTAATTGTATACGATGAGTTAGTAGAGATGATGTTTCTAGAATAGTTTTAATAATTTGATAAAAATACTAATTCTGATAAAAACATACGTGTATCATGCATAAAAAATTCAAAACTTTGTTTTTCATACCAAAATAGAAGAAAACTATAATAATGGCATGCAGCAATCTCCGTCAATATTTGTCAACTTTGTAGTGGCACTTATAATGTACAGAACAAATCAGATAACATAATCAAAAGTCGCCTCTTTCTCAAATGATTTTATTGACGGTATAATTTACAACACAAGTGACGTAATACATTTCGTAATATGGAATCACATCGTCGGTGACCAATTTTTGGGAACGCAACGTGTAATTTATTTTACTAGTCACGGAACAAACGCATCTTTTGTGCTTATGTGTACTTACTTTCTATTGCGTAAGTCGCTTAACGATACAAGCAATATTTGGGAAACTTTGTCTGGTTAGAAGCGAGAATTTGATGATTTTTCTTTTGTTGATTTTTGTTGCTTGAATTTCGTTCGTTACATATTGTGTCGTTAGTTTAATGGCCTACGGTGGTTCTCTCTTCTATGTTTTATCAGCATTAATTTAATGATAATGAAAGATTTAAAAGCACTTGTTTTTGTTGAAATTTTCATCGAAACTCCATTTATTATCGATAATATTCCTTGTTTACATTCAATTTAAAATACAAGTGCTAGAACACCTGTTTCATTTAACGGTAGGTACAGCAAAAATAAAAACAAAACTATTGTTTTTCTGACGGAATTCAATTACGACGAGAATACACATAAAATGAACATTAAAAACCGAATATGATAACCGAATATAAAATTGCTCATACCAGAAATTGGATCGCGAATAGATTCGTGAGTTCTAACGGAACGTAAATCGAGTGAAAATGATCTAACAGAAAAAATATTACCACGTAACTATAACGAGAGAGTTATGTCTGTTATTAAGGTACCCCGTTACGGACAAATAATGGTAAGGTCAACTTATTATGAGTACAATATTACGCAGGAGTTCAATCGATCTTTATCATTGAGTGCATAATGATTGGTCGTGTACTGATACCGGTAGTATATAATGCTCCAAAAAGACAATTTGAAAATGATGATGTAGATCATTTGGAGTAAGGAAGTTTATTAATCAAATAAAAGCGACAAATTAAATCATAAGAACATAACGAACAAATTCTTTGCAAACCATGAACTTCATTAACAATTAGCATAATTATAAACTTTCCATCAAAAAGGAGGCTGGTCGCAATCAGTGAGTTTTTAATCGTCTCGAAATGAAGGGTTGTGAAGGAGAATAAAGCAAAAAGTTGGAAAAAGGTAAAAAGTTTCTTTCCAACGGCCACCAACACTGTGGGTGGACTATACTTGTCAATCATCGTAGCTTTTGCCTCGCACATTGCAATCTCCATAATAGACTCCCATGTTCTTTAGTTACCGCTTTTTATTGCATATATTGATTGTATACTGTTTTTACCTTGTATTTCTTCTCTGTAATTTAATAAATAATCATGTCTAAAGGTAGAGCAGGTGGCCATAATTGATTTCTATATGACATGTTTTATGAAGTACTTTGTAGGTGTATGAAAATAATTATGCATGTCTTGCCTTGAATAAAATTGAATTTAAGATCGATTTGATGAGATTGTAATATTCAGACATTTTATAGGTGTTGATAAGTACTTTTTAAAAGCTTCGATTAGCCGTCCAATTTGATCTTCTAGGAATCCATTAAGTACCGTCATTTTAGTAAACATCAGACTTCAAAAAACTTCTCAAACAAACTCGAAATGGACTCGATTTTATGAAGTCATCGTAACGTAATTATAGTTTTTCTGATTTTATGATTAATGTTGCTCATCTTGAATCGAAACACGTCAAGAACCCCCATGTTTAGCCCCTGAGCATCAGTTTTTATTGTATAACTGGGGGTCGTGGCCCGATAGCCTGATAGTTAAGAGGTTGTGGAACAATCGAGTGCCGTTCGTGAGAACAGTATGCGCCCACTTCAACCTAATGCACCTAAACTATAAGACGCTTTTAACAAATAGAGTAAGAACGGTGTCACGATGTCGTTTAGAACTCCACAATGTTGCATCTATACACTTCGATACAGGAACTGCATAGCATTTAATACGCCACTAATCTTGCTTCCTACTGATGTTATATATTACAATTTGAAACATTAGATGTTTGTTAATAAATCGAACCTAAACAGATTGGAACAATATTAGCCATACACGTAGACCAAAACCTGGATAGCTCATACGATGTTTTTTATCTCGGTAGCACATTCCCACGGCGGAAACTGCTGGCTAAAGGAAGTGTAGTTATATGAGACGATTATTATAACTTATTGTAATGAAAGAGCAGTTCAAAATAAACTTGAGTTTGAATCTTTGAATGCACAACTAAAGAGTATGCGTACGGACGTAGAAGGAATGAGTATAATGTGTGATCCATTTATAGAACTGGGAAGTGAAGCTCGGACTATATACTTGTAGGGAGTTTCAGTGCTAACAAGCTTCTTTTGTACGTTTGTTCATTGCGTCAGGCATTGGTCGTCTACTTTTAAACATTGACCTGGCAATTCACGATCATACTTAAATGATTTATTAAATTTGAATTGAATGCGCTCTCTCAGAATATCAGGATGGCAACCAGTCGGTTATCATTCAAATTTAAGGAACGTGAGCACATTTGCAAGAAATTTGCAGAATTGATTTGTTAGTTTCGGTTTCTCAATAACATTCTTTATAATTAAATATATATTAGACACATACATACGTATGTGTCTAAGTATATATTTATAAATATTCTTTTTATATATTTTGTTTTCTCTATTTATCCTTTCATTAAGTTGTACCTGCCCTATTTTATCTCTGCACCACCCTAAGGTTGACTGGTAGAAAATGCCTAAGGCATTAAGCCGCCTTTGTACTTTTGCATTAAGTTTTTATAAATAAATATTATAAGTACTGCCAAAACTGATGGACTGTACATTGTCATGGGAGAACAAGACGACGCTGTTTCGCCTCGTCTTACTTTCTTCTTATCCTTAGAATTTAAGGTCCAGTTTCTGGTGCAAAAATGCAATAATATTCTTCTGATGTGATGGGTTGAAAGGATTTTCAACAGCCGATTGCACCACTTGCATTTAATTTGTGACGCATCTATAATAATTTATTTTTAGAAACAGGAACATAATTTTTCAATGCCCAGGAAATTATTGAGTCAAGACATTAATCATAAGGAACTCACTGATGCGCTGATAAGAGCAAGATCATAACAAACGTTAGAAATCGGTTCGGTTTAAGTACCTAACATAATTATTTAATCGATTTAATGGCTGTTAGGTTTTCGCGTCAATTTAATATTTTGTTACACGACAAGTTTTTAATATCTGCCTGAACCAATTTGTGAAAGTAAAATAGAATTCAAAAATCAAGAATTTATTGGCATTTTGTTATTTTGCTTAACTGAGCAAAAAATTACTCCACTTTCTTGAAACCTCACGACTTTTGAAACCTAGGCATTCAGCTAACTTTTTGTCAGTATTAGAAAAAGATTTGAGGATACTTCTATAGAAAGTATTTCCTAAGAAAAATATGCTTTTAGCGAATACTGTTGTCATTATAATCAAATTACCTAAATATCAATCATGATTCGGCAAGCTTATTGGTTTTATGAGAAAACTCTTGTTTTGTTAGTTTGAAATTTCATTTGAAGAAAGAGAAGGGAATGAAGAAATAATATACAATGTAAACATTAAATCAATTTGTCATACACTTCGATATCACGCAAAGGTAATCATTGTTTACGTAAACATGGCTAATTCAATAAATATGTTGTAACTAAGAAATGTATTCACGGCTACTTTGATCAACTATGTATTTGCCTAATAGACACATAATCAAAACAAGCACTGTGCCAAATATAAGCTTGTAGGTAACCACGAAAGACATAAAAAAGGTAATTCACCTAATTTGTGAGTATCAGTAAAAACAAGTGCCTAATCAAATTTTCTAGTTCTCAACAAAAATGTGTATACAAAGTTTTTGTCACTATTATTTATTTTTAGAAACTTGGCCGTCATTATCTGTTGTGATGTTGCAGTTTATAGTGGGAATCAATTTTCGAACGTCAGTTACTTCGTTCTACTTGTGGGCGGTCACTGACGTTTTATTATTTAATTAAGTTCCGTGCTCCAGTACAATTTCTTTGTATTATTTGTTACTATTGATCTAGATCTAAAATGTGCGAAATATGATTTTGAAGCTTGCAGAACCTTCAAAAGATTCCCCACACAAAATCTTAAATAAGTTACGTGATGAGTCGTTCAGCTTAAACTAAACCTATTTAGTAATCTGTGTCTAAAGTAATTAAAAGTTCAGCAGCTTCTTAACTACAGTTTGTTAGACTTAGGATTTAGTTATTAGCGCTTTACACAATATCATAATAATATCTTTAAAAACTAACCGTAGACTAGAGGCTCTAGACAAGTAACATACTTTCATCTAAAAACGTGGCGTTAGCGTTTGTCAAAAAGGCAAAATTGTATGTGATTGAAAAGCGATATCGAAAAATCACGTGATCAGTCACTTACATTTTGACATTTCGACTATCACTGACATCGAATGCTATTTGTCTTAGAGCCTCTTAGACACTAGACAGAGGTATTGACATTTTATCATCGAAAGCTTCGCAAAAGAAATTGGAAAGATGTATGGGGATGAAAAGAACTATAAAAATGTCAATACCTTACATTTTGGCATTTCGACTATCGCCATCGGTGATATAATGAATTAATGACACTTGTCAAGAGCCTCAAAATTCATGCTGCCTCTTGGTACAAAACATTGAAGAGTTCTTCTCTAACCAAAGATATCCCAAGCAATTACGTAACACTTGACTTCTGTCCATCTGATTTATAACTTCAAAGTAGACGCACGTCATATACAATTCGAAAAGCGAGTAACCTGCGAGATCCCGTGGTACTAAGGTCATGAATGCAGCGATATCGTCTGAACTTGAATGTCAGCGCGATTTGATACGACGCATCACTGTGACGGCTCGCTTCCTTTGTTGCTGTTATTAAATTATCTAATAATACATTCGGTTGAACAATATTAACTTTGTTTCGAGTGACTGTCGGGATTGTCGGGACTTTTACAAAAGGATGTGTAGGGGTAAGATATTGGATTAGTGTGTGGAATTGTAAGTGAAAACAATGTAATGCAGCCAATACAATATTACTTTGTAGATAATTATGCTTAGGGATGTGTGGTTTGGTGTGGTTGCAGGCTTGAACCAAAGGTTGACTTTAAGTCCTATTGATAAAAATTAGCATTCAGGAGTTGAATGAACAGTAAGAGGCTCTGTGGAGAATTCTGTTTGCCGATTGCATTGTTCTTGTCGGTAAAGATGGCCCTAAGATCCAGAGAAATGGCAGAAGAAGATGGTCTAAAATTTCATCTAACTCCGTCCAGCTGTAATTGGTAAATAAACATACTGACTTTCACATTGATAAACATTAGCATTGGTAGCATTAGTAGGAGTGTAGGGGAGAGTGTGTATGAAAGAACCAAGTTTTGAAAGAGCCGATGCGATTTTCTCCTACTTAACAAAATCCTACCATAATTAAATTTTACTCTATATATGTCAACACTGGACAGCTGTCACCCAGAGAGATTAGATTTGACAGTTTAAGCAAAACAAATGGCGTCGTAAGGCTGCATTGAAAATATTAAAGCCAAAATGTAAGCATTATTGGATTTACTTAAGTTTTTTTGACACGAAGTATAAATCATATGTTGACAAAATGAATATGTTGTATTGTTATGCATATATTTGGCATTATTCTACGCAAATATTATTGTTATGAAGTTCAGGTAAATTAGCTGTAGTTTGAGTTTTTTTTTAATACATGATGTTTTGAAGGAGCCGATTGTAGTGTCTATGAAAGAGACTAGAAATATGTGGAGGATGGACACATGAGTCTTGTGGTAACAAAGGAGTCATTAGTTTCCTCTGCCAAAAATGTTTTTAATTGTTTTATCAAAGTTTCAACATTATTTGAAACTCTGATATTTAATTTTTATGAAAGTATTATGTATAATTAAGATTTTTGTAAGTTTATTATTTGAGACTGATCAAAAGCTGTGATTTTCGCTTATTTAAAATTAAACTTGAGTCTATTAAGAGATTTTAATTGTTAAAAACAATCGTTTATTTCTACAAAGTGGAAGCTGGCTCTTTCAAATCACACGGTAGCTCTTTCATTGACAAATTGTTTTGAAAGAGCCGATTTCCCTTTTTTTATGTGGTTATATTTCAGATTTCTAACATTGTTACCTATTTTTTATTTATTGGAGTACCATTACTATTAAACTGATTATTGAAAAATAGTATTTTTATTTAAAAATAAACAGCCGAAAATGTCTTTTTTTACACTTTTTAAAACTGGCTCTTTCACACACACTCTCCCCTACACCTGCATATAAACTATTATTTCCGCATAGTGCCAACGGATGCACAAGGAAGCAAGAGCGAATTATTGTTGCATGACATGCTCAAAGGAAGCAACGGATGGGTATTTGTGAAAGCTTCTAAAGGTCACTACATAACCTTAAGGATGCACATTGTAGGAGTTGAGAAAGTTATAGTAGGTTTAACATCTTTTACTATATGAGAAGTTCATGTTCGTAGAATAACAGAAGTTATCGAGTAGCAAGTATCGTGTTGTATCAGAAGCATTTACAAAAACCGGCACAATATTATGCAAATTTGAAACCAAATATTTACTGCCAATAAAATGAACACCCAAGTCATCACAACTGTCACTAATCCTCTTAATTATAATGTTTTGTAAAGAAAAATCCTTTATCTTATTACCCGTATTAACATCCAATAAACAAAAAGGCCCATTAATAAAAACCCGTGACTAATTTATGCGAAAACACTTTAATGCAGATGCGAATCGAGATAATTTCAAAGACTGTTCAATATAGTCTTTAAAACCGACATTCAGATGTCCGAATATTATTGATGGACGTCGCGGAAAAAGGCTTAAAGGCACAATGAGAGAACCTGCATTAAAATTATTAATACCCATTCAGTCGAAATGTGAGGGGGGTTAAAGTGATGTAAAGTGTGCTTACGCGCATCGGCATACAAGCTAAAGTTGTTGGTTCGATTTTTAAATAAAGACTTCGTAGCGGTGGAATTTAATATTCGTATTCGAGTCCGCAGGCCGAGTGGGTGTGGCCGACTTGTTCGTGCTTCACCGGAAAGATTTATATTACATGCATTTTCGTATGCGAGTGATCTGAAATTGTCGAGCGCGGTCGCCGACATGAGCACAGAATATCGCGACGGGCCGCTTTGTGTGACCCACGCCCATTGCTCTCTTAACGACTATTCAATACACTCTTGAATGAACGATTGCTCTTTGCTATATAATTCGCGAGCGGACAACGAACGCGAAGGTTTTGCTTGATACGAAAAAAGGTCTGTAAAGCGATATGGCTCGGTGTAGAGTTCTAAAGAGTTTGCGATTCGCACAACAATGTGAAACTTCTGTTTGGGAATTGGTTGTTGAGATAACTATACTCATACATACCTAATAATCTTACTTTTATATTATAAATGCGAAAGTTTGAATGGATGTATGTTTGTAACTCAATCACGCCAGAACGGCTGAATTGATCTGATGGAAATTTGGCACAGAGGTAGATTATAATATGGAATAGCACATAGGCTACTTTTCATCCCGGTATAATGTTCCTTTGGGATAAGAAAACACTTTTCACGCGGGCAAAGCCGCTGGCAGAAGCTAGTATTAATATATTTGGAACAATAAGTAAAACCTGCTGGTTTATTTTATTGGGGACTAAGATAAATCTTTTCAGTTGACAATTTCAAAACACACAAGACACTGAACATTGAACAATTCCTTTTGTTCCTCAAATCATATCTTGCTCAGTACATTTCTAACATCAAAGATTACTTCCAGCCGACGTGTTTATCTAACAAAAAATCGTATAGGAGAACGAGTTATGTAAATAACACTTCGATGTCATAGATAAGTAAACAAAACAACAATAGTAAAAAGCGATGAAACGATAATTTTGGTTCGGCTCGAAAAAAGTAAAACCAACCCTTTCCTTGTCGGCCGGTTTGAATCTTGACGGGACAAAAAACGGACATGTGGATCCAAGGCATTGTGTAATTTTAAAATAAGGTCAGATGTGAGGAGGTTTCTGCTTGAACAATAACGCATTTTAATATATTTCATTAAGATTGACAGAACTGATTAGAGATTTCTAACCCTTCCATTTCCTTGATATTATGCCGTGCTTACCTAATTACCAAATGAATGAGATGTTGTCTTGTTCACCTTGCCAGGAAGGGAGTGACATATTAAATGATAATTTGACTTCCTGTGAGAATTAGTCACCTTTACAACAATTAAGAATTAGTTCACTGACCATAGACATAGATTAGCTCTTGGTTTCTGGAAATAAATTTATCGATGCGTCACAAATTATACGTAAATCAAGTGATGCGACTAGCTTTGAAAAAATGTATTCAACTAATCAAAGCCCGCTGCTCCGTTTGACAATTTGTCAAATAAATTTTGCGGTGATTACGCTGCCAGAAACTGGAGTTAGATGTGATCTGCCCAAGTCTGCCTTAGGGTTCCCCTAGTCGACGGCACGAACTATTTTGTGCGCGAGGTTAAAATTCATGCTTGCTCAAACGACAACACGTGCGAAAGAAGAGCTATCTCTTCTTTCGCACGTGTTGTCGTTTGAGCAAGCATGAATTTTGCTATGATGAGCAGTAAGATGCTAGTTCGCGTACGAATTAGCACTTTTGCAAATTTGTATCGAAATGGATGATGATTCAGGACGAAAACGAGCTCGCGAAATTTTATACACAGACCTTTGGGAGTCTAGATATCATGAAAAAATTACTAAATGTATATTTTCAAAACAAAATTATTTGCATTGTTGAATTACTAATCTATCCCTGTATGGAGGCCGTTTTGCAATTTTCCTTCTTCTTATGGTATTTATTTCCGCCCAAAGATGCGTTATAACTAGTGTTGAAATATGGACCTTTTTTCCTTTTTGTTTCCATACATGGCTAGATAATGATGTGACAAATTGATATCATTTTTTATTGTGAACGTAACATTGTCAAACAGTGGAATAATCGCCAGACTACGTTTGTATGGAAGAATGATATGGAAGAGTGATGACTAGTGTATCCTTAATTTGCCGTCGAAATATTTCCTCATAACGCTTTATATTCTTGAATAAACTGTACCTGTTTTTATTTGATCATATTTGAATAATAAGGAACAAGCCCAGTCCGGTAGCAAAATAATTGCGAACCATTGTTAATTTTAAGATAAAAGAAAAAAACTTCCAGTATCGAGTTAAATACGGCTCAAAAAGGATTAAAACCGCGAACGGCCACTGTTGTTTCTTTTGTTACGAGCAAATTACGTCTTCAGCAACTTATATCCAAACAAATTTTCTTTGCGGCAATTGTTTATAAAAGTCCGAAGGAGGATTACAACGGCTCGGTGAATAACAAAAGAGTGTTGCGGCGCTACAAAAGCGGATTAAACAAGGAGGTAGCCGTATCATCCACGGTAAGAGCTTACTTAAGTTTATGGAAAGTGTGTCGGGTTTAAGACTTTTATACCATGACTTCCCAATAAAGGGTTGCACTTTTTGTAAGATCACGCTAAGCAGACCATAGTCGATCGCGCGCCGAATGATACTTACGTGGGTATGGGTTTTTATGTTGCCTATTCGGACCGGCTTAAAACATTGCGTCGTGGGGGTTCTAAAAGGTTTTATGAAGGAGTCTGTTTTGTTTCTTTGTTCTACAGTTTAATTAGTGGGTTTCTGCCATATTGTTTTAGTTGAACGCTATTCCTTGTCGGTACCTGACGTAGGTGTCTAATTAATACCTCTACTGCTACGAATTATTGGTATCCGAGTTTGTTTCGTTTGGGTACAGATGGGATTCTCCCGTTTATTGTGTTTCCTTCTATGGTATTGGGATATTAATATAAATGCGGAGGTTCATTATTATAAACATTTTATAATCGTGTTACACCGTTTGTACTGAAATTGAACTGTAGAACTTCTGATAAAATGCCTCTTAATTTTGGGTACAGATGGGATCCTTCTGTTTATTGTGTTGCCTTGTATTGGTACATTAATATCATTGCGGAGGTTCAGTATCATAAACATTATATAATCATGTTGCACTGGCTATACTGAAATTGAACTGTAGAACTTCTGATAAAATGCCTCTTAATTTATCTTCGAACAGACTCTCCCATAAATAACATTTCTTTACTTAAGAATTAATATTTTCTCGGAGGCGACATGTGCGTATCAGAAATTCAGACTCACAAATATTATCGTCATTCACCGTATTGATTAACGAATATACGCTATCGAACAACTGTTCCACTTAATGGAGCCGAAAATCTTTTTTTAAGTATCACTATAAAATATTAACCATCGGCTCCTTCTCCCGATAGACACATTTATCATTTTTGCTATTAAAACGGAACAACAATATGAACCCCGAAGGAGCCAATGAGCTCATCACAATAGCAAATGATACCTTGGGGCCGAAACGGTCTGAATGCGCCTTAATTAACCCTCAACTGCTTATTATAGAAATAATGATCCCTTGTTTATTTTATAACTAATATGTGGACAAGAAAATCCGACAATTTAAATGCATAGTAATATTTTCGTCATTAATTTCGAACGGAGTTTAATATGCATAGTATTTTTATTAAAACGGTCGTAAATAACCGAATTGAGTAAAATTGCAAATAAAAAAGATACTAATACCGAGATGTAATCTCAGAATAATAATGTACTGGATTTTAATAAGAAGCACTAAATCTTTACAGTAACATCTGGTGCTCTGTTCAGACTTTTAATATCAATGATTAATTTCATAATTAAAATTGTAACATAATGCCTACGCTTAGGCCACTTTAATTTTGCTGTAAGAAGATTCTTAAAAAACGAAAAACTTACAAAAATATGACCGGAGTGTAAAAGTCAGTAAACGAATGCCATGTCTATTAAAATATTAGAATCAACATGAGAATTGCTTAAATATACGAGTAACATATTGATACCACGATGTTTCATATTTATAATATCAGAAAACATAAGTCTATTGTTGGCAAAGATGGGATTCGAATTTATACATATTTTTTACTTTTTAATAGTCGGTCAGTAAGGCAGGTGGGGCACAGGTGTAAGAGGCGATTTTTTAAAGCGTTCCTTTTTTAAAATATAGGGCAAAGGTATCGTCATTAGTCCGAAAGTTTGTTTTAAGCCCGTCACGCTATTGTTGTGTAAATAACGTGAAATGTTTTTGGTTTGCGGCAATTTTGCTGACGTCATTTATAGGCCGATTTTAGATTAGTTTTTTTTTCGAATGGTCGGTTTCTTTTGAAAGAAGATTCGTAGGTAGATTTTGTTTGCGTTCGGTTAAGTTCGGGTCGGTCCGGATAAAGGCGATAATTATTTTATCGTGAGGGTGTTCCTTGTTTGTTTCTCTAATAGCTACTTTAATGGAAGTCGGTTTGTACGAAGGGTTTGTATGTATAAATTAAAAGCGCTAATCTGCTATCGAGATCGGTTCATTGTTTGAGTTAATTGTTTCGTTAGTGAAAATTAGTGTTGTAATAAAGTCTTATATTAGTTCTTGAAACTTTAGGCCTGCATTTAGGGCTTGTTGGCTGAAATTTTTTGAGAGCAATAGCGATACTTAAATATTTATTCGAAGACTACAATGTCTGATTAGTTTAAAATTGTATTTCTGCTGTGTCATGTATTCTAATTACCTAAAAGCGATAGGATTTGTAAACAAAAGATAAGTCAGGATAATAGTAGGTACATTTGCATGCAGCACTTCCTATAAAGTATCTCTGTTAAAGTGGCATGACATGTAAACTGCTTTGCATTCAAGTACATGTCACTGTTATTGTCCAGCATTGTACACATTTACCAAAATAGTTGTGCCATAGCTAAGGAACATTTTTAATTTAGGAACACCTTCCTTCTTTTGTTTTATGGTTGATTTTAGATTGGCATTTATCGTTGGTAGGGATAAACTTAAGTTGGTTGTTATAGGCCAGTATTCGCATTGTACCGCATCGATATTTTGTATGCACATTTAAATGCGGTCATCTATGTCCGTGTCCGTGTAGGACCCGACATGTTAATACGTAACTAAAATCTTGCGAATCGGAAAATTGTCAATGGTTTCACACTGACCCATTGTTTTGTCCGCGTGCCGTGTTAAAACTAAATGAATATAGGGATTTCTAGGATTAGCATGTTGTTCCAAGTATAGAAGACAACGCATTCTTGGGTTATACCAATACCTATAAGTTAAGGAATAAAAAATAAAACCTTTTGAATACTTACGCCTGTTTCCTTAAGAGGTAAACTTGGTACGGTGTTCGCGAATATACCCAGCTTATTCTAATCCAACTTATTCCTGTATTAAGACTTATAAACCAACATTTACTGGCAAGCTTAAACTGAATAGCTATCCTCACTAATATGACCATAGCCATATTACAGTAAGGGCCGGCGCTCACTATCGACATGGCACGGCAAAGGATTTTTCGTGGACAAATGATTTTCGACCTTGCCACGGTACCGCACGGCACTTTTCAGCGTGCCAAAACATTCTGCCACTGCATGCCGCGGCATTTATGTAGAAATAAAGAAATTTCAACGCCAAAGTCATTGAAATAAGGTCGAAAATCATACGTCCACGAAAAATCCTTTGCCGTGCCATGCCGATAGTGAACGCCGGCCCTAAACCGAACGTTAGTGGAAACAAAACCAGTATAATAAGCTGGCTGCATATACTATTGAAACTCTTTACAACGCTAGGCCAGCTCAAGTTCAACGCGTACCACCAAATATTATAACTACGTCCTTCTTAGACACTCATGTATCAATCTAACCTTTCTTTGAAATATTTACAAGGGAAGATGAACATCTGCTGCTCTGTTTTATTTTAATCCCTGGATCACTTCACTAGGAGTTCGGAGTTTTGTTTTGGTTTGTCCACTCCATGTCCATTACGGTGTTATTTTTAAAAACAAAGCAGTGTGTCCCCTATATCCGTTTGATGGGTGTACACATCTGCCAAATCCTGTACTTCCTGGGTCAACTAAATTCTTTGCAAGAGATATGTATGGGCTTGAACATAATTATGATGTGGTCGCTGTCCTCGTGTAGAGCGTCTTTTTTATAAATATTAGGTTACTTTTTAGTTGCATGTTGTACACTCTAATAATTGTCTAAAAAGAAAGTCAAATACAAAGTTCAAAATCCAAGTGTAGACTTATTTTTCATCTCAGTCTTATCCTTTCTTTATACCTCTTTATACAAACTTTTGTTGTTGATAGATATGGTACCTACTATAATACAATAGCTGCTGTCAAAATGTTTTTCATGAACGAGTTTGAATTATGTATCTCTCCTACCATTAATTTGGCGATACCTACCAAACAACCTGACGTACTATACCCTCAATTTAATGAAGTCATGAACTCTTCAGTACAGTCTATCTATTGAGGTTGCGTGCTTCCTTTATTAGCTTAGTCGCACGCGGTTATTCCGATCGATAAATGTAGCGTAGGTAATTTGTTTTTATGGACGGTGCAAAAACAAAGTGGATTGACCCGCAGTCGCTTCTGCCCGATCGCGTGTTGACTTCGTGGTGAGGGCTTAGGGACTGACGTTTAGCGGGTGATTGAGCGGGATGGGAATGAGTTGACAGTCGACAGGGGTAGGAATTTGATTTGGGAATAGATCAGCATAATAATGTGATTACACCGTGTGATCTAAAACATCATTATTGATCTGTTCTTATTTCAAAAGATTTGAACATGGTCGTCGGATATCTAATAGAGGATAAATGATAATTAAGAACATATCAAATAAACCTACTGGATAACTAGGTATTATTTTTTATTCTGAATCATTTGTTTTACCAGAAAGATCTTCTAACAGAAGTAAGCAGAACACATTTAGGGTTTTTGGTTGTTGATTGTTTCATCTTACTTTATAATAAATGCGAAAGTTTGGATGGAAGTGTATATGTTTGTAACTCAATCACGCCAGAACGGCTGAACTGATTTAGATTATAGTCAGGAATATCACATATGGTACTTTTTAACCCGGGAATATGTTCCGTTGAGATAATTTTCGATATACGCGCGGGCTAAGCCGCTGGCAGAAGCTAGTAGTGATATAAACTGACTAAAACTCAACATTTTTTTTCTTGACTATGATTTGTTTGTCTTCAAACGCTGTCTACCTTGACCGCATTACCAGTAGCTTCACATATATCTCAAAGCACAAGAACAAAACTTCAGCGGAACAGAATAGAAGGTTCAGTCGTCTCTACCATGGATCCACAAAAAATCCTCTCATTAACAAATTAAAATCAGCCACCACATTTCCCACTAAGCGAGATCCCTTAGTAGCCCAGTCATGTGCACTGATGCACGCAGTCAGATGGACAAGTGAAGATCTACCCACCTACATTGCGTCCCACCTTCTCTTCGTAATGATTATTACTTTAAAACTACGTCATATAAACTAGCGGTGTCTTTTGATGTGAATGATAAGTCCAAACTGGATTTAGAAATTGTCGTGTGAATGTATTTGAATAGGTGCTGGTGTGGCTTTTATTGTGTAATTGTTTTCTTGTTATTCTGTTTCATTTTGGGTCTCCTTTTTTACACGTCATATCAATCATATTTGAATAATTGCTGAACAATCTGAAAATTATGAAATATGTTGGCTTCGTTCAGAAATACAACAGTTATTTTTTAGAACGTGGCGTAGATGTTTTAAAATTAAAGCATTACTCGTTCAAAAAATTCATTGAACAGTTTACCAAAAAAAGATTTATAAAGTGAATCTCAATTTAAATTTTAATTCCAGTCGAAATAATTTATCAGAGCAAACGAAATTTTAACGACATCATTTATTACTCACAAAAGAAAGAAATCTATTCAAATCATCTATATATTCATGCATCTGACGAAGTGACATAAATTCATTGAATTCCAATCACGACGTTAACACTTAACAGAGCTTGTTCAATAAACTGCACTTGTTCTATTAAAGCCCATTCGACCAATGAGACGATCAAGGCATCAATCAACTGACATTTATACATTCCATTCATTCTTCTCATCATATAATATGACATCAAGACTGTATTCGCCCAGTGGGTAGGCAGAAGAGTAATAACCATACTACCCATATTAGTTAATCAACATTTCGTCAGTGGAGCCATTTTATCATAAAGTGGGTACGGATCCAAAGTGCAGAGAGGCGAGCACGGCCTACTGTGACAGGCTTCAATTACACATTTTTATCACAGTTTGGGAGCAAAACCGTGATAAAATGCGTGACTCAAGGCTATCACTGTCCCACTGCATATTTTCTCTTCAGAAATAAATCCAAAACTACTTTGCCGACCAAAAAACGATCGAAGGTTTGACCCCAGGATTCAAGCCCAGTATTTATGCTTGCAGGAAAAGTGGCAGACACCATCATTCATACGCACCTAGTATATATTATTACATTATTTGTAACCGACACACATGTACAGTCGTGCCCAAAAATGTTTTTCACACACTTTATTAATTTCACACGACGTTCGCGTCAGGAATGTACATCTAGGTACGTGACGGGACATTTTAAAAGGATTATTACACGAGTAAGCGCGAAAATGTATTTATATCCGTGTTGAATACGAAATGTGGCTTCAATTAATGGCTTAGGTGCGATTAAACATGTCCTTGCCAGTTTGTTTAAGAGTACCTGCGTAATAAGTGTGTTCAGTGTCTCATAAATGGTGAATGTATCTAATTATTGTCGCTGTTTAGTCATTGAAAGACATTAAAAGACGCAACGGGAGAAGAGCTATTAAACGCAGGAATATTAATACAACATCTATAATGATTGAGTGCCCATTGAATAATTTCTTGGTAAAGTTTATTGGTATACTGTAATGCGTAGGCATCGTCGATAAAATACTTGCAAGAGTCAAAAGGAACTAACAGTTCGAAAATTCTCAGAAGCACGTTATACAATTTAGCTGTCGGATTCTTAACATGATCTTTAAAATTATGCCACTCTATGTCTCCGTGTACAGAGAATATCATAATATTCTCATAATCAACTCTATTTATATGAAAACTATGAAGGCCCATATTTAGCTGACTTCTGCTTCTCTACGTTAACCAATTAGTTGACACAGAGATTCCACAGTAGCAAGACTCCTTTGATCGTTTTAAAATCAAAGCACACATCTAACAAGGCCTATGACAGATTTATTGCGTTTTACTAAGAATTCCTTTCTCGCACAATATTTTTAAAGGAAATGATTAAAAATAATTAAAGCGAGACTATGTTTTAGATCCTTTGTTTGGACATTCTTTATAAAAAGAAAGAAGATGTAGAGGAAGTAGATATTGTACAAAAAGTCAACGGATTTCATTCGATATATCTACACAAGCTGTTTCAAAATTGTATTAAGGTACAGATTCGGAATTTCACAGCAATAATAATACTGCATATTTGCTGCAACATCAAAGTATGCCAACGGCCTCGATACTAAAATAAAGACGAGTTTGTATGCTCGAGAATAAATCCAAAGACAATTTTCCAAATCAATACTGAATAAATTATTCTCAGCTTTGAACAATGTCGATTCTCCACGCGTCGCATACCAATAAGACTCATCGCAGGACAGTTCCCCATCATTTAGCAAGTGCGGTCATTGTACCCGATGCTCATTGCCGTTTGATTGAGACAATGCATCGGTCCGTTACGGCCTATGATAGAAACCATGATTTTATTTCCCCAGTACTATCAACCATAACAAGAATAGCTTCCAATTCCAACCATGAAAGAACACCAATGATTTACCCGTAGTTCATTAACACTTTCGCAATTGTTTTTACGCTTCTTTAATTGTGACCAATGGTTAAACCTGTTTCCAGTTATGTTGCTTCACAATGACAACGGAGAAGCTATAAAGACAGGAAAGACCGAAACTAAACTCGGTGAATTTAAAATCGATTCAGAAAAGATGACAAATATATAAGTGTCAAGATCCTTGCGATTTAACACAATGCTATGGGTGGACCTTTAAAATACCGCATGAATACTTTTTAATGCGCCAACGATACGACCAATGTATATTGTGTAGCACATTTGACAATAGACAAATATTTTTTTCGTGAGACTTAGCTCTTGAGAGGTTCATTCTTTTTTGTGTATTTCACATAAACTACATTTATATGAAGTCGTATCTGTACGAGGACAAAGGCTAGCTGTCGCGGTCCGAAATATAGCTGACAGCTGCAGAATTTCCGAGCGAGCGTTCGTAACCTACCGTGAAACTTGCTCGCTAACCAACAAAGAGTCCGTTAGAAATTTTAACAATTCGATTTTCATTTAAATCGTCGTATCTTGACGATGCATGTTGACGCCACACCTACCGTTAAAATGAATGGGAAGCGCCGTCAATCAAAGTGCATTTTGAAGTTTTATTTCAATGGCAATGTTTTCTGCAGCCTCAAGAGGTTTTTAATAGTCTCTTGCGATTTATGTGGTCACGGTTGATCGATCACACCTTCAAGTTCAATACGTTTTGCGGACATGGTATCATTTATGATTATCTCAATAGTCGGAGTCTTTGAAATTGATTTTTGAACGATACTCGCTTTGCAGATTTCACGATGCGCTAGCCTTTCTCACTTGATTATTTTCTATTATGTTTGACCATTCTTGACCCACAGCAGGCACGAGCTGTAACATTTAGCAGCCACGCCTAAAATATATTCTATCAACTGTTCTAAAATATTCTTCTCACAGATTTTTTTCGTGAAGTAGCCCGAATATTTTGTTATCTCTAATTTTCTATTCAGATGAGTTTAGCCCAAAAATACATACGATACGGTCGGCAACTTTATTTTATAAACGAAGTTATTACAAAATATCAATTCACTATGGAATTTCGTGAATATTTTCTTAGGATCACGTCTTTATTATTATGATACCATTGTGCAACCATCTGTGATCTATCTGTCAATGTCGGGGACCTTACGAGACATTCAATTTATTTTACAAAAAATATCCTTGATAAGTCGTTACAGCAAGGCATGTATCTCAATGTTTATTTAAAATATATTATGAAGTTTATCATTCAATATTAAAGAATCATAGTTGTGAACCGCACGGTATAAGTTTATGGAGGGAAAAAAATCCTATCCCAATTTTAAATACCCAGTCAGTAGTAGTATACGTAGTACATAATTTACCTACCTATGTAAACAATTACTGTGAAGTATGTTGCCATCGCCCATCAGCCCATTATACAACATAATAAACAAATTCATTATGCATGGCTATCTCTCATTTGTTCTCTACCACCCCTTTTGATCAAAACCGATTCTATTCTATCGTAACATCGTTGTCGGAAAATCGCATTGATCAAGACAAAGGTGTTCGATATCGACACTGTCTTCTAATACTCCTAACGCCACCATGAATACTAATCTCATAACTACTTATACACTATCTTTGTGTGTTGAAATCTAACCAGTTATTGAACTGTACGTGCTTCCAACCAATGCCAAGGTTTCCGTGACAATGTGACCTCTGTGATATATGATTGCTGTTTAGGATTCTGCTCATCTCTTTTCCTACATTCAGGATCTTAGATGTTTGTGATTTCTTGACGAAACTTGATGATAAAGTTTATACGAAATTAGTCGAATTGAGCTTATGGTGAATTCTAAGTTTGAATTAAACGATAGTTTGCAGTATAACGTATGTGCACCACATATTGGAATAGTCATTAATTGCTTCATAATTGAATTTGCATTTAATGAATAAAACACACGCACTTTCTTCAAACGTTTACTCTGTTCAATAACATAGAAATAATCTAAGCGGGTCCCTTTATACCGTATTGAATATTCAATTTTACTCTCACTCTACTGTGTAATTGAGGGGAAACTTATTAGGTAGTTGTATAATCACAGATTAGTATGCGATCGGCTCCTCTGCGACACAGATAAGCTGTTCGAAACTCCGATAACGATCAGTATTCGAGTTACAAAGGCAATTGTCCGGGATTTTTTTGTCCAAGGACCATTGTATTTGAAAATATTCGATTGCGTTTTGAATGCAATTTCTATGTTGTCCTGACAGTAATAGATACTATGTCGCATTTCGTCCCCACAAAAGATAAATTGCGCATTGATACTCGATATACTTGATGTTTTTCTTCCGTGTTCTTCTTTTGTGTCGGACGATGAATACAATGGAGATTTGTGATTAGCTGTCGAATTCAGAAAAATATATCGAGTCTGTAATTAGGTGCTATAGGAATCACTGGGTCGTTTTGTGGAATATTATCGTTTTCTGTTGAAATGTTAAGATGAAAGAAACGTCTCAGCTGCATGCATTGGAATCTGAAAACAAAATTATGTAATCAGTTACTGACCACGTACGCACGCCAGAGTAGTTAATGCAGATTTCAATATTATTAATAACAGTGAGATTGTTTTAGAGGAAAGTGATCATAAACTTAGCTGGACTCAACCTAAACAATAACTGTTTAATAATTATTGCTTTACTGATAGAAATATTATTATGAAATCTGTATGAAACTGCGCATATAGGATCACATGACTATGTTTTTTAACGTGGTAGAGAACAAATAACAGTTGCTGACTTACTTGACCATGTAGAATGTTAAAAAAAATATTAAAAAGGAAATTCAGCACAGAAAACCTTGATAAATGGTAATGCTACCGATTGGACAGAAGAAGACGTTGCTAGACAATGAGTGAGCTGAAAATAAAACGCCTGCTATGCAATATCACAATTTCATGCCATTTTGTACACATCAACACAAATAAATATTGAAGCAAGATTTTCACGCTTCTTCATACAACCAAAATAGAACAGGTCCAACATAAGGAAGAAACAAAAGCGATACAGAATGCAAACGCAGCATTCGTGGAATCTACATCTCAGTGGGCAATCACTTGAAGTAAAGCTCGACGGGACTCAACATGACGACAATGCACAACCAGTAGCCCCTTATTATTTTATTCCACGGAAACCGGACAACAGCTACCAAACCCCATTGTTGTACTCATGTTTTTACTCCAACATTTGTTTTCTCCCGAAAACATAATAGGGTTACGAAACCTAAGAATCTTTTGTTCCCATCTGTTACTTACCTTCAATTATAAAAGACGGTAGCAAAATATTGTTTATTTTACAGTTGAAAGGGCTTTTAAGAGTGACATATGGACTCTTTCTGTCTGAGTGCATTCAAATTTATGGGCCCATGACCACTGAAGAATTGGGTTATTGTTTAAATTTAGAAAGCTTGTTCTGAAGAATTGTTTCTGTTGTAGCCACACACCGTCGCTAATTTATGTTAAGTTGATTTTATTTTGTAGAATTAGAATGATGACGTCTCAATGCTCCTTGTGAAGTTGTTTGAAGCTTCGTGATGGTCCATGGATCCATTCGATATATTTTATACTAGCGGTTCGTTTGTGCTTGTTATGTATTTAAACTGTTACGGAGGTTAGGCATGAAAAGTATATTTCTTTTTTTTTATCGTTCTCAAAGATAAACAGATAGGCAGAGACATAATTGCGTTATTAATATTAGTCTGGATAATTTGCTCATTATCATTGTTTAAAGTTTTCTTTTTACCAGGTACTAGTCTGTGCTTGCTTTGTGACGATCGGTTGACGTGGTTTGATTAGTAAATCATGAATAGGTTTCTTTGCACGATGAGTATCTTAGAGAATAAGTAGGGAAACGACAAAGAAAGTAGAATTAGCAATTATTTCTTAGTAATTTCTTTGATTCTTTTTTTTTTTTTATCTATTATAGGCTCGCGCTTGACCACTAAGACATTCCATTCTAAGACAAGACTCGATCAATCGTTTTTAGGTTCTTGTAAGGTTTTTGATTAATAAGCAAACTATTACAATTACTAGATACGAAATACTTTATGCAAACGAAGAGGTGTTTTTAATTCCAATATAAATTGTTATTGCATTTTGGCCGAGTTGGCAAAGGACATACTATCCCATTCACATACTGTTCAAAACTTTCATGTGCTTGGTAAGTAAAATAGGTTATATTTTTGCTAACCGACACCCGACACTACACTTATTATTTTTAAAATACTTGATAAAGAATATTATTTATAACTTGACAGTCAGACAACAATCGTACATTATATATTATATCTAGATACGCATTATGCTATAAGTAAATGTAGAATCCTCTACGTTTCCACATGTTACTACATTATATAAGATACAGTTTATGTACATTTTATTAAAATGTATAACACCAATAAACTTCTGTTTTTATTTTATTATGGTAATTAATTTCCCAGAATTTACATACCTATTCACTATGCGCATGCAGTTGGTAACTAGGTAGATGCAAGTGTCGCCTTCAGTTCAGAAGAACTGTTGTGTCGCTAGTTCCTATGAAGTGATTGCATACGAAACAGGATACATCAGAATGTCTCCAATTTCTAACTGCAGGTGTTAGTGCTAGTGTGACTGTGAAGTAAATATGAAGGTACCTAATGAACAAAAGTAGTTATTATTAGCTATGAAGACTCGTCACAGGTGACCTCAATTGTGGAAGTAATAATAGTACCAACGTATGTATTAAAACTATTAAAAGCCATACTAAGCGATTATGATGATTTCAAAATCGTGACGACATAATAATTTGAATAATACTCAGAGGATTAAACGATTTAAATAATGAATAATTAACTAGTGAAAAGTTCCCACTGCATTGTCTATGAATATCATTATAAAATACAACTTAAATAATATTTTATATGACGGAAACATTCACAAAACTACACAAATAAATATTTACATTCGCTTAATGACTAAAGGGTTGGTTTTACAATCGACAGTAACAGCTACAACTCATCATCAAAAGAACATTGTAAACAATACATTATTACTACCAATAAAAAGAAACAGCATAATTACACCAAGTTTTTGTTAAAGAGCCAACAAACCTGTCCAAATAACGGTATTACATTTATCAGTGAAAACCCGTATTAAAAAAGGGCCGTAAAAGGCTTGTTATTTAATTGCCGAATTAGATATAAAAAATATAAACCCATTAAACTCTAGAAGCTAGTTAAATAATTGTTTAGTGAAATTAGAAGGTACACATAATCTTTATTGGACACATTAGAATCGACAGGCTTTCAATGTGAAAGTTTAAAATCGAATGAAGCAATTATATGGATGGGTTCAATTAAATTGAATGAAGTGCCACATGGAATTGTGACTGTGCATTGAACGGTTTTTATTGCTGTGAGAAACAATAATTTTGATAATAAAATTGACGATTAAAGCATTGATGATAATAGCACTTAGTTGATGAATGCTGTGTGGACATGTTCTGACAAGCGATGTATATGGAAACACATGTGGTTTACTTAATGTTAATTAATAAATAATACTGTTTCGGATGGTTGTTTTAATATTTTAAGTGGATGGTTAACTTCTGATTCTATGTAGTACTAATAATAATTATAAAGCCCTTTATTCTGAACCACGCATACATAAGCATAATAACAAGTTGGTTTGGTCTAAATAATGTCCCGCAGTTCAGCGTGCCTTTTGGAATAGGCCTTTTCTAACAACTTCCACTGGCTTCTGTCTCACGCCACCCTTCTCCAGTGACGACCAGCCGTCAGCTTCAGATCATACTTCCATGTTGCATGCTGGCGTCCGCTGTTGTAGTGTCCGTGTCTGGGGTATCAGTCAGAGACAGTTTTGCTCCATTTACCTTGGGTCTCTCGGATCATGTGGCCGGCCTACTTCTGTATGTCTATTCGGCTGATTATGTCTGTTACCTTAGTTTTCTGTCTTATTTGGCAACATCTTCTCAATCTTCATCTTCATCAATCTAATCAACATCTTTTCTTTATCTTAAGGTATACTACTGAATACCCATCTCAAAGATGACTGCTGACAAATATAAAAAAAACTGATTAGATTGTATAGTTTTCACGGTAGCGTTGTTTTTTATTTAAGTTGATTTTAAAATGTTAAAATTATCATCACTATTACATGGGAATAAGCTATCAGCTCAGCCTCTAAACTAAGGCAGTCCGACCAGGCAATATTCGAGACCAGACTCAAAGCTATTTAATAACCATTTCCCACACAACATGAAGTAGATCTAGAAAAAAACTAAACCAATCAAAACATGTATGTAAGCACTAATTTAAAGTTTGAACATCAATTGTTCAGAAAAAACCACTAGCTTTTTATCACCCTAATATAAGAAAAAAACATGAAACGATTTCTCAACATCATTAAATTCATTAAGTTACTTCTAAACATTACATCTTGTTTGTTTTTATTCGCCAAAATTACATGCTTGGACAACGTTTAGACCATGATGGTGCAATTCCACTTATGATTATGACGCATAATAGTACACTTTGTATCTATAAACATACAAATAAGGCATCGGACAGGCTTACATCTACAATTAGGCACTAAAGCAATGATGTGAAGATTGTACGGATTATAAAAGCAGTACCTACTTATTTATGGGATGCTTGCATAAAAAGTAACGGAGATTTTTTGTTGAAGACGTTATTGGTTTTCGTTTTAAATGTACAGCATTATGTTACAGTTTTTGTTGGTGATTAGGGTCAGAAAGTTCAGGCATACATGAAACATTTTGCAACGCAGAAAAAAAAATGTGGTTCGTATTTAGGTCGAGTTCTTAAGTTTAAACAGCATATTTACCAGACTGGATCATTCACGTACCGGTTAGAACTAGGTAACATCTATCAGTCAAACGATTTCTTTTTCATCATTTCCAGCCTTATTTAATAGCTTGCATACGAGATAACTCGATCTTTGGAATGAAGGGAATTTATATAATAAATAAAAGAAGGCTATTTTTTATCGTCCTGGCAAGCAGTCCCTAGGGTCCGGTGATGAAATATTATTTCTTTTTGTTACTCAATCATGTCGCTTCAGATCAATCATGTTAAAATTGAGAATCCACATGAGACATCCCTTGGGTAGCTGCTTTTGTATTACCTAATAATTTCTTGAAAAAATACTCTGTCGGTTTGAATTATGACGGCTGATGAATAGCCTTATCAAGTAGTTTGTTATTTATTACTTGGGTCACTCACATTCGTAGAAATTAATGTTCAAACACTGTACGAATATTCGTATGCATTTGCAGGACGTTTACCGTGTAGGACGAAGCTTACGAATGTCAGCTTTGCATTCGATTTTTGTCTTCAGAAAATTTATTTTAAATCTTTAACGTAACATTGAAGAAAAACTGCGTTCTTAATCCTCTCCCAAGCATCATTAGATAACTACATATTTCTATTTTTTTGGTTTTTTTTTGGGTCCCTTATTGTTGGTTCGGTCTGAGGGCTCGCGCGCTTTGATGTGCGTCCAAAACCGACACCGCTTGGAAAACGCCGAATATTGTAAAAAATACTGCATATTCCCTTGCAAATGTTGTCCTGCACTTGAGTGACCAGCATTATTATCTAACGCTTGTAACGGTGCCAAAATATCGAGCTCTCAACCAGAATCAAAATATACATGATAACTATCCCGAAACAAATATTAATTATAATTATTATTCTAATTACTGCTTATTCTAGCTAAAGTAATATAAGCACCAGAGGCCCTAAACTCCATTTGCGATAACATTAGACATTAAAATAACCCCATTTTACAGCCCGTTCATCCAATTTTGACTTCTATTGCGTTGGTGATACGATAAATGGTAGCTGTAGAAAACAGTTGGTTTTGGTAACGTTGGTTTATACTTTTTATGTCATCCTTATGTTAAGGGGATGGAACTCAAAATCGGTTGAGCGGACTGTAAAAAGAGTTGTAAACATGTCTAATGTTATTTCAAATGGAGTATAGATAAGTGAAATTCTATCATCGAAAGCGTGGCGACAGAGTTTGTCAAAAAGGCAAAATTGTATGGAATTGACAAGCGATATCGAAAAATTACGCGATTAATCCCATACATTTTGAAGAAGCAAGAAGAAGAGAAGAAGAATTTTCGCTGGCATCGAATGCCACACCACGGTAAAACAAAAGCCTAAATAGAAACTGCCAATCTAACAACAATGTTTAAAGACAAAAAATCCTTCCGTGAAGTTATGCGTAAGTGAATTCTTGGATTTGAATCATATCCACGGATGACTAACCCAAGTATGAGAGGGTAACAGCTCACCATTGATTTTTCAAGCCTCACATGGCAAAGGGTGAGAAGAGGAAATCCAATAACGTGTAGTCACCCCCTGAATTTGGACAAATCGAATTCCAATTAACGTGGAAACAGTTTTGGTAAGTTCGTTTACACAAACCTTTTAGGTGCTTTTACCGTTATTTTGGATGATCGATACCAGAATTTTTGGTTAAATGGTAAACAAGCCTGCCTAGCGTCACACTTAAATGACACAAACCACCTTCATTCCATCGACGTATTCCACTTTGCGCACCCGCTTTAACGGCAACTGAGTGAATGGCACCTGAGGTATTCCATATACTTCACCTATCGATATTTTACGCAGATGCCATTAGTGGCATAATTTATTATTTAAAAATTTATTCCACACTTGACATCTACAGATCAGTAGGTACTAGTGTTGGGACGTTTATTTTAGTTAGATAGAGATAAAAGTAAAATTTCAAAATTTAAAAAACCCCCGACACAATTATCTTGCGAAAACATCCCGATTAAAACAGTAAAACGCCCATAACTGTTGAACGGCTTAACCGATTTTATTCAAACATAGCTAAGAATACTCTCGACACAATCACCTTTCAAACAAAAAAATAAATCAAAATCGGTTCATCCGTTGAGGCGCTATGATGCCACAGATAGACACACAGATACACAGCAACACACGTCAAACTTATAACGCCCCT
Organism: Orthosia cruda; assembly: GCA_964057195.1. Classification (NCBI taxonomy): domain Eukaryota; kingdom Metazoa; phylum Arthropoda; class Insecta; order Lepidoptera; family Noctuidae; genus Orthosia; species Orthosia cruda. The sequence goes on along the minus strand of OZ059836.1, from coordinate 16,087,529 downwards.
CTTTTTCCGTCGGGGGTTAAAAATCATTTGAGTTTTTAATAACATAATAAAATATAACTCCCTCTTTTGCTTTTTTAGTAATAAATGTTGAACATTATAAGCATTTATGTGCCAGAATCATCAAGAAGCATTTGCGGGCCTAGAACATAAGCGGTAGAGACTAGATACTAACGGAGTACCAGGAGGTCAGAATCTAAAATCGCCCAGTACTTTTTTACATCTCATGATTCCAGCCTCGGTAATACTTCCTCATGAGTATAATCCCCTGCTACTTAAGTTAGTCTTTACCGGTAATGATTCCAGTCCCGCAAATACTAAGACTTCTTCATGATTCAGGTGCCGTATGTGGAATAGTGCCGTTAAAGCGAATGCCCAATGTGGAATACGTCGTTCCATCCTCACCACCGTGGCCGGTCGCGACGTCCCTGTCAAGCGCGCCCAACCTTAGTTCGAGCCAGCCTGCGCAATGCTGACAAAAGGAGTTTCTTGTCCGTACTTCTCCATACAGGTACTGTCCTATTGTGTGGTTGAATCAATTACAATCATTATCCAGCCTGTACCTTTGCTATCCCTTCAGCGATGCCCTGAGCCGAGGCCCATCACCACAGCGGGTGCCCTTAGCGTGGTCGCCTAGGTTAAGCTTTTTATTGCCCTGGCTAGAGGCTCTAGTATACCAGTTTAGTCTCCACAGAATAGTCCGGTTAAGCAGTAGCCAATCACTTTGATTGAAATGATAGAAAGAAAAAACTGCCTAGCGTTTTTCCAACCTTCTTGAGGTCGGTTTCCAGTCGATTTGAATGCTACTGAATACCAGACTAAACGTTGCGACACACGACCGATTCCTATCTGATCTCCACAGCCCAGTATCTAGATAATACATACCAAGACTACAGTGCTTCTGACTGACTGTGGAAGATCTACATATGACAGCCGGAGGCTCTCAACAAGTTTTAATTGATGTCAGCGATGGCAATGCTTGAAATTCCAAAATGTAAGAGAATCACGTGATAGCGTTTGTAAAATTTAGGACATTTTTATAATATATCTTTCGCTGTGCCAAATTTCATCCAGATCCGTCGGGCCGTTTGAGCGTAAAGTAGTAACAAACACGCATACTCACAAACTTTCGCCTTTTTTTAGTGTGATAATTTGTACACATACAAACAAGTCTTCTTACACAAGCAGTGACCATCGGAGATTCTAGAACTGCCACGCTTAAGTTGATAGAATGTAATTTGTCTAAAAGCCCGGGACCAGCAACCAAGAATCATAACCACCATATCTATCCATAGGCTAGCATCGATTGAATTATTAAAATCGAACTATATTATATTTTTTGATGATCACTGAAATTCTACAAAATCTGTCCAGAAAATGGTTATCTGTGTAATTTTCGATAATTCACAAACTTAATCCAATAACACGTTGGGCTTCGATCCTTTGATGCACCGCTGCACCATTGCAAAAAGTTAATAAACACAAAAACTGCATAATAATTGATTAATTTTCATAAATCCTGTCATAACTTATCATTGGAATCCATTGATTCGTATTCAATCCTCTTCATTGTTTTGGGTCAACACAAATTATATACTGACAGCAATTCGGACATAATAATTGATACCTCTACTAATGTATGCAATTATTCCTCGAATTCTTTGAAACAAAAATTTTGTGTGACTCACAATATAAGTCATAACTTAGCCTATGAAGAATTCTTGCAACGGACCCCTTCGGACGTCAGTTTATTAATTGATTCTTAGTATGCAAGTCTGCAGTCTATAATTTATTTTAAAATACCATTTAGAAGTAAGACAGCAAGCTATTAAAATTTCGTTTAACCTTATGTTTGTTTAACCACTCAAAGGCTATAATTATCAACTCAGGTGGTTTGGCCTCTGAATTAGTGATGGGAATGTTTTTGTTTAAATCGTATCTATTAGAATATAAAATCGATTTTCGAATTCAGACAGTTATTGAACTTGATGAGACAATAAAATATTAATCGATGGTATTCACGCGAACCTCGTTATCATGCAATTGTAATATGAAAAACATTGGAATCGGTGACTTTAACTTAGCATTAATAGCTACTTCAAATCTTTAAGTATCTGTCAAATACCAGCTTGACGCACTAGAGTCGATCGAAAAGCGGGCCAAAAGGCTAATTGGTGATGAGGCACTGGTCAAATCAAAGCTCCAGAGCCTTGAACACCGTCGCTGACTTGCCAGCTTGTCGGTTTTTATCGAAAACATTTCGGGGAGTGTGCGATGGAATTGCACGATCTAATTCCACCTAGCCTGTTTCATCATCGAACTACCAGATGTACAGCGATGCTCCATCGGTACATAGTGGGCATTCCACCCATAAGCACAAAACGTTTTGGAACACTTTTATTATGCGTACGCTAAGGAGTGGAATTACCTGCCGGAGTCTGTGTTTCCCGACAGCTACAATCAAGGCATATTTAAGTCAAGAATAGGTTATTTCCAGGCAAGCGTGTTTCATCGTTGACCACATCATCGCTTACCAACAGGTGAGATAGTGGTAAAACAAAACAACTGTTTTATTTTTATGTCAAATCAAATCTACCAATGTGAAATCTCAATTTAGAAATCAACTTTGAACTTCAATAAGCTATTACAGAAGGCAATCTTTATTCTAATCATAAAAGTAGTCAATAGCCATTTAAATAAAACTGCCAATGACACATTTTAAAAATCGAATCTAATAAAATCTTCATTCTTGACATCTACTTAAACAATAATTATAGATTCGAAATTCGAATGTTAACGGAAATGTTAATTCTTGATCGATTCTGATTACACAGCGATTGCGGTGCTTAGTCTGGAGGCTGATTGAATGCGAAGGCATTTAGACTAAGTAACCAATTAGTATCTGTTTGGTCTTAACCTGTAACTAGTGTTTGCAAGAAGCAATTTGACTTTAAGATAAAAATAGGTACTGTATTTATTTCTAGACTTAAACGTTTATTTATAGGGTAAAACCAGGATAGTTGCGCCAGGGGTATAGTTGCCTCGATTGTAATTACTCCAGTTTCACGGATGAATCGCGTGCTATTTTATTAATCTATCGATAGATTTTCCAACTACCATTGATTGTATCTCATGTCTCTGTGCAATTGCATGGGAAGGCAAAATGTTAATGCCATCAAAGTTTTTGCGTGATAGATGTCCTGTTTCACGGTGATCTATCCTAAACGTAATGGGATAGGTGTTCTATAATATAGAGGTCCGGCAGAATCGCTAATACTTTAGAAACATTAAAGATAATGTTTTTGACTTTTCATAAATTTTTAGATAAAAACCAAAGTACCAGCCAGTTTTAAAAATAAAGTATTTTGCTTTTTGTACTGAGACAGATAAACCTAGAGTTTTATAATTTCAAAAAGAGTGGCAACTTTCCGGCTTTTACCCCAGTCCATAGATAAGAAAGAAGTTTTTAATTTTTCTATGGTTTGGGCACTTAGATAATTATTTAGAAGACGCGACATCGCACAGGTAATCATGAATCTTTTCAAAGCTTGTAAGAACAGTTTTAAAATAAACTTTGCATTGATTAGAATTCCGTAAAAAAATCGGATGTTCCGTTATTATTCAATCTGTCTAGCCTTTTCCCAACTATGTTGGGTTCGGGTTTCAGTCTAACCGGATTCAGTTGATTACCAGTATCTTACATGGAGCTACTGCCTATCTGACCTCCACAACCCAGTAACTGGGTAACACGGTACCCCTTGGCTAGACTGGTGTCAGATTTCAAGCTTCTGACTACTCGTAACGACTGTCAAAGATCTTCAAATGACAGCCGGGACCAATGGCTTAACGTGCTTTCCGAGGCATGGAGGATACTCGGTATGTTGAAATGGTCACCCATCCACGGACCGAACTCGTCAAGCGTAGCTTAACCTTGAAGATCGACCCGTGCGGCTGTTATTATTTAGCCACGAGCTCCTTCTTATGTTCCGTTATTATTAATTAATTAAATGTTTCGTTTCGTTAGCAGTTAAACCAGCGAATTATTTGTGACTATATTTGTCGATTTCCATCATAATCATCTTTTCAGCCGAAAGATGTTCACTGGCTGAATTTAATAATCAAAATTCATCTAAAGTTAACAAAACTAACACTTTAAAACTGTCCCGTACTCTTAACTTAGAACTCTTATTAACTGCGTTATTTATCTCAATGTAAAGCCCTATGCTTGTGGGTGTTTTAATTAAATAAATTGCTTTATCTCCTGAGAGACAATGGCGTCGGTTATGGGGGGAATTTTATTAACACGGTCCTATCTACGTCACGCGTACGGTTATACTCATTTACTTAACAAACAGAATTGATTTGCTCGATCCTAATCTTATTTTGCTCTATATTTGATTAGTATTTGTAAGGGGCGTGTTTGTTTATTACAGAGGTTATGGAGAAACAAAAGGGAATTGTGAAATACATGTATGAGTTTTTAGCGAGAAGCGAGAAGCGTTTGTTTAGTGGTTGCAAGGAGTTATTCCGTTCCAATACCAACAACTAATACCAGTGGTATTTGTTTCAACTTATATTTATTTTTTATTCCGAACGGATACCACTTTTTAAATAATTAAATTTAATGTGCGAACGAGTACTAACAACTTGAATTTGGTACAGTCAGCTAAGTCAAATCTTATTAAATTAAAGGCCCATTTTTGTACATGAAACGCCCAACAATTAGCATTTGTTACAAAAAAAACTTGTTTTATGTTTATTAATTCCGGTATTCATTTAACCAGATTGCAACATTTTTGCATAAAAAAATGTACCAAAGAGTTAAAGAGTTAAATCATTGGTTTGTGGATAAAATAAAAAGTGTAGCCAATCACTAATTTCGTTCAAAATATAATCGATTTTCTTTTCCATTGGTTTTTTATGTATTTATTTTAATGCCAATATTATTCTTTTTTTTTTACAATAATTATGGTCATTAAACAAGCGAATTTCTACTTGATTTACCATAAATTATTTAGAACATAACAAAAACGCTACTGCACAATTTAACTTGCATTCTTATCTGTTCTTCAAAAACATTAAAAATAGAATTAAAATAATAATCTTTATGATCAAGTATTTTTACTGACTGTACTTTATATCTTTGAACTTGTTTTGGTATTCGTTTAAACAATGGGATCCGTTCGGAATAGAAAATTAATATGAGTAAGAAATACCAATGGTATTAATTGTTGGTATTAGATCGGAATAAATCGTTGCAAGCGTTATGTACTGCTAAAGAGACAGAGAGAGTTGTCCGTCTGGAATTTCTGAACAGTAATCCACAGTCTGAACTTTTAATCGTTTGCTGGCAATAAGATCACCTTTTATTACTTATTCGTAAACATTTCTAGCAAAATATATGTAATATAGGTACCTTTTACCTACTAACCCTGAGTATTGAGGTGTAATGGATAATTTGACATTGATGTCAAATTCTCCATTCCACCTATTTCTTGATTTAAAATTGCCTTTTACGCAATAATATCCATAGAACTGTATAAAGCTTCTAGGAATCAACCAAGGAACAATTTTTACATTAGTATACAGTTGTTTTCCATGGAAACCTTATCAAGACAGCATTAGATTTGTTTAGAATTCCTTACACTCGAAAGCTTTGAAAAGTTCCTAGAATCTATCTGCATTAGGTGCAGCAGGCTTCAAAAATGCTCATATGTGCATTGAGTAGATATAACTATAACATAGTCCTTCTTCGCTAGCAAGGTCTGTCATTTCATAAGATCCACAAGTTTTAGGTAACTGGTCAATTCATATTGTACCTACCTATTATATACTTTGAATGTTTTTAATAATGATGGAACAGCAAAACGGTCTAGTGTGAAATAATGCACACAGGTAAATTATGACCTTATTTATCATAAATTATTATTTTATGGCTCTCAAACACCAGCGTGACGTGACTTGATGTGGCATGATGCGTATTACATTTGGTATTCCAGGTCACCTAGTATTGCCCTTCTTCTGTGAGAAAGTAATAGTCCAGAGGGATATTGCCGAACGGGATCGTGAGAGAGCCGATCCCACTCGGAGAAGAAAGCGTCGTGGCAACCTCGTCGATGCTTAACACGCCGAAAACCTCAGCAGCATAACGGCCTCTATACATCCAGCAAGTGACCTTAGGAAAGCACAGTGGACACGTGCTGTCGTGCTCGGCTAGACTCACGGCACCTCTTGTCCGTGCTAATGGTGATCACCAAGGTCCAACCCACCCACTATGTTTTAGTTGGTAGGTACCAACTAAAACATAGTGGGTGGGTTGGACTTTTTAGAAGTCCAAATGCCTTTTTGGCATTTGGACGCCGAAGGTTTCTCCCTGATAGCAAAAATTGGTTCCCTAGGCTGCGGTAAGGGTACCGTAGGAAGTAGTTTGAAGACCTATATTTGTTACAACTGAATAATATACAAATTAAAGTTTTTGATACTACTAGGTACTTGTTGGTTATTTCGTATAAATGAGGCTACAAACTTTGTTGTGGTAATAAGAGCATGCAACACGTGGCTTCAAACACACCGCCACACCGACACAATTGTTATCACAGTGTACTCGAGTGTACTACTTACTTCGTAACTAGAATACCGTGAGAAATAAACGTTGTAACGTTTTCTTATATTTGTTAACGCTATTTGCATACGGTACTGTTTTACTGTGTCAAAAGTTACGGTCGAGTCATAAAACATCAGACTGTTTAAAAAAGGTCATAAGATTTTCTTGTGGAAAAGAAAATTGGGCAAAATGTTCGATAACAGATCTGAATCTAGGCAAAAATGCATTGGACACGGCTAATTTTGACCCATCGTATTTCTTTCTGTATCTGTGTGTCTGTCTGTGGCATCATAGCGCCTCAACGGATGAACCTATTTTGATTTAGTTTTTTTTGTTTGAAAGGTGATTGTGTCGAGAGTGTTCTTAGCTATGTTTAAATAAAATCAGTTTAGCCTTTCAAAAGTTATGGGTGTTTTACTGTTTGAATCTGGATGTTTTCGCAAGATAAATGTGACGGGGGGTTTTTAAAATTTTGAAATTTTACTTGTTACTAAGGAAGTTGAGAAAACCGTTATTAGGGATGTTTCCTGGGTAGAAAAATAATAATTCTGTTATGTCAGTCAGATTATCAAATAATATTGCACCCGTATTTTTAGGGTTCCGTATCCAAAGAATAAAAACGTGACCCTATTACTCCGCGGTTCGTCTATCTGTCTGTCTATCACTAGGCTGTATCTCATGAACCGTGATAGCTAGACAGTTGAAATTTTCACAGATGATTTATTTCTGTTGCCGCTATAACAACACATACTAAAAACAGGATACAATAAATATGTAAGTGGGACTCCGATACAACAAACGTATATTACCACATAAATAAAAATTTACAAAGATAAAGCGCATCAAACTTCAGGAGTGGGGGCTTGTGACGTCTCTTTGTCAGTATAAGGTGTACCACACCGTGACGTTACACGATATTTCAACCCACTGTATCGTCGTATTTTTTTATTTACGTGGCAAAAGAAAAATACAGTAATCTAACTGACGAAATAAATAAATGCGCTCTGCGATTTTAAAATCATACAAAAGTTAAAGACCCAATTGAGTGGGCGGCTCAGCTATGTAACCAGTAACGGAGGCATTTCAATTGAATATGTAAATAAAATAAACGGTGATAGTTCCCAAATTATAAATTCCAACACGAATTATCCAATTATATAGGTATTTATTTAGAAGCAATTTTGGATTATCAGAAGTTTACCACCAATTTCAACAGAATTAAAAGAAGCTTTGGTTAAGCAGACTCTAGGGCTTAGAAGAACACCGTCACTAGACAAAGTAGTATTTTATCAGCGATAGAGGACGCCTCGCGGTTTCACCCGCGTAGTTCCCGTTCCCGTGGGAAGACAGGGATAAAAAGCCTATGTCACCCGGGGATAGAGTAGCCAACGGTGAAAGAATTTTTGAAATCGGTCCAGTCGTTTTGGAGCCTATTCGGTACAAACAAACAAACAAAAAAATCTTTCCTCTTTATATTATTGGTATAGATATCAGCTATAATGATCTTTAATAATAGCCTAAGATCCGAGTGCAGAAATCTTTTTTTATATTATTACTAGCTGAACCTCGCGGTTTCACTCGCATCTTTGATTACTACTCCGCTCCTATTAGTCATAGCGTGATGTTTTATAGCCTATAACCTTCCTCAATAATCGGGCTATCGAATAATGAAATAATTTTTAAAATCGGACCAGTAGATCCTGAGATTAGCGCGTTCAAACAAACAAACAAACAAACAAACTCTTCAGCTTTATAATATTATTAGTATAGATTTATAGGCTCGTGTTTGACCACTATCTCACCTGATGGTAAGCGATGATGTGATCGACGATGGGGCACGCTTGCCTAGAAGTAACCTATTCACTCTTGACTTAAAGAATTCCAGTTTGTAAGTATCAGGAAATACAGACTCCGGCAGGGAATTCCACTCCTTAGCTGTACACACAATAAAAGTATTCCCAAAACGCTTTGTGCGTACGGGTCCACCATATACCGATGACGCATCGCCGTTTGTCTTGCAGTCCGATGATGGAACGGGCTAGGCGGAATCAAATTGTGCAGTTCCATCGCACACTCCCCGAAATGTAACCGATAAAAAACCGACGAGAAATCTGCAGGAATCAGAGTTTTGATTAAACTTAAATTTCATGAATGATACTTGATACTAGAATAGATTGCTGCAGGGTTGCCTGGAATTATTTAGTCGCAATAGCTTTAATCAAAATAAATTGGAATTTATGTTTGATAATTAACACCTAATATAAACGTTTTTCAAGTGAATTCAACGTCATTTGATAAAAAACAGCTGATGAAAATAAGACAAAATAAGATTGCCATCTCGTAAGCCGCAATCTGTGGTGAGTTTACCTGCAAAACCTGGCAACCCATAAAAGGAGAAGTTGTTAGTGAAGTCTAGAAGTTGTTAGTGGTACTACGACCGAGTTAAAAAAAAATACGAAAATCTAGTTGCGGCTAGATGCGACCTGAGGCAATAGACAAATGACACTCTATCATCAATGGATGATCAATCCTTTAGAAAGGCGTTCAATTCAACTGACGATCTCTTTCTTGGCCTACCACATCGCCGGTTCCTGTTAATCGGAATCCAGTCAGTGGCTACTTTTGCCCAATTCTGCTGCGACATGCGGCAGATGTGGTCTGTCCAATTGCACTTTAGTTTGGCGAGTCAAGGCAAAGTCAAGTTTAATTAAAACAAATTAGATGCCCGCAGTTTTTGCAGTGGAATCACAGTCTTAGGCCCTTTTGCGAGTCAATCTCATATATTTTGGACTGTTGGCAATCGTCATAGTTATCACCTGCAGCAGTGATTTTCTATCAAATGTCATGGAGCCTTTGGTTTCGAATTTCTAGTTGGCTTTTATAAAATTATTAAAAGAAAATTCAACAGCAGCTCAAAAGATTGGAATTTGGTTCACCCACTTCTTTGTAGAACAAAAACGTAATGAAATAAGAATAATGAAAACCTTCTTTCACACCAAGAGTTCACATAAATTCATTTGTTTGATCATTGTTATCTCATTCACGGTTTTTCCGCGAATTCATATCAGTGTAATAAATAACACATGGTGACTTTGTAATTATTTTTCTTTCTTTACATTTTTTTTTTCTTTGTATTCACGAGATGAATAACAAACGCCATTAGAATAAAACAATATTAACAAGAAAAACATTGGAAAATCCTTGACGACAGATTTCCTTGTCGATTACAGAAGTCATTAGAAATTAAAGATCTAGGTGATAATGATAATTATAATGTTTGTTTGTTTATGATTCTTCGTTTTCGACAACGAGTTCCGAAATTGAAATTATTGTTCCCTTTGTAGTGTTTTTACTTCGTAGTCGTTTGCATTTTTTTGTAAAAAAAAAATCTGGTAATGTAGTTTTTGAAAACAAAATATTGCAAATAGTTGAGAGCTGAAAAACATTCGCATTATTATCTCGTAAAAAGTAACCCTGAAACGTTGACCTTTATCAAAACATCATCAATCAAATTTGTTTGTCTACATTATGTCAGATAGATCTTCATAGAGATTGGTGATGTCAGCTTATACCGAATTTTATTTTTTTCTTACAAAATAATCTTTCATTAATATTGTTTGGGGATTTCTGTAACGTATCTTGGAATTAATAGTGTTGATGTAGATCGAATTTGATAAATATATAGTTATAAAATCTGATGCTTCTTTCCTATATTTTTTTTAACTATATTAGGCCAGTTAATATCACACGAAGTAGATTTGTACATTTTCGTTCAAAATGTGAAACAACACTATTTTAATCTCACTCACAGCTTCAATTTGTGTTGCTTCATCATTATTCGGTATTCAGGTTTTATTGTAAAAAAATATATTATAGATAATTTTCTTCTCTCAGTCTCGCGAGAATATTAATATCCTTCCTCAATAATTAAGTATGATTACCCATCTGACTCATATTTAAATCATACTCAAGGAAAATAAATATTTGCTCTTACAAATTCTCCTTAATTACAATGAATAATCTAAAAGCAAATATTTTGTTACACTTGTACATAATTAACGTTTACGGTTATTATAAGGTCTATAAGTAATTTGTATTATCTCATGTTTAGAGTCGGCGCTATTTAATTTAGTCTATATTATGCTCTATTAATTTGATAGATAACTACTGTCTTCTGACCTTTGAATCTTTCCAGTAATCAATATTATTGAAGACTAATGCTTCTAGAACATATGACTCAGAGTCCTGAGAACAATCATTTTTTCTGTTTCACTACTATGAAGGGTACCTACAATTTTACTCTCAGATAAATCCTACAAAAACTATAACAATGATAAAGCAGACAATTTGTTGGATGACATAAATGTTTTTTTATGATGGCTGAACACATAGAAGCAAGTATCCCAACCTACTGCATATTCATCATCGACTTCAAGCTATTTTCACTTACTGTTGCGCATGAGCAGAATTGCAAGAAATATACTGGCACCTGCTACTTATTGTAGGCAGCCAGTTTTAACAACATCTTCACATTTCGAAAGTATCTACTGGAACCTGTTTGCTTGTCCCATCTGAAGGGTCTATTTGCATCACAAGCAAACCAAACAGTAAATACTAAATCTTATATCAGTTATATCCCATACAAAGTACGTTATACGTATACAAAGTGTACGTTACAGAGGCAGATTTATAAACTCCGGTTGCAATATAACATCACAAAAGAAACAAATTACCTATGATAAACGACATTGGAATAAAATTCATTTATATCTAACATGAGACTTTCTACAATTCGACAACGTAACAAAAGAGTTTACCTCATATTAGACGCGTAAATATCCACTCGGTATGCGGCATTCATATTTATAAAGTCAGTAAATTGCTATCGGGCGTAATGTAATAATATGAATTTACATAAATTTTCTATAACATTTACATTAGGAATAAATGAATTGCTGGTTGAATGGTGTCTTGGCTGGAAAGGCGCTTCGTACTCGCCCAGAGTCGGCCGCATAACAGAAATGTGTAAACCTAATAAGTAAAACGGTTGGTTTTATTTATTCTGTTGACCATATATTTCCTGAAGCAGAGTAAAAGTAATAAAGTAGGGGTGGAGTGGTAATCAAAATGTTTTCTCTTCGTAGCTGTTAATTATGTTTTTAGCTTTATGGCTAGTTTAAATTAATCGGCACGAACCAACTGCGGTTTAATGGATAGGTAAAAAAAAGGCATATTTTATACCAAAATTACCTGGTACATCATACCTACTTAGGATCTTATTAGTATGCATTGTCAGCGAAATTATCAAGACGAAATAAAGCAAAACGTATTTTGTTCAACAAAAAATTGATTGCGTATGAGTCTTGACACAAAAAGAAGAAGATGAAATAGTCAAGAGAAACCCATACCTCTAAGTACTAAAAGTGACAAGGAGAACAGAAATACTAAGTAGTAATATGCAGCCCAACTTACAAAGCAGCAAATTCAAACAGCCCATTAAGCTCCACGACATACTTGTACCTAAAACCACAGGTCCACCCACAATCTCGCAAGCTCACAGAAAAGTTAAATATTATAAAATTTAAATATTATAATGGCCGGTCCACGAATCACGAGAAAATAGTCAGAACTGTGATTTGCATCGCGGCACAAAATACTGAATGTGAATTTTACTTAATCTAACTTTAAGTTCTATCTACGGCCGTCACGGCTGTAACTTTTCATATTTTAGAGGCGAAATGGTTCGTGCTGTAATTCTGGATTCAGAAAAATGTGTAGAACTGAATTTTTTTTTCGAAGCCGTCGAACTGGTGCTAGTACTTTATCAACCACTGTTTGTCATTGGTTTGTAAGTTTTAATAGTTTTAGTTATTAATGTCAGTAGTCACTTATCGATTAGAGTTTAGTATACACAATTAGGTAAGCTTGACATTTAGAACCAAATTAATAGGTAAATTTGCCCTTTCTATCATTGGTTATAGTCACTGGTATTCATACATCTCTATACTAACGGCGATTTATCTCTGCAAAAATATCGTATTGTGTTAATCACGGTGTTAATAAATCAAAGCACAATAGCTGAAAAAGGGACATTGCACACATCATTATGAACAGCTTTTACTACGGAACTAACCCTGAAATCGAAATCGCAAAAAAACAACTGCCCCTTACAAATTATGTTTGGATAACTGATAACTCGGAAAAATACACTAAACAGCTGATTTTGATTCGTGATCTCTGTTTTGGTCCCGTATGTTGTTTTAGTTGTTTATAATGATGAGTACAATATCCCCTTTTTAGGAATTGCGTTATTTCAGTTAGAACTTGCATAGCTTTTCAAGCAAAATTATTGACTTCCTTTTCGTAAACTGGTATTGTTACCATCCCACACTTGACTATTAATTTCCAGATCAACAGAACTAATCAACCACATGAACGCAGTAAAACATTGTACCTTGTTGATTAAAAGCTAGGTACGGTAGCAAATTTTACTAGGCTATAAAATGCTAGGTCCCATGATTCAAGGATCTACCTAGCTTATGATTTATGACTAGGTATTAAACTTTAGCACCCATTGGAATTACTTACAACTTTATTTTCTTTTTGTGTAGGATATAAATCAAAAGAAGGCAAAGAAAGAAAGGAAAAGAGTTTATTTATCACAGAAAATTACTTACCTATATATAAATAAATTTTGAAAAGAAAAGATGGTTGAATTGTGTTAGGAGGGATATGAAAGAAATGGGAGTCAGTGGCTTGACAGTTGATAGGAAGGAATGGAAGAAAAAACGTGTTAAACCAACCCCAAGTAACATGGGACAAGGGCAGAAAGATATTGATATAAATCTAATCTTATATTATGAAGAGGTAAAATGGTATATTTCGTACCCCCAGAATAAAAGTGACCTAACTCAAAATGCCTGTAATCTCTGATTTTCCTAGAAACTGGTCTTAAGGTTCCCCTAGTCAACGGCACGAACTATTTTGTGCGCGGGGTTAAAATGCATGCTGTCTCATCCGACAACACGTGCGAAAGAGATTGATGCTGTTATGAGCAGTAAGAAGCTAGTTCTTGTACGAATTAGCAATTTTGCAAATTTGTAGCGAAATGGATGATGCTTTAGGACGAAAACGAGCGCGCGAAATTTTATGAACAGACCTTTGGGAGTCTAGATATCATGAAAAAACTTCTGAATGTATATTTTCAAAATAAAATTATTTGCATTGTTGAATTACTAATCTATCCCTGTATGGAGGCCTCTTTGCAATTTTCCTACTTCTTATGGTATTTATTTCCGCCCAAAGATGCGTTAAAATTGTTGTTGAAATATGGAACTTTCGACGCTCATAACTTTCAAATATTGTATTTTTACACTTTTCTGTTTCCATACAGGGCTAGATAATGATGAGACAAATTGATATAATTTTCTTATTTTGAACGTACAGCGTCAAACCGTGGAGTAATAGCCAGACTACGTTTGTATGAAAGAATTTTCGACTAGTGTAACCTTAACACGTACTCTAAAACCTTATGTTGAAAAGAGCCCGATTAAGAAAGGCAGAGCCTCAGACATTGGTCACTAAAACAAAATCAATTGCGTCAGAGGAGCTCTCGAGTGGACTTGCATAAAATTAACGGATTTCGGATTGTGCCAGTTTATTGCAAATACTGGGAAGGTAGGTCAATTTATTGTTTATTCTAAACTCGCCCTTTTTAAATAAGTCTCTTTATAACAAAATATTTATAACATTTTATTTTCCGTTTTTAGATTAAGTCTCTTTAGTAATAAAATTCGGATTATATATTTTGATTAAACATGGGGGAGATATATTTAAATTTACTCAACACTACTTAACTTTCTTGCTCATTTCCCAAAAGTGCAATTTTTGAGTTAGGTCACTTTCACTTTATGATCGCGATTTGTTTGCAGGAAGTAGGAATAATCTGATTACGATATCCCATAACCGATTTAATACACTATCGCTGTTTGTCATAGGCTACTTATCCAAAAAAAAAAGATAGGCCCCGGCAACAAAAACACGAGAAAAAACCAAGTAAATTGTAGGAAAATTTTGACTATTCGTCGTGGCTTTACAAAATAGGCTCGTTAATTTATAAGACGTGTTTGCTTATTTGCTAAAGCAGTCATTTAGTACATAGATTCTGATAGAAACGAATAGAGTCTGTCTATTCCACATATTAACATGTGTATGTTTACTTCAAATACTACCAAACCTCAGCTGTTACTGTTAATAGACATTCCTACGTAATTGTAGTCTCGAACGAATCGATATAATTGATAGCGGTTTGAACGTAACCATACCAAAAATTGTAACAGTATTTTAGAATATTGTAGAATCGAACCCATCTATCATCATTGAAAGTTATAGAGTACTCTTGTCAAAGTTGTCTGAAAGTTATTACAAAAACACTGATTTGATTAAAATATAAGTGGTTGGAATACGTACAGAGTTGCCTCCGATAGCGATAAATATAAGGAAAGATATAATGTGATTAAACAATATACGGAGACAGTCTGCTCTTAATTTGATAATCGCTTTACGAGTCTGATCAAAAGAGCAAGCGACCATCAATAAAACAACAACAACAACATTTTAAAACCGTCATTAGGAACAATCATTACCAGGATATAACCATAAATGCTTACATTGTCCATCAACAAATATTCAGTCATAAAACCTACATCGGAAACTCCAATATCAACGCGTACATCAGTTGCGCAAACGCAGACCGGTAATCCGGTTAGATGTATAAACGCATTAAAATTCGTGTTGAATGAGTAGAAATGAGAGTTCAGTCGGAGAATGAAGCCGTCATTGACATTGCTTGTAACTATTACCGACACGTTCTAACTGCACACTGAAAGTTATTGGTTTTAGTTTCACTGTTATACGGTACGACAAAAAGGGACAGCTACCTTTTGCCTTATCACCCGTCACTAGATTGCATTGATGACGGATTATTTTCAGACAGTAATTTAGCCAGCGTAATTTTAGCCAGGTATCCCCGCTGCTACGTGTAGGTGCGTGGGGAAGCTTATATTTTTTTGCTATATTTATCATATATTAATGTTTTTAAGATATTTTCCTTTGAAAAATTTACCTTATAATCAACCAACATCATAATGTGGTTCAGAACCATATCTAAATAACATTATTTAAATATGGTTCTTATCTATATTACCTTCATTAATGAACTTACAGACATAGGAAATTATTTCTTGCTTCATCTGGGCATGATGAATGATTTACAAAATATATAAAATTTGTACAACAGACATAAGGCTCTGTTTGTTTATCATCACCTTCATGCTCATATCCCATATTATTAATTCGGGTCAGCGCAACATGTTTGTATGCAGGCATTTAAAAAATCGTATCGTCTATCAAACTCCAATGGAAACACACCGTTGTAAACCAGTACGCGACAAGCTCCAGCGACAACAGCTCCAATACTCGCATAAAGTACTTCATACTATACGTGTGTAATTCACCGATTAATTAAAAGTTATACAAGCGTGACCGGTGTAATTGCCTAGAGACTTGTGTTACGTTTAGTGCATTCACTTTTATTGGCCCGCCTTTATGCCTAGCTAAGAAAGTGGGTGAATTACCCAGTACGATCGTTAAGTTTCTTTATTTCAAATTGCAGTTCAGAAATTATTCGCCGTGTATGTGCAATGTGAGGTCATCTTTGATAACACAAAATGTGTTAAGGGTGATATGCATTCATCCAGTATTTCTAGTACTTCTATTCTTAAAGTGTTTACAATGTTTCAGTGTTCAGTGTCACTAGGTTTCAGCGCTGAACTGAAATACACTTTCAGCCAAAAGTCGTATTCTATTTGACATAGGCCTCACCCAAGCGTTGCAACATCAACCAGGTTTTGAGCTTCTGCATCCACCATATTTATCAGGTCATCGATCATTGAAATACCTACTGAACTATAAAATAATTGATTTTACTTGTAATCGAATGGCTCGCATTTAAACATGAAATGTATTTTTGACCGTAAGTTTAGTAATCACAATCTTCTAAAATCAAAAACATGAGTAAATGTTCAATGAGTTATTGGTTGCCTACATGTTTACTGGTCCAATTACGGAGATATCCATCGATATCACCAGATTAACTGTGTTCGCATTACTGATGCGTTAACTAACATGCCCTAAATGGCCAATACACCGGAATGTTCAGAAATTATCAATACTAAACAAAGTAGGTATAACGCTCTTGTTGTTACTTCAAAATAAAAGAAGGACAGTTTGATGGGATACATTATAATTTTGCTTAAAGACTGCACCTTTATTCATTCTTTTTTTTCAAAACAGACTATAGTTCATGTATATAAGTCGTACAATTACTTTCCAGAAGTAAATACTTACAAGGTTATTTTAATAATAAAGCAAATATTTTTGGTAATGCGTTGCATATAGCTAGTCTTTATTGCAAGGTATTTTCATAATAATATAGTTGACGAATTAATATTTTCTCTCTGGCCAGTAAGACACTCAGCCCAGAAAATTACCAAGCTTAACACTATATACAGGGTCGCTAAAGCACCATAAACGCGACAGAAAGTTATTAATGTTCTAATTTTAGGTGAAGTTAAGCTAATATGACCAACAGAGAAACATTCCGAAATAGAATGCCATAACACTTAACGGAGAAGGATAAAGAAACTAAAGCGAACGAAAATGTTCACGCTTATAAACTTGGTAGTACTAACTTTTCAATAAGAGAAAGGAATATGGGCACTAAATTAAATACGGCCAGAGCTAAACATACACATTTTTTAAAAGCATAGCTTGCATAAAGGGTTTTAAAGTATCAGTCTTGATTTTGAACAGATACGATTCGTTGCCCAGCAATGTAGTGTTGTCACAAATATAGCACGCAGAAAAAAGCTTGAAGCGGATTAAAAGACACGGATACTCCTCTAAATCTAATATTCAGTCCTCATTTTGCTCCTCCTTTTCTTACTGGGAGCAACACGGAAAAGCTAAACGATGTTAGCGTAGGCGCAATGTATGACTTGCCCATCCAAGTAAACACTACAGCTTCACCTCACAAGAACACAGAAACGAGACAATTTGAGTATCACACGAATGAGTCACGTCCGGCTAATTGTTAATAAACAGTAGCAGAAGCACAGGCAAGCAGCCGAGGTGGTCTTTGTTCAACAAGTTAACACCTACTCCCGCCGAATGAGCTTGATAAATGTTTTTATTGCCGTGCACCACAAGTGCAACAATTCAACCAGAGAAAATTACTTTGTGCATAACGAAGCTCAAACAATGGTTAATAATGTTACGGTGTGTGACGAATCCAGGAGCCCAGTAGTGCCATACAATATCTACAAAATGGCACCCGCTGCGAATAAGGACACAAGTCTAGAATGCGTAATTTCGGGGAATTCGATGGTGGCAACGTGTTGGGTAAAATTTTGGGTGAAGTTGTGCAGAATAGTATTTCATTCATCATTAATTTCTTCCATGTCATCGAAAATTTTTTATGGATCATTCGCGTGGAGTTACACAAAGTCGATACATATTAAAGATTTTTGTAGGTTGGCATTTTTTGTCTATTCTCAGAATGTTGTCTATGATAAGTTTACCTATTTATCTTACGAAAATGAGTTCTTGGTATTACCTTTTACCCAAAATTTAATGCAAAATAATTAATATTCCATTAACATTCACGAAACAAAAACTGTATTTGAAATTAGGCTTTGAGTACTAATTAATCATATAACAAAAGAAGTCAGCCCGAAGCATTTTTATTCACTTTATGAATAAGTCAAATGCAGATAACCTTTGGAGAGCGAAAGGCGAAAAGAATTTGAATTCATGTTTTATGTTTCAAAAAATAAAATGTGTTAAAGTTAAAACCATTTTTGGTTTCATGCTCTAAACTAAACAGCTACCTACGCATAACAATGCAACTGCGTGAGCTGCTGACTTCAACACAAATATGTCCACGATTCGCGACGCTACCCCATAAATTAAAGAGATAAATGGTTCACCAACAATGGCTAAATAAACCGTCCTGTTTCTTATAACACTCGAAAATAAGCTTTGTTTGGTAGCCCCGTAAAAAGTTGAAATGTCCATACGCGCGGACTTACAATGGATCAGAATATTTAAGGGGAGTTTAATACACGCGTGGGCACGTCGATTGCTGCAAAAAATTTGAGCGCAGCATTCGATACACTATTTTATGGACACTTTTGGTCTATTAAATATCTTATACGCGACATAATAGCATTGTATTCTGGTTTCTATATTGCAAGTTATTGGAATAAAAATGTTACAAGTCTTTATTTGGGTTAACATAACTTTTATAGTTGAGTTTATTCCCTCCATTCGATATTTTATAATATTTAATAAGTTTGAGTTTTATGTTATTTGTTCACACACACTCAATAACTGTGTGGTAATTTGATGGTACTTTACTTGCATAAACTTATTTTACGACTGAAGATTTTATTTGATACAAACGATTTGAAATAACAAAATGAAATATATAAATAAAACATGGCGGTTGTCATAATGCATTGAAGAACAAGTATGTTTTTAGAAATATAAGTTTAGACTTAAGAAAATAAAACCACGATAATCAATTAGTGAAAGCAGGTAACCCAGAGTACTAGGAAAGCATATCTTCAAGGAGGTCACTCTTGAAATTAACCCAAATACAACTGTATTGAATGATTCCACCTAAACATTGGTGTGGTTTCATAAACTCTTATAGAGATCACAAAGCCGAGTTCTCATAAAAACGGCCATGTATAAAATAAGTGTTTACTTTGTCGGCGGGAGTGCTTTGAAGTGGCTTCCATTTCTGTTCTAACCAACCCTTCTAACATGTGCGGAGATAAAGATGAAATGTAACTACTTGTACACTCTTTCCCTTTCAAGATTTTAATCGAATATTTATATACGTATAGTCTTAGAAAGTTACCTTCGTGGTAATATCGAAATTGATTTGCATATCGATAAGTAGTCATAAAAGTGTACGAAAACAGCGTCTTGCAGTAAAGTTGGTGAGGATAGAAAAGTGTGTTATATTTGTAAGAAACAGAAACAAATATCATAAAAAGGCAAAATGCAAGGTACCGTTAGTTTTTTACAAAAACGAGGAAACTAAACGTTGGAAAGCTTTAAAGTTTTCAACGGACATGACATGTTCAAGTTTCTAGTAAACCACATAGTACGTAAGCGACGCTGCGGTGAACAGAAACCGTTTTTGTTTGCATGGTCTATGACGTATTTACCTAGCAATAGAACGTAATGGTTTCCTCACTTCCAAAAGAAATTGATCCAAATTGATCTTGATATCTATTTTTATTTAGATATTATAGACCTTCTTCTTCTTTAGGACCGATGACACCGCTAAGCAACCTCAAGGTTAAAATGTTACCAATGACACTACTGTACCATCCCTTGATTAAAATCGTTCTCAACTTTGAGGTCGAAACTAAAACAAAAGACAAAACTTTCACCAAATTCCTTCGATCGCTAAATGCCAATGGTTTTCCAGCCAATTACCTCAAATCTCTAGAACCTAACTTATTAACGAAAGCACGATCCCCTGCACCTTGCACCCTGACATCGCAAGATGGATCTGCCGAGCCCCCGTCCACAAATTACATGAAGCAATTTTACCCACAATTTTTGCAATGACATTACTGCAGCGGAATCTCACCCACGATGTTTGGTTGTAAACTGTTGTGGAGCTACGAAAAAATGCAGTACAACTCACAAAAATAACTTGAATTTCGCATATGTCAAACAAAATATAAAAAAAAACTATATATAAAATTGCAGACAATATATAAATTCTAACGCTTTCGACGAGGCTTAAATCTGGTCTAAATATATATAATTTGGAACCATCGGTACGATGAAGAAGAAGAAGACATAAATTGTAAGACCTCAAGCTCGGAAGTTTGGCTGATTTACTTGTCTACAAAATTTTATTGAAATGTCAATTAATCCAGGGGTTAACCCAAAATATGTTTTGGAATTGCCTAACAAACTCAAGAGTTTCTAACGCTTATGTTACACTAAATTCATTTTTAACGTAGCAAAATTGCTACATCAACGTTCTAACTTTAGCAGTTTTATTAGCGCTATATTTTATAGACTTCTAATATATTAGAAGTTCAACCAAAACGAATCTCTGTACGAAAAGTTGCAAAATTTTTGATGAAACTTGCAATAAAGAATGAGATGCATATCCTAAAAGTTTCGTACGTTATGATGTTGCATCAGTGTTTCTTTTGATTGATATTAATAAAGCATTTCCAAGGTTAAATGTTATTGTTATGAACATTTCGAAATGCAATTTCGAATTTGTTGATTTGGTCTTTTAAATTTCTTCCATTTTAGTCTATATTATATGACTATTTGAACTTTTTTGGTTTATAATTTAATTTTGAAACGGATATACTTTTAGCCATGGAATTTTTCGCGACTTTCTTAGCTCCATGGCATGTCTCCCCAAAAGAATTCGTCCACGCATCGCATCCTACCCTCTGCAATACATCCCCTTGAAATTTTAGGGGAACGTAATCATTCCCTTTGATTCCTGTTCCGTCCTATTCAATTAGAAGGCGTCTCTAACTTACTTTTATAAAAAATAGTTTCCTAGTTAGATTTAGATTCTGCCGTACCGACAAAATCACGGTCATTATGATTATTAAGGGCTCTACAATTAAAATTAAATTATATAATTTGGATTGCCAAGGAAGTCTTTGAGGAAGTGAAAATGCAAGTAATTACTTAAATTAGTGTTTGGTTGTCAATTACTAATCATTTACTATTCAAAATAATCTATTATTTAATGAGGACAGATGATATACGCGCAAAATATACATACGAATAAAAACTTAAACCAATGAAAAACTTTACAAGGTATAAAGTCTCCTATCTCAGCATAATGCTGCTATATAAAAAGATCAACTAAAAAAAACAGTGTAATAGCACTATTTAGGTATTATTTTGAGATGCCGCAAAGGCACAATTAGGAAGGTACCATCTTGTTCAATCCCAGAAGAAAACAATTACGGATAAGGCTTAGTGATCGCTTATCAAAGTCACGCTATTACATATAAAAGGCTTAATAATTACGATAAAAGCCCTTTCAAATTCTGAGAGTATTCAAAGTACAGAAATGCCTAATTTTCCCAAATCATACATGCTTTTAGACTAAAACAAATTGATGTGCATTATTGCTCAAGATTCGCTTCCTTCCTGGCTGTCAAATGTGCCAACGAAAAGGGAACAATGGAGTCTCTATTGTAGCATTTTCACAAATCCCGTACTGACATAGTCACTTCCTGGATCTCTGAGCCGTATTATCTGGGTATACCGAATCGGGTCAGCGCAGTGAGAATGGGGTGACTACGAAAACTAGGAGCTATAAACGCTGTATTGTTTCTTGCTATCTTATGAAACAGAAATTGAATTTCAATGATGATACGATATTTTTATATTTCGTCTGTATTTTATTGTAAAAAGTACAGCAATGGTTGTTTTGCACATTGAATTATTTACCTGAAACTGGACTTATTTAGGCACTTGTCCCACCGCCGATGATAAGCGAGTAGCGAGTAAAGCTAGAAACTAAAAACGAGTTGGCGAGTAGCGAGTGTGTAGTTCCGATGGTTTTGTCGCTCGGTTATAAGCGAGTGTTTTTGTGCAACGGGTGATTACACGCACCACTCGCTCGGGGCGGCCACACTGTAGGTAGAAATTACCGCTGGTTAGTCTCTCGGCGTGAGTTCTGATAGCCAAGCGAGCAAACGAGCATCGCTGAGCGAGTATCGCTGAACGAGTATAACTTTGATAGCTCTTGTCGCTGCGACAAACTTGTGGTGAGAGAGTACACGCCGACAGTGTGAACAGCCAGCGATCAACTATTACTATATATGTCTCTTTTATCGTCACAGGATCTTATATCTTTTGTATACGTTCCTTCACCGAGAAAATAGTTGATAGCTAATCGCTTACTCGTCGGCGGTGGTATATTTTCGTTAAATTTATCGTGTTTAACTTTATCCCCTCTCAGACTGCTATGGTTCACTACCTACCAACGGAACTAAGACCACCCAATTCAGTGTCAAAACACCATTTTGTCCCATCATCAGTTGTGACAACAATCGCAGATTATGGCCATCCATATTCCGATCAAATAAGCACGTTCATAGTGGAAGTTTACTAAGAAACACCGGTGATAAAATTCACACTTCTTGCACGTAAAAACACCCAAAGTTCACACTTATGGGCAAACGGTCGCGTGAGTTTGTTCCGGCCTAATGAGGCGGCGTCATTCATTGCGCAAGCGCACGTCGGCGTATTCGCCACGCTCCGGAACAAATCGCACCCGAATACGGGCGTGTGTGGATGATGGTGTGATTTTTAGTCGTAATTGAAATAGATTGGTCGCTTTCGACTAGGTTTTGTGTGAAAGTTGGTATTGATTTAGATGAATAAAAAATATTTTGAGACCAGCATTTGAAACTACTAAGTTTCCCATGGTGATGGTGTAAAGTGACGTGTGTGTAATCTATACTCAGTATTAGGTGATTACGGGTGGAAGAAGTTGCCTACGGCTATTTATTTTTGCGGTCTCCGCGAATTGTCAGTGGATTTCTAGAATCTGAGCTACATGTGGACTTTTCAATAGACATATAAATAATTTGTTGAATTTAGTGACTACTATAGTAGCAGTATAAGCTTTTCATGTATCAGGTAGAGATAGTTCCAGAATATAACGTTTATGAGGGAGGATGGTTTACAGCTCTTATTTGTTAAATTCGCTATAAACAATTATGCAGCCTGCTGTCTTGCCCACAAGGAACTTATAATTAGTAGACCTATGTATTATATTAGAATGGTTTTTTTATATGGAACCAGTTGCTCTCTTTTCACTGCATTTCTCTTATCTATTCGATTTGAAGTGATTAGAACCACTCGACTGATTTTCGGATATGTTTATCGTATCTTTGAATAACTGACTTATCCGGGCTACTTAAATGACTGAATCAATAGTCTTTAATACAAACATTTGAATTAATTACCCATGGATAACTTCCTTTTACCGTTAATATTTACACAATACTCGGCTGGAAGTATTTAACTAATGCGTCGTCATGCATAATAAGAAAGTAAGTAGGTACTTACTTATTATTATGTATTGAAAGATTCTAATTGTGCATTTATAATGGCTCATTATAGTCTAATGGGTCTCTTATTAGTTAATATTTATATAGTGTTATTTATTCTATTACGGTACATGACACTTATATGCGCTTGGGTATTATCGATTTTCGTTGAAATACAAAAATTGTCAATGACGTCCTAATACAAAATGTTACCTGGTGCTTTATGGTTTTAGTTTGTAGAAATAGGAAACAGAAGTTTCGTCTCGAAGGTAATATAAAGGCAATTAGAAAATTCATGATTGGTACTGCAAATAGAAAATTATTTGCCAGGACATGATGATTTTTTGAGAACAATAATAGAAGCTGCCAGAAGATTTCTACAAGCTAAGTGACATTTGTACACATATCAATAGACATATATAAAAATAGGCTAAATACCTACTGATAAAACCATGCCCTAATTGAGAAATGGAATCCAAACCATCGATAAAACAATCAAGATTTATAGTAACAACTCTTAAACGATAGATAAAAATAGTGGACGTCAAGTCAATCAAGGTACGTCTTAACACGTAAACGGCAGTAGTATATCGATTTTAAATGCAAATACGAACAGCTGTTTATCGTCTGAATGATTGCATTAAGCTTGCTTCGAGCTTAATTACCTTGTGTGGGCGATGGCTCGGTTTCGTCTCGAGACGAACGCCAATCTAGGAATGACAGACTTACGACTGTTACGGATTGTAGGACAAAAACCGGTATTAATTAATTAGATGATGTGATAGTGGAAAAAAGGGTTAGTCGCTAATGGTTTGAAGGCTAGTGATGGGTATAGGATTAGCGCTTTGACTTAATTGTATTGAGGTTTGACATGGAATCTTGACAGTGTTTGTTCACTGTGACTGCGATTTAAGGGTAGCAGTATAATTTAATGGAAATGTGGAGTTGAAGCATGGCAAGATCATTTCTGTTTATTTAACTGTTTTTTTTTCATGACTTTTACAATCTCGGGACCCTTGAGTCCCGTTCCTTTGAAAGGCGGGCGAAGGACCAAAGCCAACTCGCAGAGGCCTTGTTAGGCATGTATCAGGCAATGTGACACCAACCGACGATTATCCCTCTATGTACTGCGTAAGTTCACTCAAGGGCAATCCCTAGTTGCAAAATATGGAGAAAAAATATATTAGGCTATGTGTTTGGTAGGTTTAGTGGATCGATTGCCTAAAACTATAGAAGGACTACTGGGCCCTGCCTGACCACTGTTGAACTACACGGCTATAAAATCATTGAATATTGCGTTTGGCCATAATCTCACTAAAGGCCCTAGACAAGTAGCATTCTACCCTCCAAAGCGTGGCGATAGTGATTGGAAAAATAAAAATAAAATGGAAATGTCAAACACTATCAAAATGTCATGTGATCAATCCCTTCAATTTGGCATTTCGACTATCGCCATCGCTAACATCGAATGACACTTGTCTAGAGCTTCTGCTCATGATAAGCGATGACGTGGTCGACAACGGAGCACACTTGCCTAGAAGTAGGCTTAAAGATCTCCAGGTTGTAACAATCTTGAGACATATTCCTTGGCTACGGATTCTGTTTACTTCGATGATCTATGTAGGACAGCCTTGCAGCTAAATCTAACTTTTTTTGGTATTGACTATACACACAACATGACTAGGGGTGCAGTCATGGAAACTGTATAAGTAAAAACAAATGTACAAAAGGCTATTGGTATAATAAAGTTAGAGCCACTAAAGAATTCAAATTCATAAAATGTTTATCCCTACCTTAAACATTTACAATACCTATTATTGAATGCATTTCCCACTCCTATTTAAATATAAAATTAAGTTCAATAATACCAATAAAAACCGCGATTTTCCTTCAATTGAAGATGCTCATATATTTTTTACAGCATGAGGGTACTTTATTCCAATAATAATACTTTATGATGCATTTAAAAAATATATTTTTTATCAATAACTCGCATCATCATTTTCAAGGGGCCCACCGGCAGTTAATAAATAATACTCTCAAGTCAATTCGTCACACTTTTAACATCTATTATTGTCAATTATTATAAATTTTAATACAGGCAGCGTGATTTTTTATCAACAAAAAGGATGGGTTAAATTCAATGGACTTTCTTTTTGTAATGGCTTTTATTGAGTTTAGAAACAACAATGGTTTGATTTGTTGTACGTTATAGCATGTTGTTCGTGGTAATTTTTTCGTATTTTTTTATATTTTTTAATATTTCGCATCATGCGCTTTTGTTGAAAGCTAAAGGCATGCTACATCAGTTACATATACGAATATCTATGGTAACACACACGTTTGCACTGAATGTATTATGTTCAACATCACAACTTATCACATTTTAAGCAAATACGTACATATATGATTTGATTTTAAGTTTATTTTGTGTTCTTTTGGAACTATTGAAATAAAACTAAACTAAGAATTGCTTCTCTTATGTGCATTGTTATATACCAGGTCAAATCAAATTAGTTAGGTAGCGAAAGTTATCGACAATAGATATCGATACTCATTACAGCTTCAGACTTTCTCTAGTTAATTTAATTGCGTATATAATAGTACCCAATAAATGTACCCAACATTTGCAAAGATACGGTGACGAATCTTTTTCGACAAACAATAACCAACTTTGGCTCCAACATTTACTTCTACACCCAGCAGTGTTTGACCTATCACGCTAAGAAAATAAAAACGCCTCCATACTTCAAATGCCAAACATTTGTTTGTTTGTCTCATCGTGATGATTGAACGGTATTTTATGTGTACAGTTTTAGTATTGGGATCTAAGACAATAAAGATAAGAATTCTTTGATCAGTTTTTGCTTTTAGTTTTAGAAAAGTATGCCAAACAGACCACATGATTGTATTGACATAGATCATTATAATATAATAATGGGTGAACGCAAACCGCACCAAGAGTCTCTTGGATTTCTTATGTAAATCATGGAATAAATTAGGTGCCTCAAAAGTATATCATCATCTTGTTTTGCTCTGGATTTCTTAGATCTATGTAACATTTAGAGAAATTTTAAAGTTCAATCTTAAGAAATATACTGTCTACGAGTGCTGTAGAACTTCTTACTAGTTCTTGCGAATTCCTTACACAGTTTATCCAACAAGAAAAATATGTTCCCAAT
This sequence comes from Orthosia cruda, assembly GCA_964057195.1. NCBI lineage: Eukaryota > Metazoa > Arthropoda > Insecta > Lepidoptera > Noctuidae > Orthosia > Orthosia cruda. The sequence continues at coordinate 16,060,554 of OZ059836.1, read as the reverse complement.
TAGAAAAAATATAGAGCTTTTCAAAATCATCTATCTTTTTATGTAATTTATTGGGTTGTTATATGTCAGCATAGAATGATCTGTACCAGAAATGGTCTGGTCAGCATCTTTGTGGTGTACCAGCTTTAACAACATAACGATATGCCAGAATATACCAGTTCATGGCAGATGGCAGTGATTCTGATCTCCGACATGATCTGTCTCAGGTGAAACACAAACATCGACCATATGCTACCGAAAGTGATAATTAGCAGCCAGTGTCACCCTTATCCGACCTTTCCAGTAATACCAGTAACTTTGTAACAAAATAAAAGTGAAGATGTAAGAATCACACATATAGCATTAGCTTCCGAAAATATATTTTTAATGCATAAGCTAGTCCAGTTCTTTCTCTAATGGTTTAGTAATAGTCCAGTTCGATTTTTCCATAGGCAACTTCAATATTCTCTCCCACGGAAATCCTCCACCAACACTGCCATATCGCGAATTACGTATATTCCACCCAAAACGTTAGGGCTAAATGTTTGCTCTAACTTTACGTCGAAGGGCGCTAAAAGGTTTGCAAATAGACGTTAAGTAACGCGTCAACTTAGACAATGACGTCTGTACAACCGACGCGTTTGACCCCTGTTTGTTGACGTGTGGTTCCCAGGAAAACTGGGTTATAATATAATTTGAGGTGTTATGAAGAGTCTAGTTTTCATATAGTTTGTTAGTAGGGAATTAAGTCAAAGTGTTGGGTGTTAGAAAAGCGGTTTAATCGAACTAGCTAGTGGACCAATGAATTTACATGATGCTAATTTATAAAAAGGTAGATATGACACGATGACTCGTTAAAGTACCACCACTTTAGTGCAGTAAAGATGAGGCTTGACCGAGGTTTACACAAGGACAATGCTAACATTTTAAGAAGGTTGCTAGCGAACAAGCGAAGATTCTTAATGGAAAGTAAGCCTCAATCTTAGATGAAAGTACGTTGCCTCATTTTTAAATAGCAGAAGATTAATCATATATAGTAAATACCCTTCCAATCATAGAACAAAACAAACTCTATGAGCTCACAGCTACTTTATTAATAACCCATACAGGCGACAAAGTTAATAACAGAATGACATATCAATTAATTAACAAAAACTCGAACAATAAGCTGTCGTAAAACTAATTTAATATCTGTGAGCAAACAGTTTATTTGCCGATCCGCTATGGCGCCAGCTGTTGCGACGAGGGTAGCGGCAATGAAGAAGCACGTAAATAGTGCAGAAGTGATATGGAAAAAGTGTTTTTACGGACAGTTAAATCGAGCCATACCTATGTGAAAGTGGCTCTATTTGCAATCAGAACTCTAATGCATTACTGTAACCAGCTGGACATAGGTAATCGTAGGGTTGGAGGTGGGGTGGTTGGGGTAAGAGGGAATCGCGACGTTACAATACAAAAATACCCTTTTTATTAGTAAATATACTGTATCGAACATTTCCAATAAGATATTTTTGGCAGATAACAAGTGCCTTTTATTCAAAGAAAGATTATAAGTGCGAAAATAACTCTGTTTGCCTGTTTGTTATGTATTCATACCCGATTTTATAATTTCCATCTTTCATCGAAGCCACTGGCAAAAGTTAATAATCGTATATACATAATTATAATCAGAATTAGTTCATAGATAACAAAACAAACAATTTTTACAAACGGTAATATCATCATCATAAGCCTTTTAATGTTCCCACTGCTGAGACACAGACCTTCTCTATGTGAGAGGAGATGGGCCTTAATCCACCACGTGGCCTCAGTGCGGGTTGGTGGATGTCACATATCTTTGAATTTTTGATTCTAGGACATGCTGGTTTCCTCACGATGTTTTCCTTCACCGTTTTTAGAGCAGTGGTGATGAAATAATTTACACAAAGTAAAGCGCCTGCCTGAGTATGAACCTACGACACGTAATACGGGACCGTTACCACTGGACCACCACTGCTCGGTAATATCAACTTGTAAGAAAGTTCCCTTCTGCAATTTATCACATCTTCATCTTTGCAGTATATTGCAGATACAAGTTTTTGTTTCGCCTTCGATCGTCTCCTGAATGGAAGTTGTTTAATGGATGCAGAAAAATAACTAAATCAAGTGTTATTTTATCTTGGTCTTGACCAGCATATCGAAATAAGAGAACATTTTTGAGGTGGTTCATTATTGTTTGCAAAAAATACAGCAAGTCAGCCAGCCACAACAATTTTTAATGTTTATATGTCTCAATCAAAATTGGTGCAAAGAAACATTAAAAAGTTGTTATTTGTTACCTGGTTTTCTATTACGAATTAATGCATAACTTATCTGTTTAGTAATCATTAAGAATATCTTACTAGATCATTTAGCGCCAGGCGCTATCATTGCAGTTGACTATTAGCGGCAATAAAATATTCTAGCTTTCAGATTACCATTAAAACCAGTATATTTTATCTGTAAATACTTAATAAGAAGTGATTTAACTTATCGGCGATCACACACTTGCAAAACTTATTGATATCGTTTTTAGTTCATTAATTTTTCCTTGCAATCACAATCTTAGTAGTTCCTTTTTATTTTAACAGCAGCATCTAATGAAACTTGAGTCTCAATAACTAATAAGTTATCATGTGACTCTGCAAGCAGTGTGACAGATTCATTTCTCAGTTTGTCTGTGACTTTTATAAGTTTCATTAGAGACTAATAACACAACTATTTTAAACACCCTATTACAAAACAATTTCGATACCCAGCTTAACACATTCAATCAAAGACAATATTTCATTCAGGCCAGTAAGTACAACAGAACTTTTAACGAATGAATTCCTCTAAGACGACCTGCCTGGTCCCTCGACTATAAATATAAGATCATCTAATGCCATCATTCGGTGCGAGTCAAAGTGATCTCTAACGGAGATTTGGTCCGATGTCACTGATCGTATATTGTCGCCCGAGATGACTCCGATAGCGTATGATAATGTTGGGGTGGGATTTCGTTCATAGGTGGAGCGGAAAGCGTATCGTAACGATCAAGAAGTTTGGTTACCTATATTAACGAAGAGCCTTTTATTACAACAAGTCCTATATATAAATACAGTCTTCTCTCTCTCATACATACAATTTCAAATAAATAGTAGAAAGGAATAGGATTTTTGTTTGAGTTTCATTATCTCTAAAAGTTTTGTTGTAACAAGTGTGTTGTTTGTTTGATGTTGTTTGTTCTAAGTTCAAAAAATACGAACTCACTTTAATCAAAAAGAAAATCTAAGTAGCTAAGATTGTAACAAATAATAACTAAGGTGACTTTCTAACAATCATACATTCTGTAATCGAATGTACTCGTAAATATTATCTAAAACAGACAAACAATATTCCATTCAATTCAATCAATAATGCTAATAACCAAGATAAATCAGAGACAATAACATTATATCACCAGCCAAGCGGAAGATTATAAATTGATATTGGTAATTTGAAAGACAATAATTAGACAAATAAGCTAACGAATTGTATAATAAAGATAAGGGCAATGGAGTATGGTGATTGAATTATGTAGTTTCTATTGTGGCGTTACGCAAGCTGACAATTGAATACTAATTTCATATAACAACACTATCGATGATAAAATTAATTGATAAACGGTGTGAGAAGGCAATCACTTAGCTGTGCTTAGAGATGTGATTTTGGTTAAGTATGTATTTAATCTTATGGTCGTCATCATAAATGTAGAAGAGTACCTATATAATGTACTTTTTGGTTAACTGGTAGAGAATGCCTTAATAGTCCATCACTTTTGTACATGAATTTTAAATAAATAAATACCACAAGTTTGATTCAGATGTATCAGTAGGTTCACTTTTAGAAACTTCTTTATTTGATCTGTAACTTATAACAGAAATGTTTGTCAATAAAGATTTAAAAAGCTTGTTCAAGCTTCAAACACATAATTAAGTGCGAAATTGAACTTTATCAACATCTCTATCTGAGTATTTAAACTCACCGTTCTTGTTGATCAACTTAATAGTATCGATACGAAACAGAGATGTCGATTTTATATCTAAATCGAAACGCGATATACATTAATTCATGCTTTTAATTCACTACATAAAATACACTGGCGCAGCATGTTCTCTATCTTATCTGATGTCATTTATAGGATTAGGGCTAGATGAGACAGATATCGAATAGATGGGTGGTTGAACACCAAGGAATGTTTGAGAGAAATCGTTCAATGAGTTTCTAGCTTTGTTTTTATGTTAATTAGTAGGAACCAGTTGAACGGGGTATGTGAACAAACTTCCGTTGGAAATGTTTGATGTATCATCACGGTACGTGGGTTCCTGTGACGACAAAAGACAAAGACAGTTGTCTTTGTCTTTTGAAGTTGGACAGAAAGAGAAAAGATGATGCCTAAATGGTTTACCAAATTAAGTGAGAACTAAAAGATCATTTTAACAAACAAATGTAGTGCGGTCGTCGATGGTTCGTTATTACTATTCATGATGGAATGATTAAGAGTGGAAGATTGTGTTAATGTATGAAGTCAACATCTCAGCTTAAGTACGGATTTATTAAGTAGTTACACAGGATAAGTGAGTTACCTACCACAGACCTGTATCTCCTTTAGAAATATCCTTTCTGAGACGACAAATAACATATTCTATTTATGAAGATATCGAAATATAATTACAATATTCATGAGAACATGAAACCCACATTTAACAGTTTGCTCGATCTGCTATGTCCATATTACTTAATTCTGACTTTAATAAATAATTTCACGTAAATGAACTTGACAATCTTACACATAGATATATCTGTTAAATTATGCAACAAATCGATGTTGAAGTAATTTTGAACTGCTTTTCAAACATGGTGGTCTCGGTGACCGCAAACTCGATAGCCAATGGCGGGGAACGAAAACCGCTAGTTTACAGAGATGAGGATGTTCTTGTCACGTGATTGGTCGTTTGTTATCAGAAAAACAATTTCAAATAAAGACTCAGAAAAGGTAACAATAAAGGCAGAAAATAATTCAAATCGGCTTTAAGTCACGTTTTGCTGGTTCACAAAGCTACTTTAAAAGTTAAACTTATAAAAACAAGATATGTTTATAAGGCAAAGGCTATGAACGGAACATGTATATTGCGCAAATTGTATACTTGCGCTTGCCATAACAGAATGTCTTGCAGTCGTATAACCTGTCTATGGGAAAAAAGTATGCGATGGCCAACGGCTCTACAGCAAAAGATGGTAACAAATGTGCTTTTTTGCAGACTAAGGGACATATAGGAACTTATAGGTGACTCCAACTTGTCCTCGAGTTTACTGATGGGCCTTGAACTTATTTGTATGCAACAAAGTTGCATTAAAAGTTGAATAATGAGAGGAATTAATTAGTAGAAATTCCCATGGTTTCTTTGTATGTTAACTTGATATAAGCTTTTGGAAATAAACAACCAAATAAAGATCCAATCAATTAAAATCCAATCGTTTTTTTTACGATCAAAATTATGGAATTGTTCACAATTTTTTTGTTACGATATAATTTTGTTTTTTTTTGCAATCTTTTCTCTTATCCCGTTTCTCGCTATCCTCGTAATTTATTCCTCTTGTTAAATTATATCTTGTATATTCTGGGGAGTATGAACGATCGTTCAGCTGCAGAGGCGCGTGTCAATCGACAACGGACACCACTTTTGTTTTTTGTCTCCCGAATGTGGTTTATACAGGATTTGGGCTCGTCACATTATCTGTTAGTGATAGTCGTTACTTCCTTTATGACGGAATTATCAGTTCATTTGGAGAAATAGCATTTAGATTTAAGAGTTATATATTAAGTCTGTCTGCCGAAGATTCTATACTTTCAAAAATGATTGTCGCTGCTATGACTTATGTAATAACAGAAATATATATTCTGTTTGAGCAACAAGGTTTCCGGTGATTCACTCTAACTATATTCCCGAACAAATTTCGATGTTCAAACAAGATCCCAAACGGCTTCAAAATGTTTTATACCAAGTGGGAGTGTCAGTCATCATTCACTCCGAAGAACATGTCTATACACGGCAATAAACTGGCCAACGCCTACATTGTGACCACTTTACAGACAGACGGACCATCTTACACAATGTTACCTCTGTTCTTTAACAATCATCGCAACGAATCTTCGGTTTCTCCTTTCAACATGTCCACTTACTCATGTGTTGTGGTCATTGTTGCATGAATGACAACAATACACTGTTATTAGCTTCGCCTAACGTTAATTTTAATTAACATGATTAGATATTTCCGTAGGAAAACATTCTCTGTATGTTTAATCACTGCCAATTAGTTTAGACATTTCAAACCAAAAACTCCCCCTGCAAACTATCCCTAGAATATCATGATAGTTATAATTATAATGAGTTTTTAATTTCGTCGAAGTCGAAAACTTGAAAATGACGATACAATAAAATAAAGCGTGAGAAATGAGAATGTTTAAAACATTTTACGCAATTAAATCAAGTGATGATATGTGTGAACTGCACAACTTTAAACTGAATTTAATCTGCGTTGCATTGTTATAACAAATGACAAAGACGGCGGTACAACGGATGAATGGGCGAAAGTTGGGCGAGTCCATCACGATCCTCGTTTTATCATGCAGACACACGATGTTTGTGTGGTTTTTTAGAATATATTATCATTATTCATTCTTGTTTTCCTTTTCGGCCTTGATTCACCGTTTCAATCATGCCGATCATGAGCATGTACAATCTGAATATAATGGACCGGAAAATGTCACATTTTTTTGCTCAAATGACGTCATACCTGCTCAACCAAATTCAATAAATATATAATATTTTGCACCTACATTAAGTTAGCTAACCAAAAAAGGTAGGTACATCTTCACGTACATTTTCAATAGTTGAAAAAGTAAAAAGCCAGCCATAGTCCGAAAATTGACTTTCGGGAAGAAAAAAACCAAAACGGAGCGTATTCGCGAATCCGATAATTCCGGAAAAGGTTGCATCACTTTTTTGCGGCACATTTCAAAGTTACGAATCTCATGTTTTTCCTTAAACAATAAGAGGTATTAAACAGCATATTTCTCGAAATGATAATCTTCTGTCGATAGTATCTTTCGCACTGTCATGTAGTTAACCCTTTTCGCTGTAGAGGAGTGGCTGACAAATGAACCGGTGGGAACAAAGTGTAGGTGAATCATTAGCCATGATTTGCCTTATCGCTTTTAGGTCCTGAATACCAAGTAGGCTTATACTAATGATGATTCAGTATACCGGGCTTTAGTCATCAGTATGTGGATTTGTAAACGTGAGCGGGGAAATTTTACGACCGACATTATGTGCATTTCGAAAACGACAGCTAACAAGCCCTTCTCACCCATATTGCAACAAGAAAAAGAAACAGTTTCCAGAAAGTCAATAAAAGTATCCTATAAAATATTGTAATCCTCAAAGTCTGAGAAAGAGAACAGTATTGTAACAAGATTTACATTTTCTTCTAAAATTGTGGTTTCATTGTTTGTACATAAATATTATCGCCAAGTTTGCTAAAAAGAGCCTCTTGAACCCTTCCCTCTTAGATCAACTTGCCACTCACTAAACTGTCTTAAGATAATAAGTATTGAAACCCTTTAGAAGGGTGCGGGCAAGAGTCAATATTTGCAAATATAAGACGTTATTTAGATGCAAGACACGATCGTCTGCCCTCAGAGTCGGCCGTCCAGCCTTCTTATGCAAATCTTGCCATATCTCCGACTATTCACTAAGAGGTTTATTCGGCGAGGTCCTTTGAAACTCCTCAGAGTGGGTGTATTAAATTTTTCATAACTGCCCACTTCACTTGGAGTGCGTTTATTATACTTTCCGCATTCGGCGCTCGTTATTTGATATTTTAAATTTCCGCACAGAAAGTTGCACTCTGGAATTTTGGTCGTATAAAGCTTCAACGAATATTTTGTAATGTATGTGAATGTTTGCTTTGTTGTTAGTTTTTATGTGTAAAACGTTCAATTAATAGCACTTTTGCTCTTTATTGCACAAGTATTATTTAAATATCTTCCACTGTTTTCAGTTTTAAATGTTTGGGAGTGAAGGCAGGTATTGCGAAAAGAATATGGTTACGTGTCTTTGAAATTGGCCGTATTACAAGAAAAACACGTACGCTTTTGGTTATCAACGTATCTTGTCAGCACCTTTCAATTAATGCTGAGGAAAGCGATTTAAATTGAAAAGTAAAAATTTCAGCTTTTATATTTTTATAACAACCTGCGGTTCAGTAAGTGGCGATATCTTTGAAAGATCACGATCTTGTTGTTTATAGTTGTGTCAACTTGCTGAAACAAATAATGATATTAGCGATTTTATATCGTTTATTTACTACAAAAAATACGTTATTACCCACTATGATAACGTGGCGGTTGAAATCTTAGGTAATTTATTCTTTAATCATGAGAATAGAACTGAAATTGTTTAACTCACTAAGAGTTAAACAATACAAATTATTTTAAATCGGCTACTCTTTTAGCGAACACGAAACTGCAATGTCGTACGAACATCCTGGATCTCACAAACAAGCTCGTGACACAATGATATCTTGCCATCAGCGATGCATCAGCTTTGCAAACCTACGAGTACTTGCGAAATGAGTAAGTAATATAAAAATACTTGGTCACGTCATGGGTATCTAAAAAGATAATCTATCTCACGGTTCTAAGGAAATAACTGTAAACCCTGTTAGCATCATTTGACCCAGCACCCCACCTGTTCACGAATTGAATTAAACCTTCGCATGTCTAAACGCAGTAAAATCTATAGCAGCCGAAATAACGATATCAAAATATTTCAACAACCATTGTTGTTGTCAAGGGTGAGAAGATAAGTTAATAATATAATGACATATTATTGCTCCCTCTATGCTTATTCGGCTATTTCCACGATCTTAGCCTCATAATTTATAATTTTATCATTGCCATCAGCGTCATCTTTATCTATTGCTTCACAAAGCTCAAATTCGTTTAGCTCTTCTGAATTCACAACGTTGTCAACAAGAAACAATCGTGTTGTTATTATGTTTATGGTGTAATGTCAAAATAAAATGTTTTCTCTAGTTGTGAGCGCGTCATTAATTCGAATTTTATTCACATTATGGTGCGTGACTGCATTATGTATTTGAGTTTCAAACTGTTTCGATAACGCATCTAAATAGGTTATTTCTATTAAAAATTATTGTCTTCCTACTCAGTTCAAGTCAATTCTAAAACAAAGTTGGTGTAGAGCTTTATATTGGTTATGTCTAGGAATTAATTTTATTGCCTATAACCGCTAGCGCAATAACAGAAATATTAATCGTTGTGACACTGCCTTGTAAAATATTAGCCAACACAAATCTTACTAAGTATTGCGTGTGGCTCATCACCTTTCACACTTACAAAATAGCATACAATAAGTTTAAATGCATAAATAAGATAAATAAAACTACAATCTGCTTCTTCTTTTCGTTTTCTTATGAGGATGTGGCCACCTCTGCTAACAAAAAAATTTAATGCTTATCAACTAATTCTTTCTTGAAATTTAATTCCAGTGGTCTATCCTCCGGGACTGCGTAACTGTGCTTTTTCGGGACACTCAGGAAGTAATATAGCACCCTATAAGTTCTTCCAGAGCTTACCTGTCACAGACTTATAGATAAAACAATTTTACCTTTTAAGATATTAGTACATATTAAACCACTATTTATTACAATCAAAACCAGGAAAAGAATCTTTCATATACCAACAGAATCAGAAACCATGATCAATATGCACCAAGGGTAACTTTCAAATGGTCTAATTATGCCGTCAACATCCTCAAAGTTAGACTCAGTAAGTTAGTTACAAGACTACTGATTGTCTGCTGTAACTAAGTATTTATTTGCTAAGGAAACTAATAACAAAGTGGAATGGCTTGGAGGGATGAGGAAGCAGAAACCGGTCGCATGAAGGTTTGTTCATGGAATTTACGAGTATGGTATTTATTTTTATAATTGATCGTGGTTGTTGGGAATCTTAGAGATTGATAGATGGTTAATGGAATTAAAATATGTATTGAATTAGTGTCAGTATTTATTTGAAAAATAACTTGAAAGCTGTTTTATGAGGAGGAAGGAAGTAAACAGATTCGTAACGCTGTTGATGAGGAATACTATTGATAACAGAAAAGTAGACCATGAGGCTTATTTAGTCTTGCCTAATGAGCACTTATGTGTTCAATTCGTCTTCTTCTTCGTTGGTGCAGTGTTGGCAGACCGGTCGTGGTCATCATTTTGCAGTAAGAGTTCGGGCTGCCATAATTTGCTTGACGATGCGACTTGTTAAACTCAATATGACATACCAGATAAGTTTCCATTGTTTTTGGAAACTTTGTGAAAATATACACAGCTGATAATTTGTAGACACACATTCGAGTGCGACATCCACAATGCGTAGGTTGGTGCAGAAACTTTTGCAACACGGTTATGAAAAGAGAAACCTGAAAAACTACCGTATCAGTAAAGTTGCTAATAGTCAGAACAAGGTAGATGGTACAAATTGACCTGTGTGTCATAGTTTTCTAGCATAGTAGTGCGATACAGTAATACGAGTAAGTTTCCCACGAAATATTGTACAAATTAACAGCGCTGTGTTCTATGAGAACTGAAATACTAGCACGTATTAGTATCACGCTACGATAGATTCATAAATAACAGGCATTTAATATGTAGGTACTTACCTACTTGCATTTGGTATAATTTTTCTCGTAATATTCACATTTTAGGTCAATAAGTGGTATTGCGAATATTTGTTAGTCTTGGTAAAGCATAAGTCTGTTAGTAATAAATAATAGTTTCATAAACCACGCTATAGAATAACAAACTAAAAAGTAGAAAATAATGTAAAATAAATTTAAATAAAAATAGTGTGTTTAACAAAAAAATATAAAAAAGCGTGGTATGCTTTAAATATATTTTCAAAATGACTATAATTTTACCAATATCTGTCAATACAATATTATAACAATTGACATCAAGCACCCCACGATTTTTTACATTTTTTTTTGTTTATCTCTCTATTCTTAATTTAAATTAATTTAAAATCATTTTCTACTTTTTAGTTCAATCGCTAATCCCGAAGATCCTGGTAAGGTTAATGGGACAAACTATTTAAATTATTGCATTGTCACCGGTCCTTGATAAGTGTGCAGTTGCGACGTTTTGAAGGGGGTGAACATCACGTTCAAAGATTCCGCTACATAGATACATATGTACCAAGATAATAAAAACGTGTAAAAAAGGAATGATAGACAGATGGACTGAAAGGCTAGGGTCGTGTCATTCAAATAATTCTTATTAAGCTAGTTTTAACCCTACTCAACACAGTAAATCAGGAAGTTCAACACATCGAAGCGTAGAACGAAATTGTCCACTAACCCAACATCATTTTGAAAGAAACTATCAATCACGGTTCACCGCACCATTTTTTATATGTTATCTGTAAACACAGCAACGTACGGGTGATATAGCATCCACAACATCCCAAACGGATATTGAATATGGACGTTAGACGATCAAAACAACTCATGCATTGCTCGCTGAGTTCACTTAACTGTTCACAAAGCCTGAACTTCCACAACAATGGATAGCCTACGTCCAAAATTTTAGAAAACTGCATTTATCAAAAGATAGACGCTCCCAAAGCGAATCTGCTGGACGTTATCCTCGCCCTTGTTTGAACTAACTTTTTTAATTTTTTTCATAAAATCTATCCTTTTTGAACGGTCAAGTGGGAGGGAAAGTTTTAAAAGCATTTTATTCTCTGTATAACGTTAAATAAAGTTTAAAGAAAACATGAGATTGGCTCGCATATTGCTGAAACCTATTTAAACATTGACTTTAAAGTTTATATCATTGTTATTCAGTTAATATGCCGAGGATAGTCTGTTAAAGACCAAAATTGAGTTACTTATTCTTTTTGTTGACAGTGAGACAATTGCTTTCTTAAAGTACTCACGTCGATACTCGTACATGCATTTATATTCTGTTCACGATATCAATTTGAATCGAATGTTTTATAGCAATGCACATAAAAAGTTTCGTCAAAAGAATTGCTTCAGAACAGTCTCATTGATCTTCCAGAAAGATCTTTTCTGTATAATTTCGAAGAGCAATAAGACTGATCCAAATGACGATGAATGATGATGAGATTTGGACACAAAATTATAACTCTGCCAGATCAGAGAGAGTTACAATTTTGTGCCCAAATCCTGATTTTAGATCCGTAAACTACTAATTTGTATTCCAGACCTCACAAGGGTGACAAACAACCTACAAATAGTCGGACCGTTACTCAAATTCCCACAATTTATTGCATCACAATGACGACACAACTCACAACTGCAAATTGCACATTGCGTTAAGAATGTACAGTCAACAAAACAGTTAAGTAATCGCCCAAGGATTAGAAGATGAAGTGTTGTTGTCCAGTGGCGTGATGGGCAGACGAGATCGCTAACCTGGATGAGACTTGCACAGAGCGGACTTTGTTCATAGGGCTGCCTACATTTAATATGTTTTATTTATAGATTTGTATTAATCATACACATAATTATAATATACATACATACCCACCTTCTGTGTTTATTCTATTTTGTTTGTTATTTATATAATATTTTATTATTTAAGTATTTTCCGTTTCCGTAAGTGTGTCCGTGGCATCAAAAAACAGTCGTGTCTCCTGTGCGGGTCACAAATAAATATTTTTTCTTTCTTTCTTCTTTAGAAGCGTTTGAAAAGAAAAAAAAATGTTTTCATCCTAACCGAATTCCAAATAAAACACCAAAAATTTAAAAACAAAAACACTTTTTAGTTGTGGTAGATAATGAGCAAGTTCTATAATAAGATATCTATAATGCCTAAATTTATGCCGCAATAGATAGCCCGTATAACATAAAACATGAACATAACCGCAGGCTTATTACGTATGGAACAGCAATTAGCAATATTTGCGCAGAGATTGTACAATCATCGCGCGATTATCGCTTTACGTCAAAAAATTGGAAGACTTATTTTTGCGAATTAATTGCTCTTCAATCACGAATCCGCATTATATATGAGCTATAGCCACACCATAATAATTTTACGACAGCACTGCTAACAATAAAATTCTGCTAACTGAAATGTGCTATTATCGCAAGGTGATCGCGATCATTTCGTATTACGTATGGTTTTTGACAGCAGAGCGACAGCGATCGGCGAGCAAATGTGGCTGTCAAATTGCGATAACTTTTTCCCTTGTTGTTGGTCGATTGCCAATCGCTCGCTGATGGCTGAGTAGGTACAGAAGTTTTTGAGTATTTGGCGGCTTTTTTCGTGTGTTATTTTGTGGCTACTTTAATTATCCGCAAATTATAATAATAATATAAAAGTAAATATTGAAATAACAAATTCCTAGTGAATATTGTAATGACAAATTGGTGTTGTTTTGTGTCTCTAATGTCTACGCAACTGGACTATTTGTTGAATAATTGAAACAGATGTGATCACGGTAAAGTGGAGGATTTTTATATACTGTAGTGTTCGCTACCTCAGCAAAGCTTATATGTTTACCTACTAAATATTTACAAACACATAAGATTGTGATAAGTCCGCAATAAGTATCTTCTATTATATTCTTTTTTTACATGGCAAGCACCGTTGTCGACTATTCTGCCAATGTCTAAATTAAATTAGAAAAATCTATTTAACGTTTCATAGCTCAAACACGAGATAATGTAGTCTATTAAGTGATGTCCTAATGCATTATCGATTCGATTTCTTATAACAATCAACAATTCGATAAACATTGACATTTTAGTCATCCAGTTTTTCAAATTAATTATTATATTATATAAATAAAAAGAAAATAACCAATTTTCACTGCCATATTTACTTTACATCTGCGAATATTAATTTACCGGAATATTGGAGCTAAATAGTAATCAAATTAACTATTGTAAAAAAACAGCCTCCACGAAGTGTTGCTCTTTCATAAGCTGGTTAATGCATCAAATGATACATTTTATAAATCATCAGACAGATAAAATAGCTTCTGTTAAAAGTGACTGTCAAAAAAAAGACTTGACTTAAAGGCCTCAGTAGCCAGGTCACTAAATTGATCGCGCAATAATTGTACAATTATTGCTGTTCCTTACGTAATAAGCCCGCCGGTCAAATGAGCGTGTACCAGGGCGAACTGTACACATCAGCGTACTCCTTTAGAGCATATCGGTGTAATGTTATGTTAAGTTATGGCAAACAACAAACAGACATGCGATTTCAGCAGTCCAGAGAGATTTACCGTTGTTTATTAAAGATTTATGTTGTATATCTCCGAAGTTCTTCATCAGATCTTCACCAAATTAAAAGAGGATCAATTTGGGCACATACTTATTCAATATAAGTTTTTAAGCTGACATGGCCGGTTTAGTTCTCGTGATCATGGCGCTTGTAACGGGGCCGAAATATCCAGCTTTCAACCAAAATCTAAATATACATGGTAACCAACATGGTCCCAAAAAAATATTAATTCTGATACTTCTGCAAACCAAAAAATAATTTTCTTAATCGGTTTACAATTGACGCAGAAATAGTTGAACATAAACAAAAAAAAAACAAACATACAGCCGAACATAGAACCTTCTCCTTTTTGGAAGGTCGGTTAAAAAAAACAAAATCGGGCTGTGAATGGTGATACATGCAGAAAATTGTGTCACTCTTAAATCACTATTGTCCGTAATGTCAAGTACTAGCCACAGCTTGTTCTGTATTTTGCGTATACAGTGCACGCAAAAACAATACATTCTTCCAGCGTAGTACCAAAAAGTTTATATCATAACTGTACACCCAACTCTTTCGCTGTCTGTACATTCATTTGTATGAAGACAACGCCTGCGGGCGGCTCACAGTCTGTAATATCGGCGGGTCATATTAGCACTGAATGACACACGTTCTGAACCTGCGAACTGAATTGGAAATGAGAAATACGCTGGGTGTCATTTGTTTTATATTCACTGAGACTTCAACGAAAACAAAGTGAAAATTAAGAGTTGAACTGGCCAGTATTAAAAAGAAGAAAAAAGCTATGTCCAGAAGAATGCCAGTTTTTCAATATTTTTCTAGTGACCTAGAATTTTGATATTAGTTTTTCAGCGTTTATTAACGTAACTGGAATACTTTTTTTTGTTGAAAGTTTGTATTAGCAGAATAAAAATACTTTGCCGAACTAAGTTTTTAGATTGAAAAATTTTATCGGCTGTTTGGCATACTTCTTCGTAGTTTAGCCATCATAATTTAAACATTATGCTCTTTCACTTACACTAGAGTCCTTCCTAGCCTTTTTCCTAACTATATTGGGGTCGGCTTCCAGTATAACCGGATTTAGCTGAGTACCAGTATTTTACATGAAGCGACTGCCTATCTGACCTCCACAACCCAGTAACTGGGTAACACGGTACCCCTTGGCTAGACTGGTGTCAGATCTCAAGCTTCTGACTACTTGTAACGACGTCAAAGATCTTCAAATTACCGCCGGGACCAACGGCTTAACGTGCTTTCCGAGGCACGGAGGAAACTCGGTATGTTGAAATGGTCACCCATCCACGGACCGACCTCGTCAAGCGTTGCTTAATGTTCAAGATCGACCCGTGCGGCTGTTACAATTTAGCTACGAGCTCCTCCACTCCACACTAGAGTACATCTTAATTAATGCCTATCAGCATAGAGAGCTGAACATCCAATAGTTTCATTTAGATATTTATTTTAGTGTGTAGAAGTAATGTGTAACCTCCGGCTTCTGCATTACTTCTATTTACATTGCCTACAGGATGAGAACTTGTAGAAAACTATTTTAGCATGAAAACCGGTCAAAATTGCCACTAAAGTTCGTCCCAATCTTACATTCAAATTCTCAAATCTGAAACCGATTTTTTTTTATACTATTTAGGTACGCGCTTGACCACTGTCTCACCTGATAATAAGCGATGATGCGGTCGACGGTGAATCACGCTTGCCTAAAAAAAACCTATTCACTCTTGATTTAAAGACCACTAGATTGTAGCTGTCGGGAAACAGACTCCGGCAGGGAATTCCACTCCTTAGCTGTACGCACAATATAAGTGATCCCGAAACGTTTTGTGCGAGTTAGTGTTAATGAAAGTAAGAACTATTCTCATATGCAGCAATTTGACTTTTTCCTACAAAACATTATAGGTCATATCTGACACCTGTCCGGCAAAACTCTCACGCTTCGTAACCCTACACTGTCAGTACCTGAAGAATACAGCCCATGACTGTGCAATTGCCATCGCTATTACTTCTCGAAACTTAATCGCTATATCGTATTACGTGTCATAGGAACTGAGACGTTTGTCAACTCCTAATGATATAGAACTTGATCGTTATTTGACAGTTTGATCTGTGTTTTGGTTAATGTGATCAATGATGTAGAAAAAAGGATTAAATTTGTAAGCGGTTTATATTGGGTATTGTCGTTTTATTACATAATAATATCGCTATTGATTTCATGTCGTTAATTTAATATGGGATGAAGTGTTTTGTAGGATTCCGTAACCAAAGTGTTCATGACGACCACGACCGCTCTTTCAAGAGCATAACGACTAAGAATAAGAGACCCAAAGGGTTAAAACGGTACCCTATTACTAAAGACTCTACTGTCCATCTGTTTGTCACCAGGCTGTATCTCAAAAACCGTGATAGTTAGACATTTGAAATTTTCACAGATGATGTATTTCTGTTGCTGCTATAATAATAAATACAAAAAAAAAAACAGAATAAAATTAATATTTAAGTGGGGCTCCCATACAATAAACGTGACTTTTTCGCCTTTTTTTGCAATAATGGTACGGAGCCCCTCGTGCGCGAATCCGACATGTAAGCGTTACGTTGCACTTGTATATTTTCAAATTATGTTAAGTTATTTTTATAAGCCAAACTATGTGTTGATAGATATTCCACTCTAAAAAAACGATATCTTAATGTGGAAAAACGGTAGGTTAGCTTTAAACTGTCCAATTTGGAAAAGAACTGCGTTCGTATGTCAAACTGCAGCAAAAATAGCTCTAGAACTAAAACTTTTCAAACTGGATATTTCACAGTGTTATGCAAATAAGACCCTAAAGTATACTTCTAAACTGGAGTTACTTTTAATAAGTTCGAATGCAGTCGGATCGCTACAAGTAGGTGTGAAAGTGCTAACTTCGCAACATTTTTCGTTTCACGTGAACTGGCTCGAATTTACATAAGAAGCAAATCCCGTGCGATATTTGCTTGAATACTGGTACTTTAATATTAAACTAGCAGTATTATGACTTTGCTAGGTTGGTCCCGTGAATTTGCTACTGGCAATT
Source organism: Orthosia cruda (assembly GCA_964057195.1). Classification (NCBI taxonomy): domain Eukaryota; kingdom Metazoa; phylum Arthropoda; class Insecta; order Lepidoptera; family Noctuidae; genus Orthosia; species Orthosia cruda. Next base: position 16,043,128 of record OZ059836.1, on the reverse strand, counting down.
TAATTTTTAAAGCATTTTCCACTTTATGGGGCAAGGTATTCTGATTTAAAATTGATTCTGGAGCTTGGAAGATAATAAATTCACAGAAAGAGCTATTCTTATACATATAACATTTTATATTAATATTACGTAGAAGATGACTAAAATACACTAGACGAATGCATTGCAGTCCCACAACAACATCCAATCACATATGAACATGGTTACGTACTTAAAAGTAGAAAGTTTATTAATGGATGCTGTAGAACAGCAAATGGACCATCTCTAATAGATGATCAGAGCCACATTAAGACCAACCTCGAAGCACCTTAACAGTCCATAAGCATACCGTCTTTAAAACCCATTAAACTGCAGAACAAGCAGCTAATATTCTATTTTCCAGTTAAACCTACATAAGCATAGAAATTGGCTTACTTCACACATAATTCCAACAAGTTTCCAAGACCTCTTATAATGCAAGTATGTACATAATATCGCTAGCCACAGGTCAGTCTCATGTTTGAATTTGTAATGTTTATAAATTACCCGATTCACAAAGGCTATTCTTATGGTAAATAGGGAGCACAATTACAATACAACAATACGATTTTAAATTAAACAATTGACGTTATGTGGGGTATGACAAAGAACAAAAAGCTAAGGAAAACGGGAAGCGTGTTTCCATGGAGTCCATTTTATTTTAGCAAATGCACGAATGCATTTTTTTTTCTCTATCAATAATTTAGCCTTGCCGTGGTGGCCCAGTGGCTAAGACCTCACCTCTCGTGCTTGAGGTCGTGGGTCCAAATCCGGGTAAATACAAATGTGATTTTTTCACTTTCTAAGTTTATCTTGGACATAACAAGCAACGATGAACGAAAACATCATGAGGAAACCTGGACTTACATATTTAATGTAAGTCTGAAATAGCCAAGTCAGAGACCTGTGGGGTTCCCAGAGGCGCCTTAATTAATTCTGACACCAGAGATGGTCACACTCTCACACGAAAAGAAGAAAATAAAGCCTTGTACATAACAGGATTAATGATATGAATTAACAGCGCAGCAAAAGACATCAAATGCACTTTGCCATAAAATCAGTCCCTAGAAATAAAACTGTTAAAAAAGTTAAGTCAAAAGGCAAGACAGCAAGCTCGCGAATATGTATCCTCCGACTGCACAGTATGTTAATTTATCTTTAATCCGCTTTTTTAGATTTTTTAAATTAACTTTTTTATTTATAACTTTTTAGTTAACATTTTTTTTTTCGAATTTTGTTACATTTAAACAATAAGTATTATATATTTTTCAAAACAACTCTTAATTTCAAATCCTTTATTTTGATACCTCACAGTTTTAAAGAAAAAAAATATGGTCGCCACAATATTATGATATGGCACCCAAAATCCGCCATTTTTCAATTTTCCAATTTTAAAATAGCTGACACTCGCAATTTTAAGACGAATCGATTGACGTAAGAATCATCAAAATGGGCTAACGCGTTTGGTCTCTAGAACGCCACATAGGAACAAACATACAAATACTGATAAACACATTACCCTCCTTCGGCAGTCAGGTAAAAATGACGTATAAGATTGTTTTTCTATAAGTTAGTATACTCTTTATCAACAAAAAAGCTAGAAAAACTGCTTTAACATTCCACAGACTTGACTGTATGCCAACAACATTCCTATGTCCTATGCCTACTACATAATCGTTGCTTGGTCCGGTCACAAAATAAAACTCCTAAGAAATTTCAGTTTTAAAGATGCAAGAAGTAAATATGTTTACCGAGGCCTTCTGAAACTCTAGACCATCATCAGCGTCATTCTATCAACTACAGCGACGCGTTAGCGATTGGTAAAAATCAAAATTTTTATGTTATGGTACCAAGCGCTATCGAAATGCCACGTATTTTGACATTTCGACAGTCGTTATTTCTGAGAGAATGAACTGTCTAGAGTTTCTGATCACCAATCGATATTCAAACTTTCAGTTTTATATATGTTATGGACCAAGTGATTAATACGGCATTATTCATAATGCCCAGACATTTTGAAAAATCACAATATGAATAGGCAATATGTTAAAAACTATTGAACTAATTAAATTGACCTGGCTTTCTGAATAATTCCCATCACTTATTAGGTCGGGTAATAAAAATGTGTCTTTTTTATTATTTTCCTGTTCACATTGATTTTAATATAGAATAGGTAAATTACGATTACTATTTAAGCAACCCAGTCGATGGAGTCCCGCTGCAGGGCTCCTATTTCTATCTGTAGGGTCTAACATAACCTAAAATAATGGAGATGACGGGAGCGTGTCGGGGTGCTCTAAGCATCCGAGCTTGCTTCGCTCGCTCTTAGACTAATTCATTGACCATAATTATTGATTTACCCAACTGTTACGTAACAATATTCATAATCACCTGATTCATAATATAATGTTATAATTAGACGATTTGACTTGATTATATTCATAATGCCCGGGCATTATACTTAGTGCACTGATACATCACTTGGTCCATGACATACAATACAAGGACTTACTGTATATCAAGCTACATCCCTATAACATACAAGTACGTAGTTCGGCATCCACACAACACACTAGGTGGCATTCCCCACAGCACCACACTAAGAGTGTATTGATGTTGTTGGTTATGGCACTTACCACGTCTCGGTACCGTTATGCAGTTTGACTTACAAATAAACGATCGAATCGAATCATGATGTTTCGGAATCGAGATGTTTCACTTTAGAGTTCTGTGTACTTAGGCACGGGCCCAAGATGATTCTATTATGATAGCTTTTGGAATTGGATCAAATATTGGTTGGGTTTTAATTTTTATGTGTGCTTGGTTGGATGTTTTGGGTCTTGTAAAGTTTGGTGGTGTTTTTCTGTGCAAGTTTTTCTTTACTCAGGCATATTCTAATAGGATGACTCTAAGGAGGTGTATGATCTTTAAAAAACCCCAATCAAAGTTTTGTATCGATTCACTACAGAGTTTCTACTCATCCCGTTTAACCCAGTATAGAGAAACGAGAAAAATATGATAACCTAGTCCTAGGTAATACCTTCTACTAAACAACTCCCAAAAATAAATGTCGTTGGATTCCTTAGTCTAAAAAAAATATTCAAAAAATCAAAAAACCCGACTGCTTAAAAAGCGAGTTAACTACTACTGGTACTTCTGGTTTTGGTCAGCCAGCTCGCGAATATGTATTCTCCGACTGCACATCATGATTTTGTTCTTGTAAGCAGTCGGGTTTATTTATTTAACAGTTAATATTTCTTTCTAATTATGTACATTCAAACAAATAAGTGATAAATATTTCTGAAATCGCCTCTTAAAACCCTTTATTTTGATACCCCACACGATCCCAGGAAGAAAAAAATATTGGGCCCCCACAATATGGCGCCCAAGAGCCGCCATTTTTCTATTTTACAATTTTAATGTTGCCAGTGACTTGCAAGATTAAGACGAATCGATTGACGTACGAATCATCAAAATCGACCAACGCGTTTGGCCTCTGGAACGCCACATAGGAACAAACATACATACATACATAGACTGATAAACACATTACCCTCCTTCGGCAGTCGGGTAAAAAGATACTCCAGTGCAATTCAATTCCATTCAAGTGTTAAACCATGGTTATTCTGAGCCTCCTTTATCCTAGCTCTTGAAAGGAAATGTAATATTTACAAGGGGACATATTATCGGCTCCCCAAAAAGGCTTTTCATAAATTTCCCACAACACCTCAGGAAGGGCCTATCCTTCAAGATAGGATAGTAATAAAATCGCCCCCGTACATATTATAGTGTTATAGGTGCAGGGACACCTCGAGGGATCCATCTATTCTGCTTAAGCATTAATACTGTAGTACATAATCATAGGACACACTTAATGGCGTTGTTTTTGGGCAATATTAATATATCTTGGTTATTATTGGTTTGGTTTTTGTGGTTCGGAAAGAGCAGAATAACTTTTTGTAAGTACATATAGATTTAGCAAAATAAGGGACTGTTTTGGTAACGTTCATTTCCTTTGGGCTAATGAACACTCGTTTTTGGCCAAATCACTACCATTGATTTCTAGATCAATTTGTTCTTCATCGCAAAAAAGATATTCTCTTGGTTTATTGTTAGTTAACAAATCGAATTTGATTCTTATGATATACTTCTTTTTTGTCTCAGCTTTGAATTCTCTCATTACTTTCAGGATCAATATAAGAATCCTAGAGTATCGCTTGCCCAAGTTGATGACCATGAGGTAATTACCCATACTTGATTCAGGGTATTAAATGGTCGATCAAACTGAGTCCCATAAAATGTATCGATTACTTGAGCCCATGAGAGCTCATCCAGTATTATGGATTAGAGGTAAGCCTTTAATACTGTGAGTAGCCTGAATCGAATACGATCTATAAAAGTCAACCAACGATTTTATTAGCGAGACTTGAGAAACTTTTTAGTTCCTTTAAATTTTGTAGTAGCTTTTCAATCTAAAATTGATTTGAGTAGTAGTTAAATTCGAGTAACCAGTTTGCCAGAGTCTGCCAGTTAACTGGCAGACTCTAAAGAAATATATTGATTTCATGGGGCTACAATTACTTAAATAAAAATACATTGTATCCATTCATAGTTACGGTATTTCATATGTTAAATCATCGTCTTTTAACCGACTTTCCAAAAAGGAGGAGGTTCTAAGTTCGACTTTGATTTTATGTTTGTTTTATTCACCGACTACTCCGTCAATTAGATTTAATGTACCGATTTTGAAAATATTTTTTTTGTATGAAAGCGTATACTCCCATCGTCACCAAGTCAGGATCTGATCGGAGGATCCTATGGAAATCGAAGGAATTCTTAAAATTTTGTAGGCATACCGGTTTTGGTATTTTTATCAACATGGCAAGCGGAAAGACAACAACGATAAAATCTTTTTTCGCTTTGTAGAGGTTTTTTCTAATGACAAATTACAGTCTTTAGCAAGGAAAGAACGAATGGTAATAAAAATGCAAAATATATGAAAAAAGAAGCTTGTGAAACAACAAAATTAAATCCAAACGCTCCTTATAAAAACATAAGTTAATACATTTATAAAATATGCAGATCCTACGCTAAATAATAATAACGAAGATGTTCATGAAAGCGAAAATAAAAAGCACAAAGATAAAGAGCGGATACATAAAAATTTACATTTTAAAGGACTCCAAAACAGGGGTTGTAAATTGCATCTTAAAAATACACAGGTTTTACAAGATTAGCTTGGCATAGCCCTCGGGGTGGCTTTGATATCAGTAACAGAGAAGATCAAACAGATGAATTAAAAAGACTGCGAAGTTTAAGAGCACATCCTCTTTGGTAAGTATCTTAATTGCGCGGTTAGGGAAGCACAGGTACTTTAACTATTCAGTTTTTTGATGTTTTAAGTGTATGGGTTCTACCTTTGAGTTTACAACAGGTGGAATGGTTTCTTGATGGTTATTTAAAACTTTTATAGCTCAATGATATTACGCAATAAATGAGTGATGTCATACTCTAATTTATATTTTTATTTGATTCTTCTTCTTTTTTCGTGTCTTTTAATTAAACTATAGTCTGAACCATTTAGATTTTGTTCGACCAGTATGTAGCCACTCGGACAGCTCTGTCATTTACTACGTTGGTCGGGCTTGAAGGGCAGACAAGGAGGTGGGTCATATCTTGCGAAGGGGCCCCACACTGGCACTGTGTTTTGGATGGGTCTATGATATTTCAATTGGCCAGGTTGGTTTAAGGATTTCCAGATTGGCCACTGCAGTTTATTTCCAGGGGAACGGATTCCCTGCCGGAGTGATAAAGTGTGGAGGATATTTTATTAATATTTATATAATGAGCTAAAATAAACTTTAGAGTTTTAAATGTAGATCTGATACAGGTCTATTCCTAGGTTTATTAATTCATTACCAAGGTAGAACTAACAATTATTTTAGCTCCAATAAAGACTCCCTCATCCCTTTATCATTATGTGTACAGATATCGTATTTCAGAAGGGGCCCTGCCCGAGTTTATTGCGTAGGTACGCATCCATCATTCAATTTAACACGACTTCACGAAAAGGTCAACAGTTTTGTTGTGATTGTGTCCTGGTAACGTAAAGGTAAAGGTTTTATGAGTACGCAGTTAGTATGGACGGTTCACAGATTTGGTAGAATGAGGTTTAGGACAAAAAAAATGTGCTTAGAACTTGAAACTTGCATTAAGATTTAAGTACCTTAAATTTTTGTGGCGTGTATTTACAGGCCTCCTATCTGAATGGTGGATTACGGCCCATCCGTAATCCACCACGCGGGTCCAGTGCAAGGTGGTGGATGTCACATGTCTTCGTTTTTTTTTTGTTCTCAGACATGCCGGTTTCCTCATTATATTTTCCTTCTCCGTTTTGAGAGCAGTGGTGATGAAATAATTTACACAAAAAAAAGCGTCTGCCTGGGCGTCTTCTATTTGTTTAAACTTCATGCACAAGTAAGAACATAGTATACAAAGGCGAACTTTATGCCTTAGGGAGAAATAAGCTTTTGAGCCATCCAACATTTTTTATTTTCTTCCAGTTGACCTTCTATGTACTGAGTGAAGGCTACTGTAGACTATTATAGACTTCGGCGCTATAACGACTTTTAAATCCCTCTGCTGTGAACTTCAACAAAAATACTGAAGATTTAAAAAATACTACTAAAGGTTTAAAAGCTTATCCTTTCCAATTTTTATCAAGAAAAATCTTTCCAATTCATTGTTTCAAAAACAAATGCTTGCCCTAAGTAAATAGACCGCCGAAGTAAATTTATCATGAAGAATGCCGTGTCATCGCAACTAAGAGCTTTGTTTAAATCATTGGAGCCCGTCACGCCTTCTACAATGACTTTATAGAAAGGGTTCCAGTTAAACAATTTGAAATAAGTGTTGTCTGTTAAGCATTAGAGGAATTTTAATTGAATAATACGAATGAAACTCGATTAATCTGAAACTGCTGCTTTTTATAGCCATCGTATTAAACTTTTAGTAATTTTGTTTCGAAATTTCAAGTAAGACACTTTTACCTAAATGAAAGATGACTTTATCATTTTTTTTATTAAAAAATGAACAAATAAAACAAAAGAGCAGCTGCGTTAGACAACGAACATTTTTTTTTCTGATTTGTTAATAACGCTTTTTTTATTAAGCGACCGTAAAATAGATGTGGTTGATCATTAATTATTACAGGGCCGCAGTTTGTTTTAGCTCGGTCACGGCCTACAAATTTATGTATGAGCAAAACCATTAAGGGATTGTCGCTTCGGGTCATTTTGTTTGTAACATATTAAAAAAAATCTTCGGTGAGCATAAATTAAGAGAGGGGTTCGAATTAACCCACCTTTAGAGGGTAAATTTACGCACACGTAAACACATTGTGCCTATCCTCGGTTAATTGCCGAGTTAGCAGGGCAAATAAAAAGCTAAATACATCGTTATAAAACATTTTGAAATATCTGGGGGTACATACTCGTATATAAAAGACTGTGTTGGTAAAAACTTTACTTTTCTCTTATATACCAAAAGATTTTGATATGATTTTAAGTTTTAAACTACATAAATGATATTAAAGGTCTAAATTCTGAATTCCAGCCTCGTTTTGACACCCAAAAAATTCTAATAGCAATTACCTAATTGATCATCCAAATGGTTGCTTGTTTAATTACAACAGATTACATACCAATAAGCAACCTGCTCAAAGATACTTGTCCTCACATCTGTAGCAGTATCGAGTGTCTAAAGCTAACAGGTGAATGTTTGTTTTTGTGTCCCCTGCATATCATCTGGTCGATGAATAAAAATCCGAGCATTGTCACCTGCGCAACACATTGCGTGGGACCCACCTACCAAGGACATTACTTTTAACCTAATTAGTTTACCTAATGTGAGAAGTTGAATTAACTTGCTAATAGACCGACTTCGGCAGTTCTCACGGTAATGATTGACATGTGAATAATTTAGAATAGTAACCTGGTTTGAATAGATAGTGAATGAAAATAAATACACTTTCACTTAACATGTCGATTTCACGCGAATTAAAACCTTTGGCATCAATGGACTTTGTATGATGCAATTCTAAAGCGATGCTCTTTTTTTTAAGGGTCACACCTACACGTGTGCGGAATCCTCTGACAAAGGAATAAAGTCTAACAATTGATTGCGGTGTATCGCCAATATTGTGGCGAGACGAATCCATTGTTGTGCATTCTGGTGACCTAATGACTTGTTTTGCACAAGCCCGTATCAGGTAACTGCGACAGATGTACGAAGCCAGATAGTGGGAAAGCATGAGATGCAAACTAAGACAGACGTGACTTTGTTAGACTTTCTACTATAATAATGTTCGGGGTGCACTTAAGTTGTCATTCGTGGGAATATAAATAATAGTTATGACAATCTTTGGTGTCATCAAAGAAACAATGAGAAAGTTTTTGTTCCAGCAGCTAGCTGTTGCTATTTGCTAAGTATAAGTGTACCTAGGTATTAGTAATTCTTAGAACACGGATACTTAGCAGTGCTTAGGCGTCGACCCGGGGTGTACGTCGTAACTGTCTCGGAGAAGTCTAAGTCAGATCAACTCCACGGGACACGAGAGAAATGTTGGCAGGGTGTTCAGAAAACTGATATTATGAGGCATATTGCGAAAGAAAATGAACTAAAATAGACAATTTATAACATGACAGTAACGTCTACTAAGCCTGTTGAAGTTAACTCTTATAATGGCAGTAGTTTTAGTAGATAGCACGAATGTTAAGTAATAATGCTCCAGCTTTTGGCATATTACAATATAGGCATAAGCTAGCAATAAGTCCCACAGGTATCGTTTTATTTTCGTACTTGCTTCTGTCAGCGGTTTTGCCCGCGTGATTAGTGTTTTATTATCCCAAGGGCACATTATAACGGATTGAAAAGTAACCAATGTGCTATGCCGAGCTATAATATATCTCTCTGCCAAATATCATCCATATCCGTTCTGGCGTGATTGAGTAACACACATACATCCATCCATCCAAACTTTCACGTTAATTATATTAGTATGTTATTTTTTTATATTTTAGCTTTAGAATGGGTAACAAGCTTCATATTTCTGACTGATCGACTCTTTGACATGTTTCTGTATTTTTTTTAATACTATATTTCGTGTTTGATTTGACAAACTTTTGTAATACTGAATTATTGCGTGTATTTGGTTGAGTGTCAGTAAAACCGCTAGTCAAAAAGACTGATTTAGCCAGTATTCGCCTGCCCTATAGATCAACGTATGCTTATAAACCACCAGCTAGAGACCTAATTCGTGCACTGGTATAGACAATAGTCTATTATTTGAAGCGATCATACACGCCACAGTGAAAGCGACACACATACCCATTAGATTGGGGATAATTCCAGGCCAGTTACTATATCAATAATACCGTGTATAATGTGGAGTTTGAACTGTGGAGAGATCTATAGATAGACTCATGCATATAATGCAGGTTGTATTACATGAAAATACTGAATTGGTTATAGGTCCCAGTAATCATGGTAGGCCTGACAACAAGATTACAATTTAAGGTCTAGGTAAGGTAAAAGTAATATCTAGATACGTGACACTACAGTGCAACGGTCATTTTTCAATACATTGATATATTTATATATTTTCAATTATTATATCCGACAAATTTTGAGATAACCTGTGCGAAAACCCTCTTTGGAAGAAATTAACTTGCAAAATCTCGAAAAATTATCGACGCATCGTTGTCACATTGTCACGTAGCGCCTGTCAGTCGGGGCTTTTACACAACTTTCATACAACAAAAAAAACTAGTCTTACCTTTGTATATAAGTTCGTTCTGAATCAAGACTTTATGAAATGATCCAAAGTAGTATAGCCCAATTAGCACTGCGTTAAACAACGCGAATAGTAAGTCAGCATAAAATCACATCCTTCAAGTGGATGTGATTTTATGCTGACTTAATTGGTCAAATCCACAACGCAATAACTGAAGAGGTGATTAGAGATGTACTTTCACCCATCTCTAAACCCTAATCCAGGCCCCTATTAATTTGAACGTACGTGTCCCATACAATTGAAACACGTTAATGGACAAGTACGGTTTAACACGCTGCATGGACAATTATGGCCGTCAAATTGCATCGGACACATGCATTTTACATTGTCCTCACATGGAAAACCTAAATTGCCAAATTGTACCAATTCTCCTATAGTTTGCAGGCTTTTAATTTAATCTCGTTCACTAGTTGCGGTCAAATGATCAATCAATTTTTGAAATGTTGCTACGTGGTTTATTAACCGCAAATGTTGAATAACTACTTGTGTTTGACTAGTAAAGTGTGATTGGAGTAGTCTGGTCTCGATGTCGATACTCCAGGAATTTGATTTTGTTGATGATGTTTGGTCTGTAGGGTAGTGAGTTCATTTTTGCAGTAAATATTTTAATGTGTTTTATCAGGTTGTCAATAGTATTGTTGACATTACCAACGTTGAGTTCACAATTTACAGAGTCAAATAAGTACGGTCTACATTCTTAAGATCAGCTCTACATGTGCAACGTGTTATTAGTATTTCTCTTGAATAAAACTCAAACCCCTTCATCCCTCTGTCTCAAACACTCCCGAAAGCATACTGTGTCATTACAAAAACAGTTATACAAACCAGCATTATATTCGCATTCATATCGAAAGATGTTATCATTTCAATCTGTTACTGTACGTATAGAACTCCCCTTTCCTGTATCATTAAGCCATACCTAATTTAAATGAACAAATTTAACTTCAATTATTTTGAAGTGATCTGCCGCACCGTATCCTTTTCACGTCCACCCTTCCCTTCATTACAATCCACAGTGCTCCGTTTCTACATCTAGATAAGGGCACCCATCTTTATTTTTCTACCCTCCTGTTTTCCTGGGGGCACCGTTCATTTAATTCCAATTCAATCCGCGGCAAACGAAATCATTTTTTAGTACGAAGAGATGAAGTTTCTGATAAAATGTTTTAATCTCTTGTTTGTGACTGCGGGATGTGCTTTCATGAACTCTTTTGATGCTGATCGTAATGGTGGGTTGATATTTTTGAATTGTGTTGAACAGTAGAGGTAGATATTGATCTTATGAGAACTTTATTTTGATTGCTGCTATATATTTTATAATATACGTTACCTGATTAAAAGATGTTCGTTGGATCTTAACTTCTTGAGAAAGATTCAGCTGGTTTTTATTCGTCTACTCTCTCATAGCTCTAGCTACACTTACTTACGATACCGAATCTATGACTCCCTTTTAATACTGTTCTCCATGTCACATTTTTCTCAAACGGTACGTGGAGGGCTTCGGCACCGATCTATTTTGCGAGTGTTGTTTATGAAATGAAATATATGACATTCGCCTACCACATCCACTTACTTCCTAAAACCTTAACTAATGTGAATTTAGATATTGATCTTATGTCAACTTTATTTCGATTGATCCTATATAACGTTACCTGTTTAAAACATGTTATTTGGATCGTCACTTTTTGAGAAAGGTTCACCCTGCTTTTGCTTTTGTTCTATTAGTATCTTACAGCTCTAGCTTCACTTATAAACGATACTAAATATCTATCCATTTCAATACTGTTCTCCATGTCACAATTTTACGGTAGCATTAGCGGCATATACCTACAAGTGTTTTATACATGTAAAAGATAGCTTATAGACAACCTGTATTTGATATTAACTTATCCACATTTATCATATAATATTATGTCTGTCATGACATACAACCGATGTATCAGTAGCGCCATCTCACGACTCAGTTGTCAAAATCAAGAGCAACTGCACCCACGTGGCCAACTGCCATTATAACCGCAAATTGGCTCCATTAGCCTCTTTTCGCAAGGAATCGCATTCATCAGCAGTCGATTACACTACTTTGTTGCTTGCTTCTTTTGTATACCGTTGAATGAGACTAGATTGCATATAGGGCACGGCTTGAATAAGTAGGTTTTTTATGGGTTCGACGAAACTGATTTTAATGGCTTTTTGGTTTTAGTGCATAACTGTCGAGGAAGAACGAATTGATTAACAATCTTACAAATATATTTATAGATCTATCAGTATCTAGGTCTAACATCTATGTCTAACATCTATGAATAACTGCTGACTATCAACACTGATTTTCACACTGGTTTCCAAGTTACAGACAGCCGCCTAGTTTGGGAAAAGGGTTTCACAGTTCTATTTTTGCCTTGTTCTGTACACCTATATATAATATAATATGTATTATCTTAAGCGCTCATGCACACGAGATGGTTTTAAACCGGCCCGGTTTTTGCAGCGTTGCTACGGTTGCGTGGTGAGCCGGCGCTAGCCCCGGAGTTGTGTGTATGGCTCCATAGTGTCCCATACATTACTGACGACTGGACGAAGACGCGGTTTTGACGCCGGGCTTAGCTCCGGGGAAAAACCAATTACATACAAATTATATACAACCAATAGAATATTAATATAATAATATCTAAATTCAAAATAATGAAGAGGAAAGCGTCCAGCCGTAAATACTCATTATCAGGATTTTATACTAAGTAAATTATAATTATGCTAGTGATACGAATCTGAATCACGTCAATTTTGCAACTTATGACGCCCAAATTAAAGACTCCTTTTTCTCCATTAAGGTTTAAGAGTTCAGTTGGGCAGCTAATAATTGCATACGCAGGTATAGGTTTACCCAAAGAATGTCGTCCAACAGAGAAAGTCTCAACAATTTTTTTATCAAATTGACAGAATATCAAATAACAGAATTAGCCTGAGGACAACACTAAATTGTTTTGGAAAGTGAAAAACACTGTCTCGACACAATAACTTCGTAAGTACAGATTACAGCTCATTTGGCGCCATCAAAACGTTTGTTTTTACTACAAAACGAGACAGTTCCGTTTTTAGTACAATAGTAGTTCTCACGATTTTAGTCTCCCTGCTATTTTGAGTAGGAACATTAATTTCAAAGAAATGGCCGCTCTTTTGCTTCCGTGCTTTTATGGGCACAAGAAAACAGAATGTGTCTGATGGGTTATCATTTAATATAGTTGACATTTTGAATGGTTATTGTTGTTGCTTTGCCGTTTGTATCTTCTAAGGTGACAAAGGGTATAATGAGATCATAATTATTTTCTCTGGAACTAAAGTAAGAACATACTGCGATCCTCAAAGTAAACAAGTACCTAGATATTTCAATGTTCTTACTTTACCCTTTTATTAATACCAGGCTGGTAGACCAAAGTTTTGAAATAATCGGTAAAATATTGGCTGATATCTTGTAAGTAATATGACAAATTGTAAAGCCCACTGCTAAAATATTGGATTATTGTCGGTGGAACGCTGGCAGCTTGTAACTAGTAAGACAACATTGAAAACACTTTATTTTACACGACTTATTTATACTATACTTGGAATCAAACAGTGCGTTGGTAGTTGATATAGAATGTTGCTTTGGTTACTCTATAATGGATCATTTTCTTCTGATGTTTTCTATAAAGACCCTTTCAGGAATCATAACGAAATATATGAAGAAATGTCACCCTAATAGCAATTTCATTTTTCTCAAATGGTACGTGGAGGGCTTCGTCACCGATCTATTTTGTGAGTGTTGTGTATGAAATGAAATGACATATCGACTACCACATTCACCTACCTGCTGAAACTTCACTTTCAACTCTATTCTCATGTTCATAAAGGTGGGTTTTATCTTCGTTGAGTGTAAGTTTATCGTGGTCTAGGTTACTTGCACCGTCAGTTCTCTCCCCAGTGTTGCACCCTAATCGAATTGCTCCACGGATGGTGCGTCTTGTCTTGTGGGTCGAACCCCTGTTCCGGACATCAGAGGTCGTGCTGCGAAAAATAAATAAGCACCAAAATCAAAAGGCGAGGCTTTAATTGGACCCTCTCGTTCTTTGAGGATTACTTAATTTGATATTGTCATTGGCTTTCACAAAAATAAATATAATGACGTAATGTATCTGAGTATGATATGAATGCTTAGTGATATTTGTTCTAAGGTGGCATGGTTGGGGGAAGACATTTTTCTTATTGGAATAACAGGCTCCACTTTGTGGTTCATCTTATTAGACTGGATACAGTAACATTCTAATAAGCACGTCATTTTTTTTTTAGATGAAATTAAATTTCTTACTCGCTAAGGCAGAAACAAAATTGCAGAAATTTTAAAGCAATTCACAATAGTTTGCTTAAAAAAACGTTCCTTGCTTGATTGTGATTAGATGACGACAACCATGCTGTATTTTCTGTGCCAAATTACCAAACAACAATCTAATTTCACACTAATTGTCTTAAGATACACATGCAAGCAAATTCTCACTGTCATATTTACATTGGCCAATCCATTATTCTGTCATAAATCTTCACACACGTGCCATACCCGTAGTCAGTCTCATTTATGACAAAAATCCTCAAATTTATGCAAACATTGCTTTGCACTTCCTGAAACTCTTATATCTTTGTGATTAGGTTACTTTTTGAGTGATTTAGGTGTTGTTGTAAAGTGGTGTTTGTGCTAATTTGTAGTAGAGTTTTGTAGTACGCGTGGCTGGGATTTGACAGCGCACGGCGTTATTTAGCCATGCTTGGCCGGAACGAATTGTCTAGGAGAGGGAGAGTGAATGTGTGTGTACCTCTTTATATTGGCGGGAATTTGTTTTGTTAGACAGTTCAAAAGTTGTAATATTGATTTTAAAAATAGTCTTGCTTCTCCCCTTTAAATTGTTTGACAACTAAACTTTGGATAAACACTCAAAATCATACGTTTTTATTTCACATAGGCCTACATACACATACTTATAAAACGTCGACAAAAGGTGCACGGTTCGGGTTGGTCGTTTCCTGTGGAGAAGAATCGGCAAGAATCTCCATGGTTACTCTTTACTTGGTACTCATTTCAGTACAACTCCGCCTTCCTTGAGAAAAAAACGACGTGGCGTGATCTTATGTGATTCAATTTAAACTTACCAGATATCTAAATTCTAATAAGTTAATAGAATCTGCTTAGAATGAAACTGCCAAAATAAGTCAATCTAAAAAATACTTACCAAACATTACCCTTTTCCATGAAACATTTTTATCAAATTCATCTCAAAGATCCCGCCAGCATCACGCATACACCAAAAATTACAACAAATGCAACATCCGGAAGATATGAAGGACCCCTTTCATATATTTGCCCCCAAAAATCACTTCCATTAAGTGAACTTTGTCACATGTCCGAAACAATGAACGCTGTCTCTGTTATTCTGTTGACGTCAGCGTTCAATTCGTTTCACTTTTATTGGGAATGATGGGAGATTGGAGACAGATATCAAATAATTAATCCTCATATTGTAGTGGAAATCTACTTTGTAACCAAGTTTAGCAATAAGACTATGCACTACGATGATTTGGTCCCTAGATAAGAAAATTAGGCGCTGGGCAAATTTAGGCAATTAAAATGCTCCAATGACAAGAAGACAGAAAAATATATGTGGATTATATAACATTAAGAGTATAGAATCCAAGAAATCGCCTTTACTGAAAACAGGCGGTCAGGATTGCCTCAAAAAAATCTCAACTAGCCGAAATACTAATACTAACAAACAAAAAAGACACAAAATGAACCATTTGGTCCTTTGATTTGGATTGTCATACTGTAAGAAGGTGCCTATCTAACACTTATAAGAATGAACAAATCTGTAAATGAATGTTATCGTTTTGCGATAAGGAAAACAGGTTCCAATACGACGCTTCCTATTGGAATTGATACTATAATTGGAAATAGAGAACCATATTAAATATCAGTCAATCATAATAAGTTCCACGTTTTTAACCCTCTATGATGGCATTGAACAGTTATTCAAATCATTTAAACACAATCGATAACGCTTAAAGAGCTTCAAATGAAAAGTAAGAAGCCGCATCTTGATTTATGAACCAGCAAATTGAAATAAATATTGTTATGGAACAGTCAGATACTATTATTAGTATCAATCTTAGATTAACCATTTATTACGTTCTTACCGATCAAAATTTTAAACAACATCAGCTTACCAGAAACTAATTCAGTAGTCTCAAAAAAACGGCAATAAAAATCGTATTACGCCCATTTTAATTTAATATATTACTGATATTTTAGAAAATGCTTAATAAATCCGATTTCTGTTTTCCCTTATTCTCTCCAATATGCCATAAATTGTGATAAGCGTCTACCTCCAGTTAGGGAATGAAATACTTTTATTTTACATTGTCCCATTCGGATTTTGCTATTGGTTTTCGAAACTGTTGAATCGACTTTTTGTTGATGATAAAATATTTGAAAGAAATAAAGATGAGATAAAACTTAGACCTCCAATAGGTGAGTCTCTATTTATTGTAAACAAATATTACGAAAAAATAATTTTTCTTAAACGTATTCAAGATAATATCAGTCTCGTCTATTGAGTTTGAATCCTAATAGATATTTATTTTATTCTGAATTCAAATCAGACAGTGTAAAGTAGCATATTTTATTGTTATCTATCAATAAGTAATAACGAGAATACAAAATTCATTTATAGTAGAGTTCAATAATTCTCTGATATTACGGATCAGAAACTTACAGCAAATAATGGAATATAATGTCTTCAAACGAATATTATTATTATTCAAGTCAAAAAAGACAGAAAAAATCATTAAACATCGCAAAAGCAGATAAGCTGAACTCTAATAATAATTACTCTGAAAAAATTGCTTAGATTTCATAAACTTCCGTTTGACTACCGCGATTTGAGAAAAATCTAACAATCATACTTCATCTTTTTCTGTTAAAATAAGCAGACAATTGTAATTTGCCGCGTCACTGCATCGCAAGGAGAAAAATGGTCCAGTTTTTCTGGCTCACGGGGATCTAAGCGACGAGTTTTATTTTTTATGACGTCATTAACTTGAGGAAGCTGGGGTAAATAGAGCCTGCGGTCGGGCCCTCTATTTTAAACTGTTGATTGCGAACATAACGGCAGGGTAGTGATTTACATGCGGCTTTAGACAAGTTCTTGTTGATTTTAGTACGAGTACAGCGGTTACTTAGTAGGCGGAAGATAAAAAGTGGGAGATAGTGTGGTCGCTAAGTCAACCAAGTAAATTATGCAGTGGGAAGTGCGTAACTACCATGATTATTTATGTTGCTCCGCCATTATTTTATAAATTGAGAATATGAAGGATGATGTAATGCAAATAACTTTTATTTTCTTTTGTTATGAACTTGTTTCAAATGTATCGAAAATCAAACTGAACAAGCGAGGTGTCAAAAATGTAAGGGTTGACTTCATCAACACGACAGTTTGCAACTCTATCCTCACACTTCGACGTCACACCTAAAATAGAGGTCCCCCGCTGATTTCAAAAATATTTATATCATAAAAACATTTCACACCATCGAAATCTCGGAAAATGTAATTTTAATATTGAGGAAACAAATCGGGTACTCGACGGGGGGCACTTCGGTCACTCGATCCCTACTGCTACCGTTTACGCTGTCGGCTCCCATAAGTCGACCATTCGAGAAGGTAACCTATCGAGTTTCATACTGGATAGATTTAACATGACTCGACGGCGACTCGAATCGGGTGACAGTTTGAGCGTGACACTATGTTCGGTGATCATTAGAATAATAGAGTGCGCTTTTGAACAATTTAAGCTGTTTTCTGGATAAATCATAGTAGATTATAAACTTAGAAATCGTTTAAAACAATCTTTGAGTTGTTTAACAACTGATCAGCAGATTCTAAATTCACATTCTCTATAGAAAATTTGAATAATTAAACAGCGTCGAGATTTATATAAATAAGACCCATAGTTATATTAGTGTAATTTCTAATCTTGTTATATAATAAATACACAGAAGCTAAGTTAATCACAATCTCCCAAAGGTAAATAAAACATTAATAATAATTTCACGGTGACTCGGTAACAACATTCACAATTTTAATGATAAACCCGCAAAAACAAGGCTGCGGGCATCCGTTAGTCGCAATTTGCGATAATCACTGTATAAAGAAAGCTTCACCCTTCTCATTTGATTCCGAAACTCATTTGCGGTATATGTTTTTGATCTACACGGTTTCTCTGCGAGCAGTCACTAGGGACACCACGCTTCCGTGTTGATGGAAAATAAGATATTATTTTTGTAAACATAGCGTATTTTGATCATGAATTTGGCTTGGACCCTGGGTTTGCCTTCCTAGTTGCACTTGATTGATAGTTACAGGATGTATTTGTTTATTATCTATTTCAAGCCTGTTTTGTCTCACAGTAGGGCAAGAGCTTCCCTTTCTGCCTTCAAATCTTTACGAACAAGTTATTGAAAATATTTTTTTTCGGGCTGAGGGCACTAATTTCAACCCGCTATCGTCACTTGATTCTGACGGTCGTAATAACCTGTAACAAAGAAATACAGAAAATCACCATGCAGTTAAAGCATGCGATGCTGGTAAATACTCAACAACAAGCTCTGAACTCTAGCCTGTTGAATCAATCAATAACATAATACAGAGACAAGTCACAGACATAAAAATTCAGTAGAATAAGATGACAAATCGAATTTCCCCGCCATGATTGTCACTCTAGGTCTCATTACAAGGCGCTCAAGCGCATAATTTTGTGGTTGCCACCAAACGAGAGAAGGTCGGGCTTGCGGTCACCAGCCACGCGCCTTTGACGCACACAAAGTGTATTTCAAAAAAAAAAAGTAATTTTAATGAGACTATTATTTTAATTATTATTTTGCAGGTAGTTTGTGAGAATTTGTAAACAAACTGAATATTTAAAAAAAAAAACAGGCATTGAGATAAACCCAGGCAGTTGATGAAAATTATGAGAAATAAAAGTGAACATGGTTCGATTTGTCCAGTACGTTACCAAAAAACATATGACAAAACTAAAACTAATTGCGACATTACACCTCTTTATCTCCATCAAGGAGATAAAGAGGTGTCGCTAAGAATTAAAAACGAACTCATAAACGATAAGTTAATGTTAAGTTCTTTGAAAAACATGAGCCTAACACATTCCTACTTCCTTCTTTCCCATATAAAGACGACCATTAAAAGACCAAATTAAATATAAAGACGACGAAGACCATTTACGATGCATTTCTATGCATACATTTCAAACGGATGAAGCCCAGGCTTAATCTTTTGTAACACCAATCTGACCGATTATACACGGTTCCGTTTTAAGCGATGAATTCAATTGTTACAGATGAAGCTCATTGATTCAAAACCCGTGCGAGAGACGTCCTATTGAAAAATTTTATAGTTGGTTTTATTACTTATAAATGAGACGATTAAATTTATAGTTCTTATGATTAGCTTTACGATGTACCGGTTAGTTTGGCATTACGTCACATTGCATCTTTAATTGTCCTCATAGCTGTCTCTTTATACGACGAAGGTAAACATTAATTAAGCAGTAAAATGTTAGGTAATCTTCAGATATCATCTTTGTTTTATATCTACCATCACGTTGATAAGCAAAACGTGGAGCGATGCCCAAATTGAGCACTTGTTCGACACAGAAAAGGTCAATGACCTAATGAAATTTTATGCAGTCGACAGTTAAAGTTGACTTAATGATAATGTAGGCAGTTATGTGCACTTTGCCTATCTACAGTATCTGTGATATCTATCCGTTAGATATGAATACGCGACGTATGCAGATGTTGTTCTTAATTAGTATCGCAGTTGAATGCAGTTTTCTTAATGAAATTGTATTGTTATTGTGGTCTATGTAGGTACTTCCTACATTTATTGATATCCAAGGCTGAATATCAATGCTTATAATGGTACATAAGATAAGGTTGCGGTAGGATATCATCCATCTGCTTTGAATGTTGTCTTATTAGACGATGCAACCAGAAATGATTATGTAATAATATTCAATCATGTATGAATAATAATATTTTATTGGCCTTATTTCTTCAATCAACTTCAATAAATTGCACAACGAAAGCCAATTGATTCCTATTACGATTGATTTCATCGTCACCATTATTTTCCTTATGTGTGTCATTTATATCAACTGCATCCATACGTTCTATAAATACACAAAGTTTCGAGCAACCCGGTGCAGTATTTTGAACAGCACCTAAAACTCTTGTACCTGTTTTCCTTAAACAACTTTTGCTAGTTAGACAAGTAGATAAGCAACGGTTACAACTGTTTGTCTTGCACTTCATTCATATGCATGGACGATACTTATCTTTATATTCGTTTTCCAATGTGATATAAACGAAACTTCTGTCAGAATAGTTCCGTTATTGTGTGACTGGGTTTTAGTTATATGTGATGCAACTACATTTGGGCTAAACTTAGAAATCCCTATACGTGATTGAAATAATTGAGAGTATCTACTCTAGATTTAGGGTTGCTCCTGCCTATTCAAGTCATCTATAAAATGCAATGGCTTAGCCCAACTAGCCTGAAAGAGCAAGTGGAGAGTTTGTGGTAATAAATTTGATTTAAAACTTCCAAAAGATTACAATCAGTAGCAGAAGTATGTAGATACATCCAATCCAAACTTAGCTGCAATCATGTCAAGGTCAATCAAAATACTTCAGTAGTGCCATTAAAACGACAGAAGATTTGGTAATCAAACGCTACCAATTTAGATCTCTTGACATCCATTACTGCTAACGAGTATAATAATAGCGAATCAGATAAATTGAGAATGTTTAGACAAGATCGTTCCGTTTCAATGTGGGCAAATAAACTAAATTGTAACGTTATGATGCCAAGGCTATAACAATAGAAAATGTTGGTCTAACACTTCAAAGATCGTATGTGATATGTTTAGAAACGCTTGAGTAGAAAATTCCATCTCATACTGCTTCAAGAAACTTGTGAAAACAAATACTTGGACGGATAAATAAATAGATTTTGTACAAGGTGAAATCTTATGGGTTTAGTAAAAATATGATGTTCTTATAGTGGTTTCTCAAAGTAAAATTAGAAATCTTGTAATCCGTGCCTTAATCATAATATTTTCTCAGATTTTGACTGAATAACTTAACTTAATTTTGTAGAAGTGGTTGAGAGAAACTTCTGCTTATCTTACCTATTCATACGATCAAGCATATAATATTTCACTGGATTATTGCAGAAACCATAAATTTATATAAAATTTGCAAGATTATAAGTTCTCGATATATTGTGGTATCATTTCAAATACAATAAATTCCATCCAAATTCTATTGTTTAAAATATACCCTATGCGATTTAGGTATTACAAATAATAATATTACGAAAATTATAGGAACAACGCTGCTCATCATATTATTTTGTAAAGGTCATTGAAGTAATAAACAAACAAAAATAACATCTTTACAAACTAAAAGTAGTGGTTTTCATGAGACAATGTTACTTTATATGTCTGAACACTTTAGACATTTGCAACTCATAAAACGAGTAATTTAATACAAGATTTGCATATGAAAGCCTGCGTAAGCCACAAGCGTTTGCAATCACATAACTATTGAGACAAATGGTCTTATGCGACAGAAATATTCAAATCAAATTGGTGTAAATGAGAAAGGAGATAAGAGTCAAATGAGTTGACCCAAGATTCCTTGTTACAATCAGCGTGCGAAGTCAAGTCTTGTTGGTCCTGTCAGTCTTGTTAAATATGAAATTCAAGCCATATTCAATTAGGCATACATTACTTCCATGAGCAATGAGCCTGCTCAAGTGTGTGGTATGGTAAGCATTCTATTGGTATAAGTAGGTACATATAACAGTAGAGTAGACACGTAGTTTAGAACTCTTGAGTCTATGAACGGAGGAAAAGCATTGCAGTCTTAAGTTTTGTATCTTTTCGTATGGCTGGTTTATGAATTAAGAAACTAGAGGAATTTTTCTTCATCTATACTTTCTGTAACTTATATGGTGTACATAATAAAGAGTATTCTATTCTTTTCTATTCTATTCTAGAGGTAAGAATGTGTCTAACCCTATTAAAATGCCTAAGTTTGGCAAAATACTCTACTTCAAATTCTTAAATCAGAAAACGGGAGATAGTAAAAGCAAACACAGTTTTATTCATTGCCATTACTATCTTTAGTTTCTCATTAACACCTGGGAATAAAAGCTTTAATTTTATTATATTCTGAAACAAATTAAATCCATTTATTGCAACCAATAGATGTAAAATCCAGTTTATTGGTTATATACATCTCATTCATTTCATCAAGAAAATTAAATAACTGTGATTTTATTAGTTTAAAATATTTCCAAAAGTTGTCGCCGTGACATTTTATGGGTAAAATCATATCAAACTCCTACGCATGTGTTTTTAGTACGCTGACATAAAATTAAGAGGTGGTTATTTTAATAACGTAATTAAATGTGTGGGGAAAACGAACATCGTATATTTTTGGTAAAATATTACAATATTTGTGAAACGTAGGTGTGGTAATAAATAAATATTGAATTTATGCACACCAATGTTGACAAAACAGTTTTAAGCAATTTTGAATGTAAGTACTTATATGAATTAAAAACGGTGCTTAGGTCTTAGATCGTCATAGGGATGATCTTAGATCGACAGCAGGAGTGACATCAGGGAGGAAAACTAGCAATGGTGTACTGTGGAAGGGTCTGGGGGAGGCCTATGCTGGAAAGCTAAACAAACTGATATCCGATATCTAATATATGCAAAAAATATGTAAAATTAGTTAATAAGAATAGCAGTACCTTTCTTTTCGTGGATCGAACCCGCGACACGCAGCGCAGCAGTCAATCGCTCAACCGCTGCACCAACCGTACGACCAAATACCATATTACTATCTAATCCTAAACTCTTTAGACCACAATTCTTCACGAACAATAAATAGTATTCCATCGTACCAAAATAGCCCACAACAAGCAAAGATGACGTCATAAAACAAAATGTCCCCGTTTATCATCGCGAAGAAATGTTAATTAAATCACTGTAAACATTGGGTGGGTAGGCAGAAATCGTCATTAATACACGACAACTAACACTAATGGGTGTGGGCGGCTCAGGCTGGCTGTTCAAACGCGAAACGATTGAGTTGGCGACAAAAATGTTAGCTTATATTTAGAAGTTGCTCATTAAGATTTAATAGGTTTATTATAAATGCATTTTGATGCTGAAATAGTAAGTTTTGTACTGAGAATTTAAAAGTATTGAATATTCCTAATAGAATGTGATTTCCTATAAACTCGACTTCACTGACAGATTTTAAAATTTTGTGTTTTTTTTGGTTTTTCTAACATTATGTATTATTGCGTGTTAGGTGTATACTCTAATATACATCTTATTATTTTCTAATAAAGCAATTTCTGAGCAGCTAAATGAATGAATCTTACAACCAGATTTAAAATCTACCATGAACAAAAGCTAGACTTTTTTCCTTTAATTGTATTCTCAACCACGCTCGATTCTTGATCACAACAACAAAAAAATCGCCATCATAATGAAATTAAATAGTGTCAAAATAACCATTTCCTTTGACACCTAAAAACAAAATCACCTTTTTGTACCCAGAGTCAAACTCACAAGAAAATGAAACTGACTCCAAAAATAGCCATTTGTCGCCAGAAGTAACATTTTTAGCCGCTCGGTCAGATATGATTTAATGGAGTGGCGAGAGGTTCGTTAACATTAATAAATTCTATACCCCTACTATGGGATCGCATTTTTAAAAGACACGTCTTGACAGTTTTTTTTTGGCTTACTACATAACATTAGGTTATTCTTTTTATTGATTGCGAGACCAGACATCCTTTGTTTTTTAAAAGTAGGTCACTAATATCTGACAGTTCTTTTTTTATATAGCGGTAATTAAAGTAACTGTAATTCCAAACTTGTAAAGGTAAATAGATTTTCGACACACAGTTCCTAAACTATTAATCAGTAGAAAGTTACCTTAGTAGATTACCTATCCAACAATCTATATTCCAAAAGCTAGACACTAAAATGAGCAGTGGTGGTCTAGTGGTAACGGCCCCGACTTACGTGTCATGAAATGTGATTTCCACCAACCCGCACTGGGCCCGCGTGGTGGATTAAGGTCCATTCCCTCTCTCACAGAGAGGAGGCCTGTGTGGGAACATTAATAGGTTGATAATGATGTTGATGATGAGACACTATAATTATTTTGTGAATCAAACAAACCAAACTCTGATATATGCGTTTTGATGGGACATGGCCCTTGAACATCAATCTATACTAATACTCGTATACTAATAATATTATAAAGAGGTAAAGTTTGTGAGGTTCAGTAGATCCTGAGATTACCACCTACAATGTAGTAATTTCTGGATCTACTGCACCGATTTTGATGAAATTTGGCATGGAGATAATTTGAGACCCTGGGAATGACATAGGATAGTTTGTATTCACTTGGGATGATAAAACACTATTTACGCGGGCGAAGCCGCAGTCAGAAGCTAGTCTGTTATAAATGT
This sequence comes from Orthosia cruda, assembly GCA_964057195.1. Classification (NCBI taxonomy): domain Eukaryota; kingdom Metazoa; phylum Arthropoda; class Insecta; order Lepidoptera; family Noctuidae; genus Orthosia; species Orthosia cruda. The sequence goes on along the minus strand of OZ059836.1, from coordinate 16,018,600 downwards.
ATTAATATTTCAGCACAATATTTATATTTAACAAAACTTAAAAACCACTGTAAAAAATACTTAACTAAGACTGCAAAAATAAACACTTAAACCAAAAACTACTCACTAACTAAACCTATAAATAAACTAAACTAAAAAATGGCGTCGGAAAACTCCTCCGCATCGTTGTCCACTGGTAATGTGCCCAAAAGGCTGGCAGCATTGCCACGTTGTATGGCAATGCTTATTCTCTGACCAAGGTAAAAGCCAGCCCTTGGGTCACGCGAAGTGTCTTTTTAAAACCACTTGTAGAATCCAATTGGAACTAGTAAATCGAACACAATGAATAACTATCGTCAACCACATGCATAACCAGTAGTAGGGAACAAACTCCTTCCTTACCAGACGCTTTTAACTTTCCTTCGGCACTTCGTTAGTCTTGTTTGTATTTATTTAAAGCATGATAACTTATCCGGCGACTGAGAACAGGATATGTGCCTAACAAAGTCCTGGGGATTCTGGGATTCATTTGCCATTTCCACGCCTAATCTGTAAATACTTTATGTGATCGTTTTACTTTACCTTCGTTGGTCCTTCGGAGAGTAAGTTTTGAAATAATGGTCCTTTGAAAGGGTTGGTGGGATTTTTATAAGGTATTTTTAAATAAAGCTTGGAAGCTCAGATTTAAAGTTTAATTAGGTACGTATTTGTTTAGATTTCTTTTAGCTATTGCTTGTACTAATTACATACTAAAGTTTTATTCATTACTCATTCATCATCTTCCTGCCCTTGTCCCATGTTACTTGGGGTCGGTGCAACACGTTTTCTTCTTCCATACCGTCCTGTCCCCTGTCACGCTATCATTGACTCCCTTTTCTTTCATATCACTCTTCACACAACCCATCAATCTTTTCTTCAGCCTCTTACTCTCTCCACCCACCCACATTTTGAAATTATCGAGATTGACTTGAGTCTAATCCATAATATTTTTTTAGAGAAGTATATATAATATTTTTTTAATGGGGTGTTTTATTTAATACTATTCGGTCTTTTAACTCTGTACGCAAATTCAAGTAAGGAAATACAGTAACAACTGTAGCCTAAGAATATTAATATTCACAGTTACCTTCTCGACTTTATACGTAATTGTGAAATGTGACAGTAGTGTGACATTTTCACTGTACATGACAAAAGTAGATACGTGCAATGAGAAGCATTTTAATTTAAACGGTTTACAAGCGGTTCACTAACCAATTGAAAAGTTTTTTTATAAAGAAAACCTGTTTTGACTTTGCAAAAGTTATCGATTTATCAAACATTATCATAATAAATAACTACCTATTACAATGATCATCAATCATATGTAAGTTTTGCATAGTGTTTTACTCCTCATGCATACATTTTGATATTATTTCTAAATCACAATGGAGTAGTTAGCATAGATTACATTGTGTATGGCAGGCCTTAAATTTTTATTTCCAATATTACCGCCTAGCTTAAAGGCAATAAACAGTTCTAACACAACAACGCCAGCAAAGTGCCTCATGTTCAAAAATACTTCTCTTGAAATAACCTTGGTTGTATAAATCGTTTCAATTTCCTTTAAGCTGATGACACCCGCCGACGACCATAACCACCGACGAGGTAACAAAATGCACACTCTTTCACACCCGCGAAATCTAAATTTTTTGTAGTTTTTAGTTAGTTAAAAACCGTAGATCAAAATAGTAGATAGAGAAAATTTCATAAAAATACACCCAGTGGTTTTTTGTGCGAACATGCAAGCGAACATGGAAATATTGTAAAACCAAACCATTTTTTAAAAGAGTAACCATGGAATTTCTTGCCGGTTCTTCTCCATAGGAAACGACCAACCCGAACCGTGCACCTTTTGTCGACGTTTTATAATTGCCCATATAGGCCTATGAAAAATAAAAATAAATTATTTTGATTTTGAAGTCGGTTAAAAAAATATGACTAACCGTTTAGACCTAATGTTCTTTTTAAAATCAGTTACAATCATACATCTGCGCCTTAAGAGGTCGATGCAAACATGAAAGTTGGCGGTTATTTTAAAAGTATGCGTTAAAGTTTATACGACGCTCGAGAGAGCATGTCGCAACTAAAGAACAAAATTGAATTTGTAACGTGAGAGGTCGGTCGTAAAGAGTTATTATTATAGGTGTTTCTTTTGTTGGTTATAATAATGCGCTCAGACGACGCTGCGCTAAACAAAAAAAGATCTCAAAGGACCCAGTTTACAGTTTGTGCAAATGAAAAAAAATCTGTTTTGGATTTTTTTTGCGCAGCAATTTTCGTTGAAGTAGAAGTGCAAATAAAATTTTAATACACTAAAATGTTATTACTATTAGTTCTGCGTTTGATTGAAAAAATAATACGAAAGGTAACTGCTTATTTTATTTTGTCGACTTAAGTGGCCTTATCCGAATAACAATATAACCAAACATACAAAAATAATCAACGATAAAATCTTGCGATCAAACTAGATTTTTCTTCAATTCAAAGTGATCTTGTTATTTTGATAGATGCTGCCTTATAGCTAGAGCTGCGATTTCATCTTTAGTTATCATGCATGACGTGAACAATTAATTTTGCATCTTATTCAGACCTGAACTAAAACTGCATCAATTCGTCACCTTCCAAAACTTGTGTCTGCAGGAAACTGGCCATGAATCCTATCACAAAATACTACATGTTGAATTACTCTTAGTCCCAAAGAGTAATTCAGAGATATTAATAAGAACTTGTTGACAAAATAAATTATATGTGCTTATATATTTTGAAATCATATACGAGGAGCTCATGGCTAAATAATAACAGCCGCATGGGTTGATATTCAAGGTCAAGCAAAGCTTGCCGAGGTTGGTCTGTGATGGAAGAAACTCATTAAGCCGTTAGTCCCGGCAAAAATTTGTAAATTTTTGATAGTCATTACGAATAATTAGAAGCCTGAAAATCTAACACCAGTCTTGCCAAAAGGATATCGTATTACCCAGTTACTGGGTTGTGGCGGTCAGAAAAGCAGTCGCTCTATGTAAAATGCTGGTACTCAGATGCATTTATTTAAACAGGAACCCATAAAGACAAAGACAAAAATTATTTTTTCAACAAGGCCATTTAGCGGCACTTTTGTACGTCAAATATATACATTTCAAGTTAATAATAATTGATTCTACCGTCCATGCGGAAAAGTAGCTTGTTATAGAGAAGAACGAACAAGAAACTCCATAGATATAATTAACATAATAATATTTATAATAAAATTTAGTATGATAAACTTTTTTTTATATTTCTATGCTAGAACCCGACCCCAACTTCTGAGAAAAAGAGTAGGCAAGTTTTTACGATAACCTCAAATCGAAAGCTGAAGAAGAAAATCAGTCAGTCAAATCTTCAATTCTTGTTGTAGCTTGTGCTATTAATACAATGTAGATAGTTTCATGATGGATGTAATTAAACAGCATACTAATTGTGTAATATTGATATCTTTGCTCATAAGTTTCTACAGTAATGACCTCTGATCGGTAATAAAATGTACATTAAAGTTGTGCTTGTGACTTATTGGTGTTATCGATTTTAGTTCTATGTTTACGTTGTAACTAACGATTATTATGACTTGTACATTGTCTGAAGTATCGTTAGTTATTTTATGATCTTATACTCTGCATATTATAAACTCAGGTTTCTTTCAAATACCGATGATTGCACATTTTCAAGTTTGTACATTTATTTTTGTATTTTAGTTGCATTTCTCAAGTAAGCAAAAACTTTTATAAAAGATGTTACACAACTTTGAATCTTAATGTTATTTGATGGGGCGTCCAGTTCAATAAAGATTCTCTCTCTTTTCTCATTACTGTGCTCATGACAGTAAAATCTATCTTAATTATGTCATGCACATGCTTCTAAAGACTAAACAGTTAAAGGCTCAAGTGCTACTTCTTCAAGTAACCCTTTAACATATTCCTTCAAAAGATCGCAGCATAAGTTGAACAAGGCAACTAGTTCATCTTCAAGTACTTCAAACATCCGTTCCCCTCGGTTGACTGTTGTCAGTAATAAGTTTCTCGTTTATCTCAACTGGCTCTTTGAAATTTTCTCTACCTGAAATTTGTTTTACATTTTATAAAGCTAAGGACTTAGATTTATTTATTGCATTTAGAAAAATAAATGGAATGTATGAGTTGGTTTGAATGACGATGCAACGAGAAATGAGTGTTTATAGAAATGGTTTTCACGAAGATCCATATTTGGCGATTGAATTAATTTGGACATTATGTTCGTAATAAAAGAATGATTTCCAACAAAATATAGTAAATGCCTATAACATCAAATTACAAAAACCTGAAAACTCTGATGAATAAAATTCAATATCACTGATAGAAAGACTCATGATACATATTTATTGCTTTAACACCGAAGATACTCCAAAAAATAGGACAAAGGGTAGCTGTACCAAAACACCGGTGAATAATCTACACACAGTGCGGTCCTCCAGGAAAATACGTGGCAGCAAAATGACGGACAGCATTAATTAACGCGATTACGCTATTCGTGATTGGGGGCTAATCGTAGGGGCTGTTTGAACTGGCGACCTATTTGTCCAACATTTGCTTTTGTAATTAAAAGTACATATGAGTTTAATTGGTAGAATAGGATCGGTTGGATCGGCTGTGTGACGTATGAGGTGATGGTTCATGTTTTAAATGGGGGTGCATTCAAATTGGATTTAAACATATTCAACGTGGGTAGATAAAGTGAAGACACATTTTTATTTTTTTTTTACAGACATTTACGTCGAAGATTTACTGTGACAGGCCACTGATATCGGATATGTAAAAACTTACTATGTCGTCAAATTTGTATTATGTCGGCATTAAGTCGTGCAATAAGTAAATCCTAATCTACATAGACACTTGTATCTTCATCTAAGGATTCCTCTTTAATATAAAGTATTTGACATTGATCTATTTTGGATGTAACCGCAGCAGTAAGTAGGTAGTACTCGCAAAACCTTATAACTAATTCGAGAAAGCCTATAACTTCATAAGTGTTTCCGATTCCGACGAGGATTTCACCCAAATCTCATATCGGATGACTACTTTACAGAAGCGCTCCTTTGATATCAAACTCTGAACAATTTGAGAATGAACAAGTGGACATCGGGGACGCAAGTGGACTCAATGGGATGGCGTAAATTAGAACTGTAAGCTTCTTGTTACATACCGTCCGTCCCCAAATGCTATGCGGTGTGTGGATCCTTTTCGGATCTTCCGTAATTGAGACCTTGAGATCCGATCAAGGGGTGTGTTATATTAAATTTTAGTTTTAAGGATTAGTTGTGTCTTTAAGGATTTTCGAGTATTCGCTTTGACGTGTATCTATTACTTTGGTATTACAGAAGCGTGTCGCCAAAGCTTTACCAATACTCCTCTATTAAAGGAACTACCTTTGAGTCGATGGGCAGTGAGCAGCTTGATTTAACACCATATTAGAGTCTACTCACAATCCCTACATTTATAATGATTGAGAGGGTCAAGAAGAGTTGGCTTTAAGATTAATGATTTAGAGGTGCGTTTGTTAGATCTACTTGGATAGTTCGACGAGACGAGAAAGTGGAGTGAAACTACAGAGACAAAATGTATCTTATAGGTATTGATGTATAACGATTTTATTGCCCATTCTCCGTCTAGACAAGTTGACCGATACCGATTTGTGTCTGTACATAACAGTAAAGTCTGTCATGTCCTTGTTTCTATTCCCCACTGTCTAAAATATCTCTTGTATATTCTGACCATTGCGAAGTAGGTCAAATGTCTAACCAATGATTCAAACAAATGACTGTGTTTACTGTTCTCGAGTTTATTTTGATGAAGATATATCAAGAACTCTAGAGTCTCAATGATCAATCAAGTATCATTGAGAACTTAAACAACTTAATTAATCCATCAAGCTACTTCAAAATAAATCCAATAACTATTTAATAATCTTTACAGTTAGACGGGCAATTTAAATAATTAGTCCATAATCGTCGAATAATAAAACATTCAAATATTTGATACGTGCTTTATCTTAAAAGTCAGACGACAAAAAGCGGAATAATTAAGCAACTTCTAATTATTTTCTATCGTCGAAAGATAACTCGATTGATTTATTGATGACGAAGTAACTGAAAAAGATAAAAAGTTGAATTTACGATGTTTGTATTATAACCGTATTATAATTTTTGTTTCGATATTTGAATAAAGCTTGAAAACGCTTTGTTCTAATGAGTTATTGCTGTTGGAAATTGATCGTTATTTATTGTTAATACGGATTTCAATACGTCACTGATGAGTTATTTTGTTCGGTAACTGATGGCACTTCATAATTTTTAATGGCCATTGATTTTAACGGGTTGAATTAATTATTTTTATCTCTTGTTTCCCTCGTAGCGTTGGCCTATTAATTTTGAACTTTATCTATGTTGATACCGATATAATTAAAGCATTTAGAAGTATGGCTCTCAGTAATCTCTTATGCCTTATTGTGTTGAATTTTGTATGGCAAAGCAACGTTTTTCTGTTACCGTCTCTATTGTTGTCCTATCTAACTTAAGTTTAGCATCGTCCTCCTATATGCAATACTTTTCACATATTTACAGTGTTAACATCAAAAACCATTAAATCTTCCAAAAAAGAAACTCGATCTAAAAACAGCAGCACATCTCCATTACTTTCTTTTTATTTGCTCCAAACTCCTTAACATTGGGGGCATTATAAACAGTTATCAAGGTTATAATATCTTAATGGTTCAAGTTTAGTACAAATAGTCGTCGAGAGGGTACTATTCTTCATTAGGAAGGAGACCCTGTAAATTATTCTTTGGGTCACTTTGGTGCTATTTAAGTTAATTTAATAGTAACTTTGCACACTGCTCACGTACTTGCAACGTTCCGGCTAATATTAATTTGGTGTTCATGTTGTCAGTGACTGGGTTTTCAGTTTCGGTATTGCAGGAATTTTGAGGTTTTGTGTTTGTTGAAAAAAAAAACAAATTGATTGAGGGTGTTTGTTTTACGGGCAGAAAAGTTCGTGAAAATATCTACAAGAAACCAAAACATGTCATAATAATAACAAAAATCAGCCAAGTGCGTGTCGGGCCACGTGCAGGGTTCCGAAGTTGCATAATAACGCGGACTAAGAAGAGGGTTTTTTGTTGTTACATGATCATTAAACGGTTTCAGGAGCTCACAACGTCTAAAAACGGGCCCACATAGGACGATGGTAACTGAAGAAGGAGTTATAAAATCCAACTCCGCAAGTGAAACTAGAAAAATATTATCTATTTGAGTATCACCGCGGGTGAGGCAAGCGATTGTAATAATGATTTATAACCAGCTTCACTTAATAATTTGAATACTGCAGTATTGCTGTCACGGAGATAGTCTTCGTTGAAATCTCCAAATATGTGCAAACCGAAAACAAATATTTTAGTATGAGTATTTTCAAACAACTTATTCAACTACCAAAAAGTAAAACCTTATTCAATGATAGGAACAAACAACCAACGTAAATAAGCTGCAATAAATAATCTATATGAAGTAAGTCAATTGCGAAACGAGCGCGATTTAGAGCCACGGGGAATGGTTGGTTCTTGTTTCTTTCTCTTTCAAAGTTGTTATTTAAATAATTTTTAAATAGAATTTGTACAAAAATTTCACTGTTCCAAGTAATTTTTTTAAGTTGGTCGACTATTACTCGTAAACTTGTAAAGCCTGTATCTGTGATAGTTTTCCTTTTAATTTCGTTATATATACTACTGCCGTAAGTTTTCTCACATAGCCAAAAGTAACCATTTATCTGGCAGGGGACACTTGACTCTAAAAAAAATTTGCAATTCAAAGCTTAATTTTACGCAAACGGATCTCTGATTCGAAAAATGGTTCTAAGAGACCCGTAATATTTTTGAAAGGCTTATCCAACGATACCCCACACCATGTGATAGACGAGGGAAAAAAACATCCCTACTTTACGTATATGGGAGGTAGCCGAACAAATTTTTTTCATGGTTTTATTTTACCACTTTATCGGAATTATTAATATGTATAGCCACGCCAAATTATAGTTTTCTATTAATAAGATTCTCTGAGCTAAGCTGCGGACGGACAGACGGACATAGCGAAACTATAAGGGTTCCTTGTCGACTTCGGAACCCTAAAAATATGTTGATTGGATTCTTTTATGATGACCTATTTCTAAGATTCCATTCATTGATTGTTAGATATGCGTCGATCAACTTTTAGGTACATATTTTATCAGATGAATTGCTTTAAGCAATCAATTTTTTCAAATCTTGTATACTATGTTGGTACCCTTGAAAGCTCTCCCTCTAATATAGTTTTTCTAACTTCTTTTTTCAGATCATACAAAGATAGTAATCCCAGTTATAGAAGAAGAGGTACTTACAAATATCGACTATCAAAAAACATTTTTTAAAGACTAACAATACACACTTCCTGTCAGAACAAAGTTAACTTTTACCGTTTGAAAACTTTAAAGCCTACTCCAATAAGAGCAGCTCGTGGGCGCATTCCTGTTCGAGCAACATTTTACGATACATGTTGCGGGCCCACTCTGTGGTTTGTTGTGGGCGCCCGTGGTACAGCACTCGTGTGGTAGATGGCAGCACTTGTTTAGAAAAATAAAAAGTAAAGTTATACTAAAAAGTTTTTCCTTTAAAAATATTTCGTCTTTTGATTGGAAATCGATTGGTCTTTTATACGGTTTTAAAGGTGGTTGGGAGAAGCATATTCCTAACAGGAGACTGCCATAGGTTGAGCTGATAGGGATGATTTTTAATGGGTGTTAATAAGTTATTAAATGAGTTCAAATTAATTAAAAAGAGTAAGTATCTAATAAAAAAACGGCAAAATATATTTCCAGTACCTACTAGGTATTTGCCTGCTACGCCTAATACTTGATCAATACCAAGAAACTATTTTGTAATGTCAGTATCTGGAATTTCCGAGTAAAAGTTTAACAAACCTTTTTAACAAAGAAAGCCTGTCAACTTGAAACAGGTTAAGTTCTTCAAGATGAGTTTATACTCAAAATAAATTACAAGTTTATACTGAACCTAAACTGACATAGAGCAGCGGGTGGCCACCCGAGGCAAAAAAATTTAGCCTGTATAATTATTTATATAGACTTTGGAACATTCAAACAAGATACGAAAAAGAAGGACTTGCAAGAAGTTATTCCTAGTTAAATATGGACAGGCAACGGAAAACTTTGTTCTAATTGACTCAATAGTAACTTTAATTTTCTTGAAGATATAATTATTTGTACTTATGACACATGAATAGGAACATAGTTTGAAACATAACCACATAACAAATGACAATATTCAGCTTCTAAGACTTACGAGATAGAGAAACATTAACTTCAATGTCTCTATATATACAGTATTCTTCACAAAATCTTCTGTATGACAGGATTATCTGGTAAAATACATAATATTACAAAAACGGCCGTAAGCAATATCGTGTTTATATTCTTTACTCCATCTATATAGCTCTCATGTTAACAACATCTCATATTTATTATCAAACAAACACAATAAATCGACACTGAAACCTTAATAACATACTGGTTAGCGTTTTGTTTTTGAATTTATTGGACACGTTGAAAGACATATAAATCATATATAGACTAGCGTAATAAACTGTAACAATATTGGGAGTGCTGGACCAAAAAAGGATTCGTAATTGGCCTGTGGTTGGTCTCGGTTAACTAGGAGTTAATGTTGTAAAATATGAGGGTTTGTTTGTGTGTGAATAGGTAAAGGCAGGGCACGATACAAGTTTTAATTACAAGAGGTGTATGTACATCATTCTATCTCAATTTTTATAGGCTAGATCAAGACTGAGTTGTTTGTCTAATAATTATATTGTTAGGTAACAGAACTGTGATTGGTTGATAAAAATAACCACAAGCAATTATATAATTGCCAAGTGGAGTTGACGTTCCTGAATAGTAATAATAAAGCTCTTAAAGAAACCGGGCGTCATTTTGACAAATTAAATTTAATTAAAATTTTCAATAAAATATTGACGAATCATCATCATCATTTCAGCCGAAAGACTGTCCAACAAATGACGAACAATAAAAAATATTTCTAAATAAAAACCTTTTAAAGAAAGTAAAATATGAAAGCTCGGCAACAACACCGAGGGGCACACCTAGTCTCATCCATTTAACGGTAGTAATAAATAATTCGTGTATAGGGATAACGACGGACGATCAAAGCAGGTTTGTTATGGAATTTGATTGGTCCGTAATTACATTCAGTTTTAACTTGTGGTCATGTGAAATTGGTCGGGAATAGCCCGCCGATCGGTCTATGGAACCTATTACAATATGAATGGAAAATAGTTTACGTAATTTGTGAGATTAACTACTTTGTAGCATTTTTATAAAATTTTCAGAAATTGAATTTGTTTGGTAAATATGTTGACCACAAGTGACCACCAAGGTTGAATACTTGACGTTCTTTACTAACCGTAATGTCAATGTGTCACCGTCTATGTAAAGTTTTTTTTTGTATATTGAGCTGCTTTCGACTATTCTGCCTGTTAATATTTTTTCTTCATTCAGTTATTATTATTCCCATATTATAATATATCACCCACCCACCAAAACAATACAAAAAAACACAAAACCCTTCTACGGTTCAAAAAGTCAAACAAACGTCTTCCAAACCAACCGCAACTAAAAGCCAAAACAAATCAAAACCCATATCAAAACAATAAAATATATTCGCAGAAAAACCGTAGCATATCAAATAACGCAAAAAATGTAGGCAAACACAATGGCAAGCAAATACCGGTCCTAGATAGTGAAATAAAAGGCGTGACTAACAACATGATACAATTTTGTGGTCGCGGTACCAAAGTAGATAATAATTTTATAGGTGATAAATGTGGTGCTGTTTGTGATTTTTATGGTTCGGCGAATGAGAGAAATAATCAAATAAACGATGTATCAACTGATTATGTTGCCGCGATTATTCATCAGTTTGGCAAACTGAATGCCGAAGTAGTTGATCTCACACTTTTGGTTGGAGGTTTGCCCGTGGGACCGTTTCTTACTACGGGACGATTACCTGTAAGGAGCTGTGGCAAAGTATAGATTAGGACCAATCCCAGTAATTAATCACTTTAGTCTTGATAGATTGTAGTTACCTACTAACCAATAAATTGACAGTTATTTATGCCGCAAAAATATTTTAATGTTTAAATCTGCACGTAATGAAATTTATTTCAATAGCTTTACATAATTTAAGAAACGATAAAAGCAATATATTACTAAACTTTAAAAACTAAAATCAAGAAAAATCTTAAATTTAATATCGATGACAAAGCGTTTAATATGACATAAGATTCAACAAAGGCTATCATTTATTGTAATACTTAAATCCTCTACGAAAGATTACGTAGGTGACACAGTAACGCAGTCACTGGTGACAAATCTAAAAAATCACCGTCATAAATTATCCAATTTCTAATAAGCCTTCGAAGAATGACTGTAACAATTCTTTACGAAGATCAAATATTTGACCTGCGATTATCGCAAACCACAGATGAGTCAGTGTGAAAAAAGACGTTTCGGCGTGTGGCTACAAGACCTGAACAGTATCAAATTTTACGACTCCCGTGTTCATGATAATGTGACAATGTTTATTGCCATCGTCGCTGTTTTATTAGCTTTCCGATTTATTATCTTAACAACAAAAACCCACGTTTTTTGCACTTCATTGGCTCGTTTTTAGTGGTTACCATGTAATCTCCTGTTCCAATGAGTAGGCAAGCGCCAAAAGGAAATACTTAAATTCCCATTTGACTCACATGAATGTATTATATTTCTTTGTTTAGCTTAGAACAGCTTCTAAGGTTTACGGGTTTGTCATCAAGTTTTACTGCTTGGTTATCTTAAGATCTAGGTGAACAGATAATTTAAAATGTTTACTCATTGTAATCTTTATTGTGTTGTGTTGAAATTATGCATTTTGTGACATCACCAAACTATGCAGGCGTTTTCATGAACGGTTCAAAATATAGGAGAAGAAGAAGAGGGTAGAAGTTTATCAGATATCCTAATGCGCATTATTCTATTTGATGGTAGACACAAATATTATTTTTTTATGGGAAATTATTAACCGGGCGAAAAATATACTGAATGGGCGACTATTATACTAAGTAAATAACTATTAATCCGGTTTGAGTAATACCTCTTATGAGGTTTTGTGAGCTGCGGTAATAACATTGTTACATACTTTAATTGTATTTGAGTTCTATATTTTCTATATTAGTATTTTTTTTTTTTGAAAATAGCTGAATAACTATCGAGGTGACATTGCTGTGCAGCGGGGAAGTTCGAGACATTGCTGTGAATTAGTCCAAGAGTGAGCGAAGCGAGCTCGGGAGGTTAGAGAACCCCGACACGGATAGGTTGGATTCGAAGGGGATGACGGGAGCTGAAGTGAGCAAGCAAAGTGAGCGAACTTAGCGCCCGTCATCTCCTTTATGTTAGGTTAATTAAGACTCTACAGAAAGAAAAAGGAGCCCCGGAGAGCGGGGCTCCGTCGAAAAACTTTTATTTTCAAGTCTCTGTTTTACACATTTGTATTCGCCCACTTAGTATTTCAGTAAGCCATATTCAGTATTTTTTACACCTTTAATTTTAATTTATTTTCGCATGTTTAAATACTATCCATTTTTTATTGTTGGGTTAGCAAAAACCAGAATTTTTGTTCTGTACATATTTTGTGGTGTACAATAAAGTATATAATTAATAATAAATAAATAACACTATTCTCGAAACGTATAACTAAATAAATACTAGTAAAACCTTAAGAAAAACAAAACAACAAACAATGAAAACTAAACTAATAACTAAAACATAAAGAATATGAATTACCTACTTAAAACATAGTTAAAACTAAACAAAACACTACTTATACTGCAGATCCAACGATAAACAAGAATAATCTCCCACAATAAAACGGCAACTAACCTACAAAGAAGGAAAAGGAGTGTTTTGTTGCTGATAAAGACATTATTAAAACTGACCATAATTTCGTTGGCATATTACTGCATCATTAAGATTAGCGTTATCATCTAACCGTTTCTGTACGAAGAAAATATTTACCATACGAGGTATAAAAGGTATCCATAAGATAAGAGAAAGATTACCAGCGGCCCACATTCGGTTGTGCTTTATGAATTTTAAGTGATTCATGGCGTCTAGTTCTATATGAAATGGGTTATCTTAATTGTGCCCAGTGGTAATTTATTGTCCAAATTTGTTGGCGTTGCGCTAAACAGTAGGTGCTTAATATAAATGTGGTACATTAATGTGGTCAGATACATCATGTACCGTTGCTTTATCATTTGACATAGTTTTAATTTTATAGTAAACTTGCTTATGAGTTAACAAACGAGAGATAAATCTTGTGCTTTTATTATATTTATGCCTGTCTCCTAACTGCTTTTTTCATAACTAACATCTTTAAACAACTTACTTTTAATTTCACAAACATGCTTATCATGTTAGTCATACATTATAACACTCTTTCGTTTTCTCTTAGCAATAAAAGTTCTGAAACTATGAAAATAAAAAGGAAATTGAATCTGAAAACCTTTCTAATGAAAACTAAATCATATTGTATCCCATGAGCTAACCTTATAAACACTTTTGCAAGTTTGCAACTCATTATTATGTTTACAACAAAATGATTAAGAAAATAATTGCTCTAAAGCTAACACATATGATTACACGGACCTAAATAACCTTTCATACTGTCTCTGAACCGTATGACTCTCATATTCCGAGTGTAAATTAAATATTTGCGGGCGTGTCGGTCTGCCGCCGTGGGTTGTTCTTAATGAGCTATCATCACAAGCTTATGTCAACTATGGCGGCTTCTTCGACAGTCAGCTCCTGATTCATTGACACTTGTACGTTTTCATTTAGTGCAAATATTGTTTGAAGTAATAAGAGCGTCTCGTCCTATCCTGTGTTTGTGGTTTTTTTAATCATATTTAAATAAGGAAGAATCGGGTGGTGTGCTAGTCGAATGATTGTGATTTTGACGTCTTCATTACCGTTTGCTTCTTCTTCTATATTACCAGTCCATCAGGAAAATGAAAATCTAAAGCACCTTTAAATATCAATCATCGAGAAGAAGAAAAGCTTTTCAATTTAAACTACAGAAATCCAATCCAACGGGAACATACTAACGGAATGAAAGTATCTTATGTCATAAGCCAGGTCATAGTCTATCTGTGAGCAGCTAGGTATCATAAAAAACCGTTTAGCTATTTAAACGTGAAAACACACTTTTGCATTTATAATATTAAGCATGTTTTAGAGAAGGGGACAATTCACAACAATATAAAAAGAAACGAAAGGTTACACTAAAAGAAAATGAACATATCAAAAACACTCGAGTCACATTCGAACCTCCATCACGCGTTCACCCACTCGGCCACAATAAAGACCTCTCAGAGGCGTTCAATAAATTTTCTAATATCGTAACAAATCGGTCATAAGCTTGTACTACCCGATAAAGCTCTATTCAGCTTCACACTATCAATCATAGTTTAGCAAAGGTTATATCAATATCACATAGTTGCACACTCATGCTGCCTTTATGAGAATTTTTCTTCGGCAGTTTAAGTGCTGAAGAGGGTAATGTCAATCATGATGCGAAGATGAAGGTTAGAAAGAAAACCTTCTCAGAAAACGGTGATGGTCTATTTTCTTGACATCACACGCAAAGCCGTTTTTCTTGTGTGTCTAGTTACGCCGTAATTTGAGTTAGGTCTATAGAAAAGTTATATTTAAAGAGGCTCTACTCTGTCACCCAAAATTATAAAAAAGTCAAAGGAACTTACATCAGTATTTAAATGTGTTTGGTGCTAAGCTGACACTAAAGAAAAAGAGCTATGAACCCATCCAAAAAATTAGGCATAATAATATCTTACGTCACGGCAAATAGAAATACGTGACTATTCCATACTATACGCCATCTAAATATTTGTAGAGCAATCTATATATTTGTGTACAATAATACTGAAGTGCTCGCGTGCCGTCACCGTCTTATTTGACTTTCAAATTATTGAAACGTTACCAACATGAATATTGAATTTATGAAGAACTTTTGGACGCTTTCATGAGTTAAAAGTTTTTAAATTATCAGAAAAATCACCTGCAGTTCTAGTTGTACGAAAAGTTGTGTAGCAAATTCATGTAGATAATTGTGTTTTTTTTTTATATTTATTTATTTATAATTCAAATAATATATACAATTTAATATTCATTATTTATTTATTTTGTAGTTTATTTAATATTGTTTTTTGTCGAAACGCGGCCTCAATTCCCTTTTACTTTATTTTATCCCACCATGTTCAGATATAGTAGTTGTCTCCATTTATTAAAACTTGCTTTAGGAAACCCTTATAAGTCATTGGTATCGGAACACAAAAACTGCAGTAAGTAACAATATTTAACAATCTTGCTTGGAGTTCGTGTATTGAGCAGGTGCACCCAATTATTTTAAAACAAATGAAGGCCTTTTAAATGGAACAAGCTCTACCGAACTGGTCATGTTTTATGTTAAAAATAAAGAAAAATGTAACGCTATAAACAAAATTTACAATGCAGAACTCTAAATGAGACTCAATTAAAATAACATAAAGAAAACTGCACTCAATTTCGTTAACAGAACTCGATTGTAAAAGTGTTCTGGTCTTGCAAAATTGCACAGAGCGAGTATAATGCAGTTTAATTAAGCCACACAATCAGCAGCCGTTACCAAAGGAACGCCCCAAACGTGGAATAAATTCTTGAGGGGCTAGAATCAGTTCCACTGTCTGTGGTGATATCTTGCAAACTTATATTTACGTCTCCACTCTTGTAATATACCCCTTAAATCTGTTCCAATAAGAACTTTGGTACGTCAGTTTTTGTGTTTGTAAAACTTTTCGTATCATGGGGTTTGACATCACTCCCTGAACGTTTAATTTTCTTTTAATCCCAAACGCTTCGATCTTTATCGTCGGGGGGTTGCTGCGTAACGAATTAAACGGATTGCATTGGTGTCACAAATGAGGCTATTTTATTCCTCCTGAGAGATGTCTCATTGGCAGGGGATAGACTGACGTGATTGTCTGTGTTATACTCCACTGCCTTGTTATTAGCATTGCGAATTTTGGATTTGGCTGCGGTTAGGGGATCGATTTGTTTTATAATTGCCTCATAGAAAACGAAAAACAAATACTTAGACGATGACGATCTCAAACCGTTTTCTAATATTAGAATGATAAGTTTTAATTTTAGTGAAGTAATAAATATCTTCGACTTTTTATAATCGATTTTTCAAGTCTGAAAATATCTTCACAATTTTCCTTTCAACTTCATATTGGCAAGCTTCTATATTGATATCCTCTAAAATCCTGAAGTAGATTTTACAAAAGCAAGAACCCCACTATCTTTGCGAGAAGCTCGCTACGAATACGTATTTTGCTTCAACAAACAAAGATCCTTCACAACGATAGGATTCATACACTAAACTGGACCGTAACTAAAAAGAAAATTACTTGAACGACGAACTACAAAGTCGGTGCTGTCATGAAGACGTAAAACAAAACTTCACAATACATTTCAGTGTAAGAAACGTTTTCAAAGAACTTCTAAGATAGTCTTCTAGAGCGCTTTACGATTTGCGAACAAAAGCCAAACAATCCATTGTCTATCGATTGTAGCCCGGAGTGCAGTTTGTCGTCAAAGGCCGTAAGTTGCTCTTTTCATAGCCTTTACTACGTGTTGCTGGTTACTGCGTAATTTTGTGAGAAGAGGTTACAATAATATGGAGAAATGACTATGTTGTTTATGTTGACTGAAGAATATCGTCTCATGAAACTGTTTTTGTTTTCACTGACGATTTCAAAGATATGGCTTTTCTATATATGGTGGTTCTTACTTTAGAAGATAGCTTTACTGCAGTTATTTGTCAATATTGTATTGATATTTGTAGATATTTGTTTGGTTGGTTAGTTGGTTTGTTTGGTAGGTTGGCTTATTATGTGATTTTTATTTATTGGCTAGAAGAGATTTCATTAGAAAAAAGCATCCACTATGTATCTATTTTTCTGTTCCTCCTTCTTGTCTGTATATGTGTGTATGCATAAATGGTAAAATAAATATTATATAATTTGCATGAAGATAATTCACTACTAGTTTAACGTTCTGTATATCCGTCAAATTACTAGCATTATTTTGTAGTTTTATGTAAATTTATTTGAAAAGGCACTACGTCACATTTTTTTAAATTGCGAAGTTACAATTCATTTATTCATTAAATTCACCATTACACTGAAATAAATAAATTATCAATTCAATTTAAACAAATAAAATATTCTTAATTAAACCGTAAAAAACCTTTAAATTAATCGATAGTCATATATATTAAATTTATTAAAATATCAACACAATTATAAAACAAAAAATATTAATGCTAAAATGGATAAACTCGCACTTAAAAGACTTGCAATTATAAGATAACATAATCATCTCGGAACTTGTAATATCCATGTTTATGTTAATTTGTTAAAATTCATACGCTCACGAAATCGTCTGAATATAATTCCACGCGGCCAGGAATTTGCACTTAAAAAAGGTAGCAGCTTACTTTTTTTGATATAAATTTTTTAAATGATCCGAAACTAGTTGAACTAATGTGAACGGTTGCTGAATTGTATTAGTCTATTTCAATATCATCACCAATTTTACCTGACACTACATTATATAAAAATAAATCGTTTAATTTAGAAGTTAAATTGAACTTACGCCAATGGTAGGGCTCAAATCTATTGGGAACATCCCCTAAAGCCCTCCATGTGATCCTTACTTTGTTTCAAGCCTTTAACATTACCGTTCACTTGTTTCTTACTTGTATGACTTAACATCGTGTACTTGACTTCTAAATCTGTTTGTTTCTTCAAATTTATATGACTTTTGAAAACATACAGATTTAAGAACTTTGAATGTTGAATGATGATTTAATGTCAAAACCTTCAAAAAAAATGACTGTCATTCATTTTAACCAAAACTTTTGACATTAGCCAAATAGAGTTTTTTAAGTCTAGTTAGGTTTGCTAGATAAGCGTTGGAAAAGTTTAAAGTAGTTTTTGTGCTAGTGTTTGTGATAAGTTTGATATATTTTATTTTCTTTGATATCAAAATTATTATTACATATATATTTTTTATCCCAATATTGGCTTAATATCTAAAACCGACTTACAGAACGTTATCGTATTGACCTATATTCACGTGAAAATATAATTTCTATACATACTTCAAAACATATATCACTGTGTTCACCCACTGCTCAGATCTCCAAGTACTTACATGTCAAGAAAAGGAACAATACGTTCTCAAAGGATTCAATCCACTCACGAAGCGAAATTGTACATACGAAGGATTCATATTCATAAAATCATCCCTCCTTGTTTATTACAAGAACATATCAGCCGTTTTGTTCCATCCTTTATAACAACATGAAAGGCCCAATTCTCAAATAAGATAATACATTTTCTACTGCAGTGCGTGTTTTCTCCTTAATACAACCATTTTGGGAACTCGCATAAAATGGCTCCGTCAATTATTATTTCAATTCAACTCGCTCTCGTCATTAGCATATGAATTAGTTCGGGAAATTGGGAGTATTTACTTAGAAAATATTGGAATTCCAATGCATATGGAACATTGTTGTATGCTCATTTTTTAGGCAGGAGTGCTTGCATTGGGGTAATGTTTTGGTAACATATGGTAATTATTTCATTGGAACTGGATATTAATTGTATCATAGACGAAATGAGACCAAGGCATAAAACAGTGATTGTATGAGCCTGCATCCATCATCATAATTTTACCCGTTAGCGTGGATACATAGTCTTTAGGTCAATCCTGTGTTTCTCACGTCCCGTGGTCTTCACCAGGTCATCGGTCACCTTATGGGAGGACTACATTACCTTTGATGATTGCCCATACTGGAAAATACTTCGATACTCGTTGAGCTGGCTGTAAGCCACGACGTAATATAAAAAAAACTGAAAACAAAAACACATGAAATCTGTTTGTTATTGGGCGAGGCTGTAGAACATGACTATTTGGAAACTGCGCTTTAATAGGAGCTTCATGTCTATGCAAATTATAGGTCGGTACATTTTTTTATACCGTTACATAAAACATATTGGTCACCATTATTTGGACAGCAGCACATTCCATCCGCAACCGCATAAATATTTACGGTTCCGGATCACTAGCTTAGATGATTGCATTAAATGCGCATACGAAATGCTCCTCAACGTACCGGAACGGGCCGATGCGATGGGCGGAATTTCGCTTTCATTTAATAAAGGGCGGAGCTAGTAAAATTTTAGTCGGAGCAAAGCGGTTTAATTTGAATTAACGGTGGCCTGCGAAGCGAACTCGTGTGCGTTCTCACGAGATTTTTCGTAACCCTTTTATGGCGTAGATTATGCAGTGCATTATTTTAGACTAAGTATGGTATAATTGGATGAGATAATGCTAGGATTATTTTAGCTTTTGCTACGTAAAATAATGTTTAAATCGTTTTAGAAACACTGAAACATTAAGACAATAGGGCCACTCTCTTCTATATGAGACTTGAACATAACTGACAAAATATTCTTGTGCTACCTATAGATACACATCTCTGCCTTTCCTATGGAAGAACACAAGTATGACGTTATGTTTTGAAATATTAAGACACATTGAGTACTTTTATTAGGGTTCCGTACCCAAAGGGTAAAAACGGGACCCTATTCCCAAGACTTCACTGTCCGTCTGTCTGTCTGTCTGTAAAAACTGTTTGCATGCCTTAGTTAAGGTAGTTAGTATAAGGATCATTACATTAAAACTTAACATCTGTAACCTGAACCTACTTTCTGTGCAAATAAAGATTTATTCTATTCTATTCTATTTTATTCTGTCTGTCTCCAGGCTGTATCTCATGAACCGTGATAGCTAGACAGTTGAAATTTTCGCAGATGCTGTATTTCTAAAAACAGAACAAAATAAATATGTAAGTGGGGCTCCCATACCTACAACAAACGTGATTGTTTGCCGTTTTTTTTGTGCTAATGGTACGGAACCCTTCGTGCGTGAGTCCGGCTCGCAGTTCACCGGTTTTATTAGCACAGGGAAGATAAAGTTCGTAGTTTTATGTTACCAAACGAAGGTTAAAGAGTGCCCATCAATTTCAACTGTCATGAATTTTACAAGTTCGTTAGGGTAGTTTTGTTTTCATAGAACTAGAAGACTAAGACATTACAAGCAAAAGATTTATAGAATGCAACATTTCTAAATGAGCAAGGAAAGGGTCAGACATCAGGGAATGTTGATTGCGCGTTCATTCGCCATGGTCCATTTGATTTACTACGCTTTGGTCTAAACACGTGCATATCACGTAACGAACTATATCTTTCCAACCGAAACACTGTAAATTCAACCTTATTAAGTAAAATATAAATGCGTTTATAAACGCAAGATAAGATAGCT
Source organism: Orthosia cruda (assembly GCA_964057195.1). Classification (NCBI taxonomy): domain Eukaryota; kingdom Metazoa; phylum Arthropoda; class Insecta; order Lepidoptera; family Noctuidae; genus Orthosia; species Orthosia cruda. The sequence goes on along the minus strand of OZ059836.1, from coordinate 15,997,973 downwards.
TGTAAACGTTAATTAAGCTATATTTCATTTGGTGACGCTTGGCGCCGTCTGCTAAACGCCTTGACGAAATAATCTCTAGAAAGCTGTGTTTCTTTGAATATTATTTTAGGGCTCCAATCAACTGTCTGCACAATAAGGTGAATTGCAGGCGCTATTATAATTGGTACAATATTTCTCAATGAAAGCTAGTGCAAGTCTTCTGAACCAAGAGTTTGTTGTTTGATCTAGGATTTTGTGTAAAACTGAATAACCATTATGAATCAATCAACTCAGCCTATCAGAATCCACTACGCACTATGCTTTAATGCAATGCAACACTTTTTTTCGCAGGTTCTATAGGCTCGACAATATTCAATGACATTATTTATTTTATGACAGAGTACCAAATGCACGAGATAAATTATGAAGTAAGTAGTTTATCCCGAACATAATTCCCGAGTTAAAAAAAATCCTTTTTACAAAAAAATACCACTGACTTGAAAATAAGAAAACTACAAAGTGAAAAATAACTTTATTTTTAGAAGTCGGTGTCTTTGGTAGGTACCAATTTATTGCGTTATGAACACCGACTTTTAAAAATAAAGTTGTTTTCACTTCGCAGTTTTCTTATTTGGACGTCGCCGTCGGTGTTATTTTTTTGTCTAAAGTTTTTTTTATTTTCACATTTTAGTTGTACCTACCTAATAGGCAAGTCGTTTAGTAAGGTACCTATAGTGCCAAAATAGATTACCCGAATATCATGCAACTGAACATAACCGGTGAAATGAGAGTGTACCAAGGTGAACTGCACACATCTGTGTACCCCTTTAGAGCGTACTGGCGTGATGTTATGTTATGTAATGGGATAGACAGACATGCGATTGCAGCAATCCCGAGAGATTTGTCATTATTTATTAAAGACTTCTGTTGTATATCTCCGAAGTTCTTCATCAGATCTTCACCAAATTAAAATGGGACCAATTTCAGATAATACTCTTTCAAACAAAAAAGAATTTTCAAAATCGGTCCACAATTCACGAAGATATCGGTGAACATAAAAAAAATAAAAAAACTTAAATTCGAACATAGAATCTCCTCCTTTTTGGTAAGTCGGTTAAAAATCATATGTGCTTTGCCAGACTATAATCTATCTCTGTGCCAAATTTCATCCAGATTCGTCCAGCCGTTCTGGCGTGAATTAGTAACAAACATACATCTACACATCCAAACTTTCACAATTATAATATTAATAAGATGAACGTCGGGATAAATGGCATGAACATTCCTAAACAGTAGTGTAAATATCGCTTAGTAAATTACTAAACATACCAAACCCTGCAAAATACGATTATATTACCACTAATGGAGTTTATGTGATACGATGCGCCATCAAAAACTAGTTAAAATTATAATTTTCCAGTTCAAACGTCAATAATGAGGTTTATTTGAAAATTCATTGCAAATAGCTATTCGTATTGGATCCTATTGTGATTGTCGGTACATAATAACAATGTGTTTAATTTTCCATCAATAAGCAGTTATTCCACCATAAGTTTCATAGAGCCTGAAATACGAGTATATAGACATGACTGGATATGATAATATACAAAATGCTCTTTGCTCAGAGTAATCGTACGTCGTACAACCTTTTTACCTTTTTGCTTGTGGGTAGTTGTACCAGTAACACTTAAAAAAATACGCTCATAATTAAAATTCAATTTAATTTAATACAATAATAATTTACAATATTTTATGTCATATTATAATAGTTCATAGTTATTACCTGCTAGTGTAGCGTTATCTCCTCACAACTTCTTCTTCACAAAATATTATCACATCAAGACAATGGATTCACTGACAAGCACTTTCAGTGATCTGAAAGAGTTGTTCCACACAAGGATGTCTGTCTTTGAGGCTGAATTGCAGAAGACCCCTCCATCACCTGTCACAAGTTCCGGCCTGGCAGTGGAATTTAATATGTTCCGGGCATTCATATCGCAAGCTCTCAACAGTCTTCAGCGGCAGGTGGAGCTTCTAGCTGGTACTGTTGACCAAATGGAGATGCGAGGTCGGAGAAAAATCTTGCTTCTACATGGCGTAAGTGAAGAGCAAAAGGAAGACACCGCTAAAGTCATCGCTAAAGTGGTATGTGACAAATTACAGCTTAATGATTTCACTGTTGCTGACATCAGCCGATGTCACAGGATGGGTCGAGCAATAGCCAATAAATCCAGGCCTATCTTATTTAAGGTGCGCAGTCTAGCAATCCGGGATAAGATATGGTTCTCAAAAGTCAAGCTAAGGGCTTCAGGTATTACTATGTCCGAGTTCCTGACAAAGGGGCGGCATGACGTGTTCTTGGCAGCGAGGGCAAGAGTTGGCGTCGATAAGAGCTGGACTAAGGCAGGATGTGTGTATGTCCTTGGTCCAAAAGATACGCGGCACCGGATTGAATCACTCGCTGATTTGGACAAAATTGCGCCGATTCCCATTGAGCCCGAGCCGAGTGGACCTAAAGTGGCGGTGTCTGAAACTATTCCGATCGCTGCTTCTTTGAAGACCGCAAGACTGAAACGTGCTACAGCTTTGAAGAAGTAATTTTCATCCTTGTGATGTTTTCATGTGGGTCCGGGTAATATTATGTTTTATTTTATACCTTCACAGTTTATAATAAACTTCAAAACGTTAAACAAAAAAATTGTTTACAATAAAATTTACTGAATTCACATGTTGTCATAATCATAATACTTTTTTTTTTTTTTTTTTTTTCTTTCCAGTCGGAACAGGCTAAGGTCTGAGACCATGCTGCCTACATAATCATAATACGTCTTGCTTGTCACTGTCATTGAAATGTCAAATTGTGAATTTATCGGTGCGTTCCGTTTAATGGTCAAGTCCTTAGTTAAAGTACCATAACTAAGGTCAAGTCTTATTTTGTATGTTCCATTTAAATTCTCCTGTACGCGTGTTTTTTTTCTTTCTTTCTCTTGTGTTTCGTAAAGATTCTGTTTTTGTTGCCCGGATTCAACATGTTTTGATTCAACATGTTTTTATTTTATTTTATTCTTTTAATGAATAACGCAACTGGCAGGTGAACTTGTTGTTTTGTTATATTTTTAAGATAGGGTTTTAGTATTTATAGTATTATAATAAGTTAATGTTTATGTCTAATGAAAGCAGTGATAGTAATAGTTTTTTTTCTTTGACTAGTGATGACAGTTTTGTGAGTGTTCCTTCTCTTGTAGACAGTCTTAGAGCGCAGTTTTCCGATGTTCCTAAGAATTTTAACGTTATTCATATCAACGCTCAGAGTATTCCGGCTCATTTCCACGATATGCTGGCTAGTTTTGACTGTAAAAACATACATGCTATTCTTATTTCCGAGTCATGGCTTAAACCTTGTCTCCCTTCTACTAATTACTCTCTGCCCGGCTTTGTGCTTATTAGAAACGATCGGACTGTTGGTGGTGGTGGTGGTGTTGCCATATATCTCCGCGCTCATATTCCTTTCTCTATTCTCAATGTGTCAGCGCAACCACCGCCATCGGGTGCTGGTGAGCATCTTTTTCTGGAGGTCGAGCTAAATCATTATAAATTACTTCTTGGAGTTTATTATTGTCCCTCATTACGTGTCAATTTCTTTTCATCTTTCGAGAAGCTCTTAGAAATGCTTATCCCTTCATACAGTCATAGCATAATCATGGGTGACTTTAACACTTGTCTCCTGAAGAAGGACCATCGTTCTTCTTCCCTTACTAATGTTTCAGTTTCTAGTAATCTTTCCATTCTTCCGCTTAGTGCTACTCACCATTTCCCAAACTCTACTCCTTCACTTCTTGACTTGATTTTTGTTTCCTCTCCTGATCGCGTCGCTAAGCATGGCCAATGTTCAGCCGATGCCTTTTCTTATCACGATTTGATATTTCTTTCATATAAAATTCGTCCACCTAAGGCTAAAGCCAAAATCCTCATGCAACGCAATTTTGGAGGTATGAACGTTGACAGTCTTTGTGAGGATGCCAGCAACATAGATTGGTCTTATGTATTTGCCTCTGCTTCAGTCGATGAGCAAGTTATGATGTTCACCACTAAGCTTGTTGAGCTTTACGACCATCACGCTCCTGTTCGGGCAGTTAAAGTGAGACATTTGCCGGCACCATGGCTTACGGATGAAATTAAAAATGTCATGAATAAAAAAGTTACGGCAAAGTCGAAATTTAAGCGTAACCCTACTGACGCTAATAGGGAGAGATATGTCTCAATACGTAAACACTGCAATAAGGTGTGTAGAAATGCTAATCGCCAACATATTCATGATCATGTCCAAAATGGGGACGCATCCAAAGTTTGGAAATTTCTAAGGTCATTGGGGGTCGGTAAAACCCGGGAGGAGACTATTCCTAAAGATGTTGATATTGATGCAATGAACAATCATTTTACTGCTTCGTCCAATTTTGATAGGACAACTAAATTAAATACATTGAATCATCTTTCATCTCTTCCGACTCCCAGTTATTCTCCATTTGTATTTGGTCAATTTACTACATGTGATGTTAAGAAGAGCATACTATCGATTTCGTCAAACGCAGTAGGAAGCGACTGTATCAGCCGCAAAATGCTACTCCCGGTTCTGGACATTATACTTCCCGTCCTTTGCCATATCCTAAATTTTTCCGCGTCTAGCTGTGTCTTTCCAAGCTCATGGAAAGACGCTCAAATAATTCCTTTACCTAAAAAATCCAATCCCACATCCTTTGCCGAGTATCGCCCAATATCTGTCTTGCCATTTCTATCCAAAGTCCTTGAACGCTTAATCCACAACCAAATAAGCGCCTTCCTATCCAAAAATAATCTCCTTAACCCCTTCCAGTCCGGCTTCCGCCCTGGTCATAGCACCACTACCGCGCTTCTGAATGTTACTGACGATATAAGGTCTGCCATGGAACTGGGAAATCTAACGGTTTTGGCTCTACTGGATTTTAGTAATGCCTTTAATACCGTAGATTTCGATATTTTGCTTGGCATCCTTGGCTCTCTTAACATATCTCCAACGGTAATTGAATGGTTTCGTAGTTACCTGTTCGGTCGCCGACAACGTATTTGCATCGGAGAGATCTTGTCTTCCTGGTGTAGTACTTGTGCCGGGGTACCACAGGGTGGCGTTCTATCTCCCTTACTTTTCGCTGTTTTTATTAACTCAATCTCCAACGAATTAATTTCTTCCTACCACCTTTATGCAGATGATCTACAAATTTACTCACGAGCTCCTCTTGGAAATCTATCTGAGGCTATCTCGACCATTAATAGTGATCTGGCCCGTATATGCGACTGGAGCAAGAGGTTCGGACTTATGGTGAACCCCATAAAGACGCAGGTTTTGGTGGTGGGCAGTTCAAGAACGGTCTCAAGGATCGACTGGACGACTCTACCCCAAGTTTCTTTTGACAATTCTGTTATCCCTTTTAGCGAGAAAGTTAAGAACTTGGGTATATTCCTTGACAAAAACTTCTCTTGGATTGCCCAGCTACAGGAAGTTAGCCGCAAGCTATACGCATCTGCTGGATCTTTGAGAAGACTGCGTAATTTTCTGCCGACTGCAACCAAGATTGCGCTTGCACAATCTCTTCTGCTACCCATCCTTGATTATGCTGATGCCAGCTATCTTGACCTCACTGAAGTGCAACTTGATAAACTTGAGCGGCTTCAAAATGTTTGTATAAGGTTCATATTTGGTTTGCGCAAATATGACCATGTTTCTGAATTTCGTGTGAAACTCAAGTGGTTGCCAATTCGCCATCGCCGGAATGCTCATATTCTTTCTCTCCTATATAATATTCTCTTTCTGCCTTCTACCCCTCTTTATCTCAAGACACGGTTTCAGTTTCTGTGTGACTCGCACCTTAAGGTTCTTAGGTCATCGGATAATATGAAACTTAAAATGCCAATGCATTCCACTACCTTCCTAGACAAATCTTTTACTGTCCAGGCCACTCGTCTATGGAATGCATTGCCTGTGACTATAAAGCGCGCGCAATCACTGCCTGTTTTTAAGCGACTTGTGAAGGAGCACTACTTGTCATTGTGATCATAATGTTGTATAAGCTGAATTGTTTTCTTGTCTGTATATTAGTTGTATGTATGTATTTATGTATCTATTATTTTATTTTGTTTAATTTATATTTTGTATTTAGTATCTACATTCTTAATAAATTAATTATTTGTTGTAAAATTTGCACCAAGTGCAACCCCATATTGTGTCCAGGCTGTCTCTTTCCATTCTTGGTTGCCTGGAAGAGATCGCGGTTCGCGATAAGGCCGCCTGTTGTATGTTTGTTTTTGTTATAAGATGTCTTTTTGATTAATTTTTATCTTGGTGTACAATAAAGTATATAATAAATAATAAAATACAAATAAAGCTATCGGTAGATATATCGTAGCATGATCTTAGAATTGATCACTTCATAATGTGGCCATTTTCACGAAATGGTTGTATTTCATGATATGGCTGCCTAAAACCGACAACTGAGTGATTAATGTTCCGAACTCCAAGGTTTTTTTACGTTGTGGTCTATTTTTGAGTGATTTTCGTAAAATTCAAGTAGCTTTGAGTCGTAACGACATTTCACTTCACTTTTATCTTTCAACTAGCTTCTGCCAGCGGCTTTGCCCGCGTGAATGTCGAAAATTATCCCAAAGGTACAAAATATACCCGGGATAAAAAGTATTATATCTGCTATTCCTATTATATCTATGTCTGCGCCAAATTTCATCGAGATCCGTCCAGCCGTTTGAGCGTGAAGAAGTAAAAAACATACACACAAATGTTCGCCTTTATAATATTATAAGTGTGATTGGTGCATTATTATTAGCTATTTATCAGAATTATTTGCAGGTGCCATGTTGAATCACAAAAACAAAACGATATCAGCGCCTCTGACAGTTGATAATGTAACTAATTTGCTACATGATCCCTAATGTTTGACCATAATATCATGAAGTAGCCGTGTATTTATCTGTTCATCGATATGATTAAACGCTGATTATTCATTGATCTGGCCAGACCAGATCATGATGTGGTGACCTTTTCCAGATGGAAAACCTAATAGCACGCACGGCAACGGGATTGAACCCAGGACCTCAAGCTCTCTGGGGCGCGGATAAATTTGAAAGAGAGTTATCGCGGCTCTGGCACAATCATCTGAAGGAACACGGGTGGTAGATTGCACGGCCTCCCGCTTCACCCAGAGTGGGATAAGTCATTGGATATCCCACAACAAAAAGAAATAAGATCTCAAGCTCAGCAGTACAGCTTTCAACAACTAGACCAACAAACAAATGCAGGTAATCAGGTGGTTTTATTTTTCACCGTATCGCTAAGATATACATTCAAAGGGTGAAAAATTAAGCAACTTTCAAACAGATTCCTTTCCCACGTATAAAAAAGGAACAGGAATAGGGAATAGGGCGGTGCCAGCGGTGCCCAGGCATAGGGTGCAGACAGACCCTGGAGGGGCGCAGAAATTACCAGACCAGGACCACAAAACAATATGATGATAAATTATTATACAAGTAATAGAAGTTAATAAGATTAATAATATAAAAGACGATGAGATCGTTCGTAAATTTTGAGACTGGCGTTCGGACTGCTTGTCTAACTCACATGCATTTTGGAAAAATCCGGTTCTCCTTCATTGAAAATTATGATCAAAGTTTCATTCACCACTTTGATCAAAAATTTAGTTTTTAAAAGATTATCAGGGCATAGTTATAGAAGCTCGCACCGGAGGCATAAAAGGCTAGTTACGGCCTTTAGTAGTAACCTAGCTTACGTATGCCACCGTTTTGAAATATTGACAAAAACCGGCCAAGAGCGAGTCGGACTCGCGCACGAAGGGTTCCGTACCATTATCGCAAAATACGTTAAAAAAATCACGTTTTTCCCTTAAATATTAATTTTATCCTGTTTTTAGTATTTGTTGTTATAGCGGCAACAGACATACATCATCTGTGAAAATTTCAACTGTCTAGCTATCACGGTTCATGAGATACAGCCTGGTGACAGACAGACAGACGGACCGCGGCGTTTCAGTAATACGGTCCCGTTTTTACCCCTTGGGTACGGAACCCTAAAAAGTAGTCTGAAAAAAGTGCAAGGCAAAGTAAAAATTTGAATGCTAAAAATTTCAATACTTCACTGTGCACTGACTCATTAAGCGTAATAGCTTTAATTAAAAATTAATGGATTAAGAATCTCTATCTTTTCAAATACGCTACTATGGTTCGCGAAACATGACCTAAAATATCATAATCATTAAATTACATACCTACATATTTAGTTTTCAGGTCATTATTATAAATTTGTGTTAGTAAATGTATTAATTTTTGCCAATAATATGAGAGTAATTAATTTACTGGGTTCATAATTCCAATTAACGGGCTTGCAATAATTATAATTAACCCGTGTTATAATCCCACGTAATAATGCCACTAAATGTTAGTAAGTGGCTTCATTACGTGGACTTTAGCTTATAATTCCTCACGAAAAAAGCTCTATAAGTAAACTTTGGTTGAAGAAACTAACAATGTTTTTTAAAAACATTTTACAAGCTTCAAGTACAAGTCTGTTAACAGCTGTTACCTATTCTGTACTTTAAAGAAAGTGTAACTACCAAACGCACAAAACATTAAAATCGTATGCAGGCTGAATTGTCAGAAAATTACCATACAGGCTTGAATCTCAGGAGTTTCAAAAGTCATGAGACGTATCCTTGCAAATCAAATGATAACAACAGGAAAAATCTTCCACGCCATCTACCATCAGATCAACAGCTGCGACAAAAAACATCTCTGAAACCACCAAAAAATATCAACTTAGTGCATGTAAAAATAAGGGTGCGTATAAACTGACCTTGCATTGTAAGGATTTACCGTACAACGAGAGGTCAGTTTGTACCGGCAATATAGAGCATCTTGAGTCGTCGTACGTACTCATAATTTATCACCTTGTCGGGAGTTTCGAATCAATTCGTGTCAAACATTTTAGTAAGACCAAGTCAGATGTTGTTACAAATCTGTGTGGGTATGTAGTGGTAATCCTGTTGTTATAGGAAGTTGTAAATCTGGTTCTAGTTGGATTCTGTTTCCTGTTAGTGATGGTGTTCCGGATGTTAGAATGAGAAGCTCACGCAAAGAGCAAAAGCTTAGACAGCATCTTCTGTGACATGCTGCTCTTTATAGAATCGATATACCGCCATCATCAACTCTGAATAATCTTCTTCTTCATCTTCTGACACTTTGGTGATGCGATATATTCAGCTAAATTTGCTTTCAGATGTCCAGAGTTTTTTGGACCCGGCAGAAATGAGAGAAAATCATTGTTAAATTTATTAAATTAAAATGTTTATTTCAATCACAAAGGGCATTTCGATACGTATTATTGGAGATCACCTTTTATGCAAGGAATTGCTTGTATTAGGAGACTCCGCACTTCCACTTATCGTTACTTTATGCAATTGAAATGTAGACAATGTAAACATGCAAGACTAAAAATAAAAGGGTAAATTAAAATTATACAAAGAGCTCTGCAAATGAATGAGCGTTAAAAAAGGCCATATCGCGTATGAACGTGTGATATGTGTGCCATGAGTGAGTGTGTGAGTAAGTGCGTGAGTATGGGTGTGAGTGTGAATAGTAATGTTGTGTGGTGTGCGAGTTATAATATGCAAAGTTTTGTTCACCTGTTCTAATGTATATCCTGTCCTTATAAATACGAAAGTATGTCGGTTTATTTATTTGTTTTTTATTAGTTACGTTTTCACGCCGAGACGGCTGAACAAATCCGAATGAGATGTGAGACTTTGGTAGATCATATCCTGGGTTAGGACACAAGATCTTTCCGACCCGACACTCCCATGGGATCGAGACCTGGTTCTGCGGGTGAAACCGAAATGTCATGGCAGTATAGCTAGGTGTAAGCGTAAGTCTAAATGTCCAAATGTAGGTTCTCGGATTGCCGGATTAGCCCTGCGACAATGTCTTGGGATCGAAAAAAGCCAATGAAGAATTCTTTCACTAACTATGCTCAGAACAACCTAAATGTAACTAATTTAGTCATTGCAAAGTGGATACAATAGATTCTACATCGTTGTAGGTTTCAGCTTTAAGCCAATCGGTAACAACTTTTTTTACAGTCTCGGAGCTTCATGGAATAAATACGTAATTCTTTATTCAGCAAGTTGTATAGGTAAGAAGATTGCCTTGAGTATTGTCTTTTAGCGAAAGCAGATCTATTTTTGACAGCTGGAGCGACTAAATAGCTTCTTCTGCTTTTAGGCTTAGAGGGATCATACTTATGTATTGTATAATCTTATTAAAAATATGTGTGCTTGAAAAACAATGGTGTAGAGAACATTCTAGAATGTTGAAGGTTGTGTTGTGGAACTAGATTTCAAAGAAGATAACTTTGTCTTCTTTTTTCTGGTTTCACAATATTTTAAAACAAATACAGAATTTGCCCTTTGCAAAACTTTTTCAATAAACTCCAACATTAATTTCAACTCTTTATTCGCGAAGCATTTAGCTCTCTTTGCTTGCACAAGCTTTGTTTACAATATGAACAGCTATCGGGCGTTGATTGCCAATAACTCGAACGATGAATATGACCCATATAAAATCCTCCATATGTAAATTGCAGAACGTGTTTCAATGTTCGTAATTGTTATGCTTATTGTTTCTGGAATTGGGTCATTACAGTGGCCTATTAAGTAGTTTTCTGCATGAGCAACCACAATTATCTAGCCTAGATAATGCCATGGAAATTCGTATATATTGAATAGCTTTCACTGTTTTCATCCTGCTTTTCTGTGTCGAATTCATTGTCATTAGCTGTCATTATTATTAATCGAACTTATTAGGCAAATTAAACCTCCTAATTTCGATTAATTATATATATAAAAGCAGATATATGGACAAAACCAAAGTCATGGTGAATGTCCATGTAACACCCACTCCTATCAAGGTCAGAGACTATACACTCGAAGTTGTGGGCGACTATGTCTACCTGGGACAAACGGTCCAGTTGGCTAGGTCCAATTTCGAGAAAGAGGTCAACCGTCGAATCCGATTCGGCTGGGCGGCATTCGGAAAGTTGCGTGGTATCTTCTTGTCCAATCTACCGCAGTGTCTCAAGACAAAAGTCTATGACCAGTGTGTGTTGCCAGTGATCACCTATGGGATCGAGACGTGGTCGCTCACAATGGCCCTTATCAGAAAGCTCAAAGTCACCCAAAGGGCAATGGAGAGGGCTATGCTCGGCATTTCCTTGCGTGATCACGTCAGAAATGATGATATTCGCAGGAGAACCAAAGTTACCGACATTGCCCGAAGAATTGCCAAACTTAAGTGGCAGTGGGTAGGGCACATTGCTCGCAGAACGGATGGCCGATGGGGCCGAAAAGTTCTGGAATGGCGACCGCGAACCGGAAGACGATACGTTTGAAAGGCCTCCCACTGGGTTGACTGTTGATCTGGTTAAGGTTGCGCGAAGGCGCTGGAAGCGAGACGCGCGAGATCGGTCAATGTGGCGACGGCTGGGGCCTATGTCCAGCAGTTTTTCGGCTGAAATGATGATGAGATATATAGGGAGTTATATGATAAGAAGATAATTTAAAATATCAATAAATACATCAACATCAGCATAAGGCTGAAATTAATGACAATCGAAAGGATAAAGGATTGTATTGTTTTATATATTAACGACATTATCGGACTTTATACTGGAAGCAAACTCATTATTATTTAAAATCATCGAAAATATGAGTACAAAGAAGAAATTAAACGCCTATTTTTATTTTACATTTACTCAATAAGTTGTATGGCATTGAATGAAGTTACTTATTAAAATCTATGAAAAAAGGACTGTATAGTTTTTGAAATACAGGGATATAGCAGATTTTTTTATTTCAATCACTTGATGGAACAAGACAAGTTACCACCGAAAAAAATATGAATGGACTATATGAAACATGAAAAAAATAGAGTTGACTAGATTCTGAGACAACGACTATTAGAGAAGTGTGGTAGAACAAAACATATTTCACCGAGCCTCTATTAAATACGGAAAAGTCCAAGAGATTGATGATGATGATGTTGAAGCTTATCTAGATTAAACAGCAGTAAATCCAACCACTAGATCTATTACGATTACTCATGAAGCTATTACATTATTACTATCCTTCACAATCTACCTCTCAAAAGCCAGCACAGATTATCAATTCAGACGGATACGCAGACAAAAAGCCGTTAATAATAAATGATCAGGATGAACGATTGATATCATTTGGCATTCGCACCAGCCGCTGCCAATATATTGCGAAATGTGTCTATCTCACCACTAATAGATCTTATTTGTCAATGCACATGACACTTCGTCGGTTTTCTATATTTCATCTAAGTGTTTGAGACGCTATTTATATGAATTTAAATAATGTTGTAATGATTAATAGTGGAGTTTAACTTTACATACACTTACGTGTATAAAATACTGTTGAAAAGCCACTTTGATAACAACACAAGTATTCATCATCTATTAGGCGTTGAAGAATAACACCAGTCTGTTACTGTCAGTTGGCAAGGTAAAAGCCTCTTCTATTATAGAGAAGGCAATGCAAGGTGAAACAATGCCAATTGACAACAGTCTATAGTTAATTTAGTTAGTTGTGCTATAAGTTTTGAAAGTAGATAAAATACTACTTAGTCCTTAATCTGCTTACATATTTGCTCCTATATCTCTAAGATCTCCTCTCCGCTATGGAGATCTTTTATAAGCGGGTAATTTGAATGTGTGTTTATATTTTATGTTAGTGTATTTTTATTTTTTATACAATAGAACTGTATGGATTAAGTTATCCGAAATAAATGAATTTGAATATCTGTTATGCGTCTCTGAATTCAAATAACTACAATAGAATCGAATACCATATCCAATAGCAACAACTATACGTTCTCGATTGCCATGCACTTTACAACCTAGTCAGCCAAGAAAGCAGCCAGGAACCCCGACCTAAATCAAAACAAAGTCTGGTAATACATTCAAGTCTTTAGCTTGACTCATAATTTTATTCACCACGGAATGATTGACCGAATCGAGTGCGACCATTGTCTGCGGGTAGTCGAGGCACCCTGGCCGACCATTTGTCAGCCTACATCGTTTGTCCCACGTCGGCTACATAACTAATTGCTGCTGTAAATCGTCGGCACACGCGACATTCGCCGACGCTTGCTATCGAATGAGTGACGCGACTGGCGACATTTTTGTTTGAAGCTTCTTTTTTTCTTTTTTGGTGTGGTGGGCTGTGAATGTGTTATAATGAGTGGGATTGTATGTGGGATTTGATATGTTTTGGTGTAGAGTAGTGATCGCTGCAGTAAATTGTTTGAATGTGGAGGATGATAACGTTTTTTGGAAGTTGTAGTCGTCAATTGTTTTTGTTGTCTCTATAGGTCGGTAAAACTACGAATGTTTCACGATACTGATACGCTTTATTGCCGGGAGTTCGTAGCTATGACTTACTTGTAAAAATAAGAATATTTTTTTAAAAACACATTCACTTTATTTTATCCACCATGCCTATTTATTCTTAGATTATCAAATCAAATCTTTTTATTGTGGGCATAGGTTATACAGACAGATGTTAGGTAAATACAAAAAAGTTAATGATAGACCAACAAAATCGATTCAACATTCCAATACCTGAATTCAGATTTCCATGTCTGTCCAAAGGCAGCCAATTATTTTTCTGTTAGCCACCGACTTACACATTGGCAGGCAAACAGATGGACAGGTGATCTGACAGGGAAATAGTTCCGGAAAGTTACAACAAAATCCTGAAAAAACCAAAGGTGAAAAAAGAACATGGACTGACCGGACAGTGGTAGATGTCATAGCTAAGGGCCCATGTTCGGTCCCATGGAAATATGGATAGCCTATCTGAGGATTGCCAATTGGGATAAACTCGAAAAAAATGCGTATTTGGTACCTACTTTTACACACATTACACGCGCTTATGTGTATAAAAGTAGGAAGTCCAATTAATTAAAATGCGGCGGGTACATTTTCGAGAATATTTTTCTATCTAATCAAATGAACTAACGTCATTCAAATCACAGAGCGGTTAGCGCCAATCAATACAAGCCAATCATTCCATATAAGCCAAAAAGGCAAAACATCTGAATTTAGATCTAGCAACCTACCAAGAACTGCCCAAGATTCAGTCTTAAACCAAAACATAGACATACATATGTACAAGTACAGTCCACTTGTACATTAGTCGAACCACTCCAATTAGTTACCAGTGTCTAGTGGCTACATGACACGTCGGGTTAATCCGGGCTTACAAGCGCAACTGTACTAAACAGTTGAAATCCTCTACAATGCAGTGCATTCGTGTCTTTGAAGCCTATGACAGGATCAAAAGGTCTCACTGGCAGCGGATTACATTGTGAACCTATATTGAGCCATGTGTGCGGCAAATGGCCGGTTGTAGTTTAAAGAGCATTTTAGATTGGCGTCAAGTGGGGCTCGATTTCAACAATGTTGTTGCGGTAGTTTGATTTGTGGATTGACAGGATGGAGTAAAAGCTTTATGTGTTTGATCAAACTACAAAATAACACAGAATTGAAGTTCACAGAGTTTAAATAAAATAAAAGCGTAGATATTAGAGAAAGCTATTGGATGATTCATCAATTATTTCGGGATGAAAAGCGAAGGACAAGTCTGAAATCAATCATAAAAGTTCTCAATTTGCAAAGTTGACTAAACTCTTCGATCATTTTTTCAGAAACAAAAATAATGTAGGCGTCAACATTTTGTACCTTGATATCAGAAGTTTTGAAGTAGAAGTTGAGTCATTAACAAATGACACAATTTTTCACCAAGAACAAAACAGTGGACTGAAAAATAAAACAATAGCTGATAGGACCGTGGTACAAAATAGTCCAAATTCTTAGTACCAAGTAGTGCTAGAGAATGCAGAACACCGAAATAGACCGGCGCCGTACATTTAGCCTTACTTCGAAACGGATCGAGCAAAGGAAATGAGTTGTGTACTTACGGTATCAACAGCATGCATATGTTAACGAGTTTGTCTTGCCTTTTTGTTAAACAAATTGCGAAAATGTTTGGTACTTTGCTAGTGTATAATTTGGTGGAGTGGAACCAATCATTGGATAAACTTTTAGACTTTAGAACTTCATGATGGATTTTTGGAAATAACCATTATATATTAGATGCAACAAACAAATAAGTAACTTTAACAAAAAAAGATACTTGAAATACTTGATACTTCTAAATGATGAAGATGTTTTAGGTAAAACATATAGCCCGTTAATTGCCAAACTTAAGTGGCAGTGGGCAGGGCACATTGCTCGCAGAACGGATGGCCGATGGGGCAGAAAGATTCTGGAGTGGCGACCGCGAACCGGACGACGTTGCGTTGGAAGGCCTCCCACCAGGTGGACCGATGACCTGTTGAAGGTTGCGGGGATCCACTGGATGCGGTACGCACGGGACCGGTCAATGTGGCGACGCTTGGGGGAGGCCTATGTCCAGCAGTGGACGTCTTTCGGCTGATATGATGATGATATAGCCCGTTCCCATTTAATTTTCTAATACGATTTCATGTCCCGTAGAAATTGATCCAGAATTCTCATGTCAATTGTCTCTTCCAGACCAGTTTAGTCCTTAAACGGCTGCAATTATTCTCGTATCATAGACCACCTACGCATCACGGAATCCGATTACGAATTATTCATGAAGTTTATAATTCTCGCCGCATCCCCGGGCAATAAAGTAATCAAAGATTGAGCGTTGACAACTTGCATGATACACATTCAGTTAACAGCCATACAATTCATGTTAGTTGCTTTTTAAGTAGTCATTATATGCAAATTACAGAATCGTGATGATGTCTGTCTTGATAGACTGAACGTGTTTCGCTGTTTATGTGACTCAGTGGTTTAGTATTCAGCAAGCATGCTGTGATGAACTAGAACAGGTTGCAAGAACATGATTTGTTTCGATGGACATGGTGGTATTTGTGCAAACAAGAAGAGTTTTTTATGTTAAGGAGTTGATTTTTACCAAATGATAGCAACCAAAATATTCTGAAGTTTTACAGTGACCAGCGGCCTTAGTGCGATTTTTAGACGTACTCAATCGCATTAACGTATACGTTAATTGACATATAGAAACTGGATAACGCCAAATCGTAACAGTAAGGGTAACCCGTTTTTTTGTACACAAATTAGCAATAAAGAACGTTTACGTTAACGCAATTAAGTGCGTTTAAAAACTCACACTTAGGTCAATGAAGATTTTTGGAAACAGCGTCTGATTAATAGCCCCAATATTTCCCTTTATCCTCAAACAACATATATAGCTTTTGAAGACTGAACTTATTTATATCAAATGTTTATGCGGTTCCGTTTTCCAGGAATTCGACAAACATTATAGCAGTGTGTCCATTCCAAGAAGTGGAAGCGTAATTGTTTTGAAAGTAACTGTCAGTTAAGACGTGGGAGTTTGTATGGCCAATCCAACTTGCACAATTCACAGAATGTTTGCATGAAATTGTAGCTCCACATAATGCTATGGGTCTTTAGCCAGTGAACGAAACTATAGCAGAATGCAGCTTTGTTTTTAATATCCTAGGGCTAAGTAGCATATATTATTGCATTAAAATTATTGTGGTTGATAATCATAAACGAGTCTCCAATGAAGTAAGTTGTTGAATCTTTTAAAATTTCTAATAAATTCTACTAAATTACTGAAACCGTGTATTATAATTTTATTCATCATCATTAAATTTACTGGAAGGCGTGCTAATGGGTCTAAAATTCACGTCTCGGATAGTTCACCATCAACGGGTCCTAGGGTGTTTTGGTCTAGTACAAATTCATAGGCTGTTAAAAACGGGTGGTATGCTAAGCAGTCTGGCCGAAACAACTGTGATATCAGATCGTTTAGAGTGAACGTTTTTGTGTTAATTTATGTTAGTGCCGTCTAGATATGTTAAGAAAATCTAGGTGTTGGGTAAGTAGGTATACTGAATAGAGTGATTTACTTGCCGGTAATGTGCTGTAAGTGTACAACAGTTTGCTTATAGGAGATGTTTGTTTTGAATCAGGCTTACTTTTTATTAAACTTTTCCGAAAACTGTGTTAGGTTTTATAACATTTTGTCTCTAAATTCTCTCATCTTATCTTGTTGAGGGGCCGAGAAATAACTAAGGCACTTTGACCCATTGGGATCTTTTGTGGTCAAAGTCCTCTCATACTAACAGTGTGTTTTTTTGGTGTTATCTTATGTTACTAGCACAATGGAGCGAGTTGGAGGAGACCTATGCCAAAAGACGCGCCGAACTGCAGAACATCTTATAGCTATAGACCAGTAGGTCTAAACATTCTTACTCGAGGGAAATGGCCTCCATCTGTGAAACCGTGATGGTCCAGAATGTGGCCGCCGAGCGGGATCATGAGAGAGCTGATCCTGCTCGGAGAAGAAGGCGTCGTGGAGGCAAGCGCATCGACGCCTAAAACGCCGTAACCCCATCTGCATCATAGGCAGGCGGAACTCCGGGGTCACAGCCAGATTGGGGACTATGTACGTCCAGCATGTGACTCCAGGTAAGACGGTGGCACAGTGGTCACGTGCCGCCGTGCACAGCGAGGCTCAGGGGAGACGCCGCGCTGTGTCTCCAGGGATGTGCCCTAACAGGCGTAGCACAGAGAGGGTTCCGGGTTGGTCTTTTAAGAGGTAATGGGGCCTCCTCCATGTGCTGATGGTGATCACCGGTGTGGTTTTAGTGAGGTAAAAATCCCACACTTCCTGGCCTTTTCCCCAAAGTTCTAAACATTCTTGTTATTGAAAAATGTACACAATTTTCGTAAATAAACGGTTTTGTTGTTATGTTACTAAAAGTAACCGTTTACAACAAACAAACATAAACAATTCACGAGTTTTTGTATGAAAACTGTATCCATGCATAATTTTATTTACCTTCCTACTTTACTGGCTGAGAAAACACAATGACTCCCACACAAATAAGCTCAACTTTAGAAGCCTGCAAAAACCCTTCTACCGTAAATCACTATTTGATCAGTTCCCATAACATAGCAATAATTTATTTGTTTTGATAGATTTTTATCAATTCCCCAATAATATCTGCGGGCGGCCATGTTTGATACTGATCAGTATATTTGAAATCAAATACTCTTTTGGGGTGCTTTTGATTTAAAACAGAAGTGGGTATAGAGTCGGAAAGTATAAATTGAATTCTTATCTCAAATCTGTCGGAACAGGATTTCATCTCAACTCAATTATTCTGTTATTAATTTTGGACTGACATTATAATCTTGTTATACTGCTCAATTGTTCAGAGTATTTGGGGTAAGTTTTCCTGGTATAAAGTAAACGTGCAGTTATTTAAAAAAAAAGCGTCCAGTTCCATTTCGAGCGTACCGGCGTGATGTTATATAATGAAATGGTGCAAGGAGTAAACAAACATGCAATTGCAGCTATCTTGGGTGTTTTGTCGTCATTCATTGATGAGTTTCTTCAGAACTTCGCTAAATGGGACCAATTGAGCATATACTCTTTCAAACAAAAAAAAAAATCAACGAAATTGGTTAACAATTGGCGAAGTTATCGTTGAACAGATAGATACAAAAAAAAACTTTCAGATGAATTGAGAACCTCGTTTTTTTGAAGTCGATAAAAACAAGTCTATCCGGATACAGCTGCATCATCAGTATTTTATTTCATCATCATCAGCCTTTTAATGTTCCCACTGCTGGGAGTCAGGTCTGTGAGAGAGGGAATGGTAATCCACCACGCGGGCCCTGTGCGGGTTGGCAGATGTCACATGTCTTCGATCTATCAACAACCTACAACGTCTCGTAAATAAAATCAGAAGAGGCAACGATAACATGAACCAAACAAAATAATATAATAAATATTACTTTTATATTTTGCATTCTACTACTTTCAGCCAACAGAAACAATCAAGAAACGCCAACAATAATAGTTGAAATGTTTGTATTACTTTTAGTTTGGATCATATTTAATTACTGTTTCTGTTCATGTAAATTAACAACTTTCTCTAAGGAAGTCATAGACCATTCATTAACAGAAATAGATTTTCCATACCAGGTTGTCCTCAGCTGATGAAAATTTGTATGCAAGATATATTTTTTTTGACATTTGGTTTGTTAATTTACATGGACATAACCAGTTTGTAAAATATGATCACACCTAACCGTTATACCTGTTTTATAAAGATCGTACAATTTTTTTTCCTGAATATATTTGTCTACAAAATTATGCAGTATTTTTTTATATCTTACTAACTTCTGCCAGCGGCTTAACCCCCGTGATAGTCGAAAATTATCCCGTGGGAACATATTTCCGTGATAAAAGATCTGAAAATATCTAATGTGCTATTCCTGACTGTAATCTATCTGTGCCAAATCTCATCCAGATCCATCCAGCCGTTTGAGCGTGAATAAGTAACAAACATACAAACACACACATTTACAAATGTTCGCCTTTATAATATTAGTCTGATGTGATTATTAACTATAATATGATAGTACAGTAGTCTTATATCTTATTATTTACTATAATATACTTATTTCATCTACTACAACAACTTATAGAAAATAAATATATTATATGTATTCTTCTATAAGTTGTTACGGGAAGAAGCCATACCTGATGAATGGTGCCATAGTTCGCTGGTGCCCATCTTTAAAAACGAAGGTGGTGTGCTGGAGTGCAATAACTATAGAGGAATAAAGCTAATGGCACATAGTATGAAAGCTTGTGAGAAAGTTATTGAAAGGCGGCTGACAGAAGAGAGTGAAATATATTCGGCTTTATGCCTGGTCGGGGTACAACGGATGCCATTTTCGCATGACGCCAGTATAATAAATATGGCGTTCATTGACCTCGAGAAGGCATACGACCGGGTGCACCATGAGGTTTTGTGGTGGGCCTTTAAGAAGAGATTCCACAGCGGAAGAGAGCACAAGCACAACATTTCTGTTGTGCTTGTGCTCTCCTCCGCTGTGGGCTCGATAAACCAACACTTTGTCATGTGAGTGATAGTAAATGATTAATAAACAAGCAAATTGTATTAATTAACCAGCCTATGTAAACTACAGTCCACTTAACCAACCAACCATGGAATTAGCGAGCAACAGTGGTACAGTTGATCTGAGCGATGTACAGTCGATTTAGTACCCGGTCTACAGTGAACACTACTGTCAGCTTCAGTGTGACAGTCAACTTGCACCATAGGTCGACTCTCAGTCCTCACCTTTTTCTGATGATAATGGACGATCTGACGTCGGACAAATAGGTAGAGGCACCCTGGTGTATGCTGTTTGCCGATGACATTATGCTGGTTGTTGAGAGTGGCCTAGAGGCCCAGAACAGATTGGAGGTGTGGTTGGCTTGAAATTGAGAAGAACTAAAACAGAATACTTGTTCTGCGATTTTGATGGTCTCTCCAGTTCCGTGCCTATTGCTCTCGTTGCACCTATTCCGATCTGCTCCGACTTGCGGTACCTAGGGTCGCTTGTCCAAGGAGACGGCAAGGTAGACCGAGATCCAATCCGGATCAACTCGGGATGGACGAAATGGCGGCAGGTCACTGAAACAACATGTGACTCACGGACGCCCCTCAAGTAAAAGGGGATAATTTACAAGTCCGTTATTAGATCTGTGATTAGATCGTGATTAGATCTATTATCCTGACGAGAATAGTTAAAGTGAGAAATAAGTATATTAGACGAAGTTTGAAAGTGGTGTGCCAGTGACAGAAAAGTTGAAAGGAAACCTTTTGTCCTGATAAGGTCATGTGATGAGGAGGGATGATACACATGTTACTAAAAGAGTTATGAATATAAATGTGGATGGATGGAGAGGGAGGGGACGGCCAAAGAAAATATGGAAAAGAAAAGAAAACACATTTTCTACACATTTTTTTTTTTAAATGGATGGACTTATTGACTGGCTTGACGGGGGATAGGACGGCATGGAAGAAGAAAAAGTGTTGCGCCGACCCCAACTGACATGGGACAAGGTGGCAGGAAGATGATGACCATAATAAACTTATGGTTTAGAACACGAAATACTGTAGTCAAAGTCAAAGTTCATTATTTCAATTATTCCATTAAGCAGTATTTTATTATGTCAAAAAAATAAATTTGTAGGTAATAATAATTTATTCTACCAACCGAAAAAGAGGCTTGTTATGGAGAAGAACGGACAAGAAACTACACTAATATTTCACGGTCTAAAATGATAAGTATGCTCCATGATAGAATTTAACTTGTAACTAAGAAGAAGCACAGAAGGACAAAACGTGCAACCAATGCACTACAGGATTTTTATTATAAAGGAAGTCAAAAAAAAAAAAAAAACTTTGAGTATTTCTTCGTAACAGCCTGGAGTCTAGAATTGTGCCCAGTTCACAGCATAAAGGTGACCCCTATTACATGGGTCTTAGGATAAGATAGAAAGGATATATTTGACCCCGTTTTCCGCACTTAGACTTAGACTTCCCATTTGGTCCGTTGCGCGTGCATGCGTCCTCTCTGTGAGAGGGAAAGGGCCGTAAACCAACCCGCGGGCCCAGTGCGGGTTGGTAGATGTCACATGTCTTTGACTTCTTGATTCTAAGACATGCCGGTTTCCTCACGATATTTCCCTTCACCGTTTTGAGAGCAGTGGTGATTATAATTTACACAAAGTCAAAGTTCTTTATTTCAATTAGGCCATTAAGCGGCACTTATGAACGACAATTTTTATAATTTATAAGTAACTAGCGGACGCCTCGCGGTTTCACCCGCGTTTTTCCAGTTCCCGTGGGAATACATGGAAAAAGGACCTTATGTCACCCGGGATAGAGTGGCTAACCAAAAATTAAAGAATTTTTGAAATCGGTCCAGTAGTTTTAAGTTGATTCGTTACATAGAAAAATCAAATCTTTCCTCTTGATAATATCATTATTAGTATAGAAGTATAGATAATAATTGATTCTACCGTACTTAAAGTGCCTGCCTGGGTTCGAACTCACGACCTATAATTTGTAAGTCAGGGCCGTTACCACTGGGCCACCGCAACTCCTTACCATGGGTCTGAAAAATAACTGGGAAAATTTAAGTGTACTATAGGCGCTCCCCGCCCAACTTTTCGGGGCAAATGGGCGTGACGTAATAATAATTTATGTTATACTTCCAACTCGGTACAATCAATAAATTATCCTATCTGCAGCTCTTTTACAATCAAACATCACACGCAAACGAAACAAATTCCTTTAACCAAAGGTTACGCACCACATCCAATCCGTGTTGGGGATATTTCTGTTCCGAAGTAGCCGTAGTACTTCTTGTAGGGAAGCTTACGCACTACATCCGAACTCTATCTGTCATAATCTGTCATAATATAGAACATTTTTAACTCGGAATTCTAATCACGGACGTGTAGTGCGTAACCGCCTTATTGCCTAAAACGCGAAATACATTGGCGTTTTAATTGTTTCGGTATTTACGGCACGCAACCGGTTAAACCTGTATACAAACATAGTTTTATAACACCTAACAATTTTTTTTATAAACGTAGTTTGGAGGTATACGGAACAGGATGCGAAATCCTTTTTATACTTTCTTTATGTTCACACAAAACACTAAATAGAGAAAGAATAATACAGATAGAAGAGGAATTCAGAGAAAATAGATATACACATAAATGCTATTTCAAAATTTTCTTTCAGTTTAGTTTTTCCTTACTACTTCAAAAATAAATTCGATTTAAAGTTATGTTTTGTTCATAGAACTCAGCAAATTCCTTTTATAATGTCCAATTTATAACCAAACAGTAGGTTATGTTATATTACTTCCTTACTCATTGCAAGAAAACCAATTCAAAATTCCAAAGCACCATTGAGCCTCGCCAAACACAGTTGATCGTGATCATGAATCGCCAGTTGAATGACGCGTTAAATTGCAGCTGCGGCGCCATGCGATGACGTCATAACTTGAAAAATAACGCCATGATATTATTCGCTGTTTGATTATTTGGTTCGGGCCCGTTCAAGGGGTAAGGTTCACTGTTCTCTCCATAAACATAAATATCACAAACATTGAGGGAAGTGATCGGCGTCCGTAGAATACAAATCGTCTAATTGAAGTGCATAAATAATGTAAAAGAGAATATTAGATTTCTAAGAAAACTAGAAACTACTCAATTACGCAAACTATCTATCTACATAAAAGATGATCGTTAAAAGCTCTAAGAAAAATCTTGTCAATATTTATGACGTAGGTTAGCCTGTACACTTACTGCCTATGCAGTATTAGAACTTGTATTTAATAATAAATCATTCATCTCTAAATGATGGATTGCAATTTCAGCAAATCGCAGTTAACCACAAAACACATATTTTTAACTATTTCTAAACAAAAACAGACTTAAATCTTCAAGTGCACGCAGAACGATTGAGTTAATGTAAACTCAGCAAATAAAAATAAAACAACGGACCCAATCTGATTCAAGCAAACTCTTTGAGACATAAAATACTTAATAAAGAATAGGACCACTAACGCCAAAGGTCTTCATGTAAGCCGACGGTAGCCGTAAGTAAGAGAGTCAATATTAACGTATATAAAAAAGCAATTCACATGCCAGACGCGACTGGAGGCTTTCAGCCCTGCCCATTCAAACTTCTTATGCAAATTGTATAATGTTCTTTACGACATGAGATGGCAAACTTTACTTAAGGAGTAAATATTTATGTAGTTACATATATTGTAGGATTTATTTTCGTTAAAATAAAAGGAGAAAATGTTTTGGTTTGGTACGGTCTTATGAAATATTGTTCGGGTTTGTTAGACAGTTTATTTGGCTTACATGCGAAGGTAATACAAAATGGTGCCTTGGTCTCGTTAGGTCACAGGCACCTGGGATATAATTAAGGTAGTAACAGGTAAAGACTTGAAAGGCCTTTCCTGATGGCGCGATATATCACACCGATAAGCAATTTTACTTAGCGAAATTATTACAAGTATGATCACATGGACGCAATGTGATGAAATTCGATCGATAGGCAATTTTTTTTTTAGAAAATTCATTTGAAATATCGCCTATCGACACAATTTAAATTGCTTCACGCCATCAGAAAAAGGCCTGAGAGTAGAACAGTTTAGCAAACTTAACTTTGACATAGCTTTATAAACCAAAATAAATCATGTTAATTAGACGATAAGCAAATAAAGATTCTAAAAAAGTTATTTTTTTAATTTTTTCAGGTGAAAAAAGTGAGAGAAGTCACTCTTAATGAGGCAGCAGACCAAAAACCAATCAACGGCTTTAAACCGACAATCAAATCAAAAACACACTTTTTGTGCTGATAAAATTTTCTGCAAAGCAAACATTTTGAGAATAGTTAGAAACTTTTGCAGGTGTATGTATGTGACATCTGGTACTATCAGAAATCTTGCCAAATTCGATGGAGAGCCCACTTGGAGACAGTCCAACTTGGCACTTGACGCCACATGACCCGTATTAATAAGCGACTATATATTTTGTAGTAATGGAGTAAACGATGTTACATGAGAAGATTCATGGTTAATGGCAGATAGAGCTACTTGGTAAATATCTGTAATATGTATGTTTGTATAAAAAAAATTTGTTGTATAAATTGTATTTATGATTTTGTGACTTCAGTTTGGCATTAAGGAAAATCATTGCTGACTATTTCATAGTCCAAACGCTGAATGGTCTTCAAAGTATGCTCGTGTAAATCGACGTGGGTAGAATGCCGTGGCAATTAATGCCACGGCATTCTCCCCACGCCGATTTAAGAAAGGTATTAAACCGCCTTCAGAAGTCCCCAGAAAATTGGGGTTCGTGTCTTGCCAAGAACAAATATTCAGGCTTATGAGAGTCACGTCTCTCTTTAAAGCTATGAAGAGTGACTTAAACTGCAATATGAATACCAAACCCTTCAGTTTTTTTCTTATGGATAAATGATAGGTCTTTCTTATAATTCCAAATGAAGAAACAAATCAAAGAGGACACACAAGCAAAATCAAAATCATTGTTTTTATTTCACATAGGCCTACATGGGCACTTATAAAACGTCGACAAAAGGTGCAAGCTAAAGACAACAAAAGGAAAATTGCATAAACAGCCAAATCTGTTAACCAAACAATTTATTCAAAACCTGAAATCCCAGAAGAATAAGCAAAACCCTTATTATATAAGAATAAAAAGAAATTAAATTGAACACGGCCAGTGGCCACCCTCTTCCATAACGCAATCATGGGACCAAATCAAATATCAATTGGAAATAGATTTGGCCAAAAATCTGTGCAAAGTTAGGGGAAGGAACATAAATCTCCATCTTTAGTCCCCTGACACTTATTTGGAATAATCGATGAGGCTTACTCTATTATCTTATTACCGGTAAATAACTTAATAAAGCTTTATTGTCCTCAGAGCCCAAAAGGACCAGTAAAACTGTATATGTATGTTTTTGTATTAGGGTGAATATGAACAATAATATATTGATATTAGACTAGAATGTTATTTTGGGGGTTGCCGAGTTTAAAGTTAGCTGGTATAGCACTATTCATTGTTTTAAGTAAAAAAGGTTAGTATTGTTATTACGTAGACACACACAATATCGTGATCGAAAAATACGTTAAAACTGCATAAGTCAGAAGTATAATTTTAATTAGTGTGTACACACAGATAATTTTGAAATTATTACGATATCAATGTAAAAGTTACAGAAGACCGATTGGAAGATATTGAAACATTACTTCCAAGAATTAGCTTAGCAAATTGAAATGGGTTTAAAATGACCAATTGTATATTTAAGGATACTTACCGTAAAAACAACAACCATCGAAATAGAATCTGCGAATGACCTGAATTTCCAAACCAAAATAAAGATGAAATTGACGAAGGAAATGTTTACGTTTTAAAAGTCCTTACGAGAGATAGAAGTGAAAATATTATCGAAGGGTCAGAAAGAAAGTCACTAGATGTAAATTACTGAGTTTCAGCTGCATCTGCTTGGGCTAGAAACCGTCCATAACACAGATGAGAAAAGACAATTCAAAAGACGATATTCACGTACATCAAATCATATTTATATAAAAACGCTTTAAAAAGGCAAGGGCTAATTGGGCGTCAAAAAAAATCGTCCACATCGATGTCACCGGGCATCGAGCCCAGAACGCTGGTAGCATTGCCTCGATGGATAGCAAAGCTGATTCTCTGGCCAAAGAAAAGCCCAGCCCTCTGGCCATGTGAAGAGTCGACTAACCGTATTTCGTTCTGCTCAATTAAATTATCTGCCACACCTCATGCAGAAACTTCAGTCTAACAGACCGCTTTACCACCAATAATAATGCTTGGAGCGTTCGGATGTGTTCAAATTTTCACTCCATTTCACAGTTGAAGAGGCGATTAGTAGTTAGCGGCGGGTACTGTCGAACCTTGCTATTAATTTGTCAGTTCCAATTGTACCATCTCGTGGTAATTGCTGAAATGTTGCGGATAAATATAGCTTGACATAATGCAGTTACAGTATTTTTTACTGAAGCCGCTAAATGGTTCAATAGCGTCAGATTGTCATTTATAAACGACTTATCAGAAGATTAATAATAAAAAAATCTGCTGAAAGACACGCTCACTGCTGGAATTAGATTACAGGGGAAAAAATATTGTGTAAGAACTGTGAACTGTTAACCAATGGAGTATAATCAATGACTCCTCAATTAACGTGACAGGAACCAACTGCATTTACTCTCGGCTCGAAAATAAGGAGACCTATTGGAGACAATTTTTGCGTCTTGTTCTGAAAAGACATGTCTCGTATAATAATGTCGCAAAAAATAAAACCATTTTTAGTTGCTCTTCTACGCAAAAAAGACCACCGCATGACACTTGTAAGTTCAAAAATCATCTATAAATACCGGGATCACTGACGGACATCCGATCCCAATAATTACAGAGCTAAACCTTTTAGGATTAACTAGATTGAAACTAGGTAATCCTATCTGCACGGAGCTCGTTATTCAAGCTCTCCTATGAATATAATAGTCTCCAATATCGAGGATTTTAAATAATTAAAGGTCGGGAGGCAATTTTACGGAGTTGCACGGATATTGTATGGCGATTAAAATAGATTTTATAAGAACATATTACGGGGTAATATTGTTGAGAGTATATTTTTAGATGATTCCGGGTTTATTTTTAATGCTTCAGTTCGTAATTGAGGACAAAATTGGAGCATGTTTCTAAGAACCTTTGAAGAAGATCCTAACAGATTGGGACTTCATTCAGACATAATATCAAACTGCAAACTTTAATCTCAAATACGATTTTACGAGTAACACCAAATGGTCCAAATATCGATATCGACAAATTTATTTACAAAAGCTTTATGGTACAAGGTGGCACAAGTACATACTTAGTGCCTTAGGCATTTTCTACCAGTCGACCTTAGGGTGGTGCAGATATAATACGTGGCAGGTGCAACTAAATGAAAGGATAAATCGAGAAAAAAAAGAATATATATACATAAATATAGACTTAGATACATATATATATAAACAATGTTATTGAGAAACCAAAATCAACAAACCAATTCTGTAATGATTCTGCAAACTTCTTGCGAATGTGCTCACGTGCCTTAAATTCGAAAGAGAACCGACTGGTTGCCATCCACCAAAATATCCATCCATTATAAATTGATGTCATAATTCGCCTAACCTTCTGGAAACACAAAATGTTATGGTAAGCTAATAAAAAGGCGACACAGTAAACATTTACGAGTATTTATGTTACCTTTCAGCTTTTACATCTAGTTATTACGAAACCAAACAATAGAAATGATTCATAACGCATTTTCACCAAGTAAAAGCAGAACAATAATATTTTTATAGAATATATAAAATATTTTCATCGTTTTAACATGAAAAGTTACCTAAAGATTTGGAATGCTTTTATATCGAGAGATAAAATTACGTTTGAATATCGAGGTGATGCCAATAGACAGATAGATACATTTTATTTTATAGTCTTAGTGCTTTAGACTGATTTCTCACTTTACTCAACGTCTTTAGACCAGATCATTATATAATAGAACATAGAATACACGATCAGCTTTACTTAGAATTATGTCTATTGTCTAGTCTATTGCCTATTGTAATTTTTGTGATGCTTTGAAATTTTATGTCTTATCCGGTACATCTCTCGTGGACTTAGGAGGGTATTCGAATCGGCAATAAAATGCTAAAAAACCTCCGTTTCGCAGATGACATAGGACTGACTGAACATTTGGTTGGACTGACGATGAATCGGTTCTGAGACCAAGGTCATAAGCGATGCCGTCAAATATAGAGTCGAGATAGATGGGCAGGAAATACAATATGTTGACGAATATATTTACCTGGGCCAGCTGGTTTCCTTCCACAATAAACAAGACAGAGAAATCGCGTCAAGTTGAAAATGCCTGGACCTTCCAAATGCATTAGAGCGTACGCTCGTTGCCATGTGTATCCTGCCTATCCTAACCTATGGCGCTTAAACTTGGTCTTTGACTGAGAATCAGAAGTCCAAACTTATGGTTTGCCAAAGAGCGATGGACCGTAGTATTCTACAAATTAAACAGACCTGCAATACAATTATACGCTCCAAGACAGGCATCGCTGATGTTGGAGACAAGTTCGAGAGGCTGAAGTGGGATTAGGCGGGTCACATTTGCAGGATTTAGGGGGATAGATGGGCCAAGATCGCCACGCAGTGGGTACCTGGAGACGGACGTCGTAACCGAGGCAGGCCTAATAAACGCTGGCGTGACGACCTGGATTTCCTGCCTTCTCAGGCCAATCAGGTAGGGCCACATTGGCCGGAGAAAGCAGAAGACAAAGTAGTCTGGAAAGATGTGGAGGAGGCCTTTGCCCAGCAGTGCGACAAAGTAATTCAAAAAAAAAAGACCTGTACATCTCGGGATACCTCAAAAGTACTCTGTCTTGAGCCAGTTTTGGCCTCGCTCTTCCCTGTTTTGGCGATATCATCGCTCCACTTCTTCGAAGCCAGTTATTTTCAAAATGGTTAATGGAACAATGAAAAGTATGGTTTTACTCTAATGCACTTTTCAAAAAAAGAAATATCATATGCATTCCAAAACACATGAATTATTGTTCGTTCTTTAATTCTTTACTAGTGTGAGTGATACCCATATAAATACAAACAAATAAAATCATAGGAACTGATACAAATTTTATAGATACTGTCTCAAATTTTATTACTGGTGATATCTACTGACTTATTACGTGTTCCGCCCGCGCTCTATATTTTACGAGTTTCACACAATTTTGAGAAGGTTTTGTCATCATTGGTATAAAATATCGATGCTGTGATAATAAAATCAGATGATATCTTGATAGGTGACATGGGATATGATGTTACAGATTTGGTTGATGTTAAATAAATTACTGATTTACTAATTAATCTCTTTCTGTTTGAAGGTCTAAAGCATAGCAGGAATCAAAAGACCAAATAAGCAGGTACCCAAAGAACAGGGTGAGAACAAACAATAGTTGTACCTACGTATAAGTAGTAATAGTTGTGTGTTGTTGTTGTACCACATAATATATTTTTCATAAATTATATGAAAATAATTTTCAGGAGTCTTATATAATTACATAAAAAAAGAAGAAAAGAAAAGATTTTAAGCAAGAAGGAAGAAAAGGACTATCAAAAAAAACTAAAATTCCATTATTTATCTCTATATCTACAATGTTACCTATCTAACGCGTTTAAGTACGAACGCTCGCTTAGTTAAGGATAATTAATTCTAACGACACCCATCGTGACTGTTAAAATGCTTCTAGGCACTTTTTAATTCCTTTCACAAGCGTCTTATTTAAAAGCCAAGGAAACGGGACATAAGTCCACGTTAGATGTTTTTAAAATGGTTAATTGCCCGATTTATAATAGTTCATTATTTTAAAAGTCTTCTGTTTGACAGTTATTTTAATGTCTCCCCCTTTTAAGGCCATAAACGTCTGGTGGTTTAAATTAGGAATGTACCATTATGGCAAGTGAGTGATGCTGAAGGCATGGATGCTGATTGGTTAATTTAAATGATCAGCTTCGAACTGCTGAGGAGTTTTGTAAGCGTGTTTTACATTTGATACACATTATTTAAATGTTGATGTTGGATTAACATTTTACTTAAAGCTGAGTTTTAAATGAAAAAGTACATCCTAGAGCTTTTAATCTTTGCTTCTGCTACGCTTCTACCCGTAAGTACACTGTCATTTTGGCGTGTGTCATGCAAACCGCTCCTGCGTGAACAGATTGCGATCAGAAATTAACCATTATAGAATGAATGCCATGAATATTAAAATAAATAAAAAACTTTTTACAAGTTAGTTTTTCACTTTGTAGTGTTTTTTTTTGGAAGTCGGTTGTATTTTTATATAAAAAAGTTTTTATTTTTCATTTTTTAGTGTTACATAACTGACAAATTCTATAGTAAGGTCCCTATAATGCCCACAGTGATGCCAGAATAGATTACACGAATAACATGTAACTTGAACATAACCAGTGGAATGAGACTGAACCAGGGTGAACTGTACACATCTGCGTACCCGTTTAGAGCATACTGGCGTGATGGTATGTTATGAAATGGCGTAAACAATAAACAGAAATGCGATTGCAGCCATCCCGAGAGATTTGCCGTCATTTATTGAAGAGTTCTGATGTATATCTCCGAAGTTCTTCATCAGATCCTTACCAAATTTAAATGGCACCATTTCAGAATAAACTGCTTTCGAAAAAAAAAAGGAGTTTGCTAATCCGTTTATATATGACGGAGTTATAACCGAACATAAATAAAAAAAAAAAAGTTAATATCCGAATTGAGAACCTCCTCATTTTTGGGAAGTCTGTTTGGGAAGTCGGTCTGTCTGAACAATAAAGTAACAAACTAGATCTTCTTCTAGATTCTATCTTAAAACACTAACAAGAGAGCACTAGCTCATAAATCATACATACATCATGTTAGGGTTTATTACTACCTAAATACTCAGAACGTAGTAAAGCCCAGCACATACCCACGGGACGCAGTTACAAACCAACAACTTGATAAGTAAGCTGGGTCAGTAAATAGTTATTTACTGCCTATTATGTGTACTAGGCTTAGCAATTTGCGGTCAGGGTCTGTCTTATTACGAAATAGTTTTTGGATGGGACTGGACTTTTCTTGTTAGCTTGAAATCATGATTCATAGTTGCGAGGATAAATGTTAGTTAGTAATATGTTTATACAGGTAAAATTAAGGTAGCTTATATTATATAAATATTTTAATTTAAATCCGTTCTAAAAAAAATATGCGTTTTAAGGGTACCTAGGTACCTACTCCATATATACCATGATGCCATGTGAAATTAGAAGTGTATCTACTTAGATGTCAAAGATATAAAGTACCTATTTAGTGTGAATGCATGACACTCTAACACAAAAACTGAAAGAAAATTTGATGACCCACTGTAGAAAATAGGTAAAAAGTAATTAGTACAAAAAAAAAAAACCGGCCAAGTGCGAATCGGACTCGCACACGAAGGGTTCCGTACCATTATCGTAAAAAACGGCAAAAAAATCACGTTTGTTGTATGGGAGCCCCCCTTAAATATTTATTATATTCTGATTTTAGTATTTGTTGTTATAGCGGCCACAGAAATACATAATCTGGGGAAATTGCAACTGTCTAGCTGTCACGGTTCATGAGATACAGCCTGGTGACAGACAGACAGACAGACGGACCGCGGAGTCTTAGTAATAGGGTCCCGTTTTTACCCTTTGGGTACGGAACCCTAAAAAAGTACTACGGGTTAATTGTAGTAATTGATCATTGCACAATGTGATTTGTATGCCAAAAAAAACCCGGCAAAATGCGAGTCGGACTCGCGCACTGAGGGTCCCGTACCATTATCGTAAAAAACGGAAAAAACACGTTTGTTGAGCCCCACTTCAATATATATTTGATTCTGTTTTTAGTATTTTTTGTTATAGTGGCAACAGAAATAAATCATCTGTGAAAATTTCAACTGTCTAGCTATAACAGTTCATGAGATATAGCCTGGTGACAGACAGACAGACAGACGGACTGTAAAGTCTTAGTAATAGATTCCTGTTTTTATCCTTTGGGTACAGACTCCTAAAAAGGCTGGAATACCTACCACAATGTGAACTTACCTGGAGAGGGGTGGAGTCCGCTGAATGTGGCAAGCGTAGGAGAGATCGATGTGGTGACGTTTGGGAGAGGAGTCCAGCGGTGGTAGTCTATCGGCTGAAATAATGATGGAAAATTGACACAAATAAAAGTAACAATAGACAGAAAAGGTTTCTAAAATAACAATTTAGTTCTAATTAAAATTATTTCCTCTCCACCGCTGCCAGTTATAATGCCTAACCACTACAGATTATATAATCCTTAGTTCATTAGAGTACTCGTAGTGGCTTTAATATGCATGTAACGGTTCCCTCTAATTGAGACTTATGAGATAGTTTAGGGTTCCTTTACACTTACGCTAAGATACATTATGTAGATAGGTAGAGTTCTAAATTTGTTGACATTGAGTAAATTGGCAATACTACTTTTTACCTTAAGTCCATTATTTAGTAAAATGTCTTTAAAAAAATATGGCAACTTTTTTTGTATACTTACATAATTTTGTATGTCTTTATTTCAATATAAAATTAAACTTACTTTAATCGCAGACTAAAACTAAATTTCACCAAAACTCTATTACAAAAATATATTATAAAGTTTGTTGCCAACATGTTGTAAAAAAATATAACTATAACAGCACACATGCTGCCATCTATTAGCAACTACGCTTAACTAACTTGATGTAGTTCGCTGCTACAAGATGGCGGTAGTGAGACGTGCGCAGAAGTTTATTTTTAGTTACGATTCAAAACAATAACTAAAAACTATATCTATTTATTTCTGAAACGATGGTGTACGCTGGAAACGTTTCTGTATGTTTTACCTCGGCAGTCGAAGTCGACCACTTTTCGCTCTAATGTTATTATTAGAACTTAAGGTTGGCAAGTTGTTGACCGGCAAATCTCGAATCTTGGGACATCCATCCTATACCTAAGTATATATTTTAATTTCTATTATCTAGGACTAGTTGATTAATTAAATAATATAAGCAGTAAAGTTCACTCGTAAAGTACTCTGGAACGTGTTTCCCCTTGACATAAAAAAGCTGAGTGTAAATTTTCGTAGAATCCGGAACTATTATTTGTCATCTCTTTCATAGGTCGGTCTTCGTCATAAATAATATATTTAAATTTCAGTTTAATTTAGAATTTGGTATTTATTATAATATTTATTGGTCAATTGTTTTAGAAATTATTTATGTATTTTATTAGTTAGGTAGTTTATTAATAGCCGACTTTAGTTATTGTTCGTATTTTTCATTTATTTTATACTCCTACCACTGTTGTGTCCTTTTTAACCCAAAGATTGACTGGTAGAGAATGCCTGGCTGCATTAAGTCCGCCTATGTATCACCATTGTACATGAAGTTTAAATAAATAAAGTTATTACCAAAAAATATTTTATTAAAATGTTAAGCTTACGATCAACTCCGTCCGATCCTTTAATCTTTACACAGACATCGTTTGAAAAACAAAAACGTATGCAACAGGCTCCAATGATTTCCGTATCTTCTCCTCCATCTCCATCTTCGAAGCTTTTATGGTGACCATGACATTTCAATTGCTTACTGATTAATTGACTGATATACTTTTTGTTTTAAGAACAATAATTCCTTACGTTAAATAAAAATAATCTTATAAAGGTCCAGTTTTCCTTATAAAGTTCTATCACAAAAAATATTATTACGACAGTTTTTAGCATACATTTTTTTTTCAACATGTCTGTCATCCAAATGATACAATGTATCAACATAAAGTCTTTCAACCAAAAAACTTACTCTTCAAACCAACCACAGAAAAACCCGCCCCATAGGCCCATACTTATTTCATCTTACTTACTAAACAAGAAAATACATTAAATTCAAATACTTTTTTATCAAATCGCGATGCGACAAATCCTCGCAAGAAACTGCCACCACCGCTACATTAATATTTATCAATTCAATCGTATTACGAACAGTGTTTTGTCGGGAATCGAATCGACTACACGACCCAAGAATGCAATACTGTCCCGCTAATTGACAATGCTCTAAGTAAAAAGTTATGATATCATTATGTTGACGATTTCATTTAGTACAACATTCTGAAAATACTTAACTAGATATAATGATTGATTGTGTGTTTTCATTTGCGGAAAAGCTGTTCAGTCTTTTTCAATTTGGTTATATACTACTTGGTATTCAAGGTTTAGGTATGAGCTGAGTGATACACACTCCGGATAAAAATTTGTCTAGAAATAGCACGAAAATTCTGGATTCCCGATGGAATGTAAATTTATTTAGAAAACTGAGGCTTAGAATAAATGCCATTTTATTAAGTAACTTGTTACAAAAAGAACAATACGTGAAATTCGTAAATGTAGGTAGATATCATCAAACAAACAAACCAAAAACATAGGTCCAAACTGCTTTCCGCGTGGTTTTCCGCATCTTCGCTCCCATGGCCTAATCCACCAGTATCTTGTATTTTCCAGGACTTAAAGTAGCCTATGGCACTAAATTCACCATCATCAGCCTTATAATATTCCCACTGCTGGGACACAGGAATCCTCTCTGTGAGAGAGGTAATGGGCCTTAATCCACCACGCGGGGCCAGTGCGGGTTGGTGAATGTCACACGTCTTCGAATTTTTGGTTCTAGGACATGCCGATTTCCTCACGATATTTTCCTTCGCCGTTTTAATAGCATTGGTGATGAAATAATTTACACAAAGTAAAGCGCCTGCCTGAGTTCGAACTCACAGTAAAGCGCCTGCCTGAGTTCGAACTCACAAAAATAATCGCAATACAATAAATAAGGACCAGCAACTCCGAAGACAATTTTTTACAAACATAATACACAAACAAGCCAACACCGAACCAAGTTCTAATATTAATCTATTACCATCCCAACTTCGTGTTACAAGCCAAATAATTTGGACATTCGGAAGCCGGTATTATCCGCGTAATTCAGTTCGGATATAAGGGCCCGCCACTAGTGTCCGGTCCCGAAAATGTGTCCGTTAATTTGACAGGCCCTCCGGACAAAGACCCAAAGCCATGGAATCCAGATTACAGGCGCAAAGCTTGTCAGCTCGTGATTCTCGTATTGCTCTAATTTCACGAGGCTTAGTTTTCTTTTACTTTAGTTTTGTAATCTGTGTTTCCGTTCGAATTTTGGTTCATCAACTATCGGAAGTGGTGTCGCAAAAAATTCAATATTAAGGTATCTAATTGTCAAATGCGCGTTAGCTACTGTGATTGATTAAATCAATTTAACAACAGCTAATCGCATCGCTTAACATGCAGTTAATTTGTGATGTATCCTTCTTTTAATTCCGGTAACCGAGGGTGATATAACAAAGTTTTAAAGCGGTCTTTATGAAATTCTCATCTATGAAAATTCAATTAATTCCAACTTTCAAACACACCGTACCTTCCCGTTATAATCTAGCTATACACAATTTTCCACTCACATTCCCTAATCAAAACAAAACACATGAAAATGAAACAATCAGAAGTTAGACCATATCCCTAATACAGCCAAATAACTATTTACCGGCAGACAAAGCGTGTCGTTGTCCCCACTCTAATATTCTCTCATAGGATGTCCGACAAGGTCCGGCTACACCAATGTCTAGCTATACTATAGCTATATAGGTACCTTCTAATTAACTAGGATTAGCTCTCTATCTCGTAACTCTGGCAATGAGCTTGTTGTGTTCTCCACGGCTGGTTTGGTTAGGAAGCTTCTATCCTATGTGAAAAATAAATGTTCTGTGAATGTCTGATCCGATTCCGAGGATTTCATTGTTAGGCCTTTAGATGAAAACCACATCAAAATTCAAAGATTTAACACAAACCCAAAATTGAACAGCCAACCAAATGCTTCACCATAATCGTCATTTCAGCGAAAAGACATTAATTACTACTCTGGACATAGGCCAAGCGTAAGTTACGGCAAAGCACCACTGTTTGTGTTGTGCAGCAGCATTTCAACGGATCCAAGACGTATGTAGCTATATTTCTGTTCAAGCAAACATAATTTAATGCCTTGTTATTTTTGTATGAAGAAACAAGTGATATCCAAATTTCGTCACCAGCTCTCTAACCAATTTGTAAGTCTTTAAGTGCATGTAAATTAGTGTGAAATCGATTCGGATAAGTTCGTTACTGGCATCTACGATTACATGTGCGGTCCTAGCACTCATTTGGGATTCGATTACATTGCCTTGCTTGCTTTAGTGGTTGCTGACGACACTATTAAGTCCTAGAATTAGTTTTGTGTGTAACTATGCAATTGCTGCATTTCTTTGAACTAGTTAGTATGTTCTGGATAATTGTTTCCGTGTTCACGGTAAAATTGTGAAATTCAAAAAGTATCTAATTTAAAATTCACCAAAATAAATTGAACATGACATCATATTATTATATCGTCACGTCCACTCGTCATACCTACTAATCCTGTGTTACTCACATTCAGTGGATTCCCACGACCTTCTTCAGGTCATCAGGCCACCATGTTTCCTACCATCACTGCATCATTCGATCCGCAGTTGCCATATCAACACATTTTGTTCAATTTGCAAACGTTTTTTTTATAATCTTTTTATGCTACAATCAGGAAATGAGTATGTTCCAGTAATACATTTTTCGGAAAGCTTTCTTGATTATTAATTGATTTCAACTAAGATAAAATAAAGATAAAATAGTCGTCAACTTCTTTAATACGTTTTAACAACTTCTTTACTGCAACGTGCAAACATCTCTATCAGTAAAAAGCAATTGCTCTAAGAGGGTAATAGTGAATGAAGTCGTTTACCTTGTTTACGATCTGCATTAAGACCAGTATAAACATTAACAATTAACTCATTAACTATTCAATGTAATTGCATTACCTCCGCAATGGATTAATGTGTTCCTTGTTCGATTGCTGCAATTCCACCGTGTTTTTCCTCATTAGTTTCACCCTCTGTATCCCAAAGTGTGTTTTTAGCTCCTTTATTGGTAAGCACTTTGACTTCTGTATAAATAAAACAATACTGGTCTTGTCCCAGAATGGGGAATCAACTGAGACTACAGTAAAATTTGCCATTATTCCTAACGCCCTTTATTAACTACACCATGTACAAAGTCACTTCTAATTACAAGTCTTCAGAAAGCTCATTAATTTTAACACTCGCATTTCCACTTACAGTGAAGTTTCCCCAAGCAACAAGTACGAAAGTCCCATCATATCAATTCGCTAGCCGGTAATTATAACATTTAAATATGGTAGTCTGGCGTAAACGGTGTCCGTGCAGGCGGAAAGTAATAAGTCCCTTGACACACCGTGATTAGACTGTCATAGGGCGGGGGAACGTGCATTGTAATCAGGTTCGCGGGCACTGCGCCTCGGATTGTGTAACTCCACACTTAGATTGGGTAGCGGGCTGTAGTGGTAGACGCGGATTCTTTATAAAAACTGGCATTTAAAAAATGGTTAAAAAATCATACTTACCAATCAATCTGCCTAGCCTTTTCCCAACTTAATTGGGGTCGGCTTTCAGTATATCCGGATTCTACTAAGTACCAGTGTTTTACATAGAGCGACTGCCTATCTGACCTCCACAACTCAGTAACTGAGTATCACGATACCTCTTGATTAGACTGGTGTCAGATCTAAGGCCTCTGACTACCCACAACGACTGTCAAAGATCCTCATATGATAGCCGGGACCAACCGCTTAACGTGCTTTCCGAGGCACGGAGGAAACACGATATATTGAAATGGCCACCCATCCACGGACCGACCTCTTCAAGCGTTGCTTAACCTTAATCATCAACCAGTGCGGCTGTTATTATGGAGCCACGAGCTCCTCTCACCACGTATGACTGATGAATATTAATAATATTAGTAATGATATATATAATTTAAATTGTAATGGCGAAACTGACCCTTCAATGTGTATCTAACAAATATTGATCAGCTTTGTACTTCTTAAAAAAATCCAATACTACAGGGATTTAGCTTTTTTTGCATTTTTGGAGTTAGTTTGCTAGTTTCATTAAAATTAAAGCACTACTCAGTATTTTATTTTATTTTTTTGAAAATGAAGATGGTAAGGTCTCGTAATTAGACGCTACACGTTCTTACGCGTCTTGGAATATATTTATTCCCATTGATTTCCGCCTTTCTCCACCACCATGACCGAACTCTAATTCAGGAACAAAAGCTTTTTTGTAACCAGTGCACCTTGGGGACGGACCGAGCGAGTCATTTACATAACTGCCTTATTTTATTTAAGAGTAGTCTCGCTCTCACTTTGTTACCGACACGGATATCTTTATGCAGTTCCCATTTAGTCTTTTTCTTCCTTTTTTATCGGATAGATTCGCGGCCAGTGTGTTCAACTGCTCATGTGTGTCACTGTATTGTTCTACGTAAGGCTACGTGCAGATAGACTAAATAATATTTATGGAAATTTTTATTGGGGGAAAAATATTTTTACATCTAAACTTGAATATCTATTTTTTTTTTGTTAGTCACGTCAGGAACATTATCTTCCTGCCCTTAACCTAATTATATTGGATTCTGTACCGCATATCTTGTTCTATACATCTACATACACTTGCATGCATTTATTTGCAATAATATCATCTTTTACAAAATCTATCCATCGTATTTAGTCTTGATGATCTATGACCATCCGCATCCTTACTAAAAACTTCCGTCACAACATGTTACTCATTTAGGCATACGACGAAATTATTCTGACTCTGGGTCATCACACCCGTTGTTATATTTATTTATTTAAACTTCATGTACAATGGTGATACATAGGCGGACTTAATGCAGCAAGGCATTCTCTACCAGTCAACCTTTGGGTTAAAAAGGACAAACAGGTGGTAGGAGTACAAAATAAAAATGAACAATAATTAAAGTCGGATATTAATAAACTATCTAACAAATAAAATACATAAATAATTTCTAAAACAATAGACTAATAAATATTATAATAAATATCATATTCTAAATGAAACAGAAATTAAACATAATAACTAAGACGAAGACCGAGCTATGTAAGAGAGTTATATTCTAGTCTTTGCTTCTATCCATTCTTAGTGAAGATACGTATTACGATCGGTATCAGGTTTTAACAATAAATATTAATTTGTTGATAGTAATGATTCGACTAATTAATTATTGCACATATTATGAAAACATAGTATTATGTTTTCATAATATTTGCAATCATTAATTGTAAATGTGACTATTCATAGCTATTTAATACTGTCGTGTTCAACAATAGCTTTATTCGTAATTAATAGTTTATGGCGATTGTTAAATATAATATTTGCTTTTGATATTCGAACGGTTAATATTATAATGTTTTTAGTAGTTTCAACCTCGCCATGAATATTAAAGAGGTCAAACGTGATATTATTAGCTTCATGAAATAATGTTAAACAATAAACATGGAATATATTAAATTTGATTTCCACTTCGTTTGAATATTCTAGTTCTTAACCTCATTCTTCAATTCTATATGTCCTTAGTTCCAAACAGCAATATAATTTCACCTAAGTCGTGAATGATGTCGTAGCTGCATTCTCACTTCTACTTTGCCATCAGACATTTACCTATGTCTTCCTAATCTTTCTTGTTTGAACTTCATAAAATGCATGTGGATTTCATCGATGCATTTTTGACATCTGTTGTGTCTGAATACTCTAAAGGCCATAATTGATTGAGATCTAAATTCATGTAAACGATAACAGAACTTGTTCGCATTTTGTCAATTTATTTAATCATCAATAATCACTTTCCAAAGCAAGGTGATTATAGTAAGGTGCTGTTCTAACCTGAATAACCCGCAAGACATAAATCCAGCATTACAAAACCTATACGCAGCCCTGTCAGGTTGTCAATGAAAATGAATAACTCGGTGGTAATTTACTTCAGATACCTACTGTTATATAACAACTTAATATTGGTTTACTTCCTCAATATTTCCATTTTGACGTGGCCCAGTTTGAATCAAGTGAGAATATGGCTGTCATAGATGAAGTCTCGTTAATATCTATTGAGTGTTGGTTAACCTATGGTGATAACTAGAGCACTAGGAGAACGTGTGGGCAGGACAGACAATATAAGTTATGCTCTAGTAAAGTTAGATTATATTGAGCTGAATGGCATTTTATGAGGTGAGCTTTCTGTCTAGGTCGCAAACAATGCTTTATATTCAGTTCATCCAGTTTTAAGACTTGGTTTCCGTAACAGTTATTGTTCATTTTGCCAAAACACGATCAATCACGGGGTAACCATTTGAACAGAACCGATTGTATAAAATAAAGACTTTAAACTAAACAGTTAATCATGTTTGCCATTCTGAACTCCCACGACCAGAAGGACTGTGACGGGGAGCGTAGCCATTAAAGTACTTTTTTATTCATGACTAGAGGACGCCTCGCGGTTTCACCCCGCGTAGTTCCCGTTCCCTTGGGAATACAGGTATAAAAAGTAGCCTATGTCACCCGGGGATAGAGTAGCTTCCCAACGGTGAAAGAATTTTTGAAATCGGTCCAGTAGTTTTGGAGCCTATTCGGTACAAACAAACAAACAAAAAAATCTTTCCTCTTTATAATATTGGTATAGATTAAGCTGAAAGGATAAACTACTGTTTCATTTTGATATGACGATATAATCAACATCAATACATAATAATAAATCTGTAGAAAAGTCGTTTTTGTACATAGAAAATATTTGCCCTGGCTATTTTTTATGAAAAATAATGTATCATGTAAATATGTAATATCATGTGTTAAAGGATAACCAACAGAACCTATTTCCAATATTTTTGGAATTTTTGTCTGTTTATCTGTTTGTCTGTTTATATGTGCACGCATCACGTAAAATGTACGAAACCAATGTAGATAACTTTTATACAAAAAAATTGTGCGTAACGTGATGTATTACTTAATCTTTGTTTTATCGCAATCGGTTCACTCTATCAAAAGTTAGATGAATTCAAAGAGTTCATGAAGTAAAATTTGACAACACACGCAATTCAGATAGTCGGACAGTTGAACTCCATATTCGATGGATGGCGTTGTGCATTTGACGTCATTTTCGTCGCGGATGAATGACACAAGAAACAATATAGTTAGGTAGGTTGGGTAGGTAGCAAGGCAAGTAGGATAGGCAGTTGACAGGAGTGAAGCTGCGGGCACAGCTAGTTGTTTAAATAAATATATCAATCTGTCTTTCGTTTATCTTAAAGTCAGGCGTTGTAAGACCGATAATCCAAAATAGTGTAATATTGTTTAATGTTCTTTTTTTATGCTCATTGTCTTGTAATGCTAACGGATGTAGGGTGTATTTTGGCATTGTGCTTGTTGGCACTTAAGATACTCGATAAAATATATACATTGTTTCGATCTAAATATATAGAAATACCTGGCATGAAAAACTTCCACCCAAAAATATATCTAACTGTGCAAACCCCTAACCTCATCTAGTCAGTGTCAAGTATTGTGACCGCGGCCTCACCGAACCTGTGCAATGTACCGAATCATTTGAAGCAAAGTTTTGAGATTGATGATCCAAAACGCCTGTAATGAAAAACATCTACTTAAAAATACATCTAACAATGCAAAGACCTCTAACCTCTTCTTCAATCCTCTACATATCCGTCTACACGACATAAAAGATTTGGTAGTCCAATTTCCATGTTTACAGGTGGTAACAGTGTCAAGTATTGTGACCGCGGCTTCATGCAACCTGTGCAATGTACCGAATCATTTGTAGCAGACGAAATGTAAATGCACACTCGTTACTCGGCGCCGCAGCGCGCTTCGTATTCATGAGTCCGGTGGAATGGGCGCGAGTAATAAGAGGAAGCGGTTTTAGGGATTGAATAATTTTCATGGTTTTTGTTTTAATTGCTGTCGAAAGGTATTGTGATTTATATCTCACCAATAGGCGATGCAAATTGCAACCTCGGGGTTTTCAAAAGTCAAAAGCGAATGGTTTCTTCTAGGCAAGCGTGTTACACTGTCAACCACATCATCGCTTACCATCAGGTGAGGTAGTGGTCAAGCGCGAGCCGATGAATAATAAAAAATACAAATAATATATTTTAAGTTCACATAGACTCATCATCATCATTTCAGGGGAAAGACGTCCACAGCTGGACATAGGCCTCCTCCAGGCGTCGCCACATTGACTCAATGTAATGCAATTTGACCGATTTACACTGTCATTTTCTTAGAAAATACGTATACGCGATATCCGATTGATATCGCCTATCTACGTAATTTAATTGCATCGCGCCATAAGGAAAGTCCCTAACAGTTTAATGGATCGAAATGCAACTATTTGGTTTTCATTTAACCTTTCGTGCTCCACTTATAAGCGAACCAATAGATCTTGCCGAGGATCCACGTCGAAACACATGAAAAGTTAAAATAAAGGATGTTACTTGCTAATACATTTTCTTAAACATGGCATATCTAAACGCTTCAGTCAACCATTATTTTGTAAGAAATAATTCGTCAGTCCAATGATTTTTAGTTCCAAGTGTCTTCGCATCTACCTACTTTCAATTAGACCTGAAAAATGGGTTAGAAAATTCATGATTTCAGCAATAACACTTTATCTAATAATAACCCTACTGCCATAGAAATAAATGTGAAGTTAGATAACAAATATAGTGCCATTACATATTTATTCCCACAAGATTCTCTCTGCGCTTATAACTTGCGCCAAGCTCCTGTCAGAGGGGTATGCGCACATTATCTTCAAATGTGTCAACAGCTCACGTTCTTTCTCGTTTACTAGGCACTATCCGTCTATTGTGACTTTTTCGACTTATTGTGCACTTTTTTATGAAAGGTTAAACGTCGCTTATTTTTGTTATATTTCTACTCGAGTTTGGATAAATAAAATTATGTTTTTACAAACAGGCATGCAAATCTATAGTTTGGACTCATGTAACCTAATGCTTTTCCACTGTTTTAGTAGCAGCAATGTTTTTATTTATTTTCTTGACTGCTTGTGAAACATAATGTACAGTATTTTTCTCACTATTTTTTTTTGTATTAAATTTTTCAATAAGTGATGATGACACGACTCTCTGAAATTGTCATCTCAATCGCTGTTCTGATGGCTAATAACCCTAATAAATACCTTTGGTCGGAGTTTATTTTACTTCACATTTTCACATAGCCCTTGGCTGGACGCTTCTTTCTTTCCTTTATTTTTAATCAGAACCAAACCATCCCAGTTAACAACGACATAACTTATGATTTATTTCATATTTTAATAAAACCATCCCCAATGATATACAGTTGCGAAATTTAAAACAAAATGGCCACGGGGTCCAATTCTCAAGTCAAAATTTATGCGTTCCATACCGCCAAGCGATGCATCTCCTCTCCGTGTCACCCGGGCTGGGGTCCAATTAAGTTCGACTCACGACCTCAGGTGGAGGCAGCGAAGTGAGCGATCGTAACCGTACACGGTCCGGACAAGTGGATGGTGTAATTGAAATAGTTAAAATTTGTAGATCTGTGCGGATTTAATTTACGAGTTTTAAGCTGTTGTAAGATTCTCACGTTTCAGCATCAGCTACAATTAGATAGGTTTGGCAAGCTTTCATGTCGTGGTTATTAGTGCTGTCCGACAACGAAGTACTAGAAGGGCTGACCAGGGTACACTGGAGGTACAGTAGGCCTCACGATTTATACCGGTTTAGTTACTGTTCATGGTATCACCACTGATCGTGGCTAAGTAGCGCATTTTTTTTTATGATGTTCACGCACTTGTAGATAACTGAAATCAAACACAGCAAGCATGCATTATCACCAATTTTTTGCTTAGTTAACTCAAGTAGCATGCGTGTAATGATAAGAGCAAATTATACAGACTCTTTCACAGTAATTCTTCAGGCAACCTCAATGCAGTTTTTTAGAAAATGCGGTCTCCGACTTGGAAGTTTCCTTATTTTTACTTTTTTATGATGTTCTGAATTATGTTTTACGCAAATGCAGATATAGAAAAAAGTATAATCAAATTTATCTACGCTCACAACGTAATGTTCCAAATATGAATTCAAAAAAAAGAAACCTCATACTTTTAGTCTATGGCCGATAGACA
The DNA here is from genome assembly GCA_964057195.1 of Orthosia cruda. Lineage (NCBI taxonomy): Eukaryota > Metazoa > Arthropoda > Insecta > Lepidoptera > Noctuidae > Orthosia > Orthosia cruda. The sequence goes on along the minus strand of OZ059836.1, from coordinate 15,953,561 downwards.
TTTTTAGATGCGCGCGCATAGGAAAACTCATTAATTATGCCCGCCATTGCGAAAAAAAAATCACAACTCGTTTTCTCTGATGAAAATGATTTTTAGTATTATTTTCATGACAAGTGTGTTGAAAAACGTCGTATGATACACTTGTGTATTGATGATTACCGTCCTCGGCTCTCTTAAGACCTTCACCTAACGGCTTGGGTCTCAATGGTACCATAATGTACTATTTTAATTTTTATAGCGCACTTTTACTTTTTAATTTATTGGCGCCAATAGGCTCATTGACTTAATGTAGAAAAATTGTGTCTTGTCTATGGATGCGCGCACTACGTAGTCATGCGCCATAACATACCTCATTTATTTTTCGTTTCTACTTTTTTATTTCAACTGTATGTGTAACTTTCGGTGCAACACGTTTTCAACAACCATACCGTCCTATCCCCCGTCACGCCAACAGTCAGTATTGGCGTGACGCGGAATAGGACCCTTTTCTTTCATATCACTCCTCACACAGTCCATCCATCTTTTCTTTGGCCGTTCCCTCCCTATGTATCAATCTACATTTAGGTATATTCATAACTCTTTTAGTAACAACTGACATTTCTTACGTCTCGCAAATATTCGTACTCATAAAAAGGCAGTTTGCTTGTTATTTTCGTTCGATCCTGAGATATCCGTTCTAACACACAGGTGTCATATCTATTCCAGATCATTGTACAAAACAATTGATGACACTTGTCGAGAAAAAAAAACAAATGAAGAATGATGTTTTATACCCAAAAGCGGCTTGAAAGCGCTTTTCTCATGGCCTCACGACGGCCTCAGTCAGGACTTCGTGCTAGAGAAAGCGGAAAGCGGGTCGCTGCTAGATCACCACTATTAGATTGTCATGCATGTTGGATGAGGTAATTAATTGTGACAGACCATTTTGCAGAAGTTCACTCACTTGGTGCAATTACGATTTATCTTAGGTAAACACAGTAAATTACGTGTTTGATTTTTGTTCTTTATGCTTGTTTTAGAAGCTTTTACACCTGCAACGGTCCCACTAAATGATTAAATGCATAATTCGAAATATAGAAAATTGGTCAAGTGCGAGTCGGACTCACGCACCGAGGGTTCCGTACAAACAGCTACGTTCACCAACATAATTTGGTAAAAATATTGAAGTCGTTAAACAATGAAAGCACGGATCATTTGAATTTTCCATGTAGGTACATTTTATAACTTGGTCGTCTATTACTCGTAAACTTGTAAAGCCTACTTAGCTGTGATCATTTTCGTTTTAATGTCAATATATATACTACTGCCGTGATTTTTTTCACATATCCAAAAGCAACCATTTAGCTGGCAAGGGGAGGACAAGTGAGTCGAACAAAAAGTTGCAATTTAAAGTTTAATTTTACGCTTACAGATTCCTGAATCGGAAAATGGTTTTCACAGACCCGTAATATTTTTGAATGGCTTATCCAACGATACCCCGCACCATGGGATAGGAGAGAAAAAGAAACATGCCCACTTTACGTGTACAGGAGGTGTGGTAAAATATTACCACTTTGTCGGCGTGATTAATATGTATATCCATGCCAAATTATAGCTTTCTAGTACTAAGAATCTCTGAGGTAAGCTGCGGACGGACGGGCAGACGGGCATGGCGAAATTATAAGGGTTCATTGTTGACTACGGAAACCTAAAAAGTAGCGACTTCAAGATGTTTTTATTTTATAATAATACAAAAACCTCTTCGCATAAAACGAAAACATTGATATTGATCACCATGCTTGCTGCATCTGCAATCGTTTGCCGCATTCAGACTCAGTCAATTTCAGGTTTCTGCATATTCAGAACGAACAGCTAAAGTATGATGGAAAACAAACTCCAACTGAAAACATTCCACCTTGAGTGCCCCTTTACTCAAGATAACACTTTATTTACATCACATGCATTATTAAAACACTATAATTTAACCTTACATTAGAAAACTAAACCTTACCTACCACTAATTTGCAAGCCTACTTAGCTAGAAAGATATGCGTGATTTAATGTATACTGTATGTAGGTTATCGGCTCCCAACCACTTATAAAACAACAAAATGCAATTCATATACACAGGTAGGTGTACACTACCGTTTCGTGACTCGAAACGACATTAATGCATAGGAACACACTAGCATTAGTATTACAAGTTGGAACAAGCGTGAAAATGAGCTAAGCGGTGAAACTATCTGCGCAAATTCCCATACTGTTAATGAATTCATGTTGGATTCCTTTTAGTTACCGACAGCTGTTGTAGCGTATGAAGAATTGTGTGTGACGGTGGTAATGAAGGATATTGATGCGTGGAAACATTATTATTAGATACATCAGCTGAGTACCACTATTTTAAATGAAGCAGTTGCAATTGCAATAACGCCGAAAACACAAATAATATGAGACGAAATGACATTGTCTGCGATTTTAAGGCATCCTCAAACTATGTCTTTGTAAATAGATTATTTATATTCTTAGATCCATTTTTGGACAATAGCTTAAATAGAAAATTAAGTAACTTTAAATTAAATTATTTTAGCTGTAAAAGGATTATTCTAAAACATCTACATAGCATCTCTTACGGAGAGACAGAAGATCTACAAATAATAATTTTGCTGTGTACAAGTTATACCCATTGTTAATTATTCTATCCAATACCTTTAAACGAGCAATTCTTGTATATATATAATCTGAATCTCGGAAACGGTTTCAACGTTTTTCATGAAATTTAGTATGCAGGGGGTTTCTGGGGCGATCAATCGATCTAGCTAGATTTAATTTTAGAAAACGTCATTTTCTCTATTTTCACCCGAGCAGAGCTTGGTCGCCCAAGTACTTTTTATTATAAGTTTTGCGCACTTTATATCCTGGAACACAGGTTCAACCTAGTTCAGGCAAATAAGCAACTGTTCTTTTATATTTTAAGATTTGTATTGTAAAATATGCATTATGTTATAAATAAACGATATTACGCATTGCCTATATGACTTTCACAACCCCGTAATAGAATAAGACAGGGCCCTTTGATAAGACTGGTGTCACATTTTCTGTCTTCTGACTAACCAGAACGTCTGTCAAAGATCTAGAAATGAGAACCGAGACAACGGATTAACGCACCCTACGAGGAACGTAGGAGTCACAGTATGTAATTGATGGACCCATCCACGGATCGGCCTCGGCAAGCGATGCTTAACCTCAATGATCGCCCAGTACGGCTGTTATTATATATCTACCAACACCTTAACTTCTTGCTAAATAGATCAATTGCAATGAAAAACCTACTATTAGAAAACAATACGATTCGTCAAAAGTAACAGACCTAACGTCCAATTCAAACATGACAGCTGTGGTATTACACAATTTGCGTAATTGTACGTTTCTGTAAAAACGATAGTCTATGTGTACGAGAGGTGTGGTATGTAAATGTAAGCTAAGGGTGAACGAGAATGTTAACGGTCGCCTTCACGGTTCGTTTGCTGTATTTGTACAGGAGGAATAAAATTTTATTGATGTAAATAAGCAATGGAAATAATAACAGAGCACTTTGATGTAGAATTAGCGTTCTCGTTGCATTTTTAATGTTCTTTAAAGAGAGATCGGGCAATAAGAGATACTGTTGAAACGTATCCTGATTCAAATGCATAAAATATGACAGCGATGGTTATGGTCGATTATTTTGTTGTATAATCTACCCACTTCATGTTTTCTCCAGTTTTTACTGGCAGCTTTGATTTCGTGCCTATCACACAAGAACTTGGTCCATTTCCCGGTATTAAAATAAGTTTATGGTCCATATAACAACTGTGTAGTTTCCTATCAGTGAAATGTTTTATCTGTGCTACCTCTTTCTTAATTGTTTATTGTACACCTTCTTCTTCTTCTTCCTGCCCTTGTCCCATGTTATTTGGGGTCAGTGCCATACGTTTTGTTCTTCCATACCGTCCTGTCACACTATCACTGACTCTCTTTTCTTTCTTGATACACCTCACACAGTCCATCCAACCCTTTTTTCTTGGTCTTTGGCCTATTGTACACCAGAAACAATATTAAAATACAGTGTGTTGATAAAGTACGTGTTCAAAGGCGAGCTTAACTCAATTTTGAGTTCTCTTACAGCAATCCTTAGGGTGACAGAGAAAGATGATAATAGAGGGCAGGCTTTATAATAATAGTTTAGATTTATTTTTAACTTTTGCATATTTTGTGAACACTATGAATCTATATAAGATGACTCGACAAGTGGTTGTTTTAACTAAATCAACTGCAGTCAACAAATTATTCTCATGCAGATTATGACATTCGATTGTTGCAAATAGATTAGCATCATTCAACAGAGCGGAATACACTATTTTTGTCATTACTACAATAGCATAAGTCTTTACAATATCTATTGTTATAGTATTTCAATAGCTTGCAAATTTTTCATTGACGGTATCGACGATGATTTATACATCAGAAATCGCCTTTGTATAGCAGTAGAATTCAAAATTTCATTAGAACATCATGTTATATACAATGGATTTGCTACTGTCTGTTTTAGCTTTACTGGTTTAGGCTCCCACAGACTGGTGCGACTATTGAGTGCAATTTCCATGATCGTCGCGTCGGTTTCGCATTGTCGCATCTCAACTGTCTGTGGGAGCTTTCTTTGCCTTTTTACTTACATAATTATGTAGATTCTATAAAACAGTCACTCCAACTGAAGTTAGCAAGTAATAAAAACTCGGCAAGTTAAACAGCAGATCTTGCTTATAATCTGCAAAGAGACAAAGATAAAGAAACACATGAAAATTTTCATCGTAAACTGTACTCTGTTATACTTTCTTCAGCTAATAAACAGTACCTTAGTGACTGTAAAATTGTAAAGTTTCAACGCATTTTGTCGCGGACTTGGCGCCAGCTACACCATTTTCACTTTTACACATCTTTTACTTTCCTTACCCTCATTTGTTTTGGATGGTTATGCGAAAACTTTTGCTACTGAATTTTCTTAAAGAAAGTGCATACAAAAGGAGTGTGATGAGTATAAGGTGAAAGTTCATCCCCTTTGTTAGAACACAAGGAGCATTGTGTAAAGTCCTTTGTGATCGTGGAACAAAAACGTCGAACAATGCCTCCTCCCCGATTGATTGATTAATTAACTTAATTCTAGTAGCTCTTCGAGATGTGTAATATTTAATGGCAGGAATTCTGTTTTGTAGCACGATTGTTTGATTTCTGAGTACCTTTGTTATGTACTCGTTGGTGATTCATAATATGAGGTGTATTGATATTTCGTAGTAGTAGGTCCCTATTTGTGAATTATTAAGAAGTTTGTACATAGAAGGTTACATACCGGTAAAGTCACAATGTTCTTATTCTCTTCGTCATTGTTCAGTCATGAACAATATACAGAAGAGTCAATAGAGTTCAATAATTTATTAAAATAAGTGACACTCTATTCTGATTCTTTCTCGGGTTAGAATCTCACTACTTTATCACTATTTTTAGGGTTCCGGAGGGTAAAAATAAAACCATATATTATGATCACGTGGTTGTCTGTCTGTCCCAAGGTATCAAGTTGCAATTAATAACAAATATTTAGATTTGCGATTCCTTGGAGTTGTGAAAACCAAACTTTTAAGTCAACGCAATAAAAAGATATGGCCGTTTATGCCGTTTATTTTGACACTCGTAAGGGAATCAAAACCTATACTACCATTTGACACAAGGAATCACTTTTTTGTGATTGTAGTCTTGTTTGCAGATTTTTTTCTTTTCATATTCTGACCGCAACCTATGTCGATGCATGCAGCATGCATGTCGAGTTTTCCAACGGCAAAGTTAAGTTTATTCCTGAATCCAGTTTATCTTTTCGTTAGAGCAATGTTCCGTGCTTTACCTACAAGTTGGTACGGTGGAGCTCTCGGTGCGCGAGTCCGACGCCTTCTTAGCCGGTTCTATTTTTAAAATGGTATAGATGGGATAGGATATGACCCCTTTTGCCGCACTTTACTTTACGCCTGGATAGCTTTTAACCCCGTACAAAGTGCAAGTCCGATCCTGTATGGAGTATTGCAGCCACCTTTGGGATGGCTCAGCAAAGTATCAGCTTGCCGCGCTTGACTCGGTGGAACGCAGAGCCAAGAGGCTCATCGGCGACATTGAACTGGTGGATACCAAGCTTCACAGCTTGGCTCATCGCTGCAAGGTTGCCTGCTTGTCGGTCTTCTACAGACTGTATTTCGGTGAGTGTGCTCAAGAACTCCACGACCTCATCCCATCAGCCCCCTTCTACCATCGGACATCTAGACGCACTGCAAGTTACCATCCTTACCTTGTTGCTATTCCACCTATTCGCACCAAGCGCTTCCAAACATCCTTCATAATGCGCACTGCGAATGAATGGAACTCACTGCCTGCGTCTGTGTTTCCGAACGCATTCAACCCGAATCTCTTCAAAGTTAGAGTAACCAGGCTTCTTCTGGGTAAGCTCAGTCCATCGTCGACACTGTCTCTGTCACCCACCTATGACTTAGACTAGAGTCAAAATCAAAATCATTTTTTTTATTTCACATAGGCCTACATGGGCACTTATAAAACGTCGACAAAATGAGCACGGTTCGGGTTGGTCGTTTCCTATGGAGAAGAACCGGCAAGAAACTCCATGGTTACTCTTTTAAAAATGGTTTGGTTTTACAATATTTACATGTTACAGCATTAGTACTTAGATATGGGGGACAACGTAGGCCCGAATTATGACAGTAAGTCGTAAGAAACTAAAAAAAAAGAAAAAGATTATATAAAAAAGTTAACAACTGTTAACTAGCATCTAGAAGGCCTACAATGTTCACACATTCACAAAACAATCGGTAAAAGAATCTATACAAAGGTAAAAAATAATAAAAATAAGTATAACAAGACTAAATTTAACATGTTGCACAAATTTTGTTATCAGTGCTGTAACTATTCTTAGCAAAGGGCTTTAAAGATGATTGAAAACCATTTTAAAAAGTCTAATTAAAAGAAGGAACAAAAAATGAGATTGAGAATAGTTAGAGACATCCACATATTTGTGCCGTTTACAAGTTACCAGGCAACTTGTTATAAAAGCGTATACTGTTTATAAGAAAAGACTTGCTAGTTTTCGTTAATCTGAATTTGGGTATTACAATTTCGTGCTTACTGCGTGTATTTAAATTATGGAAGTCGCTTCTAGTTTTGAAAAGCCCCCGATTTTTACGGACATACAAAATACATTCCAAAATATAAAGTGAAGGTAGAGTCAGTATATCGATCTCTTTAAATTTTTCTCTGAGGGACTCGCGAGGACCCATTTTATAGATTGCGCGGATTGCCCTCTTTTGTAGGATGAAAATTGAGTCGACGTCTGCTGCTGATCCCCACAGCAGAATGCCATAAGACATAATACTGTGGAAATAAGCATAGTATACTAACCTAGCTGTAGCTACATCGGTTAGCTGCCTTATTTTCCTTACTGCATATGCAGCCGAACTTAACCTACCCGAAAGAGTTCTAATGTGCGCGCCCCACTGCAATTTTGAATCGATAGTAATCCCTAAGAATACAGTTTCCGTTATAACTTCAAGATTTTTGCCGTCAAGATTTAAGTTTAGGTCATGTTGTGGTACATTTGGTAAAGAGAACTTTAGACATTTTGTTTTTTTCGCATTCAGTAAAAGATTGTTAGCTGCGAACCATTTTGAGAGATCAATTAGACTTTCGTTGACATTTATGACATCCGTATCTTGCCTATCTATTTTAAAAATTAGCGAAATATCATCAGCAAATAGAATTATATCCGAAAATTTGGCCATCATAAAAGGGAGATCATTAATGTAAACAAGAAAAAGGAAAGGGCCGAGAATTGAACCTTGGGGCACGCCCATCTTGACTAGAGACCCGGAGGACGTCGCCCCATTAACATTTACTTTTTGCTGTCTGTTTGATAAATAGGAAAGCACGAGATCAGCAGATTTTCCACGAATTCCGTAGTGGTGTAATTTACAGATCAGTGTGTTGTGGTCGACGCAGTCGAAAGCTTTTGAGAGATCACAGAAAATGCCAATGGCATCCTGGGACCTCTCCCAAGCCTCCAAGATGTGGCTGATGAGTTTTACTCCCGCGTCCGTTGTCGACCTACCTTTCGTAAAACCAAACTGTTGACTATGCAGTATCCCATTTGAATTGAAGTGAGACAACATCTGTTCCAGCATGATTTTTTCAAAGATTTTACTCAATGCTGGAAGCACGGATATAGGTCTATAATTAGAAGGATCACTCTTACAGCCTGATTTGAAAATTGGTACTACTTTACTGTGTTTCATTAAGTCAGGAAAAGTGCCGCTGTCCAAACATTGATTGAATATGCCTGTTAGGACAGGAAGAGCAAACCCATCTCAAATACAAAAAAAAAAAAACTTAGACTCCCATTTGGTCCGTTGTGCGTGTAGGCCTCCTCTCTGTGAGAGGGAATGGGCCGTAATCCACCGATCGGGCTCAGTGCGGGTTTGTGGATGTCACATGTCTTCGAATTCTTGGTTCTAAGACATGCCGGTTTCCTCACGTTGTTTTCCTTCAAAGTTTTGAGAGCATTGGTGATGAAATAATTTACACAAAGTAAAGCGCCTCCGTGGGTTCAAATCCACGACCTACAACTTGTAGTACGCGGCCGTTACCACTGGACCACCACTGCTCTAAAGTGGTATAGATAAATCTACCTGAAGACTAATATCCAATAGATTACCAGCATGCCATCATCATAATCAACATTATTTCAGCCAAAAGACGTCCACTGCTGGACATAGGTCTCCCCCAGGCTTCGCCACATTGACCGATCCCCTGCATCTCGCATCCAGCATAATGCATGCCATACCACAACAAAACATTCACATTTAATTCAAAGGCAACAATAGCACATTAATAACCTCACTGCAATTTGACGCAAGCCGCGCTGCCCTAGGCGAAACTACTTAGCCTATTTCCTTCACCTGATGCTTCCACCTTGCGCAATATGTTTCCCAGTTGACCCACTACAACAAGATCATAAAGTATAACATTTATCATTCGATTCTCATAATATTTGCCCATAAAATAATCTCAAAACTTTACTTCTAAAAATTACTTTTGATCGTCAACTGTTTCTGATCTTTAGAACCATCCTTCTTTTTAAATTACCGTAAATGTGACGTCTATAAGCATCATCCTAATGGTGTTCTAACGAAAAACGCATATCCATGAGTGCCCCATCAATAAGCTAACTAGGATAAAATATCTACGAGGTTTCCTCTGAAAGCTTATTTATACGTATAAAAATTAATCGCATCTGACAGATCAGTCGATATGTCTATCCGTCACGGTTCCTTAGGATGGAGACCGCTATTTTAATTCGTTCTATCAAATGGAACGTTCGCACGTTATAAATACGGCAGCGGACAGACTGTCGCGACGATTCCACTGGCAATATTTCACAGCCAGCTAACGCATCGGGTGTTCGTCTTGCTTAGATTTTAGAAATGTGGATAGTCAAAGATTAGTTTTGTGTTTAGCGTTTTCGATGGTAATTCCTTGCAGGCGTGCTTCACCGTTGATCACATCATCGTTTACCGTTAGGTGAGATAGTGGTCAAACGCGAATCAAAAAAGTTCGTAATAGCATTTAGTAGACACAGTGGACAGTCTTGTTTAGGTATATATGACTACACAGGAATTTGAAGCATCCCTTTTTTTAATAATATTAAATAGGTACATCTTTTTTTATAGTGAGAGTAATTATTGCCCGAAAAACATGAAAGAGAGTTATTTACAGAGGCCTGTTATTTCCAAAAGCAACTGTTATATTTGTTACAAAATAATAAATCTGGTATCGGTACCTATTTTATTATTTTGTAACAAATCTATCACTTGTTTTTGGGTAAATCTGCTATAAGATAGAACTTATCCTATCCAAAAATCTCAAATCTTCGAAAGCAACGCATCGGGAGTCCTTTGATGATTCTGCTTATGAATATCGTGAGTGTACTACGTTGACAGCGTAACGGGAAAACGCGGGAATACGCGAGAATACGCGACCATCCGAACGAAGCCAACGAAATGTTTTTACTGATTACATTTGTATACGGTTATTCTGTTCCTATTTTATTTAGAGGGAAAACGTAGCAGAATGCTGTCACCTAGATGTGATTTTTGTGGAAGTATGATTCGATTGCGGAGTATCGGTGATTTGTCTGTGATAGGCAGTGTTTTTAGATGTCTTATTACATCAATCTGCTATTGGCCGATTTCAGAATTGAGTATTTAAGGTTACGAACTAGTCGACTATTCGTCAAACTATATATAAGGTTACAACACTAGTCGTTCATTCTTCCATACAAACGTAGTCTGGCGATTACTCCACTGTTTGACGATGTAAGTTCAAAATAAAAATGATATCAATTTATCTCATCATTATCTAGCCCCGTTTGGAAACAAAAAAGAAAAAAAAGTTATGAGCGACGAAAATTCCATTTTTCAACACTTCTTTGGGCGGAAATAAATACCATAAGAAGAAGGAAAATTGCAAAGCGGCCACCATACCGGGATAGATTAGTAGTTCAACAATGGAAACAATTTTATTTTGAAAATATACTTTATGTCGTTTTTCCATGATATCTAGACTCCCAAAGGTCTGTTTATAAAACTTCGCGAACTCGTCTTCGTTCTAAATCATCATCCATTTCGCTACAAATTTGCAAAAGTGCTAATTCGTACGCGATCTAGCTAGCTTCTTACTGCTCATCACAGCATCTATCTCTTTCGCACGTGTTTTCGGATGAGATAGCATGCATTTTAACCCCGCGCAGAATAGTACGTGCCGTCGACTATGGCTACCTTAAGCTTGAAAACCTGTCAAAATTTGGCACCAAAGTAGGGTTTGACACGTTCTTAACCTGAAATACTCAATTCTAAAATCAACCCTAGAAAACCTTTGCTATATTTTTGTTGTGCTGCAGAAGCAAATGACTGGAAATTCTGCTGTTTTTCTATAGAGATTATTAAAGTATTATTGGTGATAAAAAGCATCATGAAGAAATCTGGATTTATATATTTAAAATCGCCAACCCATATTAAGCAAGCATAGTGACCAATGCTTGTGCCTTCTATGTATGAGAGAGGTCTTTCTTACCCTGTAGACTAGTATTATATCTAGATAAAAACCAGGTTATAGAAAAAAAAAAGTGAAGTTTTATAAGTAAAGGCATTCTAAGAAAATACTATGCTTTTCAAATGAGTAAGTATGCGTCAATGACCTCCAGTTGTCAACTATCACTTGAAAAGTACGGTATGCATAGAAAGCTTACTCGCGTAGTAATTGCAGTTTTTCCACTTTTATTACGCTAGTCAACAAAATAACACCTTTTGTGTGCAATATGACCATTTCTAACTTGTTATGGTTAGAAGATGAGGATGATGATTACGATGATGACCAGAAAGTGGAGTTGAAGTTTTAGAGACCTTTATTTTTGAAAACATATTATTTTATGTATTATTTTTTATTTAGTTTAATTATCACGCAAACTAGTAGACGATGCGTTAGAAGGCCTCCCACTAGGTGGACCGATGACGCAGCGCAACAATATGGCGCAGCATCGGGGACTTACTAATTTCAAACGTGTAGTAAGTAACAGCTTGTTTTTCTTTCTCAGAAATGCTTTAGTATTCCTAACCACGTACTAATTCACTCCTCTACCAAACTACGCATGCGCATGTATAGCTACTCCCTACTTACTACCAACATAACCACCAAAAAAAAAACTCAGAGCAAATTGTCGCGGTAACAAGATGTGGAGAGGCTGCGGTTTCAAAATAATGTTTTGTGGTCTCGGTGATGGCCCGACATCAAACTAGGTAGGTTGGTGCTGTGACCTGAGACCAATCATTGTAGTTTGACTTCGGATTATGGAAGTAATTCTAGAGCTGGTGGATTAGGGGGTTGAATTTAATGAAGGCTTGGTGGATCAGTCATCTTGATGGCCATTAGCAACTTTGTTGCGTAGCTGCCTGTTATGAATGCATCTTATTTGAGTAGCATGCTTTATTGATTTCCAAGAAAGTAATTCAATCGAAAAATGCTGCCTACCTCCTAGAACAATCAAATCTATCAGGCAAGCACTGAATTTATTTCTATTAAATGAAAAATCCCTAAAGATAGTTTCGGTTTTTTTTAAAATTCATTTTATACTATTTTCTCCCTACTATTTTGTCTGTATTATTTACAAAAGGATATAAGTATATAAACGAGAAAAATAAATTCAAATTAAAGGTGTAAAAATACTGAATATGGCTTACTGAGATAATAAGTGGGCGACAAACAGTGGGCGAATACAAATGTTTAAAACAGCGACTTTTTCGACAGAGCCCCGCGCACGGGGCTCCTTTTTCTGTCTGCAGGGTCTAAAGTAACCTAACTTGAAGGAAACGACGGGAGCTAAGTTCGCTCGCTCTTGGACTAATTCGTTGAAAACACGAATACACCCGAACTCCTGCGCTGCACAGCGATGTCGCCCCGCGCGTCGGTTATTCTGCTATTTTTAAATAATAATATGCTAAAATAGAAAAATAGAACCCCAAATACAATTAAAGTATGAATCAATATTGTTACCGCAGCTCACAAAAGCTCCTAAAGGACCAAAGCTGATAAATTCAGTATATTTTTCGCTGGGTTAATAACTTCCCTTTACAAAATATAGATTTTTTTTAAAGTCTACTGGCCTTGAAAAAAGTAAACCTACAAACTATAAAAAAAATATTTTATCGGCATCTATATTTTGAATTGTCCAGCAGCGTTCTTGAAACAATATCTACAAAACATCAACGATTTTAAATAAAAACATAAGCTTTGAAAATAATTAGATCTAGCTAGATTTAATTTTAGAAAACGTCATTTTCTCTATTTTCACCCGAGCAGAGCTTGGTCGCCCAAGTACTTTTTATTATAAGTTTTGCGCACTTTATATCCTGGAACACAGGTTCAACCTAGTTCAGGCAAATAAGCAACTGTTCTTTTATATTTTAAGATTTGTATTGTAAAATATGCATTATGTTATAAATAAACGATATTACGCATTGCCTATATGACTTTCACAACCCCGTAATAGAATAAGACAGGGCCCTTTGATAAGACTGGTGTCACATTTTCTGTCTTCTGACTAACCAGAACGTCTGTCAAAGATCTAGAAATGAGAACCGAGACAACGGATTAACGCACCCTACGAGGAACGTAGGAGTCACAGTATGTAATTGATGGACCCATCCACGGATCGGCCTCGGCAAGCGATGCTTAACCTCAATGATCGCCCAGTACGGCTGTTATTATATATCTACCAACACCTTAACTTCTTGCTAAATAGATCAATTGCAATGAAAAACCTACTATTAGAAAACAATACGATTCGTCAAAAGTAACAGACCTAACGTCCAATTCAAACATGACAGCTGTGGTATTACACAATTTGCGTAATTGTACGTTTCTGTAAAAACGATAGTCTATGTGTACGAGAGGTGTGGTATGTAAATGTAAGCTAAGGGTGAACGAGAATGTTAACGGTCGCCTTCACGGTTCGTTTGCTGTATTTGTACAGGAGGAATAAAATTTTATTGATGTAAATAAGCAATGGAAATAATAACAGAGCACTTTGATGTAGAATTAGCGTTCTCGTTGCATTTTTAATGTTCTTTAAAGAGAGATCGGGCAATAAGAGATACTGTTGAAACGTATCCTGATTCAAATGCATAAAATATGACAGCGATGGTTATGGTCGATTATTTTGTTGTATAATCTACCCACTTCATGTTTTCTCCAGTTTTTACTGGCAGCTTTGATTTCGTGCCTATCACACAGGGACTTGGTCCATGTCCCGGTATAAAAATAAGTTTATGGTCCATATAACAACTGTGTAGTTTCCTATCAGTGAAATGTTTTATCTGTGCTACCTCTTTCTTAATTGTTTATTGTACACCTTCTTCTTCTTCTTCCTGCCCTTGTCCCATGTTATTTGGGGTCAGTGCCATACGTTTTGTTCTTCCATACCGTCCTGTCACACTATCACTGACTCTCTTTTCTTTCTTGACACACCTCACACAGTCCATCCAACCTTTTTCTTGGCATTTGCCCTATTATACACCAGAAACAATATTAAAATACAGTGTGTTGATAAAGTACGTGTTCAAAGGCGAGCTTAACTCAATTTTGAGTTATCTTACAGCAATTGTAATAATTTAATTAAGATTTTGTGTGTTGTGCTGTGTCTTTTGTGTGCACTAAATAAATGATTTATCTATCTATCTATCTATCAATCCTTAGGGTGACAGAGAAAGATGATAATAGAGGGCAGGCTTTATAATAATAGTTTAGATTTATTTTTAACTTTTGCATATTTTGTGAACACTATAAATCTATATAAGATGACTCGACAAGTGGTTGTTTTAACTAAATCAACTGCAGTCAACAAATTATTCACATGCAGATTATGACATTCGATTGTTGCAAATAGATTAGCATCATTCAACAGAGCGGAATATACTATTTTTGTCATTACTACAATAGCATTAGTCTTTACAATATCTATTGTTACAGTATTTCAATATCTTGCAAATTTTTCCTTGAAGGTATCGACGATGATTTATAAATCAGAAATCGCCTTTGTATAGCAGTAGAATTCAAAATTTCATTAGAACATCATGTTGTATACAATGGATTTGCTACTGTCTAAGTGTTTTAGCTTTACTGGTTTAGGCTCCCACAGACTGGTGCGACTATTGAGTGCAATTTCCATGATCGTCGCGTCGGTTTCGCATTGTCGCATCTCAACTGTCTGTGGGAGCTTTCTTTGCCTTTTTACTTACATAATTATGTAGATTCTATAAAACAGTCACTCCAACTCAAGTTAGCAAATAATAAAAACTCGGCAAGTTAAACAGCAGATCTTGCTTATAATCTGCAAAGAGACAAAGATAAAGAAACACATGAAAATTTTCATAGTAAACTGTACTCTGTTATACTTTCTTCAGCTAATAAACAGTACCTTAGTGACTGTAAAATTGTAAAGTTTCAACGCATTTTGTCGCGGACTTGGCGCCAGCTACACCATTTTCACTTTTACACATCTTTTACTTTCCTTACCCTCATTTGTTTTGGATGGTTATGCGAAAACTTTTACTACTGAATTTTCTTAAAGAAAGTGCATACAAAAGGAGTGTGATGAGTATAAGGTGAAAGTTCATCCCCTTTGTTAGAACACAAGGAGCATTGTGTAAAGTCCTTTGTGATCGTGGAACAAAAACGTCGAACAATGCCTCCTCCCCGATTGATTGATTAATTAACTTAATTCTAGTAGCTCTTCGAGATGTGTAATATTTAATGGCAGGAATTCTGTTTTGTAGCACGATTGTTTGATTTCTGAGTACCTTTGTTATGTACTCGTTGGTGATTCATAATATGAGGTGTATTGATATTTCGTAGTAGTAGGTCCCTATTTGTGAATTATTAAGAAGTTTGTACATAGAAGGTTACATACCGGTAAAGTCACAATGTTCTTATTCTCTTCGTCATTGTTCAGTCATGAACAATATACAGAAGAGTCAATAGAGTTCAATAATTTATTAAAATAAGTGACACTCTATTCTGATTCTTTCTCGGGTTAGAATCTCACTACTTTATCACTATTTTTAGGGTTCCGGAGGGTAAAAATAAAACCATATATTATGATCACGTGGTTGTCTGTCTGTCCCAAGGTATCAAGTTGCAATTAATAACAAATATTTAGATTTGCGATTCCTTGGAGTTGTGAAAACCAAACTTTTAAGTCAACGCAATAAAAAGAAATGGCCGTTTATTTTGACACTCGCAAGGGAATCAATACCTATACTACCCGTTGACACAAGGAATCACTTTTTTGTGATTGTAGTCTTGTTTGCAGATTTTTTTCTTTTCATATTCTGACCGCAACCTATGTCGATGCATGCAGCATGCATGTCGAGTTTTCCAACGGCAAAGTTAAGTTTATTCCTGAATCCAGTTTATCTTTTCGTTAGAGCAATGTTCCGTGCTTTACCTACAAGTTGGTACGGTGCAATGGAGCTCTCGGTGCGCGAGTCCGACGCCTTCTTAGCCGGTTCTATTTTTAAAGTGGTATAGATATTAGATGGGATAGGATATGACCCCTTTTGCCGCACTTTACTTTACGCCTGGACAGCTTTTATCCCTGTACAAAGCGCAAGTCCGATCCTGTATGGGGTATTGCAGCCACCTTTGGGATGGCTCAGCAAAGTATCAACTGGCCGCGCTTGACTCGGTGGAACGCAGAGCCAAGAGGCTCATCAGCGACATTAAACTGGTGGATAACAAGCTTCACAGCTTGGCTCATCGCCGAAAGGTTGCCTGCTTGTCGGTCTTCTACAGACTGTATTTCGGTGAGTGTGCTCAAGAACTCCACGACCTCATCCCATCAGCCCCCTTCTACCATCGGACATCTAGACGCACTGCAAGTTACCATCCTTACCTTGTTGCTATTCCACCAATTCGCACCAAGCACTTCCAAACATCCTTTATAATGCGCACTGCGAATGAATGGAACTCACTGCCTGCGTCTGTGTTTCCGAACGCATTCAACCCGAATCTCTTCAAAGTTAGAGTGAACAGGCTTCTTCTGGGTAAGCTCACTCCATCGTCGACACTGTCTCTGTCACCCATCTATGACTTAGACTAGAGTCAAGAGCAAACCCATCTCAAATAATAAAAAATAAAAACTTAGACTTCCATTTGGTCCGTTGTGCGTGTAGGCCTCCTCTCTGTGAGAGGGAATGGGCCGTAATCCACCGATAGGGCTTAGTGCGGGTTTGTGGATGTCACATGTCTTCGAATTCTAGGTTCTAAGATATGCCGGTTTCCTCACGTTGTTTTCCTTCAAAGTTTTGAGAGCAGTGGTGATGAAATAATTTACACAAAGTAAAGCGCCTCCGTGGGTTCGAATCCACGACCTACAACTTGTAGTTCGCGGCCGTAACCACTGGACCACCACTGCTCTAAAGTGGTATAGACAAATCTACCTGAAGACTAATATCCAATAGATTACATGCATGCCATCATCATAATCAACATTATTTCAGCCAAAAGACGTCCACTGCTGGACATAGGTCTCCCCCAGGCTTCGCCACATTGACCGATCCCCTGCATCTCGCATCCAGCATAATGCATGCCATACCACAACAAAACATTCACATTTAATTCAAAGGCAACAATAGCACATTAATAACCTCACTGCAATTTGACGCAAGCCGCGCTGCCCTAGGCGAAACTACTTAGCCTATTTCCTTCACCTGATTCTTCCACCTTGCGCAATATGTTTCCCAGTTGACCCACTCCTACAACAAGATCATAAAGAATAACATTTATCATTCAATTCTCATAATGTTTGCCCATAAAATAATCTCAAAACTTTACTTCTAAAAATTACTTTTGATCGTCAACTGTTTCTGATCTTCAGAGCCATCCTTCTTTTTAAATTACCGTAAATGTGACGTCTATAAGCATCACCCTAATGGTGTTCTAACGAAAAACGCATATCCATGAGTGCCCCATTAATAAGCTAACTAGGATAAAATATCTACGAGGTTTCCTCTGAAAGCTTATTTATACGTATAAAAATTAATCGTATCTGACAGATCAGTCGATATGTTTATCCGTCACGGTTCCTTAGGATGGAGACCGCTATTTTAATTCGTTCTATCAAATGGAACGTTCGCACGTTATAAATACGGCAGCGGACAGACTGTCGCGACGATTCCACTGGCAATATTTCACAGCCAGCTAACGCATCGGGTGTTCGTCTTGCTTAGATTTTAGAATTGTGGATAGTCAAAGATTATTTTTGTGTTTAGCGTTTTCGATGGTAATTCCTTGCAGGCGTGCTTCACCGTTGATCACATCATCGTTTACCGTTAGGTGAGATAGTGGTCAAACGCGAATCAAAAAAGTTCGTAATAGCATTTAGTAGACACAGTGGACAGTCTTGTTTAGGTATATATGACTACACAGGAATTTGAAGCAACCCTTTTTTTAATAATATTAAATAGGTACATCTTTTTTTTATAGTGAGAGTAATTATTGCCTGAAAAGCATGAAAAGAGAGTTATTTTCAGACGCCTGTTATTTAAAAAAGCATGTTATATTTTTTTTTAATTATAAATCAGGTAACTGTAACTAGTTTATAATTTTGTAACAAATCGATCACTTTTTTTTAGGTAAATCTGCTATAAGATAGAACTTTTCCTATCCAAAAATCTCAAATCTTCGAAAGCAACGCATCGGGAGTCCTTTGATGATTCTGCTTATGAATATCGTGAGTGTACTACGTTGACAGCGTAGCGGGAAAACGCGGGCATACGCGAGAATACGCGACCATCCGAACGAAGCCAACGAAATGTTTTTACTGATTACATTTGTATACGGTTATTCTGTTCCTATTTTATTTAGAGGGAAAACGTAGCAGAAAGCTGTCACCTAGATGTGATTTTGGTGGAAGTATGATTCGATTGCGGAGTATCGGTGATTTGTCTGTGATAGGCAGTGTTTTCAGATGTCTTATTACATCAATCTGCTATTGGCCGATTTCAGAATTGAGTATTTAAGGTTACGAACCAGTCGACTATTCGTTCTTCCATACAAACGCAGTCTGGCGATTACTCCACTGTTTGACGATATAAGTTCAAAATAAAAATGATATCAATTTATCTCATCATCATCTAGCCCCGTTTGGAAGCAAAAAAGAAAAAAAAATTATGAGCGTCGAAAATTCCATTTTTCAACACTACTTTGGGCGGAAATAAAAACCATAAGAAGAAGGAAAATTGCTAAGCGGCCACCATACCGGGATAGATTAGTAGTTCAACAAAGCAAACAATTTTATTTTGAAAATATACATTAAGTCGTTTTTCCATGATATCTAGACTCCCAAAGGTCTGTTTATAAAATTTCGCGAACTCGTCTTCGTTCTAAATCATCATCCATTTCGCTACAAATTTGCAAAAGTGCTAATTCGTACGCGATCTAGCTAGCTTCTTACTGCTCATCACAGCATCTATCTCTTTCGCACGTTTTTTCGGATGAGATAGCATGCATTTTAACCCCGCGCACAGAATAGAAAGTGCCGTCGACTAGGGCAACCTTAAGCATGAAAACCTGTCAAAATTTGGCACCAAAGTAGGGTTTGACACGTTCTTAACCTGAAATACTCAATTCTAAAATCAACCCTAGAAAACCTTTGCTATATTTTAGTTTTGCTGCAGAAGTAAGTGACTGGAAATTCTGCTGTTTTTCTATAGAGATTATTAAAGTATTATTGGTGATAAAAAGCATCATGAAGAAATCTGGATTTATATATTTAAAATCGCCAACCCATATTAAGCAAGCATGGTGACCAATGCTCGTGCCTTCTATGTATGAGAGAGGTCTTCCTTACCCTGTAGACTAGTATTATATCTAGATAAAAACCAGGTTATAGAAAAAAGTGAAGTTTATAAGCAAAGGCATTCTAAGAAAATACTATGCTTTTCAAATGAGTAAGTATGCGTCAATGACCTCCAGTTGTCAACTATCACTTGAAAAGTACGGTATGCATAGAAAGCTTACTCGCGTAGTAATTGCGGTTTTTCCACTTTTATTACGTTAGTCAACAAAATAACACCTTTTGTGTGCAATATGACCATTTTTAACTTGTTATGTTAAAGACAAGGTTAGAAGGTGAGGATGATGACCAGAAAGTTGTGTTGATGTTTTAGAGACCGGTTATTTTTTTTCATTGATCTTTATTTTTGTAAACATATTTATTTTAATTTTAAGTATTATACCTAGTCTTGCCATAAATATAGTAACAAAGAAATTTTTTTTTTCTGTTGTACATAATATTTATTACTATTACAATGTGTTCGTTTAATACATAAATATAAAACAATTTAAAATATAAAAAGCTTATTCGAAGTTGTCTCCAATGGCTGCAATACAGTCCTTTAAACGTTGAGGCCAGTTATCAATAGAAGCACGCACTCTTTCCATGGGAAAATTCTTGACTGCCAACCGTATGGATTGTTTTAGGGACTCCAAATTATCATGGCGTTTAGAGCAAGCCGTACTCTCTAAAACTGACCATAAATCATAATCCAGCGGATTAAGATCGGGACTAGACGACGGCCAGTCTTCAGCTCTGATGAAGTCGGACACGTTCGATTCCAACCAAGACTGCGTGGACCGAGCTTTGTGACCCAGCGCCGAGTCTTGCTGGAAGGACCATTCTTGGTTATTGAACATGGTGTTGTTAAGGGGCTTAACTACCGTCTCAAGAATGGTATCTTGATACACTTGTGCCGATGTTTTGGTACCTTTTTCACATAAATATGGCTCAGGCACTCCTTCATAGCTAACACCACAAACCATAACTGAATTCGGATAATGCCCCCGTTGCTCTTTGTCGACTAATTGAGAAGCTTCCTTAGAGCTTAGAGCATAAATACGGTCATTTTGTTTGTTAAAATGTTGCTCAATTGTAAAAAAAAACTCATCCGTAAACAAAAAATTTCTGTGACCTCCCTTTGCGTACCGCTTCAGTAGTTGTTTCGCTTTTACCACCCTATTCTTTTTTTAAATTATCAGTTAAGAAATTACCAGTACGTATCTCCCGAGATAATAAAATCTTTTGCTTTCGGACAGGATTTCTTCGAATTCTTTCCCTTACTGCTTGTACCACCTTTTTCGTACGAACACTACGTGGTCGGCCAGATCTTTTCAATCTGTTTGTGTCACAAACAGAGGAGGTCCCATTGTACCTATTGATAGCCCGGTACACAAACATTTGACTAGTACCAAGCGTATGGAGAGTTTTAAAAATTGCATTTGGCTCCATACCTACTTTGTGTAATGCAATCCCCCCACTCCATTTTAATATCGCAAAATATTGAACAATGTATTGGCGCCAAAATAAGAGAACTCAATGAAAATGACAGATGCCAAATTCAAATGTAATATTTTGTTTATTTTTAATTCTAACAGTGTTTATGGCCAGACTAAGTATTTTATTTAGTTTAATTATCACGCGAACTAGAAGACGATGCGTTTGAAGGCCTCCCACTAGGTGGACCGATGACGCAGCGCAACAATATGGCGCAGTATCGGGGACTTACTATTTTGAAACGTGTAGGAAGTAATTGTTTTTATTTTTTTCACAAAAATGCTTTAGTATTCCAAACCACGTACTAATCCACTCCTCTACCAAACTACGCAAGTATATGTAGAGCTACTCCCTACTTACTACCAACATAACCACCAAAAAAAAATCTCAGAGCAAATTGTCGCCGGTAACAAGATGTTGGAGAGGCTGCGGTTTCAAAATAATGTTTTGTGGTCTCGGTGATGGCCCGACATCAAACTAGGTAGGTAGGTGCTGTGACCTGAGACCAATCATTGTAGTTTGACTTCGGATTATGGAAGTAATTCTAGAGCTGGTGGATTAGGGGGTAGAATTTAATGAAGGCTTGGTGGATCAGTTATCTTGGTGGCCATTAGCAACTTTGTTGTGTATCTGCCTGTTATGAATGCATCTTATTTGGGTAGCACGCTTTATTGACTTCCGAGAAAGTAATTTCATCGAAAAATGCTATCTACCACCTACAACAGTAAAATCTATCAGGAAAGCACTGAATTTGTTTCTAATAAATGAAAAATCCCTAAAGACAGTTTCAGTTTTTTTTTCTTTTGCAATATTTTCGCCCTACTATTTTGTCTGTATTATTTACAAAATATAGATTTTTAAAAAGCCTGTGTATCTATAAACTATAAAAAAAATATTTTATCGGCATCTATATTTTGAATTGTTCAGCAGCGTTCTTGAAACAAAATCTACAAAACATCAACGATTTTAAATAACTAACATAAGCTTTGCAAATAATTACAAAATAAAACTTAAAAAGCTCGAAACTTATTATTGGATCGCCGCCAGCCGTCCTTACCATCATGCTACCGTTTACAAAATGTCATACTACCCACAAAACTAAATTATTTTACAGTCCTCTACGGTTATTGAAAATATAAATTGAGATAATTTTTAAAGGGTAAATTAATTCCATTTTGTCGATGGAAAAGACTAGCTTCTGCCTTCGGCTTTCCCTGTTAAAAGTATTTTTTGTCAGCGCACATACGGGTATTTGATACAAAAAACTGGCCAAAAGTCATTTTTACAATAGTAACCGCGCAGCTATCCTTTGTTATGTTTTAACAATGGGACACTCTATTCATTAAGAAACCGGTACCCAGAAGGGGCTAGAGCGCTCCATGCGCCCTCAACGTCAGTCGGAACTCATCTGTTGTGCTAGTGACACGTTTGTTTTCTCGGCGCTCGCAAATTTCAATTGCTGTTTAAGACTAATCATACTGTTGTGTTTAGTGCAAACCCCAAAAACCATCATGGAATCTTCAGGCACAGGTATGAACTTTATTTTGAATCTATTGTGCTACTGTTAGGATCACTTTTTCATTCTTTAATTGTACCATAAAGTCATGAGTATTTTTATGCAAAAAAAAACACGTAAAATAGGTTTCCTTCGTCAAATTAAGTATCAGATAAACATAGTTAAGCTAAAGTTTATACATAATCGTGTTCTTTGAACCTTCTAGATTTCATATCAAGAGAAAAACCTTCCGCCTCTTTCCGCCCCTATGAATTATAGCCTCTGAACAAAAATAGGTTTTTTTCGAAAAAAAAACAGTTACAGTTTGTACATAGCTTTTCATTTATGTATTTTGTAAGGTTATGTAAAAAGTAAGCGTTATTTTTAAATCATTGTGTATTTTTAAATGCTTTTTTTATTAGTTATTGTACAAATAAATCACCATAATGCTTGAAATAGAAAATAATGTTTTATTTTATTTCGATTTTATTTCACACGTAAGTCCCTTTGGAGAAAAGGGTATAGAAATGATTGGGTTATACTAAAATTAATATGAAAAATAACTAGGAGGCACAATTGACCCAAAATTACCAAAAAAAAGGTTTTGGCCAGTTTTTTGTATCAAATACCCGTATGTGCAGCGTGGGCAGTGTTTTGTTATCCTGAGGGAATATTATACCGGGATAAAAAGTTCTGGCGTGATATAGTAACATACATACATCCATCCAAACTTTCTGTTAAATAGTGAATGCAACCATTTAGTTGCAACATTGTAGTTTAGTTATCTGTGGTCTAAACTTTTGTAACGCTTCTTCTTTTGTAAAACTGTTGTACTTGATTCGCGCCATAATATAGAACTTTTATATCAACGAAGTCTTTCTTTTACTAAAGTAATCACAAAATCCTTCATGGCAGCATAGCGTGGTTGCGCAAATAAGTGGTTACTCGGATTAGTAAAGTGAAAAGCCCGAAAAGTTATTTGCAATAAATTCTACCGGCGAAGTGTCACCCTCAGCGTCTGTGAAAAATGTCTGCAAATACGATGTTTAACATTGAAAAACTCGTTGGACGGGATAATTATGCAAATTGGAAGTTTGCAACAAAGGCGTATTTAGAGCATGAAGATCTCTGGCAGTGCATAGAAGGAGAAAAAGTAGACGGCACGAAAGACATCAAAGCCAAGTCAAAGTTAATTTTGTTAGTGGATGCTATCAATTACGTTCATATTCAGGATGCAAAAACAGCTAAAGAAGTCTGGTTGAATCTGGAACGAGCATTTGACGACAATGGTTTGACACGAAAAGTGGCTTTGTTGAAAGATCTCATCACTACAACACTGGAGTCCTCTAAGAATGTTGAGGATTATGTTAATAAAATTATGACATCAGCACATAAATTACGCAACATAGGATTTAGCGTCGATGACGAATGGCTAGGCACTCTGATGCTGGCGGGTTTGCCGGACCTATACAAACCCATGATTATGGCTATAGAGAGTTCAGGGGTAAAAATCAGTGCAGATAATATTAAAACTAAACTACTACAAGAAGTTCAGAGTTCCGATACTACTGCTTTTTACTCAATCAAGAAGAAAACTTATGAAAAGCAGAACAACATGAAACCCAAAGGCCCAAGGTGTTTCAATTGTAACAAGTATGGCCACTTTGGTAAAAATTGTCGGACACAGAAGAAAACTTCAAGTAAAAGTGAAGATAAAGGCTATGTAGCAGCATTTACAGCTTCTTCTGTAACCAATGAAAGTGATAAATGGTATGTGGACTCCGGAGCTTCAATGCACATGACTAACCGTTGTGATTGGATGTATGATGTCAAAAGTCCACCAGTTTCAACCATCACTGTTGCTAACAATACCTCGCTACCTGTGAAAGGAATAGGAAAAATTAATCTAGTATTGCATGGTAATAATGAGAACAGAATTCAGGTAAGAGATGTCTTATATATACCTGAACTTGCTGGAAACTTACTTTCTGTTAGTGCGATGGTCTGCAAAGGTTACAAAGTAAACTTTAATAAAAACAATTGTGAAATATTTACCAGTGATGGAGTGTTTATATGTTCTGCATTATTAGAAAACAACTTGTACACACTTAATATTTACAGAGAAATAAATGCTAACCTTAGTATTTCTGATATTTCAAATGATGTTGTCCTGTGGCACCGACGCATGGGACACTTAAACTTTCCAGATGTGAACAGATTACCAGAATGTACAGAAAGAATGAGCTTGCCGGACACAGTGAGACTACCAGTGACTTGTACCATCTGCCTAGAAGGAAAACAGACGAGACTGCCCTTCAACCATGAGGGATCCAGAGCGACAGAATTACTCGAGGTGATTCATTCTGATTTATGTGGTCCGATGGAGACGCTTTCCCTTGGAGGTATGAGATATTTCATTACTTTTGTGGATGATTACTCCAGATCAGTCTTTATATATTTCCTTAAAGACAAGCTCAGCATCCTAAGTGCATTTAAAGATTTTCACAAGAAAGCAGAAAATGAATGTAATAAGAAAATAAAAATTATTCGTACAGATAATGGATTAGAATATTGTAACAGAGATTTTGAGTGCTACTTAAGTCAGTATGGCATAAAACATCAAACAAGCACACCATACACACCACAACAAAACGGTCTTGCTGAAAGGATGAATCGTACTCTTGTGGAGAGGGCTAAGTGTATGTTGCTAGATGCAAAGTTACCTAAACCATTCTGGGCTGAGGCGACTGCTACTGCGGCTTACATCATCAACCGCTCGCCTACCACCTCTATAATGAAAAGGACTCCATACGAATTGTGGACAGGTAAGCTGCCTGATTTATCCAATATGAAAATCTTTGGTTCCGAAGTCATGATGCAAGTTCCCAAAGAGAAGCGAAAGAAATGGGACCCGAAATCACAAAGAATGATCTTTGTAGGTTATTGTGATAACACAAAAGGATATCGTCTTGCTGAACCTAAAACAAACAGAATCATGAAAAGTAGAGATGTTGAATTTTTGGAAAATGTTATAATGAATAATAATATATACCTACCTTCTGAACTTACTGATGTGTCACAATCAGCGATGCCACCAGCAGCAGCAGCAGCACCTGAAACTCAAACAGAAGAACAATTAACAGAGTTTACTTACACAGATATTAGTAAGACCTCTGACGAATATGAAACTGATACAGATAATGATGAAGAATACATACCACAAAAATCAACAAAAGACATACCTCATAGCACCGTCACCTTACGGCCAAGGAACAAGCTCGGAAAGATTGATTACAGTCCTAAACCCAGTTATTTTTGTCCTGTTAAAAACCTCAGAGATCCAGATTCAGTAAAGGAAGCCCTGTCCTCTGATCATGCTGAAAATTGGAAAATTGCAATGGATGAAGAATTCCAATCATTGTTAAGTAATAATACTTGGATACTTACCGACTTACCTCCTGGAAAGAAAGCTCTTCCTTGCAAATGGATTTTTAAAACCAAAACTGATAATACTGGAGCTGTAAATAGACATAAAGCTAGACTGGTCATAAAGGGTTATGCTCAGAAAAGAGGAGTTGATTATGACGAAATATACTCACCAGTAGTAAGATATACATCTGTAAGATACCTCATTGCATTGGCTGCAAAATACAACTTGGATATAGACCAAATGGATGCCATAACAGCATTTTTGCAGGGAGACTTGGAGAACGAAATTTATATGATGCAGCCGGAGTCATATGAAGTGGGCACAAAAGTATGCTTGTTACAAAAATCCATTTATGGTTTGAAGCAGGCCAGCAGGCAGTGGAATTTAAAGTTGGATAGTGTATTACAGAAAATTGGCCTTACTAGATCTAAAATAGATCCCTGTATTTATTATTACATAAAACAACACACTATGTTATTTGTAGCTGTATGGGTTGATGATCTTATTATTTTTACTAACAGTAATGATTTGAAGTCTGATACAAAAGAAAAATTGAAAAAAGAATTCCATATGAAAGATCTTGGAGAAGCAAAACAATTTATAGGAATAAATATCAATAGAAGTCGTAAGGAAGGAAATATAATGCTTGATCAAAGAAACTATGTAATGGAAATATTGGATCGATTTGGGATGTCAGAATCAAAACCGGTGAAAACACCAATAGAAGTAAATGCCAAATTTGAGGCCCATCACTCTGACCATGTTGAAAACATACCTTATAGACAAGCGATTGGATGTTTATTGTATCTAGCACAAGCCACTAGACCAGACATTGGATTTGCAGTCAACAAGCTCAGCCGATATGTCAGTAATCCTGGTCAGCAGCATTGTCTTGGTGTCAAAAGAATAATGAGATATCTCCAGGGCACCAAAGATTTACAGTTGACATTTTCCAAAGATGTGTCAAATGAGATAAGAGGCTATTGTGATTCGGACTGGGCCAGCAGTCCAGAGGACCGAAGGTCCTGTACTGGTTATATTTTTCTTTTTCAGAACGGCGCGATTGTTTGGAACTCCTGTAAGCAATCTACTGTGGCTCTGTCCACAGCTGAGGCAGAGTATATGGCTATGGCCGCTGCTACACAAGAAGCACTTTGGCTCCGCCAGCTCCAGCTAGAACTAGGCCTCCAAGAAAATAGTCCCCTCCCTATTTATTGTGATAATCAAAGTGCGATACGTTTAGCTTTAACTGATTGTTATAAACCTAGAACAAAACATATAGACATCCGCTATCATTTTTTGAGAGACAATGTTAATTCTAAATTTATAAATTTTGTGTATTGTAAGGGTTGTGAAATGGTCGCAGACATTTTAACAAAAGGTACTGCACTAGAGAAACATTTGTATTGTTTGAAGAAAATGGGTTTGCATTCTAGAGGGGGTGTTAAATAGTGAATGCAACCATTTAGTTGCAACATTGTAGTTTAGTTATCTGTGGTCTAAACTTTTGTAACGCTTCTTCTTTTGTAAAACTGTTGTACTTGATTCGCGCCATAATATAGAACTTTTATATCAACGAAGTCTTTCTTTTACTAAAGTAATCACAAAATCCTTCACTTTCGCATTTATAAAATTAGGAGGAAGTAGAATTATTTCATTTTCATTATTGCATTATACCAAGGGAAGTTACTACCGGGATGAAGTAAGTAAGAATATCCGGTGTTATATCCCAGATCTCCAATCTACACATGTGCAAAGATTCATCAAATCTGTTCGTGGGTTTAAACTTGAAAACGTAACAGTGGGCTTAGTGCGAGTTTTGAATCGTCTCGATCGCGTTAACGTGATACATACGAGTATATTCGTATTGTAACTGGATATGCGCCGCCTGGTGACAGGAATGGAAAACCCCGTATTTGTATACAAATTAACATAAGATAACGTTTATGTTAACGCGATCGATAACGTTCGCAAACAAAAACTCGCACCAAGACACCAGGCAGACAGACACACTTTCGCAGTTTTAATATTAGTACGGATTAAGTTGAAATTGTAGTGTGGTTAATTATTTGCGGACATTAAAAGAAATAAGCCGTTGACGAAATTGCTCTGATGATTACGGCGTATCAAGAATGTGGGGATGAAGTATTTTTGTGCTAACATTTTATTTATAGAGTTTTCCTTTTTTAATTTGTTCATAAATTGAATAATTAAGTTGCATAGTATGTCTTGTTAGGGTGCCTTGCCTTACAATGAAAATGTCTTATGGATTTGGTATGAAAACATCATAAATGATAAATGATTTTATTTCTGTAAGTTGGTTTGTACAAAGACTTTTACATGTCGAATGTCATCTGTGGATAACGTCAAATTAATAATTATGTACAATCACTACGTTCCATTTGTGGGTCAAGGAACTGAACACGAATAGTTTTGGTTCAGTATTGTAACCCCCTGTAGTAAAAAATATCTCTTGTCTATGCGATATTTGTGATGCCTAAAAGAGCCACTTATGTAATTTGGTACGGAATTCTATCGTCCAATGACTCAAATTCGTGCTTGACCAATTTTTTGCATTAACTATTTCTGCCTAGTCTAAATAACACAACAATAGCTACTAACACGTGCTAATCGTTTGTAATGGCATCTTGCAAGTTAAGAAATCTGAAACTAATGGAAACAATTTAAATCTAAGGCCGGGTATCGACAGGAGGCTGCCTCGCGAGGCATGCGTGGAGAAGTGTTTGCCTCGAGAGCTAAATTGATCCGACTCACTGTCGGTAATTTGGCAGTGCTCAACTCAAAGGGCGCTCAGTATAAACTGCTCAGTTGCAAAGGACGCATGTGAATTGCCTCGTGTGCTCGCTTCATGGAAAACAGAGAAGAACCGTGGTCAAATATACTGACGCCTCAAGTCGTATGCTCGGCTTGGCTCGTGTTGACTGAGTAGTGAGCACCAGATGAGCAGCCTCGCGAGGCATCCTCTCAATGTCGATACCCGGTTTATACGTAATTTTTTTTTCTACTTGTTGGTTGTAGCACTCTTTTCCTTAGCCTTAGAAAATTTACTAACTTGCTCTAATGTCTACTGACCAGTAAAATGTACAAATCCTTTCATATTTGACTGTTCCTATGCTAGATTTTTGGCACGTTTCTTATCTCTTGTTTTAACAAAATAATCATTGTTATTTGCCTGTCTACCTGTCACCATAACCAGAGCAAGAACTACCAATTCCAGGTCCAGTTTCTTGCATTCACTTCATACCTTTACTTTACCTCGAAGTTACTTGAAAAATTAAAGTTTTCTACTTATTTTTTACGACGCTGTTGAATAAAATGTAACGCTAAACGTAGGAGAAGCTTTTACTTGAAGAACTTTACCGTTTGTCATAAGTTTTTATTTACTCACAAACTTACTTTTCGCTTATAAGTAAGGTAATAAAAATTCACAAGAATATGGCGTTTTAGGAAATTTTTAACACCACTTGAAGGGCTGTTAATTTTTTTTATGGTATTTTAAACGATATAGGCCAGCAATCTATGTATTTTTCTGTTGAATCACGCCTTTAAAATTTTAATGGGATATCGTTAGGTATCTTATCTCCATATATTATCTTAGTCGTTTGCTTTTAGTAACGCTGGCTTCTTTATAAAATAAAATCTCTAATTTCAGAGTTCATACGATATCCATACTTTAGTTCACCAGAGCTATTGTCAAATATTGTTGGTTTTCCACCATATTATTATAATTTCAAATCATCAACATAAAGGGGAAAATGTACAAGTCCGTGATTAGACCTGTCGTACTGTATGGATCCGAATGATGCGCTGTGAAAAAGATGGATGAAAAGAGATTGCATGTAGCAGAGATGAAAATCTTGATATGGATGTGCGGAATGACGAGAATGGATAAAGTGAGAAATGAGTATATTAGAGGAAGTTTGAAAGTGGCACCAGTGACAGAAAAGTTGAAAAGAGACCGTTTGTCCTGGTGTGGTCATTTGATGAGGAGGAATGAAATACGCATGTTACTAAAACAGTTATGAATGTAAATGTGGATGGATGGAGAGGTAGGGGACGGCCAAAGAAAAGATGGATGGACTGTGTGAGGATTGATATGAAAGAAAAGGGAATCAGTGATAGCGTGACGGGGGAAAGGACGGTATTGAAGAAGAAAACGTTTTGCGCCGACCCCAAGTAACATGGGACAAGGGCAGGAAGATTACAATGTAAAATCAAAACCTTTGTTTCTAACAATTGAAAACTGCGCTTTGTAAATATTACTGAATGAACTAGAATAAGAACTTTATTAATAATGAATTAGATACGTACAAAGAGCTAGCTTAACCCCACTTGTCTATTTTGTTTATTCTACCTATGTTTCTCTTTTTTCTTTCTCGCCAGAATACTACAAAGATAAATTTATTTCAGTGAGTATGCTAATTACTTCGGCACATATACGAAACGTGTCATTCACAATATTATGACCTGCATATTATCATAAAGAACCCAACAGCGGGGTCTTTTTATTAATGAAACTGCTAGATAATAACATAAAATTTTATTGTGTATTATATTTTCGTAACGAGATAAACGAATTTGCTTTCTCACGACATGTAAATATTTTCATGTCAATGTAAATATTTACACGGCAATTCTATTTATTTTCGTGTATTAATAATATTATTTCGTGGTTTAACGATTTTATGGCAGAAACGATCAGTTTTTTATCGTATTCGTTTTGTTATTATATTATAATGTGTGCCATATTCACAGAGTTATGAAATGTGGGCTTATTTTAATATATAGCATGTGAATAAATAAATATTTTATTGTAACCACCCAATGTTTGTGTCAAAGATTTGATATTTATGTAACCGGTTAGGGATAACAAAATACTGGTAAAGACCAAAATTAAATATAACCTACTTTTTTTTTTTTTTTTAATACATGGCGTCTCGCAGTTCGGCCAAAGTAGCCGTCCTCTGCTTAACCGGACTAACCTGTGGAGACTAAGCTATGTAGCCGCCGGCCAGGCTTAAAATTTCTAAACCTAAAGCGACAGCACTAAGGGCTACCCCAGTTGGGGTCGGACCTCGGCTCAGGGCGTCGCTTGGGGGATGGCAAAGGCCGGATCTGATAAAGTGATTCTACCATCCTTTCGGAAAAGCCTACGTGGAGAAGAACGGACAAGAAACTCCAATAATATCTGACTGGCATTTAACTATGGCTCAGCACGCGGGCTAGCTTATAGAATCGAAAAGGATTACGCGACGAGCCTCTGCGGTGAGGACGGAACGAATATGTAAGTTAATTTTGTATGAACGGAGGGTTCGTACTATTTACGAACCCACTGACCGTCCTTGTAGACAAGGCTATCGAGCTCCTTAGTGATGGACTCATACCTCGAAAAGAGGTTGGCGCATTCAGCGGGAAGGAGAGAGCCCGCATTCCGGATTTCAGTATCCAGAGCACGGGCTTGAGGGGTCATAAAAATGGAGTACGCGCTAATTAAAATATAACCTACGTTTATACTTCGTTTAAGTACTAGAGAAATGATTCGTGGAAAAATTATCCTTTCCAAGAATATTTTTTCTAGTATTTAACAATGCAATATCAGGATAAAAAACAGTCGACAATTTGATTCTAAACAAATCCACAAAATTAATAAGACTGCGAAAGCAAATACCAAAATCTGAAATGTTTTACTACAAACTCACTTCACAAAGCAAAATAGAAACGCAACCATCACCTACAAAATAAGATGTAAAGCCTACCTAGCCAACCCAAGATTAATTTCTCAGGCGATTTTAAATAACTCAACGCAATGTGGAGGATAGCGGACGGTTTTATTTCTCTTTTTTATTCCTTTAGTGTGCAATGTAAATAGCTCGCGATGCGTCCAACCGGCCAGGTGCAATTGCCCGCAATTTGTGTCAGTAAAATGGAGTCGCAATTACTATGTCTCGGCAAAGAAAAATTGATTTTTCAATGTTGGTTTTAAGGTGGTCCTTGATTATTTTGTGCCAATACGGGTTTAAGGAGTAATTGTGTCTAGGAATCACTTACGTGGTTCTCGGAATTATTGATTGGTTTGTTGCTTGCTGAATTTGTGTCGCCATTTTGCGACTATAAAACTTCTATAGTGACGTTTATTTGGTGTTTATAAGAGCAGTGGATATTTTTATACTGAATGATAATACGATTAAGAGTTGGCGCAACTGCATGAGCAAAGTAACTGAAAACTCTTTGGACTGAGGTTTATTTTTAAGAACTGGGCTTTCGGTGTCTTGTCTATTTAAAAGCTCCACAAATTGTACGCTCCAATAAAAATAAAGAGACTGTACAAAGTGACAAATGTGGAACACTCAGACACATGGGCACACACCCAAAAATCCGCTTCAACTGGCAATTGTTTTTAAAAGAAAACGGAACTACAGAATCAAAGCTTTCCCAAAACATTGGAAGTTAAAGAATGCTCATCAGATTCAAGAACCATCGGACCATTTAAACTTCGGCCTTTGATACCCCAAGTGCATTTCCAAAGGGTTATGCAAAGGCATTTTACAAACAGGGTGTCCAATATATCTTGACGCCTAATGTCGGCGCTGCTTGCAAAGAGAAATGTCGACAATATGTCAAACTCGGAACATTTAAATTTAGTTCCATAATTCGCCGTCTGTCATGATACACTGGCTAGGCTGTATGGCACTTGTAATTGGATAGGCCCTTCAGACGCTCGACCGACAGATGGCATGTTCAAATTAAATTAACAAGGGTATGCGAGACCCGGAGCCTTCGAGATTCAAGATGCTTGTATTCTTCAATGAAAGATTTTCTGTAGCTTTTACTGAGTTTAAGTACCTAAAATATTTGAAAGATGACTGGTTTAGAGAAACAAAAAGGATTTCCAGAAAATTATTGTAGTGTCCTATTCAGTCATTGGTAACTATTATCAACGAAAAAATAGGACTTTAGGAACCAAATACCAATCTATAAATTACCCTTTAGACAAAGTAAAGGAATGATAAATGATTTTATTTCTGTAAGATGGTTTGTACAAACACTTTTACATTACGATCATATTTTTTAAAACTAGATGAGGTAGGCGTTTCCTATCTGACTACTCTGAGAAGAAAGGCTGAAACAAACTCAGAGGGCACATTCTCTTTTAAAGTCCAGACAATATCTTGGTTAGATCATGTGAAGACCATGTAGACTGATGTCTGAAATGGGCTTTTGAGGAAAGAACCAGCCAGATTGAGTGGACCTGTCCAGTCAGTGCACGCATTTGTCAAAAACCGAGCAGCTCAACTCAGAATTTAAGGAGCTCAACGATTCGACGAACAATACCAAAGAAAGGACATTCGGGTAGGCCGCATAAACTACTCAAACCGCCAGACCATGATTAAAAACTAAGATACATTAAAATTAAAAACAAAAAATTAAAAAAAGAATGATGCACATAGCCTTCACATTCACAATAATTAAAATAAAATAATATAATACTTTAAAAAGTAAATATTGTTGTCATAGCAAGAAAATATAAAATTCACGGTGCAAAATATAAAAAAAAAAACAAAATTAATTGGAGCAGCTCAATCCCAAGCCTTTTGGCCCTCAACGTAATCTTTTATGGTACAAAACCCTTTCTGGCACAACTTACAAGACACACTATTGTGAATTAAATTCTTATGACAGTGAATTATTTAATAAACACTATTTATTTGAATACCTCAAAGAAACCCAAGAAACAAACTCACTTAAGGTTGTAGTAAAGTGCACATGTTGCTAACCCTACCATACAAATGGCAGGTATGATAAAAACATAGTAATTAGTGGCTACTGCAAATGCAAATTAAATGTAGTACGAAGAATGCGCTCGCCAACCATAATGGTGATGTTCAAGTAAGAACGTGTTTAAAGGTTAATAAACAGGCTACTGTAGGTAATACAACGACAAAAAGCAGATCACCCAAAAGGGGTGCATTAAAAGGACCGCCACGATTGATGACACTAAGTAACTTATCACACCACCTGCTCGAAAATGTCAAATTATATTATGTCAAGCAACCTTAACCTAAAGTGAGTCATTAGTGGCCGGGGGCACAGCCGGTCAATAATGTTGTACTGGATTTCATTATGACCCGCTGGTCAATAATGTGATTCGAATTTGGAATCTCACATGCTCAACTAAATTGGCAGTATAATACTAACAAACACCCTTTGGTGCCAGAAAGAGGAAAGCTATTCTCGATACCCTTACTACACGTGGATGATATTCTCGATTTCCTACAAAATCATAACGACTGCTTCTTCATATCGTTGCCATGTTTTCGAAGACATAATATTGTAAGAATAATTAGATAACTACGAACCATTTTTTAAAAGGAATGGAATACAATTAAAACTGGCATTAATAATAACAAATACCGTACCGCGCCGTAATACCGTAATAGTAATTGGCTGTAACATTAGTTAATTTATTTTAAGTAAACTGCGCAAAGATTGCTGTGGATTTTGTGATTAAATAAATAAATAATAAAACCTTTCTTTACTACAATCGATTTATCACATTTTATCAAGTTTTAAATATGTTATTCTTACTGTTTGTTTATTTAATAAATACTTTGTTTTTCGTACTATGGCTATTATTTTCTCACATTAGGTGTAAAAAGTAGAGTATCCTCCTCTGGGCTAAAGGTGTCTTTGCCTTGGGCTAGCTTGAATCCCTCGCTGCATTCAGAATTCTTGTATTAACTCCCTCGCTTTGCTCGTGAGTTAAATCCCGAATCCTTCATTGCGCTCGAGATTCAATATGACGCCCGTGACATAAGACACAACTTTAGCCCCTCGGTGCATAATCTACTATTATAGATCAACGGTCCAAAGAACCCCAGCACACCTTGAGCAGTCAGCCCCGCTACCAACCCGGCTTACTAGATTTTTTTGTCGGTCAAAAAATTTACCTACCCCATCGAGTGGGAGATCGTTATTTAGAGCTGGTTGAGCAAATAAATGCTGTACTTTTTTACATCTAGGATCACAAAAGAATGAGAAGCTACCAAAGACACCTTTTTTACAAAATTTAATTCCAAAGAATTTTTTAACTTCACATTGGCCTATGAACTTCAAATTTGATGATAATGTTTATTATTACGTATATTTTATTTAAAACTACCAATATATTGATAAAACAGTTTTTTTCGAAATTGTCTATTTTTTCCTATTAAAATCAACTTGTTTTTGCGGTTTGGTACGGGACCCTAAATGTGCGAAGTCTGACACACGACACGCACTTGGCCGGTTTTTTTAGTTTGTATCATCATAAACCGTAAGAAGATTTATGTATAATTTGAATTGACGAGACGTGCTCTACCATTTGGAGTCAAACCTGCACTTTTGGAATGGAACAATGAAAGAAGAGAAAAATAAAAACATTTAATTTTGCAATCTCAAATTACAAACTCACCGAGACTTTGATAATCACAGATTTTAAGTTTTTAAGATCTTTTCTTTAAATATTATTAAGTAATTTCACTGAAAAAGTATTTAATCATTTTACAAGCTTTTTATTAACTTGTAATGTATGTATGTACCTATATATTTTCGGATCAAATATTGCAACTGAATTTTAAAGCAGTTATCCTCAACCGATTAATATGAAATTACGCATACACGTTTGGTTTGGATTACAATGCACGGTAAGCTAAAAAAGCTTCTTTAAAAAAAAAGTTTTCTTAAAGGTCTATTCCACACATATCAGGGGCGTGCCCGGGAAGTGGACGGAACGTGCCCTGTCAGGGGCACAAAAAAATATCGGTGCGAGCATTTTATATGAACTCGTTCACACACGTCAGTGCACGGGCCAGTGACGAAACTTCAGCGATTGGGCCCGGCCCTGGCACGTCCCGGGCACGGCCCTGATATGTGTGGATCGACCTTTAAT
The DNA here is from genome assembly GCA_964057195.1 of Orthosia cruda. Lineage (NCBI taxonomy): Eukaryota > Metazoa > Arthropoda > Insecta > Lepidoptera > Noctuidae > Orthosia > Orthosia cruda. The sequence continues at coordinate 15,917,683 of OZ059836.1, read as the reverse complement.
TGAATGAATGTATTTCTTCTCAGTCTATAATTCACTTTTTATCCTTGCCCACCACCTACCATCACTGTCAATTAACATTATATTCAGTACATCATCAAGCATCGCATACCGTTGCATGTGTATGATTCATTTATGATTCATAATGCATATTAAGAGAACTTTTACAGTATTTAATTTCATACAATAAACTTTTAAACTTCATTAAAAAATGTTACAGTGGGCAATTCTGAAGCAGTAAACAATATGGGGCATATTATAATTGTCTGAAGAGTATATAGGTAAAGTAGGTATATATTGAGGTAATATATTAAATTAGTGCTACCCATGTCGAACGGCTGAGCAATAACGTCATAAACGGTTGTAAAATTACAGATGTTTATATACTGAAGTTTATATAAGGGTGAAACAATGTAAGTTAATATCGTGTGTGGTCCAATCGCTGTAACCCTTTTGTTTGGCCAAAGTTATTTGTGGGCACTAACGTACGATTATACTTATACCATTTTCCTCATTTGTTTTGATATATAGAGTAAAATTTGGTAGACGACAACTCCAAAATACACTTTATCTACTTCGGTTTCGTTATATTCGAATTATAAAATTGACAGCGGTTGCATTATGATACCCATAACGACACCGGGTTGCATTATGCGAATCGTCATAAATTCTAAAACACAAGCAAAGACATTCTGAACATACAGCCAGGTACCTATAATATTACTTCGAAATCGAGACAATGTAAATGATGTTTTTAAAAATGGAACAAGTTTAGAACAAAAGTATCGTATACTATTTGGCTGTTGCGGCTACAAGATCTTTGCCTTATACCTAATAAAGTCTAAATAAAAAAAAAAAAAAAAAAGTGGACGCGGGCAAAAATTTCTGAGTGAAATTTTATTCCAAATTTTATTAAAAATGTTTTCAACATCAAGTGATATTGAAAATACACCACCAGATATAACAAATAGAGCAGTTGCGGCTACAAATAATTTACTACCAGAAAAATCAAGACATGTATATGAGAAATGAAATACTTAAACACACTTCCTGAAATACTTATTTGTCTATATCTGTGTTTTATTCCTTCCTTCGTAGATAAAATCTTGTATGCAACTGTACGTTATTGGTCTTTTAATACTCGTGCCCACCTATTTCGGTACGCGCTACGCTTGTACCGAAAAATGGCACTCGTATTAAAAGACCGTCCATAACGTAACAGTTGCATAAATAGCTATTATCTACACTTATATCGTAATGGTCCTTAAACGAATTTAAAAAATATTGTATAAACACGTACTTTTTTTAATAAATAAGAAATCATTACAGTGCAACATTTTCCTCCGATATTCAAACAACTGCATTATAAAATATATTTTTTGGCGCTTAGTGGCTTATTTACTTAATGTAGAAAAATAGTTTGATTATCCATGGATGCGCGCGCTGCGCAGTCATACACAATGATAATCTAAATTTCCCGCCATACCAAATATTTTTTCCAATTCCACTTTTGTTTTATTTCAACTGTATGAGTGAAGATAAAATAGTGTATGCAACGGCATATAATTAGGTATTAAAACACTCGTGTGTTACTATTATAACACGTGTTTTAATAACCCCTATTATATGACCGTTGCATAAACTACTATTATAAGGTATAAGACAAGTTATTTTAAATATTTTTAGTATCATCGTATTTATTTCTAACTTATCTTCTATAGTATTTCCTATGTTCATCTTTTTTATTAGCCAGCTCTTACCCCAATCTCGGCTGATGGAAAGCGATGGAGCAAGCCAGCTCAAAAGATACCTGTCCACATCCTTCTGTTCCTGTGCCTCTGATTGATGGTATATAAGGTGGTATGGAAGACACACAAACAAACTTCTAAAAGTTACAGAGTGGTTACAATATTTTTTAATTTGCTAAATTTGAGGAACCAGGGTAGAAGGTAATTCTTTTACAAAATAATCTGCTAGTAACCTGCCAATCTAAAAACTTAGGCCACCTGCACAAACAAACAGAACTCCAAGAAACACTTCCTAGGTCGTACCTAACTGTATCTACTAACTAAACCAACGAGAACTGATAGCGTCTATTTGTAGCTAAGACCACACAGCACGAACCAAAGCACACACGTCATGTTACAATTCAAAACAGAAAATATTCGCCATAAAATCACCATACACGATTGCAAGACTCGCCGTACAGTGTACCAACAATTTACATACGCTTGTATCAAATATTTATGACAATCGAAACACAATGAAAAGAAAATTAAACGAGTACAGATCGTGAATTATCAGCGTTATCTTGTCAACTATCAGATCTGATGTCGATTTATTTCGTCGGTGGTTCATTTGCACGAAGCTGCAGTAAATTCTCGTTTGCGGCAGCCCTGTGACACTTTTATGATAGTGTTCGATGTAAAGAGAATAAAAGCCTATTAATACAACAACGGTTGGTAGAGAGGGCCAAATCTTCATATCGCTACTGTAATACGCTAAAAATTACAATGAATGTGACGAATGCTTTTGGTTTTGGTTGACCCTTTTTGTTTTAAAACTATGGACTTATTACCCGACTGCCGAAGGAGGGCAATGTGTTTATCAGTCTATGTATGTATCTTTGTTCCTAAGTGGCGTTCTAGAGACCAAACGAGTTGACCGATTATGATGATTCAATCAATGACGTCAATCGATTCGTCTTAACCGTGGGATTGTCACGGGCTACATAAAAGTTTAAAAAAAAAAAATGGCGGATTTTGGGCGCCATTTTGTGGGTGTTTTTTTTTTTCTTCCAAGTCCATCGTGTGGGGTATCAAAATAAAGAGTTTTAAGAGGTGATTTAAAAAATATACAGCACTACATAAGTGTTTAATGTACTTAATTAAAATAAATAACTAAAAAGTTGTAAATAAAGAAATTTAATAAAAAAAAATAAAAAACACAACTGCTTAAAAAGCGAGCCAGCTCGCGAATATGTAACCTCCGACTGCACAGCATAATTTTCTTCTCGTTTACGTCTTTTTAGTTCGCTTTTTAAGCAGTCGGGTTTTTTGACTTTTTTAATTACCTTTTTTGGTAACTTTGATCTTTTTAGAATTTGTACGCATATTAGAGGCAGTTTTTTACAACAATGATAATAATAATATCATTGTTGTAACTTCCGGTTTAAACATACTAGGAAGAGGGATATTCCCTCTAACAATATATATTTATTTAATTGTGTCATGTCTCTTCTTAATTTACAGCATCTGCTTTAGCTATTAATAAAGACGTCCATAACTTATTTATAATTCACCCGGAATTTTCCAACAGTAAAATAACTCATGAATTTCACAAATATCCACATTTCCATCAACTACATTTCCCATAGTTAATCTCAATATATAAAAGTATGTCAGCAAGAATTTTTATATGAAATGTTTGTCTGCCCTTCCCTTCCATAAACGGACATCTTAGAAGGAATTTCACAGAGCCCCTGGCTATAATAACAAAGTGATTTCTTGTGGTAACAAGAACGTCCATAAATTTTACTGTATTGATTCATGTGATTATTAATTGTCCAGTATAATGGATCCAGTGTATTTCACTAGGGTTTATTTTAGAACAGCCATTACGCGGTAATTCTCCACTAGGTTCATGAAACTGCTTCTGACAATGTTGCTTCATTTTAATGTCAACACTTTATTGCAACGATGTTCTTGATTTATGTCGGTTTAGGACATTTTTATTGGGTCTGCATTCTGCAGCTGATATGAAAACTTTATAGGGAACTAGCGGACGCGTCGCGGTTTTACCCGCGTAGTTCCCGTTCCCGTGGGAATACAGGGATAAAAGTAGATAAGGAATAGTGTAGCTTCCCAACGGTGAAAGAATTTTTGAAATCAGTCCAGTAGTTTTAATGATTATTCATTACATACAAAAATATAAAAATACAAATCTTCCCTCTTTAAAATATTGAGTATAGAAAAAAAAACAACCTGCATTTTTGCGCAGGTAATATGTTCAGTACTCTTCGACCTTCTTGCGTCAAAAACTTAAGCAGAGTTAGTCGCTAACATGATGTTCATTTATAATATACAATTGAATATTCTAAAACATACGACTAATAACAAAACAAACCTATATATAAAGGCGAGAGGGAAAAGAGTCCATTGCGCATAAAACGTGCCCAGAACGCTGGCAGCATTGCCACGTTGAATGGCAATGCTGATTCTCTAGCCAAAGAAAAAGGCCACGTGAAGAGCTGACGAGCTTTTTGATAATGAATCCAAAAACTCAAACAGCACTCGGACCCATGGACTATACCTTCAAAAAGGTTTCTAGCAGTAGCGAAAGCCTACCTAACTTCCAAAATATTATGGTCATCCCGTCTGGTCTCTTCCCATCGTTGCGTGCCAAGCCATTCGGTTCTAAAACAGCTAGCACCGCAGCGGGAGAGCGCGGCAAGAGCCCCGCGAATGATGTCATCAATGTTTTGTAAACGAACCCACGATTCAGGAAGAAAATCCTATTGTGGGGCCGACCAGCGGTTCTACTGCAGGATAGGCCGATAGGACATGGTGTCCGAGGCGGTCGAGTACCCAGGCGCAGACATGTAGCGATCCGGAAGGTAACAAGAGGTTAAATTAAAATATGTCATATATAATGGGCTTGTGTTACCTACTAACTTAGAGTTAGTAAGATAACGCAGAGAGGCGCAATCGGGCCTTGAGCCTTAAACATATTTGTCGTAGCGAATCAAACAGTAGCGCATGTCACGGTTCGCAAGAATACAGAGGGGCCAACCTTACGCTAACGATGACAGCAACGTTCCATTCAAACATGCAATACGTTGTTCCGTTAACCCTTCAACAAAGCCCAATTAATCCACAGTAATTCCAACACACATATAACAACCAATCCACAATCAAGATACGAGTATCCCCATTACACTAGGCGCACATCAACAATGCTAACGAAAGTACAGTCGATCCGCTTGAATAGTGACGCTCTTTGAATAATTACTTGAGGTTTGTGCCACGGCACATGTGGCTACCATTCCGAGGCGAAATAAATATTGTCACCTCATATCGGCACGTCAAAAGCAATAGTTACTCATTAAATATGATATTTAACATAACATATTTACCTTTTTTTATTGGAATGGGAAATCATCCAATGACTTCTCCCGCTCTAGGTAAAGCGAGAGGGCGTGTCAGACTTTTACTGACTAAAACCCACCCGTGTTCCTTCAATTGCTTGTGCCAGGGCCGCTGTAACTCTCTTTCAAATTTATCCGCGACCCAGACAGGCATCGGCCCTAGCGGGCACCGTCACTTTTACTAAAATTTCTTTGAGGCGCGCATGGATGCACTACGCGACGTAAACACGGGCTTGGTCCTTATCGGACGGCGAGCTACCCATTACTTGCCGTCTGCAAGTCCGCGCCTACGGTGGCCAGGAATCGGCTTAATTGCAACTCCCGACGCCCGGGACGTCTCCTGTGGTGACTAGAGCCGTGACGGTGTCTCCTTTTGCGTCTCCCGCACCCGTTCCGTCTCCTCTTGTGAGAGCATTACTGCTTCGCAGAAAAAGGAGATAGCTTCCCATGCCTTCTCGCTCCGTACCATGGCCTGAACTAAGGCCGGACGCAAGAGGTTGCGACCCCCGATCGCCTTCATGAGGACACGGCGGTGCTCCGCCCAAGTGGGGTAGACACCTCCACCGTATGCTCCACTGTGTCCTCCCGGCGTTTCCTCCCACCTTATCCTGAGCAGGAACCTCCCAAAACATCCGTGTCCGGTGAGGCCCTGCGTCAGGTGGAAGATGAGGACGCCGTGACGCCTCTTAAGCCACCCCTCAAAGCGGAGCCTAACCGCCGCAATAGTGGCGTGCCCAAACATATTTAACCTGGACTCATAGTTATTATAAGTCTGAAATCCTCGTGCTTTCTCTGTATAAGGCCTTTGCCCTGCAGTTACACAGAAACAGGCTGGTATTATTATTATTAACATATCATAATTATACCAGCTAATATTACATCATACCTGTACCCGAAGGATTAAGTGGAGGCCCGCGGATGTACCATAGGCCAATTAAGTCTCATGTAGTAGGGGGCGAGCTAATTGCCATCAATCGGGCCCCAGATTCCGGGCTGCTACTGAAAATTCCTGCTGGAAAACTCAATAATATTTTGCCCGACCCGAGAATTGAACCCAGGACCTCATGCAGAGAATATTTATATCACACTAGTTTCTGCTAGCCGTTTTACCCGCCTGAATGTCGAAAATTATCCCAAGGGAATTTATTCCCGGGAGAAAATCCTATGCGATATTCCTGACTATAATATATCTCTGTGCCAAAATTCATCCAGATCCGTCCAGCCTTTCCGTGAAGAAGTAACAAACATACACACTCACAAACTTTCACCTTTTTATATATACTAACTACTAGTATCATAAAATGCCTGCATACCGTTTATCATCTGCCGGGGTATCGTCACTATTTGAGCGGATGGACTGTACACAAAGTTCACTCAATCTTCAACCTCGATTACTACACACAATGACACGTTCAGAAGCACCTCATGCATTGATTATTTTCTTAACAAAAAGGTGCGTAACTACCATAATTGAGTGGTAATGCAATTTCGCCAGTAGCAACATCCCGGCTCGTGAACGAACTGCCAATCAACTTCGATGAATGGTCGCTTAACGAATTTGTTGTAATCTTAATTGTGGTTTCTTGTTAGTGATTTCATTTAGGGTTGCGTGTGTAAACGCAGTTAATATTTTTAAATGTTTTTGGAATTTTTAGAGGTTGTGTGTAATTATTTCTTTGAAATTGCAGAGGACATAAAGACATTTGGTTTGCATTGGATTTGTCATATTAAAGATGGCCACATAAAAACGTTGCATTTTTAAAGGCATTGTGCTTTTGTGACACTTTCGAACTTTTATGTACACACAAGTATATGTCATGTCCAGGCAATCACTGTCCATTCCAGGTTGCCTGGAAGAGATCGCGGAAAGCGATAAGGCCGCCCGTTGTTTAATATATTTTTTAGTTTTAAGTTTCTTTTGTTCCTGTATTTTCTGGTGTACCATAAAGCATACATAAATAAGTATTGTAAACACAAAAGTACTTAGAAAATTTATAACGTCTAAAGATTCATCACTAAAGTAGCATAATAAAATATTAATAAATCAATAAAAATATCTAAGTGCCAACCCTACCACTTAACCTATGTGCACTTACAGAAAGTGATCATTGACACTTAATACCAATTAAAATCTCAAACCAACAAAAGAGACAAGAGAGTACAATTGCACCTGAATGTAATATCGTAGAAAATGATTTATTAAATAACTGTACAGCGAGTACAGTAAGTGTAAAAAGAAATACTTGCTACTTGGTTCTCACAAAAGATTTTATAAATTAGTGACACTGCTTACTTGCCGAATATGTTGTAATTGTAAGCACATTTTCTTTGATAACTTTGTGATATGACTAAAGCAGTTGTACATCTTTTAAATTCTTTGATCAAACATCACCGACGTCACCGAAACAGCAGTAAAGCTAAATTGGAACTGGGCTGGATATCAGCTTGCCGCCTTCAGAAAGAGTTTTTCAAAGTAGCGCAAAATAGTGGGATTTGGAAGGAAGAAAGGGAGATCTTTGCCTCAGTGCATTTGGAGAGAAAAGTTTTCAAAGGCTCTACTTGAGCCATGTCTAAAACGATGTCGGAATTTCATCACTAGATTTTCAACTTATACACCCGTAAAACCCCGGTTTCAACCGCCAATTCAACTATCTTTCGATAAGCAATCTAACCAAATTAGGCTCTACAATATGATGGATATACACCTAATTACAATTAGAGGAGCTCGTGGCTAAATAATAACAGCCGCATGGGTCAATCTTCAAGGTTAAGCAACTCTGAAGTCGGTTCGTGGATGGGTGACCATTTCAACATACTGAGTTTCCTCCGTGCCTCGGAAAGCACGTTAAGCCGTTGGTCCCGGCTGTCATTTGAAGATCTTTGACAGTTGTTACGGGTAGTCAGAAGCTTGAGATCTGAAACCAGTCTTGCCAAGGGGTACCGTGTTACCCAGTTACTGGCTAGTGGAGGTCAGATAGGCAGTCGCTTCATGTAAAACACTGGTACTCAGCTGAATCCGGTAAGACTGGAAGCCGACCCCAAAATAATTGGAAAAAGGCTAAGCAGATAGATACACCTAATTACACATTACGCTGCGTTTGAAAAGTGTATTACTTAAACTCTCGAAAAGAAGCTGGTGTGACGCTAGTTTCCAGTTTAAATTCATCAACGGATTACCATTTTGATCATTACCCAAAGTATTCCCACACCAACAAGGAAAGCCTTAACCACCTGTTCCTTAAGCATAAAATTATACATCGGATGATTACACAAAAATACCGTTTACAGAGCCAACAATTACTCGTTGAATATTTTGCTACATTAATTCTTTATCGAGCCATTCCGCTAATAAGTATAATGCACTTGCATGTCTCAGTTGATGGCCTGCATCTGTTATCTTCGTTCCCCTTAATCGTCAGTTTCCGAAGGCTTGCAAAACAAACATACGGACAGTAATGATCCTCCAAGGAGGCCGAGTAATATCTGTAGCAAGAGATGCGCCTGTAATATTGATGTTATCGTTTGTAATTAGTATCGATTGTGATCGGAACATCGTTGTACTAGTAATATCTAACGCAGTATGGAATTTGTCCTCTAAATATTGATAAATGATTCCATGTACACTATCAATAAATTATTTCTACAATTAATCATTATTAGAAATGTCGAAATCTATCAAGCCTTTGCAAATCGAGTGTCAATCGCCCGCCGTGTCACCGTTAGTCACAGCTGTTTAGAATCAAATTAATTCTATGCAAATAATTTTGCCAATTTCATAAAGTAATGTGACGAGTGTGTTCTCTATAGAATTTATGTTCGATATGATATAATTTACGAGTACAATAACGACCATTGATAGTATCGTAATTCTCGATTCAATCATATCTTTATCGATATGTCTATCGATCTTAAGTACACTAGTCGCGAGTGAGACGCCCAGAAGGGATTTTTTACTCGTCTATAGTAGTGGAGATGTTATTTGTATTAATTAAAATGTAAATCTAGACACGGGTTTAATATATTGAGGCGGCAAAATGCTTTTAGGTTGTCAGTGTGCGTTTATTGAAATTTAATTGCAGTCAGATCCAGTGGTTCGTTTTTATCTAAAGTCGTAAACAATTTATATTTGCTTGTTATTATCTGCATATTATTTGATCTTTTCATGAAATATTAACATATCTAAACTACCGGTCATTTAAAAGCAGAAACCTTTAGCTGCCAGAAGCAGCAAATTAATTGTAGTAGTACCGACTATAAGGATATAATAAATATACAAATCTTTTCATAATATAATATGTAGCAGTCTTCTTGTACTAGGCGTGTTGATGGCAAACTTATATGTAGTTTATAAATATTATGTATGGCCCAAAATTCAGTTACCGCAACACCAGTGAAAAAAATGTTTATAAAATACAAAACAATCATCTTTTGTTTACTAACCACAACACAACTATTTTGGGGATGTTTCTTTCCTTAAGTGAAAAGTAATTGCTGTGCTGTCTATAATAATTTATGTAGTTTTCTGCAACAATTTTTCACACGATCTGTCTTTCCGCCAGCAAGACGTACAGGTGTATGATGTCTGTCTCCCTGGTACAACTGATACAGTCTTCTAGATGCCACTTAGACCACCCAGAACACATAATACTCAACTATATACCATCATGGATAGTGAAGTCAATAACTATGGACAAACTATAATTACTCATTGGTCAATAATACCACAGATGATAAAGCGGATGTATGTTACCGATAGCTGTATTAGAACTTGCGGTTTATACAGCACTTATGGTTCGAGAATAGTTCCGAAAATAAAATTATATGTAGATTGAAATTAAATCTTCTTTTTTTTGATCGGCCAAACTTATTAGATCTTTAAGACTTCTATAATGAATTTGAGCATGACTTACAGATTTCAATTACTTTGGTTTTGAACCTTTGAATTGCCGAAACTCATTTTGAACTTAATGCTTAAGGATTTAAAGTTAAAAGTGGCGTGAAGTTATTAAATCAACATCAATAATAGCTTGGCTGAGCTTAGCGCTCAATTGAAACTTAGTGAATTATTACGCACGATAATAATCTCCATAAATAATTATGAGGACAGGTGTTCAAAACTCATGAAGATTGCATTTTTTTCAATTGGTTTTAATAATCAGTTACATCTTGATCGAGTCGTGTTATTCGACTTTGTAGCACATTGTGTGTCGGTATAGGATTAAATAATTGATTAACAATTTAATAGGAAGTAAATACTTTATTCTTGTAATTTTGTTTACGCGGGCGTTGATTTTTTGCCCAGGTTCTACCTACCATCTTATCCTTTTTTTCAACATCTTCTGCCACCTCCCTACTTGTGTTGATTCCCCAATAAGTCTCGTATTGGGGAATCAAATCATGGTCCTCATCATGATCATCCATCATCACATCATGGTTTCCAACCTTTCTCCTTGATTGTGCTTCTCCTCTCGCTTGTTCTTTCAGCAACATTCAAGGTTTCTGAAGTTTTGATGTTCAACGAGTTTTGAATTGGTACAGAAATTCTTCCTCGAGGTAATTTTCCCTCATCTTTATAAAAAGAATGACAATTAAGTACTGAAGGTTGTCACCAGGTTTGCTGGCCATATGACCATAGATGTCAAATATTTTGTGGGGGCACACATTCGATCGTCTCGGCCACAAACTGCATCAAATTAGCTACCTACTGGGTGCTTATAACAGCACCCATAATCACGTCATCACTAGGATCCAAGAACTAGCATTTAATGAACGCAGATTCAAACCTCTAACTACGCTATTATAACACTGGGAGCAAGCATCCATTGCTAGTTAATATTTTTCTTTAGGAAGTATCAGAAACAGCTGCACATAGGTAGAGGCAACGTGGTGTAAGTCACTGGACATCTCAGGGAACCCCTTCTTATGAGAAAAAAAAAAGTCGGTCTCACCAGGTGGAGCAAAACTCTAAAGTTTACAAAGCCTAATCAAAAGAGAGAAGTTTGCCTCTTTCGACCAAAGGTCTAGAAGTAAAAAAAATTGTACAATTCTCCCAAGTAAACAAAAATTCACAGAAATAACAAAAAGTATGATTTTACATCATAAACTTTACCCATACAATAAAGTTTAAAACATTTTAATTAACAATAAATTGTTTTAGCCATCATTTAAAATTTCAGATTACACTCCCATATAAATCGGCATTCATTTACAGCCACACGTTTATTTTAGCATCATGATGAACTAGTTTTTGATTGCGGTTTTGCTTGTTATCTTTCTGTATTTTGTTTTGTGTCTTCCACGAGCATAGGTCATTCTTTTCAGTTCAATGTGTATTTTGTAATAGTTTAGCAAATTAACAGCTTTAGACAAGTGGTCTTCCGGCTTACTGTGCTTGTTTTCATAGATCGTTTTTAACAACTTCTCAGGTCACTTCAAATGCTCGGCTTCAGTCTCTTGCAACCAAGCAACAAGAGAAGACAAGACAATTTTCACAAGAGAATTTCTCTCTGGCTGAGTGATTTTTGTAAGGACTCGCTTTCGGCTAGATACCACCGCTTCGGAAGATTTAGTGAAACCACAGATACTTAGGGTGTCTACAAAATACCATCAGCGCGAATGGGCTATGTAACCTGATTAGTTCAATAAATACTAAAAAAAAATTGGTTTTAGGTTCACTAGAGGTTTGGGAGGAGACGAGAGAGGTTTAGAAGGAGAACTCCTTTATATAAATAATATTTTTTTATGAGAAAAAAGCTAAAACTTATAATCAACAATAAATACGTCGCTCTTCTTGTTTATAGGTGCAATTTTAATCTGACGTTGATACTCTTTTTAGAGTTCCGTAGTCAACAAGGAGCCCTTAAGCTATAATTTGGCATGGATATACATATTAATTATAATTATTTGGTTTACTCCTGTACACGTAAAGTGGAGATGTTTTTTTCTCTTCTATCCCATGGTGTGGTTTCGTTGGATATGCCATTCAAAAACATTACGGGTCTGTGAAAACCATTTTTCGATTCAGGGATCCGTTTGCGTAAAATTAAGCTTTAAATGGCTAATTTTTGTTAGAGTCAAGTGCCCAGCTAAATGGTTGCTTTTGGATATGTGAAAAATTCACGGCAGTAGTATATATAACGAAATTACCTAATATGAAAAACTATCACAGCTAAGTAGGCTTTACAAGTTTACGAGTAATAGTCACTAGTCACTAGTTTACGAGTAACTTATAAAATGTATTGGAAAAGTAAATATTTTGTATATTGATGTATGGGGGACAACAGTTTTCGAACAGCAAAGTTAATTTTGTCCCTTCGTTAGAGCAATGTTTGGTGCTTTCATTGTTTATGAACATTAGTAATGTTAACTATTTATTTTCGTAAATGTAGCTGTTTATACGGATCCTTCTGAGTGCGAGTCAGACTCGCTCTCAGCCAGTTTTTTCTTTTATTACTTTAAGGGCTACTATATACCGGTGGCTAAGACAATTCGCATTTATATAAATCGCATTCATATCACTCTTGTAAAACATAATAAAGCAGAATTAAGTTTTATATACTTTGCTTTAATTAGAACCGCTGTTAAACCATTTCAGCACAATAAAACCTGTATTATACCCCAATTCGCACCAAGCACTTCCAAAACTCCTTCATAATGCGCACAGCAAAAGAGAATTCACTGCTTGCGTCTGTGTTTCCGAACGCATTAAACCCGAATCTCTTCGGGTTTTGACCAAAGGTCATACATAATACGAATAGATTTTTGGTCGATAATTTTATTTGAGTAACTACATACCCTACCTATTATTTTTTACTCGCAACACATAAAACAATTCCTTAGTTAGACCTTAGAAGTCATGTGACGAAGGCTTAGTAACCCAACTAATATGTACTAAAACTTACTAAATATGAAGTATTTATAACATTGTAAGTCGCGGCCGTTACCAACAATTCGCACTGGGACCGCGTGTTGCGTGTTGCGTGGATTACGTCCCATTCTCTCATAGAAAGGAGGCCTGTGTCCCAGCAATGGGATCATTAAAAAAGCTGATGATGATGTTGATTCCACATTGCCCAATAAACGCTATAAAAATAAACAACATTATTGTCATACATAATCCTGCTGGTATCCCGCTCAGACGCAATAAATAAATGGTCACGTTATGCATACCTAATACAGCCAGCAATCTCCTAATCTTTTAGAGCCAAGATTAGATCCATAAAAAAAAATAAAAAAAAAAACGATACTGATTTTTTGTTGAACCGACTATGGCGAAGCCAAAAGGAAGGGATATGATTTTAGCTGTCTATGTTTGTATGTATTTACGTATGTTCCTCCGTAGCGCCTAAAGTATTTATCCGATTTTGATGAATAATGTGTCAATCAATTCGTTATTATTTTCCGCGTAAAATAGGATAAAATAGGCAAAAATGGCCGTGTTCGGGTTACAGTTTTAAGCTTTTTGCTTGTTATTGTATGGATAAAACTTAAAAACATCTGTCATACAAGAAATATCACCCTTGTATTCCTCGAGTGCACCTATAATAGGTACACCCACACATCGCTACATATATTTATACTCCATTTGAAATAATACTAGAAATTTTTACAACCCCTTATTACAGTCCGTTCAACCGATTTAGAGTTCTATCCTATAAATATAAGGATGACATAAAAAGCATAAACCTGTTACCAAAACTTAACTGTTTAATACAGCTGCCATTTGTCATATCACCAACGCAATAGAAGTGAATGTTGTAGGTTGAATGGGCTGTAAAAGGGTATTATTTAAATGTCAAATGTTATCTCAGATGGAGTATAAGTGCCATGTAACAGGGGTCGAGTTTATTCTCACCAACCAGGTATATGTCCACGTACCCAGCGCTACTTGGAATATATTTTGCGGTTATATCTGGAAATATATCTTCATCTTTCTTCAATTGTATCATCATCATCACCTGCAGCCTTATTTCGCCCACTACAGGCCTCTCTTTTTAGAAATTTCCAATTTTATATTATGTAAAACTCTAATAGCTGCAGTATTTTTAGGTCATAGTTTTTCCTAATGGAAATAAAACAGTGATCTAAAACTAATCGTAATATCTGGGGGGTGACCTTGATCATATATACAAGTCATATACATCTGTCCCTTACACACACTCAAAATAACCTTACTCTAAGAGCTTATGGTCACCACCCCCCCCTTCCCACATCAATACTAAACTCCTTGATATCGCACCAATTGTATCGATACCGGGGAGAACCCAGGTCTTTTTGAAACTCATTTCCTCACAATGCCAGTAAATCTAATCAAATAAACCATTTCTCTTTCTTGAACCAGTCATATTATTGTTTAACTAATTATCATCTCATTGCATTGTTGTGTATTGTTGGCCATCACCACCCCTAAATGATTTCAAATCAATCCCGTTCAAGTCTTTAACTAACTTCGATAATTATCATGAAGAAACTGGAAGTATAGACAAGTAACCCTAAATTCAGGCAATTACAGCATCCGTCTGCAAAAACCACGAAGAAAACATAAATCTATCAAATAAATACATCAATAGTGCCCCAATATATCGTCCTGAGTCCTATTTGTCTTCACATTTAATAGAATAAGGGTTAATAAGAGGCATCGCGTCACATTTCGTCGTGGTGATAATTCTTCATTGGTTCACAGTAAATAACGTTCCCTTTTAGCGTGGTACGTCGGTTAATTTTAATTGGATCCGAGTAAAACCCACTACTGCCACTAAATGCTTTATTGCTAATTGATCTGGAGCTCAACGGGAATGGGAAATTGTACGGCACACGCATTTTGATCAGTATTTAAAGTGAATTTTGTGTACAGTCTCTAAGATGCTTAATTGGAAATTGGTTTTCATGGCAACTCTTATCCCGCTAGATAGGGCCGACTCTAGCATAGTTGGAGTAAGCAACCGTCTAAATAAATAGAACTTTAAAATGTGTCTTAACTTGTAGTAATAAAACTTTTAAGGCCTTAAAATACAGTTTATTTTATCGATAAGAACATCGCACATAAGGGGTGAAATCACCACAGCCTCAAAAGATAGATCAATTTTGGACATACTTATTATGATATCCCATAGAAATATAAAATCCACAAAGTCTAACAACCATAACTTTGGACCTAGGTCTCACGACCAGAGCATAGAAAATCTAAAAAAAACAACAACTCGTAAGTAAGATATTTTTATATTGAGTCATAAAAGCCGAATATTAAATGTAATATCGCAAGATTTTATTGCATTTATGGGTTTTTTGGTTAACTAGTATTTGATTTGTTCATGGTCTACCCACTGAAAAAAGAGTCATAGCCTAAGCCAATTAGTTTTAATTTTATTATTGCCTAATTATAACCCCTGTGCACTTTTGCTTTAAAAATTTTGGAAATGCAATGAAAACGTGTGGGTGTCAAACGCCCTGTATTTTACGGCGAACTTTAAGTTGTATTATTACACAAGTCTGGACACATTAAACAGTGCAAAATGGTCAATACTGAATTTCAATTTTATAGTTCTTTGGTGTCTAGATCTTCCATCACAGTATGTTCACTGATCGTGTGATAAAATTAGCAAGATAAGATAAGATATATTTATTTGCTTAAACATGGGTAACACATACAATAGGCATGCAAGATAACAAAAATTTATAAAAGATTCCTGCATGTTTGCCAAATGCTATGCCGTGCAAATATTATGCAAGTTAAATTATAAACGAAAACAATGAATAGAGTTAATTATAAGTGAATTCCATAATTATCACCAATGAAATTAAAATAATAATATCAAAAAAAAAAAACAAACAGCATTAAAATTATTAAATCTATGCAAAAAATATAAATCAAATGTCAAAATGTAAATAGTGCATGTCAAATCACTGTAAAATGAATCAAATATAAAATAGCAATAACGCATCACTATCAAAATTAAGCATCAGAATATAACTCAAATGTCAAATAAAATAATGCATGTCAAATATAAAAATAATCAAATGTCAAAATATCAATCAAATGTCAAATAGGAATAATGAATAAAAAAATAGAAAAAAACTATATAAAAATTTCAATTAATTATCAAACAAAATTTAATATTAAATTAAACATTGTATAAATACAAGAGTATGCAAGATATTAAATCGAATTATAATTCATTATTTATAGAAATATATTATTATTGTCAGAAAAAGATAAAACTTATTCAAAAACTTTTTCAGCTAAAAATTCGGAGACACTATAATATGCCTTTTGCGAAAGTAACACTTTCAACTGCCGCTTAAATGCCTTACCATTTAGCTCCTTCCAACGTTTAGGCAATATGTTAAATATAGTAGGCGCCATACATACGATACTTCTTTGCATGAGTGACGTTTTTGCTGAATGGCCTTGAAGAACGGTCATATCTCGTCTGTTACGCGGTACAACGTCCTGTAGTGTGTAGTACTATTGTCAACTTAGGTATTTTAATAGCACCTTAACCAATAAAGTATCTGATATGGCAAGTGTTTTCATTAAACTAAAATTTTATCTAGCCATCGAAGCGTTGATTGTCAATGTCAAGCATATGAGCATTTACGGAAGCCATTGAATTAGCAGTAAAATCTTAATACAAGCAATCCATCAGTATTTAATCTAGATAGCAAATAGACGTTTTATATCGCTATATCTAACACAACAACTTATACGACTTTGGAAGCTGTCGAAGGTGTATTGAGTCGCGAAAGTAGCATCTTAATCACACCAAGGAAAGATAGTATCCCATAGAATTATCACATAAATCAAGCGGGTCAATGATTAATACGATATGGACGATGAGAGTCTGGCCACTAGTACGTCGTTATAACGGTTAAGTGTAATTAAATTGAGCTTCCGTATACAGTCTGCGACGGGTCCAGTAATGGAGGATTACTACGCTCAACTGCTAAGCGGCACGCCTTGGAAAATTGAGCTTTACACATCAACAATATAATCTTTTGAAGCGATTCTGTGGTGATGAGAACTGAGAATGCCTATATTGTAAGACGTAATAATAAATCTGATATACTAAAAAACGATAGGTGTCAACTAACAATTCCTCCTATGATAAAATGATCACGTATAATCGTTCATATATCTTAGCTGTACATGACATTATGTTTTTTTTGGAAATAAGACAATGGCTGTCATAACTCTGTCTGAAGTTGCAAGAAGAAAAATAAGACCAGCCAAACGGTATCTACTTCAGTAAATTAACGATTTTTTGAATAGAATAGTTAATTTTCAAGCGCAACCTAGGACTACCGACAACAATGACTTGAGTCTTCGTAGGTTTTATCTTCAGACCATGAGCCAAACTCCACTCAGAAATATGAGCCAAATCTTTATTGACCATATAAACTGCCTCAGACAAAAAAACAGATCTTCAGCGTACAGGTGGTAGGACGAGAGAAGTGCATTGGAAATAGAATTAATAAAAATAGAGAAGAGGAGATTGAACGCACCCCTGTGGTACACCTGCAGAAGTATTGCACCATGATGAAGAAGAACCTTCAATGCAAATACGTTGTTAGGAATATTTTTTTGTTATATTTATTAACCTACATTGTTATAAGCTCGGAAATGTTAAAGTTTACTGTATCGAGTTCTATTAATAGCTTCAGCTTGTAAAATAAGCTAGAAAAGCTTTTAGACTTTTCGTGCAACTAATCGGTTTCCAGTTGAATGTGTAACAAAGTTGCAATGTTAGTAGTTTGTAAATAACATGCGATAATTTTCCACACAAAAATAACTATGAAACACTAAAACGAGTTGTTTTTTTTATTAAATTGTACCTATTATTTTATTATTATTCTAAGACTCTTTATCTTAGTTGTTTATTTTAACAATAACATGTTCCAATTTTATATTTTACGTCATTAATATCTTGACGGAATCGATACCATGCAACATTACTAAAAATTCTAGAAAAGAAAAATTATGCCTATAATGCCAATATGATTTTTTTCTTCCATACCCTTACAATACGCAACCCTAAAAACCCAATATCATTACAAAGTAACATGCTGTAGCAATCAATAAATCAACAAACTCGAAAGATTTGCCTTCATTAAAGTAATTATCTTTGAGTAACCAAAGTAAACGCACATCAGGTTCGTAAAGTATACCTCGAAACAAAATTACTCTAAAACTCGAACCTGTACGAGTATTAACAACGGAATCAAACACTTCCTGAAATTAAAATTTTGTGTAATGGCGCCGACGTCAGATGAATCATTATTCTATAATTATACTATCAAATAATATGAGAAAATTGTAATGGCTGTAATTTTAAATACAGTTAACTGGTATTGATTTTGCTTTGCCAGTGTATTGCTACTTGATTTTTTAGGTTAATTTATTTTTTATCTAGCTAATTGCAGCTTCATACAGAGGAAAAAAAAATAAGCGCTCTTTAAAAAATTACTGTCTTCAAGAAATGCAGGATATAGACTATATATCATGTGGACGATATTATTATCGTCGAAGTACCTCAAACTAAACATTAAGATCCTTAATATTTCAATGGTTTTATTTAAAATTATTTCTATCTATTTCCTCACCAATTAAGCCATAGTCCAATTAATGAAAGAATGTTTTAATTTTTTTTTCATTACCGAGAGAATTATTTCACAAATCCTCCAAAAGTAGCCATTATTCAGCTAATGCACGAACACATTAACGAAACTCAGACCACACCATTAATTGTTATGTGAAGATCTTAAATCTCAGTAACGTTTGAGTCAAAATATTTCACTCATAAAACTAAAATTATTAAAATAGACTCACAAATGTCTAAAGAACGTGACTCCAAGTTAAATATGCTGAACATTAAGATTCCAACTTAGACTGAGATGATATCAACACGAATAACTTAAATAAACGTAGAATAAAGTACGTTGCTATATTTGATGATTATAATGAAGCAGCAAAAAGTGCTTGGGAAATAAATGCTATGAGAATCTATGTAGACGATAAAATAATCAAGGAAAAGGAGTATTATTATGCGCCTATTAAATTATATTATTTTATTTGTTTGCAAATCCTGCTGCGTGGAAATGGCGGAGCTAGTTCACAAATAAAGAAATAAATTCTTTATTGACTTGTGTAAATAAAATAACTGGTTTTTAGCTAGTTACCAACTGTTTCATAGGAACTGGTGCATAAGTTAAATTATGATACAATTGAGCAAATCACAACCTACTATGTACTATCATTCAAATACTAGCTGTTATGCCACCGATTTAAATCAACACAGACATCGTCTTCAAAAAATTTAAATTTGGATCATTTTAATGGCATCTATATATTTATGTGGCATACGTTTATAAAAGTTGTGTAAATGCATTAATGCTTCCAGTGAGTGGACTGACTTTAAAATAAACACCAGAGAAAACCGGAAAACAATGCTTCATCGATAGACATACTGAATTTTTCATACTATGTAAAATATACAACAAACAAAACTATAAAATAAATCTCGGTTATGGTCGTCATACTTTACGATAAACTTGATCTAAATTCAAGAACATCCGTTCACAGGTATATGTTGCCTATGTTTGTAATGAATAGTTTTCGCAGTACGCATGCGCTGGCGTTAAGCGACTCGACCATGGTGGTCCGAGTGCAAGGCACGTTTGTTGTATTTCACGATGTTAATTTTAAAATTAGCGTCGGCAAACAAATCCTGTAAATTGTTTGCTTTCGTCTACCGACAGACCGAAGCTAATGGCCTCAAGTTAAATCCTACCACTCAATGACAACTATAACAACATAACCATTAAGTAAAACAGTCTTGTTTAAAATAATTTCTGCCTTCTCATTTACGAATTTTTCATTTTCAACCGCTTCCCATATTCAATATGGAAATATTTGTTCCAGTAGCGGACCACACAAGGACGAAATTGGTAGCCCACCGCATCTCGTTTTGCATATTTTCTGCATTACTGAGCAAAAGTCTTTTGTCAATATTGTCTCCTCGAGTCATTGAGTAAATGACGGAGTCTGTCTACTAAATATACAAAATGTAAATTAAGCTCTGTTGTTTTCTTGCTTTGTTTGTTTCATATCTTAATATCCTTTAATATTGCACGAGAGTATAAAGTTTCAGTTTTATGAAGCTCGATGTCAAAGATTTTAATGGTGTTGACAATAAATTTCTTTCTAGCACGTAATAGAGTTTCTTGCGAACAATATCAGCACAGTAGACGGAAGGTTTAATATGTTTTTATTCCTCTTTTACCGACTTTGCTAACATCTTTATTCGATTCTGAGGTCTGGGTGGCTATGAGTGTACAAATTGTAATGCAAATCTAAGCATTCTTATAGACTACCACTTTTGCAATAAATTGCTTTGCTGATATTGCATAGAAATATGATAAAGCTTTGAAAATGTATTTTTCATTCTATTTTCCGAAACTTGTAGTAAAATGCGCATCAACATTAAAGGTTGACGGAACCGTTACGCGGAGACAAGATAGCCGGACGGCTGGGAACTCAACAAAAGCTTTTTAATATCAGCACACACACTGAGGCAGGAAGGGGTTATTTACATAAAAGCCACGTAGTTATTTAAGAACAATCCGGTATATACGTGTGTATACGAGCAAGACACGAATATTGTTATGCTAACTGGCTTCGTTAGTTTGTTCCTGGGAATTGTTTCGCTTTGTTGAAAGAGTCGTCGGTACGTGAGCTCGGATTTGCACCGTGATCTCTGTAACTGAGTTTGTGTACCAACTAATTTGCTAGAATTTAATTAAGATTGTATGGAAACGGATAAGTTCCGGAGTTATGGAAAGCATTATATTGCAGCTTTGTTTTGACTTGGTCAAAATGCATAATCCTTACAGTTGTAAACATATTTCAACTACGGATTATTCGTCTTATTTGTGTCGCTGGGACGTAATAAAAACTTAGTTACTTCCACAGCGTCGTCGGTGGCAACGCATGGAGAGAACTCATTCTTTGTGCCGTACATAACCAATTTCATAAGTCCTAAGTTATCTGAATCTATGAGATGCATAACTTGCCTCATATCCTTAACGAAAATGATACAGCAAAATACTCCAAAAACACTTCCCACTTTCTATAACTGCATCAGTTCTAAGCAATTGACAGACTGCCAGCTGACGGTTTTCCAAAACCCATTGAAGTTAATGCTAGGCAGTGTTGTCTACATGATTACATGCCGACTGCTACACACGCTCTAGACGTTTGCAAATTGCCCCTTACCTCCTTTGCTGGATGGTTATTCCGTCATTGATGGCTCGCAGGCGATCGTAGTATCGAATCAGAATATGTAACGAGTGACTGCTAATATTTTGAATGTCAATTCAGATTTCAGACTAGCTTGGAGTTGAGTGTCGTTGGAAATGAGGGGTTGTGGTAATATTGTGGTGCTCTGGTTTGTAGCGGACGATTGTAAGATAGTTTCTCCGTCATATAGAGTGATAATATTAAGTTCAATGGCACTATAAAATTTACTTCATATTTGGCGAATTTCAATTTGATCATCGATTTTATTAATAAAACACTTATGTTGTTCACAATGCTGTGAACGATAAAAATTTAGTTCAGTATTTTATCATATTTTTTTATGCTATCCTACTCCTTGGCAAAGGCCACTCCTTGCAGTTTTTACAAGCCCGCGTATCCTCCTTCCAGCTCTGGCGAAATCTATCTAGTTAGTCCCGACATCTCCTTCGTGACCTCACGCAACCCTGTCTCACTAACTCAGGGCATCAGCTCTGTATTTTACGTAACAATTTTTTTTTTCAATGTAATTGTGTTACCAATAGAAAAATTTACATATTATAATTTCGTTAGAAATAATTGTTGAATCTATTGAAGTTTTACGTAGAAGCTTGAAAATCATCAACAAATCACACATCAAATGAGCAAACACCTCAACTTCCTGAAGACCTAAGAAAACAAATACAAAAGTAACTGCAACTCAATAATAACACTCAACTCTGCCTGTACTTCGCAGTTTGCACGTTATAAAGTGGGCTCTTTGCCCGCAGTTTGTGTGTTGTCCGTCACTGCAGGTAATTGCGTTGAAAGCCTCTCGTTTGTTGAACGATGACGTTTTGATTTATTTGTAGCGTGATGGGTAAGTTCGTGTGCTTTCTATTGTAGGGGAGTTTGTAACGGGAATGCAAATGTCGTGGTTAAGCACTAGCTTTGAAGGTCATGGTAATCTAGGGGCTTGTAAGGACCTTCTTTCTCCTGGATTTACAACTCACATAAAGAATGAAAAGGTCGCTTGCAAGCGGTAGAACATCTTTGGACTTGTGTCGATCATTCCGCTAAGTAGTCTTGACCATAATATTCCATGTATATCTATGAGATTAATAACATAATTATATACAGTGAATCTACGGCCCCTATCCCAGCTCAAAGTCACACGATTGAAGAAGACTTCTTCTCAGAAATACTAATACAAGCTCTGTGGGGTGGCATAACACTAAGATCAGTAGGCCAGACCATACAGTATACAAAATCCAGGTTTTCCTAACGTCAGCGCCGCCGGCGATCATGAATTAATACACGAACAAAATGCGTGTACGTAAGCTACACGCGATGTGCCTATCACTAAGAAAGTGAAGTTTGCTGCTTGATGTACGGATGAGTATGCAGTAGAAGCATAGTTTACCAACTTACCTGTCAAAATTTATAGGAGCTGCTTTATCAACGCAACTTTTCCCAATAAATCTAGCAGATAACTTTAATAATATCGAAATTATTTGTCAAGTAGATATAAATAAACATTTTCCATTATGTAATGCAAGTGATATTTGACCTACTTATGATAAGCATAAAATATATTCCCATAATTTACATTGGCATAACGAAATTCAGCATAATTGATCATTACGCATAATGTTATTAGGCATAAATGCTTTGCCATAATGTTTATTGCCATAAATACTGTTGGCATTTATTAATGTTATAAACGCATAATGATATTTATACATAATGTTCTTTGGAATAAAACAAAACATGTTCGCGGCTCAACAAGATCATCAGAGACCGCCCCCCCACCTTAACCTAATTAATTTGAGTCCTTATATCAAATATATTTAATTTGACATTTTAAGCTTAGGTAAAACAATTTTCAATTGATTCAAATCGTTATTAAATTTTTCGATATTTAGAAAATTTACATTTTAACACCTTAGGTATTTTAATTTTCGACGTTCAAATATGTACCCATAAAATTATTATGACGAATAATTATTATGACGAATAAATATTATGCCTTATATATTTATAATAATAATAATAAATCCATTTATTGCAGACTAATTACATGTCCATAGTTGTTAGTAACAAAGGTCTTAAAACTATGTTAATTAACTTATTGTAATAGTGTCATCTCGTCACGTGAAGCTGGATGACTCTTCCCAACATCTCAGAGTCTGGCCTCTCAGAAAACATCCTTAGGATTCCGTTGTCGCTCCCCCGAATCCGACTCATCAGAGAAGCAGTTTTCTTGCGCATCATGGCATAAAAGTCATCGACTCTAGCGTCAGCAAACATGCCCGACGCGCTGCAGAATCGGGGGAGCCTCACCAGAATCCTAAAGGCGTCATTGTATTGTACACGAAGAGCTCTGTAGGCCCGCTGGAGTAAAAGTTTTGGCAGTAGGCTCTGAACAGTGTCACTTTCACGTCTACTGAACACCTTGAGAATCTATGAACCAACATGTTAGCACGCACCGACAGCGCTCTTCGTTCTCGCTCTACATCCGCATCATCTTTCAGGGTCTCTGTCACAAAGTGCCCTAGATACTTAAACTGAGCGACACGTTCTAAAGGTACTCCGTTCAGATAGACAGGTGGTACATGCTCCGGTTGTTTAATACCACCTCTTATGACCATACACACTCTTCTTCTCGTTGTACCTCAGACCGTGGGCCGCAGCATATGACTCACAAATATCGAGCAGTTTTCTTAAACCACTGAGCGATGGTCTCAGCAACACCATGTCGTCACCGTAGCTGATGTTATTAACACAGACGTTATCTATATGACAACCGACATGGCAATTACTGAGCCCATCCATCAGCTGATCAACGTACAAGTTAAATAGTCTTGGAGAGGACAGGCCTCCCTGCCTCACACCACACTCCAGTACATACTCGTCCGATAAAACATTGCCCCACTTAATGAAATTCTTCTGGTTTTTGTACCAAAAGGACAAGATGTTAATGAGTTCAGTGGGAGCCCCTACCTCTCCAAGCTTGGCCCAGAGCCTGTTGTAGTCCACTAAGTCAAAGGCCTTCGATAAGTCTAGGAAGCAAGCATAGACAGGTGTTTTTTTGTTAACATAATATTTGACAGTATGTTTCAAAGCCAAGATAGCACTTTCAGTCGATATTGACTCACGGAAGCCAAACTGCGCGTCATTGAGTTTAATGTGCTTACTGAGTTGAGCGTCAAGTAGACCATCGAAAACCTTCGCCACCACAGTCGTTAGTGAGATAGGCCTATAATTGCCTCTATCTGTGACGTCCCCAGTAACATCTTTCGGTATCGGCACAACAATAGTTTCTAACAGCTTTGCCGGTAGGTAAGAGTGTCGCATACAAAAAGTAAACAGCATGGCCAGAACCCTAAATATATGCCTGCCTGCAAACTGCAAGTGCTCAATACTGCTACTCCAAATTATAGCAAAACAAATTGGACCAAATAACAGTTATGCTAACATTTGCATTATGCCAAAGTATTATTATGCTGTAAAAGTTATGCGAAAACGTTATGACAAACAACATTATGCCAAGAGGCAGATTCCCGTTCAAGCAATACGGGGCCAACTACTCTTCTACAACATCAAATCATGTCTATCCTATCGAATTATTTACGTTTTTAAATCGTACATCGAGTCTAATTTTCGGGCAACTTAATCCGTATTCCCATCAAATTAGTCAATTACCGTAGCGAACATCGATATGCAATTCTAAACCAAATGACAACTGATACTATCATTCGATTTAGGTAATTGCATCGATGAAATCGGTATAATGAAAGGTATTTCGATTTAACGATAAATCGCTGTACAAGCGAAATTATCGGAGTAGAAAGCTAATTCGTACTATAAATCAGTATATATGAGTAAATTGAGATTTCAATTAATTCTGTCGTAATAAGGATGATCGTTATAATTCTTCCGATAGTATAATATTGCGTGACAATCAGAGGATAAACCATGACGTGTCAAAACTATTATAGTTCCACTGTGAGAGAGATGTAGCCTTACAAGACAAATAGCTCCGTCTCTCTGTCATGATGGATCCATGTTAGTTTTGACAAGTTATGGTACAGCACCGAATTATTTATTAAAACTACCTTCATAAATTATAACTATCGATTCACTCAAAACGTTTTAGCACCTATTATGAATTGGATGGATGGATTTTGGAATTATATGAATGAAAAGTGATAGAGCGACAGTCGACATGACGTAATAAAATTGTCGCGGAACCAACGCCGACACTTACGAACTATTGACAAGACGTCACACAAATCCTGTATCGCGCAAGCAAAGTTTTCGGCGCGATTTAAACACATACAACAGTCCGACAATAACCGTTGGGCAGTTGCCCGGACCAGACACAACACCCGTCTGGTCGGAGGATCCTCACTTTTCTATGGGGCTTTACACCCTATTCCACATATCTCCAAAAAATAATAGAAAGAATAGCGCCAACTTAAAGTGTAATGGGTCAAGGGCAAGAAGATGATGCTGACTAAAAGTTATTTTCACATAAATAATAATCACCTCAGTAAAGCTATATGAGTTCAGATAATTATTTAAGACACTGTTCCACAGACAAGCGATATTTCTCGTTAGTGTGCACTAAAGCTGAGCCGAGTGGAGGAAGGTGAAAGACGAGTAGCCAAGCATCCTCTGACGACAGTCATTAATTGCTTTGATATCGATGGAGTCGAATAATCTTATATAATCTTAGTACGGCTAGTGGTGTACATATAGAAAGTGGAGAGCTTTTTAGTACGTATGGGTGGGATGTCCACCATGTACCGATGGCGTATCGCCTTACGTCTTGTAGTCCGATGATGAAACGGTCTAGGCGGAATTAGATCATGCAATTTCTTCGCACTCTCCCCGAAATGCAACCGATAAAAAACCTACAAGCTGGCAACTCGGCAACGATGTTCAAGGCTCGGAAGCTTTGACTTAACTAGTTACTAATTGCCGATGAGCCTCTTGGCCCGTTTTTCGACCGACTCTTGTGCATCAAGCTCGTATTTGGCAGATCCGTCCTAGAGATGAGAACAGTACTCCATCCAAAATCTAAATTGCGCTTGATAAAATACCGTCTCAACTTCGCAAAGACCCCCAACTTTTTAGCAGCCAGTTGAGCCTTTACCTCAATGTATACGCCAAAATAATAGGCGGAACTTTTCGTTTCTTTATTTTTGATCTTTTTTAATTTATGTAAAGGAAATTCTAAGAAATCAGAAAGCAGCGAAGTGGTAAAATCCACATTAACCGTGATGGGATCTAAAGTGTCCTGATACGCGGTATGCATTGTCAAAGTACCTCCTTACAATCATGCATACCGCGTTCAAGCTTTTGGCCCAGGTGCTTAGTGATATCTTCTCGAGGTGTGTGTTACCATTACATGGTAATTATTTACTGATTTAAAATAGGGTCCGTGCAGATTCTTGTACGTTGTTCTCCATAGAGATCTTCCTAAGCTTTGGAATGTGCAACTTTTTGATTTTTTAACTAACCGACTTCTTGACATTACATCAAAAGTACCTTTAAATAATTTTATTCAAATATGATTTGAGTATTTTTAGTTTGAGTTATAGTGCAAATAATTCTGTAGCTTTGTCGCTTGCAGCTGTTTTCTCCGCTCCGCTTTGTCGCTTGCAACCGATTTTTCCGTGCCGTTTTGTCACTTGCAGCCGTTTTCTCCGCTCCGCTTTGTCTCTTGCAGCCGTTTTCTCCGCTCCGTTTTGATGCTTGGAGCCGTTTTCACCGCTCCGCTTTCAATATGACACCAGCTTTAACACCAAATCTATTAATTAAACCTTCTACAATATTAATGCCATCGAACTACGGAACACTAAATTCTGCTCCAAAGATTCGACACAAGATACCAAAACATTGTCCCAACACCTTTTTCTAAGTTTAATAACACCTTAATAAGCCTTAATGTAATTCTGGTTAATTAGACCTTATCTCTGCTTTATCTCGATGAATGTCTTCCACGCTCCCCGTGATTCTGTGTTTAGTAAATATTTTCCTTGATGAGCGGCCTTAGTTAAGACAGACTTAAGATAACGTGCGCATTTACATTTTTGTGACCGGCGTTTCCTACTTTGATCGGCAATCGAGTGTGAAGGGATTATTTTTATCAGCCTTTTTTTTGATACTTTGTAAGTCGGTGTGCGTTTATGCAAATTGGGGATTTTGGAGGTCTTGAACAAAATAAACTCCATTTGAGTATTACCAGTACACACACAGCCAGTACCAGCTAGCCAGCACCACCACCAGCACCACTGACAGTACTGGCATTGGTGGCTGGTGGTGGTGTGTGGTATGAAATTAAGATAGGCACACAGGCGCGATGTGACAATTCAACAACGCGTTTTCAAACAATGACTCAAAAATGTGAAAACTCGTAGTCACGCCGTTGTTGCATTGTGGCATTGTCGCATCGCGCCTACCTGAGAAAGCCTTAGGAACCTTTGACTCTAGACCACACCTCAATGCTATAAACACATTTACAACTATACAAAACTTACGTTATACAGCAACAAATTTTGAGCTTAACATAATATAAACGATAAAAGTGCCAATAATTCACTTTCTATCACTTTTCGAATACCTCAACAAAGAAATAAAACGAAGGCAAACACCCGAGTCTGTGGCCCAAGTCTTATAAATACGACAGTTCTATGTGTTTGGGTTATTTGTTAGATAACTAGCTGTGCCCGGGGCTTTGTCTGCATTAGTCAGTAGTACTTATTTTACTAGCATGAGAAATAGGTTTCTTTTCATACTTGTATAGTAAGTACTAGGTATGGTACAGTGGGTATTGTGTCCCATAGTTTATGTGTTGAAGCTTGTGAATAGAAATTGTACCCACCTTCATAATTATTGTGCCTTACCTTGTTAATTTATTTCTAGGTTTGTATTTAATATGCATTTCCCTAATATGTTGTATTAATTCTTCTTATTTATGATTGTAAACTTCATTAACATTGGAAAATGAAATGACCCAAAATTGTTTATTATTCCAGATTTATATCCACACAAAACACAAAGATCCCAATCCGTCTTCGCAGGAGCACTTGGATTTTATGTCTCCGCTTCAACATCTTGGATAACCCGTCCTATCCTTCCTACCTGCGTGAGCGATTCTCTTACGCTCGCCCTAAAGATGATCTGCAATCACATCTCAGATCTCTCCTTAAATCCCAACCACATAAAACCAGCTGGTATTCCTATTCCTTCTCTGTCCCTGCTGTAAGATTGTGGAGCTCACTTCGCCTAGCACCAGAGATTTAAATACTAACTCACTATTCAAAACTCGTTTTCGCGGGTCTGCTGGTAGAAATTTCTTAAGAAATAAGCAGTACCTCTGTACTCTATTGTCTTGTTGTCTTTATGTATTATACTGTGTGTACATTAATTATAAAATAAATAATAATTTGCAAACGCCTAGTTGACACTTTGCTTGACCCAAGGGCTGGCTTTTACCTTGGTCAGAGAATAAGCATTGCCATACAACGTGGCAATGCTGCCAGCCTTTTAGGCACATTACCAATTACAACGATGTGGAGGAGTTTTTATTTATTTATTTAAACTTCATGTACAATGGTGATACATAGGCGGACTTAATGCAGCAAGGCATTCTCTACCAGTCAACTCTACAGTTTTTCGACGCCATATTTTAGTTTTGTATATTTTTAGGTGTAGTTAGTGAGTAGTTTTTGGTTATGGTGTATATGTTTGTAATCTTAGTTATTTAAGTATTTTATACACTGTATGTACTTTTATCTATGTAAATAAATAGATAAAAATAATAAAAAATATACAATACAATATTCTACGAATAACAGTAAAAAACATTCAGTCTCATTTCAGTACAATTTTGTAACAAATCGTTATAATCGTGATTCCAATAATTCGTCTTTGCACTAACTCGAACATTTTTTTACCAATAAAAAGAAACCAACGTGTAGCCTTCTGTATACTTAATAGAGAGTATTATTTTCGACTGATCAATACACAGCAAGGCGTAAAGAATCGAAGTTAAATGTTGATTTTTAACTTTGTGGTGTGTTCAAGCCGATTCCACGAATTATGAGCAACTGGTCAGACTCAGCTCAATTGTATCTAAAAGCAAACATTTGTGAGCTGTTCGTCTTTTTTTTCGTGTGTACAGCGTAATAACAAGAAGTAGTGATAAAAACTATAAAAAGTTTGTATTGGGACACCTGAGGTGTTTTTCAAACATCATTAAAAAACGTTTCAATAGCCTTGATAAATACACAACGACAAACATAAATGTCTATTCTATAAACATTTCATCGATAAAATCTAGGAGGAGTGAGCTTGAAATGAACTGATTTGAACCATAATTGATTGGATTAATAGAGAACTCACATGTGCCTTTGTTTTCACGGTTGGAAGTTAAAGACATGTACTGGCTAGTCTGGTATCAGGTGATTTTTCCCCCTTCTCTCTTCATCACTACCAATCTACATAGGTAATCGCACCCTTAGAATGATAGTGTCCTCATTCATACTTTAAAACCCTGTCGTGAAAAAGACCCCGAATTGTGAGTAAGAAAACGACAGCCATCGGTCACTTATATTTTCAACATTATATTATTTTAAGCCTTTATTTCTTTTTTCGAAGACCTAACAAATTGTATTTTTGAGTTAGGTCTCTTTCAATCTGAGGGTGCAAAGTTAAACTGGTGATTATATCCACTTGAAGCTTTCAAATGCTTATATATCTATGCATGCCTCTCATTCAGTCACGGTACTAGCAGCCAGCTGAACCTTCCAGAGATCGACACTCTTTTTTTGGGACAATCCCACCGCACTATTCCCAAACCACTGCAACTCCTGAAAGCCAGAATCAACAGTGGCGACCAGAGATCGACACTGTGGGTGGTGGTCCTCAATTGAAAATTCAAGGCCGCCTACTGACTGTCCCACATTATCATACTATATAAAGTATAAAATGGACAACCCAGCAAAGCACGTCCTATAACACCACTTAGCAACAGTGCCAACATTCTGGCACATCAGCTTAAAGTTGAGAATTAGGGTAGAAGCAGCAACAAAATCTACGTGACGCATTAAAGGTTTTTATTTTAACATACGCAGAGTGGAATGAAGTCACGTACTCAGAACACGCGAACTCACTTTGCTTGTCTCCAAATTTATGCAACTTTTCACGAAGTACAAACCACTCATAACCCCTTCTAGAAACCACTTTTATCGCTGGACTGTTCTGGGTCACGGTGTGGTTAATGAGCAAGTTAACTAAGAAAGTATAGGAACCTTCTAATGCCCAAAGTTATGCCTGAATAGATTAGCCGAATAACATAAAACTAACAAAACCGGCGAAATGAGAATGCACCAGTGTGAACTGTATATATCTGTGTACCCCTTTAGAGTGTACCGATGTGCGAAGCTCGAACGAAGTTTCTTTTTAATTTAGAATAGACATAATGAAATAAATAATTTAAAAATAAAACTTTTAAACTGATACTTAGATGATTATTATTCTCATTCGTTTACCAACGAAATAAGTTGGTTATGTGAACGAGAATATCATCCATAACTCTATCAAGCCCCTGTGGCACACCCTGACGTGTCAAGACTATCATAGTACGACTGTAAAAAAGGGACAAATGTATACAAGTTGTAAAGGTTTACAATATACTAAAAAAGAACCGATATTGGTTCATTTTTAGTATGTTTTCACATCCCTATTTCCCTCCAAAACCACCCTTGGCCTCATCACTATTTTACTTGCGCGCGCAAAACCGCGCCATCTGACGAATGAAAAAGGGCTCTCGTTCGAACTAAAACCGACACCAGCCGCCCCAGTGCCAAGCTCCGTGAAATAAATCATAAAAACCATGTAGTAAGTGAAAGTGTTCTGTTAAATCATCATCAATCAATAAAGGAACGTCCCAGAACTTTAAAATCTGCAAAATCCAAAACATTACACCAAGTTTGCAGAGGCATAGTATTGGGAGCAAGAATCGGCACGAACTAACAGCGTTAAGTGACGCCGCGCCGTAAGTACCCTCCATTCATCACCATCCTTCCTAGCCATTCTGCTGTGGATCATACTACAGTCCTATCGAAGGGAATGCTTTCACAATTTGGGTCTTCGAGTTGCATTTAAATATTCGAATCATTCAAAATGGCTACCTTTTTCTAACACGAATACTACGTCTGGTGTCCGTATTATAAAAGAAACATCATAAAATAACGAAATTTATGTATGTATAATTCGTATCTAACATAAAGCAAATGCATTCATCATAGTAAGTAGGTACCTACCTACGGTTTTTGTCACGTAGACTATCTAGATAGGTATGTCACGTCACTTTTTTCGAGAAATCCTTTGTGTAAACAAAATCAAACTGGTTAATTTGTATTATATTCATATTTATAGTAACGCTTTATTTTTATTTATTTTTTCTTCTCTTTTTGTTTAAAAAAATTGACTCGCACACTGTTCCTTTGTTGTTGAATTAGGTAATTTACCTATGTTTGCAATATTTGTAAGTATGTGAGAACCATGTTCCTATTTATCAAGTGAAAGCATTTACCTTTTAGTGCTTGTAATACTTTATACCTATATGTAGTATAGTAGTTCTGGGTGCATCGTTCTCACGTATATGAATATATTATTGTTTGTACTTATGTAAATATTGTACAAAATCTTATTTTTTTATGTAGTTTCTTGTGCATTCTTCTCCATAACAAGCTACTTTTCCGAATGCACGGTAGAATCAATTTTTATTACTTGTAAATAATTGTTAACGTTCAAAGGTGCCGCATAATGGCCAAGTTGAAATAAATACATTTGACTTTGACTTTGAAACACAAAACAACAGCTTTCTATTTGCAAGCCAGTTCGAAATTTAAATAAAACCTTTGATAAGTTACCTACCTCCTTGGTTGCCATGTTTCGGAGAAAAAGATCGATCTTTTTTTAAATTACACGACAGATATGAGTTTACTATGTAATTTATTTGGCCGCTACAAACGACAGATATGGATTTTCATACAACTTTTGCCGGCCGCTGCTCGCACGTATATGGCCAGTACAGCAAATGCGATTTATCTCGAATAAGGTTGTCAAAATAATGCTCAAATTTCCAAGCATTTTTGAGAAAAGAATATTTGACCAGTCTATCACAGAGACTGAAATGGATTAGGTCTTCGGATCAAGTTTGTATTGGTCAAATTGTAGTCATAAAAGACGACCAACAGCCTTCGTTTTGTTGGCGTTTTGGTAGAACCATACAGCTTTTTCCCGGACGTGACGGTATTTCACGAACAGCAACTTTCGAAACATCAAAAGGTGTTGTTGATCGACCTCAGGTGACAATGTTTATTAAACTTTCAACATCTATAATTTTTAACAATTATACAGTATAATCTCACTAATCTGGCACTATTAAAACCAGAGGGTGCCGGATTATTAGAATGTTCGGTTTACTGGATTATAGAAAAAAAATATAATGAATACATTAACTACACACTAACCTCACTTCAAAAAAACAGGTAAATACGAACGCCCGTGCACGTGATAAGTTTTGAAGTTAGACTGCCAGACGACGACGCAGCGACCGGAGCGCATAGGCGTAGAGGGGCGAGGGAGGCGTGGGCGGAGGGTGGCGGAATATTGGACGTGTCGATCTATTGAAGTGCCGGATTAGTGAGATTATACTTTATAACATTGTCGTCTATTTTAAGTATCTATCATGTTTCATTAAGTATGTGTAATTACACGTACCTATCAATCATTATCATCACACAAACCTATTGAGATAATATGGACCTAGCCTAGATATTTTTATTATTCAGTCTCATTAAATTTCTCCAGCGGGGGAGGGGGAGGGGGGGGGATTAAGGTTTCCTTAAGAACCGATAATGGTTAATTTTTAGTATGTTTTCACATCTCTATTTCCCTCCAAAGACATCCTTGGCCTCATCACTATTTTACTGGCGCGCGCACAACCACGCTATCTGACGAATGAAAAAGGTCTCTCGTTCGAACTAAAACCGACACAAGCCGCCCCAGTGCCGAGCTCCGTGAAATAAATCGTAAAAAAACCGGCCAAGTGTGAGTCGGGCTCACGCACCGAGAGTTCCGTACAAACCTCAGCTTAAAGGTATTACAGACCTGAGTATTTGATATGAATTTCAATTTAATACCTCTACGCGTTCAGGAAGAAAGGGGTAGTATGTTTAAAATTATTAAAAAAAAAAAAAAATATGATGTAACCGAAAGGTTACGGTTTTCGCAATTTTTCCTTTATCAGTGCTATAAGACGTTGCTTTGTACAAAATTTCAAGATTCTGAGTTCACGGGAAGTACCTTGTAGGTTTTGATTCCCTTGCGAGTGTCGTAAATTTGCGGAAATTTGCGGCATAAATGGCTGTATCTTTTGATTGCGTTGGCTTAGAAGTTTCATTTTCACAGCTTTAAGGGACAGTAGACTTGAGTATCTGATATAAATTTCAGCTTGATACCTCCACGCGTTCCTGAGAAAAAGAGTCTTGACAGAGAGACAGACGGACAACACGACGGTTCGGTTTTTTCCTTTCGAGGTACGAAATCCTAAAAACCATGTAACAAGTGAAAGTGTTGTGTTAAATCATCATCAATCAATAAAGGGACGTCCCAGAACTGTAAAATCCTCAAAAACCAAAACATTACATCAAGTTTGCAGAGGCAAAGTATTGGGAGCAAGAATCGGCACGAACTAACAGCGTTAAGCGACGACGTAAGTACCCTCCATTCATCACCGTCCTTCCTAGCCATTTTGCT
Organism: Orthosia cruda; assembly: GCA_964057195.1. Classification (NCBI taxonomy): domain Eukaryota; kingdom Metazoa; phylum Arthropoda; class Insecta; order Lepidoptera; family Noctuidae; genus Orthosia; species Orthosia cruda. The sequence goes on along the minus strand of OZ059836.1, from coordinate 15,883,430 downwards.
GTGGATCCAGTACAGTCCTATCGAAGGAATTCCTTTTTACACAAGTCATATACAACCATCTAACCTTTCGCATTCTCAAAATAACCTTACTCTAAGAGCTTATGGTCACCCCCTGATCTTTTCAAAAGATACTGGCCATCTGCAAAAACTGCACTAAAAATTTCAAATATCGAACTAATACAAAATAGCGTACTACAGCAAAAGTTTCATCGGACACTTTTCCCCGTGAAGTTTCCATCCGCCAAAGGCGCGATAAAGAACTCAGTTCCAATATTGGGATCTTGAGCTTAGTAGTGGAATACCACCATGTATCTGCCGACCTTATTGCTCTCAAATTTGTTATTTCAAGTTAATGATAGCTATAAATAATTTTAGAAGGTGACCTATCGAGGCCAAAGACGTTTGAGTGTCTGCAATTACTGAATTTAATGAACTGCAATTACAAATCCAATCTACCGAATTAATAAGTTAGTTATAGATATGCAATTATTTCTTGTCCTGAAGCCTTTCAATAAGCAATCAACTGAGAGCTAATTTAGAAAGGTACACTCAAAATATTATAATTATAAAATCTAATCACAAGCACTCAACAGCACAAAGCTGATCTACAAACCGAACCACTTTGTAATAGAATTTTGTAGCAAATTTTTAATAAAACTTATTCCTGATTTTCTCGCATAGAAATTAATTTTATCACATAAAAACTTAAAAGCAAACTTAGCTAATGACCAGAAAAAGACCAAACAAACACTACAAAGTGAAAAATAACTTAAATTTCGGCAGTCGGCGTTCCTGTTATTGTATCATCGTTTTTTGACACCGACTTCCGACATTGAAATTATTTTTCACATTGTAGTGTTTTTTTTTTGGAAGTCGTTTCTATTTTTTTTTTGTGAAAAGTTTTTGCTTTTTTACTTTTTGTTGTAGTACATAATGAGCAATATCTATAGTAGGGTACCTATAATGCACAAAGTTATGCCAGAATAGATTCAAGGATAACATAAAACTTGAACATAACCGGTGAAATGAGAGTGTACATCTGAGTTCCCCTTTAGAGCTTGATGTGATGTTATGAAATGCTGTAAACAATAAACAGACATGCGAATGCGATTGCAGCAATTCCGAGTGTTTTGCAATATTGAAAGAACAGAGCCTGGATTAGGACATAGAATTTAAATAACTTTTCTGCCCGGTTTAATGTGCCCTCGGGAAGTGCGTGAGGAGTGATATGAAAGAAAAGGCAATCACTAGTCAGTGATAGCGTGACAGGGGACAGGTCGGTATGGAAGAAGAAAACCGTGTGGCGCTGACCCCAAGTAACATGGGATAAGGGCAGGAAGATTGCAAATGTGAGTAAGAGGGTATTTTACTATTTTCAGTCCCTTAAACGTCTCCAAAAATTCTTACCATTTCACACTAAGGTTACTCTTGAGCAATCCCTTCTTCTACCGCTCATAGACTAAGCGGATATCTGTTTTCTAGATGGAACGGAGGTACTCCTTAATAAACTCTAGCGACTGCAGAACTTGTGCATTCGCTTTATTTTCGGCCTCCCCAAATACGAGCATGTGTCAGCGTTTCGGAACCGATTAAAGTGGCTGCCGATTCGGCGTCGTCATGATACCCATATTCTATCCCTTCTCTATACTATCCTGCACAATCCTAATTCTTCTCAATACCTTCGTGAACGCTTTGAATACCTCGTGCCGAGAGGTAAACCCTGTCGCACTGCCTCTCTTCTCCTTCGTCTTCCGCGACACACTTCTGCGTCTCTAGAACTCTCTCCCACACTCCCTACGCTACAGCCCTTCCAGATCATTTCCTATTATTTATATGATATTTTTATGTAAGTATATTTATGTTTTAATTTAATTCGTCATAGGTTATTTTATTTTAATATTGTACACTGGATGCCTGCCCTCTATAATTGTCAACTTTCACTGTCACTCTAGGGTTTGCTGTAAGAGAACTCAGCATTGAATTAAGCTCGCCTTTGTCATCATCATATCAGCCGAAAGACGTCCACTGCTGGACATAGGCCTCCCCTAAGCGTCGCCACTTTGACCGGTCCCGTGCGTCTCGCAACCAGCGGATCACTGCAACCTTCACCAGGTCATTGGTCCACCTGGTGGGAGGCCTTCCAACGCAACGTCTTCCGGTTCGCGGTCGCCACTCCAGAACCTTTCTGCCCCATCGGCCATCCGTTCTGCGAGCAATGTGCTCTGCCCACTGCCACTTAAGTTTGGCAATTATTCGGGCTATGTCGGTAACCCTGGTTCTCTTGCGGAGCTCTGCATTTCTAATTCGATCACGCAAGGAAACTCCAAGCATAGCCCTCTCCATTGCCCTTTGAGTGACTGTAAGCTTTCTGATGAGGCCCATTGTAAGCGACCACGTCTCAGAGCCATTTGTCATCACTGGCATTACACACTGGTCATAGACTTTCGTCTTGAGACACTGTGGTAAGTTGGACAAGAAGATATATATATATATCGCGCAACTTCCCGATCGCTGCCCGACGAGTCTGATTCGACGGTTGACCTCTTTCTCGAAGTTCACCCTACCCCACTGGATCGTTTGTCCCAGATAGACATAGTCGCCCACAACTTCGAGTTGATAGGAGTGGGTGTAACATGGGCATTCAGCATTACCTTGGTTTTGTCCATGTTCATCCTAAGACCCACTCTTTCGGAAGCTCTACTGAGGTCATCGAGCATTGTACTGAGGTCCTCTATGGTCTCAGCCATAACAGGCAAACCGAAGGTGAGTGATGTACTCGCCGTTGACTTTGATGCCTAGCCCTCTCCAGTCCAGAACCTCGAAGACGTCCTCCAGTGCAGCGGTAAACAGCTTCGGAGATATGACGTATCACTGTCTCACACCTCGCTGCAAATGTACGAGTTCCGAGGTCTGATCCTGTAGTCGAACTGACATGGTGGCGTTTTTTTATAAACACTTCAACACCTCGATGTACCTGTAGTCAATTTGGCACCGCTGGAGAGACTGCAGTACAGCCAAGTCTCAATCGAATTGAAGGCATTCTCGTAGTCCACAAACGCTAAATAGAGAGGCAGGTTGTACTCTTCGGTCTTCTGTATAACCTGTCGCAGCATATGTATGTGGTCTACGGTGCTGAAGGCTTTACGGAATCCGGCTTGATCGGGAGGCTAGAAATCGTCCAACCTGCCCGCGAGACGATTCGTGATGACTCTTGAAAACAGCTTGTAGACATAGCTAAGAAGTGAGATGGGCCTATAGTTCTTCTGTAAGGCATTGTCACCCTTCTTGAAGATTAGTACCACCACACCCCTGCACCATGCCTGTGGCGTCCTCCCCTCGAGTATGACGGAATCAAACAGCTTCTGAAGGGTCTTAAAGACCGGTTTCCCACCCGCCTTCAGGAGTTCGGCCGTGATTCCGTCATCACCCGGCGCCTTGTTGTTCTTAAGCTGTTTCAGAGCCGTCCTAATCTCATACAGGCTGACGTCCGGAATGTCTTCGGTATAGTGTTGGGTTACTCTAGCTCTAGGGTCATTCGCTAGATTCGCGACGGGTTTACTGGTTGAAGTGTACAACTGCCCATAAAATCTCTCGATCTCCATCAGAAGCTCCGGTTTGGCTGATACGATCCTGCCATCATCGGTCTTCAATTTCGTGAGCTGGCTCTGTCCAATAGACAGATCTCTTGCAAAGACCTTGGAGCCCTTATTCCGCTCAATCGCGTCTTTAATACTTTCGGTATTAAAGCGGCGGAGGTCGCTTTTCAAGGACTTTGAGATCCGTCTATTTAGCTGCCGGTATTTCAACGCATCGTCTGCAGAATCATCTCACGCCTCTCCTTCATGAGCTTGAGAGTAGGACCAGAGAGCTTTTTGTTCCTATCTGTACGGCAGGTCTTGAAAACTTAAACCCAACCGTATGAACAGCTTCCACAAAACCATCGCTGTATTCGTCCACGGAGCTCCCTAGGCACTCGAAACGATTCTGGAGTTCGAGTTGAAAGGTCTCGGGGTTTTCGACTTGGATCTGTGCTGGACAGGGCGTGGACTTCATCAGTCGAGACCTTTCAAGCTTGACATTAATGTTCAATATGCCTCTTACCATGCGGTGATCGCTCCCGGTTTTCACCGAGTTGATCACAGAGACATCATTGAAGATTTGCTTCTTGGTTGACATGATGAAGTCGATCTCGTTTTTAATTGCACCATCGGGCTTTGCCAGGTCTACTTCCTGTGCTCACGCTTTCTGAAGAAGGAGTTCATCATGTAGAGGCCCTCCTTCTCCATAAAACTGGCCCCGGTGGTAAGTGACCCCGGTGGTTCTGACGTCCAACTCCAAATTGCCCCACTTGCAGCTCATCCTCGTCTCGTTGCCCAGTTTCACGTTGAAGTCCCCCATGTCAACGGTGAAGTAGGTTTTGGAACCATGCATGGCTCTAAAAATATCCTCATCCATGGTCTCCGCCTCGTCGTCGGGGTGTGCCGAGGTCGGGGCGTAGACCTGTATGACTTTCAGCGTATATCTTGCGGATATTCTGAGTATAAGGTACGCCAACCTGGTCGACACACTCTCGATCTTCACCACGTTGTTTACAAGGGACTTGTGGACGATAAAGCCGACACCACCCTGGGACTGCCGGTCACCCTCTCGGAAATAGAGCAGGTACCGGATTTGAGGCTTATCGAGTCCTCCGCCTCTCTTCGGACTTCAGATAACCCTATAATGCTCCATCGTAACCTGCTCAATTCTTCCTCGAGTTCGGCTATCTTCTCGGCGGTCTGGAGTGTACGCGTGTTATACGTTGCCAGGTCCAGTCGTTGGTGTATTTTGGGGTAGCCGGGTCCAATCTGGAGATTATTTGCACCCCTTGCCACGCCATCGCCTCGACGGCTACCGTAGCCGAGGGTAGATGGGCTGCCGGGCACTTGGGGCCTTTTATTATGTGTGCTATTCATTCTGGTTTGGGGGGGTGTGCCATAATCGCCACGCTTGGCAGGCGGGTTGGCGATCGCAGTTTGTTGGTAAAGTGCACAGAGAACGCTGCTGCCCATTCTCTGGTGTGTCCCTTAGTCGCCTCTTACGACACCCACGGGAAGATATGGGATGGTGAAATTCTTTACGTCCGTCACCATACGGTCTTTGTACATAAACTTTATTATCACATGTATGTAATGTTGTTTTATTGGTGTACAATAAAGAATTAAGAAGATGATGATGATTTTAATGGTTCCTTGGAATAATAAAACACTATTATTTTAAAATAATCTTACTAACACTCTTTTTTTCTCCAAACTTAGCTATCGAATTATTTCCGATGTCATCTGTATCAGTCAGTAAACGCCTCCTATTACCAGTAGCACAGATAATATAATACTAGCATACAGATGCCTCATCCCATAACTAAGGAAGTTACTCGTGCTTTTGGTTTTTAACTTTTTAGTCACATCATAATTTTGGGTAGTTTATTTTATCTTACGGTATACGTATTTATTTTATGTTCTTTGTATCTATTTAAACATACACAACAGATTTGGTTTCCTTACGTCACGACCTAGGCGACCACTGGCGCTGATTTTAGCGCCGTGCTGTGGGTCCGCACGGCACAGCATTATGCTGAGTGAAAGCCTTCTTGCCACAATCACGACATGCCTGGTATCTTTTTCACCCTATTTATTTTCTGTTATAAACAAAATGTAGTTAGTATACGTTATTATTGTTTGATTTATTTCTCGTCTTTACTAACTTAATTTAAGTACTACTAATACTATTTATTAAGGGTTTAACATAAGCACGTTCTTATATTGTATGTCGTTTTGTGACAAATAAACACTTTTTCTTTCTTTCTTTTCTAATAATCTTTGAAATGTGAATTAAGAGCCCAATATTCCATAATTTTGTGTTTAGGAGTTGATTAAACAAGGAGATACAACTTTTATGATCCATTCTAGAAAATTTAATTTTACACACAATTCAAAACAAATTGATGCACATCGCGTCATCTAGTAATATTTATTTGAACCAAATTTTCTTTCTTAGCGCTAGGACCCCGTTCCAGTAGTAACGAGTGAGAGGGACACTAGTACACTCAGTTGGCACAGAAGTGGCGGGTTACGCACGGACGAGCCACGGGCCACTGGCGAACCGGATGGTCTAAGATCAAGTGTATAATGGATCTTTTCTCGTGTATATTAAGAGAAAAATATTTAAGTAGTATTAAAAGACAATGGGAGCCAGCCAGAGGACAGAAGCCGAGAAAGGCCTAAGAAACCCAGGCGTGACCACTCATAGGCATTTATTGGTCGGACGAAGCCCGGAAGGTCGGAAGAGTGAAAGCCTATAGTGGGAGATCTTTCCCCGGCAGTGGGACAATAAAGATTTAATAAAGCAAAAGGCATAATAAAAATATTGTTACTTTACCTTAGTCCGATTTTCCGGACCAACAACCTTAAACATGATAGAACTTGGTACCAAAAAATAGGCTTTTATGCTTCTTTTTCCCAATTAGTACTCAATTCGTTTAATAACTACATGAAAGAAGAAATAATATCCACATTTTTAGTAAAAGGTGTAGTGTAAGCTTTTTCTTTAAAAAAAAATGTTATTCCAAGTGAGCTCTCAACCCGGTTAGATTTTTATAGAATAGACCTTAGATGAAATATCATCAAACCGATGCGCGGTATGTATGATGCTTGATTGATAATATTTTTATTTTGTTGCCTCATGAGTTAGGGTCTGATCTTGTACTACAAGTGCGCCACCATCCGATTGCATTACCTCATTCTTTCTTATTTACAAGAAAACTTCTTGCATGGACATTCGTTAGCTCTGGGGAGACCGAACACCTTTGGGATTTATTTCTGTTTGTACATTGCATTCCCATTAGTTTGTTTGCATTTCATTTGTTTCTGATCGGGATTGTCTTTTGTTTTTTTTTTGTTAAGTTAAAGTAGGTATTGTGTGTATTTTTGAATTTAGCTAATGTGAACACTGAAATAAACGGCTTGAATTTCGTATAGCCAAATAAAAGAAGGTTATCGTTTTTAAACATTGTTTTGACTACAAACCTAACAAAATCGTAAAATTTTGTACTACAATTACAATCCTATTTCGTGGTTTTCGATGTAAAGGAAGGTTCAATAGTTTATCTAATTTCATCACATAAAATGTCCAGAATTCTCGTCACCACAATTGGAGTATTTAATCCCTTTATTTTCAAAACTTATTTCGGGCACGTTTTAATATGAAACTTCTAGGAACTGAAAAGGTCAACATCCACGAAATCTATATAAAGCGACAAAGGAATCCTAAATAATACCTTTTTTTTTGTTGAATAAAATATTTTTCACGAAAAAAAACGACCGTCTAAGCAAAACACTATTGAGTCAAAAATAACTTTCGTTTCGGCAGTTGGTGTTTTTAGTTTTTCATCATCATTCGATAAATGTTAAATGATTTTATTTCTGTAAGTTGGTTTGTACAAACACTTTTACATGTTGATCATATTTTTTTAAATTAGATGAGGTCGGCGTTTCCTATCTGACTACTCTGAGAAGAAAGGTAGAAACAAACTCAGTGGTCACCGCCTCTTTTAAAGTCCAGACAAAATCTTGGTTAGATCATATGAAGACCAATAATTAAAATAATATAATACTTTAAAAAGTAAATATTCTTGTCATTAAAACCAAAAAGGAAAAAAAAAACAACATTCAGGAGCAAAATATAAAAAATCAAAATTAATTGGAGCAGCTCAATCCCAGGTGTCTTTGGAACACACAGTTAATTGCAAACTTTTCATATTTACATAAAAGGGAAAGAATTTTTTTTAATTTCAAACGTGTACCTACCCTGAAAAGGTTGAACAAAACCTGCGCAGGTAATGTCTCAAGGTAAATCATGGACTTGCATATAAAAATATATATTTGTATTTAAACTAACTAAACTATAACTACTTTAAGAAGTATTACTTATTAAGATAAATTATTACCAATATTAGGAAAGGTAATTTTTCAAGACGATTCACCCTGACGTTAGTTAAAGTCACTCAAGCATTACTGACTTGCAAGCAATCATATTTAAATACACTGGACCTGATATATTATGTATTAAGATTAAATGTTACCAATATTGGCGGGAGACCCCTTTCCGAGACGACTCAGCCTCACGTTAGGCAATCGCAACTTGATTGAATTACTCACACACGTCAGAATTTTGCCATAGATTATAAAATTCAGTTACCTATTCTCTCATGATTTTCAGGTTGCGGTATTCTGATCAATCATGAAATTAAATGTAGATAAAATACTCTGGAAAATATTATCTTAAAGGAAGTAACTCAAACTGCACATAATGAATAGGGATGTTTCCTGGGTAGAAAAATGATAATTATATATAGTCCGTCAGTGAGATTATCAAATAATATTGGACACGTATTTTTTGCTTTACCAAATCAATAAAAAATTACAAAGTTAAATCGCATCAAAGTTCAGGAATGGGAGCTTGTGACGTCACTAAGGCAGTATAAAGTGTACTAGCGGCGTGACGTTTCACGATATTTCAACACGATATTGTCGTCACTTTATGTTTACGTGTCAAAAGAAAAATATTTTTTATTAATCTACGTGACGGACAAAAAACAAATTTTCAGTAAACTACCCTATTATGTTGAACTGTAATGATAGAAAATGAATACCTATACTAAATGGAGCTTGACGCCGTTAATCGGCAATACATCCATTTCCTTTAGCAATAAAGATTATGTTGCAATAACACATAGGTGAGAGTGAACTAGATAGTGTTATCTAGTTCACTCTCAAACTAACTACAACCAAGCAAAAGAGTTATTACCGGGCACTTAAAACAACTGCTGTGAATTTACGAAGAATAAATCTGAATTAAAAATGATAAAACATGATTTAAAATGAAGTTACAGAATTTTCCTTTGCTTACCTTAAAATTACTTTAACATAATAGGCAAAGACCCCTTTCAACCATAATCTTTGTGCCAAAGCCTTATTGCATGTTGCAATATACGCCTATTAATGAACGACAAATACTAATTTCGCATGCCTTTGTCCCGGTCGATCATCGCTCAGCGCCTGAGCGCTTGCAATAATCCGTTTGCGACTGACATTTATGAGTATACAGCCTTGTGTGGCTATTGGCAAAATCCTTTGTGACCCACCTAAAGGAGTACCCATACAGCGTAAGATTCAATTCATGCTGAAGGATTGATTTCGCTGAGAAGTATCGCCTCCGACAATGCGCTCGCAAGACTATTCAAATTCGAAATCAAACGAATTTACTCGTAGCTCGGCATGGTACTCGATTATTGTGTAAGATGTTTGTGATTTTACTTGTTTATCAGTTGAAGAATTGAATATGAGAATATATGGAAGCTGTCATCAATAAGTTTTCTTACGATTAAAAGGAGATTGGAAAGGTTTCATACACTTTTCACTCAAACCTTACGACACTTCTGAAATTTTGGGACACATTGGGAGAAAACACAATAGAAAATATTTATTATAAAACAGATTCCAAATGGACACTATAACATAACAAAAAGACGTATGTGGTAATTAAGTTGACTCAAAATAAGAAAACAGAAGTCTGCAACTATTCTTCGCTATAGAACCATACAAAACTTCTCAGCTACTTCCCTATCCGTATAAGTTACAACCCGACAACCACAACACGAATTGCTCGTTCATTTTCAAGTTCCCGTATCGGATTTTCATTTCAAATTATTAATCTCTCAATGTAGAGTATTAACATTGATGTAAAAACATCAGCAATCAGTGCTCATTTGTATACGTTTTCCGTACATTAACACCGTATGTTACTAACGCGATACAATTTGTTTCAGTGTCGATTTTTGCGATCGCTTCATATGTTTCGCTGGTCTGATATTTCAATTTTGTTGAGTTTGGTTCCAAGTTGTAGGTAATTAGCGATAGATTGTTTTTTTTTAATACCAAAGTCTTTTAATAGCGTATCTTTTCTTAATATTAATTTTGTTGCTACTGAATCAAATATTTATGGATAGCTTTTAACATCTCTCTTGACTGATCACTGAAGTTAGTATCAAGATGAAACCTTATTTTATCTTCATACATTTAATACCTACTTTGATAATTTAATAGTCTTGTCAAAATTAACGTCTCAAAGGTAAGCAACACTTCATTTGAGATCACTGACATGAAAGCGATTAATTATTTCAGGTCTTTCTTAAGTTTTACTGTTACAAAATCTTCCATCAGCTATAATTTTCATATCTGCTGTCTTCTCTACAAACAAAGTAAACTCGACTACGGTAGAATTAGTACCTTATTTGGCTTCAGGCAAAAGGTAGCAGTCTATTATTTCTAACACAGCATTGCTATCCTTAATACCAATAAATTATGTACAGACTTTGTGGCCGATACCAGCAATTGTTTTGTCTGTAATTGAAAAACGCTGAAGCAATGCATCATCTTCAATGGCTTGTAAGTATCTAGTACCAATAGTCGACCACCCTAGAAGATCGACGGACGAACGATAGGGGTAATGCCATAATTGCCACGGTTGGCAGTCAAATTGATGGTCGCAGTGTGATGTTGCATTACGCAGGTAGAAGCTACTGCGTCTAATGTATTTCTGATATTATACAGCTTCGGCTTCCTCATTTTGTGATGGGAATCGGATTTTTCCGGTTGGAAATGCTCACGAGTTATTGAGTCGGTATTGGAAGTGAGTCTGCCGAATAAATTCTCTTGGCTGATTGTTGGATAGTTGGGATTTGACATAATATTTTTCCAACATTATTTTCAGCAATTTTATTATAGTCTTCTAAGTGCGGTTTACTCAGTCTCCTTTATTGCTTAGATCAGTTTGTTAGCACCCACATAAACCCAACAGTTTCTATCATGACTTCCCAAGAAACACAAACAGGGACATGTACACTGCGATCAAATCAACAATAAGCAACGTCATAAAGTCGCACCGCTGACCATTCAACACTTGCATCGGAGCGTTGATTACACGGCGCGTGTGTCGATTTATAACGCCAATTAGTCAGAGACGCGTGCCTGCGACGACGACAACTGACAAATCGCAGTCGACTGCCGACTGTCGCACGTGGGTGGCGCGCCTTACTCCCCTACGGTTAATGTACTTTGTATTACTAATAGGTAGCAATTTTATTTATAATTCTTTGACCGTTGACGTCGCTTTTTTTGTTGCCATTGCGGTGATTCTTTTCCCTTTTTTGCCATATATGTTCTCATAAAATATTCCCTGGCTATAGTTATGTGTCTCCCTCTCCTCGCATGCATAACTTGTTCTATTTTCATAACATCGTGATACTCGTCTTGCATCCTGTCTGTCTAATGGAACAACTGGTTATGTACTCCATAGTTGTTCTTTTGATAAGTTTCTTACATGCAAATTACATATATTCAAAAGAAAATTAAGAAGTAGTTGCATGGTTTTATTTTGATCACTTTAATCAAACCGATATGTTAAATAAATCCACTTTAAATACCACCTTTGTCAATTGGTCATAAATATTCATTAAAAATCTACAAAGCTTGGACACTTAATTGCAAAGAAAACTGGTCACCGTTTGAACAAGATCCAATCGCCAAAACTAAAACCAATATAAATTGATTGTAGAGAAAACCCGAAAAGCTTACACACTTAATTGCATAGAGAAGTGGTCACTAATCAGCCGTTAAGGCCGGTTTAACCTCCAAAACTAAACCCAATATAAATTGAAATTACTCCAAACAACGCCTACCCAGATGGTTTCCGTCTGAACGATCAGATAAACGGAATGTCTCAATAATTAATTGTGACATTTATCACAACTGTTACCTACCTACCAGTAGGTATACGTGTGAAATTGGTTTCGCGTGCAATCAAAGAACTAATTTGCATGATTACTGCGTATAGCAACCACAATAATTGGAATCTAATTGATGTCAATTTGTTATTGGGACTCGATAATTGCTCGATATAAAGAGCTTTTGAGTAAGTTTGTATGGTGTAAATGATGTAAGAAATCGACGTTTATTTTGAGTTAGAGACTTTTGATTACAGAAAATAAAAACATGACTACGGGAGCCGCTTTAATTCAATTTCTAAGTAAGCATGTTTCTGTATAAAGAAAGCTTTAAAGCTCTCAATTATGATGCAATAATAAAAGCTTAACCAATAATTAATGGTAGTAAGGGAATATTGTCATAATAATTGGCCTTGCAGAGTAGATTGAGTTTCGTAGAACGGTTAAGTTATTTTTAAAAGGGTACAGTGGGCAATGGATATCGATGTTGCATCATTTTACTTAACAGGATTTGTCTTGTAATTTACTTATATCTGTTTTTGTTACATTCCCATTTGCAAAGTCGATGAAATTGAGTGAAATGTTTGACAAACTTTGTTTTAACAATAATATATTAAGTAAAATATATTTATATAAAATCGGGCAAATTAATATATGCTACAGATAGGTTAACATTGCGGGAAGGCAAAAAATATATTAAAAAAACCAATATAACATCGGCTTTTCAGTTCCCCGCGGCACTAAATTTCAGAATATTTTTAAAGCACACAGTGGATTATTCAGGGAGAAGCCTGAAGCTCGTGACGAAGCGATAGGCGGTTTTAAACCGACCTGTGTGGCCGCGCAATTTAAAATTTAATCACACGTTACGCTAACGTACAGACAGCGGGTAAAGTTTAACGCGAAGACAAGGTGGCAAACTTGGTGCGCGGTGGAAACTGCCCTGAAATTTTTATTAGTGTATGTGTGCATATTTAATTTGCACTGAGGTGTATGATGAGGTGTTGTTTGTTACACTTGCTGTCAAAATATTTAAGGGATGTGTCAAACTGAGTCTGCCGAGCCTAGTTGTCATGTCTATTTTATTATCTACTCTGTGCTTTCATTACTGAACATAAAACTGTCATGGAATGCAAGCTTAGTCGAAACTCGTTTACAAACTTATAGTTAGTGTCGTTACTTGTCAACTTAATTCCTTGTTCTATCCATTGATTCTGATATCGTTCACAATATCTAACCAGCATTATGTAAACATGATTGTGGATATATTAAATTGTTAATACCAGAAATTAAGATAGGGTTAGGCCACTGTAAACTGCTAGATTAATTTGAAATTTTAATACCTAGGCCCTCTTAGACATTTCCTAATTATATTATAATAAGGAACTACAATATCCGTCAAGTATTAATAAGTAAAATAAATCACTTATATAAATCTTTGGCAATTTATATTATTTAACATTTAACAGTCAATTAATTAAAAAACCGGCCAAGTGCGAGTCGGACTCGCGCACGATGAGTTCCGTACTTGGTAAATTGCGGTCTACGATAAAAAAAACAACTTACTAGATCTCGTTCAAACTAATTTTAGGTGGAAGTTTACATGGTAATGAACATCATGTTTTTTTTTTTAGTTTTATCATTCTCTTATTTTAGAAGTTACAGGGGGGGGGGGGGCACATTTTAACACTTTGGAAGTGGCTCTCGCACAAACTATTCAGTTTAGAAAAATTATATTAGAGACCTCAATATAATTTTTGAAGACCTATCTATAGATGCCCCACACGTATTGTTTCGACACGTTTTGTTTTGGGGGACCCCCAAAATTTATTGTTTTTTTTTCTATTTTTGTGTGAAAATCTTAATGTGGTTCACAGAATACATCTACTTACCAAGTTTCAACAGCTTAGTTCTAATAGTTTCGGAAAAAAATGGCTGTGACATACGGACGGACAGACAGGCTGACAGACAGACATGACGAATCCATAAGGGTTCCGTTTTTTGCCATTTGGCTACGGAACCCTAAAAACGTCACGTAACAAAAAAAAAGTATAGAAAGGAAACGGGACGGAGCCGTTTAAAACTCAAAACATTAAAAATGCTAATGAATTTGCATGGTATTCATCTTTGAGGAATGTTAATTTATATGCCAACTCTACGGTCTTCCTAGTATTACGAGTACTTCTCATTACCCTCAAACAAACTGTAGAGAGCATAAGTTAATTTGATCAGAGCAGAGATTACTCCACGATGCCGACTCGCCACTTAAAATCTGATTTGTTAAATTACTTATTTACTTAGCAATTTACTGTGTGGACGTCGAGGAAACAATGTACGGTAAACGGCTAAAAGGAAATTCTTTAGCATCGATATTAATCGCGATAGCATGGCTATTCTGTTAACGGATTGCAGCGGTACGTTGAATGGGGTCAATTATCAATACATAATAATAAATCTGTAGAAATGTAGTTTTTGTACATCGAAAATATTTCCAAAAAAAACATTTTACAAAAGAATACTACCGACTTCCAAATAAAAAAAACTACAAAGTGAAAAATAACTTTCTTTTTGGAAGTCGGTGTCTTTCTTAGGTACCAATTTTAGGCGTTATGGACACCGACTTCCAAAAAGAAAGTTATTTTAGGTTTTTCACTTTGTAGTTTTTTTTTTATTTGGATGTCGGTAGTATTTATTTGTAAAAAGTTTTTATTTTCACTTTTTAGTTGTACCTTCCTAGTTGTTGGTACCTGTAATGACAGAATAGATTACACGAATATCAAGAAACTTGAACATAACCGGTGAAATGAGAGTGTACCAAGGTGAACTGTATACATCTGCGTACCCCACTAGACTGTATTGGCGTGATGATTATTGATTTGTTCGACATGTAAAAGTGTTTGTATAAACCAACTTACAGAAATAAAATCATTTATCATTTATCATTTGATGTTATGTTATCAAATGGGATAAACAATAAACAGACATGCGATTGCAGCAATCCCGAGAGATTTGCCGTTATTTATTGAAGAGTTCTGTTGCATATCTTCGAAGTTCTTCATCAGATCTTCACCAAATTAAAATGGGATCAATTTCGGCAGATATTCTAAAAAAAAAGGAATTATCAGAATTGCTGCACAATTGACGGAGGTGAAAATACATTAAAAAAAACAATGTCGAACGTAGAACCTCCTCCTTTTTGGAAAGTTGGTTTAAAAATAGCCAGGGTGTTAAAGGATAACTAACAAAACCCATTTCCAGCATTTTTTTTTTCCTGTTTATCTTTTTGTCTCTTTATTTGTGCATGCATCACGTAAAATGTACGAAACTAATTTAAATAACTTTTATACATAAAAATAGTGCGTAACTTGAAGTATTACTTAGTTTTTGTATCATCGGAATCGGTTCACTCTATCAAAAGTTAGATGAATTTGAAGTGTTCAAGAAGTAAAATTAACACAACACTCACAATTTAGATATCCGGACATTTGAACTCCATATTCGATAGATGGCGTTGTGCATTTGAAGTCATTTTCTGATTGGCGATGTCTAACACGCGCGCGATTTTTTCTAGGGTAGGCAGGAAGGTAAGTAGGGTAGGGTAGGCAGTTGACGGGAGCGAAGCGGGCACAGCTAGTCGAAACTAAGTATGACAATATGTAACATTAAACAGGGCACGAAAAGAGTAGCATTCGGATCAATATGATGGTTATTTATAAAATTATGAAGACAGAGACATGAAAAATATCGGTGGCTTTTTAAAATTAATTGAGATACATTATATAACATCGCGCTTATTTTGTCTCGGAGAGCTAACCAGAGCCTATTGGTAGGTATACCCACATTTCACTTGCCCCATACCATAGGAGACGAACTTATTGCCGTCAACCGCAGTCTTATTACGTAAGAAACAGCAATCAGCAATCTTCGCATGACCAAACGCTTTGTCATAAAAGTCGGCATTACCTAAATTGTAGGTATGGTAGGTCCTACACAATCGTTTTGCTGATCGCTCGCTGTTTGGCAAATGCACTTATTTCTAAAATAAGAATAAGAATAAATTTATTTGATATGATTACATTCAAGCGGATTGAATTCCTAGATCTCACACTAGGATTCCCTGTGTCGTGAGATCCAGGCTCCTTCGTTCCGTTAACAATTTTATAAAAGGTACAATTTTAAATCTTAAAAATAGGTAAAGAAGAGTGTATGCATGGTGGTGTGATTTGTATCAGTTGAGTCGGTGTTATAAGAGAGTGTCTGTAAAATAACAGCAATAAACTCTAAAACTTCTGTATTGAAGAGCAACTGTTAAGCAAACATTGCTATCGTTTTGCTCTTGAAAGATACGTAATAAGCCTTCCGGACACAAGAAATGAGATTTCGGAAAAAAAATCTGTTGGGAAACACCAATAAAGCTTACTCTGACTAAAATGCATAGGCAAAATGTAATACTATTTGTTACAAGAATATTTATATAATTTACTACACATTCTTATAGGCCTTCCACCCGACTGCGCGACAGCAAAGGCTCATATTTTTAAGTTATTCTAACACGTCCTCAACAATAATTCATCATATCAGCCTAAAGACGTCCACTGCTGGACATAGGCCTCCCCCAAGCGTCGCCATATTGACCGGTCCCGTGCGTATCGCATCCAGCAGATCCCCGCAACTTTCACCAGGTCATCGGTCCACATACTAAGAGGCCTTCCAACACAACGTCTTCCGGTTTGCGGTCGCCGCTCCAGAACTTTGCTGCCCCATCGGCCATCCGTTCTGCGAGCAATATAATAATAATAATAATAATAATATCGTTTATTTATAACATAAGGCATATTTTACAGTAAAATATCTTAAAATATAAAAGAAGACAGTTTCTTATTTGCCTGAACTAGGTTGAACCTGTGTTTCAGGATATAAAGTGCTTAAAACTTATAATAATAATAAATTAACAAAGGGTATGGTATATGAATACTTAAATTAAAGACACAGCAAAACTATTATTTTGTTACAGTCAGGAGATCTTCTGTCTCTCCGTAAGATATGCTAAGTAGATGTTCAAGAATAGTCTTTTTACAGCTAAAATAGTTTAATTTATACATACTTAATTTTCTATTTAATCTATTGTACAGAAATGGGCCTAACATATATGCCCTATAAATCAACAATAAATCAAACAACTGTAAATGTAATGCAACATTTTACATTTAAATTAACTCACATAAACTTGGAAGTTCATTCACTGACAAAGACCAAAGATAATCCCTATAAGAAGTACAATCCAATCGTATATTTTGTTCAACTTAAATAAAGTAACACAAATATTTAATTATGCGTTATTTCAACACTTGAATGACAGCTTGAGAAACGTTCCTGATAACGTTGTTTAAATGAACATGTATATTTAAAAGATTAAGAGAGAACTTTACATGTAGCAGTCTTTTATAATACGGAATATTAAGCCGTTTAATTTTTTAATGCGCTGGAAGTTAAGTTGCGTCTACATCTGCTTATTTTATATGGGCATAGAACGCCGACTGAATTTCCTTAGTAAATTTTATAATTCGAAGTTTGGCTCTCGTTTATTTCAAAGTCAAAACGTTTATTGCGAACTAAGTGTATAATGTTGGTGTTATGTTATGTTTGTACTAATGACTTAGAAGCCTTTTACAAGCATTGCTTTGTTTTCCTCCTCCAATAGTGGACCAATTTAAAAGGTACGAGTACCTATTCCATAAACTGGAAAAGTAAGACATATACTATGCCCCTATGTTTTCCTTTTTTCATTTATATTATTAAAATTTGTACACTAAGCCTCTGTCGACAGCGCAATTTTGGACATTTTTTGAGGGTTCTAGAGATTCCAAAAAGGATCGTCATGTCATCAAAAAGGAAAACATAGGGGCATAGTATATATCTTTTATTCTTTCTCTTCAGTTTATGGAATATCTTTTAAATTAGTCCAATATTGGAGGAGGAAATAAGCAAGAGCCAAACCTCGAATTCAGACTTTTTACTTAGGAAATTCTGTCCGCGCTCTCTGCCCATATTTCCTCTTAATGACAGTGAGAAACGAAAAGAGTGAGAACCATGTTCCTATTTATAAAATTAATTAATTTACCTGTTAATTCTTTTAATACTTTATACCTGTACGTAGTACAGTGTGTAGTGCTTTTCTGGGTGCATGGTCTTCACATATTATATGAATTTATTATTGTAATTACTTATGCAAATATTGTAATACACATTTTTTTTAAAAAGTGTATGTATGGAGTTTCTTGTGCATTCTTCTCCATAACAATCTACTTTTCCGAATGCACGGTAGAATCAACTTTTATTACTTGTACATGTTAATTTGTGTATGACGTACAAAAGTGCCGCTTTTTAGCCTAGTTGAATAAATATATTTGACTTAGACTTTAATGTACCGTTGAATGCGGGTGACAACAGAGAATTTCATTAGACTGATGCTTACCAGTCAATAAACCAGGGGATCTAAGTTGTGTTAGTGCCTAAACGATTCCAATTAGGTACATAGCATGGACATAATATTTAACATTTATTTCTTTTCTCTTACAATAAGGCTAGTATAACACAGCCCACGAAGAGCATTTAACCTGCGAAAAATGGTAACACAAAGTGTACGGTTGATTCAGGACAAAAATAAATGTTTTATAATTTTATACTTTCAAGCTGCCTATTTTTATGCAGTCCATCTCTCTTTGGCTTCGTCTAACCGCTGGTGCAGGCGCAATACGATTCAATAGTGATAAGAAATTAATAGGGGATGTTGTTATGTTACCTCCGACTACTGGGAAGTGCAGAAACGTCACTCAAAGGGTCACACATACCCAATTGTGCACACGCCAGGTTAATATTACCTATGTGTGGCATTCTACACACATCTTAAGGAAAGTACAGGCTTTAAGATCTTGAGTCTCGCTTAAATTATAAACCTTCGATTTTCGGTAATTGATTGTTATTAGCTTTATTGCCTTTCAAATTAAACGTCTCGGGTTATCCAAAATGGTTACATTTTGATCAAAAGCCAAACCCATGTCCAGCCACGTGACTAGAAGTACTAAAATAATTTTTATTAATACTAACTGGCGGCCATTTTAATACGAGTTATTTGTGGACGATAAAAATCCCTTGCAAATTGTTTAACGATACTAAAAAATTATACGAATTGATATTATAAGCGAATAAAAATTTAATTATTTTAATTACATGCTAATTTAAATGCTTGATTTTTTATTTTTTCATCGTCTTTTTGACATAATAATAACGGCGTTTTGTTAATAAAATATTCAAGTAAATCTAACAATGGCTTTTAGTCGTCTATAATTATAATATACACTAGGCAATTTAGTGATTTTACATTCTCTTTTCATTAGAATTGGCTACTAACTTAATTTGTTTTAATTAAGTTATTAAAGGCAATGATTTTATTCTTTGTTTCTATTTAGAACGAAATTGGCCTTAGAACTCTACGAGTGCCTATATAATAGATACATTTATGGCAGAATACCATGCGCATACCATGAACCGCCAAGAGAACGAACAAATCTATCCTTGATCAACTAGGCATAAAAGACAGACTAATCACGCTCTGCTACCGAAGGATTCTTAGCTACTTTGGTCACATTGTCCGTCGGGAACCAGACAATCTAGAGAAGTTGGTAGTAATAGGCAAACACCTCGGGGCCGGTCACCTAACCACTGGTCAGACCAGGTAACGCCATCACTGGACTCTCTTTTACAAAAACCCTTAGAGAAGCTGAGAACCGATTGAAGTGGAAGAACATCGTGCATAAAGCTTCGAGGGTTTTTCAGGGACACGACCTTCAGTAATGAAGAACGCGACCAAAAAGATGGCAGAATACAGAAAAATACGCACAGGATATCATCAATACAATTATAAAGCCACAACCACACTGTCTCTCCGTAATCGTAAAACCTACCTACCTACCGCAATATGCAACTCTTTTCATACCCACATCGCAGACCAATTAGTCCCATCAAATGAAAATGAAACAAGTATGAAAATAAATAACACAAATAATTACATGCTACAGTAACACGGTCATAAAACCGACTTTAAAACCGAGTAATTAAAAGCCAATGACAGCGCCAGTTAAACAAGATAAAAATGCAATAATTTAAATCATTTACAATCAAGTTTTAAATGCGAAATTAATTATGCTGAATATTTTATTGAGCGATAAGGACGGGTTCAGCTCACACCAAGATGTCGCGTGATGTGACTTCATGTGACGCTGCACGCACTTTATAACACGCTTTTTTAAAGATAGACTGCAGAGCACAGATATAAATCTGACTCGATAACGCGATTGTATGTACTTCGCGTGTCAAAAATCGGAGTGAAATTACGATCAATGGTCGTACTTTGAGCTTTTCATTTAGCATTATCGGCACCAGAAATCTGCCTAATTATGCCATTTTGAGATTTATATTGGTAATTGTATAAACTGTATAGAAAAAAACCGGCCAAGTGCGAGTCGGACTCGCGCACGAAGGGTTCCGTACCATTATCGCAAAAAACGGCAAAAAGATCACGTTTGTTGTATGGGAGCCCCACTAAAATATTATTTTTATTCTATTTTTAGTATTTGTTGTTATAGCGGCAACAGAAATACATCATCTGTGAAAATTTCAACTGCCTAGTTATCGCGGTTCATGAGATACAGCCTGGTAACAGACAGACAGACAGACAGACGGACCGCGGAGTCTTAGTAATAGGGTCCTGTTTTTACCCGTTGGGTACGGAACCCTAAAAAGATGACCGAGGCATTGGAAATGTTTTCTTTCATTGGTAAGTAAATTTGTTTTTAAATTGTGTGTGAAAAAGTGTCACGCTTGGTTTTCAAACAGATGTAGGGACTTGCGGTATCTAGTTAGATTTATGTCTGTGCTAAAGAGTATTGTGGCTTCGGCGTCACTGCCGCGGCGACAGAGCGAAAGTATTTTCTAGCTACTACCAACGTTGTTGCCAGCGCAAACCATTCCAGACTATAATCTACATCTGTGGCAAATTACATCCAGATCCGTTTAGCCGTTCTGGCGTAATTGAGTTACAAACATCCAACCAAAATTTCGCTTTTATAAGTTACTAGCTGTTGCCCGCGACTTTGTCTATAATAATAATAATATATAATAAGCTATTTATTTACAAAAATACAAAATATTACAACTATTACAATCACTAACATCTAATCCATTTCATGCAGTAAGAAATGACATAAATTATCTCACTATAATTATAACAAATACGAGTATTATATTTATAGACCCTATGATTCCATTATATCTACATTACAATCAATCCAATCGATTTCATTAAAAACTTCGTCTACGTAACATTATTCATTAAAAAGTCTTTTTTTATATCGCGCCATAATATTATTGGGTCGCCTTACTTGAGAAATTATTAGTTCACCATACAAACTTCCATCCCCCTGTCCACCGACCCCCTATGTCCTTTCCAGGTTCTCAAACTATCTCCAAACCAAATTTCATTCAAATCGATTAAACGGTTTAAGCGTGAACAGGTAACAGACAGACAGACAGAGTTCCTTTCGCATACTCATGAAGAAGGTTTTCAACGAGATTGGGGTGGAGTAGGTTACCTAGGGGACCACAAAAGATCCCAATGCGTCGAAGTGTCTGAGTTATTTCTCGGCCAATCCACAAGATAAGATAAGATATTTTCGCATTTATTTATAATATTAAGTTTGGATGTATTGGACAGTATTCGAGTGAAGCGACACTGACGCGTCAACAATAGATTGTCCAAATACTACTTTTAAGGTAGACTTCCGTGAACAGTGGCTCCGGCATCACTGAAGCCGCGTCAGTGCCACAGGGTTAGTTACGCCGGAGCCGCTGTGACGTCATGACACATACATGATTTTAAAGTAAAAGTTGCGCAACATAAAGTGGTCAAGCGCAAGCCTAACAAACATAAAAAAACATACGTTGCACAGAAAACATACCGCTCGAATTACGAACATACAGTTCGAATTTTTTAGTTCCACTGATTCTTTTTAGACAAAAATATATAAAGTTCTAATATATTACATCACTACCTAAAGGGGATATATACGCCCCAATGTTAACGCAGTACTGGCTGTGCGCCCGCTCGATGCCAAAATATCAATATTTAACTCCTATTCAACCTCCTTTTGTTTGCAAAATATTATTTGATTCATATAAGCTATTTCATTTATGAAGAAATTCCAGCCATCAATTTTTCTGTGTAAAAATATTTTTATACTTCCAAGTCATTTTGGAGGAGTTTCCAAAAGCTGCGAAAACATATCGTGTTGTAATTTTTTTTTAAAGCAAACCTATTAGTTACACGATAAAAACCTTGTTTAAAAAAAATGTACATGTATTAATAATAAATATATATTATTTTCAAACCTAAGTAACTTAGCCGTTACTAAGGAGTAAGGAGCTCTAGAAAGTTACCGTTTTACGGCACTTAAGCGGTTGAAGGCCCTAAAAAAGTGCGTGCATCATCGCGTCTCAGTGTATGCTGACCCTTATTCAGTTTACATACCGCAGCAGAACTTGATCTCTCGTGACACGTGACGGTTTAATATTGCCAATTAATTATAAATTATCTGTGTTTCGTTAATTAATTAATTGGGGCAAGCCTATGAGAACATTTAGATCGTTCATGTTCACTAGTTTATCTTTAATCCTGATACCTACCTACAGCGGTAGTTATGTTGCTTGCGAACAGATGTTGTGTTGCTTATTTTATTTTGTGTTTGTGGACGACTGAAATCCTATTACCAGGTGCGGATCCAGGATATCTCTCAGGGAGGGGCAAATGTCGCACTCTAGTGGCGGGAGAAGATCATTGAAATAAATGCTGTTCCTACATTTTTACACGACTGCCCAAAAAAGGAGTGATATGTCTTCAGGGTTAATGTATGTTTTTAATCATATTTATAGTCCTTAGTTTTATTTTACAGTATTTTTTTTTATGAAATAAAATTTAAAACCATAGTGACAAATTTTTGAACTTGCATAGATAGAAACAGTTCATGTTTTGATCATTTTTTACAGAAACAAGATCAACTTGATTTTCTGAACATTATACAATTATAGAAGTATTTTTGCCATTATATCCCATTATATTAAAAGCCTTAGATGATTGTGAACCTAGAATGAAAATGTTAAATTGCGTAGCCATAAACTCCAGACTGTTACCCCCCTTCCGATGATGATGATAATTTATCAATATCTAAGTAACTACCCACAAATAAAAATATAGATTAAGTTATCTTTATATTTAAAATAGATTATTTTTTTTTTTGTCAAATTTCTAGTTCCAGACTCAGTTTCGTCAAGGCCCAGAGTGGTGGGGGGAAGCAAATGCCCACGTTGCCACCCCTTGTATCCGCACCTGCCTATTACAAGCCTGTTATTTACTTGTAAACTTATATTACTGTAAATTAAACCGATTTTATTTTTTGCCCACTGTAATACACCTGTTCTGTATGTATAACCACATACCTTGTTATTTGCTCATTTCTGAAGCATCTTCGAGTATACTTGGTAATAATAAAATAATAACTTGACGCAGAAGTAACTCGAGTATGTCTGTTTTTTATGTTTATTTGTTTGAACCGCTTAAGGCGATATATACGCCCCAATGTTAACGCAGTACTGACCGTGCGCCCGCTCGGAGCCAAAATATCAATATTGAACCTCATTATGAACAGTTTTGTATTCAAAATGTTATTTGATTTACTTAAGCTATTTCAGTTATGAAGAAATTCCAGTCATAAATTTTTCTGTGTAAAAATATTTTTAAACATTCAAGTTGTTTTGGAGGAATATCCAAATGTTGTGTTGTAAAAAATATCGTGTTGTTAATTATTTTCTTAAAGCTAAACTATTAGTTACACGATAAAAACCTTGTTTTAAAAATAATGTACCTGAATCAAAAATAAATGTATATAATTTTCAAACCTTTTAACCTAGCCATTACTAAGGAGTCTGTTTTAGAAAGTAACCGTTTTAAGGCTCTTAAGGTCTATCCACACATATCAGGGCCGTGCCCGTGACATGGACAGAACGTGCCCCGTCAGGGGCTCAAAAAAATATCGTTGTGTTGGCCGTGCACGGGCCAGTGACGAAGCTTCAATTATTGGGCCCGGCCCTGTCACGTCCCGGGCACGGCCATGATATGTCTGGATAGACCTCAAAGCGGTGGAAGGCCCTTAACCAATTTTGATAAATTTTAATATGGAGCTGATTGGCCACGGAAAACGACATAGGATACTTTTTGTACCGGGAGTAAGTTCCCTTGGAATAATTTCCTACTGTAACGCTGGCGAAGACGAGAAGCTAGTTGAACATAAAAAATAATCTAGGCAGCTAACAATCGCCCTCAATTTTATCTCGACGAAATCGTTGCAATCTCGTCGGCTCAAATCATTTATCGTCCAAAGCCATCAATATCGTTGCTCAAAGTTATTGAATTACCGATGATGTGCTTACAATGTGTGTGTTTGTTCGTTTTGATTAATGCTGCTCGTCTGATGAATGGTTGACTGATTGACCTACATCATTGAATCTTCAGAGAATCGTCTTTATGTTCAGTGATTCATAATTGGTTGGAATTTATTATGGAAATAATTGAAAAATAATGATAGCCGTAAATTTTAAACAATTTTCTGCAAATATTTCTCGTTTTGACCATTTTTAGGGTTCCGTACCCAAAGGGTATAAACGGGACCCTTTTACTAAGATTCCGCGGTCCGTCTCTCTGTCACCAGGCTGTATCTCATGAGCCGTGATAGCTAGACTGTTGAAATTTCCACAGATGATGTATTTCTGTTGCCGCTATAACAAAAAATACTAAAAAACAGAATAAAATAAATATTTAAGTGGGACACCCATACGACAAACGTGTTTTTCTTTTCCGTTTTTGCGATTATAGTACGGAACCCTTCGTACGCGAGTCCGACTCGCACTTGGCCAGTTTTGTATACATTGTGTTCTTTACTTTGCCTGAAATCAATACCATGTGATTAGATAACAGATCTACGAAATCTATGTAGGCAGACATTTCAATAAAATATAATCATGTAAATATTTTAATTTAGCATAACAAGCAAGATTAAAATAAAGGCTTACGGCATCTGCCTAATAAGTACAATAACGACCACAATATAAATATAATTGAATTTTATGTTATGTTTACAACAAACGCTTCATGTAAAGATAAGACTTGACATTTTAGAGGAAAATACATAACTAAGACGACCAAAACCTGCCTAAAATAAACGAAAAAGTATATTATAAGAATATTTATTAACACCTATTGCGATAAAATAGACATTAGTCACATTATGTGGGCTCCATCTCTAACGTAACCAATTTAAATGAGACCACATTTATTTTTAAGAACACTTTTAAATTCAAATTAATAGCCAGCTACCGGTCGTGTTTTTCTAACACAGAGGTCCTAAAATGTTTTTCGAAGACATCTAATTTAAATATTTATTCGGCGTCGGATAAAGATGGATGTCATTCGTCTATTACCCACGTACGCTCGATGGTCCTAAATAAGATGGATCGAGATCGGGCGATTTATATCAATTTGTAAACGATTCCTTGCTATCCTTTTCCGTTTGATCTAAATACCTAGTAGAATTTGTCTTGTTTATGCAACCTTCTAACGTACATAAAACGGGCATTTCTTAAATGACCAGTAGGTAGGCAAAAAAAAATGGTAGATAGGCATTATTCCGTATAAAACTTACGTGATGTAAACTGTCAATCCCTAACATCAGAGGAAAGATAGCTCACTTCAATCTCACTTCTCCATTTTAACATTGAAAACGTTCACAGAATAGGGCTCCTACGTTCTTTGTTTGGTATTCACATTTTTAAAATAAGAATGTGATTTTGGTGGCAAGCGTAAAGATTATTTTTATGTGCCAATAATTCTTGTGAAGGATCACGTCTTAATCTTTTTAGCTTCCAATGTATTTAAATTTAGATTTATTTTAAAAGATCTTCTCAGTTTTTATAGGTTTAAAGATTACGTTGGATTTACCTAAAATATTCTTAGTTAGATACTGTAAAATTGTCTGGATATAGTCTTTGCCTATGTATGAACTGCGCAGACAGAATATGTGTTCTTGTTAGATGGTTTTTTATCCTTTCGTTATCCGTCTCCAAGGCTTAAAAAGATTGCAGATCGTAAAGATAAATGCTTACTTTTATTTTATGACAATAATAGAAAATTTTATTTGGCATCGTTAAAGCACAAGAAGGCTCTCGGCATTCCTGCATGATAATAAATTTTTCAGAAAATTTTATTGCATTCAATGATAGACTCTGCAACAGTACAGCGCACATCGTAAGTGTAGGTAATGTACTTCATGATTATTGCTCTCGTTAGTCTTGCATTTCTTTTCAGATGCTTTTATTACTTTCAATGATAGACTGCACTCGTGGCTAAATAATAAAAGCCACTCAAGTTAATCTTCCAGGTTAAGCTGAAGAGTGAATGGGTTTTTTCTAGGCAAGCGTACTTCACCGTCGACCACATCATCGCTTACCATCAGGTGAGATAGTGGTCAAGCGCAAGCTCATGCATACTGCGCTACCACGGGGAGATAGAGCAGTAATGTGGGACTCTAACCCACTAAAACTCCACGGTGTCCTCCTGTGCCGCTTATGGCGGGAACACGGGCACGCGTTAGCACTCACCGTGAACCCGCCGCGGCCGTCCGTCACCAGACCAACCTCGGGGGAGTACCCCACATCACCCGGCGCACCAGAACACGCTGTGCGCCGTGACCACCAAGTGCAAGCCTACAGACAATAAAAAAAAGCTACGCTCACCGAGGTCGGCCCGTGGATGGGTGATCATCCATTAAATTACTAGACATGATGCACGACCATGTTGTGGAGGATAGAAAGATGCTCTTTATAAAATTTTTGCTGACCCCCGCGGCTTCGCTCACTTCAACTGGCTACCTACCTACCCTACCCTACATACCCTATCGTACATATTTACCCTGCCCTAGCTACCTATCTACCAATTTGTTAAACTATTTATTTGAATAAGAATTAATACTGCAATACGAATGTTCCCAATTTTTGTTTCAACCGGCGACCTAATTAAATTTTAGAACACAAAAACTGCTATTGTGACTTAACTATGAGTACCTTAATCATGTAGTATATAATTTTTATGTATCACCCATAGTTTTCTCAGCGCACGCCAAATAATGAATTTCATAGGCAAAATTTTGCGACTTTGGGTTACATTATTGCAATTTTCATAAGGAACTCTAATTTTTTTGAAAATAAATTATAGCCTATGTTACACGGGAATAATGTAGCTGCATATGAAAGAATTTTTAAAATCAGTCCAGTAGTTTTGGAGCCTATTCGGTACAAAAAAAAAAAACAAAAAAAAAATCCTCTTTATAATATTGGTATAGATAAGACTGAAAACACACACATTTGTATACCATTAGACAGAAAACCGAACCCAACCCGCAAAATTGATAGACTCTGCTAATGAATAACTCAAAAATTCAATCAAGTAACCTACTCCGATTAATTGAACCACATTAAACAATGCTCTTTTAAATCCTGTCCACAGTTCGACTTTGCTCTCCAAAGCTAATGAGTTTTATTTTTTTAGCTAATCTACTAGCCGGTTGGATCAGTGAGTGCAAAGTGTTGTATCGAGAGGGACAAAATGGCGATTGACGGCAGGGAGTCGCGTTCCGTCGCGAGCTCGCAGCACTCTGCCAAATGCTCTTCGGATCCGGATTTGCTAGCTATCCGGATATACGAGCGAACATGTTGACATTTACACCGTGGCGTAACGTTTGGATAATGCCACAACGCGGTAAAATAAATCGTCGTGTTTCAACTTTTCAGAGTGTCATGGCAACCGTAAAACAGAAGTATGATGACTAACAGAGTAAAAACAAAATGGCAATATTTCAGAAAATAGGCTACCTTTTTAACCAAATTCGCAAAAAGGAGGAGGTTATCAATTCGACGATTTTAATGGGTGAACCGATTTTAATGTTTTTTTTATTTGAAAGCTGGTGCTTGTCATGTGGTCCCATATAAATTTCATCAAGATCTGATGAACAACTTCGGAGATATATATCAGAACTCTTCAATAAATGACGGCAAGTCACTCGGGATAGCTGCAATCGGATGTCTGTTTATTGTTTATATCATTTCATATCATAACATCACGCTAGCACGCTGTAAAGGGG
Organism: Orthosia cruda; assembly: GCA_964057195.1. Classification (NCBI taxonomy): domain Eukaryota; kingdom Metazoa; phylum Arthropoda; class Insecta; order Lepidoptera; family Noctuidae; genus Orthosia; species Orthosia cruda. The sequence goes on along the minus strand of OZ059836.1, from coordinate 15,855,308 downwards.
TACGCAGGTGTGAACAGTTCACCCTGGTATACTCTAATGCCACCGTTTTTGTTTAAGTTTTGTGTTTCTGGGTAAATGTATTCTCGCTTCACTTTGGAGAATTGGTTCTTTATTTACCACAACTAAAAAGTGAAAAATAAAAAATCTTTTTAACAAAAAATACAACCGACTTCCAAATAAAAACACTACAAAGTGAAAAATAACTTCAATTTCGGAAGTCGGTGTCAAAAAACGAAGAAACCAAAACAGGAACACCGATTGCCGAAATTGAAGTAATTTTTCACTTTGTAGTGTTTTTATTTGGAAGTCGGTTGTATTTTTTGTTAAAAAGTTTTTTTATGTGTCACTTAGTTTCGAAAAATCACGCTTAGTTTGAAAATTGTCGACGCTTTCCATGATTTAAAAGAAGCTAATGACAGAGCTATCCAGGAGATTTCATACAGATCGGACAATATTTTGCATCAAATCGACACAAGAGGAAGAAGAGCCACGAAAATTAATTTCAAAGCTTTTGAATACTCAAGTATCCTTATTAAACTCCTCAATTCTAAGAAAATATGTAGGTCATTTACCAGTACAAGACCTGCAAGTAGTTTGTTTTCTTGCAAAGTTTCACGTATCCAGAAGTTACGAGGTAATCGCCCGCAACTTCGCTGATGTAATACACTGAATAAAGTATACTTCATGAAAGCTAACTTACAAACATCGAAGAAGAAGCTGTAGAAGCAAAAATTACTGGAAACTTGCCCTATGTTTTATAGTTGTTATATCTTTTTAGAACCGATCCAATAGATGTTCCAACTTAGGTTAATAATCATCCTAGGTTGCTTTAGGCAATATCGCTTACTACAATTTCGGCTTCAAGAAAAAGTTCTAAATAATATATTAATTATTTTGTAACTTTAAAAGAAAAAAGAAAGAAAAGAAAAGATATATGAATATAAATGTGGATGGATGGAGAGGGAGGGGACGGCCAAAGAAAAGATGGATGGACTGTGTGAGAAAAGGACTGGACTGTGTGGATATGAAAGAAAAGGGAGTCAGTGATAGCGTGACGGGGAACAGGACGGTATGGAAGAGGAAAACGTGTTGCGCCGACCCCAAGTAACATGGGACAAGGGCAGGAAGATGATGATGATGAACTTGAAAAATACATCAGATGGATCAGAACCAGTTAAAATGTTAATTAAAGAGCAAGATTGAACTATAAAATACAAATTAATGACAGTATTCCGTTTGTTAAAAAAGCTGTAGAATGGGACAATTTTTTTTCTTTCTATCTGAAAGTAAAGAAAAAGAAAAAGTGTTTATTTGTCACAAAACGACATACAATATAAGAACATGCTTATGCTAAACCCTTGCCAATAGTATTAGTACTTAAATTGAGTTAGTAAAGACGAGAAATAAATCAAACAATAATAACATATACTACCTACATTTTGTTTATAACAGAAGATAAATAGGGTGAAAAAGATGCCAGGCAGATGCATGTCGTGATTGTAGCAAGAAGGCTTCCACTCAGCATAATGCTGTGCCGTGGAGGACCCACAGCAAAGATTTTTAGTGGTCGCCTATCTAGGGGTCTTTAAGTTAAAAGTGAATAGGTTATTTGTAGGCAAGCGTATTTCACCGTCGACCACATCATCGCTTACCATCAGGTGAGATAGTGGTCAATCGTGAGCCTAAAGAATACAAAAGAAAAAATAGTTCCTGATACGCAACGGTGTAAAAATGTACCAACATTAAATCTTTAAGGATTCGGGAAGTTGCATCGGTACACAGTTCTATGACTATAACAGGGAAATACTCTTACGTGATTGATTGCTCTTTTTACAGAGTTATTCCTGTATCGGAGAAAAAAACTGGGTTAGGGGACGCACTTCCGTATGTTTGTTGAGCGAGCCCATTACTACGTGTCGACAAATGCGTTCGTGTAATGATATGTGTACTAGCGGGGATTATATCGATTTTCCTTGTGTGTTCGTCTATATTGCTGCTTATTTACTTGGTGAATATTATTTCTTATGATTTTTTAAAAACTAGATCATACGAATAATTTAATAAATTCATTATTTCGACCAGGGTTACCGATATAGCCCGAAGAATTGCCAAACTTAAGTGGCAGTGGGCAGGGCACATTGCTCGCAGAACGGATAGCCAATGGGGCAGAAAAGTTCTGCATTGGCGACCGCGAACTGGAAGACATTGCGTTGTAAGGTCTCCCACCAGGTAGACCGATGACCTGGCGAAGGTTGTGGGCATCCGCTGGATGCGAGACGCACAGGACCGGTCAATGTGGCGACACTTGGGGGACGCCTATGTCCAGCAGTGGACGTCTTTCGGCTGATATGATGATGATTATTTCGAGTAACCATGAGACGAATAAACGAGTGTAGACGAATATTTGAATACAAATAAATAAAGCAACGATCCACAATGCAGCAGCAGTTCATTAAATTCCAGTCCGTTAAATTAGAGTTACTTTAGCTATTGGAGATTAATTATATATCTTAACAATACTTTAAAAATTGTTTAAGGAATCGGATAATTAGATAATTCTTAACTAATCCCTGTGCCAATTAGGCCGCGCGATCTTTGCATAGCTCTAAAAACCGAGCCCTCTCTAAATTTTTCCGCTAAGGATTCGCCTGCTTCCAGCCTTCCACAGATAATAAATTAATCCCTACGCCATGTACTTTGTCAACACAGATTTATTCACCCTTGTATGTTTAAAACTAATCACAAAAGGCAATAAATACCTTAGAGGTTACATATTTGGATCGTCGAATACCCCTGTTGGTCAGACACGCCACTCCCGCGCAGGTAAGTGAAGTTGCGTGTACCGCTGTCAAATAGAACTATTTTATTGCGGTTTTTATTCGTAAAACAATTTAAATTTAACGAGAGCGCTTCGGTTAACATCGGGAACTTAAGCATTGTTTTGTTTTTAGCGACGGTTTTTGTTTTTGTTTTCGTAGTTTGTGAAGGACGGAGTTAAGGGATTCTTTGTTTTTTTTATGGTGATTGTATTAAATTGGTCAGTCAGATATGAATGTGATTTTGTTTATGTCATTTATTGCACATAAAACTATAATAAACCAGACTTTAGATCATTTTATCTTTTTGAAAATCATTGTATTCATGAAAATACCGTTCAAAACCATTTTTATTTAGCATGAATAGGTATCGAACTTAATCATATTGCCAGGATCACTCCAACATTCTATATTTATCTGTCACACCCATCTGGTTAAATTAGCCAGCTAATTGGATGCCTAGGACGTTCATTAAACGACAGCAGCCAATTAAATGGCTTAAGGACAAATAGCCAAGTCATTTAGCGCTACGTTTAACCACATGGCTAAATGTCATGTATTAATTTAGTTAAATTGGACATTGATGAATTTGTTAGGGTGACTAGATAGTTTAGACTCAAATATTTTGCGAAAACTTGCAAAAGACATGGAATTATTTAGCACCTCCATGTTTATATACTATTTTGACAATATCACACTTTAATAGCACACAAGAACGAAAAATAACATTCACGGTTTGCGCGGTTGACGTTATATTTGTTTTTGTGACTACTAGCGCCGCAGCGCTGCCTGAACTTAAAAGGCTGCCTTTCAATACGCCAAGTTGTTAAATGTTGAATGATTCTAATTCAATTAACAATCGGCCTAGGCATCCACTTGCGTTTAATGAACGGTCTAGGTGTCCAATTAGCTGCCTAATTTAACCAGATGGCTGCGACATATCCAGCAGCAGGACAATATTTCCCGAAACAAAATACATTTAAACTTTTTTATTTTAATTGTTTTATTCAGGTAATATTCTAGTAATTTAATCTCATTATCCTGATCTCACATACTAAAGTAGGTACATACAAGCTTTTCGTTAAAAGCTGTACTTAAACACGGCACTTACAAAGAAACTTAATTTTTATGTTCACATAAAACTACTTACAAATAGTAGGTTAGTTGAAATCAGGCAATAAACTTAGCTGGAATGTAAAGCCGTGTAGATTATAGTAAAGCTGCCTTCTATTATGATAAGAGGTTCTTTATAGACGAAGCGTCCATCATTTTTGAGGATAATTCTAATGTACTCGTAGGTACTGTGATAGATCTCGTCTAGGTACACTCAGCAAATCTGTTAGGTTTACAGGACACTCCAACATAGACGTTAGTGTGCGTAAAATCAACGGGTGTATTACTTCTATTTACTAGTGTTTTATTTTTTAATAACGCTGTCCACTCTAGGAATGTTTTTGTGTCCTGACTGACAATAAATAAGGATACCTGTATCTTAAAATCTACTTACTAACGTGTTTATTTATATCACTAATAAATAAATTACCCACTTGAGTATCAAAAATAACGTTTACTCTTGTCCATCATCATCATCATTTCAGCCGAAAGACGTCCACTGCTGGACATATGTCTCCCCCAGGCGTAGCCACATTGACCGATCCCGTGCGTCTCGCATCCAGCGCCTTCCCGCAACCTTAACCAGGTCATCAGTCCACCTAGTAAAAGACCTTTCAACGTATCGTCGATTCTTGTCCAACTTAGAATATTTGTCATGCACAAAACTTTATAATTTGTAATAATAATTTTAAAAAAGCTAGTCAATAAATATAGTGGATTTCTTATTAAAAATTGTTTAATTTTTAGTTCAATATATATTTCTCCAACAATGTTCTTAATATGAACTAAATTACAAAAATATTTTTTTTAGGAAAATGAAAAAAAAATGATTTTAATATGCAAAAAGTTAACGCGTTGGTGAGATTCGATCCTAAGACCTTTGATTTATCAAACGATTGCTTATACACTCGTGCCATGGGACCAGTTAGTTACATAGCTAAATTTATGCTTCATATTCTTTGATTCATAAATATTGTGAAGCAAACACTAATAAATAGGCGAAGTAATACACCCGTTGATTTTACGCACACGAAACATCTATGTTGGTGTGCCATGTAAACCTATCAGATTTGCGTTGTGTACATAATATGATCATGATTTGTTCCAATCTTAATTATAACTTCAGCTGAAAGACATCCACTGCGGGTCATAGCCGTCCCCAAAGTACTGCCACATCTACGTTTAAAATTAAACATTATGTCAGTCTTACTCGGTTTGGATTCACTTGATTTTTACACGACTTGGCCAAAAACGGAGTGAATATTTTTACCACAGCATTTAGGTACAGACATTTACATAAAACGACAATTTGTGTTAAGCCTTACAGAATATTAACGTACCTTTTTTAAAAGCAAATGTTAGAAACCGAATAAAAATCCTTTTTACCCAATAAAGGTCAGAATAATCAACAAAAAATGGCTGCAGATACTTTAAAACTGGGTTAAATTAAGCACTTATAACTAGTTCAAACAAGATTAATACCTGTCCCAGAAAACTTTTCAATTTAGCGCTCTGATTCATAGCGAAATAAAAAGCTTTAATTGAATTCAGTTTTTGCTCATTTTTTTAAGTCTTATTAATGTATAATAGCTATTGAACAGCTGGTAAAGATCTGCCTATACGTAATAATTTTAAATAAAACTTTTTCTAAAAATATACAACCGACTTCGAAATAAAAACACTACAAAGTGAAAAATAACTTCAATTTCTGAAGTCGGTGTTCTTGTTTTTGTTTCTTCGCTTTTTGACACGACTTCCGAAATTAAAATGATTTTCTCTTTGTAGTGTTTTTATTTCGAAGTTGGTTGTAATTGTTTGTAAAAAAATCTTATGAAATGGTGTAAACAATAAACAGACATGCGATTGTAACAATCCCGAGAGATTGTCCGTCATTTGTTGAAGAGTTCTGTTGTAGGTATATCTCCGAAGTTCTTTATCAGATCTTGATCAAATTAAATGGGACCACATGAGAAGCAACAGCATTCACATAAAAAAATCAAAATTGGTTCACCTAGTATCAAGTTCTGAGGTAAAACACATTAAAAACCCGGCTAAGTGCGAGTCGTATTCGCACACGAAGGGTTCCGTAGTACTATTACCGGGCCAAAGATCGCGTTTGTTATATGGGAGCCCCACTTAAATATTTATTTTATTCTGTGTTTACTATTTGGTGTTATAGCGGCAACAGAAAAAAAATCAACTGTCTAGCTATCACGGTTCATGAGATACAGCCTGGTGATAGTACGGACAGTGCGACAGGACCCGTTTTTACCCTTTGGTTATGGAACCCAAAAAAAAATAGAGCCAAAGAGACAACCACCTCCTTATTGAAATCGGTTAAAAACTAGCTTTGCCCATGGTTTCCTTCCCGTTACCTAGTATAGATTAAAAGTCTATGATACTTAGAGATAATTTAGTTTTCTATCAGTAAAAGAATTTTCATATACCTTAAACAAACATAATAAAATAATAGTAGTCTTTCTTTCTTTCTTCTTCTTTTCGTGTGAGGTGTGGCCACCTCTGGTGTCAGAGTTAATTAAGCCGCCTCTGGGAATCCCCACAGGCCTCTGACTTGGCTATTTCAGACTTACATTATAACTCTATAAGTCCAGGTTTCCTCACGATGTTTTCCTTCACCGTTGCCTGTGATGTCCAAGATTAACTTAGAAAGTACATATGAATTTGAAAAATTCACATTGGTACTTGCCCGGATTCGAACCTACGACCTCAAGCACGACAGGCGAGGTCTTAGCCACTGGGCCACCACGACACTTATAATAGTAGTTAAATATAATCATGTATCAGATTTTTTTCAAAAACTCCTTTAAACGCGAGTTTATCAATAATAAAAAATAACCGGTATTGCCTTCTGTAATAGGGGTTAAAAAACATACTGAAAATGGCAGCGCAAACTCGATTTCGTGATTCAATATAATTTTGTACCCGAAATCAACATGAACAGAGTCACAAGTAAGCTAGACTCCCCACTATAACATGCATGTGAAAGAAAAAAACGACACTTTGCAAACAACTGGTGATCAACAAGATAGCATAATGTTATTAGTAAATAATCCCACTGATATTAATCCCCTTGCCCCTTTTATGATACACCTGGGACCTGATGGGATGGACTATTCATAGTCCGGACTAATGATGCCGTATTTTAGCTAGAATGTCACTATCTGACTAAATCATCTTTTGGGTTATAGACGATAAAAAAAACCGCGAAATAATAAATATCGATGCTGTTTACTGTACCTGTAACTTTTGTTAAGAAATTATTGGAAATAAACATTATTATTATGTCGTTTTTTTAATCTTTGTTCTTTTTTTAATATATATTTCATTAAAAAAACATTTAGAAATAAAAAAATTAAGACCCACCGGTATCAGGAACAGGGTCTAAGCACCGGTCAGAGCTCCAGCTCAAGCTCTTATTATTATTGTGAATAGGCACATTGTTAGTTTCAATCAATTACTTAATCTTATGATAAATATGATTGGAAGCGTTTTTATTTTTTATCCGGAATCTATTGATCATCATCATCATCATATCAGCCGAAAGACGTTCACTGCTGCACATAGGCCACCCCCAAGCGTTGCCACTTTGACCGGTCCCGTGCGTCGCGCAACCAGCGGATCCCTGCAAACTTCATCAGGTCATCGGTCCACCTGGTGTGAGGCCTTCCAACGCAACGACTGTCGGTTCGCGGTCGCCACTCCAGAACCTTTTTGCCCTATCGGCCATCCGTTCTGCAAGCAATGTGCCCTGCCCACTGGCACTTAAGTTTGGCAATTCTTCGGGCTATTTCGGTAACCCTGGTTCTCTTGCGGATCTCTACATTTCTGATTCGATCACGCAAGGAAACTCCGAGCATAGCCCTCTCCATTGCCCTTTGAGTGACTGTAAGCTTTCTGATGAGGCCCATTGTAAACGACCACGTCTCAGAGCCATATGTCATTACTGGCAACACACACTAGTCATAGACTTTCGTCTTAAGACACTTTGGTAAGTTTGACGAGAAGATACCGCGCAACAATCTATTGATAGTAGAAAAATACTAATTAGACAGATGGATTAAGTTTTTTTTTCTGATTACGAAGGTATTAAAAACTCAATATCGGCCAAATGTCATAAAGTGTCACTTTAGCTATAAGACGGCAGTAATGGCAGGATTACTTGTTAGTTATAGTCAATACTTTGATCACCATTTTCATATATACGTCTTCCACAAAGCACGTTATCGATATAACTGGGCAGTCTTTCAGTAAAAGCAGACGACCATTTAGACTCTCTTAAGACCAGTAAGATTTGAATGCTATTCAGTATTAGAAATATATCCAGCTTTGGTTCAATAGGAACCTATTAATATGAAATTGAATTGCATATTCATACCAAATAGTTTTCCATTACATAGGTACTAGAATCCTGGCACAGAATTATCTGTTTCCATGAATTAAAGACGTATAGTACGAGATCCCACCGCTAAAATCTGCAAGTATATTTGTTATTGATAAAACTTAATTTTCATGAATAGATAGATTACTATAGGTTTGCCTGATCACCGATTAAATCACAATCACACTTCACACTAATTAATATTAAAAAGGCGAAAGTTTGCGAGTGTGTTTGTATGTTTGTAACTCCTTCACGCTCAAACGGCTGGACGCATCTGGATGAAATTTGGCACAGAGATAGACTATAGTTAGGAATAGCACATAAGATACTTTTCGTCCCGGGAATATGTTCCTTTGGGATAATTTTCGAAATACACGCGGGCGAAGCCGCTGGCAGACGCTTGTAATATTATAAAGGCGAAAGTTTGCGAGGGTGTGTGTGTGTTTGTATTTTTGTTACTTCTTCACGCTCAAACGGCCGGACGCACCTGGATGAAATTTGGCACAGAGATAGATTATAGCCAGGAATAGCATATAGGTTACTTTTCATCCCGGAAAAATGTTCCCTCGGGATAATTTTCGACTTTAATGTGGGCGAAGCGGCTGACAGAAGCTAGTTTCTATTCTAGTACTTAATATTTTAAATACGACAGGCAAGGTCTCAAATCACTTTACTCAACCATCACATATCATTATATATTTCCCTTAGTCCTTCCTAAACCAGCAATACTAAAACAAACACACTATAACCGCATAAAGCTCTATATGGTAATGTAAGTGCACTTCGAACCACAACAACCGTACCTACCTCTCAAAAACACTTCGATCTATTTTTATATTCCACAACGTAACGTGGTTGTTTTACAACGGAGTCACGTACAGCAGCATCTGTCACGGGGAGCTGTTTTAAAACCGATGTGTCGTTGAAACTATGTTGAAACCAAAGAATGCATTGCCAGACGTACTCGGGTTGAATTGCAGACATTCGGGACACTTCTAGACAGGACTGACGCGTAACGCGACTCCACTGCATTCTTTGCGCTCGTTGTCGTTGTTATTTTAAGTTTTAAAGTCGTTTCTTTTGTTTTAGAGCTTTGTCAACGGGTTACCGGTTGGGAACTATGAGTGTGCTTTAAAACTGTGACTGTACTGTTTACCAACTGCTTAGAACGAAATATCCAACTAGATCTACATCAAAAACGCGCTTAAATCCAAAATATCTACGATCTGGATCCGTGCCACATCCTTTCGCAGCAGATTAGGCAGACAGAAAGCTTTGCAGCAGAATAGGCAGACGTTGGCGAGATAAGCTAAAATAAATAATAACCAATGATCCACACTAATCCTGGACACAAATAGCTTCATATCATGGGGGAAGGCCTGTGCCCAGCAGTCGGAGGATACACGCTGAATAACCAGTAACATTATATAAAATTCAGTACCACTAAGCGATTAAGCTTCACTATACTTAAACATAAGTATAACACTTACTATGCCATTTAACCCACCCATTAACACACACAACAGCATCAATGATCGCAATACACTTTCAACAAAAAAACTGACAACACCGTGTAAATAAAAACCATTTCTTGTCTCAACAGTGCTATCAAAAAGTGGCTAACCATTGTTCACTTCGGAACTAAAGAGTCCGTTATCAAACCACTTAAATTGTAACACGTTCTACCGCTGCTTGCCTCGTGTTCAACAACTGCTAAAACAAAGAAAGAACGCACCTATTACTCTCGTTTAAGATCGGCCATTACAAAAAGCTAATGGTTATCAAACTGGGCCACCCAAGTAGATGAATTTAGGAACGTGAGTTTTATGTAACACGTCGTAAATTGCTACAGTTTGCCTCGCGTGCCCGCTACCCTGCACAAACCTAAATCTTTCCACGAACATCCAGCGCATAGCGTACAGTTCAAAGATATTTTTTGTAAAAACGAAACGTAGAAAGTATTAACAACGAGGATGGCATGAATTTTTTCCCCGAACGTCAGGAATTTAAATTCTTCTGGCTCCTTACGCGATCGCGTGTGGTCTAATTATGAATACGGCACAATAGCATTAACTTTTTCTGTAAGAGAAAAAACTTCAGCGGTTTCCCTGCGAAAATGGAATAAAAGTGTAAAGGATAAAGGAAAACTTCTAGACCTGTTAAGTGGCGATAGCCTACTTCGCGGCTCCATTACTTTGCATTTTATATGCTGCTCGAATGCGCCTGTTTACTTTGAACTTTTATTATATTCACTTATCCAAGAAAAATGTTATGGCTCTACCCCATTTTCGGTCACGCGAAATTTGGCGGTTATTACGTAATGTCTTTGGATATTTAGATGCTATGCTTAATGATAAATGAATCTGTTTTATATTATAAAATTATTTTAAGATCTATCGTTTGGTGTCTCAATAGATTTTTAGTCAATTTAATAATACTGGTCCATTTTTACAGAAGCTTAATCGGTCACCTTTTAGTCTAAATTGGAATTGGTCTGGTTTTTGAGACATCCATAAATAATGCGATTAAATGTAAACGTTTTAGTATTAAATGCTTTTTCTAAATGTCACATCTAAATATTTAGTGTTTCAGTTTAGGCTAGAATTTGAGCCTATTTGATAAATAATAATTAGATGATCTATGGGTTAGGAGATTAGACAAGATTTCGATAAGATAATAGATAGCTACCTAAATTATTATTAGAAACTATTTAACAAAATGCCAAGTCAATAAAAGCGGTATTGATTGTACACTTGTACAGCCATCACGGACACAAAGTAGGCCTTCTAGATGCTTGTTAACATTTGTTAACTTTTATTTATTTATTATATAATCTTTTTTTTTAGTTTCTTACGACTTATTGTCGGGCCTACGTTGTCCCCCCCCATATCTAAGTACTAATGCTGTAACATGGAAATATTGTAAAACCAAACCATTTTTTAAAAGAGTAACCATGGAGTTTCTTGCCGGTTCTTCTCCATAGGAAACGACCAACCCGAACCGTGCACCATTTGTCGACGTTTTTTAAGTGCCTATGTAGGCCTTGTGGAATAAAAAAGTTTGATTTTGATTATGCACAAAGTTTGAAAAGTTCTGTATGACGGAATTTGGTATTTAAAAAGCGAAAGGAGTGGTCAACGACCATTTAACGACAATATTACTAGAAATTAGTATCATATTTGTATTTCCCAAAAAAAGCTTAATAGATTGTCTATAAAATTTCAAACTTAGCAATCATTAGATGTCCAAAAGTTTTATTACAAAAAACCTTACTTTTCTAGTCTACTTTGTGACTCCACCGGACAACCTATTACTAACCTCTAAAAAAAGCATAGTTAATAAATAAATTACCTATATCCTTTGAAATCAAATTCAATTTCAAACACGCTTTATATAAAAGCATCTGACGAATAACATTATTTAATTTGACTCCACATTAATTTAAAAAATCGCCTATCTAAATCAATAGATCGTTATCTATCTAAAAATTCCTTGTCGCGTTTTAAATCTTAACGAAATTATCATTTTGCGAACAAACCAGTTTTATGCGATAAAAACTTTAATATATTACACTAAATTAAATAAGATAAATGTCTTTGATAAATATTTATTTGGCATCATAACACCTAATTAGTAATAATTTGTAGTTTGTAATGTACCTAGATTGTTTTTGTTAGCATTGTGTGCACGACTGTACACAAATCTTACTATCCTACCAATATTATAAATGCAAAAACAGCTGAACGGATTTGGATAAAATTTTGCTCACCCATAGTTTATACCCCCCATGGTTAACACGTAAATGATACTTATTATCCCGGTCTTCTTCTTCGTGTCGATGATTCCTTCACAAAATTTTCTTCGACCAGTATTCAGCCACGTCGAAAGCCTTAGCGCTGGTCTCACAATGTTCTTGCATGGTGCAGGTGTTTTTACATAAGGAGCAGGACAAGAGATGGGGCATCGTCTGTGGGGTGGTTCTGCAGTCACACTGTGGCTGATTGGAGTACCCCCATCTGACTTATTTATGCCTACAGCGACCCACTTGGGTTCGTAACTGGTTTAGGGATTTCCAGGTAGGCCATGGCTGTTTATGGTCCGTTGGGAGCTTTTCTGCAAGCTCAACATAGTCAGTTGGAGGGGGGTTTTTGCCAGGGGGAGCCACAGTTTCTTGCGAGCTTCGCTAGTGTTGTTGTCTTTAATTATTTTAGTCGACTTAAGGACGCTCTTCTGGCTCTTCAATCGCCGTCTCCTTGGTTGCTCCATGTTGTACATTATCCCGGTGGAGTGATGCCTTGGGATTATACAATACTTTTCACGTTGGCGGAGCCGCGGTCGGAAGTTAGTATTTTATAAATGGAGACAATCAGTAGCTGGGCACATTCGATGTGATGACCCTAGGTAACTATCTCGTCTGAATTAATTAATCAGATTATAGTAATTTTATCGAAACTGCAAAAACGTTAATTCCAGTTGTTGTTTTTAATCTTTCGAGGAGCTCGTGGCTAAATAATGACAACCGCACTGGTCGATCATCAAGGTTAAACAACATATAACGAGGTCGGTCTGTGGATGGGTGACCATTTCAACATAGCTAGTTTTCTCTGTGCCACGGAATGCACGTTAAGCCGTTGGTCCCGGCTGTCATTTGAAGATCTTTGACAGACGTTACAGGTAGTCAGAAGCTTGAGATCTGACACCAGTCTTGCCAAGGGGTACTGTGTTATCCAGTTACTGAGTTGTGGAGGTCAGATAGGCACTCGCTCCATATAAACACTGGTACTCAACTGAATCCGGCTAGATTGGAAGCCGACCCCAACATAGTTGGGCAAAGGTAGGCAGTTTTTTTTTTCGGTCTTTATATAGTCGTAGTAGTAGGAACTGCATAATATAAAGTTTTAATAATAGCAATATCAGTTGATTTGTTTTTGGGCCTTGATGTTATGAAATATTTTTACGGAACGTGTAAAATTGGAAGAAAAAATTACCTTTTAGGTCAATGTTATCGTGCACCAACCGCAACATTTCATGTTCACACCTATGTATGTATATTTTACAATTTATTTGCATAGTTTAATGTGTATCAAAGCATAATAAATCGTGCCGCCCACGCAGTATCTTTAAAATATATTAACATACACTTGACCTTTGTGTTGAATTCTATCAAGGCGAACATTACTCAATAAAATGTTTAATACGGTGCTAAGTATAATATCGAGTGAGAACAATAAGCCATAAACATGCACTCATATCAACGCATAATACTATCCCATGCCAAAGAAATGGATTTTTCTTTATTTCAATAATATGCGGCGCGAAAGCTTCGGAGTAGAGTTACTCGAATCATTTCGCGCACGACTGGATTAAAATAACAGTTTAATCGTAACTTATACATTTTAATGCTATAGTCGTGCCGTAAAAATATTACCCGGTAAAATACTCGCATTCTCAAAAGCGAAAGTTTCGATTTCGATCCGATTCGTTTCATCCAATATCGTGCATGCTTATATAATTTCACGCTATTCAGCTGTGGGAGTAGGCGAACACCTAAAACTTCACGTCTGTACCTCTGTTGTTTGCTCCACATTCATGATACCTGAATAAGAACTGAAGATAGTAGACCTATCCCTAAAAAGGGAGTTGACGCCTCCAGGCACCACCACACCCGGTACATTCATGCATACTTTCAATATGAGCTTACAAAACATGAACTTATAAATAAAAGAGTTTCAAGCATGACTTGTTCCAAGTCGCTCCAACATTTCAACGTCACGGATGTCTTCAATTATTAACATTATAGGAGTTGCGCATAAGGCGGTTGTTATGAATAATAAAATAGGAGAATACGCCGTGAAACAGCAAAGAAAGTGCAAGGGGTGCAGTACAATGGCAAGTAAAGGCAACAGTGTAGGTTTATATGCGTTGACAATGTGCATTGTGCCTTAGGACGGGTCCACTAAGAATTTTAATATTCTCAAGCGGAATACACGGACTTCATCTGCCTCATAGCGACGCAGTTTGCACTACACAAAATGCTTTAAAAATTCATGCCGGTTATTCAACCCTGTTCTGAAACGAGGGCAGGATTGCCGGCATTGATTTTTTGGACCTTTACTTTGGTGCAGTGCATTAGGTAATTAAATATTAATATGAAATTGAGCTTATAGATTATACATTTTGAGTGCTTATTAAGGGGTTACTCCCGCCCTTTCTACATACTAAAATATTTATTCGGTTTTTTCTGATCAACATTTCATTTTAGTACGCTTTTGATATTTGAACCTTCTTTTCCTCAAACTCTAAGCGAGGTTCAAGTGATTGAAAGCCAGAAGTTTTCAATTTAGGTATAAAATAAAAATTACACATACTAACGAAACCCTAATGGTAATCATCGAATTACATTAGCATGTTTTTGTTATTGTGAAAAGTCTGGATCACTATAAGAGAGACATACTGCTTCTGACTCCACCACCAACAGGATTTTTCTTTTAAGTGACAATAAGGCTGTTGCTTCTTCTACGTTAAAATGACCAACAGAGAATTAGGATAATATGAAACACCAGTTTATGACAGAAAGCCGGGTGGTCTATACCTTCTCGGAGACCATTACTGTAACACCTAACATTATTCGTAGTCACACGCACCTATAACTGTCAGATAATCGGTTTCCAACGGAAATAGCAACAGTTACTAATATATTATGTACCACAGTTTCATTGACCAGAAATCACCAACAATATGCACTTGTGACTTCGTAACATTTGAATGCTTTACTAACAATGCAGTCAACGTAAGCGCCTTGTGTACAGTCTCCGGCGCATATTTACATATGAATGTGATTCGCTCAACGAAACGTTATGTTAAACTTCTTACTGTTCATTTGAGATGTCATTTAATCTGTAGCTTTGAGGTCTCCCGTGGGTTTGTTTCCAAAAACGGTTTACATTCATCTCGTTAATTTTGTTTATATTCAGATTGGAAATCGTCATTGTTAGTTTGTAGTACACGAATAATTTCATCATTTAGTTTGTTGTTATTCTCTTCAAAGTGCATTGCATCGTTGGTTTTCAGAACCACCTGGTCTTGTTCACTTCTGGCCATTCTCTTTCATCGATCAGTTCAGACATTTCCTTCTCTTTACATAGCTGGTCCATATTGTACTTTGAGGATCCATTTATTGTTGCTATACTTAATACTGCAAGCAAGATTGTGCTTTATCCATTATTATTGTTTAAGACGTCATCAAGGATAACAATCACCAATCCACCCTTTCATCCTTAAACAAACAAACATAGAACACAATTCGCTGCAACAATAATTAAGTAAAACACTTATATCTCGTTGGAGCCGTCACCAATGTTTTGATAGACGCAGACGCAGTATCTACCGGAGTCCGGAACAGAACCCAGAACGTGGGTGGACGTTATCGCAGCGACGTGAATCAGCAATTTTCAACTAATTAAAGATAAACAACATTTGATGCGCGTATGAGCTTTCGGATTTAGGGTCCCTTCGTACTTTTGTATCAGATTCTTTTGTGGCGTGATTTCTTATGATTAAATGTACGTATGATTTTTGTTGATTGTGGTAGAATTGTTGTGGGAGATGAAGATAATCTGTGCCTGCTTTGTCTATTTAGTTCCAGTAACTTGTTTTTCTTAAGTTTGGATAAATGTATTACCATTTGGCCACTTTCTTGGCGTTTGCTGGTTTTGACCATCAAAATTAGACTAGTACCACTGTTGAACAAAGCTACGTGGACTTACTCTTCTGAGCTAGGGTTAAGTTACTCAACCCTAGCTCCATCATCATGTCCACATGCTTTGCAGGAGACATGATGTCCAAATGTGAGGTTACAATTGGTGAGTCGGATAATAGTACAGCAAATCCTAAATTACAGTGTCATTTGATCATCTTCAGCCGATAAACTTATAATAGTTATATCATAAACAACAACATTCTTAAGGCTATAAGAAACGGTATTCGAGGAAGGCAAGTCTTCAAAGGCCCACTTAACTCCAATACACTTACGGAACCCACAGGTCGCTTCAATTGCTTCTTTTTTTTAATAAGTAAATTAAATGCAAGGGAAAATTAACTCTTCTTGCAGTGACGGCCAGTGACGGTGGAGTGACGTGGCCAGCCATTACGGTTCGGAGGTCGTCGACCTCACGACTGGAAAACGCGGCAATGTTTCAACTACCTGTTTACCCTTTGTTTTCTTGTTGAAAGTTAGATTGAGATGTTTTTAATTACCTAATAGCTTTCATGAATGAGTGGTTTTAATTTGAATGTAATTTTTTTTTTCTTTTGATTCGAAGTATTCACTGGCTATCCAGCAAATTCTTATAGTTAAAATAATATATATTTACGGCCAATTTGGAAGATTCTATTTGGGCGTAAATGTCTTTAAAGATAGAGTAAGATAAAGGAACTCCTTAACTCCTTAGATTTTTAGATAGCAAATAAATGACATAGATTCGGTTCAAAGAATTTATTATCATAAGAACTATTGTTCTTATGATAATAAATAATAATAATAATAATCATAGGTTCACTTACAATGAGATACAAAGTAATTATTTATATCTAAATAAATACATTAAGCCTGCGATGCGTGTTGGTGAAGTTATACAAAACAAATATATATATAGGAAGTATGTAATTGCTAACATTTAATATGTGGTATGACTACATTTCATAAACATAATTTCTCAGTTTTAGTTTAAATCTGTTAATATCATCACAATCTTTTACGTCATTTGGTAGGTCGTTAAACAGCTGTGCTCCTTCGAACATTTTTTTTTACCGTGGTCTGTCCGAGCTTGTCTTCTTTGTAATTGATTTTTATTTCTTAGGTTGTATGATATTGTTTTTTGTGTAATTTTAACTTTGATAGTACGCTGTTTGTGGTGTTTTTTTATTAGAATGCAGGTACCGTATGTGTATAGCTGTTTGAGATTTTTATTTTCCATTTCATATCGTAAAATTGGCTGAATGAAACTGTAGTCTTTTTCTTAAAAGAATGATACGCTCGTTTTATTGAGGATATCCCGACCAAGTAGTAAAATTTAACCGGGGGTTCTTTTTGTTTAATCAACTTTTACGGCACGAAACCATGGGGACATCGGCTTAAACCACAAAGGGGTTTCTTGCAACAAAATTTTACAACCTGGTTGCGGTCTCTGAATTATTTTATAGGTTAAGTTTTGTTGTGCACATTTTTTTGGGTTCATGTGTGCTAGGGATGCGAGATGGTTTCGTTAAAATAATATTATCCTCCTTAACATGTTGGGCTTCGCCGCAGTAGAATAATATATACATATATATTTGTGACTTCAGAACATCAACAGGATTTTTATGCAGCATAGTACACTTGCTTTTAGAATTTTACGATTTAATATAATTAAATAAAATTTATAGAACACAGTGAAATATTATTTAAGTACAACTGTCTCTCTCAATATTATTTAGGTACTTTAATGTAGTATTAATATTGTTTAAATACAGTCTAGAACAATAATGACCCTAGTTACCGTAGCTTAAAAGATTATCTGTTACTTGATTTATTTCTCACGTCCCAAATCCACCATAAAAAATAATATACAAAGTTTGAAAGCAAACTTCATCTATTACATTACAGAATTGCATTTCGATGTTAAACAGGACTATAACGTAAATAGACACGTCCACTATCATAAGGCGATCTTCCCCTATTATTTTGGTCCCAAAAATCGGAGCCATGGGCTATGAAATTTCACCCATGGAGGGCAATTTAATAAACTTATTGAGTAACGATATTTAGACGACCACGAGAAACACATTAAATTCAGATTCTTGTCCTGTTTTCATTAAACACACACCCTCGCGTGCTAATGGAACAGAGAAAACTGAAGAGTTGAACTCTAAGATATTTAATTAATTACCCATAATTAATAGTACTAAAAATAGAATCCAATTAACTTAAAGGGCTATGGAAAGAGGTATTCTGAAAATAAGAACAATAGACAAAATTAAAAGTGAAGAAATAAGAAGAAAAACCAAGGTAACTGATGCACTCACACAAGCCTTGAGGCTAAAGTGGCAGTGGGCTGCCACATATCGCGCTATACCGATGGCAGATGGACTATACAGACTACGACATGGAAAGGGCCAGCATGCAAGAGGGAGGTGGGTAGGCCTAATAGATGGGCAGATGACATAACTGAAAGAGCATGAAAAGACTGGTTGATTCTGGGCCAAGAGAGAGAGTCGTGGAAGAAGATGGAGGAGAACTTTACCCAAGTAGGGGTCCATATCCCAAATCCAAATACTAACAATGAGTAAATAAGCAAACTACTAATAAACACTAACAACATTTGAAATGTACAAAAATAGGATATGGAAATTAAAGGTTTTATATTTATAATAAGGTAGTTATTGTAAATTCTAGTAGCTATATAAAACTGTTGGTCCTTCCACAAATATTTTTGTTTACAATTTCAAGAGTTCAGAAGTAGTCCATTATAACAAATTTTACTATTATTTATGTGAACATCATATTCATTTTAGTACAATGTAACTACATTATGTATGAATGTATTTCTATAACACCCGCAGTATGCATACTGCAGCAGTACGCAACTTGACATACGTTACAGCCCATCACAATAGAACACGCCAAAACTGTCGGAAACCGCATTTCTACCATCACAGAGGGTGAATGTTCGCAATCGAAAATATATCACTCACACGAAACAAACGCTCCATAATGTACCAGCAGACAACTCGACAGTTTTCGCTGTCAGTCCTCTAACGTGGCAGTTTAATAAAAGGGCGGAGCGCCCGCATAGTCAATAGATAAGATCATAGACGTAAACACGAATAAAACCGAGACTACACCAATTGGCCGATACCCTTTTGTACCAATACCCCGGTATCCCTTTTATTTGTACACAAATAACCTCTCCACTGTTCTGCTAAACCCAAATAAGCAACTTTAATTGAATCGAACGGCCCTCAGCGAAAGGGTGACAGGAATTTTAATGAAATGCAATTACGTTTTAGAGTGTGGTAAACAACAAATGAAATTTTCCAAAAAGCTGGTGCTGATAATATCGTATTGTTTCTGTTTAATTGACTTAAAGAATTTATTCGATTAATACGAAATGTAAATAGCGCTTGGGGGAGGCCTATGTCCGGCTGATATGATGATGATGATGGCGTGTACGTATACAATGGATGATTTTCAATACAAGTTAAATATTCCGTTTCGTCGCTTCATCAGTTTCGTGGGTTTCAAACCGCCAATGCTACTGACGACGGCATAATTTAACGTTGTCAAGTAGAACAAACCGGCCAAATGCGAGTCGGACTCGCGCACTAAGGGTTCCGTACTTGGTAAATTGCGGTAAAACTACTTACTAGATCTCGTTCAAACCAATTTTCGGTGGAAGTTTACATGGTAATGTACATCATATATTTATTTTAGTTTTATCATTCTCTTATTTTAGAAGTTACAGGGGTAGGGGTCATATTTTACCACTTTGGAAGTGTCTCTCGCGCAAACTATTACTATTACAGTTTAGAAAAAAATAATACTATAAACCTCAATATCATTTTTGATGACTTATCCATAGATACCACACGTATGTTAAGATGAAAAAAAAAATTTGGGTTTCAGTTCTAAGTACGGGTTTCTATTTTTGTGTGAAAATCTTAATGCGGTTCACAGAATTCTGGGTTGCCTGGAAGAGATCGCAGAACGCGATAAAGCCGTCTGTTGTATGTTTGTTGTTATTTTAAGGTTTCCGTGTGTAATGTTTTTATCTTGGTATACAATAAAGTATATAATAAATAAATAATAAATGCGGTTCACAGAATACATCTACTTACCAAGTTTCAACGGCATAGCTCTTATAGTTTCGGACAAAAAGTGGCAGTGACATACGGACGGACAGACAGACAGACATGACGAATCCATAAGGGTTCCGTTTTTTTGTCATTTGGCTACGGAACCCTAAAAAGTGACGATCGTGATAAATCGAATTCTTGTCTTTAGAACGCCGCAATCACAGATTTAAATAAAATATGTCACGACCTTCATCACTTTATCAATTAATCAGGTCTCCAAACTCTAATTCAAACTATTTTGGTATGCAGGTTCATTTTAAATGTAGATAGTGACAGAAACTGTGTCTAATAAATTGTTCAACTTTAAATGTACGCAAATAAAACGCCACCTAAATTCATTCCTGCCATTATTCGCGTATTTCTGCGGCACAACTCACAAAACGAGGTTAGTTGTTATTTTGTGTACAATTCAGGGAGACCACTTTTTCCGACGGCAAGTTCAAAAATAGAAACGTTTAAAACACACGTGCACTATTTCGATCGTTAAATGCAATGCGTTATTGCTGTAGAGCCGCAAACGGTACTGAAACAACCCGATTCGGTACCGAACGATTTATATTCGGTATTATTTCAAACGCTCAAATACTTGATATTAATTAATTTAGTGTTATGATTCCCTTACATGAATAAAAGACAAAGTAAATTCGCGATATTTTTATTTTATTAATAAGTCGTAATAGAGTGTATCTAATTTAATATTGTTAGTTAGTATTGTTAGTTGTTGTTGTGTTGTTTTCGTGTTGTTGTTTGTTCTTTCGGGGAAAACATCCTCCTATTTAATCTTGTGTAAGTTTTAACCATATTGTTTTTTTTCTGTTTTAGCGACAGCATCACTCTATCTTGTCTTCTTTCCTTCCATAGCTGTTATAAAAACACAAAAATCGATTCAAATATTCATTTTTAATAAGCTTAAAATAGTATTGATCTTCCATGAATATTTTATAATTTACATACGATTTAGGAACGTACTTATGTACTGATTACAATTTTCCATTTACAGATGATTTTGTTCGTAATTAAATATGGTAATGTACTGAGCGAGACGTAGAACCTTCAGCGTTGAAGACTAAAATCAATATAATCGAAATTCAATCTTTATACTTAAATTAAATTAAACGATCTTTAAGTAGACTCAATAAGCTTTATCAATTCTGAATGTAATTGGATGATGGTGTAATGGATCACTTTCAATGAGCACTTTCTTCGGACACTTTTCAAGGCGAGACAGTCAGTCCATAGAGCGGTTAGTTGTCCAAGGAAAAGTGGAAGGCACTAGACCGCGTGGTAGGTCACCCATGCGTTGGACCGACCAGATCAAGTCGGGCAGTCCCGTGCACGAATGTACCCGGATGACTTCTAATCGGGCAAGGTGGTGAGACATTCTGAGATGCATTACATCTGCCCCATATACTACCAATACTTCATGACGACCACGACCGCTCTGTCAAGAGCGTAACGACTAAGAAGAAGTAATGGATCACGAATAATTTTAATAGCAGCACCAAGCAGTATAACAGCTGTTAAATCTGTTTTCAATTATGTTTCCGACCTTATCAAAAGTTCGTTTAAAATAAATATAGTTACGAAAAAATATTGGCATAAAAACGGTAAAAATAATTGATAAGATTTCTTACACATCTCTAAATAATATAAAATTATTCATTACATTTTTTTTTTATAAAACAAGCTTTTTCGTATTTTTCTCAGCAAACCCTTTCATTTGATACCCATATCATGACAGTGCACAAAAAATTACTAGTCCGCCATCGTGGGCCATCCGCCATATTAGATTTAGAATGACGTCATTGAGGTAACCATGCATTGTCATCCAAACTAAACGTGTATGCAAAATTTCATTTTAAACGGTGGAGGATAACTGCTTTAAAATTCAGTTATAAGATTTGACCCGAACACACATACAATATAAGTTACATATTTTAAAAGCTTGTAACAAAATAATTTAGCTGCCGCGTCTGTCAACGTCATTTTTGTTTCTCTGTCAACTTCTTCTAAACCACACAACGGATTGGTATGGGTTTTACTATTAGAAAGAGCGATAAATGGTTTTTTTTTTATAATTTGTCCCGTGCGTAGCCTGAGGCTTTAGGCAAGTGGCAATAGATTTCAGCGAAGGCGATAGTCGAAATCAATCGAATCGAAGGCTTTCTCGTAGTCCACAAACGCTAAACAAAGAGGTAGGTTATATTCTTCGGTCTTCTGTATAACCTGCCGGAGCGAATGTATGTGGTATACAGTGCCTTTTCGGAAATCGGCTTGTTCGGGGTTCAAATTTTTCGATATCACTTATCAATCTCATACAATTTTGCCTTTTTGACAATCGCTATCACCACGCTTTTGATGATAGAATACTACTTATCTAGGGACTCACGGTTGGTCCCTAATTTTTAAATCAAATATTGTCTAACAACATCGACATGATGCATCAGTTCTGGTTATCACCTAAATTAAAGTTCTGAACTAATGTACCAGACCACTGAAATACAGCTAAGAAGAGTTATGTACCACTCAGGGAATACGTGCATACGCTACGTTTGCAGGTAATATATTGCGTACTATGTCTATCGGAAAATGTCCTGTACCCACAGAGCACGGAATAATGGCAAAGATGGCAGTCGGTACCAACCATAAACATGGAGACGGGCTGTGAAATACCCACATAAAATTGACCATTGTAGAACACCACAGGTAGCTACTGCCCGCACTATAAATTTATCTATAGATCATTTTCTGCCCGTATTCACTTCATATTTGATCCTGATCAGAGGCCTTAGTGCGAGTTTTTACTCACGCTCACTTAGTATTGAAACTGAATAAGCGCCATCTGGTGACTGGAAGGAGAAACCTCTTTTTTTGTATACATTTTGACATACAGAGATCGTTTACGAGTGAGTACCACGAGTGAGTACGTTAAAACTCGGAATAAGCACACAGAGATCGTTTACGTTATCACAAGTGAGTACGTTAAATAAACTCGGAATAGGCACACTAGTACCTACTAATAAAATCCTTGCCATTAGTGTCGTAGGTCCACCAGACACCCTGCAGTGGTAAGACGGATTGGATGCAAAAGGGTGGTGCAGCTTAGTTTGGTTCAGTGTGGGAGAGACCTATGTCCAGCAGTGCACTGCGATACGCTGTGTTGATTTGTGTCATAATGCAAGTAAGCGCAAAAGTGTTGATAACGCCGACTCTAGCAGTGGCCGACGTAGCATCTTCGTGCTCTGTACACTACTGAACGTAGATTTCGCTTATTGACTGCCACAATGAACGGTCTTGAGGTATTGCACTATCGGTTCCTAACACTGACATCTAATATCGTTAGGCTAAAAGTAGCTGTGATAGTAGCTACCTAGAACTTTCTTAGACGTTTTATTGCAGATTTGTTTTACTCTGCTTCGTTGGTCTATAAATGCTGAACATGAGAATATGAGATGTTGAGATAGATTGCCACGTCTGACATTATATACAAAAATACACGACACACAGTTTGGTTTTCGTGCGGGGCTGTCTACTGAGAGTGCAATACTTGCGTTAAAGCACACTGTCAAATATTATACGGACAGAAAAACACCAGTGTATGCTTGTTTCTTGGACCTTTCAAAAGCTTTCGACCTGGTTTCATATAAGGTGTTATGGGGGAAGCTTCGGGAGGAGGGAGTTCCTGCTGCATTGGTGTCAATATTATCTATCTGGTATGACAAGCAGAGGAAATTTGTGAAATGGTCCAATGCAATGTCAGATCCGTACAAACTCGAATGTGGTGTGACGTCCCGTACGCAAAATACGCGCTTAGACGTGGAGTTGCGGACACCAGCCCGTCTTAATCTAATCTAATCTAGGCAGAGAGGTCTTACTTCCCCGAGATTGTTTAATATTTATGTAAACAACTTGCTTGTTGAGCTCAGCAGCACTCATGTCGGTTGCCATATTGACGGCGTTAATCGGTGGGATTAGGAAATTAATCACCATTTGTGAAACATACGCCGTGCAGCATGGGCTCAGGTATAATTCAGCAATGAGTGAGCTGTTTGTGTTTAGACGAAGAAATAAAAGTCCCTCAAATGTCCCGACCGTGGCACTCAGCGGCTCACCTTTGCGTAGCACAATTTAAATATTTGGGCCATATTGTTACGGAGGATCTTAAAGATGACTTAGATATGGAGAGAGAGCGCAGGGCGATGGCTGTGAGGGGAAACATGTTGGCACGCAGGTTTGCTGGTTGTTCCGTACCGGTTAAAAAAACACTTTTTAAGGCGTTTTGTACATAATATTCTACACCAGCGGTGTGTGGGCTAATCATACCCAAAAAGCAAACAGCGCACTGCGCATTCAATACAATAATGCCTTCAGGGCGCTGTTGAAGCTTCCGCCTTACTGTAGTGCGTCAGGAATGTTCGCTGACGCGCAGATGGACGATTATTTCGCGATCATGCGCAAAAAAGTGGCATCAGTGTTGTGCAGAGTGAGGGGAAGCAGCAATAGCGTTCTGAAGGTCTTTTCAGACAGGGTAGAAGGGCCTACAATGGATAGGTTTATTAAGCTACATGTCAGACATGGGTCTTGATAAATCTTCCTCTAATTGGGGGCTGTGTGTGTCTGTGCATTCATGTGTGCTTAAGTGTTACTACTAACGTAGTTGTTTAAATTTTACTAACTTGCTAAGGACCATCGACATCTGAAAATAAACGACTTTGTTTTTATTATTTCTGCGTTTTCATTAAATAATTTCTAAATAGCAGTCTGGAATCTGTATTTATTACCAGTTTTCAAAAATGTCGTTCCCTAATACATGAAACTTACTTAAAATTTGCGAAATGTAATTATATTCAAATCTTTGCTTTGGCAGACGTTAGCCTATCGGGTAATACCGATCACATGTTCGGTTGATTACGCCGTTGTAGTTCAGAAGAGTATAATAATATCCTAATTTACGGGTTAGGAAATATATGTTTCTGAAATACTGTCTAAAATCTTTGCACGCAAATACGAATCCTGGTTCGAAGTCGTGACATCAAAACATACAAGCAATAGACCACCACTTTCACTACCACAAATACTCTCAATCATTACACGTAATGATACACAGTGAGAGTAGTTCATATACACAATAACAAATACTACAGCTTTTCTAATGGATGTTCCACACGACTGCACAGAAGTAACTCACTGTTATGATGCTATAGTATTATTGTGATCATGTTTGACTCGCCCGTAGATGTAGGTGAGGCTTGCATTATCAAAATCATTTATAAATACCAAGTTGATCAGATAGACGCCACGCTGAGCGCACAATCAATTTATAGCGTAGTCGAGACAAATTGCGCGGCAGTTCCATACAGATGGCCATCTCTTTATTAGAGGCTGTAGGCCAGGCTACGAGTATATGACGTCATTTTCGAAAATAGGCGCCGTTAATTGGTGTCATCAAATTGGAAACTCCACCCAAAAAGTGCTTTTAAAGAAATTGCTGATTTTGTATCGGTCGTAAAAATATAATTTACAGCCTAACTAAGTATTTGGGGAACCAATGACGGCTAACTACAATACTAAAAAGTTGCAGTTTTTATAGAAAAATATAAAACTTATAGAGATATCTAATATAAATTCAGATTGCATTCTTATTTTATCGACATTTGATATAGTCAAATAAATAGGCGTACAGTCGACATAACACTTCAACAATTTATCGATGTTTATAGCCGATAATGATGGGTACGATTTTTAGTTTTACGACTTAGTAACTATGACAAAAATTGAAGCTGGTCGAACCTTCGTCGCCCAAAAAGTATCGATAACTTCGTAAAAAGATACTATATACGTTACGAAACTTAACAGCCGAGACATAAAATGAAATTGTAATCTTAAAGGGTCATTTATGTTGTTAAATTAATAATTTGTTTTGAAAACTAATACTCGTAAAAGAGCTTTTACTTAGTGATGAGAGTATTTTGATAAGAGTTCACGTAATAAAAATATTTTTATTTGTCTTTAATTTCTTTTTCCTGATGTGGTAAGCAAACTTTGAACTGGTGTCGTGTTTTTCCTCAGAGCTACTGCATTCAGTAATTACGAGGAACAGTTTATTAGAGAATAATACTGTGGTAATACCCCCGATCAAGAATGAAAAGATTTATCATAATATTTGTTGTTGGGAATTAATTTTTTAAGTACCTGTTGGTGTACAATTAAAGTAAATTCTATCTATCTATGTATCTAGCTTTAGCCTGAAGACTTTGGTATTAAACTAGGTTTTGAAATGTTCTTTACTCCAAATAATCAATTTAAAAACCTGCCGAAAGAAAGCAAGGCAAGACTAGGTTGCAAGACTAGGTTGCAAGACTAGGTTGGTCTAAGGTTGCCATAGTCGACGGCACGAACTATTTTGTGCGCGGGTTAAAATGCTTGCTATCTTATCCGACAACACGTGCAAAAGAGATAGATGATGTGATGAGCAAAAAGAAGCTAGTTCGCGTACGAATACAAACTTTTGCAAATTTGTAGCGAAATGGATGATGATTTAGGACAAAAAAGGACGCGCGAAATTTTCAAACAGACCTTTGGTGTGCGTCAGAATGGCTGGTTGTCTGTAACGGTTCGCGTCACGCTGGTGACCAAAAATTGCTACCTATTTGCTACTTTTTACTACCTATAGTCAATTAATTGCTACCTAACTCTGAAAGAAAATAAAGGGACTTCAAAATGACCAGCCATTCTGACATCAGGATAGCTGGTCAACTCTCCGTTTGTGTAAACTATTCAAATTTGTGTTATTATTTTTACTTAAGTAATTACTACCTGATTGCTACCCTCACGTATTTCAATGTCTACCTTGTATTTTTAACAAGTAAAAAGTTATGATCATTTGAATTTTTTACGGGGAATGGATTACGATTATTGATACAAATCAATTTAAAACGATTACTACAATGTTTATTTTTATTAGAATACACCTATCCATTATGTTAATTGAATATGTATATGTTAATGTAAAAGCCCGAACTACGGTAAAACCTAAGATTTACCCAGTCTTACTGGTAATAAAAAAATAAAAGGATGAACGTTTTCAAACAATAAAACAAACAAACACCTCAGCTTTATTATTTAGTACAGATGAAACAGTTTTGATAAAGTAAGTAATGATTAATAATTTTGCTTTTACGATAATGTTACAAAAAAAATGTTTGTTGTTGTAGATGTTTAATCAGCATGTTACCTAACAAATAAATATTATATATAAAGGTATCATTATAATCAGTGAGTTTTTTTTTGCGTACAATATACAGTGAGAAATATATTTTCTAAAACTTTTTGTTATTTTTGTGTATTGGTCATTTTAACACTCCCACAACGAACCTCGTTTACAGTGAGCTTTTAGATATAATGGCCAAAGTGTATGTAAAACTACGTTTATAATGGCCCATTCCCTGTAAAAAAATTAAATGATCATAACTTTTTTCTTGTTAAAGCTACAAAGTGGACATTGAAAGACGTGAGGGTAGCAATCAGGTAGTAATTACTCAAGTAAAAATAATAACACAAATTTGAATAGTTTACATAAACGGAGAGTAGACCAGCTATCCTGATGTCAGAATGGCTGGTCATTTTGAAGTCCCTTTATTTTGTTTCAAAGTTAGGTAGCAATTAATTGACTATAGGTAGTAAAAAGTAGCAAATAGGTAGCAATTTTTGGTCACCAGCCTGACGCGAACCGTTACAGACAACCAGCCATTCTGACGCACACGACCTTTGGGAGTATGGATATCATAAAAAACTACTATTGTTGCATTGTTGAAATATTAATCTATCCCTGTTTGCTGCAATTTTCCTTCTTCTTATGGTATTTATTTGCGCCTAAAGATGCGTTAAAATTAGTGTTGAAATATGGAACTTTCGACGCTCATGACTTTGAAATATATATATTTTTACTTTTTTGTTTCCATATAGGGCTAGATAATGATGAGCACAAATTGATATCATTTCTTATTTTGAACGTACTCCGTCAAACAGTGGAGTAATCGCCAGACTACGTTTGTATGAAAGAATGACTGACTGGTTGCCCTAACCTACACGGTAGAGAAACTTCCCACTGTTTCAAAAAGTTGGCTATTATCATAATGGGACTTGGAAAAAAATATAAGGGTTTTCCAACACGAGATAGCAAAACTCCATTCCATTTTTTTCAATTCCCTGACCATCGAACTCAATCCAAATGATCAAAACATCAATATTTTACATTCGCCTCAACTGTCAGAATTTCGTGTACGGTAACGTCATAGCCGTATTGTCCGACTGTCGGACGCTCGTCAAGTCCGAGTGACGTGGCCAGTCAGACGTCAGGCGTCAGACGTCAGACGTCAATGCCACGTCATTGTCGAGTGAGGGTTGACTTCGAGCGTACCAGACGTCATGTTGGCAATCTACGTAGCAGGTGAGATATGGAAGGTTGATTGTGATTACAGTATGTAGATGTATTTTGCGGCAATTATGCTAAAGCTTTTATTTAACATTGCAAAATTGCGTGCTGTGGATTGAAAGTATAAACAAAAACTGGCCAAGTGCGTGTCGGGCCACGCGCAGTAATAGGGTTCCGTAGTTGCACAATAATGCGGACTAAGAAGAGGGCTTTTTATTGTTTCATGAACATTTAATAGTTTTCAGCTTTCAAATTTAAAGCTTAATTATAAGCAAAGGGGTCCCTGAATCGAAAAATTGTTTTCACTGAGCTAAAATATTTTAGAATTGCCTTTCCAGCGCCATGGGATATACAAGAAAAAAAACATCGCCATTTTACGTGTAAAGTGGGTACCATAAAAATATAATGTTTCCATGATTTTATTTTACCACTTTGTCGGCGTGATTAATATGCATATCCATGCCCAATTACAGCTGCCTATTACTAAGATTCTCTAAGTGAAGCTGTAACTATAAGGGTTCCTTGTTGACTAAGGATTCCTAAAAATGGGTCTTTCGTTAAATGACATACCACGTCATAGGTAAGTTTTGAATTTACCAAGAGAAAGGCTAGTGGATATTAGAAATTTTTAATGTTAAAGAAGCCAGCCACTTTACAAAGATTGTCAATGATAGGAGCAAAATGTCGATTAAAATAATATATATGAAAAATTATAAAATCAATTTGAATGTCTTTTATCGTTTGAGTCACAATAATTATAATAGATAGATTAATAATATGTTTGTTTTTAATACAGTTGGAAAACGGTAGATACCTAATGAATAACAAATTAACAAAATAAGCCAATTTAAAATCGAATCTTTCCAAAACATACATATCTATTCCGGCAAACCTCATAATGAAATTATTATCATTAAAGAAACAATTCAAACTATAGGTGAAACTAATTAACGTTATAAATATGTATGTCGATATCAGTTTCGCATTTCATCGCATAAATATCGCAAGGATCTCGATTTCAATCTGCGAGCCCGGTTTATAATTCATTTCTTCGCAATTTTAATAAACTCATCAAATCTCCATCAAGATGCTATCTGGGTACGCTTTGCATATGAATGTGATACGTCAATCTGCCTTAAGCAAATAATATGCCTCTCCTTATTCGACCAACAGCTGTTAGCCGTAAAGCCAATCTTTTGACCGGAACACTTACAAAGGAAACACCATTCAAATTCCTGTCATCCTGTGCAACACTCTCTTATCACAACAATCTTCCTAAAATCAACTTTATCAATCAGTAATAGAGTTTAATTTACGACATCAAAGGTACAGCCAAAAGAAGTAAGACATGTTTATTTTGTGAAATCCAATTTTCTGCTGACATCTCATCTGTCAAAAAGTCAACGAAGGGTGTTTTGTAAAAGTGTCTAAGCGATAACCAACTCTATACGTTAGATCGTGATATTTGATTTACTGATGTTCTCAAGCTAATCAAAATATTAGATCCGCGAATAATTCTAACTGAGATGAGTATCAGAATCATATTGATAGGCCGTGAATGGCCATGAATCATTTCTAGTAACAATAAGCAACTTTGTTGCGACTATCTTCAACGCAGATTTAGATAACCGTAAAGTCCTGAAGATAACTCAACAATTAATCACTTGGAAAGCAATCGCATCGGTCATACGATGTCACTCGCCGGAACGCGCTTGGCTCTGCTCTTGCGATTTTCTCGATAACTCCACCTCTTCAGTACTCTTATCGCTATAAATCAGACCACCGGTTACTATACCATAAGCACTTTTGAAAGTAATGTCAATCTGATTTGGTTATCAAAGACATCCTTACTCATTGTGCTCCAACCTCCGCAGCAGGGGAGTAAACGGTACATTTCTTGAATTAAGACGCAGTTAGTATTCAGATTCGGACTCCCTACGCCTCGACGAGGAATGCGTTCTGCCTCATAAACTCCTTCGAAGTATACATACCGAGCCTCAATACCCACAAACCGACGAGCGTTCGGAACTTAAACGAGTAATTACAGTGCTTATCCAATTTGGCAGGGCAGAAAAACGCGACCCCCCTTGTACAGGAAATTTGTTTTAAATTTCGACAACAATGGGGAGATCGCGAGTCGGATAATTGCGTACGGGAACAGTCCGTGACGCCGACGACGGTATAAATCCACCAGCAATGAACGGTTAATAATAGCTTGCACAGGTTAAACAGCGCTCTCAATGGGACCCCATGACAGCAATCTGCAGAATCTGCAATTGAGTATCGCATGCTTCGCGCCGTTTACACCGAGCCACTTGCCGACCATTCGAAAATCTGTGATAATATTTTCACGACGACCGGCGATAAAAAGATCACAAACAAGATATTCTGAAGATGTAAAAAGTTTTACTGTGTCAATAAATCACTGAGATTATAAATCGGTTTTACAACCTATAGGTGATCGGAAAGTGCTATAAATCATAAGTGAAATGGGGGTTGTTATAGACGGTGTCCCTGGAGGACCATTAGAAGATTCCAGAACCCTCCCACGGCATCGAAAAATGTTGAAATGAAGAAAAAGTTTTAATTAACCGTGGTTTAATACTGGTGCAATAAAACTAAAGAGCTTCGATCAAAACAAATCAACAGTTATAATGATCGTCATTAATCATTATAAAAATTCTTCATCGCCACCGCAAATAAAAACTAATATCTACAATCTCGTGTTCGGTTACATTATGGCTATCAGTAACTATTAAAGTAGGTGCAAGTCAACATCAAATCATATCTGGCATCGATAAATTGCCAAATTATTTAAATCACGTGTGGTCCAGGCGGTAATATATTATTCAAATATATGTTTACATAGCTGTGAGGTTTTTAAGAAAGTCAATATGCATAATTGTGTTTTAAACTTTTCTTCACTTTTTGATTTCTTACCGTAGGGAATTAAAATTGAAATGGCTTTTACTTATATGGCACTGCAACAAGTGTTAAAACAATAATTAATCAATATTGTTGTTAATATCAATATTGTTGTTGTCAAAATCAATATTGTTGTTAATAATGTTGAGATGGATGTGCGGCGTGACGAGATACGTCGTATATTAGAGGCAGTTTGAAAGTGGCCCCAGTTGCAGAAAAGTTGAAGGGAAACCGTTTGTCCTGGTATGGTTATCATCGATGAGGAGGGATGAAACTCATATTACTAAAAGAGTTATGAATATAAATTTGGATGGATGGAGAGGAAGAGGAAGGCCAAAGAAAAGATAGATGGACTGTGTAAGGAGTGATATGAAGGAAAAGGGAGTCAGTTATAGCGTGACAGGGGATAGAACGGTATGGAAGAAGAAAACGTGTTGCGGCTACCCCAAGTAACATGGGATAAGGGTAGGAAGATGATGATTGTTAACGATGGTTTCCTTTCTTCATTCAAATAAAAGAAATATTAATCATAATTTTAATATGAATTTTACAGAAAATACATCAGTACCAAAACATGAAGCATCTACATAATATGTTATTAGCCCACATAATGAAAGTTCTGAGAGTAAACAACCACAAAACTTCGGCTTCTAAGAACGACCGGCCTAACGTTCCACATAATTTCTTAAGTTCATCATCAGAGTAAATTCACGTGTTCTGGCCTACGTGCCTGCTCGCTCATTCGTCTAGAGACAAACAAACCACCAAACTTAGCATCTTACAACAGTCTCAGCTCTTAATGGAAAGCTTAATTAATGCTCAAACTTAAACTCCGAATCGTCGTCTCGAGACCACACTATTCTTCATTATTTTGCTTGAGCCATATAAATAAATTAGCCGTGACGGTTCGCATCTCGTATGGGACATTAATAACTGGTAGTACAATGAGCATTACAATAACAATTGGAACAGGAAGCTTATAAACCGATTATGCTGATCGAGCGTCACTCAGTATGACGTGCACACAATCGATTGCAACGGATTTATGAATAAGATATCGAACTCGAAGCTTGATGTTATCGAGCAGCTCTTAATCGAAGTCATGAGAATGAATGCTCACTTCCTCTAGCAAGTTAAAATAATTGGGGACATTGCACAAAGATCGTATCTCAAGATTACGCTTAATCTTATCGGAGTCTCAATAAACGTTAATGCAGCGAAATGAGGATATCGGTAATTTACGAATGAAGTTGCATGAAATCGGTGAATCATGATATTAATTTAACAAACAATCCAGCAAGATGTAATTTGCCACTTGATATGCGTAAACGAAACAAAGAAAATTATATCGTCGATTGCGAACGGAATACACGACAATCATAGAACGCAAATGCGATTTTTCAAAGCCGATAATGATGCGTCAATTTCCCAAGACAATTTCCAATAGTAAAATAATACGATCAAATAGAGGGCGAGATAAATTGCAGTCCTCTGCGCGTTCTGATCGCGATCGCGCGGCGCAGATAAAACGCAAAGCGACGGGAACAATAACCGATGCACTTCCTTTGACAATAGTCGCGGCCGGACCAGCGACCAGCCGACCGACCGATGCTAGCCAGTAATTTATACGACGCCCAGAGATCGCAACGATACGCCCCACTAAATCGATCAATAATCCTAGAAAGTGATAAGACCAATGGGAAACTATCAAATTGAAACGTCAGCAGGGTATAATCAAGCGACACACCACAATTTATTATACGGTGGGAAGTTGGCCGGTCGCGTCCAGAGTATAGCGGCCCGTAATAATTATGATGTCGCTGCATGTCTAGATCGGCGCTGGTGGTCTCAACGCGTTCACCAACTCGAATTTCCTTTCTATTTCTTAAGTAAACAAGCTCCGGGTAAACCGTGCTCCAAATTAAAAGTGTTGTACCAACTCTCCCACAGATAATTCTGAATTAAAATGCATGGTTTGAGTGTATCTCATTATTTCATGAAGTTTATGTCTTTAATGTTAATAATATGACTCGCTTTATGGTACGGATATGGTCGAGAACAAGACACGAGACACGCTCAGTTTGTCTTGGGCGACAAACACAAATATTAGACACGAACAAGCAACGGTACGGAATAGCAAATCACAGTGTATTTGTATAAGAAGCGTACTTTGAAGCAGGTTTGTATTTGTAAACAGAGCAGTGAATGTTCAATACAGTTAGCTGCCAATGACAGTGGAATGTCGCTAACAAAATCAACCTTCTTTTTCTTGTTTGCTCTGTAAGCACTATTATGAACGATGAAAAATGAAAACGCAGTCAAATAAAGATAACATTCTGAATCGAGAAGAATCTACAGCTGGTAAAATATTTGACCATTGCACATAAACTTTTCCGGAATATTACCGAATTCTCATCGCAAGCTTACTGAATTACGATACAAAGCACATACAAAAAAGCCCTCGCTTACTACGCACAGCTTATCAAAACGCAGAAGAAACAAGGTGTATGAAAATGGACGTTATTATCAAGAGCCTTAAGAAACAAACAAGGTCCTGATGCTGTCCCATTTCTGCGTGCCTCTGAACCGAGTCAGAGTCGCCTGACAACTAAAAAATTTTATTTTATTCATGGAAGAAACTTTAACATCGAGTTTATGTTAAAAATCCGTAGTGTAATGGAAACAATGCATTATGCATTGGCTCGGCTTGACACAATGACATATGGAGTAACTTTTGTTTGACGTTAGGGACGGGAATTTAAAAATATCAAACATGTAAAAACGTCAATACGCTTTCCACAGTTTTTCACATTACATTGTAAATGTATTTTTGTGTCGGTTAGCAATTTTTGCAGTCAATTTATTTCGATAAAGAACGAAGCGAATGTTCGGCTTAAGTGGACGCTGCGTTTACGCATAATTGGAGCTCCTTTTTGCGCACGAGTCGAATACGAAATGATCCCGATATTAATTCTGCTTTTTGTAAATCGCCTTTAACATTTCTTACTAGTTCGTATTCGATCAAGTTTAAGAAACTGTGGGTTTGTACGTTTCATTTTCTTCAATTCGATGAGCACGAATCGCAAAACAAAAAAAAAGTATTACTGTGAGATTTAGATCTTTTACGTTCACTTGCTTATCTAAACTAAAATGTTCAGTCAATGGAAAATGGTAACTGCGATCTTTGACCTCATTCACATTCTTTATTTTCAAGACCACACTGTTTATTTTGAACAATGTGTTTTTCGATTGGTCATAATAATACGCTGCAAGCGCATACAATGTAGAATCCATCACGTATCGTCCTAATATAACGTCTAGCAGTGTCCGATGCCTATCAATTTGGGCATTCTTCAATACACATCGATGATGGTGAGATACTGTCGATACACGAGGTATAAAAACAATAATGTGAGATCTGTGAGGGGCGTGACTTGCGCGTGGGCAGCGCGTCGGTGGACATTGTTTAACAGACCACGCCGATATTAGAGCCCAAACATCCACGCTACGAGATTTTATCGTAATTATAATGTTCTCTTATTGGTATTTACACAGGTATACTCAAGTGATGCTATCACGTAAACGTGTTTTGTAGTTTTTAAATTCCACAGCGGTGATGGGCAGGTTAATGAAAGTTGCACACGAAGCAGTTATGTTTACAAAAACATTGCTTTTTTCCTTTATTTTCGGATAACTGCCTATAAAAAACGGTTGCATCGACTCTTAATGAATCTGATATCTTCATATATTGAATATTAATATTCGATGGTTATCAGTATCACAAACTAACTGCTACCGTACGCAACCCATTTTAAATTTAGATTCGTGTTTTCAATGCATACATTTTAAGGAACTGTTTTTTTTTTAAATCAAACAAATTATGCATTCGGTCCGTCCCGTACAATACACAGCACTGGCCATTAAACATTCCCTTAAATAGACAGTAAAAAAACAGACGATAAAAAAACAAAAAACGACACAGAGTCTATTAGCGTTTTCCACCTAACAATTCAAAGTAGACCGCGAAAGCCTTGGCATATTATTCAAATTCGCACACGTGATCCCGATTGTCACGATGCTCGGGCTTTGCGGGCTAATTAAGCTGAGCACGACACAGGATCACCGTGTCATGAATGTCATGAGTCCAGGCGAGATCTTGGCTGCCGTCATGACTTGTGGAGAAAGCAAATTAGAGCTATTAGTATACGCCACAGAGAGAAGCGAATACCATCCCCGAGTAATAGGTGTGGCAATTAATTATAGAACGTCGTGATGGAAAGTCTCGGGACTACTGTGTTTTCTTTTTTTAATTAAGACGGGTTAAATTTGATGGCTGGGATTAGCGGTGGGTTGTAGAACACGTCTTTGCTTTCCACATATTGTTGCGTATGACTAGTTAGTAGAGGCAAATGGTCTTAATCATCGTCTCTATACTAGAATATATGTGAGAAAAAATCAAACTTCACAGGTTTTGTTCTGCATTTTTCACAATTTTTCGCACCACTTTCGAAAAATAAAGAATTTTCTTATTGAATTAAAATTGATGTATGGAAGTTGATATTCAACAACGAAAACTATACAGACCTAAATGATGGAAATAAAAAAGATTTAAAAACTCATAACTCCGTAAAGTTTGAAATGAATTTGACCTAATGTTACACGTTCAATAAAGTAATTAACAGTTGAAAAACAATATATCACGAGCTTTTAACGCGATGATTTCAATTGTTTATTAACCTATTTCACCCAACAAATCGAATCATCGTGTTAAATGCCCGTGATATATTCTTTTTCAATTATGAAACTCGAAAGATTTAAAGTTAATAGTAGTTAAGTAGTTAGTGATTTTAAGTTTTTCGCAAAACTTGAAACAGTTTTCAATATAAAACCTAATGAGTAATACTATCGATAACTCCACCACTAATCTTCTGTAGATAAAGACCATAGCTATATAGAATAACTTCACCCATAACATTACAGTCCTTCACACATCGTAAAACTTACAAGTGCTATTGATTTCAACTGTTGTAAAACATACGCAACAATAATAATGGCACTTAGTCCGTTAGAAAACAAGTAGTTTCCTCGCTTGGTTTAAGAATTAACTTGTTTCCCTGTTCAAGAGGCAGGAAAACGGCTATAAATTCTGTTTTCATTCAAGCTATGCTAACAAATAGTAAAATGTGCTAACGATGTTGGTTTATTTGAATAACACTTCCTTCATACATGTGGCTTATTAGTTAATATTATAACATCACCCCTTTATTTGTCAAAGAGGAAAGGCAGAAATGCCAATATAATTAAATAAACTCACATTTCGACTGCTGTAAAGTCTGATTTAAGCGTAAATTCAATAACACTGCTCAACCTGGAGATCGAATCCAGGGACTCACTCAGCAGTCGCGATCATGGACCAAGGAGGCAACTCAGGTATCGTTTTGGAACGATGATGACAAGGTCTGTAAGTCTTTACAATATTAAGACAGTAAGGGTCCCCAGGGATCTGTCCTAACAGACTGTGCACAGAGGGAGTTGTCTGTGTTTTGGGGTGGTCTTTTAAGTGGTCATGGATGCCTCTTTCATTTGCTCATGGTGATCACCGGGGTTTTTAATGAGGTATCCTACTCACCCTAGTCTTTTTCAGTCGCCTTTTGAAGGCTTCCCCCAAACACAAAAAATGGGCCTTATCCAAACAGTGCTGGGTAGAAAATTTATTAATCTTAGGCAAGCGAAAAATTTGAAAATTTTTGTTATCATAAGTATTCCATTCCCGACTAAAGTTTCACACCACATCTCATGGTCCCGTATAACTTAAAGTATAAATAGAAAAACTTCAAGTTACACAAAACCTCAAACCAGCCCAAACTTAGCATATTTGACATTCAAAACCACAGAGAGGCGCATTTCTAAACGTTACTAATACTCTAACAGGTACAAAAATATGTTTTTGTGCGTGTTCATATAAATCTGACTTGAATGACGTTAATCTTGATAGACGTGATGGCTTAGTTTTATTCATTATGCTTGAATATATTTTTTAGTTTGGCTATAAAATTGTGTATTTTTGGAGTTAGAGTTATGGAGTGCATGAATGTAGCGCTTAGTGGTTTTAACGTAAAAATAGCCCGCGACTTTATCGGCGTCAATCTGAAACAAATATGTTTTTTTTGCGCGGAACCCTAATTCTTTTTCTAAAATAAAAGTAAGTCTAAATCTAAGTTAATCTTTAAAACAGCAGCTATCTGCCCGTGAAAGCCCCGTCAAAATCTGTCCAGCCATTTCGGAGATTAGCTAGAACAATCAGAAAAATAAACAAAAAAAAATGCATTTTTTTTTTTTTTTTTCACCGCGATTACTTTTATAATTATGCTTTATTTTTACCCGATCGCCTAAGGAGGATAAGGTGTTTATCAGTCTAAGTATGTATGTGTATTAAGTATGTATGTATGTTTGTTCCAATGTGGGATTCTAGAGACCAAACGTTGGCTGATTTTGATTATTCTTACGTCAATCGATTTGTCTTAAGCTTGTGAGTGTCACAGGCTACATTAAAATTGTAAAATAGAAAAATTACGTTTTTTGGGCGCCATTTTGTAGGGGCCCATTTTTTTTTCTTCCGAGCTCTTCGTATGGGATATCAAAATAAAGGGGTTTTAGGAGGTGATTTAAAAATATATAACACTATATATTTAAATGAACTTATTCGAAAAAAAAAGTTATCTGAAACTTATAAATAAATAAGTTAATTAAAAAAACCCGACTGCTTAAGAAGCGAACTAAAAAGACGTAAACAAGAAGAAAATCATGCTGTGCAGTCGGAGGATTCATCTGGTTTTGGTCAGCTAGCTCGCGAATATGTTCGCTTCTTAAGCAGTCGGGTTTTTAGATTTTTTGAATTACAGTAAAAAGCCGTTACTGTGGCATTACAAACAGACGCTTCAATTTTATTTATTTGTAAAGATGGGTGGTCTTTTGTGGACACTGGACGTCTCTTAAAAGTTGACTAAAATATTATTTTAGGTTCAAGCACAGTGTTGTCCTCTCTGCCTGTAACAAGGTACGTTTTAATATAATATGTAAAGCCAGTAAATGCCATGTGTAGTGTTTATAGCAATATAACTCATATCATAGGCTGCATATGCAGTAAGGAAAATAAGGCAGCTAACCGATGTAGCTACAGCTAGGTTAGTAGTCTATGCTTATTTACACAGTGTTATGTCTTATGGCATTCTGCTGTGGGGATTAGCAGCAGACGTTGACTCAATTTTCATACTACAAAAGAGGGCAAAACGTGCAATCTATAAAATGGGTCCTCGCGAGTCCCTCAGAGAAAAATTTAAAGAGATCGATATACTGACTCTACCTTCACTTTATATTTTGGAATGTATTTTGTATGTCCGTAAAAATCGAGGGCTTTTCAAAACTAGAAGCGACTTCCATAATTTAAATACACGCAGTAAGCACGAAATTGTAATACCCAAATTCAGATTAACGAAAACTAGCAAGTCTTTTCTTATAAACAGTATACGCTTTTATAACAAGTTGCCAAAGTCAGTTATAGAACTGACCGATGGAAAGTTCAAAAACTACATCAAACGTATCCTTGTTAAAAAAGCATATTATCAAATCAAGGACTACGTTGAAGATAAAAACATTTGGCCTTAGCTCCTTCTGCGCATGCAGCTTCCCTGGTAACTTGTAAACGGCACAAATATGTGGATGTCTCTAACTATTCTCAATCTCATTTTTTCTTTCTTTCTTTTAATTAGACTTTTTACAATGGTTTTCAATCATCTTTATAGCCCTTTGCTAAGAATAGTTACAGCACTGATAACAACATTTGTGCCACATGTTAAATTTAGTCTTGTTATACTTATTTTCATTTAATTTACCTTTGTATAGATTCTTTTACCGATTGTTTTGTGAATGTGTGAACATTGTAGGCCTTCTAGATGCTAGTTAACATTTGTTAACTTTTTTTATATAATATATAATCTTTTTATTTATTTTTTTTAGTTTCTTACAACTTATTGTCATAAGACGGGCCTACGTTGTCCCCGCATATCTAAGTACTAATGCTGTAACATGGAAATATTGTAAAACCAAACCATTTTAAAAGAGTAACCATGGAGTTTCTTGCCGGTTCTTCTCCATAGGAAACGACCAACCCGAACCGTGCACCTTTTGTCGACGTTTTATAAGTGCCCATGTAGGCCTATGTGAAATAAAAAAAAATTATTTTGAATTGTTTTTTTTGATTTTGATAGTTAAATTAATAACGGTATAGGTACTAATCTTATACAATGTAACAATACTAATTACGTGTTATGGGGTACCCACAACATTTTAATTGTCCATATAACTAATATTTTAGTAGATACTTTTTGAATTTATTGACCTACAATAATAAAATCTATTAAAATATGTATGTACATAATAAAGCTACTGCTAAGCATAATTCCTAGTTTTGATTCTCGGGTCGTGCAGTGTCTTTGAGTTAAAATACGAGATGAATGCAACTACAAGATAACAACTAGAATGAGACTACAAGACGCACGGCAATGCACCATCGGTATAGTGTGCGGCACGTAAGTTCTATTTAAACCCAAATGAATCTCCTCTAAATGACCTAACCGTTGACAATATATATAATTGTCAAAAGTTAGGTCGTATAAAAAGAAGAAAAGTTGGTTTAAATGTTTAATTTCAATAAAACATAAGTACATTTTTGTTAAACTTACGTGCCGCGCACATACATGGTGGACATCCCACCCATACGTCCCCACAAAGCTTTTTGCAGATACTTTCATTATGCGTATATCTAAGGAGTGTAATTTCCTGCCTGTGTCTTTAGAATAGAATATACTTTATTGTACACCAAAAAAAGAAAATAACACATATATTTTATAGCAACTTAATACTGTGGGTACAAAGGCGGTCTTATCGCTGACAGCGATATCTACCAGACAATACCTTTACCAAAAAGTATTTGTTTCCTAATAGCTACAACCTTTTGGTATTTAAGTCAAGAGTGAATAGGTTACTTCTAGGTAAGCGTGCTGCACCGTCGACCACATCATTGCTTACCATCAGGCGAGATAGTGGCCAAACGCGAGCCTATCGTAAAGTAAAAAAAAAAAAAAATATCAGAAATTTATTTGTAGCAGTCCTGAGTCTGGACTTATACCCAGTTGATGGGCACGATGTAATAGGCTCGCCGCCAAGGACATGGCCAGATTCTGCCCTCCGAATCAATCAAAATAAATAAATGTACAGTTATTATTAATATGTGAAAATTACTTGTAACATAAATTAAAATTAGTCGCAACAATTAAATTTGTCTAGAAAAGGCGACAAAAATTAAAAAAAAAAATGTGTGGTAATTGTTTTTGTACGGTTTTTATGCAAAGCATTTGCGTCTGGATACACGCATACGATAAACACTGTTTCGTAAGTACGCCTGATGGTCAGATTAAAATATAAAACAACTACAACTGCAAGAATCGCATCGGTAAACCTCTAAAATAAAAGAACAGTTAAGGTTTTACGACTATCGCAGACACAATTTTTCGAGCTACCAGGCGTCATGTCATAATGCTGAATGCATCGAAAATATATTCCAGAGTGTGTATCCGAACGTCCTAGTCATTTTGACGTTTCTAAGCGCGCGCACTGCACTGACGCAGTCTAATCTGTGGTGCAGTCTAACGTTGATCTTATCACGATATTATCCTATTTATAGTGTCTCTCGCTTCTTCTCTGATCATAAAACATAAACTATTGTAAATATGGCTTTACAATAGTTTATTCCTCTAAGCTTTAATACGACGTACTGTATGTCAATGTACATGAATATTTATTATCACAGTTTTATACAAAATCCGGTCATGTCCTTTGGGTATATACGCACATAGAGGTGCATCTCTGCTTAATCTTCCAGAGATATAGACGTAATATTTTGCATGTTATACATAAAATATGCCTACCTGCAATAACATTAAAACATGTTTTATCAGAAAACACTTTCAACTAGGGAGAGGTTTATATTCATTGCTAGAAATAACAGACTCCTTAGTTTCGCTACAACACCTGGTGCCAGATTGACTACGCAAAAAAATCTA
Organism: Orthosia cruda; assembly: GCA_964057195.1. NCBI lineage: Eukaryota > Metazoa > Arthropoda > Insecta > Lepidoptera > Noctuidae > Orthosia > Orthosia cruda. The sequence continues at coordinate 15,813,608 of OZ059836.1, read as the reverse complement.
GACTGAGAGATTCTTTTCCCAGAGGTCTAAAAGCCTTAAATCTTTGCAGTATTATGAATACGATATGACGATCCGAAAGTTTGAAAAAGAATCGCCTTGCCAACTTTTCTTAACTGCGTTATAAATCCCTCCATAGAAATCGTAACAACAATCAACTTAACAGTAAATACGCTTATTGTTATTTTACAAAGCCTAATGCTAGTACTAAGCTCATAGCTCTACAGGAGAAATAAACGTAGATCTAAATTTTACAATCCATAAAACCATATAAAATAAGGCTCTTATACTTGCAACCGCGGTTACGAGGCACAGAATCTGCGACCATAAGGTTAACGTCCAAATGACATTATGACGTCAAAGGTTTATGGTCTATTATATTCCTCTACAGTGCAAAATAGGCGTATCCTTAACTGAACTCACCGCCGAGTGTGCCTATAAAAAAAAAACCTACTTTTATAAAATCACTATCAGCAGGAGCCGATTTTCTAAGATTATTGTCATAAATTCAATCGTAAATAACATATGGATGTCGAAAAAATCTTAAATACATATATTTTAGTACATTTGGCAATAAAATTATAATAATCCAAAAACGTGTCGATTTAAAACCTACAGGGTCAAGAGTCTATCAGCTAATCTAATGTTTGCGAGATCGATATCGGAGTGCTAAAATATGTTAACAGCTTCAATATAGTTTAACGAATATTTTAGTTGAAACCTTTTTTTAATATGCCGAAAAATTTAAGTTTTATGATATTGTTGTATAAAAGCTACTGTGGGCAGTAAAAAAATATTGTGAATTATATTTATTTACCACGCCTTTTAAAACGCAATTTTAGAAGTTTGAATTCTTAATGTCCTAAGAGTCCTCCCAGACGATATATCAAGCCTTGTGGTTTTTTGTTTAAATTGGAATCCTTGTTTAATTAAGATATATTAATCATTCACCTGCTCGCACCCAACGCAATATATAATCAACAAGATGAAAACACAAAACGCATAAATCGTGACTTCTAATCCCGCCTTGATCTATTAAATTAAAATATTAAAAGGGTTCTTCCAAAACTCAAGTAGCCATTAAATCGCTTCAGTTACCTCATAACGGATTCAGTAATTTGCCCATACGTCTTGTTATGGTCGTTCAACAAGATTAAAACTCTAGCCACCCTTCATAAATCGTACCCAGTACTCCGAACGGGATATATTATTCATGGATACGTAAAATCGGAAGCACACCCAAATTGTCAATACACGGTGTGTGCTTCGGTTACAGCTGTTTACTGCAGTTTTCGTAGTAAACCACAAATAAAATGGAGTCTATGCATATTAAAGTATCCTCATATAGATGGTGGTGCAGTTTATTTGCCCCAAGGGCTGCGTTTATGGGGTCTGTTTTGTTGGAAGAAGTGTCAATAGTAAAATCTGAGGCGGTCATCTTGTGCACGAGGTAATGGCGGCGCGGCGGGAAAACAATATCATCTGTAAGCCGCATCTGTTTCTCTATTTGAATTTATTTCTTCACTTACATCTACATTGTATACCTACTTTTTTGGTCTAGACCAGGAGTCACCAAATGGCGGGTTTTGGAGGCAATTTAATCATTTTTGCTGCGCTTTGTCTTTACTGCCGTAGATTCGACAGCTGACGAATCTTCTCATCAAAATCTTCATTTTTCTTGCTTTAAACCTTACGGACCACGACGGTCATATTATTTAAAAAAACGGACTCCAAATAAAAGTAATTGTTAACCACTGGTCTAGACTTTGAAGATCAGTTTGAAATTTTTGTGGATATTATAATTGGGTAAACTGTCTCGTTAGTCTAGTGGTCGTAAGTGCTAGTAGTACTTATAGTACTGATGATAAGGTTCTGAGTGCGATTCCCGGATCGGGTAAAGTATTATAAGTATTTTCCATCTAGAATTTATCAGTAGCAGCCAATAATGATGTACAAATACAAGCCGACCAGCGGGAGTGAACTAAGACTGTCCTGCGTTTGGCCGCGACACGAACGTACGTTTGAACAGTATGTTTATCTCTTTCTGACAACTGAGTCCTAATTTATATCTCTGTGATCTTTAAACCTACTCAGTTATAGAAATAAAGTTCTAATTGCCATAGCTCCTATGCAGGTAGTTAAAGTAAAATATCGCCATGTTTTTATTTCTTTATAATGAGTATGATGTCTAAATTGGTAAAATCAGAGTCAGAACGTGTGCCTGGTTAATAGCAATAGACTTGCCTTCATTACCTACATGGAACTTAAACGTAGCTGGCGAAATGGTGGTTTACTATAGGTGCAAGTCTACCTAACCCTTCGAACAATACAGGTATGATGTTATGTATGTTCTTATTGGGTACACATCACAAACATTGCCATCTCTCTTTTTAAAAAGTATTCTTCTTCCTCATCGCTCTCTCACAGTTAAGAATCGTGACTCCGTTTCAGGCTGTCAACGGCTTTTCTCCATCTTTTGTGATCAGAAGCCTGGTGGAGGGCGGCGCTAATCGGTATATCCAGTTGCTCCGATACATGATCTGACCTCTGTTTGGGGCTTTGGCCTGCGTTCATGTAGTTTACAAAGTAAAGCCTCTTGGTATTTTACCCTGTATTTTGCCAGTTAAAACTTATTTTTATTATGAGAGTAAGGTATGTAGTATGGAGTTTCTTGTGCGTTCTTCTCCATAACAAGCTACGTTTCCGAATGCACGGTAGAATTAGTTTTTATCACTTGTAAATTTTAATTTTAACGTTCAAAAGTGCCCCTTAATGGCCTACTTGAAATAAATACATTTGACTTGACTTTACTTGAAAAAGTTACCATAAGTCGTTAAAGTATGTCGTCCTGAAAATTATTACTAAACTTAATTCTCTTAAATATTCTAATACCCTCAAGTGTAGACTAACTAACCGCATCTGTATTCCTTATATCCTCTTACGAACGTGATAAACCATTATCGCTACCGTTTCGATCCTGCCTATAAAATATTAGTAAATAGTCCCAGTAAGCGCTAAGCGCACAATAAAATTCAATCATGTGGCCTGGCGGTACAGTTTGTGTCCAACAATAATGTTTTATCGTGACACTGCTCCCACGCTGCCCGCGAATCAACTCTTGTAAATTCCTTTAAAAGATGAATGGATGTCCACACTAAAATATATCGAACTTCGATGTATTTATCGAAGTATCGAAGTATCAGACACAGTTTGCCCAACCCAGGACTTGTCGGAAGTTATTGACGGACGTTCAATGAACACCATTCATTTGGTACACGAAATCATATTTATGACGAATCATAAGGACAGTCTTAAAATATGATTTCCGTGGCGCCGAAAGTAAAAATGTTGCCAGATTTATCTTTAATGCTTCTCGTCAACGGAATTAATGTACAAGCTTGTAATATAAGACGTCTTTAGGGAAACATTAAAACTAATTTGGTATTAACTGGTAATATAAAATTTAATGACAGCTTTTTGGATGGTGTTAATACCCATGGTGTGGTCCCCTGAATAGAAATGGCCTGCTTCGTCTTAGTTTATCAAGATCTCCATCAGATAATCAATATTGAAATCTAGAAGGCAGGGGAAAGATAATAGATTGACATAAAACTGAAGAATACTTTTCATTAAGTTTCGATGGTGCAGTTATCCGATGTCATGAAATATTGCAGACACCGGAAGTTTGTAATTTATCTTAAGTGATTTAAACTCTCGATATATAGTGAGCATATCATTTAAGGTCAAACCGCACTACGCGTCAGCGGAGCGTCGCGACGCGACATGACCAAATATACTTTGTATGATATTGTATGAGATAAACCGCACTACGCGGCAGCGGAACTACGCGACGCGACACTTTATCTCATACAATATATTTTGTCGCGTCGCTCCGCTGACGCGCAGTTACGCCTAGTGCGGTCTCACCTTTAAAATACAATAAATCCCATCCAAAATCGATAGTTTAAATTATACCCGTGTCACGCGATTTTTTATAAAATAACGGTTTTTGCAATAATCCGCTGACATCAACATTAAAAGACATTATGACAAATTCGAAGGATATTTGAATTGTCCCTGAGTCAGACCAGAGACAAGTCACTACCAACCCGTGCGGTCTGCTAATCATGTAGGTACCTAATTAAGGACCATAATACAAAAAAACTAATTCGTAGTTCCGTCGCCCATAACTCAAAGGACTCGTATCAAACGACTATAATTTATAAGCAGCTGAGTGATTCACCTGCACAAATCAAAATGTCTGTATTCTTTTGTTTTTCTATACGTTTGATATCTTCATAGAGACTGATTAGTATTTCATGAGCACAACCCTACAAAGAAGGGTGATGGGTACCGATATTTTTAAGGCCCCTTTCACCCTAACGGGGGAAAATGTTGCGATTACTTAGCATTTTATAAGCACGTAGGTAGTACTGCAAATTATGACGTTTATTTGACGTCAATGTTTGTTTGAATATTACATATACTAGTGTGTTTCTAGTTGAATGTTATGTGGCACTACAAAAAAAAAAGGATGGTTTTATCTATCTATTTATAACGTATATTTGAATATTATAAAATTTTGCATTCATAACTATTTTTTTTATCACTAGCAATTATTTAAGTTAACGAACATAAGTAATGTTGCTTTAATTAAGCTAGTCATGAGATAGACATCGATAAATAAATATGTTTCTAATGAGTTCATTTCCCAAACTGTACCTACATAAAAATGGTTTTAATTCATTACGCCGTTTATACAGACAAATAAGGTGTGGAAACGAAACCGCGCGTCCGTCTGGAACGCACTTAACTTTATAATCGGCCACATCAATCAAACTGGCCTTAATGAATAGTTTGCTTAAGGGCAAGCTTCGATAATCTCGACAGCGATAGAATTACACAATAGAAGGTATTGGTGTCCATTTTTTATACTATACAAGTTTAGTGCTTTAGGATGGGCGAAGGGTTAAAGATTTTCTTTTTAAATTATAGTTGACAGTTTACGCTGTTCGTAGTTTTTTATTCGTGACATTTTTTTTTGGAAAACTTTCTCTTCAGATCAAGGTTGTTGAGTTAAATCTAGTTGATATAAAAATATGCTAAAATTATCAGCATCCTTTGTAGTTGTTAGAACATGTTGCAAAACTATTTAAACTACCTAACAGCGAATACATTAAATCGATCTGATGTTCGATATCTCAGATCATTGACTTCTCAATAGCTAATCGACCAGACAGTTACGCGAATTACCTTCTAAGTCTACACAGCCAAAAAAGGTTAACCAAGGACGTTGCTAAATATGCAAATACCAAAGATAATCGCGTTCCCATAAACGTGTAGTTTCCCAGTAAACCATGACCAAATAAATAGACAAAAAAGTGGAACCAAAACAGACTAATTCACTCACTATCGCCTCTTATTTATGGTCTCCTGGTAAGTTGGTCTCCAACATTTTTACGTAGAGACTTTTTTACCTTTACTGATTTATGGTCTAGGCATGCGACGTACACATAAATAAGAATAACGTTAGCAGAAGAAAATTGTATGTATTTACTTGGCCTACTGTATTTTCATTTTCAGGGTCGTAGATAAAAGTAACTGGATTCCAACTAGAAGACGTATAGGGCTAGAATTTTTTTAACGATAAAATTTTTGAGGCTAGACAAGTGATATTCTATCAACACATCAAATTAAAGCATCGCGATAGCAAATGGAAAATGTCAAAAATGTATTCAAACGCCAAGCGTCTTTGAAATGACACGTAATGAATTCTTTACTTTTTTTGTAGTATTTATAGGCTCACGTTTGACCACTATCTCACCTGATGGTAAGCGATGATGTGGTCAACGATGGGAGACGCTTGCGTAGAAGTAACCTATTTACTCTTGACTTAAAGACTCTCAGGCTGTAGCTATCAGGAAATACAGACTCCGGCAGGAAATGCCACTCCTTAGCTGTACGCATAATACAAGTATTCCTAAGCTTTGTGCGTACGGGTGCGATGTCCACCATATATCGATGACGCATCGCCGTTTAACACATACATTACATTTTGGCATTTCGACCAACCCCTTCGCAGACAGACAACCATATTATCTAGAGCCTCTGAAACGTTCCTTATTGCTCGTTCACACAGAGGTCCGTTTTAAAGGACCGCTTTATCGTATACGTTTTTGTTCTACTTTGACGTTTGTAGTTGTATGAGCGAGTTCACACACATGACAGTATTGCAGATCCAGTAAAATACCAATCCGACAAGATATAGGTACAGCAGTCCGTTTTACAGGTCCCCTTTATCGTATACGTTTTTATTCGGCAATGGCGTAGATAGTTGTATGAGTGAATTCACACACACAAAAATAATAAAATACTGATCCGTTTTGTTTGAAAGTTGGTGGTACACTTGACTGACTAAATATGGTGTTAAAATTACCCCCAGTAGCGACGGATCCGTTAAAACGGTACTGTAAATGCGGTGTGAACAATTGAACATTAACTCCAATAGCGATGGATCCGTTAAAAAAGATCCTGAAAAATACGGCTATTCTGTTTAAACCTACCCTTAGTCAACTGACATTAAAACAGCCAATAAAATTGTAATAATAATCGTATTCTCCAGGTCCCATCACTCAACCTTTTTCGGCTGGTTGTCGCTTCCTGGTTTAGCCTTATCGAACTAGTTGAATCGATCTTATCTACAAGAAGTGGCTCACGTGATCCGCCACTTGTGTTTAACACATCTTCAGCTGTACCAGTAATCTGAGTAGTGGCAGTGTAGGCGTAGCCATGGATGGCTGAATAGATGGTTTCTGGTGCTTGGTAGTAATATGTAGATATTAGAGATGGAAAATCGTTTGTTATGGAGTAGTTTAGCAAGGTTGTTTTACATCAGAAGCAGCTAAAACTCTTCCCCTATCGTATGCCTTCTGCCAAATATCGCGGTTACACTATGACACTGGACAGAAGCCATATCCAAGTCATTGAACTTTGATCTTACCGGGATGAATACCAAGACGCCATAAAGTATTAATAGTTGAAATATTATCGATACTATCAAGGAGTTTGTTTATCATACTAATATTTTTACTCCCACCGTTCAGTAACACTGAATGATGAATGAACCGTACCGATCTTTATCGTTCACCGGTCCCCGTCTCATCTACTTCATTGTTAATACACCATTGTCATATTATATTTATAATAGATTCGTATCGGTCCATGTGAATGTTTTCCATCAAGTACTGGGTCAGTTAATATAGAAAAGATCCACTTTCTAATAATGTTACCGGTTGTAATATCAATTTGCCGAACATGATGAGTAATTACAAAGCCAGCTCTTGACAAATGCGTTGTGAAATATGTACCGAAGAAATTTGATTGGTTTCGGTGTAAGGCACACGAATTGTGGCACACTAGAGAAATTTATATTGTTGCTCTAAATATTCTGCATCGTCTGTACCAATGGTACCTACCTATATAGAAAATATATAATTTTCGTCAGTGTAATAACATGCAATCATAAACTAGTCTACATTATTATACGCTTATTACAGTTTGCCAATATAACTATGTAAGATTATATGCGTAACAACTTTTACCATTTTTGCGGAACAACTATCAAGTTTATTTGTATGAATATATGTACTAGAGGACGCCTCGCGGTTTCACTCGCGTAGTTCCCGTTCCCGTGGGAATACAGGGATAAAAAGCAGCCTATGTCGCCCGGGGATAGAGTAGCTTCCCAACGGTGAAAGAATTTTTGAAATCGGTCCAGTAGTTTTGGAGCCTATTCGGTACAAACAAACAAACAAACAAAAAAATCTTTCCTCTTTATAATATTGGTATAGATGTATTTTATAGTTTAGGTCACTCCCACCGCACTATTCCCAAACCACTGCAACTCCTGAAAGCCAGAATCAACAGTGGCGACCACCAGAAAAGCGCCGAGGCAATGGAGCTCGACGAAGTCCCGGAGAATGAATTTAACTGTATTGGATCCCGCAACGAAATTAATAAGAAAAGAATAAAGGAGGAGTAGGAAAACATTTAAATTTCCACTTCCCTTCATATCAAGCAGAAGACAGAACAAAAAAAGGCCAATAATATATAATTTTATAGTTATATTATAAAATATATATTATTATATTATAATTTTATAGTTATTGTGCATTTATAGTTTGTATGTATAGCTTTGTATTTGAATAAACCTAAACCTTGTCGTGATTTACTTTCTATATTGCACCTTCCACTATTTGTCTCTGCAACACTCAAAGGTCGATTGGTAGAAAACTGCCTAAGGCATTATGTCCACCTCTGTACGTTTGTGTGCAAGAAGTATTAAATGAAATAAATAAACAATTATTTAATTTTCCAATATGCCTTTAACACTTTACTACATGAGAATCAAACTGCCTACACGCTCGTGAACTTAATACCACGCGACCAATGAGGCAGATACAATTTAAATGATACGGTAATCTGAGCACATAAGTTAAAGTAACAGATATTCCGTCGCACACCTACAGCTCGACCTATGATAGTGAGGCTACAGTCATTTATCAGCCACAATCTTAATCACGGCCATAACGGGAATCTGCATAGGCTGCAGTTTATCTCGGGAACAAAGTAACAATTTCAATTAATATAACCGACACGCTGTATAAGGGAGTGCGTTTTCACGCCTACAATTTGATGATAACGGTAACTATTAAGACTAATGACCTGAGGAAAAACCTAATATAGATATATTACAACTTGTAACCCCTGAATCAAAGGAGAAAGCTAACAATTAATCTTAAACAACCGATCTACACAGAAAACAAGATCAAAAGCTTTACTTGAAAAAGTAATTTAAATTTAATAATTAACCCATATTTTTAGGCATAGATTACCTAACCACCGCCAAAAGTTCCAACTACAGCAAGATCAATGATACAACATTCCATTGCAGGAAGTAGGGCATCCAAATCTTAGATCACGAACGAATTTCTCACAATGTGGGTACCAACTCTTGTCACATACGGGACATACACACGTTGCCTTGAATTAGTCGCTACGTTACATACAGATTATATAGCGTAAAAGTGGTGCGAGATACAAGATAAGTCGGATGGTGAGTTCGGGCTAATTTGGCATGCTTCCTGCTAAAATCAGGATGTATCTTGCATATAAACTTGAAAAAATCAATGAATGACTTTTATAGATATTAAAGTAGTTGCCCACATAAAGAGTTTTAATCGTTCGTAGAAGTGTTTATAGACACAAATAAAACACGCTTAAAAAATCTCGACACTGAAAAATTTGAAAACAGAAGGATTATTTTTCGTAAGATTCTGGAAATAAACCCGTATCATAAGGCCATCAAATTTTACAAGAGCTAAGTGATAAGACAAAAACATAAACAATCGATTAAGACACATAGGGCAAATAAGCCGGTAGAACTCATGGGTTTTAGATAAAGTAACATACATACTACATGGATGACAAGTTTGGTAGTGGTTGAGCGATCGGCTGCTGCGCTGCGTGTCGCGATTTCGGATTTGGTTGTCTAGTATATGTGAGATTAAATGGTTTTAAACGTACCCACTATACTGTTTATCCACGATACAGGAAGAAATTCCTAGTGGCAAAGATTATTAAAACAAAAACCGTTGCCGATAACCAATGGCAAAAGCTTCAAATGTATGAGAACTGCGTGCAGTACCGAAATAAAAAAATAAAAATTACCTTCGTCTCGACTAAAAGAATGTCACTTTTAATAGAGCCGAAGGTCGAAATTTATGGTAGATCTATCGAATACCATAAATTTCGGCTGAATCTAACTACCAAATAACAAAAACAGACATTTCACAACACACCATGTAGAATAATATCCAAAACTCAAGTTCAACACCGAGTAATTTGTTCAAGTAGACCGTACAGAATCTAAGCTCACGACTACCCTACTCAATGGCGACACACATACTCCGTACCGTATGATTAGTGTATGTTACACGTGCGACCGTTGACATGCGATGCTTCATATTAATATCGAGACCTAGTAAAAGGATATATTATTAATAGGCCGTTCTTTCCTGTCTAGTGTCATAAGGTCATTGGGTGATATGCTAGGTATTATTTTTCTTGGAAATAGTCACAGTTGTTGTGCTTACCAATTCTTCTTCTATAATGTAGTATTTTTCTGTTTTGGCTATTGATGTCGTGCCTTACAGATATATAGTTTGTCAACTTTCACATTCAATTCTTCTGCTTCTCTATTCTATCCTCTGGTATCCATGTCAGTTTTGTGACGTCTTCAATCTTCTTCGGCTTCATCTTTTGTAATGCTATCAGAATAAGGATCAGCCATCTCGTGCGTTCTCATAAACCTGTTATCAAATAAAGGCAATTGTAATCTCTGCCCGAACATTTAAAATTGCAAGATTTTATGAAGCTCTAATCATAAAACAATTAACATTTGTGCGCATAATACTGCGTGTGTCTTCCGTAATTATTACAGTTGCGTTAAATAAAATGAAATACAATGCACTTATACAACAGTTGTAAAAACACCCATGAGAGTTGGTTCAAACTCTTAAAACATTGGGACCAAACTTGCTGACAGACATTGCTTCACTAGTTGTTTACTGTTCGTGATATTTTTAAAGATTATCATGACCACTTAAATCTACCATAAATACTCCAAATCGGTTTGCAGTAAAATTATGACTTTCTCCCTCCAAATTACATCTCCTAATTGGTTTAGATTGGCCATGCGCATTACCTACATCGAACTTAATGATTATTTCTTTTTAACAAGCCAGTTCGCGATTGGCCTTCTCAGCAGGTAATAATGTATTAACGATGTAAGAAGTTGTGATCGACTTGTGGTCGACATTATCGAGAACTACATTACATATTGCAATGTAGCATTTTATCGGAGACAGGTTCGCGTGCGGGATTATAAAAGGTTTACAATCTTTTACATAAATGTTGTCTGCAATGACGTGAAATAATTGCTTATCGCTTCATTAGACTATAGTCGGTTCATTTTTGTATGGCAATAAATAATTGCTTTTTCCCTAATCTCTCTTCGTAGAAACCAGAACAAAACTATGTTCAGTAAATGCAGGTGGTTTAATTACCGATGGTAGTTCAGATATAACATTAAACAAATCCACTGTCTTTTGGATCTAAATAATCAAACATTTGGTCTAAGGAGCAAACTTTACTCATCTGTTTAACGGATGAAAAGCATAATATATCAAATTAAATATGCTAAAACATATATGCGCGAGTCGTCTGAAAAATTCCTGTCAAGACTAGAATTATTTAAAAATCTTAAAATAAATTGAAAATCAGTGTACGTTTACCTTAATATTTCGGATCTGGAACACAATTATAGATATATTAACATGGTAATTAATGGTAGCATCTATGGCATAAAATAAATAACTAAAAGAAGCCCTCGCGATATATTTTTGGTATAAAATTCTTGCTATCCATTAAACAGATGGGTGAAGGTCGGTTCTTTCTCAGATCCTCTACCAATTGTTTTAAGAAATTTACAAGAAAAATGGCCCTTACAAAATTGTAATTTGTTCTAACTTTTGACTTTTAAGTAACCTTTCCACATAATTTTGATCACGTAAAAATTAAAGTGAAATTCATCTGAAATCTTCCTTTCTATTATTTTACAAGATTTCTTGAAGTTACAGTCTGAACAGACTTCTTGAGAAATTCTTTGAGAAAATTGCTTTGATCATATTCAGACAATTTTTAAGAATCTACACAAAATCTCCTTCCTTAACCTTTTTAGGGTTCCGTACCCGAAGAGTCCAAACGGGGCTCCGTTTCCTGTCACTCACGTGTCCGTCTGTCTGTCCGTCATCAGTCACACTGGTTTTACAGCCAAACGGTTGGAGCTACAGTCTCCAAATTTTCACAGTATAAGTATCTTGTTACCCAAAGCCATACAAATTGTCAATAAAATATTTTTAAATGTTTTTAAGCGGGGGCTCCCATACAAGTAAAGAGAGCTGCGAAAAAAATGTTTTACCTACCCCTTCGAGTAGGATATCATTGTTAAGAGCTCGTTGAGTAGTTAAACACTGTTTTTTGTTATAAAAAATATTGTAAAAAAAAATTAATTAAAAAGGTCAAAAAACCCGACTACTTAAAAAGCGAACTAAAAAGACGTAAAGAAGAAGAAATTCATGCTGTGCAGTCGGAGGATACATTTTCGCGAGCTGGCTAACCAAAACCAGACGAATCCCCATAAAAAAAAAACACCCACAAAATGGTGCCAAAAATCCGCCATTTTTCTTTTCCAATTATTATGTAGCACTCGCAAAGTTAAGACGAATCGATTGACGTAAGAATCATCAAAATCGGCCAACGCGTTTAGTCTCTAGAACGCCACATAGGAGTGTAATAATATAGCCACCAAAGCCAGCCGAAGAATATTCTAAATTCCCATTGACCTATGTCAATGGGAATTTAGAATATTCTTCGGCATAGGAACTTCTTTAATCATAATGTTTATTATTACGTATATACGAGTATATAACAAATACCAATATATTGATAAAAACAGTTTTTTCTATGAGATTCCCTATTTTTTCCTATTATAACCAACTTAATTTTGCGGTCTGGTACGGAACCCCAAATGTGCGAAGTCTGACACGCACTTGGGCGGACATTTTATTTCTTTTCTTTCTTGTTTTCTAGACAAATGTTTTTTATTTATCTTGTGAAACGTTACTTAACAGTAGACATTTTTTAATGGTTCTGTAGCCATCGATATTAACTGGTTTCGATCGCCAGTCGCTACACTTCACATGGTTTTTCTTGAGCTCGGCATCCTGTTGCCATAGTGATAATTAATGTGTACTTTTTGTAAGCCCTTGTCTAAGTCTCTGATGTTTCATTTTATGGATTATTGAGCTCTTAATTATTGGTACAAACTTTAATGATGGTAGAAATGAAAGCTATTGATAACTTTTGTAGAATTTCTTCAATTACGAGTTCTCATTTTGTTAAGTTGATTAAGCTAGGACACAAGGAATAAAACATATGTTGCAGTGATCTCTTAATACTAAGTAAAGTCCACATAAGGCAGTGATATTGATAATTTGATACGTGTTTATTAGGCTCATTGAAAAGGTAAAATATTTGCTGCTTTTTAGGGTTCCGTATCCAAAGAGTAAAAATGGACCCTATTACTAAGACTCCGCTGTCCATCTGTATGTCTGTCACCAGGCTGTATCTAATGAACCGTGATAGCTAGGCAGTTGAAATTTTCACAGATGATCTATTTCTGTTGCCGCTTTAACAACAAATACTAAGAACAGAATAAAATAAATATTTAAGCGGGGCTCCCATACAACAAACGTGTTTTTTGCCGTGTTTGCGATAATGTTACGGAACGTTTCGTGCGCGAGTCCGACTCGCACTTGGCCGGTTTTTTCTTGTTTATCTCTAAAAATATTGCGACCTTAATACAATATATTTTATGCTAAACACTTAGGCCAGTTTATGGAACGAAAATTATTACAAAATTAATGAGACAAATTGTCAAACACGCACTAGCTGCTGTGATTGATAAAATTAATTTTCAATAGCCAATCGCACCACTTGACTTACATCAATTTCCTTCAAGAAACCGAGTGTTAGTTCTTGAAACTACCGACTGATAGCAACAAAGTCGATAACCTTCTCCGAAAAAAAAATACAACAGGAAATGCCTACCCATACTTATTATAATAACAACCATGTCAACCAACACAACGAAAAAAGAAGCCAGATTACTCAACTTCGCATACAAAATTGGCATCGCATCGTATCAATCAAACGTGGTATTTATAAAATTATCGAGAGCATAATCATAAGAGCCCGTCAAATATCATTATCGTCAATGATTGATAGCTAATTCTTTAACCCTATCTGATTATATTAGTCGTAAAGATGCGTGGGACTGAGAATACAATGCATCATTTTATTTACCTACGCATATCGGCAAGGATCGATGGAGATCAGGAAGTGAACGGGACCTTTAGATGGTATATGGAAAAATCTAGCGGTATTATTTGTTGTAGTTTCGGGGTCTAATGATGGAATAGGATCCGATAACTGTACAGTAGCAAAGTAAATGTCATTGATGAAGATACCGTTCGTATCCTCAATCAAACGACGCCGGCGTTTACCGATTTGATTGGCTGCACGGTCGTTGTCAATTTTGTAGGCGTTAGCAAGATGGAAGGTCAATGATCATGTAACAAATGCTTGTTTGCATATTCACCGCTGTTGTAGATAATATAGTAAGTTTATTAACCAAAGAAAGAATATATTCATATACATAAAACAAACAATTAAAAATCTATAAATGAATGCCTGTCAATAAAAAATATGTTGATGTCTTCATGCCTAAGGAATAATTATAGGTTCGGTTTGTTAGTTCGCCAAAATTTATGTCCCACCCAAAAGAAATAAATTCAAACAATGTTGCGTCATTAAAAAAATACAGCTCCATAATAAACATGGGCGCTTTTAACTCTCATACATTCTGACGTTCACAATTATTGTTATTTAAGATCGCATCCATAACTTCGCTGTTGCTAATGCTCAAACAAAACCCGGTACATGCAAACAAATTTACCGAAATTGTTCACTGAGCGGCGAATAAAAATTACGACCGGTTTGTTCAGCCGCGGGCTGCGCGCGCGTCGCGGTCGGCCGTTCCGACGGCCATCCGCTGATATTTATGCCCCCATAAAATACGAACACGCATCGAACTCCAAACGGTCACAACGAAACATATCCTTCGATCAAAGGCAATAGAATAATAAAAACCCAGTTTATATCTATCGATTCCAAGTGTATCAATGCGATTATCATTGCGCTCATGCGTTATACCCTATTTGACACTTAACAGCCAATCTACATATTCTAAGAGCGACGTTTTTATCGGCACACAAAAGAAATCGTTTAAAATACTGTCACATTCGAAATAGAAATTGTTACCCAATTCTCTGAACGTAAAACACATTTCAACTTCTATGTAGATTGAACAAAAAGCGAAGATTTTCAAATCAATGTTTTATTGCTGCCTAATGACAGGACGGAGATTATTGCGCATTCTTAATTAGTTTTTTTGTCAGTATAAAGTAGCGTTAATTAAGATTCTAAAATTGAAATGTATATCGTGTGCTACGGTCTGCATATTAATTTAGAGATGGATATATATTAGGGGTAACGATAACATCATTGAATAGCGGCAATCTGATGTTTCCGATCAATTGCCTGAGTTTATTTGTTGTTTGACAATTTAATGGCATTTTCAGTGTCGATCGCTGTTATTTAGATACCCGTGTTGCCCGGAGCTAGACAAATATTTTAATACAAACGTATACAACGCCACCCACGTTAATAAAAATAGTATTCGCAGTCGGTAGGCAGATCGCAGCGTGTTATTAAGTGATATCTTTCATAAACAGCCAGCGCGATACCTTAGCCGTAGGGGATAATACATTTACTATAAAATTAATTTAAAACAAATTAAATTATCTGTAGTCAGACTTAAAAGTTTGTAACCGACCTCTTTGTTTTATTATATCAACATAACATTGTAATGTTTAATCTACAGGTCACTTCTACGACTTCATGATAACCGATAAATATGTCGGTCTCTTTTTAAGCTTTTATCAACGTCACTTCAATATACCGATACTTACATCAAGCTCGTTACATTAATTAATTGATTTACGACTAAAAAGTTCGATAACTGAGTTCCTAGAACCGCCGCCACCGAATTTCGAGTAGTCTTATCGGGATCGCAAACTACCCAATACATGACATTCGTTTTACTTTTTAAATTAACGCAAAGGCTGCCGGGTGACAGGCGGCGCGCGTCACCGTGCATCAAATAAAACGCACGCGACGCACGACGGATCAACCGACTTGTCGGCTACCGATGTCATGCGACGATAACGTCCCGACGGGATGACGAGTTAATTCGATAGTCGCTGCGCTTTATATCACTTAGAAATATAAATACGAATTGACGGCTCGGACAAATTTTATGGGTACCTACGAGTACCTGAGGCACGGACATGGTGCGTTTAGACGAGTAATTTATTTAGTGATTAGTTGAGCAACAAGGCGTATGAATAAGTGTCTGTGTCTGATGTTTCCCCTTGGGTGTTTGAGTTGTGTACGTTTCGTCTCCAATGGCTCAGCTCGATTACAAATCTTCATGAATAGCAACATCAAACTAATAACAAGGTTTACGAAGTATATTGAGTCAATCATACCTAAAAAAAAAAAACTTACAAAGAACTTTCTGATTTTAGGCCACCTTAGTTGAAAGAGGTTACCGCCATCTCTAACCCACCATGGCTTGCCAACCTAAAACCAAATTAAAATGTCTCTTGTACTTGTAATTGCTCAGAGACCAGACTCTTCAAACATAGAATTGTTTGTCGTAGAAAATAACAATGACTCGAGAACGTTTTATAAGGAGCTGCATTACAACTTTTGATTTATTTTTAGCGGTCCAACAGATCCGAGATACGCTTACATGTCTGACTATTACTGAGACTGGTAGAAGACAATAAATAAAACAAGTGCCTGACATAAAACATCAATAGTGCATAGTAACAGCTTGGCACTTGCCTAGGAAGACAGCAATTCAATGTTACGACCAATCATTAACATAGCTACAGTCGTAAACTCCAAGTGGGACATGCAATTGAAAGCTGAAGTGATAATACTTAAAAAAATATCCTTTTTGAAAAGTATTTTAAAGTAGCTTTTGCGCTTTTTTAGCAGCAAGGAATGCGAAATAATCTTGAGTTATTTATTTATTCAGGGTCAACAAACAGCAATGTAATAATAACTAAACATTGGTTAGAACTTAATAATAAAGGTAACAATTACACTACTCACAACGTTATCCACATATTGATAAACAGAACTATTAGTTGCTAAAGAGAACGATATAAAAATAAACAGAGTAAAAGTGATAATTAATTAATTGTTAGGGTTCTGATCACTTAAAATAGTAACAATTTCTTTTCTAAATATAGCCTTGCTGAGAAACATAATATCAGCTGAGCCAAACTGCCTATGTGTCAACCAATCGATATTGTATAATGTATTGTTATAATATGGAATTAAGATAAATGTCCCATGATTTCCTTGTATCTGAAGCTTAGGGAGCTTCTAGTCTTCCCCGGGCCCCGGTGGGTTCCCGCATTGTCTAGTTGGGGGGCTCAGTAGCCGTGGCTTGGTCACAAACGGTGAAGCGAAGAGGGACCCAAGGTGGGACCGTTCGTCCGGGCTTTTGTCGATTAAGCCGACAACGTAGCGGCCAACAAGTAGGTTACGGTACCACTTGGTAACAGAGGTGACATCGCGTCGGCTGCGATGTCGTATGGAGCATCCCAAGTCCCATACGATATCGCGGCTGAGAGTTGGAGGCTGCGGCGGGAGAGAGGAGTATTGCGGTTCGCCGCTATCCTTACCTTCCGCGGTCTGGACGGGGTCGCCACCGTCTGATAGCGGACACGGTGGGGTCGCAAGTGAGGTCCCTATCCCCTGTGTCTGAAAGAGGTAGGTGGCGGGGTCACTGACCTGACCCGTGACAGAGGGACCAAGGGTGCCGTGCACGGGCTCGTCTAGCGCACATGTGCTGGTTTGGTCAATGGCAATGTGTTCTGGTGCGCCCGTGATCGGGGGTACGCCCAAGAGGAGGGTCTGGTGACGGACAGCCGCGGCTTGTTCGCGGTGAGTGCTAACGCGCGCCCATGTTCTCGCCATAAGCACAGCACAGGAGGACACTGTGGAGTCCTACATAACTGCGCTATCTCCCCGTGGTAGCACAGTATGCATGAGCATTTCTCCACGAAAAAAAGAAAGCTTCTAGTACCATCAAGACAAAAAATAATAAGAGGCCATTATTTTACCAGCAATAACTACAAAACAAGCATAAGTCAATTACAATTTATAATATGAACATAAATAATATGCAGTATAGTAGAAATAATATAATGTACTGGCTATAAACCATTCGTAGTAAGTACCACGAAAAAAAACTTGCAGAAGATAGCGTGCCCGCACTTTATGGATCATTATTGATTGTAAACGGTATGAAAATGGATATTAAAACTTCATAAGACAAACATCTTCTCGATTTTTAAAGTCTGTAAACGCAGGCAGGGGGCTTCAAAAAATAATTGCTACTCCCGCCTCTGCCCATATTTCATCTGGAAGTGCAAAGAAATTGCTTCCTTATTAATGGCAATTTATTGGGCTTTATATCATTATTATTTACGCCGTATAATATGATCACTTGAAACCGGTAAATATTCAATGTTTTATACTATTTCTGTATTCCTATTTGTCAATGTTGGAAAACCTGTAAATTAATTTGCAATTTATAATTTTAATATATTGTGAAAAATTTATCATCGAGGTATGTTAAAGGATATTTTTTTATTTTCAATAACTAATTGCAATTAATTTTGCACCAACACTTGCGTGAAAATTAATTACAAAATCAAAGTGATTAATTGGACTGGAATTTACGTGGGATAGCTCACAGAAAACAAAAACACCCAATTAACGTAGACATAACACAAATTTCTGCACGTATGAAATTAATCAAATTGCCTCTTAAAATTCCACCAAGCGGTACTCATCGAGCTCACTACTGAGGTTCATAACTCAGAACTACTAATAACAATCATCAAAATACTCGAGCGAATCTCGCCAATGAAAATTATGATTGATACCACTATTTAGATAACGGTAAACCACATAGTGAAATTGAACTTTTTTTAATGCATGGCTGTAGGTAAAACGAAAAGTGGTGATTCAAATTATAATGAGAATGAGTTAATGACTCTCACAACAGTTACCGCCACCAATATATTTCTGGTACGTGAAGCCTAATCAAAAACTATACATTGAACGATGACAAAGCATTTCTTACAACAAAACATGTGAACACGAGCCAATGTAGAATACCAAAAGACAATAGACGGCACCTTTTTATGCAGTGAGATGAAGCATATTAAAGTGATGGAATTCTGGTAGCAAAAAATCAATAAAGCTCAGTCGAATAAAAAACGTACGGATAAAAATAGACTATCACGCCGAACAGAAACAAAGTGTTCGTTCAGATACTATTAAAGAAGTGTACGTGCTTGATAACATGACAGTAGAATAGCAATACAAAACAACACATCGAAAACGAATCATTAATTTCCAAGTAACAAAACGGCGAATAGCTTCTGATTGGAATTCGAAGAAAGAATTTGAACGCAAACAATATAATGAATTGTCACGGGCGAAAAAACTATTCGATGTAGCTGGAAATCCAGTCAAAGAGGTGAAGTTTACTGTAGCAAATTCACAGAAACAGCTTAAAATACTGGCAAATAGATTTTTTGCTTTGTGACAAACCGAGTGTCAATACCTGACATAATTGCCATTTACAATAATCCACATGGCTATGTTATTTGCCGGATTAACAAAAAAATAATGGAGCTACTAGAAACCATTCTAGAAACCTGTATTTATGCAGATGATACCAGTTTCCAACGTGTTTAGTATGAGCTCGTCGAGTTATTAGCGTAAGTAAAATATTGAAAAATTTATTGCAATCAATTTTCAAGATCGAAAACCTGTAGTGGAACAATTTTGATGAATGTGTAGATTGAGTGTGTATTTTGTTTTGTTGTATGTTAGCAGACAGCTAATTGATTTACACGATGATTTTGTTCACAAAAAATAACATATGAGTTAAAGGAAACATAATATTGTGAATATTAAATCCAAACATATATTTTTCTTTCAAACTTCAAGCTACCTTAACTTTGCTTATTTGGTTTAGAATGGTGATGTAGAAGTATCAGAAACCATCACATGAACAAAAATCCATCTGGTGATTCTAATAAAAATGCACTTAAAATATCTAATATTGGAGCAACAGCTCCTGCAGATGCGCTTTCTGCGAAAACATTTAATTCGCCAACAATTTCACCGAGAGACTAGTCAATGTTGACACTGAAATTAAAGCCTAGATTACCCCACAGTGGGTACATAAATCATAATCAGCCCTAGGGCTCCAAACTAGTTTTATTTACTCTTGTAGTAACGGTATTATAATTAATTCGCGAGCGAAACGGTAGCTGTCGCCTCTGTATTGAACTTAACATGTAGTATTACACGTCCGCAAGTTGTTTGATCAGCTTGCAGGGACTTGTAAGCTCTTGCAATGTTTATTAAGTGACTTTCGTACGTTGAGTATGCATTAGAAGGAAAATATTTTTCAATCAAGAATTTGTTGAAACTGGGTTAAAGAAGTTTTAAGATGAGGATCCTGTTGATGCACCGCCGCCGATTTGTTTAGATGAAATAACGACACCATTCAATAAAAACATGTAATCTGCAGTAGATTCGATCCGAGTCGGTCTGTCTAGTTTTTAATTGCAGCAACATCTTGCTTGGCTTTCACTCAAAACTTCTTCAAACAAGCCAACAATGTTGATTGGCGAACATGGCCCAAGGTTGGCTCCGATGGGCCACGTTAACGACCGTAACAGCATTGTGTAGTTTGATCTAACAATCACTAATTGGTACCGAAACCAGGATTGGCCGTGCGAAATCTTATTTGCGTGACGAATTCGGACACGAGAACCTAGTTAGAGAGTCCAAATTAAAACGGAATGATGGAAAAGTAATCATTGCTCTCTCTTCACTTATAATATCGGTATGATTAAGCAATAAATAGATTTTGTTGATTACGGAATTAATTAGCTCTATCGGTAGGTTTACGATGATTGCTTCTGCCGTCTTGTTCACAAACGTTTTAGAGCTTCATAAAATGAAATATCAAAGAAAATACCTTCGGTACTTTTACTGTTCTGAACTGTACTTTATATCCTTGATTTCTATTACGGTTATAATGAAAAATAGTGGGTGTTTTAGTGCACCACTTAAAGAGTGGAATAGCATCAAACCTCAAGATGAAAAATAATTCTGCAAAATAAATAGCAAAAAAGCGCTTTCTATCGAAAACTATAATACGAATTATATGCCCAGTATAATCAAGTCTTATTTGCAAGAATGCGCGAAGGTCTATTCTGCGTTGTAAACTCGCTATCCCACCTATCGGCTGTCAGCTGAAGCTTGTAATCTTTACGAGAATAACCGACTCGACTACTCCATAGAGATAAGATGATATTAAGGCTATCAGAACATTCGTATGGTAATTAGACTTTAATTATGTTGTATATGCACACCGATGTTCATTATTTTAAACACATGGTTTAATAATATAATTTTCTTATCAGAATCCATAAATTATGGCACAAGTTTGCAAGCTTACTTTATTATTAGTTACTTACAATTTGTATTCGATCAGAATAATATAAAGCGCTTGAACTGACTTTGATTAAGTCAAGACATACTCATCATTACATTAATTTCTAGTTTGAGTTCGATTTGTTGGTTTACACAAAAAAAAGTTTTACTTAAGCTTCCAAATATTTCATTCACGAAAATATACAAATGTACGAGTATCTATCGGGTGAAGCTATTCTATTATGAAGCAGCAGCATCATCAATCAACTATTCAACGAAAAAAATAACAATCTGAAGTCCTCCTTTTGAGATATAACTTACGCGTCACTTCCCAGATTTTTTATCCCGTAAAAAAATAAACCCGCGGCTCAGTGTCGCACGACCTTCCCGCGGGATTCCTTCTCGTACTCAGACCGTCACTGGACCGTTCCTACGATTTAATTGATCTCAATGCTTGAGACTAATCGACTCGCTTCGGAAATGACTTTTTCTACGGTTGACTCACGGCCGTAGCGAAAAATGGGTTGGGCAATTGTTTTGGTTGAATAAGGTGCCAACGAGCTTTATTAAAAACATTCTCATTAAACGATGATAGAGATAAAATATAGTTGACAAAATACTCCTTGCTTCGGTCGATATGTCATGGGACAAGTGAATAATCAGGGCACTATGTATAATGCCCGGGGGGCATTATAAATCTGGACTAGTCAAATCGGTCAATGTAATGAATACTTATTTATATATTTATCACATTGTCTGGTCATTATGAATATTGCTACGTAACGGTTGGGCAATTCGATAGTTATGGCCAATGAATTACTCCAAGAGATTAGGGCACCCCGACACGGATAGGTTAGGTTCGTAGGAGATGACGGGAGCTGAAGTGAGCGAGCAAAAAGAGCAAACTCAACTCCCGTCATCTCCTTCATAATAGGTTACTTTAGACCCTGCAGACAGAAAAGGTGCTCCGTGCAGCGCGGCTCCGTCGACTTTGTTGCTTAAGTAGTAATCGTACTTACCTATTCTATATTAAAACCAATGTCAATATTAATATTATTTAAAAAAAATACATCTGTTTTACCCGGCCTTATAAGTGATGGGCGTTATTCAGAAAGCCCGGTCAATTTAATTATTGCAATAGTTTTTTCAACACACTTGCTCATAAAGTGGCTCTAATTTCACCGCAATTAGGCACATAATGACACCTGTAATCAAACTGTGACTTTTTCATTGCTATTATTCACAAGTGAGTTATAGAGCTTTTTTTAATTTATTGGTTGTGTTGCTCTGTTCTTAAAAAAGGTTCGATACAAAAAAGATCGTGCTCAATAGTACAAATGCAACACATTTCATGCAACTTCGTATTTTAATAGATAATTTCAAGTTGTACGTGTATAATAAATAAAACTTTCACTCAGATATAACTTTTATTTTTCTCTGTAATAAAGAAAACTTGAAATTCCCCATTTTGTACGTGGCTAAAACGCTATCCGCGAAAAGCCAAAAAAAATAAACCTAATTCTTTTTAGTCTATGGCCGATCGCCATTGTTAGATGCGCGCGCATAGGAAAACTGATTCATTTTGCCCGCCATTGCGAAAAAAAATTCACAACTCGTTTTCACTGTTGGAAATGATTTTTAGGATTATTTTCTTCACAAGTGTGTTGAAAAACGTCGTATGAAACACGTGTGTATTGATGATTATTGTCCTCGGCTCTGATAAGACTCTCACCTAACGGCTCGGGTCTAAATAGCGCCTCAGCGGTAATCACCAACATTACACACTTGTACGATAATATACTATTATCATATTGCCTACTCATATTAGGCATTTTATAATTGTCCGGACATTATGAATAATGCCGTATTAATCACTTGGTCCATAACATATATAAAAATAGGCGTATAGGATGATAATATGCAAAACAAAGAATAAATAATAAAAGTTACTACAGCACATTATTAAACACGATAGTCAATAAATTAACAAGGGAACCATAATTTCAACACAAAGTAAACGCAAAGGATTCATCGAATAATTGTACTGCCAATAGTTTACGCGGCTTTATTTTTTCACAAGAGCGGTGTGAAGTAGCCGATGGTATTTTAATGTGACAGCTGAACACATAACCGCACTTAATTTTGTCCTAATGCGAGCACCGGGCTATAAGAATCTTGGCCTTTAGTTCGCTCCGTTTTTCTCCTGAGAATATCTGTGAACTGAATCGGCGATGAGCCAGATAAGGCGAGTGTTTCTTTAAATATGCAAAGTGCAAACTTTGTGGGACTCTTTCGACAGGATGCTGAATAATTTTACACGCTCTTAATGGTTCTCGTGTCGTTTTAATTCAGCCTTGCGTTGTTCTGTTGACACGGTAAGGTGAAATTAAGCTAAAATTGTTTTATTTACAATCAAAGGTATTATATTTGGTCTGTACACTCTGAATAATAAAGGAAGCTATTGCATGAATGTGTAGTGCTGGTAGAATTACCATAATTAATGAAATAGCTATAAACTATGGCTATTGTTTGGTGTTGCTTGCAAATATCTATGTAGTATAAATAATGAAGTAGGATGTTCGCGCTCCCGCGTCGGCACCTCTAGTTTGTCAGGCGCGGTGTTGGCTACATCGCGCCGACATAATTTAGCACCCAGGCAAAGACTCAGGCATTTTTCTAAAAGACAATACAAGCCTCTCGGCCAATGGAATATTCAGAGTGCCTGAAGAATTCTCATTCTCGCACCCGCTAATGAATAGCTATTCTTTGAGCATTTTAACTATGGCTCTCGGAATGGAATTCGAGTGTACAGGTTTCTTAAAAGGTCCCTCGATATGCGTCGGACCCTTTCCGCTTCGCTTAATTTATGGACACTCATACTTTTTATTTTATTTTGTATTAATTATTAAGGACCGTATAAAAGTTTCGCGCGTTGTTCGACTTCGGCATTTTAGTGGAGTACATTGTTAAACACTATTTCAGCTCTAGGTTCATCGAAGCCGGTTTCCTTACAAGTAGATATAATATAAATTAAAGACGTGACATTATCCTCGAATTCCTCATTTCTCTACGAGGCACAGTTGGTGGCACACTGCAGGCTCTATCGTAACTAATTCAAACAATTACTCATCTTCCGAGACAAAATTGGGTTTTATTGTTCCGTAATAGAAAACAATGATAATAAGGCTATAAATTACTCGTTAGGCACGGTTGTCTATCATCTTATTTCGTTATTAGGCATGAAGTATGCCGTAGTTTTAAGTTCTTGCTATTTTATATTCAAAGTATGTAGGCCCACTATTATGGAGAGTGTTTTGGATAAGAACTTTTTTGTTTTTTAAAGAGAGCTTTCGTAGCGGCCGCGGTGTCGCTGTCATCGTGTCCAGAATACATTAATACTAATTAGCGTTTTGTATATCTAATTATTTCATTTTACTACGTCGAAGGACCCGTCTTTGATAATGTTTTTGACGTTGTTAAAAAGACCTTTGACATTGTAAGTGCTTCCTTTTTAACAAGAAATGTAAGTTCGTTGACATGTGTAGCAGTTGATTGTAGTACACTTACCTATTTGGAAAACAGACACAGAACTAAAACGGTTCAAATTATTTAAACTCACTTTTATTTTTCAATTAATTAGTCCAGGAGCGAGCGAGGCTCCGATGACATTTTTTTTATTTTCAAGTCGATGTTTCAAACATTTTGGCATATTCAGTATTTTTGGCACCTTTAATTTGAATTTACGTTCGCTCGTTTAAGTACAGTCCCTTTTATTTTACTTTATTTTGAACTCCTAAGTATCCTCAATTATTATTACGGTCACTCATGACATAACAACTTCCGCAAAAACAAATCCGAAACTTCGGCAATTTTATTTTTTATAAAGTGAAAAGTCAGCGTCAATACAAAGCCCGTTGAACGCAAAACCACACATCATTGAGTTAGTCATTATTCGTCGAATTATCTTATTCGACATTCAAATTTTGAAAATCCAAAGACACATCTTTTTTTTGCTGTCGCGGGAACGGCAACAGATAACTTGGTCATGTACCCTTGCAGACCGCTTTAAGAAATATTGCAATGATCAAGCAACAATGAGCTGTAAAGGCTGCCAAGCGACTACGCAAACACAATGTAATCTCGTCTGCGAACCAGAACATGATTTATTAAAGAAAATCCACATTCGAATTTCGAGTCTTGTAACGGTAAACGGAACAATCTATACTTAATAATCTGTGGCTAATTTGAAATTCTTAAGTCGGTACTACAGAGGCCTGACCTGAGCATTAAGTGGCTGTGGTACAATATAAGGATATGCTATGGGAATACTTCTTAGCTATTTTGAATAAGCAGATAGTACAACTAGTTAACGACCCATTAATATTGATAATAATTATTATGAGGAACGATTACAACATAGATTATAGTGATTTTGAATTACAAAACAAAACCCTAAAAGCGAAAGGTAATTTATTCTTAAAAGCCAAAAAGCTACATGCATTTGAAAGTGTTACTTACCCAGCATGTGTTCCGAATGTATTCCACCAAACGATTATCTATTCGTCTGTAAATCTCTTTACACGTATTTAGTAGTTCTGCATCGAATTCATATTCAAATTCACTTAAGCGTCCACAAAGCGGTACCGTAGTGGTAAATTCGAACATTTCAAATGGGTACTAGTTTGGTACTCTTACTTCTATGTAAAATATTTCAATAATTATAACTTGATATATGTATACATAATTAGGAGTCCCAACATACTGCCTTGTGGTACACCCCAAATCTATTTTAATCTGACCACCAAATAACTACCTTTCAGCGTTTGTCCAATGATGATTCTTGTAGAGTCAATGTTACACATATACATTCACCATTGTAGGTAAAAGACACCCCTAAATAATCTTTTCTTCGTAGCACCACAAAAATATTAATAAATATACTTCCAAGGACAATTTTTCATGCATCATCCGAAGGTACTAAACCAAAAAGTGACTAAAAAGCATTTAATATACGATGATCACGTACTCATTACTATTCAAAGTGAAAGACCGGATGCATTGTATCTAAACGCTAAAGGGAACCGCGATGGCATTTAAAAGCTACAAAATAACCCATTCACATCAACATAATTTATAAACAATTCCCAACAAACCATTACTGGGTGTATCAATATGAAAACATAAAGAATAAACGATCCTTGTCTCTCTTTATATGCAAGAAACACCTCATTAAATGTTTGTCATACAATTTACCTATCTGCATTAACAAGGCTTATACAATGGAATAAAAAATTACAAAGGTAGCCGCTTGACTGGGTCCTTATATTATAAGATTTCAGATGCAACCATCTTGCAATAATTGTGGTTGTATCGGTATGTTGACATCGGGTAGTAGCTGCTTACGCATCGGCAAAGTTCTGTGTTACTTTGTTGCACAATGTGTTGAAGCAAAGAAAGGTAGAAGAAAAAGCAGGCACACTTTCTTAAGGAAAACATTTTGCCGTACAACAAAAACTCAGAAAATACTTTGTAAGTAACATTTTGCAACACAACAGCATACATTGTGATAATCTGTATCGAAAGCCTTTCAAAACACATAATGAGAATCGATATCTATTCCCTTCCTCGTTCATTAACCAAGGCTTCCGCCTTAGCAATCATAACAGCATTGCTAACAACCGATTGCTCTCTTTCCATAATGAAGGCACGTGACTTTCAATAGACCAACATGGCCGTCGAGTGAGTTATTCAAATGAAGTTTTATACACGTTAGTGCATGCGGTGGACATATTCGATAATTTATACTAACAATGCACCGCAGTGTATGTCGTTGGCCAGACTTGTAAAACTTAAGGCTATGCAATTGAACGTCATTTAGTTGTCTGGATTATTTTATGGTTTATGGTAATTTAATTCTGCTTCTGCCCCTTTTAGTTCGTGATCAAAACTATTACAAATATTGGCTTTTGATTATGGTAATTACAAAACGTGATATGTCTGGTGCAGCTTTTCACATTTGCAAGTCATAGAACCTCAGTACAAAGATCAGGGTAAGAAAAGTATAAAAACATGATCAATATACAGTTCATAATACTTCATAATTGGAACATTAGGAAGAAAAAATGGTGTGGTTTTATAATTCGTAAACGTCATTAAAAGGTTTAATTTGTTTCAAAAATTCAAAACATAGAAGTTGTAAACTCTAATCCTGTAAAATAAAATAATAAGTACATTCACGTACATTGTTATTTTAGTAACTAAACACACCAGTTTAATTAAACACGTATTTGTTTTACATTAGAAACAAATCCCGCAATGTACATTGCACGCATCCTACGTTCTTTCACTAATTCCTGTAACTACTAATATACATGTTAAACAATACTGTAGCCTGTTAATTGTGTCCGTATGTCCCGGGCCCGGGATTACAGTGCGGACCTTCGTTAACACGGGATTTAGCTCTTTGGTACACCCCTACGCTGTAGTTTGGTAAATGAGCGAATCGAGATTTTTCCCGGAAAATGTCGGCAAATATCACATTGTATTATTAGGACGAAAATGTGTTTGTTTATCCGGGTAGACACGGAATCTATTAACAGATTTATGTGTAGTTATATTGAGCCTATTCAGAAGAGAGAGTGAGTATTGGATGCGGCACAGGAACGATCGATGAGTGACACTTAGGTGTGGCCTATGTCCAGCAGTGGACGTATTTTGACTGAAATCATGATGATTGTATTCCTTAAATATTATTATTGTCAATTATGGTATTATTATACCCATCGATGCTTTTTCTGTCGAATATACAGGCTGTGCGTATTTTTTTACAGATGTTACTGCTAAACCGGGTGAGGTTTTTTTTTACCCGACTGTCGAAGGAGGGTAATGTGTTTATCTGTCCATGTATGTATGTTTGTTCCTATGTGGCGTTCTAGAACCTAAACGCGTTGGCCTATTTGATGATTCTTACGTCAATCGATTCGTCATAACCTTGCGATTGTCACTGGAAAATAGAGAAATGGCGGCTTTTGGATGCCATATTGTGGCAGGTGTCAAAATAAAGTTTTTAAGAGGTTATTTCAAAAATATATAATACTAATATATTTAAATGTACCTAATTCGAAAAAACAAATGAAGAATATATCTGGTTTTGGTCAGCCAGCTCGCGAATCTGTCCCCTCTGACTGCACAGCATGATTTTCTTCTTGTTTACGTCTTTTTAGTTCGCTTTTTAAGCAGACGGGTTTTTTTATTTTTGAATTAACTTTTTATCATATTGTTTTCTTGGTTTACATAGCTTGTTTAGCTTGTTTCCTGATCTACAACCGTGTTAACCCCCTTAGCTAAAACCTTGTACCAAGAACAAATTGTTTATCATCACAGAAATGCAATAAGAAAGCACAACTTAATAATACATGACACAAAGATAAACCAGGAAGACAAATCAAATCTCAATTTCCAATACCGTACTGATAAAATGAAGTACAAATATTATAAAAGTTGCACTAAGAAAAAACCTATAATAAAAAAGAGAACTAATTTCCGATATGAAACTCTTTTAAAGCACTTGGCAGGATTTTTTTTGCGTTATTATAGGGAACAAAAGACATTAAAAACCTGACTGCTTAAAAAGCGATCTAAACAGACGTAAACAAGAAAATAAATATGCATAGGATACATATTTGCGAGCTGGCTGACCAAAACCAGATGTATCCTCCGACTGCACAGCATAGTCGGGTTTTTTCTTTTTTTGTTTTTTTTTTTTTATTTATCTCTTTTTAGTTAACTTATTATTCAAATTAGGTACATTTAAACATATAAGTGTTATATATTTTTGAAATCACCTCTTAAAACCCTTCATTTTGATATCCCACACGATGGGAAAGGAAAAAAAAAATTGAGCCTCCACAATATGGCGCCCAAAAGCCGCCATTTTTCTATTTTCCAATTTTAATATAGCTAGTGACACTCGCAAAATCGGCCAAAGCATTTGGCCTCTGGAACGCCACATACATATATACATAGACTGATAAACACATTACCCTCCTTCGGCAGTCGGGTAAAAAATAAAGTCTTAGTATTGTAATATAATAAAAACAATCTCTAATGGCAGAAATACGTCATTAAAGTTTTTATTAGGCGGAAAAGTTAAGCTAACTAATTGTGCATAATGGATGAAATTGTAGTATGGTGTAAGCTTTACTTAAACTTTCGAAGTTAATGCGCAAAAAGTAGTTTCTTACGTGCGATGATATACCTACTTAATTTACTTATGGCACGCAAGCCAAACATAGGCATAATTATGGTACAACGGAACTGTCGTTCCATTGCGTTCTTAAGACGAAGACAGTCGCCAGCGACCGTAAGGAAACAAAATGTGCACTCGCCTTTTTCCTCCCCCAATATTCGACCCATTTAAAAGATATTCCATAAACTAAAATAGAAAGATATATACTGTGCCCCTATGTTTTCTTTTTTGATAATACATTATCCTTAGAAGCAATAGCCCACTCAAAAGATGCTCAAAATTGCGCTGTCAACAGAACGCTGTGTACAAATTTAACAACAATAAATTAAAAAAGGAAAACTTGGGGCGCAGTATAAATCTTACTTTTTTAGTTTATGGAATATCTTTTATAGTGGTTTAATATTGGAGGAGGAAATAGGTGACAGCCAAAACTCGAATTATGATATATGTCAGATGTCTGCAACCGCGTTTCCTCTTAGGAGGTATTAAACGGTAAATTTCTTCAGAAACTTATACACCATACCATACACCATACATACTTAATATTATACCAAAAGTACCAAAACCTGGATTAGAACAAAGGTTACTTTTCAGCTCAGTATCCCATTGGCATATTAAAACGCTTTACATGCGGGCAAAGCCGTGGTCAGAAACTAGTTTCTTATAAATTATTCGGCCATTAACTATTTTCGGGAAAACTTTCAAATCTACGAAAAGATTAAAGAAACTAACACGCATCGCAGTTCACCTAGATGCACCATAAAATATAAAAAAGTAAGGATAATAATAATACCAACCAGCTCCACCATAGACGAAAAAGATTCAACTTACATTCAAAAAGCCGTAATTTTTAACACCTGCAGAATAGTGAGGCAGTTCATGCAAATTGTAAAAAATGATCCACCATAAAAATTCACCACACGCTAAATTGAATTGAAAGCTAGATTTGAGAGATTGAAGCTAGAAGAGCTAAGAAACAGTCCGTGCTTACCAAAAATAATAATTATTATAAGTTATTAATATGTATTTTAATTTTGATATTCATAAGTAGTTTGATCGTAATCCAAGGGCAACTAATTCCATGTACACCAAAAAGTTGTCAAACGAACAAATCACTCCGAAATTAAACTGACATCTCATTCAACAGCTTATGAGGGGATCATTGAAAATAGTCGGACTATTGCCGTTGTACAGAAAAATAGACAGAAGTACAAGTCGTTAATTTGTAATGATCAACAATGTAAAATGAAATTATTTCATGAAAAGTTGAACAATTAACAAAGTTTTCCATGATAATTTAAAAAAGTAAGTAATACATAAGATGATAATAAAGGATACTGATAATACATTAAATCATGTTGAATATACTCTTTGGTTTCAAATTAGATATACGAAAAAATCGAAGAAAGTATTAGTTTTGACAGCAAAGTCGAACAAAGTATTTAGTATTACCGAGTAGAATGCAAATGTGAATTTAAGTATTTGATTGTGCTAGATCTATGAAAAAACATAGATAAATAATTTTTATTCGGTGCAACAAGTAAGGAAAACAAAACGATTAAAACTAGAAAAAGCATACGTCAAAAAGACGTGATTAAAATCGGCACGCCCAGTTATTTCTGCCGGTTAAATAAGGAATTCTCTCTCATTTAGGAAATCTTAGCCAACTTTAAAAATACCAAGTGTTGTTAATACTTTTAAAATTATGGATTCGTAGAAACAGCGAGCGTTTTTCCGCGGGCCTTTGACTTGCAGTTGGTAGTCAGTCTTTATCTTGTAGAAACGCCCGGTTCATAAATAATATCCCAGAAAATTACCTCATTCATTAGCCTTGCAGCCCTCCACCCTCCACCGCTTTATTGCCGTAAAATAGTAACCTCTCTAAAGCATACTCAGTAACCGCTAGGTTAAAAGGTTTGAAAATAATACATAATTATTATTGATTCATGTACATGTCAATATGTTTTTTCTTGTAATAATAGTTTTGCTTTAAGAATAATTATAACACGAAATTTTTTGCTACTTTTGGATACTCCTCCAAAACGAGATTGTATGTAAAAAAAATATTTTACACAGAAAGATTTACGGCTAGAATCTCTTCATAACTGAGATAGCATATGTAAATCAAAGTATATTTAGCAAACAAAACTGTCTTAAAGGCACGGCCAGTACTGTGTGAACATTGGGTAATATGTGGCGAATGCCTTAAGGCTTCACTCAAAACAGACACATCTAACCCAAGTTTAAGTAGACTAGCAAGAAATACAAAGTTTAACTCTGAGCGATACTACTCATCTTTACCTGTACAGTCACCCAACGATGCCCGTTCACGAATCGTCGACTCCACTACACGTTCGTCGGTTCTCTCCTCACGATCTCTCTGTGACATCTAATTACTCGCCAAATTAAGCCCCAGCTATGAAACTTTCTTTCTTTAGGGCGGGCTGTGCTTCAAACTGTTCGAATTTTAATTATTAGAC
The DNA here is from genome assembly GCA_964057195.1 of Orthosia cruda. Taxonomy (NCBI): domain Eukaryota; kingdom Metazoa; phylum Arthropoda; class Insecta; order Lepidoptera; family Noctuidae; genus Orthosia; species Orthosia cruda. Next base: position 15,781,535 of record OZ059836.1, on the reverse strand, counting down.
GAAATACTATTTTGAATGTCGTCGGTTTTTGTTAGTGATTAGAATAAGTATTTTTTATCAACTGGATTTCTAATAAGAAACTTGTTCTAATGATTTAGAATCTTATGAGACGGTAAATAATGTATGTTATTTTTTTATAAATATGCTTAATTTCAGTGCTACATTCTATAAAAAGTTTCCAAAAACATCAAAACAAAAATATCAGTGAAACATAGACTCAGCTATAAAACTTTCTTTCGTTAGCGCGGGCTGTACTTCAAACTGTTCGAATTTTAATTAAATTATTAGTGAATATTTGAATATTGTCTGTTTTGTTGGAGATTAGGATAAGTTGTTTTTATCGGCACGATTTCTAATAAGACACTTGTACCGATTATTTAGAATCTTATGAGACGGTAAATAATAGTACATTATGGTACAAGTGTGTATTACCGCTGAGGCGCCATTGATACCCGAGCCGTCAGGTGAGGGTCTTAAGAGAGCCGAGGACGGTAATCATCAATACACACGTGTATCATACGACGTTTTTCAACACACTTGTGAAGAAAATAATACTAAAAATCATTTCCAACAGTGAAAACGAGTTGTGATATTTTTTTCGCAATTGCGCGCAAATCCTATGCGCGCGCATCTAACAGTGGCGATCGGCCATAGACTAAAAATAATAAGGTTTATTTTTTTTTGGCTTTTCACGGATAGCGTTTTAGCCACCTACAAAATGGGGAATTTCAAGTTTACTTTATTACAGAGAAAAACAAAACTTATATTTGAGTGAAAGTTTTATTTATTAAACACGTACAAGTTGAAATTATCTATTTAAATACGAAGTTGCATGAAATGTGTTGCATTTGTACTATTGAGCACGATCTTTTTTGTATCGAAACTTTTTTAAGAACTAAGCAACTCAACCAATAAATTTAAAAAAAACTCTATAATTCACTTGTGAATAATAGCAATGAAAAAGTCACAGTTTGATTATAGGTGTCATAATGTGCCTAAATGCGGTGAAATTAGAGCCACTTTATGGGCAAGTGTGTTGAAAAGTATGTTATTTTTTATAAATATGCTCAATTTCAGTGTTACTTTCAATAAAATGTAACCAAAAAACATTAAAACAAAAATGACAGTGAAACAACTACATTGTCATAAAAATAATCTGCTTCAGTACTCTTATAAGATTCCCATTGCACCTATGTTTAGTAATTTACCATTTCTATAAGTACTCCGGCATTCTAATAATTTAATTTAATTAGTATTCAAAATTGGAATGTTAGGAGCGGCACTTCTTTACTCCCAGCTTAAAGAATAGAGCTCCAAACAAAATCACGTCGACGACAACGTCTCCATAAATGGTCAACAAAATAAACGTTTCACTTTGTAACAATTTGTCACCGACGTTTATCTAATGAGAAACTTCATAAGCCGCATATTAATTCGAAAATTAAGCTCAGCACCGAGCATTACACGAACAAATTGCGTCGACCTTTGCGCCGCCAATAAAAACCATTACCCCTTGAATTAATGATTTAACTGCACAAAAGGAATGTCCACGAAAACGAACCCTTATCTTAACTGTGCGGCGTTGTATGCGCTCTCTAATTGGCTAATTGGCATACTAGTGAAGATAGATCAACAATTGCAATCTCTTCCTAGTTCGGTTAGATAATGCATCCGCCTCTGTCGCCCTGATGAAATGCTTAGCGATCGATATCGCGGCCATTGAAATACGCTTCACGAACGGTAATTGTAATATATTACAGTGGTAATTTAATACTTGTTTTGTAAACGTTGTACTAAGGTCATTACTATGGGCGATTAGAATTTGTTGGCGCAAAAACAACGCCGCGTGTGGTCGACGTGAGATTCTATTTACTGATAACAGTTCTTATAAGGTTCGCTTGATATGACGTGTGGTGTGTTTGATTTGAACGTACAACTTATCGCATGTAGTGTTAGTCCCCTTGTTAATTGACCGGCTGTGAACATTGAGCAATTTAGGTACTTCAATTTAATGTTATGTTTAGACGTGGAAATAAAGACATCGTATTCTGATTTATTATCACCATGCGTGAAGCAGGAAGTCCGATTTGTTCGAATATTAAACTCGGTGTAATTTTTTGTTCGAGCAATTTTATCTACAGCTGAGATTGAAAAAAAGGTCGGACCTATTTCTGGAACACACGAAAACTGTGTCCACAAAAATATTCTGTTTTATCAATTTTCCTTTTTCTATCGAAACATCGAAAGCCTACACCCCAACGGTAGCCCAAATGCTAGGGCTTCTTGAATAATTCCTTTACACATCTTCGTATCGCCAAAGCCCACCCCTAACTGCGAATACATTTTTAAAGCTGTGCGCACATAAAAGGGAATTCAGGAGTGTTATTCGAAAGTGCGGAAATGCGTCCCATACATCAAGTGAGCAAAATAGAAAAACAGAGGCGAGATAAAATGTGAGTACATCGCCGTGAAATGTTGCTACAATTCCGAAAGAGACAAATAGCCCTTTGACAACGACAGCATATTTTATATGCACTTGTAGTTTGGCGCTGGAGAAGTAAGCCTATTCTCGTACGTGGTCGGTTTAGGGGCCAACTGTTTGGATAGCGAAGCCACGGCCAGTGTTTGATAATGAATGCTGAAGCTGCGGTTGAGCTTAGTTCCGTTTCAGCCTAAAACAACGGGTTTGCAGAACAGGATTAGACGTAGAGGACCGAAAATTGTTTGCGCTATTCTGTGTGACTATAACGGCTTTGTAAGGGTATTTTGAATTTGCTGTTATGCACATGAGGACTAAATTGTTACGGTAATTGATAGAGCTTCTAAATATGCACTAATTTTGCACCTACCTATAACGTAAAAGGAATGGGCGTTTAGAATGATGAAGTACGAAAAGGTGTAGACAAAACCACGTCATACAATTTTAACTAAAGTTTCCTACTCGTAAAATATAACTTCTAGAAACGCGGTTTCAAATTCACACGTCCCAAAGAACATTCAAAAGAGCCACAACCCACAAGTCGACATTTTTCGGCGAGACACAAAATAAAATGACATTCTCGGACGTGTTTGTTCCCAGTTTCAGTATTTAACACTCTTTCGACGATTCCTTTGGTCCGGTGTATTTCTGTCTCGTCCGCCAAATTGTCCTGGACAGTTTATTCGGCCGTGTACACCATTTCACTTTGAAGTTACTTAATTATGTCGATTCTGTGGGCTGCCGCTCGTGATATATCGTACTTTGAGGGGAAGTAAAAGCTCCCCTTAGTTTCATTTCAATCTAAAACTGAATGCACTTAAGGGTTTGGAGGACATTTCAATTACCGTTTATTTAGAGAAAACAAACAGGCAGATGATATATTTGGTGTCGAAATCAGTAAGTACTTAATTTGTCCCTACAGAATTTTTGTGGTTTAGCCTAAAATCTACTGTTACCTCTCTTGTCAACTGATATGAATGCTTGAAACAAATTACTGATATAGCCTAGGTAAAGGTTAATACATTTATAATTAATCGATATACTGTTATGAAAAAAAGATATACTGTTATGAAAAAAAAACGTTTTTACAAAAATTACTACCGACTTCCATAACGCAATTTTTTTTTCTTATTTGGAAGTCTGTAGTATTTTTTTGTAAAACAGTTTTTATTTTTCACTTTTTGGTTGTATCTACCTAATAGGCAAGTAGTTTAGTAAGGTACCATGCCAGAATAGATTACGCAAATATCATGAACTGAACATAACCGTTGAAATGAGAGTGTACCAAGGTGTACTGTACACTTCTGCGTACCCCTTTAGAGCGTACTGGCGTGATGTTATGTTGTGAAATGGTATAAACAATAAACAGACATGCGATTGCAGCAATCCCGAGAGATTTGCCGTTATTAATTGAAGAGTTCTGTTGTATATCTCCGAAGTTCTTAATCGGATCTTCACCAAATTAAAATGAGACCAATTTCGAAACACATTCTTTCAAACAAACAAGAATTTTCAAAATCGATCCACAATTGACGGAGATATCGGAGAACATACACAAAAAAAATACATGCACGAAGTCGAACATAGAACCTACTCCTCCGTAAGTCGGTTAAAAAGTTACCTTATACTTTACAGAATCATGGTTGAACTAGTGTCCTGAAAATATAATCATTACTTTGTATTACCTACTTATTTACTTAAACTATAACCATATAAGAGCCGTAATGGCGCACGATTTAAATCTTTGCATTCCACTTAAAGGGAATTACACAACAATTGAAATAATGGGACCTTGAAATATCCATGGGTACTTAACCTATAAGAAGCCTACTGGAGTTCCAAGGTCTAGTTGGGGCTCTTGTAAGATTATACTCTTTATTTTCAAGTAGAGAATTCTTATAGGCTAATAAAAATTAAGCCAGTGAATTTATTGAAGAACTTTTAAAATTGAAGATCTTTCACAATATTGCATCTAAAAATTCTTCGCCACATTAGCAATATTTTATTTCAGAAATTTCCACTAGAACAGACTTTCTGCGCTCCACTGCCAAAGTTGGGGGATGTCACTTCGAATCTCGTTTCTTACGATTTCTCTACGAAACTTAGCGTTGCCAAAATATACAGACTAAAGGCACGTGCTCCAAGTCAGATAAAATAATTAAGAAAATACGAATATAACCGCAAAAATATTTAAATTAAGCGTCAATCGTAATAATCAAATCAACAGTCTAGACCGGCCTTAAAATATTCACAGGGTGTGGCAATTGTGGCATTAGCAACTTTTTTCTACAGCTCGATATTAGCTGTATATTCGAATACGGCTTCATTATAAAATCACGATTCCATTCCACCTACAATTAAAGTAGTTAGCAAATATGTCTGTAATTATTGCAAGCATTAATCGCTTTCGAGATTCGGATCGAAATAAAATATTTTATTTATTTTTCTAGACGATTTCGTGAACGCTTTGAATAGCTCTTGCCGAAAAAATCTGGCCTAATGGAGTTTCATAGAACCTTCTCAAACACAGTGCCAGTATGGGGCCCCGTCACAGGATATGCGCCACCTCCTTGTCTGCCCTTCGCGCCCAGCCACTTGCACCTTTCAGGACCTGAACGTGGCAAATGACAGAGCAGTCCAGGTGGCTAATCACTGGTAAGACAAAATTTGAGTATAGATGAGTCAAAATTTGAGATATTCGACACGAAAAGAATAAGAAGCTCGTGCCGAGAAGTAAACCCTGTCGCACTTCCACTTCTCTTCTCCTTCGTCCTCCGCGACACACTTCCAGCCACTATGATGGCTATTTCTTTGCTACAGCAGTGCTTCTCTGGAACTCTCTCCCACACTCAATACGCGACAGCCCTTCTCTGGAGGTCTTCAAGCGGAAGATTAAAGATCATTTCCTTGCACAGTGATATAATAATAATAATATGTATATATATATATGTATTAGAGTCAGTTTGAAAGTGGCGCCAGTGGCAGAATAGTTGAAGGGAAACCGTTTGTTCTGTTGTGGTCATGTGATGAGGAGCGATGAAACGCATGTTACTAAAAGATTTATGAATATAAATGTGGATGGATAGAGAGGAAGAGGAAGGCCAAAGAAAAGATGGATGTACGGTGTGAGGAGTGATATGAAGGAAAAGGGAGTCAGTAGTAGCGTAATAGGGGACAGAACGGTATGGAAGAAGAAAACGTGTTGCACCGACCCCAAGTAACATGGGATAAGGGCAGGAAGATGATGATAATGATATATTTATATATATATATATATGTATTTATGTAAGTATATTTATGTTTTAATTTAATTCGTCATAAGTTATTTTAATATTGTACTCATCCAGAGTAGCCTGCCCTTTAAAATTGTCAACTCTCTCTGTCACTCTGGTTTGCTGTAAGAGAACTCAGCATTGAGTTAAGCTCGCCTTTGTACATGTACTTTATTATCATACTAGCTGACCCTCGGGGCTTCGCTCCCGTTAACTGCCTACCTACCCTGGCTACCCTGCCTACCCTGCCTACCTTGCCTATCCTGCCTACCATGCCTACCCTGTCTACCCTGCCTGCCCTGCCCCTACCCTGCCTTCCCTGCCTACCCTGGCTACCCTGCCAACCCTGCCTGCCCTGCCTACCCTGCCTACCCTGCCTACCCTGCCTACCCTGCCTAACCTGCCTACCCTGCCTACCCTGCCTACCCTGCCTACCCTGCCTACCCTGCCTACCCTTCCCACCCTGTCTATCCTGCCTACCCCTGGCTACCCTGCCTACCCAGCCTACCCAGCCTACCCTGCCTACCCTACCTACCCTGCCTACCCTACCTACCCTGCCTACCCTGCCCCTACCCTGGCTACCCTGCCTACCCTGACTTTCCTGCCTACCCTGCCTTTCCTGCCTACCCTGCCTACCCTGCCTATCCTGCCTATCCTGCCTATCCTGCCTACCCTGCCTACCCTGCCTACTCTGCTTACCATGCCTACCCTGCCTACCCTGCCTACCCAGCCTACCCTGCCTACCCTACCTATCCTGCCTACCCTGCCTTTCCTGCCTACCCTGTCTACCCTGCCTGCCCTGCCCCTACCCTGCCTTCCCTGCCTACCCTGGCTACCCTGCCAACCCTGCCTGCCCTGCCTACCCTGCCTACCCTGCCTACCCTGCCTACCCTGCCTAACCTGCCTACCCTGCCTACCCTGCCTACCCTGCCTACCCTGCCTACCCTTCCCACCCTGTCTATCCTGCCTACCCCTGGCTACCCTGCCTACCCAGCCTACCCAGCCTACCCTGCCTACCCTACCTACCCTGCCTACCCTGCCCCTACCCTGGCTACCCTGCCTACCCTGACTTTCCTGCCTACCCTGCCTATCCTGCCTATCCTGCCTATCCTGCCTACCCTGCCTACCCTGCCTACCCTGCCTACTCTGCTTACCATGCCTACCCTGCCTACCCTGCCTACCCAGCCTACCCTGCCTACCCTACCTATCCTGCCTACCCTGCCTTTCCTGCCTACCCTGCCTACCCTGCCTTTCCTGCCTACCCTGCGTATCTTGCCTACCCTGCCTACCCTGCTTACTCTGCTTACCCTGCCCACCCAGCCTACCCTGCCTTCCCTACCTATCCTGCCTGCCCTGCCTTTCCTGCCTACCCTGCCTATCCTGCCTACCCAGCCTACCCCGCCTACCTGACTTTCCTGCCTTTCCTGCCTACCCTGCCTTTCCTGCCTTTCCTGCCTTTCCTGCCTATCCTGCCTACCCTGCCTACCCTGACTACTCTGCTTACCCTGCCTAACCTGCCTACCCTGCCTACCCGGCCTACCCTGCCTACCCTGCCTTTCCTGCCTACCCTGCCTATCCTGCCTACCCTGCCTACCCTGCCTACCCTGCCTACCCTGCCTACCCTGCCTTTCCTGCCTACCCTGCCTATCTTGCCTACCCTGCCTACCCTGCCTACTCTGCTTACCCTGCCTACCCTGCCTAACCTGTCTTTCCTGCCTACCCTGCCTATCCTGCCTTTCCTGCCTACCCTGCCTACTCTGCCTACTCTGCTTACCCTGCCTACAAAGCCTGCCCTGCCTAACCTGCCTACTCTACTTACCCTGCCTACCCAGCCTACCCTGCCTACCCTGCCTACCCTACCTATCCTGCCTACCCTGCCTACCCTGCCTATCCTGCCTACCCTGCCTACCCAGCCTACCCTGCCTACCCTGCCTTTCCTGCCTACCCTGCCTATCTTGCCTACCCTGCCTACCCTGCCTACCCTGCCTACTCTGCTTACCCTGCCTGCCCTGCCTAACCTGCCTATCCTGCCTACCCTGCCTATCCTGCCTACCCTGCCTACCCTGCCTACTCTGCTTACCATGCCTACCCTGCCTACCCTGCCTACCCTGCCTACCCTGCCTACTCTGCTTACCCTGCCTACTCTGCTTACCCGGCCTACCCTGCCTACTCTGCCTACCCTGCCTAACCTGCCTATCCTACCTACCCTACCTACTAATTTGTATCTATCATCAATAGTTTTCTCAGCGCACGCCAAATAATGTATTTTACAGACAACATTTTGCTACCTTGGGTTACATTATTGCAATTTTCATAAGGATCTCTATTTTTTTTTGAAAATATTTTATAGCCTATGACACTCAGGAATATTGTAGCTTTCTATCGGTGCAAGAATTTTCAAAATCGGTTCAGTAGATCCAGAGATTACCCCTTACAACGTCACAAACTCACAAACTCACAAACTTTACCTCTTTATAATATTATAAGTATAGAAGTATAGATGAATGTAATGTTGCTTGCTTTTTTTGGTGTACAATAAAGAATTAAGACGATTTTCTTCGATGTTATAATTGCCACTGCCTTCGTTTATTGGCCCGAGCCTTTGGAACAATTTCTCACTCCATCATTACTCTGTTTATTGTTCTTTTATTTAAACTATATCTTATACTAGCTGTCCCACGCGGCTTCGCTCCCGTCGACTGGCTACCTACCTACCCATCTACCCTACCTACCCTACATGATTGTTGCGTAACTTAAACCGTTTACGCAGCGCACGCAACGGAAGCTCTACAAAAGGAATATTGTTTCCCGTTTTTGCAACATGTTTTCATTTTTGCTCCGCTCCTATAGGTCATAGCGTGATGTTATATAGCCTATAACCTTCCTCAATAAATGGACTATCCAAGACAAAAATAGTTTTTCAATTCCAACCAGTAGTTCCTTAGATTAGCGCGTTCAAACAAACTCTTCAGCTTTATAATATTAGTATAGAAGTATAGATTCTACATCATTCTTATATCCTCATTGATCTCCTTTTGTTCTGCATTCTTTATTTATTTAACACTTTATGTACACAAACGTACAGAGGTGGAGTTAATGCCTTTAATTATACGTAATGATCGATAGTAAATGTTTTTTATTATTCTGCTAATTGTCTTAGTATTGATTTTTCTCGGGAAAAGTCCGTTTCACGATCTTTTAATGGTATTTCGATCTAGAATTAAATGCGTAGATAATATCCTATAAACATTTCAGTGCTTATTGCAAGGCAATTAAAAGGGAAGCTTTAATTATATCATTCATCACTTTTATAGGCTATCTATACTAATATTATAAAGCTGAAGAGTTTGTTTGTTTGTTTTAACGCGCTAATCTCAGGAACTACTGGTTGGAATTGAAAAATCTTTTTGTGTTGGATAATCCATTTATCGAGGAAGGTTATAGGCTATATAACATCACGCTACGACCAATAGGAGCGGAGCATAAATGAAAAATGTTGCAAAAACGAGACTAAATATACCTTTTTGAGAGCTTCCGTTGCGTGCGCTGCGTAAACGAGTAGGATAGGTAGGGTAGATGGGTAAGTAGGTAGCCAGTTGACGGGAGCGAAGCCGCGTGGGACAGCTAGTCTATTATACAATGACCATTTCAAAAAATGTATGTATTTAATTTACTAGCTATGCCAGCGATTTCGTCCGCATTAAACTCCTTTATCTAAAATAACAAGGGTTTTAATTCAATGACCATTTCAAAATGTATCTAAAATAAATGTACTCTTAGTTACTCCTTACAACATATGCTATCTTACTGTGAAAGTCCTATCAAAATCGGTTCAGCCGTTTTGGAGGTAGATTAGCTGAAACATACAGAGAGACAAAAAAAAATTGTATACATTCTATATATTTTTACTTACTTTAATAAGTATTTAGTTAAAGCTGTTATTTTGACATTACAAACAGACATTTCAATTATTGTATGTATTTAAATAGATCACACTTAAATTTTGTCAATTCAATGTCTTATTGTATTTCATTAATAAAACAGCAATAATCTAAAATTAAAACAAGAAACTGTAATTAAATTACACATCGTTAAAATATCTAAATGGATGCTCGCCTACTCGTCTAATAAAATTAAGCAACCCTGTTTTGATTGTTCACAATCAAGATTGCGCAACACACAATTAGACATACAGCTTTCAATAACTCCTCAAGGTCGGCGAAAGTAGCCCGTAGATGTAGTTTTCGATTTCGTTACCGCGTTCTATCCGTCAGCAGAATCAGCTGTAGCATTTGTACTTTCGAATAATCATAGACTAATATAGCACGCATGCAGAATGTTTTATGTTTTATTCGATGTTTTTCTTGTACGATTATAATTAGAGTCGGGATCAAATGCACGATTCTAATCGAATGATAGGTACTAGTGACGTAAGGAAGATATAATTTGAGTTGCACTGAAAAAATAATTGGGACTTGAGAACTTTTTTCCTTACTAGTTAGTAGTTCTTTATTCATTAATTTCAGCTGAAAGACGTCCACTGCTGGGCATATGGCTCCCCCAGGCGTTGCCACATAGACAGTTTTTATTTTTTTGTTTTATAAAATTTGTTTTCTAAAAACATTCAGATGAATTGAGGACCTCCTCCTTTTTAATAACTTAACTTATCTTACAGTTTTACCCGTTTTGTGACTTTAAATTTAAGCAAACTTTAGTAATTCGAAAACAAACTAACATATAATCACAAAAACAATACTACAAAACTAATTAGCAAATAGGAAAACACTGTTTTTTTATCACAATTACTCTCTTCACTTACAGTTAGACCCAACACTTGCAGAGAGTCCACAATTTCACCATTACATAATAATATGATTATTATATCAATTAGAATAATAAAACAGTAACAACATAATACTCAGCAATACAAATAATAAGCATATACTAATAAGAAAAAAGTTCGCAAGTCCCAATTATTATTTTCAGTGTGGATCTCAACATCTGCATTGATTGAGCATGTAACCTTGTCGGAAGTATTAGCAGTGATAGGAAGAGGCCTCAAAGATTCTTATATGCTTTGTTTCATCTAATGAAGCAAGACGCAAATATTGTGGTTATTTTTTGCGTCTGATTTATATTGATTTATACAATCAAGAAGGAAGTGAAGAAATAACCAGATTTTCTTCAAGAGCAATGAGGATGTCGATGACGCAAGTTGACCAAACCCACATAGAGTTTGAAGCTTTGTACTCATTGATCTCCCAAACGAAAATCATCAAAGCCGCTTCCGTAAGACATCAAGCAAGCCATTATCCCACTCTTAACACTTAAGCAAACAAAGCTATTCCACACAGATCCGCAATCAAATCCATCCAGCCAATAAAGCTAATAATACATTTACATCAAGATAGCCAGGTAGACCGCATCAGCATGCATCGCACGATGCAATAGACGGAACTCTGCGGCGAGTTAGTGGAAGGAAACGGAAACACGCGACCGCGACGGCACAGCGTTTGTTATGTTCGATACCGTTTCACATGCGCCTATACATCCTATATAGGGACATCAGGAACTAGTCCCTACATTTGTGGAACAAGCTCACTCACACATACATAAACAAATGATAATCGAATTCCAAGTTCAAAAAGTGGTGGAGTCCCCTTGTATTCCTGTTAAATTCTGTATCAAGCTAGGCTTTGCATGGGATTCTCCAGCAAATTGTAAATCTAGGAAGTTAAGAATCTGTGTACCATCGTGTGAATATACTAAAGCTAGCCTATGTTGGAACACAGAAAGGGCACAGACGAGTTTTGTGTGTCTCTCAGTGCATGTCATAAAGAACTTAATCAACGTTGAGAGAACGAGGGTGTAGACACAGTGTTTGTTTTGGAAAGCTATTTTCGGTTTATGTGACATGATGGAATGTTTATGACGTGGCCACATCCTTGCATAAAGGTAGAATGCATCGTTGCACAACGGAAGGCGGACGTTGAAAAAATAAGAATAAAAAAACGGAGGTATTTTTTGCATATTGTTTGTTTTTCTGTCATCATTCATACGCATTTTATATCATCGTCTGATGTAGTTTATTTTATATAAATAGTAAAATTGAACGTCACGTCACGTTCTTTATGCAATAAAATTAATTTACAATAGGATTACAAAAGGCAATTGCAATTTCAAAGCCAGTACTGATTTGAATTTTGTAATATTATCATCACGACTTCTTGTCGACGTCGAAAATTCAGGTAGTAATAATTAAGGCACTAACAAGCTAACACGAAAACCACGAAATTAATACCAATAATAAAAAAAAACATTCTGTTTGTCGGCAGACGTTACGTCCTTTCACATAAAATCTCTAATATAAACATCTCCCTGATCATATGCAACGTCCTTAAAGACTTCCCACTGGGAAATTAAATGCTCTACCATTATTTTGCAATACTCATACTTTTTTTATAAGTATAGAGTTTACTTTTACGGGCCCTCTAATGCCATTCAAAAATATATTAACACGTAAAATACTGCCAATATCAATATGCAAAAAAATACATTCCAAGTGAACCATATTAAATACGTAAGTTAGTGGAATATATTAAGTTCTCGTACAACTTTCAATTCTTATACTTATAATATTAATTTTATGGACTGTGAACCTTTATAAAACAAGGGTCGGGACTGACTCGATACATTTATTGGCCTCTTCGGCTTGTATTGCCTGTCAAATAAATCACTACCATAATAAAAAGACAATTTTACAAAGTTAACGAATGAATTTCGAAATGATTAAGGATGTATGGACTGTATCGGCCACACTGGTGATTTACTTTTGTTTTTAATTGCCGCAGGAACACGCATGCCACACATTCTCTGTCTATATTTGTGCTGTATATAAATAATTGTATTTAGTAGAACAAAACAAAGTAAAATGATTTAACATGCACGTAAACAAACTATTGGGAGCGCAGTAAATCAATGGATTAAAGTCAATATACCAAATATTGCAACCAAACAACATAAAAGCGAGGAAATTGTAAATCATCATAGACAAAAACTAAAATATTAGACATATTAATCGGTTTCATATTAAAGAGTTACGCTGCACAAGTTTACAAGTCAGATTCCGTATTTTAGGATGGCACGCGTGGGCGCACGACATTATTTCCGTCTTAAAAGCTTCGAGTTTCGTAAGATCCAGTTTTATTAGCTCTGTGTGCATTCTTTCGGTCACTTAGCGGATATCTACGAAGCCGATTGGGGACACTAAAACGTTTCGAAGGGCCATCATCAAAGCCGTGCGAAATTCGGACCACACCTCGAGCGGCTTACAACGTCATGTGAGATGCTTATTAGCGTATACTTTATACCCTCGTAAAATACCCTGATGCGTACGACAGGCAGCGTTAACATTCAAAACTATATGGGCCGTGACCCGTAATAGTTATTTACATAAACAATTATATTATCCTGCCTCTCCCTAATTACCTTAATAGTCGTAAAACAAACTTAATTAACTTCGCCTGCTGTAATTTGAGTCGGACACTGGGACCGAATATCAAAATAGGCAACAAAAGTAATTTTAAATCCACCAATTTCGAAGGAAGCGTAAACGACGAGCTCGAAGAACGAGACCTTAAAGAAAATCTTGGAGAGATTAAAATATCAGGGCATCAATTGAATGTTAAGAAAACAGTTGACTAACAGTAAGTAGATGAATAAGGTGGATAAAGACGTCGCATTAGGAACAATTAACGACAAACTCGGTTACAATGGCGACGACACATCAAAGGCACAGGTTTACAGGATTAACGTTTGAACAAAGGGAAACAAAAGGATTAAGAGCTCTCGTCTCAATTTGGCGATGCCACGTTTAAATTAAAAACTGGAAAGTGTCATTCAAATATGTAACAAGGTATACATATCACAGTCAGCTGTCTCAGAATTAATCCTCGCGCCTCTAAAGGAAGAATAAATAACTTTTTGCAAAAAAATGCATTGCTCGTTCATAGTGGACAAAAATCTTTTGTGAGCACAAAAGTCGCACTTAAAATTAACTTTTCGTCAAATCTTCGTGGGGGTACTTGACAATTGAAATTCATTCTTGTGTGGTTAGCGATATGGTTCAATTTGTTGAAGCCGCAGTTAATTCAAAGTGAATGCGACATATTTATTTTACGAAATCCAATTTTCTGCTGACATCTCATCTGTCGACTTTAAACGTTCGGGACTATGGGACTGTCTTCTCGGTTTCACGCTTACTCTTTGAGTATCATCTTTGGTCCATGAATGTTTTTGAATTAAAATGCTTCGTGTAAAATTATTATATCAAAAGGGATGCGGATGTTGTCCAATTATTTTTTGAGAATGCAAATTGATTTTTTATGCCATAACTTCATTTATTTATTTTGCAGTAAGCTCTTTATTCGGATCAGTGTGTTTTCAATATACTTTTAATGAAGAAATACTAAACACGACAAGATTATTTTTGACTCTAGCATTGATTTACAACATATTTTTTTAACATGCTGACAGACTCAATACTTGCCTTATTATTTTATCAATGCTAAAATACAAAAGAAACTCTGAACTTCTCCTAACCAAAGCTAAACTACCTATAAGACCCTAAGTTATAAATGTAAGCCGAGGAAAACCGATCTGTGTTCGTTCGTAGGCGGGCCACTAAGAACCTGTCATGTTTGTACTATTGTGATATAGTTAAACCCTATATTTTATTGCCGTTGTGACTTCAAGAAATACTAGGGAACAGTGAAAATATAGGGAATGTTAAAGGCTTTGAGAAAAACAAGACACAATTCTCTGCAATTCACGCAATTGTTTCTGATTATTTGATTTGTCGCATTTAATTCTAACTAAGCGGCTGCAGAGAACCTCAAGCGGCGGTAATATAATATCCTCATCGGTAGTTATATTTTCGAGCCGTTTGGGGTTGAAACTCTTGGTCCGTGGGGTCCGAGTGCTCACGCTTTGTTTAAAGATCTTTCCAAACGCCTAGATGACACTTCGCGTGACTCAACGGCTGGCTTTTACCTTGGTCAGAGAATAAGCATTGCCCTACAACGTGGCAATGCTGCCAGCCTTTTGGATACATTACCAGTGGACAACGATGTGGAGGAGTTTTCGACGCCATATTTCAGTTTATTATATTTTTAGGTTTAGTTAGTGAGTAGTTTTTGGTTAAAGTGTATATGTTTGTAGTCTTAGTTATTTAAGTATTTTATACACTATATATACTTTCATCCATAAAAAAAAAACTTTACTGATTGTATAGTAATTTATCATCTTTCAATTGTCAACGTGTGTCAAGAAATGCATTTCTTCTTGTATAGCTTCCTCGTTTCATTTTCTACATAATCTAATGAAAAATTATGTATCCAAATTCGTAAATCTAAAATGCATTAAAAAGAACTTGGCCTAGATCTTAAGTCAATACGAGTTTCATTTTCATGATCCAAAACACTATTTTGCTGCCCTAAGTTCAGTCATATTTGTTTTTTTGGTTTGTTTTGTTGTATCAAATCGGTGTACAACAGTTAAATACTGCAAAATATGTCTTCTTTCTTACGCCATTTTACAAGGTTCCTTCTGCCAAGATCCGCATCTATTCCAGCTCTCTAAATCTCAAACTTGTTGATTTATCTGGCCCAGAACCATCACAGTCGTTTGTTATCCCCTATAAACTAGACATTATAATAAAGAATAATATACTCCCAACCTACTTGCGAACAACATACCTATCAATCCGGCACATCATCCAAATCTAATTTAACGTCATTAACTGACAAAAGATTGTATAAAACTTCATAGTGATCATTACATAGTTCTGATGACGTATGTAGGTGTCGGGATAACGGTATGTTTTATTTATTAGGCTATAAGTCACATAAAATTCTAAGCTCCCCGTACTGTGATAGCATCTTGAATTCTTGCCGGTCGTCGGTATAGACCGATGGACTTATACAGGGTATTTGTATTAAATAACTGAAGAAACTTACTCGTTTTCTATTGGGAGTTTTGTAGAAGAATTTTTAAACGCAGCTTAGATTGTCAACTGTTTTTTTTTGTTGTGACTAGTTCTCCAATTTTAAATTCAGAATTCATTTAGAATCTTCGCAATTTAAAAAGTGAGTATTGTATAGCTGGCTGGATTTCCTACAAAGAGTTTTGATATCAGTTTCCAAGTATCCGTTAGTAACAATTCACAATATAATAATGTATTGTGCATGTGTGGAGTATTTTATAATCTGTAATGTAATACTGATAGGGGTTTGATCGTGATAACCTTGGCTTACTTGGTAAATAATAGCGGTATATACGAAGCTACCAACAAAATATATAATTATACATAGTACATATTATATTCAGGTATTTGTTGATGGCCGGAAATTGAGAGTTAAAATATCCTTTATAGGTATAAATAACAGGATTTGGCTTGTACATTTCTCACAATAGAACTACCAAAGCTTCTTTACAATAACAATACATTGCGCTCAATATATACAGCCTGTATATTGCCTAGGAAAAATATTTTGACGTCAAAAGCCGCTTAACTTAAAGGTTAACGAGACCTTCGTCATTGTGACGCATATTTTGAATTAATACTCAAATACTTACTGTAATATTTATTGGGTTTATTTTATAGCCTATTATGAACTTAACATCATCAAGGCGGAGCTTATTTCGCTTGAACATAGAGCAAATAATAGCTCAATGAATTTAAAAAGCCTTGTCCATAAAGAACGTTATGAGGATGTGCTAGAATAAAAAAAGATAGCGTATGCAAACTAAGGTCAATAAATTTTCCCTGACCTCCAATCAATTCGCAACTTAATAGCAATAAGAATTAAATTCAATATTGCATAAAGTTCGGGGTTAATTTCGCTTAAACTCGAACAAAATTTTATGTAACATCTTTGGCATAGATTGTTCGAGGAAATGATCTTTCTAATAACTTTTGAACAAAGAAATTGTGATAAGTAACGAGATAAAGTTTGTTCCTTTATTAAGAGTAGTCTCTTAAACTTCTTAATCAATTTGTGTTCAATTTGGATTTTGGAATAATTTTTGATAAGCTTCGAAAATATTAATTTCGGTAATCTGTCAAATTTACATTTGTGGGATTGAGCGTAATCGACGTTTCTATGTAAGCTGGTGGTTAGCATTTTTCCTGTTTATTTTCAATACTATTTGAAAAGTCATCTACAATCATATTATAAAGCTGAAGTGTTTGTTTGTTTGAACGCGCTAATCTCAGGAACTACTGGTTTATCGAGGAAGGTTAAAGGCTATATAACATCACGCTACAACCAATAGGAGCGGAGCATAAATGAAAAATGTTGCAAAAACGGGAACAATTATTCCTTTTTGAGAGCTTCCGTTGCGTGCGCTGCGTACTGCTACGGTTTAAGTTACGCAACAAACATGTATGTAGAGTAGGTAGGGTAGATGGGTAGCTAGGTAGCCAGTTGACGGGAGCGAAGCCGCGTGGGACAGCTAGTCTTAGATAAGATGATTTTGCTAAACTCAATTGGCAGTGGGCAGGGCACATTGCTCACAGGGACGATGGTCGAAGGCGGCGAAAAGTTCTAGAGTTGCGATTATATACCGAAAGACACATGCGTTGGAAGGCCTCTGAAAGCCTGGTAAGGGCTGCGGGAGTCTTCTGGAAGCACTAGAATTGTCAATGTGGCGACTCTTGGGCTCGTGTCCAGCAGTAGAGGTATTTCATTAGACCAGGGAGTGTGGAATTTTTACATCATTAGAACCGTAGTGATCATCATCAGCACGTAGAAGGGACCTCTCAAAACACCACCCCGGAACCCCATCTGTGCAACGCCTTTTAGGGCACAGCACCAAACGCAATTCAACAATTTCCCCAAAACAAATCGCTAAGCTTTCTTCGATCAACATTGACATTCGAATCACGTTAGGCCGTGTCTACATAACAGCCTTTTAGTTTAATCCGATCTGTTCGAGTTATAAGAAGATTGTAATTGAACGTCAAAGGCCGCCGATGGATTAGGCGATCGCCTCACAGATTACAAGTGACAATTCGGAATCGGCCATATTGATTGACGTCACGTGACGTTAGACTGTAAACCTATTCGTTATAGTATAAGATCCGACTGCAAAATCTGCATGTATTATGTTTTTGATGAAACTTGATTTTTATGAATGATTCTTGTTAGTAGAATAGATTACTGCAGGGTTGCCTGGCCGCATCTAGCCCTACTGTAGGAATTTCTTCTGTGTCGTTTGTAGGTGTTTATGAAACATCATCTAGCTCTTAGTGAGGCGCCATTTATGGGTTGCCAGGTTTAGCAGTTAAACTAGTGGCAAACTACAGACCGCGGCTAACTGAGTACCGGCAACCTTATGCTTTCCTATTTTCTACACCACTTTCATTCAAATGATGTGGGATTTAATTGAAAATCTTTTATATTTGCGTTTAACCAACAAAACCTGAATTTCAATGTATTTATGCGGCTACACAACCCTGCAGCAATCTATATTACCTAAAGTATGATTCATCAAAATTAAGTTTAATCAAAAACCTTACCTGCATATTTTTGCAGTGGGATCTTAGGCTATTAGTCTGTAAAACTATCCGTTATGCATATCTCAGTAGCGTGACGGTGATTATTAATGTTCAATTAAAGTTATGTTCAATAATTATGTTGATTATTATTGAGCAACAAAAAAATACATTTAGATCGCCCGGTTGGCTTTGACAACTTTTTAAGCTAACGTCAAGTGACACGATGTGAGAAAAAAATTTAATATAAAATTGTTATTTTTATTGTAAGTGGGTTTGATTGATTATATCGATCTACATGACTATTTAAAACATTTACATACAATGGGTAGTACCTACTAGTTACTTAGTTTTTTTCAGTGGCAAAGCTCGCGTTGATGAAGTCTTAAACTATCTATACCAGGTGTCACCAAATGGCGGACCGCGGTCCGGATCCGGATCGCCGACCTGTTTTGGTGACCCTTAAGAAAACACAAGTAAATTATATTGTAGTACTGCAATATAATTTAATTGTTATTCCGCGCTTTGTCTTTACTGTCGTCGATTCGACAACGGACGAATCATCTTATCAAAATGCCTCATTAATATTGTATCTATGTTAACATATTTAAGTTTATTATTTCAATATAAACAAGGTAAATGCACGTGACGGTGTAAAGGTGGGTAGTTGGGTTGACTCCTTACAGACCGCGACGGACCTATTATTAAAAAAACTGACCCCAAATGAAAGTAATTGGTGACCCTTGATCTGTACCATGTTCTACCTTTTTATTTTTATTTTTTCGGTGGGCAGTCATCCAATGATTTTGCCTCTGCTCTGGGTGAAGCGGGAACGCGTGTCTGACTTTTACTGAATTAAAAACCCATCCGTGTTCCTTCAGTTGCTTGTGCCAGGGCCGCGGTAAATCTCTTTCAAATTTATCCGCAACCCAGACAGGCATTGGCCCTAGCGGGCCCCGTCACTTTTGCTGACATATCTCTTTGAGGCGCGCGTGGAACACTATGCGCCGTAAACTCGGGCCTAGTCCTTACCGGACGGTGAGCTACCCATTACTAGCCGTCCGCAAGCCCGTGCCTACGGTGGCCGGGAACCGGCTTGCGAGTCCAGACACCCGGGGCGTCTCCTGCGGTGACTGGATGCGCGAGGGCGTCTCCTTTACGTCTCCCTCACGCGTTCCGCCTCCTCCTTTGCGAGCATAACTGCTTCGCAGAAGGAAGAGACTCGGTCGCGAGAGGTCGCCACATACCATTTTCTACCTAGACTCTAAATATCATCCAAATCCGCCGTTGAGTGCATGATTAACTAACAACCAAGTTCAAACATAAAATAACATCACGCCTGTAATTGCTGAAGAGATATTTAGATGTGCACATATAGGACACATTCACCAAGTTTAAAACCAGATTCATTTGCAATATGAATAGTAAGTAGGGCCTATCATATAGTCCAGTTCCTTTTACAAAGGTAAATATTTCCTTTTTCTCTGCTTCGTCACCATTTTGTAACATATTCCATAAGCTATTCATGGGTAGGAGAACTTAGCCCGTAGTCGCAACTTATGTTTTAAAGAACAGAAAAAATCTACAAAAGCTATTCTATGAAAAAATAAAACAAAGTGAAGCTATCGTTCCTCTGTTACAAAGAAAAAGATTGACTTACGCGAAGTGAATAAAATAACGTCATCTCTATCGTGCAAGCGATGTTCGATAAAATTCTTTATGTACGATAAATAGTTTCGAATTTATATTTTGTTTTCAACGTGCAAAATTTTAAAATGTATTGTGGAAAATACAGCGAATACTCACGTTACTAATAAATCAAAGACATTTAACATTATTCTTGTTATTATTGCTTCATGAACTTGGGTATCATTATCATCAGCATTTCAGGACGTATTTCATCGAAAGACGTCCACTGCTGGACGTCAAGCGTCGCCACACTCCTGGTCACACTCAGATCATGTGCGTTTCTCTTCATACTTATACTAAACTAACATAATTAGATATTTAGACAAGTATCTAAATATCTAATTGTCGTTTGATGAAAGGGGTCACTTTGACCTTTGAGAACTTCGGTTTAGGTTGGAATTAAAAGTTCAAAAAGTCTTATATTTATGGCATATCATCATATTTATGGCGTTTTTTTGATTACCTATTTATTAATTTGTTACTTTGGCTGTTGTTTTTATCCGACTTCATATTAAGGAGGTTTTCGATTCGTCGGCATCTTTCTTCTTTTTTTTTATGTATTTTACCCGATTACACAAAGACGCCTGGACTGATCTGAAAAAAATATTGTTTGACAGAGAATACTTGCCTGGTGGTTCCTTGGTTGGATCATCAGATCACGATCTGATGATGGGATCCAATAGAAATCGAGGAAAATCCTCAAATATTATAGGCAAAAATATAGGGTGTTAAATACAGTACTGCGGATCCCAAGCCAGGAGCCCATCACTGGGGCCCATTAGCAGCGTGCCACTCCTGGATCCAATCAGAACCGTATCCCACGAAACCGCGGTTCGCGGCAGTGGAAAGCTAGGGATTTGCTCCTTATTGGTAGATATACTGGTTCCTACTACGGATTTAAGGTGGCACAAGGTTTGGCCGGTAATATTATTCGTACTTACCTTAGATTCCTGCGGTAGACTCCTGGGCGTCGATCAAACTCGTGCCGTGAGGTTAGGGATAGGAGAATATATATATAATAAAGGACAATAAGGGATAGACTGACGGCTGTCTGGACCGAAGAATCCGGCCGGCGTCCACCAGGCAGCACGTTTCCCGCAAAAGCACTTCGATGCGCGTGAAATATACACGAAACCCACTTTAGGGGCGCCCCACAACGCCGATTGCGAACGGCGGGCGCGATTAACAAATACAATGGGTGAAACACATCTCGATTAGATATGTTTCTACTAGACCCGACTTCAGCGTGTGCTCACGTTATAAACTTTTTCTCTCGACTGTTAGTGTCAGCTGTCAAAATCGTTGACAGCCCACCGAAACGGTGTTGCAAGTAAACATTAAAAAATGGGACAAAACATAGGGATTTTGGTGTTTTCATCAACATGACGACCATTTGCACTCGGAAAGTATCATTTTGTAAAGTGTAACTAATGAAGAAGACCACAGGTGGCCACTGAAACTGGAGGAGCAAATACATATAAATAAATAAACTTTATAACAAAAAAAATAACTTACTTACAAAGCAAAACATTACAAAGCGGAAAATAACTTAATGAACACAATAATATTAATAAATTTAATGAACCTAATATTTCTAAACCACTCCTAGAAAGAATAAACCTCCAACTTATCATGCACACTACCTATGCAATAACTTTCCAAAACCACTTTGTCTCCCCCACAATTTAAAAGTTGGGACAAAACAGATGACGCTAGGACATAGTCCGCATACAAAAAAGCCATAAAAGGACGTAAAAAATAAAATAACGCATATTTGTTGGCGTAAATACTGTTAGATGTGCGTTGGGGAGTCGAAGAGGCTCAAACTCGTTCAATTCGTGTATCGCGAGCCTATCAGTAACACATCCTGTAGGAAACACGTGACGGGAATATGGACTGGGACTAGAAGAGGCCTCTAGGATAGCGGGGAGTGGGTTGTGGTGCAGAATTAGTAATGGTTGTGGCGCTTGCAACGTGGTAGGTAGTCTTAGATGTAAAAGCTTTGAAGTGAATCTTGGCTTACCATCAAGCGTGCGCCTATCTATAATAATAAAAAAGTACATAGATAATAAAGACCAATTAGTAGCAGATGTTTGAGAAAGGCTGTAGCAAAAATCTGGCCAAATGGAGTCTCATAGATCCATCTCATCACTCACCGTGCCCTTCCCCTCACCACCTGCCCCTCGTCCTAGTCTGCTCTGAGTGTCCAGCCACCTTTCGAGAATTGAAAGTGGCAAATAATAGAGCTGTCCAGGTGGCTACATTCTGGCCAAACAAAATTTGAGTTCATCGATGCGAAAAGAAAAAGAAGTAGCAGGAAAAATCAAAGCACCAGTTTTACTAGATTAATTTGTCATATCTGTGTTTGTTTATTTAATCATCATCAACATCAGCCTTTTATCGTTCCCACTGCTGGGACACAGGTCTCCTCTCTGTGAGAGAGGGAATGTGCCATAATCCACCACGAGGGTCCAGTGCGGTTTTATTTAGGTAAGCGATGATGTGGTCGACGAAATAACCTACCTCTTGACGTATCCAGTCCATGATAGACCACCGCTGAAGATAGGTATTTCCCAATTCAAAAACAACACCCAACACTTTTCGATAGTATCTTAATTGACGTATTTTGATGTATTTTTTTTACCAATTTAAACACCTAAACTTTCATTGATCTCAATCTCAAGGGACAGGCCTCCTCGCTGTGAGAGAGGGAATGGGCCGTAACCCACCACGCGGGCCCAGTGCGGGTTGGTGGATGTCACATATCTTCGATTTTTTGGTTCTAGGACATGCCGGTTTCCTCACGATGTTTTCCTTCACCGTTGTGAGAGCAGTGGTGATGAAATAACAATAATAATAAGTGTAATAGTAATAATCATAATTTGTGTGTGTTTTGTAAAAATATTTAAAAATGTAATAAATAAGAAAAAAGTTAAATAAAAGACATAATAATAACACAAAGTAAAGCACCTACCAGTATGAGTCGCGTATCTTGTAATCAATATCAATATTAGGACGTATCTATTATATGAAGCTAATGTTTAATACAATACCTTAAAGAAGACACAATGACAACATCAATACTAATATCACAAACTTACAAGAAATCGTCGTACGTGCCACCATTCTACAAAAAATCAGTATTAATGTCCACCGATTTCGAGGCCCGGCTTCAGATTCACAGGAATAAGACGCGACGAAGAAGATGCGATGTGCATAATGTCCTATTTTGTTTTGTATACAAAGTTATTGTGTTACCGATATTTTCCGTCAAAAAGATTTCTGGAAACATGTTGTGCGAACACATACGGAATATTTATATCTATCGCCTAGAGATTGAAAGATAACACAAACTGCATAACTCTATTTATCAATGGGAGTTCTTTCTTGTTTTTTGTTGCAGACAAAAGGTAGTGTGTCTGTGTTTTACCAATGCTGATCGCAAAAGTGTGGCTTTCGTGTGAGTTCGTGAGATAAATATCGTTTCTATAAATGATATTCTTGACAACTTATACTTACAAAAATTCCTTTATTGAATTGTGACAGTGAATTCTAGAGATGCCGCGAATAGTTGTTATAGCAAATAGTCAAATACCGATTGATCGCCATTCTCTATGGCGAATAGTCGAATACTCGCCATTTTTACTCGACATAAAAAAGGTATATAAAAGAGTTTATTTATTCTCAAATAATAGATAATATTACAATTAATTGTAATAGTCTCTTGAACATACCAATCATTACTGCAATATAAAAAAAATATAAGATTAGTTGAAAAGAAAACAACTAAATTATAGAAACCATTCTCATATTTTACTGATTTTACATTTTTTATGCCTTTATAAACCTTTTTTTTGTATATAAATGATGATAATACTAAGTGTGTTTTGTTTTTTAAGAACAATAAAAGTTTAATTTTTTAAGTCTCTTAGTTTTTATGTTCATTATAAAAGTTTATTCGCCGAATGTCGAATACACACACACACACACACATATACACAATTATTCGGTATTAGACTAATAACAAAAAATGTCGAGTAATGCCGAATACTAATAGAATAGAATAATAGCGACTATTCACCTCATCTCTAGTGAATTCCTACTGTCTGATGAAAATGTAAATATCTAAAAAAAAACTGAATCACAAATTGCTAACTGACCATCATTATCGATCGAAAATGATTTAAATAAACACGCATTGATCACTTACCATTAACAATCGATTACCCTAACTATTGCGGTCGATACAATAAATAAACCTCACTATACGATGTAAGGCATAATTACGTGCATAATACAAATGAAAAGCGCAACCGTGCACACGTAGCCACCATGTCTTACCCAGATTATTTATTGCCGTTTTATCTTACGGCGACCGTTTGCGATAAAATAAAAGAAATGTCAGTCCCCCGTGATCGCGATTATCACGAGACGATCACTGAATCGCCCCTGAGTAACAGATCCGAACCGAAACACGAGCCCATATCAATAAATGCAAATATCACCTCCCGCGCATCGCGGCATACATTCAGAATCCATACAGAAACAGCAATCGATGTTTCTATATTTGAAAGTATCGTTAAGCAGAATGCGGTAAAACAAAATACACATTGAAAAGATTTTAAAAGCTTACTTTAGAACGTGGTAGTATTGGTAGTCAGTCATTGACTGGGAAGAAAGACTTGCTTGCTGGCGTGCCCTTCATGTTCTCTGGGCGGACAGCCGGGATCATTGTGTAAGGGAATGTCCTTTAATTAGCACATGTAGAGCAAGATTATCGGCCGACAACGTCACCGAGCGGGGGACAACTGAATAATGACGTCGCTATTTATATCGAAATAATTATTGTTATAATTAAACACTCTTTTGTTTTATGTTGGGGCCTGAATTAGCGAAATAAACTGTTATTGCTGGACGGTCGGGAAATAAATGGTTATGCCGGGATTCATTGCGGTTGTTTTGAATACTGTAGGAGAAATGCGTAGATGATGTAGTAATTAAGTTTATTGCATAAGGGTGAGATCTAACGTTGAGTTCTTAGTACTTTAAGGGATTTTGTTTATATCAATTATTATTTTCATGACATTTACCACTCATATAATTTTGTGGTCGGCGTCCACACGGCCGCAGCGCAGCGCAGCGGCACGGCCGCGGTATAGTCATGCAGTCATGACTATGGACTTGTTCCCATCACCCTGTCACGACGTCGTCAACGTGGTTTCGTACGAGGTCGTGGCGCGGCACGGTTATGTGACGTGCTTGTAATAATTACCGTGACGTATAGTCGCACGTCACGATGCCGCAATGTTACACGATGTCGTGCGTTGTATAATTCCGGCAAATTTTCAATTACGAATACGAACCTGTGAAATAGCAGCCTCTTTCTACATATTCCTCAACAAGTGATATCAATAAGTCATAATCAATAGCTCTTGTATTATTTTTTTGCACTACTAGTCAGTCACTAATACAATTAAACATCAACCGAGCGAAGGCATCGCCACGTACCGCTTCCGACGACGACTGACGCGTGTTCATTAGCAAGACACGTCATCGTGCAGCGCCGCGACGCGACAACTCACCGTTCCACCTTGACGATGTCGTGGCGTGGTGATGGGGACAAGCACTATGACGTCTAACCTGAACGCCAATGAAGGCTATCGTGTTTGAATTTGCCGCGTGTAGAGTGAGGTATTCAAAATGTTAAATATCACAATTTTTTGGCTTTTAGCGTTTGTTTAATTACTTTTTTTTTATTGTTGTGAATATTTTCCATTTTTTTTTAGTTTTTTTTTTTATATGGCTTATTACTATAGGTACGGGTTTTACCAACCACTGCTTAAATAGAGTTGAACAGCTTTACTTAAGGACCTTACTCGCCAGATGCGCCAACAAATTGTCAAAATCCAAAATCAAATTGTCTTGAAAAGTAGAGCTGTTTTTGAAAATTTGCAACTGTGATGCAAATGCAAACATTCCTTAATAATATGGGTTTGCGCCTCTGCTAAATCTCAGAACAACTGTGCAATGCAAAACTCGAAATGCCTCTGGCCAAACTGGCCTCAATTACATGCAAAAACAGAAAAACATTCAAGATAACAACAATCACCCATTAGGCAGTATAAAGGACGTTCTTGCCAACATTATATTGCTAACTGTCCTTTCCAAGTTTCGGAGCCAAATGACCAGAGAGGAGCCAAGTGAAGCTAAACAGGCACCTGCCATAGGAAGGCAGCCAAGTCCTGATAGTCTATCAGTCTGCGCCAACTTTTAAATTAGAATGCCCTATAGTTGTAATGCTATATTTGCCTGTTAGTTTCAAATAACTTTTTACAAAAAAATAATATGACTTCCAAAACAAAACACTACTTACTTTTAGGAACTCAATGTCGGTAATTAAGTAAGTTTTTTATTTATCTCTTTTTAATTTTGGTAACTTATATTACCATAAAAATACGCATTTTAAGGATAACTTTAAAACTACAATTCAGGTCTTGACACTCTCTACATGAGATGCACCAGCTTTCAAATAAAACCGGCCAAGTGCGAGTCGGACTCACGCATGCAGGGTTCCGTACCGTTATTGCAAAAAATGACTATAAATCACATTTGTTTAATATAGCGTTTATTATTGTTGTTATAGCGGCAACAGAAATACATCATCTGTGAAAATAATAACTGTCTAGCTAACACGTTTTATGAAATAAGGCTGTATTTGGTGACAGACAGACAGACAGAAAGATAGACAGATGTACAGTGGAGTCTTAGTAATAGGGTCCCGTTTTTACCCTTTGCTTACGGAACACTATAAAAAAGAATCATCAAAATCGGTTCATAATTGGCGGAGTAATCGCGCAAAAAAACATACAGACAAATTGAGAACCAGCTCCTTTTTGGAGTTGGTTGAAAAGATTGGCCATCTTAAACACAAATAGTCGTATTTCTGTTTGCCTGCTTCATCACATTATCACATCATCAGCCTTTTAAAGTTCCCACTGCTGGGACACAGGCCTCCTCTCATAGAGGGAGTGGGCTATAATCCACCACGTGGGCCCAGTGCGGATTGGTAGATGTCACATGTCTTTGAATTTGCCTGCTTAGTTTTTCGAAACTACATACATAATGGTTTTTAATGCGATTTCAATGCTTCTATCATAATTTGGTTTTGGTTCCGTATGGTGCCGGACGTAAATAATTTCACCATCCCATGTCTTCCCGTGGGTGTCGTAAGTGGCGACTAAGGGACAAACCAGAGAATGGGCAGCAGCGTTCTCTGTGCTTCTATCTCTTTCTTCAAACTGTGATCGCCAACCCGCCTGCCAAGTGTGGCGATTATGGCAAAACCCCCCAATGAATAGCACAAATAAAAAATGGCCCCTAGTACCCGGCAGCTTGCCTACCCTCGACTTCGGTAGCGGTCGAGGCTACGGCATGGCAAGGGGTGCTAAGAATCTCCCGACGAGATCCGGCTTCCCCAACATGGCAACGTACAACACGCGTACACTTCTGACCGACGAGAAGATCACCGAACTCGAAGAGGAATTGAGCAGGTTGCGATGTTGTATTATAGGGTTATCTGAAGTCCGAAGAGAGGGGGAGGACTCGAGAATCCTCAAATCCGGTAACCTGCTCTATTTCCAAGTGGTTGACCGGCAGTCTCAGAGTGGTGTCGGGTTTAGCGTCCACAAGTCCCTTGTGAACAACGTGGTGAAGATCGAGAGTGTGTTGACCAGGATAGCGTACCTTATAATCAGAATATCCTCAAGATATTCGCTGAAGGTCATACAGGTCTACGCCCCAACCTCGGCACACCCTGACGATGAGGTAGAGACAATGTATGAGGATATCTCCAGAGCCATGCATGTTTTCAAAACTCACTTCACCGTTGTCATGTGGGACTTCAATGCGGGCAAACGAGACGAGGATGAGCTGCAAGTGGGGCAATTTGAAGTTGGATGACGGAACCACCGGGCTGGCCCGGTTTTATGGAGAAGGAGGGCCTCTATATGATGAACTCCTTCTTCAAAAAGCGTGAACATAGGAAGTGAACCTGGCAGAGCCCCGATGGTGCAACAAAAAATGAGATTGACTTTATCATGTCAACCAAGAGCAAATGTTTAATGATGTCTCTGTGATCAATTCGGTAAAAACCGGGAGCGGTCACCGCATGGTAAGCGGCACTTTAAACATTAATATTAAGCTTCAAAGGTCTCGACTGATGAAGTCTACGCTCCGTCCAGCATAGATCCAGGTCCAAAACCTCGAGAGCTTTCAGCTCGAACTCCAGAATCGTTTCGACTGCCTAGGGAGCTCCGTGGATGAATACAGCAACGGATTCGTGGAAGCTGTCCATACGGTCGATCCTAAGTTTTTCAAGACCCGTCGTACTGATAGATACAAAAAGCTCTCTGATCATACCCTCAAGCTTATGAAGGAGAGGCGTGAGATGATCCTGCAGTCTTCAGATGAGGCGTGCAAATACCGGAAGCTTAATAGACAGATATCTAAATCCTTGAAAAGAGATCTCCGCCGCTTTAATACCGAGCGTATTAAAGACGCGATCGAGCGAAATAAAGGCTCCAAGGTGTTTTCAAGGGATCTGGCTATTGGGCAGAGCCAACTCACGAAACTGAAGACCGACGATGGCAGGATCGTATCCGCCAAACCGGAGCTTCTGAGGGAGTTCAAGACATTCTATGGGCAGTTGTACACATCAATCAGTCGACAGCCCGTTGCGAGTCTAGCAAACGACCCAAGAGCTAGATTGACCCGACACTATACCGAAGATATCCCGGACGTCAGCCTGTACCAGATTAGGATGGCTCTGAAACAGCTCAAAAACAACAAGGCGCCGGGTGATGACAGAATTACGGCCGAACTACTGAAGGCGGGTGGCAAACCGGTCCTTAAGGCCCTTCAGAAGCTGTTTGATTCCGTCATACTTTAGGGCAAAACGCCACAGGCATGTTGCAGGGGTGTGGTGGTACACTTATTCAAGAAGTGCGACAATGCTCGGCTGAAGAACTATATGCCCATCTCACTTCTTAGCCATGTCTATAAGTTGTTTTCAAGAGTCATCACGAATCGTCTCGCGCGCAGGTTTGACGATTTCCAGCCCCTAGAACAAGCCGGATTCCGAAAAGGCTTTAGCACCGTAGACCACATACATACGCTGCGGAAGGTTATACAGAATACCGAAGAGTATAACCTGCCTCTCTGTTTAGCGTTTGTGGACTACGAGAAAGCCTTCGATTCGATCGAGATTTGGGCTGTACTGCAACCTCTCCAACGGTGCCAGATCGACTACCGGTACATTGAAGTTTTGTAGTGTTTGTACAAAAACACCACCATGTCAGTCCGTCTTCAGGATCAGACCTCGAAACCAATCCTTCTCCAGCGCGGCGTGAGACAGGGAGACGTCATTTCTCCGAAACTGTTCACTGCTGCGCTGGAGGATGTCTTCAAGGTTCTGGAGTGGAGGGGGCTTGGCATCAACGTTAATGGCGAGCACATCACTCACCTTCGGTTTGCCGACGACATAGTGGTCATGGCCTCAGTAAAATGCTCGATGACCTCAGTACAGCTTCCGAAAGAGTGGGCCTTAAAATGAACATGGACAAAACCAAGGTCATGGTGATTGCCCATGTAACGCCCACTCCTATCAAGGTCGGAGACTCTTCACTCGAAGTTGTAGACGATTATGTCTACCTGGGACGAAACGGTCCAGTTGGGTAGGTCCAAATTCGAGAAAGAAGTCAACCGTCGAATCCGACTCGGCTGGCCGGCGTTCGGGAAGTTGCGTGGTATCTTCTCGTCCAATTTACCGCAGTGTCTCAAGACAAAAGTCTATGACCAGTGTGTGTTGCCAGTAATCACCTATGGGACCGAGACGTGGTTGCTCACAACTTGCCTTATCAGAAAGCCCAAAGTCACCCAAAGGGCAATGGAAAGGGCTATGCTCGGAATTTCCTTGCGTGATCACGTCAGAAATGATAATATCCACAGGAGAACCAAAGTTACCGACATAGCCCGACGAATTGCAAATTGAATTGAATTAAGTGGCAGTGGGCGGGGCACTTTGCTCGCAGAACGGATGGCCGATGGGGCAGAAAAGTTCTGGAATGGCGACCGCGAACCGGAAGACGATACGTTGGAAGGCCTCCGTCTAGGTGGACTGATGACCTGGTTAAGGTTGTGGGAAGGCGCTGGATGCGAGACGCACGGGATGGGTCAATGTGGCGACGCCTGGGGAGGCCTATGTCCAGCAGTGGACATCTTTCGGCTGAAATGATGATCATAATTTGAAGAATTTATTAAAGAAGGATTCACTTAGACATATCCAGCTAAAAATCTTAATTTTTCGACATATTGTATCCACGCGATAATATAAATAGTTTAGACTCTAGAGACAGCAAAAAATTGGATGAACCAATTTCAGATATATTTATTTACTTAATCCAGAGAGGCTTTTGTTACTTTGTAGTTTTACTATTAAGTTCTGTATAGTATTAATCAGGCATACGCAGAATCCTTGTTTTAAATTCCGTATTAGGTAACAAGGAAACAAGCTGGTCAGTAACTTCCAGTTCTACGATGTCATAATTTAACCCATGATATGACTTGATTATTACGTCTAGACACAAAAACGTCGACTGATAAAATTTATGGTTTACTGAGTCAACATGTCATCATTCATGAATTTAAAACGACTCTTAAGGCTATGTTCATATGACCGCGAGTACAAGATCAAACTAAATGTTGTTTATAACAAATTTGCTCGTAAAGGTTCTCTTATTTCACCAATTTCAATATCGTAATGTATCTCATTACGTACTTGTGCGTTATTGTATCGTTAAACGCACGAGTTTTTAATAAGGTAAAACGTACGGTTTATCAAGATGCTCCGTCTAAAACGAACGGTACTTTTTTAAATCTTAGCAAAGAGTTTTTATGCCAGAAAAGTGGTCAACATTTTATGAATAAAATTAACTTTGGGAGAAAAAACATAATAAATAAATATTTAATTCTTTAATTTAATTACAACCATTTATCTGTAACAAAACACAAAAATATGAATTTACTTTATTAGTAATACTGGCTGTTTTTCTGTTTTTGGCCCTTTGCCTTAAAAAAAAGCGCTGATGCGCGCGCATTGCTAATTTGTGAACAAGTAATAGTACATTGTGTATTAAGGGCGGTAAGTAAGGAATTACGATCGAGACTCTAGTAGAAGCCCGAAGTCGAAGACTGAGGGCTTTCTGAGTCGAGATTCGTAATTCCCGTACCGCCCGTGATACATACAATGTTTTTCTTCACATTTGCGAGTAATAATTATGAATTATAGCTTTAATACACAAGTCAGCACATCTCTTATTACAAAATACGTGAATTTTTTTTTTAAGCGGTTGGCCAATTTTTGCCCACACCACAGATTATACAGTGTTTCGTTAAGAAACTTTAAGGGCCAATATTTACGTAGGTATACAGCCATAACGGAGTGTAAAAATAATTAAATAATTTCGACGTTTTCATACTATAACTATTAAAATCGATTATTAAGAATATTAGTTGAGTATTTAAGTAACATGTAGCGAGATTGCAAATAAATTCCTGTTTAGATAACATTTTAGAACAATTTTTCAATTGCGTGTAAACTCCTTGCTTGAACTTGCATGACCCGTGTGCTGTGCCATAAATTAAAAAAATATTACTTACCGCCCTAGGGTTTCATGACAAAAAGAAAGCCCGAGGGTTTTATATGGCCAAGTTAACCTGTATGTTTAGATACTTTTTACGTACAAGTGTGATGAAAAAAATATTCCGCGCGCTTTTTCTTTTCGCTGTATTGTTTTTATTTGAAAATGTCGTCAAATAATGATGAATTTATTAATTTGACACCGCCAGAAGTCTCAAAGGCAGCGAAAAAGGCCACTCTAAGCCTCTAGCCCGAAAAATCGGCCGATAGGTACTTACAAGCGTATCAAAATTTTATCTTAAGGAAAACAAGCAAAGATGCAAATTTATTTTCAGAAATTGTGTTTTAAGCCTATTTCATGGAACTTTCTCAAAAATATAAGTCAAGCTCATTGTGGTGCTACTATTCAATGCTAAAAAGCACTGTGGAAACAAAACATGGTATTGATATCAAGTCATACTCCAACTTGCTGGCATTTCTACACTCAAGTGGCCATGTGAGTAAAAAGTCGAAAGTGTTTTAAAAGAAGCTCCGGATTGCCGATATTTGGCAACAAAGGTCAGTTGAAACTAATTTATTGTTATTAACTTCTTTCACTTTCGTATTTCTTTACAATATATGTGTTTTGTACGCTATTGTTATCTCTTTTCAGGATGTATTAATATTCGGCATAAATGTTGCATGTAGAAGTCAAGAGTTGGCAAACATCACAACTAATGATGTCGAGAACCATGGGCGGGTTCTTCTTGTCCAGGTCAAAAACACAAAAAAGAAAAACCAAGATCGTTCACAATACAGGGGCTTTACACGAAATAGTGAAGAAATACGAAGCGCTTCGTTCAACAAAAGCGATGTCTAATAGATTATTCCAAAATTACCAAAATGGAAAATGCACTAGCCAACCCATTGGCATAAATAAATCTGGAGCAACGCCGAAACAAATTGCCACTTTCTTAAATTTGGATGATCCACATGAATACACAGGGCACAGTTTCAGAAAGTCCTCGGCTACATTGCTCGCTGATTCAGGTGCGAACTTATTGACACTAAAACCCCACGGAGGGTGGCGGTCGAACAGTGTAGCCGAGGGCTACATAGATGACTCGATGAGAAATAAAGAAGACATTAGCTCCCGCATTACAAGGAATATAAATTTGAAGCCAAGTGTTGACTCCGACCATCTACGAGCACACACGCGAAGCACCATCGTCGCCGCCACCGCAGCCGCCTCCGTCGCCGCCACCGACTGCAGAATTCTGTGGTCTCGTTTCTCCTACTTTCACTCAAGAGAGTGAGAGAGAGAGACTGGTGAAATTGTAACAAATAATAATAACTTGACAACATTAAAAATGCCAACTGGCAACGTAATAATAATTTTACAAATTTTTCAATTTTTTCTAACTGCTTTAACAAGTGATTATAGATTTATTCGTTTAAGAAAGTCCGAGTTTTATTTATTTCATCACAAATATGTTATAAAACGTCGTATGACATACGTGCGCTTTGATAATTACAGCCTCTGCTTTCTTGTAGCCCTCGCTTACGGCTCGGGCTAGCAATATCGCCTCGGCTGTAACTTTCAACTTACCGCACTTATATCATAATGTACTATTATCGTCTACATTATCGCACGCTAGATCTTGTATCGCGCATTATAGTTCTCGCCAAACTTCTGTGCCACCCTGAAGTTGGCTTTCCAAGGCGTAAGGCACAAACAGGTGCTGTTTTTGTATGGCATTTAGTAGCCAACGTCAGGGTGACCAAGAAGTTTGGCGAGAACTATACCACGCGGTACAAGTTCTGCAAACCTGTATCGACTCGTTCAATTGAATCGTGTGGTGTGTGATGGACAGACGCACTGATTGAAGAAAAATTAGTAGCGAAAGCTGGCTAAACCAGGCTAGTTCGCGTACAATGCTGTCATTTCATTTTTGAACGATCTCGCTGCGTGCCGACGCGCGGTGCCGCACAGCCATGTGAACTTAGCCTAAAACTTCAATGTTAGTCAAAATTATTTATATATTTATTAATTTAAAACTTCATGCAACATACAAGTACATAGGCGGACTTAATGCCTGAGGCATTCTCTACCAGTCAACCAAGGGTGGTGAAGAGATAACATGGCAGGAGCATAAAAATTTAAATCTGAAGTAATGGTACCTAGACAGATTTATTTAAATCACGCGAAGCCATTAGACGATGACGCATTACAATCGAATCTATACAAATTAATTGCGTAGAGATAAATCGACAAACAATGTCGTATGACAAATGATTCGTTATCAGTGTATAACGTCAAATTCAACTGTCAATACACACATACATATTATACATTCTACATGATTTGTAGTTCTATTTTTGAAACGGAGTCACGATTACGAAGAGAAGCAGTACTATTTTAGTACACGCTTGGTGCATCACTAGTGCAATCGAAGTGCACTTCTAGTGCAACCCAGGACGTTATAAGTATGTTTCTAGATCAATGTCAACCTTAGTGCAAACTCCGTATAGTTTTAGTTCACACAATGTTCAAGTTCAGAGCAATGAAAGTAGTTGTAGTGCGACAGGTACGATTTAAGGACAATTTTATGACATTTTGTACTAATGTCCATAGGATGGGACAATACTAGTACAGGTTTCGTCTACAATTAGTTATATTTCGTTATATCGCGAGATAATATGGACAGATTAGTTAGATCAATATTAGTACAGTTTTCGTTACATAATAATAAGTAGGAATTTGTTATATCATTTTTATGATGATAAGTAATTTCAGTACAATGAGATAAAGTTATTAAAGTATTCGTTTTCTTTCGGTATAAAGTCAAAGTCGATCCAGTCTCTCCCTACCGCCTGCACGATGTCGTCTGCCCATCGCTGCTTTGGTCTGCCGGTTTTTGCCTTGGCTGACGGTCCTTTCCATTTATCGGTCTCTATTGACCACCTTTTATCTGTGCAGCGTGCGATGTGACCAGCCCATTGCTACTTTATTGTTAGTGCTTGTCTCAGTGCATCCGTAATCTTTGTTTTCTGTCTTATCTCCGCTTCGCTCTTTATGTACTTTTCTGATCCGTAGTATGCTTCTTTTCATTGCTTTGTGTGTATTCTCTAATTATTATTTGATATTTTTTATGAATACTCAGATTTGGCAGCCATATAAGATCGACCAGAGAAAGGTGAAAAAGGTTGGGGGAGGCCTATACCCAAAATGGGGTCCATATCCTAAAATAAATAGTTTTAATTTAATTACGTTTAACTTTAACTAATACTAGATATTAAGCAAATCTATAAAAAACACTAACAACATTTGAAATGTACAATTTAAGGATTATGGAATAAATTGCTTTATTATTATTATTATAGAGTCGTACGATGGTGTTGTACATTGTTAATTAGATGATAAGAATAACTAATATTAACAGACATGGATTGTTTATCGTCGAAGATGGACTGTTTGAAAGATGATTAAATATTCTAAATTTCCTGCCTGGGCCTTATAAGGTTTCGTCAATACGAGCACCTAAAACGAACATAAAACTACTAACTTGGCTACCTTTTCACTAGCCAGCGAACCATAAAAAAACTAAAAATTCATAGGAGCACGTACAAAAAATCACGTTTATGAAATATTAAATCTAGTTATATCTGCCAAGGGAATCTCTACGGGTTTACGTCTACCGAGAAAGATAGGCAGGTGCGCCCAACCCACACGGGTGCTGAGTCTCTGGGCTCAGACAATTATCATTCCGTGTGCTTGCGAAACATGCTTCGTCACTATCATACGGCCCATCATCACGACTTCACTATTTACATATAATGACTATTCAACAATAAACAAAGAAATGTGCAACGCCCCTGCTTGTGATGTTATGACATTTTTTTTTTTTGTGGTTGGATTAGGATGTCACGTCTGACTAATTTGAAGTAGTATTTTAAATGTAACGAGATCAGAACCTCTAGAGAACCTTATATTATATCAGCGAAGGCGATTGTCGCGATTAGCAGGCATTGCGGTTTTTATTCGCGCGATTTTTTGTCCGCGTTCTAAATCATACCTTACACGCAGGGCGGATAAAATACCGCGCGATTTTTGTCTCTTTCTACCTGTTCATTGAACGCAAAATATTCGCGCAAATTTAATTCGCGCCGCGGTGCGGTTGATTCTATGGCAAAACGCGGCTTTCTTGCGGTTTTATTTCCGCGCGTTTTTTGTCCTTAATGCGTGCAGCTTCATAATAATTCTACTTTCCATGTATCGCAGAATGTGCGAAAAAATCGCAGCTTGGCAGCTTTGGCAGCTTCTGCGCGGCTTCGCCCGCGTGAATGTCGAAAATTATCCCGAGGTAATATATTCCCGAGATACTATTGTAGCCTATGTGCCATTCTAAACTATAATCTATATTTGTGTCAAATTTCAGCAAGATCCGTATAGCCGTTTGAGCGTCAAGAAGTAATAAACATACAAACACACACACACTCACAAAATTTCGCTTTTTTAATATTATTGTAAAGTGTGATTACTAAGATGGAGTAGTGGTGGCCATTTCTGAAAACATCCAGAACTATGAAACGAGTGCCGGCGGCATTCGGCAGCAACAGTGATTCTGTTGCGACAAATAAACTGTTAAGATCATAAAACTGATTAGACCTCTGTCGCTTGCCTCTTTTGCCGTAAACATAAAACACAGCAAAATAGAGGCTGGAAACAACAAAATAATTACTTGTCACATTCCATAACATAAAATACTGTCCTTTTTGAAGTACTCGTAACAAGAGAAACGATTGCCCAAAGCAATGAAAAATACCGCAAAACTCAGTGAGTTAGTTTTCAAACCGAAATCCTACCGCGGCAGTTTCCATTTAAGTTAACTTACAAAAATGTTTAACGCCCAATAATTTAGTGCAAGTTTATGTGTAAGTGTCTGAACACAAACGACAATGCGCCTAAATGAACGGACACGAAATATTGGTGGAACTAATAAAGATAGGTACAGAAGGGTGACTCTGAATAACTTTTGTGTTGGAAAATTATACCTACCTAGGCACAGAAGTAAAGGTAGAGGCAAATATGAGCTCAAACTACTGATTACTATGTATCACGATAGTGCAAAAGGGCATGCCGAAGCATGCACGTTTTTAACAAAAGAGATCTGTCCCCGTACCATGACGTGTCAAAACTATAATGGTTTGACTGTGTAAAAGGGACAGATATATACAAGTCATGAACATATGTCCCTTACGCACACTGGAAATAACCTTGCTAAGAGGTTATAGTCACGCCCCTACATACATAAAATAGAGATTACACTCTTTTGCAAGTGAATGTTCTTCTTATAGCGTTAAAATTACAGTAAGTATGATAACCAACCAACCAGGGAACCAGGGTTACCGACATAGGTCGAAGAATTGCCAAACTTAAGTGGCAGTGGGCAGGGCACATTGCTCGCATAACGGATGGCCGATGGGGCTGAAATGTTTTAGAGTGGCGACCGCGAACCGGAAGACGATACGTTGAAAGGCCTCTCACCAGGTGGACTGATGCGATGAAGGTTGCGGGGATCCGCTGGTTGTGAGGCGCACGGGACCGGTCAATGTGGCGATGCTGGGGGAGGCCTATTTCCAGCAGTGGACGTCTTTCGGCTGATATGATGATGATGATGAAGTATGATAATATCTTCAAAAATGAAGCTTCTCCATTTTTCTCTGAAGTATTGTTCGTTAGTCAAACAAGACCGAGTGGCACTTCGGACGTAACTTAAAGAAATAAATTAACTTTGACCCCACAATGGCCGTGTAAACACGTGTGTTTATGTTTGACACACTGAAATTTACGACTCCACTGTGGAAACTCTAGCTACTTTGTCTTTTGAAGTTAATGCTTTACTCATTTGTTTAAAACATAAAGGAAAAAGCTTCACTAAAAACATATTGGTTGAACTAGTAGTTATACGCTTTGATCATAAGAGTACCCTTAGATGTACAGCTAAGCATTCCACAATCGCCTTTCGTTTAAAAACTTAATTAGGCAAATAAACTTGGTCTAAAAGAAAAACAAAAAGAACTTGATATCGAATTAAAACAAAATGTTGATACCATCAAATAAGAAAAAGTAAAAAAATAAATAGAGTCGGCGGAATCCGAGCTCTCTCCTTACCGCCTAATTATCATCTTAATTCCTCATAATGAGGTAGACGTAGCTACCGTGCTTCCCAGAATGCCATCAATATAGAAAAGTTAAATAAGGTTGTTTATATTCGTACATAACGCCGCCCCAAACATTCCACAAAATATAAATTATTACCAATAACGATTCATAAGTTCTATGCCGTCTCGGTAGCGATTAATGAAGAAAAATTGGTAATAGAAATCAATATTCAAAACATTCGCTAAGCACAGGTATAAAGGAAACTACATAAAATTTAAAATTTATATTCACTTAATCCATCTGTCCAAATATTACGTCTTACATCTTGCGGTAATTCCTATTCACAATCGATTAGTGTTCGATCGTTTATTACTGCCGACTGTACGAATACCATTTCGGTATATTGAGATACGAGCTATAAACTACATTCTCGTTTGAATATAAATAAAATTTAAGCAAATATTTTAGAAACCTAATTCGGATTAACAATTTTATATTCTGAATGTGGTTAATACCGAATGATATTGAGCATCGGAGCATTCAGAATATATTTCTTTGAATGTACGAACATCAAATATTATGTCGCTTATGATAAGCATAATATTTATTCCAATAAAACTTTCTTATGTTGTAATAGTGAATATAAAAAATATGTTCCGATGTTCAATATAATGAACGTTGAATAGACTTCCTATTTTTTCCAAATTCTATTTTATCTTTTATCCTTTTAGTTCATTAAATACAAAAATGTAACATCGTGCTTCATGTCTAATACTCGTTAACTTTTTCTGACCAAAAAAAAGCTGGTTACTGGTTAATAACGGCTCGAGGAGAAATTACTCTTAAACACACGAACCTTTCGTCATAACACGGTACAAATTACGTCAAATCATGTAGATATTATTTTTTATGTCGAACAAGAGCACCATGTGGTAAATTAGGGTCCCTAATATGAGGAACAAAATAAACAACATAACGACTATACACAGTTTCTTGAGTATAGAAAAAAAAACTAACAACTTCCCGAAGTGAATGTCGCGAGCTTCACAAATTATCGACCCCCGAAACTAGTTTATTTTGGGTATGTTTTTTGTTGGATCAACAAAGTAAAAACATGCCATAAAGAATGATGAATTAGCGATCGATTTTATTACTATAGATGATTCTATAATTTTATAACGAATTTTTAAGTCGTAAAACAAATGTTATGCAAGCAATTGCCAACATTTAATTTGTTTTCCATAAAATATAAACATCTGTATTTAAAATAATTGTTTAATGATCACAGCTTTTGAACACTCGTTCCTGATTCTGATTATTCAAGTACTTAAGGGCTCTCCGCATGCATTTTCCCACGGGATCTTTAGTCCAATAAATCTGAGCAATTTGAATTCCAATAGGGTATTAGTGAACCTAAAGGCAAAAAGGCATGTGGTCCCCGAATTTCTTTCCGTGTATGGTTTCACAGCAATCTGCATGGTATTCCTTATAGTCGCCGAACTGATCCTATAAACAATAATGAAAGTAATTAGTAGCTTACTATAATTGCGTACTAAAATCTATGAGAAGTGATCATGATTGAATATATAAGCCTACAAAGTACACAAGTAATGATTAACCAAGCAATAAGGTGCCAACAAAACAGGTTTTTGGCATTGGAACGAATACATTCGCAATACGTATTCATTTAATTCTACATCCGATGAGAGATAAGGTCTTGTTCACACACTCGTAGCTAATTTGACATCGGAAGATGATGATGAGTTTATAAGAAAATTAGTCTGAAGTGAATTACGCTAACTTGTAAATGGTAAAATATAAGAATATATTAGTACAAAATTACTTGATTTTGTACGAGATGCAAGTTCAATTAAATTGGACACAGTATTTAGAAAGCCCTTTATCTTAACTGATCTCAAAAATTTTATAGCAGCAACTACAACTATCAACCTTGATCGACATTTTGAGTAAAGTGGTCTTACCAAACATTTATCAGGAGAGAGCAATTTACTAGATTGAGTTATTACCGACCCAAACGGCCTATTTGAACATTTAGCTAAAATGGATTAAAGATCATGAATTCAATCAACCGATTAATCTATTACGTGCGTAAAAAAACAAAAAAAGGTATTTTTATAAAGTTTCAAAATCAGGGGACAGACAGAACAAAATCAAAGTCGAAGTCGATTACGTTGTAAAGCCGAAGTCGTGCGTGAATGATGACAAACGCATTGACGAGGATTATGCAACCCTGTGCGGTGTGAATGATTGCTTGGATTATGTTGTTTTAAATTATTTGCTGGAAGCGACTGTGATTTTTTCCTGTTTTAATTGCCAGTCTCCGCTCATCACTGGGATTTCTAAAATATCGTAGTATATATTATTATGTTCTGCGTTCTCAGCGTGTCCTATAGATAGTCCACAGTAACCTTGGGGCGTAACAGCTGAAAGTCATATGGCAAGGCTTTTGCCCAGCTGTAATATAGGCTGTTTTAACAGTAATCAGTAACGTTGTAACTTCATAGCAGTAGGTATATCAGAAGATTTATTTTCCGCATCAAAACACTAAATGGTGCGATTAGAACTGCCGAATCGAATCACGAAATCCAAATTATAAAATCAATCTCTTGAATTTCAATTTCTCAAACCGTATAACACTGATTTTTTTACAAGCAAGCAAGGATGTAAGAGCAAAATAAAAGGATAGGTAAAAAAGAAACTAAAATATAAAATATTCTGAAATGTACGAGATCCTTAAAGTAAGCCAGACACATAAATTTTATTTACATGTCTAGACAACGCAAGTAACGCGTACTTAGCAACTCATAACAGATATATACCTATTGCCCTATGACTACACTTACCTCCAGCTCCTTTAACAGACTGAATCGAAAGGGTTTAC
Source organism: Orthosia cruda (assembly GCA_964057195.1). NCBI lineage: Eukaryota > Metazoa > Arthropoda > Insecta > Lepidoptera > Noctuidae > Orthosia > Orthosia cruda. The sequence continues at coordinate 15,740,797 of OZ059836.1, read as the reverse complement.
GACTTGAGAATGTAAATCTTAATTACCATTAACATTGTTTTCCTTTTGCTGGGTGAATTTTTAGGTAATATTAACCTCGTACTAATGAAAATATGCTTATAACTATAAGGACTTGGGTAACCTGGAAACATAATCAATTGCAATTCCTCCATTGTCACCAATCTGACAAACGAGTCTTTCAGACAAACATTCGTGTTGACCATGTAGCTAAAGGCAAGGTCAACGAAACGTATCGAACGTTTATTGACTGCCTAATGATGATGACGATGATTAAGCCGCTTCAAATACAAAAGTCTGGCTCCAATCAAACGGCAATGGCGGAACAAAAGCAACATTTTGTCAACCCTCCGTTATTCTGTGCAACTACCTTTGTCTAGACCATAAATGTCAATATGGCTACAACCAAGTGAATGGCTTTAAGAACCGTCAGGAATGGCGCTGGTCTTAGTGACAGATGTAAAGACCTTTAAAAGGCTATAAAACTAATTATTAAACCCTCTTTTTTACCCGACTGTCGTAGGAGGATTATGTGTTTATCAATCTATGTATATATGTATGATTGTTCCTATGTGGCGTTCTAGAGACCAAACGCGTTTGCCGATTTTGAATATTCTTACGTCAATTGATTCGTCCTAATCTTGGGTACATTAAAATTGGTAATAGAAAAAAAATGTTAACTAAAAAGTTATAAATAAAAAATATATTAAAATAATCAATAACCCGACGTCTTAAAAAGCGAACTAAAAAAACGTAAACGAGAAGAAAATCATGCTGTGCAGTCGGAGGATACATGGTTTTGGTCAGCCAGCTCGCGAATATGTATCCGACTGCAAGTCAGGTTTTTTTGTTTTTTTTTTTTCATATTTGTACTCAAAATGTTTCTTACTTCCAGAGCCATCAGAATATTCATGAATGATTGACAAATTTTTGATACAAAAATATCTTCTACCATATTTTTCTATCCCAGGTTGGGTGCCATTTCCAGTAAGTCTCTATGCTTGTATCAAATAGATTTGGGAGCGCGGTCGTCCCTCGGATTAGCGATGGTGTGTTATCACTTGGTTGCAGTTAGCACAAACTTTGGAGTCCCACCCGAGGGGGGGTCACAAAAATCAACACCAATTTGCAGAAAAATCTGGGATGACTTGGTGTTTCTCTTCGAGCTCTGGTGATTCGGGGAAATGGAATAATAATTTTGAAAAAATATAACCTAGGTACTTAAATCAATTCTTACGGCAGTTAAGCTTTAAATAGAACATCCACTATGTTAGCACAAAATATATGATAGATTTAGCTGTAGGTTCCTTTCTTGATAAACGTACCTAATCCCTTAATCTCATCTTAGATGATCCTAAGTCATTAAAAAAACAATCAACAAATTGTTTGTATTCATCATTCATTACAGCCCTTAAACTACTATTAATTCAGTTGTTTCAATTGCAATCTTAAAAATCTGCTACATCTACATACAAACATAAAATTCATCATCCGTCGACCAAAAACCATTTATCGTAGCTCACGTTTCTATGATTGCGGTTGGTACAACTATCACTCGTATGATTTCTTTAATTACGACCACCTCGACCTCACATTGGGGAACCCCAGAGGTTTGCAAATGCGAACCAATCGCGACCCGAATAACATGGACAAACGCGGCGTCTACAATTTGTACCACATTTCGTCTGGTCACGATATCGTCCAGTACTCCAGTCTGTGTCTCATTGGGTGCTTTTATCACTTTACATTCTATGATACGACTGCGTTCCGATGCAATCTAAAAGTGCATGAATTTGGAAATAGAATCTTTACAGTTTTAGTTTTCTGGAAGGCAGTTATATTCGTCATTGACATTTATGTATATCACGGTGTTTTAGCTTAGATTTTTTAATAAACCTGTTGATTATACACGAAATAGTGCATGTTTTCTATAATTGGTAAATGAGTAAAGCTGCAAATAAATAACAAGTTCATCATTGACATCACTATCATCGATCTCAATAACAATATACCATATATAATGTGTCTCCATACCTCCTGGTAGCATATCGTGTCGTTCTCGCATCGTCTCCAGCAAAATTCTAAAAGTTTCCATTGTTTCACAATTCGACAGATACCGACCGCTCACCGTTGTGCAATAGTGTCGTCCGTATAATTACTCTGACTCATTGTTAAACGCTCCACTGACAGCTTTGTTATTTATCACCTAGTTACTGTTAAGCCAGATATGGTCGGATAGCTTTTTGATTGGTTTTGAACTGTCACCGATGTTAATGTCCTGGCAAAAAGATATGAAGCATATCGAGGTTCAACTAGTTAACGAGAATCGTTCATGCGATATATTTCACTACTTAAGAGGAAATGCGATCGCATACAAGAAGTGAATATCCTAAGTAAAAGTCATAATTCGAAGTTTGGCTCTCGCCTATTTCCTTGAATTATGACTTGTTACTAAGGATATTCAGTCGAAGCTCTCTGCCCGCATTTGCTTCTTCTCTAACTATCGATCAAGAACTTGCTTATTACTATCATTCATCATCAAATGCTTGCAGTGGCTTATGTTTCACAACGAAAGACATTGAATCAAACAAATAGCACAAACCTATTAGATTATCATTAGTGTTCCACTGTGTTATTAAGCCCGTGAATTGCAATTCAATTTGTGTTATTCGGTTTCGAAATCGCATTATCGGACGTATCGCAATAGTCTCTCATGTCAACACGATTCTCTTTACACATACAGAACAAAAAAAAGGCACGCTCGCTGCTCTAAATTTCAAACAAAATTACTGACAACAAACTAACAACGTCAATCACTTTAGCTAATGGCGCACAAAGCGATCTTATCTGGGGAACCATAAGCTCAGTTGTCAGCGAGACGAAGCGGCCAGTAGAAAAAAAGGCTCATTGAAAAATTATGAATTTGAAGCAGTAGCGACGTGGACCGGTCTGTGGGCAAACAAATGATGCGTCCGCCCCATCGCACGGACATCCGTGGCTTCGGGCACCTTCGGGCCTCAACTGCTGCGAGTCGTGCCCCTCTCTAGCACCGTTAACTAGCCCGATATTAATCATAATTTCCACTGACGCGATCCACTCAAGTGTTTTAGATCGGCGTCATTATCTAAAACACTTGAAGCTAACTTTGGATCGCAAGCGCAAGCGATGATAGATGGGCAACGCGAAAATTGGCCTCCACGATAGCCAATATGTCTGTCTAAACGTAAGGAGTTATACTGACCAGCTAAGCTAATAAATTGAAGAACTTTCAAAAGTAAATTCTCTTTTGAGTTCACGTATCAAATTATAACGTCCTAGATTATTTATGAGAAAGCGTTTCGTACCGTGTGTGGATAGAACATTTAATCAAGAAAAGTTCCTAGTATGATTATAGAACATTTCTAGAACTTGGTAGCTTATTTTATATGGTTGCTGGAGTAATATTTCATTTTTCATCAATATCTTCCATATATCTTAAAAGAATTACAAAACTATTGTACCACCGTATATTCCAGCCTTTATTTCTCTCCCGTCAATAGCCTCAACCAAACATAGGAACAACACGAAAATTGAATAATTGGCCAAAGATTCCCACGACATACGACCATGTTCGAATACATCATTGAAATTGAGATTAGATAACGCACAGATGTATTGGCATCTTGTTATAGTGATTAGTTTGTGTTACAACAAGGGTCTTAATGCATAGAAAACAAAAGAGGGGAACAGAGGTCCCATACTTGTAGCTGTAGAGCGCATGGCGGATCATTAGATCCGCAGGTTAAAATATTATGAATGAACATGTCAAAGCATGAAGTACAATTTGCCAAGCTTGCTTTATTCAGCACTAGATTTTTCCCACGGCTTCGCTCCTATCCCCTATACTACAATAACCGTGCATTTAAGAAAAAAGTAGCATTATATATCAGGCCACAATACTGTAACTTTTTATAAGGGATATAATGTTTGTAATCGTATTGTTACTGACACAAATTAGCTCTTACAAATAAATATAAAATTAAACCTTTATATTAGTTTTGATTTAGAAAATTAATCCGTGTCGTAGGGGACATCTCAAGAGGTGGACCGACGAGCTGATGTTACGAGAAGCACATGGTGTATGAGGCGATGCTTGGGGGAGGTGTGGACGTCTTTCAGTTTTAAGTGGAGATGATGATGACGTACCTATAGGGAAATCAAGGTGTTCTAAGGATGGGAGCTTTACTACAAATAATTTCATACAAGCCCCTTTTTATACCACTTCTATTTCCATATGAAGTTTTCTGTGGTAATATAGTACCAGCTACATGACACACAACAAACAATAAACGGGTATTACGGAACTTGTTAATAGAAGCTCTTGCATTATTGAACCGATTGTATGGAAATCCACGGAACAATCGTTTTGATATTCTCAGCATCATAAAGTATATTTGCAGGAGAAACAAAAGATGGTAATATAAGTAGGTAAGCAAGGAGATCATAAATACTGGCTACGTATGTATTTAAAATGATATTATTTTGCTTACATCTGCCGTCTTACATACATTTTGTAATTCCTGTTTTAGCGTACTGTGTACGGCTGGGAACAAGTCCTATGCACAGACATAAATCTAACTAGATAACGCGATTGTATGTACTTCGCGTGTCAAAAAACGGAGTAAAATTTCGATCATGAAGCTTTTCATTTAGCAATACCGGCACCGAAAATCCGCCGAAATATTGGAAAATGCCTTTTTGTGCCTTATTGAGTTGTAAAAACTGCATAGAAAAAGTTGGCCGATGCATTGGCAATGTTTTCTTTGATTAGTAAGTAAATTTGTTTTTAAAATGTATGTGAAAAACTGGCACGCTTGGTTTTCATACAGATACGGATGGTTTTGCGTTATCTAGTTAGATTTATGTCTGTGGTCTTATGTCGTTCTTGTACTTATTGAAAGGATTAGTTATAGATGTATATGGATAATAATTATAACTTGGACAGGGAGTAACATCTAATAGTTATAAGTTTTTAAACTGTCATGGTCACTAACATTAACATTATAAGCGGGATATTTACCATGTTTACTGTTTGTAGCGAGTTTCAACAGTAAACATGGTAAATATCCCGCTTATAATGTTAATCTAATAGTTATTCTAGAGTCTTACAGCTGAAGCTATTTTGTGTAAAACATTACCTAGATACTTGCTGAATGAGAGCAAGACAGAAACAGTCATCGTAAAATTAATGTTCATTGATCCAAAAGATCTGCATTAATGTTCAAAATCATATGAAAGTAAATCATTCTCACTTTAATTACATCTATTGTACTGAATTCCGTTATTGTTAGAATGAACAAAAACCACCAAAGTAATGCAGTTTTTGCATCATCGCGTGTATCAAGATAATCTTATCTCAAAATCTTTATTATTAATACAAATTGACGTCACCCTTCAGAAATGTCTGGTATCAATTAATAAACAACGAATAAAAACGAGTCATCAATTATTGTTATAATTTTTTGTTTGGATCGAAAGAAAAAATACGTCAATTTAATAAAAATCATTAGCCGCCATTGAAGTGAAGAGTGATTGACAGTGTGGTGGGTTCAATCAGACGAATTTGTAATGCCTACTGAGAGACCACTCGAGGGACCCTCGCCTCACGAAGGCACCTTTTTATTTTACATACAAGTTTGACATCCCAAACAAAGGTCGAGGATTGTTTATACATACAAAAGGTCCCTTGGTCCAACGCTGACGTTTTTCAATTCATGCTCTCTAACAAATTGGACGGATTTTGCATTATTGACCATTATTTTAGCTGATTCATGCAGCCTTTTAATTAGCGTTGAAGCAAAATCTCGGAGCTTTTGTTCGGACCCCCATCATGCAATAATATAACCAGTTACTTAGACGCTATTTTTAAATCACACGTGTAATTGTTACACCTGGCTTCCACTAGTTGAATCTTGTTCTTATACACCTTGCAACTCTGTAAATAATTAGTATAGGAAAACATTACTTAGCGGTGATTACCGACCGATATAAATACATCCAGTTCAGCAGCTAAAATTATGTATATAAGAATTAACAACTATAATATAAAAAAAAAACTGACACCCGCTTAATAATACTTAGTTACAAAACGTGGTAACTACTGCCAGGCTAAGTCAGAGTAAAAGAAAATAAGAAACAATCGATCCAGAGTCCAGACACACATATTTTTATTCTGTTACTAAACTTCTCGACTCGATTAGCCAAGTTCTAATAGATAACACTTCTAATCTGATGCCTGCCAAAGATTCCTTCAACTCTGTTTAGGCTACGCGATCAACCAAGAACAAACCGAAGCCGAACTTAGGTAACAAACCTAATGAATCATTAACTAATCCGGCCACAATAGCCGACTGTACCAAAGAGGAAACGATAAGACACGAAGTACGCCGAACCCGAAAACGCATAATTGTTGGCTTGTTCGTTACAAAGTGTATATCTTATCATATGTTCGTACAATAGGAAAGTGTTGGTTTCCGTCAACGTGCGGTTCGAAACAAGATAAAGTTCCCCACAAATGACGTCACGTGTGTATTCCCCGGGCTGAGATCGTAATAGTAGTCACAGACAGGATTTTCACTCTTCGTTTACTTGCACTTGCCTTTCATATAGCATTACATTGCACGGATTGCATCGTGTCAGAGTCATATAAACCGGCCCAAATATGAATCTAACGGACTCTTTAACGCGGGTATATAGTATGGGTTAGTCCCATGCCCAGTACCCAAATACAGAGCGAAACGTATACTTCAGAGCAATGTACTTTATCTTTCGTAATACTTTTAAAATTTGCTTCAACTTAGTCCTTAGAAGATTCTCCGTTTTTTTTGTATCAAGAGCAAACACTATCGCTATCGTTACCTCACTCTTTCCATCTTTTAGATAGCAAAGCACAAAAATAAATTTTGCATAATTATTTCCAGTTACGCTTTCTACAGATGTAGCTCATAAAGTACCAGCTATTCAATCGTATGATAACAAAGTACAGTATGATTGAGAGGAGCAGAGTAAAGCTAATAAATGCTATGCGCATGCCCAGCCCACACTTCATTATGAATGCACGGTCATGCACGCTTGTACCCGTAATTGCTGCGTCATTTTGTCTATTAAATAGCTACTGACATCATTGGAATAGTCGTTATTAATTTTGTCTATTTTTAGAAGAAAGAGGAAACGCACTTATTATGTTCTATTCTTGGATATAGGACAGAATAACATCAATTAATTGATCACCACGTTGTGCAAACCGCACAGCGTTCGAAATAAATAGAGTAGTCGCTGAAAATCAACTTTTTTTCGTGGTTGAATTATGAGTTCTGAAAATTTTATGATTTTTGGGCCGATTTGTAAGTAATCAGATATTTTTTACCCAAGGAATACAAAATAGCGGTTTGACAGCATTTGTATAGAAAATATGACAAGATGCCATATTTAATTTTTTTTTCTACGGTAAAAAAACAGACTATTGAAAAATCAGCCCAAAAGAAAGTTCAAAGAATTTTAACTTTTTGACACAGTCACAAACACTATGCCTACTTCTAATATCGAACTAAAAGACACAATTTTAAAACAACTGTTGTCTCTAAGTACGCTAAATGCTGACACTATGAACAGAGTTCTTTGTCACAAACTTATCACGTCTGTAACAGGTGGCCTAACAATTGTTTACATAATAATGAAAGTGCCTTCACAATTGAGAAGTGGTTAGGGACAACATACTAAACTGTTATTCATTAAGTCGACACTTGAGAAGAAAATTGGAGGGAAGAAAGCAAACAATGAAATTCTTGTAAATAAGAACTTGAAACTCAGTAGGTAGCGGGGAAAAAATTTAAAGGTTTTTTTATCAATATTTATTTAGTTATTGGCATCTCTACAATTGTTACACTAATACCACTTATACCGCCTTATAATACAAGAAATTATATATACGAAGTGTACAATATGATGCAATAGACACAGCATGCAAAAACAAAATTATAATAGAAAGTTACAATAATAGTGCAGAATTATCACTCATAAACAGTAAAGTCTTATGAATTAATACAGCAAAATAAACTTTATGAAGGTAGATACAAAAAAAAACACTACAACTGAGTATTATTTTTTTACGCAGGTGATTAAATTAGTATTGCCTTAAGCAATACTCGTATAAAGAGACAGAAATTCTTACTTACAACCGTTATTCAATAAATTCTCACATTTCACAACACCATAACATATACATACGAGTATAACTCGCCTGTCTTACTCTCAAAGGAAAAAAGCCTACTAAAGGAATACCATCAAGGCCCACTTGTTCGATTTTGCAGCTAGTGGCGAGGCAGATGAATATGATCTGTCCTGCACCTGCTTACGTGTGCAGACCTTTACAAAAAGCCTGGGTACACGCTTCATATTTAATGACGTCATTAACTGCAGGAGACAGGAGTCTTGTACTCATGCCTCAGGCGTCCCATCGCTCGCTTTGTCACTGAGCTGCGTGAATTAGCTTCAAGTATGTGATCTTTATTTATGGAACATGATTTGTGGTTGATGGTGACCGACTTACTCTGACGTATTTTGCAATATTGGTTATCGTTGTATCAATATTAAGCTACCTTTATGAAAATCCTCAATTTTTTTCGTAATTTAATTTTAGTATAGGATATAAAAACATCAGTGAAACGCCGCAGAAGTGATGTTTAACAATATATAAAATAGAAAAGAAGTCACAATTTAATTTTTTGTAGTAAGTACATATATTAGATAGTATAGTTTGTATTATTCCCAAAAAACCCAAACATATTTCTTCTTAAAGTAATCGACAGGCCCATAGGTGTGGCGCGAAGCGTGGGCAGTTAAGATAACCTTTCTAAACAAAAGAATGGAAGGCGCAAATATGATAAGAGCAGCGATGATAAACTGTGCTTGCTCAAACTTCAGCCTATATTTTTATTACACAACGCGGCCCCCATAAAGTGCATTCCATAGTTATCGCTTCTTTTGTATTCAATTAGCCTTGCATTTAGATTACTGATGCCTTTCACGACGACAGTGGTAACGAGCGTGGTCAGCTGTCAAAACGTCCAAACAATCAACCGTATACTTCTACACCCGATGCTCTTTTCGATACACACCTTTTCGAGACCTCCGAATTATGTAACATCCATTGAATATTCGGTAGAGTTCCATATTTAAAACTCTTTAACATAGCATCAATGGAAGTTCCGACAGTATTAGTATCGAACAATTTTGGACAGTCAGAGTGTATATTGTTGGTAAATTTCGATTCGGGGCACATTGTTCAGTCTATTAAAGTCTTTCAGAGGTGGGTCAACTTGGACAGGGCGTGATGTGATTATGCAATGAAATGAATATTGTATCATCACTTTTATATTTAGATGACAGGAATGTATTTATGCTAACAGGGAAGGTCTTGATGTGACATTATTGGAAGGCTTTAATCAAGCATTTTCACACATTTAATGGTTACAAAAAAACTTATGTCTTAAAATAAAGACATTAAAATACGTTTTGTGTAAAACCTTATCGAACAAATTAAAATGCTTTACCATATAAATGGAACCGCTTTGATTACAATCCACAATTTCTTTGAAAACATATATCTAATAACACCCACTTGTCCAGTTCCAGTTGCACCATTCTTATTTTCTGCTAAGGACCTTTTAAATGGCCTGCGTTCTGATTACACTGCGATACGCAGCCCATTACCCGATGCATGCGTAGAGATATATGTCATTGGAATAAAAGAAATAAAGAAAGCTTTGGAAATATGACTGCACCTGAATCTAGACTGAACTATAGAACCCTCTTATGGTGTACATATACATACTGGTGAAGCTGCGGACATACCGTAACAAGTTATATCAATTGCCCAACATGAATACGTAATGTGTTATACTGGAATGATCGCCGATTCGACAGCCAGCCGACAAAGATAGGTATCGGACATTACCACAATCCACAACATGGTTTGCGGCATCGGAGATCCGAGTGCTTATACGAGTTCGATTGAATCGAGTAATCAAAGCGCCATGTCTATATCGATTCAACAACTGCTACGGCTATCTGCTGGACGATCGATATTTGTTACATTCGGAGCGACCAAAGAGTTTTTGCTGCTCCATAAATCGATTTTAGGAATAGATTTATTCGATTTTGCGCCTTACTCCTTTAGAATTAGAATGTTAGAAATGGTGACGAAAAAAAAAAATATGGTCAAGAAACGCTGGTAATTTCAAGCATTTCAAATTGATTTACTGTCAAAATTGACACAATCGATTCAATGTCAAATGTTTGCGATAGCATTGGACCCTTTTATTGAGTTGACCTTTTAACCAACTCGGACTGTATAGTTAACGACAATGCGTTAACACATATGGTAAACTATGCAGCTGTTAATATTGAATAACTCATGCTTTAACTATTTAATGATCTATTATTAGAAGCTAGATACAAAGAAGGAGAAAGCTTGTCATATTTTACTTTTGATATTAAATGGGCACCATCATTAACTGTATCATACAACTTTAAAGTAAGATAGTATTTTAAAATTTGGGCTTTAGCATCTAATGAGACTTGTTTCCAAAAGCGTTAGTTGATGAATCACAGTCTTTTTTAACCGACTTCGCAAAAAAGGAAGAGGTTATCAATTCGACTGTTTTTTTTTATGTATGTTACCTCAGAACTTGTTACTGGGTGAACCGATTTTTGATTATGATTCTTTTTTTATTTGAAAGCTGGTGCTTGTCATGTGGTCCCATGTAAATTTGGTCAAGATCTGATGAAGAACTTCGGAGATATACAACAGAACTCTCCAATAAATGACAGCAGATCACTCGGGATAGCTGCAATCGGATGTCTGTTTATTGTTTACATCATTTCATAACATAATATCACACTAGCACGCTTTATAAGGGTACGCGGTGTGACCAGTTCACCCTGGTATACTCTAAATCCACCGTTTTTGTTTAAGTTTCATGTTTCTGGGTTAATCTATTCTGGCTTCACTTTGGGGAATTGGTACGTTATGTACCCACAACTAAAAAGTGAAAAATAAAAAAACTTTTTAACAAAAAATACAACCGACTTCAAAATAAAAACACTACAAAGTGAAAAATAACTTCAATTTCGGAAGTCGGTGTCAAAAAACGAAGTTCCCAAAAGAGGAACACCGACTTCCGAAATTGAAGTTATTTTTCACTTTGTAGTGTTTTTATTTTGGGGTCGGTTGTATTTTTTGTTAAAAAGTTTTCTTATCACTAACCTCAGAAGATAGAGAACAGCAAACTATGTATATGGCAACTATTATCACGAACCTAAATTAGGTAAGGTGTAAACCTCAAACAAGTAGGTAGCGATAACTAGTTTGCTCATCATCAACCTATTAACCCAATAATCAAGGCTCTACCTACGCAGAGAGATAAAGAGATTGCTTGCACACCAAACGAGGCCTAATTAATTATTGTTTACGGTATTTTTTACCGTACACCTACGGATATGGACGCAGAAGTTTTAATGGCGTAACACTGTACACATCAGATGCCATAATCATTATGTGAACATATACTCTCCATTCATTCGATTCACCGTTTGTCAGAAAATAATTTGGCCCCTAAAGGTTAATAAAGTTATTCTCATACTGAAGCATTCTAACATTAAATGAGTTATTAAAGAAAACCAATTAAATATACACGAACAGTAGTGGACAGGGTTACTTTCTATTTAATTTCAACTTGAGTTGGACATGATTCTCGTCCAACAAATGCCGAAGAACGTTGTATAATTTAGTGAAACATGCCTTCTACTTTCACTGGCAAATAAGTAAAAGATTTTCGATTCACTTGGAAACCCAATGTCACGTAGCCAATATGCGTAGGAAAAAAGCCGGTCAGATACGAAAGGCGAAAATGGGGATTACAATATCATCTCGAGTTTTCGGCTAATAATGAAGTACCAAATTGAATTAGGCTCTTCATTTGCCTTTGAAAGGATGTTACTCGTAAGGATGTATTGAATAGGTGTTGTTAAAATCGGACAGTATCTACAGAGATTTTTTATAATTTATAAAATTAAGTTGTTAGTATACAACAAACGGCATCAGTATTTAGTTGTATCAGTAGCATAACTGTTATTTCTAAATCAGGAATCACTCTAATTGATCCCATTGCTAGGTATATTTTAAACAACAATCATGTTTATATACCTTCTTTTCTCTAGCATTTATAGCACCATTGCACTACAGTTTGTAATCAGTGCTCTCTTAATAACCTGTTACCCGAAATAAAATTTACAATACGACTGTAAGAACATAATTATCCGATCAATATATTTATCTTATCAGGAGCCTTGCGGCGAAGGGCCTCCAATCGATCTTGCCGAGACATAAACACGCCATGAACTTATCTGCAGCGGCAGATAAAAGCTTAATGGTCATCAAACACTTTAATATATTGTGTAGAAGTTCATGCTATAAAACTGATAAACTTGGGCCCAACCAGTTTTTTATGATAAATTGTGGTCGAAATGTGTAAAAAGGCGAAAGACAGTGAGAACCTTAACACCCTTTGCTTCGATTCAGGGTACGTGCAAGATAGTGAAGTGTGAAATATGTCATGACTTCTCACCACAATGATGAATATTACTGTATTGGATGTAGATCGATAAGTCTAATAATTTTCAGAGATAGAGAAAAATCTCATAAAAACAAAGAAGCTTTGATTATCGATAAATGTGCTAAGACAGGAACTAGTGTATTCAATGATGTGGCGACGTAATCGTCACGATATCGTGAGGACAAATCCAAAGGTTTATGGCAAAGTTTACTGTCGGTAATATTTCTTAAAATAAATAGCTTTTACAGGCTCTATTTATAGTCAAGGAACACAACTCAAAGATAGAATAAAGATAGCCTTTACTGCTTACCCTTAGCCCTACTTGGGAACTACACAGTACAACACATTTACTTAGGAAACAAACGTGTTTGTCTCACTCAAATCGCTAACGCTGTATTTTGTTACGAAATCTAAGATAACAGTTTGATATAGTCACATCTACTCTGCTTCTGTTTTTCAATCATAAATGATTAACGGCATCAGTAGGTTCATTCTCGTGCTGGTGAGGATTTCTTTGTTCATGTTCATCATTGTAAATTTTTTCAGCGGCTGTGCTGTGGTTGAATGAATTTTCAACAACCAATCACAGCAGACAACGCGTGCTTGACAATTTGTCACAATAATTCTCCGATAATTTAGACCTGGGAAACTGGGGGTAACTCATAACTCCTCAGTACTCCCCGGAGTTTTAAAATTTTAAGCGAGAAGTGCTATCCAAATCATAATGCCAATAATGATGATATATTCTGAAGCCATTTCCCCCTTTGAGTGTAAGCAGACCTCAAAGAAGGGCTCCTCCAATCTTCCTAGGAAAACTTAAGAACTTTTTATGAGCATAAATCATTATTTCATCCAACACGTCTCTTTCCCTAAAAGTTTGTCTCGAGGAGGCCGGAGAGCAATCTGAGTAAAATTCAAAATAAGCTCACGTGCTGGGGACATGTAAATCTACTTACACTCGTGAGAAGAATTCTAACAGCATTATAGTAGCTACACTATCTAAGTAGGATTGTAAATATTTTTTTTGTTAGAATATATAGTTTGGAATGAGATTGCATCATAAGGAAATGGTGCCAAAGTTGTTGCCAGATGTATGGTAAAGAGATTTTTGAAGAATAACGCTTTAGGTGAATCTGTCCTGAATTTCAGGCCTCAGGCTAGGTGAAGCAATGATCTTCGTAGGGTAGTAGTTGGATGAGAGTTGCCAAAAACCGAAACAAATATCTCGCAATTAGGGAGGCATATGTCCAGCAGTTGATGATAATGTTCTGAATTGCGGTGCTATTACCTGCAGATTATTAGTACCTATATTTTAATAATTTCGTGATGAGCCGGCTCTTGACCTCAATCTCGTCTGATCGAAATTGCCCTGAGCGATTAGACGGATCCGTCTGAGCTTATTATGATATGCAATAAAGTCTATAATAAATAAATATCGACACTAATACACCGATATCGAAAGCTATAACTGATCCTTCAGCACATATAATTAGTGCACAGTGCGTGATCAGTACGCGTGAAGTGGCTAACAGTAGCTGACATCAGTCAATTGCCAATGAGCAGCTCTTTGACGGGCAGACCGAAACAATTGGGCTAATACTCGCTCCAATGCTCTTCGTTTGATGTAGGATGCAGCTGTACCTACTACAGGATAGAAGGAAAGTTGTAAAATACATTAGCAAATACAAACATAGCTTTAAAATCTGACGTAAGATATTATTTATTTTCAGCTTGTGTTGTCTTTAGGTGTCCCGTCATCTTCGTCTGTGTCTGCCGCAATCCACAACGTCGCCTAAGAATGCTTTTATTGCAATTATATTACAAGAATCAAGCCACAAGCATTGTCACATCTTTGGTTAGAACAACGATTACCAAAACAAACAGTTTCGACGTAAATTAATTTGTACGCAGTAAAGATTCGTGGCAGAAAATGTCCATAATTTATTTTTCTTGATGGAAAATTTTGTCAAGGTGTCTACTTTATTCGTGGTAATATCAATGTCTCCCTTAAATAGTTTATTTACCTATAAGCAATTTTATGTTTTTTATGGAAACTAAACTACCTCTTTTAAATGTTATGCAACCGTGTTATATGTTAGTATGTTTGGGTCCACTCATTCGGTCTTAAGTTCGTGCTTTGACTTCTAGCACAGTTTAATAGGCGTCTGTTTACGTGCTTTGGACATGCTCCTAATACTCCTTTTTTATTTACAACGTAAAATATTTTAAGAATGAGTTCATTCATTGATAGTTTTGGACGAAAAACTTGCATTACGTGATACCTCGAATCTTTCTAAATCCAGTTGGTATTTTTATTATTTTTAAACAGTGAAGCACGATCACGATTGCAGCGTTAATAGAAAAACAAGCCTACTAAAATTGAAAAAGCCTTTTACTTCATCGTTTTGATTAAATCATACTTTCTATCATTAAGGATTTAGTTTAAGCAAAATCTATTACGACAGTTCTTGTTCTTGTAATGTAATAATGTTTGTAAGTCGGTTTGTGGCAATTAAATACCTTTTCTTTCTTCTTCTTACTTTTCTTAACTACTACAATCGCTAATCAATTAACCAAGTTTCATGGTGAATACGACATATGACGATCAAGTGTCTCATCTAGCTTAAATGGCTAACAAATTGTTGGTCTGCAGACTGAGACCTAGACCTTTCACGGCACTACACTTATGATAAATTTAACAACAAAACTATAAATTTCCACACAACATATCCTCTAAACCAAACAAACAGCTTAACCAGCCTTATAAAATTCCTCCAACTTCTCTCGAGGCACAAGAATTTAATAAAGTTCACATTTTATCACAAGTCGTCAAGTATGAACACACTGCAGACAATACAAGCTAGAGGTTAATTCCCATCAATACAATGTAAGGAACAGCTTCGCAAAATATTGTACGTGGCCTCTGCGACCCCGTGTTAGCTATATCTCACCAGTTTCACTTCGGGCGGTTTTCACTTAGGGGCTAAAGGGGGACATTATATGGTACCTACATATTTTTCCCGCGGCTTCGCTGCCTTCGTTTCTCTATCCCTCAGGATAACTCACTCAGGAAGCATACATTTTTCTGTAGTTAAGATTTTGATTAATAGAATAGAAATATCATATATTATATTAGTAGATCAGTAAGTACTGATCCGATGTTTGTTAATGGCAAATTCGAAGAGCAGAGTTTGCCATTTAGAAAAATTAATTTCGTTAGAGACATGCGACCAGAGTTCATCATTTACAAACAAAAGTTTACATCACCGTAGTTATATAGAACAGTTTATTCTTTTCTATATTTGTATATGACAAGCAAAGTCGATGTCGACTATTCTATAAAAAAAATATAATCTGCAAAAGCAACTAAATTAATAAGCAATAATAATTAATAATGATGTAACATGAATATATTAATGCACTCATATATTAGTACATTACACCAAATAAAACCAGATAGACAAAAGACACTACCTGTCCATTCCATCATAGTTGCATATATTTCTGTATTATATTTTTTTATATATATTAGTAGGTAGGTAGTTATTGTTATAATATTTATTTTATATATATGTATGTATATGACAGTATGTCCTATCGTATCCTATTGTATTATATTTAGCTCCGTTATGTTTTATGTGTTTATTTTTCCCTTCTACACACGTTATCTACATCTCTTTTTTTATCTTTCCTTTCGCAGGTATGCTGGAAGAGATTTCATTAGAAATAAGCATCACCTATGTACTTATTTTTCTGTTCCTTCTTCTTGTCTGTATAAGTGTGTGTGCATAAATGGTTAAATAAATAGATAGGAAATGAATACCAATTTTTTTAATAAAATATTAACCGCTATTCCTGTCTCCTAGAAACTGACTGAATCTAGAATGTTACTGTGCCCGACAGGGTCCATAATTGTTTCTGTAACTTATATTTACCTCCTGTATGTACATTATGGATGCAATAAATTTAATTTGAATTTGAAAAGCTTGACAGCGATATACAGGTTGGGAAAAATCAACGGGCGCTGAAGGGAAACCACTTTAAATCCTTAAGATAGATTGTTTTACCTAAAGGAAACATTCATTTATTTTTTAAATAAAAGAATACATTATTCGCAGATTTCTCGAAAAGCTTACGATCGACCCAGTATAAAAATTCAAAAAATTAACACTCGCTATTTTATTTCACTAATCTGTAGGATTATTGTTCAGGATAAAATTTCATTGATCTTTTCCTTCCTGTATATTGCCACTCAAAAACTCACAACAACCCAAAAGAAAGAAACACGATGACAGTTTCTTCCGTTGCAATTGATGTGACAAAACAATATTCTCACATCAATTAATTTCAAGGAAATGAGTTCAAACCAATAAAGGCAAAGGAAGGAAGTAATCGAAATAATTAAAGACGATTGAAGTGCACTATCTTATAAATGATCTAGTGTGTTTGTTTTTATTATGATAATAACCATCACATAAATATAACTATTAATCATTTGAAACGACGTGCAACCCAAGCATTGATTCCATTTTCCTAATAAACTGTTACCAACAAACCAGGACAACTTGTATGTCTGTTCATAAACTATTATTTTCCACTTAATTAAATAAAGTAAAAATGTCTACTAACTACTAAGAAAAATGTTAATTACTCGATGTAAAAATCCAAAGAATTGAACAGATTTATGAACACAAACAAGCAGTATTGACAGCTCACATAATTCCCACTAAAAACACAAGAGCATAACTTGAAAAATAATTAAAAAATGTTGTCAAACGACATGTTAATCTCGACGATTTCTATAAAAAGTTCTTCGAAAAAGTAGTAGGCAGACTAACGTGAGTTATCTAATCGGACTAATACATCACGTAAGTTGGACGGGCGGCGTCAGGGTACGAGCTAGTGAAACGTAATGTATAGCATGCTTTATTAATATTCATAGAGACCCATTTGTTAATATATACACGGCTGACAGCTCAATTTCACTCGCAATACGAACCACACACTTCCCATAGAACCGTTCCCGGCCAATTATATCTGATATTGGTACTTTCATCGTCGTCTATTAGGATTACTAATTGCGTGTATTTATTTTAAATTTGGAATTAACTAATTGTCTTTTGATGCATCGTTCCTGTCAGTTCTTACCAGCCATGTTTAATTTTTGTTTTTGGAATCATTTCTACGCAGTAATTATGTTCTACACTTTCACTGTTCCCTACCTTGTGTTTATGATATGAAATACTGCTTCCTGCTTGTTATTCACATTTCCTGAAACTTTCTGGGTGTAATTTCCTAAAAAACCTTCTTCCATTTTACCCGACTTCCGAAGGAGGGTAATGTGTTTATCAGTCTATGTATGTATGTCTGTTCCTATGTGGCGTTCTAGAGACCAAACGCGTTGGCCGATTTTGATGATTCTTACGTCAATCGATTCGTCTTAATCTTCATCTTTTTCTTCCAGTCCCATCATTATCAAACCCACTGTTATCAAAATAAAAGGTTTTAAGAGGTAATTGCAAAAATATATAACATTTATACGTTTAAATGTACCTAATTCGAAAAAAATTGTAACTAAAAAGTTATAGAAGAAAATCATGCAGTGCAGTCGGGGGATACATCTGGTTCTGGTTTTGGTCAGCCAGCTCGCGAATATGTATCATCCGACTGCATAGCATGATTTTCTTCTTGTTCACGTCTTTTTAGTTCGCTTCTTAAGCGATCGGGTTTTTGATCTTTTGAATTAACTTGTTTTCTAATTTTTCTACCAGGTATATTGGTTCCTCGATCTCTCTTAAGCAATTTGCCATCATACACAGATTCTTGAGCCCGATTTTCTGCTACCTCAAGAAACTTTCTTGGGCCTCTTTTCCCGCAATTTCAAAGCACGTAAAACAAACTGTATACTCTTTCATTGACTAAAGTGTCACAACTTCCAACAGTTGTAGCTGTGGAGTGAGCAAAGATACTCAATGAAGTGTCATCGCGGTGAGTACTAGTGAGTGCACTCGATGTCTCCCGGTTGCCCAATGTCACATAAGTGGCGATATTGCTTTTGACACTGCACAATTTGGTTTGGCTTTCCTCTACTGTATCCTCCTATTCTTTTGTTGGTGTAACGGTGTTAACGGAGCTAGTTTGCTGGTGATTGATGTTAAGCCATGGCAAGTGCATAATTATGCTTTCTTAAACATCAACCACTACCTGTATTTTTATTTTTCAAGGGGTATTCTTCAAAAGTCACCAGATTTTTTCGGAAAAACACATGGGAGTGTCTAATATTACACTAGAACCACCCCGTTGATCACCATCAACACATGGATATAATTCTGTGACCTCTAAAAAGACCTCCCCCGTGCAACGGTGGCTGTTAGGACACATCCATCGACAATTACCTACCCTAAAGGGCATGTCTACTTTATAATGAACCAATTAAAAATCTTGTTATTCCCATTTTTTTGTCAGGTGGTTCCAATAAATATAACAGAAGATCCACCCACCTGTTTGTTTAGAAGTAGATCCAAATCAGAAGATCTAATCTTGTTCGGAGTTACCATCAAGGGCGGTATAGCCATAACAGCACCACAAATACCACAATCCAATTCAACATAAATATATAGACTACGCTTTTTAGTATCACTTTCACCGTTAAAAGAAGATCGGTCAGACAAATTGAAAACAGCAATTCTTCAAACTGACAACCAACAAAACTGTTATTAAAATCCAACTTCACAGTGAATAAAAAACATGGCGATCGTAACGCATTTGAGTCTATCCTAATCTAATCTCAGCAGAAACTCCATCAATATTATATCGAGTCCGTATTTTTTGGCATTACGTGCGTAATAGATTTTTTTGCGTTACGAATCGCATCCACAGAATACAATTTCAATTTCCCACCACGTTTACATTGTAACTATTTTGTGTGAATGTCATTTACAAATCATAAGAAACCGAAGCATAAAAAAGTTAGGCTTATCAGAATAGGGATTTAAAAAAAGTAAAGTTATTTCTTTCACAATCCAATGTAATTTCTTACTGGTTCATTTTTAATTACTTTTTTTTGGGCATAACAATCGGCGAAGTTGGCGCGGACAGCGGGTGGCCGCCGGCCCCTTTGCCTCTCATATAATTATAATTATTCCATTAACTTGTACCTCTGCAATTATTACGTGAAATTCCATCTCATACTGTCATGCAGACGCTAATTCGCAGTCTTCATACGTCGCTCGATGTAAACAACGTTTATTTTGCAATTTTCACATTTAGGTAACAATGTCAGTCGTTATACAAAAATACATTTACTAATTAAATTACTGGCCATACATATATCTGATATCGTCATTTCGAATCTGTGTAAATTTGAAAGTTTAAAAAAGGAATGTTCGAATAAAAATTGCAAAACATGTCCATAAAGATTTGACATCATTGTCGCGTCGTTAAACAAATAAATTACTGTCGATTACGACCTAAGTTAACAATGCAAAAAGTCGACTTAATTTTTTAACAATCAAAAACAAAGATAAATTCGTGCTGCCGCCGCAGTATGACGTCGAATCACCACCCGCCCTTTGCAAGATTTATAACCGCTATAAAAAACATTAACAAAATCCATTGCGGGATGTCCCAAAGATTAGGCAGCAAAATTTACTTTGGAGCCAGCAGTGTAACGCATTACACATAAAACATTCCTTTATTGACAGTTGCGCCATACGGTGAAGATCTGCAACATTTAACTTTTGTTACTTTTCTAATACCCTGTGGCGTGGGATCAGGGATCACGAACTATTTTTTATTGGGCCGATTAGAAAACCCGTTGTAATTAAAAACAATTTACGAATAATAGCAGCTATGAATAATTTAGAGATCGTTCACTGTCATTAGAGTACAGATTGGGGTTTTATTGACCTTATTATTTATTTATTTAGGCCTTCGTTTCTATAGTGGGTTCTAGTCAATTACTTCATAATGTTTGTGTATTGCTTGAGCGTGGAGCTATGAAGCCTTTAAACTGATCATAAAATCGGTGAGAGATTCCAATCGAGCTCAATGATCACCGACGGAAATGGACACACTGCTTGTCTGGTAAATTCCGCTTTGGGATATATATGGAGTTTATAAGTAGGTAAATTATTTTATCAAAAAATCAACTTCTAAATTCAAAGGTTGGAAACCCCTGCAACACCCGAATTTAAATTCAAACCGCTACAAAAACAATGTTTGCGGTGAGCATCAATTTTTTTTCAAAAACAGAATTCCGAAAATCCGCTCTCGAGTGCAGGTAGCGATCGAATTTTAAAACTATTTGTATTTCCGAAAAAAAAACGTGTAACAATAGACAAACCTATACCTGACGCCGATTATAATAAGGCACAAGAATTATGACGACATCCATAGTCATCCATATGTTGTTTTATTTTGTCTATGAGTAGAAAAAATATTTAGTAGTCTTGTGTAGTGTTTGGTGAGTGAATTATTCGTTATTAGTTGTTTAGCCGGGTTGTTAGAAATACATTTACAATTTTGTTGGATGCGCCCGTTTTTTGGAGTGCCCTCGGGCGGATAAGGAGTTTCTGCGTCGGTTGGCTCCTTGAATCGGATTTGCTGCAATTAGAAGGATTTGCTTTGGGCCTGTTGCATGAGAGACGCAATGAACTGAGAGATAGGGGCATTTTTTTGGAAACCAGAATTCTATTAGTTCCGTTTCTTGTTTGTTACTGTTGTAAGGAGCTTTTGAGATGGTTGTGGAAATCGCGGTTGTTATTATTATTGAGCCACATGTAGTCAACATATCTTAATCTTATTTAACGATTTTATTTCCCATAACAACACTAACATTATAATTATGTCGCATGACCTCAAGTTCGCCAACCACGATGGTGACCTACTATGTCACGATCATAAACTACCATAATGAACAGCGTTCTCTTTTCAAAAAATGCGAAAGCCAAAAAGTACCAAAGACATAAATCCTTCTTGTTCAATAAACAACGTAAACAAGAGAGGCATGTCCTCACTATGTCCAAACACAGTGCTCATTAGGCCTGGCCGGTTGGACAACGGCCTCGCCACAGTAAATGATAATAATGAGCAGTTATTATTTCCCTACACTACTATATAATTATTAACATTTTTACCGACATTTCCGACGAAATTACATGCGACTCAACCAGTCACTTCTAGACAGCGTTGCTTGATTTCATTCGAATCACTGAATTGAACATGGTTTCTTGAAGAAAATATGAACAATTATGAAGATATAAAAAAAATGCAAATATAGCAAAAATAAAACACGCGAAAAAGAATGTTTGTTTTTTTTTAAAAGGTAATAGAAAAAAATCTTTTTCAACATGATAAAGTAAAATCCAATTTAAATATCGAAATATTGCCCATCCCTGCTTCCAACCTTACATGCAAAATCATCAAATAAGACGTTTATAGAACAAGATTTAAATTAATCAAGAGAATAATAACATTATTTTGATTGGCTATCGCTTTCGCGGAACGGTTGAACCGAGTTTTTTCTTTTTATCAGTGGCCAGATATCTTGATTAATGATTTTTAATCGTTAAGATTTTTTTGCTCACTGCTTAACCTTGGCTACTCTATAAAGATAGGACGACTTTGTTGATGGTACCACTGATTTGTATTGATTCGTCATATTTGTCTGGGTGCTTTGATTTCTATTAATTATAATAAGTAATATCTGCTTCTCGTTTCTCCCGGATGTTAACTAAAGAGTTCATTATGTTTGCTTACTTCTTGAGTTTTTTCAGTAGCTTTACAATCCCGACAAAATATTCTTAAGTGTGCTTTTGCTGTGTTTTGAAAGAAATGGTAACTCTACATTTGATTGAGACCACACGACGGATTCATCTATTGTTCATAATTACCAAAAAAAACCGGCCAAGTGCAAATCGGACTCGCGCACGAAGGTTTCCGCACCATTATAGCAAAAAACGGCATAAAAATCACGTTTTTTGTATGGGAGCCCCCCTTAAATATTTATTTTATTCTGTTTTTTGTATTTGTTGTTATAGCGGTAACAGAAATACATCATCTGTGAAAATTTCAACTCTCTAGCTATCACGGTTCTTGAGATACAGCCTGGTGACAGACAGACAGACAGATCGACCGCGGAGTCTTAGTAATAGGGTCCCGTTTTTAACCCAGTGGGTACAGAACCCTAAAAAAGGTACTGATCATCAGTATTGTACTCACGTGCATATCTATTTTCAGAATCTTCGGATAACTTTTGAATATTTCCAACTATACTGTGATTTTTAATTTCGTAGACTAAACTGACCTTATTTTTTTTAATTGTTGCAAGCGCTAAGCATAGTGTTGTAGGTAAGGCTCAATCATAAGGGATTCATCAAATCGTTGTGACATGACTCCTCAATTTAATTTTACTAATTGGTGTAAACGAGTTTTTAATGAACAAAAATGTAATATATTTAAATATAACAATATTCATACACATAATACATAAACTTTAATTATGTTAAATATGAAATCAATAATAAAATAAATGCGATCGATAAAATGAAGTTATATATAAATGAGTAGAAACTGAATAAGGGCCGCTAGTTTCCAAACAAATGTATTTTTTTTGTCGTGAAATAGTTCCATTTTCGAATCACTATTTCAAAACGTCACTATTTTTATGTTGCGATAAAGTGACAACCCCCCAAATGTCAGTTTAGTCTACTAAATTAAAAATCAGAGTATAGTTGCGGACCTGAACATGTACTATTTTATCTATTTTATAATTTATCGTTTTCTGCTCTAATCTTATTCTTGCCTAAACAAGCGCCGATTCCAATTTAAACACGTGCGTGTGTCCCTCGTAATTTGCTTAAGGTTCAACTAGTCGACGGCAAGAACTATTTTGTTCGTGAGGTTAAAATGCATGCCTCTCATCCGACAACATGTGCGAATGAGTTAGATGCTGTGATGCTAGTTCGCGTACGAACGTACGCACTTTTGCAAATTTGAAGTGAAATGGATGATGATTTAGGGAGAATAAAAGCGCGCGAAATTTTATAAACAGACCTTTGGGAGTCCAGATATCATGAAAAATCTGCTAAATGTATATTTTCAAAATAAAATTATTTGCATTGTTGAATTACTAATCTAACCCTGTATGGAGACCGTTTTGCAATTTTCCTTCTTCTTATGGTATTTATTTCCGCCCAAAGATGCGTTGAAATTAGTGTTGAAATATGGAACACTCGACGCTCAAAACTTTCAAAAAAAAAATGTTTTCCATACAGGATAATAAACATACTATATAATGATGAGACAAATTGATATAATTTTATTTTGAATGTACATCGTCAAACAGTGGAGTAATCGTTAGACTACGTTTGTATGGAAGAATGATCGACTAGTGTAACCTTAACAAGCGCCGATTCCAAGTTAAACACGAGTGTCCCACATGATTTGCTTAAGTCTTAACTTAAGTCCCACATGGCAACTGAGAAATAAAAATCAACTAAATAAACATCGGCCTATAAAATAAAAGTTTTATATGAAACTGATATTGGGTGTCGTGTACAAGATAAAGATAACGCACTCATAAAACCGATGAACGCTCAATTAGCTTCTCAGGCCTTATTTTCTTGCGGAATCATAAAATTGTATTTAATTTTTATTTTTATGCCAATTGCCATAAAAGTGCAAACTGACATAAACGGTCATTATTAAGTGGAATTAATTTTAGTATCGTATTAGGGGTAAGATTTTCATACGTATTTCAACGACAGTGTTCTTATTACCTGTCTTATGAATAGTATGATATATGCGTATATATTGTACCTGGGCAACCGAGCTCTGCTCGGGTGAAAATAGAGAAAACCACGTTTTCTAAAAATGAAACCTAGCTAGATCGATTTATCGTCCACGAAACCTCCTGCATACTAAATTTCATGAAAATCGATGTAGCCGTTTCCAAGATTAAGATGATATATTATATTATTATATACATACATACAAGAATTGCTCGTTTAAAGGTATTAGATAAGAAACATTGGCAAACCGGATAGCGATAGTTTTGTGTTTTCATATACTCGTACATAAGTGTTTGGTGGACTAAGGAACTAAAGAAAACGATTAAACCCACTCGATCTAGTTGTTTCTAATATTGAATCTATTTATTATTGAATGTGAAGTCATACAAGGCAAATATAAAATTATATGCAGCTATTACTTACAATAATAAACAATTCAATAATAAAATACAAACTATGTTTTCAATCATGTTGCAGGAATTCAAGCTGAATGATAAGTGGGTGACTCATTTTACAGCAATTCAATACTGGCCATTTACAATAACTTGAACATAATGATTTTACTATTGTATAGGTAACTAGCTGACCCCCGGGCTTTGTTCCCGTCAACTGGCTACCTACCCTGCCTACCTTCCCTAACCTACCTACCAACCTACTAATTTGTATCTATCATCAATAGTTTTCTAAGCGATATTTTCAAAGAATGAATTTTATAGGCAACATTTTGCTACCTTGGGTTAAGTTGGGTTACATTATTGCAATTTTCATAAGAATCTCTAATTTTTTTGAAAATATATTATTGCCTATAACACTCAGGAATAATGTATCTTTCTACTGGTGAAAGAATTTTCAAAATCGGTTCAGTAGATCCAGAGATTACCCCTTACAACGTCAAAAACTTTACCTCTTTATAATATTGGTATAGATAGGTACGTATTTCAAAAATAGAACAATCAGAAAACAGGTTAAAAAAAACAAAAAAGCGCGACAATGTCATGTAAAAAAGTTATTAAAAAATCTTATTGTCATTTTGACAAGTCAGATGACATTGCCAATTTCGTTCAGAATTTAACCAACATGATTTGTCACATTACTATAGTCTATTTATAACCCCTGATAAGGAACTTGTAGACATACAAAAAGTTTAGTACCTATAATTGGCTTTTCAGTAGGTACTTAAGTCAAATTTTCTACGATACTGTTCAAGATTTTCTTTCGGGATTCCATTTAAAGTAGCATACCATAGTAAATAAGTCCTGTGGTTGAAGGTTCTTGCAATGAACCTTTTTTTAAAGAGCAAAAGTAATTAGTTTGGATTTATTGGCAGATTTAGAAGATTAATTGCCTTCCCTACTACCAAGAGTCTTATCCAGCCAGTACCTATTTATAATTCGCACCATGAGGTCAGAAGAAACATTTGAGCAGGGAACAGCAAAGGAGTGGTTGTCAAAGCCCAAAATTCTTAGCAGTCTTTGATACAGAAATACTCATTAAAACAACAAAAGAATTTAAAGTTACGGTCAAAAGTTAATAAATCCTGTCTGCAGAACAACATTATTAACAACACGGTTGACTGACCACTCGAAATATTTTTGCAACATTTTGAATATTGTGAAACACCACCACATAAAGCACTTTCAGATAATCAAATTTGATTCGCGTCCATTAATCAGTTTAACACATTTACAGTGTGGCCATTGCGATTACATGCGATTAATAAACGCAGACAGAGCGGACGAAACCGAATGATTAATTATATCAAGTGTGAGCACCAATCAAAATTATTCAGGACAGCGCGACTCGTGTTTTGTAGTATTGTTTAATATTGAATGCATTACGTGTTGTGTTGCCTTAGTTATCTCCGATCGGTACATCCGTTGGACCACACAAGTACAGCTTGATAATCTTGAATTCCCCTACTGTTTTAGACGATCGTCAAATGTTTATTGCAATAGAACCACATAGAGTCTTGTCTTACTCAATGCCTGTATTACTGAGTTACTTTATAGTAACTGTGGCCTCATTATTCATTCAGACAATAGTGCCAATACAGCTGCGTCAGATCCGTTTGCACTGAAACAATTATTGAGAAACGGAAACCTATTGCAAGTTATCGGTGTTGAACCAGTGGCGTATTAAGGACTTTCTCGTTGAAGGGTGTTTCGAGAACTTTGAAGATGAATTTAACTCAAAATTAAACAGTAGTCTTTTCCTACAAATTATACATCATACTAATTCTCTATATTACACTATTACACTTAATAATATAAAGGCGAAAGTTTTTGAGTGTGTTTGTATGTTTGTTACTTCTTGACGCCAAAACGGCTCAACGGATCTGGATGACATTTGGCACAGAGATAGATTATAGTCCGGTACAGCACATAGGATACTTTTTATCATGGGAATATATATGTTCCCACGGGATCGACTTTCACGCGGTCGAAGCCGCCGGCAGAAGCTAGTCACACTAATATTATAAAGGCGAAAGAATGTGAGTGTGTGTGTTTGTATGTTTGTTACATCTTCACGCTCAAACGGCTGGACGGATCTGGATGAAATTTGGTACAGAGATAGATTATAGTCAGGAATAGAACATAGGATTTTTATCCCGGGAATATGTAACCTCCGGATAATTTTCGACTTTCAAGCGGGCGATGCCGCTGGCAGAAACTAGTTAGGTACATTATAAAATTCAACTATTGATTACGGTCCTCCCAATGAATAAGGCCGAGTTTCTCACCTCTAAATGATCGCAGAATTAATGTGACAAATTGTCAAGCACGCGTTATCTGCTGAGATTGATTGAATTAATTTTCAACAGACAATCACAGCAGATAACGCGTGCTTGACAATTTCTCACATTAATTCTGCGATAATATAGAGGTGAGAAACTTGGCCTTATACTTAAAACCAAACAAAATATTATATAACCGAATTAATACTTTGAAGCTCAGTATTTATCAAACTCAGCTTTAGCCAGATAACGAATAATATTTTGGCAATAACTAATTAATTGTTAGGGTTTGACACGTTATTAACTCTAAAAAATCAATTTTGGAAATGGCCTATTACCATTACAAATCTTGCTTCTTAGTTTTGATTATGCACACAGAAGTTCACCACTGCCAGTACCTTTTTTCTGTTTCCTTTAGGCTCGCCCTTGACCACTATCTCACCTCATGGTAAGCGATGATGTGGTCGAAGGTGAAATACGCTTGCCTAGAAATAACCTATTCATTCTCGACTTAAAAACCCCCAGATTGTAGCTGTCGGGAAACACAGACTCCGGCTGGGAATTCCACTCCTTAGCTGTACGCATAATAAAAGTGTTCCCAAAACATTCCTAACCTACTCCTAAGAGAAAAGCTTCTTGAACGAAAATATGATGAACCGCGTACCGTTACGCTTGCATATAACTTTGAGAATATAAGCCAATTATCCTGACCTTATACCAGGAAAAGATGACTAGAGAACACGTCTACTATGTCATACCCATGTCAATTATGGGAACATGCTTCCTATATTGATTGATTATTATCAATACAAAGGGATGTATCGAAGTTGCCACCCTTTCTGACAAGGGCAAACGTTAAAGACTTAAAAGAAAAAGTTTATGTTAGTATGTAAAGTAGAATGTTAACTAGCCTACACAAAATTCTCCTAGAAAAAACTACCAGTTTTCTTTTGTAATAATTATAGGTAATCAGACAGATCACAGATTGAATAAACTCGAACCGAATTGACTATCATGTAATAATTATAGGTAATCAGACAGATCACATCACATCATCAGCCTTTTAAAGTTCCCACTGCTGGGACACAAGCCTCCTCTCATAGAGGCAGTGGGCTATAATCCACCACGCGGGCCCAGTGCGGATTGGTAGATGTCACATGTCTTTGAATTTTTGGTTCTAGGACATGCCGGTTTCCTCACGATGTTTTCCTTCACCGTTTTGAGAGCAGTGGTGATGAAATAAATTACACAAAGTAAAGCGCCTGCTCGGGTTCGAACCTACGACCTACAACTCGTAAGTCGGGACCGTAACCACTGGGCCACCTCTGCTCTGATCACAGAGAGACAGGTCACAGACAGATCACAGATTGAATAAAATCGGACCGAATTGTCTATCATGTAATCCATCTGCGACAAAGTAAATTGAAATAAGTATTCGTCTTTATTATCTTTCTTTCAGTCAGCATTTCATGCTGCATGCTCCACATTGGTAGATACTTAGCTGCGTCTGGTTAGACTGAAAGCCTTTTTTTTCTGGAGTGGAAAATCTTCATTGGATATCCTTCGCACTGGGGAGGGCGGAGGGGTCTATCAGACTTATACAGAATAATAACCACGCCGGTGTTCCATCTCACATCTAGGGCGGGTGTCGCAGGAACATACGATCCTTCCTCAACCCCTGCGGAGACTGAAAGTGTATACCAACTTAGTTGGGAGAAGGCTAGGCACACTGATTTGAAAAATGGATTCAAAACCATCCAAAAATCGAGGTAAAACGCCATATTATAACTAGTTCAGTTGTCCCAGAAAACTCACACACAGAAACACAGTTTATTAAAACTATCAATTGTATTCGAACTGTTGCGCGTTGAACTCTTGGACTTCTATAAGAAGTAGATGGTTACTATGTAGATATACAAAAATATAACCAAATGGCATTTAAATATAAATCTAAAACGAGGAAGGAAAGGCAAAGGTTTGCAATAAACATAACGGTTAAACAGATATTTAATTTCCATATATGTTTGGAACGGATGAAAACCCCTGCTTTGCTGATGGTGCTTGTATGAGATTATTATGCACAGGACGATGTGCATAATAATCTTTGGTTGTACAATATTACTATAAGAGCTACTTGTAGCCGATAATGTTAGCTGTCTTTTCATGCTTGAATAGATTTGATATTATGAATACTGTCACTCTATAGCGACTGAATCGAAAAACGGAATCTAAATTATGATACATGTTATCCAATAGCCATTAGGAGTCACTATTTCATTAAATGAGAAAACATTAAACTACAAAGAGACCTTAGTAAATTTATAAGGTGTTAGAAACCCATTGGAATGAAATGAGATAATATTTTCTATGAACATTGAATCAGCAAAATTGGTTTTCTATTTACAAGCTTAATTTAGTATTTCTAAACATTTTTCATATAAGTTGCAAGTATTCAGTCGGGCTGATGATGAAGATGTTTCAAATCTTCACCATCATCTCCATCCCGACTGCGTCCACTACTAAGCATAGACCTCTTTTGTCTACCCCACGCTCCTGTACCAGCATCATCCAAGTTCTACTCGCGATGGCATCAATGTCGTCTGCCCATCTAAAACTTCTTCGCCCGTTCCTTTGACGGCTCTCGGTCAGTGCCTTACTCCACCTATCATACAAATCTTCAGATATTCGAATATTTCTATTTTCTCAAGCCCTCTCACGTAAGTGCACTAAAGGTCGTCACTTGATGGGATTGAGTAACATCATGATCAGCTATCGTGTTTGAAGCGTGAATTTCGTTCATTCGTTCATTGTGTAATGTCAAAATCAAATGCGAGACGACCTTTGGCCGTATCGATGGACACACACACTATGGCACAGAACAGACAAGTACAGAAGGCCCACACCCTAAAGCAAACTGAAAGGCTCGCAAACTAACGCAAACCGAACGTAGTGATGAAATCTTGTTGTAGACCCTTCGATCTCATTTCCTTAGCCGTCGTTTTCAGAACATTGCAATTGTAACATTAACAGTCTCAGGGGTTTGACCATAAGCTCTTAGAGTAAGGTTATTTTGAGTGCGTGTAAGGGACAGATGTATATGACTTGTATAAATCCTATCCCTTACTTTAAGAGCTTAAAGGTCACACCCCTGATCATCTCTTGTAGCTGCAGGAGAAAGAGTCATATCTTTCTCCTTTTACCCCTTTTTGAGCGTTAAAGCAGTCATAATTTTACTGTTTCTCTGATCTCTTCACATGTTTTAATGTCCTTATTAGTCTACATTTCCTTATTTATCTTACTGCTCGTAATGACGATTGCATGAAACATGCCTACGGCTATTGACTTACCTTGATCATTATTTTTTCTACGATTTATCCATAGCCACTTGGTTGAAAAATTACACCATTCGTGTCATAGTCATGAACCGCTTGAGCGCTAAAAGGGGCATATTTCTATTGCATCTGCTAATCAGCACTCAAGAGATTACACCGATAGTAATTACAATTCAATTAATTCATCAAAAAAAAAAAAAAATACAACAATATCACCACCACCTATATGCACCTGCCTTGTTATCTCTTCACCACCCATGGTTAACTGGTAGAAATTGCCTAAGGCATTAAGTCCGCATTTGTACCTTTTTGTCCATGAAGTATAAATAAACAAATATCACATAAATGAGGCGCGCTGCAGCAGAGGGCAGAGCAAGAACCAGTCCTATACTAGGCACTTACCTGTGTCACAGGTACTGGGCACCTACTCCACCGTCACACTTGCAACACACTTTCAAATATCGAAGTCATCATCATCATCAGACTATTAATGTTCCCACTGCTGGGACACAGGCCTCCTCTCTGTGAGAGGGAATGGGCCGTAATCCACCACGCGGGCCCAGTGCGGGTTGTTGGATGTCACATATCTTCGAATTTTTGGTTCTAGGAAATGCCGGTTTCCTCACGATGTTTTCCTTCACCGTTTTGAGAGCAGTGGTGATGAAATAATTTTCACAAAGTAAAACGCCTGCTTGGGCTCGAAGACACGACCTACAACTTGTAAGTCGCGGCCGATGGCATTGGGCCACCATTACACTGCTCTTACCGAAGTAACATATAGAAATTAAGACTCGCTGATTTCTGAGCTTAGGCAAGCCTGTACAAAGGGAAAATTTAGCCTTCTTTATATTTACTTGCATTGTGGCCAGTATTATTTACCCATATTATTGCATCCATGAATTCGTGGTATGTCAACGAAACATTGTACGTATCTAATGTGCTATTATTAAAGACGTGTCAACTCTCGTTATTGCCGTTATTGATATTCATTATTTTTTTATATAATACCATAGAGATACCTGTGCCGTGACTCATGATTGGCTATAAAATAAATGACATATACTGATAGTTTGTGCAAAATATTCTCAAGTTGGTTATGGAAATATTTTTTGTTAATATTAAATGTAAAATTAATTAAAATTGATGATTTCCCGACAAAGTCTTAATGTTCATCGCTATTTAGGATTTCCTTTATTTTGAATATTTTTGTCAACGGTTGACAAAAACGTGTAGACAAATTATTAATATTTCTTACTCATATGTTTTGTTAACCGTCTTATTAAAAGCTTTGACAAAGAATGCACAGTATACATATGGACCAACAGTATAGAAACTACCTACAAACGCTCGAAACGACACACTCATATAAACACACGCATTGACGAGACACCTAAGCAGTTTTCGCGATGCTGTCAGTAGTGCGGGCCGCACATTTATACTGTGACTAATGAAATAAAATACCTTAAATTTGACCCTATCTTGCGTGGATGTGTCATAATTACCTTATTTGGACAGAACCTGTGCACCCTATTTTCAATTATTTATATCTATATCAATAATTATATTCGACATTATACAGCAATTATTAGATCATTAACGTTCTGAGTCAACTTCGTGGGAAAAATATAATTTTCTATTATAACAGCACATATCACGGCCACATATTCCCCATAGTGAATAAAATAATAAATATCACGTGATTCACTAGTATGATTTCATGGCGGAAGTTACTCTATTACCTACAGTCACGACTTAGGCTACTGTTATAAATATTACTGTATAAAAACATAATAATTTAATATGGTGTGTCGAATATAAGTGTTTTACTTGCGTGTAATTCATATAAAAATTGCAAATCGTTTTGTTCAACTAATATAGGTAATTCACCATCATCTTCCTGCCCTTGTCCCATGTTACTTGGGGTCTGCGCAACACGTTTTCTTCGTCCATACCGTCCTGTCCCTCGTCACGCCATCACTGAGTCCCTTTTCTTTCATATCACTCCTCACACAGTCCATTCATCTTTTCTTTGGCCGTCCCCTCCCTCTCCATCCATCCACATGTATATACTTATAACTCTTTTAGTAACATACGGTTAATATAGGTAATTAATCATATCAAAAATATATTATGACCTCTACAATAATACTTACAGACCTGCTATCCTTATAGTATCCAGCCTATTATGTTCACTCCTCTCTTTGAGATGGAGTTGGCTGTAATGCACTAAGTGCGGACCAAGTAAAATCGAGTTTATTGCCTAAATAACTCACCAAACTTGGCAAGACTACTTCTCATAAAGCAAAGGAATTACAGTCTTATAATTACGTAAGTACTTATCAAGATATTGCAATGAACTGTTCACCTAATACTAATAAAGGAAAGAAAATAAGCTAATATATTCATGTGCTAGACTGAAAAACTTTGAGCCGCAACATTCAGTATTTTTTTCTAAATCATCAATACATGATGAGCAAGTGAACGAGTTTGTATATCTGGGAAGTATGTTCACAAGGGAGGGAAAGATTGAAGAGGATGTAGAAAGGAGAGTGAATGCAGGGAATAAAGTGAATGGTGCTATACATGCGGTTGTGACCAGCAAATCGATGTCTCCAAAAGCTCGACTCGCCGTTCACAACAGCGTGCTGGTGCCTATACTTATGTATGGAAGTGAAGGGTGGGTATGGCAAAAAAGACATGAAAGTAGGATTAATGCAGTAGAAATGCGCTCCTTGCGAAGTATGTGTGGGGTAACTTTAAATGATAGGTTGAGGAATGAGGTAATAAGACAACGTTGTGGTCTAAAAGAAGATGTAGTGACTAAAATTGAAAAGAGTATGTTAAGATGGTTTGGCCATGTTGAGAGGATAAATGAAAGGCGACTAACGAAATGTATTTACAAGGCAGACTTGAATGGAAACGCCGGGAGGGGACGCCCTAGAAAGACATACATAGACCTTATAGGTGATGTTCTTCAAAAAGGACAGGTGCGCAGTACTCATAACCGGCGTGTGTGTATGACTATATGCATGAATGTGAGTGAAGCAAAAGAAGTATGTAAGGATCGTAGCAGGTGGCGTCCTGTAGTTTCTGCCTACCCCCATGGGAAAAAGGCGTAAGTGTATGTATGTATGCCATCAATACATATAATAAATCTGTAGAAAAGTCGTTTTTGTACATCGAAAATATTTAAAAAAAAATTGCCAGGGTGTTAGAGGATAACCAACAAAACCCATTTCCAGCTTTTTTGGATTTTTTGTCTGTTTATTTGTATGTACGCATCATGTAAAATGTAGGAAACTGATGTAGATAACTTTTATACATACAACAATCGATTCACTTTATCAAAAGTTAGATGAATTTAAAATGTTCAAGAAGTTAAATTATCACATCACACGCAATTCAGATACTCGGGCAGTTGAACTCCATATTCGATAGATGGCGTTGTGCATTTGAAGTCATTTTCTGATTGGCGGTGTTAAGATTTTCTCGAGAAAAAAATTGGTTTGTAGGTAGGGTAGGCAGGAAGTTAAGTAGGGTAGGTAGGAAGCTAAGTAGGGTAGGCAGTCAGTTCGGACGGAAGCGACGTCGCGGGCACAGCTAGTCTTAAATAAACTGCAAAAAAATAAATTGGAACGAAGCAAACCTTTGTCCTACCAAAATAAAATATTTAAAAAGTAGCAAAAAAATAAAATATAATATTATATTATTTTATCTACGTCGATAAAGGTGTGTGTACACTAGTAGTTTCACGCTTCACAGTCTGGTTGCAGTATTCAAAAGCAGGAACTTTGATGTAAAGGGATCCGCTCATTAACGTCTAAAATTGGCGTAACTAGATGTTTTGATGAAGTTATGCCACCCTAATAGATGGGGCTATTCTAAATAATGTTAACGTCTTACCGGTGGTATATTTAGAGAATATGAATAATGCTGTAATGATGATCGAAAAATGTGACGCAATATTTTTTGCTAAAAAGGTTATGAAAACTAAAAAGATGAAACTAAAGAATCAGTGTTCAGCATAAACTCTATGGAATTGTGCTGGAGATTCAGTGAAAATTGCTGAGAGATAAAAAAATTCTTCTTCATTTCGTATCAATTGACTCAAAATTAAATATGAATTTAATTAATGCAATTAAATAAAGAATTCCGCTTTAAGAAGATAAACTATCATCATTTGATTATTGAATAAGAATAATTGAATATAAATGCTTGAATTGACAATTTAAACTAAATTAATTATGATTTTTGCTTCCTGCTTAGAGGCGATAAATAACTGCTGATCCTCTTTATTAGCTGCTAGCTTATTAATATCAATATTAATTAGTTCGCATTAATGATAATCCTGTTACTACTTCGTTACTATAACACTGAAATATAATGCCAATAAATTATACTTAGCACCAGACATTGCCCGCCATAATACGCTCATGCAACGTGTGGGAGTCGGACATGTTTAGCCAAGATTTAGATGTTACTCCACTTTGAAATGTCAAAACATGCCCACAGATACACTATTCAAATACGTCCATTAACATATCATTTTATACCTCGGATCTGCTCATAAAAATTAAGTGATATGACTTCTGCTTCAAAAATCGCAATTAAGTTACCTATATAATTAATTCTATATTATATTACAAAGATAAAACTTGTCTCTGACCGTATAATCGAATTTTCGTGGGAGGCACAAAGTTCCCGAAGCCATAACTCATCTAAAACTCTCATTCTACAAAACGATTACAAAAATAGAATAAGAGTTTTTGCCCCGTTCGGCCACCAGTCGTCGAAAAACAACAATTAATAAATATAAATTAAAAAAAACCAGCCAGTGTTTCAATTCATTCGGGGGGCGGGGTCGTTTTACATTCAAGGGGAGGGTATCTCTCGAAATCATTAGTCGTGGAATGCCTCGGAAAGTGAACACGGTCCATAATAATTTTTGGTGCCCTTCGTCCGGCTTCGTGGGCGGATATCGCCTTTGTCTTTAGTTACAAAAAGGACAAAAAACCTATCCAAACGTCAGTTCAAAATATTTATTTGCGCCGGTCAATATGAGCCGCATGTAATTTCGCTCGCATTGTACGAGTCCCGTGTTATTGTCCAACAGAGTGATGTATAACGACACGCGTTTCATTATTCAAAATTATGTTCCAACAGACGTAAGGGCTGTGTTCCATCAAACGAGACCAAAAAAACAGATTTTAATCGTCGAGCACAAACAAATTTCGTTCGATGTGATCGAATCGAACACTATGTGGCCCGAATACGAAGAACTGCGATACAAGACTATCTTCCTTTATTAATGCTGTTATTAATATTAATTTAATAATGTCCGGTACAAAGTTATAATTCATGTCCTTTTTTAAACAGCTCATATAAACTTCATTATTGAATTCGCATATAAGAATATTTTATTTTCAAATTAGTGAATCATTTTATTGAGCTTAATAAATTAATGGGTAACAAGTAACAACTCAACTTGTTCGGAGCAGGTTTTCTGTTTGCTCATGAACTTCACAAGTTTCCGCGTGCGTCCGTTTGCCGTAATATATAACAATACAGGCGGCTTTTATCACTAAAACCGCCAATTAAAACGGGTCTTGTAAGTTAGGCTCCCATTCATAGGGGTTATTACTCCAAAATCTTGTTTGTATAATAACACCATTATATCATTAGTGCTTTTATGGTTGTATTCATAAAATCATGTGTTCATACTATAAGTGCATCGTTATACTCCTTGTTTTGGATAAGATAAACTGAATTTACGGTAAAATACTTTTTCAACTGACTTTCCCTTTAATTGACTATGGATACTTAAAAACCTATTTAGAGTTTTTAACACATATCGTTATCCTGATCGTAAACTAAATGGAGACGAAATTTCTATGAACGGAATGACTTTACGAGGAAACATACCCAACATTTAAGTAAAAAATATATTAAATCATTGTGACTCGGTGTGCTTAAGGCTCATTTAACTTGCCTATAAATCCTTCCAATGGCTCATAATGTGATTCAAGTACAACTTTTAAAAAACATAATTATTTCTTTGAATGTTAAGAAGAACATTTTTCCCACAGATGTCCAAATCACTCAAAATTTTTAATAAAATACATATACCATTTTCAATATAACATCACATTAAAATATAAAGTGTGAATATAAATTCATAACGACTTTTTACTTGAATGAAGCAAGGTGTTCGAAATTCAAATAAAATATTGACATAAGATGGCCGAGGTTTCAAACTAATCAAATAACACGGGTGTGAATAAAATACGTTCATATACAACTAATTATTTAGTCGGTGCTTCTGTATGAAGGCAAATAGAATCAAGACAACTAATGAGAACAATTTACATGAATAAACTATTATCATATGAGTGATGATCGTCTTATGTAAACGGCATTTTTTGCTGGCAACACGAGTGCAAGTTGTTTTTTTTATTGCCTATTATGGCAACCGGCTTTGTGTTTGACTGCCCGCCTACAGTTACGACATTTTTGTTAATAATAATATAACTATTTGTATGGTTTATTCTCATAAATGTTTACACAAAATCTGGGTAAAGGTAAACTTGTAATTTGATGAGGTTAAATAAATATTTGAGCTAATGTTGACTAAAACTAATGCAAAACCTGAACTAAGGCACGTACGGTTACGCAACGCTTCTGTGTTAAAAAATAAAACATAGTTTCCTACAACGAAAATACTATTGGCCATTGGTAAAATCTCCTTGGCATCAGAATTTACAATCAAAGTTTGATCGGCATCAATAAATTTTGGTTTTCCAAGCTTTTAAGAGGCCAAATCTGAGGTTTCCCACAGGGACACATACTAGGCCATCGCCGAACATGTAGCTAAAACATTTGCATTAAAGATACATAAATAGACAAGGATTTCGTTTAGTGCATTTAAAGGCACGACAAAATAATCCCACACTTTGAAAACGACGACAAAATTCAGCAAATTCTTACCACGAGCCAGCGAAACTGCACATGCAATTTTTTTTGTCTGGAAGATATTAGACGATCGTAAGGATCTTAATACAATACACACCTACACGCGAAGTAAGACAAGGGACAAGTTTCTCTTAAATCTGAAATCGTCGCGACAAAATCTTTTCGCTACAGTCCGTGCGTTTAATTAGAGTGAGCGCAAACTCCGCGGGCGTCACAAAGAACTTTGTCGTATTATTTGATCGCAGACGATATTGTCGTTGAGTTTGTATACAGACTAACTTTATAAAGCCGAGATTGTAAGGAACTGCTTGCCTTTTGAAGATTTCAGAAAAGTGTACTGTAATTTGTTTAACGAGAACTGGGGCTCTTTGCAAAAAGACATTGTATCAGAGCGATAAAATTGCTTAAGTCCAAAATATAAGGGCATGGCCAAGTGACAGTGGTAGTGCATGAAATCTAATAGAATGATAGAATATCTTGGACGTAGCTACGAACATAAAAACTACCTGGATCAGAATGCAACACAGACTTGAAACGTTTTACAGGTGCAATTTTTTTGTTCACAAAAAAAACCGTACATTTTTTTTGTATCTTTGTTTTTTTTTATATTTCCGAAGTTCCGGCCGAATTTGCGCATGCTACGCCCCACAACCATATGGTCTGACGACCCCAAGAAAATAGAAAAACAGGTGCAGATGATTAGATAGAAATAGCAAATGTGGTAGGTAAGCATGTTGTTATTGCCGAAGGTGCGAGTCAAAGCCTTGAACATCGTCGCCGAGTAGCCAGCTTGTCAGAATTTTATGTGATGGAATTGCATGATCTAATTCCGCCTAGCCCGTTTCATAATCGGA
Organism: Orthosia cruda; assembly: GCA_964057195.1. Lineage (NCBI taxonomy): Eukaryota > Metazoa > Arthropoda > Insecta > Lepidoptera > Noctuidae > Orthosia > Orthosia cruda. The sequence goes on along the minus strand of OZ059836.1, from coordinate 15,702,466 downwards.
CTACAAGACTTACGGCTATGCGCCATCGGTACATGGTGGACATCCCACCGATACGCACTAAACGTTTTGGAAATACTTGCATTATACGCACAGCTAAGGAGTGGATTTCCTGTGTTTCCCGATAGCTACAATCTCGGGGTCTTTAAGCCAAGAGTTAGTTGTAATAGGTTGATAGTGAGATAGTGGTCAAGCACGAGCCTATCAATAATAATAATAAAAAAAGGCGCTGCAGATTAAAAGAGGTAACATTATTCAGCAAATTGCGAGCAACATAAAATGAGTTACTTGTATAAATGTTTATTTATTTGACTGAAGTCTTCCTATCAACTACCTGTTAGAAAATACAACATTGTTTTCATTTTACTCGGAATGCAGTGTCCCGAGCGAGGAATTTTACTAGAGAGCTCAATGATTGGCAATAGACAAAATCATATACTAAAGTTTAGAGTTAACAACTAAACATATCGACTAGTTTATTTGATCTTATTATTGTAACAAACTGTGTAATACATCAAGCACCTAAACCATCATAAATACACAATTATTCCTTTTATCAGCAACTTCATTTGTAGATATCAAAAAAAAAATCCTTTTATTTTACACCAAAATCGTAACACACAACTCTTCTAAAACATCGCCAATTCTATAGGTTCGTTAGCGGTCTTATGATGATCAACAAAACCCAATTGTGGTCCATTTCTTAGTACATCAACAAAAACACTATCTTCACTTGCCTCTTTCATACCATTCCAACAATCGCATCCTTTTCAGCCGCCCATGACATAATGAAGGCAACCTTTCGCGAAGCAAGCGACCACGGGAACAGATCGACCAGTATTTATACCCACATAAAACTGTTCGCGATCCAAACAAGCGATCACACAACAGATGTGCGAGACAACGACAACGTGATTCTCAGCATTGTTTATTGAAAGAAAACATTTCATATAAACTTTGTGGACAAAGTACTTAAGTAAAGTTACGTTGTGTTAAACGCAGTTGAAAAGTTGGATCGTTTTGTTTATGAGATTTAAGTCCACGGCATTGCAGAGCTGATCAAATAATAATGCCTGTAACTGTCCCACTGCAGGGCCAAGGCCTCCTTATATACAGAGAAGGCACGAGTTTTGATATACAGTACCTATATAAAATTTAAATACAGTATATAAAATAATACGAGTTAAATACAGACAGAAATATAACTAGATAGCTCAAGTACCTCCATCTGTATGAAAACCAAGCGTGCCACTTTTCCACACACAATTTAAAAAAAAAATTACTTACCAATGAAATAAAACAATTCCAATGCATCGGACAACTTTTTCTATACAGTTATAACAGCTCTATATGGCTTAGATTTCCGGTGCCGATTATGCTAAATGAAAAACTCAAAGTACGATCATTGATCGTAATTTTACTCCGTTTTTAGATACGTGAAGTACATCTACATACAATCGGGGCATCTAGTTCGATTTTTATCTGTGGAGTTAAAGATGACGAAAATCTTTATTAGAACAACGAGCTTGAAAATTCCATTCAAACCATAGAATGTACGTTCGACAAAACTGATTAGATTTCATTCAACATTTTCATCAATAGATTAATTTATAATGAACTAGCTTCTGCCAGTGGCTTCACCCGCGTGTACAACTTCCTCTTGAATCACTCTATCTGTTTAAAAAAAACCGCATCAAAATCCGTTGCGTAGTTTTAAAGATATAAACATATATAGGGTCAGACAGACAGCGGGAAGCGACTTTGTTATATACTATGTAAGGATGTACACAAAATCACGAGTAAAGCTAACACGTTTCACATTGGGAATCCTACAAACAAAACCGTAGATTCTAAACTTGTTATTGATTTATTTTAGAAAAACATTCGAAAGAATCCAATAGCAGACAAAAAAAACTTATACTGATTATAGGGTTCCCAGTCAGACCGCCATCATGGACCATCCCGAGACGGGTCTGCAGACAAATCTGTTGAAAAAGATTAACTGCTCGAATTTTTGTATTGAGACATATTTAAATCTTATAAGAATTATAAAAAATGCGTTGTTTATAAACAATATAGCACCAATGTGTGTCATAACTTCCTATAACCGTAATGTATAATATGTTAAAACACATAAAAATCCGACAACTAAAATAACGGGAGCTAAAATATTAAGAGCATTCTGGACTGTTTTATAGCCGTAATATTTACAGCCTCTAAATGTTACTGCGCCGTACAAAATTAACAAATGAATGAGGGTTCATTGAATATCTCAAACAATTTTAGCGTTCCCGTTCATATATTGACGCTGCAATCACTCTGACGTTGTTGTAAATCAATTTTACAACGTTTTTGATGATCGAACGTAAAATATGAGCATGTTCTTGCAGACTGGAATTGTGAAAACGACCATTCCAGGATCCGAAGTGTACGTCCGTATTTATAAAATTAAATAATGTTTACTGTTTCCGATGAGCATTGCCCGTTTGTCGTTTACGAGTCTGCTAGTGTAAACGTGTACGCCGGTTATATTGTTTACACATTTACTCGAGATATTTAAACAATACCCAAAACTCATACGCAACAAACAATATTTGCTCCATTACGCAGTACGCATGTTACTTCCCGAGTATATCATTTTATGGAACCCAAATAAACCGAAATGAAAGGGTTTGATCGCTAAAGTGCTCCTTATCAACATCCCAAAAATAACACGCGTTTATATTCAACTCAGATATAAGGACATGTGTTTTGATAAAACAATCCTCTTTTTAAATTGAGCAAACAATTTGTCCGAAGTGATAACTGCATTAAAATCGCATTAGGCATTCTTATCGCACATATTTATATCACACTTAACACTTTAAGTGTGTGATTCAATATTATTTAGCTTCGGTTCGAATCAGGAATCCAAATCAAAATCCCACACTCAGGCAGTTACGTTCTTTTTGAAGCGGGCCAGGTATTAAATCAGATACACAAGTAATACTTGTTCCATGCATATCCATACTCGTCAAATTGCCTATAGAATCAATACCTCCCACATAAAAAGCTCACGACCGTACAAGCGCCGTGACCAATAAAAAACGATTAGTTCACTGCTTCAACATGCGAAGAATTAATATTTGTATAGACGCGATCAAAGGTCGTCATGTAGCGGTGGTCTATCTCGTTAAAAAAAACTGTCAGTTTTTTGCTTCCAACGAAGACTGCACAATAAAAGTGCCAGTGTGTTCTTACAAACGAGAATTTATGTTCGCTATATGTAAATGAAGTCCGGTGACGGTCGTACGCTGAGCTTTTTTGCTGAACAAAACACTGCTCGTTGCGTGCCCGTAATCAAACTGTAATGGAACAGTTTACGCAATGTATGCGAACTTTTTTGTTGGTTTCGTGAAGTTTTTGTACCGGTTTTTTAAAACATGTGCGTTTAAAACGGCGTTTTATATGAGAAAGTAGTGGCAATTATTTAAATGTTGGTTAAGTGAATCTTTGTAATACAAAATATGCATATGTATATAAACAAGCACTAGTGCAGTTTTTTGGAAATATTTAAAGCAAAAAGCTGATATATATGCAAATCACAGAACAATCTTAACTTGTTTTAGTAGTGAACCACCACCAGGTAGAACCACGGTGATTACTTGATTGTTAAAATTCCTGAAAACTGTTTGATTCTATACAATCTTTGCAGAGAGAACGTACTTTAAAAGTCTCCAACTCATTACTTCAAATCGAGCATTTCTTATATTTCGGTGGTTTTGGGGCTTTCATTGTTATCTGGCCAGTGCTCTGATCAAATAAAAAGTCAAGATGGAACGTTGCAAACAACAAGATAACGCCGGTTAAAAGTACGCCTTGCCGTATACATACACAATTACACGCACACACGTACAACGAAACTACGCCTCAGTCGAACTTTTTATTTGATCTGAGGGCCAGTCAAAGTCAGCAAAGTTTCCAACATCTTCCTTTTTACAATCAATTACAGTGTACCACTACCATTCAAGCAACTTTACGTTTACTTCAAAACCGAAGGCATTATTACCTAACCCTTCTTTCCTTCAGCCAAACAATAAAAGGCTCACCTGTATTCATAAATATTATTTAACTACAGGCGTGACACAAACCCGTGAGTAGCTATGAGTATTTTATCACCTATATTTCTAAGAGGCCACTAAATTATCGAGACGTTTCTTGCGAAATAAAGCCACGCACTGTGACTAAGTTCCCATAATATTTTTCATCGACAATAAATTTTACTATGATACTAGACAGTGAGGGGTCAAAATGCATTGCCGTGGGTTGTAAAACAGCACTTAAAAATGACTACCATCTTCTATGAGGGTCACTGTCGGAATGATGCAGGATTTATGTGAAAATCATTGGACGTTCTGTTGTTAGGATGACAACAGAATTATACTTTAACAAAGCATAAGTAGCTTGAAAGACGTACTAAACTTCTTAGACATAATAAAACTTATTATGTCTAAGAAGCTTATTTTCCAATAAATCGCCATATACTTATAGTCGGTTTATTATAAGCTTGTGCGCCATTGGCGTAATTACTGCAAGGCGTTCCAGTGCGAAGACAAATAAATAAATAATTCCAGAACAATATAACTCAATAAACATTCCCACAATAATCAACTTGAATGAATTAAGTATAATTCCCCACTCAAATTAATTTCGCAATGAGATTAAAAAGAACCAAAAAAGTATTCACATTTCCATGCTATGCAATTTAGTGCCTGTAAATTGGCTGGATGCAATTCAAAAATGCATTCTAGTCTTTGTACTTGTTCAATCACTAAAAGGAGCTTGTTTAATGGATTTCTACCATTACTGAGCAAATAATCGTACTGGACTCGTAAGGGTGCGCGCTTATTGCGCTGTCTATTAACACAATTTATGTGCGCGTAATAAATAATTTTGTACTTTTTGAATTATTAGGACGCTCTTCTAACGAGATGTATTTTATATCGTTTGTTTCTATCTCGTTATGTGGTTCTACTATTTTTACATAATTCAAATCGTACGCACATAAACTTTCAAACTCCTTATTTTAAATTAACGTCATGCGTTTTTCGCAACAATCAAACTTCAAATGTATTCAGCAGCCATTATTTTCCCACTCGTTAACTGTTATTTGACATCAGATTCTATTCTTGATGCTGTCTCCTTTATCAGGATCACCTTTAATAAATCTTAGTTTCATCTATTGCTTGTCCAATGCCCACCAAAAGCACCATCAATTTATGCTACATGTCACTTCTAGATTCCCAATCAACTCATCTATTTCATCATTCATATCATTAACAAATGCCGCGCCTTCTAATAAATGCTTTGAATCAATTCCTACAAGATCTTCTTCAGAGATTCTAAAAACTGTATTTTTTTTTCTTTTTTTTCTTTCATACTTTGTTTCCCGCTGCCCGCTCCGCTTATGCCCTGTCCTCTGTAAGTGGATGCGCCCGCGGCGCGGCGGCGCAGTCACGACGTGCCCGTCTCGCTGAACCGCCAATTTGTGGCCGCCCCGTGTTGGTTTTGTTGAAGCCAGCGTCTTCATACCTACATGCGAGGCTTTTTACACTTTTTGCCACCTCAATACACCTAGAGTCGACGTGAAAAAATGTTTACAAGCCCTTCTTACCGATGTATGCGTTATGATTCGAATACAATAGAATATTTGAATTACCATCAAACCTGTATACCCGGTATGAGTTTCCATTTACTTCGTTGTATTGGTTTTGGAAGATGCACATTGTTCTACAGTGTACTGTGTTATACGCTCTCCGATTCTTATAGATTCTTGAATATATTACAGTATTGAATATAACTCTGTTGTTATGACTCTACTTTTGCATAAAATAATTTCCAACCCGAACGTGTATTTATTATTGAACGCTTATTACCGAGTAACCGAAGTTAACGTTACATGAACCAATAATTAATAATTAAGTTCGTAATAACATTTACCGCATACCTCGTCAACTACAAAATTTCCAAAACATACAACCTGCACCAGTGCTGGTTGACCTTTGACAGCACGTTGGATCCGCCGGGGGCCACAATTTTGTGGATGCAACAGGGGGCATCGCGGGTCAAGATACAGTGGACGCTCTTTATAATGACGGGCCCGTCAGTTCGCCCGTCAGTCAGCGAGTCCAAAGAATGAGTTCATTTCCTTCGAACACGCGAGATACGATTTTTAATTAAGTTTTTGTTAAAAATTCATTAAACAGCCGCGACGATGGCGCGGGTGGGTCTTCAAGCTCAGCTCTACATGCATAAATGAGTATGTAATTAATGAGCGTAGAACGCGGCCACTTACTCGTTATAATGTCGAATTTTAAAGGTTACGTTACCATTATTTTTACCCGTCAACTTTTTAAATTAAACTTTGGCATGGAAATATTTTCAAGATAATATAGGCGATGCGGGGCACCGAGGGCTGAATTTAAAATTTAAAACACAGACACAACGAAGGGACGTATGAGCCGATGAAATGTAAATTCCTACTTAATATACCAGCTCCCGAATGTCAACGGGGACGGTCAAGTCACTTTTTATTCATGGAAATAATAGTCAATGTGTCAGCACTAAACGAGAGGCAGTCGCGTAACGAATATCGGTTTAGACACGATCCGACAGGTAACACACCCGCCCGAGAGCTAGGAACTGGCCATAAATAGAAATAGATATTTTTATAAAAATAAAAACAAAACTATATACGTCGTTTCCCTTACAAGCGTTTTCCTTTCCATGTCCTTGATGTGTAAGTGTAGTTTCCTTAACATGTGTTGTTCAGATGTTTTTTTATTTATTTCAACATAAACTCTAAAAAGTTGTCAAATCTTTTTTTTTATTTTGTTCCAGCCAGTGCCAAGAATAAATTTTCTGATATGTACAAAGCCACGAACAAAAATGCGAGTACTGGAACTACAAAAAATGCCTCGCTAGAAAAATCAAATGCAATGACAGAAACGAGAGTTGACGAGGGAGTGAGACTCGACGGCTCATTTAAAAATCCAGTCAGCACTGCGTCTCTGTCGACAGGTATGGGTTCTCATATACTTAAGAAAGCATAAAGCATTTTTGAATAACTCAAGTCACAATAGGTCACTATATTACAGATCCTTGGCTGAATTTGGAATATATTTGTGAGAAGAAACAACAGAATGAAGGCGGCTAGAATAGGAACATAAAAAAGCTAGATACGCTAGTGAAATGAAATAAAACTGCAGTATGAGAAAAAGAGGTCACGAAGACGATGGCGGAAGTGATTAGCATCAGAAGATAGCACTTGTTGAAATAGCTAAAGAAAATACTATAAACTAAACTATCGAATAATAAACATAACAGATATAAACGTCTAGCCCCACCAATGAAACGGTCAAGCCGCCCGCGCTAACGATGTCACAGATAGCACACTGCCTTTGAAGCCATAACAAGTGGAATCAAAGGCGAAATGAAAAGCGTGATAGATTAACCTGTTACCCAAATTCTATGGAATCGTTTGATATAATCCATATTATATTTAGTCGCTAACAACCCAACCGCAGCTGCGACAATGCGTCCACGCAGCGCAAGCCCGCTGTCACCGAACGGCGCCTCCACCATTTGTAAATTTATCTTCAAAGTAAGCTCTGCTCCTAACATATTGCTCGACGGATCGAATCGAGCATCGCAGAAACGTTTATTTGTGTCTCAACTAAAATAAGAACGTTTTTAAACGAATGTCTAATGTTGCGTTTTTAATAGGTCTCTATTGTTCACCGGTAGTGGCTTTCATCTTAATTAATTTGTTACTTTTACTTTGTAATGAAAATAAACTGAAATAAATATAAAGAAAAGTTTTTGCCGAATTTTCTCTCTTTTAAACTTGGTTTTGAAAGTAATTTTGTCTGCATTTAGTTAAATTTTACTCTTCTTTTATACGTCGATCATACCAAGTTTCTTTATTTAAAGATGAATAAGCTAAAACTTGAGGGAGGCTTTCCAACGTTGCGTCTTCCGGTCGCCACTCCTGAACTTTACCTTCGATCATCCGTTCTGCGAGCAATGTGCCCTAACCACTACTGCTGCCACTTTAGGACCGATGACAGATGAAGTATGACCTGGTTAAGGCTTCGGGAATACGGTGGATGCGAGACGCACAGAACCCATCCATGTGGCGACGCTTGAGGATGGCCTAAATCCAACAGTGGACGTCATTCGGCTAAAATGATGTCATAAGTGTAATTTATTTCGGAACGGCATAAATTGATTAAAAACTATTAAAAAAAATACATTAAGTAAGGACCATTAAAACATTACAATTGTTAAAAGATTTTTAGAAAAACATGTCAAAGATAATAAAAAAGAAATAAACAGATAATAAGTCACATATTAAATTACAAATTCAAAACCATCATAATCCACATTACATTTAAAATCATTATTAATGCATTAATAAACAAAAACGAAAAAAAAAATAGTCAAATTATAATAAAAAGACCATTTGCATTACATCTAATTTTCTGTGAATAATCAATAATAAAAATAGAATGTGTAGATGATGACGATGATAAAGCTAAAACTTTAATATTTCATATAATATGCAACAACAAAGTCCCAAGGTAATATATATATATATATATATAATAAACTACGTCTATACAAAATCATAGGCAGTCGTTAAGTAAAACGATGCACCTTACTGGCACTCATAACCTGTCTCGTAAAGGTAAGGTTATAGCTGAATACCGGTACAAAATTAATTATCAAATAAAACATGAAGTGTTGAAATAATCGCCTATTAATATTAGTATGCAAAGCAAGGCTTGAAGTGGAAGCTTCGAGCTTAGAATTTGCGGAATTGCTAAAACGGCCATAACGTTAAATGCACAAGAACACCTTGAGTGTAAAAAAAAATGTAAAAACAATGATATATTACTTTACAAAATTTTAACAGACGTTTGGAATACCGGTAAATATGGCAGAAGAAAGAGAAGGAAACACACAACGGTAGGTGATTCTGGATTGAAATTATAATGATGAACACAGATGTCTATTGAACCATGTCAAATATACTGTGTTTTAGAAATCATATAACAATGGTATTGTTTAAGTTTGAAATCACAAACAGTAGGCCCACATACCTTATTTTCTATTTGAATATCTGGTATTGATATCTAACTTTTGCAACTGTTAGGGAAACCATTCGTTGTATGATTTTATCAAATGATTCTGCTGCCTATCAAACTGACGTACTTTGTCGACTTTTCCGGCACACACTAGAAATCAAGTGAAACCAGTCAAATCTAGGATGATTTAGAAAGGTACGTACCTACATATATTTACATATAACAGATGTTAATATATTTACATATTACTAGCTTCTGCCAGCGGCTACGCCCGCGTGAATGTCGAAAATTATCCCGAGGGAACATATGCCCGGGATAAAAAGTATGCTATGTGCTATTCCTGACTATAATCTATATCTGTGCCAAATTTCATCCAGATCCGTCCAGTCGTTTGAGCGTGAAGAAGTAACAAACATACATACACACACACTCACAAACTTTCACCTTTATATTATCAGTGTGATAATATAACAAAAAACTTAAGTTAGATTAAAAGTGTAACACTTAGACTTAATTTAGTTCTGCGTGTACAAAACGAAAATATTTTTACAAAATAAATTAAAAAAGAATTTCCCGTACCGGGAATCGAACCCGAGCCTCCTGGGTGAAAGCCAGGTATCCTAGCCACTAGACCATACGGGATACTGATTGAGTACTCATACGGAGCGGTCCATATTATGCCGTGCGGCCGAGTTTCTCACCTCTAAATTATCGCAGAATTCATGTGACAAATTATCAAGCACGCCTTATCTGCTGTGATTGGCTGTTAAAAAATCATCCAACTAATCACAGCAGATAACCCTTACAATTTCATCAAAAAAGTTTTTCCCGTACCGGGAATCGAACCAGAGCCTCCTGGGTGAAAGCCAGGTATCCTAGCCACTAGACCATACGGGATACTGATGGAGAAGTCATACGGAGCGGTCGTATTATCGCCGCGCGTCAATTACAACTTCTTCGAAGAAAAGATTTCAACGGTCGAACATCTGCGTCTGTATACCTACTTTATTTTATTTGAAAACCACAAGATCTTTATGATAATTTCTCTAAATACGAGAATTTATGTACATATTTTGATAGGTTAACGCAAAATGAGTTATTAAAAAAAAAGATAATTAAAAAAAAACCCGACTGCATAAAAATCGTACTTAAAAGACGTAAACAAGAAGAAAATCATGCTGTGCGACCGCAGCATGATTTTCTTCTTGTTTACGGAGTCGGGCTTTTTGTTTTATTAATTAACTTTTTTTATTTATAACTTTTTAGTATTAGGTACATTTAAACGTATAAGTGTTATATATTTTTGAAATCACCTCTTAAAGCCCTTTATTTTGATAGCCCACACGATGGGTTCGGAAGAAAAATAAATGTTGGTGCCCCACAATATGGCGCCCAAATTTTTGTTTTCCAGTTTTAATGTAGCCAGTGACACTTGCAGGGTTAAGAAGAATCGAATGACGTAAGAATCTTCAAAATTTTCATACCGGTTTGGTCTCTAGAATGCCACATAGGAACATACATACATATTACATAGACTGATAAACACATTAGCCTCCTTCGGCAATCCGGTAAAAAAACGAAAACAGTTCCAATTTCATTAATTTTTCTCATCTCAATCTCATTAACTCATAGAAAGTTTGAAAGCTAATAAATATAAAACCTATTAATGGAGACAAAAACTTAACAGTCCCAGGTGGTCATATAACACATAATGTTACAATAACCAACGGACAGGTCGATCTCCAACTGACATTAATGCAAAACAAAATTTATCCACAATGAAATATTTACAACTTTATTCAGAGATTTAATGATGTGTTTCCTTTAACAACACATAAACGCGTATCTTAGGCATTTTATGATACTTATCAATTTCATATCAGTTAAAATCTCAGTATAAATTTAATTTAGAACGCTTGTTTTAATATATATGTATGCAAATGGAGGGAATAAATTCAACGGGAAAATTATGTGATACTATTTTAAGCGGGTCTTTAGCACCTTATGAAATTTGATACGCGATTGAGAATTCTGCGTTCTCGGTTTCATGCTACTCGGAATGAACGATAAAAAGCGTTGTATTAATAAGCCAGACTACACGACTGACACTGTCTGTAATTAAGTCATTATTTGCAACGGAAATCCTAATTATAGACAGGATGATAATCTAACACTCGCAGTTTAGGATCTATAGCAAAAACATCTGGCTGCTCTGGTTAAAAAAACGGAATATTTTTTTGAAATGGGATGTTCACGATAAGCTGTGTAAAATTTAATATATACTGCCAACTTTGTAGATCTCCTGATTCATACAAATTAATTTATTAATCCTTAAGATTTCTGATTAACTGAAAACTGTCATCACTTTGCGGATACTAATTTTCATTAAAATATCTTTAATTTGAATGTCACGATATATCCATCGTATAGTTATTTTTAAGATGAGAAGTATGTACGATTTCCGTAATTTTATCACTTATATTGTGATCTTTATATACCTTTAGATATCAAAAGGTAACTGCATACTAGTTCTTGGGTGCGACATACTCAGCTAACATTAGTGCATTTTATACCAATGACGTAGGCCGCACAATGTCCCTTCACACAGTTCCTACTGCCGTATCATTGGTGGACGACGATAAATATTTTAGGATACCAGTGTGAATGGACATTGTCGCTTTATATTGTGGAGGTGACCGGGTTTATAGCCGCCATATAGATGGTGCACTTCTTGTATTCGTAGGAGCTCCATTTTCTAAGGATATTCTTGTATTATTAAACGCTACTGTATTATTGAAATTGTTCTGTGGCTTGTTTTAAAGAAAAGGACTCCCTCTGGCTTGCCATGGGTGTCGTTAAAGAAGAAGAGTATTGTGTTTAAAGAAAGGCGGAAGCAGCACAATGTCCTCTAATAAAATACGGTGGCCAGTGTTTTTGCCAAACAATAATGGCAATATTTCATCATAAATAGTGGTTTGTTACGGTCAATTAGGATTGGACCGTAACGGGCTAGTAAGAGGACTATAAGGGAGTAAAAGGAGTAACAAAACTGGCATATTGATACTGTTATTTATTCATCTATCTTGTGCTATATCTTTCAGATCCTTACTTACTGACTCAAGACAAAAGGGTCCTTTAACATGTAGTGTCACTAAACACACAGTATTTTTTAGGTTTTTGAACACATCCATCGTATTAAAATAATTTGACTGGCCATTATCTTCATAGTCTCTATTTTTGTTCAGCACAGTCCACATTCCTTCACAACGTGTGGTTACCCACCTGTAGGAAACAATCCAACCATTTAGCATATATACGCAAAGGCCAAACATAACAATGTTACCAGCCCCCAAAGATGCCCTGGCCATTGTCTACACAATGGTGGCTTTACACCACGTTTATAGACCACCGGATTGTAAACCGCATAACGGGGAAAATGACGATTAGCGGGACGATGAGGAAATTGACGATGACTGTCAACTTAAGAGCATTTTTATTGTAAGTGTTGATAACAAAACGATAAAAGCTACTGAAAACGTTATAGAAGAAATCGCAAAAGAAACATATAAGACTCATTTTAATGACAAATAACAAATAATATACGACTTTAATATGGCTAGATCTTCTAAAATATTAGTGGTAATGTTTAAATGATTCTTAAAATTATATATTATGCGAAAATATACAGAAGATAAGATCTACAACCGAAATATAGTCTCTTTTTATTTCCACTAATTTATCAGTAACAACAACATGTCGTCAAGAATTATTTATGTCTCGTATCTTACATCTAATGGCGTGACAAACATTTCACACTACAACTAATTTAGGTATATATATATATATATATATTTCTGACGTATTTTTCGATATCTTAGTCACAACCTTTACATTACCACTGAGTCACTAACCAAACCACTTTTATGTCTACGATAAGAAATACCTGACCATGATAATACGCCCTTCCCGTGTCTGACCCAAAACCATTAAGAGTAACTTCGCGACTACCGTTCAAAACAAACATGAACCTCATTTTATTACTCCGATAATTAATGCTCGATCAGTTTGAATCGACCGCCAACGCATAGATGTCGGCGTATATCAAAAACCAAATTTAAACAAGGAACATAATAGGCGGTAACAATAGCTGTGGGCATCGACGAGCACCTCAACCTAATACCAATAACTAAAACAGTACACAGCGGCTTGCCTGTTGTCTAAACGCATTTTTCCCCGAAGTAAAGGGTCAATATTTACCCTTTCCATGAGCAGCACAAAGCTTAATGTTTGTCTCGACGTTGCACTTCGGGTCCTGTGTAAACTCGCCCTAACAAATTGTACGTAGTTCTGTAGATCGACAACAATTCAATCTCAGCCTTGTTCCGAAAAGGTTAAGGTCGAATTTGGGAAACGGAAAATCCAGGCGTAGTAAAGACACAAAAAGCATTATATTTTATGTCTATAGTAGCATTTAGTAGCTTAAGGCGATTCTGCGGTTACATTGTGAAGAACTTTATAAGAAAATGGATACATCGCCTCAAGTGCTTTCAAGATAAACTATAACGCAAACTCTGAAGATATAATTATATTGATATAAGACCTAACTCAGGGGACGTTTTTATGAATTACTTATTCCTTTAGACTAGAACTGGTTATTTGATTACGGTACCGCGATGGGTACACTAATGGATTCTTTGAGAGTAGGTATCTGCCTACTAATGCTAGGGTTAGTTAGTACGCAATAAACAAAAATAGAGCTTACTACGCTTAGGTCCTGTTTATATGAATATGTAAATCTACTTAGATATTTACGTTTCATACTAAGATTTTATGCGAGGAATTTATATATGTGAGTTACGCACGCAACCGAAAGAATTTGCTGAGATACAGCACCGCCACATACATTATGAGTCCATTACATTAATATATTGATAAAACATTTTATATCAACCATAGCAGGTATAATAATTATTCGGATAGGGTTTATAAAACAAGAGCTAAAAGCTCTTAAAAACCTTCCATCTCAATTTGTTATAAAAGAACAGGATCACGATGCTACGAATTCAATTTGTTCTCATGCTAATTTAGAAATAAGAGTAAAACATAGAGTGGTATCAGACGGTTATCATACCCCCCAAGTTGTAGGAGCGTTGGGGGAAACAGGTTATTTTGTGCTCCTAAGCGGGTTATAGTAACTACAACACGATTATGATTCCCAGAGGGATAAGCAGGCTACGATTTGTAGCTGTATTTGTGCTCTACTTTGAAGTTTGTGAAGAAACTTCTGTTGATTTGGCAATTCTAGTTGTTTTAAACCTATATATTATGAAAATGCAAATTTATTTATTATAGAGTAAGATAAAACTGCGGTAGCTGATGATGGTGACACTAATAAATTCAGTGTTAGTTGAAAGAAGATAAATATCAGACTTTTTGTAGTTGGAACGAATTCACAAAGTTCTTAGAATCTTAGCAGAATTGTCCAAGTGATTTATATAACCGGGTAGTGACTTCTAGTAATCTTTACAGTATGCATACTAATATCAACAGATTCGGACACTCCTTAAAATTAAAAATGTACTGTAAATTATACAACCAAAAAACATACAACAAATTTTTCAATCCACATTTGGGAGCTCCATCTGTATAGTCTATAACAGCGGCTTGAATATTTATTTGACATGTTTTGATTAAAGCGTTAGATACGGTTAGACAGCCATCCTGCCGATATCGCGAGATGTGAACATCGCATTCAAATAATGTACCGGCTGATAGACAATCTAAGTTGTTAGAAAAAATATGAGATAATAGTGTTTGGTTATGCTGAACAAACGAATTTTAATTTAATAAGAGTGATCTTATTTGAACTACATACAGCCTTATTTATAAAAAGTTTTTAATCGTATTATTAGTTGATGAGCAGATTCTATATTCAAATTCTCCACAGGAATTTGAAATAAGAATCTATACTAATATTATAAAGCTGAAGAGTTTGTTTGTTTGTTTGTTTGTTTGTTTGTTTGAACGCGCTAATCTCAGGAACTACTGGTTGGAATTGAAAAATTCTTTTTGTGTTGGGTAGTCCATTTATCGAGGAAGGTTATAGGCTATATAACATCACGCTACGACCAATAGGAGCGGAGCATCAATGAAAAATGTTCCAAAAACGGGGAAAATTTATTCTTTTTGAGACGCAACGTATTTAGAGTAGGTGGGCTAGCTTGGTAGGTAGCCAGTTGACGGGAGCGAAGCCGCGTGGGACAGCTAGTCTAATATAATAAGTGCTTAAACTAATCATAAAGTTAAAAAGTTTTTATGAATAAGTCCCAAAATGTCTTACGTATTTTTAACGTTGAAAATAGATTAGTCCCGAAATTTTATAATTATACAAATATACACGCAGTAAATGACATTTAAAAATTATCATAACTACTTATTAAGTACGTATTTAAAATGCAAAAGAGACCATTTATAACGATTTGTATTATAATAATACCTACCGTTATAATTAATTAAAATACTCTGTTTTAATTTATAAAACTACATCCAAATTAAGTAGGTTTTCTTAATTATAATTATGTTGATATAATTTAAGGCATATAGTATAATTAATGTTTAGGTAGCTCATATATTGCAAGTTTTTTTACACATCATCAAATTACAAAGCGGAAAATTTAAGCAGTATCTGATTACTTTTTATACGAAAACCTCCCATTTATAGGTGTCCAAACTGCCCATATTTTTTACACTTTTAAACGACACCAATAAAAAACCCATAATATTCAAATCTCGGTAACTGGAAAATAAATCACGTTGTAACATAAAACTAACGGAACTCCATTACACGACAATACTTTTCGAATGGAGACAAAACCATTCGAGACAGCAATTCGCAATCCAGCAGCAATAAACATTTACCAGTTAAAACTTCATTGTTCCACATCACAAAACAAAGGGTTGTCGCGAACATCGTAAACAATAACATAAATACTTGCAGATCTTTCACAAACTAGCACAAAGTCTTTGTTGCTCGCAAACCCTTTGGGAGCTTTCGCAATGACTGATGACTCAGTAACCTATTAACTGGGAACAGTTTGAGAGATATCTAAATATTGACTGTTTCTCTCGCTACTGTTAAATTACTTATCAAACTAGTGTACATACATTTACATGTATCTGAATACATCAAGCCTTTGACATTTGTTTTTGAATTCTCTATTTCTGTCGTTAGAGATTCGAGTCGTTTTCTTAAAGCGCTTAAGGCATGCTTAAGGCCATTAATTTAGTTTCGGCTTTCCACATAAAGCTATAAAACATTCGTTCAAAGCCTAAATTGCCTACAAACGATACAATCTGGAATTGCTACGTTCCCAATTTACGAGTATAGTTGCCTCTCAAAGCATTCTCCGTGCGGAGGAACGGTTGGCATTTTTGTCGAGCACAATATTCTTATGAGTTTCTAAACATGATCATTCCATTTAAATCCGTGCTTCGTCTGTGAATATACTTAATATTTTATTGCGCTATTATTCTTTATAGACGGAATTTAGAATAATTTCGAATGTTTAAAATAGTCCGCCGTAAAATCTAGATAAGTATCAACAGACTCACTAAATTAGGTATTATTGCTATTAAAGATATTTTGATAAAGTTAATTGTTTCTTGTGTTCATAAAACTTCGTCTAATAGGGTGATTCGCAGTTTTTAATTAAACAATGGCAAAGTTATGAGTGTTTTTATTTTCGATGATGCCGATAGCAGATACAGCGCTCTACCCTTGAATAATGATGTTTTTTACCGAATAAGTTGCTATGATATCTACTTAATTTAACTGACAAAAAACTGTAACAAACTTGAGCATGAAATATGTTGAAACTACGAAGGACGTAGAAGTTTCAACAATGTCCGTTGACGTTATAAATGATAGCCAATTAATTTTATTATCATTTACATATTTATTTGTATGCCAAATAGCCTACGACCGGTGAATGATGTTGTCAATTTAGAATTTGAGATGACCATTAAACACTTGGTATTTTTTCTTCTTCAAATCCGTATCGAAATACTATGAAATATTTTGATATTGAAAAAAATCCTTTAAAGGTATTTAGGAGGTTTAATCCGACTTTGTTGTGGCCTCCTAATGGCAACTCAAAAGTGCCGACAATAAACGCACTAACCGACTGTCGGATCAAGCGTCTCCATCAAAATAATGTGTCACATATCCTAATCCCCGAGAGAGTGCCGCCATGAGCTTAATTTTAATAAAACCTCCAATAATTTAACTAGACGAATAAACGGTTAAAATTTCTCGGTGATAAAAGGATTTTTATACAGGTGGTCTTGTTTATATATATGTCCGAAATCTTTACATAACATTATGTTTATTATCATATTAAAACACTTAACCTTAATCTCTATGTCGAAACCAAACCCATCAATGAATGAAGCATCACAAAGACTCCATATGAAGAGCCACGTGACAATTATTCACGTTTTATTTACCATAATTCAATCGTCCGTCGCTTAAATAACATTATCTAAAGGCAGTAAATATCGGCCATTATCGAGGGCCCTTCAAAATTCCACGCGGTGTTTTTGAACGAACGCGAGAGAATGACGCGTCAACTCCATCCACCAAGAAAAATATTGAGACAACAGGCTCGTGGAGTGCCCTCCGCGGCGACATAATGGCTTTTCATTGAATTCCTCTTGCTTTCTTTTGTTTATATCCCATAATGTTTCGATTGGAGCATGATGGAGGGCGGCCGTGATTACTTTAATAACAATGACGACCGGGTACAAAGGACGAGACCACTAAAATTATGTGCGGGGTCGCTCTGTATGGTTCTCATGCCCCTCACGTAAGCACGCCGAACCGGAGCATGCTCGGTGACGTTTACCTGTCCCCACGTAAATATTATCAACACAAAAATAATGAGCCTTTCATAGAAACCCATTAGCTTTATGACTTGATACAAAAATGATAAAGAATTACAGAAATATGTGACTAAAATACGGAAATGTTTTCGTTCAGATTAGATTATCATATTGATAATGAAATTCTGCGAGTCTAAAGAAACAAGCTAAAGATAAACCAAACAAATTAATGCCGAAGGTGTCCCCAATTATGGAGACGTAAGGGTGAAGTCATACCAAACCGCGGTGTATCTATCTGCGAACGTGTCAGGTATTCAGAGACCGTGTTCAGTAAGCATTAGGTATGGAAGCCTCGCCGCAGCGGAAACAAAACGCATTTCTTTACTTATTTTAATATAGAATAAAGGCGTCGCTACTCGTACCCGGCGATATGTATGCGACACAGCAAAGGGACACGCTGTTTGATATGGTTATTACGTCCTTTGTGGAAAGGATAAAGAAGCCGGTGTGAGCGGGCTCTAGGCTCCGCGGTGAGATTTGTCTTCGTGATACGCTAAAATTTAGAAAAAAGGCACTTGACAAGAGGACACACAGTCGGCCTCCTTGGAAATGGTAATGTTTCATAAAAATCGAAACCTGTTTGGGAGATGGCCTTAAGAATAACTAAATTTGGTGTGACTAGACTGGACGCCATTCATCTCTGTGGATGTCATTCAAGACATGATTCATTTCTTGCTAACGCTACGAGAAACAATAGACAGCGACCGTCATTCACTGAATAAACTAAAGTGGAAATAATTTTCGAATCTGGTGAGATTCACAAAAAGCTATTATTCAATCCGGTTTTTGAATTCACAAAGCTTGTTCCCTTAAATCTTGCTGTTTGACGTGTAGTCCTCAAACAATATTCACTTACGTTTACCATTACCACCAGAACGCAACTGCTACCTAAGACGCTTCAAAAGATACATAAGGCATAATGGCTGTTTACTGTCTTCTCCCCGTAGCGAAGCATATTTTATGGGTTTATGTATGAGCGTCCCGGTCCGAGGAGCATAGCTCCAAGCGATTCCGACACGATAATCGCAACACAAGAGGATGTCTTGACATTTCTTTTCTTCGAGGCGATGTGTAGCAGTAAATAAGCCGGCATGGACATCAGTACTGGGCTGACACCGTGCTATTATATTGTTTGCGTAATTGCACCCACGAACTGGAACACTTAGCGTATCCAGCCTGAGATGCTAATGCATGCGAAGCGGACGCAAATCACTCGTGTGAGAAATTATTATTATACGTAGCATTAATAAATTTTACAAATATTATCATAACTTGGAAAAATTAATGAAAGCTACGCATTAGGTGATTATGCAATTGTTTAAGATGCAAATATGAGGGCTCTTATACCGATATACGGAATCTGAATGTATGCTCAAGCATTGTCGTTCTCATATACAAACAAAGGTTTGGAATAAACTTAATGAAGCGTCGAAAGTCAACAGGGAAAGCAAACCTCGGTAATATTTGGAAAACATCTTTATGATAATACGACTTAGGCTCTCTTTTATTTTTCTTGAACCATACTGTTTGACTACGTGCTGAAAGCGTAGGGACTTAAAAATAGGATCAAGAGAGGCTAACTGTAAGATATGTGTTCTTGGAAACAGTCACGCACTGGGGGAAATATCCACGTTTGTCGTTAGACTTTTGTATGTGACCCCAGAAGTAAGTCTAATGTAGCTAGGCAGTTTGCTGTAACAGCACTTACAATATTTCCTTCATAACAAAGGGACAATTTGCACGGATACAAATTTTGAAGATAGTTTACAACTAGGCAAAAAGGGTTGTTAGGAGATTTATGATTTAGCAATTCCTACAATAGTAAGAATGGACTTCCCATGCATTGCTATGACTCAAAGCAAGACAGAATCCCGAAAAATCGTAAAGGATTTCTGAAATACGCAGAAAGATATAAACTTCAAAATACGCACCAAATTCTTGTAAAACCAAATACATCACAATGAACACCGCATATCACCTGACCCTGTTCTAAACAGGAATTGTAGCGTTCTGTATCTAATCTTGACATCGGCGGATGTTTCCTCCAGCGTAAGTTACGTACTTACGTTAGCACCTCTGTTCCTTGCGTTGTCAATTCGCAATGAATCTCCCCGAGTCGAACCCCATCGCTCTTTATCAGCTAGATCTGAAACGCCGCATACCTGATCGCTGGAGATATGAGGCTGCGGTTGAGAGACCGCAATTTGAATATTACATCCTATATTATCTTGCAGATTTAAATGTTATTGTTATTCTGGTTCTGTGTTATTAAGCGGTTGAGCTTCTAAGGGCTCTTTCTCAGATTGCTGTCTTGGTTAAGAGGTTTGTTGAATCAAAAGTGAAGCTTCAATGGATGTGCGTAGGTTAGTTATTTATTTCGGTTCCAACTGTATGTATTGTAAGCTTTAGGTACAAACTCAATCGACCAGCAATCGGTTATGTGTATATGTGCATAGTCCACCAAACTGTCGTTTTGCCTTAAAACAACAGTTGTATCATTGTTGACACACAAAAACAGTTAGTTGATCGTTTGCGTTTGCTGCAATGCAGGATGACAATGTTTGACAAAATCTTAAGTGTCAATTTAGACAAATTGCACGGATGTCGCAACTTTGAAACAGAATCCCGTTACTGTAATAGCGTAGGTTTATCGTGCTTTCTACACCGTAGTCGGCAAACACAAAAAGGTGAATCACACAGGCGTTAAAACATTCCATTTGCTAATATTTGCCTTTTCGATTTTCCACTTTTTACTACTTTCTGAGCACAATGCAATTTTTAGGCGTTCCCAAAGCGCCGACTTTTATTGGGGACCGTTAACATAAAATTAGAAATCAACGGTACTGAAGGGTTCGCAAAAAGAGTTGCAAATAAAACAATAAAGACTTTCGAATCTGCGGGGACAACAATTGTTGTTGTGACTCGAGGAACCGTTAGTCAGGCAAAGGGCTCATTTTATTGCAGCACATAAACAGTTTGCAAGGTTCTTCTAAAAATTGAGACTTCGCCAATTAAAGACAAAAGGTGTAACGGTCTGTCGGCATACATACACAAAGAAATGTTTACGGCATAAAGGGATTAAAGTTCCGTTGCAGGTACCCAGGAGCCAAAGAGGTAAATACATATTCTTGTTTATTGTTTTTGACAATATTTAGCAGACAAGAAGCAAAATTGCAGTAATAAATTGACCGTAGAAAAAACCCAGGGTCGGTTATATTCAATCATAACTTTTTAGTGAGCACAGGCGCATATCAATTTTATTGATGCTTAATTGTACCTACGTATCATCCCGGGATGAGAATACGGACGTATAGTAATGTACAATTGCACCGCACTCACAATTAATTTCATCCGAAAGGATCGTCAGTATTTATTTATTTGATATAATTACTATCAAGCCAGTCGTCATAAAATCAATAATCACACACCACTTCGGTTTTACGACATCTGTTTTATTATCTGGTTTTATTCGTTTTGATGAACTGAATATATTTTAAAGACCTTTACAAGCAGTTATGGCGTTTGCAAAAGCAATTACTAAACCAATATCAAATAATCAATTTTTGAAATTAATTGTTTGTAATTTTATTATTTTGAAATACAAACAACCTGATAAATAAATTGAAGGGTAAAATGTATCTCTAGGTAAAGCGAGGTTGTCCAAAGAAAATGATTCAATACCAATATACAATATTGTTAAACGTCAAGAGTTAATTGTTCCACGCACAGAGCGAACTATTTCAAACAGAATAAACCTCTCTTACAGTGCTCCATATAAACACATGGTTTTATGCATGACAACGAAATTTACTGTTGTGAAGATCGCTAAAGCCTCTGACAATGAAGTACATTGTCATGCGCTTAAAGCACGTCCGAGTGAGGCGCTGTGAGTGACAGGCAAATAAAAGTAGACAAAGGGACCATCGCGCGCCGGCGACGTGGACCGTGGACGCTCTTCAGTCTTGAGTCACACTGGAAACATCCTTCGAGCGATTCTCACACTTTCCCTTCTCCAATAAGACCGAACTAAAAATGAAATCAGGTATACTTGCAAGTTTGATTAAAATCACTCTTAAAACAAGTATGCCGTGTAACAATGAACAATACTTCATAGTTTCCGAGTCGAAAGCCAATACTAATACCATACTAAATGTCCGGCCGTGAGTTCCCAGATGTAGTGAGCTTTTCTATAGCACGGTGCGGCGAGAGGGGGGGCTGGACCACCAGCGCTGCGCCCGCGCGCCCGATCCGCCGCATAATTACTGTGTACAGATACACACACACACCCGGCCACTGGCCGCACACCTATCGATAAAACATTAAATTAAATTTTATCTGCCTTGTAAATTTCGTGGGCACTGATTGAGTTTTCGGAGTGTACACTTGACTTTAACTTGTCGGGAATCAGACTCGAAAACAGAGCGCGTTCTCCGGTAGCCATATTAAATTCGGATGCGGTCGCACTGGGCAGTTTTACGAGTACCTCGTATAGCATATATTCTTATTGATGATGATAATCGTGATATAGAGTCGAAAAATTCACCTCAATCTCTATAAAATCTCCATAGGCATGCGACCTTTTAACTCCACACACATATGGAGCTATTGTCAAAACTTAGGTCACGTAACGTGTAGGAGCGATATATTCGCATTCTTTGCGTTTTTGTCGTTCCAATCAAAAATGGCTTCTATATTTGTTCAGTGAAATGTCAAAATATGTCGTGAGAATGTTACGAGGCGTATGATGGCGCAGGCGCATCGTGTCGGACCGGTCACGCGAACGCTACACTTGTACCAGTACCTTCACTCCTACTCTGCACTGTTTGCGAAATAAGAATTTCAGCCTCAGGGAGATTGAAGGCTCTTCTTATGGAATTTTAAGTTGGAAAATCATCCGTCCAGTTTTGTTGATTTATGTACTGGGAAACATAAAAAGTGGCTTATCTCTTAAGACACTGCAAAAATCTGTCAGACAACTATCACTTTTAAATCCTGGCACTTAAAAAACTAAACTATTTTTCCGGATAGGGTTTGAAGGAATTCTTGGTGATGAGTGTGAAATTCCTCTCCATAACGTGAAACCATCACTCTACAATATTCGACAGCCGATAATACGAGACTGATTATTACGATCTAAATGTTTATTAATAACCTCTACAACAAAGCAGTTAATCGAGATCCTAAGCTCCAAAGTAAATAGAAGCCTGACCCCGTTTACTACAGCGCGGCAAGTTTTATAGACGACCTAAGACCCGCGACAAACATGGCATAGCTTTGATAAAACACAGAACATTAAGCAATCAATGAACAAAACGAACCTTATTGCAAAGGTTAGTACTTAGTACACAAAACGTTAATAAAACACAAAGTTATAGTTCCAACCACTGATGCGAGGTTAACAAACGATGATGATAGAGGACCGTCGCACATAACTCTCGATTTGAACGATAATCGATGATTCATAATTGAGACTTCGAACAGTTCTAAATCAATAGATAACTATGAAACATGATCTCATAATTACTGGCGAGCTAACGTCGGTACAAAACCAACAAAGCAAACGGGAAGACTGTAACTCAACCACCCATCTGTGGAGGCGACCCAGTAATGGCCATCTAAATCACTGGACATAATCGCAACAGTGATTTTAAACAGAGGTCACGAACTCCTATTGGACAATATTTATGAAGACAAAAAAGGTTGGCCCCTCTGGATGCCATTTATTACAGAGCACTTTTTTGTCAATTATACTGTCACGTCACACACCAAATTTCTGTACAGCATCTCCGTTTGTTTTTGTCTCGACCCGATCGATCGATATATGAAGGCTTTATACGAATATGGCCCGATCGACTTACGAATAAAAGGAACAACGAAAAAAGCTCGGCGTCCTTTTAGACGTGGAGGTTTGGTATCTAAGCGACGTGTCTAAAAACACATTAAGTAGATAATGCTGACAGTGGTTTACACATAAATTGTATAGAGAGCCGAGTCTCGGGCTCGAGTCTCGCCCTGGATCACGAGGCTACTACAAATGACTGCGTATCCTTATCAGGTAGCGCCGATGCCCGCGGTGAAATATTTTTATAGCGTTTAGATGCAGGCGGCTTCCGTGTCTTTCAAACTGACCGCCCGATCTAGTTACATGTTCCTATTACGACGGTTTATGGTTCATATCTCATAGAAACATTACATCAACGACATTTCACAACATCTTGGCGACGTATCGCGATAGCTCGAGCCGCTCCACAGTTTAAGGATCCATAAATATTTGTTTTAAATTGAACGATGTCGAATATAAATTCCGTTACGGATTTATTTTTAATTGGAGTAGAGTGTGCGCTCCTTTTATACTCTGCGTGTCTCGTTTCAATAAAATTGATCGTAATCTCGCTCGTGTGTTTTATCTACAAAGTCAGTTTTTGAGCTGCATACCGTGGCTACAATAAATCGATGTTCATTACAGAAATCGCCGTAAAATACCTGAGCGATTCGACATCGATGCGAGGGATGCGCGGGCGGCGAGTGGCTCGCGAGCATGGTGCGAGGCAGTGTGCGTGCGAGCACCACACCTCGGCGTACGGCGGTGTCGGGAACAGGTAGTGTTGTGTATAAACAAATAACAAAATCGACTTGTCTTACAGAGCTCGCCAAGGTCGGGCTGGCCTGCCCGCGCCGAGCCGACCGACCCGCCACGCCGCGCCGCCGCGCCTCGCCGTCCATCCACAGCCCACTTTTATACTTTTTTTCTTTCTTCAAAAGCCCTTATTTATTGTGATGGCTGAGTATTTGGGCGCACAGTTTGTATAAGCAATCAATTTTATTCATTTAGACGGAGCAAGTTCTCATCTACAAATAAATAAGTGAGTATAAAAATATTGTTGCTGCCGACCGGGCGACCAGGTTCTTGAGTCATCGAGTGTAAGCAATTACATAAGCAAGCGGATCCGAAAAATATTTGTATTGACCAGATCCAATATAATCGAATAGCGTAAAAAACACACATCCGCTAAACAAAACTAAACTTAACGGTGATCACCTAACAAATGGTGGGGAACGTGTCCGTGAAATCGATATCTCAAACGTTTGATTCTTCGATCGATTTCGTGATGAATGGTGGGTGATATTCGATACTCGATCGATTAGTGAATGGTGGCGGAAGTGCGAGCGTGGTTGGAGTAGAACGTAAGCCACGGGGCCCCACGATCCTAGACTGTGACAAATCGCTGCGTGCCATCACTCCTTCTAATCGTTCTGCTTTGCGTCCACAATAATACTGATTTAATTCAATTAACGCTTCAATGCACTCTTGCCATGCGAACGGATTTATGGGAACAAAAAAGCGATAATGCTTTACTTCGGTTGATCAGGAAGATGCCTGATTAATTATGAAGTAATTTTGCTGTTTTATGTAAGACTCTGAAATCTAATTATCTACCAAAAAGTTAAAGACAACATTTGGCTGCAGTTCATTATTATGTATGTAAGGTACTTTTCCTTTCTCATACCAACACCTGCTACGGGTGTTTTAAAACTTTTTAACAAAATATTAAATCGAATACCAAAACAAAACACTCCATGGCGAAAAATACTTTCTTTTCCGAAGTCGGTGTCTTTGGTGGGTATTGTTTTTCGTTTATCGACACCAACTTCGGCAAATAAAGTTACTAGTGTTTTATTTTGGAAGTCGGTAAATTTTTTTTACAGGGTAATATAACTTTTACCATGAAAATAAACTAAATTACCTTAGATATGGCACACCTCCTTGTATGCCCTTCATGCCCGACCTGCACCTTACGGGATTTGAACGTAGCAAATGATAGAGCTGTCCGAGTAGCTACATACTGGTCAGACAAAATCTGAATGGCTGGTATAGTTTGAGTTAATCGACACGAAAGAAGAGACCATGAAAATCATTTAGCCAAAGTAAATCTCATGACGATTTCAATACGCCCAAACACGACTAGGATACATAGTTTTATTTCGGAGTTCCAGTGCCTTCCAGTGGCTTCATCATCAGATCAGTTCGATAGTACCATCAGTATCATTTATTTATAAGTATTTGCTTCATCATAGTCGGTTAACTATTCGAGATATATCTTATACACCTACCCGTGACATACTTATCATTAAGGAGTTCCACCATCTGTGGTCTTCTTCTTCAGTTCCACTTCACCAAATGATATTTCCTGGGTTCAAAAAATTGCATTATTGATGAAAATACCAAAATGTATGCCGATAATATTTGAGGAGTTCCCTCGATTTTTATGGGATCCTATCATCGGATCTGGACCTGATGACCATGGGACCACTTGGGAAGTAAACCCTTTCAAACAAAAGAAGATTTTTCCAAATCCAGGCGTCTTTGAGTAATCGGGGGCCATACATAAAAAATAACCGACGACTTAAGAAACCCCTCTTTTTTTTAAATTCAGTAAACAAAGCCAGAAAGTTATGGCCTTTCTGTATGGCAGCCAGCCATCAAGCAATTACCTATAAAGGGGGAAAGTAGGACTAGCCCACCGATGGATGATAACATGCAATAAAAAATCAGCTTACAAGTTCTTTGGAACAAAACTCGTAGACACCGAGGTGACACGACAAAGATAGAATTACACACTACTAACAATAAATGTAGCGCTATTTTCCCATACACTTCACTTTATAAATTCTTAGAACCATGTGCCGTATTGTAGACAATTAATGCACAATATAACTAGTTATTATATACCTATTTTAACGAGAAAGTTTTAATATTTGGACCGAATACCTATTTAGTTTAAACAAAAATAACAGTTGTTTCATTTTTAGGGTTCCGTACACGAAAGGACCAAACGGAACCCTAAAAATGCCGCCATTCACGTGTCCGTCGTCTGTCACACGGGTTTTACAGACAAACGGTTGGACCTACAGTCTGCAAATATTAATAGTATCTTGTTGACCCAAAGCCATACAAATTGTCAAAAAATATATTAAAATGTTTTTAAGGGGGGCGGGAAAAAAATGTTTGACCTACCCCAACAAGTTGGATATCGTTGTTTAGAACTCGTTGAATAGATGAATACGTTCTTTTTGTTTTAAAAAATATTGGCAAACAAAGGAATGAATGCGAAGCCACCAAAGTCAGCGTTTTTTTACAAAATTCTGTGCCGAAGAAATTTTTAATTTCCCATCGACCTATGAACTTGAAATGAGGTGATAATGTTTATTATTACGTATATTTTACTAACAAATACCAATATATTAATAAATCTTTTTTTTTAAATGCCGTAATTTTTCTACTACAACCAACTTAATTTTGCGGTTTGGTAACCCTAAATGTGCGAAGTCCAACACGCACTCAGCCGGTTTTTGTATCGAGTCACTGTCGTAAGCATTTTTTCAAACATTTTCAGGGCTACAAATGTGTAAGAATAGCACCCAGAAGTCATTGAGTATAAGTTACTTTCTTCGTTACAGCAATTAAACCTGGAAAATATTTTTATATACTATTTCTTTTGTATCACTTCCCTCTGCTCTGAAATAATTTGAGTCCTCAAATGACGATGGTCATATTTATGATCAAGAAAAAGGCCTTCGGTATTTGGTGATCTTCATTGCTGAGAATCATGAATGAGCTGAAACTATCTGTGTTAATTTTACATAGCTTTATACTCAATTTGACAATAGTGTTCAATATTTAGCTAGAAATCTATATACATCCAAGGTTCTTGGTCCTACCTCAACAATTGCAATAGTCGACTACACAGTAGCAATAGATATGTGCCACATTCCAGCACCGTCTGACGTTTAAACAACATTGAAATAAGTAATTATACCTTCAATTCCTCAGTTACATTCTTCAAACAGAAACAATGTGTTACACTCAAAGTGGTTTACTTATAATAAGCGACGACAGGAAGAAACCGTACCCGACAATTTTCCACAATTATCATATTCTCGAAATTGCCTCTAATGTCAAGAATTTCATCACGAGCCTCCTTGTTAGCGACAAAAAACGTCAAGAAGTTACAAGACAGTAGCTCGTATTAGAAGCTGTCAAAAAAAAGTATGTAAATCGATCCGAGACACGCAACGGCTCGCATGTGTAACTGTATCAAGTTCTTAGGGGCTTTTTTCGAAGTTTGTATTCCGGTAGCGTTAAAATAGTTGGTATGCTACGTAAATGTTAAGTCTACGGGTTTTTCAATGAATATGGACGTGTTGAATTCATTAAGAGCGGTTTTAGAAGTCCGGCTCTTAATATAATGGGTGCTAGGCAGTCTGTCGTTAAAGGAGAATTGGTGGGCCAGTGGTAACAGCTGTGACTTACAAGTTGTAGGTCGTGGGTTCGAACCCAGGCTTACTTTGTGTAAATTATTTCATCACCACTGCTCTCAAAACGGTGAAGGAAAACATCGTGAGGCAACCGGCATATCCTAGAACCAAAAATTTGAAGACAGCCACCAACACGCACTGGGCCCACGCGTGGTGTATTACTGCCCATTCCCTCTCACAGAGAAGAGGCCCGCACGCGTAACGGACCAAATGGGAGACCAGTGGAAAAGGGAGTTTATCTATCCTATCTTATCAAATTTGTCTTTAATACAAATCATATATTTTAATCACAATCGGGCAAAACTTCGAATGCTGGACTTTTGCACCTGGAAACTGTAACGGTAAAATAAATTATTGGTACAACTATAGACCCAATAAAGTACCTCACCGAAAACCTAACAATGCAGCTGATCTTCATCATTCAGGTCAAATAGTACGGGTCAAGTAAAGAGAACGGGACGAGCCCGAGCGGAACTTTGAAGGCAACGGATTACTAACTAACAACTTGTCATTACCTCTGTGAATCTCCGATCTTTGCCCTTATAAGTTACTCAGTTGCGGTTCCAAGACCTCATAATGCACGTTTTGGAAATCTGCCAACACAAAAGGAAGCAAAGCTCATATTTGCATAATTCCAACTTAAAAAGACATTACGCATTATATTCGCCTTTTACAGAATTCCTTGCATTACTTCGCCTGGTTAATATATGCAGCTAGACGCTGAGATCACCGCCTCCGTTCCCAAGCTAAGCCTTGACACATATCATCCGACAACAATGAGCAAGAACATTGTAAACGTCAATTACAGCATTACTCGTGTATCGCTGACTCAATCGTAGGCACATGCGGCATCGAACAGGGGACATGGTGCGCCGCTTATGAGAACACAATTACAATCCATTATATTCGCCTGAGACCTTTTAGGGCCGAGCTAACCAGCTAACCGGATCGCAGGGCAATGCGTAGCAGTCGGCAGACGAGGAACACAAGAGTCCGTGTCGAGGCAGACCTGGGGCACAACATTATGTCCCCCATCTCGTATTGTTTGTCACTCAGACGGATTTCACGGCGACAAATGGCCTCAGAGATCCAGGATAAACACGCCACAGCACAATGCCTCTCGTATAAAATTAAAACAACTCCAACTTAATAAGAGTTTAGTGAGCTAGTTATAAAGGCAATTTTCTAAACGACTGCTTGTACGGCTTCATCCTATACGTTTGTTCGTCTTGAACGGCAGCAGAATAGTTCATTGTGGATACTTTAATGAATGTCGGATAAAAAAACGTGTGGGTGGAAACTTTCGTTCTTACAATCAACATGTGTATTGCTAATGATCATTATTTCGACAGTTTTGTTTATATATTCGAAAGTGAACCAAACACGTTCGCCCATCAAAATTAAACCGCGAACGTAAAAGTGTATCAAATTGCAAAGAGCTCATCATTATAATGTTCGGAACGAGAATATTGCGATGTTCGAGTGAAATCATGTAAGTTGGCAATTGCTACCGTTGCTATTAATGTCTGTGCTAAACATTTATGTATTCGGAATGGCCTTTTTCGTGTCACCCTACACTCATTATGCAATAAACAGTGACGATTTGCAACCTAAAGGGCAAGCGAGTGCGTACGAAATTGCGTCCAATTTTCCTCTCTCACACAATTGTAGGATTAGAGTAAAATTTATATGTCTGGCTTTTTCAAATTAGAGCTCTGGGCTTAATACCGTCTGAGGACTAGCAGCCATTCCATTTGTCGCCTAACCCAGGGCTATCGTAACAATAGGACTTTACCTTTAGCTTGGTGGGCTTAAGTAGACTCAGGCTAACTTTAACACCATCTTCGTAGAATTATTTGTTGCTGACTTTTTGCGTGGAGCGTGTGACTGCTTTTGTTTGGCAGTGGCACGCATCCTTCTATTCTCTGAAAGTGAAATGTAAGTTAAAATCATACAAGGATAAGTGTTGTTTTTCTTATTTGCAGCTTTGAAATAAGATGATATGTAGATATGTAAAGTCACTAGTTCTCTATAAGGCATTTCATTCACGCTACGTTCAACCTCAGTCTGTTTCCTCATTTCGTCACTATCTATTTCATCCGCTATGTTTTCCTCAATTTATATTCACTCACTTTGAATAAACATTCTTCTTATGTAACGTACACCTTAGTAAAGTCAACAAAACCATCATAAATTAGTGCAGATCTTGGCAGATAAAGAACATATACATGACATTAAGAGGCTGATAACCTTTATTCAAACCGTATAATTATTGGAGATACCATTTGCCGAGACTACTAATGTTTAAGTACGGACGTGTGGTGGTCAGGGGAAAATGGACCTTGGTGGTATATAATAAGAGTGAAATGTGTGTTGTGGAGGGCCGGGGTCCGTCAAGGCACTGCTGGCACGTAGCCTGCGTCGCCGCCACGAATTGGTCTATAATTAAGAAATAAGTTGAGATACGGTTTTTAGCTGACTTTTTACAAAGCATCTTACGGGCCAACGCAATTAACCCGCCTTGTAAATTGAATGTTTGCTTTATAGTGATTAGTAATTAACTTTTAAGTTTTTATAAGAAGTAGGTACTTATAAGAAGCGTGCACGACCGCATTGATCTTATTGATGCTGATTTTGTTTTGTTTATAGCGCGCAACTCAATTTTGTACCCGGGGTATTAATTTAACCCGATCTTTGTTTGTTTTTGTCGTAATTATAGTACGCTCAGCTACTCAAGTATTAAAATTACACACCGTTCGTGGTATGAAAGATGATCGATACTTTCCTTCGACAATATAGACATTTAAGTATTTTTTATAAGTATCGCATTATTCATACTTAGTACCTATATCATTTATTTCACTATTGTATGCAGTTTTACTCCTTTTAAGATTACTAAACTAATACATACTCGTATAATAAAAGAAAGGAGACCGCTAATTTGAACACACATTCTGCTGATTATAATAGGCATCACTTTCGACCTAACATATTATATTTAAATGGAATAGTCAAAACAGGAGGAACATCGTGACGAAACCGGCATCTCCTCGAACTGTCAATTCGAAGACATGTAACCTCTATCAAACTCGCACTGCGTCCGCGTCCTAGATTATATAACCCATTCTCTCTCACAGAGAAGAGGCTTGTATCTCAGCAGTATTTACATTATAGGTTGATTATGCTTCATCATTCCTCATCATTCCAGCCGAAAGACGTCCACTGCTGGACTTAAGCTTCCCCCAAGAGTCGCCACACTGATCGATTCTGTGCGTTTCGCATCCACCGGACTCCCGCAGCCTTGACTAGGTCGTCGCTCCACCTAGAGGTACGGCATCTTCCGTTATGCGGCCGCCACTCTGCAACTTTTCGGCCCAGCGGTCATCCGTTCTGCGAGTAATGTACCTTGCCCACTGCCACTTGAGTTTATCAATTCGTCGGGCTATGTCGGTAACCTTGGTTCTCTTGCAGATGCCTTCATTTCTGATTAGATCACGCAAGGAAACTCTGAGCTTAGCTCTCTCCGTTGCCCTTTGGGTGACTTTAAGCCTTTTGATAAGGCCCATTTTGAGCGACCACGTCTTTGTCCCGTAAGTAATCACTGGCAACACACACTGGGCATAGAATTTCGTCTTGAGACACCGTGGTAAGTTGGACGAGAAGGATTTTTTTGTTATTTACTGGGGGAAACCTTCAAAAGGCGCCTGGACTTTTGGGAAAACCAGGGAATTTATGATTTTAACCTCACTAAAACCACCCCGGTGATCACCGTCCCAGGTAAACATAATCTTCCACAACTTCGAGTGAAGAGATGACGCTGATTCAAACTTCAAAGTTTTACAACTTTATAAATCTACCTGGGAATACCTTCTTGTTTTTAGTGTTGAGAAATTGCTAATGCATACGGCGCTACCACGGGGAGATAGCACAGAACTATGTGGGACTCGAACCCGCTAAAACTCCACGGCGTCCTCCTGTGCCGCTTATGTGGGAACGCGGGCACGCGTTAGCATTCACCGCGAACCCGCCGCGGCTGTCCGTCACCGGACCCTCCTCGGGGGGTACCCTCCATCACCGGCGCACCAGAACACACTGTACGCCGTGACCACCCCAGGGACCATACCAACACATGAGTGCCAGACGACCCCGTATATGGCACCCTTGGTCCCCCTGTGACGGGTCAGGTCAGTGGCCCCGCCACCTACCACTTTTCGGCCTCAGGGGATAGGGACATCTCCTGTGGAACCACGGCGTCCAACATCAGACGGTGGTGACCCCGTCCAGGCCGCGGAAGGTAGGGAGAGCGGCGCACCGTAATACCGTCACTCCTCTCCCGCCGTGGCCTCCAACCCTCAGCCGCGGTTTCGTATGGGACCTACTTGTTGGCTGCTACATCGTCGGCTTAATCGGCAAAAGTCCTAACGAGCGGCCCCTCCTCGGATTTCTCTTCGCTTCACCGTGGCCTGTGGATGACCAGGCCACGGTTACTGAGCCCCCCCACCTCGACAAAGCGGGAACCCACCGGGGGCACCGGGGAATACCTAATGAATAACCTAGGCTAAGCTAATACGGATGAAATCATAACACGGCACTAAGGCACCATTTATCCATAAACACTGATAAAATACTTGGAGTACCTACTTCAGGCCAGATAACCTAATCACTTCCTGAGCTACACGGATGATGAGTAACTTTGATATCTGATAAAAGATAGCATCATTAACATTTCGCAAAATTGTTGGAAAATTAGTACAAGGTTTGTAATTGTATTATGCATTGATGCATTCTAATCAAGAAGGTAAGTCTCATATGATTTGCAACAAGGCTGAGGAACAGGCCACTAAGTAATAAAACAACTGTATAGTCGTATGGATAATATTATGATCAAACAGGGAAAGCTTCCTTCGAAACTTAGTCAAACATTAGCCAAAGAATAGAATCGATAGAACCCGGAATAAGCAACTGTGAAGATGACAGGTTTCTTCATCAGACAGAGGATGTTTCTCGCTGCATTCGATACTTGATAGTTATCACAAGTATATGCCGAACAGTCTCTAATGGTCTTTATTATTGATAGGTTGGTTGGATGGATGGCAACGAATTGCTAGATTCAATAATCTTTCACTTTCACTGGTACAGAATATTAATTTATTACAGATAAAACATGTTAAGCGCATGTAGCACCTTACACCTACTACCTACCTCTCCCAACAGGCAGAGGGCATATGAAATTTCTTTATAACAGATTAAAAATATAACAGATAAAAATAAATAGTATAAACTTTGTGTTGCCATAAACAGAGGCGACTTTTAGAATTTCGGCTGTCTTCCTTCTGGTGTCAATATAATATTACCGCACTGAATTTTACATGAGCCTATAACCCAGCCTAAACTTATCTAGCCTACGTTGTCGTTAACATCCTCAATAAACAACCAACTGCAACAAAAACAGCCACTCCATATTCTCCAAGTCGTGATAGATCGACAGGAAATCAAAACATTGTAAAAGAAGCGATACCCGCACATAACCATGCATATTTCATAGTCAACAATATCACGAAACACATAACATATCCCAGTTTCAATATTCGATCAATTAGCAATAAACCATTTCGTCGTAGGGCGGTCGCAATCCTGCATAAATTCAATTAGAGCAACCTCAGTGCCGGGCCACAATTCCCACTGCCTTTCGAGACATAACTATATGGAATAATTGATCGGTCGACGATGAAACCCGGGAAACCCTTTAGGAATTGATATCGGAAATTATTGTCTCTTGCGCGTGATATGAGTATATTTATTTGCAGTAAATTATTTGGTTTATGAGGCATCGCCTTGCCTGACCCGGTAGCGTTATGGCTTGTTGATATAGCATACGATCCCACTTCGAAAATCGGCTTGTGTTATTGTTTTTTTTTACCCTTAATTTTCATGAATGATACTTGATAGATAGTACAATAAATTTATGCACGGTTGCCTGAAAATATCTAGCCGCAATGAGGGCTAACATTTTTGTGCTTACCAGTTGACGCCATTGGCGATTAAGGTCTTTAAATATAGCTGTTAGATTTGTTAACGCACGGAAGCAAAAAATTAATTAAAATCATTTCTAATGCCATAGAAGATAGCGATTGAATAAAAATCGAGTATGTCACAGTTTTGCGCAGCCCCTTTTTTTCGAAAAAACGGAGGGTAACATTTTCCTAAAACATAAAACTCTATTAAAGCAGTTGTTGGTAAATCCCGTACTTCACAAAAAAGAAAACAATAAAAAAATGTAAATAAACTCGGGCTAAAAGTCAAAAACTTTAAAATTTTACATTTTGTAGACCTTACTCTGCACCAGCCTCCCTAGCGGAAAATTTAAATTTATGTTTCATAGTTAAACCCCAATACACAACTCTTTCAAGTGAATCCAATGTCATTTGAAAGAAAGTGGTGTACAGAATAGGAATAAATAAGACAGAATTGTGGGTTGCCACTTTACCTGCTAAACCTGGCAACCCATTAATGGCGGCTAACTGAGAGCTAGATACATACGCACCCACGATACAGGAGAAATTCCTAGTGTAGGACAAACTTAAAAAATCTAAAAACTAGTTGCGGCTAACTAGACGCGGCCAGGCAACTCTGCAGTAAAAAATCAAGTTTTATTAAAACAAAATACCTACAGATTTTGCAGTGGGATCTCGGGTTAATATGGTTTATTTCTGTGGGTTTATTGAAATCGAATGGTAACCTGTTTTACATTGAGGAAGTGTGCAGTAAACTTAAGTTAGTCTATCATCATATTAGGTCGTAAATATTCTATTGTTGAACTAGTCCTCCTATAAACCGTTATAACGATCAGTTCAAGCTGAATATTGGCATGATCGGTACACTTTGGTGCATGGTGTAATGGTGTTGCAACACACTGAGCTGTTGCTAATATCACTTGCAAATCATCTCTTATATCTTGGAAACGTTCCGGGACATCCTACTTGCTATCGATAAAATCTTCTTCTGTTCTCATAAATAGAACATCATCATCAATGGTTTCAACCTGTCAATTGTGACTGAGTACTGTAGTATTTTTTTTTCATTATCATTATCACATTGGGACTCAGGCCTCCTCTCTTTGACAGGGAATGGGCCGTAATCCACCACGCGGGCCCAGTGTGGTTTGTTGGATGATTACTTGCTATCGATAAAATCTTCTTCTGTTCTCATAAATAGAACATCATCATCAATGGTTTCAACCTGTCAATTGTGACTGAGTACTGTAGTAATTTTTTTTCATTATCATTATCACATTGGGACACAGGCCTCCTCTCTTTGACAGGGAATGGGCCGTAATCCACCACGCGGGCCTAGTGCGGGTTGTTGGATGTCACATGACTTCGAATTTTTGTTTCTAGGATATGCCTTCTCACTATGTTTTAATGCCTCGTTTTGAGAGCAGTGGTGATGAAATAACGATCGCAGTTATTGCCTTAACACATATAATGACAGCTCTAGCTTTAGCTCTCTGGAATTTCACATTTTGAAAAGGTAGATGTTCCGCCCCTTTTTACTGAACTATCTAGATGAACAATATAACTGACTGACCTAAATTCACAGGTGGTATTAAATCCCCATATTATTGAACACAATTCAATACACGTATAAAATTTTATTGCATTCATACTGCACCAGAATTAAAGATCACAATATTGCCCAAGTCGTGTGCTCGTGAACATTACAGGATCGCACGCGCCGCCAACACACGCATTGCATTAATCAGATTCGCTGATAACACTCATGTTAATATTGTATTCATTGGACGTATTGCACTGCACTGGGATTTCCTTTGGTTTTTCTTCGGAAAGAGTGACGTCATCGGAAGGATGTCACACCTTTTTTTCTAGTTGAGCAACTTTAAAATTTGATTGATTGTATGCTGGAAATGTGCTTGTGTTTTGTATGTTGTATGGACCATCCTGGTGGCTTGTCTATTTTAGTTACTTTCATAGTCTTACGGTATCTTACTATGGGGAAGAGCTGCAGACATTGAGTCCATTTTTATTCTGCAGAAACGAGCCATCAGAGCGATATGCAATCTTCGCCGGCTCGATTCTCTAAGGATTAAAGGACATTAACATCATGACGGTACCTTGTCAATATATTTATGAAAACATCGTGTACCTACGTGAGAAAGAATTTACATATTTTAGTAAAAACGGCGACAGACATAATTATGTTACTTGAAATAGGGACCATATTAGTTCAATCAGTTTTTAGACTGGCTAAATTAGCCTTATATTTCATGGAGTACCGTATTAAATGTTAGTAGTAGTTTAGTTGAAATAAAAATGTTTTGATTTTGTACTCAAAACTTTCCTTTCAAACAAAGACGAAGAAGGACTGTTTCCGATCCTGAAGGTACAATCACAGTTTATAAGACTCAAGAGATTTCCCATACAATCGCAACTATAAGACCTGGAAATGAATCTGAAGACATCACACTGTGGGTCTATGTTTACAACCGTTTGACCAATGATGTATCTAATGAGATTCGAAACGTAACTGTAATCGCTAGTAAGCTAGTTTTCGTATCAAAGGTCCCTTAGACCACCTTCGTTTTACAGGAAAATCAACAGCCACAGAAATCAAAGATAGCTTTACTACTAATCACGTTCAAGTCAGTTATATAAGGATGGCAATAAAAAAGTCTTAAAATTAAATCAGTTCAAAGGCATAAAGTGTTTTGAAATATTCCGACGAAGGCACTTCCTGGAGGTAAGATCTAGTCGATCAGTTTTATGACTACTTGCAATAAAGGTTGCAGGAGAGAAATAAGATACATTTCCGTTTTCTAAGATTCTGTAGCTATAAAATATTTACTGTCATAATTTTGCGGCGGAATCAATCTATAGGCTTATACTTTCATGGCAAGCGGCTTTCTTACATGTCTGAATTTAACGAACATAGACGGAATCCTGATCGCAGTATGATTTATTGATAAAACTGTAAGTATGCTACTAAGCATCCTTTATGACATCCCTTAGCAATATTTGATGCTTTCTGCTGGTGAAGTAAAGAGTAATTCATGCATGGTCTATGAAAATTAGGCTGGAGATATTCTATTCTATTCAAGAGGTAAAAAAAGACCGGCCAAGTGCGAGTCGGACTCGCGCACGAAGGGTTCCGTAGCATTATCGCAAAAAACGGCAAAAAAATTACGTTTGTTGAATGGGAGCCCCACTTAAATATTTATTTTATTCTGTTTTAGTATTTGTTGTTATAGCGGTAACAGAAATACATAATCTGTGAAAATTCCAACTATCTAGCTATCACGGTTCATGAGATACAGCCTGGTGACAGACAGATAGACCGACGGACCGCGGAGTCTTAGTAGTAGGGTCCCGTGTTTACCCTTTGGGTAAGGAACCCTAAAAAACAAGACTATCAGACTAAGGTGTAAGGAAAAGATCGAAAATTCAGAAGAGGAAGTAGATATGACCATGCAATGGAAGCGGGTCAGCAGTAGCAGGCAGAACTCGTGCACAAAAGTGATCATTTTGTATCTAATGTCTTCCGCATATATATTCCGTGTATTACGTCTTTATTGTTTTAATAATTGTCCATCAATAGATACTGATCACGATTATTGCTATGATGTAATGAACAATTTTTTAAAACGTGATGAAAAGCGCAATCTGCACTTCATATTAAAAGCCAAAGAAAATGCGCAGTAGTCAAAGCAAACAAAACACAGCAGCAGATTAAAATAGCGTCACGGAAGAGGGAAGCCTCTTGAGAGTACAACACAACATAATCTCCCGCCGCTGAGCCCGCCGCTCCATTTATTTATTTATGGAGATTATTATCGTGCGTAATAATTCACTAAGTTTCAATTGCATAATGACGGCAGACAGGGCTACTAGGCCTGCTAGCTAGCGCTCTGGGCGGACGCACCGACTAGCGACCACAGATAATCTTCTACGCGAGGACTATTATTAAATAGGGGGCTGTCAGTGAAACGGCAGGCCGCCTCCTAGCGCGATCCCGCGATGTTATGTCCAACTTGTAAGACTGGCAACATCGAACAGCGGAACATTCGTATTTTAAACACTTGATTAACGTTCCAATGCGTTCAAAATGTATTACTACTACATGGGAATCGGTAAACATTAGTCAACACTGGAATCTAGATATTTTAGATTTATGAACTGAAAGACGGTGTTCCACTTGTAGAAACAAGATAAGATATATGTTGAGGTAATCTTGTTACGATATTCGTAAATCAATGAGATTTTGATCAAATCGATCATATCTGTCTCAATGTTATCTATGTAGATGTTGAGTTTACGCGCAGAATTTCAATGCCAACCGTTTTAACCGTTTAAAATAGAACAAACAATTGCACGGATTCATTGAAGACTATGGGTGGTAGAAACAACTTCAAAACGGACACTCATAGACGCGATACAGCGTGACTACATCAGCAATGAACGCCGGTAACCCATTACAAATCTGTTTTATTGCGTTACAAAAAGTTGGTATTTCACGGAACAAAGAAATTGCGAGAACGTGTGAATGATAGAAAGTAGTACTATTATTACGGATATCAACAGCTAAGTAACCGCTCGTTCGACCATCAACTAGTTGACGCCCTTTAAATATTTCGAATTCAATAGAAATTACTGCACGCCACCACACCACAGACAATGAATGAGCTTGTGAAACATTGAGTAGAGCTTTAAAGTCAGCGGTCACAACGGATGTTGCACATGAAAAACCAACAACGATTTCACACAGGAAAACTATATAATTCACAAACTAACGCTAAAACACCAACGTTGAGGGAAGTAAATCTCTGCTTTGAAAACTCCTGTACCGTTATCTGACATTGTTGTATAAGCACGCTCGTTTAGAAGCCGCACGGTGGAGCTCCCAACACTACATTCCCATCAGTACGGCATCTCGCCGAACACCGTTACCTAAACAGATATTAATCATAATTTTCACTGACGCCTGCTCAACTATTTTAGATGATAGTTATTAGCTCATTTTGATTGTGACCCGACTGTGTGTGGGCAAATTTGAGAGAGCAGCTACTGGAAAATTGCCGTGTGACATCTAAGGGGTAATGGATTTAAAACTGCTCTCTGAGACACCTTTGAATAGCAAAATAATCACTTCCTGCACAATTACGTACACGGGCATTACGACAACTTGTCTTGGTACTTTAGACCGATTTGTCTTTAAACTTTTATCATACTTGTAAGTTGGCTTGATTGCTATTCTAAAACGTTATCTTGGCTAGGAGAAATACGAACTTTTATTGACTGTAACTTCGTTCGATTCATTGAATCCGAGGAATCCTTGATGGGAATGCGGACATCAAGTGAACAAACAAAGCTGGTAAGAATGCGAAGGAAACCGTCGTAAAATCTACACGTTTTTATATTTCATAATTGTCTTACGCTCCACGCATATCACAGGAACGTAAGAATATATTAATGGGACACTAAACGGTGGGTTTGATAAATAAAAACTGCTCTAAGATTACGATACCCTAGTAACAAGTTGTATAACCTAAGCTTCTTTTCAGAATTAGATTGAAAAAGCTGCAGAGGATCATGATGATGAAATTTTATGACAAAGACGAAATTTAACGGTTCACACATTGACCCTGGATCGTGTCACGATTTTTCCTTATTGTTAGTAGTCTGCCAAAACTAAGGGAAACAAAAAATATGAACACCACGTCATTCATATCTATTAGACCATCATAACCGAGGCAAAGATTGAAGAGTCAGAATATATATCAAATTTTATGACTCATCTAATCGCCAGTTTATGCAGCGAATTATCAAATATTTAGTATTAATTTGCTAATAGCCACTAAGCGACTACGATTGAGAAATACCAGACTTTTTTGTATCACGCTCGAGGCGAAACAACATTTTAAAACAAATTAATTTAGCTATCTTAACTGAAGAGAAGACGTAACGACGTATATATCAAATGAATTGACGGGTACATGGTCTTAATGGATTTCAAATTCAATTGGTGACTAGGCCCAGTTGTGTCCGTGATTTATTCGGGATCAATCAGTTCAATTAGAAGGAGGCAATTGTCATTCTTGGGGATTGTTTAAATGGACTTGATCAGTGTTTCACTTGAGAATACATTTCATATATTTAAATTATAAATGCTTAATATTATAATGCGATTGTTTGGATGTGTGTATGTTTGTTATTCAATCACACTAGAACGGATCTGGATGAAATTTGAACACAGACATAGATTATAATCAGGAGCGGCACATAGGATACTTTTTTATCCCGGGAATACATTCCCTCGGGATAATTTTCGACATTCACGCGCGCGAAACCGCTGGCTGAAGCTGGCTAAATATAAACTGGAAGACCTCTTAATTTGTTTAAATTAATAAATTAATTATTTATCTCATTATTATTTTCTGGCACTCTAAAGTTAATTGGGCAATATGACGTGAGTATATTAGTTAATAGAGCGAGAGTGACGTCTTGAAGATATGTCAACAACGCTAGCAGATTATCACACGGCGACTCCAGCCAGCAATGAACGTCTGCAATACCAGAGGAGTAACTACCACGTTTTTACCTTTAAGGAAACTTAGCTCTTTAATGGCACGCATATCATACTAAAAACAGTAACTTTTAATAACAAAATGGGAAATATTTAATCATACCATAACCATGAAATCTTTAAATTATTATTTCTAATATCTTTCAGTATTTATTAAACACTATTCGTCATAAGGAATGCCAGACACAAAAGCATCAAAGGCTGCGTCGAAACCAGTTAACCGTCAATTTAACTGCGTCACCAATTATTTATAAAAATGCCGCTAAATATCCGTGGAAACGATTAAACAAAAATTGCATAGCGAATCTGCAACGATTACAGTATATTTTCTTATGTGAACATGACTTACTATTAAAGTATGAATATGAAAAGCTAAAATATCTGATAAGTTGTGATGAAGTTAACGCAAACTTCTGAAAGATATAAACAGTTAGGGATTTTTGACAATTCTTTAGAAATGCCGGTGATCCACCCAAATGTAATAAGTTCAATAAGCAATGATATTTTACTATTCATCCTTTTGACAAATCCTCTTAGTTCCTTGCAAACAAATCCAATATTTTTATCGTTCCTGATTTCGTAGTTTTTTTTTTGGGATGGAATGTTATTTGTTGCTTAGACCTAAAATAAGACTAGGTACTTCGTTATTGTCCCACTATAGGCCCACATCTACCTACTCTCCTTTTACTTATCTGCATTTTTTTTTATAGCTTGCACTTGACCACTATCTCACCTGATGGTAAGCGATGATGTGGTCGACGATGAAGCACGCTTGCCTAGTAGAAACCTATTCACTCTTGACTTTAATACTCCCAGGTTGTAGCTATCAGGAAATACAGACTCTGGCAGGGAATTTCACTCCACACATAATAAAATATTCCCAAAACTTTTGGTGGGATGTCTACTATGTCACTCTATGTCACATTGTCTTGAGCTGCTAAAGACCAGCTTATCATACCTCCAACTCCTCCTTGGTTTGGGCTCAATAAAACGTTAGAAAGTTCATAAACCTATTGCAGCATTAAAAAATCTGGAGACGGGCTTGTATTATTCATACTCAAAGCTTTAAATATTGCGGTAGTGGCAAGACTAGCAAGCCGGGACAGGCGGCATCATCCGATGTGGCCACTTGATTTAATTGAATTAAATTGAAACAATCGATGGCAGTTGACCAGCGGTTGGTCAGCTACTCTCGGATTTATAGCTACTTTTATAACGTGAATGGGTAATGAGAGAATGGATATTGTAGGTTGGTTAGCAATTAATTTTTATAGTAGCTTTTTGGCAGTTCGATTTGCTAGTCGTAAAGTGCCTCGTGCTGAGCTCAAGGTAATCAAAGCAGAATCAGAATTAAAGTCTCCGCCAGATAACAATAAAATAAAAGTCATTGATCCGACTTGTACCAAAAAGTATAATGACATACATTTTGGTCTCAAATGAAAGGTACAGGCATATAACCATTTTATCCGTTTATATCATGTAAATCGGTCCACGCGTTTATGAGATATTAACTCATTACTGAAAATAATTGTCATTCATAAAGTTTATAATTTGATATAATATGAGTTGCATTATACTAGTAAGTACCTACCTAAATAAATACGACTGAACATGGTTTTGACCGAAAGGTTTTTAACTCATGCCAATTGAAAGTGTCAAGGACGCCCCTTACCGCGATTCGTTTGTTTTGATCGTGTTAGCGACACTGCCTTTACATTTTTTTTGTATCGTTTTGAAATATTGGAATACATTGGTAGACAGTTGTTAACGACTTTTAATTTTTTTTTTATATTGCGGTGACTTTAGTCAGAAGATCCCGAACACAAACGAGAAACCTGCAAAACATACAGAAATGCGAAGAAAGAAAAGGAATACGTGTTCCAATGACCCAAGTAACGTGGAACAAGTTCAGGAAGATGATAATGATTGAAGGAAATGCGACTGATTTTTTTCCAAACATTTATTAATCTGTGAATAAGCAGATTGTTTGCGGATGCATATAAATAGGTAATCGGATCTTATCTTAAGATACGAAAATGCTAAGGACCTTTTATTACGAACGCAGACAACAACAACAGAAATATGCAACAAATTATGCGATTATGTCATCACAACGTTATTCGTGCATATGTGGGGCCGAAAATAGCGCTCACACACAAACATGCGCGCGCGCTCACTGAATGACGCGAGAAAAACAAAAGACGGCTTTTATCAACGCATCCGAATGACTAACACAGCTGAAAAGATATATTTAAAAGTCAATGTCGTTGCTCAAAAAACGCTAGCGTTTCTTCTCATTGAATCGCTTCATAACAAACATTTCACGACAGTGTAACATCTTATTCACCGCCACTCTGCGTCTCGTTGCTTTTTAATACCCCTGAGGCACTAATCGTCGTACGCTGTGCCTCCTACAGCTGCTATGCACTGTAATTGCTCACATATCAATCCACAAAGAGTAAGTGCCAACTTAACATCCGCTTAAAATAAACAACCTACTTTGTTCAATATATTAGTCGTTACTTTTATTAAGATAACCTTTTTACAAAATCTATTACTCAATTGCTATCTAATCTATATACATATTTATGGAATAGAGGAGCTCGTGGCTAAATTATAAAAGTAGCACGGGTCGGTCTTCAAGGTTAAGCAACGCTTGATGAGGTCGGTCCATGGATGGGTGACCATTTCAACATACCGAGTTTCCTCCGTGCCTCGGAAAGCACGTTAAGCCGTTGGTCCCGCCTGTCATTTGAAGATCTTTGACAGTCGTTACGGGTAGTCAGAAGCTTGAGATCTGACACCAGTCTTGCCAAGGGGTACCGTGTTACCCAGTTACTGGGTTGTGGAGGTCAGGTAGGCAGTCGCTCCATGTAAAATACTGGTACTCAGCTGAATCCGGTTAGACTGGAAGCCGATCCCAACAAAATTGGGCAAAAGGCTAGGCAGATTTTTATCTATATATATATATGTAGAACTCAAAGGAGGGACAAAAATATAAATGTCGCAGCAAAATAACGATATCTGTAACGTTTAAATAACAAAAGGACATCGATACTAACGCATATCCGGGCGAATCGCCACGTTCAGGCCTTTAAACGCAACCGATAAAAACATTACTCGACGCTCTCAATAAATACACATTAACGTCCTGGAGCATTCTGGTTTACATTCCGTGCGGTTTCCAACGAGTTTTATAAAAGCTCCGTACGGCCGCACACGCAATTACAAGCGCCTCTTTGCGGTACAATCAATATTTATCCCCTTACGAGACAATACAGGACACACGAGTACATTACTGCGCCGGCTTCAGACCACGAACACGCCATGTTTGTGAAGCCGGCAATCAATTCTCGACTCGAAATTTCGTTCACGTTGTAACGTAGCGATTTATGTAAGGGTGGGCGCATACTGGCCGGCCCGCAGAGTTCGTGTCCGTGCATAAATAACCCACCGTGCAATCTTCCAAGTTAATGATATTGCGATGCATTATCATTTCAAATCGCTCATTTCGTTTTTCGCATCGTTCAGCAACAAATGGGCTTTCAGCGAATTAATAAAATAAGAGATATG
The DNA here is from genome assembly GCA_964057195.1 of Orthosia cruda. Taxonomy (NCBI): domain Eukaryota; kingdom Metazoa; phylum Arthropoda; class Insecta; order Lepidoptera; family Noctuidae; genus Orthosia; species Orthosia cruda. Next base: position 15,657,914 of record OZ059836.1, on the reverse strand, counting down.
CTGTGCAACAAATTAAAGGCATAGTGATTGTTTTCGGTTTCAATTAATAGCGATTAAATGTTCAATTCATGGGTGTTCAGAGAATAAAAGTAAAAAAGGAATTAATTGCGCCGACAAGACAGAATAAAGGCAATCATAAAATAAACGGATAAATTTTATGGCGCGGAAAACAATGCGCTCGATACGAACAATCGAAATTGTCGATGCAATACGAAGGGATGTTGAAGTGAAAGCGCATGCGCTGATACAAGAAAAAGCCTCGCGAGCCAACCAGTTATTACACTAATCGCAGCGATATAATTCCCGAGTCAACTTAAACACAGGTTCCTTGCGGATCGAAATGCAAACATGGCGGCCGCTTTGAGCGCTACAGCGCGGGAACTGACGAGCGCGGCTTCTTTCCTACGAATGTTGTAATACTTCGTACAATCAATTAGTAACTCATTGGAATTGCAATTCATTGGCTACAGCTACCACTGCTTATTATGACAACTACGGTCTTATTGGGTAACATGCAATGAATTATATTAAAACGCGTGCGCGAGTGCATTAAGTTATAAAAAAATCGATCAAGCTATCGCAAGTACAATGCTGGGCTGTTTTACAGAAGTTTTTCCTGGAACAATCTCAAGTTTGGCATAACAACTTTCTTCATGTACAGCCGATTTCTGAATGGAGTATTTTGAATTAAGAACGTCTCAAACCGTACCAAAATCTGACAGGTTCTCAAGCTATGCTAAGCTTAAGCTTCGTTACATATTAAATAACGCATAAACTAAGATCCATAATGACCATTATATGGAAAGCAAATGTCCATAACAAAGAATCTACTCTGATAGGCGATAGAGTCGTGAGTTGCACTTTCGATACGTCAGTAAAACTAAAATCCCATAGAAAATTCTTAAGGAAAAACACCTTTTTTATAGCATTCAGCATTCGCAGTTAGCAACCCGCACCTACAGTCGCACCCGGCCCGTTTCGGTCCATCAAAACGCAGCGCGAAAGTCGCAAGCTTCGTTTTATCGCGTTCGCGCCAGAGTTATCTGGCCGAAGCGCCTGCGCAGCGCCACGGTACAAAACGGTTGCTCGATACAACTCTTTATATCCCCATAAACGTTTTACATGTTATTTATCACGATCTTAGTGGGTGACCAGGGTGACCCACTTTATTTATGACGCTAAATATTATAATCGTCTTAATGTAACTTGATATTGAAAAGTGACTCTATAATGGTCGGACTGTTGGGTTTTACAGGACTTGTGAATATTTTGTTAAGAAATTTTTAGTTCTAACGGAATATGAACAAGTCACAGGTGTTATCTAAGTTAATTCTACCGTATAATTAAACAAAGCTCCGAATCCGTCGACTATATTATTTATGGTTACGCTTATAAATTATAATGCGAATGTATTCGTAACACCTCGCCGGCAAAGATGACGTTTACGACCGGTGTGGTATCCAAATATTTATTGGCTTAGAACAAATTAAAAGTATAAAAAAATTATGTTTAGGAACTAAAAACTCCGAAAAGCATAATCATGCTGTCACTTGAGTACCAAATCCTGTTTATTATTGGTATGGACCCACTTGTCTCAGTCACCCGGAGTGAATTTTAATGAAATTCACCTTTACAACTCGTATAATTCCTTCTAAGTCTATTCGGTAACATTTTACAATGCGAGCTTCGTAATAATCTTATTCTTTTTATGATTTTTATTAATTATATATGCCGCATATTATTTTATTGGATAATCCGCCTAAACACCCATAACATTGGAAGCAATTTGAATTATAAAAATTGAATTAATTCACGAATTTAGATTTAAAAACAAAAGTGTTAATAACATCTAAGATATAGCGGAACGCGCAGTCAATTCATCGGATTAACTTCGCACAGAAACAGATTCAAATATAGAAACGGAAATTACAAACAATATATCATTGATAGACCTCCTAGCATCTGGATTAAGATTAGGCAATTAAAAAGATGTTCTTTTAAGGGTAGCTATTAAAGCGTGAAATATAGCCTGGGAGGCGGCCATGGCCACACAATTATTCGCTTAGACCCCCACAGGGGCAACCTCACAGGACTATATTTAAAATTTATCACTTGGTTATTAAATGTCGTCCCACATATAAATTACTGTCTGTAAACCTCGGTATTGGCACGATTACTGCACAAGTGATTTTGTATCTAGTTTAATTGGAATTATTAATTTCTAATTGCCTTCTTCGGTACTTAATCGACTTCATCTAGTTAATAGTAAGTTTCGTATATAGTTCTGGGAGTAATTGGTATCATTTGTTATTTTCCTGTTACATCCTTTTCATTAGTTGGTATATTGCCAATATGGGCTTGACTTATGTTGTTTTCAGGCAACATACCAAGTGCATTAACTAAGCATACGATTTCTATCAAAGTCAAATTAAAAAGTTTTTATTACAAAACTACAAATAGAATTATTTACTATCAGTTTAAATGACATATTTACCGCTACAAAAATGTCATATCACACTTATTAACTTCATGACGAAGTTAAACACACAAATAATTAAAAAAGCATGACGTAGCGCCCTCTCGCGTTATCTCGCTACACGAACTGGTCAGCTGAAAACTGAAAGGTTCGTATTTAAACTCGCACTGTCGGACTGTTTTCAGTAGTGTAGCGCTACGCACATCATATAGCTACGGAACTGACGATGTTCGAGCGCTACGAATCTTTGATTGAATGGCGTTTGAAGTTGAGGCAATGTTAGTATACGAATATATTATTTAGTTTATTTGTTTTGAACTCATAATTTATTAACTTTTCAAATATAAAAAAATGGAAATACTGTTGGTTGTTTAGTAGATATGTAATGCTTTAATTTTCAATATGCAATATGGCTACTTTAGTATACTTATATAATTTGAATTTCTGCTCCTGCTTCTCTTTAAGCTAGAATCTGTCCGAAAGATAAAACTTCAGAGCCTTCAATAGTTCTTCATTCGATGTTCTCAACTTTGTTCTGAACTAAAATAAATGAATCAAGTAGTTAATGTTTTAATTTTCAATATGCAATATATATTTGATATATGTATATCCTTTGAAATTTTGCTCCTACTTCTCTTTAAGCTAGAATCTGTCCTAAAGAAAAAACTTCAGGGCCTTCAATTGTTCTTCATTCGATGTTCTCAACATTCTTTCAAACTAAAATAAATGAATCAATGTAGATATGCCAGTGCTTTGCTATCGTCATTCATATATCATCATCATCTCCGCTACATATTGTTTATACTCGTAGTTTGATATTAGTAGAAGTTCTATCTTCTGTGGTTACATCAACGTTCAAATATTTAATAACATTAATATTAATCACTATCGTCTCACCTATTTTTCACCTCATAGCTTCGTGCTGCCTGCAAACACTGTCAAGATCATTAATGCCAACAACTGCCTACGTATTTTATAAATCTTAACCTGTTTCACTAATTAGATAGACGCCTCCTACTGTGTCCTAAACACACCGCGACAAATTATTCATCCCCGCTGAGTTTTGAACTTGACGTCCATTCCCCAAAATAGTAGCTCTACAAGGCCAACGGGGCAAGGCAACAAGGCTACTAAACAGGTTTAGTCAAACGTAAAATCATAACTTCCAATGCAATCTCTGCAAGTTCGCTTTCATCGCAAACTACTAAGGACAAACGTACAGGTGGCTCCTACCTTACACGGCATCGTATTTCGTTCGATTGTGTATCGCGAATTGCGATCGAAGCTTTCCGGTCGGAACTGGGTTGCACGCCCATCGTAAGCCATTGTGAGATCCACATTAATTGGCCTCAGCCGCAGTCATTTAATATCTCGTAATGCTCTCGAAAAAACACAAAAAGGCACCCCGAAATCTCCCAAAGCTTCAACATCCGTGCATTGAATGCGCGCGGAGTACAAACTGTAATGCGATATTTTCGTAAGCGATTTGTTGGCAATAGCAGATGGGTGTGTCTCGAAACAGGAAATAATTTCGAACTTGTTGCCACTGACTGATCTGTCTGCTTGTGTTCGTTTTGTTAACAAACCACGTGTATTTATCTTGGAGTTTCTTCCATTGAAACATGACTACTTGTATACGTAGTTATTATATTCAAGCTCGCTGTGGTAGGGGACCGGGGAGTATTGAATTTCGCATATAAACAGCATCTGCTGCTGCGTTTGTGTTTTGTGAATTTTAAAGCTACTGTAAACTATGTTGCACAAGTGTTACTGTCTATGCAGTTTATACTTTGGGACTAAAGACTGTAATTTATTGTTTTGTTTAATGTTAAATTACCAGAACTGTCTTCTCTTAATCTTGGGTAGAGCGTCCACGGAATGTCTAGGATCATCTTAGTCTTTAACATACGACAAAGTAGTGACGCTAAATATTATTCAAACGAACACTGGTAGAAGTTTATTCCTGTCAAATCTTCAAAAAACACCTCGTCTATTCGTGTGCACACATTTGTTTAACGGGACCCATCGCTAACTAACTTACCGTTCAGGTAAAAGATAATATTTTTTTCAACGCACGATCTCCCCGCATTCGTGTATCTACGCCACGACGAGGGATTATTATTTTAGTAACATCTGTACGAGTAACTCTAACTAGATACTAATAGATAACCACTGATGTTTTTTATGCGATCCCGCTTTTTAATCTTTTGTATCGGGTCGTACACCAAATGTGCATTTTTATTTATAGGGGTCCGTTACAATGGGATATGTATTGGGGTACTACAGTCGGATATACAATAAAATGAATGATAGAGGTCGCACTTGTGACCACTTGTCGCTAATTGAATTTTTTATTAACAATAACAAACAAGTGCGTGGAATTACACTGACATTTGCGTATCGTCCGCTGACAAAAGGCCTGCGAGCAAATACGCGAGAATCAATTAAATTAAATTGATAGGCGGTAGGTGCTTAATTATTAGATGCAGTTGCCGTTGTTAATGACATTTGGAAGCGACAGGACGTCCCCAAAGTTCCAATAAGCTGCTGCTAATTACGTAATCCAAGTACCGTGACCGAAATAAAAAAGCTAGAATAAGTGGAGCATTGTGGCGGCAAACGTAAAGGGAATGTGGATCCGGGGAGACGAGGGACGACCGTCACATTCTCAGGAGCGGAGTAGTTTAGTTCTTGTATTTTTTTTTGGGATGATCTAGGATGGAAGGAGTATAATGAATTAGCTGCGACGAATCCCTTGGTCATTGTCGCAGTCAAAGAGATAATTTTATACATGTAGACGATAAAGCTTGTACTAAGCTGATTTACAGTTCCAGTAGATATAAAAAGTCTAATCTCATTTTGTAAGACACTTTAATTCTGCAAGTGATAAATTCCTGTATTTTTTTTTTGTAGTCTTCAATGTAATCAAATATAGTTTTAAATCTCAAAAAAACCATCTCATTTAAATAATAGAAAGACTATTACTATGCCTAACACAATCATTTGGATTCCTCTTTCAACCCTACACTTGTTATTGCGGGGTAGTTTTTAACGAACCACGTATTGTACCGGAGCATGCCAGTCTGTCTCATAATCAATGTATTCAATTTCATCCACTTATTCTTTTTTGTGACACAACCCCCAATTTATTCGCATATGCCAGATTTTTAGCTAACCACATTCTGTTATTTTAAATTAATGTTCGATATGGCTTTTTATATTTCAGTCATTAGATAGATCTAGTATATTAGTTGTTATTATTTGTGTATTATTGTATACCAATAGTTACATCACTCTTTTAAAAGATTATTAATATTGGTTGCGTAAGACTGAATTTTAATTAAATTTATCATATTATACCCACATCTTAATATTTTCAAAATTATTATTTCTACTTATTCAAAAGGCCCCTCTCACAGAGAGGAGGCCTGTGTCCCAGCAGTGGGAACATTAATAGACTGATGATGATGATGATTCAAAAAGCTAAATAAAAACAAAGAAAAACAAAAACACACGAAGGAAATAGTAAAACTTTTCTAACATGTATTGTGTATGCCCAATACCTAGAACAGACGGACAATTACTGTCGAGAGCTTTATGAACCCTTCTTAACTTATGAAAAGAACAACAAAGTAGAAACAGGAACACAATAAAGGTAAACTCAAAAATCAATATTGGTTCCCATCCCGATAACCAACAAGAAGAAATACCTGAAACACGCTCTACAATACTTAACAGAATATTTGCCAAGATTATGCAAATAGATGCTTATGCTCGGTAATTATTTTCTTGCTACATAGTGAGTCATGTTCGACCCAGAAGCATTTATTATGTCCGTGTTTACTTAGATAAATGCACGTTATCTTGCAGCATCCGTCTGTAGCACGTCCGGGGAATTATCCTGAGATCTTAGTCCCGCACTATTTACCCTTATCGACAAAATCATGCATTCCTTTCCTTCAACTACGGCAAACTAAAAACTTTCAACTTAATACCGGAGCTTCATATGACTAATGGCCTACAGATGTTTCCGAAACGTAGACGTATATCAAAAATAGAAATTAGGGGTTACACGCTCGCCCTCGATCAATGATAATAATTAAAATTAAATTTTTATCTCTACCAAATCTTGCAAGCCACCCAAGTAACGCTACGGTGCTTTACATAAATAAATAATTTTATATCAAACGTTAGTTTCATTAACAACACATTCGAAATTTTATATCTTTTTTATGAAGCAAAGCTTTTTAGCGATGTTATCAGCGATTATCGCTAACGTTAGTTTTATTGCTTCAATATCTTAACGTTTGCAAATTATAATTAAAAGAGGCCTAAATAAGTTATGTACGCCAAAGTTTAGACTCTATCAATTTGATTCTGTCGATTAAAATTTGCTTTTTATCTGCGTCGTTAAGTCGTAAATGATTCAATTCACCGATGTTTTACCATTTAAGACTGGTTCTATATTACTTTTAAAATCGAACCACTTTTATAAATACTAAAGAGACCATGTTTTTCTAATTTTGCTCAAAAAAATAAAAACGGAAAGCTAATTTCAAACAACAGCATATGCGTTACATTATCCGCTTTCAACACTGTCACGGACTATTCCCTGGCGAATTTAAATTTGTAATTCCTTCCTTCGTTCCTACCAATAACAGCGAAACATTTATTTAAAAAAAAACCTGTGACTCCTCCCATCGACGGAAGCAGCTGCACCTCACCTCTAATTATTACAAACATGGACTCTTGAGCATTGGGCAATACTATAGACAACTAGAGTTATTGTTAATCATCTATAGAAAACTGTTATTAATTTACCAGCTGGCATGGAAGACACAATTTTTTCAATAATTAATAAAATACTAATAACTGGTTCAGTTATTACAATACCTAGTAATTAGCTTCACGAATATACGATTTCGTGTAGTAGATAATATGGCCATAATTAGGAGAACATTATCGATCAACACTACAAAATCAATATCAATAATTCCATTTACAACTATAATTCAACTGTCAAGTACTTTATTTGTTTTTATAAAGCCATAACAGAACTATTTTATTATGACATCCGAACGTCCTACGCGAATCTCACGGGCTTGAAAATTTCTTTAAAGATTTCATTAGTTGGGACTGGGATATTTACGATTTTGTATAGCTATGGGCGATCACGTTTACGGTCATGGAAGTATCATATAATGAGGATACGATACATTTAACTTGTAGCTAATAAGAGGCAGCCTTCATTTACCCACCCACGCATATTGAAATTGAGGGGTTAGAATTCAGACATAAATATCATAACGCAAATAATGAAAAAAGAATCGAATGGACCAGTCCCGGACTGCACTCAAAAGTTGTAGATACCGGTGATGATTTACACATTCACTGTTGGTCTTGCAAAAGGCCTAAAAATGTCAAAGAGAATTTATTGCAGCATTTTCGTAAGAAGTGCCATTAATACTTTTGTAATAAACCTGTCGGAACACCGATAACATCACAATCTCGACTTTACCAAAAGCTAAAAGGTCGTTTATACGGACATAAACGTTTATAGATTCATAAAGCAGAGCCAATCTATTGTTTCGACTCGACCTACGCTCGCCGACGACATAACTAATCGAACGATTCCGCTTTTTGTCTTTACAAGGGACATAATCAATTGTCACTTCGGGTTTAGATATTTCCCACCTAAGTTTAAGATGTCTAAGATCCATTTGGAACGGGTTTAGAATCTTCCGTGGACAATAAACGATAGGATATCGTATTGCATGGGGAAAAAAGGTGATGAGTGGCCGTTGTCGAGGTCTTGGCGCTTGAATGAATGGCCTGTATGTCACAGACATGGGACCCCTTGATGACCATCATTTAAATCCTTAACGATATTCGAAGTTCGAAATTTTATCGATATAATATTACGTGAGCGATTCGATTTAGCTTTTCGTTTAAGTTTTGGTATTCAAAGGCATTCAATGTGAGAAAAATAGTTTTACGACTTTAGAAGAGATTATATGATCACAAAAGTGCCAAGTCTTTATTGGCAGTTTAGGTTGTAAGGCAATAAATTCAATTTCGCTTTAATACATTATAGTCTACATTAACAAAAAGTTTTATTGGTTGAAGTCTTTCAAACTCTTAAACGCGCAAAAAGCTTTAGAATCAACCGCTCTACCCTAGAAAGAAACACAATTAGTTAAAATATCAAATGGAACCTGACACATGCGTCTGCGCACTTAAAGCGTAATCGATTGCTCCACTTGCTCACACCGCTACTTAACAATGAAGAGACATCGTCGTAATCAAAAGTCAATTAAAACGCTGTTTATTCATCATTGGCCCGGGCGGCAGATGATTTATAATTTCGCAGCGGGCCATCGGCGCACGCGCACTGTCGCGGTCGCTTTTTAAATTAAAATCGTACGGACTCGGGCGTGATCTTATCCGGCTCGATCAATTTAGATAAAATAAATATTTATACACTCTGGATGGGCGAACAAAGCGGTCGGTAAATTGATTACGTCAATGAAAAACTTATTTGACGTTTCGACGTTTGCCCCTATTCTATCACCTGTTACGATTAGAGATATGCATTTATAAAATGTTACCGACTTGTTACGTGAGATTTAAATTCAAGCATTTTTTGTAACGATTTCTGTCACTTTAAAATGTGAACTTTGGGGCAAAGCTCATGAGAGAAAATATTTGAAAACGGGACAGGTCTATTAGATAATGTTTATTACTAAGGCAAACAGTTCAATAGATTTGGGCGAAGCTTTTGAGAGCGTCCACCACCTGTCAGCCTCAAACTTATAGAGTAAGCCTAAACATTTTATTAATATGGACAACACTTTTAAATAATATTTACTTTTCATTGACAGGTTTGACAGATGGTTGCGCTCGGACTTTGCTTGAGCTTTTACCATTATTGTGTGTGTATTCAAAGTGACTACACTAATTTCGCCTCTCTGACACCCAATAATAGGATTTAAATTTGAGAATTTTCTTGAACAGTTGATTTTATCTCGTGTAATTTGTCGTGTGTATGTGTGTGAATAGTGAGTTTGGATTGTATAATATGTGAAGTCATTAAAAGGCAATAATAGTAGATAAAAATATTATTTTATTCATACTCTGCGTTTGGAAGCGTAATAAATACGAAAAAATTTCATATCCTAGCTAAAAATTACATCACAAAATTATTTACTTACGTATACTTCTTACAATTAAGCTATTTACAATTGACTAGGGTACATTTCAGTTCTGCGATACCTTTTACTTATATATTAATATTTACAGTACATCTTTTCATACAGTTCTCACTTCTCATGATAAATTCAATATAAGTACCTAACATTATCACAAAATACTCAGCATGTCAGGTCTTAAAATTATTCAGGAACCTTAAAGTACCAGTGTATGTATTATTACTCGTTTACATTACAACCTATGCATGCACATATGCAAAAAGGAATGTATGGGTTTATGGGTTTACATAAACTTCATTTATCTACAAAGAACTCATTACAAGAAAGTGGACAATGAATGCTATTCAAACAGGTACAAAAGATACTACAAATATGTTCAGAATTCGTTACAGACATCAATAGTACTTACAGTACAATAAAAAAAGATTTTCAAGTCTGGCATATACGACCGTTTACTGTTACATAATACAATTTAATATTACAGCACCAACAAAGACAAGCTTACAAACACAATTTGCGTCCAGTACATATGCCAGTTTATTTAATAATATTTTCTTTACAATGCTATTTACAGATAACAGATTAAATCACAATGATCGTTCGATTATACAAAGTAAGTCTTTCTAGGATGCGTTGTGCTTGACATGGGAATTTGTTGGGCGGGCCTTAGAGGTCGTTCCTCGCACTGGTGATTATCTATGGAGACGTAACTGTGGTGGTGAGGTAGGCGGTCGTCAGTACGACCTTCGCTACTAGCCACCGAACACGTTTCGTCCTCCGTGCTGCGCGCTGACACCTCTGCGCTTGCGCTGGTCGAATGCATCGGGCTTGACATCATCAAACCAGGTGGATTCATCCCATACTTATACCAAGGATCATGAGACGTCGGCGGCGCCGTATACCTCAAGTTCCCATGACGACCAAACGCCTCCCTATCTCTAACACTTTTCATATTATTCGCATTATGAAGCGTCCGATTTGGAAGAGTCACGTCCACATCCGGTAAACGAAAATTTAGTTTTTCCCAACAATTTCTCTCACCCCACACGATCACTGTACACGTTTTAAGTAACACTTTTAGGTCCGGATCAATGTTTATAGCACTCAAGTCCGTCGTCACAAGGAAAATGATCTTTTGACGTCTATGCCTAACGTTCACTGAATTGATTGCACTCTGTATAGCGGCATTCGATTCCGCCCCGTACCATTCTTGCTGCAAGAATGTTATCGATAACACTATAACGAGTCTTTTAGAACTTTCGGAGGCACTCACTAAACTGTCACCTGAACGTCTTTCAACCAAGGGCAAGTCCCTGTGTTGTAAACATAATGTATGTCCCATATTTTCTAGTTCGGAACTGACGGCGCGAGTCACGAAGTCTTCATCTCTTGGATTGTACACAAAAAAAGCGTCGAACCGTTTGTTTTTGTTGTCGTTCATATCTTTCGGAGTCGAAGTGAATACTCTTACACCGTATCTCGAATGCATCCATAATTTAAAATCTTCCCGGAACATGAAGAGCAAAGCACACATTAGTAAGAGAATAATTGCTATTATCAGCACCGCAGCGATATATGGAATGTAATTTTCGACACCGTCATGCGATTCAATGAATAATCGCTTCAGTGTCTCGGTGCCGGTCTCTTCAGTTGTTGTCTCTGTTTTACATTCCTTTGCTACTGTTGCGATGGTTTTGTTCATTGCTTGACCATGAGCAAAGTAGCACATCATACTCTCTGTGTCTTTTGACTTTTTTATTAGCCACTGATTCAGCTGGTTGACGTCTTTACAATCGCAAATCCAGTTATTCCCATCTACTGAGATGCGAGTGCGGGGATCGTTGTCTGTAATGACTCTCCATGGCATGTAATCAACGTACCCGTTATTGTCTAGGCCCAAGTATTCCAGTGAAGGTAGGTAATTAAAGGTATCATTTTCTATAACCTTGATCTTATTGTCACTGAGATGTAGCTCATTGAGATTTGGTAATCTTGTAAACTGTGTATTCCTCAAAACCTCCAGTTTATTGTTCTCCAAATGAAGAATCCTCAATGATTCGATACCGTTAAATGTTCTATTTTGTATTGTATTTATATTGCTGTTATTGAGGTACAAAACTTGTAACTTTTTCTTGCCGATGAAAACGTGATTCCCTAACTCTTTCAAGTCATTTCCATCTAAGTATATTTCGGTCGCGTCCATCGGTATTCTGTCCGGTACGTGATCGTAGCCAGCGCTCGAACAATCGACCACGTTAGTGGTGGTCCAGGTTTGATCATGATAACACGAGCATTTATCGGGGCAAGTCATCTTACAATCACAGGCGTCAAAGTCACAACAATGGCACACAGCGAAACAATGTGACTCGTACTCGCACAGAAATTCTGAAGATTTTACTTCAAGCAAAAACACATCCGATCTGGTTCGTGAATGGGTTAAAGAGCACCTTACACTTTCTAAATCCATTACTCTCGGGCGCTGCCTGAGGTCACTTAATTGGTTAATTGTCTGCAGCCATTCCATTGTGCAGTCACACACAAATGGATTTTCGCTAATATAAAACTCGGGTAAATCTTTGTCATCAGGAACAGATGATATCGCGAACGCGCCGAGCTCCAGTGTTCTTATTTTGTTTGCATAAAGTATTACTTTGTTCAGATTGTACTTTTGCAGGAATGTCCCTGGACTTATTTTATCAATGTTGTTGTTATTCAAAACAACCGTTTCTATACTACTTGGGAAGGAGAACTCATCAATGCTCCTTAATTTATTGTAACTGATATCGAGCATTTTCACTGAACCTGATTCCTTCAGTCCATATGTGTCTTCCAGCTTCTCAATTTTATTTTCGTGCATATCCAACCATTCAAGATTAGTAGGAATATGGCTGTAATCAAACCAAAGTAACTCGTTGTTAGACACGTTTAACCAAACAAGCGGTTGGGTGTTAGTAAATATGCCTTTCAAGTCCACCAGTTTGTTTCCATCCAATCCGATTGCTTTTAACTGTTGGTTTGAAGCAAAAGCTCCGTCGTCTATTTGATCTATGTTGTTTGAAGCTAAGTTCAATATTTGCATCGACGGTAATGCAGCAAATGTATCCTTTGATATCTTTTCAATTTTGTTTCCAACAAGACGTAAGCCATACAAATCATCCAATCCTTCGAACTGAGCAGTTGTGACTTTCGTTATCCTGTTCATGCCCAAGTCCAAGGATGTCAAAAATCTCAAGGTTTTGATAGCTTCCGGTACCTCTGATAGCTGGTTCCCGCTGAGACCCAAGTCATGAAGTTTGGTGATATTCTCAAAAGAACGTATATCAACTTTTGTTATTCTATTTCCATCGAGGAACAACTGATTCAGTACATAAAGATTTGAAAAATGTCCGCTGTCAACTTCCAATATGTTATTATGAGCCAGAGAAAGCGAGTGAAGGTTTTTCAAATTAGAAAATGCACCATCCGCTACGCGTGCTACGTTGTTGTGCTCCAAACTTAGAAACTGAAGGTTATTCAAATCTTGAAATAAAAGTGCATCTATTTTTGTGATTCTATTGTGCGATAAATTGAGAACAATCAAACGAACTAGTCCTGAAAACGTGTCTCTATTTACCCATTCACTTGTCAATTCATTCACCGATAAATCCAATATTTGCAATTGATCCAATCCCTCCAATAGTCCAGGGGCTAGCACACTTAGCGTGTTGTTGTTCAAATATATTTGTTTGATATCCCTCGAAGACTGGAACATCTCAGGTGGTAAGGCAGTCAAAGCATTTGTAGACAGATTAAGAACTTGCAAATCACTCAATCCTACGAATGCTCTGTCCGCTACAGCTGATATTCTATTATTTTGCAAGAATAACTTTTGAAGAGCGCGTAAACTTGATAATCCGTTGTCAGGTAGGGTCCTTATTTCGTTGTATGACATATCTAAAGTTTCCAACACAGTGTTGCATGATTTACCAGGTGCAGTTGGCCCATCGCCCCAGTCGGAGAATCCAAGGTTTGATATGTCTTGTAATCTATTTTGCGTTACGTTCAGCTCTTTTAAATTGTATAAAAGGCAGAATATTTCTGGAGGCAAGTTCCAAATGTTATTATCGCCCAAATCCAAAGTTCGTAAGTCAGTGAGGCCTCGAAATGTGTCTCTGTGGAATTCCATAGACATCGCTGACCAATCCGTATTGTGGGTTCGAAGAGTCAGGCTTCTTAATCCACTAAGCGGTGATAACACTGCCGAGGGAACATATCGGATCTTGCAAGACTCTATCCTCAGTTCTCTTAGGTTGTGGAACCGGGACAGGAGCTGCGTTCCTTCTTCTTTTCTTCTTCCAAAGTCGAGTGAGCTCTCGAAAAAGAGAACATCTGTGCAATGTAGGTCTAGGACAGTGATGCGCTGAGCTTGTGAGGAGCTCAGGCCGGCCAGCAGGTCGGTGGCGCCAGCCGCCGTGCGCAGCGAGCAAGCCAGCTGCACGCGCGTGGACTCGCTGGCATCGCCCGATACGCGCTGCCACTCGCACTCCTGAGGCGCCTCCGCGACGCGGCTCGTCAGCGACGCAGCGCCGGCACCCAAGTACATCCAACTCCATGCGGCATACCACACAGCCAATAATCCCATCGATAACATCTCGAATAACTCACTTTAAACTGTCACTTTATTTAAATTGTCACCGTATGAGTTGATATTATCGCGCACATCGCTACGTTAGTCCGGACGCGCTCGGAAAACTTCACGAATTTCCCGTCAAACTTGTTTCGAAGTACGACACATAACGGCACGAGTTGGCGAGCTGAGGGGCAGCAAGCACCTCTGTCGAAGGCTCGTGAGAAGCGACTGAGTGTGGCGCGCGGCAAGTTGAGCGACCGGCGGCGGCGGCACGCTCCCCGCGCACGGTTGCTCCTCCCCCGACAGAGAGCTCCGATGCGTCCTCTCTGTCCGTTAAAAAGTTCACAACGGCAACAAGTTGCTGGCCGCAAGATTGGCATGAACAGAAGCGCGCTTTGCGAGCTTTTATAAACATGGCGGTGCTTACTTTGTTTGTTTTGTCTAATCATAAAATTTCAATAGAGTTCCGACTAAAACAAAAAAATAATATGTGTTTTTTTATATTGGAGAATAAATTGAAACACAAAACTATTTTACTAAAGAATAAAGTTTTTACTTCACCAGGATCGCTACAAAAATAAATAATAAGGCAGAACGTAGTGAAGTTATTAAAATAAATAATATATGCAGGCTAATAATAGGACATGCGTATTGCTCAATAATTACTCATTAAGTATATTTTCAATCCGTAATGATAAACAAAAATAACAATGCAATAAAATGTACCTAATCTTCAGGAATGTTAATACCAAAGATACGGCAGATAACTGCGACATTTTATCATCTTTTATCTCTGAACGTGCATATTTTCACATAATAATGGTGCACAAATTACATTGTCATTTGTCACTTTTGTTCTATACTTCGGGGTCTACCTGGGTTATGACGCATTTTGAGATAATCTTGTCTTATCTAGCGCACCTGACAACTTCCTCATGATGACGTCACCAGTAAAGAGTTATCTTCCTAAAACCTCTTTGAAAACTTTTGGAAGACCGATAACGGGTACGGTACTAAAGGATTAAAGTGTGAAGTAGGTAATTAGTGATTCCTCGGTCTATCCTGCACCGTCGGCTTTGTATGTTTTATCAATGCTAATGGTAACTTTATTTCTTTGTTCGAACACTATATCATTATAATTTCACGGTGCATTAAAAAAACACCCTATATATTGAGAGCTAAAATGTAGGCTCACATTAAAAATCTTTTCTTATCACATCCGCATTAATTTCCCAAAAGTTATTTGAAGCAGTGAAAAAATGCACCAAAACGAACTGTTCCGAACTTTAATTAAAAAATACCGCATAAAAATAACATTCACACAGTTTTCAAAATACCTGAACTACTGGTGTTCAATACTTCGGATTTCTTTGGTATTTTATCACAGAATCAAATGTAAAAGCGAACACGCAATTCAGTCGGACAAACAAAAGGCGTCGGGGAACATGAAAAGGGCTTTATTGGCATTCTCGGCGGTGAAACACAAAAATTGTACCGCAAAGAGTTAACTGATCTAGACGAGTGCATTGCGGCGACTTGACGGGCTACGGTGGCATTACGTGGAATTATGGATATCTGATTTTATTATTGTAGAATTGATTCACTGGTTCTGCAGTTATTACAGTCTGTGGGCCGTCCAAAAAGAGGGTATTCCTGAAATCCTCGTAGAAGGCTGGCAGGTTCAAGGAGTTTTTTGAATATCTACGTGTTAGTAGATTTTAGAGGGACTATGAACAGACCGTACTGTTTAGTGTTTAGATTTTATTTTCATGTCTTCGAGTTTCTACGGATTTACTGACAACTAAGACGAAAGGGATCAGCCTAGAAAATCCAAAATCAAAATCCAAATTTATTTATTCAATTAGGCCATTAAGCGGCAAATTGAACGACGAAAAAAAAAAGTATTAAATGTAATAATAATTGAATATACCGTCCATTCGGCAATGAAGCTTGTTATGGAGAAGAACGGACAAGAAACTCCACACTTACCCTTTTAAAAAAATAGTGTTTTACAAGTATTTGGTAACAATGTTCTTGTTGGAAAAATACATATATGTGAGAACGATGTAAAAAAAAAACAATAGTTGACTGACGTACGACTAATCTGTCATTATTTTTGTTGAGCTTTGAAACCTGCACAAAATAACAAATATTGAAAAACTTAAAAGCCTAGTTATAACAGACTGACTAAGCTTTAATGATACTGTAAGGGAGTTTCTATTGTAGATTAATCATTGTCAAGTTTAAATGAAAATTATAAAAATAACTAAGAAACTAAACAATCATAGAGGAGAAACGAATTTTAGCCATAGGCATGAAGCTTATATTAACGAAGAAATATCGAACATAAATTAAAAGTTGAAAAAATTGCCACGCCTATATCAAAACCTACTAAGTGCGAGTCAGCCGCTCATGTTAGGATTCCGTCCATATTTTTTACAGTGAATTCAATCAAGTTACTTATGTACCAGTAATATGGTCATACATTTTATGAATCAAATTGAAACCAAGGGTAAGCTATACCTCAAACCCCGCATCTGAATATTGCAAAAGATAATGGACAAACGCGACCTTATAAAAAAAAATGTAGAACTTTTGTAACCTTTCCAATTGTTCTGATCTATTAGCAACAAGTCATAACAAGTCTGTGCACAAATATATGTTATTCTGTTGCAGTTTGAAGACTAACATGACACAATTTACAAGGCTTTAATATACTACTACAGAACCCTACCTACAATGGTCAAATTAATAGAGACCGCATTCGATAAAACAAAAAGGTAAAGTCATAATTTAATATTTAAATATTTATCCAGCTCATGTCAAAACTAGTTTTAATAAAATATCGTGATCTTTATCGAAAGTGATCATCGATAACGATCAGCGATGGCGATCATCGATCTTCAACTTTTTTTTGTTGAAAATAACTATTTAATGAGAGATGGAAAAAAATGCGCAATACATGTCCTTGGCTGTTGTAGTAACTTTTATATTCTACGTCATTTCCTTCAATCGACTCAACCCCGATTTTAAATGAAGAATTTGATGTTGAGTATTTGCCAAACTGTGCTTTAGCATGAAAAACTAAAAATAACAAAAGGAGATTGCCCATTCTTCAATGGACCGCAGTTGCGTATATTTTTTTTTTGTATGATATCATAAATTGGATATGAAAGAGGGGAGAGATCGTACTTTCAATGGAAATAAAAATTATCCATTTATTTTGTGGGGTTTTTGTTTGTTTTTTAATTTTCTATTCAGTTTCAGTTTTTTTTTGTTCTGTTTTGTTTTCAGTTTTGAATCCGAAGACTCTACTGAACACGAACTCAATGCAATGATTTAGCACAAAAAAATCAACAACTATCAACGCAAAACAAAAGTTCGCTGCCGCGCCGATACTTTGTTTGACCTGACACTGACAGTGACATTTTTGACAGTTCACCTTTCATTTACATCGCCCGTGGTAGTGTTACCAACAGTTAATCTTAATCACCCAGACCATAAGTGATTTGATAATTAGAGAAAGATTTTTAATTAATAAAGTAATATCATTTTAATTATATTATATAAAAATAAAATTATTAATAAAGCGGGAAATGTCATACTTGAAGTTATTTTTAAAGCTCAGCGTCTGCCCTTACACTATCAGTTACACCGATTATTTCGATTATGGGGAGGTTCATAAAATGCCAACATTGCTTTCACTAACAATAAAATCGAATAAATAACTAATTAAACACAAAATATTAACCCTACATACGATTTCGATCAAGTTAACTAAGAAAACTTAAAAAAAGTATTGTATAATTTATGAGTATTGTTTTGTGGCTATACTGTTTTATTATAAAGCCATACTGATTTTGGGCTTTCTCCTTGGGCACTACAGTAGAATTTGACACGTTGCTCGAAATACTCAATTAAGAAATCGTCGCTCAACCTCCCCTAATCAAACTGACAATTGTAGCTCGTAAATAACTGATTAACATTATTCGAGTGCTGGAAAGAAGAAATTTCCTACAATAGCAGTTAGAATATGGATATGTCCTTGTCGCATCAAGTGCTATATGCTAACGTGTCCCTTACTCACTCAGGAAGTTGTAAATCTCAACAACTCCTCTTCCCAACTTAATTTGACCTTCCTCTCCCCCCGAACTTCTTACTAAATAGGCGACGGAATCAAACTTTCTTCCATCAACATAGTTCTTGATGCCTGGTCGAGATTTACACAAACCACTGTAAATTTTAAGTCTACTTTTTATTACACATGCATCCTGCGTGACACTGGCTCAAAAATAAAAGGTCATTACCGTCGCTTGTCATAGTTCATAACCCTAATGAATCAGCACCACAGAGTGTCACAGATAATAAATTCCTATCATTATTCAATGAACATTGATATTCTGAAAAATTGTTTATAATAACTCTCTTCCGTGACTATAAATATTAAAATAACGGTGACAACTCTTTCGTAAGTGGGCTTAAAAAGGCGTATACAAAACGACGGGTACAAAAGGCTTGTCTATGAACACAGGTGTTTGATGTACTACAGCATAATTTATACGTTTGGTTGTAAAATATACCACATTAACCTAATGACATCGAATGAAATCAACATGTGATTCTGATCACCATAACTAACCACATTACAAGTCGAATCGATTCCCGCCAACTGTTCCCTATGGTTTCTGGATTCTATTATCTGTCAATAAATAGGGTCCATTGTGAGATTTGGCAAAAAACGCATAAATCGAATCGATCTTCCTAGCTGTCTGCCATTCACTTTGTTCTCGTGTTTCCAGGGATCTAATGGCGGTCCCCAAAGAGCCATACATATTTGGTGCCAGTAAATGTCAAAATATTTTGTATCAGTTGTGCTAATGGTTTGTAAAGTCGGCATTAAGGTCATATTGTTGTTTTGTACGGGGATATTGTGACCAAATGTGCCATGTTTTCACTAAATCATATTCCTTTCATATGAGGTCGTTTGTTGATAAATGAGAAAACGTTGTCCATAGAGAATTCCATGCGATTAGTATGTAGTCTACCTAGCTTTAATAAGCTTTAAAAATTTAAAGCATGCTACTTAAATAACTTTCTAGCCGAGTTAACTTTTATACAACTTTATTAGAACTGGGTCGGATTCTTGTAGAAAACCGACTAACCGAGCTCTGAATTCATTAATTTCCAAAATGAAATTATAAAAGAGGCTCCATTTAACTTAAGTATTTAACACAATTTAGAAATCGCATTTCTGATTAGCCTCCACAATTGCAGCCGCGCGCCGCTTACATTAACGTTTTACATTGAGAAAAGCACAAGGAGAGAGAAAAAAAAAAGATGAGAATTCGAGACCTATCTTGGGATACTTGACAAAATCCGACGAATGAATGTAATGCCATTATGATTAGCATTATTTTGCTGGGAGGGTCGCGGATTCCGGTTTACTGGATAAAGCGAAATTCGTCGTCACAAAGAGGTTTTTTTTGACGTGCTTTTTAATTCCCCCCTAAACATCTGTGGTGGCTGGGACTCGGGGACTCCATAGCGGCTTTAATCGTATTTGTTGCGCCACACGTTAGTGATAGTTGAATGGTTTGTTTAAATATTTTGGTGGTAAGTTGCAGGGATATACGGCGGTGAGTTTGCTTGGGTGGGTTCTGTAGAGTTGGAGAAAATAATTAAAAATAAATTGCGGAAGTTGTCCTTGCAGTAAACTTTATCTATAGCGACTATGAGGGATAGGTAACACCGCGACATACTAAAAACTTACTTTAATTGTGTAGCGGTCGTCGACTATTTTAAAGTAGAACAGTCAAAAGCTTGAAATATATATAACTAAGTAGACTACAAAGCAACATTTCTGTTATGTTAGTGTTTCTGTGGGTAATAAAATGTAAATCCATGACTTGAATTTAACACCTTTCGGTCTTACGGAACTCTAAAAACTTCTTTACACAGTGACACGAAAATTTTAATTTATGTGGGGGATTTTAATAAATAATTATGGACGTGATCTGTAAACAGTAAGCTGAAATGTTTTATTTTTTAACGTATTTTATAGTTCTGCTGGATAATCCGGTTACGTTTGTCACGGGGCCTTTTAATACAAGCTCGACTGCACTAAATATGAATCTTTATGTTTAACTGTGACATTAATCACAAAAACCCCGTGATTTATTTAACTATGCAACAGCACGGATCCGTTTACAGCTCTAACTAGAGTTTAGTTACATGCTACACATTCGAAAACAACAAAAGCATAGTTATGTATTTTATTAGTTTTACAAGTGCTCGACGCGTGGCTGTAAATAAAATATGACTAAATACGAACAAAGACTTGGTTTAGAAGAAATATTATTGGCTTTAAGATTCCGAGTTATGCAAGAAAAAAAACGTAATTATTGTCCATAGTCCACGGTTTCAATATCAGAACGACCCCTCATCATAGCTTTGTCGGGCGCATCGTCGTATAAAATAGTAACTATAATTAAAACTCAAATCGAAATATCGCCGAAGCTACGCGAGCTGAGCATCCCATCGTGTGTCAGTGACCGCTCCTGAATGGGCCCTAATTTTTTTCAGGCCTTCGATTTGTGGGTTCTTGCTTTGTGATACAAAATTAATGATTTTTGGTCTGTGCTTCGCAGCGTCAGCGGGTACAATGGACCGCGTGACAATGGTGCCCCGCTGTCCACGATATTGACGGAAGGCCGCGCGGACGATGCTACCTACGCTCCTGGCTGCCCTACCGGCCTCAGCCCTTTGTCCTCAAGAATTTTAGACACGTCATGAACCAAATGGAAGCTCGTGAGAATAACCGCGATATTATAAAAATAATTCTTTAATTATATCCCGGTAGATGCCAGTTATTTGTATACTAATTTTCTGTAGATTGTGGCTGAATGTTGCCTGGCGTCTCTTTCATCTCACTCCTAAGCTAATCAAAATAAATTTACAAAAAAAAACAAAAAACCCGACTGCTTTAAAAGCGAACTAAAAAGACGTAAACAATAAGAAAATCATGCTGTGCAGTCGGAGGATACATATTCGCGAGCTGGCTGAACAAAACCAGATGTATCCTCCGACTGCACAGCATGATTTTCTTCTTGTTTACGTATTTTTAGTTCGCTTTTTAAGCAGTAGGGTTTTTTTTTTTTTTTTTTTTATTTACAAGTTTTTAGTCCTTTATTTAAACCCTTTATGTTGATACCCCACACGATCGGTTTGGAAGAAAAACAATTTTTTCCCCAACAAAATGGCGCCCGAAATCCGCCATTTTGTACGTACGAGTTTCTTTTCCAATTTTTATGTAGTCAGTGACACCCGCAGGGTTAAGACGAATCGATTGACGTAAGAATCTTTAAAATCGGTCAACGCATGTCTCTAGAACGCCACATAGGAACAATCATACATACATACAAAAATACATAGACTGATAAACACATTACTCTCCTTCGGCAGTCGGGTAAAAAGATATTCTCAAGCCATAACACCTCAGTAACTTGAACTTCTTACGTGTTTTAATATTTATATATTACACAGCCTATTCACACAGCCCACATTGTTAAACTTTATTTTATTGGACCTGACCTAAACGTCTACTTACTCATTGGCCAACTGCCCCAATAAATTACATCATTCACTTCTTGTGGCAGTCCAAACATCTAGCTCCAAACACAATTGTGACCGGACCACAACGCACCCAAACATCTTGCTCCATACACTATTGTGACCGGACCACAACGCACCCGAACATTTGGGGTGGTCTTATTTCGTGACCGCTATTTAACTCAAATACGCCACATTGTAAATAGCCATCATTGTACTCTCCCTAGCCTCGAACATTGTCGCCTTCTAATTTATAGCAATTCACTGTAATTTCATTAGCACCAAACTGTTTATAAATCTGTATGACCACAGTATCAATTCGATTGACGACAGTCTGCTGTTATGGCCAATAAATTTTAGGATTATCTTGTCCGTGGGCCGTGATTAGGTGCCATCAATGTTTTGAGGGAAAGGCCAAAATTAAATCGTTTAAGCCCAGTTAATGGCGGGTGTACAATGACATCAATACATAATGATAAATTACGGCAATCAAATAAAACCATGGTGTGTCGTAAATCACGTTTGGGACACCCACAATATTCAAAGTTTCGACTGTATGTTTATTAGAAACTTTCTTTCCAAAGCTCGTTTTAGGAGCTCTTATTTCGGAATATAAGTACGTACTAAAGTAAAGAATAAACACATAAAAGTTACTGCTTAAGTTATTTGTTTTAATGCAAAGATCAATAGAACAAAAAATCATGTTCCCGAGTCGCGTTTGACCACGCTTCGCGCATAAACCGGCTTCAAAAGAGCTGATCCGAGAATTTGCTATTTAAACAACGACAGGCGCTCCCGTAATTCTTCAAGATTTTATCGAAAATCTTGACCAAATCGGCGTGTATCGTTGTAAACAATTCCCGTAATTCATTCGAGATTCGCTTTGCGTCTAACAGAGATATACTGAAATGACCAATCACGGACGTGCGCTGACTATCGAACTTGATGTTTACTTCAGCCGTACCATTGTTGTCACACCGACATGCTTGTTTGCTGCTAACCTGGTACATTAGCAATATTTATGAAGCTAATTTATAGGTATTACCTTTGTAAGATTTTCCTTAAAAGGCAAATTTCGGATTCCTAAACAAATGATATCTTGGCTTATCATGATGAATGTCATGAGTTGACCAGTGATCACATTGTTATTGTGTTGTGCTCATTTACTAATTGAACAGTAATTACGTAATGATCCTGAAACAAACAAGGTCTTTAGAACGTAGTTAATGTTAATTGTTGCAGTGGGCAAACAATTCATTAAATGCACAAAACGAGCTCATTCTACTACTTACCAACCTGTTTATTTTCTTTTGTTTCTTCTATGTAGAAACGAGCTTCAATCACAACATTTGCTTGAAGCGTGTTGGTGATTAATAGTAGATTATGCACCAAGGGGATTAAGCAGTGTCTTACGTCACGGGCGGCATATTGAACCCTGAGTGTAACGACGGACCCTAGAGTTAACTCCCGAACGAAGCGAGGGAATTATGTAGAGTCCTGAGTGAAGCAAGGGTTTCAAGCTGCTCAAGACGAAGACAGGCTTTGACCCAGAGGAGCACACTCTATTTTTCACACCTTCTGCGAGAGAATAAAAAGTTGTATGTATTGATTTGAATATTGTGTTTGATGCTTATTGTAGATCTGAGCATTGAATAAACGTATTGAGTTTCAGCTAAATGTTGGAAATAAACTAAAAAGACGGATTCCGACACAGTCTTCACTCCTATTTTTGTTGTTCTCCATTGAACAAAATCGTCATAGGATTTTTCTTATCTGTGTTTTGATTTGGTAGTAGGTAGTAGATTTATTAATAATCTATAAAGCGCCTGTTTTGATAAACTCTGGAGTAGAATCACTATCGCTAGAATTTTTTGTCAACAGGAATATTGCAATATATAAAATTAACTGAAAATCACAGCACAAAACATTGTCTTTTAGTTTCACTTCTCGCGCTTTTTTTTTCATTTATTTTTTGAGTTCTGCTTTTGGTGGCCAGTTCGATTTTCGAACAAACCTCTTTACAATGCCATATGAGCATTTTTTACTTACAGTTTTCCACGAGTTTCCACACTAATTTGACGTTCCAAATTCAAATTACTTTACTCCCTTGGGAGTTTCATACAACTTTACCTCCCTTGGGCGGTTGGGAGGCAATGCTTTACTTTACGTTGATATTGCATGATATGTAATTGGATATTGTCGAGTAGGTGGTGTGAAAAGAACATTAAGAACTCGTCATTTCATGGCTTACTTGTTACTAGCTTATGCCAGCTGCTTAGCCCGTCAGAAATTATTTCAAGGGAATATACTGCCGGGATAAAAAATAGATTATCCTAATTCAAGAAATGGTCCACCCGTGTGCCATACAAACGAATTAGAAAGGGCAACAGGCAAACAGACTGACTTACGCATTTATAATATTAGTATGGATAAACGTGAACAAAAGAAGAATTATTATTTTAAGAAAATTACTTATTAAAAAAATATTAGACAATAGAAGAATTATTTTAAGGAAATATCTACACGATGATTCTCTTAACATGTTGCGCCATAAAAGATTGTTCGCAAAAGAATTTCGGTGTAAGCATTCACGAACACCGAAGTTCGATACGATAGTTACATTTGCTCCGAAATCGACTATTTTTATGTCCATTAGTTTAATGTGATTTCTTTTAGATGTTAGAAAAGCATGTTGGTACTTATCTAATGGTCTTATCCCTTTGGTAAAAGGTTCAATAGTACCTATGTAGGTGGAGCTTCAAATATACGAGTGTTGCCGGTACAGAATTTCGAATGTTCGTATTATCTTATCTGCCTACATACACTGAAAAGTAAGTGTAAGTAATACTAACAACATAATCTAACAACACTTATGCCAGACTACTTTCTCGCTTCATGAATTATATAGACTTAATTCAATCTGCCTGCCAAGCCTTTTCCCAACTACATTGGGGTCGGCTTCCAGTCTAACCGAATTCAGCTGAGTACCAGTGTTTTACATGGAGCGACTGCCTATCTGACCTCCAAAACCCAGTAACTGTACCCCTTGTGTACCCACTGTACTACTTGTAACGACTGTCAAAGATCTTCAAATGACAGCCGGGACCAACGGCTTAACGTGCTTTCCGAGGCACGGAGGAAACTCGGTATGTTGAAATGGTCACCCGTCCACGGACCGACCTTGTCAAGCGTTGCTTAACCTTGAAGACCGACCCGTGCGGCTCTTATTATTTAGCCACGAGCTCCTCTATATAGACTTAATTGATAAGATCAATTAATTGGACTAGGCAAAGTTCTTCTGCCACGTGCACTTTCCGAAGCCACGAGAATAATCACACGGATTTCGTCAGTTTAGTCTACCTTGTGTACAAAGTGCCCAGATAACTCTAAATAAAGATATCACATCGAAAGGGTCTATTACATTTATCTCCCTACCGAACTCTACCTCTGTACCCTTATAAAGAGAATAGGCAGGTAAAGCTAGAACTTTTCAAGTAAGTGACCTGCGCCGGTAACCTAGTCAGCATATTTAATTGATTGTTCTACAGTAGAACACCCGTCAAGACAGAAATATTGGGACAGTCCCACCGCACTATTCCCAAACCACTGCAACTCCTGAAAGCCAGAATCAACAGTGTCGACCACCAGAAAAGCGCCGAGGCAATGAAGCTCGACGAAGTCCCGGAGAATGAATTTAATTGTCTTGGATCCCGCAACGAAATTAATCAGAAAAGAATAACGGAGGAGTAGGAAGAAATACAAATTTCCACTTCCCTCCGTATCAAGCAGGAGACAGAACAAACAGGGCCAATAGGCACAAAGGGTCGTTTACAACTGGGATAAGCCCAGTTGCTTAGCACCACGGATAAAATTAGCATTAATATAAATGGGTCCTAACATTGTGTTTCCAATAATAGGTATGGCAAAAACGCTTGAACGCAAGGAAATTTGTAATTTAATAAGACAGAAATATGATAACTGTAGAACAGTCAAAGCAGTAGACCTTCTATAGTGCAATGTATTAAAAATATCGAGTAAGCCAAATTCTTTTGGGTTCCCTGAAGACCGCCTAATCACTACTCATCATTTTTAAAAACAGAGTTTAACGACCTATTACAACAAAAACGAGGAATAGCGGAAATTATACTGTCAACGATAAATTCAAACATAATTAGAAGATTCCTGTAATTACCTCTCATTCTTGAAATTAACGTTAATTGGCTCATTAACATATAACATCTACTTAATGTTTTTGTGTGGAGGTAGTTAGTGCAGGACAACAATGACAGGGGACATGACATTCATAGAGCAAGATAAGGCTTTGCAAATTACTGGCTGGATGATTTCAGGGATAAATTGTGTGTTACTAGTTTTTTTTTTTACTAACGATTGTTTAACTGCCTTTTTGTTAATCTATGGAAGTGGAGGACGAAAGATAAAACTACAATCGAGACATAATAATATTGAATTGAATGAGCTGAAAACGGATGGTTTTTGTGTAGGAAAATCTCGCAAACACAGTCTGTCCTGTTGAAAAAACTACCGTCTAAGTTCTTCGTCTAAGTATAGAAAATGTTTTCAAAATCGGTTCAGTGTGATCGTTGTTAAATGAACATCAACATAATTATTATGATAAACCTACAGTCGAGATATATAATATTGAACTGAATGAGCTGAAAACTGATGGTTTTTGTTTAGGAAAATCTTGCAAACATAGTCTGTCCTGTTGAGAAAACTACTTTGTATGTCCTTCGTCTATTGGAAATGTTTTCAAAATCGATTCAGTGTGATCGTTGTTAGAAAAGAGAGCTATGACGTAAAGCTGTTAACATCATAAATCTCTGCAACACTAACTAGACCTAACACCAAATAATTTAACTTTATCCGTCAATAATTATCGTGAGTCAGACTATTTTATTTTATGTCCCATTAAATTTAACAACAATTGCCTTTTAGTGACGTAGAAGTAGACATCTTTATGTTTATATGTCGTTAAGATTAACTGGTCGGTCCCACGTCTCGAGTCCGGCAGTCTTGCAGGGAGGGAGGGACCTCTAGAAAGGGACCTATCTCTTGACCCATTACCATAACTCAGGTGAGTTTCAACGCTATCGTATTATGGAGCATTTGAGAGTTGGTATAGCAGCCCATGAGTTTTAAAGTCGTTCGAAATGAAGGTTGGTAGATAGAGATGTGGACTGGTGGTCTAGTTGAAATTGAGAATTATTCTCGCAAAACAATTTTGGTTGATTGAGTTGTATCGTCGAGATTGAATCAATTTTACATTAATCATGCAAGCAATGCATGATGAAAGTAAAATTGAATCAATCCCGATTTCTAAATTAAGAATTTCAAGTTGAGTATTTTTGTCAAACTCTACCTTATTCTTTAATACTTTAAATGAAGATAGGTAATTTCTAAACATTTTTTTAGAAAAATATATAGATAGTCATCTTCTAATGTCTAAAAGCTCTTAAATATGCACATTCATGCAAATCCCCCAAGAAATCGTTACCTAATTTCACATTTTTTTTTTCACACCAGGTGTATACTGAGTTTTGACTTTTCCTTAAACCTTTTCAATAAACCTCAAGACCACACAAAGATGTCCGTTTACCGCCAAGAATAACACTATTGTGATTGTCAAAACAAGATCGGTTACAATAAATCTTATTAAAACTTGGGCCCGCCACAACGCCATTCATGGCGGCTTTGATCCGACCTCAAAAGAATAGTTTGTTTACAGATATTGCTAAAAGCCTTTGTCACGGCGTACATCTGCTCTACCTACCTGAAAGCACGTGATAGGGTAAGAATTGTTACAATTTTTGTATCCGATTTTGCATGAAAGTGTAGGTGTAGTCAGAGACTTTGAGTTCCGATCACTTGAATGTCACTTTACATCACGTCCTAAAGTTTGTGTCGATTCCTGAATTAAGAATTTGAAGTTGAGTATAATATGAATGTGTTGTATGTATGTCTACTCGGTTCAGTTTCTGAATTGAGTAGGTAGGTATTTACAATTAATAAGCTAGTGTTATACCCAGAGACATTGTATTACTACTTTACTGCTAAATTTTGACAGGTTTTCAAGCTAAGTTTTGACAAATAATAATTGAGTTTGACAAATAAGCACAACTAATTTACTGTAGTTTCAATTCAATAAAAAATGTTGTAAAAAGATATAAACAATTAATTTCCTTGACTACATAGTGTCAATTTTAACCGTCTTCAAAAAAGGAAGAAGTTGTGAATGTTTAAGTGCCTACTCTTTTGTAACAAAATGAAAAATCCATTAGAATTGGATAAACTACTGCTGAGAAAAGTTAACATCATTCATTAGCAACATAGTAATGGACTGACAAACTTAGCTTCCTTATTTCCTTATTTACTAGGTAAACGTAGACATTGCGTATCTACGCACTACAGAGTACATTCACATTATACTATACTGAAAGCACGCGCCTACGTACTTGTACGATTTTACCCTTATGCCGAAGGAGGGTAATGTGTTATTCAGTCAATATATTATGTTTGTTCCTATGTGGCGATCTAGAGACCAAACGCGTTTGCCGATTTTGATAATTCAAACATAAAAAAACATGACATTAAAATTAGAAAATAGAAAAATGGCGGCTTTTGGGCGCCATAGTGGGTGGGTATTTTTTTTTTTTAAATTAAAAAAATTGCTTTTGGAAAAAAAATATTTTTGCTTCCAAACCCTTCGTTTGGTGCAATGATATTCAAATAAACAGATATGTTATGAGCGTGCGCATTGTGAAGACTCGAATAGGTCACAATTGTGAACTTTAGTCTTTAGTTTATGTCACGCATGGCGAAGAGCGATACGCTTTGTTGAAACAAAAACAAAATAAAAAAATGCCAGCGTGTGTATTTAGAAATTGTACCAATTATGATACCAAAGTACATAAAACAGAAGGGATCTCATACCATATGTAAGTACGCAATACGCCTCAATTTACTAATTTAATTAATTTTTTTCCTAATATTCTGATATTTGGAGGTTAGAAAAAGATAACAACATTGGTGGTCAGGTGGTCAGAATAATGTTTGTTTACATTCACACGCATGTGACAAACACTAGCTGTCTCTTTTTTTCTTGTTAGTTTTATCAAGCCATCCCTTTCGACTTGTATTGAAATGTCAGATGAATGAAAAGTGTGAGTGCGGTACACTTTTTTCAATTGTTTTGTGAGTGTATAAGGAATCTGTTTACTTGAATATCATTGGTTTGGGGTATCAAAATAAAGGGTTTCATGAGGTGATTTTATAAAACACTTATACGTTTAAATTTACTTAAATCTAAAAAAAAATACTAAAAGGTTATAAATAAAAAAGTTAATCCAAAATATCAAAAAACCCGAAAACTTAAAAAAAGAACTAAAAGTACGTAAACCAAAAGAAAATCATGCTGTGCAGTCGGAGGATATTTATAGTTTTGGTCAGCCAGCTCGCGAATACGTATCCTCCGACTGCACAGCATGATTTTCTTCTTATTTAGGTACTTATTTTTAGTTCGCTTTTTAAGCAGTCGGGTTATTTTTATATTTTGGATTAATTTTTTTTTAACCTGGTGAAATGCTCATTTATACTGCGCCACCACCACTAAAACTCCACGGTGTGAGGTGTCTTCCTGTGCCGCTTATGGCGGGAACACGGGCACGCGTTAGCACTCACCGCGCGCGAACCCGCCGCGGCTGACCGTCACCGGACCCTACACCCCTACCCTACTCTGAGGGTTACGTCCCATCACCGGCGCACACGTACTCTTCTTACTATTCTTCACTCCTACTCTTCTACCTGAGGTCGGACCATGGTTCGAACCCGTAATCGTATTCAGTGATTTGACAATTGGAGTTCTGACAAAAACAAAGATCGAATGAACCTTACAATGCACATAAACTTAGTTATGAGGTGTATGAGTATCGGGGTGTTCTAAGCTCCCGAGCTCGCTTCGTTCGCTCTTGGACTAATTCTCATTTTTTTATCTCACTAATTATATTTAAGTAAAAATATATCTAATATCTCCATAACCATGGGGTTCCGTGGGGTGGGGGTGGTAAAGTGGGGTAGCTCTCCCTCACAACCCCTTAAAATGAATTTTATTATAGCCTGAAAACTTCAACAGTTCAACCATGGATATCTCCATAACCATGGGGCTCCGAGTGGTGGGTATGGTACAGGGGGATAGCCTACGCAACCCGCACCAAAAATCAACGGCTTATAATGGAAATTTTTACCGTTCTCAAACCTCATTTGTTTTCAAAATCAAAATCATAATCAAAATCATTTATTTGCGAAATATGGGTAGTTTTCAGGGTGACATTTTTATAAAAGTTCTTTAGACCATATCCTACCATGGCAGGTGTGCAAAATATTACAATAAATTGAATAAAATATTACATTATTAATTAACAATTGCATCATCTATACATTACATAATATTATTGAAAAATTACATAAGTTTATAATTACATTATTTTCTCATTTAAATAATCATTAACAGAATAATAAGCTTTTTGAATTAAATACTTTTTTAATTGGTTTTTAAATAAATTGAAATTATTAGATTCTTTTATGTACTTAGGTAGCTTATTATATATTCTAGGGCCCATACAAAATGCACTCTTATCAAACATAGCCGTTCTGTGGCTTATTGCACTGAGTGTACTGGCAAGTCTTGCACTTTTTAAAGTTTTATATTTATTTAGGTTAGTTCTTATTTCCAATGCTAGTTCATAGATGTACAATGATGGGAAAGTCAATATTTTTAAATTAATAAAGTGCGGTTTACAAGTTTCAGTTGATTTTAATCCACAAATCGCTCGGATACACTTCTTTTGAGCTTTAAAGATGGTTTCTCTCTCAGTGGCATTCCCCCAGAACATTATACCATATCTAAGTGTAGAACCAACATATGCATGATAAGCGGACAGAAGAGCAGTTTGATTTACAACCTTTCGAAGCATATAAATGGCATATGAATAACGACTTAGTTTTGTACATACTTGTTCAATATGTGTCTTCCATGTCATGTCTGAGTCTATGTGTAATCCTAGAAATTTTGTTGTATTGATTTTGTGTATTTTTATTTGTTCGTAATTTATATTTAAAGTATTTTGTTTTGAATTTCTGTTTTTAAATGTCATTATATATGTCTTAGTTAAATTTATTTTGAGATCATTAAGATTTAACCAGTTAACAATAGATGATAGCGTACAGTTTATGTCATGTTCATGTGTCTTAGGGTCATCGGATATAAATATTGCAGTACTATCATCAGCATACAGAACCATGGGGGTTTTGATTGATTTAGGGAGATCGTTAATATAAATAATAAATAACAAAGGGCCCAGAATACTCCCTTGTGGTACGCCTTTACAGACTCTTATTGGTGTTGATAAATGTTTCTTTTCTACTTTTGTGATATGCGAAATGCTAGATATTTCAGTTTGTTGTTCTCTGTCACTTAGGTATGATTTTATGAGATCTCTAGCATTTCCTCTTATTCCGTACGTTTCCAATTTATTCAACAATACATCATGATTGACGCAGTCGAAGGCTTTTGTCATATCCATATAGAGTGCTGTGACTTCTTTTTTATTATCTATGCCTTTTAGTGCCATATTCAAAAAAGTGTACAATGCATTGTTAATTGATTTATTTTTCCTGAAACCCATTTGTTCTTCCGACAGGATGTTGTGTTTTTCGAAGTAATTATATAGATTGCTATAAATAACTTTCTCAAAAACTTTCGATAAGACAGGTATTAGCGATATAGGTCTATAACAATTCATATTTTCTCTATCCTCCTTTTTAAATATTGGTTTGACTATACTCAATTTTAATTTTGACTATACTCAATTTTGATTTTTTTCTCATTTTTAATTTTTTGTTTATAGCGTAGGTTCCAATCTCAGTTCACGAAGCAAGTTACCATGACCATGGGACGATCAATTCATCAACCTATTTCTGACCCACTCTTTTCTTCTTATTATTATTATTAAAATTCTCCGTCAACGCTGCGCAGAATGCAACTATGAAACTTGCAACCTTCAGGTAACGCGACGTAACCAGCAATGGCTGAGTGTAATGCGAGGTTCAGTCCCTCTATCGCGATAATTTAATCGACACTGAAATGAACTGAAATCAGAAATATTGTGCAATATTTTACCACGACCATTCAATATTATGCACAAAAATATTACTGTACTCAATATTTTTGCACATAATCTTGAGCGACATTTTTGTACACAAAATAATGAGCGACATTTTTGCCAATGTAGGGGACCCTTTACAACGATACCTAAAAAATATAGGTACTTTTACGAGTTTCTTTTTCAGTAAAGTTCAATGATAGTTTTAATTATCTATTCGCAAATTGATTCCTAGTGGATATTTTGATGTCAAATTGGTATAGTTTTACCTATATCTCAATTAGTTTCTACACAACCGGGGGGTGATCATAAGCTCTTAGGTTAAGGTTACTTTGAGTGTGTGTAAGTGCTGTTTATGACTTGTATACATCTGTCCCTTACGCACACTCAAAATAACCTTACTCTAAGAGCGAATGGTAATCCCCTAGGACAATAATTATGTTGAATCATTGAAACAGACGCGATCTAAGTAAAGTGAGCTGAGAATTTTATTATAGGAACGGCTACCTCAGCGAAGCTTGCCTAGACTCGATATACCTATTTGCTGCTAAAACCTCCAAAAATATTGGCAGATGTTAGGCTTAGCACGCACTGCGATTTTTATTCGCGTGCGTTATTTATTTTTACCTATGGAATTATATGAAGCTGCACGCATTGCGGAAAAAAATCGTGCGGCAATAGTACTGACAAATTCGCGCGAATTTAAATCGCAATGCGTGTGAAGCCTTACATCCGCATTTCAATGCAAAATAGTTTTGGTATAAAGTAGCTATTCCAAAAACTAAAGATGTGTCTTAAAGGCCTTAGTCCCAGGTCATTAAAAAAATAGGCGCCTCTTATTTCATTCGCTCACTGACTGAACAAAACAATACATACAATACAATAACAACAAACGCAGCGTGGACAAGAAAGGTTGTTCACTTGTTCCTTCGCAAACATTTGGTACCAGAAACACTGCAACAGCTTGGAATGTCAGCAACGACATGTCCGCAATTACGAAGAAAGAAACACATTCGTGCGACAATGTTACGAAGGTCCCTTGGTAAGTTATTAAGTTCACAGGTTTTTTATATTATGTGAACGCTGGAGCTGGGGGAGGCTGAAGCCTGAACCGGACATTCTTGAAGTGACTAAACAAAATAAGATTTCCAATTATCTCCTTGAGTGCCTTTTAAGAACTTTGGTTCCCAAGAGAATTGGTTTTTTCTATTGTGTCTGTAATAACTTTAAACTTCCAAACTAAAAACTACTCGTTCAAGGCCATCCCTTGAAGTTCAGGTCTCGATTAAATGCTTCGCTGATGAGCAGCCCTTTGGTGCCTCAGGTAGTGCTCAGTGCCTTAGGTGCCAGTATGAGTAAGCCAATATTGATTGGATCGCTTTTTTAACGCGGCAACTTGTTGAAAGTTTGAAATTTGGTAGGTAGGTAGGTGATAACTTAGTAGTTCGTGGTAAATCCGACAGATGGCGCTACTAGTATCAGTTCTTCGGACAAAGAAAGTGATTTACATATATTTACAAAAAAAATTGAAGATGTGCAACACCTGTAAAAATAAGACTAAAATAAGTTTATGATCTCCTTTAAAATTCGCATGATTTACAGCGTTGCCAGACTTCGTAACTCGATCAACAAAAAGCAATGGTTTCCAAATTTATGGATTTGAAATATTATAATATTACTTTCCTAGAAAACGTTTTAAAATATAATAGATGTTAAATATATTTAATATTTTCAATTATTTGTTTTTTTAGCAAGTAATTTTTGTACACTAGTAACCCTGCAGAAAATGCATTTGACAAATGTCATTCGTCAATATTAGAATCTTTAGCATGGCTTTTTTGTCTTGCGCTATAGATTGACCTAAAAGCACAATTTTTACTATGCTGCAAATGTGTGATGAATGGTTTCAAATACCTGATACGTTATGAGTTTGACAGACTGGAATATCGTGAGCCATTGTGTTGTGTGCAGTTCAGTTGAGTTGCATTCACTTTGTTTGCTTTGTTTTGAACGTACTGCTCAACAAGTTTTCGACTGTGCCGTGATAAAATATATAACATCCTAACAAAATATATGAAAAATTAAACCTGCATTGAATTATGGATACAAGTTTGCGACTAAAGGAGTGAGTACAACTCTTTGTTTAAACTTTTGAACGGTTATTTTGTGCATAATGCATTAGTAAACACGAATAAATACGAAAGAGCTTATGATCACTCAGCAGTCTCTATTTATTAAAATCAAAGCTACTGTGTGTGATAACAATAGAAGTCTATCGACAGCTTTTGTTTGTTTTATCATGTTTATACATAGTGGCACTGTATGAATTCAACAAAATGATCTGAAAGCTTAGATTTGACAAAAAAACCATGTTGTATTTCTAACAACATCACATCATCATCAGTCTATTATTTATTGTGTTATGATGAGAGACAGTGAACTTAAATTTCATTGTATTTTAAGTTGTATGTGTCAGCAAAATTCATATGACTGTAATGATATTGTTTAAAAACTTATTTGCTATCAAATTACATGATCACTTGCATCATCAAACACTTTTACTAGGATTCACAGGTGATTGACCACGAAAAAGAGTGCTTGTTAGCTGCTCTGTGTAGCATCACAAAATAATTGCACAATGTTATATATTTGCAGTTTCTGGTTTCAGAGAAAACAATCCTACACTTAATAGCTAAAACATATTATTGAAATCTATTCTTCTACAATACAGTTCTGATATGTTCCCATCATAATTAGAATGCTATTATAGATGTTTATTTTGACAAGTAACCATTGATGAAAAGCTTTTAAAGCTCCTCCAAGTTAGGCTAAAAGTAAAAAAATTAAGTTTGGTTTGAGGGGCGGTCCAAAAGTTCTTTTTCCTTTAAAAGATTTATTTTAAGCCAAATATTTCACAAACTTTTAGACCTCCTGTATAACCCTCCCCCTTCTGTGTTTACTCATTGATATTATTTCACCCCCGATGGAAAAAGAGGAGTGTTATAAGTTTGACATGTGTTGCTGTGTATCTGTCTGTGGCATCATAGCGCCTCAACGTATGAACCAATTTTGATTTAGTTTTTTTTTGTTTGAAAAGTGATAGTGTCGAGAGTGTTCTTAGCTATGTTTGAATAAAATCGGTTCAGCCGTTCGACAGTTATGGGCGTTTTACTGTTTTAATCGGGATGTTTTCGCAAGATAAATGTGTCGGGGGGGTTTTTGAAATTTTTAAATTTTTGTCATGTCATGATTGTATTTGGATGTGTCATAGACCTTTGCTCAGCCCAAATCCTAGTGATTTTAAGATTGATAAACAAACTAAGGTACGGATTTTGAGATGTATCTACCTCCAAACCTCATTTGAAGACACATCTCAAACTCTTCTTACTGGCCATATCTTATTTTTGAATCTATACTAGGAGATATATCATACAATTCATTATTCAACAGATTTAGCTAAAATATGGTTCTCTTAAATATGCTGCTGCTTAATGTGGAAACTCACTATTCCTGCTAAAATTAGTAATTTTCTGATATTAAAGAAACAGCTTACTCATCAGCCAATCATCATACTGCCCTTGTCCCATGTTACTTGGGGTTGCAACCGGTCTTTTTCCATAACGTCCTGTCCCTTGCCACGCTAGCACTGACTCCCTTTTTCTTTCATATCACTCCTCACACACTCCATCCATATTTTCTATGGCTGTGCCTCTCCATCTATCCACATTTATATTCATAACTCTTTTAGTAACATGCGTGTCATCCCTCCTCAGTCCTCATCACAAGAGCATACTTACTCATCCGCCAAATTAAAGTAAAATCATTCAACTTTTGAGAATTTGGGAAAATACATTAAGCAGATTTCTTTTTATAATGGGAGTTATTCACATTTATGGAAAACCCGTTGAAACTGGTGATCCCACAACAAATGAGATATAAGTATGTAATTTTCTTAAAATAGACCCCTTGTTTCTTATTTGCAAATCATCATCTGCCTTCTCTTTTCACAACTATTCAGTTCACTATCCCCCTCAGGGTCTCAAAATCTCAAATATCTGATAATCCACTCTTACTGGGGGGGTCAGTAAGAGTGGATTATCAGATATTTGGGATATGATACCCATAAACATAACTGTCACAAATGTCAGCCAGGTTCAACAACTTCCAACATATCGAGGAATCTCATGTAATCGTCATCCATTCACAGACCAACCAACATAGGCCAACCGCCATGAAATTGGTTTACGGGATGCGCGAGGCACGAAACGGTGCTGTTTTGTATGAGATTTTCTACTGCGCAGCCATTGTAGCTAACTTCAGGGCGGCCAATAAGTTTGGCGAGGGCTATACCTTTGATCAACCCATGTGGCAGTTGTTACTAAGCCCAAAGAAAATCCCCCTTATAAATTCTTACAAATGCAGCAAATTAAGTTTATTCTATGACCCTTGAATATCTAAAGGTCATCTTTCCATGCCAGCTAACTCGCTTTATAATTACAATAACAACACATTTATTACATGACTGCACTGTCGTCCAGACATCAGTTTTGGTCTATTTTTATTTGCCCTCTCGATGATTATAACCTTGACTCTAAAGTTAGAACTAGAAAACAGGTCTCGAGAATTTTGGATGGTTTAAATTAAGTATAATTCAAGCAGACTGCAGCATGCAGTTTCTTTAATTTAAAAATAAATAATCAACATCATTTATTTATTTTAATTTGTTTGGGAAACTAACATTAAATAAGCTATGTTTACAAAATAATTTTACTTTAGTAAAACAGTATTGTGATACAGCTTCTACAGATTGAAAATTAAATTATAAGTTTTAACAACAATTAGAAAAACTATTAATGTTTTTGTAGTAAAGTAACTGTTAATTCTCATGTGTGCAAGCAAGATGCTATAAAAAAATTATCACTATCCTAAGCACCTCTTTTACATCTAGATTTTAGATGTATCACATCTTGATTACTGAAGGTAGTGTCCCTGAAAGACCTTCGTGGCGTTATGCATGATGTTCTCCCTCTTCATTCGGTTCTCAGGGTGTTTGTAACAGAGAGTCCAGGTGGTTACCTGGTCTGACCAGCGGTTAAGTGACCGGCCGCGAATATTTTCAATTCACCTTGCCCAGCACCACTAACATAGGTGTATCATTGGTGCATTATAGTTTTAAAAACTATTCAAGACCAGAAGTAGGTAGGTCAGCATTAAAAGTCGATTAATACTGCTCTACTTTCACACATTAACATAAACGAAACAAAAAAAAAAAAAACAGCTCTTTGCTCTTCAGCTTTTCATATGGTAGCTAAGAGTTAATATTTCTTAAATTTTCAATAAACATATTACTCAATAATTAAGATTTGAAGAACTAAACAAAGAAGAGGGTTGGATAAAGATGAAAAGGAAAACTTAATTGTTAATCAACTGACTATAGTATAATAGCCAAGCTTAATCCAAAAAATTACTTTCCAAGAAGACATCATTTGAATGAATAAGACTAGTTTGTTTGTGGTTAGTTCTTCTATTGTTCTGCTGATAATTCATAAAAAGCTATCGCCTCTACTATAACTGCATTGTTCATTCTAATTCTTAATAGATTTATCATTAAACAATACAATAGGGCCCCAATTAGGGCCAACTTATAGGTCATTTTGCGCCTATTGAAATGGCGAAGCAGAATTACCCTTATCAGAAGACAAAAAACCCAGAGCTAATTAGAGCAATACAAATTGTTAAGTAAATGATGCTAAATGCATTGCTTAGTTTAAAAGTGTGAGGCATTGGAGTAATAAACCTTGACTTTCACATTCTTGTATATGTAACAAGTAGTTTTGATGATAGTCAATTATGACCCAAATTTTGATAAAAGTTAAAACCCTGCCACACCCAATGATATGATTTAGTTGTTCTTCTTAATCATAAAGATGATTCCAAAATTAAATATTCGTAAAAGAATTCGGTCACATCAACGGTGTTCTCATTTGTATTACAATTATTAAAAAAAATATGTCTAAACTCTAAGCACACAACAAATAATTACATTAATGAAGAGGAGTGCATCTCCTCTGTAGGTATTTGACAAAGCTGTCCCTTTTGTAGACTATAAATTGCCATCATACAAAAATGGACCTTATCGTCTCATGTGAGAGTACTTATTGCATTATAATGCTTGAAGTCATTCATATAAAATTGTAAATGTTATCTAAACCTGCGAAGCTACTGTCACATATTGCAATGTATTTCACATATTGCCAATATGTTTCTTCAACATAGAAGTTGCACAACAATTTCAGTATGCTATCCTATCAGTAATATCTTTCCTGTGCTATCTAAATCTTTTTCAATCAGTATTGTGCAAACATTTATCCTAACTGGTTCAATAATAAGTTTCTATACATGAAAAAGTGTATGTGTCTGTTACAACAACTAGCCCGGGGTATGTCTATGTATATTATGTATTTTTTATACTATAAAAGTACTATTCTCTAGAAATGATAGCCCTGTTTGATAAGGTCTGCATTTGAAATCAAATGTGGTAAGTAAATAGAGCATCCAAGAGTATGTACTTAAAATAAGAAATATTTTAGCTGAAAAGTGTAGGGTAACAGTGTAGACCGGTGTTGTGGATATTACTGCCAAACCAATATCAACTTTCCTACATTGAATTAAAGTCGAAAATCAAATAAAACCTACGGCGTTCCTGTCCGTGATGCTGGCACGCACTAGTGTAGTTTTCTTACATATTATTTATTTTAACACAAATAATTATGATTTCATTGACGTTCTGGAATATCACTCAATCATTGAGCTATCCAATCAATCTCTGAAATTATCCTTGTTCGAAGCTGTAATAGCTCTCTATTTAAGTATATAGTACTTAGGCGACCGAGCTCTGCTCGGTTGAAAATAGAGAAAACGACGTTTTCTAAAAATGAGACCTAGCTATAAGGTAGACCTAGCTATAACCTAGGTATCATTTTTAGAAAATGTCGTTCGATTTATCGCCCCCGAAATCCCCTGCATACTAATTTTGATGTAAATCGTTGGAGCCGTTGCCGAGATTTAGATTATATATATATATACAAGAATTGCTAGTTTAAAGGTATTAAATAAAGGTTATATGAATTAATATAACTAAAAATCATAATTGCCTTGAATTACTCAGTCATTACAATTTATTGGCAGGCATGCAACTGGTTGCTACTTGTTCGAAAATCAAGACAAGAATTGGTAAACCCAATGTATTTACTATGCGTCAGCACACACCATCCGCGAACCTAGAGTGCACTTTTTAAGATAGCGATATAATTCAGAATTTCATTACTACATATTTATACTTGTAATATACGAATTCGAGTAACCCTTTCGGAATTTAAAATTTTAATTCTCACTGAAATGTTGCATTGCTTAATGTTGTTGTTTGTTGTTGTTGTTCCATCTGATGTTGAATTAACAAAACATATAAAATCGCCTGTGTTCCTTGAAGGGTTAAGGCCGTACCCTGACCAAAAAATTAGCATGAGATTTGAGCATTCCTATTTATTGGCCTAGCGGCACTGGTGGCGCATGAATTACATTATACTTTGTGCCTCGTCCTCGAGATTAGTACCTGTAATTAATGATTATTATTTACATGTAGTACCGGCTACGGGAGCTACTCAAATCACTATGTTTTAGAGACAATATTATTTTTTATTATTTTTTTTTTTTCCTTTCCCTGGCAGCTCTGTGTCGGCTGTCAACTTGTCATTCGCGGTTTTAGTGCGTGCTACTCGACACATAACTAAACTTTTAAATACAAAGAACAGTTTTTAAAAGTTGGAAAATGCCAAAAAAGGACACATCATTGTCAACCGAGGAATACGAGAGAATCAGGTGAAAAATGAAAAACCTGGAAACAATTTAAAACATGCTCGACATAAACGAAGTAAAACAAAATCGTCTCAAAGAGTCGACGCCATATTTAGACCCACAAGGTACCTAACTCTGTAAAATTATATTTTGATTTAGTTGTACATATATCTACAACTATTTTACCAATCCTACGGCTTAAACTTGCATCTCTAACAAATAATGCACTTCGGGCAAGCCATCGGGCCGTCCCACTGCATATTCACGAGATTATCAATCAAAAGAAATGTATTTCTTTTTTCTAACTGACTGTATTCGAGCTGAAAATCGGACTGTCTCACAACATTAAATAATTCTCAAACAAATAATGCATTTCGGGCAAGCCATCGGGCTGTCTCACCGCATACTTACGAGATCATCATAATTTAATTATTTTACCTTATCCGAGCAGAGTATCCGACTGTCTGACAACATTCAATAATTCTCAAACGAACAATGCAATTCGGGCAAGCCATCGGGCTGTCCCACCGCACTTACGAGATCATGAAAGATAATTTAATTCTTTTACCTAACGAATGCAATCGAGCAGAACATTGGACTGTCTCACAACATTCAATAATTCACTGGTTTCGTTCAATTCTTTGGAATTGCTACACCCACCAGATTTTATAACTCGGTTATCAACCGGCAGTAAAACAATGGTTTGTAATCATTCCAGGCAAAGTCCTAGACGACGATGCCACAAATGAAATGGAAACAATTAAAGTCGAATATGACCAAGAAAATACCAAAATAACCACAAACAGTAGTGATCTTCCTCACAATTCCAGGCCAGAAACACACAGATGCTCTCAAAATTTATTGGGTTAACCCAACATTGAACACAGAGTATGGTGATGGGGCCGAACTCCACAAGGAAGTGGCCAGCTGTCTGGAACATCTTGCAACATGAGGCCTGTTTCCATAGAAACCACAGGCGGGTATTTCTCCTACAGCTCTATGCGCAGGGAAAATAACCGCTGACATTGAACGTGACAAAACTTGGAGCTCTTATGCTATACAGCAAAATGGCCAAATTATTGATAAACAAGGCCATAGAAGCACCATCTCCATCCTAGGAGCAACATTATCCAAAGTACTGGATACAAAAGAAAATGATACAGATCTATTAAGTTGAATAATGGATACCACTCGCACCTTATGTGAAGTTCAACATTGTGAGTTGTGACTCAATTACTAGATGCAAATTTAGCTGCGGCTCAATAAAAAAGGACCTTAAGGACAAGTTCAAAACACAAAGATAGAAAAATATATGTTCGGGTAAACACTTGCTGAAACTCATTGAGCTGGTAAAGCGGCTTCTAAATCAGGTGCTGCAACAGCACCCAAAGCCAAGAAAGAACCCAACACATTCTAAGCAAAATACTCGAAAGCTCCACCAGCGCCACAAGGACGACAGGAGAACAGGGAGCCTGTCTATAGCCTGAGTCAGCCGTACAATACCCTTTAAGTGGTCATTACATCTCAACCTCGACGCCGCTAAACTCAGTAAGGTACCCTGGTTGCTTATAAATTCTTATAAATAGTGGTAATTTATCACTGATGATAAGACCATGTTATCATGGATTGAGGGTTTCATGGGTATCCACAACACTTTAAGATAGCCCAGCTGCAAAAACAATATAAGATGCAATATCTAAGTGCCAGCCTTGAAAAGGAAAATTTGTCTCAAGTTTTTCTTAAGACAAAAACCCAATGGCAATAAAGCCTTAATAAGTACATTGATGTAAGTCGTTTCAAAGTTGAAGACTATTGCACAGAATTAAAAATGATATCAAATGATAGTTCCATGGCCATACATAAAATACATTAAAGATGCAGTCTCTTATAAAATATCACAAAAATTCTAGCAAATATGTAGAATACCCTCTTGGAAATTGTATAAGTTCGGTCTACTACCATTTGGGTAAAACACTGCAACTTACATTTTCACAAAAGTCGTGAAATCTGCCAACAAATTCCCAAGATCCTGTGGCCATTAATTGTTGACTGAAAATATTAACACTAAG
The DNA here is from genome assembly GCA_964057195.1 of Orthosia cruda. NCBI lineage: Eukaryota > Metazoa > Arthropoda > Insecta > Lepidoptera > Noctuidae > Orthosia > Orthosia cruda. Next base: position 15,615,912 of record OZ059836.1, on the reverse strand, counting down.
AAGTTAATCACAAGTTAGTAAATAACAAACTTACACCCACTAATACTGGTATATTTTTGGGATATATATTATTGATAAAAGACTTATAACTGTCATGTAACATTACCTACAGATAAGAAAAACTTATCTATTATGAAATCTGACAATTTATATGTTTTGTAGGACTAGGTACTTACTGCTCTCAGCGTGCCCTACTATTGAATATGGATGGCTTTATATATACCAAAAAACTAGAATGTGTAAAATCCTAAACCTCCAAGGTGAAGTAAATTATGAAAAATACATAGATATCCCTACAATAATTCCCTGAATGGTGGCCATATGCCATTCATTCGGGGGGGGGGGGGCTGACTGTGGGGATGAGATTGCTAGGGGTCAGTGGTCAGACAAGGAATATGAATATCAAATGAATTTTAACTGGATTTATTAGCATCATTCTTCGTCTTTCTAAATATTTGGTAAACTTTTCAATAATTGTGAAATACCCTTATGTATAAACAACCCAACAGCAATATAGTATATAATATTAATCAAATGGGTGGAGTTCATACCCTCATCTCTTCAACTTAGCCAGCGGCATTGGTGTGAAAACCATTATATTTAATTTTCGCTCCTTACATTAGGTTGACTGAAAATCATAGTAGTTGATACTGTATTGCAGAAGTCACATCCTGATGTAGAATGGGAACTAAAAGAAAATGCATATGATTAATAATTGAAAGATAAATTTGGAATTCTGAAATTTACCTATTTGCAAGTCACATTAACAAAAAATATGACCAACCCGAATGCCTTTACAATGGACCCATTTACAGTATACTGGTAACCAATTTTCTTTTCTGCGCTTCCACCATTCTCAATCATATTAAAATATCTACGAAAAATCATAATGGATAAGGCTAAGGGCATCATAGTGGTCACTTTGGCCAACTCTGGCCGATTGGGAACTTCTCATAATTTAGAGATGATCATACTTAAACCTAATGAAAATAATAAAGTATCTCACAGCAAGGGAAAAATCTATACCAACCTTACTCTGGCTGTCAGAGTCTAGTGTGTAGGTAGTGAAGTCTATTATGACGAAGCATACTACCATCATCAATAGAAATTATGATAGCATCTCTATCAGAAAACTTTTTCAAACAATTGACACATGTTTAATTAACTGGTATAATTTTTTTAGAAATATAATAATAACATCTTGAACACCAACGGTAATATAATTTCTTAACAGAACTTTCTAATTCTAGTAAAAAATATAACAAATGCTTAACTGTCACAAATTGGCATTATCACTGACAATACCTTAAACATTAATGTACTCTGAAAATATTTTAAGGGCGTGTTCAGACTACCTTTTACCTATGCCACCTGGGAAACATCCCAGATTCTGGAAGTATTAGGAATTTGGTACACAAATGAGATGTTGTCTCTAGAACAACTGTCAAAAATAACCTGCCCAAAAATACAATGCCACCTGGGAAACATCCCAGATTCTGGAAGTATTAGGAATTTGGTACACAAATGAGATGTTATCTCTAGAACAACTGTCAAAAATAAAATCAAAGTATAGAAATAGAATCAATGCATATAACCATCAAAATTTCAGACCTCAAAAAATCTCTTATATATGAACTAAATCAATCAATACTTCAGACAAAGAACAGTAATATATCCAGCTGAAGCCCTTGTAGCCTACCTTAATAAACATATAAGAATTATTTTAGGCACCAAGAAACTATACCACATTAATGTCCAAACAGACTATCAGTCGTTGGATTAAGTGTACTTTAAAGACTAGCAGTATTGATGTAGGTACACGTATATTTAGCTCACAGCACACGCCACGCTGCTACTTCTAAAGCCAGGTGTGACAATTTATGAGATACTAAAAACAGCAGGCTGGAGTTACAACTCAAGTACATCTGGAAATTTTATAAAAGACCTTTAGTGTAAAGGATCAAAATGATTTAGCAAAATAAATCTTTAGCTGTGATTAAAGATATCTTATTTAACTAACATGTACTAACTAATACAACAAGCAGCAACTTTAACTTATAAGGAAGGAGTATCAGTATATAAGGAAACTAACAATAGTAATAAAAAAGCAAAACTGTATTTTGTTAAAACAGATATATGTATAATATTAACTGAATGGTTAATTAAGAACTTTAGTTTTCCAATGACACCTATGATTGTTATTCTATAAACAAACCTTAATATTGATATTAAGTGGGCAACAAATATTCTGTTAAAAAGATAATTAAGAATATATATAAACATTTTGGTTAAGTACCTATGTTACTTAAAAGCAACTGTGATTGTTAGTCTATAAAAAACTTTAATACTTAATGACAATAAATAATAGGCAAAAAATATTTTGTTAATAAAGATAATTAAGATAAGAATAATAATTAAGAAAATGACCGAATATGAACCTTTGATATCTAATGACAACTCAGATTGTTAATCTATAAACATTATAACAATGAGAATAAAAAAGTAAATAATAAATTTGCCAAAACAAATAATTAAGAACATATCTGAATGAACTGATTAAGAACCTATGTGTGAAACCTATGGACAACCATGATGGTTAGTCTATAAAAATATAATTAAGAATTTTAAAGACAGAAAGCTTTTTCTTCACAAATTCATCATAGTGTATGTGATAATTCCAGAACTTAACTCTCAAAGTCTACATGTAAATAATAATCATTAATTACAGGTACTAATCTCGAGGACGAGGCACAAAGTATAATTTATGATTAAACGAACTTACCCTAAGTGAAGTTCTATCATAATTATACGAAGTGCCTCGTCCGAAGAGATTAGTAACACCCTCCCAACCCTAAGTTATAACCCAGAAGCGTTCTGGAAATATCTTTAAAACATCATGCATAACTCTAAACTAAATGACAAGTTGACAGCCGACACAGAGCTGCCAGGGAAAGGAAAAAAAAAAAAAAAAAAAAAAAATATTGTCTCTAAAACATAGTGATTTGAGTAGCTCCCGTAGCCGGTACTACATGTAAATAATAATCATTAATTACAGGTACTAATCTCTTCGGACGAGGCACTTCGTATAATTATGATAGAACTTCACTTAGGGTAAGTTCGTTTAATCATAAAGTAGTGAATACGCCCAGATTTTAGAATAACTTCTTTATAAAATCGAATATTGGTCTTTTGAAAAAAATAAATCTACCAAAATGTTCGTTATCAAATTGTCTATCCATTAGTGTTAATACAAAAAAATATTAATGAACACTTTACGAGGAGATGCATGCTATCAATCATTATTTCTCATTTTTATGGTTTTGTTGGAAGGAAATTAGTGAAATATATACTACATTTAAAGAAAAACGATTTTACAATTTTGGAATCAATAATATGTAGAAATTTAATGTATTATTATTAGTTGATATTTCATTTTAAATAACGAGTAGATAGCTCCTAAAAACTGCACGAAAAACGGCTAGCGCGGCGTTTTGCTCGGGGTAGCGCCTTAAGTAGAATTGCAGCAATAGTACACCCACATATAGTTCACCTATAGTTACATTTAAGTGTCATCTATACTAATATTATAAAGCTGAAGAGTTTGTTTGAACGCGCTAATCTCAGGCACTACTGGATGGAATTGAAAAAATATTTATGTGTTGGATAGTCTATTTATCGAGGAAGGTATAACGTCGTAGCTATATAATATCACGCTACGACCAATAGGAGCGGAGCATAAATGAAAAATGTTGCAAAAACGGGAAAAAAAAATCCTTTTTGAGAGCTTCCGTTGCGTGCGCTGCGTAAACGATTTAAGTTACGCAACAATCATGTATGTTGGGTAGATGGGTAGGTAGGTATCCGGTTGACGGGAGCGAAGCCGCGTGGGACAGCTAGTGTATGATATTCACAGCGGATCTTTGTTTCTCTGAAGTTTGCTCTGCCAACCATTGCGCAAGAAACAGTTTGTCATCGAGTATACTGCATAGAGTAAGCGAGGTAGGATGATGCGACAAACGTAAGCGAGTGAAAGAGACAGTTATACAATGCTACCTTCACTTACAATATTGACACAAAAATAGTTACTGCGCAGGGTCTTGCAGCCAATTCAGAGACACAAAGATCCGTTATGAAAATTATTATAGGGTGCGAGCCTTTTGCCTCAATCGGGCAAAAAGGCCAGACCGCCGGCGGAAGCCGGCTATTACTGAGAAATTCCGGATGGAAAAGCCCTGCAAGGACACGAACCCAGGACAGCTCGTCAGTTTTCAGCAGTAGCGCTACCGGTCGGTCTACCCCTGATATAGAACTTGCCTCGTTCGTCTATGACCAGTAGACCAACGAAGCAAGTACTAGGTATATCAGGGGTCACCAATTACTTTCATTTGGGTCCGTTTCTTAAAAATAATATGACCGTCGCGACCGTCGACTGTAAGGTGAAAAGCCAACTACCCCCCGAATGTTAGCCAAAAAGTTATAAATATAAAACTCAATTTAAAATATTAAAATAACCCGACTGCTTAAGAAGCGAACTAAAAAGACGTAAACAAGAAGAAACTCATGCGGTGCAGTCGGAGGATACATCTGGTTTTGGTCAGCCAGCTCGCAAAAATGTAAGTCTCTTTCCTAACGCGACCTCGATGTCGCGCTTCGTTCGTTCGTGCGCTCGTCCGTTCGCTGGCAGTAAAGACAAAGCACGGGATAAATGATTAAATTACGTACTCAAGTAAATTATATTATACTATTAACTTAAAATCCACAAAAAATAATTCGGCGGTCAGGATCCCGACCGCGTTCCGCCATTTGGTGACCCCTGTTCTATATTTTGTCGCTATATAAAATATATATACATGCCATCATACCCTATCATGGTAGTACACTAAAAGTAACTAGTCTGCCATCTTGGGCCGTTCATGGTAGTACACTAAAAGTAACTAGTCTGCCATCTTGGGCCGTCCACCATATTGGATTTAGAATTACATAATTATATTGGATTTAGAATTACATAATTTAGCTAATCATGCATTGTCATCCAAACTAAACGTGTATGCAAAATTTCATCTTAATCGGTGGAGGATAACTGCTTTAAAAAATTCAGTTGCAAGTTTTGACCCGTATTCACTTACATACATACATTGTAAGTTAAGGGCCTACATACGCTTTAGTGCTGTAAAACGGTAACTTTCTAAAGCATACTCCTCAGTAACAGCTAGGTTAAAAGGTTTGCAAAAAATATATATTTATTATTGATTCATGTACATAATTTTGAACACAAGGTTTTTTCGTGTAACTAATAGTTTTGCTTTAAAAAAATAATTAACAACACGATATTTTTTCGCAACTTTTGGAAACTCCTCCAAAACGACTTGGATGTTTAAAATTAATTTTATACAGAAAAATTGATGGCTGGAATTTCTTCATACCTAACACAGCATATGTAAATCAAATAATATTTTGCAATCAAAACTGTTCAAAAGGAGATTAAATTTTGATATTTTGGCATCGAGCGGGCGCACGGCCAGTACTGCGTTACATTGGGGCGTATATATCACCTTAAATAAAAGCTTGTAAAATTGCACGCCTTTTCGCGTCGCATCTCGGTATAAGCTCACACTAAAACTGCAATACAATAGATATTTCTATAAGTGCTTGTTATCAGTCTACTTGACCAATTTCCGTTCAAATGACACTAATTTGACGCTGACTAGTACAAGATAAGATGACCTTGGCATAGAAGCATAATTTGTTTGGTCAATTAGGTATGCCATGCGCTGTTTCAACGTGGCACTCATTAAAATGCCTAAGTTGTCTTAGAAAAGCGTGATTTTAAGTATTATTTGTGTTCTTGTTTAAAAAAAAAACTCCAGTGCTCTTGAATTGTCAAAAACCATCGCCTACATAACCCAAATTCACATTGATTTAAGTAGTGGTCAAGGTCAACGTACGGTATGTGGTCAGCGATGTAGGTAGGTCCGTATTTTATTTATTTACATTGTTTACAAAAACTCTTACATCGCATTGATTCATATATGAATCAGTCCATTGATATTGTTTACCACCAAATTACTGCTTGACCTAAATATAAATATTAAATGCCCATCACATTGTCATCCTTTGTCACTGAGAAATAAGCATTTAAAATTCATGGAAGTCCAAGGAGTGGATACTCCAAAAAAGAAAACTACAAAGGGTCACTAGAGTGCTAGAGAGGCATCATAGGTACTTGGGCACAGGGCCTGATTTATCCACAGGCTAAATTTTGCATCTGCAAGTACCACTTATTTACAGAATAAAATTTTGTTTACAAATTCTTTTATATTGTAAGTTTTCCCGGACACAGTTTTTCGAACGCATTTGCTTCCTTTCTTTCTAGTACGCAGCTTATTATACTACTAGTTCAATTAATTTACCGCGTTCTACCTGTCAGTATCAGTCGCAGTCACGCAAAAGCATATTTATCCTAAGGCCAAGAGAACCATGGCGGGAGACATTTTTTGAGACTTTACTAGTCTCTCGCCTCGTCTTCTTGCCTGTCAAAAGAATACCTTAGGCAGGATACTTAAATAGTTTCGAGCTCGCATCGCTCCCTCTTACATCCTTGTATCTCGCCTTTTTATATTACAGTTATTTTTATATATGTCGGTATGAATGGTAAAGGAAATTAAATCTTTAACTCTAATAAACACCTATCAGAGGCAAAGTTTTTCAATAATCAAGCTCGTTTCGTGCACTTTTGCATTTTAAATTCTCTTAATTCTTTCCATTGACTCTCTTATATGCTTTTCTGCATAAGTCGACATCGTAATCAAACCAAGGTTAAAAAAGTTCGAGCTCGCTTCGCTCACTCTTTCAATCAACTATTCGTTTTTTAGGGTTCCGAACCCAAAGGGTAAAAACGGGTCCCTATTACTGAGACTCCGCGGTCCGTCTGTCTGTCACCAGGCTGTATCTCATGAACCGTGATAGCTAGACAGTTGAAATTTTCACAGATGATGTATGTCTGTTGCCGCTATAACAACAAATACTAAAAACAGGATAAAATTAATATTTAAGGGGGGCTACCATACAAAAATGTGATTTTTTTGCCGTTTTTTGCGATAATGGTACGGAATCCTTCGTGCCCGAGTCCGACTCGCACTTGGCCGGTTTTTTATAACTCCATGTCCCGGAGCGCCAATTCTTTGTATACCACTGGTCGCTACCACTGGTCGCTACCTCTGGTCGCATGGCGAGCTTCGCAGAAAGTGTGAGTGCAAGAATTTTACCCTTCTTAATACACTATCGGTATTAACGGAAACTAAGACATTCACGAAAACATGGCCTAGGCAGCCAGAGACACAGGCCGGGGAGACGCTTATTGAAAGTTAGCCTGGGGCATTCAGAATTATCGTAGTGAGGAGTTTGCCTTAATTATTACTTGCACAACTTATTAATATGTCCAATATAATCATTATTGACTATTGTTTACGTCATTCAAGAAAAGTTGCGGTCATGGTATTATCTACTGCACTGACCACAAGTAACGGTTCAATATTTTACGTCCTGTCCTTACTTGACTTGTGATGTGATTCAGCAGACGCTGCCGACCGGAAGTGTTGTGGTATTAGGTGGCGCTATAGTCTTATTTGTATGACGGTACGACATAGTGAATTTGCCTTCTGTGACCCAGTTGAAGCTGAGAACCGGTCGATATGATGATTTGGTAGAGGCCCTTAAATAAATAAATAATATTCTGCGTTCCACGACCTTTATCTGACCGGTGTTGCGATTCAGCAGAGGCTGTGTGCCGGTCGGAATATTCATTACGTCACGGTTTGATGTTCTCTCTATCTTCTGTAATAACTACAAGGAACAGTCCAATTGTCTGCGTTCTACGACCTTTACCTGACCGGTGATATGATTCAGCAAAGGCTGTTTGCCGGCTGGATGTTATGTGGTCTTTGAAGACGCTGTAAGTCTTATTTCTATGACGGTACAACATTGGATCTATGACAAAAACTATTAATTTAATTTTTCAAGAGCGTGTGAAGTTGCACTATCTTATTTAGTAACGAGAAGATTCAGTATACATGCATGCACCAGTTCAAATGGTACAATGTTCTGCGGACGCCGGTTTACGCCCTGGATCACCTGATCGATGTGATTCACCGGATGCCGTGTGCTGCTCGAATGTGATGAATGGTCCTCGGAGATACTATGGTCGTATTTATATGACGGTACGACATTGAATTTGCCCTCTGTGACCCAGTTGAAGCAAAGAACCGGTCGATGTTTTGGCGCTTGGGAAAGACCTTTAATTGATTACGTGATTCAAGAGGATTACGTGGTGTTATCTTCAGGGCTAACCAAAACAACTGGTTCAAAATTCTGCTTTCTACGATCATTACCGTACCTGTGACGTGATTCAGCCGAGCCTGTGTGCCGGCCGGTGGTTTTATGGTCTTAGGAGTCGCTACAGTTTTATTTGTATGACGGTATTACATTGAATTTGTCCTCTGTGACCCAATTGAAGCACATTGCTGGTCGAAGTTTGGGCGCTTGTGAAAGGCTTCTAATAGATTATGTCATTCAGTAGCGTGACGTCCTCTCTGGTTTGTGTACTAACCACAAGGAACGGTCCAATAGTCTTGTAATTTCGTTACGGGATCCAAGACAGTTATAATTGATTCTCCGGGACTTCGTCGAGCTTTATTGGTGGTCATCACTGTTGATTCTGGCTTTTAGAGGAGTTGCAGTGGTTTGGGAAAAGTACGGTGGGACTGTCTCAAAAAAATAAGCGTCCAATAGTCTACGTTCTACGGCCTTTACCAGACTTGAGATGATGTGATTCAGCAGAGTCTGTGTGCCGGCCGAATGTGACGTGGTCTTTAAAGACGCCATGTTTTTGTAATGGCATTGAATCTTTGCAGGCTGCTGTTGTTATTTTGAACAATCGAAGTGAACCACAAGCTACATGCATGCACTAGTTCGATGATAAATACCTAAATGGTAAAATACTCTGCGGTCTACGCCCTGATCACCTGATCGATGTGATTCAGCGAATGCCGCGTACTGACCGAATCTGATTAAAGGTCATTTGAGACGCTATTGTGATTGATGGTCTTGCTTGACTTGATTTAATGCCCTATGTTCCCTGGATGGGGCAGAGGGCGTCCACAGTAGTCCTCCAAGGCGATGATGGATATGAAGGTACATACGTCATTGAATTTACCTTCTTTGTCTGTGACCCATTCGAATTTCGAAGCACAGGGTCGATAGATGTGGTGATGATGATGTTTTGATGACCCAGTTGATAACTAGTATAGTTCTCGCCCAACTTCTTGGCCGCCCTGAAGTTGGCTATACAATGGCTGCGCAGAAGTAAATCTCATACAAAAACAGCACCACGCCGTGCCTTGCGCATCGGAAAGACAACTTCAGGACGGCCAAGAAGTTGGGCGAGAACTATAATAAAAAGCTTGTAATGCCATTTGCCTATTCGGAGATGTGATTCAGTGTATAACAGTGCTTATTAAAACCTTTTCTTGAATGAGGAAAAACTTTCGCAAAATTCCAAGGATTGATGCATTGTATCTACTATCTATCTACACCCAAAACTGCTTAGAAAACGGCGCAGTAAAGAGCAATGCTGCACTTTAATCCTGTTGCCTAATGACTAATAATGTTTTTAGCCAATACCACGAATTGTAAAACATACAGGTTTACGCTACCTATGAGAATTCGCTTAAGTTTTTTAATCAGACCGATATATATTATGTATGATAGTATTTTATTTAGTTCGTATTTTGGTCTGCTTTTTAACCGACTTCCCAAAAAGGAGGAGGTTCTATGTTCGACTTTGTTTGTTTTTTTTTTTTTGTGTTCACCGATATCTCCGTCAATTGTTGACCGATTTTGAAAATTCTTTTTTTGTTTGAAAAAGTATGTTCCGAAATTGGCCCCATTTTAATTTAGTGAAGATCTGATGAAGAACTTCGGAGATATACAACAGAACTCTTCAATAAATAACGGCAAATCTCTCGGGATTGCTGCAATCGCATGTCTGTTTGTTGTTTATAACATTTCAAAACATAACATCACGCCAGTTTGCTCTTAAGGGGTAAGCAGATCTCTCCTTTCACCAATTATACTTTGTGCCTCGTCCTCGAGATTAGTACCTGTAATTAATGATTATTATTTACATGTAGTACCGGCTACGGGAGCTACTCAAATCACTATGTTTTAGAGACAATATTTTTATTTTTATTTTTTTTTCCTTTCCCTGGCAGCTCTGTGTCGGCTGTCAACTTGTCATTCGCGGTTTTAGTGCGTGCTACTCGACACATAACTAAACTTTTAAATACAAAGAACAGTTTTAAAAGTTGGAAAATGCCAAAAAAGGACACATCATTGTCAACCGAGGAATACGAGAGAATCAGGTGAAAAATGAAAAACCTGGAAACAATTTAACATGCTCGACATAAACGAAGTAAAACAAAATCGTCTCAAAGAGTCGACGCCATATTTAGACCCACAAGGTACCTAACTCTGTAAAATTATATTTTGATTTAGTTGTACATAATATATCTACAACTATTTTACCAATCCTACGGCTTAAACTTGCATCTCTAACAAATAATGCACTTCGGGCAAGCCATCGGGCCGTCCCACTGCATATTCACGAGATTATCAATCAAAAGAAATGTATTTCTTTTTTCTAACTGACTGTATTCGAGCTGAAAATCGGACTGTCTCACAACATTAAATAATTCTCAAACAAATAATGCATTTCGGGCAAGCCATCGGGCTGTCTCACCGCATACTTACGAGATCATCATAATTTAATTATTTTACCTTATCCGAGCAGAGTATCCGACTGTCTGACAACATTCAATAATTCTCAAACGAATAATGCAATTCGGGCAAGCCATCGGGCTGTCCCACCGCATACTTACGAGATCATGAAAGATAATTTAATTCTTTTACCTAACGAATGCAATCGAGCAGAACATTGGACTGTCTCACAACATTCAATAATTCACTGGTTCCGTTCAATTCTTTGGAATTGCTACACCCACCAGATTTTATAACTCGGTTATCAACCGGCAGTAAAACAATGATTTGTAATCATTCCAGGCAAAGTCCTAGACGACGATGCCACAAATGAAATGGAAACAATTAAAGTCGAATATGACCAAGAAAATACCAAAATAACCACAAACAGTAGTGATCTTCCTCACAATTCCAGGCCAGAAACACACAGATGCTCTCAAAATTTATTGGGTTGACCCAACATTGAACACAGAGTATGGTGATGGGGCCGAACTCCACAAGGAAGTGGCCAGCTGTCTGGAACATCTTGCAACATGAGGCCTGTTTCCATAGAAACCACAGGCGGGTATTTCCCCTACAGTTCTATGCGCAGGGAAAATAACCGCTGACATTGAACGTGACAAAACTTGGAGCTCTTATGCTATACAGCAAAATGGCCAAATTATTGATAAACAAGGCCATAGAAGCACCATCTCCATCCTACGAGCAACATTATCCAAAGTACTGGATACAAAAGAAAATGATACAGATCTATTAAGTTGAATAATGGATACCACTCGCACCTTATGTGAAGTTCAACATTGTGAGTTGTGACTCAATTACTAGATGCAAATTTAGCTGCGGCTCAATAAAAAAGGACCTTAAGCACAAGTTCAAAACACAAAGATAGAAAAATATCTGTTCGGGTAAACACTTGCTGAAACTCATTGAGCTGGTAAAGCGGCTTCTAAATCAGTTGCTGCAACAGCACCCAAAGCCAAGAAAGAACCCAACACATTCTAAGCAAAATACTCGAAAGCTCCACCAGCGCCACAAGGACGACAGGAGAACAGGGAGCCTGTCTATAGCCTGAGTCAGCCGTACAATACCCTTTAAGTGGTCATTACATCTCAACCTCGACGCCGCTAAACTCAGTAAGGTACCCTGGTTGCTTATAAATTCTTATAAATAGTGGTAATTTATCACTGATGATAAGACCATGTTATCATGGATTGAGGGTTTCATGGGTATCCACAACACTTTAAGATAGCCCAGCTGCAAAAACAATATAAGATGCAATATCTAAGTGCCAGCCTTGAAAAGGAAAATTTGTCTCAAGTTTTTCTTAAGACAAAAACCCAATGGCAATAAAGCCTTAATAAGTACATTGATGTAAGTCATTTCAAAGTTGAAGACTTTTGCACAGAATTAAAAATGATATCAAATGATAGTTCCATGGCCATACATAAAATACATTAAAGATGCAGTCTCTTATAAAATATCACAAAAATTCTAGCAAATATCTAGAATACCCTCTTGGAAATTGTATAAGTTCGGTCTACTACCATTTGGGTAAAACACTGCAACTTACATTTTCACAAAAGTCATGAAATCTGCCAACAAATTCCCAAGATCCTGTGGCCATTAATTGTTGACTGAAAATATTGAAAACACTAAGAAGTTAATCACAAGTTAGTAAATAACAAACTTACACCCACTAATACTGATATAATTTTGGGATATATATTATTGATAAAAGACTTATAACTGTCATGTAACATTACCTACAGATAAGAAAAACTTATCTATTATGAAATCTGACAATTTATATGTTTTGTAGGACTAGGTACTTACTGCTCTCAGCGTGCCCTACTATTGAATATGGATGGCTTTATATATACCAAAAAACTAGAATGTGTAAAATCCTAAACCTCCAAGGTGAAGTAAATTATGAAAAATACATAGATATCCCTACAATAATTCCCTGAATGGTGGCCATATGCCATTCATTCGGGGGGGGGGGGGGGTGACTGTGAGGATGAGATTGCTAGGGGCCAGTGGTCAGACAAGGAATATGAATATCAAATGAATTTTAACTGGATTTATTAGCATCATTCTTCGTCTTTCTAAATATTTGGTAAACTTTTCAATAATTGTGAAATACCCTTATGTATAAACAACCCAACAGCAATATAGTACTTATATAATATTAATCAAATGGGTGGAGTTCATTACCCTCATCTCTTCAACTTAGCCAGCGGCATTGGTGTGAAAACCATTATATTTAATTTTCGCTCCTTACATTAGGTTGACTGAAAATCATAGTAGTTGATACTGTATTGCAGAAGTCACATCCTGATGTAGAATGGGAACTAAAAGAAAATGCATATGATTAATAATTGAAAGATAAATTTGGAATTCTGAAATTTACCTATTTGCAAGTCACATTAACAAAAAATATGACCAACCCGAATGCCTTTACAATATACTGACCCATTTACAGTATACTGGTAACCAATTTTCTTTTCTGCGTTTCCACCATTCTCAATCATATTAAAATATCTACGAAAAATCATAATGGATAAGGCTAAGGGCATCATAGTGATCACTATGGCCAACTCTGGCCGATTGGGAACTTCTCATAATTTAGAGATGATCATACTTAAACCTAATGAAAAGAATAAAGTATCTCACAGCAAGGGAAAAATCTATACCAACCTTACTCTGGCTGTCAGAGTCTAGTGTGTAGGTAGTGAAGTCTATTATGACGAAGCATACTACCATCATCAATAGAAATTATGATAGCATCTCTATCAGAAAATTTTTTCAAACAATTGACACATGTTTAATTAACTGGTATAATTTTTTTAGAAATATAATAATAACATCTTGAACACCAACGGTAATATAATTTCTTAACAGAACTTTCTAATTCTAGTAAAAAATATAACAAATGCTTAACTGTCACAAATTGGCATTATCACTGACAATACCTTAAACATGAATGTACTCTGAAAATATTTTATGGGCGTGTTCAGACTACCTTTTACCTATGCCACCTGGGAAACATCCCAGATTCTGGAAGTATTAGGAATTTGGTACACAAATGAGATGTTGTCTCTAGAACAACTGTCAAAAATAACCTGCCCAAAAATACAATGCCACCTGGGAAACATCCCAGATTCTGGAAGTATTAGGAATTTGGTACACAAATGAGATGTTATCTCTAGAACAACTGTCAAAAATAAAATCAAAGTATAGAAATAGAATCAATGCATATAACCATCAAAATTTCAGACCTCAAAAAATCTCTTATATATGAACTAAATCAATCAATACTTCAGACAAAGAACAGTAATATATCCAGCTGAAACCCTTGTAGCCTACATTAATAAACATATAAGAATTATTTTAGGCACCAAGAAACTATACCACATTAATGTCCAAACAGACTATCAGTCGTTGGATTAAGTGTACTTTAAAGACTAGCAGTATTGATGTAGGTACACGTATATTTAGCTCACAGCACACGCCACGCTGCTACTTCTAAAGCCAGGTGTGACAATTTATGAGATACTAAAAACAGCAGGCTGGAGTTACAACTCAAGTACATCTGGAAATTTTATAAAAGACCTTTAGTGTAAAGGATCAAAATGATTTAGCAAAATAAATCTTTAGCTGTGATTAAAGATATCTTATTTAACTAACATGTACTAACTAATACAACAAGCAGCAACTTTAACTTATAAGGAAGGAGTATCAGTATATAAGGAAACTAACAATAGTAATAAAAAAGCAAAACTGTATTTTGTTAAAACAGATATATGTATAATATTAACTGAATGGTTAATTAAGAACTTTAGTTTTCCAATGACACCTATGATTGTTATTCTATAAACAAACCTTAATATTGATATTAAGTGGGCAACAAATATTCTGTTAAAAAGATAATTAAGAATATATATAAACATTTTGGTTAAATACCTATGTTACTTAAAAGCAACTGTGATTGTTAGTCTATAAAAAACTTTAATACTTAATGACAATAAATAATAGGCAAAAAATATTTTGTTAATAAAGATAATTAAGATAAGAATAATAATTAAGAAAATGACCGAATATGAACCTTTGATATCTAATGACAACTCAGATTGTTAATCTATAAACATTATAACAATGAGAATAAAAAAGTAAATAATAAATTTGCCAAAACAAATAATTAAGAACATATCTGAATGAACTGATTAAGAACCTATGTGTGAAACCTATGGACAACCATGATGGTTAGTCTATAAAAATATAATTAAGAATTTTAAAGAAAGAAAGCTTTTTCTTCACAAATTCATCATAGTGTATGTGATAATTCCAGAACTTAACTCTCAAAGTCTACATGTAAATAATAATCATTAATTACAGGTACTAATCTCGAGGACGAGGCACAAAGTATAATTTATGATTAAACGAACTTACCCTAAGTGAAGTTCTATCATAATTATACGAAGTGCCTCGTCCGAAGAGATTAGTAACACCCTCCCAACCCTAAGGTATAACCCAGAAGCGTTCTGGAAATATCTATAAAACATCATGCATAACTCTAAACTAAATGACAAGTTGACAGCCGACACAGAGCTGCCAGGGAAAGGAAAAAAAAATAAAAATAAAAATATTGTCTCTAAAACATAGTGATTTGAGTAGCTCCCGTAGCCGGTACTACATGTAAATAATAATCATTAATTACAGGTACTAATCTCTTCGGACGAGGCACTTCGTATAATTATGATAGAACTTCACTTAGGGTAAGTTCGTTTAATCATAAATTATGTTCAAGTTTCATGAAATCTATTCTGGCGAAATAGTTCCCTTACTAACTTGCCTATTAGGTACGTACAACTAAAAAGTGAAAAATAAAAAAACTTTTTGCAAAAAAATACTACCGACTTCCAAATACAAAACTACAAAGTGAAAAAATAACTTAATTTTTTGAAGTAAGTGTCCATAACGCAAAAAAATGGTACCTACTACCTTTTGTAGTTTTGTATTTGGAAGTCGGTAGTATTTTTTTGCAAAAAGTTTTTTTTTTCGTGCGTTTGTTGTTAGCGACTTATCATCGCTCATCGGTCAATGACACTTGTTCCCGAATGGTTCAACATTATTATTAGATTAATCGCTTAATTTTGCTCAGCTTTCGTGCTTGATACTTGGTCCTATATTCCGTTTATTGTCAAAAAATGCAGATGATTCAGGTTGCTCGATATAAGGCACTTTGCTTACTCATGTTGGGTTTTACTGGTGATATTATTGTTAGAATGCGTGTAGAAAGATAAAGAATAGACAAGTACAAAACTCCTCTTACAATGAACAAAAATGGCCACAAGTGATAAAATATATATTCTGCAGTCAAAAACTGTAAAAGAAATGTTAACTAAAAAGCTATAAATACAAAAAGTTAATTCAAACAGTCCGACTGCCAAAAAGACGTAAACAAGAAGAAAATCACGCTGTGCAATCGGAGGATACATATTCGCAAGCTGGCTGTCTAAAACCAGATGTATCCTCCGATTGCACAGCATGATTTTCTTCTTGTTTACGTCTTTTTAGATCGCTTCTTAAGCAGTCGGGCTGTTAGAATTTTGAATTTACTTACTTATTATTTTATAGCTTTTCAGTTAACATTTTTTTTTTCAATTAGGTACATTAAAACATATAAGTGTTACATATTTTTGAAATCACTTCTTAAATCTCTTTATTTTGATACCCCACACGATAGGTTAGGAAGAAATAAAATTGGGATCCACAATATGGGGCCCAAAACCCGCCATTTTCGATTTTCCAATTTTAATGTAGCCATTAACACTCGCAAGGTTAAGACGAAATTATTGACGTAAGAATCATCAAAATCGGCCAACGCGTTTGGTCTCTAGAAAGCCACATAGGAACATACATATATACATAGACTGATAAACACATTACCCTCCTTCGGCAGTCGGGTAAAAAGCAGCCTAAACGTTATTGAAGAAAACCTCTCTATGACTTCACTGAATTATTTCAACATATTTGAATTAATTAGGCGAAACGGATATATTTTATTGTCATCGTTTATTCGTGTTCTTTTGCGGTTAGCCTGGATCATCCTAGGTAGGGGATTCCTTCCTCTACATTAGTACACGCATCCTTACCGTAATATAATGTCGTGTCTATAAAGCTCTCGGATCAGTTAACGCTCAGCCTTGGCCATCGCACAATCACAGCGGTCAACGACTTCGTGTTCTCGAAATTTGAATTATTATGTGTGTTATTTACCTACCTTGTTATGTAGGTGGCTGCTATCGGCAAGGTCGTTTGTGTAAGTCATTGGCTATTCTCAGTTTGAATCTTGATTTACATTAGTGTGCTTGTGTCTCGCAACTCTCCGATTAGTTAGAGATATCATTTTCGTTGTGTTCCTTTTTCAAAAGTGTATTGTTTTTTTTTTTCATTAAATTGTTTTTTTCTGTGCAAGGTGTGTAATTGAGCTTGACTTTAGAGGCACGGTTCTGTGTGAGTTTCTTACTTCGGAGTCTGCTTTCAGATGAAAAGCGAGCCGGAAATATGGACCCGAACAAGAAGGTGCTGCTGCAGAAGCATCAGCAAGACATTATCGATGATCTAGAAGTCGCCTACATCTATGATGAGCTGTTCACGAAAAATGTCATTTCTGCTGAGGAGTTTGATCATATTCTCAGTCTTGTAAGTATTGTTATGACACACCAATATTTTTTTAAAGCATTCGTTACCGAGAAAACCCACGCTTGCTTAATCGACCTTATAACATACGATTTAGTGAGTTATTTTAAGTATACATAAGTTATCGTGTTGTTGGGTGTGCTGATCTGTTTTTGAAGTATTTATTGCAACTCGATTTAACCATTAAGGAAAATTAATTATTTGAAATTGTTCATTTAGATTAAATTTATAAATTTACCGTTTACCTATTGAGTAGGTAATTCAATGATTATATTGTTCGAATCTATACTAATATTATAAAGCTGAAGAGTTTGTTTGTTTGTTTGAACGCGCTAATCTCAGGAACTACTGGTTGGAATCGATAAATTATTTTTTTGTTAGATAGTCCATTTATCGAGGAAGGCTATAGGCTATATAACATCACGCTACGACCAATAGGAGAGGAGCATAAATGAAAAATGTTGCAAAAACGGGCAATATTATTCCTTTTGCGTTGCGTACGCTGCGTACAATCATGTATGTTGGGTAGAGTACGTAGATAGATAGGTAGGTAGATAGGATATGTAGGTAGGTAGATAGGAATTGTAGGTAGGTAGATAGATTAGGGGTAGGGTGGGTAGCCAGTTGACGAAGGCGAAGCCGCGGGGGACAGCTAGTATTCAATAAATATTAAGGTACTTGTTATAGCGAGCCTTTGCCATAATTTATTCTCTGATTCTCTTCATATTTAACTGGATACAACCGATTGCTTCATTCATATAATTGATTATTAACATTTGACACTGATAACTTACTTAGTCATCTCGTATTATGACTTATTTCTATAATTAAAGTTCTAAAGAAACAAATAGGATGGAATATGAAACATTATTTCATGAATGAACATTTTCAGTGGGTTTTAACACTGCAATATTATGCTATAAGTGTCAGTCGCATTACAACTTCTGACCAAGGACGTTGTGTCACGAAATAACACAATAAGAAGAATTTAATTTAAAATAACTCTTTTTGTAGACTTCGCGCGTCGATCAAGCTCGCTTCTTATTAGATTCGTTGATTCGAACTGGCAGTAACGGGTCTTATGAAGCGTTTGTAGACAGCCTGCATAAAGACTACAAGTGGCTTTGGGAGAAGCTGGCCATCGAGAATAACAACCCGATGCCTAATGACAGTTTTGAGGACAGCCTTAGCAAGGGCGATGTGCCCAGACTGCCGGAACATCATGTGAGGAGAACGAAAGTGGTAAGAAGATTATTTTTTTATATATTTTTAGTATCAACAATAAATAATATTCAGTTTTAAGAAAAACTTTGCTATACTTCATATAAGATAGCTTGATCTCTGCGACAGCTGTCAGTATCAATACAGTAACAATAGCGCTTGACAGGCTAACAATAACTTATACTTCAGTTTGACATAATTATGTCGCAGAGATCAAGCTATCTTATAAGTATAGATAGGTCGGTTTTTTATTTAGGTATTTGGCGTTAAGAACGTGTTCAACTCCACTGTTTGACAGGTGTTCAAGCTAGAGTTTGACAAATACCCGGCTTTAAATTCTTAATTCAAAATTCGAGGGTATGTTTTGCTTCATAAAACAAATGACGATCGGCGCCTTTAATGAAATGATTTGTATTCTGCCCTTGCGCATCAGTCATACATTAGATTTTAAATAATATCACAAAAAAAATATTCTTTTTATAAATACCCAAGACTCAAGAACAAAATAAGACTCAAGGACCCACATTAAAACATATCGACGTGATATTGAACTACATTCTAAACAGTAAATAACCTTCTTTGTATTGAAGTCGGTAAAAAACAGTGAAAAGCTTATAACAAAATTTACTCTACTGATATTCAGTTAGCTTGCATTATCTAATGTAATACATACACACAGCACTTCAATCTCAAATATGCTAATTCGTGAATCAGACATACCTCAGCTCACAACCGTATTACGAAGACAATTCAATCAACGACTTTGATAATAGTTATGAAGACCGCATTTGGTCTATAATTTTGGCTACGGATTTATATACGTAGTCAAAATTGTTGATGTACCTGTTTATGTACCAACTATAACTTTTAAGAGCTGTACGTGTGCCCCATGTAGATATTGTGTAAAAAAACAGAATAAATTAAGCTTTTTAAGCAAGAATTATTAGTCAGCGACTAATAATTCGATTCCAATTGATGTTATTTGCACTTGTAACATACTCAATGACAGGTATTATTGAAGGAAATGGTGAATGGTAAGGAAAAACACCCCTGACTAGCTGATTTTAAAATGAGAATCACGTCTAAACGGCTAGTCGTAATTTTTTGGAAAAAATATATGTTACATAAGACCATTTTCTTAATAATTCTATCTAAGAAAATTTTGAGTTTTATTCGTATAATATAGTGTAATTAATTTGTAAAGTTATGTCTAAAACGGACAAAAACACGACAATCGCACCAAAACCGCTGGGCGTATTTTGATGAAATCGACACCATCTCAAAGACAATTTAATTATTTACATTTTGATCGGAGGCTTCTTTTTTAAAGTCATAAGGACAGTACAAAAAACTACTAAATTTTGGGTCGCGCGGGTGTGAAACAAGTGCGCGTTTTGTTCCCTCAAGGTCGTTGGCGTTAGTCGTCGTCTAAAAGTTGATTTCCCAGAAACGCATATTTATTTACATTGGGCAATTCGAATGCGACCTAAGAATTTTCGTAATTTATAAAAAGTTTGAACTTGTAAAGCGAATTCACCATGTGGGTCCAGAGTTGATTTCCCAGAAAAGCATATTTATTTACATTGGGAATTTCGAATGCGACCTTAGAATTTTCGAAATTTATAAAAGGTTTGAACTTGTAAAGCGAATTCATCATGTGGGTCTAGAGTTGATTTCTCAGAAACGCATATTTATTTACATGGGGAAATTCGAATGCCGTAGAATTTTCGTAATTTATAAAAAGTTTGAACTTGTAAAGCGAATTTATCATGTGCGCATTACATTTGATTTCTTAGAAACGCATATTTATGTAGATGTACATTGGGAAATTCGAATACTCCCGCAGAATATTCGTAATACATATATAAAAAAGTTGGCACTTGTAGCGTGAACTCAACATCATGTGGGTCTAAAAGTTAATCACCCCGAAACGCATATTTGATTACATTGGGAAATTCGAATGAGATCGCAGAATATTCGTAATATAAAAAAGTTGGCACTTGTAGCGTGAACTCAACATCATGTGGGTCTAAAAGTTGATTTCTCAGAAACGCATATTTGTTTACATTGGGCAATTCGAATGAGATCGCAGAATATTCGTAATATATAAAAAAGTTTGAACTTGTAGCATGAACTCAACATCATGTGGGTCTAAAAGTTGATTTCCCAGAAACGCATATTCGTAATATATTAAATGGTTTGAACTTGTAGCGTGAACTCAACTTTACTTAACATCATGTGGGTCTAAAAGTTGATTTCCCAGAAACGCATATTCGTAATATATTAAATGGTTTGAACTTGTAGCGTGAACTCAACTTTACTTAACATCATGTGGGTCTAAAAGTTGATTTCCCAGAAACGCATATTCGTAATATATAAAATGGTTTGAACTTGTAGCGTGAACTCAACTTTACTCAACATCATGTGGGTCTAAAAGTTGATTTCTCAGAAACGCATATTTGTTTATATTGGGAAATTCGAATGCGACCGCAGACTGTTCGTAATCCATGCTAACGCGTGCCCGTGTTCCTGCCGTAAGCGGCACAGAAGGACACCGAGTGTGTTTGTAATGTTGTCACGCAAAAACTACTGAAAGGATCTGGATGAAATTTGACACTGAGATAGACTACAGTCTGGAATATAATATAGGATACTTTTTATCCCGGGAATGTGTTCCTTTGCGATAATTCTCGACATTCACGCGGGCGAAGCCGGCAGAAACCAGTGTACAAATAAAGCCAAACTTTAATCTCTCAATCTGTCTACAAAATGTCTAGTCTTTGCCCAACTATGTAGGGCTACCTATCTGACCTCCACAAACCAGTAACTGGATAACACGGTACCCCTTGACAGTAGCTAGACTGGTGTCAGATTCCCTAGCTTCTAACAAAGTTTCTTCTTCGTCAAAGATCTTCAAATGACAGCCGGAACCAACAGCTTAACGTGCTTGCCGAGGCACAGAGGAATCTCATTATGTTAGGTAAAGATGGTCACCCATCAACGGACCGACCTCTGAAAGTGTTGCTTAAGAGGAATTGCGGTCGCGGACAACCGACTGAATATCCTAAGCAAAAAGTCGTAATTCGAGGTTTGGCTCTCGCCTATTTCCTCCTCCAATATTGGACCAATTAAAAAGTTATTCCATAAACAGAAAAAAGAAAAAAGAAACTATGCCCCTATGTTTTCCTTTTTGACGATACTTTATCTTTAAGGAGCGTCCTCACGTCTTCTTTCGTGAGTATTTGTAAACAAGCAAAGGAGCGTCCTCACTGGTAGCATTATTTCGTGAGTATTTGTAAACAAGCAATCGTAGGCGAGCAAAAAATGCTTTCCAGCGAGCCCACCACTCACTTTCGAGCAAAACTATGAACGTTTGAGTCGAACATTCCACTTGCGAGCTTGGAGCATTCGAATACGATCTCGTTAAATGTCTTTCATTTCAAAATTTCGGATAGAGCTCTCGAGGCAGGAGAATTTTTTTTTGTCCACGAAGATCACAAGCACTTAAGATCAAGAACTGTTCCTTGCTTTACAAGTGGCCAGTAATATTCCACATACGTACTCATTCATTTCATTATCTGAATACTCGCTTTCGAGCATTTTATTTGCGTGAACATTCGAATGCGAGCCGTTTCCACGAAAATTGTTGCAACGTCCACACCGGCCGAAGTTCGCGTTTGCGTGTAAGTTTTGTAATGCTCGGCTCAACGTCCACACCACTCGAATATTCGATGTCGAATGGTCATTACAAGTGAAGTGAATGCTCTTCTCTCAGCGAGGACGCTCCTTTAGAAGAATTAGAACCCTCACTGCTCAACGTTGCGCTGTCAACAGAGGCCTGGTGTACAAATTTGACAACTATATATGAATAAACAAAAACATAGGGGCATAGTATATATCTTTATTTTTCAGTTTATGGAATATCTTTTAAATTGGTCCAATTTTGGAGGAGGAAACAGGCGAGAGCCAAACCTAGAGTTATGAGTTTTACTAAGGAAATTCAGTCGGAGTTCTCTGACCATATTACCTCTTAAGGTTACACTGGTCGAAAATTCTTCCATACAAACGTAGTCTGGCGATTACTCAAATTTTTGACGGTGTACGTTCAAAATAATAATTATATCAATTTGTCTCATCATTATCTAGCCCTGTATGGAAACAGAACAGTAAAAAAATACAATATTTGAGAGCGTCGAAAGTTCCATATTTTAACGCATATTTGGGTGGAAATAAATACCATAAGAAGAAGGAAAATTGCAAAACGGCCTCCATACAGGGATAGATTAGTAATTCAACAATACAAATAATTTTATTTTGAAAATATACATTTAGTAGTTTGTTCATGATATCTAGACTCCCAAAGGTCTGTTCATAAAATTTCGCGCGCTCGTTTTCGTCCTAAATCATCATCCATTTCGCTATAAATTTGCAAAAATGCTAATTCGTACGAGACCTAGCTTCTTACTGCTCATCACAGCATCAATCTCTTTCGCACGTGTTGTCGGATGAGATTGCATGCATTTTAACCCCGCGCACAAAATAGTTTGTGCCGTTGACTAGGAAAACCTTAACATTAAAGATCGACCTGTGTGGCAGTTATTCTTTAGCCACGAGCACCTCTACCTAATATGTCTATACCATACCAATATTATAAAGATGAAAGATTTTTTTTGTTTGTTTGATTGTTTGTTTGTTTGTACCGAATAGGCTCCAAAACTACTGGGCCGATTTCAAAAATTCTTTCACCGTTGGGAAGCTACTCTATCCCCGGGTGACATAGGTTACTTTTTATCCCTGTATTCCCACGGGAACGGGAACAACGCGGGTGAAACCGCGAGGCGTCCTCTAGTATTGTATATATGTAATATCAAACAAAAGCCCTTACTTGCGATTTTCTAAATTTGTAAGTTCCTGTTAACTGGATAATTTGTTACGTTTTTCCCCATCAATTATATGAAATGTTAAGATGGAATTTCCTACAAACATTAGCCTCATTCACTTGCAAGTGAGAAATGACGAATCCTTTACGAAAGGGATTGAAATAAACAGCCACTAATTGTTGCAGTAAATCAGCCTCTACGAGTGACGACATTCAAACGTACATACTTCCGGCGCTCCCTTGAACAGTCAGTGTATTTTACACCTTGGTGTCTAGCTAATATTTTCACCAGCGTTTGATCTGTCTTTGTATTGAAGAAACCTTTGTAATCAATTTAGACTATAGCTTCTCCAATAGTCGAACGAATTTCGACATGACTGTTAATGAAACCTTTATAACAAGTTTAAACTTGCATCGTAAAGAGCGTACGCAATCTAATCCTAATAATTTTCCTGTCTCCTTTTTATGTAATGGTAATGTGTTTATCAGTCTATGTATGTATGTTTGTTCCTATGTGGCGTTCTAGAGACCAAACGCGTTGGCCGATTTTGATTATTCTTACGTCAATTGATTCGTCTTAACCCTGCGAGTGTCACTAGCTACATTAAAATTGGCAAAGAAAAAAATGGCGGCTTTTGGGCGCCATTTTGTGGGGGAAGAATTTTTTTTCCTTCCAAACCCATCGTGTGGGTTATCAAAATAAAGGGTTTTAAGAGGTTATTTCAAAAATATATAACACTTATATGTTTAAATGTACTTAATTGTAACAAAAAATTAACTAAAAAGTTGTAAATATAAAAAGTTAATTAATCAAATCAAAAACCCCGACTGCTTAAAAAGCGAACTAAAAAGACTTAAACAAGAAAAAATTCATGCTGTGCAGTTGGAGGATACATCTGGTTTTGGTCAGCCAGCTCGCGAATATGTAACCTCCGACTGCACAGCATGAATTTGTTCTTGTTTACGCCTTTTTAGTTCGCTTTTTAAGGTGATATATACGCCCCAATGTAACGCAGTACTGGCCGTGCGCACCCTCGGTGCCAAAATATCAAAATTGAACCTCCTTTTGCACAGTTTTGTTTGCAAAATATTATTTGATTCACATATGCTATGTTAGGTATGATTTAATTCCAGCCATCAATTTTTCTGTATAAAAATATTTTTTAACATCCAAGTCGTTTTGGAGGAGTTTCCAAAAGTTGCGAAAAATATCGTCTTGTTAATTATTTTTTTAAAGCAAAACTATTAGTTACACGAAAAAACCTTGTGTTCCAAATTATGTACATGAATCAATAAATAAAAAATATTTTTTTCAAAACTTTTAACCTAGCCGTTTCTAAGGAGTATGTTTTAGAAAGTTACCGTTTTACGGCACTAAAGCGTATGTAGGCCCTTAAGCAGTCGGGTTTTTTGTTTTTTTTATTAAATTATGTCTAGTCATTTTTCAGCCTCCTTTTGTAAATACTAGCTACTGCCAGTGGCTTCGCCCGCGTGTAAAATCATTTCTTATTTCAAGAGAACATTATACTGGGATGAAAAGTAGCCTATGTGCTATTCCAGACTATAATCTAACTCTGTACCGTTCATCCAGATACGTTCTAGCGTGATTGAGTAACAAACACGTCCATCCAAACACTCGCTTTTATAATATTAACAAATTATGTGGTGTTTTGTAGGAACAATATGTAGCAGATAGCTTGAAGCTGCTGGCGCGGCACAAGGTCCTCGTGCTTCACGGCATGTCCGGGTCTGGCAAGACCTGTGTGGTCCTCAGCGCTTTGAGAGACAACCCCGATTTGGTCACCAACAACTTCAACGGCGTAGTGTTCTGGGCCAACTTCGGCAACTGTAAGACTGACGATGACATTATTTTTCAACAAAGCAAGTGAGTACTACGTTTTTCAACACATGACAAATTTTTGTATTTTCGTTCTGTGAAAACGCATTACGCTGCATTCTTGGCTAAATGCCGACACACATAAAAACCGGTGCGACGACGTCGTGTCGAAAAATTTCGGATGTTTTCCTTAATTTATTTTTTCTTTAGTGACGTCGCCAGATCTTACGAGCGATGCAATCTCAGGTCGCGGCGACAATGTTGATAGAGTTCATATTTTGTTTTTTTTTTTTGTTGTTTTCTTAAAACATCTTAAGATGCCTTAAATGATCTATATTTTTTGTTATCTTCCAATGCTAGTAGAGCATGTTCCTTAAGCCCCAGACGTTTTTTACCCTTACAAAATGTATGGGATTGAGTATGTAATTTTTTGGACGTACGCATGCCTGCTAACTTGGATCGAAGACCAATTTTGTGCTGGAAGAAGTAAGAAACTTCTGGGGGCGCAGGGATTTTCGACCATAGAGAATTTTACTGTATAGCTTGGTCAAGATAACTGAGCACCCGAAATGTCAAACGACCCCACTCCCGCCTAACTGCGGGGGCCCCGCGTTCGCCTCGTGAGGCAATAGCGAGACTCAAACGTCACAGTGACATTAACATTTCGAATTCAGTTATCTTGACTGAGCTATACACAACAGATCCTAAACAACACTCGTATTCTGCTGTAACCAGTTGTCTATGTTTTTTTTTTCATGTTAGGCTCTAGCTAGTCTGATGGACTGCATTTGAGTGGAAGACTGCGCAGTCGGTTAGGAGTTGTTCAGATGTGTTATGTGTTTCAACCGCAAATTAGCAGTTGGAGTGTAATTAAAATGCAGTCCGTCTGTCTAGAGCACAGACATAAATCTAACTAGATAACGCAAACCCCAACATTTGTAAGGAAACCAAGCGTGCCACTTTTTCACACACAATTTAAAAACAAATTTAAATAGAAAGAAAACATGTCCAATACCTCGGCCAACTTTTTCGATACTCTATAGATGTCTTTACATCTCAAGATGGCATAAAGAGGCACTTTTCTAGATTTCGGGTGGCGATAATGCTAAATGAAAAGCTCAAATTACAATCACTGATCGTAATTTGTACATACAATGGCGGCATCTAGTAAGATTTATATATGTGGTCTAGAGCCTTACTTACTACCTTTCCTCCTCCACAGATTACTAAGAAAAGCTTCTTCAATGTACACGCAAAATTCGTACATGAACTCTTCAATTTCTATGTCGAGTATTGGCTCCAATGGCGACAGCCACTCCTCCTCAAACTACGAGTGGACTATGATTGATCTCAAAGACAAACTTAAGGCTCAGTTCTCTGAACAGCCTTTGAAAGAATGCCTTCTTGTGTTGGACGAAGTAAATGATAAGAAATGTCTAGAAGCTTTCGATATTGGATGCAAGATCTTGGTGACGACGAGGGATACTAATGTGGTTGCGAACTATCATCCGCAGATTATCAAAGTAAGTTCTCATTAATCATTATGAAATATTTTGGGATGATATAAAACAGATTATGCAAATAATAGAAGCTTCGACTTTTGAGTTCTGTAATAACTAGTATCTGTGACACTCATCAAAATATATCGATATAATCACCGGCACGTAAGTTGGCAAGAGTCGTTAGATGCGCAGTCGTCGTTTTTTAGGTATCTTTGGTAGTGAAGCAGGGTGCGGGAAAAGTTGTAGACCGTTGCGAGCTCGCGATTGGTTGATCAGTTGACACAATTATCGATTGACCAATCGTGTCGCGGTCACGTTCCGTTCGCTTTATATGGTGGTTGGTCAAATCGCGGCATATGCGCGAACTTACCCCCACTACGCCAAACCTTGCCAACTTACGTGCCGGGCACTGTAACTTTGTTCCAAAGTGCAACAATTCAGTAAAAGGTTCTTATGAGATAATTAGATAATTGTACGACTAGTGATACTTTTACCAGTGTATTTTTTATCATTCTTATATTAATCTGAAATGTAATATTATTATGAACGGTCTTATGATACTAAGAAGTTGAAAACATTATCAGCTCCAAAAGGAAACAACTTAAGTTGTTACTGTATGAAACTAAAATATTCTAGACTTGGGTGTAACAACTAAACCGCATTCAATTATCGACTTGTTTTCTCTTTTGAAATTGTGGGTAGGTTTAAGGAAGAAGTTCTCATACTTATCTCAAACTCACTGAATTTTAGACTTGTTACACTTTAGAACTGAGGTATCAATATGTTAGAGAATTAATTGTTTACCACTTTTGACAACAATGCACAGTAAATTGTTACTTCATTAAGGTAGAAATTATCTAACTGTCACATATACAAATAGACCTTGTCGACCATGCCTCTCATTCAGTCACACTTAAAACTTTATCTTGGTCTCTCCCAGCATGGTTTTGTGGGCGCCAGGTCTACTTGTACAAATCTGGTGACTTTCACCGAATCCTTAGTTGATGCTGTTGACTCTGGCAAACAGGTTGACGTTATCTATACGGATTTCAGTAAGGCTTTTGACCGTGTGTCACACGATATCCTTATGGAAAAGTTAAAGGCATATGGCATTACTGGTAATTTATTGGCTTGGTTGAAGTCTTACTTAGAGAACCGTTCCTACTTTGTCGCAGTTAATGGCTTCCAATCTGGTATTTGTGCAATAACGTCGGGCGTTCCGCAGGGCTCTCATATCGGTCCAATATTATTTATTATCTTTGTTAATGACATACTTGAATGCTTCCGTTTCTGCGAATGTTCCATGTATGCTGATTATCTCAAGTTTGGTAAAGTAGTCGAGTCAAACGATGATTCTGAGTTACTACAGAATGATCCGGATAAATTAATTGAGTGGTTGTGTTAACAATGACATGGACTTAAACATTAAAAAATGCTTTCATATTAAGTTTTCTCGGAAAAGGCTCTTAGTACCGACTGTTTATTAAATTGGTACCCACGTCATCCAGGAAGTGGAACAAATTAAAGACCTGGGTGTAATATTTGACAAAAAGCTCACATTTATACCTCACTTAGAGAACATCATCAAGCGAGCCTCTAGAACGTTGGGTTTTGTTACTAGAAATGTGGTTGGCTTTCGACGGGTTAAAACTAAAATTGTATTATACAACTGCTACGTTCGTAGCATTTTGGAGTACTGTAGCACTGTTTAGAGGCCACATTATTCTACACATAAATTGAGATTGGAGCGTATTTAAAAGAGGTTCCTTTGGCATTTGGCATATTCCTGCGGAATTGCCAAAAAGAAGCGATCATACGTGGCTAGGTTATTGCATTTTAAGATAAACTCTCTAGAGAAACGTAGAAATATTATCGATACAAGTTTTTTAATTAAAATCTTGCGGAACAAAATAGACTACCCTCAGTTATTGGGCAAAATCAAATTCCGAGCTCCAGCAAGATACCCCCGTGCTCCTATCACTCCTTTCTACCCTCCACCACGTAGAACCGTTCTCGGTGACAACTCGGCCATTCCCCGGATGTGTAAACTCTTAAATAGCCGAGCGATCTTGCAGATATGCATGCGGACTCACTTACCAAGTTCCGCAAATTAACACTCGATGATATGTAGTGTGATGTACCTACTTATTTGAATTTTAGTTTTTATTTTTAAGTCAAGATATCTATGGTATCACTCAGAAACATTTCTTATTTCTATTTATTAAGTTATTTTTCAAAAATTTTGTACAACAGCTTAGCATTAAGTGGTGCTTACCTGTTAAAAATTGTGGCACTCGACTTTAGTATTAAGTGTACAAATTGTAAAATTTAAGTGTTAACAATTGTTGGGGAGCCTAACAAATAAAAAAAAATAAAAAAATTCCTTAAGGTATCTCTGATGCGTATTTTTTTTGGATGGTATTAAAAATATCTGTTTATATAGTTAATTACAGTTAGGTTAGGTAGTTAACATTTTCCACGTGCTACAAGCCTCTATGTTTACCATTTTATAAATCCATTATATTTTATATTACGTGTTAATTAAGTAATGATATCAAAGCTTATTATTTCCCTATAGGAAAACAGTCTGTGACGTCACGGTTATACTACAAACCTTGTAAATCTTTCCCTATTATGTTTATCCATGTAGGTAATAATAATAGAACCATATTTGGCTGTAATACGCTATAAATAGGTACTATTGTTTTCCTGGGCTGCACTATTGGACATAAACAGGAATTTGTAACCATAACTTTTGTTATGGACTATACTGCCTACCACAAAGTACTCACTATGTTTTTGTCCCCTGTACAAAAACAAAACAAAAATAATCTCATTACTGAAAAATACAAATAACATCTTTAAAAACACTGTAACAAAGTTAATTTCCGCATGACAAGGCATAAAAAAACAATTCTAGTTACAATGAAATTTGAACTAAGTGTACTGAATATTAAGGTTTATAATCGCAAATAACAGTGCTTGTAAACAAAAATTTCAATCGAATTGATTCATTACATCACGCTCGGTCATTGCTCCCACGCATTATACAACAAAAACTCGCTAATGTTTTTACCTTATTTACAATCCACAGATAGAGAACAGTTTAGAAGAGAAAGAATCTTTGGAAATTTTCGCCTTGTCTCTGGATGTGCTTGTGTCTCAGTTACCGTGGCAGGCAAAGAAAATACATGAGATCTGTAAAGGAAGCCCGTTCAACATCGGCTTGATTGGAGCGCAGTTAGCAGAGAACAGGGAACGGCTGATTGACGATCCCAAACGGTGGAATTACTATGTCAAGGAGTTGAAGAAAAAGAATCATTTTTCTTTGTAAGTTTGATTTTATTTATTTATTCGTGTTTTACCGACTTAGTTACCGGCATTGCCCGAAAGGTTGCCGTACTTAATTGGCAGTGGGCAGGGCACAGTGCTCGCAGAACGTATGGTCGATGGGGTCGAAAAGTCGGCAGGCCTCCCACCTGGTGGACAGATGAGCTGGTGAGGGTGGCGGGAGTCAGCTGGATGCGAGACGCACGGGACCGGTCAATGTGGCGACGCTTGGGCGAGGCCTATGTCCAGCAGTGGACGTCTTTTGGCTGATATGATGAAGATGATGGTTTTGTTTGTTTTAATCGGCCTGAACTGCTCCACTTTTAGGCACTCCTTTCATTTTTCTCTGTGTTGTGTTTATTCATGCCGATTCTCGGGAAGCCACCCAAGCATACCGTGGTCCCCGCGTCCCATTTTTTTTTTGTCGATAAGCTGTTATAAAAAAAAAAAAAACTTCGATAATTATAACAGAAACAAATGTTTTGTTACAAATTGCACAAAATTACAACAGATTAGATTGCAATATTGTAATAAGCAATTAGAAGTAGATTACTTGATATTAAATTGTGCTTATGGAATCATAACAAGTCGATGACATTTTATTTACGCTATCACATATAGGATAAGGAGACTTAAATATGTTTTTCCCGTTTAAATCAATACCTTATTATTACCTTAAAAACCGTACCGTTCCTAATTATTACCTTAAAAATCATCCGACATATTTATTTTATACTATATAATTTATCTTGTAGTAGACACGCTTCGATCGACAATATATTAAACACGTAATATTATAACACGATATCTTTCCGAAACAGTCCGATTAAAACAGTAAAATCATTATTCACCAAACATATCTAAGAACACTCAATCAAACGAACGAAAAACCTTTCAAACAAAAACTAAATCAAAATAGGTTCGTCCGTTTAGGAGCTATGATGCTACAGACAGATACACAAATACACAAACACACGGGTACACACATCAAACTTATAACACACTTTTTCCATCGGGGGTTCAAAACTACTTTAAAACATGTCTATTTCGAAATTGTACAGCTTAAAAATAAATCACATATATTAAAAATATCAAACCTCCTTCTTCATCTTCTTTGTTGAGATGATTCCATCTTCAATGTTTTGCTTCGACCAGAACTCAGCCACGTCGACGGTCCAAGCGCTGGCCTCGCAAAGGTCTCATATCAACCCTGAACATTTCAAACTACAAAAGTACAACAATACAATAAAAACACTTTATTTTACAGCATCTCAATCAACCAAACCTACAATCCGATGAAAACAATCGAAGTCTGCATCAACTCCCTAAACGATTCAGTGTTGCCACTATTCAAAAAACTCAAAATCCTGCCAGACAACGTCAAAGTGTCGGCCAAAGTACTGAGCAAACTGTGGAACAAAGAAGCATCACAAGTTGAATCGATCATGAAAGAACTCCGTAGTAAATCACTCATCATTGAAGACTACGACAGAGAACAGAGAAATTATATGTATGAAATACATGATCTTATCATGAAGTACCTAAAAAGTACGGGAGAAGATGACAGCAAGAAGTTACACTCGGACTTCCTTAACAGTTATGGTTATAATAACTCTACCCCACCGCTAGATATCATTGATGATGGCTACATAGCATTCTACATCGGCTATCATATCAAAAACACTGATAACTGCAATGATAAATGGGGTCTCTTCAACAAATTGTTCCTCAATTTGAAGTTCTTGGGCAACAAAGTGAGGTTGACTGGGCCAGCTGATGTGATGTCTGATCTACAGAACTATGAAGTGAATATCGTTAAACATGTAAGTATTATTATATGTATTAACTAGCGGATCGCTTAGGCCATGCCCGTATTATTTATATATCTCTCTGGAATAATGTACCATATAAAAGATGAAAAAAAAAATCTAATGGGTTGAGTGGTACCGGAGATTACCCTCCACGTATATGTCATGGACCAAGTGATTAATTAGGGCACTATGTGAATACCCGGGCTTTGTGAATCTAGTCAAGTCAAATCGGGCAATGTAATGAATACTGATTTA
Organism: Orthosia cruda; assembly: GCA_964057195.1. Lineage (NCBI taxonomy): Eukaryota > Metazoa > Arthropoda > Insecta > Lepidoptera > Noctuidae > Orthosia > Orthosia cruda. The sequence continues at coordinate 15,583,563 of OZ059836.1, read as the reverse complement.
AACTTCTATATTTATCACATTGTCTGGTAATTATGAATATTGCTACGTAATGGTAGGGCAATTCGATAAGTATGGTCCGTAAATTAGTCCAAGAGCGAGCTCGGGAGCTTAGGGCACCCCGACACGGATAAGTTAGATTCGAAGGAGATGAAAGGAGCTGAAGTGAGCGAGCAAAAAGAGCGAACTTAGCTCCCGTCATCTCCTTCATGTTAGGTTACTTTAGACCCTGCAGACAGAAATAGGAGTCCCGGCTCCGTCGAATTTGTTGCCAATGTCAACATTAAACAAATTAAAAAAAAAACATTTTTTATTACCCGACCCAATAAGTGATGGGCATTATTCAGAAAGCACGGTGAATTTAATTATTTTAATAGTTTTTACCATATTGCCTACTCATTTTGGGCATTTTTCAAATTGCCCGGGCATTATGAATAAAGCCGTATTAATTACTTGGTCCGTAACATATAAACAAGCTCAAGAAATTCGCACTATCAGTAATAATTGTATAAATTCAGAGACGAAGAGTGTGACAAAGAAGATAGATATGTCTCTAGTCGCACGTCATTGGTAAAAGTTTGACATTTATTTCGTTAGCGCTACGAATTCTTTCATATTTTAAATGTTACTTGTGACGTATGATACGTGGTTCGATATACGTCACATATCCGCTGCAAAAATGATATGACTCAGAAAGCCCGCTTGATCTAGAGAATTTAAATAAAATACTCAATACTCAATACTTTATTGCATTCCATATGTATTACAAAGATGGTATAGACATGGTAAAAGATCAATATGGACCCCGTCGGGCACAGCAAAAATTAGGAGAGAGGAAGGGGTGACCCCCTCTTCAGTAGTATTTCAAGGCATTTCATAGTATCAAAAAAAAAAAAAATATATATTACAAATGTCAAATTGGACATATAATTATGTCTGTGTTTATAGGTATGATATATTGATTGAATAGGAATAGTAAATAAGTAATTATTATAAAATTGATTGAGGTATTTTCATTAAGATTAAATTATGTTATTATTGTTAAATAATGAAGATAATAAATTTCTTGATGACGTAGGTAGCGGGAAAAGACAGCGATTTCAATTAAAGGTCATGAAACCATCTCTATCTTTTTTTAAACGTTTTATTGACTGTGCAGATTATTTCCCACATGCTTGAAGTGTCCAACTGATCATTCAGTTGCTCCCAAGATGACGTTTCTGACGCTGCAATAAACGTGACCACCTTAAAGTTCAACCAGTCTCAAACAGTTTGATTAAATGTAATGTCGAAACGAATAGACGGAGAAGGTTTTATTTCTTAGTAATACGGTTGATTTTCGTATTTCAAACTGCACTACTGACGCACCTTGTTAATAAATAGACTTTTAACTTTTATTATCCCCTTATTGAAAGTCACTAATAATATTCATACAGCATAAATAATGATGGTCTTTACTTAAGTTTCAGTTACGTTGCTCACGTTGTATTAATTAAAAGCTTCTTCCACTAATGCAAGTATGTTGCAGCCGGGCGAGCACGGCCTCTGTAAAAGCTTTGAGTGACGCACTTTATCACGGTTTTTGCTGTCAAACTGTGATAAAAATGTGTAATTCAAGCCTTCACAGTAGGCCGTGGTCGTCCGGCAGGTCAAATCTTAAATTTTAAAGTAAGATATGCAGCTTACCACTTCCACCGCGGTCAATTAATTGAGAAAACCCACAGACATGATGGATATCAATATCTAATTTACTGAAAATTAATTCTTATGAAAATAAAGCAAACGAAAAACTCTTTGTATTGATACCTATCACATCTGAGGAGTGCCTCTATTATTTAATATTATTATTTTCATCCTGAATTGTCCCACTGCAGGGCAAAGGGTTCTCCCTTTTTTCCTTCCATTTCTCTATACTCTATTTCAAATAACATTAGACATGTTTACAACTCTTTTTACAGTCCGTTCAAAAGATTTTGAGTTCTATCCCGTAAACATAAGGATGACATAAAAAGCATAAACCTGTTACCAAAAACAAACAACTTCTTGGCCGCCCTGAGATTTTCTGCTCAGCCAACTTCAGCTACAATGGCTGAGCAGAAAATCACATACAAAAACAGCACCGTTTCGTGCCTCGCGCATCCGGTAAGCCAACTTCAGGGCGGCCATTAAGTTTGGCGTCACTTTGGCGAGGGCTATATTTGTCTTATCACCAATGCAATAGAAGTCAAAATCGGTTGAACGGGCTGTAAAATGGCTTATCTAAATGTATAATGTTATCGCAAATGGAGTTTAATTAATTGCATTTCCCCATATTTATAACTAGCTTTTGCCCGCGACTTCGTTCGCGTGGAATAGTGACTTCTGATGCCGACTCTTGACCAATAGATGGCGCTGTATGTCCGGAATAAATTTTATTTTATTTTTTATTTTTTGTAATAAAAACTATCCTATGTCCATTCTCAAGTTCCAAACTATGTCTGTACCAAATTTCACACAAATCGGTTCAGTAGTTTAGGCGTGAAGCAAAGACAGACAGACAGACAGACAGAAAGACAGACAGACAGAGTTACTTTCGCATTTATAATATTAGTAGGGATTTAAAGTTGAATATTTGTCAGACTCTACTTTGCCTGAAAATCTTTGCGTTAGAGTTTGACACGTTCTTAGCTCCAAATACTTAATTAAAAAATCCGGTACTTTGACCTTGACATTCTTGCATATTATAAAACAATAGGGTAGTTTACTGAACATTAGTTTGTTGTCCGTCAGGTAGATAAAAAATATTGGACATGTATTTTTTCTTTTCACACGTAAACATAACGTGACGAAATTGTAATGCTATGAAATAACGTGTGACGTCATGCCGCTAGTACACTTTATAATGCCTCAGTGACGTCACAAGCCCCCCACTCCTGAACTTTGATGCGCTTTAACATTTTTTTTTTATTGATTTGGTAAAGCAAAAAATACGTGTCCAATATTATATGATAATCTCACTGACGGACTAAATATAATTATAATTTTTCTACCCACCAAACATCCCTATTGCATATAAACACTGCTTTAATCACCTTCAAAGTTATTTTGTTTAATTTTCGTCTAATCATGCTTTGTTTTCTTAGGAGTTAGACAAGGAACTGATAGCGAACATCAAAGCTTTCCTAAGCACCCATGGAAACGACCTATTTCATTATCCCTGCACAGACATTATCCAAAGCATCCTACAGAACGAATCTAAAGGCATTCTATATTCGAAAGCTTCGCGGATCGCTCAAGAGAATTGTAATAATAATGAGCTGTATTTTGATTTTCTGTAAGTATTTTTATTTTTTTCATTTTTGTGTCATGTTTGTGTTAATCATAATTTTTTGCTATTTTTTAAATTGCTTTTTATTTGTGTTACAATCATCTCATGTGTAATACAGGGTTAAATAAAATTAGGTGACTAGTTACTTGAAATTATCCTAAAGAAACAAACAACATCAACAATAGATATGAAAACTGTTTAGCAGATTCTAATTTTAAATTCAAATTTTCAAGAAAATGTGAATCCTAAAAAAACAAACAACTGCAACAATAGATATGACAACTGTTTGGCAAATTCTAATTTTAAAATCAAATTTTCAAGAAAATGTGAATTAAATATCTTCTAAATCAGTTGCTAAACAGCATCGCGATTTTTATAACCCTATGGGTTTTATTTTATCTTGTATATATAGGCCTTTCACTAGCTTATTTGATTTGACCCAGTATTTCTATTATTAAACAAAAAATACAAATTAAATCTTCTTTGCACAACCATGCATTAACACCGAAAACATCTTTTATACACTATTTTAATGTAAATTTTAAAAGTCTTAGGGTAATACAATGATATTCAAATAAACAGATATGTTATGAGCGTGCGCATTGTGAAGACTCGAATAGGTCACAATTGTGAACTTTAGTCTTTAGTTTATGTCACGCATGGCGAAGAGCGATACGCTTTGTTGAAACAAAAACAAAATAAAAAAATGCCAGCGTGTGTATTTAGAAATTGTACCAATTGTGATACCAAAGTACATAAAACAGAAGGGATCTCATGCCATATGTAAGTACGCAATACGCCTCAATTTACTAATTTATTTCTTTTTTTTTCCTAATATTCTGATATTTGGAGGTTAGAAAAAGATAACAACATTGGTGGTCAGAATAATGTTTGTTTACATTCACGCGCAAGTGACAAACACTAGCTGTCTCTTTTTTTCTTACTGGTTTTATCAAGCCATCCCTTTCGACATGTATTGAAATGTCAGATGAATGAAAAGTGTGAGTGCGGAACACTTTTTTCAATTGTTTTGTGAGTGTATAACGAATCTGTTTATTTGAATATCATTGGGGTAATAACAATAAATTATGGTCGGTTGATACAAATCTCTGAGGGTTTGATATCAATCTAATCTCTGATTATTAAATTCGTAGACTAAACTGACATTTGGGGAGTTGCCACTTTATCGTTACATAAAAATAGTGTCGTATTGTGAGTGATCCGAAGTTGATAGAATATCGAAGTAGTTCGAAAATGGAACTATTGCACGGCAAAAAATTACATTTGTTAAGAAACTAGCGGCCCTTATTTAATTTCAACTCAGACTTCATTCTATCGATCGCATTTATTTTATTGTTGATTTCTTATTTATTACAATAAAAGTTTATGTACTGTATGTATTAACACTGTTGTATTTAAATATATTACTATTATAATAATTAAACATTTATTTACACCAATTAGTAAAATTAAATTGAGGAGTCATGGCACATCGATTCGATGAATCACTTATGATTGAGCCTTACCGACAACATTATGCTCCGCACCAGCATTAAAAAAAAATTAGGTCATTGGCAGCTTTCAGTTTAGTCCACGAAATTAAAATCACAATATAATTACTTACTAGTTGTATCAGACTCCAGAAATCTTATGTCAATATAATATATAATTTTCAATTATCATAAATTGTAAATTCCACCTTTGCAGCCGTTTGGTGAGATAATTGAGGAGACATTTTTGAATATAGTAAATCCGTTTGTATTGGAAACTTAATGTTGTGCCACAGTTGTTGACAACTTTAAGAGTTGCTAGAAATATGTTAAAACTACACACTACCAGTATCTATCAGCGTAAGATTCATGGACAGCATTTGGACTTTATATTGCTAAGTGTCACCTAGGAATATGAACTTTATTTTCCTAATTATAATGTTCATATTCTGATGAAACGCTTGCTTATCTTAGCTTATACGAAAATGAACATTAAACGCTTAAGCATAAGTTTCATCTTCGTATGAATTGCTTCCTTAGCAATGCAAAGTTAAAGTTCGGTATTTTAATCTTAGTATAATAACTTTAATAAGGCAACATTGAGTTGCTAGCTACATGTTTCTAGCAACTCTGAAACACGTTGCTGCAACAATATCTTGCTCAACTTTTGTTCGTTTGTGCGAGGCGTTACTTAACGTTTCATTCTGGTTTTCCATAGGCATGAACAGAATGTGGATGAGATCAAACCCTCGACCATTGATGTGAAGGAAAAGATCACAGCAGTTTGCTTTCTGAGAGACTATGTACTTGTTGGTACTAACTCCGGTATTATTAAGGTATGTTCTTTTATCTGTGCTAATATTATAAAGAGGTAAAGTTTGTGAGTTTGTGACGATGCAAGGGGTAATCTCTGCATCTCCTGAATCGATTTTGAAAATTCTTTCACCAGTAGAAAGCTACATTATTCCTGAGTAATATGTTTTCAAAAAAATAGAGATCCTTATAAACATTGCAATAATGTAACCCAAGGTAGCAAAAAATTGCCTGGAAAATACATTATTTGGCGTGCGCTAAGAAAACTATTGATGATAGATAAAAATTAGTAGGTAGGTAGGTAGGGTAGCCAGGGTAGGTATGTAGGTAGCCAGTTGACGGGAGCTAAGCCCCGAGGGTCAGGTAGGCGGGGCAGGTAGGGTTGGGGCAGGGTAACCAGGGTAGGTATGTAGGTAGCCAGTTGATGGGAGCTAAGCCCCGAGGGTCAGGTAGGCGGGGCAGGCAGGGTAGCCAGAGTAGGCAGGGTAGCCAGGGTAGGTATGTAGGTAGCCAGTTGACGGGAGCGAAGCCCCGAGGGTCAGCTAGTTATAATATGTAATGGTCACCGTGACCAGGTCACGAATGACGAGCGCATAACAAGTAAATAGGGTAGTTTAGGGTTTGGGCGCACGATTGGCACAGTGATTGAGCGATTGACTGCTGCGCTGCGTGTCGCGGGTTCGATTCCCGCACGGAACAAATATTTGTATGACCTACAGATAGTGTTTCAAGCTCTGGCTGTTGTGTATGTGAGTTTATATGTTTGTAAACGCACCCACGATACAGGAAGAAATTCCTAGTGTGGGGCATCGTTATTAAAAAAAAAAGAAATAAATTTAACAAATATCTATTTAGTCCGTCAGTTAGTTAACATAAAAATATTGAGTCCCCACTCCTGAACTTTGATGCGCTTTATCTTTGTCAGTTCTTATTTATTTCATAAAGCATAAAATACGGATCCAATATTCGGACTAAATAGAATTATAATTTTTCTACCTAGGAAACATCCCTACTGCAATAAAAAAACATTGCCATATTGAAGTGCGGTCGTGAAATGCAACGACTATACCTAGACCAGATATTTCCAACCTTATTTAGTTAGAATAAGGTTGGAAATATCTGGTTTTGCCTTTAAAGTTCCATCCCAAATAACTCCATTGCTAATATGGGGTTCCTTGTGAATGGTATCAGCGGACGCGTCATAGTATTATTATGAATCACCACATAGCATGGCTATAGTTGTACGCAACTTTACAAAGGTCGTAAGAATAGTCAAGACTAGTCGTTTTTTAGAGTTCCGTATCCAAAGGGTAAAAACGGGACCCTATTACAAAGACTCCGCGATCCGTCTGTCTGTCACCAGGCTGTATCTCATGAAACGTGATAGCTAGACAGTTGAAATTTTCTCAGATGATGTATTTCTGTTGCCGCTATAACAACAAATAATAAAAACAGCAAAAATAAATATTTAAGTGGGGCTCCCATATAACAAACGTGTTTTTTTTTGCCGTTTTTTGCGTTAATGTTACGGTACCCTATGTGCGCGATTCCGAGTCGCACTTGGCCGATTTTTTAGGTCTCTTTGTTTACCAAGCGGGACGCGCGGGATGTTTAGCACCGTTACGAACTCGCGATTGGTTGGTCAGTTGACACAAGGTTCGACTGACCAACCGCGTCACGTCCACACGCTTTATATGGTGGTTGGTCAGTTAGCGCACTATGCTCTAACTTATCCCTACTACGCCAAAATCTTGCCAAGTTACGTGCCGACAACTATACCAGAATCGAGATGGTACCAACTAAAAACCAGCGCTTAGTGTCTAACGCCCAGCACATGCTGAGGTGCCTTTTCGGTATGTGTACGCTCAGCGAAATTTATCTTTGTACTTTTTAGGGTTCCGTACCCAAAGGGTAAATAAAAACGGGACCCTATTACTAAGACTCCGCGGTCCGTCTGTCTGTCACCAGGCTGTATCTCATGAACCGTGATAGCTAGACAATTGAAATTTTCACAGATGGTGTATTTCTATTGCCGCTATAACAACAAATAATAAAAACAGAATAAAATAAATATTTAAATGGGGCTCCCATACAACAAACGTGATTTTGTTGCCGTTTTTTGCGTTAATGGTACGGAACCCTACATGCGCGAGTCCGACTTGCACTTGGCCGGTTTTGTTTAATGTCTTAACTCTGTGTTTGTTGCTGTTGTGTCTGTTTCGAATAAATCTTTTTCTATTCTGTTCTATTTGACCTGGAAGAGATAACGACAGTCCAAAACCGGTTGAAAATCTATCCAACTAGTCGTCGACCAATGTTAATAAAACGATTTTCTTTGTGCCAGTTCTTCCACATCTTCACAAACAAACTGCGTAAGGAACTCCGCGGTACCGGCTCGCCAATCAAATGGATCGGTGTGTCGTGTACCAAGAACCCACCAATCGTAGCCGCGTTAGCTTATGACGGCGTCATCAAGCTGTGGTACGTTGATGACGTGGAGTGTGAGGAGAATGACGATATTATTGAAGAAGGTATGTTTGTATTTTGTACTATTATGTGTCATCGGGTTATTGCAAATACCGTTATCTAACCTAATAATTTTAAACGAGCAATTCTTGTATATATATATATATATAATCTTAATCTTGGAAACGGCTCCAACGATTTTCATGAAATTTTGTATGTAGGGGGTTTCGGGGCGATAAATCGAACTAGCTAGGTTTCATTTTTAGAAAACTTCGTTTTCTCATTTTCACCCGAGCAGTCGGTCGCCCGGGTGCTAATAATAATACTACCAGTCTGTTTTGTCCCAATGCAGGGCAAAGGCTCTTCTCATACAGAGAAGGCACGAGCATTAATCTAGCATTCGTTTATAATAAATCGCGTAAGATTGTAAACTCTTTTTTCTGGATACGACACGGTAAAATTGTAAAATATCGAAATTGGATGTGTATTTGAAATTGTTGGTGCTCCCACACCGGCTGTTCAAAATGTTTACAAACATTTTCTAATACTAACCACTGGTTTCTCAACACTCGATTATCGGGCTGTTAATGTAATCGACGAATAATCTCCGGTTATTTGCTGTGATTGGCTGTTGATCATTCATTTTTACTAACAAACGTTTGTTTTGAAAATGTTTACTAATGATTCTAAACATTTTTAAACAGCGGTGTGCGAGCAACATGTCGGCAGGTCTATTACGTATCTTTTGCAAGAGCAAAACGATAGCGATTTTTGCGCAATAATTGCTCTTCAATACAAAAGTTTTAAGAGTTATTGGGGTTTTTTTTTTAAATAACTGCATTATCAAACAGCGAGTGATTAGCAAACGATTGTGTAGGACCTACCATACCTACACTGCTGGTAATTCCGACTTTTATGACATAAAGCGTTTGATCGCTATCGTTTTGCTCTTGAGAAAGATACGTAATAAGCCCTGCGGTTCACATTGTTCACAATATATTGCAAGATTTATCATAAAGTTACGGTGTTTGCAATAATCCGGTAAAATATATATGGTTTTGGTAATATTGAAAAGGTAGACGGAAAACATTGAATCAGCCAGTAAAATAAGCTACACGACCACATAAATAAAAAATATTGATTAAACATTTAAAACATGTTATTGAGAAAATATTAAATTATGTTTTCTACGAATTGAATAATAATTACTTTTGAAATCGACTTTTTTGCGTTGCTGTTAGGACAGGTCTTATAAATAAATTTTACTGGATGCTATTTTTTTTTGGTCTTGATTAACTGGTTCTTAGTTGAGTTTTTTACAAAATATACTCGAAACCTCTTGACTTACGACCGAAATGATCTGACCTCCAATATTCACATAAATAGAGATAAAAAATCAGAATAACAACAATATATATCCTTTTCAGAGCCAGAAGAAGCATACAACAACACTTACGCGGACACAGAACTTATCCAAGGCTCCTACCTAAACTGCAGATGGTCAAACAACGAAGAGTACTTAATCATGCACACAAACAAGAAGATCATCTTCTACAACCCTTCTCGAACCGAGAAGAACAAAATCTTCAAGACTATTACAGACTTTGAAAGGGACCGGGAGATTTTGTGCTGTATCCCTTGTAACTATGATAAGAATGTCATTGTTGCTACCGATGGCAATGCGAAGTGTGTTGAAGTGATCGATCTGAAGACTAAGGAGAGAGTCATCACGTTTGAAGAGACTGATATAGTTCTAGATATGATTACAGTTCCTCGTAAGTACTAATAACCGTATAACTATATTATAAGCCCGGTATTTGTGGCCGTGGCTAAATAATAACAGCCGCACTTGTCGATCATCGAGGTTAAGCAACGCTTAACAAGGTCTGTCGGTGGATGGGTGACCATTTCAACATACCAGGTTTCCTCCGTGCCTCGGAAAGCACGTTAAGCCGTTGGTCCCGGCTGTCATTTGAAGATCTTTGACAGTCGTTACAGGTAGTCAGAAGCCTGAGATCTGACACCAGTCTTGCCAAAGGGTACCCTGTTACCCAATTACTGGGTTGTGGGGTCAGATAGGCATTCGCTCCAAGTAAAACACTGGAAGGGTACCCTGTTACCCAGTTACTGGGTTCTGGGGTCAGATAGGCATTCGCTCCATGTAAAACACTGGTACTCACCTGAATCCGGTAAGACTGGAAGCCGACCCCAATGTAGTTGGGAAAAAGGCTAGGCAGATTGATTTGTGTCCCATTAGGATTTGTATCACCCCCAATAGGGATGTTTCTAAGTAGAAAAAATATAATTCTATTTAGTCCCTCAGTGACATTATCAAATAATATTGGACACGTATTTTTTGCTTTACCTAATCAATAAAAATTGACAAAGTTAAAGCGCATCTCAAAGTTTAGGATTGGAGGCTTGTGACGTCACTGAGATAATATAAAGTGTACTAACGGCTCGACGTCACACGATATTCCAACGCATTACGTGTCCAATATTTTTTACTAATCTACCTGACGGAACGACGTAACTTATTTTCAGTAAACTCCCCTACCCCCCCCCCCCCCCCCCCCTCCACCTATTAAGTGAGACTTTAAAACATAATAGTATAGATAAAACTTTGTTAACCCTCGGAGACTACAGGAGTAAAGTTATGTGTATAAGCTTAATTTTTTCCGCTGCAGAGCAAAAGCCTCCTCTTTCGTCCGTCCACTTCTCCCGCAGCCTAATTGTGTAAGTGAATTAGACAAGGCAAAGGGTTTGACCGTCATCAATCACATGCGAGATGAAAGACGCGATGTGGATTTCCGTCTATGTGATTGGTCGATTGATGGCGGTCAAACCCTTTGCCTTGGCGATTTCACTTACGCAATTAGGCTACCGGTCTTCTGTCATCGTGGGCCAACTCTTGTAAGTTTATTATTTAGTCCGACGCGTGGAATTGGTGTTTCGCAATATCATGATTTTTGCAAGTTACGAAGTTTGTTGACGAAATTAAGTATTTGATATATTTTCAACCGACTTGAAAAAGGAGAAGGTTCTCAATTTGACTGTATGTTTTTTACGTGATTACTCCGCCAATTATGAAACGATTTTGGTGAATCTGTTTTATATGAAAGCTGGTGCTTCTTATGTGTGTATTGAGAGTTTGATCAATATCTGTCGAGTAGTTTTTAAGTTATCACTAATAATGCGTATTTGCATGGTAATATAAGGTATCAAAACTAAAATGAGAAAAATAAAAAACTTTTAAACATAGAAATTAAATCGAATTCCAAAGCGAAAAAAAACTTTTTCTTGGCAATCGGTGTCAAAAACGAAAAAATTATAGGTACCGAAGACACCGACTTCCGAAAAGACTTTTTAGTTAAAAAGTTTTTTCTGAAACATTTTTGAATGATATTCAAGTTGTATAAGTTTAACTTCTACTGCTAAAACTACAAGTTCTTGTCTGGATTCAAATTGTCGTACCGTATGACGAAAAAGACAGCAGAGTTAGGTGGTTTGTTCTAGAGGCACCGCACGTTACGATTTTTAACACACGACATACTGCATACGGCCTGTCGTCCGTTCGCTTGTTCACTAGACACGATTTTGCAACGACACTGCAGTGCACTTGTATTGTTTTATAAGCCCTATATACAAGTGACGAACCACGCGTGAGCCGTGCGGTGCGTTGTGTCGTGTCGTCAACAAGCGCATACCGGTTTTGTTCACATAGGTATTAATTGTATACGTGACATTAGGCACGACAAACCTCCAACTTAAAATTCTACTTCAAAGTAGGTAATTTGAGTAACAGCTATTTATTTTGTGGTTTACATAGGTATTTGAAAGTAATCAAGAATTTTCGCAACTATTTTTCCTTATATATAGGTATAGACGTCAACCATACTGCCTAGCGATTACCCTTCAGTGTTGTGGTAGGCTTCTTGTCTAACAACTCTTTTACTACTTCACAACCGCGCAGGGTACGTTCACACAGAACATCCGTATTTCCTGGAACGTTTATAACGGATCCGTCGCTACTGGTGGTCGGTGTTCACACCGCATTTACAGTACCATTTTAACGGATCTGTGGCTACTAGGGGTGTTCACACCACATTTAGTCAGCAGTAAAACAAAACGGATCGGTATTTTATTACTGTTTGTGTGTGAAGTCGCCATTGCCGAATAAAACCTTTACAATAAAGTGGACCTGTAAAACGAACTGCTGTATATTTTGTCGGATCGGTATTTTTTTACTGGATCTGGCATATTTTCACGTGTGTGAAATCGCTCATACAGCTACATACGTCAACGCAGAATAAAAACTTTTAGTTACGAAAGGGTGGACCTGTAATATGGACCACTGAGTAAACAAGCACTTTTATCGTTCGTTCACACAGAACATCCGTATTTCCAGGATCTTTTTAACGGATCCTTTTCTACTGGAGGTGATGTTCACACCGTATTTACAGTACCGTTTTAACGGATCCGTCGCTTCTGGGGGTAATGTTCACACCACATTTACAGTACCGTATTGACGGATCCATCGCCACTGGGGTAAGGGCATGCCCAGCGTGCCCTTACCCCAGTGGCGGATCTAAAACGGATCAGTATTTTAATACTGTTGTGTGTTTAAACTCGCTCATGCAACTACCTAAGCCATTGTCGAATGAAAACGTATACGATAAAGCGGACCCGTAAAACGGACAGATGTATATTTTGTCGTATCGGTATTTTTTTACTGAATCTGGAATACTGTTCTGTGAGTGAAGACGCTCATACAACTACATACGTCAGCGCCGAATGAAAACGTATACGATAAAGCGGACCTATAAAACGGACGCCTGTGTGAACGAGCACTTACTGGGTAACACGGTCCCTCCTTGCCAAAAAGACGTGTTAGATTTTCTGGCTTCTGACTGCCCGTAACGACTGTCAAAGATCTACAAATGTCAACTGGAACCAATGCCTTAGGCCAACTGTCTACGGACGCGTAGCTTAAGAAAAAAAGAAAAGGCTTAATAGAAAAAGAGGCGGGGCGCACGGTTGGCGCAGTGGTTGAGCGATTGACTGTTGCGCTGCGTGTCGCGGGTTCGATTCCCGCCCGGAACAAATATTTGTATGACCTACAGATAGTTTTACCGGCTCTGGGTGTTGTGTATGTGAGTTTATATGTTTGTAAACGCACCCACGATACAGGAAGAAATGCCTAGTGTGGGACAACGTTTTTAAAAAAAAAAGTTACCGCGGCCCTGGCTCAAGCAACTGAAGTCAGTAAAAGGGTGACACGCCCTGCCGCTTCACCCAGAGCGGGAGAAGTCATAGGATGATGTCCCACCCAAAAAAAAAGGCCTACTGTCTACGGACACGTAGCTTCATAGACGTTTCAAAAAACTCCGTGCAGATGGTGATACCCAGCGTACTGAACTGTGACCACCAGGCGTAATGCACGCGTACGTTTTCAATAATTTCAACAAATTCTGCTGCCGCCCCGCCATTATTCCAAATATATCACGTGCGTCCACGCGATAGCAAAGCATGCAAAGCCTGCATGCAGTGATGCGAGCGCGTCGATACGCTCCGTCGACAGAGTTTAATAGTTTTGTATGTAAGCTGCAGTCAGGCGTACACCAAGCCTATAATGACGAATACGCGTGTATGAAGCTTCACGTCCGTGGACAGTAGGACTTTCCGAAGCACGGATGAGTCATCCACAGACCGACCTTAGCTTGCATTGTATAACTTTGAACATCGACCAATATGATGTTATTATACTTCTCGACAAACTTCTTGGCCGCCCTGAAGTTGGTTTTCCGATGCGCAAGCCGCGGTGCGGTGTTATTTTTGTAAGAGATTTACTACGGCACAGGCATTGTAACGAACTTCAGGGCGGGCCAAGAAGATTACTTAGAACTATACATAGCTTTGAGCTCCTTTAGGTATTGACGTCACAAAACTGTTGATGCAATCGTAGTGGCATATGGAAAACCGACCTTTTGTGCAACCGGTGACGTGAATTATTAATTTGACAAAAATTTATGCAAATTGTTATGACACTGTGCATCATATGGCGTCATTAACATAATATAATCGTTTAAGGAAAACAGTTTCCGTCCTCCTTGTCTCCTTCCTTCCTTGATTTATATAATTACCTACAATTTAGAGTTCCGTACCCGCTGGGTGGAAACCGGAACCCTGTTACTAAGCCTGCGATGACCCTCTGTCTGTCACAGAGCTGTATCATTAGAACTGTAATAGGTAGACACTTGAAATTTTCTCGAAATATCTGTTACTATCCCTGCTATAATAACAAATGTTTTATTTTTATTACTGTTAGGCTCGCGTTACCCACTATCTCACCTTATGGTAAGCGATGATGTGGTCGACGGTGAAGCACGCTTGCCTAGAAGTAACTTAGTCACTCTTGACTTAAAGACACCTAGGTTGTAGTTATCTGGGAACCTAGACTCCGGGGAACACAGATTTAAGGGGGTCCCCCTAAAAGGAACGTGTATTTCGGCGTTTTCAAATTTTGACTCATATTTTGTCGGGAGTCCCCGAATAGTTTCACACAAGAATTTGTATGAACCACAGATGATTCATATGGAAATCTAACCTTTTATTACAGGTAGCAACAAAATCATCACGTTAAAGCCCAACGAAATTATGGAGCACGAGATCAGGATCAACTCAAACGCTCTTAAATCAAATACATGCCGATGCAGAAGGGTGATTGTCTCCGATGACATTAAGGAAAATACGTACTTCTTGGCTATTGCCGTCAATAAGACTGGAACGCTGCTGTTTGTGGCTACCGATGATAGTCGGGTGGTTTGCATTGATCTGAAGACTTATACGCGTAACTTCGATTTGGATAATCGGAGAGGGTGAGTTTTTTATTAAATTTTCAAGTTATTTGGAAATTTCTTTTAAATTAGGATAGGATAGATGGACCCTTTGCCGCACTTAGACTCGCATTTGTTCCAATTTGCGTCCAATCCACCACGCGGGCCCAGTGTATGTTGGTGGATGTCACATGTCTTCGAGTTTTTGGTTCTAAAACATGCCAGTTTCCTCACGATGTTTTCCTTCACCGTTTTGAGAGCAGTGATGATGAAATAATTTACACAAAGTAAAGCGCCTGCCTGGGTTCGAACTCCACGACCTACAACTTGTAAGTCGCGGCCGTCACCACTGGGCACCGCTGCTCTTTCTTTTATATTAAAGAAATGGGTGACTCCAGGCTTACCAAGGCCGTGCCGTAAAGGTTCACTGTACAATTTACTCTTAATTAATGCGATTATTTGTAAACTTCTTAATTGACCCCCCTGACTTTTAGCTCAATAGACCCTTAACTTCAAAGAGCAAGCACATACAGTATCACAATGCAGTAAACAGAAAAGAAACCCAACTTTGTTACAGCTTACTACTGCTTTGCTGCGTCCTTTTTTTTAAGTCAGCCGACTTTGATTGTTGCGATATTTGTCTGCCGTACATAAAATGTACAATACTTTTATTCAAATTCATCACGATTTGATGTCTAATCTCAAAAATACCGACTGCTTAAAAAGCGAACTAAAAAGACGTAAACCCGAAGAAAATCATGCTGTGCAGTCGGAGTCAAACATATTCGCGAGTTGGTTGACCGGAAAAAAATTATTGAGATCCCACAATATGGCGCCCAAAACCCGCCATTTTTCTATTTTCGAATTTTAATGTAGCCAGTGACACTAACTAGCAAGGTTATGACGAATCGATTGACGTAAGAATCATCAATATCGGCCAACGCGTTTGGTCTCTAAAACGCCACATAGGAACAAACATACACACAAAGACTGATAAACACATTACCCTCCTTCGGCAGTCGGGTAAAAAACAGTCAATTGCTCATCAGTAGTAACTATGAAAATCGCTTTTACTGCTACAACATAAAGGCGCTGTCAATTCCAAATTACTACTCGTGTGTAGTTGATTGTAATACTTACTGAATTTTACTTAAACTCAGTTTAAAATTATATTCTTATTTCAGGAATGTAGTAGCAATGGCTGTTACCGAGATGATGTGGGACGAATTTGAGCCCGGTTCGGACGTACTACTAACAGGCACAGGGTGTATCGAAGACTCAGCCAAAGTATGGTACCTGGATGCTTCATATGTTTCACAAACGGCGCAAAAGAATGGGTAAGCAACTATAATCACAGACAGTTAAATTAATTCTCCGGGACTTTGTCGAGCGTCATTGACACGGAGTTGCAGTGGTTTGGAAAAAGTGCGGTGGGATTGTCCCAAAAGACAAGGGTAGTATTGTCTTTAAGAGATATATTTTCATTTTGATACTGTTATACAAGGTTCGGTAGTCTAACCGATGGGCATTGTGGCAAAAATAGCTACTGCGCAGGGTCTTGCAGTCAACTTCAGAGACACTAAGATCCGCTGTGAGTATTATATTCAACTTCATTTGGCTAGACTGGCAGCTGACCCCAAAATATTTGGGAAAAGGCACATGAAGATAAATGTCACAAGGGCAGAATAATGGGAAGGGAAGGGGCTGGCAGGACTATTTTCAGGAGGGTGCATCTTTAGCACCCCGCCTAGAACAGTATCAGTTTTCTTTTCCCCATTTGCACAGAGGTTCAAACATACAGTAGTACTAACTTTATCGATTTATCCAGATAAGTTTGAGATAAAAAGAAGGAGAATTGGCAATCTAGAGCGAGCGAAGAGCTCGAAACTTTTATTTTATCGATTTATCCAGAGAAGTTTGAGATAAAAAGAAGGAGAATTGGAAATCTAGAGCGAGCGAAGAGCTCGAAACTTTTATTTTATCGATTTATCCAGAGAAGTTTGAGATAAAAAGAAGGAGAATTGGAAATCTAGAGCGAGCGAAGAGCTCGAAACTTTTATTTTATCGATTTATCCAGAGAAGTTTGAGATAAAAAGAAGGAGAATTGGAAATCTAGAGCGAGCGAAGAGCTCGAAACTTTTAGCATCCCGCCTCGTATTTTTGAATCATCATCATCATCAGCCTATTAATGTTGCCACTGCTGGGACACAGGCCTCCTCTATTTATATTTTTGAATGATTTTTATATATTTTTTTGAAAGTCAGACGGGTGTAAGTGCACCATTCTCCCGGCGACCATGAATCCCAATTCGTTGGAAAAACTGAGTAATATGTGCATTATGTAAGGGGGGGTCATTGAAAAAATGCTGTTCCTGTTTTTCGGATCGTAAAAACAGGAACAAACCTTCTTGGTTTTGTTTCAGTAGGATTTTCGATTAAATGTAAACTTGAAAACCATTGTGGTCAAGAGCGAGCTCGAAAATTTTAGGACTTCATTGATAGATATAGCTCAGGTTTTGACTATTCTTTAAAAGTATCACAACGTAGATAACTTCTGTTGCGAGAGCGAGTGTAGCGAGCTCAAAAATTTTAGTAACCCTGCATCGGAGACAGAGGCGGCGCTAGGCGTAGGCGACGTGGGCCACCGCCTACGGCCTCGCAGTTACAGGGGCCTCGCGCCTCGTAATTTATATATTAGGTACTAGCTTGTGCCCGCGACTTCTCTGCGTAGCAAAAGTACTTCAAATAGCCATTATATTTTAGGATTTTGGACCGATTTATTAAAAAAGTTGAACTTTGAATGGTGAACCAATATTCACCATTCAGACTTCAATTCTCAATTGTGTACCATAATGTACTTCCACCCACTTATGGATGATTTCCGGGATATAAAAAACATCCTATGGCCTTCCTATGGTTTCAAACTAACTCCATACCAACGGTTCAGCGGTTTAAGGGTAAAAAGTATACAGACACACAAGAGTTGCTTTCGGATTTATAATATTAATATGGATTCAACAAAATTATTTAAGTCTTATCCAATCCGAGGTGGGATGTTAATATATTTAGCAGAGTTATGCTAAAAAAGAAACTGAAGGGTAACGCACATTGGTTATAAATTTTACTTACAAGTCTATTTATCCATTTATTTTTATTCGAAAAATCCGTTTTCTTACCTCGTCAGAGGGCCTCGCAAAATGAACACTGCCCACATCAAATTTAGATCTGGCGCCGCCACTGATCGGAGATTTTCTGTTAACCATTCATACTACTAGTTTGGTCGAAGCCCAGGGAGGGGCAATTGCCCCCACTGCATCCCCCTGTATCTGCGCCTGCACACTTCGCTGCAGAAGGATAGGTTCCGAGGTCTGATCCTGAAGTCGGACTGACATGGTGGCCTTTCGGCTGAAATGTTGATGACGATGACAATAAATATGAATAAGACTATGACCATAAAATAACCCTTTACAATTCTAGGAGAATCCGTCTGACAACTAAATTCGACGTCAGCTTCGTCAACCCGCTATCTCCACACACGCCAACATCGTCAAACAGTGGCACAGAGAGTGCTAACACCACACCAAGGAGGCACCAGTCTTTTAACCATAGAGAAGCACCAGTTTCAAAAGCAGTGCTCAAGAACTCTATGAGTTTGGACAGGAGCTCGTTGAAGCCACTGAATCTGAAGGGCATTTGTAATAATAATGATAGTGTGCTACAACCGTTGATGGCTGTGGTTGATGATAAGAATAATATTCAGGTATGTTTTACAATACATCTAAATAATACTATTAATTTCGTTTGTTTTGTTGTATTTTAATGGCTGAAAAGTTCTGGACTGGCCACCGCGTTTAGTGCTCGGCAAACTTCTTAGCCGTCATGAAGTTGGCTTTCCGATGCGCAATGCACGGATCGGTGCTGTTTTTGTACGAAATTTACTACTGCGCAGCCATTGTAGCCAACTTCAGGACGGCCAAAAAGTTTGGTGAGAACTTTAACGGAAGACGTAGCGTTGGAAGGCGGGAGGCCTCTAGTAGACCGATGATCTGGTCAAGGCCGCCGGCAGATGCGAAATGCAATGGACCGATAAGTATGGTGACGCTTGGGGAAGGCCTATGTCCAGCAGTAGAGGTCTTTCGGTTGAAATGCCCAATGACATAAATTTGGCAATTTTTCGGCCTATGTCGATAACCTTGGTCTTCTTGCGGATGTCTTCATTTCTGATTCGATCACGCAAGGTAACTCCGAGCATAGCTCTCTCCATTTCCCTTTGGGTGACTTGAATCCTTCTGATGAGACCCATTCTGAGTGACCACGTTTCGGTCCCGTATGTAATCACTGGCAACACACACTGGTCATAGACTTTCGTTTTGAGAAACTGCGAGAAGATACCGCGCAACTTCTCGAAGGCTGCCTAGCTGAGTCGGCTTTGAGGATTAATCTCTTTCTCGAAATTAGACCTACCTAACTGGTCCGTTTATCCCAGGTAGACATAATCGTCTATACATTCGAGTGTAGAGACTCCGATATTGATAAGAGTGGGTTACATCGAAGTTGAATGATGTACTCGTCATTGACGTTGATGCCTAGCCCTCTCTAGTCCAGAACCTTGAAGATATCCATCAGTGCAGCGGTGAACAGTTTCGGAGATATGACGTCTCTGTCTCACACCTCGCAGCAGAATGATAGGTTCCGTAATCTGATCCTGAAGTCAGACTGGTATGGTGGTTTTCGTACAAACACTTCCACCTCGATGTACCGGTAGTCGATTAGGCACCGTTGGAGAGACTGCAGTACAGCCCAAGTCTCAATCGAATCGAATCGAAGGCTTTCCCGTAGTCCACAAACGCTAAGCAAAGAGGCACGCTTGTTCGGGCGGCTGAAAAACGTCAAACCTGCGCGCGAGACGCTTCGTGATGACTCTTAAAAACAACTAGTAGACATGGCTTAGAAGTGAGATGGGCCCATAATTCTTCAGCTGGGCATTGTCGCCCTTCTTGAAGAAGAGTACCACCACAACCCTGCACCATGCCTATGGCGTTTTCCCCTCATGTGTGACGGAATCAAACAGCTTCTGAAGGGCCTTAAGTACTGGTTCTCCATCCGCCTTCAGGAGTTCGGGCGTGATTCCATCATCACCCGGTGCCGGTGCCTTGTTGTTTTTTAGCTATTTCAGAACCATCCTAATCTCGTTCAGGCTGACATCCTGGATGTCTTTGGGTCAGTCTAGCTCATGGGTCGTTTGCTAGATTTATATCGGGTTTACTGATTGAAAGAAAGACAAATTGTTTATTTGTGCTAGGCACGAAGCATACCATAAAAATAACAAAAAAAAACTTAAATACAATAATTACAAAGTATGCGTCACAACTACGCAAAACAGTCATCGCTCAGCATAATGCTGGGACTCGTGTGCGAGACATAGCCACAGCGCTGGTTTTCAGCGATAGCCGGTGTCGACTGGGTGACACCGAAATAATTAAATCTAGTGGCAAGTGACGGAGCGGACAGTTTTATTTAAGATAAAAAAATAATAAATACGTAAATGAGCGTTTAAAAGTGCAGATATAAAAACAAAGGGTTATACTTTTTATTTAGTGTAGGTAGTATAGTTGTGGATATAGGGAATATAATATTCAAGCAAAGGAAGGTATGATTGTAAAGAAGTTTAATAAAAAATAATAAAAAGGTTTATTGCAGAAACTTGTACACTTTTACAGTAAATCTTACATAGGGACCTCCTTTTAAGTATAAGATATACCTGTGCTAGGAGGACCCGCTCTTCAATGACAAATTATGAAATAGTAAAATTGATGTACAAAAGGAAAACTAGAATCAAAAAATTACAAGCAAAATCTCAAATTAAACAAGATGAGACTTGAACCATAACTAAAAATACAAATAAAATTAGAGAATATATTCTAAAATATTGTGTGTGAGTATGCGTGTGAGTGTGTGTGTGCATGTGAATGTATGTATGAGTGTGTGCGTGTTTTTTTTTTTCTCTTCTCCAACTCATATTGACGATGCCTGCAGCAACAATTCAATGTCATCATAGGTCTTCAATTTTAGCCATTGAACTATTGCCTTTTTGCAGTCTTTAGTAGTCATAGGATAGATGTTAATTATTTTATTTATTTTGTTATATAGGGTAGCGGAATTAGTATTAAATTGTCTTTTCGCATATGCAGTTTTAACAAATTTTACTGGTGCAACACTGTATTTTCGTCTTCTTTTCTGATGGTGAGGGTCATAAGGCATGACTTTGTGTAATTTTAAGACCGCATGGAGTATGTATAATTTTCGGACTGTGAGAATACCGCTAAGAGAGTATAACTCATTGGTTGGGAATCTGTACGGTTTGGTATACATGACCTTGATAAGAGATCTCTGTGCTCGCTCCAGCTCAAGAAACTTCGTTTTTGTCGCACCTCCCCACACGGGTATACAGTAAGTAATAATTGATTGAGCCAGAGAGATATAGATCTCAGTTAGCATTTTTTTTGTTGTCACATGTCTTAGGTTCTTAAATATCCAGATAAGTTTTCTCATACGGGCCATGACCATATCTGTGTGAGTATGCCAAGATAACCGCTGATCAACGATGACACCTAGGTAATTTATATGAGTCACTTTTTCGATATTTTTACAAGAACAATTTGGGCCAGATATATTATGGCAAGTATGAATTTTGAGAGTTACGTTAGGTCCAGGTTGAGTGTTGTTGTAGATTGTAAATGCAATATATTTTGTTTTGGAAATATTTAGTGTAAGTAGATGTGAGTTTAGCCAGTTAGCAATTTTGGAAAGACCCTTTTCAGCACTTTGATATACCGATTCCCACGTATCACCAGAGAAAACAATAGCAGTGTCATCTGCATATGAGAAAACGCGACCATTTTCTGTCATCATGTTGCAGAGGTGGTTTATGTATATTAGGAATAGAGTCGGGCCCAGTACGCTACCTTGCGGAACGCCGTAGGTCACGTAAGACTCCTTACTAACATACTCCCCCACCTTAACCTTTTGCCTACGATCCCGTAGATAATCTATTAGCAATGCTAACGGGTTTCCTCTTACGCCTATACCTTCTAGACTACGCACAAGAATGGGGACAGACACGGTATCGAAAGCTTTTTTCAAATCAAGAAACACAGTCAGACATCTTTTCCCTGAATCTACTAGGCTAACAATATGATTGGTTAATGCTGTAACTGCGTCTTCCGTAGATATTTTTTGTCTAAAACCATATTGAGCTTGTGAAATAATGTTATATTTATTAGTGTAGCTGGTTAGTCTTGTGTTAATTAGCTTTTCAATGATTTTAGATATTGCAGGTAAAACAGAAATAGGTCTGTAGTTGTTAACATCGTCTCTGTCCCCACCCTTGTGCACAGGAGTAATTATGGCTTGCTTTAGAGCTGGTGGGAATTTCCCTTGGCTAAAACACAAGTTAGCAAGATGCGAAACAATGGGTACCAACAAATCATGTGCAGCCTTTAAAAATTTTGTTGTTATATTATCCCAGCCTGGAGCGCTTTCAGATTTAAGACCCATTAGCACGTTATATACTTCTCTAGGATCCGTTTCGAGAAGCACGAAGGAGGAACCATGTGAATTTATTACAAGATCAGAATCGTGTTGAAGTTGTGATCGGTTTGTGGAGGTAATATCTTCAGCCAGGGTTTTTCCAATGTTAGAAAAGTAATCGTTTATGTGATCTACTGAAGCATGAGGGGTAGTCTTTATCTCCAACAGCTCTGAGTTAGGTTTTTTTTTTGGATTTCGATGAGTTATATTGTTAATGGTGTTCCATATCAGTTTCGTATTTTTATTAGCCTTTAGTAGTTGTTCCTTATCATATTTTCTTCTAAGCCTTTTAACTAAACTATTGCAATAGTTGCGATATCTTCTGTAAGTAATTTTTAGTATATCGTTTTCTGGATCAGATCGTAGCTTTCTTTGCATATTATTTCTGTTTTGAATACAGCGCAAAATTCCTAAAGTTATCCATGGTTTAATAATACGATTATTTCTTGGAATTAAAGTAGTAATAGTGTTTTGCTGAAGACTATTTTGGAGTTTTTCTATTAATTTTACAGATAATATGACTGGATCATTGATTAAATTAAGTTCAGAAATATTACTTAATTTTAAAGCTGTTATTGTTTTATCAAAGTCCACTTTTTTTTTAGTTTTCGAGCATTTGTAAGAATATCCTAGATTTGATAATTTAAGGAAGATCATGAAGTGATCCGTGATAGTGGTATTCAATACAGCAATAGAAGCAGCGTTTTTAATCTTGTCCAGTTTCAAAATAAAGTGGTCCAAACAGTTTTCGCCTCTGGTTGGCAAGGAATGTCCCGGTAACAAGCCATGCATAGCAAGCATATTTAGGTAATTCAATCTATTTGTGCGCTCATTCGTTTGTTCAGTAGGTTTATATATTATGTTAATGTTTATATCGCCTGTTATAACAATATTTTTATATGATTTAAGTGAGTCTAGGTGATTATTTAGCGAGTCTATAAAGCTGTCAGCATTATTATTTGAGGGGGATCGATAAATAGCAAGGACAACAAGATTAGGCATTATTATTTGCAAGCATGATGCGTGAGTTAATATTATTTCCTTAACACTAACTTTGTGATCACACTTGATATACACTGCCACGCCATCGCACTTGTTTATGTGGTTAGTCGTGGTAAAGGAATAATAGTTTTTAATTTCAGGGGTAGGTTTATTTGCGTCTAGCCTACACTCATTTAAGATCAACAGGTCAACACTAAACTTAAATTGTGTTAAAGTGGTTAGTAAATCATCTATATTACTATATATACTTCTAATATTTTGTGATATTATTGTAAAATCTGATTTAGGTACACAAAATTGTTTCGCAAAATCATCGATTTCAAATTCTTTAGATTGCGCTATAACTGCGTCATCTATTTCCTGCATTATTGTATGTGTGCTATCCATAATATAGGCAAATTAACAATCTGAGTTTGAATTCCATATTGCTTACGTAAACGTATTTTGCTCGATCCTCAGCAACAAGTATAGAGAAAAATACAAAATCATTCGAGTTGGTGAGATTTTTAAAGCTGTATCTGATATTTATATTAATGTAGTTTAGATAAGCCAATATAAGTGTGTAATAAAGGTAATGTATGTGTATGCATTTGCGTGCTTTTAGTGTACGTAAGTAATCGTATATCAAATAAATCATTATATAAGCATTTGTTTTATTTTTGTATAAACAGAGTTTACGGTGAAGAGGTAACTGAGTATGTAATTTATGTAAGCTTACAAGTATGTATTTTATTTGTGTGAACGTGTGTGTAGAAGTATGTGTAATTGTGTAATTTCTATGTAATAAGTATTGGAAGTGTTTATGTGTGTAGAATTTGATTAAAAGTAAATTGAGAGAATATACATTACAAACATTTTTAAGGAAGCTAAATATGAAAAATAAGATCATAAGAAACAATATACAGTTTATACAACATAATAATGATAGTCACGCTTCTTGCATTAGGCTTTGTATCTGGGACTCACTTCTAATTATGTATGTAGGTGAATCGTCTTGTCTCTTAACATAAACCTTACCATAAGCGGTCCAGCAGTACTTATATCCCTTTGACTTAGCGAGGTCGCGTGCAAGGAAGTGTAGTCTTGAGCCTTTTGCAGTGAGCTGCTCGGATACGAATATAGGTGTGTATTCGCTACTTTTGAAGCCTAGATGTTTAGCGCAGAGCTTTACATTAGCCTTGGTATTGAAAGACTTACACATCTTAAGTACCTCAGTCTTTAATATTGTAGAGGATAGTTCGACTATTATAGGGGTGTTAGTCATACCCCGCTTCTTCGCCTTAATTCTGTAAATATCCCGTATATCCGACTTCACGACTGCACAGTTCACGGTCTCAGCTAAACATTTTACCATGTTAATAAGGTCTTCTTTATTTTCCTTTATTTGCTTGGGCACGTTTTTAATTTCGATGTTAGATTTTCGACTACCTCGCTGAAGATCCTCGACTTTTTCTTCCAGAATGGTTATATATTCTTTATCCTTCTGAGCTTGTATCTCCATCTGTTCAATTTTCCTCTTAAATTCTTCATTCTGCAGAGTTATAGCGGCCACTGAGTTCTCTATATTAGAATTTGTGAGTTTTATTTCCATGAGCGTGGGGGTAATTTTTTTAAGCTCCATCTCTTGAGTTAATAACATCGATTTAATCGTTTGAATCATATCTTCTCTAAAGCCGTCTAGGTCATCCCCTCTTCTTCTTTTAGCTCTTTGAGAGACATGACTCAGTGGTGAATCGTATCTCTCCTCCTGGTTGGCTAGATTAGAATCAGAGAGTGACTTGTCCATTTTTGTACTAGGGTAGTATAAGCAATTAGGATATAGGTTTTAAAGTCAACTCCGTTTTGTATTTGAATAGCGTTAGTTGGAAAGACGCTCACCAGGTTTTCCCGTCAGCCAAAAAGTACACGAAGTACCAGGGCAGCAGAAGTTGTGAGGAGGTTGCAAATTGTCCAAAGCCCCGTACACAAGGCGTGGCGTCGTCCAGGGCGTAGCCGAGGGCAGGTATGTTTTGGATACGTAGGTGGGGCTCAAATCCTTGGCCAATGCGCATAGATCAAGTACCAGGGTATAATGAACAGCTACGTTTACAGCGATACACTGAGTTTATTTGAATAGCTCTTCTTGTTTTATGCACTCCTATTTTTATTATGGAATTAAATTTACTTAAATTACCTATAACTTTCTAATAATATGGTCTATGGAACTGAGTACACATCTACACCTTGCGGCGGTCCGGGGGAAGAGGAGAGAGTTTAAGGTAGGTTTAATAAGAAAAAAAAAATACTATGACACAACAGTTCTTCCGGTCTGGGGACACAGATGGCAACAATAGTAAATATTTTGTGTAACACAGATTGAAAAGATAAGTAAGTACTGTGGGCATCTTATAAAATTGAAATATTAAGAGCTACCATGTCTTGTTTCCGTTGAGCATCTATCAGATACTGCCGCAAACGTGATCTGAACGTATGGATGGTACCAAGCACCCTTAATGGTGGTGGAATATTATTCCACACCTTGGATGCAGCGTATCGGAAACTGCCAGTGAAAGCCGCCGTCCTATGAGACTGTGTTGAAAGCTGCTGCGCACAAAGTCTGGGCACACATGCCCGTTTACTAGCCATTCAACTGAGCTTGTCGTATAAGTACCGCAGTTTCTTAGTCTTAATCACACCAAAAAGACAAGCCAGGTGCAACTTACGCCTCGACTTCATTTTAAGAATGTAGTGTTTGTTTAGAAAGGGTGTGACATGATTTCTAGGGGGAACTGAGTAACAGAAACGAGCACATGAATTTTGGACTCTCTGTATAAGTCTATCAGTTCGAGCCAGCAAGCGTGGGCCGTAAACCGAATCAGCGTAATTTAATTTAAATAGAACAAGGGTTTCGACGTGTACAACTGCTCATAGAATCTCTCATCACCCTCAGAAGCTCCGGTTTGGCGGATACGATCCTGTTATTGTCAGTCTTCAGTTTCGTGAGCTGGCTCAAACATCTTCGTAAATACTGACAAATCACTTCTTTGGCTTTTAACCAATATATTAGTCGTTCGAAGTCTCATATTTAGTACTTAAATATATTTTTATCGGTATTACATATTCTTTTTTAAAACTTTTCAGGTAATGCGCGGCAGAAAAGTCCTTACAGAAATCATAGAGAAAACAGACGAATATATCACCAAAGTGAAAATCTCTCCGTGCAATCAATACATTATTTACGGGCTCAAATCTGGTGCTGTCAAAAAATACACTCTCCGTACGAAGGAAAATATTGCCATTATGGATGTATACAGCCCAGTGCAATACTTGAATTTTGTTAATCCCAATTTGTTGATTGTTGCGGGCAAGAATAAATGTTTGATGGCTTATCGGCTGACGTTTAACGGGGATTGGAAACCAGAGATGATGCAGAGGGGTAACAATAATCTTGGCTCGCAGGAGATTCTGAATGATATTCAAGGTGAGTTTTATCAGGTCAACTTTACTACACTTGGCAATTTTCAGGCGTTTTAGAAACGACTGTGTTAGAACAACTGCCATCTCACATAAGCAATATCATTTTCTGGATATCAATATCCTAAGATTATGTTCTTTAGAACTCATAAGAAAGAGCTGATCCAAAAAGCCAACCTAGAAAACTTTGCTCTGGCTCAAAGTTAAACAAACTCCTTACAATTACTAAAAAAAATCGGCTTAAAAACTGGTACCCAAAGGGACATTTTGACCGCTTGCCAGTGGTGGTTACCTAACAAAATACTGCTCAATGTTACATACAAAACATAGCCAAAGATCTATAGCAGGGGTCACTTTCATTTGAGTTCTGTTTTTTTTAAATAATGTAACCGTCGCGGTCCATAAGGTTTGAAGACACCTACATCCCCCCCCTGGCCTGCATGAATGGGATAAATTATTAAATTACGTACAATTATGAACTGTTTACTTAGGGTCCACAGTCCCACACCTCGTGGCTAAATAATGACAGCTGCAGGGTTCGATCTTGTTAAGCAACGCTTGTCTAGGTCCGTCCGTGGATGGGTGCCATTTTTACATAGCGAGTGTCTTCCGTGCCTCGAAAACACGTTAAGCCTTTGGTCCCGGCTGTCATTTCTCTCAGATCTTTGACAGTCGATACGGGTAGTCAGAAGCCTGATGTCTGACAACAGTCTAGCCAAGGGGTATCGCGTTACCCAGTTACTGGGTTACGGAGGTCAGATAGGCAGATATAAACCTATCTTATATAATATAGATATAACTCTATTCTGGTACTCCGCTTAATCCGGTTAGACTGGAAACCGACCCAACATAGATGAGAAAAGGCTAAGCAGGCAGATTTATTGTAAACTTAAGGTCCACACAAAATAGGTCGGCGCCATTTGGTCACCCCTGATCTATAGCATGGATTAACCAGCAGGCCCATATACTAATTCCTAATTTCTTTTCCTAGGAGTTAAAAAAAAGAACGGCCATTTAGAAAGACTGTCAAGCTCAAGCAGTGAGACGAGCATCTGTTCAAGAGACCGAGCCTTCCCTTACGGCGACAACAAGAGCCTTAGTCTTTGCAAAGGCACCGGTCTCGTCGACTGCTTCTATATAAAAGACTTGGGTATCATCACGGTGGAATCCAATGCAACCATCAAACTGTGGGACAAGAATTTGAAACTGCTTACAATACTGAATGGCAGGCAGTCTGATGTTTTCATCAGTTCTGCAGCATTGCAGAATAACGTTCTTGTTATTTGTGAAAGGAAGAATAAGGCGTTTCAGGTATGTGTTCAGCTTAAAATTAATTAAAATAATGAATTCATTCATCGATTGGTTACATTTATGAAAGTCGTAGTAAGGGATTTGGCATCCAGCCGATTCCCTCAGCCCTTAACCAGGTCATCGGCGTGCCTATTTGGAGGCCTTCCAACGCATCCTTCGACGCACGGGATCGGTCAATGTACCGAAACTTGGGGTAGGCCTATGTTCAGCAGTGGACGTCTTTCGGCTAAAATGATGATGATGATGATAGGATTTCTGTCTAAACTGAGCACTTTATGAATAAAACATGAAATTAAATTCTTGTTCTCTCCGAAATCCGGCATACAGCTCCTTCGAGGACTTTGATATATTATACATAGTCTTGAATTTCGCTTGACAGTTCCATTCCAAGAAATCTTGTACTACCTTCAATAATAATAAGATTGATGTACCGATGACCTGGGCAGTTATCATTACCTTTTAGAGCAAGATTATTTTATTTCCATTGTGCATAAGGAACAGATGTATATGACTCGTATAATCTGTCCTGTTTTTCAGTCGCACCATGCTAGTTTTGACACGTCATGGTACGGTCCCCGGTTAAGGTTGCGGGAATCCGCTGGATTCGAGAGGCACACGATCAATCAATTGTTTTTTTTTGGGTTCCGTACCCAAAGGGTAAAAAGGAGACCCTATTACTAAG
The DNA here is from genome assembly GCA_964057195.1 of Orthosia cruda. NCBI lineage: Eukaryota > Metazoa > Arthropoda > Insecta > Lepidoptera > Noctuidae > Orthosia > Orthosia cruda. The sequence continues at coordinate 15,554,617 of OZ059836.1, read as the reverse complement.
ACTCCGTGGTCCGTCTGTCTGTCACCAGGCTGTATCTCATGAACCGTGATAGCTAGGCAGTTGAAATTTACACAGATGATGTATTTCTGTTGCCGCTATAACAACAAATATTAAAAACAGAATAAAATTAATATTTAAGTGGGGTTCCTATACAACAAACGTATTTTTTTACCGTTTTTTGCTACAATGGTACGGAACCGTTCGATTCGCACTTGGCCGGTTTTTCTTCTCTTCTATTGCGATCTATCTAAAAGACATTCAGCAATATTTGTGTTCTTTAGATATAAATCGAGCGTGGTACATGTCCAATGAAATTTGCAGAGCAAATCTTGCGGTACTCTTTTAAGTCTCCGATAGCTTGGAAATATTTCATCCATGAGGTGGTGTGCCAGTTTGTTTGGATGTAACTGCAATCTGTCTTTGTATGTTTTGACTTTTTCTTTTATTTCTTCTTTCACAGTTTTAATACCTAGTTCGATCAATGTGGCGACGCTTTGGGGTAGCCTATGTTCAGCAGTGATGATGATTCATGTCGGTCAGCTTAATCTTAGCAGCATTTTCTCATGCGCTGTGTTCATTTAATTTCAGACTTTCGAGCTGACAGTAAGCGAAGAAATTGAACTCCATACTATTCAAGAGTACAGACTGAACAACGTGATTGTCTCTTGTGATCTCACTGCCGACGGTAATGTCCTAGCGTTGGGACTCGACTCCGGGAATGTTGTGGTGAGTTTTTTAAATACTGCTTTATGCCACACTAATATTATTAAGGCGAAAGTTTGTGTTCACCCTCAAACGGCTGGACGGATCTGGACGAAATTTGGAACAGAGATAGATTACAGTCAGGAATAGAACATGTACCGGCACCGGCACCACCACTTACGGAATAATGACATGACGTCACACAAATCTTGCAACGCAAAAGCAAAATTTTCGGCGCGATTTGAATACATACAACAGTCCGACAATAACCGTCACCGTCGGGCAGGTGCCCGGACCATACACAACACCCGTCTGCTCGGAGGATCCTCCCTTTTCTATGGAGGTTTGTGGGACTTTACACCCTGTTCCACTTACTTCTATAAAAATATGATAAATTTTAATTCGGCCATATATTCCTTCGGGTTAATTTCGACTTTCACGCGGGCGAAGCCGCTGGCAGAAGCTATTAGTTTCATAAATTATACGTGCTAATTGAAACTGTACTAACCTCAAAAAAACATGTACAATAGTCACAGCGGATCTTTGTGTCTTTAAAGTAGGCTCTGCGAACAATTGCGCAAGAAACAGTCGTCATCGAGTATACTGCATACAGAAAGCGAGATAGGACGATGTGACAAACGTAAGCGAGTGAAAGAGGCAGTTATGCAATACTATTTTCTACTTCAACATTTACACAAAAAAATCAACTGTGGTCTTGCAGCCAACTTCAGAGACACAAAGATCCACTGTGACTACTATACATGCAATTTTAAAATCATCGTATGTTTTCTGACAAGCAAAATTTCTTTATACACCGTGAAATTTAATTGGTTGTTTTCCCGCGGCAGAACGACTTGCCTTAAGGAGTACTTTCGAAGCATAGAGTTAAAGTAAAAAAATAACGATGTTTTTGTTTTAAAAATATTTAAAAAATATTCATCAACTCGAAAAAGTGAGTTACAATAGTAACTTGTAGGTACTAGGTACTACTCGCGTCACCACCGGCAAAGAAAAACGATGCACAAGATAATGTTCAAACCAAAATAAACTCTCGCACGTAGTGATACGTCATAAAATAGTTTGCAAGGAATAATACCACCGCTAAGCCGACAAAGCAAATACCGATTTATTAAATGTTTAAAGTAAAATAAGCTCTCGCGTGTAGTAAGTAATACGGCATAAACTAGCCCGCGCGCAACATTATCAAACGGAGCCGCCTTCGAACCTAATCCTTTTGACAGTGATCCTGACCTACTTAGCACCCGGGTCAACGCCCCGCTGTCGTTCGGCCGTAGATATCGGGAGGTATTACTATTGGTTCGTGATCGCTTTCGAGTTAAGTTTTTCACAATGTTAAATATGCCAGTTTTTGTTTCTAATATTTTACATAACTACGAAACGATTGTATTACATAGAAAAAACCATTTCGCTGCGGGAAAACAACCATTTAAATTTCACGGTGTATTGTATTTTTGACTAAATTATTTTCTCTTCATCGATTTCTTCACTAAACATCATTTATAATAATACAAAAATACACAGCTGTTTTTAACCGACATAGTTTTGCCAAATTTTTTTTCAATAAAAATTGACTGGAATTTATGTGAAAAATAAAGCGCATAAACTGCTGTGACTGACAACTCATTCAACCAGTTTTCTTTCCATAAAGTCAGGTTATATTTATATAATTTAAAAAATAACCAATGTATAGCTTTAGCCAAACTTCTGTGCCAAAGGGCGGCAGAAGTTTTTGGGTGGGACATCTTCCAATGACTTCTCCCGCTCTGGGTGAAGCGGAAGAGCGTGTCGGACTTTTACTGACTAAAACCCACCCGTGTTCCTTCAGTTGCTTGTGCCAGGGCCGCGGTAACTCTCTTTCAAATTTATCCGCGACCCTTCTGTGCCGCCCTGAAGTTGGCTTTCCGATGCTCAAGGCACGAATCGATGCTGTTTTTGTATAAGATTTACTATTGTGCTGCCATTGTGGCCAACTTCAAGGCGGCCAAGAAGCGACAACTATATTTATCGTTACTTTATTTTGTAAACCACTTAAAAATAGGGAATCCCTCTCTTAGCATAACATTTTTAGGCATCACATTATTGGCATAACGTTTTCGCCTAATAATACTGTGGCATAATAATACTTTACAATAATGCATAGGTTAGCATAACTGTCATTTGTTCTAATTTGTTTCGGCATTGTTGCATAAATAGGCATAATAAATATTTATTCGTCATAATAATATTATGGGTAAAATGACAATATTCAACACCCCGACCGCACGTAGTATTTTGGGTACTATCCCTATATAAAAATAAATAAAAAAGTAAACTGTAATTAAAAAACCGAAGGGGTGAAGGGAGGGCAGCATTTTTTACGTTAGGGCGGTGGGGTTGCACTTCCCGTAGCGCCGGAGAAGTTGCAGAAGCAACTTAAAAGTATTTTATTATCGATATTTATGACACTCTATACTATGTACTTCGATATTTTGATTATATTTTTTTTTTTATATAATTGTAATATTGGGACTCAATGGAATTAGGTTAAGGTGCGGCAGGGTGGCAATTGGGCCACTCTTGAGCCGCGAACATGTTTGTTTTATTCCAAAGAACATTATGTGTAAATATCTTTGTGCATTTATTACAATTATGATTTATAAAATTATGCATCGTGAATATTATGCCAACAGTATTTATGGCAATATACATTATGGCAAAACCCGTATGCCTAATATAATTATGCGTAACTATCATTATGCTGAATTGTGTTATGCCAATGTAAATTATGGAAATATATTTTATGCCTATCATTAGTAAACCTTAAATACATTATCTCCTTTTAGGTCTGGAACGTCAGAGGTCGACGTCAACTATGTCTGCTCAAACACCACAAGTCCAAAGTCCACTCGTGCTCATTCTCCCCCGTGCCCAGCCGTTCCAACCGCAACTCCATGACGTCATCACCGCATCCGGTGCAGTCGCCGTATCACTTGTCATCGCCGCAAGACGATGACGTAGATACTGAACAACCGCCGCTTGTGCTGGTCACCATGGCAACCGAGATTGTTTGGTGGAATCTCACGCAGGTTATGAAGACGCAGAAACATAAGATTGGAAAGAGGTTGGTTATGTTTCTTTGAGCAATTTCTGAGAGTTAACAGTTACTCATTTTCTCTAACATTTCAGAACATTGCCTACGTTATAGCAAGAGCTTGCCCGCTTTTTATACCTATCTTTGTAAGCTTATCTAAATTTATTTATATAGTGATTTTTAATTTCGTGGACTAAACTGACAGCTGCCAATGACCTTATTTTTTTAAATTTTGCATGTAAGTAAGCTTAGTGTTATAGGTAAGGCTCAATCATAAGTAATTTATGGAATCGATGTGACATGACTCCTTCATTTAATTTTATTAATCGGTGTAAATAAATGATTTATGAATATAAACGTAATCTATATATATAAATATAACAGTATTAATACACATAGTACTTATTGTATATAATAAATAAGAAATCAACAATAAAATAAATGCGATCGATAGAAAATACCTGATATAAATAAGTACAAATTTATAGGGCCACTGGTTCTTAACAAATGTAATTTTTTTGCCGTGAAATAGTTCCGTTTTCGTTCTACTTCGATTTTCAATCACTCAGAATTTGACACTAGTTTTATGTAGGTAACGATAAAGTGGCAATCCCCCAAATGTCAGTTTAGTCTACAAAATAAAAATTCTGAGATTAATTAAAAGTACTCCAGTAATGAATGTCAGAGAACCCCTATACCTATGTTGTTCTCTTCCATCCTCTATTACCGAATCCAAAACTATGAGGAGTAGCGTAAAACACTTAAGGACGCTGTTACATTTTCGACGAACTCAAATTTAGGTATCTAGTAGCACACAACAACATTACGCGCACGCACTCATTGAAACTACTGAGCGCTCGATTTTATACATCACTCAAATAATATTGGTCCTTGTTATTATTTTTTAATTTTATTGAAGTTGATTCAGGAAGGTTAGTTGGCACTTTGGAAATGCATTTGGTAACTATTACAAACCGTCGTCGTAAAAAGTAGGTTCTATTTTCAACCGACTTCAAAAAAAGGAGGTGCTCTATCTATTCGACCCGTATGTATCCGCGATTTTCTTTAAAACTACTTATCCGATACTATCGGGTTTACGTCGATTAATGTATGTGTTTTCAGGAAAGGTTTTATTGTATAATATAATATTAGGATATGATAAAGATCTTCGGAGATAGACAATGGAACTCTTCAATAACAAATAGCAAATGACCTGCGATTAGTGTGATCGTATAGTTATGTTATGTTTTCACCATACCATAATATAAAATCACGCTTGTACGTTTTTAGGGGGTTAACAGATTTATTTAGTATACCTACCCAATATGGGGTACCAACAAAAACTAAAAAGAGAAAAATAATAACTTTTCCGTGTCGAAAAACGAAAAACAATAGATACCGACACCGACTTTCGATAAGAGAATTAGGTTTCACTTTATTGTAGTAAGTAGGTATTTTTAAAAATACGTAACGTAAAATAAGTAGATACCTAAAACGAAATAATTTCCGGTCACAAGGATTAAAAAACCGGCCAAGTGTGAGTCGGACTCGCGTACGACGGGTTCCGTACCATTATTGCAAACAACGGCAAAAAAACACGTTTTTTGTATGGGAGCCCCAATATTTATTTTATTCTGTTTTAGTATTTGTTGTTATAGCGGCAACAGAAATACATAATCTGTGAAAATTTCAACTGCCTAGCTATCACGGTTCATGAGATACAGCCTGGTGACAGACAGAAGACGGACCGCGGAGTCTTATTAATATGGGAAACCCTAAAAATGACTTGAACATTTTGCATTACATATTATATACATATTATATAAAATATTACCATCAAATTTTTTTGGAGTATTACTTAATGAGCATTAGCTAATGTCATACTACCCAAAAACCATGAAAATGTCACCCATGACGAAAAGATGTCAAATTTTCGTCGGCGCCATCTTGTATTTTGGTTTTGACCCCGTATTCGATACGAGCGACCCCAAAATCCATGACAATGACACCCATGACGCAAAGATGTCAAATTTTCGTCGGCGCCATCTTGTATTTTGGTTTTGACCCCATATTAGATATAAGCGACGCCAAAAACCATGAAAATGACACCCATATCGAAAAGCGGTCAAATTTTCGTCGGCGCCATCTTGTATTTTGGTTTTGACCCCATATTTGATATAAGCGACGCCAAAAACCATGAAAATTACACCCATATCGAAAAGCGGTCAAATTTTCGTCGCCGCCATCTTGTATTTTGGTTTGACCCCGTATTCGTCATACATACAAACCGGTTCAAATCATAAATCTCCTCCCACCCATCCACTTCTAACCTTCACCGCCGCCAGCTTAACCTTACCCATCCAAATCCCAACCTTACTAAGAGATGCTTAAACCCACCCATCCATTTCTCAACCTTATCAACAACTGCTTAACAATACCTATCCAAATCCCGATCATACCCAACATAATTTCTAAATCATATTCTAATAATAAAAGGAAACTCAAACATACTTTTATTTCGGTCCGGTAAAATATCAACTCCTTTCGATCACGACATACGACTCACGCATGCACACTACAATATTTTCTATTACTTTTATCGTATTTATTTTTTGCAAAAAAGCGATACGCTCGTCCTTCCACGAGCGCTTCTGAGCGCGGAATGATACGCTTCGAGTGCAAAATGTATGAAGAAGTCGGCAAGTGTTTTTATTGTAGCTAATAATTAAAATATATATTGATTTGGGTAAAAAATAATTATCTGAACCTGTAAAGGACTATATATACCGCAATTTTTTTATAATTTTGAAGATAAAAAATGCTGTAAAATTAACTAAACTGGGACCTATTCGGACCCTACTTTTTTAATATTTTTGCGATTATCGTGATGGGCAAAACGTATTTGTGCGAAAATTTTGTATGATGTCATGCAATTTTTCTGATGCCAATCTGGAGCTGAATATATTATCTTTAAATTAAGACCATGATATCTTCACATCTGTGATTGCATATACCTTAAAATTGTACCTGAAAAGCACTGTTATTTGTAGAAAAATGTAATAGCGTCCTTAAAGGCGTCCCGAGCCCGATTTTGATGAAAACTAAAACTGCTGCATCATTGGATTTATAAAAAATCCTAACCAGCGATCGAAATAGACGATACTGAAAAAATAAACGCTATATTATTTCACCATCCGATGGTATACCACTATTGTATTTAGTAAATCGATTAATCGGTTGAATTCCGTAATTACCGAAACAATTCAAAAGCCGTTGAATCTCGCGTGGATCCATGTTTCGAACACTCAAGGGGTTAATTTACGAAGCTGTTTATGGTGTGGATGTGGAGCTGAGTCGCAAACTGTGCTACAGCTCCTATCCTGGCCTCTGTGCATCGCTGCTATCAACGATGCCGTGGAAGTGGCTAAGTTTTTGGGCAAAAATATGTCTGTCCACTATACCGTACCATAACATGACCGTTCTATGAACGTATCAAAATTGGAAAGCAACACGATACGCCCTACTATGCCCACTAGAACATATTAATTACGACGAGAGCGTAATTGATATGCTCTAGTGAGCAGGGTATAAGTGACAAGATCCTCCGCATATCATCTCCGTATCATGCGCGTGTCGTACTCGTGCATAACGGTTTTAGTGACGGGATCCTCCGCATATCAGCTCCATATCATAGCAAGAGAAGAGCAGCAACGCGTTTGTAACGGTCATCATTCGCGGGGCGTGTCGGCACAGGAAAAATATTAATGCCGACAATTATTAACGCTCCGCGCATGTCACGCGACGTTGCTGGTCGGTGACGGAACTGGTCTCATACTTTTCAATACAATAGTACATTATGTATTAAGGGCGGTAGGTAAGGAATTACGATCGAGGCTCTAGTAGAAGCCCGAAGTCGAAGACTGAGGGCTTTCTGAGTCGAGGTTCGTAATTCCCGTACCGCCCGTGATACATACAATGTTTTTCATCACATTTGCGAGTAATAATTATGAATTATAGCTCTAATACACAAGTCAGCACAGCTGTTATTACGAAATACGTGAACTTTTTTTTAAGCTGTTGGCGAATTTTTGCCCACACCACAGATTATACAGTGTTTCGTTCAGAAACTTTAAGGGCAAATAGTTACGTAGGTATACAGCCATGACGGAGTGTAAAAAGAATTAAATAATTTCGACGTTTTCATACTATAACTATTAAAATCGATTATTAAGAACATTAGTTGAGTATTTAAGTAACATGTAGCGAGATTGCAAAGAAATTCCTGTTTAGATAACATTTTAAGACAATTTTTCAATTGCGTGTAAACTCCTTGCTTGAACTTGCATGACATGTGTGCTGTGCCATAAATAAAAAAAATATTACTTACCGCCCTAGGGTTTCATGACAAAAAGAAAGCCCGAGGGTTTTATATGGGGCATTACGGCCAAGTTAACCTGTATGTTTAGATACTTTTTACGTGCAAGTGTGATGAAAAGAATATTTTTTTACCCGACACGATCCTATTACGGTCATGGTATGATACGTTGTAGTGGGCAGAGTCCTTTACTGACGTTGCCGGCGACACGAAGGAGGAGAAAAACGGAGCTAACTGTGACAAGGTTAGGTAACGTCTTTCTTAAATATAAATAACTAATAATATTTTTCCTTTTAGGTCCTACAACGCAATGACACCGATCGGCAGCCCACTAGAAAGTAGGTGTGAGACACCCAACGCTAATAACAACTCGAACGCTGCATCGTCGAGTTGCAATTTCTTTTTCGGTGATAGTTACCTACCACAGCAATGCTGGAGGCTTATCTGGAAAGGGAAATCGTGAGTATTTATTTCTTTATATTTTTTTTAAGACGCCTTTAATAACCGGCCAAGTAGAGTCGGACTCGCGTACGAAGGGTTCGGTACCATTATTGCATAAAACGGCAAAAAAAATATTTTATTCTGTTTTTAGGGTTCCGTACCCAAAGGGTAAAAACGGGAGCCTATTACTAAGACTCCGCGGTCCGTCTGTCACCAGGCTATATCTCATGAACCGTGATAGCTAGACTGTTAAAATTTTCACAGATTATGTATTTCTGTTGCCGCTATAACAACAAATACTAAAAACAGAATAAAAATTAATATTTAAGTGGGGCTCCCATACAACAAACGTGATTTTTTTCCCGTTTTTTGCGATAATGGTACGGAACCCTTCATGCGCGAGTCCAACTCGCACTTGGGCGGTTTTTAGTTTTGTTGTTATAGCTGCAACAGAAAACGTACATCTGTGAAAATTTGAACTGTCTAGCTATCACGGTTCACGAAATACAACCTGGTGACAGACAGACAGGTGGACAGTAGTAGTAGTAGGTCCCGTTTTTACCCTTTGGGTACGGAACCCTAAAAAGTAGCTGTGGCATACTGAATGCGTAACTTAGGAGAGACCTATGTCTCCAGCAGTGAACTGCGATAGGCTGACTTGATTGTCTTTTCAATTTACCGTTGAAAACTAGTAGTACTGCAAAAGTGGCCAGTCATCAGTATAAAAACATTAAAATTAGCTCATGTTTTAAATATGGCTATTGTGTCCTGATCAGTCAACCCCGCAACTTTCCTAAATGATATTTTTTTTACTACGGTGACTCGGGAGAAGAATATGTATTGACATGGACAGCAAAATTGACAAATCTCATTAATCAGTGTATCATGTCATATCCTTCCTTTCAATTGCATAAATACCAATGACATCTACACAAAAACTGAACAAATCATTCCTTTACTTTCACAGGTGCAAACAAGGTTCAAAACGGAAAGAAATCCTAGCCTGCATCAAGCTGTCAGGTATGAACGCGAAGAGACTCAGTCACGACGACAAGTTCTCGTGTTTCGTCACAGTCGACAATCCTGGCCATATCCATATCATGAACGTTATGCGGTCGAATAGTGCATAGCATAGTGTTGATGCCATTTAATGTTATGTCTTTGAAAAAGAAATAATTCTTCGTATGGAATTGAAACTGTCGTTCTGTAGGGAAAACTTGCTATAGTTTCATCGGGGTAATTGTGTAATAAACTTTGGCCCAGCCGGTCTATTCTGTAAACAACTCACAATGAAAACGTAGGTGATGTGGGTTCGAAGTGAAATGTCGTTTTGTCTAAGCCAAAGTCAAACGTATTTATTTCAAGCGGCACTTTTGAAAGTTAACAATTATCAAGTAATAAAAATTGATTCTACCGTGCATTCGGAAAAGTAGCTTGTTATGGAGAAGAACGCACAAGAAACTCCATACTTACTCTTTTAAAAAAAATAGTTTTTACATTATTTACATAAGTACGAGAATTAATAAATTCATTTACTTGAGAACGATGCACCCAGAACTACTATACTACATATAGGTTTAAAGTATTACAAGCACTAAATGGTAAATTCCTTCACTTGATAAATAGGAACATAGTTCTCACATACTTACAAATATTGCAAACATAGGTAAATTACCTAATTCAACAACAATGGAACAGTGTGCGAGTCATTTTTTTATATACAAAAAGAGAAGAAAAAAAATCTAGTTCTAGGGATTGACGACTCACTTCACCTTAGTTAACAGAATAGCTTTGTTTCAGGAATGAAAATACATACCACAAAAATAATGTGAAAAGTTGCTACAAAGGCAGTGCCAATTATTTTGTCAGTTCAACAACAGTCATTGCCTTACGTTGTTGAACAGGCATTTTCAAACACTACGTAGCAATGTTTTAAAGTCTCCGCCAGATAAAAAAAATAAAAGACATTGAACCGACTTGTACCAAAAACTGGAGATATTTTGGTAGTTCTCAAATGAAATGTATAGACGTAGGATCATTTTATCCGTGTAAATCATGTAAATCGATCCACGCGTTTATGAGATATTAACTCATTACTGAATGTCAAGTGAAAGGGTCAAGGACGCCCATTACCGCGATACGTTTTGTTTTGATCGTGGTAGCGACACTGCCTTTACATTTTAATCGTATCGTTTTGAAATATTGGAATACATTGGTAGACAGGTGTTAGTAACTTTTATTTTTTTGTTACTGGCGGTGACTTTAGAAAGAAAAGTTCCTAAAATATTACACTATTATGGTGCCAGGCAAGGCGTTTGATACGCATAGTTTCGCTTCCATATGAAGGATTATTTCTGTCTATGGTTAAGTGAAGCAATGTCCATACTTACACCCTTTTACCGTCACTCGGTGGACATCACACATCTTAAAAGACTTATTAAATGTTTGAATATTTTGGTGCTATTGTTACTTATTATAATATTTTAATAGCAATTTTTTTTCAAGATTTGGCCTTGCCTGGCCGTAGGAGGTAGCCCAATAATCCACCCTTTGCTACATGCAATAAGTAGTGACTGTAAAAGGGTAATAATCTTTATGGCATATCAATTTATTAAAACAAACATAGTTACATACTTGCTCAATGAAATACTTAAGGACTAAACACTGCCTTCAATGCATTTATTTTTTAAATAGTATAAACTTTTTTACTCTTAACTTTTATTTGCTTTAAGGTGCTCGCGGTTGTTTGTAGTTTGAATTTTGGTGCTGACAAAGTTCTAGATTTAAAAGCGCCATTTTTTAAAGCCAATCGAACACTATTTTTATTTTAGACTCGCTGCTGCGGGTTTCCCTCGTAATGCCTCAAAAGCGTAAATGACAAGTACATACTAAACTAGAATATTATATGAGATTTCCACTTCTCTGTGCTAGTCCAGTGCATTTTCTTACCCACTATTTTAAATGGACATCGCTTCACGTAACCCTGTTATACTAATCATGAACTGTTATTTAAGAATAGTACATTTAAGTATGAGTTTTGTTGTAATGTTGATCCCACCAGTACAGGTATGCTTTATTTGATTTGGGTAAACTATCTCCATGTCACACCAAAATTAAATTATTTTTTATAATATCCTTTGGGATAACGTAGCTTCAATTAAACAAATACTGGATTTGGGTGACCTGGATCAAAATAGGTATAATTTGAATGTTTTTGTTCTATAGACAATAATTAAAATCAATAATTTTTATTTTTTATGAATACAGAGGGTTTTATGTATTGTACCCGATCAGTATTCTGTAGTTATTTGCAATAATATTGAGTGTAATAAAAAGAAAATTGCTGACTGACCAATAGTCAATTTAGAGATAAATTTCGGTGCAACTCTTCAGTATCATAGTTACGTATGAAACATGTGCCATTTTTCGGCTTTAATAAATATTAATTTTATCAAAAAAATTATAGATATATTTGTGCTTTCGGACAACTAAGAAAGAATACATACGTAATATTTTTATTTGCTCACGTGCTAAACATGCACATTTTATTAAGGTCCACATAAATTCCAAATAAACTCCCTATGTAGACAATTTTTAAATATATAATTATGTTTAATTCCGTAAGATCTCTCTGTTACGTAAATATATTTTTAATTATGAACTAAATAATGTAATGGTGCTTAAATAATAAGACGTAGTTTATATCTACCGACAACTAAAAATATGTAGAGTTATGAAATTCCTTATGAAAATTTTTAAACTGTTTTAGTCACAGAGCTATGAAACGCCTCAAAGGCAGTAGACACTTTTCACAAAGTCGTATCTAGTAGTAACTAGAGACGAAATTGTGAAAAGTCTACATACAAACCATCGTGTCAATGGGTCTTGTCGGTCATAAAAACTGACTGCGCTTGACAACTACGACAGGGGAAACTTGTGCTCTGCTCACATTATTCAGGCACGTTTTTATTAGTAATGGCGTTGCCAGACGAAGCGTTTCCATGCTCTGTAATTTTAGTTATAATTTTAGATGTAAGGCTCCTAGAACATTTAAACTAGAAACGGCATCATACAAGACTTTTTTATAAGTAACCACGCACAAATTTTCCATGACCAAAACGTAGCATGTGTTTTAGTTATTTAACACAAGACCAATTTTTATAGATAAATGCCGTATCCAGTTTTTATGCTCTAGGGTTAAAAACAAAGCGAAGAACAAATAAGTTTTATCTTGTGGTGTGGGTATTCGGTGACCGCACTCAAATTGATAAAAACGTAGAACAAATATGAACAACGATTTATACTGTAAATAATTTTATTCGATATCTTATTTTTAAAGTTGTCGGGGTTTTGTAGTAAAATATTCTTTTGACCGGAAAGAATTTAATTATGAAATGAGACTTTAATCTTTGTTGCAGTGGTTAGATTCTAAATTTTGTTATTTTTGTAGGAAATTATAGCTTTTAATTTTTTGCCACTGCACAGAAAGGTTAATCCAAAATTACCGCCCAATTGCGTGTGACTCGGACACGCAGAAATTAAGGTTCCGTAGTAACAAATAATGTGATATACGTAAAAAATAATCGTCATGTATCCAAAATCCGCCTGGTATACAAAATCGATTAAGAGCCAAAGAGGAATATTGTTCAATATGTTTTGGAAATTACTGATTTAATACTGCTAAAAAAACTAAGTCTATTTCATATTGCTCAAAATGCCCTTAAAATTGGCCTAGACTCAGTCTTTTACATCCAATTGAACAAGAATCTCCTTTGGACTACGGAACCTTACCAATATAATGCTCAATTCGTATTTTTACAAATAGTATATTATTTTTAATGTTATTATATCAAACTCAGCATAATTTTTAAATGACAATGCAATCTTTAATACCGTCTCAAATTTTTCAGCTAACATCGAAATTATATTTTATTATAGTAATTGGTTTTGTAATAAGGAAAATATTTTTAAATATATTTTTTGATAATATGTTATTTTATTTTTAATTCATAATGTGAATAAAACCTTTTCTCTCAAACATGCTTGGAAATTTGAGCATTATTTTGACTACCTTCTTCGAGATAAATCGAAATTGCTGTACTGGCCAAATACATGCGAGCAGAGGCCGGCAAAAGTTGAAAATCCATATCTATCGTGTTTAGCGGCCAAATAAATTACATAGTAAACTCATATCTGTCGTGTTATTTAAAAATGGAACGATCTTTTACTCCGAAACATGGCAACCAAGGAGGTTACTTTTCAAAGGTTTTATTTAAATTTAGAATGGCTTGCAAATTTAAAGCTGTTTATTGAAAAAAAAACAAATGCGGGCAAAAGTATTGTTGTTCGTCGTTGAATTTGAAAGTAATTTTATTTCACGAAATGAGTTCTAGGTACTACTTAGTTTTAATTTCCGCGTATTATTTGAGAAATAGTTCAAATAGAACATTACTGCAGCTGCCAGCAAAAGAGGCATTAATGGACGAACGTGTAAATTTGGGCCGAGGCGAAGCCGACGCACACACGTAAGTCCATCAATGCCTAGTTGTGGCCAAGGCTTGTATAGTGCTTTTCTCAAATAATGAGCGGAAATTAAAACTAAGTAGCACCTAGGACTCATTTTGTCAAATACAATTACTTTTCGAAATCAATGACGATCAACAATAATTATTCCCGTGTTAAAGCGTTATTTTTTTTTCTATAAACAGCTTTTTATATCGCAAGCCAGTTCGAAATTTAAATAAAAAAATTGATAAGTTACCTCCTTGGTCGCCATGTTTCGGAGTAAAAGATCGTCCCATTTTTAAATTACACGACAGTTAAGTTGTTCTATGTATTTGGCCACTAAGCACGACAGATATGGCTTTTCATACAACTTTTGCCAGCCGCTGCTCGCATGTATATGGCCAGTACAGTAATTGCGATTTATCTCGATGGAGGTTGTCAAAATAAAGCTCAAATTTCTAAGCTTGTTAGAGAAAAGTACTATACAAGCCTTGGCCACTAATAGGCATTGATAGACACACGTCTTCGCCTCGGCCCACATTTACACGTTCGACCGTCAATGCCTCTTGCTGGTCGCTGCAGTAATGTACTATATCAGTCTATGTATAGTTCTCGACAAACTTCTTGGCCGCCCCTGACTTTCGATACGCAAGGCACGGATCGGTGCTATATTTACTCGACTGCCGAAAGAGGATAATTGTATGAAGTTTACTTCTGACTTACGTACTTACGTAGCCATGATTGGAGCCAACTTCAGGGCGGCCAAGATGTTTGGCGAGAACTATCATATTATATAACATCTGGTTTTGGTCAGCCAGCTCGTTGCGAATATGTATCCTCCGACTGCACAGCATGATTTTCTACTTGGTTTTCTGAATTAAAATTTTACCTACTTCAAAAACAAAGGAGGTAACTAACAATTCGACACGTATGTATGCAATATTGTTGGAATTACACAATATTCACATAGGTTACTCTATGTGGGCTTCTAAATACGTATGTTTGTATGTATGTATGTTTGTCCACGAATTTCTCCAAAACTACATAGCGGATCGTGACCATTATTTTTTTATTGGATTAGGTATCTTTCAACTTATGGAACAGTGCAAGTTTCGTCAAAATCGGATCAGCAGTTTTCAAGATATGGAACATACAACCGGACTCCGTAGCGACAAACAGTACGAATGTGTAAATTGAGTTAAGTATTTTGTCAATCCTTTAGGTACCTTGAACTTTATTTAACTAACTAGAACTAGTTCACTTTTTCTGTTAGTGTACTAAAACTAAACAGAAAGATATACAATATTTTTCAAAATAACAAATCGACTTCAAAAGCAAAATACTAAAATGTACAAAATAACTTTCGTTTCGAAAGTGGTGTCGAAAAACTATAAAAAAAGAAGAACCAAAGACACCGGCTTTCGAAACGAAAGTTATTTTGCACTTTTTTCTATAATTTAATAAGCGGCTATTAATATTATTATTTGCAAATTGATTTATAGTGGATATTGTGATATAAAATTGGTGTAGTTTTGTGTCTCAACTGTCTACGCAACTGGACAATAAGTAAAAACGTTGACAGAAGCGATCTCGGGATAGTGGAGCGGAGCATTTTATTGAAGTATTGACTACCTCTGCAAAGCTTACTGGTGACTCGATGCAATTTGCTGATGATGATGACAAATGCTCCAATAAACATTAGAATGTATTGCATCCGCATTCTAATGCATACTAAAGAATACAAATACTAACTGATGATTAGGCAGCATGGTCTCAGACCTTAGCCTGTTCCGTCAGGAACAAACATATATTAAAAAAAAAATACCTTTGAATTGTTGACATTTGACACTGACAATTCAGTTCACTTGTCACTTTACTTGACTTTACAGGACTTGTGAAAATATTGTGAACCGGAAAAGATTAGAAAATCTGGGAAAACGAGAATTGAAGATGTATTTCTCATTAGTACGGGTTGCGCGTCTGTTTGTTTTAGTTACACATTTAAAATGAGTTAATCTTACTAGTGTTTTAATATAAAAACTGTAAATATGGTTGTTTCCTGTACTGTGTGTATGAACAATTTTAATAAGAATAAAAACATAACATTTTTTCACTATCCCAAAGACTCAACTAGGTAAGTAGTAACTTGATTTTAATTTATTATTTTAATGTAGTTGATAAATAAAAAGCTACCTGGGAGGTGCAATACCCGGTTTTTGTATTAACCCTTAATGTTTTATAAGAAAGTGAACAGTGCGTGCAAGAGCAAAACTAACTACCATTTAAGAAATATTCTTACCAATCTATTCCGTCTGTATCTTCATTTAAAGTTCAGTTGATAACCAGCATGAGGCACTACCTCATAGTTGTCTGACAATTTGCTGAATTGGACCGATTTGGTGCAGTCATGAGGCACACAGTGATACTGTTTTTAATTCAACCTTTTTTAATCTTTTTCTTTGATGTATCTATGTAACGGAATCTTTGAACATGATTTTCACCACCTTCAAAACATTGGATTAATTTGAAACTGCACAGGTAACAAGGACTGATGACAAAGCAATCATTTAAATAGTTTGTCCCCCTATCCTTACCAGGATCTTGAGGATTATTGATTTAATTGTTGTAAAAAAAAGGGGGTGCTTGATGTTAATTGTTATAATATTTTATTGAAATAATATATTGGTAAAAATAGAGTCATTTTGAAAAGCAATCTTTGTTACCTTTTATTTTTAAATCTCCCTTTTCTTAATTTGCTTCTGCCCTTCGGCTTCATCCGCGTCAATATTTTTATCATCCCAAGGGAATACAAATTATTGTTCTTCCCAGGGTCTCAAACTATCTCCTTGCCAAATTTCATCTAAAGCGGTTCAGTAGATCCACAGATTATCCCCTACAAACTCACAAACCTTACCTATTTATAATATTAGTAGATTTCAATTTATTGAATTTATTTAAACTTCATTCACAAAGGTACAATGGCAGACTTAATGCCTTAGGGATTCTCTACCAATCAACCAAGGGTGGTGAAGAGAAAACATGACAGGTGCATTGTTTAAATCATGGCGACAAAAAAATATAATTTTAAATTGCTTAATATACACATACATACATATTTTATATGATACATACCTAAATAAATATACATATTTAGTAAAATAATAAATATAAGTTATTGAGATGACCCTTCCCCCCGCTGATAATAATACTGCAATTTCCGCTTGAAAGCATACCGACCGGTGGCTGCCCTGATTTCTAGAGGAAGTGCGTTCCAAAGGAGAATACACTGAATATGAAAGGAAGAATGAACAAAATCAGTAGTATGAGAAGGACAGAGTAAGAGCAGATTGTTGGAAGAATGCAGATTCCTAGCGTGAGAAGATCTTAAATATTGAAAATGAGACTTAAGGTAAGAAGGTGGAGTGGGTGAGTTGAGTAGGGAGAAAATCGTAGTTAGAGCGCGCAAACACCTTCTCTGGCGAATGGAAATCCATTTGAGCTCAGACCTGTAGTTTGACACATGGTCATATTTCCTCAAATTGAATATGAACCAAATGCAGTTATTGAGAAGCCTATCAAGCTTATCCAGCGGAACCGCACTCAAGTCGAAGTAGCACACGTCACCAAAGTCGATTATGGGAAAAATTAAAGTCTGTACAAGCAGTCTTCGTCTTTGCGGGCAAAAAGTTCCTCAGACGATACAGGTATCACAAAATGCCGTTAACTCTTTTACTGACACTAGTTACCTGGCTATGCCAGCCAAGCGTCGAATCAAGATGCAAACCGAGATCATTTACTCTAGGGCTAATGGGAATAACGGTACCATCGAAAATAATGAAAAGGAAGAGAGCTAACCGCCACTCTACCCACCATGCGCGAGCTTCCTTTTACAATTGCCTGAAACTTCGAGGGGTTCAGCTACCCCAAATCTATCAGACCAGATTTTAGAATAACAATGGAGAAAGAATACCGCCTTGTGGCAAGCACCTAGATCACGGCATCTCGACTAATTCTCGTCGACGCGAACCAACTGCTGACGTCCCCAAGATAAGAAGAGAACCATGCCAGCGCCTCGGAAGAAACCATGTGAGAGGATAGATAGAAGAATATCGTGACTGACGGCGTTAAAGGCATTTGAGAAATCAATAAGTACCAAAAAGGTAACCTTGGTTCTATGTTAGGGGGGTTTGGTTGCGCACTTAATAACCTACCCGGTAACCTTGGTATCCTCCATTGCCTCTCTGATGTCACCAGTAACTTTGAGGAAAGCGGATGGAGTACTGTGCCCAGGCCTGAACCCAGTCTGAAATGAGCTGACAAGGTTGTTACGGTGAACGAACCCCGAAAACTGCTTGTGGACACAGGTCTCGAGCACTTTTGACAGGAAATAGGTCGAAAATGTTAGGGTAGGGAGAAATTTAAAATTTTAGGTAGTGGACGGACTTAGGCTACTTGCCACAGGGATGGCAACTGACCGGAATCTAGGAAAACCGGAATCTAGGAAAAAGTTTGTTAAGTGGGTAATCGGAGGAAGAAGAAATTTAAGGATCAAGGTGACCATTTGACGACTAATATCATCATGGCCCACAGCCATGGCTTTTATTTATTTATTAACCGACTTTTTTTTTTTTTTTTTTTGTTTATGTTCACCGATTACTCCGTCAATTGTGGACCGATTTTGAAAATTCTTTTTTTGTTTGAAAAAGTATGTGCCGAAATTGGTCCCATTTTAATTTGGTGAAGATCTGATGAAGAACTTCGGAGATATACAACAGAACTCTTCAATAAATAACGGCAAATCTCTCGGGATTGCTGCAATCGCATTTCTGTTTATTGTTTATACCATTTCATAACATAACATCACGCCAGTACGCTCTTAAGGGGTAAGCAGATCTCTCATTTCACCGGATATGTTTAAGTTTCATGAAATCTATTTTGGCGTTAAAGTTACCTTACTAACTTGCCTATTAGGTACGTACAACTAAAAAGTGAAAAATAAAAAAACTTTTTGCAAAAAAATACTACCGACTTCCAAATACAAGACTACAAAGTGAAAAATAACTTAATTTTTTGAAGTCGGTGTCCATAACGCAAAAAAATGGTGCTTACGAAAGACACCGACTTCAAAAAATTAAGTTATTTTTCACTTTGTAGTCTTGTATTTGGAAGTCGGTAGTATTTTTTTGCAAAAAGTTTTTTTATTTTTGTACACACAAAACAATTTTATACGAACGAACTATTTTATAGAAAGGATCGTCTTTTTAATTTCATCCTCGGTAGCTGGAGAAAATCGGAATGGTTCTATGATAGGACCGGGTACGCTAATAATGCAATCGACTGTCTGAGACAACATTTGGGAATCCAAATGGCAAGTGGTTGTAAAGTGATGGTTGATTTCATCCAGGCCAATCGCCTTGGGGAAATCCACATGACGAGGCTTACCGATACCGAAAGTTCCTAGGATTTTCTAAATATCGGCAGGAGAAGAAGAAGAAATGTTTTTTAGGATATGGCGGCGTTTGGCGTTGCGTATCACCTGATTACATCGATTTCTAGCAGCTTTGAATATGTTCCTATTTTCCTCACTGCGATCTTTTTTAAATTGCCTAAAGGTTCGGTCCCTGTGTCTCATCGCCATACGAACCCCTGCCGTAATCCTAAGGATCAGGTGAACGCCTGAGTTTAACCCTCTTGACCGGAGCGTGTTTGTTGTAGAGAGCAAGGACCGTCCGATTAAAGACACGCAGTTTTTCGTCTATAGCTGATGCCGCAGCAAGGTGATTCCAATCGAGTTCCGCCGCATTCTGACGCAGCTTCTCGACATCCAGACGCGCAAAACAACAAAGAAAAGAATTTGTAGGGACAATCGCTACGAAGATAATTAATAACTCCACCTCCTCCCTTACCAATCCTAACATTACGATAAGAATGAAACCGGGAAGAGGGTAGGTCGTAGAAAGAAGATGAGGCTTAAGCCAACTCTCAGAAATCAGAACGGCGTGGATATTGGCGTCAGGAATGGTGTCGAAGAGATCGGTATAATGACTTGCCACACTGTGCATTTAGTGACATACGTTAAATAAGTTACGTTTCGTTTTTTGCTCTGACGCACAAAGCCACCAAGGGTATCGGTCAATGAGTCAAAACTTGCAGTAGCGGAAGAGTTAAAAAATCTAGCAATAACATAGAATACGATTAAAAATAATATAAAATAAAAAACTATTTAAAACAAAATTATGGCAAAAAAATAGCCTTACTGTGCAACGCAATCTTTGCACCACCCACCAGCAGAACCAGTACATAATGATTTGTAACAAAATAAAGTTAATACAAACACGATAACAATAAAAGCAAGGTAAGAATAAAACAAAACAACAACATATGAGCAAAAACCGAACGAAATTCACTACACAAAACAAAAATGTGGAACAGAGTGATATTGGACGTCAATTTAACACTAACATTTACAATTTGTAGGGTACATAACAATAAATAATTAAATGCAGGATATATGGATAAACTTATTTGGCATAATGATAAACTCCACATAGACATTACATTACTGACAGGTAACAGTAAGTATTATTTACAAAGAAAGGTGACGAAACACAACAATTAAATTACAAGCGCAAACAATGAACATAAACAAACAAAATGTAGTAATTATCATATAGGTATGTGTCCACAAAGCAAACAGGCAGACGTGTAGGTAGGGCAAAATTTACGAAAGAACTATGACGCCCAAGCACATAACAACACAAGACACTTAGTCTTTACGCACTCCACTATTACTTCCCATTGCACCAGTCGATTCCACAGCCTTCTTAGGGTACCTACTTTGTCAACAGTGGATTGAGTTCATCCGAAGATGTAACCTTTCTGCCGTGTACCGTTCGGGGTTCTGATGACTATAACCCCGTCCTGTGTCCAGCATGCCGACATCCTGAAGTGGATACGCGCCTTGACAAATACAGCCTGCCTAGCCCTGGTTAAGAACTCTTTAATTCGTAACCGAGGAACCCTTCAAACCTGACTTTGCCTTCCAGAAATCCAGACTGCAGTTTTATGTTCAGTGCTCGAGAATCTTACCAGTATTGGCCGGCTGCGTGTAGGTCCCTTGCTTGCTGACCCCAATCTATGGCACCCACTATAACCCAATCCCCTTTACCCAAGACGCAAGATGCAGTGATGTAGGGCTGGGCCAGGTTGTTGTTTATTGTGTCCAGTGACCACACGTGTCCATCACAAGAGCCCTGCAACCCTCGTTGTCCGATTCAGCAAATCCCGTCAAGATGAGAGCCTTCCGACGTGAGTGTATCTACAGTCCGTCGACCACTCTGGAGCACTCGGAGATCTGCTTTCGGAGAAGACCTAGCATGCCGTACATAAGCTCCCGGAACGTTCGGAACTCCTCTCTGACCTTAGCACGGTGTCTTTAGCGGGTCCTGCACACTGTATTTGTGCCTCCAGCTCACTCATCTTCCTATGGAAGCACTCCTCCTAGCTTCTCTGGGCCGATTGGATATCATCCAGTTGAGACATTTTTTTGAGTAGGTGTTTCTTTTGGTCTAGAGATTTATGCAGTACCAATGATAGCTGGCAGGTGGTACAGTTTTGAGTACTTAGTTACATGTTCTGGTTTACTAACATATGTACCGCTGATTAACTAGACCCTTTCGTTATTTTCAAGGGCAAAATTATAAAAAAATACTTAATTATTAATTGAATTATAAAAACTGTTAAAAAGTTCACGTATTATCTTTTTTTACACCTACCGCCGAAAAACCTACTTTTTAATTTAAATATAAAATCTCTACCTTTTAGTTTGGTTTTCTATGAAAGGTGAACGCGCACCTATCCGCGTCGCAGGAGCCGCACGCGCCGCAGTCATCGCATTTTCTCAAGGCCCCGCGCTATCCGCGCCGAACGCGCCGAATGTACGATTTCCACCAACCGGGCGACGCAGGAGCGCAGCGCAACGCGTCGCAGCGAATGCTCGAGCACGCGCCAGTAGCCGACCGCGTCCGCCCGACGGCTACAATCTGCTAGAACCCGGGCGCAAGCGCGCGCGTGTTCGCGTATCCGCTAGCATGCTCTCAGCGACTAGTGACGCTTTCGAATCGCAGTCAGTTTTTTTTTTTCAAATAAGCAGATAAGCTTTTCATCTGTATCCATATTCATTTTGCACGAAAATCAATAAACAAATAAATAAATCACATCAGTCTACAGTTCAACGCACTACTTGCATGATTCAACTTGCCGGCCGGCGACAACACAGGAGTGCGCGCGGCGGTAGCCGACCGGACGCGACGACAGCCGAGCGCCGCCGTTCACGTACGCGAGGAGCCGATCGGCTGCCGCGTCGTCCGAGCGCAGCCGACCGGCTGACGCGGCATACGCGCGGATCCAACCGAGTTCCAAGCAGTGTAAATGCCATGCAATTTGCAAACATGAAACTTAACTATTGTATAAGAAGCCTGAATTTCCTTTAGCACAGTGTGAAATGCGCTCCGGTGCGCCCCGACACGGCCCGGTTGGTGGAAATCGTACAGAACGCGCCGCACGCATCGTATCCACTTCTGTACATCTTGAACAATATTTTCTATACGGATACGGATGATGTCTCCACGCCGCCCGCACCGCACTCGCCGCAAGCATCGAACGCGCCGAATCTGATGACGTCATCCGCACACGCTGGTGGAATCTCTTTCCTGCATTTAGCTGAAATGCAGGTAGTGCGGCGCGGATAGGTGCGCGAGAATGCATGCGATTTCACATAAAGATTTATAAAATGCGATGACCGCGGCGCGTGCGGCTCCTGCGGCGCGGATAGGTGCGCGTTCACCTTAAAGCGTTATTTTAGTTTTTACGGTTCCGTACCCAAAGGGTAAAAACGGGAGCCTATTATCCATTCTATATAACTCTGCGGTCCGTCTGTCTGTCTGTCACCAGGCTTTATCTCACGAACCGTGATAGCTAAGCAGTTGAAATTTTCACAGATGATGTAGTTCAGTTGCCGCTATAACAACAAATACTAAAAACAGAGTAAAATAAATATTTACTTGGGGCTCCCATACAACAAACATGTTCTTTTTTGCCGTTATTTGCCATAATGGAACAGAACCCTTGCTGCTCGAGTCCGACTCGCACTTGGCCCGTTTTTTTTAAACTTTTTATTAATAATTGTACCTACCTTCATTGTATGTTGCATTTCATGTGCCAAATAAATATCTTGACTTGTTGAATGATGCTTATCATACGTAGATTCATGTAATTTTTCCATTATTTCAGACGCCAGGAGTGGTTAATAGCTGTCGGACGAGAAGACCTCCTTTCAAAATTTAAAACAAGGCAGGTATACAGAATCTGCGAGGAACACTTCGAAAAATCATGTCTTCAGTTTTCTAAGAACAGAACTGTGAAGTATTTACTTCCCAATGCTTTTCCGACACTAAAGTTGCCCACAAATGACGGTGCATGTTCGGGTACGAAGCAATTTGAGAATGTATCTTTACAAAATCAGAGCATGTAAGTAATTTGTAAAAAAAAAAATATTTATTAAAACTGTATGCACAATTCTTTGGGTGATAATTTAGGTGGGCCTGCACCCTATCTTTATTACCCGACTGCCGAAGGTGGGTAATGTGTTTATCAGTCTATGTATGTATGTATGTATGTTTGTTCCTATGTGGCGTTCTAGAGACCGATTTTGATGATTCTTACGTCAATGATTCGTCTTAACCCTGCGAGTGTCACTGGCTACATAAAAATTGAAAAAGAAAAATATAGCGGATTTTGGGCGCCATTTTGTGTAGGCAAAAATAATATTTTTCTTCGAAACCCATCGTGTGGGGTATCAAAATAAAGGGTTTTTAGAGTTGATTTCAAAAATATATAACACTTCTATGTTTAAATTTAAAAAAATAACTAAAAAGTTGTAAATAAAAATTTTTTTTTTTTTTTTTAAAAAAACGTTGCCCCACATTAGGAATTTCTTCCTGTATCGTGGGTGCGTTTACAAACATATAAACTCACATACACAACACCCAGAGCCGGAATAACTATCTGTAGGTCATACAAATATTTGTTCCGTGCGGGAATCGAACCCGCGACACGCAGCGCAGCAGTCAATCGCTCATCCACTGCGCCAACCGTGCGCCCAATTAACTTTTTTGTGCCTGTTTGCACCAATATGGTATGCTCACCTTCTGAGAGAGAGGAGTTCTGGTGAAGTTTAGGGGATATATAGAATAAATGTAGGTCTAACGAGAAGATTGTTATGATTGGCGACTTTAATAATTAGGTTGCTATGAAGAGGAATGGTTTCGAAAAAGTATTAGGGGCATTTTGAAGGCCCGAACCCTCTCAGTACACTGCTAGAGGATTCGGGCCTGGGTTGGGTCGGTTGAGAAGAGGTGGTCAGGTCATATCACATGGATGATCTGAAGCTCTTTGCCCCCAACCACTTGCAACTGAAGAAGATAACAGAAACCTTCAGTGAAGCCATCAGGATGGAATTTGGTGTGGACAAATGTGCAGTCATGCATGTAAAGTGAGGGGAGATTATGGAATACGTGGGAATACAACTATCGGATTCCATACACCTTAGATCCCTTTCCTCAACCGAAACTTACAAGTATTTGGGTATGTCGGAAACACTAACTATCAATGCTACTGACGTGAAACAGTCGTTGAAGGAACGCTGCTTTGGGCGCCTATTTTTTTTACTAAATATTCTTTTATCAGGCGGGAACATGATGCGTGCCTTCAACGGCTGGGTCATGCCAGTCTAGATGTACTCTTTCGGCATTCCCCAACTGGACTCAGACAGAACTTGACGCTCTGGATAAGAGAATTCGCACATTGCTTACCGCAAATCGCATGCATCACCAAAGGTCATCGGTTATGAGATTGTATATGCCGCGGCAGTCCGGAGGTCGTGGCTTTTTAAATGCTAAGACCCTGCACAACCGCGAGGTATGCAGTCTTAGGGAATACTTCCAGGCCGCCGACGTGGGTATGCATCGAGATGTGGTAGCGGCTAACCAGGGCCTTACCCTGCTCTCCTTGGCTAACTAGAACTGGCGCAAACCTATAGTATCAGATACTAATGACCGGAGGAAGGTATGGCTGAGCAAGGAAATTCACGGACGCTTCTACGGGGTCCGACATGGGCCCGATGTAGATCTTTTAGCGCCCGTGGCCTGGCTGCGACTTGGTGACCTTTTCGGGGAAACCGAAGGTTTTGTCTTTGCGCTTATGGACGAAGTTATGATGACGAACAACTACCGGAAATACATTGTGAAGGACGGCACGGTTGACATCTTTTGGGCATGTCGCCGGCCGGGGCAATCCATGCTCAGAAGTCTCTCAGGAGCCCTAACCACCGGTAGCTTAGATCCTGCACCTGATACCGGTGGGCTACTATTTTTTATATTTAATTTATTTATTTATTTTATAAAAATATTTAAAAATGTAGAAAATATGAAATGTAAATAATAAGTACCTATGTACTTTAAAAAGTAAATAATCTTAAACTAACTAAAAATATAAATTGGAGCAGCTCAATCCCAAGCCTTTTTGTCCTCAACGTAATCTTATAAAACTCTTTCTGGCACAATTTACGTTTCATTAATGATTTGAATTTATTAAGGCTTAGATCTTTTACGTGGCTTGGAAGTTTATTATAAAAGCAGATACATTGACATCTGAACGAGCCACCTATTTTTTGAGTCTTGTCGTAGGTACTACAAATTTTTGTTTGTTCCTAGTATTTATGTTATGGATAACACTGTATTTTTCAATGCAATGTCCCAACTGACATATCAACGCCCAGCCTAAACCACTAATGATAGAAGTATGAAATTTTGAGAGGATATTGTTTTTATAATGTAGGTAGGGTTGCCAACTTTTTTTGACAAATAAAACATATAAAAGTGGTTTGGATAGGAAAAAAATAAAGTATTAGGAAGAAAAAAAAAGTATATTTCAAATTTTATGTTTTTTTTGCTTTAAAAACGTATTTTTGTGTGCTTTTAGCACATGATAACAATTTCTTGTTATCTTTAAATGTTACAAAGCTTGTTTGACAATCAATATTTAAATTTAAATAGATAAACAATTCGTTTTTAATTAAATTTATTGATGTTCTATTTCTCTCTTCTCGCCACTTCAGATTCATTACAGAAAAAACTCTTTCAGTAAAAGCTGAAGTTGCAGGAACGGAGAGTAGGTAAGAAATATTTTTTTTTATATTTGGTTTTTGGTTTTTCGGACCAGTTTTGTACAATTTCGTCGATAATGAAAGACATCTGTGACAAATGTCACAACTGACATCTAACATTTCGTTCAGTAATTAAAAATTGTTTCCATTATCCGTTTTAAATATTTCGTTCAGCAATTATGAATCGTTAAGTACCCATAATGAGTATTTTGTTTTACGCACCACAGTAAAGGTTGACAATAAAGTATTTTTGCATACTTTATTTGTATGTAAAAGTATAAAGTATAATTACAAAAAATAAAGTAGGATACGTTATTATAAAGTATGGTTGGCAACCCTAAATGTAGGTGTCATTTATAAGAAATAAATTTTCGATATTCATTACCTAAAGCGGTGAAATTGGGAATGAAAGTTTGTATGGTCATTTTATTTACTCTAAGACCGTCTGGGAGTTCAGTTTAATTTTCCACAACTGACCAGGAGTCTAATTACGTAAGTGAATTCGACTAGGCAAAGGGTTCGACCGCCTTCAATCGACCAATTACATTCGAGATGAAAGACGCGAAATGGATTTCCGTCTATGTTTGCCTTGCCGAATTCACTTACGCAATTAGGCTGCAGGAGAACAGAATTATGCATTAAAAAAAAATCGGGGCTGCAATTGACAAGTGACTCTCAAACTACTCGAAGGAAGTACACCTAAAGAAAAGAAGTATATCCGAGGATGGAGTCATGTGTGGTAAAGACTCTCGATGCACAACAAGCGATGACCTGGTGATGCTTACGAGGATCCGCTGGATGCGGGACGCACGGGACCGGTCAAACGACGCTTGGGCCTCTGGCCTTAGGCCTCTGTCCAGCAGAGGACGTCTTTCGGCTGATATGATGTAAGACTCTCAATTACCAGGAAAACAGAATCATGAAGAACTAATCAGATCGCTCTGGGTGAAGTGGCAGTGGGTGTCAGACTTTTATTGATTAAAACCCACCCGTGTTCCATCAGTTGCTTGTATCAGGGCGCGGTGTCTCTCTTTCAAATTTATCCGCGATCGGGAATCGAACACAGGACCTCATGCTCAGCAGACTTTTCCAAAAATATCATCTTTTTCTTAATTTTCAGAAGCCGAAAAGACACTACACTACGCTCACCATGGCAACATGTCCTGTCCATGACGAATGGGACGCCGCTGAACAGAACAGTGATATGTACCAGTCTATCCGAATATGACTTTCGTATATCCGAGCAAGGGACCATTGAAGTAAGTAGTAGTGTTCAAAGTAGCTATATGACAATAACTTGCTTAATGCTTTATATTTTAAGCGGGTTATTTTACACGCTTTATTATAACGCGCTTTTTTATAACGCACGGGCGCGGGGCGGACACGAATAAAGCAAGCGCGGTGACTGTTAACTCGCAGCTGTTAGCGTTGGACTCGTTGGACAGACAGCATGCTTAAAATATTACATCGCTTTTATGAATATATTACGTTAAAATGGAGCAGTAAAAAAATAAACAATGAACTTTCCTTCATACTTTCAGTTCTTCTTCACTAATTTAAGTTCCATATTGGTAAATCACTATTTCTTTTAGACATTTTCGTCTGCTATACACACAAAAAAACAAAAGATTAAACAACAACATAATCTTTCAATCAATCGTCCTTATCCTTACTTACACAATATTATACTTAGTCAATATTACGTATCCTATCACTGTTTACAATAAAAACCACGAAGCAAAATAGCGTAGGTATATTACGTGAGCCGCGCGGGATCTACAATTACGCGCGCGACCGATAACAATCGCTAGCATGCAACGACTGGCCGCCGCGCCCGCCCGGCGCCTTCATGCTTATTGCTTTATTTACGTTATTGCGTTGCGCGCGATACTGCGTTATAACGAATTAAGCAAATAGCTCATAGCGCCAAGTGAGTTCCAAAATAGCGTTTGCTTTATGCTATTTATAATAAGCACGCTTTTTTAAGTTGCTTTACGTTATATTGACCACCACTAGAAGTAAGATTTCTATCACTATACAAATATGTAGTTAATATATAGGTATAGCTGACCCAGCAAAAGTTGTTTTGCCATAATAACACCATTTTTTTTTTTTTTAAATTAATTGTATTTTTATCCTATCTACCCTACCCTACCTACACTACCCGACCCTACCTACCCTACACTACCTACCTACCCTACCATGCCTACCATACTCTACCTACCCGACCCTACCTAGGGGTTTAAAAATAGTTTACGACCAATACTCAGACCTACCAAATGTGCACAAAATTTTTCATAAGAATCGGTCAAGCCGTTTTGGAGGAGTTTGCAGACAAACACTGTGACACGGAAATTTTATATATAAGATTTATGTTTATTTGAATTATACAGAGTGAGTATTTCAAGTGCGTTTGGATGCTCAAATCCGAAACTATGAGGAATAGTCATAAACACTCAAAGGACACAAGAGGCCGATTTTGATGAAAACTAAAACTGCATCATTGGATTTTTGAAATAACAATATTCCTAGAAGGAATCGAACTCTCAGATTTTGAAAAAGAAACATGCTTTATAATTACACTATTCGATAGTGTAGCTAATAAGGAAAAAATCTGAGAAGTATTTTAGTTTATTTATGTACTAAAATAGAATAGTTGGTTAATATTTGGAATGGATCCTTTTATGAAAAATAAAATTATGCAGTTTTATAAAATTAAAAATCGGCTCCGTAGTTATCTGATATGGCCATCCACGCCCACTTGAAATACTCATTTATTTATTTATTGATAAGGCACACCAACGACTTATTTACACATTAATATTACAATGAAACATTCAGAAAAGATCCTGTGTAAGCAAGTCACTTACAGGCATGCACATCACTTACAGAGTAGTTTACACAAATAGAAATAAAAATCTAAAACAAAAATAAATAAATTAAAATTAAATTATGAAATAAAATTTTGATCAATTTGATTTTTCATCCTGTATAGTGACTTTTTTATCCACCTGCCATGTTATCACTCCACCACCCTTGGTTGACTGGTAGAGAATGCTTCTGGCATTAAGTCCGCTTATGTACCTGTATGTTGCATTCAGTTTTAATAAATAAATAATATTGGTGTGTCTGGTTGTATTCTCAAAAAACAGGTTTTGACTAAAAGTCTATATGGGGTACTTTTAACAAAAAGCTAATTTTAATATTTCTGTCTCTCTGTCTATCTGTTTGTTCCTTCTGATCTCCGAAACGGCTGCACTGATTTTGGCAGGACTTTTACTGGCAGATAGCTGATTTTATAAGGAGTAATTAATAAACTTTTATTTTAGAAAATGATTTATTGTTCTGCGTAAAAAATAACTTGATATTTTATGAACAATTGTTTTGTTTAGGATCACTGGTGCATACCTGCAGCATTAAGGGTAAGACAATTTTATATTCTTTGTAAATGAAAGTACGTACCTATTGCGTAACTCTCTTTCCTAAACAATTGCTACGTATGTTTGAACATAGATCTGTATTTATTACCGACTTCAAAAAAGGAGGTAATCAATTCGATACGTGTGTATGGAATATTGTTGGAAATGCACAATATTTTCAGATGTTATTCTGTATGGGCTTCTAAACATGTGTGTTAAATTTCATAATTGTATGTATTTTTGTTTGTATGTTTATATTATATTGCGAGTCGCACAAGATCGTTCGATGTGGTGATAGTTGCAGGTGGCCTAAGTTCACCAGTAGACTGCTGGCTGAAATGGTGATAGTGATGATGATACTTTTCATCCTAATATAAAGTTCCCTTGGGCACAGATAATATAATACTAGCATACAGATGCCTCATCCCATACAATGAAACCGTGCCGACGTAACTAGCGTTTTTCATCTGATTAATCTTGTTATTTTTGTAAGTACATGAATCGCATTCGATACCGTTTCACGGCAATAGATGGTGTTAGCAGCCACTTGCAAGTAAAAGGGTTTACTAGGTTCGTGAATATTTTTTTCTTTAAATACTGTGAAGGTTCGTTTTATAGTATTTTTTTTCACGTTTTAAATTTTTTTTGCACCAAAATGTGTTACAGTGCAAATTTTAACAATTGGAGTGGTGTGCCTCAGAAATTTAAAAATGCGCCATCTATTGGTATCAATTTTAAATGATCCGTTTAAATAATCTTTGAAATGTGAATTAAGAGCCCAATATTCCATAATTATGTACTTACGAGAGTTGATTAAACAAGAACATACAATTTTTATGTTTAATTCCAGAAAATGTAAATTTTACACACAATTCTATTGAATTGTGTGTACATGTCGCGCCATCTAGTGAGATTTATTTGAATCAAATTTTCTTTCTTAGCAATGAGACCCCGTGCCCTGGGAACATAAAACACTTAACACGCAGGCGAAACCGCGGGCAGAAGCTAGTCTTATAAAACGACTGCCTAACTGTCTATCATAACCCAGTTACTGAGTAACATGATAACCCTTGACATGAAAATG
The DNA here is from genome assembly GCA_964057195.1 of Orthosia cruda. Lineage (NCBI taxonomy): Eukaryota > Metazoa > Arthropoda > Insecta > Lepidoptera > Noctuidae > Orthosia > Orthosia cruda. Next base: position 15,523,777 of record OZ059836.1, on the reverse strand, counting down.
ATCTTATGACCTAATTCAGTGCATGGTCTACCTGTGTGCCAAGTTGGAATTTTAACTTTGCCAACGGTAAATATGCCAAATAAAATTCTGCCAAAAACTTCAGGCCGGCCAAGAATTTGGCGGGAACTTTACGCAATTATACTTTTTGGTAAAGTCGGATCAATTACTTTATTTTTTTTGTTATCTGGTGGAGACTTTACATTAGTTTTGTTTTCTAGGTTTGCAAGTTATGCCTCTCTATGGACACCAAGATGTATCAATTAAAAAATAATTATAAATTGGCCAAAATGTATCAAGATATTATGGGAATTGAGGTAAGAACATCATGATAAGTAAATACACTTATGTAAATAGATTTAAATAAATACTTTAACCGTCAAATAAAATGATGAGCCTGGTGTTTCCTATATGATTGCTCAGAGAACTAAAAACAAATCAGAGGTCACAATCTGTTTTAAGGTGTCTTGGCAGACATTATCTTGGTCACGTCTGTGGACCATGCAGAATAGTGTCAGAGATGGTATTTGAGGAGAGAATTTCTTTATATATTTATTTAAGTAAATGGACACAAAACATCAGTACTGCCCTGGCTCTTGTACTAAGAAATCTGATATCACAAGAGCCAGACCTCTCAATATACTTAATAACACAAAAGGGATTGTCCAATTTCTACAGGGACATGGCCACTCGTGAGCAAATAATTCAGCTTATAATATTTGATTGGTTTAATAGCTAATTTCAGTAAGAATGAGGATAAAAACCTAGTTTTGTAAAAACAGGTTATGTTTGAAATAAAAATGTGTTTTCATGAAATTTTATTAATTATTCAGATTCATAAGTTATTAGTATTTAATTAAGAAACTGGGCAGGTGCATTAATATATTCTTGACACCTTACCCAACTTAATAACCAAATAATGGTCTTGGTATGTGTACAGCTTACGGCCTATTCTACGGCCCACCATACAGTTGCAGCAATATTGCTTTATTGATACTAAAGAAAAAAATATTTTTACAGAGTTTATTTATTATTTATTTATTTAAACTTCATGTACAATGGTGATACATAGGCGGACTTAATGCAGCAAGGCATTCTCTACCAGTTAACCTTTGGGTTAAAAAGGACACAGCAGTGGTAGGAGTACAAAAATAAAATAAAATGAACAATAATTAAAATCAGATATTAATAAACAATCTAACTAATAAAATACATAAATAATTACTAAAACAATACAGAGTTCATTCATACAAAGTCATTATTGTGATATATTTGCTAAAATGGAACTTAAAATATTATCCTTTGAAAGGCGTGCCAGGGGCCGAAGCCAACTCGCAAAGGCCTTGTTAGACATGTATATGTGACACCAACCGACAATTATCCCTGTATGCACTACGTAAGTTCACCCAAGGACGATCCCCGGTTGGTGCAGGACAATTGTTAAATAAGGAGACAAATATATTGGGCCATGGATTTGGAAGTTTTAGGCGCCTAACATACGGCACCGCGCACCGCCGCGGACCAGTGTTTCTTTCAGGTAATACTCCTTACTGCCCCCCCGGGGCGTTTGGAACTTAATCAATAGCAATAGGTTGCCGCTCTCTCACTTTCGCGCGTCTACAGCAGATTTACGTATACTCGCGACGAATATCCCTACAATTTGGCAAATTATTTAAATCTGGTATCATTTAAGAGCTGGAAACCCTTTATTGACATGAAGTGGCACTCAATCAGCCAATCAGAAATTGAGTAGTGCATGACATATTAAAGTAGCCAATCAGAAACCAGAATAGCGCCTATAAAGAACGACACACTTTCGAGAATATCGCCATTCCTTTTCTACTAACGCTATCCCATAAGGCGTATAAGTAATTTCGCGAAATTTTTTATAGAATGAAAATTATAGCTGTGTCCTTATCGTTCTGTGTACGCAAGAAAAAAGCCACGAAGAATAATATTTTTGTAAAGAATATTATTATTCTTCGTGGCTTTTTAAAATGTTACTTTGACAATTTTGGTTCAGCTTATAGCATCTTTTATTCATTAAAATATTAATAATAATTGCAGTTGAGTTTAGATATTACTTGGTTTCCTTTATTTACTCCGCCTGCCCCAGATCTCTTAACTGCCCCCCCGGAGAATTTTGCCTGAAAGAAACACTGCCGCGGACGCGGATGGGACAGCACTGCTTAACCCGCGCGGTCGGGCGGTGTACGTGTGTTAGGCATCAACGGATTTTATTAGAGGCCAATGCGACATGAGATCCGGTTCACCGCCTACCGCGGCGGTGCGTGGTGCTGTGTGTGAGGCCTTATTGGATCGAATGCCTAAAACCATGGAATGACTATTGGCCCCTTCCTAGCCACTATATCAACTACATGGCTTTAAAATTATTATTATTACTATTTATTATATTCATTTATTTATAAATCAAAAAAGTTAATTCAAAAAATCCCAACTGCTTAAGAAGCTAATCATGCTGTGCAGTCGGAGGATACATATTTGCGAGCTGGCTGACCAAAACCAGATGTATCCTCCGACCATCGACCACATAGCCACTAGACGCCTAATGCTTGATCTAATACATCAAAACAATTCTGTCAACTAGCTGAGGTATGAGGGACGGGGTACTGCGCTCTGATTGGTCCCTTACCAAGGTCATACGCATCATTAAGGGTGGGACAGGTTTAAATAAAACCAGGAAGGTATCAATTTTTATAAATAGTATTTGTATTTTTTTTTAAATTAATATTACCTTTTCTATTATTAATTATACGGCGTTTTAACATTTTAGTAATAACATAAAATGCTATTTAACTAAAAAAACAACATTCTAAAGGTAAACATACTTTTTTTCGGTTTTTGGTTCTGAAATATAGTAATATTAAATATTAGTAAAAAACGTAATCAAAAAATCGTTTCACAATTAATAAACTATTCAATTTAATGTCTGTATTTGTAAGGTTTCTAGTTCTATCTATAACAGTTTTGGTCATAGGATATGGTGCTTCACTAGTTTTGTTTACGAAATTATAGAGGACAAGAGATAGCGAAAAAAATATTTAAAAAGAAAGAGACGCAAACATGCGGTGGGCGTGTTCACCTACAAACTTGACCAGTATAATATGAACTCCGATAAATAATATTAGAAAATAAATCTTAATATGTTTATGTAACTATTATCTTATCAATGAAATGTTATATTATTTTTTCGGAAACTCGATGTCTGGCTGTTATTACCATAGCAACTTATTGTACAAGAGGCCATTATAATATTTATTTCATCAATGTTTTATTGACTGACACGGAAGTGTTTATGGCTCACAGAAGTGGGCGCTACTAATTCGAAATTGTCGAGTGGTGATCAGTATTACCTGTATATGATCTTTTTAGTCATATGTGTTGACAGACATCGCTCGCCTGTTATTAGGCGTCTAGTGGCTATGTGGTCGATGGCTCCGACTCAGAATTTATGCAACTCCAAATTAGACCAAATGACAGTTATGCTAATAAAAGTTATGCGAAAATAAGATATTTTCAAAATTACTCTACTTTTACCAATATCTGTCAATAAAATATTATAACAATTAACATTAATCACCTCACGCTTTTTTATAAGTAATAAAATATATTTTTTTGTTAATCACACTATTCTTAATTTAAATTTCTTGAAAATCATTTTCTACTTTTTGGTTTGGTTTTCTATTAAAGCGTGTTTTTTTTTATTTTTATTTTATGCTCTGTCTATCTTTTCGGGGATACATGCGTGATTTTATGTATTATCAATTTAGCCGAGAACGGACGCAGACAACAGACTACCTATGGGCATTTGCTGGGAGTGCACTGCAAGGTTGCAGTCAGCCGCTGCATTCAGATCGAAAGCGCTTTTCAGCGATGCATTGCTACAAGATCATTTGAAAAATAATGCTGATGTGAGTATATTCACCCTTACTTTCTAAATTTCAAATAGTTTATTTCAATTAAACCATTTAAAGGAACTTTTGAATTGCCAAGAAAAAATTAAGCTTGTTAAGCGTCGGTAGTTCTCTATGTAGAAGAAAGTGCAAGAAACTCATGTTCCAATTCGTATATTTCATTACTGAAGGTCGTGCCCGTCCTGAAAAGCTTTGAAGGATTCACTTATGTTCTTCCGGGCCACCCTGCCTTCGGTTCTTCTCGGGGCAGTGGACTCAACTCAACCAGTACATACTTATGTCATGGACCAAGTGAATAATCAAGGCACTATGTATAATGGACGGTAGAATCAATTATTATTACATTAATTTTTTTTTGACGTTCGAAAGTGCCGCTTAATTGGCCTAATTGAATAAAGAAATTTTGATTTTGATTTTTTGCCCGGCCAATATGAAGCAAGGCAAGTCAGGCAATGTAACGAATACTGATTTAAACTTCTATATTTATCACATTGTCTGCTCATTATGAATATTGCTACGTCACTGTTGGTAAATTCGATAGTTATGGTACAATAATATAGTTTTTATTTTAAATATTCAGTCAGCATGAAAAATCTTTGAAAACATATTTTTACAGCAAAATTATATTATTTGGTCAGCAGGATTATAGAATCGGTTAGCATTAAGTAATAGTGCAGTGCCGCTATTTTCAACGAATTAGTCAAAGAGCCAGCGAAACGAACTTGGGTGCTTAGGGCACCCCGACACGGATAGGTTAGGTTCGAAGGGAATGATTCCTTCATGTTAGGTTACTTTAGAGCTTGCTGATATAAACAGTAGCCCCGCAGCGGGGTTCCGTCGACATTTTTGCTTAAATAGTTATAGTACTTGTCTGCCCATCTATATATATAAAAATGAATGCCTATTTCCCTTGGTCACGGCATCACGCGTGGACGGCTGGACCGATTTAACTAATTATTTTTTTGTTGTGTTTGTTAGTGAAAGGAGAAGGTTCTTATGAAAAAAAAAATAAGAAAAAAAAATAGTACCTACATAGGTAGTGTAGGTAGGGTAGGGTAGGGTAGGGTAGGATATGGTAGGGTAGGTAGGGTGGGTAGGTAGGGTAGGGAAGGTAGGCCAGGGTAGGTAGGGTAGGGTAGGTCGGGTAGGGCAGGGTAGGTAAGGGTAGGGTAGAATAGGTAGGGTAGGGTAGTGTTGGTAGAGTAGGGTAGGGTAGGTAGGGTAGCTGAATGTTTGGTGTTTTTATGGCAAAACAAAGTTTGCCGGGTCAGCTAGTTATGAATAATGCCATATACTCGTATCACGGTTAACTTAACTGTGTACCTTGTTGGAATGGGACCCCAATCCCGCCTATCAATAGAGAGTCAATAAAGAGAGTCGAACACCACAATCATCATCATGATCAGCCTTTTAATGTTCTCACTGCTGGGACACAGGCCTCCGGTCTGTGCGAGGGAATGGGTCGTAATCCACCACGTGGGCCCAGTGCGGGTTGGTGGATGTCACATGTCTTTAAATTTTTGGTTCTAGGACATGCCGGTTTCGTTTCCTCACGATGTTTTCCTTCACTGTTTCGAGAGCAGTGGTGATGAAATAATTTACACAAAGTAAAGCATCTTCCTGGGTTCGAACTAGGGTTGCCAGATGGTTGCCAATCGTCTGGATTCTCCCTACATTTTAAATGATCCCCAGACGCCCGACAAAACTCAAAATCTCCAGACAAACAAGTTCTTTCTTTCAGATTATTTGTATTATCAATTCCTGTAAGCATTAATGTGAAAAGATGTTAAGATGGCTAAATAATTTATATACCAAAGAGAGAAATTGTATGGATTTTGAAATAATAAAAGCTGATTTAGTAAGAGAAAGAGGTCAACCGTCGAATCCGACTCGGCTGGGCGGCGTTCGGGAAGTTGCGTGGTATCTTCTCGTCCAATTTACCGCAGTGTCTCAAGACAAAAGTCTATGCCAGTGTGTGTTGCCAGTGATCACTTATGGGACCGAGACGTGGTCGCTTACAATGGGCCTTATCAGAAAGCTCAAAGTCACCCAAAGGGCAATGGAGTGGGCTATGCTCGGCATTTCCTTGCGTGATCACGTCAGAAATGATGATATCCGCAGGAGAACCAAAGTTACCGACATAGCCCGAAGAATTGCCAAACTTAAGTGGCAGTGGGCATGGCACATTGCTCGTAGAACGGATGGCCGATGGGGCCGAAAAGTTCTGGAACGGCGACCGCGAACCGGAAGACGATACATTGGAAGGCCTCCCACTAGGTGGACTGATGACCTGGTTCAGGTTGCGGAAAGGCGCTGGATGCGAGACGCACGGGATCGGTCAATGTGGCGACGCCTGGGGGAGGCCTATGTCCAGCAGTGGACGTCTTTCGGCTGAAATGATGATGATGAATGATGAGTTAGTAAATACACTGAACTTTGAAGTAAATTCTTTTTAATTTAAAATTGTTTCCTAAATTGGTGGACTCAGTAAAGGTTAATGTCAAATACATGTGGCAACCTAAAAATTAAGTGTAGTTAAATTAGTTATGTTTTATCAATATATAGCTTAAAAATTTAAAACATAAAAAAATTCTGTAACATTTTTATTCTAATTTTTTTTTCTCCTGACAACAACCTCAAAATACCGATATTTTCAAATTTTCACCTGATATTTTCCTATTCCAATCTGGCAACCCTTGTTCGAACCCACAACCGAACAGCACCAAGCGCACAGTTATTTTGACCGAGCGCTACTTACTCAGTTTACTATCTTGTTAATTTCAGCTCACAATCACCGACATAAAAAACCTACATCGCCAGCACACCAACTTAAAACCAATGATGGCGGTGCAACAAGTTTTTAAATTCAACAGTCACAATTCCGACGAACACGCCCCTAACACTTTAATCAAATCCGAAGTCATAGGTATACCGCATAACGATGAAATAGAAATCGAAGTAGAGAATTTAGTAAGCCAGAAAATCACAATCAAGGATGAGGGTAAAAACGAAATTATCGAAGAGATTATTAACCCTAATGCTGATGTGAAAACCGAAATCGATTTGATACCGATAACCGAAATGGAAGTCGATAGGCTAGACTTTGATGACGACAGCGAAGATGATTGTCGTATAATCAAAGAGAATGTCTATGTGAACGAAATGCAAGTTAGTTTGGATAATATTGTTTTGTTTAAAAGTGAGGGTAGTACAGATACTTGTAAAAATAATCTAAAATTGGAACAGAAGGGAAAATATAATATCTACAGTGATGATGATGATGCAAAGGACGCGAATAAAGCAGTATTATGCAAAGAGAAGAGTAAAACTGAAGTTAAAAAGAAAAAAGCTGTAAAAAGAAAGGCGAAGACTGATGGTGATGGTGTTGTACGGGTTAAAGGGAAGAGGTAAGAAAGCTTGTGACATTACCAGGCATTCTTTTAATAGAGAATATGCATGTGGTCAAAGCTGACCAAATACATGCTTTGCTTTAATTAAAATACAAATTACAAAATACTATCTCGCATGTATTTAAAATACGAAATACTTACAAAATATTTTAAGTCGTGTATTTGAAATATAAAATAGAGTTAGGTGTTAGGTTAGTAAAAGAAGAAATTCCTTTCATGAACACTAGATTTTACTTTACGATTACGATTTCACACTGCTTACGAAATCTATCGACCGCTATTTTCTGCAGAACGCTGGATGCGTTAACGCGAGATGCGTAATAAGAACGCTAAATGTATATTCAAATGTATTTTGAAGCCATAAGTATTTGCAATACTAATATAACATAACAATACCGTAAGGTATTTGAAATACCAATTAAAAATTACATTTTTTAGAATTGAATTTCAAATACCAAATACATAAGTGTTTGTATTTCAATTAAGTATTTTAATTAAAAGTATTTAAAATACTGCCCAACCCTGCATGTGGTATGTTATAGCCCTTTAGGTGGAGCGATGACCTGGTCAAAACTGCTGGAATCCGCTGGATGAGACGCACAGGACCGGAACGATGGAGTGACACCTAGTGGAGGTCTATTTCCAGTAGTGAACGTCTTTCCGCTGAAATGATGACGTTGTGCTACGAATTTCGACAATATCAATATTGTGGATAATAAGCACATCCACCTTAGAGTCAGCTACTCAGATCGCAACGAGACGCGCACACTTTTTAAGACAGCCATACAATATGTTTAAAATTAGGTTTTTCCTTAAATATTCCGAATAACCTTACTTCCCAGAATTTGATCCTTGTTAGCGACACTATCGGATTGTGTAATAATACAGCGTGTGTATTTTATCTAAACTCAACGGGTTTCCAGGCCAGGAATAATCATTGTTCGCTATTCCTCATAATATCTGATTTGGCCTTGCACACCCATTCGAAAAAAAATAATCTGTATAGTTTGTAAAATTAAATGTTAAATATTAACCCAGTAATCATAGTTTTCATCCGCAGACCGAATAAAAAAAATAAAACAAAACCTTCAGATAAAAAAAATCAAAGTATACCTATTGACGAGAACATATTTACCGTCAAGCCGTTGAACCATGAAGACTTAAGGAAAGAGATACTCGCCAGGAGAGATAGTTACCAGTATATAAAGGCGCCGTTCAAATGTAACGTGTGCTTTAGAGGCTTTCCGAGTGAGGATAAACAGGCGAGACATATGCTCAAACATACTGAGGTAACTATTTATCAACAGCGTACATTCATACGTAATTTTATTTATTTATTACTAGCTGACCCTCGGGGCTTCGCTCCCGTCAACTGGCTACCTATCTGCCCCTACCCTGCCTACCCTGCCTACCATGGCTACCCTGGCTACCCTGCCTACACTGCCTACCCTGGCTACCCTGGCTGCTCTGGCTACCCTGGCTACCCTGCCTAACCAGTCTACTCTGGCTACCCTGCCTAACCAGTCTACCCTGGCTATCCTGCCTAACCAGTCTACCCTGGCTACCCTGACCCTACCCTGGCTACCTTGGCTACCCTGCCTTCACTGCCTACCCTGGCTACCCTGTCTGCCTTGGCTACTCTGGCTACCCTGGCTACCCAGTCTACCCAGGCTACCATGGCTACCCTGCCCCTACCCTGCCTACCCTGGCTATCTTGTCTACCATGCATACCTACACTGCCTACCCTGACTACCTTGGCTACCCAGTCTACCCTGGCTACCATGGCTACCCTGGCTACTCTGGCTACCCTGGCTACCCTGCCTACCTACTAATTTTTATCTATCATCAATAGTTTCTCAGCGCACGCCAAATAATGTATTTTACAGGCAACATTTTGCTACCTTGGGTTACATTATTGCAATTTTCATACGGATCTCTATTTTTTTTTAAATTATATTATAGCCTATGACACTCAGGAATAATGTAGCTTTCCAATCTTGAAAGAATTTTCAAAATCGGTTCAGTAGATCCAGAGATTACCCTTTATAACGTCACAAATTCACAAACTTTACCTCTTTATTATATTAATATAGATAATAATAAGGTCGATGGGACCGAAAAGTTCTGGAGTGGCGACCGCGAACCGGAGGACATTGCGTTGGAAGACCGACCACTAGATGGCCTGATGACCTGGTTAAGGTTGCGGGAATCGGCACGGGATGGTCAATGTGGCGACGCTTGGGGGCCTATGTCCAGCAGTGGACGTTTTTCGGCTGAAATAATGATACATAATAATAATACCTACCAGCCTTTTATTGTCCCACTGTAGGGCAAAGGCCTTTTCTCATACATAGAAAGTACGAGAATTAATCAACACGCTTGCTCAAAGCGGGTTATCGATTTTGAACTTATATTATCTATAAGTCCAGGTTTCCTCACGAGATTTTCCTTCACCGTTGTCATCGATGTCCAAGATAAATTTTGAAAGTACATTTTAATTTATTTATTAACACACTTTGTCACAAATATCAGTGCAGCCCTACTAATATATGTATTTCAGAAATACGGATCAATAAAGTGTAACATATGCAATGTTGGAATGGCGACTTCTAGAGATCTGCGCTCCCATGTGAAGAGACAACACACTTCAGAGTTTATATGTAAACTTTGTCCTATGGTCACGAGGAATAAGTAAGTCTTCATGTGTTTTTGTGTGATATGATCGGTATATTACTGTTACGAGCTGTGGTTCAGGAATAAATTATAAACAGCAAACTTTAATTAATCTCACTTTATTACTCAAACACTTCTCAAGGAATTTTATTGCTTCGCACTACTTCTCTTTTTGATCGCTCTGTGTCGCTTCCAAATCGAAACTGTCCCACGACGAACCCGACCGCTATTTTATTATACAGGGTGTTTGGAAGGGAGCTGTACATACGCCTAGGGTAGAAACTAGGGATAGTCTGCTACCTACCCCCGCCCATTATATTGACCTTGGCCTCAAGGTTTTTTTTTAATTTATTATTATTTTTTATTTGACTTTTTTATGATTTTTTGACTAAAACTACCTGTAGCTCAAAATCTATCCATGGGACCGGTCGGCTAATGGTCTTGTTTTAATCGTTAGAGTCTTAGGGTCCTGCAAAAAATTATTTTACACCAGAAAATTGTGGAGAAGAAAAGTTATGGGGCCTGAAGTACCGTAGTAAGGTAAAGAAATAATTTTAAGGGCAACTTTCTATGGGGTTTAAAAAAAAACTAACAGGGTTGGAGTTCTTCTGATTTTTTTAAAACATCCTCAGTCCATGCCCTTTCTAACGATATGCTAAAAGTGTAATTATCACTTTTAGTTTTAAAGTTATTAATTAATTTCCGCAACTAGGGCACTTTTACCACCACGAGTCGACATTTGTAAGACAAATGTAATTTCCAGAATTTAAACCAGTTTGGCCTACAGTTGGCAAATTTGTTGTCTCACTCTTACACGAGAGCAACATGTAAGAGACAAAACATGTCATGTCATGTCTCTTTCGCTCTTGGGTCGACGGGGCCGGGCAGGTAACTCGTTGGGGTCTTTGTTAGTCAGTCGAGATTTACCCATCTTAGCTAACTTACGTACTTGCCGTTACGACGCTCCACTGTTTTCGTTAATTTTGTTGAGTTTGTTATTACTTCGTTTTTGTTAAGTTTTGTTATTTGTTACCTTGTTGTTGGCTGCTTCTAACGATATGCTAAAAGTGATAAATACACTTTTAGCATATCGTTAGAAAGGGCATGGACTGAGGATGTTTTAAAAAAATCAGAAGAACTCCAACCCTGTTAGTTTTTTTTAAACCCCATAGAAAGTTGCCCTTAAAATTATTTCTTTACCTTACTATGGTACTTCAGGCCCCATAACTTTTCTTCTCCACAATTTTCTGGTGTAAAATAATTTTTTGCAGGACCCTAAGACTCTAACGATTAAAACAAGACCATTAGCCGACCGGTCCCATGGATAGATTTTGAGCTACAGGTAGTTTTAGTCAAAAAATCACAAAAAAGTCAAATAAAAAATAAAAATAAATTAAAAAAAACCTTGAGGCCAAGGTCAATATAATGGGCGGGGGTAGGTAGCAGACTATCCCTAGTTTCTACCCTAGGCGTATGTACAGCTCCCTTCCAAACACCCTGTATAGCACGGAAGATGTTTCTGGAACGTTCCATACTGTTCTAGATACGTCGAAAACTTTCAAAGATATTTGACTTTCGAACCCATCGTTCCCGACGAGAAACTTCCAGAATGTTCGGCTCTAACATTCTGGAAAGTTAAATTCGACACGAGCTTTCGAGAAGATTAGTTCCGCTATTCGATACTCGATGGCGCTACTGGCTACTACTAGTTCTTCCTCTCGTCACTGGATGGCGTTGCCTTATCTTGTAACAAGTTTTTCCATGTGAAATTTCTCAGTAGCAGCTCGGAGTCTGGATTTGTGCCCGGTGGGTGGCAACAGACTCGTCGAAATGTGGGTAGCACTATAGGTTTTCTTTTTAATTAAAGCTAGGCTCGCGCTTGACCACTATCTCACTTGATGGTAAGAGACGATGAGACGTAGGTGCATCTCTGCTGAACCCTTCGGGGAAAAGAGGCGTCCGTCACGTTATGTGTTAATTATCAGTTTTTTTTTTTTAAATCTCTTTTTGCTCGCTTTTGGGCTTAGTTCTCGCCCATAACCATCCAATCTGCCCGGTGTTTCGCCTTGTCCGGCCAATCTGTCGTAAACAGCGTTTCCAAGGCCTCTCTCAGTGACGACATCTGTCTTCCTACTCTTACTGAGCCGGTGTAAGAACCCCTGTCTGACTCTGGGTCTGTCAGACTTCTACTGACTAAAAGCCACCCCGGTGTTCCATCTCACACCTTCGCCGGCGACGAGATCACTGTCTCACTTTCCGCAACCTCCTGAAGGATACCACCGCGTCCCAATACTCCTCGCTGCCGACCATCGGCTCGGTCACTGCCCACTACTCAGATGAGGTCACGAAGCGGCTCCTCCCAAGCGTCATACTCTGCCAGCGTATGCCACGCCGTGTCCTCCCGACAGTATAGGTAACCCAAGCCAATCTCACCTGCACGTGGTTCACCCGACTAACGAGGCTCTGACGACCCGCCAACACGCGCTAGACCAGCACGACAGGTTATGGTCCAACCCCGCTCCACAAATATGGAAAGCACAATAACGTGTTATGAGAGTAATATAAAAATGTATTTTCATCATACTTGCACGTAAAAAGTATCTAAACATACAGGTTAACTTGGCCGTAATGCCCCATATAAAACCCTCGGGCATTATTTTTGTCATGAAACCCTAGGGCGGTAAGTAATATTTTTTTTAATTTATGGTACTGCATACAGGTCATGCAAGTTCAAGCAAGGAGTTTACACGCAATTAAAAAATTGTCTTAAAATTTTATCTAAACAGAAATTTCTTTGCAATCTTGCTACATGTTACTTAAATACTCAACTAATGTTCTTAATAATCGATTTTAATAGTTATAGTATGAAAACGTCAAAATTATTTAATTCTTTTTACACTCCGTCATGGCTTACCTACGTAAGTATTTGCCCTTAAAGTTTCTGAACGAAACACTGTATAATCTGTGGTGTGGGCAAAAATTCGCCAACCGCTTAAAAAATAGTTCTCGTATTTCGTAATAACAGCTGTGCTGACTTGTGTATTAAATATAATTATTACTCGCAAATGTGATGAAAAACATTGTATGTATCACAGGCGGTACGGGAACTACGAACTTCGAGTTTTCATACATGGAATAAAATTAGATAGATTTTTATGAGGAAAAATGAATGATCCCGTACGTTTTAGCATTGAATTCTCAAAATTCTTTTAAATGGTTGTTTAATTTATTTAATTACAGGTTTTAATTTAATTATTTTCACATCAACATTTGTCAAAAATCGAATAGGCTGTATAGGCGGTTTTAGTTGTAAAAAAAAATATGTCCAGTTGCAGAAACGCGCCATTTCCTGAAAATAGTAAAAACAAATCTAATTCTGTGATTTGTTTTTACTATTTCCCACAACTGTTTTGAAAAATGTCGTGTGATACACGGGTGTGTAGGTTATAGCAAAGGAGCTGTCATTAAAAACCCTCGCCTTCGGCTCGGGCTTGTTACTGACAGCTCCTTTGCTATACCCTACTTTCTACCCTTGTATCACAATGCACTATTGTTTCAGAAACGTTGCACTAGAACACGTAAAGTATCATGAGGGTACCAAGTACGAGTGTCCACAGTGCTCTGTTGAGTTTGAGTAAGTATTTTCTTTATCTTGTTCATGGTTGCAGTCGCTCCATTTGAAATACTGGTATTCAGCTGTATCTGGTTGGACTGGAAGCTGACCCCAACATAGTTGGGCAAATGCTAAGCAGATTTAACAGGAAGTGACCTGGTTAAAGGTGAGTATACACTAGAGCATTTTCGCAATCATTACAATGTAATGTAACGTTCTTACGAATTTACAATACAGACAATTGCTTAGTTTCTAACGTTCTTACGAATGTTACAATACAGACAAATGCTTAGTTTCCTCAAACATTTCCATGTAATGTAACGTTCTTGCGAATGTTCGACGTAATGCTCACGGCGAGTGAGCATTTACCTGTAATTTTGTACCTTGCGTTAATTATTGACCACACTCCACGTCACCCGCGCTCGTGCCTTTGCTCGATAAAATGTTACACCAAGACGCTCGTTGGTTTTTAAAATCAGATTGTAACAAAATATCGAGCGTCATGTTCGAAGTGTGGTTCGAGTAAATTTACAAACAGCGAATGCACGATTTTCTGTTACATGTAAATGTTCTAATATATACTCATCTTAAGGCTACGCGAATCCGCTGAATGCGAGACGCACTGGGCCCGTCAAAGTTCTTTGTACGGCATAAGGCTGTATGCTAGTATTATATTATCTGTGACAACGACTTCCGGTACGCGGTCGCCACCCCAGTACTTTTCGGCACCATCAACCATCCATTCCGCGAGCAATGTCCACTGCCACTTAAACTGGTATTAACTGATTTTCTTTATATTATTTACAGGAAGAAAACCACGTTACTAAGTCATATACGTTTAAAACACATGTCCGCCTGTGTCTGTGAGTTGTGTGGGTACACGTTTGTGAGTAAATTTGGAGTTGAGATACACAAGAGGCGGAGGCATGAGCTGTTTGATAAAAATGTAAGATTTCCTTTTTTTATATCGAATTCAAATAAGGCGATTTTAGAAAGGATGTCCGGCATTTCTTAAAGGATTTGGACTATTATTTAATATGAACTCTATTGTACACCATATCATAATAAGTACAAAACAAACCTTTACAAAAGCAAGTGTACAATGGGCAGTCTTATCGCACTAGGCGATCTCTAACAGACAACCTGTGGATGAACTGAGTGAGAAGAAATGAATTTAGTGGCTCATAAATATAACGTATACATAATAACATTAACAAACAACATAACATTTAACTTTTATATTTGCCATCGACACGTTATGAAGAACATACAATTATCATCATATTGTATCGCTCTTTAAAAAAGTATGTGCTGTGTGGCATCACTATGTGAGCTGTACCTTAGATTCGCTATTGAAGTGAACAAAAAGAAAATCTCTATATATATATATTTGAGGAGTTCCCTCGATTTACATGGCTGTCTTGGTGACAATGGGATCACCTCGGGCGTATACCTCCTCCTTTTTGGGCGGTCAGTTAAAAAGAGACAAACACATACATCTATCTATAGGATTAAACGGGTGACAGAATGAGATATAATTAGCGCTGGGCAAAATACATGCTTTGCTTTAATTAAAATAATCACTCATCACTTTAATAAATCTCGCTTGTATTTAAAATAAGAAATATAAAATATTTTCAAGTCATGTAATTGAACTATAAAATACAAAATTCATTATTTTAACTAATTTTATTTAAAATACAAATAACAAAATACAGTCAGGTGTTACTTATGTAAATCTAAACGGTTATTTTAAGAATGAAAATGACAATTGACAAGATATTTCACAATTTGACGTACAGTACAGGTGCAGTGTTGCCAACTTTAAAGATTGACATAGGTATTTAGCGGTCGCCATTTAGCTTATTAAAGCTATAGAGCGCAATTTTCTGCAGAGAGCACCCATTAATAAGATCGCTAAATGTATTTATTATCAAATGTTTTATGAAGCCTTAGTATTTGAAATACCAACTACAAAATACCGCAGCGTCGTATTTTAAATACCAATTACAAATTTAATTATGAAGAAGTAATTGAATTACAAATATTAAATATGTATTTGTATTTTAATTATGTATTTTAATTATAAGTAATTCAAATACTGCCCAACCCCGAATAGAATACATTATATAGTGTTTTTTTCTAGTAATATTAATTACCGATTTATGTATATTTTTCAGACGGAATTCAAGGGACAATTCTGTGATGTTTGCGAAGTGAAGTTCTTGACTCAGAAGGCGTATAATAGACATCTACGGCTGTCTTCCAAACATATAAAGGAGGATGATCCGTAAGTAACTAGCACTTATATCGTCCGGCTGTCCGGACTATAAATGAAAGAAAGAAAGAAAATACAAGGTGTCTCAAAATAAAGCTTATATTTTGCTAGTCGATAAAATAAAAAATAAGTGCAGTGTTTTGGAATTTGTTTCAAAAAATAATATCGTCTAAATGTAGACCTTCGCAATCGCCTTCGTTGTATTTTTTTATACTTTACACATACATACTTTGACTCACCTTCTGTGTTTATACTATTTGGCTATTATTTTTTTTATTTTCATTTTGTGTCTTCCGTTTCCGAATATGAATGTGTCCGTGGCATCAACAGTGGGCCTTATCAGAATACCAGCGCAGCGTTATTTTCTTTTAAATATCGCAGCACATGCTGAGATAGTAGCCTTTTTGGTCTCGCACGGCGTTTTTGTTTTTCCTTATCTGGTGTCTCTTGTGCGGGTTACAAATAAATATTTTACTTTCTTTCAATATGACACACGTGCTGGAAGAATCAT
Source organism: Orthosia cruda (assembly GCA_964057195.1). Taxonomy (NCBI): domain Eukaryota; kingdom Metazoa; phylum Arthropoda; class Insecta; order Lepidoptera; family Noctuidae; genus Orthosia; species Orthosia cruda. The sequence continues at coordinate 15,507,360 of OZ059836.1, read as the reverse complement.
TATCGCCATTGACACCGAAATCGCCGGCTGGCCTAAAATATTTAAAGAGTTTTCCATCGACTCGAGGAGAAGAAGAAGAATGTCAAATGCCAACATTTTGTTTTTTACCCGACTTCAAAAAGGATGAGGTTCTCAATTCGAATGTATGTTTTTGTATGTTTGTTACGCTATTACTCCGCCAAATATGAACCGATTATGACTATTTTTACAAGCTTTTAATTAACTTCCAATGTATTTATGTATTATGTATGTAAGTGTGTTCGGGGCAAATCTTGCATCTGAATTTTAAAGCAGTTATCGTCCACCGATTATTGCATGCACGTTTAGTTTGGATGACAATGCATGGTTAGCTAAGTAAGGTCATTCTAAATCCAGTATGGCGGACGGCCCAAGATAGCGAACTAGTTATTTTTTGTGCACTGCCATGATATGGGTATCAAATAAAAGGGTTTGCTAAGAAGAATACGAAAAAAGCTTGTTTTAAAAAAAGATTTTTAATGATTAAATTATTTATTTTCTGGTGTTTCTCATGTGGTCCATTTGATCAAGATCTGACGAGTATTTTTTAAGTTATCCTTAATCAATCTGCCTAGCCTTTTCCCAACTATGTTGGGGTCGGCTTCCAGTCTAACCGGATTCAGCTGAGTACCAGTGTTTTACATGGAGCGACTGCCTATCAGACCTCCACAACCCAGTAACTGGGTAACTCGGTACCCCTTGGCGAGACTGGTGTCAGATCTCAAGCTTCTGATTACTCACAGCGACTGTCAAAGATCTTCAAATGACAGCCGGGACCAACGGCTTAACGTGCTTTCCGAGGCACGGAGGAAACTCGGTATGTTGAAAAGACCTCGTCAAGCGTTGCTTAACCTTGAAGATCGACCCGTGCGGCTGTTATTATTTAGCCACGAGCTCCTCCCTTCCGAGTTATCCTTAATAATGCGTATTTCTTATTTCAGCAATCGCATGAGCAACGACTCGTCCACCAAACTGCCTCGCCTCGGCGCATCGTTTATGAGAGACCCGCGCTCACGCGGCCCGATCACACACCGCAGTGACCCGAACACCGAGCCAGCCCCTAACGGACCCCTCACTTGTGAACAGGTACATATTGATCTTACATTCCTCATCAACATCATCATTTCAGCTGAAAGACGTCCAATGCTGGATAATGGCCTACCCCAATTGTCGCCTCATCGATCGGTCCTGTCCTATGCGTCTCACATCCAGCGGATTCCCGCAGCCTTAACTAGGTCATCGGTCCACCAAGAGGGAGGCCAACGACAGCGACTTCCGGTTCGCGGCCGCCACTCCCTAAACTTTTCGGGTTCATCGATCATCTCTGGCGTTTGACTACCGTAACGTCTGTCAAATATATACAAACCACAGCGGCGTCCGCCAAATGAAAGCTGGTCTCAACAAATTACAGCCGGGCCCAACAAATTACAGTCGGGTATAACAAATGACAACCTGGTACAACAAATGACAGCCGGGTCCAACAAATGACAGCTGGGTCCAACAAATGACTGCTGGGTCCAACAAACAAAAATTTACAGTCGGGTCCAACAAATTACTGCTGGGCCCAGCAAATTACAACCTGGTCCATGAAATGACAGCCGGGTCCAACAAATAACAGCCTGCTCCAACAAATACCAGCCTTTTTTTTTCCCTTTTGGAAAATCCTCATTGATGTCCTCCGCCCTGGGGGAGCGAAGGGGTTTGTCAGACTGTGTACTGACTAAAAACCACCCCGGTGCTCCATGTCACACCTACACCGGGGGTCGCGGGAACAACGATACTTCCGCAATCCCCGGCTAGTGCCGGCCCGCCTCTGCGGGCCACGATCTCGCGTTGGGGGGGAGTGAGGTGTTTGACTCACCCGCAACGTCTAAGAGGGGCGTGCGACGGACGTCCCCGTCCGTCGCCCCTGGACCCATTTACGGGGGCCGGAAGAGGGCGTTATCCGCCCTCCGGCGACGCCAGGCGCGTCTGCTGCGGATCGGGTTAGCGGATGAAATCTCCCTCTCCGCGATACCACCGCGTCCCAGGACTCTTCACTGCCGACCATAGACTCAACTACGGCCGGCAGCGACAGGTCACTGCCTACTTCTGAGATGAGGGCACGGCGCGGCTCCTCCCAAGCGGCACATTCTGCCAGCGTATGCCGTGCCGTGTCCTCCCGGCAGTCGACGCAGTGGTGACACCGGGCGTCCGGCTCCCTGTTTATGCGACACAGGTACTTCCCGAAGCAACCATGCCCCGAGAGCACATGCGTCATCCGAAACGACAGGGAGCCGTGCCTCCTCCGAGCACTGGCCGGACCGCCTCGATGGTGACGAGGCAGGGCGTGCAAGCCTGTTCCGCCATTCTGCCACCAGGACCTCGCGGAGCTGAGACCGACGCATCTCCATATGTCGCTGCATCGGCCCTTCGCCCCGCGCCCGCGCTTCCTCGCGCCACCGATACAGTGACGCGAGTACTTTCGCCTCCATGTCCCAGGGCGAGGATCCGGCCAGTGCACAAGCCGCCTCGTAGGAGATCGTGCGATACCCCCTGATGACTCTGACGGCCATCGCTCTCTGCGGCTTCCGCAGAACAGCGATGCTGCCGGCCGTCAGGTCAGTCGCCCAGATCGGGGCCCCATACAGGGCCATCGATCGCACGATCCCCACGTAGAGCCGCCTGCAGGCAGCACTCGGGCCCCCCAGATTGGGAAGCAGCGATGACAGCGCCGCAGCCGCGCCCAACAACTTGGGCGCCAGCCGCCGGAAGTGGGGGCCGAAATCCCACCGGCTGTCGAGCACCAATCCCAGGTACTTTATGGTTGACTCGACAGCGATTCGAGCCCCACCGACGACGATGTGGGATCGGGCGGTGGCGCCCGCCGGGGACCATGAAAGACCATGGCCTCCGACTTGTTGAGGGCCACCTCCAGGCCAAGGCGCCGTATGCGGCTCACCACCTGTGAGACCGCAGCCGTCGCCAGCAACTCTGCCTCCCTGTACGAATTCCCCCTGGCGGTGACCAGCTTATCGTCCGCGTAACACGTCAGGTCTACGCCCGGTTGGAGTTCGCCCCTCAGCACCCAGTCGTACCCGATGTTCCACAGGGGTGGGCCCAAGACTGAGCCCTGTGAAACACCTCACGACATGCCGCGCTGGTTTTAGACGCCATCACGTCCCACGTAGGTGACACACCTCTCCGCCAAATAAGTCCCGACGATGCTGCGGAGGTAGGGAGGCACTCGATGATACCGCAGGGCCTCCCGAACAGGGCAGGGTGTTGAAGGCGTTGGAAATGTCCAAGGACACCGCCAACATCACCCCCCCCCCCCCCCCCCCCCGGGCACCGCTTCCTCCGCCAGGACTCTCACCTGCGATATCGCGTGGATAGTGGAGCGCCCATGTCGAAAGCCGAACTGGCTTTCGTCCAGGTCCGGCCCCTCTCTGTACAAGTGGCTGACGAGGCGGGCAGCGATTATCCGCTCGAACAGCTTACCCACCTCGTCTAGCAGCACTATGGGCCGGTACGCGGACGGCGACTCCGCAGGGCGCCCCGCCATCCTGAGCAGGACCAGGCGACCAGATTTCCACAGAGTTGGAAACTGGCCCCGCTCAACAAATACCAGCCTGGTCCAACAAATGACTGCTGGGTCCAACAAATGACAGCCTGGTCCAAGAAATGAAACCCCGGTCTAGCAAATGACAGACGGGTTCAACAAATGACAGCCTGGTCCAACAAATGGCAGCTGGGTCCAAAAAATGACAGCCGGGTCCAACAAATGGCATACAGGAGCAACAGCATAACGTGCTTTCCTAGGCACGGAGGAGTCTCGGTATTTAATGGATGGCCATCCATCTATGGACCAACTTAACCTTGATGATCGCTCCGTGCAGCTGTTGTTACTTCGTCACGAGTTCCTCGTATGTAAAAAAGCGTCACCTCGGTGCGTCCTGGATGAAAGACCCGCGCTCACGCTGCCCCGTCACACGCCTCAGAGTCTCGAACACGGTCGGTCTGCGTCCCAAACACACGCAGCTACTGCTGAGCCTCCTGGAGAAAGAGGTCCTGGGTTCGATTTCCGGGACGGGCAGAGTGTTATTTGGTTTCCCCATCTAGAATTTCTCAGTAGCATCCCCGAGTCTGGATTGGTGCCCGGTTGATGGTAATAGACTCGACCCCTATCACATGTGACTTAAAAATAACTATACTCCATTTGAAATAACATTAGAATTTTTTATAATCCTTTTTTACAGTCCGTACAACCGATTATGAGTTATATCCCGTAAATATAAGGATGGCATAAAAATGCATAAACCTGTCACCAAAACTAACTGTTTAATACAGCTGCCATTTGTCATATCACCAATGCAATAGAATTCAAAATCAGTTGAACGGGCTGTAAAATGGGAATATTTAAATGTCTAATGTTATCTCAATTGGAGTATAGCGAAATGTGGGTGTACTTACTTTACCGTTCCGGGAGAACAGGCGAGATATCATGTTGTTATGTCTTTGTTACAGTGTGGTGCGGTACTAAAAAATCTCCGCGCCTACGCGGCACACTACAGACACTCGCACCCCGGCATCAATCGCACGCCGTTCGACAACACCAAGACGCCGTACATGTGCGAGCACTGTGGCAAGTTTTTCATCGTAAGTACAGCAGATTGAAAAAAAAACACTTTCATTTCATTGTCACATTATATTACAATCATTCTTACGCAGGGGTCTCCTATTAAGTATATCAAATATCTGTGCTAGGAGGCCCCGCTCTTTATCTATACTATCTATACTATATAATATATAATATAATATATAATAATATTATAAAGAGGTAAAGTTTGTGGGTTTGTGAGTTTGTGACGTTGTAAGGGGTAATCTCTGGATCTACTGAACCGATTTTGAAAATTCTCTCACCAGTAGAAAGCTACATTATTCCTGAGTGTCATAGGCTATAATAAATTTTCAAAAAAATTTGAGATCCTTATGAAAATTGCAATAATGTAACCCAAGGTAGGAAAATGTTGCCTATAAAATTCATTCTTTAGCGTGCGCTGAGAAAACCATTGATGATAGATAAAAAATAGTAGGTAATTAGGGTAGGCAGGGTAGGCAAAGTAGGCAGGGTAGGTAGGCTAGGCTGGCTAGGCAGGGTAAGCAGGGTAGGCGGGGTTGGCCGGGTAGGCAGGATAGGCATGGTTGGCAGGGTAGGCAGAGTAGGCAGGGTTGGTAGGGTAGGCAGGGTAGGCGCGGCAGGCAGGGTAGGAAGGGAAGGCAGGGTAGGCAGAGTAGGCAGGGTAGGTAGGTTAGACAGGGTTGGCAGGGTAGGCAAGGTAGGCAGGGTAGGCATAGAAGGCAGGGTAGACGGAAGGCAGGGTAGGCAAGGTAGGCATAGTAGGCAGGGTAGGTAGGTTAGACAGGGTTGGCAGGGTAGGCAAGGTAGGCATAGTAGGCAGGGCGGGCAGGTTAGGCAGGGTAGGCAGGTTAGACAGGGTTGGCAGGGTAGGCAGGGAAGGCAGGGCGGGCAGGGTAGGCAGGGTAGGCAGGTTAGACAGGGTTGGCAGGGTAGGCATAATAGGCAGGGAAGGCAGGGTAGGTAGGTTAGACAGGGTTGGCAGGGTAGGCAATGTAGGCAGGGAAGGCAGGATAGGCAGGGCGGGCAGGTTAGGCAGAGAAGGCAGGTTAGACAGGGTTGGCAGGGTAGACGGAAGGCAGGGTAGGCAAGATAGGCATAGTAGGCAGGGAAGGTAGGCTAGACAGGGTAGGCATGACAGTCAGGGTTGGCAGGGAAGGCAGGGTAGGTAGGGAAGGCAGGGTAGGCAAGGTAGGCAATATAGGCAGGGAAGGCAGGGAAGGCAATATACGCAGGGAAGGCAGGGCGGGCAGGGTAGGCATGGTTGGCAGGGTTAGCAGGATAGGCATAGTAGGCAGGGTAGGCATAGTAGGCAGAGAAGGCAGGGTAGGCAATGTAGGCAGGGAAGGCAGAGAAGGCAGGGTAGGCAGGTTAGACAGGGTTGGCAGGGTAGACGGAAGGCAGGGTAGGCATAGTAGGCAGGGAAAGCAAGGTAGGCAGGGAAGACAGGGCGGGCAGGGTAGGCATGGTTGGCAGGGTTAGCAGGATAGGTAGCCATATGACGGGAGCGAAGCCCCGGGGGTCAGCTAGTAACTTACAAAGTGAGAATGAACAAGGCTTGTAACAAAAATAACTAAAAATAATACAAAAATAAGTTGTGCGGGTGTGTGTGTATTTTCTGTGTGTGTGTGATGTCCAACCATATTGAAGTGTTTGCAAGAGTATTTCTATGTCGTAGTAAGTCTTGCTTTTTAGCCAACTGATTAGGGATATTTTTACACTCTCTTATTTTGTTGTATAAGTTTATAGAAAGTCTAGTATATTGTCTTGCTGCGTAAGTTGGTTAATAATGCCTCCTCTTTTTTTGGGACTTAGGGTCATACGGTAGTGTTTTATGCAGTTTGAAATTAACTTGTAGGGTTTATAACTTCCTAACCGTCAGGAGATCACTAAGTGTATATAAGTTTTCAGTAGGGAATCTGGTTTCAGTATGGTTTTAGATGCATTACTTTAAGAAGAGACCGTTGCGCACGCTCCATTTCGGGTAATTTTATTTTAGTAGCTCCTCCCCATACTGGTATACAGAACACCAAAACTGACTGGGCCAAAGAGACGTAGATTTGCTTAGAGGTAACATGTCGTAATGTCTTGAATATCCATATGAATTTCCTTATTCGGGACATGACTACTTCTATGTTTGTGCCAAGGTAAGCATTGATCAACCATAACATCTAGATACCTAATTTTTGTGACTTTTTCCACTTTATTAGAAGAACAATTTTTATTAATAATGTTTGAGGGATCATAACAGCTGTGGATAACATAAGAGAGAATGATTAGGTGCCGGTTGGGTATTATTATATTTCGTAAAAGTAATGTATTTGGTTTTGGAGGTGTTTAATGTTAATAGATGGGAGTTCAACCAATCGGCAATCCTGGCAAGGCCTTTTTCAGCAGATTTATACACAGTTTCCCATGTATCTCTAGTAAAAACAACGGATGTATCATCGGCGTAGGAGAATACCCGACCATTCGCAATTCTCATGTCGCAAAGGCTATTACTATATATTAGAAATAGGGTTGGGCCCAAAACACTGCCCTGTGGCACACCAAAACTCACATTTGCCTCCTTACTCGTGTATTTTTCTATTCTAACACGTTGCTTCCTATCTTTGAGATAATCTGTAAGCAAAGACAAGGGGATTCCCCTAATGCCTAAGGCCTCTAGACTACACACAAGGGTGGAGACTTAGACAGTATCAAAAGCTTTTTTTAAATCAAGGTATATAGTTAGAAAATTCTTTCCTGTACCTATCCAAGTGAATATATGGTTAACAATATGAGAGGTCAATGCTAGAACTGCAACTTCGGTCGGTAATCCATATCGAGAACCGCACTGGGAACTGGATATAATGCTGTGTTTGTTAATTTACTTTATTAGTCGACTGTTTATTAATGTCAATGTATTAATGGCCGGGTTGCAAGTTACAAAATCCGGGGTTTTCACGCTTCTTGTCCTGACTGGCAGATTTTAGAGATGGCAACCCTACGTAGACATAGTGTTGTCTCCCTCACTCTCACCGGACCGGAATGTTGCTATCCTGTCGCGATCGCCGCATCTCTCAAGTAATTGCGGAACAGTATTTCTCGCTTTGGTTTCTATTTTTGATTATGCAATATGGGTTTGTTTGATTCTTCGTACGGATCTTATTTATTTCTCGCAGCAATTGATATCTGTTTATAACGCTAGTATGTCCTGAAATCCGTATGCCCTTCCTCTGTCGCGCCTCGTCGTGGATCTTAGTAATTTCGCCACAAGCCTTAAATAGGCCGAATAGACCAACATTCCTCGCTGCTATTCTTATTTTGTTCGCAAGAATTTTCAGAATGACTTGTTGATTATGTCGCAGCAAATTGTATCCGGACCGTATGAACCAATGTTAAAAGCTTAAATTTGGTCTTTAGCTTTCTAATATGTTGCGTGTCGTTTGGATGCGGACTGAAGCTTGCATAGGCAGGTTAATTGATATAATTTGCTTGTTTTGTCACCCGGGGATGATGTAGCTTCCCAACGGTGAAAGAATTTTTGAAAACGGTCCAGTAGTTTTTTAAGTTTATTCGTTACATACAAAAATACAAATCTTTCCTATTTATAGTATCACTAGCTAACCCCCGCAGCTTCGCTCCCGTTAACTGGCTACCTACCTACCTACCTTGCCTAACCTGTCTACCCTGCCTAACCTGCCTATCCTGCCTACTCTGCCTACCCTACCTACCTACATACTAATTTTTATCTATCACCAATAGTTTTCTCTGCGCTCGCCAAAGAATGAATTTTATAGGAAATATTTTGCTACCTTGGGTTACATTGTTGCATTTTTCATAAGGATCTCTAATTCCTTTTTGATATATTATAGCATGTGACACTCAGTAATAATGTAGTATGTACTGGAGAAAGATTTTTCAAAATCGGTTCAGTAGATCCAGAGATTGCCCCTTACAATGTCACAAACTTTACCTGTTTATAATATTAGTATAGATAAGTATAGATTTTAACTCACATGAATACGTGTTGGTATGTCATATGTCAGTTCCTTACAACAGATAACACATTATCACAGATAATACTAAAAATTAAAAATAACTTTGTATTGCCATCAACAGTACTAATAGAACGCAGACGAAGTCGCGGGCAAAAGCTAGTTGTATATATGTATATTAAATTATTCGTGATTTCCCCACAGAACACACACACCCTATCTTCCCACATGGGGGTGCACGATAGTCAGAATATTTTCCAATGCGACCACTGCCACAAGTCGTTCACAATGAAGTCGAACCTCGTCGGTCATATGCAGCTACATCAGGCCGTAAGGCGGATGCACGACTGCCCAGTGTGCGGGAAAAGCTTCACGTTCAGCAACAACCTCACCCGGCATATGTTTGTGAGTATATTTAGTTTTATTACGCTGGAATAACGCAGCTGTCACGACGAGAAAATGCATCTGTTACGCCGAGATAATGCAGCCGTCCCATCCATATTACTCAGCTGTCACGTCAAGATTACGCATCTTTCACGCCGGGATAAAGCAAGATGTCACGCCGATATTACGCTGTAGTCACGTCGAACCTCGCCGGTCGTAGGCAAAAACACCAGGCCTTAAGGTGGACGTACGACTGTCGTGTGTGCGGAAAACACTTCACGTTCAGCTACAACCTCATCAGACAGATGCGAGTTTTATTACGCTGGAATAACGCCTTTCACGGCGAGAAAACGCTGACATCACGCCGATATAGCGCAGCTTTAACGCAACGCAGCTGTATTTTTAAAATAACGTTGTCACGCTAATATAGCTTATGTGTCAGGCTGACGATGGCGATAGCGGGACTTAACGAGGAAGAGTGGAACTTAATCACCAGTTTAGTTATCACGCTTGTGTCACTCTAAAATAACGTTACTATACCTCGGAAATAACGGAGTAGACATACTTATGTATTTCATTTGTCACGCTTAGATTATGTACGTAGATATCACGCTGTAATAACAAACGCAGTAATTTTGTACTTGTTAAAAATCCTATCGATATCCACTCGCTTCTAGACACTTCTTTTTTAAAAGAGTAAGCGTGGAGTAACAAAACACCTTTGCAAATGGACGACTAGAATCGAATGGGCCACCGTGTTTGAATTTTCCGCTTGGATCGCTGGAATAGATTGAGGTCTTCAAAATGTAAAATTTCATAATTGTTTTGCTTAAAGCGCGAGTTTATTTAATATTTTTTGTTGTTGTAAATATTTTCCAAATATGGCAGATTATGATAGGTACGGGCTTTACCAACCACTGATAAAGTAGAGTTTTATGTTTCAGGGCTGTGCAAAACTGCGGCATACTCGATTTTATATTTAGTCGCACTTTAGCGGCATTAGAAATGAATTTTAAATAAAACTTTGCTTCCGTGCGTGTTATAACAACGTTTATCTACTCTCATATCATAATATTCGAATTATAAAATTCAAAACGAGTTTATATTGGCATACTTTATAAACACAATACCGAAATTTAAAAATAGAATCCTATTATAACACTATTTCTCTAACAAAATAATGCTATAAAACAATTTTTTTTCTATTACGATACAGGACAAATCCAAGAAGTTAATCACTAAGGAGTTTCCATCAATATTTTTTTTGTAATGCTATTTTATAGTACCTATTATAAAAAGATTTGATTCCAATTTTAAATTGTCTATGACAATGCCCGCTTTAGACTTAGCACGCACTGCGATTTTTATTCGCGCGAATTTTGTTTCCTTCTACCTGTTCATAGAGCTCAAAATATTCGGGCGAATAAAATTCGCGCCGTGGTGCCGTGGATTCTGTGGCAAAACACGGATTTCTTGCGGTATTATTTCCGCACAATTTCTTTACCGCAATGCGAACAACTTCATACAATTCCATAGGTCGCAGAATGGGCGGAAAAAATCGCGCGAATAAAGATCACTGTGCGTGCTAAGCCTTAGCGCATGCGCGGTTAATGCGGTGATGTGCTGGGTTTTGGCGCCATTCATACGTTTTGCAAGTTTTGCTGTACTGAATTTCATGAGTTATTTAATTATTTTTTTAAATTTCTGATATCAGTGAATGTGAAGAAAATTTTACTCCGCCCGATATTTTAGATGCGGCGAAGGAAATTACTCTTAATTTATTACCAGCAAAGTCGAGAAAAGTATATGACAAATGCTATCACAATTTTATGGCATGGAAAATTAAAAAGAGGTATTTAGTAGGTTCTTTCCCAAATTAATGAGTGTAGATAAAGTAGTGTATGAAACTGCACATAACTAGGTATTAAAACATTCGTGTGAAAACTATTAAAAACCTCGCCTACGGCTCGGTTTTTAAACACACACTCATGTTTTAATACCCCTCATTATGCAACAGTTTCATAAACTACTATTAACAGCTATATTTATTGACCTTAGTCAACAGTGGCGCCAACTGGTGATCAATAAAACGCTGGCCCCCATTATCATATTTTTTTCACTTTAAACTTTGAAATTCAAAAGTGCCGTTTTAGCCTTATTAAAATAATTTATTTGAGTTTCGTCTTTTCGTTGAGTCAGAGCCACACCCACCAGACCACGGGGTCCCGGCGCTAACAAATAAAATATGGTACAATTAAATGACACTAGATGTTGATGTGCATCGATTCGTTGTTTTAGAATTGATCATAAAACTCTTAATTCACATTTCAAAGATTATTTGAACGGATCATTTAAAATTAATTCCAATAGATGGCGCGGTTTTAAATTCCTGAGGCAGAACACTCGAATTTTTAAATTTGTTTTGTACTGTAAAATTTTGTAAAAACATACTATAAAACTAATAGTCACTGTATTTAAAGAAAACAATAGTCACGAACCGAGAAAACCCTTTTACTTGCAAATCGCTGCTAACACCATCTATAGCCGTGGAACGGAACCGAACGCGATCGAAGTACTTATAAAAATAATCATTTTAATCAGACATAAAACGCCAGTTACATCGGCACGGTTTTTTTGTATGGGATGAGGCATCTGTATGCTATTATTATATTATCTGTGACCAGACCCACCCACCTAAAACCAGGCCCACTACCTCAAAATCCAAGTTCTTTAATAACCCCAATTTTCTCTTTCCTCCAGTTGCACACCGGCCTTCGCCCCTTCAAATGCGACATATGTGAGAAGACGGTCCGAACAAAAGGAGAACTGCGCTCTCATGTAGACCATGTACACTTGAAGAAACCTCGACCCAAACGCGTCAGACGGAAGGTGAAGAAACTTGAGATGCCTGAGGAGTATAGTGTATGGTGCTGATTGTATGATTAAGGTTACACTAGTAGAAAATTCTTCCATACAAACGTAGTCTAGCGATTACCCCACTGTTTGATGCACGTTCAAAATAAAAAATTATATCAATTTGCCTCATCATTATCTAGCCCTGTATGGGAATAAAAAACTTAAAAAAACATTTTTTTGAAAGTAATGAGCGTCGAAAGTTCCATATTTCAGCACAAATTTTAACGCATCTTTGGAGGGAAATAAATACAATAAGAAGGAAAATTGCAAAACGGCCTCCATACAGGGATAGATTAAATATACATTTAGTCGTATTTTCTAAAATTTCGAGCTTGTTTTCATCCTAAATCATTATCAATTTCGATACAAATTTGCAAAAGTGCTAATTCGTACGTGAACTAGCTTCTTACTGCTCATCACAACATCTATCTCTTTCGCACGTGTTGTCGGATGAGATAGCATGCATTTTAACCTCGCTCACAAAATAGTTCGTGCCGTCGACTAGGGGAACCTTAAGTACGAAGAATTACTGGAAAAAAATTGGGCCCTACTATTGGAAACTAAAGTTGTCAAACAATAAAAGGCCCGATTCGACTGAACGGCTGGACCGATTTCGCTTATTCTTTTTTTGTTGTGTTTGTTATTGTTAGGAGAAGGTACTTATGAAAAAAAAAATAGGATAAAAAAATTAACCTTAGTAAGTAGGTAGGGTAAGGAAGGTAGGGTAGGGTAGGTAGGGTAAGTAAGGAAGGTAGGGTAGGGTAGGGCAGAGGTTTTTATGGCAAAACAAATTTTGCCGGGTCAGCTAGTCTAATATAAAAATGAATCCCTATTTCCCTTGGTCACGGCATCACGCGTGAACGGCTGGACTGATTTCGCTTATTGTTTTTTGTTGTGTGTGTTATAGTTAGGAGAAGGATCTTATGACGGTTCAATAATCTCTTCAGCAAATACCTTAGAGGTAAAGAAATCTGGTTGTTTACGAATCCTAGTACTTAATAATAATTAAACTTGATGCTTACGAATGATACTCGTTGTTATAGTGTATTGGTAACATAGTAATTAATTAGGATTATGAATTTGATTTTTCAATTTCGTACGTAGAAAGTTATCGCGGCATGTAAAATGAGAAACGTCAACGGACTTCTTAGATTGTGACGACTTTATTGTCCGACGGTAACAGCTATTTATGCAACTGTTACGTTATGGACGGTCTTTTAATACGAGTGCCATTTTTCGGTACAAGCGTAGCGCGTACCGAAATAGGTGGGCACGAGTTATTAAAAGACCAGTAACGTACAGTTGCATACAAGATTTTATCTACGAAGGAAGGAATAAAACACAGATATAGACAAATAAGTATTTCAGGAAGTGTGTTTAAGTAAGTCATTTCTCTTACATGTCTTGATTTTTCTGGTAGTAAATTATTTGTAGCCGCAACTGCTCTATTTGTTATATCTGGTGGAGTATTTTCACACTTTTCACTTGATGTTGAACACATTTTTAATAAAATTTGAAATAAAATTTCACTCAGAAAATTTTTCGCGCGTTCACTTTATTTTTATTTATTCTTTATTAGGTATAAGGCAAAGATATTGTAGCCGCAACGATACTTTTGTTCTAAACTTGTTCCATTTTTAAAATCATCATTTACATTGTCTCGATTTCGAAGTAATATTCTAGGTACCTGGCTGTACGTTCAGAATTTCTTTGCTTGTGTTTTAGAATTTATGACGATTCGCATAATGCAACCCGATGTCGTTATGGGTATCATAATGAAACCGCTGTCAATTTTATAATTCGAATATAACGAAACCGAAGTAGATAAAATATTTTATAACACATTTGCTCGTAAAGGGTCTCTTCATTCATTCCATTGTATAGATTTCTCATAGTAATGACGATTACAAATGGAAATTATGACAATCTGAAGGAATTTATAGGTAAAATCATTGTAATTTTGTAAGAACATAACAATTTCATTGTACTAGCCTTAAAAAATCAGCTGTTTTCGTTTGTTTGTAAACATTGTATTTATTAAAAGGCTCATGTTTAGTTGTCTATAACATCCACCAGCTCAAGAACGCAAGTTTCAGTTATTTGGTCGAAACCAAACCTTGGGACGGTCATTATTAGCAACTAAGTCCTGTGAAGATCACCCTTTGATGTGCACTGTGTACATACGTTGATTTTACAAAAATCATTCTATTGGTCAATTTTACCAGGCATAAATAAGGTACAATCGGCCAAAGCTACATCTGATCAGTTTGAAAACAAAATCCCGTGCACAAGATGACCATAGCTGCGTCCGCCCTTTTTGCGTCGACCGTAGCCAAATGACTTGTTTGAATTTTTGCCGTCTTTTTTTTATTACAAAAACAAGGGGCTGACAGGTACTAGAGAAACAGTCACCCGATGCTGCGATGCTATTGGTTGATGAGTATGTCGGCGTTTATTTAGCGGGCGAGCCCTGCAAGCTAAATTAGTCCTTACGGTGATCAGATATAGCTTTGGCCGATTGTACCTCCTAATGTCAGGAAACATTTTTTAAGGCAAAAGATGAATTGAAAAGAGAAAGATGCATACAATAAAAAACAAAGGATGATCAGGCTAAATGAAAAATATATACTATATTTTATACCAGGACTACGAGAAAAAGAAAGATTTAAGCAAAAAGCACAAGTTATAATAATAAATAGTTTATTACCTTCAATATTTACAAAAAATGTGATACTCTGACCCCTGAGCTAGGTAACAGCACCTGTGTTTTAGGGGCCAGTGACCACCTCCGTTACGATACATAATTATAATTAACTAGCTGACCCCCGCGGCTTCGCTCCCGTCAACTGGCTACCCTACCTATCCTACCTTACCCTACCCACCTTCCATACCTATTCTACCTACCTACACTACCTACCAATTTGTTAAACTATTTGTTTGAATAAGAATTAATACTGCATACGAATGTAAACAACTTTTGTTTCTACCGGCGATCTAATTAAAATTTGGAACATAAAAGCTGCTATTGTGACTTAACTATAATAGTTAGTTATATTCTCTCGCAGCCTTTTTTGTTGGTTATATTAAGTACTTTAATCATGTAGTACATATATTTTATGTAGCATTTTCTCAGTGCACGCCAAATAATGATTTTATAGGCAAAATTTTGCTACTTTGGGTTATATTATTGAAATTTTCGAACGGATAGATATTTTTTTTTTAAATAAATTATAGTCAATGACACTCAAGAAAAGCTTGCTTTGTAGCTTTCTACTGGTAAAGAATTGTCAAAATCGGTTCAGTAGATCCAGAGATACCCATCTACAACCTCACAAACTCACAAACTTTACTTCTTTATAATATTAGTATAGATCAAACACCAATGTAATTAATATTAGAATTACAATCCAAATAAGTATTCACTAAACATCCTAGACTAAAATCAAAATCATTATTAAAATCCTAAAAATAAACAAACTCAAAATTAAATCGATGAAGGAGGTTGAAAGTCGAGTATTCTTTGCACAAGGAGTTTGTGTCGAGTATTTTTGGCGCAAGGAGGTTATGCTATATAACGTCCTTGCGCGAAGATGGAGCTTGAATATATTGGTGTGTTCTAAATTATAACACCAAAATAGTGATTAAAAGTGCTCTTTATTCACAGTTTTCAGCTTTTTAGAGGAGGAATAGAATAAAAAAAATGTTTGTTTAAATAATCATGACTTTATTTACTTATAATTTAATACATAGATTATGTTATAAACATTTATTTATTACAAAAAAACATGTATATGCATTAAGTTATTTTTTATACCTGGAGAAATGTTTGTGCACTTCAATGTACAGCTCTGTCTACCCCTTCGGGGAAAACAAGCGTGATGTTACTTTATTTCTAGGATAGGCTCTCGTTTGGGCACTATCTCATCTATAAAGGCCAAAACACACTTGGCAAAGCTAGCATATTTTTTCAATGCCAAACAAATACCAACTATGTTGTTATCGAAACAAAGTCGAAAATAAATAAAATTGAATCGCCAAGTATGCGCTGGCCTTAAAATCATCTTTAATTTTTTATATAATGATTATAATTAATTGGTTATAAATACTACTGTAATGTTATTAGGTAATATAACAATAAAACAATTATGATTATTTATTTATTTTATTTTAAGATCCTTACATACATTACTTAAGTTTTAACTTGACACTTTCAATACCTATATGACTAGTCTACACTTTTTTCGCCGACTGCTACTCTAAAGGAGCGTCCTCACTGGGAGCATTCTTTCGCGAGCATTTGTAAACGAGCAATCGTAGGCGAGCAAAAAATGTTTCCCAGCGAGCCCAGCATTCACGTTCGAGCAAAACTATGAACGTTCGTGTCGAACCATTCCCTTGCGAGCTTGGAGCATTCGAATACGATCTCGTTAAATGTCATTCATTCGATAATACGATTGACCTAGAAGGTCACAAACACTTAAGATCAAGGAACTGTTCCTTGCTTACAAGTGGCCAGTAATATTCCTACATAAATACTCATTCATTTCATTATCTGAGTGCTCGCTTTCGAGCGTTTTATTTGCGTGAACATTCGAATGCGAGCCGTTTCGGCGAAAATCGTTGCGACGTCCACACCAGCCGAAGTTCGCGCTTGCGTGCAAGCTTTGTTACGCTCGGCTCAACGTCCACACCACTCGAACATTCAACGTCCACACCACTCGAACATTCAACGTCGAATGCTCTCAGTGAGGACACTCCTTTACGTAATTTCTATTTTTTCAACTCATATACATAGTCACAACTTTTCTATTTTGTGATACAGTCAAGGAGATTAGGATCTTTATGTATAAAAACCTTTTCACAAAAAATAAACCGACTTCTAAAGAAAAACACTTAAAAGTGTAAATAACTTTCGTTTTCCAAAACGAAAGTTATTTTAAAACCGAATTCCGAGTCGGTGTTGAAAATTGATAAAAAAAAAGGTAAACATAGAGGTACCAATGACACCGACTTCCGAAACGAAAGTTATTTTTGCACTTTTTAATGTTTTTCTTTAGACGTCGGTTTATTTTTTTATTGTTTTGATTTTTAAGTCTGTTTTTTTTTTGTGAAAAGGTTTTATTTCTCTCTTTTTATTTTATTGTACACCATCACTAAAATGAGCAATTTCTATAGTAAGGTAACTAAAAGATTGACAACATACCCATAATAACTAAATTAACACATTCGTGATGTTTGTCGTTAAGGAGTACGGGTGTATGTTCCATTTCTTGAAAACTCCTGAACCGATGGTGATGAAACTTGCTCTGTTCCTTAAGTTGAGAGATACGTAGTCCAATAAAAAAAGAATGAGCATGATCCGATAAGTTGTTTCAGAGAAATGCGTGGAGATACATACATACACTTATGAAATTTGGCTCACCTGTTCAGAAGCCCATGCAGTGAAACATATGTGAATATTGTGAAATTCCAGCAATATTACATACATAAGTGTCGAGTGTCGAATTGATTACCTCCGTTTTTTCTTAATAGGGTTCCGTACCTCCGTTCCGTTGCGGTGACATGGAGCCAATAGGGCTCCGTGTCACCGCAACCGTTTGGACCTCTCACGTGTCCGTCTGTCCGTCGTCTGTCACACGGGTTTTACGGCCAAACGTTTGGTGCTACAGTCTTCAAATTTTCACAGATAAAGAAAGCATCTTGTTGACCCAAAGCCAGGCAAATGTAAAAAAAAAACAAAAATTATGTGCCATTCCGCTAAAGGGAAGCGTGAATTTTTGACCTACTCCTCGTCATCATCATCATCATCATCGGTCAATATGGCCGCCGGTACAAATTGGCGGCTTTCATATATTATGTCAACATCATCATCACCATTTCAGCTGAATGACGTCTACTGGTGAACAAGCGTGCCATATTGACCGATCGCGTGCGGATACAGCGGATTTCCGTAACCTTAACCAGGTCATCAGTCCACCTAGTGGCTGAAGAGTAACCTCCGAGCATAGAGAGGGCTATGCTCGGAGTTTGCATTGCCCTTTGGGTGACTTTAAGCCTTCTGATGCGGGCCATTTTGTCAGCGAACTCGTTTCAGTCCCGGTAGGTAATCAATGGCATTGACTCTTTGCACGTGTTGGGTCACACTGTTAGTGCAAAGAGTAATTGAAATGAATAAATAACACATATAAGTCTATGACTTATATGTGTTATTTATTCATTTCAATTACTGGAGCGTTTTTTTAAGGTAAATTGATTTTAATTTGCATTGTACCTTATTGTGTCAGACGTAAAGAATAGCACCAGCTATCTCATGGGAGTCTTAACTAAGGGACTTATCAGAGAATGGGCAGCAGCATTCTCTGTGTACTGTATCTATCTACCATACCTACTGCGACCTCCAATCCGCCTGCCAAGAATTTTGGCGATTATGGCAAAACCCCCCATGAAAACACAAAAAATGGGCCCTAGTGCCCGGCAGCCTGTCTACTCTCGACCACGGTAGAATCTGGCAACATCAACACGCGTACACAACGGACCGACGACAAGATCACCGAAGAACAATTGCCCAATCCCAACTAGAAGAGGAATTGAGCAGGTTACAATTGAGTATAAGGGAGGACTATAATCCTCAAATACAGTAACTTACTCTATTGCCGAGAAGGTGACCGGTATCGGCAATCCCAGGGTGGAATCGGGTTTATATCCACAAGTCCCTTGGGAATAGCGTGGTGAAGATCAAGAGTGTATCGACCAGGGTGACCTTATACTAAGAATATCCTCAAGATATTCGCTGAAGGTCGTGTAGGTCTACGCCTCGACCTCGGCCCACTCCGACGACGAAGTAGAACCGATGATGAGCTGCAAGTGGAGAAAATATGCCATTGCCAATTCATGTGATCGTGGTCATTTTATTATTTTTCTGTTTTTTTATCCATTTCTTTTTTTTATGCTTTGTTTACAAAATGGTGGCGCGGCTGTGGGGTGGTACAATTTATTTTGCGTCATTATAGGACATATTGGAGTGTTTCTGTTTTAATTATTTGTAAATTGATTCCTAGTAGATATTGTGATGTAAAATTGGCGTAGTTTTGTGCCACAGCTCAAGTGTCTACGCAACTGGATATTGTTTAAATGTGGAATTATTGAACCAGGTGCAATCGCAGGAGAGTGGAGCTGAGAATTTTATGGTAGTATTTATTGACTCCGTTACCTCAACGAAGCTTGCCGAGAAGTCTGACTCGATATATTTGCTGCCAAAATCCCAAAAATCATTAGAATGTGTCATTAGAACAAAAATAGACTTTCAAAAAACTAAAGACTTAAAGGCCTTAGTAGCCAGATCACCATATTACCAAAAAAATGTTTTTTGATTGCAACACTTTCAGTGTGTCCTTGAATAAATTGATAACACCCCTTTTTTTGCCGAAAAATGTAGTTGCATTTTTAAAGTACTGTCGACAGACAATGCTAATTCATGACATTACCCACCCCAGCAAATTTGTATACAGATATTCTAATACAATTAGGTTGACTTTTGCTTAAATGTAATTATTTTTTTTAGCAACAAACTTGCTACCGATTTAATAAAACGGTGACAATAAATTTACCATCGTTCTGTCATTTCAATGACATGCCACCATATAAATATCTACTTGATGTTTTATTATTTAGCATTTTTCTTCTAATTTAAAACCAAGCTTCTGTTAATGAAATAGTTCGTATATGTTTTTGAAATAGAATATCGTTCTATACTTCATTCTTTATCCACACAATGCTGGACGACATTTAATTCCAAATACAAAACATAATTTCTAATTTATCAAACGAATTATCCGCCAAATGGGTCATGCATGAATCAACTTGCTTGAATTTACAGTACTCGCCAGTCTCCTTCTTGGCCGCCCTGAAGTTGGCTTTCCGATGCGCAAGGCACGGTGCGGTGCTGTTTTTGTATGAGATTTACTACTCCGCAGCCATTGTAGCCAAGTTCAGGGTGGCCTAGAAGATTGGCGGGTACTGTAATGAAATAGTTTTTACATATTTTACGCGTACTGGGCAAGCCAACCAACAAATATAGGATATATACGTCCTATATTTGTTAGTTATATTGAATTCGATGTAGTAATACATAATTATTATTTTCTCGTGAGTTATTTACTAATTTCTCCTTTATTTGTAATGTTGCTGCACGACACATGTTATTTAAAAAAAAATATTAATAGTTTCCCTATCCAATAAATCATATATGTAACTATATTTTAAAACAATCATATTGTTTTAAAATATAGTTACAAAAAAAAACTCCGCTAATTAATTTCTCGTTTATTCGATTATTCGAACCCGTCGTCTTTGCTGTTTCGGAGACGTGGCTCAGTCCCGGATCTCCCTTTAGGGTTCCTGGATTTTCGTGTCTTCGGGACGATAGAGATGACGGATGGGCGGGTTGCGCCCTTATGGTTAGCAGATCTATCACTTTTTCCGAAATCCCTCTCCCCCGTCATGATCCTGGTCTACATGTAGTTGCAGTAAGAGCCAATGACATATCCTATGTATCTGCCTATATTCCTCACCCCAATGCTAATCTTTTGTCTGAGTTTAACTCTATACTCTCTTCTATTCCATCCCCCTTGATTGTGTTAGGTGATTTTAATTGCCGTCACACTCTTTGGGGCTCTCACTGTAATGACCCCGCTTCCAGTTTTTTGTTAGACCTTTTAGATGACCGCAACCTTTGCATTCTTAATGATGGATCTGCTACCCGTAGGGTTTCCCCTACCCAAAATATTAGTGTTCCAGACCTTTCTTTCTGTTCTCCTTCCTTAGTTTCAACAGCTTCCTGGTCTGTTCTCCCTAATTCTTTCGGGAGTGATCATTTTCCTATACTTATTTCATTTCCTAGTTCTCATCCTCGTTCTCCTCCAATCCAACCTCTACAAAAATATCGCCTTCCCCAAGCCGACTGGCCTAAGTTCTCGTCCCATCTGGACTCTGAACTCCAAAACTTTCCCCAAATAAATCCTTCCAACTCCCTTGCCCTCTACAACGATTTCGTTGAATGTTTGATAAAAGCGGCCGACCTTTCAATACCCCTGAAGAACTCCGCCCGTCACTTATTACCTTCTCCACCTTGGTGGGATGCTGAGTGCACGGATAGCGTTCGCAAACGCAAAGTAGCTGAGAACACTTTCTCCTCTAGTCTAAACATGACTGATTATTTGAATTTTAAAAAGACTTCTGCAAATACACGTAGGTTATTGGCAAAAAAGAAAAGAAGTGGTTGGCTCAAATTTTGTGAGTCTCTTTCTCCACGTTCCCCAGTTTCCCTTGTGTGGAAAAAAATAAAAATCTACCGCAAAGCTTGTGATCAGCCTCTTGACATTTCGACCAACGACACAAGTTCCTGGTTGGAAGACTTCATAATTAAATTAGCCCCCCCCTTTGTTCCTAATTTTGATTGCCTTCCCACTATAAATCCTTCTTCGCCCTCTTCCTCTGATAGATTTGATGACCCATTCTCTTATTCAGAATTGACATGTGCCTTGGATCACCTCCGTGATTCTGCTCCGGGTGTTGATGGAATCCCCTACTCCTTCATTTCCAAATCTTCTTCTAACTGTAAACTACTCTTCCTCAACCTAATAAATTCCTTTCTCCATACAGGCCAAGTTCCAGAGTCATGGAAATCCCAAATCATTATCCCAATATTGAAACCGGGAAAAGACCCAAAAGACTCAGCTTCGTATCGCCCTATCGCTCTATCTTCTGTCTTGTCTAAAATCATGGAGAACCTTATCAAGAACCGGCTTGAATGGATCTTAGAAACCAAAGGCATTTTATCCAGATCTCAGTTCGGTTTTCGAAGGGGTATGGGCACTCTGGATAGCCTTAGCATTTTCTTTTCTGACGTCCGCATTGCTTTTTCCAAAAATGAAAGCGTTCTTGGTGTTTTTCTAGACATAGCTTCAGCCTACGATAATGTCCAACTTCCAATACTCAGGCAAAAGCTGCTACAGCTGAGTATCCCTGTGAGGATGGTCAACATCATCTGTAATCTCCTTATGTCCCGCTCTATTTCAATTCGCCTTCAAAACTCCCTTTCTCCAAGCCGTCTAGTGTGGAAGGGCCTACCTCAGGGGTCGGTCTTAAGCCCAATTCTTTATAATCTATACACTTATGATTTAGAGTCTTCAGTTAGCTGCTTCTGTAAAATTTTACAATATGCCGACGACATTGCTCTCTACTGTAGTTCAGCCTCCTTCTCGGATTCCGCATCTCGCTTAAATTCTGCCCTTCACTATTTAAATCAATGGTTGACTGACCACGGCCTAAGCCTGTCAGTCCCCAAGTGTAATGCTGTTGTCTTCTCCCGCAAACGTAATATTCCCCCGATAAACCTCTTAGTTGAAAATGAACCCATTTTGATTCATGACAAAGTTAAATTTCTTGGCCTTATTCTTGACTCAAAATTATCTGGTTACAATCATTTGGACTACATTTCCAAAAAATGTGAAAAAGGCATTAATGTCCTGCGTGCCCTCTCTGGAGTACGCTGGGGAGCTCATCCAACTTCCCAGAAAATCTTATACAATGCCATAGTTCGTAGTCACTTTGACTATGGAAGCTTTCTCCTGGAACCGTGCAACAAAATAGCCCTCTGCAAACTTGAAAAGATCCAATCCAAGTGCTTGCGCATTATCACGGGAGCTATGAAATGCTCACCTATAAATGCCCTTCAGGTGGAATGTTTTGAGCCCCCACTTCACCTTCGTAGACAATTTCTCTGTGATAGGTTTTTTTATAAAGTCATCCAGAACAAATCTCATCCCCTTCTCCCCCTTATTCGTACTCTTTGTGAGTTAATCCCAACGTCCCCCTATTGGACCCATAAAAATCCTCCTCTACTTGTTATTAGCTTTAGGAAACTTAATAATATGCACATTTCTTTAGTCCAATCAAAAACGGACCCTCTATTTGAAGTAGATTTTGACTCCTTACTATTCCAACCAAAAATTATTCTTAACTTTAGTATCTCTAAACATGAACCTGCAGCCAATGATAAACTCAACAGAATTCTAGCTGAGGACTGGCACGATTGGCTCACGGTATTTACTGACGCTTCTAAGTTGTCAGATGATAGCAATGTCGGTTCTGCTGTGTGGATCCCAAAATTCAAAATTATCCTTAATGTCCGTAGTTCTCCATTTGGCTCTATTTATACTGGGGAAGCAATAGCTCTCCTGGAAGCAGTTTCCTACATTGAATCGCATGGACTCAACAAATCCCTAATTCTCTCGGATTCTCTAAGCTGCCTTCAGGATTTATTAAAGTCGCCTTTCCGTTCTCGTCACAATTTTTCTCTTGTTTTACAGATAAAACAACTTCTTTATAGATGCCACTGTTTAGGTATAGAGATTGCACTGGCTTGGATCCCTAGTCATTCTGGAATCGTTGGTAACGAAAATGCGGACTCGATTGCCAAGTCGGCTACTCGGAATGGGATCGAATCACGTCCATCTTGTTATCCCCGTGATTTGCGCTGT
Organism: Orthosia cruda; assembly: GCA_964057195.1. NCBI lineage: Eukaryota > Metazoa > Arthropoda > Insecta > Lepidoptera > Noctuidae > Orthosia > Orthosia cruda. The sequence goes on along the minus strand of OZ059836.1, from coordinate 15,483,904 downwards.
CTTGCTAAACCAGAGATGATGAAGAGCTGGAATACCCATTGGCAAAACTCACGTTTATTGAAGGGAAAATTTTATGGCTCTATTCAACCATATATTCCTTCTAAATGTTGGTTCAGCAAACTTAAATTTTCAAATAAATCAGCTACCTCCGTTATAATTCGACTCCGACTTGGGTTTGTTTGCACTCCTGTCTTTTTGGCCAAAATACACGTGAGAGACAATTCTTTGTGTGAATGCGGTCTAGCGGAAGGTACTCTGGAGCACTTATTTTTTTCCTGTTCTCGTTTAACTATTCCCCTTTACGACTTGCTTCCTGATAACATTCCCCGCCCAATTAACATCCCGTTTCTATTGACTTTAGTCCATACCCCCGCAGTAAAAATTCTTTATAGATTTATTAATAGTAACAAAATCCAACTGTAGCTAGTATTTCTATTTATGTATTATATACTTGAAGTTTTAACATTTATTTTGTGCTGTCCTATATGTTTTAACCAAAATTGTTTTGTCCCTTTTTAGCATGGTGAACAATGGAGGTCATCGCTACAAACACTGATCAATAGTTATATGACAGTATGCATAATTTCAAACCGACTATTTTCATCTACCTTGACATTGGCAAAATCATCGAATGTTCATCGATGGAGCTATAAACATAAAAATTGAATTGAATTGAATTGATTCGTTAAAGAATTTACTTGCGTCAAGTTTTACCCTGATTTCTCCACTTTTTAGTGGTAATTCCAATAAGTTGGCAACATTATAAATTTGAAATATCTTTGAATCTTTCCAAACATTTCAAACCAACGGATTTTTGGAATCGACTGACTGTCATTAAATTTTGATTCTATTCTTTTGATGAATAATTAGATTTATCTCTTTTGAGTGTTTCTCGTGCATTTAATAAGGATAAAACTTATGTTTATATTGACAGTGTTTGATTTCTAAGGATTGCTAGTGTAGCCTGTGATTTAGTGGAAGTATGGCCCAGTTCAATTACTTGAATGAAATAAATAGTTTGGCGACAATGGATGGGCCGATAACTCGAGGACCTCTGCAGCGTTGGGCTAAGAAGTCCAATAGTGAGAACATAAATCCATTGAGTACTTCTTTTAAGAACCATTCGAATATCAACTTGAGTGCTTGTAACCAGTCGATGCAGAAGTTGTCTATATCTGCGAACCAGAGTTGTAACAATAGCGTTCTCTCGAGTAATAAGACACCGACGCGCAATGACCATAAGAAGGGAAAGAAGACGCCGTCTAAGAACAAATCTCCAGGTAAAGTTGTGGTATTAAATACAAATTAAGACAGAACTCCTGTTTCAAAATCCGCATGTGTTATTTATAGAGTCATTTGGGCTCTTTGTGTTCGCTTTCGTAGTCTAGTAAATTCTCTAGTAGTTGTAGCAGCTAAAAAGCTTGTAGAGCATCCCTTGTCTTGTCTCAAATAGCTCTGCTTTTCCCTGCCTGTTTCATTAGAAAGTAAGCATAAAGTCTCGAAGGAAAAGTTATCCGTCTATACCTTGCAGGTCGCTCGACAACGCCGACTCCCAACAAAGCTGCGAAGACTCCAAACAAAGCTGACAGATTCATTCCATCCAGAAGTAATTCTAACTATGACTTGTGCCATTATATGGTAAGTTTTCTTTTATTATTTAAGGAGGTTTTATTGCTAAAGTCTGGATTGTTTGAGTAAGTATTAGAATAAACTAGAGATTTGTTGGAACTGGAAATGTTTTGTGTACATTTTATTGTTATTTTCAGATGTTGATGGAAGTAAAGTAAGACATATGTTTTGCACAACTAAATTGTTCTAACTTCACAGTTCATTCATATCTTAACATACAAAAAAATTCAATTTGCACTTTTCATTAAGTTTGCTTGATATAATGTCTGCCTTTTTCAAAGACCATACCCTATCTGAAAATTTTGCAAATAACGTCCTCATTACTTTTACACATTACTTTACTATCAAACATGTCTCTCATACCTTTGCGAAATAAGAACAAACCCTTGAAGTCAACTCAACAATACTCATACGCATTTTATACTAACAGTTGAGTCGTGACGAAGACAAAAATGAAGAAGCAGCGCCCCAAACAGCAGCTGGTGAAGCAATCGGTCGTGCCCTTGCAGACACTGAACCAGGAAGACTCCTTCAATACACATGCAAGGCACCGGCCGCTCCTGAAGGCTACCAGAATAGACTTAGGGTTGTGTATTCACAGGTATATCTGCTTGCTTGTACTTACATTATTCTGTTCACTAATAAGTTTTAATACAGTGTAAACTCCCAAAATAATCAGTTTATGAAGGTTTACTCTCCATTAACTGTATAGATTCCTCAAGCCATATTGAAATATTATTTTTGTATTTGTTGAGCAAGTAAGACTGCTCTAAATGACCAATGAGAAACTTATGAATAGGTGGGAACTTGAGTGGGAGTTTGCACTGTATTTTGATATACTGGGTGCTCACTGGTTTCATTAAAACTTGAAAATACTTTACAAACACTTACAGCTTCTATCTTGTCATTCCATTGGTGCAATAAGCGGTGTATTTCTTCTTCTGCCTTCTTTTGCTAAATACTGCCCATTACATTATCATCGCCATCCACAGCCTGACTTCGCCCACTGCTGGCTTTAGGTCTCTACTTGTACCAATCCCCATTCTCCTAACCTCATCCAGGATCTACCTGTTCATTATGTATTTGTTTAAAGATAAAATATTATAATTTTCGAAGATTTTGTAAGTCATAAAGAACTTTGTAGACCTATCCTGTGCTACTGCATAATATTTATTTTGTATCAAATTGCAGCATTTGTATGACTACTAATAGTACTAATATTAATATAATATTCCAGGCGAAAGTTCCATCATCAGTAAAGAATACAACAAGATACATTCCACAAGCTCCCGACAGAATTCTTGATGCTCCTGATATTTTGGATGACTACTGTAAGTTTACATCATGAAATATATGTATGTACTGTAATATATTTTATCCATGTAGCATTTGTTTCTGATGTTGCACTAACGCATTGTAAAAAGCCATGAAGAATAATATTCTTTACAAAAATCTTATTCTTTGTGGCTTTTTTATTGCATACATACTCTTAAAATCACCACCCCTCGGACCCCTCTGCTCTTTTAGCTCTGAGCATTGGTACAGAACTGCAATGCCGCCTTAAGTAGTGTTACAATTAACTCCATTTGCGATAACATTAAACGTTTAAATTAGCCCATTTTACAGCCGTTGAACCGATTTTGACATCTATTGCATTGTACAAAGTTTTAAATCAAGCTCGAAGTTGGGTTTCTGGAATTTCAATAGTTCTCAAATCATATGCATGAATGAATGAATTTATAAAGCGCTTATAAAGGTACCAGAAGAGGCCATATTAATTTGGTCAGTAGGAGATCTCATTTCTACGATTTACTTTATTCAGCTTACGATTTAGCAAGCAACATTTTCTTAATCTAACACCATATTTCTTTCACACAGACCTCAACCTAGTCGACTGGAGCTCATCAAACATCCTCGCGGTCGCTCTCGGTAATTCCGTATATCTGTGGAACGCTGGTTCAGGCCAGATAGAGCAGTTATGCACTCTGGAAGGTGCCGAGACTGTGTGCTCGGTACAATGGGTGCAGGGAGGTGGCTCGCATCTCGCTGTGGGGACCTCTGCGGCGACCGTTGAACTGTGGGATTGTGAGAAGATTAAGAGGTTGAGGGTAAGTAAACCATGCTGCATTTTTAGAGACGGGTTTACACAACCCAATAGAACACCGTATCACAGTATTATATATATACATTTATATTTTAATGTAGCATTTCACCACAGACTACCCCCTGTTTTATTCTAAGTTATTTAGGTCCATCCAAAGGTTGTATGGTAGATATTGCTGTCAGCGATAAGGCCGCCTTTGTAAATAAGTATTATTGTAAAAGAGATGTGTAACTTTTTGGTGTACAATAAAGTATATTCTATTCTGGCAGTGTTTGGAGACGTCAGCAATGCACTATTAAAAAGAATTGTGTCACGAAAACTAACAATTTCTGCCATCCTTGTAGTTCAAAACCATCCGCTCGTATAGCCTTAAAGTTTCTGAAAGTAACTAACTACAGCTATTTTCAGGGGCTTTCAGATTTGTCTTGTGTGAACCGCAATCACCTCAATCAATATTTTTAGTTTTTCTAATCAGTATAATCTTGTAGGTAATGGACGGGCACACCGGTCGCGTGGGCTCGCTCGCATGGAACATGTACGTGGTGAGCAGCGGCGCGCGCGACGGCAACATCGTGCACCACGACGTGCGCCAGCGGGACCACGCAGTCGCTACCATACATGCGCATACGCAGGAGGTACCAATTCATTAAGTCATCTTCATCATCAGCCTTCTTATATTCCAACTGCTGGAACACAGGCCTCCTCTCTGTGAGTGAGGAAATTTGCCATAATACACCACGCGGGCCCGGTGCGGATTGGTGGATGTCACATGTCTTCCAATTTTTGGTTCTAGGACATGCCAGTTTCCTCACGATGTTTTCCTTCTCCATTTTTAGAGCAGTGGTGATGAAATAATTTACTCAAAGTAATGCGCCTGCCTGGGTTCGAATTCGAACCCATGACCTATGATACGTAAGTCGGGGCCTTTACTTGGCCACCACTGCTCTCATTAATTAAGTGCTCCCAGAGTTTTTTTAATCAATTTATTTAAGTAACCAGCAGCAATATAGTATGGAAGCAATTACTGGCCTTTACGTACAAGTTAGTAAACAAAAACTTGAGGCCCTTTTGATGTTACCATGACACCCACTTCGCTGGGTATCCACCGCAAGCTTTGTTTCACGATTTTTTTCTGCAAACATTCATTTACGAGCTTGTAGCTTTGAGCTTCAGTTTTTTAGTTCACTTTTCATAAATCACAAATTCTTGAGCAAAGAATATTCGCAAAATTAATTCGTCAAGCGAATGCTCGCACTCAATATGATTCAGTTGATGTCACGCGAATTGCTTTTCTTTAGAAACTTTATTTAAATAAAATACTATGAAGCCGATATCAAACTCATTCTCTATTTTAATTACACAGATTTGCGGGTTGAAATGGTCCCCTGATGGTAAATGTCTTGCTTCGGGCGGCAACGACAATTTACTGAATATCTGGCCAATCGCACAAGGACAACATTACTCGCAAACACAGTACCTGTATTCATTCAAGTAAGTATTTTTATTTGTTTGAATAATTTATAATCTTACAAGCCTCATTTTTAGTAAGCAATACAAGTATTAAAACTCTTAGATATGCATTTCGTCACGTTGATCGATCTTGCTTAGTGAAAACTTAAAACCTCACTTCAAATTAATAAAAATTAATGGGTAAATGTGTCGCTAAGCCCAAAACTCGAAAAAGACTGGACCGACATTGATGAATTTTTGTGTGTGTTTAAGAGGTTCCCAGGATGGTTTATATTTATCATTGGACCCGCCGCTAGTTGGCGCTGCAATCGGGATCGGGCCCAGTTAGGACAACGTCGGTTCGTCCACTAGTTAAGGCCCTGACCAAAAATCAGCATGAGATTTGAGCATTCCTATTGGCCTAGCGGCACTGGTGCGCATGAATTACAGTAGTGAATACGCCCAGATTTTAGAATAACTTCTTTATAAAATCGAATATTGGTCTTTTGAAAAAAATAAATCTACCAAAATGTTCGTTATCAAATTGTCTATCCATTAGTGTTAGTACAAAAAATTATTAATGAACACTTTACGAGGAGATGCATGCTATCAATCATTATTTCTCATTTTTATGGTTTTGTTGGAAGGAGATTAGTGAAACATATACTACATTTAAAAAAAAAAGTATTCTACAATTTTGGAATCAATAATATGTAGAAATTTAATGTATATTTATTAGTTGATATTTCATTTTAAATAACGAGTAGATAGCTCCTAAAAACTGCACGAAAAACGGCTAGCGCGGCGTTTTGCTCGGGGTAGCGCCTTAACATTAAAACTTCAAAAGAATGTCCTCAAATTCTAATCATCACGCCGTAACTAGAGTATCATGAATACACCCTTACCAATCTTACTCGAAATTTCATAACTTTTGTTTTATCCGCTTCCAGTCAGCATTTAGCAGCAGTGAAAGGTCTCGCGTGGTGCCCGTGGAGCGCCGGCATCCTCGCCAGTGGCGGCGGTACGGCCGACAGAACTATACGCATCTGGAACATCAAGACTGGAGCCAATCTTAATACTGTTGATACTAAGTCACAGGTACGATTCTGTTTATAATTAATTATTTTTTCCTGCGGCCTTACTCACGTGTCTTATCCTATAGGAACCATGAATATTATGGAAATAAAACTTTCCTAAGGCATTCAGCAATAGCGCAGTACTGTGTATCAGTAAAAAAAAACGTAATCGGCTCAGTACTTTCGAATCCTCTTTCCTCTTTTCAACATTAGAATTTGATGATAGCAGTCATTTTTCGCCAGAAATCTTAACTTCTGAACGGATTTTCATCGCCCTATCATACGTAACATTTAGTCCTCGCCTACGAGTCCACCATGGGCAGACGACAAAATCTCCTGGTGGAAAACAGTCCTAAAACTAAAAGGCTAAATTACTTTTGCTTTTAACGTGACACTATTTCCATTTTGCAGGTGTGCTCAATCGCATGGAGCACCCACTACAAGGAGCTGATCTCCGGCCACGGCTACGCTAACAACCAGCTCGTGATCTGGAAGTACCCGGTCATGACGCGCGTGGCCGAGCTCAACGGTCACATGGCGCGAGTGTTGCATCTGGCGCTGTCGCCCGACGGCACCACTGTGCTGTCCGCCGGCGCTGATGAGACGCTGAGGTAGGTTCAACTGACTGCTTTGGTATGATGGTGTAAGCATGACGGCTAGTGGCCTAAACACCACGTCCAAACGCCTATTTTGCGTACGGGTGAGATACATAGGTCATTCGATCCACCCTAGCTCCTTAAGGAAAGCCAGAGGAGTCCAAGTTCTACTGACTATCTCATGGAGGATAGCTGGGGTTCCGAAAAACTATGTCTTGCATAAAGCTTAGGGGCAGATGAACTGCTGTCTAGTCCGCCTCCATGCCGGCTCTGCAGAGTGAACTTTGCTAATGGTAAACTGCAAGAAGAATCGCCTAGACTCGTAATAATGATGCGGAATGACCCCCATGCCTCGGTATAGTACATTTCGTGTCTCGCATAAAAAGTTGAGATTTTAACACGAGCGATGTAGCTAACTTACATGCGAGTGTTAAAATAAAGCGAGACACGAACGATTATTTTTCCACTACCTGATGAGCTTACTTAATTAAATGCAAATAAGTTCCAATAACAATTTATTAGAAATGTTCAGACTAAAAACCACAGACTATATACACACAATCAACGCGCGCTTTTTCGAGAGGTAACAGGTTCAGTATCATTCTGCCGGATGGGGCGGTGGAAAAAGCGCGGGCGTAGCGGCAGAATCCGTCTACCAACAGTAGCCTATTCAGTTACGTACTTTTGTTTTTTAAATTACAAATTGTTTCACTCGTACTGGGCCGCCAAAAAGAGAAAAAATTACGTTGTTGTTACATTATGATATCAAAACTCCAGTCATTTCGTTGCTGTTATTATGTAATTTTGTTATTTTTATTTTATAATCTTGTGTCTAAATGTTCATATTTCGAAACGAATTTCTTAGGCAATGTGTTACATAATAGACAAGATAGTGGAAAAAGCAAGTTACGGTGTTGATCTGCCGATCTATTGTGTTAATATCACACCAACGTAAGCTATCATTCCACCTAATGCTAGGAAAAGACATCATGGTGAGATGTCTACGGAAAAGACATCATGGTGAGATGTCTACGGAAAAGACATCATGGTGAGATGTCTACGGAAAAGGCATCATGGTGAGATGTCTACGGAAAAGACATCATGGTGAGATGTCTACGGAAAAGACATCATGGTGAGATTGTCTACGGAAAAAACGACCTCTCTCCAGTTAGACATCGAAGTATGGGAGTAAGGGAAGATATACTGTAGCTGTACCTGTATAGGTGTAGTATATGCTCTGATTGGGCGCTGTGACCAAAAGCAGCAGTAAAAAACATCCCCATTTAGGATAGGATGTAACTTTGTGTCATGTCCTAGAACTAAACATTCGAAGACATGTGATATCCACCAACACGGACTGGGCCCGCATGTTGGATTACAGCCCATTAACTCTCACAGAGAGGATGCCTGTGTCCCAGCATTGGGAACATTAAAAGGCTGATGATGATGATGGATCTATAAATTGTATATGGGACTCCCTGTAATCTTTAGTGTTGTGCGTCAGTCAATTAGAATATTAATTCAAACTGTTTTTTTTACAGGCTGTGGAAATGCTTCATGTTGGACCCATCAAAGAAGAAAGAGCCAACCGATTCGAAGGCAGCTAAATCCTTACTCAATATGAACTCCTTGATAAGATAACTCGAGTTCACGAGTACAAACTGTATTTAATTGAATTGACTGACATTGTGATCTTACAATAAATTAGTTTAATTACAACTATGTTGTAGGTGTTATGTTGACGTTTTTATAAAATTTTCGTATCCTAGTGATTTTTTTACTATACCTGCATTACTATGCATTGCATGCTTATTAACTTAATAATATTGAAAAGTATTTTATAATGAACTTATTCTTGATATTTTAACGAATAACACTTTTAATGACTCGCGGTATTGGGAACTGTACTTTTTCATACGAAGTACAATTTCCAATTTGTACTTTGTTAATCGTATTTGGTTTTTGACAAATCAAGAGAAGTTGAGGTCGTAAAATGCGGTGTCGACTTTTACTACTTATTTCAACTATCGTTCTAGATTCATTTTTCTTTTCTCTCTACTCTAATTAACTATATCTCATTTCATTATTTATAATATACCATTTCATTGCCTCGGCTTCCTTGTTTTAAAGGACTGTACAACTACTTATGGTTTAACTACCAGTACTATTTGTAAGACTTTAAGTATGTGTTAAGATGTTTTGTAATGTTTACACGATAAGAAAATAAAGATTTACATTCCCATACATGTGTTTAATTGAAACAGTACCTGAGCTCTGCTCGGGTATTTTTTTTTCTAATAGCCTAGCCAGATCGATTTTTCGCCCCCCATAACCCCTATATTTCCACGAACGGACCAAATGGGAGTCTTTAAGTGCGGAAAAGGGAGTCCCTACCACTACCCCTATATTGCAAATTAATTTATTTTACAGTACATAAAATACAAGGGACGACCCTCGATAAAGCAGTAATCGTAATATGTTAACTAGTCTGCAAATACCCCCGTCTTACAACACAAGGGAAAATCGGGATAGATCATCCCGCCTTAAAATGCTCTCTTCTAGTCCGTATGCTATGTCGATAAAAATCTACCAAATTGCCGTAAATGAAACGAATATAAAGAAAAAAATTCGCTTTAAAGGACATATAGGTGCAAGTTGAGCAGGTGGTCAGGCGTGAAGTACCGTCGCACTTTTGCAAGAATCCCCAACTTTTTGAAGCCAACTGAGCTTTCGCCTCACAGAACGTAAAAAACGCCTTCTACAGTTTCGTCTCAATGAATGAACCGATTGAGGAATTTCGAATTGAGGAAAAGATGGAGCCGGGTGGAATTGGCTCTTTTTAACGGAAAAAAGATACGCCTGGGTCTTATTAGCATTGAAACTGACCATTGGCATCACCCCATTCGGAGACCGCCTCCAAGGACAGGTTCAAGCGTTCAACCATGACCTCCCGGAGAGACCGAACCTAAGGTCCGGTATCTTTCAACAGTGTTGTCTGCGTACCCAATGGTGCCGGGTTTTAGCAGATCATTAATGTGCAGCTAGAATAATGTTGCCGAGAGCCCTGAGGGACTCCGGCCGACTGATCGGACGAGCAGCCATTGGTAACCAGTCGGCGCACAGGTTTTAAAAACAATTGCTGGTATCCAGTGGCGTAGCGTGCCTTGGCGGGGCCCCGTACAAACATTTGTTTGGCAAAATAGATACGGCGGTAGCTACGCCCCTGCTGGTATCCCGTCTGGGCCACTCGCTTTATTCACATCAAGGCTAGGACGTCCTTTTGATGGATGCGAATGTCCGACATACTCGTCCCACTAGATAACTTGATAGAGATAGATAGAAAATAGATAACTGAAATGTTAAAAAGGAAAATATTAAGCGCTATTCCTGTCTCCTAGACACTGACTGTATCTAGAATGTTGCTGTGCCCGACAGGGTCAATAATTGTTTCTGTTACTTATATTTACCACCTATATGTACAATACGGATGCAATAATTTGAATTTGATCGACCTGCTGCTATAGATTGTCGACGACCTCTTGGAACTGACCTCCGTTATTAAAGTTATTTTTCGCTTTAATATTTTGTTTTGGAAGTCGGTTTGATTTTTTTGTTAAAATGTTTTTTATATATCTCTTTTTAGTTTTGGTAGCCTCCAATTACCATGAAAATCATTTATAGCCAAAGAACATTTTTATATCGGAGTTCCAGTGCCTAACTTCCGGCTTCATCATCAGATCAGTTCGATGGTAGCATTTTCATCAGTAGACACCATTTGTTTATAAGTATTTGCTTCATCATAGTCGGTTAACTATTCTAGGCGTTAAGGAGTTGCAGTGGCCATCTGTGATTTTCTTCAGTTCCACTTCACCAAATGACACTTTCTGAGTGCAAATGATTGCATTATTGATGAAAATACCAAGATCGCTATATGTATGGCTAATATATTTGAGGGCTTTGAGGAGTCCCAGTACCAGGATCCCATCATCAGATTCTAACATGGTGACCATGGGATCACTTGACGAAGATCCTTTCAAACAAAAGAAGAAGTTTCCAAATCGGTCCAGGCGTCTGAGTAATCGGGTAACATACATAAAAAAAAGATGCCGACGAATTGAGAACCTCCCCCTTTTTTTGAAGTCTGCTAAAAAAGTGGAATAATTGAGAACCGTCTCCCTTTTTTTGCTTGTAAAAAGGTATATTAGGTAAGTATTTTCAAAATAAAACGATTTATTCATGGTAGTGTAAAAAGGTTTTATTATCTAATTTATAAACATTGCAACAATGTGGAATGTAAAAGAATGCACAAAAAAAAATAAAAAGAGTAAAATATAAAATAAGTGCAATAAAAACGTGCCTAAATAATAAAATATAATATGCTTTTAGTAAAATGTGATGTTTTACGAAACTGTTTACAACTTAAAGTGGAAGCATTGGTGACTAGAACTAAAAAAATAAAATTTTGGAGAACACAAATTGCTCTGAACCAGCTACGCACTACTTATATTGCAAGTTAATACTGATTAATATAGCGTCAGTTCACAACACATTAGAGATCGAATTATCTCGACTTGAAGATAATGTATGACACAAAGTCTTGAACATACTTTTTGAGATTTCATTTTCTCTTGGACTAAACTAAGGAATGAAAGATTTAACGATTATTTCATACATATTTCATGAAGCCTCTTAACAGACGACAGACTTATACAGCTAAGTGCGTTTTTGTAGATTTTGCACGTCATAATATATTTTCCATACGATTCGAATTATTATATTTGTTCACGACTTTTATGTATGAAAGAGGCCTTTGCTCTTTGCATTGGAACAATAATAATTTGATATTAATAGTGTCTAGAAAATATGGGAGGCCACGCCAGCAGTGGGGCATGAATAAAAAGGTTAATAAAAAAAAGTTGCACATGTTGAAAGAGAGAGGCCTTCGCCTAGCAGTGGGACATAACTGTTTAATTAGATAGACAAATAGATAGTTGTTTGAAGTATTGTCTGTCGTCTGTTTTAGCCCTTATAAACTTTAGAAATGCATGATTTACCCCGAGTTTCTCAGCTCAAAATTATCGCAGAATTAATGTGACAAATTGTCAAGCACGCGTTATCTACTGTGAAAGAATTTTCAACAGCCAATCACAGCAGATAACGCGTGCTTGACAATTTGTCACATTAAATCTGCGATAATTTTGAGCTGAGAAACTCGGGGTTACTATAGTTGCCGGCACATAACTTGGCAAGTGTCGTTATATGCGAATAAATCGTTGTATAGGTGTCTTTGGTTACCAAGCGGGACGCGGGGAACGTTTAGCACCGTTCCGAGCGCGCGATTGGTTGGTCAGTTGACACAAGGATCGACTGACCAATCGCGTCACGTCTACATACCGTTCGCTCTATATGGTGGTTGGCTATGGTATGGTAACTTAACCCCACTACGACAAAGCCTTGCCAAGTTACATGCCGGGGACTGTAATACCGTTCCCAAAGAAAAATATAAGTATTAATAGTGAGTAGCCAGGTTCACATAAATGCAAAAAAGGAACTGAAGAAGCCGTTATTACAACCTATATCTATCGAACAACCGGTTCGCTTACTAAACTAAATTCATTGTACTTGACATTCAACACTCATTCACTGATTTATTATATAACTTTGATTCGATTTGTTTCGACATCCTAGCTGCTAATATCGATTCTAAGATTGTGTAAAGGTTTGCTGCCATTTTGTATTATTATTAGATACCATGGAACACTTGACTTCATAATTTATGTAGTACATTTTTTGAGTAACGATTATTTATTTCCATAAAATGGAATATATTTTTAAAATAGACATACTATTCTATATTAAAATGGGGTTTTCACACATATCTATTGTCTAATTATTATTATTAGGCGAGGGGGCTCTTTACAATTCATCTCACTAACAAAACAGCATTCATTGCCAACATCTCATAATTTAGAAAAACACGCTCATAATAATTTAACGAGAACACATTAGTAGTCTGATTCACAAATTTCCATTAAAAAATAACTGTTAACAATCGTCTTCACATTTTCCAAATGTTCAACACACTTTCTCTAAGCTCTTGAGATTATTATCAATATAAGTATACAATGTAAGTACACTTAAGCTATTCTTATACATCTAGCTAAATGGCTCATTTATTGTGCTTACACAAAATAAAGGATTAACAATGTTTAAAAAAATATTGGAGTAACTGAGATTCCTCTTCATTATGACTACTTATTATGTTAGGGTCGATTAAGTACTAACAATTACGAATCTAGGCCTAATATCTAACACGAATTAATAACAAAAACGACGGTCAGTCGTGACAAAAAATATTAAAAAAAAAACTTTGAAAACGGGTCCATTACACATACGGTTATTCGGGAAGAGGGTAGTTTACTGAAAATTTGTTTTTTGTTCGTCAGGTAGATTAATAAATAATATTGGTAATTTTTTTCTTTGGACACGTAAACAAAGTGACGACGATATAATGCGTTGAAATATCGTGAAACGAAAACACGTGTCCACCTGTTCTATAAAAGCTAATTTTGACAATAGAATATAATTTTGTATATTTTACTTTGATGTGTGAGAAGTTTGGCTGGAGTGAGCAAAACCTTTGAAGTTAAAGTTGGCGTTCATCAAGGTTCTGCGTTGAGTCCACTGCTCTTCAATCTGATAATGGCAATAGTCCATTAGCAGTAATAGCCAATATTATTTCATAATCTCATTGACAGACTAAATAGAATTATCATTTTTCTATCAAAAATCCCTATTGTAACGTTATTAATTACGTATACTGCATTAATTAGACACCTTCCTAAGGTAATATTATGAGGAGTACCCAATTAATGCAGGGCTTTAACATTAAGTACCTACAGTTACTGTATAACAAACCTATACACTTAAAAATACATTGTAACAGGTTGAGGCAATCTATAAAAATATTCGTGATGCCATATACAAAGGCGGACTAAGAAAAATCATATGACCGACGCGCGGCTGTGTGTGTCGTGCGAGCTACTGACTGCTGACATAGCAACAGTGCTGGATATAGGCTCAGCCCCACGCACCAACTGTTCGTGACTACTGGTTAAGGCACCACCATATCGAAAACTCCTTCGTAGACTCGATCGGATACTCTTTGCTGAATCGCTTTTACGAACGAATGATCTACGGAGGTAATCTCTTGTCAGTGATAAAGAATTCCGTGATGTGGAAGATCTTGGTCGGGTTGTTCTAGAGTCGGTTTCGTCTGTGATGGTTATAGAGGGTGTGGTGAAAACGCCGCTGTAATCGGGTGGTTGTGACTCGAGGGAAACAAGGGTGTCTCGTTCAACTGTTTCGCTGACTGTGATTGGGAGCTGTGTTGTGTCTTCGGCCGGTGATTGCTCTGGACGTGTGGTTGTGATTCTGTAATGTAACGGTAATGCATAATTAGAATAATATTAAAATAATTTATTTGGCATAAAAACTAATGGTTATGAAACTCTTGTGCCCGTGGTAGGTAATGAGAACCTGTATTACAGGTCACCAGAATTCCATACCCCAACACTGGAAACACATTATTTTATTGTGATACCAATAAAATCAAGGCATGCAAGCATAAAAAAATACAACAAGTAAATTATGTCAATATTAAAATTAAATCCGAGCAAAAAAATAAAAAAAACAAAGTAACATTACGGAACAAAAATAGTAGATGTGATATGATGTAGGTCAGGGATGGCGAACCTATGGCACGCGTGCTTGTGGTGGCACACGAAGAAATATTTTGGGCACGCTAAATTGAGGTTATTTAGCATATAGGTAATTTGCAACAGCAGAAATAACACCAACTCCTACTTTTATTTAAATACAACATATTCATCAAACATCAACAACGGATTGCTGTAAGAATTTCTGGGTGCAAATAAAGAATTGATTAGTTCCTAGCATTTAGAGTTTTATTTTTTGTCAATTAAGACTATGTCAAAATACTTTGGTGGCACTTCATTGTCACATAAAAACAACAAATAATTTAAATGGCACGTTTTCTAATAAAGGTTCGCTATCCCTGGTGTAGGTAGAGTGTGTAAGTGTATGAGTGTGATGTATGAAAGGTGTGCCTATGGGTTTAAAAATTATAGATGAAAAAGAAGTTAGAAAGCTTGGACAGCAGGACTTTCATTTAACACTTTTCTAATCTTCATTAGACTATTAATAAAAATTAAAATCATTATTAGATTGCAATCATCCGGCAATTAAAGTAGCATGTTCGAGCACACTTTATTTAGTACGATTACAGTGCCTTAGGAAAGAATTAGCCTCCCACGAATTGACAGCCATAATGCTAAACTAATAGCAGCCAGAATACCTCGAGATTGTTGTGCAATTTGTAAAAATGTCTCCAATGGAGCTGAGTGGTTGATACAAAGACGTATATCACGGGAAACCCCTCCTCTTTTTATTCACTTAGTCTCTATGCTGTAGTGAAGAATGAACATACCTTCTAAGCGTCCTGAAGCTCCTCCGTATAGTGTTCAGCAGCCGCGCCCCCGTAGCGGTGGAGTACGACGGTGGTGGCGTGTACTTAGGTGGAGGGTCGGGGGGCGCGGGCGCAGGGGCTGCTGGCGCGGCCGGCAGGCGACCCAGGGGCTCGTTCTGGACTCCCATACGGGGGCGGTAGAGGTTTTGAATTCGCTGGAAGCATGGAATTGTAGGTATATAGTAACGTGTTAGATATGACAATGACATAAATAGGGCTAACATATACGTAGATTCGACTAAAGTTTAATTCTTTAATAGAAAGATAATTAAAAAAAAGTTAAACTAATAAAAAAAATGTCAAATTGCCATTTTTATTCTTCAGATTAAAAGTTATATGACGATTTAAAAATCAGCCCTAACAAAAATATAAAAACGATCTAACATCCATTCAAGAATCTTTTGGCACGTGGCTAACTCAGAGCTAATGCCGCCATCATGTTTTTCAATACAATTTAGGGTAGGCGCTGTATTAAAAAAAAAACAATGATTAAAAATAGCGCATCCCCTTTCAGTGACATTGAAACCCAACAGATCCTTTTAGCATTGTATATGACTAAGTGTAATAAATGTGTTTAACATATTTTGAATATGTCTATTAAGGAGTTAAAGTTACCGATTTCGGTTAGAATATTATTTTCTATTTTACCCTCTGAAAATCCAATGTTAAACCAGGCATCGTTGAAGTCCGTAATTGCCTACTTGTTACGATGACCAAATTCAGTCGAAAGGTTTCCAAAGCACACCCTTTTAAGTACCAGAAATAACCCCTTCATCAACGTTACAATTTTTTATTTATATTGTCCATATCTACTGCATAATATTATGTAGAACACGTAATAATAAATCACAAGCACTCATAGGTCAAATCTACTTCAAAATAAGTCCAACACTAGAACCTAATTTTCTAACCGTAGAACCAATCTAAAGCAAATTCTCTAATTTACTCAGCAAATTATCAAATACCGTACTCTGTTATCTGTTACCGAACTAAGACTAAATCAAATATTCTTCGCGACCTTGTATGAGTTCAGATTTCATAATGCTATGTCATAGTCGTGAAATCTAATGATTTGCTAGTGACATAATCAAATCACGAATATACTAAGTACTTTGTTAGAATGGCAACTATTTTTATTTCAACTAGTTTTTTGCCGCGGCTTCGCTCGCTTGTTCTATTGCTCTGGAACCTCATTTTCCCAGGATAGAAAATTGTCAACGGCACGAAGTGATACAGTGTAGCTCTCAGTGTAATCTGATTAGTTTGACGTATTTCCAGGGATTATCCTTTACAATCTTTATTATTTTTAGTTTAGAGTAAACATTGCGTAAAGATTTCATCAGAAAGTCGTCCATCAATTAATATACTTTGACTTTATTGCACATATGATGTCATATTATTATTTTTGTCATATTGCAGGGCAAAGGCCTCCTATAATTTCCGCCCGTTTCACGTGATTTTATGTCATGTTTATTGCATAATATAAATAAGTCGGTTCAGTCTCTTTTCAGGCCTATCATGATACTAACATTTTTATATCGTCAAGTAAAATATTATCCATTTGTATATTTTTGGACCAAAAAAGCATATCTACTGACTAAAACGTGTTACCATTTCATCATAAAAATAAGATGTTACAAAACGTTGTCTCTACTTGATAAATATGTGTTAATAAATTTATATAAATGACCAAGGATGAGTGGCAAATAGTGGTTATACCTATTATAGGTATAATACGTAGACTTCTGCCTAAACCTTTGGGGAACAATAACATCTTATTAATAACACTAATATTATGAAGGCGAATGTTTGTGAGTGTGTGTGTGTTTGTATGTTTGTTACTTCTTCACGCTCAAACGGCTGGACGTATCTGGATGAAATTTGACACAGAGATTGATTCGAGTCAAGAATAACATAAAGGATACTTTTTATCCCAGGAATATGTTCCCTCGGGAATATTTCCGACAGTCACGCGGGCGAAGCCGCTGGCACAAGCTAGTAATATTATAAATGCGAAAGTATGGATGGATGTATGTTTGTTACTCAATCACGCCAGAACGGATGAACGGATCTGGATGAAATTTGGCACAGGGATAAGATTATAGTCTGGAATAGCACATAGGCTTATTTTTCATCCCGGTATAATGTTTCATTGGAATAAGATAATACTTACCACGCGGGCGAAGCCGCTGGCAGAAGCTAGTAACTAAAACATAAACTTACGCCTTAATGTTAGTAAGGGTCGGTTTCTGAATTCTGAATTGAGCTTATTTGCTGATAAGAATGTGTCAAACCCTACATGAATGCCAAAGTCTAACAGGTTTTCAGGTTTTTTTCGTGGCAACGCTATATTTAATATTAAATAAAAATAGAAACCGTGCCGACGTAACTAGCGTTTTTCGTCTGATTATGCTGATTATTTTTATAAGTATTTCGATCGCGTTTGGTTCCGTTCCACGGCTATAGATGGTGTTAGCAGCGACTTTCAATTAAAAGTGTTTTCTCGATTCATGACATTTTTTTTCTTTAAATACACAGTGACGATTTGTTTTATAGTATTTTTTTGCAAGTTTTTAGTTTCGTTATACCAAAATGTAATGCAATACAAATTAAAAAAATCGAGTGGCATGCCTCAGAAATTTAAAACCACGCCATCTATTGGAATCAATTTTAAATGATCCGTTCAAATAATTTTTGAAATGTCAATTAAGAGCCCAATATTTCATAATTTTGTGCTTAGGAGAGTTAGAGAAAGAACATACAATTTTTATGATCAATTCTAGAAAATGATAATTTTACACACAATTCAATATCGAAGCGATGCATATCGCGCCATCTAGTGACATTTATTTGAACCAAATTTTCTTTGATAGCACTCGTACTCCGTGCTCAGGTCATCTAGGGTCCAAGTAAACCGATATTTAGGTCACTTTAGGAAATGGGCCTTCAGTCTGACCAGCACCCTAATAGGAATGATGACAAAAAAAATTGCATTTAGTCAGTCAGTTAGATAACCTAACAATATTGGACACGTTTTTATTTGCCACGTAAACAAAAAATTACGACGATACAGTGCGTTGAAAAATCGTGTGAACTCACGCCATGCTACACTTTGTACTGACAAGTGACATCACAAGCCTACACTCCTGAACTTTGACGCACTTTATCTTTGCCAATTTTTATGTATATGATAGATAAATACATGTCTAATATGATTTGATAATATCACTATCATTTTTCTACCGAGGAAACATCCCTTTGCGTATCTGTTTTAATGGCACAAATCACACTCCTCATTCATTTTGGTAACTCAACAATATTCATTGCGTGTTTTACGCTGCCGAGTAGACGGATTTTGGAACACATTTAACAATTAATGCAAGGGAAACACTCCGTACCCTACTCTTTGAACTAACACAATTAGGGTTCACACCACACTCGCACTGGGTGTTTGAAGGATCAATAATTCAGACTAGTTTGACAAATACTCGACTTAAAATTCTTAATTCAAAACTCGGCGGGAAAAAGTACACACACAAAACAAAGAAACAAAATGTCTTACCAGTTCTTCAAAACAATCGTTCGTCCCATAATCCTTGTAGCATTAACAATAAACATTATGTAACAGTTGAACATCGAGACATAATATATAATGCCTTATATACTAATCAGCTGCCCTGTATATAAACAGCTTGCTAATTTGTTGAGCTGTCGCTTCTAATCTAATTGTTTAGAGTCGCTAACAAGCTATGTTGTCATAACACTTTTGATTTCTATTGACTCGTGTAGATGGACGCAGTTTAGAAGCATAAATCAGCCTATTATAGATTACACATATAATAGGAAAATACTATTAGGTTCGAACCCAAACAGGCGCATTATTTTGTATAATTTATTTCAACACCACCGTTCTCAAAACGGTGAAGGAAAACATCGTAAGGAAACCGGCATGTCGTAGGACCAAAAATTCGAAGACATATGACATCCACCAACCCGCACTGGGCCCGCGTGGTGGATTATGATCCATTCCCTCTCACAGATAAGATGCATGTGTCCCAGCAGTGTATGGATTCGAATCACAGAAATAAATCTAACTAGATAAAGCAAGTCCCTCCATCTGTATGAAAAAAAAGCGTGCCATTTTTTCACACGCAATTTAAAAACATATTTACTTAGCATTGAAAGAAAACATTTCCGATGCCTCGGTCAACTTTTTCTATACTTACAGTCTTTATAGGTCAATATGGTATAATTATACATTTTTCTAGATATCGGTGGATTTCCAGTGCCAATAAGGCTAAATGAAAAACTCAAATTACGATCATTGCTTTTATTTTTTTTGCTTTTATTAATCGGTTTTATGTATTTTTAGGACCTTTTCTGTATAATAGACTCAACAAGTTACTCGATGTTTATAGCTTAACATATAAAAAATGTTGCTTTACCTTAACAGATTATTTAGGAACACTCAATTACAAAGACACAGAAAAACTTCTAGAAATTGTTGTTTGATTATGAAATACCTCATATCTACTTGTACATACTTAAATTATTTACTTTTTACTTATTTTTTAAATTTTGATTCTTTTTTGTGTTTTGTACAAATTTATGTATTTTTGTGTTTGTTAATAGGCTAATTTTATTTAATAATTTTATTGACCCAATTATTGCTTTATGTTAAGTGATGGCCTGAAACACAGGTTTGAAAGAACCTATATCAGGCAGGTCCCTACCAAACATAGAAATTCTTGTATATAATCTTGCAGTTGTAATATAGCTATTTATGCAACTGTTACGTTATGGACGGTCTTTTAATACGAGTGCCATTTTTCGGTACAAGCGTAGCGCGTACCAAAATAGGTGGGCACGAGTTATTAAAAGACCAATAACGTACAGTTGCATACAAGATTTTATCTACGAAGGAAGGAATAAAATACAGATATAGACAAATAAGTATTTTAGGAAGTGTGTTTTCATTGAAAATTGTGAATTTCATTTCTCATATACATGTCTTGATTTTTCTGGTAGTAAGATATTTGTAGCCGCAACTGACTTATTTGTTATATCTGGTGGTGTATTTTCAATATCACTTAATGTTGAAGACACTTTTAATAAAATTTGGAATAAAATTTCACTCAGAAATTTTTTCCCGCGTCCACTGTTTATTGTATTTTTTTATTTAGTCTTTATTAGGTATAAGGCAAAGATCTTGTAGCCGCAACAGCCAAATAGTATACGATACTTTTGTTCTAAACTTGTTCCATTTTTAAAAACATCATTTAAATTGTCTCGATTTCGAAGTAATATTATAGGCCACCTGGCTGTATGTTCAGAATGTCTTTACTTGTGTTTTAGAATTTATGACGATTCGCATAATGCAACCCGATGTCGTTATGAGTATCATAATGAAACCGCTGTCAATTTTATAATTCGAATACAACGAAACCGAAGTAGATAAAAATATTTTTGTTATAGTTTACATATAAGCACTATTTATAACATTGTTTTAGAAATAATACTACTGCATCTAATGTACATTTTTGTGAACGTATTTACTTTTAATAAATTATTCTTATTTATTCTTATTGATTGTGATTTTACTCCGTTTTTGACACGCGAAGTACATACAATCGCGTCACCTAGTTAGTTTTGTATCTGTGGTTCGAACCCAATAGTATTTTAATAGGTTATGTGTGTAATCTCAGATGACGGATACACTTCAAACAAGTTTGATTTCTAATATAGAGATGCAACTTACTCATACTGTACCAAACTATTTTATACTGCCCGTCCTTCCTACTTTCTTGAACTTACCAAAACTTCAGTCTACTAATCTTACAAGCCTATTGTAAGATGGTCGAGGGTCGGCTTTTAGTCTAACCGGATTCAGCTTAGTATCAGTGTTTTACATGGAGCGACTGCCTATCTGACCTCCACAACCCAGTAACTGGGTAAGACGGTACCCCTAGGCTAGACTGGTGTCAGATCTCAAGCTTCTGACTAACCGTAACGACTGTCAAAGATCTTCAAATGACAGCCGGGAACAACGGCTTAACGTGTTTTCCGAGACACGGGGGAAATTCAGTATGTTGAATTGGTCACACATCCACGGACCGACCTCGTCAAGCGTTGCTTAACTTTGATGATCGACCCGTGCGGCTGTTATTATTTACCCACGAGCTCCTCTCACGGATCAGTGAGTCAACTATGAAACCAAAATAACAACAATGAATCATACAAAAATATGGCCATTTTAAAAATCAATGCTTTCTTCTTCCTAGCTACAAAGAATCGTATAAAAATTTAGGTAATGTTTGTGACTTACATCAAGAATATCAGGAGGTCCCTTGTTCATGTAACGCCAGGTTTGTATGAACGCGGCAACAGGCACTAACAGCAACGCTCCTTGCTGTAGAAATACGGCCACTTGACGACACCATACTGGCCAGTAACTGGGAAAAAAAATTTTTGTGTTAGTTTCAAGCAGCTTCATAGAATCCACAGACTCAGTGCTTAGTATAAAAAAGTCGTGTGGCACTCGGGGACTGCCGCGGTAAAGCTATTGCATAGCATTTATTCTAGATCCAGTCCTGGAAAATGCGTCAAAAAAATTAAAAACGTTAAAAACTCGAAAACGTAGCGAGCCAAACCCGCATTTATTTACGATTAATAAAACTCTAAAAAACAAAACAAAAATACCCTTATTCACATTGAAATAAGGTCGCTTTTCTTTGACAAGCAAAAGTGACCCTTATTCTCATTAGCATAAGGTCCACATTGATCACCATTGTCACAGAAACAGCTCAGAGAGACCGATAAAAGGCAAAAAAAATTACGATCAACAAAAATTTTAAAACCCTCATATCTCAGAAACGGTTGGAGTTAGCGCATTTCTGACAAAAAATTTGCCCCCCTGCCCGCCGCTACTTCATCCAGGAGAACAAGATAGGATTTACCCCCCCCCTTAACCGTTTACCTCCCCCCTCAAAAAAAATTTTCGTTCTAAAAATACCAACACGGAAATCGAAAACACGTGCAACAAACCTCCCCCCCCTGCCCCTCACCACTCAGATTCCACAGAATTCAAAAACCTTATTAAAAACAAAACAAAAATACCCTTATTCACATTGAAATAAGGTCGCTTTTCTTTGACAAGCAAAAGTGACCCTTATTCTCATTAGCATAAGGTCCACATTGATCACCATTGGAGCGTGAGGTTTTTTCGTTACGGAATTTCTGGATTCGGTCCCCGCGCTCAAGGCCCGCGATAGAAGCTATGCAATAGCTTAAAAACTGGCCATGTGCGAGTCGGACTCGCGCACGAAGGGTTCCGTACCATTATCGCAAATAATATCACGTTTGTTGTATGGGAGCCCCACTTAAATATTTATTTTATTCTACTACTATTTTTATTTATTGTTATAGCGGCAACAGAAATACATCATCTGTGAAAATTTCAACTGTCTAGCTATAATCACGGTTCATGAGATACAGCCTGGTGACAGACGGACAGACAGACAGACGGATCTTGGAGTCTTAGTAATATGGTCCCGTTTTTACCCTTTTGTGTACGAAACCCTAAAAAATTAGTGAAAGAAATTCAACTTTAAATTAAGCTCGCCTTTGTACATGAACTTTATTTTCACTTTTTTATATGTAGTTGTTCAATAAATAATTAAGAATTATTGATAAATTGAACAAAACGAGGGGCAGGATAAGGATTTTTGGTAAAGGAATGTAGACAGACGGAAATCATCTTCTCGTACAGTGTGTGGTTGTTTTTATGTCGGCTTAGTTTTGTGCCAAACATCGTAAAATGTTTGATTAATGTTAAGTTATATGCTAGCTTACCCAGCAGGTTTCCTCCAACTGTACATCTGTTTCTGTTGGCCCACTCGGAAATCCATGACGCAAATAGCCTGAAACATGATTTCATAAAAATTACAATCCAATTCCATAAAGTCGTACGTGGTTTACCAAAGTCCTTTCTTTGCTGGTAGCACCGTTCCAAGTAAAAACTACGCGAATAAAACAAATCGATGACAATAGGGTAGTTTACTGAAAATTAGTTTTTAGTCCGTCAGGTAGATTAATAAAAAATATTGGACTCGTATTTTTCTTTTGACACGTAAACATTAAAGTGACGACGATATAATATGCGTTGGCATATCGTGAAACGTCACGCCGCTAGTACACTTTATACCATAGATTTAGATTATTTTTGATGCTTTATACTGCCTTAGTGACGTCACAAGCCCACACTCCTGAACTTTGATGAGCTTTAACTTTGTATTTTTTTATTGATTTGGTAAAGCAAAAAATACGTGTCCAATATTATTTAATAATCTCACTGACGGACTTAATATAATTATCATTATTCTACCTAGGAAACATCTCTATTCATCGTTCGTTACTTCGCAGTCCATGACTTACGCTTCGAGTTTAATTACACACAACAACACAGGTATCACCACGGTCGAGGTGAAGCTTAGCAAAGCTGCTAAGGTCACCGATAGCCTGCTTCGCGAAGAGAAATATTCCATCTTTTATGATCAACCGTACGGTTTTACCAAAGGGCTTTGCACAAATGTCGCCGGTGTCAACCTAATAAAGTACATCTTTAACGCCTGGGAGGAAGCACAAGACGCCATTGGAATCTTATGCGACCTCTCGATGGCCTTCGATTGCGTTAACCATGAGACACTATTGTTGAAACTCGAGCACTATGGAATTAAGACATAAAGCCCTTGAGTTACTTAGATCGTATTTAAAAGCCAGACAAGTTAAAGTTCAGGTAAACGGCGTAAAGTCGATAGGGTCTGAAATGGCAATGGGTGTTCCTCAAGGCTCTATATGGGGGCCGTTCCTTTTTTAAGTTTATATTTACGATTTACCCCAATAAAATATACAAAATCAACCGAAGATGGTGTTGTTTACTGATGACACTTCATTGATATTTAAAATAGATCGGCGGTCACAAAATCTTGATGATGTGAATAACTCTATTCATCAGGTCCAAAATTGGTTCACGGCAAACAATTTAGTACTAAATAAAAAAAACAAATGTATTAGATCCACATTGCCGAATGTTAGAAGTACCGAATGCGACATCATATTGAATGGCGAAAAGCTGGACTTTGTAAATCAAACAGTTTTCCTGGGAATCACTCTAGACGACAAATCGCAATGGGGTCCTCACATAATATCTCTTGCGGGTCGGCTAAGCTCAGCCGCTTATGCTGTTAGAAAGATAAGACAGTTAACAAATGTAGAAACCGCGCGTTTGGTCTATTTTAGTTACTTTCACAGCATTATGTCATACGGTATTTTAGTGTGGGGTCGAGCGGCTGACATTGAATCCATATTTATATTGCAAAAGAGAGATCTGTCAGAGCCATATATAAGTTAAGTCACCGAGAAGAAAACGATTAATATTATGACAGTTTCTTACCAATTCATTTATGAAAATATTGTGTATGTAAGGAAAAATATACATCTCTTTAGTAAAGTCAGTGATAGACACAATTGTAATACGAGAAATAAAGATAAGTTAAATCAAACATCTTATAAACTAGCTAAAATACACTCATCTTTCATGGGGTACTGTGTTAAATTCTGTAACAAAGTACCTTGTGACATATTAAAACTAAATGAAAGTAAATTTAAAACTTTAGTTAAAAGCACACTTTGTAAACAAGCATATTACAAATAAGATGATTATATTCAAGATAAGAATGCTTGGAAACATGCTGGTCCTGCTCCATAGGGCAATCTTTAGTGTAGACAAAATCAAATTTGTTAATTTATATTCATAGTTATTGTATTAATTTTTTTTTTTAAAGAAATTGACTCACACACTGTTCCGTTGTTGTTGAACTAGGTGTTTTACCTATGTTTGCAATATTTGTAAGTATGTGAGAACCATGTTCCTATTGATCAAATTAATGACTTTACCTGTTAATGATTTTAATACTTTATACCTGTACGTAGTACAGTGTGTAGTGCTATTGTGGGTGCATGGTCCTCACATATATGAATTTATTAATGTATTAACTTATGTAAATATTGTAAGACATCTATTTTTATAAAAAGAGTAAGTATGGAGTTTCTTGTGCAGTCTTCTCCATAACAAGCTACTTTTCCGAATGCACGGTAGAATCATCTTTTATTACTTGTAAATTTTAATTTGTGTTTGACGATGAAAAGTGCCGCTTATTCTCCTAGTTGAATAAATATGTTTGACTTTGACTACAAGGCTGCGACTACAACGTCAGGCGAGTATGGCCGACACCGGACAACGAACACACCGCAAGCTAGGGCAACTCGTCCCTATAACGCTAGTATACTTACACACAACAACACAGGCAGCACCACGGTCCAGGTGAAGCTCAATAGAGCTGCTAAGGTCGCCGACAGCCTGCTTCGCGAGGAGTACAAGGCTGCCACGACAATGTCGGGCGAGTATGGCCGACCTCGAACCACGAACACGCCGCAAGCGAGGGCCACTTGGATCACGCATTGCCACCAGGAGCCCACCCAGACGTAGTCTATGAAGTGTACTATGCGTATGCCAGCCTGTGAAATAGAAATCGTAATGTTATTTATTGGAAAATATGCTGACGACCCAGCAAATGGTGGTGATGTCCGTAATAATTTGATCAATCAAGTTTCGCACTAGCATAGGTAGAAGTTCCTTGCAGGTTCTTCTCCAAAAAAAATATACGCTTTGGCTACAAGCTTATTTTTTTTGGCTGACCGACGGTTTGATTGAAATAAATGTTTTGAGTTTTCAGTTTGATCGACTTTCATCTTTAAAGAAAAAATATCGAATTGCATAATTGCATCAGCTTTCTAATGCATGACAGTACGCATACTTCTGCATACAAATATTTAAACTTAGCATAGTAAACATGCACATATATAAAAATGTTAATATTGCTTCCGTGTGTGTAAACAAATGTATCTGAATATTTTAATAATTTGTGAGATATTTTTAATCGTTAGTTTTTAATCATTTATGAGGATCTTTTGTGACAAATCATATTTGTATATTACATAAAAAAATATTCTTGCTGTATCAACTAACCGAAATCTCATAAGCAACAGTTGCATAAATATGAAAAAATTAATCAATCAATAAGTGAAAATAATAAAATAGGTTATATTATACTAGAAACTAATTGACGAAATGGATCAATAGGTGCTCTAATTTATTTATATAAGGATCACCAACGACTGTTACAAAACAATAGCATCTTACACAAAACATAATTTTCCCAATTACAGGCAACTACAGCTTACCTGTGTAACGATGAAACATGTGTTTGATTTAAGTTTATTTTCTAAGATGTTTTTGTTCTGTTAACTACAGGGAGGCATACAGCAGAGGTATTCGTTTAGTTAGGGCCGACTGTTTAGCTGGGACAGACCGTTCAGCTAGGGCTATCCCCGTCCAGCTAAGGCTGACTGTCCACCTGGCTGAGGCTGTCTGCCTGAGACAGGGCTTCGAGGTGTGGAGTTGGCTGGCTGGACTGCGACCCTTCCGAACAACAGGCATTCCGTTTACATTATTTTTTTATTCTTCAACCATCAACGAGAAAATATTTAACTAAGACAAATTTGGCCAGCCAACTGCAACCAACAACCCTATTTTAACCGACTTCCCAAAAAGGAGGAGGTTCTATGTTCGACTTCATGTTTGTTTTTTTTTTTTTTTTTGTGTATGTTCACCGATTACTCCGTCAATTGTGGACCGATTTTGAAAATTCTTTTTTTGTTTGAAAAAGTATATTCCGAAATTGGTCCCATTTTAATTTGGTGAAGATCTGATGAAGAACTTCGGAGATATACAACAGAACTCTTCAATAAATAACGGCAAATCTCTCGGGATTGCTGCAATCGCATGTCTGTTTGTTGTTTATAACATTTCATAACATAACATCACGCCAGTTCGCTCTTAAGGGGTAAGCAGATCTCTCATTTCACCGGTTATGTTCAAGTTTCATGAAATCTATTCTGGCGAAATAGTTCCCTTACTAACTTGCCTATTAGGTACGTACAACTAAAAAGTGAAAAATAAAAATAAAACTTTTTGCAAAAAAATACTACCGACTTCCAAATACAAAACTACAAAGTGAAAAATAACTTAATTTTTTAAAGTCGGTGTCCATAACGCAAAAAAATGGTACCTACGAAAGACACCGACTTTAAAAAATTAAGTTATTTTTCACTTTGTAGTTTTGTATTTGGAAGTCGGTAGTATTTTTTTGCAAAAAGTTTTTTTTATACTTTTAAATATTTTATATTGTGACGTGTTTCGGTGAGAGTTAGCGGCATAAACCAATCTTGAAAAAAAATAAAAAAATTCTAGTGGAATCTTCCGCTTTATTTACCCGAAGCCGATTCAATGTTACATTGGAAATTTAATGATTGTAGATCGGGAAAGGCAGCCTACCAGTATCATTTTACACAATCTAATTATTTTTACATTCATTACATTTCGCAGTTCACAACAGCGTGCTAGTGCCTACACTTATGTATGGAAGTGAAGGGTGGGTATGGCAAAAAAGACATGAAAGTAGGATTAATGCAGTAAATGCGCTCCTTTCGAAGTATGTGTGGGGTAACATTAAATGATAGGTTGAGGAATGAGGTAATAAGACAACGTAGTGGTTTAAATGAAGATGTAGTGACTAAAATTGAAAAGAGTATGTTAAGATGGTTTGGCCTTGTTCAGATGATGAATGAAAGGCGACTAACGAAATGTATAGTTCTCGCCAAACTTCTTGGCCGCCCTGAAGTTGGCTACAATGGCTGCGCAGTAGGAAATCTCATACAAAAACAGCACCGTTTCGTGCCTCGCGCATCCGGTAAACCAACTTCAGGGCAGCCATTAAGTTTGGCGAGGGCTATATTTACAAGGCATACGTGAATGGAAACGCCGGGAGGGGACGCACTAGAAAGAAATACAAAAAGACCAGGTGCGCAGTACCCATAACCGGCGTGTGTGTATGACTAGATGTATGAATGTGAATGAAGCAAAAGAAGTATGTAAGGATCGTAGCAGGTGGCGTTCTGTAGTTTCTGCCTACCCCCAAGGGAAAAAGGCGTGAGTTTATGTATGTATGTAATTATTTTTATTTCAAAAACATTTTATTCACTAATGTCGCGAGCCAAACAAATTGAACCTGTATGATTTCGTTTACTTTACGCGATACTGCAGTATGGCAAATATTAGCACAGCTAAACAATTTGTTTTGCTATTACGTATATAATCAAGAAAATAGCACATGACTCTGTAGTATAATATATCTTCCTAACGCTAAGTGCTATCGCGTATTTTGTATTTACCAACGCCATAAGAGGTCAACGTTTTCGAAACTTACATAGAATGTAGGATATTTTAATATGTATTTTTAATTAATATAATAGTCGAAATTAGATTTTGGATCGTTTTTAAATTTGCCGTGTAAAGAGTTGACCTTTCTGGACAAGAACATATATTGATCAGTTTTTAAAACTTATACAGAAAGAATACTTTGATATGTATTTTAAAAATTAACATATTTATCAAAATGAAAGTTCGGACCGACTTTACAGTTTCCAGAAACAATCGCTATCCACCATAAACCTTCCTAAATTTAAAAACCGGCCATGTACGATTCGGACTCGCACACGAAGGGTTCCGTACCATTATCGCAAAAAACGGCAAAAAAACACGTTTGTTGTATGGGAGCCCCACTTAAATATTTATTTTATTCTGTTTTTAGTATTTGTTGTTATGGCGGCAACAGAAAAACATCATCTTTGAATATTTTAAATGTCTTCATATGACGGTTCATGAGATACAGCCTGGTGACAGACAGACGGACAGTGGAGTCTAAGTAATAGCGTCCCGTTTTTACCCTTTGGGTACGGAACCCTAAAAATGGAAAATTATATAATCTCAAAAGAACTTCCGGATAATTTAACCGTATTTTAATTGACTACACACCACACTGCTAAGGCCTTAGTGCGAGTTTTTACTCACGCTCAATCTCGTTAAGGTAAACATCATTTTGTATTGAAACTGGATATGCGCCGTCTGGTGACGGTAAGGAGAATCCACTTTTTTTGTATACATTTTGACATAAGAGGCCTTAGTGCGAGTTTTTACTCACGCTCACTCGTGATACGTAACGATCTCTTATGTCAAAATGTATACAAAAAAGTGGTTTCTTCTTACCGTCACCAGACGGCGCTTATCCAGTTTCAATACAAAATGATGTATACGTATCACGAGTGAGCGTGAGTAAAAACTCGCACTAAGGCCTCAGAGATCGTTTACGTATCACGATTGAGCGTGAGTAAAAACTCGCACTAAGGCCTCAGAGATCGTTTACGTATCACAAGTGAGCGTGAGTAAAAACTCGCACTAAAGCCTCAGAGGCCTTAGTGCGAGTTTCTACTCACGCTCACTCGTGATACGTAAACGATCTCTTATGTCAAAATGTATACAAAAAAAGTGGTTTCTTCTTACCGTCACTAGACGGCGCTTATCCAGTTTCAATACAAAATGATGTTTACGTATCACGAGTGAGCGTGAGTAAAAACTCGCACTAAGGCCTAAGCGTTGAAACAGGTCATCATAATTTTATTATAGGTATAACCTAGTTAGGTCACTCCCATTTCATTCATCACTCACCAGTGCGTACTTAATGTACCTATAGTGTATTTAGGCACGCAATCACGATATACGAAATAATACGGTTATTTTCCGGCACTGGGTTGGAGTTTACCTAGACACGCATACTTTACTATTTATAGGAGGATTTTCGAGGTCACCGCTTGGGCTTTATTTTTTTATAAACCTTATGAATGAGATATCTGATTGCTCTAGAGCAGTGTTTTTCAATCTTTTTGAATATGTGACCCCTTTTTAAGTAAAAAATTGTGACTACCCCCTAGGACCGTCATAATTTCATAATGCGGTAAGTGGGCGAGCAAACCGTACTCTTGAGATTATTTTTTGAGTCTATAAGTACGTCTATGTTTAATATGTTTTTAAACATAAAAATAATGTCAAAGACATAACCAAGGTAATCTATACTCTATATACTATTATACTATAATATTATAAAAAATAAAGAATTGTATTTTTGTATGCAACGAAAAAATTTAAAAACTACTGGACCGATTTCAAAAATTCTTTCACCGTTGGGAAGCTACATTATCCCCGGGTGACATAGGCTACTTGTTATTCCTGTAATCGCACGGGAACGGGAACTACGCGGGTGAAACCGTGAGGCATCCGCTAGTAACATATATCTAAGAATGAACAGGCACAGCCTTCTACGTCCTAGAACCCTCACTTTTAACTGTTATCTGGCTTGCAACTGCGACACCTCCAAACTAAAACTTCGGGACCCCCCTGGGGGTCGCGACCCACAGTTTGAAAAGCACTGCCCTAGAGTACCTACAACCACAAAGGCTTTACAACCATATTCATTTGGTTTCGATTCAGCCTAACTCAGTCAAATGGACTTTTATAGCTTGTTAATTTCGCCCTCGACTAGAGTTGCTTTCAGTTGTTATGGCGACTAAGTCGAGTGGACGAAAATTCCTTCAACTGGACTTAGAATTTGGGTGTAAAGGTTAGCGGAACATTCTCAGGTCAGGAAATTAGATTTATCAATTGGGAAACCCAATCAAATTTCTTGCAGAATGCTTATACTGCAAACAAGTCAGTCCGGTCTGGACAAACTAGATTAGAATACGGCAAATAATTCATCCAAAGTAGGACATGCCTAATTATTTCAGTCAAGAATCAAGGTTTAAGTACAAAACTCATTTGAATATGTTGGCATAATTCAAAATTATTTAACTAGTTCTACGAAATCTGGAATAACCAAATGATCCAGTTTAGGGTACATGGCCGGACAAATACTTGTAAATATAAAGTCGATATCACGACAAGATAAAGATTGTCCAAATGCCAAAATGTTTAGTTTTAACTACGTGATATTTTCATAAAACGCACTAAGGGTGCTTTTCCACCAAAGATGCGCAATGTTGATTGGCGGTGCGCGAGGAAAAGATACACCAATGTTCAAAGTAAACCCTTTTACTTTCAATTTTAATAAGTGCTACTTAATATTTACTCGTCTGTGATACCTTGACCTTCGTATCATAAGGTGGCGGTAATCGATCGATATGAGAATAACAACACCTGGAATATTGCCAAGCATACAGTACGAAAGACAAATTTTGTTGTTGGCCATAACTAAATTCGACCAAATACTTAACAGGAACTACCGCCTACTAAATTAGTAGGTAGATAGTACCCTATTTGATTTTGGGAAGTTTTACAAACTTATTTGGTAGCTTTCCAGGTTGAGGTAATCATAAGGTTTAATAAATACTTTTGACGTAACTACTATAGTTACAATCGATGATGTCTCGTGTCTGTCCCCACATTATTGTTTCTCGTTGTGCCTCAGCTTTACCCACGAACATGATAAAACTATTTTTGATCCCTTTTTTTTTCCGGCAGCAATGAAAAAAGGGTTCTTTTTCGCGCTTATCTTGTATGTATGTATGAAATATTCTTTATTACCTCATTTCTTTCAAACCGCAAGACAGATTTATTTAATTAAGTCATCGTTAGAGATGTCTTGACCGACCAAGTGTTCTTAGATGGGTGAAGTTAAAAAAAAACGCGGCGGATTTTGGGCGCCATATTGTCGGGGTACCAATTTTTTTTTTCTTCAAACCCATCGAGTGGGGCATCAAAATGAAGATTACAAAAATATATACCACTTATAAGTTAAAAAGTAATTCGAAAAGAAAAATCATAACTAAAAAGTAGTAAATAAAAAAAGTTAATTTAAATATCAAAAAAGCTTAGTTCGCTTTTTAAGGAGTCGAGTTTTTGATATTTAAATTAACGTTTCCTCTGCCATAATAATGGAAAGAGTCGGTTCGAAAGTTTAACCGTTTGAATGATCCCAAGGGAACATATTCCCGGGATAAAAAGTATCATATGAGATATTCTAGACTATAATCTAACACTGTGCCAATTTTCATCCAGATCCGTCCAGCCGTTTCAGCGTGAAGAAGTAACAAACACACACACGCTCACAAACCTTTATAATATTAGTGTGATCCAGGAGACAAAACGATAAACGAAGGCGACAATCATATGGACTTAGCTTCTACAACAAAGTTACAATAATATATTTTATACTCACATCAGTACTTAGCAGCAATCCCACAGCCAATCCAAAAACGCAGCTCAGGAACGTAATTGTCGTCTCCCACACTTTTAAAGCCTCAGCGTTTATGGCCATGATCCCGGTGATGACGCAGTGCCATATCGCCAGCTGTTGTGCGATGCCGAACATTATGATGATGAAGTAGAATATCACTGCCCATGCTGGAGAGAGCTGGAAAGATATTAAAAAGTTACATGGTAGGTCTGAACAAAAAGTGGTACATACTAGAGCTCTTTTACAAGTGTAAAATGTTGTCCACATTGCTCACTTTTTAACCGACTTCCCAAAAAGGAGGAGGTTCTATTTTTGTGTATGTTCATCGATATCACCGTCTATTGTGGACCGATTTTAAAAATTAT
Organism: Orthosia cruda; assembly: GCA_964057195.1. NCBI lineage: Eukaryota > Metazoa > Arthropoda > Insecta > Lepidoptera > Noctuidae > Orthosia > Orthosia cruda. The sequence goes on along the minus strand of OZ059836.1, from coordinate 15,450,891 downwards.
TTTTTTGTTTGAAAAAGTATGTTTCGAAATTGGTCCCATTTTAATTTGGTGAAGAACTTTGGAGATATACAACAGATCTCTTCAATAACTAACGGCAAATCTCTCGAGATTGCTGCAATTGCATGTATGTCTATTGTTTATACCATTTATCATAACATAATATCACGCTAGTACGCTCTTAAGGGGTACGCAGATCTCTCATTACACCGATTATGTTCAAGTTTCATGAAATCTATTATGGCGTTATAGTTACTTTACTAACTGGCCTATTAGATAGGTACAACTAAAAAGAGAACAATAAAAAAAAAATTGCAAAAAAAATCTATTGACTTCCAAATACAAAACTACAAAGTGAAAAATGACTTTATTTTTTGAAGTCGGTGTCCATAACGCAAAAAAATGGTACCTACGAAAGACACCGACTTCAAATAATAAAGTTATTTTTCACTTTGTAGTTTTGTATTTGGAAGTCGGTAGAATATTTTTGCAAAAAAGTTTTTTTCTATTATATTCTAGATTCTATTTCAATCTCACGGCAATCACTAGTTCCTAGTTTTAATCAGAGAATGATGTAAGTGGCTTATTATATTACACTAGCTGACCCCTGCGGCTTCACTGCCGTCAACTGGCTATCTATCTATCTAACCTACCTACCTTACCTAACCTTTCTACCCTACCTACCCTTCAAACAAACAAACTCTTCAGTATTATAATATTATACAGATGTTGATAAAACTCCTTCATAAAAAAGGTCAACCTTAAAAGATAGACAAATGCTGTCGCGGTATATTTTTTTGAACTTTTAAAGAGGAACAATCCTATCATACATGATATATGCGTAACTTAAACCGTTTGCGCAGCGCACGCAACGGAAGCTCTCAAAAACACTTATTCCCGTTTTTGCAACATTTATCATGTATGCTCCGCTCCTATTGGCTGTAGCGTGATGTTATATAGCATATAACCATCCTCGATAAATGGACTATCCAACACAAAAATACAGTAGTTCCTGAGATAAGCGCGTTCCAAACAAACAAAGTCTTCAGCTTTATAATATTAGAATAGATAAGACATCCTTAAAAATGTTTAACAAATAAATAATCAATACATATAATAAATCTGTAGAAAAGTCGTTTTTGTACATCGAAAATATTTCCATAAAAAATTGCCACGGTGTTAAAGAATAACCAACAGATCCCATTTCCAGCATTTTTGTCTGTTTATCTGTTTGTTTGTTTATTTGTTTTGTGCACGCATCACGTAAAATGTACGAAACCAATGTAGATAACTTTTATACATAAAAATTGTGAGTTCTACGCAATCGGCAGCCTTCCAACTAATAGAAGGCATATCTCCATCTATGAATAAACAGTTGCACCTAGTTGCCGTTAATGCTTTGAAAATATTATGGTGCCCTGTAAAACCCCTATTACACAGTAGATTTTACTAGAACGTCATATGGATGGAACAGTAATGGAGTTCCAGACACGTTTCAATTCTTTTGGAGCTAATCAACGGTTCGTAAAAATGCAAGCGGAAAAAATTGCACAACGGTTACGAGTACCTATTTGGTCATAATTTTTATTGACACACATTAAAGGATTTATCAGTTTGACACGTGCATAATTTTCTTTAATCAACGATTCGTAAAAAATCCAAGCGAAAAAGATAACACAACGATTACGAGTATTTGTCATAAATTTTATTGACTCACATTATAGGATTTCTCAGTTTGACACGTGCATAATTTTCTTTAATCAACGATTCGTAAAAATCCAAGCAAAAAAGATAGCACAACGATTATGAGTATTTGGTCATAAATTTTATTGACACACATTGTAGGATTTCTCAGTTCGACACGTGCATAATTATCTATATAATTAACGCAATTTTATGAAGCAAACAATAGCTGATAAGGATGACACATACTTCCGCGAACCTTTTGAAAACCAATACTAACGTTATCTGAACGACAATTGCCGTTAAAATGGAAAATTCGCATTTTGATATCTTTTTCAATGTCGGTTTCAGAATTGGGTATTTGGAGTTAAGAACGTGTCAAACCGTAACTTAAATTCAATATTTGAAAAGTTTACAGGATAAAGTAGTTTGACACATACTCAACTACAAATTTTAATTTAAAAAAAACTTTTTGCAAAAAAATACTACCGACTTCCAAATACAAAACTACAAAGTGAAAAATAACTTAATTTTTTGAAGTCGGTGTCTTTCGTAGGTACCATTTTTTTGCGTTATGGACACCGACTTCAAAAAATTAAGTTATTTTTCACTTTGTAGTTTTGTATTTGGAAGTCGGTAGTATTTTTTTGCAAAAAGTTTTTTTATTTTTGACTTTTTAGTTGTACGTACCTAATAGGCAAGTTAGTAAGGGAACTATTTCGACAGAATAGATTTCATGAAACTTGAACATAACCGGTGAAATGAGAGATCTGCTTACCCCTTAAGAGCGAACTGGCGTGATGTTATGTTATGAAATGCTATAAACAACAAACAGACATGCGATTGCAGCAATCCCGAGAGATTTGCCGTTATTTATTGAAGAGTTATATTGTATATCTACGAAGTTCTTCATCAGATCTTCACCAAATTAAAATGGGACCAATTTCGGAACATACTTTTTCAAACAAAAAAAGAATTTTCAAAATCGGTCCACAATTGACGGAGTTATCGGCGAAAATAAACAAAAAAAAAAAAAAAAACAATCTTGAAGTCGAACATAGAACCTCCTCCTTTTTGGGAAGTCGGTTAAAAATAGTCGATAGATAATCGCTTACTCGTCGGCGGTGGGACAATTGCCTTAAGACTTTTTGACATTAGCACAGATAATATAATACTAGCATACAGATCCGGCACGGTTTCTTTGTATGGGATGAGACACCACTGATAATAGTTACCGCTGATAGAATTTCAAAGTGACATTCCGCCCAAGAACCTAATCTTATCTAAAACCCACGCACAAATCCTCAATTACCACGATTATCCAAAACAAGACTAGTCCAACAAACAATTACACTAATTTCATACACACAGTCGTAAAGCAAATTGTAGGCCACAAAGAATCAAGGTCATATTCCATATTTCAAAGACTTGGTAACAAAAATATATAACTGGTGTGTGCTAAGTATTATAGAAGTTAGTAAAGAAATAATTGGAGTGTCGAGTTAGATAATACCATTGTTATTTGGTTGGTTAATATGAAATTATGAAAAAAGTTGTTATGTAAAGATTGTCATTGGACAAATGTTATTGTTATATTGTATTTTTTACAGTACAGTCGACCGCAGGTTAGTGGTGAAATTTTAGTCGTAATCTCACTACTGAAGTGCGATACAATGTATGAAATATTAGGTTCTCTGAAGTGTTTTATCTTCCCAAGGGATAAAAACCAGTCAAGTAAGTGTCGGACTTCGCACATTCAGGGTTCCGTATCATACTGCAAAATCAGGTTGGTTGTAATAGGAAAAATGAGGGTATTGCAAAGATAAAATGTGATTTATCAATATATTGATACTTGTTATTAAAATATACATCAAAATAAACATTATCACCAAATTTGAAGTTCATAGGTCAACGGGAAGATATAAAAAAAAAATCGGAACAAAATTTTGAGAAAAAAGATGATTTTGGAGGCTTCTCATTCCTTTGTTTTAAAACAAAATTCAGTATTTATCTACTCAACGAAAATATTTTATATATATACTTTGACAATTTGTATGGCTTTGGGTCAACAAGATGCTTATACTGTAAACATTTGAAGACTGTGGCTCCAACAGTTTGGCTGTAAAAAAAACCAGTGTGACAGACGACGGACAGACAGAGGGACACTTGAGCGACAGCAATATGGCTCCGTTTGGACCGTTCAGGTACGGAACCCTAATGACCAGGACAAAAAACTGTCATAATTATTCAAATGTCTCAAATTATTTCCATACCAAATTTCATCTAAATCGGTTCAGCCATTTAGAAAGGTAAAAACAAACAGAGTTACTTTCCCATTTATAATATTAAGTATGGATTAATAGGAGTAAGTTTATGATCTGATATTAATTTCAAACTGATTTATTATTATTTTGATTTATTAGTAAGTGCTCTTAAATCTTTATAGTACAATTTATTATCACTATCACAATATAATGAAAACTGTGAGTATTTAGATAAAAAAATTAAGCTACTGATAACTTTTTTAACCGATTAAAAACGTGTTGCTAAAGCTACCGCCAGATAACAAAAAAATAAAAGTCGTTAACATCTGTCTACCAATGTATTCCAATATTTCAAATCGGTACGATAAAAATGTAAATGCAGTGTCGCTAACACGATCGAAACAAACGTATCGCGGTAAGGGGCGGCCTTGACCCATTGACTTGGCATTCAGTAATGAGTTATTAACTCATAAACGCGTGGACCGATTTACATGATTTGAACGGATAAAATGGTTCTACGCATATATCTTTTATTTGAGACCAAAATTATCAAAATATCTCAATAAAAAATCATGTTTCCAAGTTACGTACGGAGCAATGACTTTATTTTTTTGTTATCTGGCGGATACCTTATGCGCTCTATACTCCATTTGAAATAACATTAGACATGTTTCCAAATTTTTTTACAGTCCGTTCAACCGATTTTGAGTTCTATCCCGTAAATATAAGGATGACATAAAAAGCATAAACCTGTTACCAAAACCAACTGTTTACTACAGCTACCATTTGTCGTACCACCAACGCAATAGAAGTCAAAATCGATTGAACCGGCAGTAAAATGGGCTAATTTAAACGTCTAATGTTATCGCAAATGGAGTTTAGTAAAATTTTAATATGAAACTTACCAAATTAGCAGGCAACACAGCAAGCGTAGCCGGCACGATCTGTGTTGCCAACTGCAAGGGTTGCCAGCCGCTGAGAGAGCGCGCGGTGTTGCCACTCTTCCATACCGTGACTCCTACTAAACTGCCGTAATGGCCCATGTAGCGAACTGGTGTGGAGACCACGTTCCCCGGCATGGGCTCCGAAATGGGCCATAGGAATTGTGTGGATTTTACCGTTTCTGTAACCAATAGAATGTTTTGTATTAGAACCTGCTCAGAAAGCATACTTACACTTTCGAGACAGTCCTCAGATTTTGTATTCAGCTTCAACTTGTTTAAATAGTTAAATACAAAATATACGCAATCTTTTCGAAGTGACACTTCATAAGCGGGCTTCGCTAATTTCAAGGACGCGTCACGTTTAGGCACATTTCGTTACATGAGAGAGAAGAAAGATATTACTTCTTCCTGCTCTCACACTGAATGTCTTTTATTCTTAATTTTTAAGAAGTTCCGTCACCCTATCACGTGTACGATGCTGCACGTGCAATTCTTTCTCCCATTCCTTACTTAACTTTGTCTAGAAAGGCCCGATCTGAAGGACAATTCCCATATTTTAAGGAACGTTCTTGCATTCTAATCTCAGTCTCAATCAGCCAAAAACTGTTGTAGTGGCTGATAACTGATTAAAAATTCGGTTGCAAGATTTTAACCGAACTTACAAACATACATACTTAAATTGCAAGTTAAAAAAAGCTTGTACAAAAAAAAAATATGCCTTACTTCTCAGAGAGCCCTGACCACGTGCGGTCATAACGATGAGACGGGACGTGTGGTTACAGACAGAAGGGTTACTTATACACTTCAGTGTCAATTTCAGCTCAGACTCAGATGACGTCTGTGGTTGTAAATGAAGCCAAAACAAAATAATAGATACAATGGTTTACAAATTATCGTACGTCATCGGCAGGCCGATTAGCGCATCGTGCGTTATTTTCATAGTAAATAAGATGCAATCAATTATATTTACAGATACAACTATAAAACCCACGTACTTATTATAATTATAATATCTAGAGAAACATTTATGTATACTATAGGGGACAAAACAGATTCGAGTAGTTTACAGAAAATTTGTTTTTTGTCCGTCAGGTAGATTACATTAAAAAAACTCGACACGGATTTTTTTTTATAACTAATACACGTAATATTTTGATATGTAAACATGGTCAGTCTTATTACAAAAAGCGGTTTAACTAAAAACCCAGGTTTAAATCTCTATAAACTGTGGTTTACACAAAAATGATATTACAAACAATGGTTTAGCGATAAACCATAGACCAAATCATGGTCTAACGCTAGGCCTCGGCGGCCCCTAGTTTAACGATGGTCTATGTCGTATCTGTCAAAGTTTCTCTTTTAGGTTATAGCATCTTTTTTATTGTGTTGTGTTGTTTTACCCGAAAATGGATATTAACATAGTTGATTTAATTAATTATTGAGGATATTACTTTTTTCCTCGGTACTCCAAGTCCCAGATCGTTTTTTTTTGTTGGTCCATAACAATATATTATTAACAAAGAGGCAATTGTTCTATTAGAGACTTCGATAACTCAAAAATTCCAAAGCTTAATGAACTTTGTTCAGCTTGCGATGGTTTTGTTTAGTTATGGTTTCATATAACGCGCGAGAATGTACGTTTCGTTACACGTACGTAGATTTATTATTAGTAATTAATACGAATTAAGTAATTTGCTTAAATCTAAACAAAACTTCAATCGATAAATAACAAATGTTTATATCCATACAAAATAACAAAGTCTCAATATTTTAACACTCTTAAACGTAATTTAATCCTTATGGTATTATCAAAACGTTTTCAATTCTGGGCATACGGAACGTTGCAATTGAATGATATTATGGTGTACGAATGATATTTGTATTAATCTGTAGTTGATATTTTGACAATGGTTCAAAGACGGAACTATGAAGACCACGGTTTTTTTTAGTATTGTAATACGGACAAATTTAGACCATGGTTTTGCAGATAAGCCTGGACTTGATAGTACAGGTTTAAACCAAGGTTTATTTCGTTTTTTGTAATAAGACTGAAAGTGACAATGATATAATGCGTTGAAAAATCGTGTGACGTCACGCCGCAAGTACACTTTATACTGCCTTAGTGACGTCACAAGCCCCCACTCCTGAACTTTGATGCGATTCAACTTATATTTTTTTATTGACTCGGTAAAACAAAAAATACGTGTCCAATATTATTTGATAATCTCACTGACGGACTAAATATAATTATTATTTTACTACCTAGGAAACATTTCTATTACGAGAATGATGAATGGCTGCATTTGGAAAGCATAATATTATAATATGCTAATGTATATTGCTCATATTCAATCTCTAAATAAAAGTCGAGAGTGATTTAATTTGCAAACTTTACATGGATAAACAATATAAATATTTGAATATTCATAAAAATAAAATACCCATTTCAAACAAACTTTCATTTTTAATAATCTTCGTATGACAGACGATGCGTAAAAAATCGACCGCGAAATTGATATTGCACACTTGAATTTCGCGGTAGGTGTAAGCCTAAAATGTGTAATTCACAAAGCATGTGTATATTACTGCAAGCATACCATTATTAGTTAGCGTAGGTTTAATCGGCACCAAATGCAGCTGACGTGATAAAATAAAAACCGGTTTCTAAATGGTTTGATCAAGTCACTGGTAAGTAAACATGATTAAAATATGCATTATAATTACATCGCAATCGGAAAACCAGAATTGTCAGATATTATTTTTGGATGTTCATTTGGAATATTCTCTAACTAGCTGACCTCCGCGGCTTCGCTCCCGTCAACTTGCTACCTACCCTGCCTACCTTTCCTACCCTACCCTACCTACCTACCTATATTTTTTTATCTATCATCAATAGTTTTCTCAGCGCACGCCAAATAATGAATTTTATAGGCAACATTCTGCTACCTTGGGTTACATTATTGCAATTTTCATAAGGATCTCTATTTTTTTTTGAAAATATATTATAGCCTATGACACTCAGGAATAATGTAGCTTTCTACTGGTGAAAGAATTTTCCAAATCGGTTCAGTAGATCCAGAGATTACCCTTTACAACGTCACAAACTTTACCTCTTTATAATATTAGTATAGATATCTAGAATCTAGACTAATTTTGTTCAAGTTGTTGGCATGCTTACCAAAATTCATACAAAACCCATAAAATATTATACAAACACGTAAACTCACCGAAACTTCCCGGTATATAAACGTAGCCATAATTCTTCAGTATTTGCACGCAAGTGTTGGCCAAAAACGACCCCAGTAGCAGAACTGCGAAAGTAAAAGCCACTATACACGCACTCTCCCTCTGTAGGATAACATTAGTTTTGTTCTTAGAGTTTTTATGTGATGTTAGCTGCATTATACAAGCCCCAAGAAGGCCCCATGTTAGAAACGTTTCTTGAGCCGCTGCTGCCCAACTCTGAAAAAAAAATAAAAAGAATTTGAAATAAGAACGAACTGTCTGTGACCATGGATTCAATAGAGGTGCACTTATTGTGAAGTTATTCTTTTGTTTGCGTAATTAGAGGTTAGTAACGCTAAAGAGATAAGATCTTGAAATTATTCTGAGTTGAAAAATATATTCATACATTACTATTAATGAAGAATTCGCTCCATTCAGTCTCGGAGAATATATTGACGACGGTGTCGTAGGGTATTAGAGTGAGCAATTTGGTACATAGCACTAATGTGCCACAGATTGGTAGGAATATCAGCATGTAGACAGCCTGCAATAACAATTATAATGAGTTACACTTTCGTGGGAAGTCACCTTTACGTTACAATGTGGTAGGCAATGTTTATTACCTTGCCGTAAGACCTCAATCCTTTACTCAGCGCGACGAACACTATCATCCATACTACAGCTAAGTTGAATGCTACTTGAAACTTTATAGTGCCGAAATATGAACTATTGGACCCCAAATTCCTTTGTAACACCTCGCCGTGAAAATACTGCGGCAAAGTTTCCTGTATTTTATAAGTACCATTCTTCGCAACGGCATCTGCAATATAAAAAAAAAACTTTCTCAGTCTGACCCTATTTCCTTGTTCCACTAACGGAAAAAGTAATTGTTTAAATTGACGACCTTCATTCAGACTTCCTGCTTCATTTGCTGATTGATATCACCGAATTTGTTGACATTGTCCAAACAATAAACGAAATAATTATGTCATGCTTTACTCACCTTCAAAATTGAATTCGTGTGGTAGTGCCCATTTGTATTTGTCATTGGATGTTATAAAAGAGTCTCTAAAATAAACAAATATCCAAGACAGGCCTATTATACTGTACATGCCAATCACGGCTTGAGTGATGAGCAATGAAACGCCTACGCCTTGGAATATCGGCGATATACGCCACATGTCCACCGGGCCAGACTCCAACACTTGGCCCAAACACAAATGTAACGTAAACAACGGTATTCCAATTAAAAAGGACAGTATAAAAAACTGTATTATGAAGCTTGCTGCAACAATAAAAAAAGATCCATTATAAAGATACCAGGAAATTAGGTGAAACCAATTAATTACGTAAAAGTCCATTCATTACCTCCAAAATGAACACTGAATATGGCAAATCTAGATATATTAAATATTCCCACGGTGCAGCTGAGGCACGCCAGCATGGCACTCATACGATGTGGCCAGACTCCAAAAGGAGGTTCTTCAGTCTCATCATTTCTGCAAAAAATCGTAAAATTGATTCAAAAGATTTTTGGCGAAATGATAATACATTTGTGAATCATCAAATCACATCCTCTGACCTCATTACGAGAATGAAATGAGTAATGTACTAGCGAAATCACGAAGGTTGCTCAATGCGTGAGTTAACTTTATCTGCAAAGTGTAACACAATTAAGTTTGAATGAATATCATAATTACCTCTCATCAGTGGCACTTGAAGCATTTTGGATGATTGGCGCGACGTCCAACGACTCAGAGGATGAACTGGACGTACTTGTGCTCCTTGCGGTACTCCTGGCAGTACTCCGTCCTGTCCACTCCCCCGCCGTGACGTCACTGTCCCCCGGAGACGGTAATGAAAGCGTGCGATTCATGAGCAAAGCACGCCGCCCCACAATCAAAGGTCCCGAAGCACCATCACTACTGAGATTCGCCGCCGTCACTTGCAACTGTATCGGAGCACTTGTCGGCCGCATGTTAATGTTATGCTCCAGAAAAAGTATCACCGGTAACGTTAGAGGCTCGCAAGATGATTCCGCAGTTATCGCCGGCAGAACAATAGGGTCTAATCTCCTCATTGAGTTTCGCAATGTGTCGTTCGTCGTACTTGCTCTCTCTAATGATGTAACTAAAGCCTGCCGATCACTGTCAGTGAGCTCCGAAAAACTTTTCGAACGCCCAAGGCTCGTGAGATTTGGCCTTTCAGATATACTTGGTGTGATGTCCATTTCCTCCATAGGCGGCGCTGAAGCATGTACGTTAGAACATGTTATCACTTGAGTGTTGTCGTCCACAGAACTTTGCGCTTCCGATCGATCTGATTCTCCTTGAGCCTCACCAATGACTTCCTTAATCTTACAAATGAGATCCTCTTCGTCGCTGTCGAAGTTTTTCGTTCCATCGTCAAGGCATGCAAGTAAAGACTTATCTAAAACTTCGTCTAAATCATTCAATATATCCATAAACTGGCACAACGCCGTAGCCTGAAACTCTTCGTCATTTGTGATGCTTGCTGTATGTGATGAAAAGTTTGAGTCGGATTTGTAGCATTCTGGTATTGTCTTTTGCAGATCCTCTTTCAAGTCACCATCTTCTGATGATTTGTCCAGGTCTTCGCTGAAGTGATCGCTGTCGTTGCTCTCGAAGGCGCTGCTGGAGGCGTCACTATCGATACTACTTCCCGGTACATTTTCACTCTGTTCGTACCGACCTTCCCCTATATTGACTACTTCCATTTTTATTGCATGGCCTAAGTCATAGCCTGCGCGCTTTGTTGACCCTGCAACAAGGACTTTACTCATTATCATGGTCTATACTCTTACAAATATATTAAATTAACATAAAAAGGCACATTTTGTATTGATGATTTTCCACAGCTTGTACATGGTTAGCTGGTGAATGCAGAATGTTGTTCGTATTTACATATGAATTAACTTGCTAACAAGCCTAATTATTGTATGTAGCAGCGCGTCAAATGTGGCTAAACGTTAACACAGTAATGCCAAGAGTGCCTGGTAAGTAGTTACAACATGGTACACAAGAATGAATCAGTTGGGATTATTTCTTGTTACACATTGATAACAGTGTTTTTCTCCACTTGTCATAATTTTAATTTAGCTGTACCGTTGACAAACAAAAATTTTACAACCTTACTCTATTTGTTTCATTATGATTTCAAACATGTCAGTAGGTGTATGTAACCTTGACTACAAATATGATGTACAAAACTGATTGAAATAACAAGAGAATGTGTTTAAGAATATTTTCATTCATACACTTATAAATTTCCGTAGGCAGCATAATAATGTTAAATAAATAATGTTAAAACACAAAAGGCAAATAGCCACAAAGTATGTTTACACGGTACCTTAAAACCTGTTTCATGGAACAATGGAGAAAACAATGAATGATGAACTTATACAACTTAATCACTTTTCATTTGCCATTGAATGTTTATGAGGCAATTAGTCACCAATGACCGACTATAATCACTTAAATAATTAAAACAAACAGCAAAATTTTAATGAATATAATAGTACCACTTGTTAAATCACTATCTGTAAACTGAGATAACATGTGAAATAACAGATGCTAAGTAAACTGCAGTAGGTACTTTCTCAATTCACTGATAGTGCAATAGATAAAGCTATAAGGTAACAGATGTTATTTCTCAACTGAATTACAGATAAGGTTGGACAATATCTGATCTCATACTTGAAGCGATTATTCAATTCATGATGTCATAATAACTTGTTAGATGAATGGGCTTTATGAAACTAAGAATTGAATTAGTTGGTTGTTCACATATTTTAGTTTTACACATAATGCGCTTTCACCTGCTTGTATGAGAGTTCAAGAATTAGTATGGTGTAATGGACCATTATGGACACTGTGGGACTGAGTGTATAGTTTAAGAATCATGATTGTTTAGTTCCTAAAAGTTTGTCTGAAAGACAAACTTTGATTACAAACTGGCTAAAAATTTCAACTTCCAGAAGATTGTATATGAATTATTTGACAGCGCAAGCAGTCAGGCTGAGATTGATAATAATAAATGTTTTTTTTATGATTCCGTACCCAAAGGGTAAAAACGGGACCCTATTACTAAGACTCCACTGTCCGTCTGTCAGCAGGCTGTATCTAAAAAAAACCGTGATAGCTAGACAGTTGAAATTTTCACAGAAGATGTATCTCTGTTGCCGCTATAACAACCAAAAACAGAATAAAATAAATATTTAAATCTATCTTAGAAAAGTGCATGGTTCCTGTACCCACCATACCCTTCATAAATATACAAAATTACTCTGTGATCCACAGAAACTATGCACTAAGTGAGGGTAGGTTATGAATTATTATACCTACCCTAAATACTAACATTTTGTTACAATATTTTTGCTACTGGGATTCACACATCAAGTTAAAGTTTGTACGAAAAATACATTCAAAATCCATTCTAAACAACATAGCAAATTAAATAATTATTTAAAGATATACAAGTTAAACTAGTAAAATACCTGAGCAAAACTACTGCTGCTACTTTAGTTATTTAGAGATAGGAGATTGAGAAACCTTAAACCTAATTTTTAGGCTACCCAAGGTAGCAATCCACCAGTGCTTGGTAGGGCAAAAGAAAACAGACAAATGTTTTTTCAAAGAATATCGTTACGGGACTAAATAAAACAAGAAGTTTTTGATAGTTTGATACAATTACCGTTCTAGTAAATATAAAACACTAACCTGATTTCCTGATTTTTTTGTAGACACTTCAGCCCATCAGTTGTCAGCTGTCTTACAAAACATTAATAACAGGTGACACTCATTTGTTTCACTAACTTATTCTTAATTAGCTACTAATTGAATGATAAAACCGAATAAATATATTCTTGTGATGATTTTTGTAGTAAATGAGAAAATTGCGATAGTGTTTCACATTCAGCTTGTACCAGCAGGTACGCACTAGAGGTGAGCGTGCGCGTTTTTTTAATTTGGTCAAAGTCGATTACAAGAATCGAATCGATTTTCATAATATTTCATAAATAAATAATATCGATCAAAAACTCAATTAAAATCGTATTGTTTTTATAGTATTTTGTATTATTGCTGAACAGTCGACCGGACATACATAACTAGTAACCTTTTGACCCATGAGCCCAGAGATATTGTAATATTGGTAATAGAATGTCTCTACATGAGCCATTCCAGCTTAGTACGGGGTTTCAAATGTTTCAATAGAAATTCTATGTCACCTCAAATAGATTACGTTACCAATTTATACATAAATGCTTAAGAATCAAAAGAATTTAAAATGAGAGTGCGTTTGAAAATTAAAAATTTCGTCTATCTCGGTTAAGTAATATTTTCTTATTAAACAGAGAAACTATACTTCATAAAAGATAGCTTGATCTCCAGTTCCATGATTGGTGGTATTAGGCTTAGCACGCACTGCGGTTTTATTTCGCACGATTTTTGCCGCCCATGCTGCGACATATGGAGTTGTATGAAGATGCACACATTGCGGTAAAAAAAAATGCGCTAATAAAAATAAATCGCAATGTGTGTTATGCCTTAGCTGTCAAACTCAAATCGCAAAATCGCAGAATCGAATCGTATTCTATTCTGTTTCATTTTACAATGTGGCAAGGCAACAGCGCTTGTTCGTTTTAAAGTACATTTTAACAATATCACAATACCAAGCAATATAATTCTGAAGATATTTCATATTATTATTATTTAATATAAACCAAAAACTTCAACACAAAAGTTTTATTAATGTACGGCCTGTAAATGATGTAATTTATTTGCATTCTAAGTTAGATTATACGCTTTCAATTTTTAACCCAGCCTTACATCTTTTCCAAATAAGCGCAAGTGGAATGTTGCTAAATAAATATTGAACACATGAAATGAACAAGCTATGGTTCAAAGTATAATATCTTTCTCGTAAAATCTTAAATGAACAGTTAAAATACGATAATGAACCTTAATCTCCGAAGAATAAGCGTTTAAATTAAACTTGAAAAGTTCGTGAGGTATCTCGAATAGATAAGTTTATGTAAATGTTTTTTTATAATTTGCGAGCGATAAGTATTATCAATTGTTAACAGTGCGTCAGTAGCTTTTCTTGGTTAATACTTACAATAGTTTTTTAAAGAATAAATTATGTTGTTTTTAAAAGGAAGTAGAATTATTACCATGAAAATGCGCCAAACAAATAAGGTTCGTCTTCCTCCAACCAAAGTTTATTATTCAACTCAGCAGTCGTGGAGTGATTGCCTGCCTAGTCACTGGTCTCAGAGAAACCTAATATTTTAAATTTCCATAATTGTCACGACTCACCGAGTGATTTGGATAAGTTTTAGTAATTTAACTATTTGATCTACAGCTTTTTAAAGCGATGGCAGCGTATTCTTCAAAAGTTTCCCTCAACGATGTGGTTATCGTGTCTGCGGTGAGAACTCCCATAGGCTCCTTCAGGGGTAGCCTGTCGACCGTTTCAGCCACGGAACTTGGTGCAGTCGCCGTCAAAGCAGCAGTGGAAAGAGCCGGCATTCCTGCAGAGGAAATTAAAGAGGTTAATTGATTCACCCTACTTTCTCTCATCTTTTCCATTGATTTACAGTTATCATTTGACTATGAACAGTTACATTTTATAGAAATTTCTTAGATATCTAGATAATTTTTATTTTGCTATATGTGTAGTCATTTGTCATGTTTTTGACAAGATTAGAATTAGCTGATGAGGTTTCTTATCACTAATAGCAAAACATGAATGATAACAAAAAGATAAAAAAAAAATAACAGATTAATTACAATTTTCTAATAAGTATTCAAATATTTATGACTGCTAATTAACTTGTAATTCAGTAAAGATACCAAATCAATTTTAAATCAATAAATGAAAATAAAGTATCATTTAAAAACTATTCAATTTTATTAAGTCACATTACAACATGTATTTAATTTTTACCTACCTAATTTGTTTTATTTAAATTTTAATATAACTTAACAATTAGTCTTGAATAATATTCTGAAATAAATTATATTCTGAAATAAATAATATTCTGAAATAATTTGTGTTAAAAATACAAGTATTCTTGACTAGACTTTGAAAAGTTTTCTACGTCCAGAAGCTATCACAAGATTATGATGCCGGAGTATGAGTGCATGTTCTATAAAAAGTTTAAAAATCTTAATCCATTATTTTTATTCTAGGTCTACATTGGCAATGTTTGCTCAGCTGCTGCAGGACAGGCTCCAGCGAGGCAAGCTGCAATTTTCGGTGGTCTGCCTAAAAGCACTATTTGCACAACTGTCAACAAAGTTTGTTCATCTGGCATGAAGTCCATCATGCTAGCTACTCAAGGTTTACAAACTGGTACGCAAGATGTAATATTAGCTGGAGGAATGGAATCTATGTCAAATGTGCCTTTCTATATGAGGAGAGGTGACACCCCATATGGAGGCACACAGTTACTTGATGGTATTGTGTTTGATGGTCTCACTGATGTTTATAACAAATTCCACATGGGCAACTGTGCTGAAAACTCAGCTAAAAAATTAAACATCAACAGGCAACAGCAGGATGAATATGCTATTTCTAGTTACAAGAGAAGTGCAGCAGCATATGAATCTAAAAGTTTTGCTGATGAACTTGTACCAGTTCCTGTGCCTCAGAAGAGAGGAGCCGCGCCCATCATGTTCTCAGAAGATGAGGAGTACAAAAAGGTCAACTTTGAAAAGTTCAACAAACTAGGAACTGTGTTCCAGAAGGAGAATGGCACAGTAACAGCTGGAAATGCCTCAACATTGAATGATGGAGCTGCAGCATTAGTTCTCATGACTGCTGAGGCCGCTCAAAGACTGAATGTTAAGCCCCTTGCACGCGTTGTTGGTTATGCTGATGGAGAGTGTGACCCAATCGACTTCCCAATTGCACCAGCAGTTGCCATTCCCAAACTTCTAGCAAAGACTGGAGTTAAGAAAGAGGATGTTGCTATGTGGGAGATTAATGAAGCCTTCAGTGTTGTTGCTCTTGCTAATCAAAAACTGCTGGAACTTGACCCCTCTAAGCTCAACATTCATGGAGGAGCTGTCAGTATTGGTCATCCTATCGGCATGTCTGGAGCTAGACTTGTAGTACATTTGTGCCATGCTCTTAAGAAGGGAGAAAAGGGAGTAGCCTCTATCTGTAACGGTGGTGGTGGTGCATCATCTATCATGATTGAGAAATTGTAAGTTTCACCATATTCTGACCAGTTTGTTTTCATTATCTACCGTGCCTTTTAGGAATTATTTGCTGTTAATGAATGATTTGTGTGTTTGTTAGGGACAGCTTTAAGAGTTAAAAGATTTTATTATACTGTTGAAATAGTATCTAATTTTTATATCCATATCTCTTGTAAAAAAACTTCAATATGGAAAAGTGTTAAGGTTGTATTCTATGGCTATAATATGATTGAAAATCAATAAAATATATTTTTTAATTGATTTTTTATTGATTGTTACTTTGATTTACTATTGCAGAACACACACTACAGATGGGCCACCAGTTTTGACCTTTTACACTAAAGACCCTTGTGGATTATGTGATATAGTAATGGAAGAATTAGAGCCTTTTAAAAATAGAATAGTCATTCAAAAAGTAGATATCACTGAAAAAGAGAATTTAAGGTGGTTGAGATTGTACAGACTTGATATTCCAGTATTATTTCTCAATGGTCAGTTTCTGTGCAAGCACAAGTTGGACAAAAATTTATTAGACAAAAGACTGCAAATGATTGAGGATGAAAAATCACATTAAGGGCCTTCCACCGCTTTAGTGCCATAAAACGGTCACTTTCTGAAGCATACTCCTTAGTAACGGCTAGGTTAAAAGGTTTGACAAAAGTAATGTACATTATTTGTGTAACATGGTTTTTTCGTGTAACTAATAGACTTGCTTTAAAAAAAAAATTAACAACAGGATATTTTGTCGCTACTTTTGGATATTCCTCCAAAAAAAAATTTTACACAGTAAAATTTATGGCTAGAATTTATACATAGGAACTTAAATGAAATAGCATATGTAAATCAAAGAATATTTTGCAAACAAAACTGTCCAAAAGGAGGTTCAATATTGATATTCTGGCTCCGAGCGGGCGCACGGCCAGTACTGCGTTAACATTAGGGAATATATACGCCTTAATTTGTACATTCAAGACTTTTTTTGCCGACAATTTTTTTTAGATTTCCTCAATTATTTTCGTTAGTGCTACAGTCAACGGCACATCGAATGCCTTTGATTCGTCGCATTACAAACAGGTTTCGTAGTACAACTGACGCACGGTTGACTGCGATTGTAGGTACCTGGTACAGTACTACTGGCTGGTAGTAAGTAGGTAGGTATTTATGTGCATACATTAAGGAATTGAATAACAACATCAGTATGGTTGAGATACATAATCTCAAGACATAATACCAGTTTTATTAAAAGCTTTTATTTCCTTTGCCTTGGTAGTTAGGCCCAGTGGTTGATAGAATAGATGCCACATGTCTTCGAAGTTTTGGTTCCAGGACTTGCCAGTTTCCTCACAATGTTTTCCTTCACCGTTTTTAGAGCAATGGTGATGAAATAATTTAGGTACAAAAGTAAAGCGCCTGCCTGGGTTCGAACTTACGACACGTAAGACGGGGCCGTTACCACTGGGCCACCACTGCTTTAGCTTAAATAGCTATTTTAGAAAAGTTTTTTTAATTAAAAAATATTATTTTAAAATGTACAGTTTTTCTGTATTCATAATTTTTAATAGCATACCTACTACATAAATTAGAAGATCGAAAGAAATGAAGGTCAGGCATTATCTTTATTAGCTTTTTTTTTGCTTGCCGAGTCTGCTTGGTAGTTTTAACTTTGTGTATTCACAAAAGGAACCAACCAACATTAACAAGACAAATTGTTGAGAATTGAAAACAACATTAATGTAGGTACAAAACCCCAAGGTCAAGAATCTGGAAAATCAAGATTTTTATTTATTCAGTACCTGCCTATTGCTTTCTAGTTGGTAAGGCATTATGGTATTATGCCATGCATATAATGAATATGATTGTTAGGTATATGTAATGGACTGTAAAAAAACATCAACAATTTTAAATCAATCATTTTGTATATTGCATGTTTATGTTTAGAAGGACAGCATAAAAATAACTTTATGTGTGAAACTTTGTGTTTATTAAAATCTTGAATATGTACCTATCCTTTATCCGTAGACCCTTTAGCAGGGGTACCTACAGCAATAAATGTGGGTAAATATGTGCCTTTCTTCATTTCCATGGTGATTTTCTTTACCATGACGTGACCGAGACGTGAGATTTGTGCACCTTATTATTGTAATTAGTTACCCTTTTTATTCCATATTGACGGCATTCAATTACCTACTTATTTATAGAAATTTTTGCCTATTATAAAAATCAAATAACCCGACTGCATATGAAGCGAACTAAAAATACGTACCTAAACAAGAAGAAAATCATGCTGTGCACTGTGCAGAATTCGCGTGCTGGCTGACCAAAACCAGATGCAGTCTGATTTTTGGATTTTTTATATTAACATTATATATTTTTGAAATCAACTCTTAAAACCCTTTATTTTAAAACCCCGCACGAAGGGATTGAAAGAAAAAAAATATAGGGGCCCCACAATATGGCGCCCAAAATCCGCAAGCTTTCTTTTTTTTCATTATTAATGTACCTAGCCAGTGACACTAGCAAGGTTAAGACGAATCGATTGACGATCATCAAAATCGGCCAACGCGCTTGGTCTCTAAAACGCCACATAGGAACAAACATACAGACATATATAGACTGATAAACACATTAACCTCCTTCGGCAGTCGGGTAAAAGAGGAATCTGTGACCATCAACCTTTTTGTTGCGAACCGTACTTTCAACTTTAGTAGGGCGAGCATATTGCCAGCAACCGACAAAAAACAGACTCTGCGCCGTTGCGGAGATATTCTGCATGAAAAAACCCAATTTCAAGTTGCTCGAATCAAAGAACAACGTGAAATTGTACAAGCACGACGCATGGGGTTGCAAATGCGTTTTGGAATGATACAACCTCAGAACAAGATTCAACGTATGCTTCGAGATAAGATAGAATTATTGCCAAGCCGAACTTTCTGGTGGTTTCAAACATCAGGATATTTAAATACCCCTCACCCCACCCCATGGGATAAGGGCAGGAGATGATGCTACGGAACCCTAAATTTGCAAAGTCCAACACGCACTTTTCCGGTTTTTTTATTTTAGGGATCCGTCTGTACCAAAAAGTAAAACGCGAGAAACTTATTTTTTTATACCTAAGTGCTTGTCCAGAGTGAACGCGAGGCGACAAGCGGACAAGGACGGGAAATGGAGCGGTTAGGTTAGGTTAGGCCACAGTGCGCCGCGAGTTTTTTCTCGGTAGCGGGCAGTTGTTATTCCAGAGGAAGCTTTTTCGATGTTAAACAACTTATTATGACAATCAATAAATACTTACTTGTGCACGAATTAAACAAATAGAAAAGGCGAGGGGACTTCTTAAAATTTACATATGGGATAAGCTGAGATCGCAATCGCAACCGAATACGAGACGTAGTACATTATTACCTCAATGATACGAGAAAGTTATCTTCGAACTTATCCTTGTATGGTCGTGTGGACGTTTTTACTATAAATATTTGGAAGTAAAACCCAAAATAAATAGGTACATTTTAATTATTAAAGTTGTTTTGCATGCGATGAATAGGTATTTCTCTTGTTTGTCATTTCGCGCCCGCCGCCGCTTCTCCACCACGCAATCTCCTGGCACCAAGGTACCTACGGAACCCTTTTTAGACGAGTTCGACTCGCTCCTGGCCGGTTCTTGGTTATCTCAAGTATGGAACCTAATTGGACTCTGGAGAGATTATATTTTGGAGTAGGTAAGCTTGTCTTCTGATACACGAATTGATTTACACAGTTAAAGTTTATTGGGTCTATCGCATACGCAGGAGTACAACATGATTACAGAATAAGAGTGTGATGCGCACCGCGCAACACCACACAAACTCACTTTGGTCCGTGGATAAATGCTATCATCATCAATTAAAATCTATCCACACTTTGTCTTCTGTTTAACACTGCGCATTTATTTACTCAATATGTGGTTATAAACTCAGCTAATTGCGTTGGTACTCGAACCTTGGGCGGGGCCCATCATTCTATGAGGAGATTCCTCTACAGGTAGGACCCAGAGGCCAGAATTACAAAAGGGTTTAGGTATAATACTCACAACGGATCTTTGTTTGTCTGAAGTTAGTTCTGTCAACTATTGCGCAAGAAACAGTTTAACTGCATAGGGTAAGCGAGATAGGATGATGTGACAAACGTAAGCGAGTGAAAGAGACAGTTATACAATGCTATCTTCACTTTTAATATTGACACAAAAATAGCTACTGCGCAGGCTCTTGCAGCTAATTCAGACACACAAAGATCCGTTGTGGGTATTATAATATATTCATGTGGAAGGGACAACAGCTGATGGCAAACAAGAGTCAAGACTATAGATAGATCATTCGTTTTTTATAAATCAGTGATGTTTACGATCACAACAACATCAGTGTAAAACAATATTGCTTCTGGCAACCCAAACCAATATACGTCACCATACAGATGTCGCTTTCTAAATTTTTACATATGAATTTCACCCCTAAGTCTTAGGCTTAAAGCTCAAATTACATGAAAGCTTTCTTCTTTGTCCAAAATGTTGATAGATCGCTACTGTGTATAATCTGTGGTGTGGTTGTCATTGTAATGGTTGACATGTAATAAAATTTACGAATAAATTCGTGATATTTTGACTGTTGTTCTCAATAATTATGTGACTTCTCAGCTATTTTTCTTAATAGCACGTGTCTTAAGTGTTTCAGATATTGTCTCTCATTCATCTTTTCTCATAATTTGATCATAAAAATCAAGTGTTATAATGGATGATGCAGCCTTAGATTCAGCCGTACAAACATTGGAGGCGGCTGCTCGGATGCTGATGGTAAGTAAATATTACTTTTTATGAAAAAAATGTAAACAAAAATCGATGAAAAAATATTCGACGACAGCTTATATTTAGCCTCATTGCCATGACTATTAAAAATATTCCCACATGTCTAACAGTTGGCGAAAAATAAATATATCATCTTCTTACTCTTGTCCCATGTTACTTGGGGTCGGCGCTACGCCTTTTATTCTTCCCGAAGAATGTAAGTCAAGAAGGTCAATTCCAAGGTAACAGCCCAATAGGGAAAGTAAATAAGTACCTACTGTTTTACACTTAACCAGTGTAGAAAGTCAGTTACACTTAATTTTTTAATACCATGCCAGTTAATATCAGAGACGTAGCTACCGCTGTATCAGTGATATGGGGCCCCCAAGCTACTGAGGCCTCGAAGTGTAAAGCTCCAATTTTCTAGCATGCTTTGCTAACTTAACAATCTTTTAGTTAAATATCAATGAACAATCAACCTATCCCAGTTCAGAGGCCTAGTGTGAGTTTTTACTCACGCTCAATTGCGTTAATGTAAATGTCAATTTGTATTGAAATTGGATAAGCGCCGTCTGTGGATGGTAAGGTGAAACCTCTTTTATTGTATACATTTTGACATAAGAGATCGTTAACGTTATCGCAATTGAGCGTGAGTAATAACTTGCACTAAGGCCTCTGAAAGAATTTTCGAAATTGCAAGATTGCTAGTCAGGATGCTTCAATTTACTAGCTTGTTTAACTCACTCTATGATGAAAACCTACTTAACAAATTCAAGCCAATACTCAGATAGCCAAAAGCTTTAGATAAACACACAACACATGACATCAACATGACATTTAATTTATTAATAAATCCAAAAACAGTACCTTAATTTTGGGTTTTTAAGTAGTCAGGTAAAAAAGGCTTCAGTAAATGTTGACTACGCCACTGGTTAATACATTGAAATCCAAGCATTGAAGAGTGTCCTCTCCAAAGAGGATACACAACTGAAGTACTCCTGGTATTGCATAACATGTTCATTGGTGACAGTGACTGCTTATCTCCAGAAGGAGGCAATCCGTTATGTGCCACTATATTTCTTAAAAAATACTGTCTTCTATAAATGAAGTAATGTTTAGGGCCCAAAAACCCTAAACAACTAGTTGTGCCAGAGACACGATTAGGAAGAAGCCTAACTGCCACACCCAGAGCCAGTATTGGTTACTTAAGGACTTAATCTTAATACAATATCTATACTAAGGAGTGGTTTAAGTAACCGTTAAATGTTACTGAGTTTTTTTTTTATTATCAATAGGCTCGCGCTTGACCACTATCTCACCCTGATGGAAAGCGATGATGTGGTTGACGGTGAAGCATGCTTGCCTAGAAAATTTCCATTCACTCTTGACTTAAAGACCCCTAGATTGTAGCTATCGGGAAAGACAGACTCCGGCAGGGAATTCCACTCCTTAGCTCTTTGCATAATAAAAGTATCCCCAAAACGTTTTGTGCGTATGGTTGCGATATCCACCATGTACCGATGACGCATCGCCGTGCGTCTGGTTGTCCGATGATAGAACGGGCTGGGCGGAATTAAATCATGTCCATCGCACACTCCCCGAAAGCTGGCTATGTTAGCCAGTACCCCCACGTACAACGGACCAAATGGGTGTCTAAGTGCGGAAAAGGGAGTCCCTACTACTACTACTACACTCCCCGAAATGTAACCGATAAAAAACCGACAAGCTGGCAACTCGACGACGATGTTCAAGGCTCTGGAGCTTTGATTTGACCAGTGCATTGCAGATGAATCTCTTGGTCCGCTTTTCGATCGTATCTAGTGCATCTAACTGGTATTTGGCAGATCCGTCCCAGAGATGAGAACAGTACTCCATGCACTATCGAACTTGCGCTTGATACAAGTTGAGCAGCTGTTCCGGCGTGAAGTACTTTCTCACCTTCGCAAGGATCCCCAATTTTTTGGCAGCCAGCTGAGCCTTTGCCTCAATGTATGGCCCAAAATTGAGAGTCGATGTCAAAGTAACGCCAAGAAGCTCAAGATGGTCCGTTATTGGCACGGTTACATCACGGAAAGTTGGAGCCGGGTGAAATTGGCTCTTTTTAGCGGAAAACACGCCTGGGTTTTAGCAGCATTAAACTTGACCAGATTGGCATCACCCCATTCGGAGACTGCCTGCAAGGACAAGTTCAAACGCTCCACCATGGCTTCTCGGAGAGACTGGATTTGTGGCCCGGTAGCACGTGCGTTGGACAAGTAACTCTCAGCAACAGTGCTGTCATCTGCATACCCAAAGGTGCCAGGTTTTAGCAGATCGTTAATTTGCAACAATAACAATGTTGCTGAGAGTACCGACCCCTGAGGGACTCCGGCATTAATATCCAATTAGTCCGACGAGCAGCCATCGATAACCACTCGAATGGATCGATCCCTCAGGAAGTCTGCAATCCAATCACACAGAACCAATAAGGCTTTCGTGCCAGACCCTATCGAAAGCCTTCGAGATATCGAGGGAAACGGCAAGCGCTTCCCCGTGCCTCTCGATGGCCTCACTCCATATGTGAATGGCATACGCTAGAAGATCCCCAGTAGACCGATTTCGACGGAAGCCGTATTGGCGGTCGCTAAGGATATCGTTAGTTTCTAGGTATGCCAGGACCTTCATGTTTAGTACACGCTCCATACTCTGTAAGAGTTACAGAGACGTTACAGAGATGGGTCTGTAGTTAGCCGGGTCAGCTCAACTGCCTTTCTTGGGCACGGGCTGTAAGTTGGCTTGCTTCCAAGCATTCGGCACTTTGCCAGTCTCATAAGAAAGGCGGAATTGGCGTGTCAAAATCGGAGACAGTTCAGGTGCACAGGTTCTAAGAACTATAGCTGCTAGTGGTGTGGCAGTAAGATTTAAAAATATTGTTACTTGCACATACGGCCCCCTCTGCTGGACAAAAGCCTACCTCTATTTCTTGCATTGCTCATTATTTTGGGCTACTACCTTTCTTAGTTACCATATCCTTAGACATGTTACTTTTTTAGGGTACTGACCAAATAATTGTGGTGCATATTTTGCCCCTTTAGTTTAGTTAATAATTTTGTTTTTTCTCGTTTTTATGGTATGTGTCATACTTACAATCACGAAGAAGAAGACTAGTATAAATTATAATGAAGTTAAAGATTTATTTTTACATGCGCATACTGTCACTCTGCTGGATAATTTAGTGTCTTTATTACTTGCATTGGTCATGGTTTTGGCTACTTCCTAGCTAAGTTGCCATCTCCTTAGTAGTGTCACTGTTTCCGGGTAACAGTCTTGTGTTTTACTTTACGGGCCCACAATTGATTCAGCAAATAAATGTCATGCATATTTTTGCTACTCAGTTTGCTTATTTTGTTTTTTTTTATGGTGTGTCATACTTGGTACAAATAAATTATTGCCCTTTCTTTTCTTGTTTCTTTCTGGTCATGATGCAGATGAAGTGGCTGGCAGAAGCTAGTTAAACATATATATTAAATTCCATACATTTTTAGGCACCACCGCAAATGGTGACATCTGAGCAACGCCACCAAGCTGAGAGTGTATTTCTAGAATTTCGGAGCGCCAAGAAACCTTTTCAGTTGTGTAGAGACATTCTAGAAAAAACTTCATCAGAATACGTACTATTTGAAGCAGCTGGTTTATTGAAAGCTGCGCTCATAAGAGAATGGAGCTTATTATCCGAACAAGATATTTCTGCTCTACGAGATTACTTACTCAATTATATATTGAGGAAGGAGGCGCCACCATTTTTAAGAGAAAAGCTCTTGCAGGTAATTTCAGATTTTGTATATTTTTAAATACTTGCATTTTGTTCCCATGAATAGTCCAACAAGAAAAATTGTCTGATTCTCTCATTTTTGTACCTATTTAATGAAGAGTGCTACATACTAAGTAATAATATAGATTCTCTTGTTTGTTACATTTCTGGATTTTATTTGTTCTACTGGAAGTCGCGTGCAATTGAAATTCATTATTATTATTAATCATGAAATTGTTTCAGACTATTGCTATTATTGTCAAAAGAGGCAGCATCGACGATGGGGGAAGAGAAAGGAAGAATTTGATTGCCGATCTAGAAAAGATAATCCTCTGCGCGCCGATAAACCAACAAAAGTTGTGCTGCTCACTCCTTCTGGCTATCATGCAAGAATTTGCTATAACAGTCAAATCGGCTGACGTCGGCTTGATATGGGAGGTCCACTTTCGACTGAAGAAATCCTTCGAAGCTCTAGATTTGAAGAGAATATTTAGGTTTACTGTAGGAGTTCTAGAACAGATTGTGCGTTCTGGACATCGGCCGCAAGGCGACCAAGCTTTGATGACAAAGCAGCTATTGACTATAGTCGAGACAGTATTATGTTGGAGCCATGTATCTCCTTTATTGTCAAAGAGATTGATTGGGGCTTTCGAAGCTATTTATGAGAGCGATACTGCCCCGGCTTTGCGATTAAGCCTAAGCTGGAGGGATACTATAATGCAACCTGAGCTTCTGGCATTGTTCTTTGAGATACACATGCATGTGAGGTCCAATCCTGACTTGGCAAGTCCATCTCTCACATGTCTGGTGCAATTGGCTAGTCTGAGTGGTGTGGTTGTGTCTGCAAGTAACTTGAAACAGCAGTATTTGGAGAATTATGTGAATAGTTTCTTGAATATGATGTCGTACATTCAGCCGGTCGAGAGGGAGATGCTTGGTATCTCCGATATATACCGCAGATTGATCCAGTTCTTCTCGCCGGCGATGATAGCTGCGACGCCACCGGCTTTTCTCCAGAACCTTACTTCGTTGACTTGTCATTGCATCAGGGGATCTGTTGTTGAGGAAGGAGTGAGTATAAATTCTACTAACATTGTACTATATGGATGATGTTTGTTACTCTTTCAAGAAAATACCTCTGAACGGATTTTGTTTGAGAAAACATTGTATTTAATTGTTTGCTTGTTTTTCTATAGAGCTTATCCAGAATAAAATATAAATACATTATTAAATGTTGATTTTGATTGCAGGTAAACGATGACACAGTGTGGAGAGAATCCTTGAACAAATTCCTTCATAGCTGGAGTTCATTAGTGCATGAGACCGATGGATACACTAATGAAACGCTGTTGAACCCGTGCATAGAAATATTTAACACCTACCTACAGTGCAGACTGGCTCCTCCTGACGGAACGAGGTAAGAGTCATCGTCTATTTATCTTAAAGCAGCAAGTAACTTGGCAAGAATCGTTAGATGCGTAGAAGTCGTTTTTTATGTCTCTTTGGTTAATAAACGAGACACGGGCGACGTTTAGCACTGTTCCGAGCGCGCGATTGGTTGGTCAGTTGTCACAAGGATCGACTGAATCCGCGTCGCGTCCACCGTCTGTTCGCGCCGTTGGTTGATAACTTACCCCCACTACGCCAAAGCCTTGCCAAGTTACTTGCCGGTGACTATACTGCAATTTATTTGGATTCGGCGCTTTACGATTTCTTCTTTCATACGTCTCCATTAATTGTGCTAGTTTGATCTAGAGTTTGAGGAAGTGGCGTTTTGAAATAATACTATTTAGAATAATTTAGATCTACCGTCGACATGAAGAAGAAGAACAGAAAAAATATGAAATATGAAAATGATACCAAATACACAATGCAGGCAGACAAACACCGTCTCCAATAAATTTCGCAACATTTTTATCAGCAGTACTTATCTCTTTTGTTAACTGTACATTTGAGACTGATTTAAAATTGGGACTCATACAACGACTTTGACCATGACAACTTTTATAGTGTAAACCTTGCATTTCTATCTATCTAGCCTATGTTTTCTTCTAGGCAAAGATACTTATCCCTTTTCGACACACGCTATTGTGTGCCAGTACTTTCCATATAAGGTGTGCCGTGGTCTTGCATGAGAGGGAATTTCTCAGTTGCAACCCGGAGTCCTTAGTTCAGATCCCGACATGGCCCGAAGAATTGTCAAACTTAAGTGGCAATGGGCAGGGCACATTGCTCGCAGAACGGATGGCCGATGGGGCCAGAAAGTTCTGGAATGGCGACCGCGAACCGGAAGACGATACGTTGGAAGGCCTCCCACTAGGTTGACCGATGACCTGGTTAAGGTTGCGGGAAGGCGCTGGATGCGAGAAGCACGGGATCGGTCAATGTGGCGTCGCCTGGGGGAAGCCTATGTCCAGCAGTGGACGTCTTTCGTCTGAAATGATGATAATGATGATCCCGTAGTTTCAAAGTTGGTGTTGTGACACAGCCTTGCCTCGGAAAGCACGTTGGTCCTGCTCCTAATCTTTCCCCGGTCGTGTTGGATTACCTTCTCATCGGATTATGAGAGTAAAACAAGAACAGAGAGAGCGTCTACGAGGTGCATTCAATAAGTACCTAGCCTCATCGCCAGAGGGTGCTGTAGTTTCAAAAGAGTTTTACCACAGTGTAGCACATTCTTTTTTAATTCTTTTTTCAAATTTTCATTCCAATCCCTTCATTTGTTTTAATTTGACAACTTATGGAAGCGAACGTGTCGATCGGTTTTACAAAAATGGAAAAAGAGCAATATCGTTCGGTGATTCGATTCCTATTTTCGGAAGGGAAAACGCGCATCGAAATCAAAGAGCGCTTGGATGCTGTGTACGGTGACTCTTCTCCATCGATGGCCACCGTCAAGAATTGGTTCAACGAGTTTGCACGTGGCCGTACGTCGGTTTTTGATGAACCACGTCCAGGTGCACCGAAAACAGCTGCTACGGAGGAAAACATTAAAAAAATCCATGATTTCGTATTGGCAGATCGCCGATTGAAGGTTCGGGAGCTAGCTGAGACTGTAGGCATTTCAGAAGGAACAGTGCATCATATTCTTCACGAGGAACTCGGCACCAGAAAACAAGCGCAACCGTAAGACCACATCGGAGACGTGTTTGGCGCTGTTTAAGCGGAATCCAGCGGAGTTTTTGCGTCGTTTTGTGACCGTCGATGAAACCTGGATCCACTGGTACACACCAGAGACCAAGGAGCAATCAAAACAATGGATCCAGACCGGGGAACGTGCTCCAAAGAAGGCGAAAACTGTAAAATCGGCCGGAAAAGTTATGGCCACCGTTTTCTGGGATTCACAAGGTGTGGTCTACATCAATTACCTCGAGAAGGGTAAAACAATTACAGGGCTTTACTAAGCCGATTTATTGGGCCGATTCGACGCCGAATTAAAGAAAAAGCGACCCCATCTGGCGAAGAAAAAAAGTGCTGTTTCACCACGACAACGCACCGGTTCACACGTCTGCCGCTGCCATGGCTAAATTGGTCGAATTACGCTACGAATTGCTGCCCCATCCACCGTATTCTCTAGATTTGGCCCCTTGTGACTTCTTTCTGTTTCATAATCTGAAAAAATCACTCGCCGGGAATAGATATGGATCGAATGAGGAGGTCATCGCCGCCACGGAGGCCTATTTTGCAGAGTTTGACAAAAATTATTTTTCCGACGGGTTAAAAAAGTTGGAGCATCGCTGGGCTAAGTGTATCGAACTAAAAGGAGACTATGTTGAAAAATAAATTGCCACTTTTCCAAAATTTTCGTTTACTTTTTGTAGGCTAAGTATTTATTGAATGTCCCTCGTATGTATGCGCAAACACTTGTACACATATTTCAAGCGTACTTGTCTAATCTCCGTTGTGATTGGCCGCCGTGGTCGAAATTTGTTAGGGAAGATTATATTATTCTTAATGGGACTACACATTTTTTATAATTATTTTGTCTGCCAAATTACCAGAGCCGTTTCTTATAATTATGTTGTCTGCTACATTACCATAGTCGTTTTTATAATTATGTTGTCTGTTACATTACCAGAATCGTTTCTTATAATTATTTTGTCTGCTACATTACCAGAGCCGTTTCTTATAATTATGTTGTCTGTTACATTACCATAGTCGTTTTTATAATTATGTTGTCTGTTACATTACCAGAGATGTTTCTTATAATTATTTTGTCTGTTACATTACCTGAGTCGTTTCTTATAATTATTATGTCAGCTTCATTACCAGAGCCGTTTCTTATAATTATGTTGTCTGCTACGTTACCAGAGTAGAGTCTTATGATTATGTTGTCATCTATATTACCAGAGTCATGTCTTATAATTATTTTGTCTGCTACATTACCAGAGTTGTTTCTTATAATTATTTTATCTGCTACATTACCAGAGCCGACAACCAAGAAGAAGTTCTAAAGGATGAACTGGAAGAGGACGAACGTAAGCTGCACAGCAATATACTGCTCACGATTGGTGCCATCGCGAGGAAGGCACCCGTTCACAGTTCCCATGTGCTCTACACTTTACTAAAGGATCGAAGTAGCCGGTAAGTTGTTTTTGAAACTGTAAAGCTAAATAACTTTAGAAGTTTATACAATCCTTTTTTAACAGCCCGTTTAACCAATTTTGACTTCTATTGCGTTGGTGATATGATAAATGGCAGTTGTAGTAAACAGTTGGTATTGATAACAAGTTTATGTTTTTTATGCCATCCTTGTGCTTACGGAATAGAACTCAAAATCGGGTGAACTTACTGCAAAAATGGGTTGTAAAAATGTATGCTGCATATATGATTAATTAGTATCTCTAGTCTGTATGGTCCAATTGCACGAAAAACTTAACTCGAGAGTTAGTTGCTAATGCCAGGTTAAATTGGCAATATTGTATGACAAACTGACATCTTAACCTCGTGTTAAAAACTAACTCTTGAGTTAATTTTTTTCGAGCTCGTGGGCCTAAATAGTATAAAACAAAGTGTCTATCTACCTCTGCCTATTTCTCCGCTTACTTCTTCAGTTTCATTTAACCGTGAATAAACATACTTCTTGCCCTTCTGATAATATAATAAATGTGGATTAAAATTATCATAAATACGAAATATTAATTGCTAACATACACATTATTTATTAAATTGAAAAGGGACGCAAAGCGAATTTGATAAATTGAAAAGGGACGCAAAGCGAATTTGTGTGTTGATTTTTATAATAGTCTTTTATTTTTGCATAACGCTTCGTGTAGGTTTGATTTCCTTTTTTTATTTGCGGAATTAGCTAAAAAATCAAATATGGATAGGCGTGTTCACACAGAGCGAGCAGCCTCGCGAGGCATTTGCCGCGCGAGGAAACTATCCCCGAACGAGCGCGGCAGCCTCGGAATCGTCGCGAGGCTGCCGCGTGAGCCAAGCCCGAGCCATTATGTTCGTTCGTTCAGTTGAGAATTAAGACATCATGGCACCACACGTACGTGTTACGGTATTATACTCGAGCGAGGCACGAAAGAATATACGCGAGCGTCCAGAGTGCGCGCGGCAAACGACTGAGGCGCCTTTGAGCAAAACAAAAAGCCGACACTGAATGGCTCGGGCGCTCGGACGCTCGCCCGCGGCAGCGCGCGCGCTTGCCTCGGCCGAGGCACGTCTACACTAACCGAGCTGCTTCGCGCGGCAAATGCCTCGCGAGGCTGCTCGCTCTGTGTGGACGCGTCTAATGAATATTTAAAACATCATCAACAACGAAGTTACGAACCTTCTTTGTTTAAAATTGTTTTATATTTTTGTTTTTTACCGGTCAATTTTCTTTCTGTTTTCAGTGTTAGTATTCTATTTTTGTATTTTTATTGATAAAATGGTTGGATTAATATTTTATTGATGCATATTCATCATTCATACACTAACTTCTTGTTTTGTTGCCCTGCAGGTTGGAGAGTCAACTGCAGTTGATGCACATGGGCAAACTGCCAATTAGTGGAGGAGGGCACATGATCACTCTGTTTGAAGACCTGCATTGGATTCTCATGATTACTGGTATGACTTACAAGTAATATGATATATATGTAAGATCATTAAGAGAGCCGAGCGGTATATCTCAATATCGTCAGGATTTGGAGTTTCCATTTTATTGGGATAAACAAGACTGTAAATGTGGATTTGATAGTGTGTATGAATATAAATGTGGATAGATGGAGAGGGAGGGGACAGCCAAAGAAAAGATGGATGGACTGTGTGAGGAGTGATATGAAAGAAAAGGGAGTCATTGATAGCGTATCGTGACGGGGGACAGGACGATATGGAAGAAGAAAACTTGTTGCGGCGAACCCAAGTAAGATGGGATTAGGGCAGAAAGATGATTATCAAAACACTTGGTGTAATTATTTTAGGGCATCATAAATAATTACATCAGCCAATTGCCAAATAGTGGCACTATAGCGTGTGGTCGGTAGTCACAGTTAGACTTCGTTTGTAGATTATAAATCCCCGGCACGTAGAGACGCAGAGGTCGTTTTAAGGGTCCCTACCCAAAGGGGACCCTTAGTAATCTAAGACTCCACGATCCGTCTGTCTGTCTTTCCGTCTGTCTATCACTAGGATGTATCTCATGAACCGTGATAGCTAGGCAGTTGCCGCTATAACAAAAAAAATCTAAAAACAGAATAAAATAAATATGGAATTTTAAGTGGGGCTCCCATTCAATAAACGTGATTTTTAGGGTTCCGTACCCAAAGGGTAAAAACGGGATCCTATTACTAAGACTCCGCGGTCCGTCTGTCTGTCTGTCACCAGGCTGTATCTCAAGAACCGTGATAGCTAGAGAGTTGAAATTTTCACAGATAATGTATTTCTGTTGCCGCTATAACAATAAATACTAAAAACAGAATAAAATAAATATTTAAGGGGGGCTCCCATACAAAAAACGTGATTTTTATGCTGTTTTTTGCTATAATGGTACGGAACCCTTCGTGCGCGAGTCTGACTCGCACTTGGCCGGTTTTTTTTTGCCGTTTTTTGCAATAATGGTACGGAACCCTTCGTGCGCAAGTCCGACTTGCACCTGGCCAGTTTTTTTAGATATCTTTGGTAGTGAAGCGGGGCGCGGGGGACGTTCAGGACCGTTCCGAGCGCGCGATTGGTTGGTCAGTTGACACTAGGATCGACAGACCAATCGTGTCGCGTTCACGTTCCGTTCGCTCTATATGGTGGTTGGTAAATTCGCGGAATATGCGCGAAATTACCCCCACTACGCCAAGACCTTGCCAAATTACGTGCCGGGCACTATACTGCCAATAACAACCTTCATTGTACTGAAGCATCATCATCATATCAGCCGAAAGAAATCCACTGCTGGATATAGGCCTCCCCCAAGCGTCGCCACATTGACCGGTCTTGTGTGTCTCGCATCCAGCGGATATCATCCATCATCCACTTGGGAATGGTGGGAAGGGGTGGGTTTAGCTCTGGACGTCTTTCGGCTGATATGATGATTACTGTCTAGTATGTCTATGTTCAATCCTCAAGTCGTCTTTCTTTAGTACCATAATATGTTTAGTAATGTTTAGTAAATGTAAGTTTGGAACCCTCAATACGGGATCCATAAGTCACGCATTGAGGGCATCCAGAAAAAGTTTCTGAGATATCTCGATTATAGGGCGCACCAAGTATCTATAGATTACAGTCACCGTTGTAAGAGGTACCATTTTCTGCCATTTGATCGTAGGCGGCTCATTAATGATGTATGTTTTTTGATTAACATAGCGAATGGCTCAATTGACTGCCCTGAGCTACTAACAAAGTTAGCATTTCGCACTAACACTATTGGATTACGTAAACGGCCGCTTCTAGACGTGTCTTCTACCAGTAATAATTATAGGCGTAATGATTTTCTTATAAGAAGCGCTAGAAGCTTCAATGATGTATCTTCTGAGCTTGATATTGACTTATTTTGCACTAAAATAAGCACAGCAAGGACGCTCTTAGCCAAATCATTTTTTTGTGAATAATGCACCGGCTAGTGGTTCTTTGACTTATATGTAGCAACATAATAGCCTGAATTAATCGTTAAGTTATATATCTGTGGAGGCTTGTTATTAGCAACTTGAAAATGTATTGTAGTTACCTATTATTATTTGTAATTAGACTGTAAGCCTTCTTAAAAATAATAAAATAAAAGTAAATAAAATAAAAATATTTCTTTTACCAGGTCATTTCTTAGCTGTGGACTGCACAGAAGGCGAGACCGTGATGATTCCCTCAGAGATCATCACATTCAGCTTGCAGCAGAACGCCAATATTGATGTCTCTCTCCGATACTTGGTCGGCGAGAGTCAGGACACTGAAAATGTCGATCCTGTACTCAAGTAAGTTTTATTATTTCTCATTTTATTTTATTTTATTCTCTACTATAATATTATAAAAAATACTTTATCTACTTCGGTTTCGTTATATTCGAATTACAAAATTGACAGCGGTTTCATTATGATACCCATAACGACATCGGGTTGCATTATGCGAATCGTCATAAATTCTAAAACACAAGCAAAGACATTCTGAACATACAGCCTTCCGAGCATACAGACCTAGAATATTACTTCGAAATCGAGACAATGTAAATGATGTTTTTAAAAATGGAACAAGTTTAGAACAAAAGTATCGTATACTATTTGGCTGTTGCGGCTACAAGATCTATGCCTTATACCTATTAAAGATTAAATTAAAAAAAAGAGGACGCGCGAAAATTTTTCTAACTGAAATTTTATTTCAAATTTTATTAAAAATGCCATCAACATCAAGTGAAAAGTGTGAAAATACTCCACCAGATATAACAAATAGAGCAGTTGCGGCTACAAATAATTTACTACCAGAAAAATCAAGACATGTAAGAGAAATGAAATACTTAAACACACTGCCTGAAATACTTATTTGTCTATATCTGTGTTTTATTCCTTCCTTCGTAGATAAAATCTTGTATGCAACTGTACGTTATTGGTCTTTTAATAACTCGTGCCCACTCAAAAAAAGAAAGAAAAATGGCACTCGTATTAAAAGACCGTCCATAACGTAACAGTTGCATAAATAGCTATTTTAACAAAAAAATAAAGCGGCTACTCATTTTATCACATTAGCTGTCTTACAAACATCGCGTTATCACTTAGTACCATCGAATAGCTCATTATTAAGGTTGCCCTAGTCGACGGCACGAACTATTTTGTGCGCGGGGTTAAAATGCATGCTATCTCATCCGACAACACGTGCGAAAGAGATAGATGCTGTGATGAGCAATGAGAAGCTAGTTCGCGTACGAATTAGCACTTTTGCGAATTTGTAGCGAAATGGATGATGAATTAGGACGAAAACGAACGCGCGAAATTTTATAAACAGATCTTTGAGAGTCTGGACATCATGAAAAATAGGCTAAATATATATTTTCAAAATAAAATTATTTGCATTGTTGAACTACTAATCTAACCCTGTATGGTGGCTGTTTTGCAATTTTCCTTATGGTATTTTATTCCACCCAAAGATGCGTTAAATTTGTGTTGAAATATGGAACTTTCGACTCTCATAACTTTCAAATATATATTTTTATTACTTTTTTGTTTCCATACATTCGTCCTAAATCATCATCGATGTCGCCAAAAATTTGCAAAAGTGCTAATTCGTA
Source organism: Orthosia cruda (assembly GCA_964057195.1). Classification (NCBI taxonomy): domain Eukaryota; kingdom Metazoa; phylum Arthropoda; class Insecta; order Lepidoptera; family Noctuidae; genus Orthosia; species Orthosia cruda. The sequence goes on along the minus strand of OZ059836.1, from coordinate 15,416,259 downwards.
CGCGAACTACCTTCTAACTGCTCATCACAGCATCTATCTCTTTCGCACGTATTTTCGGATGAATAGTTCGTGCCGCCGACTAGGGCAACCTTAACTAAGGCGTGCAAACAGTTTTAGCTATAATAATAAAGTTTTGTTGTTCCTTTTATCTATTACACACACATTTTCTTTTCAAATGTAAAATATTGATCTAACAATGTTAGGAAAATCATTGTTGATCTCTGTCAAAACATTGTTCAATAGAACTTTACATAATTTAAATCGTCTTAAGTTATTTTTCAGTCTAGTTTTGTATGCCGAGCGGTTTTTTCAAATGACCTGGTTCAACTTTACGTCTTGTGGTTTTAAGATCACGTCATGATCTGTCTTTTGTGGTATTGTGATCGTTTCTAAGGGGAGGAACTTAATTTAAATAAATTTCAATAATAAAATTTTGACGTTATGTTCTATATTTCTTTAAATGTAAGTTGTGCCAGAAAGCGTTTTATACAATTAAAGACTACCTTGAGGACAAAAAGACTTGGGATTGAGCTGCTCCAATTAGTTTTGTTTTTTTATTATATTTTGTGAATTTTGTTATTTCCTATATTTAATTTCTTTTCTTATTAACTAAATTTTTAAATATTTTTATAAAACACAAAATAAAAAAAAACATTTAAAAATATAGAAAATATAGGCCCACCGGTATCGGGAACAGGGTCCAAGCTACCGGCGGTCAGGGCTCCAGAGAGAGGAACCTCCTAACAATGCGAGCCGTGTCCAGCAGTACTGCTTTCTGGATCAGGCCCTTGACCCAGCCGCCTAACGAGAGCCTCCTAAGATGTTGGTCGAGGCTCGTGGCTATTAAGCCATTGGCTGACACGACTATCGGTACAATGATCGCTGTGTTTACATCCCACATGTCGACAACCTCGCGAGCCAAGTCAAGATACTTGATTTGCTTATCTTTCTCGGCTTTCACGAGGTTCCCGTCATGCGGGACGGTAATGTCAACAATCATTGCACGCCTCTCGATTCGGTCCACCACCACTATATCAGGCTTATTGGCTACAATAGTCCTGTCAGTGATGATGGACCGATCCCAGTACAATGTGATATTGCCATTTTCGAGAACTGGGTCGGGCACATACTTGTAGTACGGTACCTCCGATGCCACAAGAGTGTATTTCAGAGCAAGTTGCTGGTGGATGATCCTGGCTACAAGGTTGTGCCTATGCAAGTACTCCTCGTTAGCTAGACGAGAACATCCAGAGATAATGTGTCGGATGGATTCACCCGGGCGGTGACATGCCCGACAGATGTCAACCGTGCCATCCTTCACAATAAATCTCCGGTAGTTATTCGTCATGATAACTTCGTCCATAATTGCACAGACAAAACCTTCGGTTTCCCCAAAGAGGTCACCGAAACGCAGCCAGGCTACGGACGCTGCTTGGTCTACATCGGACCCATGTAGGGCCCGGAAAAAGCGTCCGTGAAGCTCCTTACTCTGCCATACCTCCTTGCGATCGTTAGTGTCAAGCACTACAGGCTTGCGCCAGTTCTCATTCGCCAAGGAGAGCGGGGTGAGTCCCTTGTCCACTGCTACTACATCTCGATGAATACCCACGTCGGTGTTTAGAAAATATTCTCTGAGATTGCATATCTCGCGGCTGTGGAGGTTTTTGGCATTTAAAAAGCCTCGGCCTCCACACTTCCGCGGGATATACAATCTCATGACTGACGATCGTGGGTGATGCATTCGATATGCAGTCAGCAGTGTACGGACCCGCATTTTGTTATTTTTTTTTTTTTTTTTTTGGTTTTCTTGCAATGATAAGAATATTTACTTTTTAAAGTATTATATTTTTTATTTTAATTATTGTGAATGTGAAGACTATGTAGATCATTCTTTTTGTTTTAATTTTAATTTATCTTAGTTTTTAATCATGGCCTGTCTGAATGTCCTTTTTTGGTATTGTTCGTCCAATCGTTGAGCTCCTTAAATTCTGAGTTGAGCTGCTCGGTTATTGACAAATGCGTGCACTGACTGGACAGGTCTACTCAATCTGGCTGGTTCTTTCCTCAAAAGACCATTTCAGACATCAGTCTACATGGTCTTCACATGATCTAACCAAGATTTTGTCTGGACGTTAAAAGAGGCTGTGACCTCTGAGTTTGTGTCGGCCTTTCTTCTCAGAGTAGTCACATAGGAAACGCCGACCTCATCTAGTTTTAAAAAATATGATCGACAGGTAAAAGTGTTTTTACAAACCAACTTACAGAAATATAATCATTTAACTTGAACCGATTTAAAAAAATATATAATTTTCTCTATTCGTCAACGATCGTGCTACGAGTATGTTTATGTGACCACATATCAGAGAAAAATCATTATACAGATAGAACAGCACAAAGGCGTTGCTTATGTCAAAGGAATTTTCTACCAGCAGACCTGCAACTGGAGAGTTGAAATACATACATTCATACATAAACTCACGCCTTTTTCCTATGGGGGTAGGCAGAAACTATAGAACGCCACCTGCTACGATCATTACATACTTCTTTTGCTTCACTCACTTTCATACATCTAGAAATATTACTGATTATTCGATAAAAACATTCAACTTCGGTTGATTGATTCTTATGTGATTCTGCCCTTCTTTTAAAACCAACCAAATTCATCCTTCAAAACCTTCCTCCCGACATTCGTTCACATTGCAAGTCCAAATAAAGTTAACCGACTTACTACTTGTTAAAATAACTGTGCATCTAGTTGGAATGCGAACCCCACTCCCGCCCCCGCGCGTCGCCCCGCGTTAACCTCCTGCGTCAATGCTCTTGCAAAAGTTAAACAAACGTCAGAGTGAATATGTCACAGCGGCAGGTGCACAGTTATTTTACCGAGTAGTACACACAATTTCTCACCACGGATATTGTCTGTACAGCCTGATTGTAGTTATAATATTCTATTTATTCTTCTTCATCAGGTTGGTTGGTCTCATTCTGCGCATAAATGCATGGGAATGCGCGGCTTTGGAAGCCGGACTCGGCACCGTGTTTAGTCCAGAACTGTCTGCCACCATCTCCTGGCTGCTCAAGATATGGGCCAACTCGTACCTGATGCCACAACCGTCTGTTTATTCCGAGGTAAGACAAAATGTCAATATCAGGCGTCTTTCTCACGGGGACGGTGCGACACCCATTGAGGAAGGCTTCATATTAAATCCTGAAATACAAAAAAAAAATTGGAAAAAAAATTGTCTGCGTTAAAGTTACGCTGGCTTATCGGCCCGGTATTGTCATCCATTTGCCTAGTTGTGCCTAGGCCTAGGACCATTCTGGTCGCGGATACATTTGAAAGATAGTTACCGTGGCCCTGGCTCAAGCAACTGAAGGGACACGGGTGGGTTTTAGTCAGTAAAAGTCTGACACGCCCTTCCGCTTCACCCAGAGCGGGTGATTACCCAACCCAAAAATAAAAGCCCTAGGATAGGAAAAATGCCCCCCCTTTCCCGCTTAGTCTCCCATTTGGCCCGTTGTGCGTGCAGGCCTCCTCTCTGTGAGAGGTAATGGGCCTTAATCCACCACGCAGGCCCAGTACGGGTTGGAGGATGTCACATGTCTTCGAATTTTTAATCGACTTCAAAAAAAGGAGGAGGTTCTCAATTCGTCGGAAACTTTTTATTTTTTTATTTATGTTCCCCGATTACTCAAAGACGCCTAGACCGATTTCAAAAAATCTTCTTTTGTTTGGAAGGGTATACTTCCTAGTTGGTCCCATAGTCATCAGGTCAGGATCTGATGATGGGATCCTAGAGCAATCGATGGAACTCCTCAAATATTATAGGCATACATATAGTGATTTTGGTATTTTCATCAACAATGCCATCACTTGCACTCAGAAAGTATAATTTGGTGAAGTGGAACTGATGAAGAAGACCACTGGAATTCCTAAATGCTAAGTATGTCATGGGTATAAAATATCTCGAAAAGTTAACCGACTATGATGAAGCAAATACTTTCAAATGAATGGTACCATTGAACTGTTCTGATGATGAAGCCGGAAGGTAGGCACTGGAACTCAGAAATAAAACAATGTATCCTAGTCGTGCTTGGACTTATTGGAATCGTCATGAGATGTACTTTAGCCATAAATGATTATCATGTTAATTGGAGATACCTACCAAAACTAAAAAGAGAAAAATAAAAAACTTTTTAACAAAAAATAAAACCGACTTCCAGAACAAAAACTACAAAGTAAAAAATAACTTTCTTTGCCGAAGTCGGTGTCTTTTGTACCCATTTTTTTCGACAATCCCTGGGTCTAAGACATGCCGGTTTCCTAAAGAAGAAAATAAAGAAAGAAAAATATTTATTTGAGACCCGCACAGGAGACACGAGAAATAAGCATAAAATTAAACAATAATAAAAAATAAAAACCCCGTGCGAGACCAAAAATGCTTCTATCTCAGCATGTGCAGCGATATTCAAAAAGAAACGCTGCGCTGATATTCTGATAGGGAACACTGTTGAACCTCACGATGACTTCACCGTTTGAGTGCAGTGGTGATGAAATAATTTACACAAAGTAAAGCGCATGCCTGGGTTCGAACCCACGACCTACGACATGTAAGTCGCGGCCGTTACCACCGGGCCACCATCACTGCAATCTAAAGCACTCTAGCGGTAGTGCCTTATTAACTTTAACTGCCTCGTTGTTCTAGTGGGTTTTCCATCTGGAATTTCTAAGTAGCAGCCCAGAGTCAAGATTTGTACTCGGTTGATTACAATAGGTTAGTCCCACAGACATAAACCTAACTAGATGACGCGATAATATATACTTCGCGTGCCAAAAAACGGAGTAAAGTTACGATCAATGATCGTAATCTGAGCTTTTCACTTATCACCGAAAATCCACCGAAATCTAGAAAAATGCCTTTTTATGCTATATGTTTTCTTTTATTGGTAAGTAAATTCGTTTTTAAATTGTTTGTGAAAAAGTGGCACGCTTGGTTTTCATACAGATGGAGGTACTTGCGTTATCTAGTTAGATTTATGTGTGTGGTTCGTCCCACATGACATGGGACATAAAACAAAACTGGGGAGTAGTAGGTATACTACAGGTGAACACCAGTCTAACCTAATCTCCCGTGATTTTATGATATTTAACTTTTAAATAGCATTAATTGATCGACTGAAACACACTTCGTTTCGCACAAAAATTACATGAATTTTTCTACCCAGTATCATCGTTCTGCATCAAGTGAAATATAACAAAAGAATAATGTTATACATTCTATTGTTCGTGTTCACCATCCGTATCCTTTCGTGAAGGACGGCATAGTATGAATGTTGCATAAGTATCAAACTGGTTTTGTTCTGTGTTGTTGTATTGTATGTGGCCTTCATAAATAATCTTCTTGAACTATTAAACCACTTTCGTTAGGATGCGATAAACAACTATTAAGGGTAATAAATTGTGTCTCAGTAGTATACGAAGACATCAAAATGTGCGAAAATTCAAGTTTCGTGTAGCAAATTCAATGACAACAAGCAAAATTAAATTCATTCTCCGGGACTTCGTCGAGCGTCATTGCCTCGGCGCTTTTCTGGTGGTCGCCACTGTTGATTCTGACTTTCAGGAGTTGCAGTGGTTTGGGAATAGTGCGGTGGGACAGTCACAAAAAAAAAAGTAGCAAATTTGTTAATGTATTAGTTGAAAGAGCTCTATCGAGGATCTAGGAGATTAGTATTAAAATGCCTGTTGAATGAATTTATCTTTATACTGGCTATCCGGACTTAGCATTTGTGACCTAAAAAAAAACTTTTTTACAAAAAATCAAACAGACTTCCAAAACAAAACACTTCAAAGCGAAAAATTTTCCTCTTTTTAGTTTTGGTAGGTACCTCCAAATAACATGAAAATCATTTATAGCCAAAGTACATCTTATGACGATTCCAATAAGCCCAAACACGACTAAGATACATTGTTTTATTTCGGATTTCCAGTGGCCATTGTGGTCTTCTTCATCAGTTCCCCTTCATCAAATGATACTTTCTGAGTGCAAATGATTGCATTATTGATGAAAATACCAATATCGCTATATGTATGCCTATAATATTTGAGGATTTGCTTCGATTTCTCTAGGATCCCATCATCAGAAACTGATTTCCTTATTATGGTACCACCCTTGGGATATCTCCTTTCCAACTAAAAAAGGATCATCAAAATCGGTTCATAAACGACGAAGTTATCCGCGAACACATAAAAAAAAATATATACGGTCGAATTGAGAAACCTCCTCCTTTTTGGGAAGTCGGTTAAAAAATGAGTGTAATAGTAGAGGACTGATTCCGGACAGCTTGGAATCTGGAAGAACCCTGTCTTACCCTGAGATCCATGTATAGAGTAACCTTACTGGTATCCTTTGGTTAATATGACCTTAATTACTGTGCTAACTCCCTGTAGTAATCGCGATCAGGGGGGTGACCATAAGCTCTTAGAGTAAGATTATTTTGAGTGTGTGTAATTTTGGGACAGATGTATGATATGACTTGTAAGTCATAGGGAATGTCAAACTTAATGGAGTCTGTGAAGTTTGCTTTTAGCTGCGCAGTACTCCACCTCTCATCTTTCTCCTACAGCGCAAAGACTCGCGAACTGTGTCAAACAAAAACCCTGTGAAAAAAGCATAAATAAGCAAATCTGTCTAAGAAATTGAGGACAATCTCTAAATCAGACGATTCGGTTATTTTTTAACCGACTTCCCAAAAAGGAGAGGTTCTCAATTCGATTGGTATTTTGTTTTTTATGTATGTACACCGATTACTCAAAGACGCCTGGACCGATCTGAAAAATTCTTCTTTTGTGTGAAAGGGTATACTTCCCATTTGTACCCATAGTCATCAGGTCAGGATCTGATGATGGAATCTTGGAGAAATCGAGGGAACTCCTCAAATATTATAGGCATACATATAGCGATTTTGGCATTTGCATCAGCAATGCAATCATTTGCACTCATAAAGTATCATTTGGTGAAGTGGACCACAGATGACCAAATGGAATTCCTTAATGCTAAGTATGTCACGGGTCTACGATATTTCGAATAGTTAAACGACTATGATGAAGCAAATACTTATAAATAAATAGTACTGATGAAAATGCTACCATCGAACTGATTTGATGATGAGGCCGGCAGGTAGGCACTGGAACTCCGAAATAAAACAAACGATGACGATTCCAATAAACCTATACATGACTAGGATACATAGTCATGTGTAGGTTTATTGGAATCGTCATGAGATGTATTTTGGCTATATGTGATTTCTATGGCAATTCGAGGTACCTATCAAAACTAAAAAGAGATAAATAAAAAACTTTTTATCAATAAAATCAAACTGACTTTCAAATAAAAACACTACAAAGTGAATAATAACTTTCTTTTCCGAAGTCGGTGTTGAAACACGGAAAATAATAGGTAACAAAGACACCGACTTCGGAAAAGAAAGTTGTTTTTCACTTTGTAGTGTTTATTTTTGGAAGCCGGTTTGTATTTTTTGTTAATAAATAAATATTACTGATGAAAATGTTACATGTTTCTTCTCATGATGTTGTTAGATGTCGCCGATCCTGGCGGCGGCGTTCGGGCGGGGCTCCCGCGGGGTCTCGTGGGTGGTGTCGCAGCTGGCGGCACGCGCGGGCGCCTGCCTGCGCCACCAGGCGGCGCAGCCCGCCGCAGCTTCGCACGCCACGGCGCTCCTCACCACCCTGGCGCACTCGCAGCACAAGTACGTATTTAGTTAGGCATTGGACATGCAGTGCCCAATTTAAGACGATTTCGGGCCCAGAATGGCCGCTGTATACCTGATCAAAGGGGTATCATAGACTCATCCAAAACTCAGTGCCAGCCACTTCGCAGGATATGGCACACCACCACCGAAAATCAGCGCCCAGCTGTGTGTTCCCCATGGCACAGCATTATGCTGAGTGGGAGACTTTATATCACAGTCACGACATGCATCTACCTTGTCTCTTTTCTTTGCCTTTCCTAACATAATCATAGTATTATAGTCATCGGCACGTAACTTGGCAAGAGTCGTTAGATGCGCAGAAATCGTTTTTAGGTCTCCTTGGTAGTGAAGCGGGACGCGGGGTACAAGGTCGCGCCGATCCGAGCGCGCGATTGGTGGCTCAGTCGACCCGCGCCTCCCGCACCCCGCCCTCTTTCCGTTCGCTCCCGATTACACTTGCGTGCACGAAAGTTGTACACTTTGTTTTTGTTGAGTTTTTGTAAGATTTTGTTAAGTTAGATTTGGTTAGGAGTAGTTGTTATTGTTTTAAATTGAGTTTTTATTATGAGTGTTACTGATTTATTTTGATAACAATGCCATAATTTTGACTATCATTTTCAATTTTTTTTTAACTTGTAACTGTATATATTTTATTTATAACACCTAATAAACTTCACGAATTCCTCTCCTTTATTTAACTTTCTTCTAAACATACATGTTTAAAAATAAATGATGGCCATATAACCATTGAAAAATGACAAGTAATAAAAGTGACCACTTTTTTGTGGCAATAAGTGTACGATGCGCGAACTTACCCCCACTACGCCAAAACCTTGCCAAGTTACGTGCCGATGACTATACTAATACTAACCCTATTGTTAAGGTTTAAGTTTAAGCATAATTTATGTGTTAATACATAAATTATGCTGTAAAGTCAGTATCTGTAAAAATAAATACTTTTTCAATACAGTTATTAAACATGGCGTACTTTCAGAGGCTATAATTATGATTCGAAAATTAAATCTTTCGCATAGGCATCTTTCTATTACGCGGTCGTGACTTTTGTTTACGAGCTCGATCATTAGTTTTGCAGTTAAGTTTTAAATGTTTTAGTCTATTTAAAAAAGATTAGTAGCAAGGAGTTTTCATACTTAAAATAAAATGGGATTTTATTCGAGGCCAAAATGAATGAGTCCGTACGTCTTTGCATAAAATTCTCAAAAGTTTATTAAATGGTTGTTTAATATATTGAATTAAAAGTTTTAATTTCATTATTTTCACATAAACATTTGTCAAAAATCGAATAGGCTGCATAGGCTGTTTTCGTTGTAAAAAAAAAATGGTATCTCTAACTCTATCTCTAACTCTGTCTCTATCTCGATCTCTTATCTCTAACTCTATCTCTAACTCTATCTCTAACTCTATCTCTAACTCTAACTCTGTCTCTATCTCTAACTCTGTCTCTATCTCTAACTCTATCTCTAACTCTATCTCTATCTCTAACTCTAACTCTGTCTCTATCTCTAACTCTGTCTCTATCTCTAACTCTAACTCTATCTCAAACTCTAACTATATCTCTAACTCTATCTCTAACTCTATCTCTAACTCTAACTCTATCTCTAACTCTAACTCTATCTCTAACTCTATCTCTAACTCTATCTCTAACTCTATCTCTAACTCTGTCTCTATCTCTATCTCTAACTCTATCTCTAACTCTATCTCTAACTCTATCTCTAACTCTATCTCTATCTCTAACTGTATCTCTATCTCTATCTAAGTTTGTATAACTCTATCTCTAACTCTATCTCTATCTAAGTTTGTATCGAATATTTTATGCGCAAGGAGGTTGTATAGCATTGAGATGGAGTTTGAATATTATATTGGTGTTCTAAATTCAAACACCAAAACAGTGATTAAAAGTGCTTTTTATTCACTGTTTTCAGTATAAAGTAAAATACGCTTTTTAGAGGAGGAATGGTATATATTTTTTTTTTTTGTGTGATAAATTATTTCTTTTTTTTTTTAATATGAGTTCAAGTATAAATGATGAAATGGAATTAACTCCACCCGATGTTTTATCTGAGGCCAACACTGCGCAAGATGAAATTTTGCCTCCAAAATCTCGAGAAAGATATATGGCGACCTACGTTAATTTTATTTTATGGAAAAATAAAATTTAATTCTTTGACTTGTTTTTACTATTACCCACAACTGTATTGAAAAACGTCGTGTGATACACGGGTGTGTAGGTTATTGCAAACTCGTGTCATTAAAAACCCTCGCCTTCGGCTCGGGCTTGTTAATGTCAGCTCGTTTGCAATAACCTACTTTCCACCCTTGTATCACAATGTACTATTTCTTTCTTTGTTCTTCTTTTAAGCGTCTTCCTAATCCAAAACGATCAACTCGCGAATACGCAAGTAAAGCATCGCATTCTATTGTACGGTAAGCCTGATCGCTTCGTCGCGTCTGTAGAGGGCGCCTTCCTGTTTTACCGAACAAATCAACATGATGATCACGTATTCGCGTGAAGATCGGTCTAATTTATTTGGAGTCTGCGTAAAATTGTCTTCCACAGAACTTATTAGAAAATTTAAATATCAGACGAAAATTATATTTCACTTAGTTATTTTGAACTAAAAAATTGAACTGAATTTTTGCCATATAAAATGTCAAATTTTTTCACTTTTCCCTGAAAACCTAAAGTGTCTATGTGGCACCTCGTGTGCGTCAATGTAACAATAGAAAACCTTTGATAAGTTACCTTCCTTGGTTGCCATGAATCGGAGTAAGATCGTTCCATTATTAAATTACACGACAGATTTGAGTTTTCTATGTAATTTATTTGGCCGCTAAACACGACAGATATGGATTTTCTTACAACTTTTGCCGGCCGCTGCTCGCATGTATTTGGCCAGTACAGCAATTTCGATTTATCTCGAAGAAATGCTTAAATTTCCAAGCATGTTTAAGAAAAAAAATCTAACTTACAACTTAGCCGTTACTTGACTGGAAGTGGTGAAGGAGGCGATTTCTATAAATATTTCTGCTACCTACATGGTTACTCTGTTCTTAATTCTCACTTTTTTCCTAAGGCAAAATCCCCTGGCAAGCTGTGAAGAGTTCCTTGCTCTGCTGCAATGGGAAGCGGCCGGCTGTAACCTACCAGGGAATCTCAGGAAGGAGCTGCACAGGGCCTTCGCTATAGCGGCTACTTATGCTGAAGGTATGTAAATATAGAGGGTGCTGGGGAGCAGTAGTGGCCCTTTCAAAAATGGTGAAAGAAAACATCGTAAGGAAACCGGCATGTCTTAGAACCAAAAATTCGAAGACATGTGACATCCACCAACAAGCACTGGGCTCACGTGGTGGATTATACGCACAACGGACCAAATGGGTGTCTAATTGCGGAAAAGAGGTCCATCTATTCTATCCTATCCTAGAGGGCGCTAGTATCGCTTGTTCCATTAGGTGTATTTTTTCACTTTCATTTAAAAGTTTAAAACACTACTGTGAACCTAATCTGCATTTGATGACTATTTTTTGAAGTTAGAAAAGTATTATTCTTAGCTAACTTTAAATAAATTACTTATTATTTGTATTGATTGATTACTGCTACGTATAGTTCTTGCCCAACTTCTGGGCCGCCCTGAAGTTGGCTTGCCGATGCGCAAGGCACGAAACAGTGCTGTTTTTGTATGAGATTTACTACTGCGCAGCCATTGCAACCAACTTCAGGGCGGCCAAAAAGTTTGGCGAGAACTATAAACATGATCGAGACGGCAGGCTTATACAAAGTAGACCAACGGCGTGGGGGGTGACCATAAGCTCTTAGAGCAAGGTTATTTTAAGTGTGTGTAAGGGACAGAAGTATTAATACTCACAACGGATCTTTGTGTCTCTGAATTGGCTGCAAGAGCCTGCGCAGTAGCAATTTTTGTGTCAATATTGAAAGTGAAGTTATAATTGTATAACTATCTCTTTCACTCGCTTACGTTTGTCGCATCATCCTATCTCGCTTACTCTATGCAGTTAAACTGTTTCTTGCGCGTTAAGTGTCAAAACCAACTTCAGAGACACAATGATCCACTGTGAGTATTATATATGACTTGTATACATTATGTCCTTTACAGACACTCAAAGTATCCTTACTCTAAGAGCTTCTGCAGCCTTATTGCGTTAAGAATTCGGCAATGCAAAGTGCAAAGAGACCGACCAATCACATAGACGGAAATCCACATCGCGTCATTCGGCTCGCATGTGATTGGTCGAATTTTTACTCTTTGCCATTTGCCTTGCTGCAAAGACCTTGCTGAATTCAACACGATATAAGACTGCAGGTCATTCCCCTGGTGACACTAGCTTGTATTGTATTACCTGAATGCGAGAACCAAGGCCGGTTGTCGTGGCGATACATAAGGACGGCCTGCGTTCAGCTGTGGACGTCTTTACATTAAGGATGGAGAATTTTTCGATTTCCAGACTAAAACCATCTCTCCATTTCATCTATTTCTCTTCTGTAACGCTACTTCTCACCATTTCTGAAGGAAATTTGTAATTTATTAATTTTATTTCTGTATTCTTGTACAGGTGACGTCCGAAACCGTTTGCTATCAAGTACAGTATCATTACAAGAGAAGCTGATTAATTTGATAAACATGGAGGCGGATACGGAACCCGTACGCAACATGCTCGCTGATACACTCGACTGTTTCATTGGAGTCACTGAAGGCGTCCTTGAGGTAATATTATAACTAAAATGTCTAAGGTTTCTTGTCTTATAGATAGTACACACTTCAGTTAGGCCAAAATCTTGGTATGTTTTCGCGTAACTGAACCAACTTACATTAGTCTAAGATCCCACTGCAAAAATCTGCAGGTATATTTGTTTTTGATTAAACTTAATTTATATTAATGGTACTTGATAGTAGATTGCTGCAGGGTTACCTGGAAATAGCCGCAATTACCTTAATTAAATAAATTGAACTTTATGTTTGATGTTTGTTGAAGTTTTTTAACTGAATCCAACGGCCAACGTCATTTGAAAAATAATGTTGCCAGATCTCAGTAAGCTGCAATCTATGCCAGTTTACCTGATAAACCTGGAAACCCATAAATGGCGGCTAGCAGAGAGCTGGCTGATATTGCATACGCACCCACGATACTCGAGAAATCTCTAGTGAAGGATAAGCTTGTTGCGTTATCTATTCTACTATCAAGAATCATTTATGAAAATCAAGTTTAATCAAAAACAAAATACTTGCAGTCCCAAACCGCTAGTAATAGTACATTATGGTACAAGTGTGTAATGTTGGTGATTACCGCTGAGGCGTCATTGAGACCCGAGCCGTTAGGAGAGGGTCTTAAGAGAGGCGAGGACGGTAATCACAATACGCACTTGTATCATACGACGTTTTTCAACACACTTGTGAAGAAAATAATACAAAAAAAAAACATTTTCAACAGGGAAAACGAGTTGTGAATTTTTTTTCGCAATGGCGGGAAAAAAATATCAGTTTTCCTATAAACAAGGCGATAGGTCATAGATTAAAAGAATGAGGTTTCTTTTTTTTTTTCTTTTCGCGGATAGCGTTTTAGCCACGTTCAAAATGGGGAATTTCAAGTTTTCTTTATTACAGAGAAAAAGAAAAGTTTTATTTATTTAATAAATAAAACTATCACTCAAAAAATCTTTTGAATTTTTTTTTTTTTTTTTCTTGATCTGCAATCAGTCTTGAGTACTTTAAGCAGATGTGGTAAGTGACAATTGGCATTTCGAGTGTGCTTTCCAGTGAGAGCAACTACTCATAGGTTTAGCATGTATTAAATGCTACTCAAGAGGGTATAGACAGAATGTCTTTTCTTTTGAGACGTTTTTGGTACGTGCGTGTTGTCAAACCAGTGGCCAGTTCATTTGGATGCCTCGCCAGCCTTTCCAAGTATGTTTTACTTATGGCCAAGATTTCCTCTTTCACAGAGTTCATTTGAAATTGGTTGTGTATTTCACAATTTGTAATGAACCAAGGCCCATTGTATATGGATCTCAGAATCACATTTTGCATGCGCTGGATGATGGATATATTAGAATTGCTACAACTCCCCCATAACTGGATGCCGTACATCCACACAGGCTTTAGAACGGTTTTATATATAAGGAGTTTGTTGTCAGTTGATAATTTGCTGTTCCGCCCTAATAGCCAGTGTAGGTTTTTGTAGCGCAAGTTGAGCTCATCTCGCTTGGTCTTTATGTGCTGCCTCCACGTTAGGCGGCGATCAAGATGTAGTTTCACATAATCTTTATGTGGTAGCAAGTTGTTAAGCTTTACTGGCGGAAAATCGCCTCTGCGTAGCGTGAAAGTGACCTGTACCGATTTAGATGGGCTAACTGTTATTCGCCACTTTTGGAGCCAGTCAGATACTTTGTCTAGACCATTTTGCAGCGTTTGTGAAGCAATTGTGGGGTCATGGTTGCTAGCCAGAATTGCTGTATCATCAGCGAAGGTAGCTGTAGTCACGCTGTCCTCTGCTGGCAAGTCTGCTGTGTACAACGTGTACAGAATTGGCCCCAGCACTGAACCTTGCGGGACGCCAGCCTTTATTTCGAATAACTTCGACGTTGCCTCAGCTTCTTTGACTTGAAACAGTCGATCTGTTAGGTAGCTCTTCATTAGCTCATAGATGTTGTGAGGAAGACAAGCCTTTATCTTATAAAGTAAGCCCTTGTGCCAAACGCGGTCGAAAGCCTGCTGAATATCCAGGAAGACTGAGCAACAGAACTCCCTTTCCTCCAGCGATTTCCTAATCCTGTCGCACACTGTGTGAACCTGTTCGACGGTGGAGTGCTCAGGTCGGAATCCAAATTGGTGACAAGGTATGGTGTTATTTTCCTTTAAAATTGGCTGTATTCTGCAGAGCAGGAGTTTCTCAAAGATTTTCGACAGTACTGGTAGTAAGCTTATAGGTCTATAGGATGTCACCACATTGGGTGGTTTGCCTGGTTTATGCACCATGAGTATCTGTGAAACTTTCCACTCTTGTGGAAAGTACTGCACTCTTAGGACCCCATTGTAGAGTGTCGTTAGAAACACGATGGCCTTTTTTGGTAGTTGTAATAAGATTTCCTTCGTGATTAGGTCAAATCCGGGTGCTTTTCTTCTACCGAGGTTTTTTATTGTAGCCCAAACTTCTCTGGCAGTGACAGATCGTGGAGGAGGTGACATTTGGAGATCTTGTCTTAGAAAGGAGTTTATTTCTTCTTCAGACACGGAATCTGTTGCCTCGTTAGGACGGAATACATTTGCCAAATGCTCAGCAAACGTATCAGCCTTTTCTTGAGGTGTTCTTGCCCACCCTTGGCTCCTTCTGAGAGGTGGTACAGCTACCTGGGGTCTGGTATATTGCTTTGTGAACTTCCAAAGAGAGTAGTTTGTTGAGGCTGAAGGAGTGAGTGATTCAAGCTGGGTTTCTAAGGTGTTAACATGCCAGGTTTGAAGCAGTTCTTTAAGCCTGCTAGCGGCCTTACGGAAATTGTACTTGTCTTCGTTTAAACCACTTTGGTGCCATATCCTACGAAGTCTTCTTTTTTCAAGCAATGATTCCTTTATTTCCAGGGGGTAATCAGAAGACCTAATTTTACTTGGACATTCAGGAGTACTGATCCAACATGCTTCTTGGATCATATTTGTTATATACTGAGTAGCAATGTCTATATCATCTGGAGTTTTTAATGCTATTTTTAGCTCAATATTATCTTCAATGTACTCCCTAAAACCCTCCCAGTCTGTGTACTTATTGGTTAATGTTGATGGTCTCGCAATTTCAATCAGTCTTGAACCTATTGTTAGTAATACCGGTGTATGATCAGATGATGTATCATAACACGGTTCTGGCTTTAGGTAGACTTTAGACAAACCTTTACTGATGAAAAAATCCAGCAGATCTGGGGTTTTCCGTGAGTCACTAGGCCAGTATGTAGGTTCAGCAGTAGATATTGCAGATAAGTTGTTCCCTTGAATGCTCAGTTTCAGCTGTCTACCTCGAGTGGTAATTAGCCTCGACCCCCAAGATGTATGCTTCGCATTCCAATCGCCTCCTGCCACAAAACGGTTACCAAGTGACATAAAGAAGTGCGAAAACATGGTGTCACTAATTTTATGTTTTGGTGGGCAGTAGACAGCCGACACGTTCAGACACCCATTTACGTCTTCCACGCTTATTATTGTAGCTTGAATGAGGTCGGTTTTATACTCTGGCATTAGATGATGTTTGATCGACTTTCTTACTATCACTGCCGTCCCAGCATGGGCCGTCCCATCAGGATGATTTGTCAGGTAGCATTGGTGGTCTGGAAATTTAACATTAGTAGTTGAGGTGCAATGTGCTTCAGAAATCAGTAGAATATCTAGCTTTTGCTCCGTCATTAAGAGCTCAACCTCATTTTTATTTGGGGTTAGCCCATTTATGTTGAAAGTTCCAATCCTTAAGGCAGTCATTTTGTCAGCCTGTCGACGAGTTTAGTTATGAGGCTCATTAAAGTACTCATTTGGTGTAAGATAGAGTCAAACTTCTCAGATTGCTTTAATAGTAATTGTTCGATTGTCATACTTGTGTGTGTAGGGTTAGGAGTATGTCGTAGTGCCTCAGCATAAGTTGCGAACTTGGTACCAGGAATGATTTTGTCAGCTTCACCAGCTTTTTCAGTGGAATCATTGGCAACATACTTAGTTGGTGCTTGTTGGCGAGACTCAACCGATGTAAAAGCGGTCTTTTTTGTTCTTCGGGCTACAATTTCTTTATATACTGCACAACCCCTATAGTTAGCAGGGTGCGGGCCACTGCATAGTGCACACAGAGCAGGTGTTTGGCGATCAAGCTTCTGGCATTCTGAAGTCTTGTGGGACTGTCCACATTTAACGCAACGGGCGCATACAGTAGTTCTTCGAGTGGCCATATTGTTGGCACCTCTGACATTGTACGATCGATTTGGTTTTTCTTGGATCTTCTATAACGATAGATTGGTGGTATATATACTTTAGGTCCTTTACCGCTTTATTGTTTGACCCAGGAGCCAGATTTACAAAGAATGTAGAGGTTGGTTTTTTCTCGGGGCCGTACTTAGCATTGATAATTTCTCCAGTAACTGTATTTCCTGTGGCCTCAATTTCTTCTCTAATGATACTAGTGGGCGTGGATGGATGTAAGTTGCGAATAACTACTCTAAAGCATCTCATATCCTTTCTGTTAAAAGTATGCCCAATGAGTCCATTCTCCCTCACAAGCACAATTAGCTTTTTGTAGGTGTCAATGTCCACACTACTAATTCTTAGCTGATTTCGATTCACAATCTTGTAAGTGAATTGTCTTCTTTCAGTAACAGTTTCTAGAAGTTCAGTCAATTTGCTGACATCTTCTATCCCGTAAAGGATGATCGGTGGAGGTTTGCTAGGTTTTTTGACTGGTTCTTCGGGATCATTTTGGGTCAGGTCAATTGGCAGGCCACTGAATCTATTGGCCGTTTTCAAAGCTTCAGGAGAAGGGCTGCTTGACATTTTCCGTTTTTTGAAATTTGTTTTTGATGGTACTCTTTGCCAGGATGGTGGCTGTGGGACATTGCCTTCCGCCATAGTATTAGGGGATTCACATCAATGATTTCTTTGGATGGTTTGCCTATTGGGTTATTTCCAACTGAGGAAGATCTTGGTCTTGATAGGAACAAGCTTGGATGGAAGGCTTGTTGTACAATTTTTTTGTTACTGCTGTTGCCAGTAGTATTCACCAACACAGGAGACTGGTCACCTACTCCTGTGCGGTCTTCAATAACTTGATCCATAATTTCTGGGGTAATTTAGGTTTTTATGTGGCAACACTGGATTGAAGATGGCAACCCTTTCGACAATGACATTTTATAGAAGGTTTGAAAAATTGAAAGTGTTAAAAAATTATCAATGCAAATGAGGGTATAAGTTTTTCACTGATAGATTCTTTTAATGTTTGAATAAGGTTTTTGTCGCTTTTAGTATATGAATTCACTAGATAACGATAACACAGTTTCCGAAACACTTTAACCACACTTTAACAATGTTTTGGGGCACAACTTCACAGTATTTATCACAAATCGCGAAATTAATTGAGGAGCGTATGTGCTTCTGACAACTGTTTGACATCCTCCATCAATCATCAATCATTTTGAAATTTGAACGTGAAATTTTATCGTGAAACACGTACAAGTTGAAATTATCTATTTAAATACGAAGTTGCATGAAATGAGAAAGCAAAAGGTAGATACATTAATTTATTTGTACTATCGAGTACGATCTTTTTTGTATCGAAACTTTTTTAAGAACATAGCAATACAACCAATAAATAAAAAATAAATCTAGAGTTTTTTTTTAATTTATTGGTTTTTTTTTGTATTCCAAATTACAAAAACTTTTATTTCAAAACATATATATACAATTGAATATTCTAAAAAAATAAAATACCTATATACAAATACAAAGGGGAGACGGAAAAAAGCTCATTGTGCATCAAAAAATTCGTCCACATCGATGTCAATGGGAAACGTGCCCAGAACGCTGGCAGCATTGCCACGTTGAATGGCAATGCTGATTCTCTGGCCGAAGAAAAGGCCAGCCCTCTGGTCACGTGAAGAGTCGACGAGCTTTGTGCTAATTTCTCGAAAAACTCGATGCGCACTCGGACCCCATGGACCTAATGTTTCAACCCCAAACGGCTCAAACATATAACTTCCAATAAGGTTGTTATATTTGCGCCGTTTGAGGTTTTCTGCACCAGCAGCAGCCGCCCCAGCACAGCCTGCCGTGCTTAGAAGATGGGATGGCGCAAGGGTGTCGACACATGTTGCGTCCCACACCAAAGGTCTACCCACCTTCCAAGGCATAATGGTCATCCCGTCTGGTCTCTTCCCATCGTCGCGTGCCAAGCCATTGGGTTCTAAAACTGCTGGCACCCCGGCGGTGACAAGAGCACGACGTATGATGTCATTAATGCTGGCGTGCCGTGCTATCCGGCCAGCGCTCCTGCTGCAGGATAGGCCATGGTGACCGAGGCGGTCGACTGCTTCACCACATTGACAACGATGTGGAGCTCCGCTAGGAGCACCCAAACGCAGACATGTAGCGATCCGGAAGGTGTTGTCACTCAACATAGTACCTATGTTGAGTGACGGTAATGCCTGTAGCCAGAGGCCCGACTCCCACTCTCCCACAGCCAGCAGGCGGGCACGCTCAGCAGTATTGGTAGACGTATTTATAAGTTTATTCCGTACCAACCTGCAGAGCGGCTCATCCCACTGTCTCTGGGAAGATGGGTTCTCGGGCAACGCCGTATTCGGGCAAGCCATTTTCCAGGCGTACACTGCGTCGGTCAAGCACGGCACATCACAGTTAACCAGTGAACGGGATAACATTTTTTTGGTTAACGTTTCAGTGCTGTGGACCGAAGACAGGAACGCCGGTAGGCTTATACTAGTAATTTTGCGGATGCCGAGCCCGCCGAAACGAATGGGTAGTGTAGCTTGCATCCAGGCTCGATCATCCAAGGCCACATTTAAGATGGATGTCAGAGTGCATCGAATAATTTCGTCAATTTTTTCCAAGAGATGTGGCTGCTTCCATAAAGGGGAAGAGCGGAGAAAATACATAAAATTTGGTCCAAAACAGCAATACCTAATAAGAGTAAAAGCCGAATGAAGGTTAATTTTGGAGAGTCTATCCGAAATATCATTAAAATGGTTAATTTTGCCATCAATGAATGAAGAAAAACTGTCTTCCAAAATTGGGGAACCTAGGAGGTGTAGTGAACTTTTATCAAAAATTTTGATATCTGGGGCTATTGCATAGAATTTTTGTAGGGTCGATTGTCTGTCGGTATTGTCACTAAGAAAAATTTCACATTTGGAGTGGTTGAGGTCTAGGCCGATGGATTTAAACTGCTCTTTCAGGAATTTTAAATCTGCTAAAACGGTGTCTACGTCACCTCCTAGTGTTCCATCATCCAAATACCATAAGTTAAATTTGGAATTTAGTTTCTGAATAATGGGATGAATAGCCAGGCTGAAAATGACTGGCCCGAGAGGGTCACCTTGTTGGCAACCAACTGAAGATTGCAAAACATTTTCTTTGTACAACAATTTTGATGGGTGCCTATAGCATTGCCACAAAAAGCCGAAAATTTCTGGAAGCTCCTTTTTTGCTTCAGCCAACAAAGTGTCCCTGTTGACGGAATTGAAGGCGTTTTTAACGTCAACCTTGAGGACGACCTCACCCTGGCTAGAATTTAAGAATGTAGAAAGGGCATGTACGGCAGCCTCACAGCCCCCTCTAGAGCCAAAGCCAAGCTGTAGGGGCTGGAATTTGTTTGTAAGCCTTTGGCCGTAAAGCTTACAACAAATTTTGGCTGCCATACGCCTGTAGGTGCACCCGACGGCAATAGGACGAATGCCGCCGTCCCTCTTGCGCAGGGCACATAAGTTGGCCCCGTACAAGACATCGACGACGGCATCGTTCACGCCGCCGGAGAGCATTAAGTTGACTAGTGCCGCAAGCTCCTTCAAAAGCGACTCACCAGCTGCCCCGGCGCCTGAACTTAAAAGATCCTTTAAGTGTTGCGGAGTCAAGCCGTCGAGACCGCCGGCGGAACCGCTTCGGAAGGAGCTCACGGCAGCAATCAATTGTGTGGCTGAAATATTCAAAGGAGTTGAATCAGGATGAGGGGTTTCGGGGGGGTCGGGAAAGGTAAGGTCATCCGCAGGCGCCGGATGCTTACTCTCCAAGGCAGATATTGTTTCTGGAGAGTAGGGCGCCACCACATCACTGCTGAATAGAAGCCTCGCTGCACCCCTTATGTCACCTTCACCTAGTTTGGACTCCACGTGAAAACATATGTCTTTCTGTGAAAGGTTATTGAATGGTTGTAAATTTTGATCCAAAATTGTGGTCGAATTGTTGCAGTTTTCTTTAATTTGATTTGTAAGGGTTTTTTTCAGAGCCAAATCTTTTTTAACGTGTAGAATCCTATAGGGGAAGGTGAGCAATTGCTCCCAGGCACTATTTGAGTTCTCTTGGATTGCAAGACGGATGCATTGCGCCAGACTCAACGCAACGGACCGTCTCGCACCCCGAGGAACTCGTTTCAATACGGGAGTAGAATTTTTTAATTTTGATAAAGTTTTCCAAAGTGTGTGTTCAAAAGGTGGGGAAGTGACTGGAGGGCACAAAGGTACACTATGTGGTTTGTGAACCTTGCCATAGTGTATCTTCAGCCCCCGTTCGCCTTTAAAAAAGCGTGCCTGTGAGCAATGGGGACACCTCACCAGCTGAACCTCAACGGATGTGGCAGGTTGACTGCTACAGTATCCGGCGTCGCTACAGTCTGCATTGTTCATTAACACAAAAATAAAGTAAAACTTACCCTAATATAAAACTATACACACATTATATACACTATAACTCACAAAAAATATATAATATAAAAACACAAATAAAAATATCAAATTGACACACAAAAATGTCTTATAATGACGGCTGTGGGACGCAGGAGGCCTACACACTTCGCAACCGTCACCTTGGCAACGGGCAGGGCGTCGCGTCGTATTTGTTGTTTTCTTTTTATTATTTTGGGCGAAGACGAACCACAGAGAACTTTTTAAGACGAAGCCAGTAGATAGTAGCCGCCACGGCGCCGTGTGCCAGCGCTGGACTCCAATTTAATATACAGGTGTAAAGTATTCACTGCTATTTTTGATTTACTTCTCGCTGTTGCTGTGAGCCACAAATTTGCAATTGATGTGTTGAATCTTGCTTAAACCTTCTCAATTAGTTGCTTACCCCCATGGGGAAAAAGCAAACATAAATATTATATTATATAATTTGGTGAGCAAGAAAAATATTTTGCTGACAGTTGCTATCAACAGATTTTTCCGATTTATTGGTTGAGTTGCTTTGTTCTTAAAAAACCTTCGATACAAAAAAGTTCGTGCTCAATAGTACAAATGCAACACATTTCATGCAACTTCGTATTTAAATAGATAATTTCAACTTGTACGTGTTTAATAAATAAAACTTTCACTTAAGTATAACTTTTGTTTTTGTTTGTAATAAAGAAAACTTGAAATTCCCCATTTTGTACGTGGCTAAAACGCTATCCGCGAAAAGCCAAAAAAAGATAACGCCATTGTTAGATGCGCGCGCATAGGAAAACTGATTAATTTAACCCGCCATTGAGAAAAAAAATTCACAACTCGTTTTCACTGTTGGAAATGATTTTTTTGTATTATTTTCTTCACAAGTGTGTTGAAAAACGTCGTATGATACACGTGTGTATTGATGATTACCGTCCTCGGCTCTCTTAAGACCCTCACCTAACGGCTCGGGTCTCAATGGCGCCTCAGCGGTAATCACCAACATTACACACTTGTACCAAAATGTACTATTATATATTTTCAGCGAGTGATGGACTTACAGCCGATCTTAGTAGTAGTGGTAGAAACTCCCTTTGCCGCACTTAGACTCCCATTTGCTCCGTTGTGCGTGGGGGCACTGGCTAACATAGCCAGCCTAGCCCCGTCACAGGCTTCACAAGCTTCACGGAGCGACCTCACTGTTCCGAGGATTTCTTCGCGTTGAGATGCCATCGCACAACGCGAGGCCGTGGGGCCTCGCGTTCGAGGATTACGTGGGCGGCTGATTCTTCGGCGATAAAACAGCCCCTGCTAAGTGGGCTGCCCGTGGCACCCATGTTGAATAGAAGTTTGTTTAGAAGGGTGTGGCCAATCTTATTAAATGCGCTTGACCTAGGTTTAAACCTCAGTAATTAGTATCAGGAAAAAGATAATTACTCCTGGACCCACACACTTGCTATAAATAATAGTTTTTTTTTTTTTTAAACAATCTTTTTTCGTATTCTTCTCATCAAACCCTTTCATTTGATAGCCATATCATGGTAGTTTACAAAAAATAACTAATCCGCCATCTTGGGCCGTCCGCCATATTGGAATTAGAATGACATCACTTAGCTAACCATGGATTGTGATCTAAACTAAAAGTGTATGCAAAATTTCGTCTTAATTGGTTGAGGATAACTGCTTTAAAATTCAGTTGGAAGATTTGACCCGAACATACTTACATACAAACATTGCAACTTAAATAAAATCTTGTAAAAATAACTTTATTCTCTTTTTACAGGTCGGAACAATGGACGAACAATTCATGATGCTGATCGGTGCCTTAGACAAGATACCTGGGATCATATTCAAATATCACAATTATCCTGGAGTAGTGTTGCCAGCACTGAATTTACTCGCTAAAAGCGCTAAGAGGATGCTGCATTCAGTACAGCCGCAAAATGTGAACAAGTACGTAAGATTTCCTTTTTAACGCATTCTTTTTTATTCATAAAAACATTTAAAAAAACTCTTTCTTCTATGTAGTACGGGGAGGCTTACACGCCCCAAACCTATTGGCGCGATTCTTAAGTTGTGATAAATTGTTATTCACAGATTCCTGGAAATATGTAATAATACGTTTGAAGTATACATGAGGTGGAATTCCGGTAAAATCTCAAGTATTCCGCAAGATGCTGAAGAAGAGGTGTATGAGGTAATTTCGCAGTGTTTTTGCATTGTGCAATGCTTTGTTAATTGCTTAAAGAAAGAAAAAAATAATTTATTAGCACAAACCATAATAACGCAAAAAACGGAAATAAACATTTTTGTTTTAAGGGATTCCCACTTCAATATTTATTTTATACTGTTTTTAGTATTTGCTGTTATAGCAGCAACAGAAATACATCTTCTGTAAAATTTTCAACTGTCTAGCTATCACGGTTCATGAGATACAGCCTGGTGACAGACAGACAGAGAGACGGATCGCGGAGTCTTAGTAATAGGGTCCCGTTTTTACCCTTTGGATACGGAACTCTAATAAAAAAGCGTAAAATAAATAAACAAAAACATGAGAGATGCCTCCGGGCTGCCCCAAATAGGTCCAGCGTAAATGAACTTTATTACATAAACGATAGGGTTTATTTTTGTATGTCCCAACACCCAAGTAAAACGGATATATTTATCATGAACACATATATTTCCAGGACATCTGTGCCCTAATGGAAGTGATCTGCAGCATCGCTCGCTCGGGCGCCGACCGCGGCGTCGGAGATACGTGCGCACGCGGCTTGCGGCTACTGCTGCCGCTCATCACTCCGCCGCTACTGGCGCTGCCCACACTGGCACAGCACGCCTATAGAATGCTGCGGGACTTGGATAATGCTGACCAAGTAAGTCCTAAAAAATCATAAAGGAAACATTTTTGTAGTGAAACTTCTTAAGGTGCTAGTTGGCGCCGCGACCGCGACGCGCGCCCCTTTTTGTCCTTAGGCTTAGTATTAGAGTGAGTTCGTGCGCTAGACCGCGACGCGCGCCCCTTTTTGTCCTTAGGCTTAGTATTAGAGTGAGTTCGTGCGCTAGACCGCGACGCGCGCCCCTTTTTGTCCTTAGGATTAGAGTGAGTTCATGCGGTAGACCGCGTCGCGCGCCCCTTTTTGTCCTTAGCCTTTGTATTAGGGTGAGTTCGTGCGCTAGAACGCGACGCGCGCCCCTTTTTGTCCTTAGCCTTTGTATTAGGGTGAGTTCGTGCGCTAGAACGCGACGCGCGCCCCTTTTTGTCCTTAGCCTTTGTATTAGGGTGAGTTCGTGCGCTAGAACGCGACGCGCGCCCCTTTTTGTCCTTAGGATTAGAGTGAGTTCATGCGTTAGACCGCGTCGCGCGCCCCTTTTTGTCCTTAGCCTTTGTATTAGGGTGAGTTCGTGCGCTAGAACGCGACGCGCGCCCCTTTTTGTCCTTAGCCTTTGTATTAGGGTGAGTTCGTGCGCTAGAACGCGACGCGCGCCCCTTTTTGTCCTTAGGATTAGAGTGAGTTCATGCGGTAGACCGCGTCGCGCGCCCCTTTTTGTCCTTAGCCTTTGTATTAGGGTGAGTTCGTGCGCTAGAACGCGACGCGCGCCCCTTTTTGTCCTTAGGATTAGAGTGAGTTCATGCGTTAGACCGCGTCGCGCGCCCCTTTTTGTCCTTAGCCTTTGTATTAGGGTGAGTTCGTGCGCTAGAACGCGACGCGCGCCCCTTTTTGTCCTTAGCCTTTGTATTAGGGTGAGTTCGTGCGCTAGAACGCGACGCGCGCCCCTTTTTGTCCTTAGGATTAGAGTGAGTTCATGCGGTAGACCGCGTCGCGCGCCCCTTTTTGTCCTTAGCCTTTGTATTAGGGTGAGTTCGTGCGCTAGAACGCGACGCGCGCCCCTTTTTGTCCTTAGCCTTTGTATTAGGGTGAGTTCGTGCGCTAGAACGCGACGCGCGCCCCTTTTTGTCCTTAGGATTAGAGTGAGTTCATGCGGTAGACCGCGTCGCGCGCCCCTTTTTGTCCTTAGCCTTTGTATTAGGGTGAGTTCGTGCGCTAGAACGCGACGCGCGCCCCTTTTTGTCCTTAGGATTAGAGTGAGTTCATGCGGTAGACCGCGTCGCGCGCCCCTTTTTGTCCTTAGCCTTTGTATTAGGGTGAGTTCGTGCGCTAGACCGCGACGCGCGCCCCTTTTTGTCCTTAGGCTTTGTATTAGGATGATTTCGTGTGCTAGAGACCGCGACGCGCGACTATATTTGTCCTTAGGCTTTGTATTAGGGTGAGTTCGTGCGCTAGACCGCGTCGCGCGACAGAAGACCGTTAGACGATCTGCGTTTCGATGATAAGACGCGTCACTTTAAGGCAAATTCCATTACATGATAGATAAGAAATATTAGGTAGAACTCCTGCCGACCCTCACGCTCTCTTCTCGTATTCTTTATTTGCGAAGTTTCAATTCTGTTCGTGTACGGTGCTGCACGCTAAATATTTTTTTTATTGTGTATAGGCTCGCGCTTGATCTCTATCTCACCTGATGGTAAGCGATGATGTGGTCGACGGTGTAGCATGCATTTTTTTGTTCTCTACCTCTCACAAGCGTCTGTGTTTCCATAGGACTATGGTGTTTCAAATTACTCCTCAGCCATCTCACCAAATTGTGCGCCTCACTTTTAGTTTATAATTTGGTAAATTGGAGGTCCAGAGCGAGTTTCCTTTGTAAATGAATCAAAACATAGTATTTAAGACTCACAATAGCATAAAGTAGAAAAAGAAGACCCGCCACTGATTTCTCATTAAGCATTTGAAGTTGAATATTTTTCGAACTGTTAATAGGCTGAAAATCTGTCGAAATTTGGGAATTAAATAAGTTTTGGCACGTTTTTAACTCCAAATACCTACCCAATTCAGAAATCGACCGTAAAACTGACGTAATTTTTATCCCCACGTGACATAATTTGATATTAATTTGTTACATTAAGATGGCAACAATGGGTCGCGGATAAAGGCGAACGGCAGGCTTGATGGGAATTTCGTACCGCTAATAAAATTTTGTGTTTTGGGATATTTCTTGTTTCAATTGGTAGTTAATATGATAGATAATCCCTTTTTAAATACTTAGATTTTTAGAACCTGGGACGTATAAATTTTTAGGTTATGTACTAGTGTACCAATGTAGATTGTTACATATAGGTAAATGTTGCATATTGTTACATAATGTGTAAAGTAAATTGTTTGTATCAATCAATCAATCAATCAAAATTTCTTTATTCAATTAGGCCATTAAGCGGCACTTTCGAACGTCAAAAATAAAAATTAAATGTAATAATAATTGATTCTACCGTCCATTCGGAAATGTAGCTTGTTATGGAGAAGAACGGACAAGAAACTCCAAACTTACTCTTTTTAAAAAAACAAAAATGTGTTTTACAAGTATTTGGTTACAATAATCTTGTAGGAAAAATACACATATGTGAGAACGATGTAAAAAAAAAAAAACGCACTTAAAAGCGTCTAGAGTAAAACAAACAATTAAAAATGCAATAAATAGATAATTAAAAACATGCGGAGGCAGCTAAGATATGACCAATCCCAACTGACGGCGCCCGTTCACGAACATGACACATGGATCGGCACCACTCAGCTCAACCATCATGAAGGGAACCGAATGATCCAACACATGTGCCACCATCAGAGAGACATTAGAGAGAGCATGACACACTCAACTGCCGGGGCACACTGAAGTCAACGAACGACACATAGGTACAGTAAATGGTAGATTTACAGTTGGTACATAGTACTCACATATGTGCTGTGCAGTTATATAATCCAAAAAATAAATTGAGTTTATACAACACAAATATACATTATAATTATTCGTACAGTCTTCAGCAGGTCCAACAATACTTCAGAACTTTTCTGCTTATCACTTGTTTTTGTGCCCTAGTGGCTGTGGAGCTGGAATAGCGTTGGGCCAAGCATTTTTATCAGCGATGTAATCCCCCAACCTATAATATGCCTGCCTGCATAGTGTGCGTTTTATACAAGTTTTAAATTTCGTCTCATTCAATTCTAGAATGTGTGGCGGTATTTTATTGTAACATTTTATACAGTACCCCCTAAAAGATGACGCTACTTTAGCCAGCCTGAAACCTGGTTGAATTAATTGGTCCCTATTTCTAGTAACATAACTATGTCTATCGCTGTTTTTACTAAAAAGATGTAAATTCTTTCTAACGTACATGATGTTTTCGTAAATATATTGACAAGGTACCGTCATGATGTTAATGTCCTTAAACAGTTCCCTTAGAGAATCGCGCCGGCGAAGATTGTATATCGCTCTGATGGCTCGTTTTTGTAGAACAAAAATTGACTGAATGTCTGCAGCCCTTCCCCATAGTAATATGCCGTAAGACATTATACTATGAAAGTAACCAAAATAGACCAGCCTCGCGGTATCTACATCAGTAAATTGACGAATTTTTCTAACAGCATAAGCCGCCGAACTTAACCGCCCCGCAAGTGATATTAAATGAGGACCCCATTGTAACCTTGAGTCTAGCGTGATACCCAGGAAAACGGTTTTGTCGACGAATTCTAGCTTCTCGTTGTTTAATATAATGTCACAATCATAACTTTTGACATTCGGCAAGGCAAATTTTACACACTTAGTTTTTTTAGCATTCAAAACTAAATTATTAGCAGTGAACCAAATTAGAACTTGCCGCAATGCATTATTTACGTCGGCAACGTTACTCGTACGTCTATTTATGTTAAAAATCAAAGAAGTGTCATCAGCAAATAACACCATGTTCAGTTTGTTTTTCAATAGATGGGGTAAATCGTTAATGTATACTAAAAATAAGAAAGGACCTAAAATTGAGCCCTGGGGTACCCCCATTTTCACGTTCAACCCCGACGAATTGACACCGTTTATTTGAACTAATTGCTGTCTATCATTCAAATAGGATTTTACTAAATTTAATGCTGATTGGCCTAGCCCGTAATGCTCAAGTTTCAAAAGCAATGTTTCATGATCAACGCAATCAAACGCCTTCGACAGGTCGCAGAAGATACCTATGGCATCTTGTCCCTCCTCCCACGCATCAAAGATGTGTTTTATTAAGGTGACACCAGCGTCGGTTGTACAACGTCCTTTGGTGAAACCATATTGTTTCTCGTGCAGGATGTTTTTCGTATTAAAATAAATGAGCATTTGATTTAGCATTATCTTTTCAAATATCTTGCTGAAAACCGGCAACACGGATACTGGTCTATAATTATTTGTGTCTTTACTGTCCCCGGATTTAAAAAGTGGTATAACCTTACTATATTTCATTAGATCCGGAAAGACTCCTTGATCTATACACAAATTAAAAATTAAAGCTAAGTACGGCGCTATAGTCTGAATAATGGAGGTACAAACTTTGATGGACATTCCCCATAGATCTTCTGTCAGTTTTATCTTTATTTGCTTAAAAGCTTTTATCACTGTTATTGGGTTTATATGTGAAAAGTTAAATTCAGTCGGGCATGCTGAAACGTTAGCGTGTAATAAACCATAAGCGAGCGACGGCGAAGAATTTAAGGTTTCAGTAGTTAGTATCTTAATAGTGTTTTACTTACCATCAGGTAGGTAGATTGAGATGAGAATCGTACCTACTCAGGGCATTAGGAGATACCTATGTCCAGCAGCAGACTGCAACAGTTTGATAATAATGAATTTGATTATATTTAATGTTATATCTATTTCTAAATAATTAATTATCATTTCAATATTTGTGTTATTTAACATAAAGCAACTTCTATAAACATAACTGCGTTTAGTGTACGATTTTATTACGTTTATTAAATAAAATATTTTTATTGATATTATTAAATAATCCGAAGTTCTAAAAATAGTGAACTTACATAAAAATAAATGGCTTAGTTGCCGTAATAAGTGGTACAAATTCTATAACCGAACAAGAAAAAAAGTATGCGGTACAAAATCTGCCGTTCATCTTTGAAAGAGAGTTGCCGCGGCCCTGGCACAAGCAACTGAATGAACACGAGTGGGTTTAAGCCAGTAACAGTCTCACACGCCCAAGTCACAAAAACAAAAAAAGAACTGGTAAAAATAAAATCTATGCGTTTTTCTGTTTCTTTTTTGCGATTATTTTTATGTACGACTTTGTTTCTTTTTCTAGCTTACCAACTTGCCGATGGACGATTACAACATGGTAGTGACGGCGTTACGCGTGGGTCTCACCGCCGTATCCTGCGACGTATCCACCTTATGCTGCGACACCATCGTCGGACTGTCCAACAAAGTGCGAACACTCGGCGACGACAATCCCTATGCACTGTCCCTACTCACCCTTGCCGAGTTATTACTCATGCTGATCATTAAGATGGAAATACCACCGGATTCCATTCCAGCAGCCGGTGCCGCCATTTATGCGCTCACTTGTGTGAAACCAGCCTTACTGGAAGGGTTAGCCAGACAGCTCATTGAAGCTTACGCCGTCAACGATCCAGCAAACGTACCCCGACTGGAAGAAGCATTTGGCGTACTCACAAATGGGGTCCTTTTCGACGGCATGAGGACCCACAAACTCCGCTTCCAGGATAACTTCGACAAGTTCCTAGCGAGTGTACACGGTTTTCTTATCGTGAAATAAATTTATTACGGTTTCCATACCGGGAATTTATTAAAAAAATCATAGCTTTGCTGGCGGATTAACGCCTCTCGCAACTCCTGTCTCAAGGGTTTTACGCAGAAATGCGGTTTTGACGATTCTATATTATCGTTACGTACTGAACGTGAACCAAATTGGTGCATATGTGGTCTTCGGTTTTGTTTTGCAAGCGCGATTGATGCGTCTCGAATGTTTGACATATTTATTAGTTAAGTTTATTGTTTTCGAGTCCTTCCCAGGGCTGTGTCAAATGAAATGAAACACTATTGTGTCTAGAATAGTTTGTTATGTCATTATCTTAGGTGCCATTAGGAATGTATGCAATATTGATTTTATATTGTTTCGAGAAAATTTATTATGGCCTAATATAATATTACACAGGGTGCTGTGACGACTTTAATTGACTGTTTTATCCATAATGATATCTTATTTTGAGAATAAATTGTTTTAATTTTATTATTTCAACGCTTATATTTCTGCAATATTATGTTCACAACGAAGTTGGTACGGATTTTTATAAATGTGGTTGTGAATGTATAACAATGCAGAAGGTTTACTGTGGTATTATATATTTCTTAGGAGTAAAATGAAGAGGTACACTTTTGGTACTTATTGCTAGTTAGAGAAATTGTGATTTGTACCGAGCTAAGCACTCGTAAACCGCAATGAGTTTACGATATTGTAAGACGACGGTCCTTAGCACTTTTACGTATATATTGCAGGTTTTACTCCGTCTTATTAAATTAGTCAAAATATTGTCAACTTGTCAACTTATTCTTATAAAATGTAGGTAATATTGAACTTTGTCGTATAAACTTGAAAGCTTACAATTTTTAATACGATGGTTATGAAGATTACAATTTGAGTTAAGACTTTTGGTAAGAGTAAAATTACATTATTTTTATATTTTACAGTCCTTTAGATTAAATAACATTACGTAGTTTTTATTTTTAGACATAATTGATGATGATGTGTTATTATTTTGTAGTTACTAAAGTCACCGCCAGATAACAAAAAAATAAAGGTCGTTAACACCTGTCTACCAATGTATTCCAATATTACAAAACGGTACGGAAAAATATCAAAGATAGTGTCGCTAACATCACTTTCACTTGGCATTCAGTAATGAGTTGATATCTCATAAACGCGTGGACCGATTTACATGAATTAAACGGATAAAATGGTTCTACGCCTATACCTTTCATTTGAGAAAAAAAAAATCACAATATCTTCATAAGCATAAAATCATGTTACGTAATTATACTTTTTGGTACAAGTCGGATCAGTTACTTGTATTTTTTGTTATCTGTCAGAGACTACCTCTGTCATTCAAACCTTACGTGCGCCGATGCGTTAAAGCATGTGTACTTAAAAAATAGTATTGCTCCTGTATCACGATACGATTCAAATTTACGTATCTATGCCTATTTAAATAATGCAGAATTTCACAATATTAATTACTATAACCATAATAAAAATTTAAAATAAACTAGAAATGCGTAAACAAGCCTTAATTTAAAAGCCCATTTAGTTTAGTCATATAATTATATCATCAAGATATTTTCCTAGCCGTTTAAATGACAGCGTTTGTTAAGCCGACGACCTTTGTATTATGGCACTCGTCCCACCGCCGACGATCAGCGAGTAGAGCTAGAACCTAGATACGAGTTGGCGAGAAGCGAATGTGTAGTTCCGATAGTTTTACCGCTCGGCTATGAGCGAGTGCTTTTGAGCGACGGGCGATTACTCACACCACTCGCTCGGGCGGTCAGTCCTGCACGCGTTGGTTGGTTGGTCTCTAGCTTGGCGTGTTCTAATTGCCAAGCGAGCATCGCCTAGCGAGTATCGCTCTTGCTCTTGCTCGCTCTTGTCGTTGCGACAAACTTTTCTCGAGAGAGAGAGTACTCGCCGGCAGTGTGAACAGCCATCAACTATTAATATATGTGTCTCTTTTATTGACACGGGATCTGTATCATTTGTTCGTTTCTTCAGCGAGAAAATAGTCGATAGTTATCGCTTCGTCGCCGGCGTTGCGACAAGTGCCTATAGCTTAGTTAGAGAGAAGTATTTTTTTAGTTTTCTGACGCGATACCGATAGAACATGTTTTGTTCCTGTATTCTGTATCTGTTGATATAGGTAGATTAATATAATTGAAATACACCTAGCAACTATTTATTTTTGTAATAGAGTATGCTTCTACATTTCAGTAAATAATATTAAAACGTTGTGCTTATATGATGCTAGTACCTTATATTGTTATTTAATTAATAGTGTCCGGCCGAAACACAATTTTCGCCGAATCCGAAACCGCCACAAAATATTCGGCTCCACATCCAGTTTCGGCCAAAACCGAAAAAGGACTAACAAAAAAAATTACAAAATATCAAAATTATGTCTGGAATAAAGTTAGTTTCTAAGACTTCTAATGAATTAATAAATCGATTCATTATCTAAAAAGTAATACATTGATTTAAAAAAAAGGCCTTTAAAGTGAACAATAACTTTAATTTCGGCGGGCGATGGCCAAAAATCAAGCAAAATCACACTCCTATATAACTTTACAACTCATAGCTTCTTATTATTTTGAATTCTGTAGTTAACGTAACATCACCATTCCCCCAAGCGGCTGGTGCCCAAAAATTGGGCCAGTTATGTTGAAATCTAATAAGTCTGTTTCTATTAATCCAGTACAATTTTTTTCTCCAGGCTGCGGCCCTCTAGATCTGTCAACAGCCTGAATCGCAGCCACAAGTGATTAGGTACATTGTAAGACAAACGATGCAGTCATTTAATAATTATCTGTAACACTGGTCTATATTATCTATCAGCTTAAAAACGCGTTTTTCGGATAAGCCGATTATATACTGTGGCCGAAACCGAATCTCCGGCCGAAACTAGTTTTAATGCCGAAACCGAAGCATCGGTCGGACACTTTTAGTTACGTTATTTTTAATTTTTCTCAAATAGATTATATTGTGTAATGGATCGTATTTTTCTGCACAGAATACTTACAATTCTGACGTATCCTAGCGATTTATATATGTATAGAAAATATATGAAATACATATTTTCTTAATGTAGATAAATGTCCTTACTAAAAAAAAAAATTTAAGTGCCCTAAGTCTATTGGAACAGACTTTTGTTTTCAATAAGAAAGTTAAGTTAAAATTATTCGGCAAGCTTGTTGCATTTTTAAATTAAAAGACTAACTTAACTTCTAAAGAAGAATATTTTGAATTATTTTATGTAGTTCCGAGTCGATGTTTAAAGAAATGTGGATTTTAATGAGTAAACATATTATAGTTTGTCTGAATATCTAAATAATTGTTAGAGGAGACATTTTGTAAATACTCAGAAGTCAAAACATATTTTAATACCTAATAAAAAGGTAATGTCTTCTTTTAAATTTTTGTCGGTATCAATTTAATTAAATTGTACAAATTTTATAAAATTATGCCCTGTTTTATTTCTAGCATTCTTTTTCTATACATACACATCCTTTCCATTCTTCTATTTCCTATTTGATCGCCAAAACAGCCCTCGTAAGATGTCATGATTAATATCCTACCTTATTTTCATCCTCAATGCAACCCTTTATGTTAAAACACTAGCGTAGCATTTCTGCATTTAACCTTTTGAGCACCACGGTCTTCTATAGAAGACAACCGTTTCCGTGCCCCCCACGCCACGTCTTTATTAGAAGACAATATTGTTAGGAATCAGAAGAACTAAAGAAGCCAATCCGTATATAAGGGAGCGCTGTTCCACAGCGCGCCCTCCCTGCCCAAATAATATTGCTAATGACGGCCATTTTCAACGCTGCATTGAGCAAAAATATCTCCCCCCAAGCTTGGAAACAGGCTACTGTAATAGGCATCCCTAAACCGGGTAAACCGAAATCGGAGCCTACCAGTTATCGTCCTATTAGTCTGGTGAATTCTCTCGGGAAAGTCTATGAGCGACTTATTTATAAGCGGCTCAAAGACTTTGTCGAGCGAAAGAGCCTTATCCCCAACGAGCAATTCGGCTTTCGCGCTGAACACTCGTGTATTCAACAAGTTCACCGTTTCGTTGAACACACTAGTGCTGGCTTCCAGCAGGGTATGTTCACCGGTGCCTTGTTCTTCGACATAGCGAAAGCGTTCGACAAAGTCTGGCACAATGGCTTAATTTATAAGCTATATAATCTTGGTGTGCCAGATTGTCTCGTGCTCATCTTACGAGACTGGTTGTCGAACAGAACTTTCCGCTATCGTGTCGTGGGAGAACTCTCCTCCCCTCACCCCATACGAGCCGGAGTCCCTCAAGGCTGCGTACTATCCCCTCTAGCTTTCACGCTGTACACCAGCGATATTCCAAAAACCAAAGGGGGCCAGTTGGCACTATTCGCTGACGACACGGCCCTCTATTGCAAAGGCTCAGCAACCAATGCCATAGCACTAAAGCTCCAGAGAGCCGCCAACACTCTAGCCAAGTGGTTCCGCCTCTGGAGAATAGAAGTCAATCCCGACAAGAGTCAGGCTGTCCTATTCTCGAGGCCTGATCGAAAGTATAACTGTAGATTCAAAGACCCCCTTCCCCCTAGACCCATCACAATGTACGGTAAGCCAATCCCTTGGGAGAAGCAAGCCAAGTACCTAGGTGTAACCCTCGATAACCACCTCACTTTCGCCAAGCACATTAAGGCGGCGCGCTCGCGAGCCGCCTTCGCTATGGGCAGACTTCATGGGATGGTGAACGCAAGCAGCAGCTTGTCACTTAGGTGCAAGCTGCGCATTGACACTGCGGTCATTCGTCCCATCATGACCTATGCCTGTGTTGTATTCGCATCCGCAAAACCCCATGATATACACAAACTTCAGGTTATACAAAGCCGATTTCTCCGAAAGATCACGGGAGCCCCCTGGTACGCTCGCGACCAGGAACTCCATGTCGATCTGAGAATCCCTACTATCCAACAATTCATTAAACGCATTTCCAAGCGTTTCTTTGACTCTGCTGTCGATCATAGCAACCCTCTAATTCAAGCGGTCTCCCGCTATGAACCCTCCAAAATCTCCAAAGTTCGCCGACCAAGGCTTGTCCTCTCTATCCCCGATGACGCCACTACTCTGCTCCAAGAGAGCAATAAAAAGACCAGCATAATTCGCAGACACAGACCGCCTTCGTTCCGCCCTCGCCGCCGAGGCCCGCCGCGACGTCCCCGACAGGATACGCAAGCCAGCCCGCGAGCTGTGCCTTAGTTAAATTATAGTTAGATAATTGGAGTTTCTTATTCGTTCTTCTCCACGTAGGCTTTTCCGAACGAATGGTAGAATCACTTTTAATAAGATCCAGCCATAGTGTTGTCCCCCCAGCGACGGCCTGAGCCGAGGTCCGACCCCACCTGGGGTAGCCCTTAGCGCAGTCGCTTAGATTTAGTAATTTGTGCCCTGGCTGGAGGCTATATAGCTTAGTCTCCACAGGCTAGCCCGGTTAAGCAGTGGACGGTCACTTTGACCGAACTGTGAGACGCCAGGTAGAAAAAAAAAAAAAAAAAAAAAAAAAAACAGCGCGCCCCTTTCCGCTCGAGACCACCGGACCGTTAACACGTCGTTGTGGCGACCGACATTTATTTTTGCCTAAATTTCGTGTGTTCTTTATTTTTGTTAATTGCTTGATTTTCTTAGTTTTTTGTAGCTGTAAGATTTTTACTTTTTAAAAAAATAACTTGCTATCTAGTTTGCAAGATCAGAAGTGGGATTCGATCCGATTTCTGTTTTTGTTAATTAGCTCTGTTCGTGTTAATAAAAACATTTTGAGGAAAATATAATGTCGGATCGCTCTCGAAGTCGTCACCATAGCCGCGAGCCAGGTCGGCAACATGGCAGACATAGGGATCGCACGCAGACCCCGGAGAGTGATCTACAGCGAGAACTCCAGGTTATGCGAGCGCGCCTGAAGACGTTAGAAGATCAAGCATCGTTTGCACAGCCGAAACGCTCGCGCAAACAGAGGGTATCTTCACATAAGACGCCGCGGTCCGAGTCGTTCGAACGTGGCGCGTCGCCGCCGCCGCCTGCCCGGCGCCAGACAACCCCGACATCACGGCGCCACTCTGAGCGCGTGGTATCGCCGTTGTTAGGGCGATCTGCGCGGGCGGCGAGGTCATGCACGCCACCCCTGCCGTCTGCACCACCGAGCGTGCTCCGTGCCGGTCCTGCAGCAGGATCGTTGTTAGAACACACCAGTGCAGATAACGACATCACTGCAGCAGACCGCATAGTGGACGCCATTCGTTCCATCAATCGGGTGAGATCTGACCAACATTTCTTTATTTCTAGCTTTGATCCTAGTTTGAATAATATTAGTGATTGGTGTGACGAAGTTGATAGGGCGAAACTTTTAAACAATTGGAGTGATCATGAATGTCTTTCGCGAATAGGTAACTGTTTAAAAGGCGATGCTCGTACGTGGTTACGCGAGTGGTTTACGAGCGATCGTACGTGGAGTAATTTCAAAAAGGAATTTGCGCCTTTGTGTCCGAAAACGCCAGACATTGCAAATATTTTATACGACGTACTTCTGCCGTCCCTCACTGCCACCACTGCTGAAACCCGACGGGTCACTGGCCCACTCCGCTGAGGAGAAAGCAAATTTATTTGCCTCTCTTTTTGCGGAATCTTCACGTCTGAATCCTGGTGATTCGCGGCCCCCTCCTCCTCCTGATGGATGCGAGACGAGTATGTCGGATATTCGTATCCATCAAAAGGACGTCCGTAGGGTGCTGCGTAACCTTGACGTGAACAAGGCTAGCGGCCCTGACGGAATACCAGCACTTGTTCTTAGAACCTGTGCGCCTGAACTGTCTCCGATCTTGACACGCCTATTCCGTCTTTCGTATGAGGCTGGAAAAGTGCCGAATGCTTGGAAGCAGGCTAACGTACAGCCCGTGCCCAAGAAGGGCAGTCGAGCTGACCCGGCCAACTACAGACCCATATCTGTAACCTCCATACTCTGTAAGAGTATGGAACGTGTACTCAATACTAAGCTCCTGGCATACCTAGAAGCAAACGATATCCTTAGTGATCGCCAATACGGCTTCCGCCGAAATCGGTCTACTGGGGATCTTCTAGCGTATGCCATTCACATCTGGAGTGAGGCCATCGAGAGGCACGGGGAAGCGCTTGCCGTCTCCCTAGACATCTCGAAGGCTTTTGATAGGGTCTGGCACGAAAGCCTTATTGCTAAGCTTCCTTCATTCGGTTTGCCCGGTGGTCTGTGTGATTGGATTGCAGACTTCCTGAGAGATCGGTCCATTCGAGTGGTTATCGATGGCTGCTCGTCGGACTACTTGGATATTAATGCCGGGGTCCCTCAGGGGTCGGTACTCTCGGCAACTTTATTCTTGCTGCACATTAACGATCTGCTAAAACCCGGCACCTTTGGGTATGAAGACGACAGCACCGTTACTGAGAGATACTTGTCCAACGCTCGTGCTACCGGGCCTCAGATCCAGTCGCTCCGGGAGGCCATGGTGGAGCGCTTAAACCTGTCCTTGCAGGCAGTCTCCGAATGGGGCGATGCCAATCTGGTCAGGTTTAATGCTGCTAAAACCCAGGCGTGTCTGTTTTCCGCAAAAAAGAGTCAATTTCACCCGGCTCCAACTTTCCGAGATGTGACCGTGCCAATGGCTGACTATCTTGAGCTTCTTGGCGTTACGTTGACATCGACTCTCAATTTTGGGCCATACATTGAGGCAAAGGCTCAGCTGGCCGCCAAAAAACTGGGGATACTTGCAAAGGTGAGAAGGTATTTCACGCCAGAACAGCTGCTCAGCTTGTATCAAGCGCAAGTTCGATCATGCATGGAGTACTGTTCTCATCTCTGGGACGGATCTGCCAAATACCAGCTTGATGCACTGGAGTCGATCGAAAAGCGGGCCAAGAGACTCATCAGCGATGAGGCACTGGTTAAGTCAAAGCTCCAGAGCCTTGAACATCGTCGCCGAGTTGCCAGCTTGTCGGTTTTTTATCGGTTACATTTCGGGGAGTGTGCGATGGAATTGCATGATTTAATTCCACCCAGCCCGTTCCATCATCGGACTACCAGACGTACGGCGATGCGTCATCGATATATGGTGGACATCCCACCCATACGCACTAAACGTTTTGGGAATACTTTTATTATGCGTACAGCTAAGGAGTGGAATTCCCTGCCGGAGTCTGTGTTTCCCGATAGCTACAATCTAGGGGTCTTTAAGTCAAGAGTGAATAGGTTACTTCTAGGCAAGCGTGCTCCACCATCGACCACATCATCGCTTACTATCAGGTGAGATAGTGGTCAAGCGCGAGCCTATATTAGATAAAAAAAAAAAAAAAAAAAAAAAAAAAAACGTAATGAACACAAATTCGGATAATTACTCTACGTACGCGGATTACGCCCGACGCTCGTTGCTTCGATTACGCATAGTGCGCGGACTCAGTGAAGAGCTTATTTCTGCGATTGTTATTCGTGGTATAGTGGACCCACAAATTAGGGCATCAGCCACTAATGCTAAGTTGTCACCTAACGACATAGTTGAATTTTTGTCAATTTATGTAAAACCGTCTACTTCTAAGACACAAAGTTCACGTAATACTTCACAAAATAATTCCGTTAAAAGTGGTCATGCGGGTAACATAATCAGAAAGCGTAGGCTTGAGGAGGGCAAGTGTTTTTCGTGTGGCGTCGCCGGACATAAACAGGCAGCTTGCAATAAGAAACCTAAGGTCGATTCAAATGAGAGTTTGAACCCCAGTAGTTCAAATAATTCTGTCTCCAAAACAGTGGTAATACCGTTAAAATCTGAACCTTGTTCTTTTTGCAAGAAACTTGGACACAAAGTAGATAACTGTTTCGCAAAACAAAAATCTGAGTCACGCAACAAAAACAACGTTAATTTTTGTCTAGAAAATAAGAATACCCCCAATAACGATGTTGTAGTAGCTGTTATTCAGGGTATACCGGTGGATGTATTAATCGATAGCGGGTCAACCATATCGCTTATATCATCCTCACTGCTAAAACATTTCAATTGCTCGCACAAGCCAGCATTTCGCGTATTACGAGGATTGGGAAGTCAAGAAATCGAAAGCACTTCATTTGTCACTTTACCTATTGAGTTCGACGGTTTAACACTTGAAGTAGATTTATTTGTCGTGGCACCCGCGTTTATGAATACGCCAATTATCGTGGGAACCGACGTGCTCAATCGGGAGGGTGTTCGGTACATTCGCACTCGTAATTTTCAATCACTTACTAGAAAAGTAGACAGTGCGGAAGATATTGTGATGACCGTTCAGTACGATCAGCCAATACCAATTAACACACCTCTAGTAGGTGATCAATTACAACGATTGCGCAATATGATAAGTGAGTTTTCTGCATATTTTATATCTGGTACCGCGACATCGACTGTCAATTCAGGGTGTATGACGATTAGGCTAAGCAACAATACTCCCGTTAACTATCGACCTTATCGAATGTCTTACGCGGAAACACTTCGTGTTCGTGAAATCATTAAAGATTTGATTGCCAAGGGTATTATTCGCGAATCGGAATCTGACTACGCAAGCCCAATTCTTTTGGTTAAAAAGAAAGGTGGATCGGATAGGATGTGTGTAGATTTCCGTAAATTGAATGAAGTCACAGTTAAGGATCGTTTTCCACTCCCGCGAATTGACGATTACATTGATCGATTGGGACGTAATAAGTACTTCACCAGCCTCGATATGGCAACTGGTTTTCACCAGATTCTTCTCCATGAGGAGTCTGTTCCACTTACCGGATTTGTTACGCCTGAGGGGCATTTTGAATATCTCAAGATGCCCTATGGTTTGGCAAATGCTCCGGTAGTGTATCAACGCATTATATCAAAAACACTGCGCAAGTTCATCGATTCTGGCGATGTACTCGTTTACGTTGATGACGTCTTGGTTCTGAGCCACACAATGGACCAGGGTTTTGATCTTTTGCACCAGGTACTTAGAGCTTTAACAGAATCTGGTTTTTCTGTTAATTTGAAAAAATGTTCCTTTTTAACGACTGAAATTGACTATTTAGGACGCAAAATCAGCCAAGGTCAGGTACGACCGAGCCCCAGCAAGATAAAGGCTCTGATTGATTCCCCCGAACCAAAAAACTTGAGACAAGTCCGTCAGTTTCTGGGCTTAGCCAGCTACTTTCGTAGATATATACCGGGTTTCGCTCAGAAGGCTGCTTGTATCGCTGGCCTTACTAAGAAAGGGGTAGAATTTAACTGGGGAAAGGAACATCAGGCTGCTCGTAAAGAAATAATTGAGTGTCTCACTAATGAACCTGTTCTAGCAATATATGACCCTTCCTTACCAATAGAAGTCCACACGGACGCTAGTTCCATTGGTTACGGAGCTGTCCTGTTTCAAGTGCATGACGGCCGCCACAAGCGAGTGGTTGCCTACTTCAGCAGGCTTACACAAGGCGCGGAAAATAAGTATCACTCATACGAGTTGGAAACCCTCGCTGTGGTTAAATCCTTGCAACATTTCAGACCTTATCTTGTGGGTGTGCGTTTCACCGTTGTTACAGACTGTAATGCGTTGAGGCTCACACAACGCAAGAGAGATTTATTACCTAGGGTAGCCCGATGGTGGGTTTACCTTCAAGATTTTGATTTTGGCCTAGATTATCGTAAAGGCACACTTATGTCTCACGCTGATTATCTGAGTCGTAACCCTGTCGATGTGTGTACAGTTCAGAAACCTCAGAATTGGGCACGCATTGCACAGGCTGCCGACGAAGAAACTCAAGTCCTTATTCAAAGACTCAATGACGGGCAACTTGATGCCACGCGATATATT
Source organism: Orthosia cruda (assembly GCA_964057195.1). Classification (NCBI taxonomy): domain Eukaryota; kingdom Metazoa; phylum Arthropoda; class Insecta; order Lepidoptera; family Noctuidae; genus Orthosia; species Orthosia cruda. The sequence goes on along the minus strand of OZ059836.1, from coordinate 15,375,541 downwards.
GTCAAGAATTATATTCTTTATGTAAAGTATTCTCCTACTGGCGAATCTTCCCGTTTCCTTTGTTACATCCCTAAAGGACATCGACTCAGTCTCCTTCGTGTGTTCCACGATGAACATAATCATTTTGGGGTTGATAAAACATTCGATTTAATCACAAAACACTTCTGGTTCCCTGGGCTAAGGAATTTTGTTTCAAAATATATTTCACATTGCCTAGTATGCATTGCGCATAAGAAAGTCGCGCGAGCCCCATTCCAACCTATTAGTTCCTGGGAAAAGCCAGACTTACCTTTTGAGACCATTCACATGGATGCCCTGGGTCCCCTTCCTGAAGCCGATGGGTACCGTCATGTCTTAATAGTTATTGATGCGTTCTCCAAGTTTTGCCTACTTTACCCTATGTATCGGCAGGATGCAAATGAGTTAAAACAACATTTTAACAATGTGATATCCCTTTTTGGAACTCCTAAATTAATAGTAGCCGACAGAGGCCGCATGTTCCAAAGGGCTGAATTTCTTGACTGGGTTAAGAATATGGATTGCGATACACACTTTATAACGCCTGAGATGCACCAATCTAATGGGCAAGTCGAGCGTTATTGTCGAACGGTTTTAAATATGATTCGTGTAGAAACCAACTACCGACAAAACGCATGGCCGGCTGTTATTTGGAAAATTCAGTTAGTACTGAATATCACCAACCACAAAACTACGCAATACTCCGCCCTCAACTTGCTGGCGGGTATTGAAGCAGCAACTCCGCTTATAAGAAGTTTGGTACGAGATGTTTCGTTGGAGGGTTCCAGTCCTAATAGGGAGACCCTCCGTGAAATGAGTAGACAGAGAGCAGCGGAACGACTCAGACAAAATCAGTACCAGCAGAATAATTACGTCAATCAAGGGAGGAAGCCTCCCCGAGCTTTTCAATTAAACGACTTGGTTTTTGTACGAAAGCAGGCTCAATCTACCGGAAAGTTGGATTCCTGTATGCGTGGCCCCTATCGCATCGTGAAGACGCTGCCACAAGGGCGTTACGAGCTCCAACTCCTGGCCGGCTCGTATGGGAAGTACACGCAGGCGGCTGCGGAGTACATGATTCCTTGGCGTGGAGAGTGGACTCCTGAAGTATGTGCTGCTTACTTTGATGGTGAGTGCTTTGTGCCTCTCTTATATATGAAGCTTCATATGTGTTTGCGTTGTACTGTGATTTGTTGGGATAAGCTTCACGTAGTGCCTCTTTCCTGACCAAATCAAGTTATGAGTACGCCTCACGGCTAGCCTCTAACTGCAGCCTTATGTGTTTATGTTGTGTTGGGATAAGCTTCACGTAGTGCCTCTTTCCTGATCACATCGAGTTACGAGTACGCCTCAGGGCTAGCCTGTGACTCCGCTAAGTTATGCCTGTGCATTGTGCACTGTGGGGCTTTTTCTTAGCTGAATATCGAGATGCGTCTCGATATATAATTTGCCCGCTAATTATTGAGACAAGCTTCACGTCGTGCCTCTATCTCGATAGCTTAGTGTGAGCCAGACCACAGCCAGTGATGTGTGTATGCACGATGCGTAGCGTTGTGCGTAGAACACATGTCTTTAATGTCCTGTACAGATGCAGACCATGGAGATGAGGAGTCTACACTTGTTACTGCCGAGTTAGTCTCGCCAGCCGACCAGTCTGTCTCCCAGCCACAACCTAGTACCTCTGGGATCCAGACCGAGGCGTCGCAGCTTCACGTCGAGCCTGAGCCACAGCAGCTTCACGTCGAGCCTGAGCCACTGCGGCTTCAGGTTGAGCCTGAGCCACTGCAGCTTCACGTCGAGCCTGAGGGGCCTTCAGCGGGCACAGAGCTTTCCATGCCTTTGCTGGAGACCAACAACCAGAGCTGAAGACATCATAAAGGAGCCCGGGACGGCCTCCTGTCAGGAGAGGCCGTGTTAGGAATCAGAAGAACTAAAGAAGCCAATCCGTATATAAGGGAGCGCTGTTCCACAGCGCGCCCTTGTCCGTTCTTCTCCACGTAGGCTTTTCCGAACGGATGGTAGAATCACTTTATCAGATCCGGCCTTTGCCATCCCCCAAGCGACGCCCTGAGCCGAGGTCCGACCCCAACTGGGGTAGCCCTTAGTGCTGTCGCTTTAGGTTTAGAAATTTTAAGCCTGGCCGGAGGCTACATAGCTTAGTCTCCACAGGTTAGTCCGGTTAAGCAGAGGACGGCTACTTTGGCCGAACTGCGAGACGCCTCGCATTAAAAAAAAAAACACAGCGCGCCCCTTTCCGCTCGAGACCACCGGACCGTCAACACGTCGTTGTAGCGACCAACATTTATTTTTGCCTAAATTTCGTGTGTTCTTTATTTTTGTTAATTGCTTGATTTTCTTTTTAATTAATTAAATTGATTTTGTAGCTGTAAGATTTTTACTTTTTTTAAAAATAACTTGCTATCTAGTTTGCAAGAATATATAATCTTATCGTTTATTACATTAAAATACATGAACAAATGCTTTGTGCGTATTGCTACTATTGCCTAAAACCCTAAACTTAATGTTTTATTTCTAAAACAATAGTGGTCTTTGTTTATATAAAAAACAGAAAAATAATACCAGCCAAAATTTTTTTTTTCTTTATAGGAAGACGCCTAGTGCTGTGGTTACTTGATTAAGTTTCTAAAGTGTCGATATACACAAAAGTTTAAAAAAAACACTTTTATTTCGAATCAAAATGTTGAGTTTTGAAATAAATGCGATCCTTATGGAGAATGTACGTAATTTTGCTAGCCCTTACACATATATTTACTTAAATCTTTTAATACACACAAAGCCGGACTTTGGTTAATACTGATATCGATATTAAAAGATCCCGCCACTACGAAACTAATTAGATATCGGTGCCTCGTGCGCCATGGACATCAATAGAAGACAACCTGTGACGTCATAGACGTAAGTGCATCAAGGTCAGTTTGAGATAGTGCAGCGCTGTTATGGATCGTTATCGATAAAAAAAAATTGTGAAGCTAATGAATTACGTTCTGAAGAACTTTTAAAAATCGTACAAGGTGTGGATTAGGAAGCTGAATCCGATAAATACGAGAGTACATCAGACGAAGATTTTGAGTGTAGTGTAAATTACTTAACGGTAAGAAAATTAAATAAAATATTTTCGTTTAATTACCTCATTAGATTGGCGTAAGTAGGTACCTACATTCGAAATTAATATGCTATCTCAGAATACAGAACATACCAAAAATTGCGTTCTTACTTTGAATGCGATACGCCGAATCCAGAAACGAAGCGCGTAACGTGACCGAGCAAAATCGATAATAATAATATTAATATGTGTTTAGCATAAACACAAACATCGATACACGAAAAAAAAAAGAAAATTGAACATACACATCCATATAAAAATTGAAATTTTACGTGCTCCGGGCGCCACGGTCTTGATTAGAAGACTACTGGATGACGCCAAAAGACAATAGCCTACTTCTTATGGCTAAATTGAGTTATGTATCTGTTTGGTCATTATCTATAGTGTATTCTGCTTTTTCTTATCACAACTATTGTTAATAAAACAAGGTATCGAAATGTGTCATTATTTTATTTATCGAAATACGTCATTATTTCTATTATTCTGGTACATTTATTAAAAAAAACTTGTGAGTAACATTTATCGATACTATAATTACCCACATCACTACTTTTGACTATATATTCGTTATACATTTATAGCTTGGCGCTGGGGGACACATCGCATTCGGTACCGCTTGGCGCTCAAAAGGTTAAAAAAAGACATAATATGATGGTGAACTTTGTTAGTTTCATCATTGCGGTGGTAAACAATTCCCTTGCCTTAAAAAAAAAAACTACTAACACTAAAAATGTTAAAGTTTGGATGGATGTTTGCTGATGTTTGTTAATCAATCATGCCAGAACGGCTAAACAGATCTGGATGAAATTTGGCATAAGATGGATTATAGTCTGGAATAACACACGGTTTATTCCCATCGGCCACCGGGGTGGCCAATCGAGGGTGGCCGATGGGAATAAACCATACTTTTTGTCCCGATAACCTAGGTATAATGATCCCTTAAGATAATAAAACTATTTTCACATAAGTGGAAGCTAATCCATCGCAAAATGTCCAACTGTCTAATTCGCAATTGGTCCAGTTCGCAATTCGTCCAATTCTCAATTGGAAAAAATCTTAGTATCGCTATTAATTAAGAAAAAATCACAAAAAGTCATAGGTAAGTATTTTCATAAACTGGAATAAACATAGTTATGGGTATAGCCCTCGCTAAACTTCTTGGCCGCTCTGAAGTTGGTTTACCGGATGCGCGAGGCACGGTGCGGTAAAACGGTGCTGTTTTTGTATGAGATTTCCTACTGCGCAGAAATTGTAGCCAACTTCAGGGCGGCCAATAAGTTTGGCGAGAACTATACCAAAAGATGTATTTTTACCCGACTGCCGAAGGAGGGTAATGTGTTTATTAGTCTATGAATGTATATATGTATGATCAAACGCGTTGACTGATTTTGATGATTCTTACATCAATCGATTCGTCTTAACTTTGCGAGTGTCACTGGCTGCATTCAAATTGGATAATAAAAAAATGGCGGAATTTGGGCGCCATAGGGCGTTTGTGCACTACAAGGAATTTTACTGTCCGGTAGTCCGATTTTTTACGGTCCGATGTGGCATGAAAAAAATGGATGATTGGCTTGTGCTTGTGCACTTGTCCGTCTTTACCCGGATCAGTGCAGCGCAATTTAGAGTAGCTCTCTTTGAAATTACACGTCACGCACGTGTAATTACGCTAGGAACGATGTGTTTCTTGGATGTAAAAAAAAACAAAATTGTCATCGCACATAAGTAATAAAGCAAGCAACTGCCGCTTGCTTTATTACTATATGTGCGAAGACAATTTTGTTTTTTTTTTTATATACTGTCCGATCCCACTTATGATTTATCTCTTATGAATAATACTGATCGCGGACGCAGTGCACAAGCATAAACACGTTTTTCATTGTTGTCAACTCGGACCGGAAAAACGGTCCGGAATGGGGTAAAGTAAAATGTCAGACGGTAAAATTACGTATAGTGCACCAAACTAGTATGGAAATTTATGGCGTGCCATATCGGATCGTAAAAAATCGGACTGCCGGACAGTAAAATTCCTTTTAGTGCACAAACGCCCATATTGTGGAGCCCCAATATTTTTTTTCATCCAAGCCCATCGTGTGGGGTATCAAAATAAAGGGTTTTAAAAGGAGATATCAAAATTATTTATCACTTATATGTTCAAATGTACCTAATTCGAAAAAAACGTGTTAACTAAAAAGTTATAAATAAAAAAAGTTAATTCAAAAAATCAAAAAACCCGACTGCTTTAAAAGCGAACTAAAAAGACAAACAAGAAGAAAATCATGCAGTGCAGTCGGAGGATACATCTGGTTTTGGTCAGCCAGCCAGCTCGCAAATATGTATGATTTTTTGAATTAACTTTTTAACTTCAACGCTTAAACAATGTAAGACGAAGAAATGATTATACTACTAACTCCAAACCACTTTTTTATGCCTTGAACTGTCCTACTGCGATGCGGTTCTAAAGCTCAATAATCTCTGTGTATGAAAGAGATAAAGGAAAATTAAAATACCTTGCAAATAGGGATATATTATTATATACATATTTTAGGACTATAATTTGAATTGGTAAATTTTCGTACTGGACCATTTGCTAATTGGACAATTTGCGATTTGGACAACTTCCAAATTGGCGATTTTGAGCCCACTGGACATTTTGCGAATTGGACTTATTGCGCCCAAACGACTGATTCTACCAAAGACCTTATACTTCTTACTACTAGACTGTGCACTATGGCGCAAAAACCGGTCCGAGCGAGAGGGCTCCCTTTGGTAGTGTGTCTCTTTCTAATGAGGTGACCATGACCAAACAGAACACGGGACGAATTGATTGTAAAAACGATAGTCTAAGTATTCGATATGTTGATGCTACCTAACTGCGCTACCTAAACTTACCTAATTTATAGTTAATAAAAAAAAAGTGTTTATTTTTTTTGGTATCTACATCACTAACCGGGCGTAAAGAATTTCACCATCCCATGTTTGCCCGTGGGTGTCGTAAGAGGCGACCAAGGGAAAAACCAGAGAATGGGCAGCACAGCCTTCTCTGTGCATTTGTAAAAACCATACTGCGATCACCAACCCACCTGCAAAGCACTCCCCATGAATAGCACAAATAAAACATAGCCCCTATTGCCCGGCAGCCGGTCGAGGGGGACTACGGTAGCGGTCGAGGTTACCGTGTATTCCCGTTCGTCCCCTAGACTTCGTCCCCCGAGGGGGACGAACGGGAATTCGTTATTTATTTTCCCGATGGTCCCTCAAAATTTTTAATTCTGAGAACAACTTGGAAGTAGCGCTCGCCGGCCGCTACCGCGGCACCGCTCGCTTCGCTCGCTCGGCTCACGCGCAGTTGGTCACAGTTCTAACCTAACCTAACCTATTTCACCCGATCAAAATAACGGATCATACCTACAATCTGCCTACGACTAGATAATTAGACAATGGTGAAAACATATCTGCGGCAGATTTCAGGTGAATGATTCGTCATTTTGAACTGGGTTAAATAGGTTAGGTTACATTAGAACTGTACGAAGGGCACTAATCGAAGAACATATTCCCATTCGTCCTCTCTTGAATTAGGATTGGGACGATCGGGAACAAATTAAATATTATTTTTGTAAATTCCCGTTCGTCCCCCTCGGGGGACGAAGTCGAGGGGACGAACGGGAATACACTGAGGTTACCTTCACTGGATTTATACCGCCGTCTCTCTAAACTTAAGATCCCTCTCCCAATAAATTTCCCATCCCTTCTGACTTATTCTTCCCCAGAACTTCTTGTGGCGTTGATGATTTTTATCCGCCACAATAATATAAAATTATGAGTGTTTCACAACCTTTCAACTACCGTCTATTTATGTGGCATAAAACGTACCTATCTTTAATGTGTTAACAATTTTATTATTTATGTACTTTTTTCTGTTTGTTTCAGTCCCATACTAACCCAACAAACAAGTGTCAAATGTATCAATCAAGCAACTTAGTCTGTGTCTACAGTTCCTTTTTATATTATTATTAAAATATACCTGCTCTTTCATGTAACTTTAGACATTGGCAGAATAGTCGACATCGGCTTTGCTTGCCATATAAAAATATAGAATAGAATAGAATAATTTATCTGTTAAAAATATTAACGTATAATTATGAAAACAATGTAGAATGCATCATAGTGGAAAGGTACTTTATTTTTTTGCTTGTGAAAGGAATGAAAACAATAATTTTGGTAATTAATGGAACACATCCACTGGATCATTTGTTATGGCTGTGGCCGTGGTGAAGATAACAGGGTAAATAGGAACGTACATGTCATTGTGATTTGATAGTCGAAGGTGGAAACAGATTATTGAAATCCCACCCGACGCCTTCTGACGCATTGAAGTACTAATCAAACCCATACATTTAGTATGGTCAGAGACACATAGTCAACACGCCATGCGATCACACGCATTCCCACGTGTCAACACGCAGTCGGTTTGGATCAGCGTGTTGCCGGGAGTGGGGGAACACACGCCACCCGACGTTTCGACACAGTGTGTCACAGTGTGTCTCTATTAACACCCGATCCCACGCGTCAGTCAGTCGAGTGGTGCCAACAAAGGGAAATTTACCCTAATTTAGAGCAAAGTTTCATCAGCACGGTCATTTTTAGGGTACAAAATCGGTGAGGGTATTTTTTATGTTTATGCTATAATAGAAATTAGTAACTTATTTGAGTCAAATTTGCAATGATATGGACATAATTTAAACTTAAGTTATTACCCTTGAACCCGCAATTTCTTAAAACTTCTTTTCGATACGCCTATCATAGTCTCAATGACGTAAATCCCAAAATAACCAGTTTTTTGTTATGGTTTCTATTATTGTTATAGTAAAACTGGTCTGTAATTATACGTATATTATAGATTATAATGTCTCGTCTTATGTATAATCTTGCATGAAATGTATCAAATATATATAGAACGGAGAGGGAAAGCAAATTAATAAAAAAAAAAAAAAAATTATATAACTTAAAATCAAGACATGTTTCCAAATCTTTTTACAGTCCGTTCAACCGATTTTGGGTTCTATCCTGTAAACATAAGGATGATATAAAAAGCATAAAACTGTTACCAAAACCAACTGTTTACTGCAGCTATCATTTGTCGTATCACAAACGCAATAGAAGTTAAAATCGGTTGAATGAGCTGTAATATGGGCTACTTTAAACGTCTAATGTTATCACAAATGGAGTATAGGGTACATTGAGATCAGACTTGAGATAAAACAAAAACGAGATCTGGCAATACTGGCTATGACATTAGCGAACGTGTTGTGGGGTGTTGTATATGTGCACGGTGCGCGTCGGGTGTCGACACGTCGGGTGGCGTGGGGTCGCGTGGGGTTTCAATAATCTGTTTCCACCTTAAATATCTCTAAAGAAGAGTAAATAAATACGAAACTTAATTATCTGTGGATGTAATTTTATTAATTAAATTAATTTCGTCAATAATGTAATGTATTGGTTTGTTTTCGACTTGTATGTGCTAACAATACTTGGTTAGTAGGTTTTATATTTATTGTAGTTTTAATTTAATAAATAATTATTATTTTTAAATATCAAGATTATCAAGTTAAATAGCATAATATATGTGTGCCATGCACTGCACATAGCTTCAAGAAGTTCGTGTAGCTATTTATTATTCATTGTTAAGTAACTTTGGTTTCGTCTACAAGAACTACATAACAGTGGGCTGAATACCTACCGGCCGGCGTAACCTGGATTTGATTTTGTTCATCGATATTTTCGCTAATGCAACTAAGTAGGTACCTATCCATATAGTTGTTTCTCGTTGTAATTTGAATTTTCTAAACTAAATGTAATAGATTTACCCGTGGCAGTCGCGGGGAAGGGCTCGACCGCGCGAAAATTCGAATAGTGGGCGCTTTCCGCTACCTAAACAGAAGAAAAAAAAAATGTAGTTTTTTATTATTTTAGTGTCGTTTTCCATATAAAATAAGGTAATGTAACTTTTCTCATGAAAATGTAACTTTTTGGTATGTCTCATGTAACATTTGACTGTCTGCCACTGGCAACACTGGTGGAATAGGACCGGCTGTAGAGTTTTTGGCGGGATTTTTTCGGGTGAAGTTCAGCGGCTGTTAATATTATTTGCAGATTGATTCCTAGTGGTAATTGTGATATAAAATTGGTGTAGTTTTGTGTCTCAATTGTCTACGCAAATGGACAATATGTGGAAATCATTGACAGAAGTGATCTTGGGATAGTGGAGCGGAGAATTTTATTGTAGTATTGACTACCTCCGCAAAGCTTACTGGGAAGCCTGACTCGATATAATTTGCTGCCAAATACTCCAAAAAACATTAGAATGTGTTACATCCGCATTCTAATGCATAATAAAGAATGTTAAAACCCATTTATGTATCCGACTGAAAGACTTGTATCTATGGTCATGCATAATAATAATTAAAAAAAAAAGGACCGGCTGAGGGAGTTTTTGGCGGGATTTTTTCGGGTGAAGTTCAGCGGCTGTTAATATTATTTGCAGATTGATTCCTAGTGGTAATTGTGATATAAAATTGGTGTAGTTTTGTGTCTCAATTGTCTACGCAAATGGACAATATGTGGAAATCATTGACAGAAGTGATCTCGGGATAGTGGAGCGGAGAATTTTATTGTAGTATTGACTACCTCCGCAAAGCTTACTGGGAAGCCTGACTCGATATAATTTGCTGCCAAATACTCCAAAAAACATTAGAATGTGTTACATCCGCATTCTAATGCATAATAAAGAATATTAAAACCCATTTATGTATCCGACTGAAAGACTTGTATCTATGGTCATGAATAATAATAACTAAAAAAAAAAAAGGTCCGGCTGAGCTGTTTGGTAAGTTACGTTACACAAGCCACAACTTCCGTTGTGGCATGTGATATTATTTACAGACTATAAATTGGATATTAATAAACGTGGAAAAACAAAGCACGTGCTACTTGCTCGTGTGCTTGTGTTACTGAATCAAAATCGTTTGTTCGTTAGGGAGCTAAAATGCCACAGACAGATACACATGCACAAAGATACACACATCAAACACCAAGGGATATTCGTCTTCATGGTCATCACTTCTACGAGGGTTATAAAAAAGAAAAGGAACACAGGAATGCAGCAAGTCTGCAGCCTTATTGCGTAATGAATTCGATAAGGCAAAAAGTATGAAAAATCGACCAATCACATAGACGGAAATCCACATCGGGTCATTCATCTCGCATGTGATTGGTCGATTTGATAGCGGTCAAACCCTTCGCCTTGCCGAATTTACTTGCGCAATTCGGCTCCTGACCCAGTAGGGTAGACCGCGGCTCAGTATATGTGCCACTCCAGCATTCGGTCACTTCACCGTATAGCACTAGCTCCGACCCGCTGGTTCCTGCATTATCATTTTGACCCACAAGGACATCACCCCGACTCTCTGGGGCACCCAGACTGAAACCAACGTTCCCCTGGCCCGGCAAGCATCACAATATTATCACAAAGGTTGTCTGTAATAGATTGCCTAGTGCGGTAAGACGGCCAATTGTACACTTGTTATTGTAAATGTTTTTCCTGTAAGTTTTTGTGGTGTATGATCACTACATAGTACAAAACAAAATCGCTTTCCGCTATCTGTCCCTATCAATCTTTAAAACTACGCAGCGGATTTTGATGCGGTTTTCTTTAATAGGTAGAGTTACTCAAGAGGAAAGTTTATATGTATAATAACATGCATAATATAGAAGAGAAACACTGATAATTTTTGAGGTTTCTAATGTGATGTGATAAACACAATGTTTGCGCTTATATTGCAAACGCTGGCTGAACCATACGAGATAGATCAAAATAATGTACTACAGTATTGTACACGTTATAAAGGAAGTGATTTTAAGCAATACAGCATTAATCCTTAGCCAATTAAGTACCTTAAATACATTGTGAATTTAATATACCTCAATATAGCCCCATAAGGTTCCCCTAGTCAACGGCACGAACTATTTTGTGCGCGGGGTTAAAATCAGCGTTGCCAGAACGTAACTTTTGTTACATTTTACGTAACTTTTGAATGTGCGTGTGAACTGAGGGACCACACCGGTATCTCGCAAAATTAATATCGTAGGATTTAGTAGTAGACTTAAAACAATTGTAGAACAAATCTGGGAATTTGTAAATAAATATATTAGAAACTACAGCCCTTAAAGTGCGGTCCCTCAGTCCTCACATACCATTAGCCAGATCTCGGAAAGTATCTGAAAAAATATGGTGTTGTGTCTACAGACATTTAGTAAAGAATTTCTAAAGATATTTACTAAATAACAAACCACAAAGCATCAAATATAAAAAATATATAACGACTAAACTGTGGTCCCTCAATCGTCACATTCACTGATATATGTGCATGTACTAGCTGCTAGACGAAAGGAATATCAGAAAGACTAGACATTTAGTAACGAATTTGTAAAGATATTTACTAAATAACAGACCACAAAGCATCAAAGATTGCTATTGATTGAGTTCCAAACGCTCCGGGGGGGCAGTAAGGATACGCCGGAGTAGTACCTGAAAGAAACACTGCTTTGGGTTCGTTTACAAGAACTAGAGTGGGCTGAGTACCCACCGGCCGGCGTAACCTAGATCTGATTTTGTTTATCCATGATTTAGCTAATGTGACCAAGTAGGTACCTAGCTACATAGTTGTTTCTCGTTGTAATTTGAATGTTCTAAACTAAACGCAACGGATTTACCCGTGCTGGTCGAAAATTCGAAAAGTGTGCGCGTTCCGCTGCCTACATAGAAGAAAAAAATGACAATTTGTAGTATTTAATTATTTTAGTGTCGTTTTCTACGTAAAATAAGGTAATGTAACTTTTCTCATGAAAATGTAACTTTTTGAGATGTCTCATGTAACATTTGACTATCTGCCACTGGCAACACTGCAAGCAACAGCAAGCTTGAGTTGAGTGGTGGAGTTTTTGGCGGGATTTTTTCGGGTGAAGTTCAGCGGCTGTTAATATTATTTGCAGATTGGTAATTGTGATATAAAATTGGTGTAGTTTTGTGTCTCAATTGTCTACGCAAATGGACAATATGCGGAAATCATTGAAAGAAGTGATCTCGGGATAGTGGAGCGGAGAATTTTATTGTAGTATTGACTACCTCCGCAAAGCTTACTGGGAAGCCTGACTCGATATAATTTGCTGCCAAATACTCCAAAAAACATTAGAATATGTTACATCCGCATTCTAATGCATAATAAAGAATATTAAAACTCATTTATGTATCCGACTGAAAGACTTGTATCTATGGTCATGAATAATAATAACTAAAAAAAAATAGCTTGAGTTGAGTTGAGAAGAGTTGTGAAGCCTTTTTGTCATTGTTTTGTTATTCCAATTTATTTAATTTATTTTAATCAATTCTTAAGAATCTAAAATGAGTGTTGCGCGGCCGAGTTCATCATTTAATTCATCAGTAGCTTCTCAATTCGACAGCCAAGATGATACCGAACCGACAAAAGTTAAAAATTATCTCAAAGAAAGATTGAAGTCACGGATCTTCTTGGGACGTTACGTAGAAAGAAGACTTGCGGACAAACATACCGGATACCGTGACATAGTTATAATTAGTGCCGCTGAAGTGTCATTAAAGAAGGACTTGTTGGAAGTACAGCATAAATTGCTTACGATTTGTCCTAATACGCACTGGATAGGTATTACAGATACAGAATCCTTGGGATATACGCCCGGCGTCTGCTTGTGGACAGAGATAGACAACCAACCCTTCGGCCCCTTTTGGTTTCAAATCAAGAGTTTGAAATTCAGGGATGATGAAGTTATGGTGACACTGAAATGCTTGAGACACATTTCTGATGAATTTTTAGAATTAGAACCAATTTTAATTGGCTCAGCAAAGAAAACGAAATCTAATGAAAACACTGATAAGAAACTAGAAAGCAGCGTGGCAGCTCTCAATGAAACCTATACTGACTTTGTTGAGACTCTAAAAGGTGTTTTATCTATAAGCAATGTGAAAGAATTCTTAACATTTTTGCTCGCATTCGTTATTGCGATCTTCACTGGAAGTACTTCCTTTGTAAATTTTCTTGGAAACTTCATATTAGCATTAATAAGAGAATTCTCTATATTAATTAAAAACTCCACACCAATGTTCCTTGGTTTACTAGATTTCTTTAGTAAAATTGTTGGAGGGTTTTATATTTTGTTGGCCATGCTGTTTAGACAGAGTGCTCCAGCTCCATCAAATAAAAGAACAGTAGGGGTTTATGATAGATCTCGCAGAAGCTATAATGAACAATATGATGATAGTCATTTTGACTGACTTAATTTTATCTATCTGGTGGTTTTAATTATTGACAACTTTTATTTATTTATTAAAAAGTAATTACTATAGACGCTTTGTAGTCTTTGAGAAAACAAGTTTATGGTGAAGTCTTAAAAAAATATTTTTTATATAGATCTCATTTATAGGGTCTCTATTTTTTAAGCAATGTATTTTGATAATCAATAACATTGCTAGTGTACTGTATGCAAATACGCGCTTAGATATCTGAGTTGGGTTTTCTTAACATAACGTTGTCAGTGTACCAATTATTGAGTTTTATCTAATAAAATAATCATTCCAAATGCATTTACTGAAAGTATATTTCCATTTTGAGTGTTTATAACAAATTGTATAAAAAAGAAAACTATAGAAAATATTATGTAGGTTTATTGCTACATAAGTCAGAAAATATTTATCCACAGTACTGTTATAATATGTCTTCTTTGTTATTTTAGGTTTATGTGTGGGATGGTTCATAATTATTGTTATATTATTAAATTACAGACTTTAATACCAAGGTTTTGGTTTCTTCTTTTCTACCGGTACAATTATGATATGTTTGCCAGCTGCAAAAAAGATATATTTTTGAAATATAATTTGTCTCTGATATTATAAAATATTTGTTTATGCAATGGATTAAAGAAACGAATCAAAAATGGTGGCTTGTACTTGCATTGACATATAATAGGTATAGTTAGTATAATAAAATTTAAAGCCAAAGATTTGCAAATTAATAATAATAAAAACAAGACCGTGTCATATTATTTCAAATATTAGTTTCTTAAGGTGACCAAATTCATACACATATTTATTATATACAACATCAATCTACAATTCTACACCCACCTCTGACCTGTTTGGGAGATTTCCTACATATTTACCTGCTTATATTAGATACATCAAAACAAAGGTAGAACTTAAACTATCCTTATTATGATGTTTGTTAAAATAAAGAATGAATATTACTTTTTACTAATTTCAAATCAAATTTAAATCAAGATTGATTTCTTTTCTGCGTACGGTACTCGCGTGAGTGAGCATAGACGGCACTAGGTTGGTCTGAGTGTGCAAGCTAGAGAACATGATATACATCGCCATTTTAGATTCGTTTCTTTAATGAACCGGGTTTTATGACTTTTTCTACTTACCACTAGGCTTTTTAAATGACTGCACAGTGTTGTCAAATTCTGAAACTTTAAAACAGAACAGGTACTTAATTCATATCTATCAAGTTTTAGTTATAAATTATTTTAATATTAGGTATACAACTTTAGATACCTTTGGCTTTCGATGCTAGACGAAACTTGTTAGATCTCAAGATTTGTCTCGATTTGAGAAATGCTTTCCTTGTAATATTTGGCTTTTGTGGCATTTGAATAGTTTGATTTTTCATCTCAACAGCAACAGGCTAAAAGAAAAATGGGCATTTTAGTATGGGTTCTGTGCCCAGTGCTGTATCAAATTGTGGTATAAGCCATTTGAAAGATTATTAGGAGGATTACAATAGCAAAAATATTTTTAACTTCGCCCGCGTAATGAGTGTTTTATCATCCCAAGGGTCCAACCAATCATTCTACGTCCTTCCCAGAGTCATCAAAATAAAGGGTTTTAAGAAGTTATTTCAAAAATATATAACACTTGTATGTTTAAATGTACCTAATTCTAAAAAAAAATTACTGAAAAGATGTACCTAAATAAAAAACGTTAATTAAAAAAATCAAAAACCCGACTGCTTAAAAAGCGAACTAAAAAGACGTAAACAACAAGAAATTCATGCTGTGCAGTCGGAGGATACATCTGGTTTTGATCAGCCAGCACGCGAATATGTACCTATTCTCCGACTGCACAGCATAAATTTCTTCTTGTTTTTGTTTACGTCTTTTTAGTTCGCTTTTTAAGCAGTCGGGTTTTTTGATTTTTTTAATTATTTTAAATTGTTCATAGGCTCGCGCTTGACCACTATCTCACCTGATGATACGCGATGGTAGTTGAAAAAACAGAGCAAAAGTAATGAATAAAAAATATTAAAAACTGAGTGCAGTACCTACCTCCGTAGCTGTGTCTGTCAGTACCGTTTGTTTAGGCGCTTCCAATTCTTCTTCTTTTTGTTTTAACAGGTTCTCCGAGACAATATTGTTGATAATGTTTGTTATTATTATATTCATTTCACTGTTATCGTACTCTCTCAGCATGTGTTTGAAAAGAAGTAGCAAAGTAGGCAAGTGCGGAGATAAACCTTTTTTGCCCTCTATATAACTGAAGTTGTTTAGTAAGTCTAAATACGCAAAAACTTCTGCTAAGGTCATATACTTTCTACTCTTTTGTAGAGTATTAATAATATCGTTTACGGCACCTGGAAATCGCAATAACATAGTAGAAATTCTACACTCTAATTCAAGAAATATTCTCAGGATTTTACATACGTATCCAAATACCCTAAATCCATCACTACAAAAGTCGGAATTGATTGGAACAATCTTTTGTCTCTGTGAAACCATCTCTGCTTACTGCAATACAAGCACTAAAGTCCTCTCGACTGGGACATGGATTTGCCAACGATTTACTACTTTCGGTACAGTTGGTCGCTGTAGTAATTTTCTTTATTTTACCTTCGTCATTTTGTTTGCAGTAGTATTCAAAATTTATATTTTGTGTCATTTGTGGATGAATCAGATTTAATGTGGCTTTTAAACAATCTGTAGTTCCATCGTCTAATTTAGAGCCTTTTTTCCTTAAAACTTTTTTAATGTCATTCGTTATCTTTGATGTGTATTTCAAGTATCGCCGCCCCTCTTCCAGTTGGGCCAGTTTGTACAAAAATGATGCCGCTAGGTCCTGAAATTTGAAACGATGATTGAACTACCATAGGTACCGTAATTAGGGTAATTACCTACCTACAGGGGAATTTATCAAGGGGGCGTGTATGACTGTGGATTTTTTTAAAATCCAATGACGCAGTTTGAGTTTTCATCAAAATCGGCCCCGCGACTCCTTTGAGTACTTTTCGCTATGCCTCACAGTTTCTGTTATGACCATCCACGCCCACTTGGAAAAGACACCTGTATACACAAAACTTATGATCAAGTGTAGTTAGAAGAAACTAAACAAACACATACCTGAGTGAAGTTATCGCCATAGTTTGGATATTTAGAAGGCCAAGATATGCACATAGTCACTAAGGACTGATTTTCAAAAACATTGCACAGGTCTGAGTGCGTAAATCCTTGCGTTATTTCTACCTTCTCTGAATACGCTGACTTTGCTAAGCCCTGCATCAGACAAGAAGATAGGATCAAGCGGGTAAAATGCTTAATCCGGGTTACGCATAGATAGGTACACAAGATCGAATGTCGCTTGCTAGCGTTTTCGATATTTTGTTATTAGAGCAAAAACCATTCGGCCTCATCTCACATAAGTAACCCGGCTTAAACATACCTACTCTCTATGGGAAATTCATTAAGGTTGTTAAACAAAAATCTACTTTATTCTATTCTATAGGGCTATGTGACGTGAGCTAATTAAATTCAGTCCCAGAATAGAGCCTTGAGGGACACCGATGTAAAACTATAACAAACACAAGAGTTTTAAGGTAAGAGCAACTAGTTTTTTCTTGATTCTTTGGAGGTACGTACGTCATGGTCACATAATGGGGTACCTACACTACATACCTAAATACGAAAAACTTTATTCCGTCACTCACAAATACGAATTTCAAAATACCGATTTTCAACTCCGACTTATCATTACTCCTGTTTTTATAATTTCTAAATAAATATTTCTAACGTTTGTAATTACTATTCTCAAAATACCGAGTTTCAATAGATCGAATAACAAAAAGTCCGACTTAATGATAATTCAAAACATCAAAAATACGAATTCCGATTATTAAAATACCGATTAATACAATTCTTAAATAAAAACGCCTTGTAAAACTGAATAGCGAGACTAATCTCTGCTATTCAGTTTTACAAGAAATCCTACTTGTTATTTACGCTGCTCGCGTTAAATAACAAGTAGGCATGCAGCGTGCAAGCAGACAGTTAGCATGCAACCAAGCAAGCCGGCATGCAACATGCCAGCAGGCATGCAAAATGCAAGCAGGCATGCAGCAGGCAAGCAGCATGCAAGCAGGCAATCAGCAAGCAAGCAGGCATGCAACATGCAGCAAGCATTGTTTCTGTCACGGCTCCGGCGCTGCGGGGTTTGGGCGGCCCCACGCGAGCTTATCGTCGCAGATTCGGCTTCGCCGCGGAGGCGGGCCTTCAAACCACCTGCTCCTCAGCTCGTGGGCCGCCCCACCCCTCGGCGCCTACGCGGGCTTAAATTACACTCTAGGGCAGACAAGACTGCGTGAAGTCGGTTTAACAGCGTTTCGATTCTGTCACTAAATTTTGTAGCACAACATGTTGACTTTTAGTATTCGAAGTGTTGAAAATCGGAATGTCGTTTTTCGGACCGAGAACCCTTCGAGCATTTGATTCTTCGAACGTATGAAAATCGGAAAACTAACAAATCGCATTTACGACTTTCGGTAAAATAAATTTCGTCATTTTTAATAAAAGAAATTATAATTATATTATAATAAATTCGCACTTTTGAAAATCGGAACATCGAAATTCGGAATAAAATATTTCGGAGTATTTGGGTGTTCCCCACATAATGTTATTAATCGCATGTTTTCATTAAAAGTTCACCATCAGGCCGACAAAATTTTCGTTTTTCCTAAAGTTTTGCTACATGCTAGTATTAGATTATCTGTGGCTAGTGGCTACATACAGATTTAATCTGATCTAGGGTCGGCTTCCCCCTTATGACCGTAGGCTTTGAATCTTCTCTTGTAGATAGTCATTAAATAGTATTATTTCCGTTAGATTCAAAGTCACGATTATTGCTATGACACCAAAACATTGATAGGAAAGCACCTCATTTAAAAATATCAATGCGTTTTTCGTATATGTGCCACCCATATACAAAAATTTCTTCAGAATGCGTATATTTTTTATAATTTCACCAATAGTGCTTGTGTCATATTTAGTTTCCTCGTTGAAATGAATCATAAAATCGTTGTATTCCTGCTGGTTTAAACAATTGCATTTTCTTGTTAGTCTTTTGAATACTGAACAATCATCATCATCGTCCTAAAACAGAAGGGAAGTTCTAAACATTATGAAAATCATGTGTATGCAACCATACAAAAAAAAACTTCATACAAAATCTTTATTTCTGAACCAAAAAGTTAAAACTACCCTCTAAGATACCCATCATTATTTCAGACGAAAGACGTTCACTGCTGAACATAGGCCTCCCCCAAGAGTCGCCACACTGATCGGTCCTGTGCGTTTTGCATCCACCGGACGCCCGCAGCCTTGACCAGGTCGTCGCTCCACCTAGAGGGTACCAACGCTGCGTCTTACACTCTAGAACTTTTCGGCCCCAACGGCCATCCGTTCTGCGAGCAATTTGCCCTGCCAACTGCCACTTGTTTGGCTATTCTTCGGGCTATATTGGTAACCTTGGTTCTCTTGTGGATGTCTTCATTTCTGATTCGATCACGCAAGGAAGCTCCGAGGTAAACCCTCTCCATTGCCCTTTGGGTGACTTTAAGCTTTCTGATGAGGCCCATTGTGAGCGACCACGTATCTGTCCCGTACGTAAGTAGTCACTGGCTGCACACACTGGTCATAGACTTTCGTCTTGAGACACAGTGGTAAGTTGGACGAGAAGATACCGCGCAACTTCCCGAACGCTGCCCAGCCGAGTCGGATTCGACGGTTGACCTCTTTCTCGAAGTTGGACCTACCCAACTGGACCGTTTATCCCAGGTAGACATATTCGTCCACAACTTCGAGTGTAGAGTCTCCGACTTTGATAGGAGTGGGTGCAACATGGGCATTCAGCATCACTTTGGTTTTGTCCATGTTCATTTTTAGACCCACTCTTTCGGAAGCACTACTGAGGTCATCGAGGATTGTACTGAGGTCGAGCCATCTCCAGTCCAGAACCTTGAAGACATCCCCCAGTGCAGCAGAGAACAGTTTCGCAGATATGACGTCTCCCTATCTTACACCTCGCTGCAGAAGGATAGGTTCTGAAGTCTGATCCTGAAGTCGGACTGACATGGTGGCGTTTTTGTACAAACACTTCAGCACCTCGATATACCGGTAGTCGATTTGGCACCGTTGGAGTGACTGCAGTACAGCCCAAGTCTCTATCGAATCGAAGGCTTTCTCGTAGTCCACAAACGCTAAACAGAGAGGCAGGTTATACTCTTCGGTCTTCTGTATAACCTGCCGCAGCGTATGTATGTGGTCTACGATGCTAAAGCCTTTTCGGAAACCGGCTTGTTCGGGAGGCTGGAAGTCGTCAAACCTGCGCGCGCGAGACGATTCGTGATGACTCTTGAAAACAACATGTAAACATGACTAAGAAGTGAGATGGGCCTATAATTCTTCAGTGGGGTATGGTACCTTTCTTGAAGAAGAGTACCACCACACCCCTGCACCATGCCTGTGCCGTTTTCCCTTCGAGTATGACGGCATCAAACAGATTCTGAAGGGCATTAAGTACTGGTTTTCCACCCGCCTTCAGAAGTTCGGCCGTAATTCCGTCATCACCCGGCGCCTTGTTGTTCTTAAGTTGTTTCAGAGCCATCCTAATCTCGTAGAGGCTGACATCCTGGATGTCTTCGGTGTAGGGTCAATCTAGCTCTTGGGTCGTTTTCACAACGGGTTTGCTGATTGACGTGTACAACTGCCCATAGAACCCCTTGATCTTCCTTTAGAAGTTTCGGTTTGGCGGATAAGATCCTGACATCGTCGGTGTTCAGTTTCGTGAGCTGGCTTTGCCCAATAGCCAGATCTTGCAATCTCCTTGGAGCCCTTGTTCCGCTCAATCGCGTCTTTAATAAACTCAGTATTAAAGCGGCGGAGATCGCTTTTCAAAGACTTCGAGATCTGTCTATTGAGCTGCCGATAGTTTTACGTATCGTCTGAAGACTGCAGGATCACTTCATGAGCTTTAGAGTTGGATCGGATAGTTTCTTGATCTTATTGGCACGACGGGTCTTGACAAACTTACACCCGACCCTATGGACAGTAATCGTCCATGAACCTACCTAGGCACTGGCTTGGCACACGATTCTGGAGTTCGAACTGAAAGCTTTCGGGGTTTTGAATCTGAATCCGTGCTGGACGGAGCGTAGACTTCATCAGTCGAGATGTTTCCAGCTTAATATTTAATTTCAATGTGCCTCTTACCATGCGGTGATCACTTCCGGTTTTACCGCGTTGATCACAGAGACATCATTGAACATTTGTTTCTTCGTCGACATGATGAAGTCTTATCTCATTTTTCGTTGCACCATCGGGGCTCTGCCTGGTCCACTTCCTATGCTTACGCTTTTTGAAGAAGGAGTTCATCATATAGAGGCCCTCCTTCTCCATAAAACTGGCCAGTAAGTGACCCCGCTGGTTCCGTCGTCCAAATCCAAATTGCCCCACTCGCAGCTCATTATCGTCTCGTTTACCCAGTTTCGCGTTGAAATCCCCCATGACCACGGTGAAGTGAGTTTTATTTCCTCATAGATGGTCTCTACTTCGTGGTCGGGGTGTGCCGAGGTCGGGGCGTAGACCTGTATGACCTTCAGCGAATACCTTGAGGAAATTCTGAGTATAAGGTACGCCACCCTGGTCGACACACTCTCGATCCTCACTACGTTGGCCACAAGGGACCTGTGGACGATAAACCCGACATCACCCTGGGATTGCCGGCTGCCCTCTTGGAAGTATAGTAGGTTACCGGATTTAAGGATTATCGAGTCCTTCCCTCTCTTCGGACTTCAGATAACCCTATGATACTCTATCGTAACCCGCTCAACTCTTTCTCGAGTTCGGCTACCTTCTCGTCGGTCCGGAGTGTTCGCGTGTTGTATGTTACCAGGTACAGTCGTCGGTTTTTATTGGGGTAGCCGGGTCCACTCCGGGGATTCTTCGCACCCCTTGCCACGCCATGGCCTCGACCGCTACCGTAGTCGAAGGTAGATGGGCTGCCGGGCACTTGAGGCCATTTCATAGTTGTGCTATTCATCGGTTTGGGGGGGTTTGTCATAATCGCCACGCATGGCAGGCGGGTTGGCGATCGCAGTTTGTTATCAAGTGCATAGAGAACGCTGCTGCCCATTCTCTAGTGTGTCCCTTAGTCGCCTCTTACGACACCCACAGACAGATATGGGATGGTGAGATTCTTAACGTCCGACACCATACGGAACCTTAACTAGATACTCAGAAAACTTTAATCAATTTATTAGTCCATTGATAGTTTACCTCTATATAAATACTATTTAACGCTTCAGCTCTGCATTCTAGATTTTTTATTGACGGATCAGCTTCGTCGAAAGTTAAAGGGAACTTGGTCTGGAATAGTGGAAAAATCAGCAGCAATATATAAATCGTATTATTTATAATCGTAAACAATCATCATTTATTTCATTAAAATTGTATAACCACCTATTATTTTGTAACTTTGCGACCTTTCTGGATCGCTCGACGCGATTAGATTAAGATTTATACCAGGTAGTTACGCGAAATTGCAATTATCCGTTCACATGGACGCAATGCGATGCACTTGAAATCTTTTCAGAAAATACGTGCGTGTTATCGCCAATCGATTTCCTTATTTTACTTACCAATTTCAGTTAAAATCATTGAAAAAAAAAGGAAAATAAATAAAAATAAATTCATACACCGGCAAATTCTGCTGTCGACGAGACAATATTGACTTCATTTGTGTTAGGAGGAGGAAGTTCCTTTGAAATTGTTTTCGACTGAATGTTGTCTAGTAGATACAACAATTTTCTAGTGCTGTCTTTGAGCTGGTTTATCGCCTCCTGAAATAAAAAGCAAGAAGTTACAGATATTTGGTACGGCTTGCGGCGTGCGCGAACTCTAGTTTTTTGATTTAAAAATGAGTTCTGTCGAAGAAAACGTTACTGGATCACGCTCTGGATCTATGAACTGTTGGTTTAAATATTTCAAGGAATTAAAAAAAAAACTGACCTCATGTCGCAGCTGGGCCATCTGGTCTAAACACTCAAGGTGAATTCACCGGTCTCTCTTAAGAATATAATAATCTTAAAACTTACCGCTTTAACCTGATAGTAAGGTTCAAGATAGACTTTAATTGGTTTAGCAATCTGAGGGGCGGTTGCTTGTTCTGCTGACGCAGCGGGTTTATTTAGCAGTGGCGACATCGGCGATAGTGAAACATTCATCAGTTCAACCTCTCTCGTGTGGATATTTCCGTTGAATGGATGACTCCTGAACGGATCTGTTTTTTCTCTAGTTCTTTCACTCGAGTTCTTACTTGCACAAATTACATAGCTTGTAGAATTAATTAATCCATTATTGTTTTGTTTATTTCCGTCATCCATTAGGTACCTATTAAAATATTAATTTAAATTAGGGAACCACAAAAAAATTGTATTAATGTGAGTCGGTGTATTCTAGTAAAACTATTGGTTTTTTTCGAGGGTGCCTTGTATTTATACTAGCATGATGTGGATTTTGATGTTTGCCATATTATGGTTATTATTTATGCACTTAATGTGTATCGAGCTTCGCCATTTTTGAATTTTGGAGCATTTTTTTTTTTTTTTTTTTTTTTTTTAGTTTATTTATTATAAGGGCATTGGCATACCATCAGCCCAACAATCATTACAGTATAGTCAATTTACATTCTAAAGATTAAAACAGAATAATAAAATTACATTAGAATAATCTACCTAAAGTACATACAAAAGATATAAAAACAGAAGACAAATAAACTAAAATATGTTAAAATTTTATAATCAGACATAACAAAAATTACACAAATAATAATTATAATTCATATAGATCCAACAGTGCTTTGGATAAATTGAAATATAGAATTATATAATATAGGAAACTTTAACAAATCACAAATATTTTTAGGTAGGTCACATTTACCTAGTAAGTCCTGACATTGACAAATCAACAATAACCGTTGAACCGAAAACTGTTTACAATCAAAGAACAAATGTTGCAGGTCACATATTTCATAATTACAATATATACAAGATTCATTATCGGTAAGTTTTAATCTATACAAATGAGAAGGTATTTTACAGTGTCCAATTCTTAGCCTACAAAGGACGGTAATTAACTGTCTACCAAGGAATTTCTTACTTCTTTCAAACCAAGAAGATGTTGATGGTTTGGGAGTAATTTCTGCTAACCATTTGCCTTTTACTAGCCGAGTATGGGCAAGCGACAACTCCCAGCGCTTAATCATTAACTCTTTGATATAATTATTCAAATCAGTAAATGGCACCGAGCAATTACAGATAACAGAATAGGAAGATTTTGCAAGTTTATCAACTAGTTCATTACCAAGTATACCCGAATGACTCGGTACCCAGCAGAATTCAATGTACAGGTTCTTGATAGAGAGCTCATATACCAAACATCTTATTTTATAGATTGCATAGTGAGAAGACATATTTTTATTTTTATTACAGAGGGCTTTTACTACACTCATTGAATCACATAATATTAAAAAGTAAGACTGAGTATAATTATTGAAATTTTCAAGAATATATTGAAGAGCATGTAAAATAGCAAGCATTTCTGCTGAAAAAACAGATAAATAGTCATTACATCTGTAGACTTTACCATAGTTGTAGATTTGATCAAAAAAGGCAAAAGCGGTTCTTTCTGAAGTTTTAGAAGCATCAGTATAAATTTTGATGAAGTTATTTTTGGTGTCCAAAAACTCTAAGAATTCATATTTAGAATCATATTTGTTTACATGTATAGGAATGTTCATATAAGTACAGACAAAGTCAACACTATAATAAGGATGTTGTTTAGACCAAAATATAATATCTTGAAAATTTAAATTTAAAAAAGTTATTGATTCTATTTGAGAAATAGCTACTTTCATTATTTCATTATTATAATTAGGAACATCAAACCCATCAAGTAATTTAGAAATTATAACATTGTCAATACTAATTAACTTCAAAGAATGTTTGTCAGTGATATAAGATCTTCTAATAGCAAGAGGAACAATCCCAGTTTCTACTTCTAAGGAATTTATAGGTGATGACATCATAGCTCCACAAATTATACGTAGAGCCTTATTCTGTAAGACATCTAACTTTCTCAATAGATAACTGTCAATATCATAGTAAAAGCTGCATCCATAATCAAAACAACTGCGAATAGTAGTAATATAAAGAAGTTTTAAGATTTTGGGGTCAGAACCCCAACTAAGACCAACCAAAGACTTCATAATATTTAGGCCTAACTCGGCTTTTCTACAAAGATAGTCAATATGTGGTTTCCAAGATAAATGGGAATCTAAAATCAAACCAAGATATCTGAATGAATCACAATTGGGAATAACTGCATGTTCATAGATAATTTGTGGATTATCAGATCCATTTTTAGAGAAAAATATGGTAGCACTCTTATCAACATTAATTTTTAGCTTCAATTTATTCCTTAATACAGAACCTATGTGTTGGAGGGCCTTATTCATAATTTGTTCCCCTTCTTTAACACTCCCACATTGTACATAAATAACTAAGTCATCTGCATATAATAAATACTTAACTTGCATAGGTATTATTGACATAAAATTAATAAGGCTAAGTATGAATATTAAAGGTGAAATTACAGAACCTTGTGGAGTACCTTTGTGCGATTTATTAGGTCCATACAATTGTTTCCCAGCCTTAACCCAAGTACTCCGACCATTCAAGAACTTGAAAATCCATTTCAAAATTAAACCAGGAACTCCTAACTTATATAAAGCATGGATTAAATAATTATGATCAATATTATCGAATGCACCTTGTATATCTAAAAATACAGCTAAGGTTGATTTATTAGCTTGAAATCCATTTTTAATGTCACCTATTAAACAGCTGAGATTGTGCTGGGTGCTTTTACCTTTACGAAAACCAAATTGTAGTGGGGGTATCAAATTATGATGTTCAAATTGCCACTCAAGTCTATTCTTGAGCATAGTTTCAAAAAGTTTAGAAAAACAGGAAGTTAATGATATAGGTCTATATGAGCTTATACAATTTGGATCTTTATTAGGCTTTAAAATAGGAGTAACATATTGAATTTTCCAACTATCTGGGATATAACAAGTAGACCACAATGCATTGTAAATTGACAATAAAATATGTTTAATATTAATTGGTAAATTCTGTATTACAGAGTAAGGAATACAATCGGGCCCAGGGGAGGTAACCCTTTTCTTATGCAGAGAGACAAGTAATTCGTCAAATGAAAATGGCTTAACTAACCAGGAAAATGACTCTTTACCAGACTGTGAGAAATAAGTGTTAAGAGAGTTAACGTCAGCATTATTAATCGGAGAAGTGATTTTATTTAGAAAAGCAGAGGCATTGTCTGGATTGTGCATGAAGACATTTCTTTTGCTACCTTGGACACAAGAGAACTTGAATTTACGTATATTATCCCATATTATTTTAATGGAAGTCAAGCGGCTAAATGAAGAACATAAATTTTGCCAACTGGTGCGTTTAACTTGTAGTACAACTAACTTTTTTTCAGCATCTAACTGTTTATAAATCAAATAGTTTTCTAATGATGGATACATTTTATAAGAATGAAGCGCTAACTGTACTTTCGCAACTGCTAACTTACACTTTTCATCCCACCATAAAACTCTCTTTTGGCGATGATGAGTTGCAGACTTTTTTTGGAATGTTAACAATACTGAATATAATAATTGAACAAATCTGTCATAATCACCAATAGGATCATTAGTAAGAGTAAACAATGTAAATGCTGTATTACACTTATCAGCAAAAATATCCCAATTTATTTTGTTAAAGTTAATTTCTGAAATTTCAGGAAAATCAGAAGAAACATTTCTCAGAAGGTCTGCAGTATATAAATCTGAAGCCTGATAGAAAATTTTGATAAGAACGGGATAGTGGTTACTACTCATAGGATCACCTAATACAGAAAAGTCACAACTGGAACTGAGAGATTGTGAAGCAAAAGCTAAATCTAAAACATTACCCTCTTGTCCGAAAGGAGCTAAAGTAGTAATATTGTGATCATTAATGCAAATACAGTTTTTATCATTCATGAAATTGTAAATCGAAATGCCTCTACTATCATTTTTTTTACTACCCCATGACAGATTATGAGCATTAAAATCTCCAATGATTATGAAATTATTTGTGTTTATTTTATCAAAAGTATCTTTGAGAAAATTAATATTAAATTTACCATTAGGTGGAGGAGGACAATATAAACATAGAATGTTAAAGAACAAGGAACCTATTTCAATTTGAATTAAAATATTTTGAAAATTATAATCTGAATATGTATCAATAATACTGAATTTATATGAACTTTTAATTGCAATGGCTACACCTCCGTGAGGTCTATCAGAGTCTCTCTTGATAATATTATAACCCTTAAGCTTAATATTTTTATTATTACAAAGCCAGGTCTCGTTCATTAAAATAATGTCGACCCTATCAGTACTGTTATTGATAAAATCGTTTAAAAAATCAAGTTTAGGGGAAATACTTCTAGAATTCCAGTGTATTATATTAAATTGTTTTAAAACTTTAGTATCCATAAATTATTATATATTGCTTAGATTATGTATTAATAATTCTTTTATAATCTTAGACGTAATTGGTGCCCCATCCTTCCTAGAAATCAAATCTACAACAGTTTTTATAATGCCATTCAATGTTGAATCACAGTTCAATATGTCGCTAATAATAAATCGTTTCTGCGGTGAAGTAATTTTAGAATTAGTATCGGAATTCTGAAGAATATTTTTTGATGTTTTGTCATTAGAATTATGTAAGACTGATTTCGTGCCCTTAATAGCCGATGCATATGTTGAACCACCCAAAATTCTGTTTTTAATCTCAGCAACTTTCGAAGCTTTAAGGGGGCACTCATATGCAACTGCTACATGAGGTCCTTGGCAGTTATTACATTTAATATTATCTTTTTGTAAACAATCTTTATAGTAATGATGACCTGCACATATGGAACAAACTTGAGCATTTTTGCAAGAACCACTAGTGTGGTTGAACTTGTAACAGTTAAAACACTGAACCAAAGGTTTAAAATATTCTCTAACTTCAAACCATAAATGTTCATAAGTAACATGGTTGGGCCTGTTAGTATTCAAAAAGGTTACCAGGACTGTAGGCAGGCTAGTAAATGAACCGTCGGGCAGCTTCTTCTTGAATCTCTTGATACCTAAAACTTCACAGCCAGGTGACTTCAAAGATGACAGTAGTTCAGTATCATCGATTTCAGTTGGGACCTTGATTACTCCCTGACTTTCAATCTGATCAAAAGGTATCTTGACTGACCAGTTATTTTTACTGTGAATAGACTTATTCAAAATGAAAGAGTTCGCTTCTTTTTTTGTTGCGAAGAATATCTTGATATAGTAATTGCCAATAGGTTTAACATACGTGTTAGGTGGCACCAAGTCCTTAAGAATTTTGTTCACTTTAAAAAGATCAATTTTTTCTTTGTTTTCTTGAAAAAGTAAAACGGGATAATCTTTTCTGTTCAGCTCTTCATAAATAGGAAGTATATCTTTGAATAAACCCCTTTTCGTAGTTAAATATTTGGGAATCATCTTGGGAACCGGCTCATCATCATGGGTGCAAGAACTTTTCCGCTTTAAAGTGGCCTCGGAATTACATGGCTCAATGAGCCCACTACTAAATTCGCTCATGATGTAAAATTAAGGGCTCAAACTGTTTAAATGAAGCCCAAAACAAAATAAATTTTATGCAATTTAAAAAAGAGCGCCTTTTCTAATACGACTTTCCCGCCCTTTTCGCATTTTTTATTGTTTGTAGAAATAGACAATTCTGTATTTTACAGAGCAATAGACAATATAGACCGTTGGTTTGGTTTAGAAATTGGTTGGTAGATACAGGATACGTAGTATCTCTAAGTAGTCTGTGGATACAGGGTATATAGGCTGGGTTTCGCGGCACTCGTTGATGATTCTGAGCCGCATATGCTAGACAGAGCTAGGTAAACAACGCACCTGAAAATGAAGGTAGACAACAGAGCGCGAGACCGCCCCGCGCGCTGCCTCGCCTCCACGAGTGCGCTCGCGCCGCGCCTTTGAAGTTACCGACATTTAGCGGATCGAACGCGCCATAACGGTTAACAACACGATTGCTTGTGCACGATTGATTGATTTTCAAACCAGCCCGAGTCGCGTCCAGCCACTGCCGTCACACGGTAAGAAGCGCGAGCAGGTGCGGCAGTCGGCACGACTAGTTATATCACGCGCCGTAAGAAGCCGCAGATGCATCCGTCTGCTGCACAGTTTGGACGAGCCCTCACCAACCGCATGTTAGTGACAATATCATTGAAGAGCCCATCTTTTCAGGCATTGTTTGTAGCAGTAACACAAAGTACGTAGGCGGCGGTGTTTGTGGCAGTACTCAGTAGGTACCCTGGATTGGATAGACTGTTTCTTCCATAGATTTAGAATTTTTTTGCTACGGTTTCTTCCATGCCTGCAGTAGCTCGTTGCACGTCACTGAAAAAGTAATTGTCAAGCATAATAGTATTTTCACTAAATTTGGCTTCAGGCTTTTTCTGACTGAATTTCAGCGGCTCTGTATTCATCATATCAGCCGAAAGACGTCCACTGCTGGACATAGGCCTTCCCCAAGCGTCGCCACATTGACCGGTCCCGTGCGTCCCGCTTCCAGCGGATCCCCGCAACCTTCACCAGGTCATCGGTCCACCTGGTAGGAGGCCTTCTAACGCAACGTCTTCCGGTTCGCGGTCGCCACTCCAGAACCTTTCTGCCCCATCGGCCATCCGTTCTGCGAACAATGTGCCCTGCCCACTGCCACTTAAGTTTGGCAATTCTTTGGGCTATGTCGGTAACCCTGGTTCTCTTGCGGATCTCTACATTTCTGATTCGATCACGCAAGGAAACTCCGAGCATAGCCCTCTCCATTGCCCTTTGGGTGACTGTAAGCTTTCTGATGAGGCCCATTGTGAGCGACCACGTCTCAGAGCCACAGGTCATAACTGGCAACACACACTGGTCATAGACTTTCGTTTTAAGACACTGTGGTGTGGTGGTGTAATTTGGACGTGAAGATACCGCGCAACTTCCCGAACGCTGCCCAGCCGAGTCGGATTCAACGGTTGACCTCTTTCACGAAGTTGGCGCTACCCAACTGGATCGTTTGTCCCAGGTAGACATAGTCATCCACAACTTCGAGTGTAGAGTCTCCAACCATGATAGGAGTGGGTGTAACATGGGCATTCTACAACACCTTGGTTTTGTCCATGTTCATCCTAAGAACCACTCTTTCGGAAGCTCTACTGAGGTCATCGAGCATTGTATTGAGGTCCTCCATAGTCTCAGCCATGACCACTATATCGTCGGCAAACCGAAGGTGAGTGATGTACTCGCCATTGACGTTGATGCCTAGTCCTCTCCAGTCCAGAACCTTGAAGACATCCTCCATTGCAGCGGTGAACAGTTTCAGAGATATGACATCTCCCTGCCTCACACCTCGCTGCAGAAAGACAGGTTCCGAGGTCTGATCCTGAAGTCGAACTGACATGGTGGCGTTTTACATGACGAACATATTTTTAAAACTAGATGAGGTCGGCGTTTCCTATCTGACTACTCTGAGAAGAAAGGCCGAAACAAACTCAGAGGTCACAGTCTCTTTTAAAGTCCAGACAAAATCTTGATTAGATCATGTGAAGACCATGTATCAGTCTACATGGTCTGAAATGGTCTTTTGAGGAAAGAACCAGCCAGATTGAGTGGACCTGTCCAGTCATTGCACGCATTTGTCAATAACCGAGCAGCTCAACTCAAAATTTAAGGAGCTCAACGATTCGACGAACAATACCAAAGAAAGGACATTCGGGTAGGCCGCATAAACTACTCAAACTGCCAGACCATGATTAAAAACTAAGATAAATTTAAATAAAAACAAAAAAAATATCCACATAGTCTTCACATTCACAATAATTAAAATAAAATAATATAATACTTTAAAAAGTAAATATTCTTGTCATTGCAAGAAAACCAAAAAAAAAAAAAATATATATAATAACAAAATGCATAGTGCAAAATATAATAAAAAAAACAAAATTAATTGGAGCAGCTCAATCCCAAGCCTTTTTGTCCTCAATGTAATCTTTTGTTGTATAAAACGCTTTCTGGCACAACTTACGTTTAATGAAAGACTTGAATTTTTTAAGACTTAGATCTTGTACGTGGCTTGGAAGCTTATTATAAAAGCGTACACATTGACATCTAAACGAGCCACCTATTTTCTTGAGCCTTGTTGTAGGTACTACAAATTTGTGTTTGTTCCTAGTATTTATGTTATGGATATCACTGTATTTTTTAAACAATTTTATATTTTTATGGGCATATAAAAGATTTTCATAAATATACTGAGAAGGCACAGTCATTACATTAATCTCCTTAAATTTCTCTCTGAGAGAGTGTCTCGGGCTTAATTTATAAATTGATCGAACAGCTCTTTTCTGCAAAACAAAGATAGTCTGGATGTCGGCGGCATTTCCCCACAACAGATATGATAATGTCTTCAGTATAGTGTCGGGTCAATCTAGCTCTAGGATCTTTTGCTAGTTTCGCCACGGGTTTACTGGTTGACGTGTACAACTGCCCATGGAATCTCTCGATCTCTCTCAAAAGCTCCGGTTTGGCGGATACGATCCTGCCATCGTCGGTCTTCAGTTTCGTGAGCTGGCTCTGCCCAATAGTCAGATCTCTTGCAAACACCTTGGAACCCTTATTCCGCTCAATCGCATCTTTAATACGCTCGGTATTAAAGCGGCGGAGATCGCTTTTCAAGGACTTTGAGATCCGTCTATTGAGCTGCCGGTATTTCAACGCATCGTCTGAAGACTGCAGGATCATCTCACGCCTCTCCTTCATGAGCTTGAGCCTTATTCCGCTCAATCGCATCTTTAATACGCTCGGTATTAAAGCGGCGGAGATCGCTTTTCAAGGACTTTGAGATCCATCTATTGAGCTGCCGGTATTTCAACGCATCGTCTGAAGACTGCAGGATCATCTCACGCCTCTCCTTCATGAGCTTGAGGGTAGGATCAGAGAGCTTTTTTTTTTGTTTATATCTGTACGGCGGGTCTTGAAAAACTTAGACCCAACCGTGTGGACAGCTTCCACGAACCCATCGCTGTATTCGTCCACGGAGCTCCCTAGGCACTCGAAACGATTCTGGAGTTCGAGCTGAAAGCTCTCGGGGTTTTGGATCTGGATCTGTGCTGGACGGAGCGTGGACTTCATCAGTCGAGACCTTTCAAGCTTGATATTAATGTTTAATGTGCCTCTCACCATGCGGTGATCGCGCCCGGTTTTCACCGAATTGATCACAAAGACATCATTGAACATTTGCTTCTTGGTTGACATGATGAAGTCGATCTCGTTTTTAGTTGCACCATCGGGGCTTTGCCAGGTCCACTTCCTGTGCTCACCCTTTCTGAAGAAGGAGTTCATCATAATGAGGCCCTCCTTCTCCATAAAACTGGCCAGTAGGTGACCCCGGTGGTTCCGATGTCCAACTCCAAATTGGCCCACTTGCAGCTTTTCCTCGTCTCGTTTGCCCAGTTTCGCGTTGAAATCCCCCATGACAACGGTGAAGTGAGTTTTGAAACCATGCATGGCTCTAGAAATATCCTCATACATGGTCTCTACCTCGTCGTCGGGGTGTGCCGAGGTCGGGGCGTAGACCTGTATAACCTTCAGCGAATATCTCGAGGATATTCTGAGTATAAGGTACGCCACCCTGGTTGACACACTCTCGATCTTCACCACGTTGTTCACAAGGGACTTGTGATAAACCCGACACCACCCTGGGACTGCCGGTCACCCTCTCGGAAGTAGAGCAGGTTACCGGATTTGAGGATTATCGAGTCCTCCCCCTTTCTTCGGACTTCAGATAACCCTATAATACTCCACCGCAACCTGCTCAATTCTTCCCGAGTTCGGCTATCTTCTCGTCGGTCCGGAGTGATCGCGTGTTATACGTTGCTAGGTCCAGTCGTCGGTGTTTATTAGGGTAGCCGCGTCCACTCCGGGGATTCTTCGCACCCCTTGCCACGCCATCACCTCGACCGCTACCGTAGTCGAGGGTAGACGGGCTGCCGGGCACTCGGGGCAGTTTTTTTCTTGTGCTTTTCATTTTGGTTTGGGGAGGTTTACCTTAATCGCCACGCTTGGCAGGCGGGTTGGCGATCGCAGTTTGTTGTTAAAGTGCTTAGTTGCCCTTTACGACACCGTGAAGATATGGGATGGTGAGATTCTTTACGTCCGACACCATACGGAACTGTATTATTGTTTATATTAAACATATTTTTTTTTTTTTTACTTTTTTTATAATTTATTATACTATACTGTATACGGCTCTGTATTATTCGCTTAATTGATAAATAAAGCTTATTCGCTTATATCATAATACTTGATTCTTCGTATCCACTGTCACTGTCATTATTGTGATCTAAAATGGCTGTACATGTTGTATGTGTCTACGCAACTGGATAATATGTGGAAGAATTGAAAAAGGCGCGATCTCGGCAAAGTAGAACTGAGAATTTTATAATAATAATGACTAACTCAGTGAAGCTTACCAAGAAGGCTATTTTTAATGCAATCAAATCTTTTGTTTTGTGTCTGTTTCGCAAACTAAAGACTAGAATTAAAAGCCTCAGTGGCCTGGTCATTAATAACCCATAAAAATAGTGATCGTGTCATGTGTCAAACAAACCGAAACCACTGTCAAACAAATGTCAATCAAACAGCGCAGAATAATAAAAACACTATAATACTCAAAGTAAATAACGCCCGCAGTTTAGCGAAATATTAATATTTCAACAAGATATGAATACTTATAAAAGTAAAATGAGTTATGATAGTCCCTGCGATTCAGATAATGATTGGACAAACTCATCAGATGATTCAAAGTATTCAGATTCAGAAAGGTAAAGTTTACCTGAACAAAATAAAGTTATCGAGAACATACATACAGATTGCATGGGTCACTTTTACCAAATAAGATGGCAACATGAAATCGACCAAGATTCCATAACTCAAGTCCCTATAGGCGTAGCCATGGAGCGTTCTTGTTTCATGCTTGCAAAAGAAATGTTAGTTGTCTGGCGGTGACTTAGCAGACAAGATTGATGCCACTGCGGGTAGAGCCTGGATGACTTTCGCTAAGAAATTCAGAGATTGGCACAAGCATAGAGAGAGCTATGCTCAGCTGTGGGCGAAGTTGGGCTGCTTGGGTTGATGTTGAATGATAATGATATTATCATGATTTTAAAAACAACATTTTTCTTTTGATTATAGCTCTGTGCCAGAGTGGGATTCTGATGTTGGTGAAGATGGCGAATTAGTGTTCATAAAAACAAAAACCAACAATGAGACTACAGATATCAAAACACCTCTTTTAGAAAACTGTGAAACATTTAAACTCAGAAACAACTTCAAACGATCTTCTACTCGGCGTTCTACGAAAGGTGAGATAGATTAAATATGTCGAGGGCAAAAAAAAAAAACTCATAACTTGGTATCATGCAAATATTACAGTTTCACCGAAGGTGTTATCATAGCTGAATTCTGGACCAAACATAATATTGAATTTTTTATATTTGCCATCGCCATGCTTAGAAGAAGATGTAAAATTGATTGAGCTAATACTAAAACTCAGTTCTGCCAAAGTGTGGGTGTACTATATGTGCATCTCTGCTCAACCCTTAGGGGCATATATGCATGATTATTTGTTACACTAATTTAATCAGGCATATATGCATGATTATTTGTTACACTAATTTAATCATGCATATATGCCCCAAAGGGCATTTCATTCTAATTTAATCACTCTGCAGATTAATATTAAAAAGGGGAAATTTTGTGAGTGTGTGTTTGTATGTTTGTTACTTCTTCACGCCCAAACGGCTGGAAAGATCTGAATGAAATTTGGCATGCAGATAGACTATAGTTTAGAATAGAACATAAGATGCTTTTTATCCCGGTAATATGTTCCCTTGGGACACATTTCGATATTCATGCGGGCAAAGCTGCTGGTGGAAGCTAGTAATATTATAAATGTGAAAGTTTGGATGGATGTATGTTGTGTACTCAACCACACCAGAACCATTGAATGGATCTGGATGAAATTTGGCACAGAGATAGATTATAGTATACATGGAATAGCAAGTAGGCTACTTTTTATAAAACCCTTTTCACATGGGTGAAAACTAATCACACTTCACACAAATATTATTCAGGCGAAAGTTTGTGAGTGTGGATACTTTTTATCCCGGGTATATGGAACAATTTTTGACTTCCACGCGGGAGATGCTGCTGGCAGAAGCTAGTTACATCTAAAATCTGTGTTTATTCCAGGTAGAATATTTAAAGTTTTAAAAGCACATAAGTCAAAAAATACAGAGGGAGTCTTAAGAAAAGATGTTGATGGGTTATTGGCATCAGGTGCCAATAGAAACATGCCTACAGATGAAAAGTATATTATTATTCAGGTATGTAAAACTAGAAACTTGAAATTATTTTTACTAAGATGGGTTTATTTAGTAAAGTGAAAAAAGAAAGATATATATGATTGTTTTCTTTTTATCCGGACCTGCCCTATGGAACATTACGTGTCTGCCACATATCAAAACTGTCATAGTTCAACTGTAAAAAAGGGACAGCTGTATACAAATCATATCTATCTGTCCCTTACGCACACACAAGATAACCTTGCTCTAAGAGATTATGGTCACCCCCCTGATAGTAAAAATAGGCAAAGAAATTATACTTTTCTGCTAATGTGAATTTTACAATTTGCTTTTGCCAAACTGGCAAAAGTAAATTCTCTTTAATCTACTAGAATAATTATCTATTTTCCTTTTCAGGTCAGCAGAAGCATGATATTCAGCAGTGAAAAAAATTGCCAGATAGAAAAACTTTTTGGCTTAAGCCTGGAGACACATGCAGATGGCAAGACATTAACAGTTGCAGACTTTCTAACAGAAGCCAGAGCAATATACACACCCAAAATTAAAAAGGGCTATTATTTAGCAAAAATAAATGGAGCAGAAGTGAACTCTTATAACATAAATAATATTCTGCAAAGAGTTGTAGAGGACCATAACAGTCCAAAGTTAACTTTCCAAGTGCCAACTGAAGGACACAATGTAGACTTGGAAAGGTTACTGAAGTCTAAAACAGCTTCAGAAAATTCTTTGACTCACTTATTGAAAGAATCATTGTGCTCTGTTCTGTACATATGCTGTAATGACATAGAGTTTAACAGCAACGATGATAAAGGAGTTCTCTATTGCTACCCAAGACCTTTTAACCAGAACTTTTTGTACAACACCAGAGGAGCTTACGTCACATTGAATCATTTAGCTCCAAAGTCTTTGGGGACTAGTGAACCAACAAACTCAACCGTTCTTCATAATAATACTCTCATTAATGTTACCTATACATCACACTACAATGATCTGCTTTTAGTAGCTTTTCCGAATAAGGAAGTAGATTTGTTTGCAGCTAAAAAAGTGATAGCTGATATTGTAAGACTGTTAGAATTTTTATACGGTTCTCTTAAATCTAGCTTTACTAAGCCTAATAATGTAGATAAGTTGGACAGTTTATTTGTGCGATTGTTTGTTACTTTGATCATCAATAATAATAAGGGGAATAAAGATGATGGTATTAGGAATGTTGGATTGTATTTTGAGGATATGTTGGCTGCACATTCTGTTACACTACCTTTGGAGGTAAAAGTGCAAGTTGACGATGCTATAACTGAATTGGAAGCGGCTGATTATCGCGAATGGGTAAATGTTTTTTTTTTTGCTTTTATAATACAGGCTAATTGAAATAAGAGTAAGATTCTGAGTATTAAAACAAAGGAGTGATAACTACGTTATTGTTTTTTTTTTTCAGACAGATGATGTTGAAAACTTTCAAAGACTGTACACAGTAATTGGATCCTGTTTATATTATTCTGGTCATTTATTAAGTTCCCACCTGCAAGATGAAGATTTGAAAGAAATCAATGCATATTTGCGTTTAAATGGCATTCTAAAACTGAGCACAGAAAAAGAATTGGAGAAGCTTGTGATGTGGAGAGAAGTGTTTATAAATGAACATAGAAAACAAAATAGTAATGATGGGAATGAATACAGGTAAACATTAATGTTTATAAAACACAATACCTACATACCTTTGTCCTTTTAACATATTAAGGCGCTCTTAAATATCTTTCTAATGGCTGACCAAGTGACCATACAATAATAAAAATAAAAATAAAACTATAGTCTAACTAGACTCTGGCTATTATAACTGCAGAACTCATAATCGGTATCCTCAAAAAGTTTTGTATGCGGTATACTTGATCATCTGTTACTTTCGTGGTACTAGACCTGTCATTGCATAAGCTGTACATTTTTTTTCACAAACCAATTAGAAAAATTGTTAATTCTATTAGAAGTGGATTGCCGGAGTTAGTATAGTTTAGAAGATATCACAACGTTGTACGTCGAGCTAATGATTTTGATATTTTGCCTTTTGTATTTTGCATATTAAATTATTTAACTAAGAAAATTATTTCGAATACTCATTTATGAGTAAATGAGCCTGTTCATGTTGTTAACAAGAAGATCGTGACAAATTACAACATTATGAAGCAAAACAACAAACTTTGTGGTTTTGCAGTAATCACTCAGTGAGAAAATGGTCACTCACAGTGATAAAACTATATCAAATCCACACTACTTCATACGAATGTGACTATTCTTTATCAGGAATAAATCAGAATAAAAATAAAATAACCCAACAAAAACATTAAAAAAACAACTATCAAAATCATAATTATAGTACAGACGGAGTTACCTGCCCCATATTTTCGGTTTCCCTCATTTTTTGAATAATGCATATTTATGATAGCCAAACTCTATGATGCCGTATGGCACAGTATGGCACAGCTTGCCGGATTGCTACCAGGGCAGGTCCATATTTCAAACAGTACTTCTTATAAATAACGTTAAAAGGCTCTGTAGTAGAAAATTTTTGTTTTTACTATGTATGTCTAAATTGGAAAGTAGTTATCACTATCCATGTTTGTAGAATTTCAGATGGTCGGTGGTTCCTGCTTACCGTCGGTAAGGGTCACTTCATATTGACAACTTTAATGGAAGCTGGTGGCTGTACCGAAGACGTAAGTATTTTTTTTATACCAACTATATTAATGTGTAGTAAATTCATGAGTAGGTAAGCTCACGCAGCCGTCGGACTCAAGTCATGATTTGGTTGTCATTTGCTTTTTAACCGACTTCCCAAAAAGGAGGAGGTTCTATGTTCGACTTCATGTTTGTTTATAATCTATAGGCTCGGGCTTGATCACTATCTCTCCTGATGTGGAAGACTACTTGAAATCATAATCTCAGGTAATTCCAAAATTTCGCCTGTCAACTATGTGCTTTAGCTTTATGTATTCTAAGTTCATTTTTGTGTGTGAATTTGTAATTTAAAAAGGTGGTGTATATATAAACGTCAATTTGTATTGAAACTGTATCGATCTATTACAGAAAGCGGTCTAAAAACATAGGTTTAAACCATGGTCATACATTAGTTTATAGAGGTTTAAATCTGGGTTTCTAGTTAAACATTTTTTTGTATATATAAAAATGAACCCCTATTTCTCCTGGTCACCCTAT
Organism: Orthosia cruda; assembly: GCA_964057195.1. Taxonomy (NCBI): domain Eukaryota; kingdom Metazoa; phylum Arthropoda; class Insecta; order Lepidoptera; family Noctuidae; genus Orthosia; species Orthosia cruda. Next base: position 15,337,203 of record OZ059836.1, on the reverse strand, counting down.
AACTTAGAACAGCTGTTGTTTGTTATTGTTAGAGAATGTTCTTAGATATAAAAAATTAAGAAAAATAAATAGTAGGTAGGTATGTAGGTAGGGTAGATAAGTTGGTAGGGTAGGTTTGTAGGTAGGGTAGAGGTATGTAGGTTAGGTAGGTATGTAGATTGGGTGGATATGTAGGTAGGATAGGTTTGTAGGTAAAAACATCACTTTTACATAAGCAAAGATTAAAGTGACCGAGGGTATAAAATCTCGCACTAAGCGGCGCTGGAAGCCGAAGGAATACGCTGCATGCGAGATGCAGGACCGGTCGATGTGGTTGATGGTTGAGGAGATCTTTGATCAGCAGTGGACGTCATTCAGTTGAAATGGTGATGATAAGAAATAAAAAAGATCCAAAAAATCCCCATTTTACCCGACTGCCGAAGGCGGGTAATGTGTTTATCAGTCTATGTATGTATGTTTGTTCCTATGTGGCGTTCCAGAGACCAAACGCGTGGTCGGTTTTGATTTGAGCGCCACGGTCTTCTATAAAAGACAATCGTTTCCGTGCCATCCACGCCACATCTTTATTCAAAATCAAAATCATTTTTTTTATTTCACATAGGCCTACATGGGCACTTATAAAACGTCGACAAAATGTGCACGGTTCGGGTTGGTCGTTTCCTATGGAGAAGAACCGGCAAGAAACTCCATGGTTACTCTTTTAAAAATGGTTTGGTTTTACAATATTTCCATGTTACAGCATTAGTACTTAGATATGGGGGGACAACGTAGGCCCGAATTATGACAATAAGTCGTAAGAAACTAAAAAAAAAAAAGAAAAAGATTATATAAAAAAGTTAACAAATGTTAACTAGCATCTAGAAGGCCTACAATGTTCACACATTCACAAAACAATCGGTAAAAGAATCTATACAAAGGTAAAAATAATAAAAATAAGTATAACAAGACTAAATTTAACATGTTGCACAAATTTTGTTATCAGTGCTGTAACTATTCTTAGCAAAGGGCGTTAAAGATGATTGAAAACCATTGTAAAATGTCTAATTAAAAGAAGGAAAGAAAAAATGAGATTGAGAATAGTTAGAGACATCCACATATTTGTGCCGTTTACAAGTTACCAGGGAAGCTGCATGCGCAGAAGGAGCTAAGGCCAAATGTTTTTATCTTCAACGTAGTCCTTGATTTTATAATATGCTTTTTTAACAAGGATACGTTTGATGTAGTATTTGAACCTTCCATCGGTCATTTCTATAACTGACTTTGGCAACTTGTTATAAAAGCGTATACTGTTTATAAGAAAAGACTTTGTAGTTTTCGTTAATCTGAATTTGGGTATAGATCTTCTAATATATAGGTATATATTAGAAGACAATATATAATCATAACGTTTATTACATTAAAATACATGAACAAATAATTTGTGCGTATTGTTACTATTGCCTAAAAGCCTAAACTTGTTATCGATGCAAAAACAAAATTAGTGAAGCTTTTGAATTAAGTTCTGAAGAACTTTTAAAAATCCTACAAGGTGTGGTTTAGGAAGCTGATTCCGATAAATACGAGAATACATGAGACGAAGATATTGTTGTTAGTGTAAATTATTTATCGTTAACAAAAATAAAATAAAATATTTTCGTTCAATAACCTAATTAGATTGGCAATATCGATATATAATTAAATTATCTTTATTTCAGACGAAAGTCCATAATAATAATATTAATTTGTGTTTAGCATAAATATGGAATATACAAAAAAATAAATAGACAAAATTGAACACGCACATCCCTTATAACATTTGACATTTTACGTGCTACGGGCTCCACGGTCTTGATAAGAAGACTACTGGTTGACGCCAAAAGTGAATAGGGATGTAGCCAACTTCTTACTGAATTGAGTTATGTATTTATTTGCTCATTATCTATTGTGTATTTTGCTTTTTCTTAACACAACTATTGTTAATAAAACAAGGTATCGAAATATGACATTATTTTTTTGTTGAGATATCGAAATTCGTCATTAATTCTATTACCTGGCATATTTATAAAAAAAAACCTGTAAGTAACATTTATCGATACTATAATTACCGTCATCAGTACGTTTTACTATATATTCGTTATACATTTATAGCTTGGCGCTGGGGGACAGATCGCGTTCGGTACCGCTTGGCGCTCAAAAGGTTAACCTTTGTAGTATCGATAAATGTTACGTACATGATTTTTTTATAAATGTACCAGAAAAATAGAATAAATGACGTATATCGATATCTCAATAAATAAAATAATGACAAATTTCGATATCTTGTTTTATTAACAATAGTTGTGAAAAGAAAAATCAGAATACACTATAGAAAATGACCAAACAGATACATAACTCAATTCAGCCATAAGAAGTTGGCTACATCCCTATTGTCTTTTGGCGTCGTCTAGTAGTCTTCTTATCAAGACCGTGGCGCCCGTAGCACGTAAAATTTCATTTGTTATAAGGGATGGGTATGTTCAATTTCCTTATTTTTTTTTTGTATATTCCATGTTTGTGTTTATGATAAACACAAGTTAATATTATTATTATCTATTTTGCTTGGCCACGTTACGCGCTTCGTTCTGAATACGGCGTATCGCATTCAAAGTAAGAACGCAATTTTTGATATGTTTTTAATTCTGAGATATACTAATTTCGAATGTAGGTACCTGCTTACGCCAATCTAATTAGGTTATTGTACGAAAATATTTTATTTATTTTTACACTAATTCAAAATCTTCGTCTGATGTACTCTCGTATTTACCGGATTCAGCTTCCTAGTCCATACGTTGTAGGATTTTTAAAAGTTCTTCAGGACGTTATTCATTAGCTTCACTCATTTTTTTTATATCGATATCAATCCTTAACAGCGCTGCACGTTCTCACACTGACCTTGATTCATTTACGTCTATGACGTCACAGATTGTCTTCTATTGATGTCCATGGCGCACGAGGCACCGATATCTATTAGTTTCGTAGTGACGGGATCTTTCAATATCGATATCAGTATTAATCAAAGACCGGCTTTGTGTGTATTAAAAGATTTGAGTAAATACATGTGTAAGGGCTAGCAAAATTACGTACTTTCTATAAGAATCGCATTTATTTCAAAACTCAACATTTTGATTCGAAATAAAAAGTGTTTTTTTTTAATACTTTTGTGTATATCGACACTTTAGAAACGTAATCAAGTAACCACAGCACTAGATGTCTTCCTATAAAGACTATGGCGCCTGGGACACTACAAAAATTTTGGCTGGTATTATTTTTCTGTTTTTAATATAAACAAAGACCCCTATTGAAATAAAACATTAAGTTAAGGGTTTAGGCAATAGTAACAATACGCACAAAGCATTTGTTCATTGTATTTTAATGTAATAAACGATAAGATTTTATATTGTCTTCTAATAAAGACGTGGCGTGGAGGGCACGGAAATAGTTGTCTTTTATAGAAGAGTAGCTTGCGAGTGTCATTGGCTACATTAAAATTGGAAATAGAAAAATAATGGATTTTGGGCGCCATATTGTGGGGGCCCAAAGAAGAAAATCATGCTGTGCAGTCGGAGGATACATCTGTTTTGGTCAACCAGCTCGCGAATATGTATCCTCCGACTGCACAGCATGATTTTCTTCTTGTTTACGTCTATTTAGTTCGCTTCTTATGCAGTCGGGTTTTTGATTTTTTGAATAAACTTTTTAATTAGATTTTCGTTAATATTGTTCTATCCACGATTTCTAGATACGTAGTATCTTTAAGTAGTCTGTGATTTCTAGGCTGTCGGAGTTACACCACCGTCTGCATTTTACGTGGAAGAGTGTGAAAGTTGTCTGGAGTTACTGTACGAGGTTGGCCTCAACAAATATCTCGCCTCGTGGTACTGTTCGAACTCACAGCCGCAGGTCGAAACTTCGCCGGAGTATTTAACAAAGTACGGGCGAAAAATAAGGGATGTTAATAGTAAGTAGTGCTAAAGAATATGTTCTTACCCCATAATAAAAAAAAAACCCCATAGTATCTAGAATAATATTTCGTCGTCATCCCACCGCCTTGGCCCACGGCTGGGCACAGGACTCTTCATTTCGTGTGAGCTCCAACAGTTTGACTGAAAAGCCTGTGTGACAGACGACAGACATATAGACGGACACGTGAATGTCAGCAAATATACGGGGGCTCCGTTTGGATCCTTCGAGTACGGAACCCTAAAGACTATTTATAATTTATATGACGAGATATTTTTCATTGTCCACCTATCACGAATATTAGAAAAACAAAACATTTATATGTACTGTCTATGCCCTACACATAGGACATTAACTTCTCAGTGTGCTCACACAAGTACACAGACCGAGTACTAATCTGTCAGCACGCTGTAAATTGCCCAAGATCAGCTATTAAATGATCCACTTTTGCAAAAAAAACGGGTTCTTTAGATTTTTAGGGTTCCGTAACCAAAGGGTAAAAACGGGACTCTATTACTAAGACTGATTGTCTGTCTGCCTGTCTTTTTTTTTTTTTTTTTTTTTTTATTGGCACAATCCCACCGCACTATTCCCAAACCACTGCAACTCCTGAAAGCCAGAATCAACAGTGGCGACCACCAGAAAAGCGCCGAGGCAATGAAGCTTGACGAAGTCCCGGAGAATGAATTTAACTGTCTTGGATCCCGCAACGAAATTAATCAGAAAAGAAAATGGAGGAGTAAGAAAAACACAAATTTCCACTTCCCTCCATATCAATATATGTAATATATGTATATGTCTGCCTGTCTGTCCGAAATTTTCACAGATGATGCATTTCTGTTGCCGCTATAACAACAACTAAAAACAGAATAAAATAAATATTTAAGTGGGGCTCCCATACAACAAACGTGTTTTTTTGCCGTTTTTTGCGCGAGTCCGATTCGCACTTGGCAGGTTTTTCTCTACTTCAATGAAGAAGAACAAGAAAGAAAGAAAAGAAAATCCAAAGAATTTTATTTGTTGTGGTACATAGAGGACCAGTTATATAGCCTAGGTACCAATAATGCCCAAAGTGAAGCCAGAATAGAATAACCAAATAACATGAAACTTAAACGGAATAAAAAGGGGAATAAAAGTATATCAAGGTGAACTGTTTACACCTGCGTACCCCTTTAGAGCGTACTAATGTGATGTTATGTTTTGAAATGGTGTAAACAATAAACAGCCATGCGATTGCAGCTATCCCGAGTGATTTGCCGTCATTTATTGAAGAGTTCTGATGTATATTTCCGAAGTTCTTCATCAGATCTTGATAAAATTTTTGTTTTCGTTGATAAATTAAATGGGACCACATGACAAGCACCAGCTTTCAAATAAAAAAAGAATCATCAGAATCGGTTCATCCAGTAACAAGTTCTGAGGTAACACACATAAAAAAAAAATACAGCCGATTTGGGAACCTCCTCCTTTTTGCGAAGTCGGTTAAAAAATAAAAGAAAGAAAGATATTTGTGACCCGCACAAATTCAAAACAATAATAAAATAAGACCCTGTGTGAGACCAAAAAGGCTCCTATCTCAGCATGTGCAGCATGCGCAAAAATACAAATCTTTCCTCTTTATAATATTAGTATAAGTATATAAGTATAGATATAGATACCACTTTTTGATAAGAGTGATAAAGCGATAAGGGCCGGTAAAATTATAGCCCTACTTGAAGAAGGTTGTTCGCAAACTTACGTGTCTCAGCGGCAAAAATATGTGAGTCGTTCAACTGTCCAGAAGATTTGGCAACGGTATCAAGAGACCGGTTCGGTCAAAAGAAGACTTGGTTCGAGCAGAAAACGATACACAGAACCAAGAGATGACCGCTTTTTGGTTGCGGAATCGTAAGGCGTGTGGACCTGAAGAAGAGCCTTGAAGAAGTAAGAGGAGTAGAAGGCTTGAAGAAAGTGGAAGGTAGTGGCTTGTGGACGGTCAGGATGACGCTTTTAGCTGACAATATCAGGAGTTACCGCCCGGCTCGAGGCCCAAAATTGCACCGTGTTGCTCGAAACTGTGCATCAAGGACTCTGGAGGACTGGAATAAAGTATTGTTTTCTGATGAAGCTAGAATTTCATTGTGTGGAGAGGACAGACGCCGGCGAGTGCTGCAAAGACCACGGGAACGCTATACGGAAGTGTGTTTTGAAGAAATCACTCCTTATGGCGGCGGCTCCGCGGGCTTATTACGTAAGGAACTGCAAGCAACAATAATTGTGCAATTATCGCGCGATCAATATAATGACCTGGCTACTGAGGCCTTTAAGTCAAGCCCTTCTTTGATAGTAACTTTTAACAGAAGCTGTTATACCTGTCCAATGATTTATAAAATTTATCGTTTGATTAAGTAACCCATATATATTAAGTAGCTTATGAAAATGCAGCAATTCGCGGACGCTGTTATTTTTTTTCGATTTATTACTATTTAGCTCTAATATTCTGTTAAATTAATATTTGCAGATGTAAAGTATTTCAAACAGTAAATATGGTAGTGCATATTGGATATTTTCATTTTATTTACATAATATAATAATTAATTTGAAAAAGAACAATGGCGAAATCTTAGCCGACTTAAATTTGGGCCTCTGAAAGTGTTGAGGATGAGGAAGGGCTTGAAGATGAAAATACGTTTTTTATTGATCACAGAAAGTTTTAATGACCTTTCTTTTTCGCACAACTGACAGAACACTTTTTCTTTGTAAAACAAAAAAAGAATAAAATAAAAAGGAAACAAATAAGTATATAAAAAAAAGGTTTGTTGCTTGTCGCCAACAGAAAGTGAGTAATATACGAAAAAAAAACAACTAATTGTCTACGTTTTTTCAAAGTATAACATTAACTAGTTCACCACGTATAAAATAAAACAATATAAATGAAAGTTATTTGATCTTTTCGTTAAATTTCATTAGCTTAGTGTTGCCATCTTATACTTATTCTGCCAAGTGACAAGTAGTGACTGTAGTAAATAAATCACTATTGTATTTGTTATTATAATAAAATCACCACACACGACCAGAGGTTGCCACACCTCACACGAAAAGAAGAAGATAATAAAATGAATTAACAATACAGTTTATGTATAGGTTTAGGTGTTCCTTGCAGGAAGGTAGTGTAGTAGAAATAATTGAATTACCTACTTTCAATTAATGATAGGCAAAAAGACTAGTATACAAGTCTAAAAAACGAGACCGACGAAATTGACGAGGACCTTTGATAGACGTCAAAGTCGCTTAGTATAAATAAATATACTCTTTTCAAAGAGTATATTTTTAAATTTATGCTGTAATAACTAGGTAAGGGAAATACTTATTATCCTTTTACTTCCATGAAATTAAATAATATTACCTATAAAACCATTATTAAAAGTTACCCAAACATAACCTACAAAAACAATTCTCGGCGTTATCGAACAAAAAAATTACGTTCTTTCCCAGTGGTCATTCCGTAGTCTCTGGAAGGTACCACCGGTAATTTTTTTTCCCGTGGTCCCTGCGAGAAATACAACGGTGCCGAATTAAAATGGTAGTCCGTAGAAGGTATCATCCCGCCGAGAAGATCAACGCTGCCGACTTATAATTGTACCTATGTCAAGCCATAATACAAGTCAATGGCGTAAATAAAGAATCATAGCATGAAAAAGTCACGAATATATTTAATTAAAATATCGTAACAAGAACTTATTCAACAAAAACATAGTAGCGTCATATCGTCCGTCTTATATTTTAATCATTACCTATAATTATCGTAGTTTCTCAAGGGCATGACCTAATAAAATTTCACCACTGATTAATTGTACAATAATGTGTTGAATTGCATCGTCAGTCAACATAATCTGTTTTGTTCATTTGGTAGTTAATTTTTTTTTTCATTCTTATCTGATTACTGCTGTCGATTCTTTTTATTCAATTAAGCAGCGGCATTATTTTAATCGTATTCTTATTGATTGCTTTGTTAATCTTAGAGTGAAATCCTTCCGCAACATTATTTGTGCGGTGCCTTTCACCAAAAACACTTATCATGTTAATATATTTGCGTCGCAACCAAATTTTTTTTCTGCGCACCTGCCTTTCTGAAGAACTTCATCAATAAGGTTTATGTATGTCTTTCTAGAGCGTCCCCTCCCGGCGCTTCCGTAATGCATCTTTTTAAATAATACCTTTGACTGCATTATGACTGGACATAAGGACGTTGATCTTCTCGGCGGGATGATAACTTCTACGGACTACCATTTTAATTCGGCACCGTTGTATTTCTCGCAGGGACCACGGGTAAAAAAAATACCGGTCGTACCTTCCAGGGACTATGGAAGGGACCACGGGGAAAGTACGAAAATTTTTCACATACTAATTCAGAACATGGCCATGAGTTTAACCAGATATTTTTTATTGATTTACATAGGAATTTAATCTCAGCTAAAACAATGTATGGTCTTCTGCCATTGTCCTTTATTTCAAATATTTGAAAAATTGGATGAATAAAATGTCAATGTGTAAAATCGATTAAAATTGATTGTAATAGTCGATGGTTATAAGAAATTTAATCGATAATGCATTAGTACATGACTAAATGGACATCATCATCTCGTATTTGAGCTATGAAATAGATCATTGAACACACTTGTTTTGCAATTAACTTTAGATATAATAGTCCTTATTGGTGCTTGCCATATAGAAATAAGAATATAATAAAATATACTTATTGCGGACATAACATATTCTAATGTGTTTGTAAGTATTTGGCAGTAAACATACCTAGCGTGTCAAACTGTTTGGCAAGCTTCGCTGAGGTAGCCAACACTACAATATTAACAATACAATATTTGGCTTGCGCAAGTATGACCATGTTTCTGAATTTCGAACCAAGCTCAAATGGCTTCCTATTCGCCTTCGCCGGAATGCCCACATCCTTTCATTGCTATATAATGTGCTCTTTAATCCATCTAGTCCTTTTTATCTTAAAGAACGCTTTCAGTTCCTCTGTGACACACATTCTCGGTCCTTGATATCATCGGAAAACCTAAAATTAAGCATTCGTATGCATTCCACATCCTTCTTCGACAAATCATTCACGGTTCAAGCAGCTCGTTTGTGGAATGCATTACCTATTGAGGTAAGGCGTGCGCAAACATTACGTTCATTTAAAAAAATGGTGAAGGAGCATTTCCTTTCTCTGTAACTATTCTTCTCCTTTCTCTGTTCTATATTTGATATTTATTAGTATATTATTTTATTTGTATGTATGTATTTTATGTTATATCTAAGTAATATTATTTAGTAGTTTTTGTACACTGACAGCCCTATGTCTATCTTCTCTCGTTCAGTCCATCCAAAGGTTGTCTGTAAGAGATTGCCCTGTGCGATAAGACCGCCCATTGTACACTTATATTTGTAAATGTTTTTCCTGTAATTATTTAAGTGGTGTACAATAAAGTATATAATAAATAAATACAATAGAAAATTCTCCTCCACTTTACCGAGATCACGTCTGTTTCAATGATTCTAAAAATTGTCCAGTTGCGTTGACATTTGAGACATAAAACTAAACCAATTTGTCATAACAATATTCACTAGGAATTAATTTGTGCATAATTAGTAGCCACAAAAAAATAACATACCAAAAAATGCCGCAAGGGACAAAGTAATCGCAATTTGACAGCCACATTGCTCGCCGATGGTTGTCGCTCTGCTGTCAAAAACCATGCGTAATACGAAATGATCGCGATCACTTTGCGATAAATACATATTTTATTTACCAGATTTTATTTTTTTGACGAAAAGCAATAATCGCGGGATGGTTTTACAACCGCGCGATTATTGCTGATTGCAGTTTCATACGTAATAAGCCTGCCGTTATGTTTTGTTTAATTCGACGGAGCGTACGGAGTTTCTTTTCATAGAAATTATACATTAAATGCAAACCGGTACATAATGGAAGTCCTAATTCCATATGCACAACCCGCATTGACTGCACTTGGGGAAGATTCCATTTTTATTGAAGACAATGCTCGCCCGCTCCGTTCTGGCGATGTGGAAGCGTACATGGAAGAAGTTGGGATCCGTCGTTTAGATTGGCCAGCTCGAAGTCCTGACCTCAATCCAATTGAGCAAGTCTGGGATGTTCTAAAGAGACGGGTAAGATCAGTACAACCTGCTCCACAAAACATCAGGGAGCTAAAAAGAGTCATTGCAGAAGAGTGGGAACATATTCCTCAAAACGTTATTAAAAACATCGTGGAAAGCATGCCCAAAAGGATTCAAGCTGTGATTTTCGCAAGAGGTCACACTCGTTATGAGGTTTTTACATTTGTTACTTTATTTAATTATAAAAAGTAAAAACATCTTTAAAAATAAAAAGTTTGTTAGGCCGTGTACATCGGTTTTAAAGAATACATAGAATTTTTCATAAAAATATTGTCAGAATTTACTTCACGCGTATTTATTTACACGATTATAAGTATACAGACTACGTCAAACAATTAAATTTCATTTCTCAAATCGACCTTGGAATGTAAATTTCCTTAGGAGTCCGTTTTTATTGCAATAGAGTGTATAACATGCCAGTAGGTACTGGGAGCAGAGAGCGTGGTATCGGCCGCGACTTACAAGTTTTAGGTCGTGGGTTCGAACCCAGGCAGGCGCTTTACTTTGTGTAAATTATTTCATCACCACTGCTCTCAAAAACGGTAAAGGAAAACATCGTGAGGAAACCGGCATGTCCTAGAACCAAAAATTCGAAGACATGTGAAATCCACCAACCCGCACTGGGCCCGCGTGGTGGATTATGGCATATCCCCTCTCGCAGAGAGGAAGCCTGTGTCCCAGCAGTGGGAACATTAATAGGCTGATGATGTGATGTGTACTGGGAAGCTCACATATAATTTATTTTCAGGGTTTAATTGGGTCGTATCAGGTGTTAGCTGAAAGATATGGGTATAAGCTTTGCTGTATGAAATAAAGTCTTTACTCAAGTAAGACATTCAAGAGTTGAGGCATAACAAAATAAATAATGCAAACCCCGACAAAATTTTAATGAAATTTACATATGACTTAAATATAAAACACTAACTAAGCACAGGACCGATCAGTGTAGCGATGCTTGGAGGAAGCCTATGTCCAGCAGTGGACGTCTTTCGGCTGGAATGATGATGATGATGAAAATACTGGCTTCTGCCCGCGTGAAAAATGTTTTCTTATCCCAAGGGAACTTTATATGCAGTTTGTCAGGATAAAAAGTAGCGTGCTATTCCAGACTTATAATCTATCTCTGTGTCAAATCATTCATCAAGATCCGTTCTGCCGTTCTGGCGTGATTGAGTAACAAACATCATTCCGTCATAATATCTTAGTGTTTGCATCTTGTTGTTATAATAAACAATATGTTATCACAAGTCTTTCTATAACGTGGTGATAGTTAAATTTTATTGAACTTTTCCTCGGAGTTTGAGAATTAATTGTATACGTTTGAGCGAACCGTACGTGTCGCCAGTTAAACGAACATCAAAGTAAAACAAATAATCATGAGTACTAAAAGCACGTCGTCCGTTCTCCTGTTCATCCTGAACATACTCCACGTGATCTTTGGCGTCGTGATTGCGTGCGCAGCAATCTGGTTCTTCGTCGAAATCCACAGCATCACCAGCCTGAGGAATACCAACCATTATCTGCTAGACTACTATGTGTACTGGCCTCAGGCTATCCCCTGGGTGTTCATCCTCGTCTGTGTGTTCATGATCTGTGTTTCGTGCTGTGGTTTCGTCGGTGCCAAAAAGTAGAGTAACGGTTTAGTTGTGATGTACATCGCGTTCGAGGTCTCAGCTATTGTGGCACTTGTCGCCGCCGTTGTCGTCGCTCTGTCGTTCGCCGACAGGAAGACGACCGACAAATTCATTGAAGACGCTATCTGGGACGTGTACACTACGATGAAGAACGATAAAGGTTTGGCAACTTCTTGTGTTATGATGGAGAAACGCATGCAGTGCTGTGGCGCGTCGGGACCGAGGGACTACATTCATTGTCGCCGTGAGTTCCCTGTCTCATGCTGTGACACTTATTACCACGGCTGGATTGGCTCTTACAACATCGACTGTGACTTCACGAACAAACTCGCCAATGAGAGGCACGGCTGCACTGAAGTAGCGACCAATTACACGAAAATTATCATCAGGGTTTTATCCGGCGCATGCGTATTCACCAAATTCATTGGCCTCATGAATGTTATTGTAGCAGTAACTCTATCAAAGAGCATCAAGAGAAGGCCGCGACCTATGCCCGTGCAACTGGAATCTGCAAAAATTAAGCATTAATATAAATGTGGTGTTCGACAAGGTTTTATTTTGGGACCAGTATTGACTTAACTAATTTTCTTCTACAGAAATTGATATTAGGTATTACGTATTGATGTGTTAATGCAATAGAAAACAGTTTGGTAGTTCTTTCATGCATTCAGTGCATCAAGTCACCTTTAAAACTAGCAAGCAAGTCAAGAGTGAATAGGTTATTTCTAGGCAAGCGTGTTTCACCGTCGACCACATCATCGCTTACCATCAGGTGAGATAGTGGTCAAGCGCGAGCCTATAGGCATTATAAAAAAATAAAATAAAAGCGACTAACGTTGTTGCACGTGCATCGATCGCAGTTTTCTCTTGATGCTCTTTGATAGAGTTACTGCTACAATAACAGTCATGAGCCCAATGAATGCGGTGAATACGCATGCGCCGGATAAAACCCTGATGATAATTTTCGTGTAATTGGTCGCTACTTCAGTGCAGCCGTGCCTCTCATTGGCAAGTTTGTTCGTGAAGTCACAGTCGATGTTGTAAGAGCCAATCCAGCCGTGGTAATAAGTGTCACAGCATGAGCCAGGGAACTCACGGCGCCAATTAATGTAGTCCCTCGATCCAGACGCGCCACAGCACTGCATGTGTTTCTCCATACCAAAAGAAGTTTCCAAACCTTTTTCGTTCTTCATCGTAGTGTACACGTCCTAGATAGCGTCTTTAATGAATTTGCCGGTCGACTTCGTGTCGGCGAACGACACAGAGACGACAGCGGAGACGACAAGTTCCACAATAGCTGTAAGTGGCCTCGAACGCGATGTACATCACAACTAAACCGTTACTCTTCTTGTTGTCACCGACGAAACCACAGCACGAAACACAGATCATGAACACACAGACGAGGATGAACTCCCAGGGATAGCCTGAGGCCAGAACACATTGTAGTCTAGCAGATAATGGTTGGTATTCTTCAGCCTGTGATGCTGTGGACTTCGATGAAGAACCAGATTGCTGCGCACGCAATCGCGACGCCGAAGATCACGTGGAGTACGTTCAGGATGAACAGGAAAACGGAGGACGCACTATTAGTACTCATGGTTATTTGTTTTACTTTGATGTTCGTTTAACTCGAGACACGTGCGGTTCGCTCAAACGTATACAATTAAAATGGTGGGGTACAGCGGCCGGTAACTTTTATATGGCGGACGAACAAGGATATCTTGGTAAACAGAGTAATTCATGACTAAAATTCATGAATCACACGAATTCATGGGTTAGGTCACGTTGCCTACTTTGATAGTACTCTTCTGTGGTTTCAACTGGATTAAAATAATAAACATGTTTCAATACGTAATATTACTGTAAGTGAACCATAGAATTATTTTCTAAGATTTTAAACTGACACGATGAACGAAATTAAAACTCAATTCTTGTCTTTTAAAATGGAAACTGATGCAAGACTCACAAAAATTGAAGATTCCCTTAAGCTAATTGAGAAGTCTAACAGGGAAATATATAAGTTCATATCAATTCCTACACAGCAATATGATGATATGAAGCTGAAAACCGATCGCTTGGAAAGGGAGTGTAAGGAACACCGGGCACTTCTTTTGTCATTAGAAGAAAAAGATGAGGAATTGCAAAGGATCTCAAATATAAAGGCGAACCGCAGGCTTGTATGGGAATTTCGTGCCGATAGTAAAATTTTGTGTTTTAGGATATTTTTTTTTTTAATTGCTAGTTAATATGATAGATGTTCCCTTTATAAATTCTTAGATTTTTAGAACTTGGGACGTACAATTTATAACCAGTTTTGTTTTTTAAGGTTATGTATTACTGTACCAATGTAGATTGTTACATATAGATAAATGTCGCATATTGTTACATAATGTGTAAAGTAAATTGTTTATTGCATTTTTTTTTTTTACTATTGTTAGGCTCGCGCTTGACCACCATCTCACCTGATGGTAAGCGATGATATGGTCGACGGTTTAACACGCTTGCCTAGAAGAAACCTATTCACTCTTGCTTAAAAACCCCGAGGTTGTAGCTATCTTTATAGTGTTTTACTTACCATTAAGTAGGTAGATTAAGATGAGGATCGTACCTACTTAGGCATTAGGAGATACGGTCTATGTCCAGAGTGGACTGCAACAGTTTGATAATGATGAGTTTGATTCTATTTAATGATATTTCTTTATCTAAATAATTAATTATCATTTCAATATTTGTGTTATTTTACATAAGGCAATCATGTCGACAACCTCGTATGATAAGTCGATATACTTGATTTTTTCTCCCTTCTCTGCTTTCACGAGGTTCTCGTTTAAGTTTAGAATAATATAACTTTGGATGACACTTGGACTCCTTAGGTGTAGTCGTAACAGGGATCGGATGCACAAAAAACTTAAACAAAATCCGGATACCGTTGTGCTTGAAATCTACATGATTTCAAGCACAACGTTACAGGAACTTCTATATAATAGAAATATTGTTTCCGTTTTTCGACACCGACTTCGGGAAAGAAGGTATTTTTCGCTTTGTACTGTTTTGTTTTGGAAGTCGGTTTGTGTCATTATCTATAGTGTATTCTGCTTTTTCTTATCACCACTATTGTTAATAAAACAAGATGTCGAAATTTGACATTATTTTATTTATCGAGAAATCGAAATAAAGTCAAAGTCAAATGTATTTATTTCAACTGGGCCATTAAGGGCACTTTTGAACGTTAACAATCATTTACAAGTATTAAAAATTGATTCTTCTGTGCATTCGGAAAAGTAGCTTGTTATGGAGAAGAACGCACAAGAAACTCCATACTTACTCTTCTAAAAAAATAAGTTTTTACTATATTTATATAAGTACAAATATTAATAAATTCATGTACGCGAGAACGATGCAAGAGCTTACTATACTTACTACATATAGGAATAAAATATTATAAGCACTAAATGGTAAATTCCTTCACTTGATAAATAGGAACATGGTTCTCACATACTTACAAATATTGCAAACATAGGTAAATTACCTAATTCAACAACAATGGAACAGCGTGCGAGTTAATTTTTTAAACAAATAGAGAAGAAAACAAATTTAAAAAACTTACTTTTTGCTTTACTTTAATTATGAATATAATACAAATTAACCAGTTTGATATTATCTTCACTAAATATTGCCCTATGGAGCAGGACCAGCATGTTTCCAAGCATTTTTATCTTGAATATAATCATCAATACGTCATTAATTTTATTTATCTGGTATATTTATTAAAAAAAAACGGTCAAGTGCGAGTCGAACTTGTGCGCCGAGCGTTCCGTACCTACCCATTACACCGCCACAATAAACTTGGTATCATTTTTATTGGTGGCTAAGTTTTAAAAATGTTGTAAATTAAAGATAATTTTGGTAATTACAAGTTTTCGCGAAAATCTAAATATGCCCATATCTTTTTATCGTGACTCAGGACCTTGATTTTTATAAACCTAATAGGGACTATAGACTTCAGTATCTGCTATAAATTCCAACATGCTAGGACCACCCGTTCCTGGGAAAATCGGTGGTGACAGACGGACAGACAGATCTTATAAATAAGGGTTCCTTTTTACCTTTTGTGGTACGGAACCCTAAAAACATTTAAGGTAACATTTTTTTTTGTTGCCATCCCACCGCACTATTCCCAAACCACTGCAACTCCTGAATGCCAGAATCAACAGTGGCGACCACCAGAAAAGCGCCGAGGCAATGAAGCTCGACGAAGTCCCGGAGAATGAATTAGTTAACATTTATCGATACTACAATTACCCTCTTCACTACTGTTTACTATTATATTCAATATACATTTATAGCTTGGTACTGGGGGACACATCGCGTTCGGTACCGCTTGGCAATCAAAAGGTTAAAGTCCCGTCAACCCGCACTAACGTATTAAAGTTTGTACCAGTGCAGTCGAGCAGTTGGGATACTGAATAGAAAGGAAAATGAGTTTATTGGCATTAAAAATAAAACCATCATATAATTAATAGTAGATTATTGCATCGAGCACAAAGTAATTTATTATTGCACCGAGTGCCTGAATTAGAGCCCGAGCGTTAGCGAGGGCTCTAATCTAACAGGCAAGGGCTCTAATCTAACAGGCACGAGGGCAATATAAATTACTTAAGGCGAGGTGCATAATCTGCTTTTCTTTCAACTATTACCTATAGGAATAGTAGATAAAAGAAACTCATATCAAACAGTTAAAATAGAAGTTTAATTATTGAAATTAATAGATTTTCTATAACACTGTCGGCTTCATTTAAAATGTTTTCCGGAGTTAATGTGTCGCTAGATGATTCCATTTTAATTCGAAGCCGAAGCACTCAAAATCAGATAGTATCACACTTTATCGTTTCCAAAAATATTGTCAAGCAAAATTAACAAAGATCCCGCCGAATCACTTTTTTAAATTTCTTTAATTTTTAAATCAGAGTTAGTAGCAATCATTTTTTAAATTTGGAACAAGTAGGATAGAAACGAATAATACGTACGTAATAAAAAAGTATTGATATCGGCTCGCTGAATAGAGCTAATCCATTGAGATTGGCACCTTTTGGTGCGATTAAAAAATAAACTGTGCAATAATGAAATTTCATACATTTTTATTGCTCTAGAGCATTAAAGACTCGCTTTGTACTGAGTTTTTAGTGTGATTGTGATGAAATTAAAGTATAGTTGGAAGAAAACAAAATAAATAATTTAGTGTCCTACCGAAACTGGTTTTTACGACCGAAACCGAAACTGAATAACGGCAACAGTCTCAGTTTCGGCCGAAACCGAAACTTCCTTACAAGGATCATATTTGGAGGGAAAAATAAAGAAAACGTTATTATAATCAGTCAGTCTTTATTTTTTTATCATTAAATCACATAGCTATGCAATCGTCGACATTTTTTTGATGTTTACTACCTACTCTTATGCTATATATATCACGTAATAAAAAAGCTTTTTGACAAAAAAAACAAACCGACGTCCAAAAAAAAAAAAAACACTACAAAGCGAAAAATAACTTTCTTTTCCGAAGGCGGTGTCTTTGGTACCTATTGTTTTCCGGTTTGATTTTTTTGTTAAAAAGTTTTTTATTTATCTCTTTTTAGTTTTAGTAGATACCTCCAAATACCATGAAAATCATTTATAGCCAAATAAATCTCATGACGATTCCAATAAGCCCGAACACGACTAGAATCCATTGTTTTATTTCGGAGTGCCAGTGTCTACCTTCTGGCTTCATCATCAGATCAGTTCCATGTTACCATTTTCATCAGTACCATTTATTTGCTTAAAGTATTTGCTTCATCATAGTCGGTTAGCTATTCGATGTATATTATACTCGTGATATACTTAGCATTAAGGAATTCCAGTGGCCATCTGTGGTCTTCTTCATCAGTTCCATTTCACCAAAAGACAATTTCTGAGTGTAAATGCTTGCATTGTTGATAAAAATACTAAAATTACTATATGTATCCTTATAATATTTGAGAAGTTCCCTCTATTTCTCTAGAATGCCATCATCAGATCATTTTATTTTTTATCTTGGAGAAATGCTCATGCATAATGCGCTACCTCGGGGTGATAGCGCAGTTATGTGGGACTCTAACCCACTAAAACTCCACGGTGTCCTCCTGTGCCGCTTATAGCGGGAACACGGAAACGCGTTGGCATACATCCGCGAACCCGCCGCGGTTGTCCGTCTCCGGATCCTCCACATTATCAGAACCTAGTTTTCTCAGACCAACAAAAATTTGTTGGTCTGAGAAATTATACGAAAACGCACAACAAATAAAACGAACTGCAAATACAAGCCAGTCACGACATGATTAGGCACGTGGACGCGGCAAAATGTCTTCGTCGCTTACCCGCTTGGATGGAATTTAACGCGCCGAACATGACTGATCCCAGCGCGAGAACTCCCGAATGCAGTTTCGGTTTCGGTCGTAGTTTTGGCAGGTTTGCTGCCGAAACCGAAACTCGTTTTGTAGCTGAAACTCAACCGAAACCGAACTTTCGATCGGGCACTAAAATAATTAAAACTATTAATGCCAAAAGGGCCTCAGCTCAGCATAATGCCAAATCGTAATACACTGTATACCACCTGACGCTGCTTTTCAGCTGCAGCCCACGAGTGCCATATGCTCGAAAACACCATGAAACATTTACAATATACTGAATTTTTTGTAAAAAAGCACCTAAAATAAAATTTTGCGTCTCTTAATTATAACACAACAAAAATAAAAGTTCTATGTGAGATCAAATAAAATAAGTTTTGTATTACTATTAAAGCGTCTCTAGTATCGTCGTATAGCCGCATCTCTCTGTCTTTGATGAACATAATTTCGTGCTCTTTGGTGGCATTCCAGAGGGTGACACTGAGGCCTAGTTTTATGAACAGTAGTTAACTCAACCAATGGTTAAATATGTTTACCAATAGTTTCAAATTTCAGTAAAACGCGTGTATTCATTAATTGTTAGTCTAATAAATGGTGAAATAATTAACCCTTTAACTTATTTTAACATTTGCGAGGCAACCATTAAAAAAAGCATTTTACCGAAATTTTAAATAATTGGTTAACATTTAGTAGCTATTGGTTGAGTCAACTACAGATAAAAAACTGGGCCTTAGTGTGTTGTCCACTGTTTAACTTGTGCTTCTACCCAGACCTGTTCCTTGGGACTGGTCACCTGGCAATGTATGACTGCGTTTGTCAGCTAAGGCAAGCAAGGATAATATTATACGATCATACATATGCCTCATTTCATACAAATAAACCGTGCCGACGTAACTAGCGTTTTTCGTCTGATTACACCGATAATTTTTTGTCCATCATTCGCGTTCGGTTCCGTTCCACGGCAATAGATAGATGGTGTTAGCAGCAACTTGCAAGTAAAAGGGTTTACTCGGATCGTGAATGATTTTTCCTTTAAATACAGTGAAAGGTGTGTTTTATAGTATTTTTTGCACGTTTTTACAGTTTCTTTGCACCAAAATGTGTTACAATGCAAATTTAAACAATCGAGTGGAATGCCTCGGAAATTTAAAACCGCGCCATCTATTGGCATTAATTTTAAATGATCCGTTCAAATAATCTTTGAAATGTGAATTAAGAGTCCAATATTCCATAATTTTGTGCTTAGGAGAGATGATTAAACAAGAACATAAAATTTATTTTCAATTCCAGAAAATGTTAATTTTACACACACTCAATAACAGATTGGTGCATATCGCGTCATCTAGTGAGATTTATTTGAACCAAATTTTCGTTCTTAGCGGTGAGACCCCGTGGCTAATGTCTTACATGTAAAAATAAATGTGTGGGTTAATAAATAAATATTTATTCTTACAGCACTAAGACCAGACTCGACGCTCAAAACTTCAACCCTAAAGCTTCCAAAGCTACAATCGGACAAGCGACGTCACAACTCCTCAGAACAAATCAACGTGGGATCTAGTACCAGTGACATGAATTCTATGAACTCCCTTACAAACTATGGCAGCCATCATAGTTTGTACACCCAGTCTTATAATACGGCGCAGAAGTATAGACACTCGAGCTTAGATGTTAGTGGGTACTCTGAGGATTCTAATAGCCTGAAAAGTAATAGGTAAGGTATTTTTTGATTTTTCTGAATATCAGTATTTTCGCAGGATAAGTTTTTTATCCCCCGACGGAAATAGAGGGGTGTTATAAGTTTGATGTTTGTACCTGTGTATTTGTGTATCTGTCAGTGGCATCATAGTTCCCAAACGGATGAACCGATATTGATTTCGTTTGTTTTTGTTTGAAAGGTGACTTTATCGAGAGTGTTCTTATTCTATGTTTGATGAAAATAGGTTCATCTGTTAATGTTTGAATCGGGCTGTTTTCGCAAGATATCGTGTAATAATTAAGTGTTCGATAGGTTATCGATCGAACCGTGTCTCCTACTAGATAATAGTACATTATGGTACAAGTGTGTAATGTTGGTGATTACCGCTGAGGCGCCATTGAGACCCGAGCCGTTAGGTGAGGGTCTTAAGAGAGCCGAGGACGGTAATCATCAATACACACGTATCATACGACGTTTTTCAACACACTTGTGAAGAAAATAATACTAAAAAATCATTTCCAACAGTGAAAACTAGTTGTGAATTTTTTTTCGTAATGGCGGGCAAAATTAATCAGTTTTCCTATGCGCGCGCATCTAACAATGGCGATCGGCCATAGACTAAAAATAATGAGATATCTTTTTTTTGGCTTTTCGCGGATAGCGTTTTAGTCACGTACAAGATGAGGAAATTTCAAGTTTTCTTTATTACAGACAAAAGCAAAAGTTATATTTAAGTGAAAGTTTTATATATTAAACACGTACAAGTTGAAATTATCTATTTAAATACGAAGTTGCATGAAATGTGTTGCATTTGTACTATTGAGCACGATCTTTTTTGTATCGAAACTTTTTTAAGAAAAAAGCAACTCAACCAATAAATAAAAATAAAAACTCTTTATCTCACATGTGAATAATAATAATGAAAAAGTCACAGTTTGATAACAGATGTCATTATGTGCCTAATTGCGGTGAAATTAGAGCCACTTTAGGAGCAAGTGTGTTGAAAATTATGTAGTATGAAATAATAATGTGTCAGGGGTTTCTAAATTTTTTAAATTATACTTGTTACGTGATAACAGTTATCATCATCAGCCTTTTAATGTTCCCACTGCTGGGATACAGGCCTCCTCTCATAGAGGGAGTGGGCTATAATATCCACCACGCGGGCCCAGTGCGGATCGGTAGATGTCACACGTCTTTGAATATTTGGTTCTAGGACATGCCGGTTTCCTCACGATGTTTTCCTTCACCGTTTTGAGAGCAGTGGTGATGAAATAAATTACACAAAGTAAAGCGCCTGCTCGGGTTCGAACCCACGACCTACAACTCGGGAAGTTGGGACCGTAACCACTGGCCCTCCAATGCTCTCATAACAGTTATACTGGGATAAAATACCTATCTAATCTGTTTTCAAAGTTATGCTTGCTCTAAAACTCGTAAATAATCTTAATAAAGATTTCTGCTAAGAGAATTTTGTATATACCAAATAGGTTTTTTTTGTAGATATGATATTCAAAGAGTTTGCATACCGTGTCTTCTGTTATTTGTCATTGGAAAAGCTTTTCTAGTAACTACTCATTCAAGTATAAAATCACGAAGCATGGTTCATCTGTTTTCAGTGAAGTGAGTGAAGAACGCGTACAAGGCCGAAGAGCGGACAGAGAACAAAGAAATCGTCGAGACTCGTCTGGATCAGATTCAGATTGGGACAAGCTGGTAAGAGATACAAACTTTATTTCTCACACTGGCCGTTTTTTTTTCAAATCAAATCTTGCAACTGAATTTTAAAGCATTTATCCTCAACCAATCAAGATGAAATTGTTTGGTTTGGTTGCACGGTAAGCTAAAAAAGTACTTTTTCTTTCAACTACGTAGTAATGTTATCATTAATCACTACAAAACCGATCACAAAGGACGTCTTTTTTGCTTAGAACCAAAACAGTGCAGAAATGTTATATGAAATCTCATTGTTGCACAGTTTTTCATTATTGCACTGTTTTTTATTTTTATTTGGATATAAATTTACCATAGAGGTTTAATGTCTGCCATTAAGTTGAATATAAAATGTATGCATTAGATCAAAAAGATACTGGGTGAAAATAAAAATCGGCCAAATAAAAACGATTTGTTGAAAAAAAAACCGGCCAAGTGCGAGTCAGACTCGCACGCGAAAGTTTCCGTACCATTATCGCAAAAGGCGGCAAAAAAATCACGTATGTTGTATGGGAGCCCTACTTAAATATTGTTTTTAGTTTTTGTTGTTATAGCGGCAACAGAAATACATCATCTGTGAAAATTTCAACTTCCTAGCTATCACGGCTCATGAGATACAGCCTGGTGACAGACAGACAGACGGACCGCGGAGTCTTAGTAATAGGGTCCCGTTTTTACCCTTTGGGTACGGAACCCTAAAAAAACAAATGGCACGCATTTTGTACCATTGTAAAACTTTGATACTTCATAAATATAGCAAGAAAAGTTTAAAAAAAAATGGAAGTAGACTGCGATAGCGATATGAATTCAACTCCAGAAAGCTGCTGCTACAGCTGCAAATTAAATTGTTCATAACCTTTTGCCTCAAAAGTCGCGGGATAAATATTTTTCATTAACTTCATGGTGGTTTTCATGGTGGACATCCCACCCATAATATAAACGTTTTGAAAATACTTTCATTATGCGTACAGCTAAGGAGTGGCATTCTCTGCCGGAGTCTGTGTTTCCCGATAGCTACAACCTCGGGGTTTTTAAGTCAAGAGTGAATAGGTTTCTTCTAGGCAAGCATGTTACTCCGTCGACCACATCGTCGCTTACCATCAGGTGAGATGGTGGTCAAGCGCGAGCCTAGCAATAGTAAAAAAGAAAATAAAACTTGAGTATTTGTTTTGAGTAGTTATATTTTATCACGGTAGGTAGATTGGTAGTTTAAAGAAAAGTAGATTACGCACCTCGCTAAAGTGAGTAATTATTGCACTCGTGCTGATTTAGTGCCCTCTCATGCACTCCGGCACAAACATAACACTCGTGCAATAATAACTCATTTTGCGCTCGATGCAACAATCTACTATTTTAATAGTGTTCAGGAATTTAATAGGGAATGATACATTATTTTTAATAGAGTTTTAAGAAGTTAATAGGAAATGAAACATTCTTTTTAGTGTTCAAGAAGTTAATAGAGAAAAATACATTCTATTTTAATAGTGTTCAAGAAGTTACTAGGGAATGATACATCCTTTTTTAATAGAATTCAAGAAGTTAATAGGGAATGATATATTCCTTTTAGTGTTCAAGAAGTTACTAGGGAATGATACATCCTTTTATAATAGAGTTCAAGAAGTTAATAGGGAATGATATATTCCTTTTTAATAGTGTTCAAGATGTTAAGGTTGGCACAAACTATTTTGTGCGCAGGGTTAAAATGCATGCTATCTCATCCGACAACACGTGCGAAAGAGATAGATGCTGTGATGAGCAGTAAGAAGCTAGTTCGTGTACGATTTACACACTTTTGCAAATTTGTAGGGAAATGGATGATTTAGGACGAAAACAGGCCTTTTTTCCTTTTTATTGTATTTGTTGTAGGCTCGCGTTTGACCACTATCTCGCCTGATGTTAAGTGATGATGTGGTCGAAGGCCTTTGGGGATATGGATATCATGAAAAAAAAACTAGATGGTATCTGTTCAAAATAAAACTATTTGCATTGTTGAACTAATCTATCCCTGTATGGTGACAGTTTTGCAATTTTCCTTCTTCTTATGGTATTTATTTCCGCCCAAAGATGCGTTAAAATTAGTGTTGAAATATGGAACTTTCGACGATCCTAACTTTCAAATATATATATTTTTTACTTTTTTGTTTCCATACAGGGCTAGTTAATGAAGACACAAATTGATATCATTTTTTATTTTGAACGTACACCGTCAAACAGTAGAGTAATGGTCATACTACTTTTGTATGGAAGAATGATTGACTAGGGCAACCTTAATAGTGAAAGATAATTTCTTTTTTAATAGTGTTTAAGAAGTTTATAGTGAATAGATTCTTTTTTGGGCATTATTTGGAGCTTCAAATGTTTCTTTGGTATTTTTGTTCATGTTCATAATTTTTCAATTCTTGATTTCAGGATGGGAGCAGAGCAAGCGGTAGTATAGACATGTCTGATATCAGAAAATCTTTGCTGAATGAAATCAATCACGTTACTGCACAAAGGTGGGTTGAATAGCGTATTAAAAATAAAAGGAAGGCCCTTAGCTGTTGAAAGAGATAAAGAACAAAAACCCGACTGATTAAAAAGCAAACTAAAAAGACGTAAACAAGAAGAAAATCATGCTGTGCAGTCGGAGGATACATGATCGCGAGCTGGCTGACCAAAACCAGATGTATCCTTCGACTGCACAGCTGATTTTCTTCTTGTTTACGTCTTTTTAGTTTGCTTTTTAATCAGTCGGGTTTTTGAATAAACTTTTTTTATTTATAACTTTTTAGTTATTTATTTTTAGATTTAGGTACATTTTAACATATAAGTGTCATATATTTTTGAAATCACCTCTTAAAATCCTTTATTTTGATACCCCACACGATGGGTATAGAGGAAAAAAAAAATGTTGTCCCCCACAATATGGCGCCCAAAAGCCGCCATTTTTTTTTTCAATTATATTGTAGCCAGTGACACTCGCAGGGTTAAGACGAATCGATTGACGTAAGAAACATCAAAATCTGCAAACGGGTTTGGTCTCTAGAACGCCACATAGGAACAAACATACATACTTACATACATAGACTGATAAACACATTACCCTCCTTCGGCAGTCGGGTAAAAAACATCAAAAATATTTTTTGTCTGTCACAAAATTTTGTTTTGAATAATTTTTTAACTTCCCAATGAACTACGAACTTGAAAGGTGAATGGCAGATTTTGTACCGCATACTTTTTTTGTTGTTCGGTTATAGAATTTGTACCACTTATTAAGGCAACTAAACCATTTATTTTCATGTAAGTTTACTATTTTTAGAACTTCGGATTAATTAATAATAACAATAAAAAGATTTGAATAAATAAACGTAATAAATCGTAAACTAAACGCAGTTATGTTTATAGAAGTTGCCTGATGTAAAATAACACAAATATTGAAATGATAATTAATTATTTAGAAATAGAAATACCATTAAAAATAATCAAACTCATCATTATCAAACTGTTGCAGTCCGCTGCTGGACATAGGTATCTCTTAATGCACTGAGTAGGTACGATCCTCATCTCAATCTACCTACTTAATGATAAGTAAAACACTACAAAGATAGCAACAAACAATTTAGAACATTTACTTTACACAACATGTAACATCTTAATATATATAAATCTCGTGTCACAATGTTTGTCCTCAATGGACTCCTAAACCACTTAACCGATTATAATAAAATTCGCACACCATGTGCAGTTCGAGCCAACTTGAGAGATAGGATAGTTTAAATCTCAAATTATAGTCGCAATTTTAATTTATTGCTAATTATTTGTCTGTTATTATTTGACAGTCACAATAACCTGACGCTATAACTCCAGAACGCACGAACCGATTTCCACGGTTTTGCATTCGTTGGAAAGGTCTCGGGCTACGTGAGGTTTATAGGGTAAGTAGGGTAGGGTAGGTAGGGTAGGGTAGGTAGGGTAGGGTAGGTAGGGTAGGGTAGGGTAGGTAGGGTAGGTAGGGTAGGTAGGGTAGGTAGGGTAGGTAGGGTAGGTAGGGTAGGGTAGGTAGGGTAGGGTAGGTAGGGTAGGGTAGGTAGGGTAGGGTAGGTAGGGTAGGGTAGGTAGGGTAGGTAGGGTAGGTAGGGTAGGTAGGGTAGGTAGGGTAGGTAGGGTAGGGTAGGTAGGGTAGGGTAGGTAGGGTAGGTAGGGTAGGTAGGGTAGGTAGGGTAGGTAGGGTAGGTAGGGTAGGTAGGGTAGGTAGGGTAGGTAGGGTAGGTAGGGTAGGTAGGGTAGGTAGGGTAGGTAGGGTAGGTAGGGTAGGTAGGGTAGGTAGGGTAGGTAGGGTAGGTAGGGTAGGTAGGGTAGGTAGGGTAGGTAGGGTAGGTAGGGTAGGTAGGGTAGGTAGGGTAGGTAGGGTAGGTAGGGTAGGTAGGGTAGGTAGGGTAGGTAGGGTAGGTAGGGTAGGTAGGGTAGGTAGGGTAGGTAGGGTAGGTAGGGTAGGTAGGGTAGGTAGGGTAGGTAGGGTAGGTAGGGTAGGTAGGGTAGGTAGGGTAGGTAGGGTAGGTAGGGTAGGTAGGGTAGGTAGGGTAGGTAGGGTAGGTAGGGTAGGTAGGGTAGGTAGGGTAGGTAGGGTAGGTAGGGTAGGTAGGGTAGGTAGGGTAGGTAGGGTAGGTAGGGTAGGTAGGGTAGGTAGGGTAGGTAGGGTAGGTAGGGTAGGTAGGGTAGGTAGGTAGGGTAGGTAGGGTAGGTAGGGTAGGTAGGGTAGGTAGGGTAGGTAGGGTAGGTAGGGTAGGTAGGGTAGGTAGGGTAGGTAGGGTAGGTAGGGTAGGTAGGGTAGGTAGGGTAGGTAGGGTAGGTAGGGTAGGTAGGGTAGGTAGGGTAGGTAGGGTAGGTAGGGTAGGTAGGGTAGGTAGGGTAGGTAGGGTAGGGTAGGTAGAGTTGGGTAGATAGTGTTAGGTAGGGTAGATGAATGTTTGGTGTTTTTATGGCAAAACAAAGTTTGCCGGGTCAGCTAGTTTACCTATATGTAACAATTTACTATATTGGTACACTAGTACATAACCTTATAAAATAAACCTGGTTATAAATTGTACGTCTCAAGTTCTAAAAATCTAAGGGATTATGTATGATATTAACTACCAATTAAAACAAAAAATAACCCAAAACACGAAAATTTTATTAGCGGTAAGAAATGCCCATACAAGCCTGCCATTCGCCTTTGGTGATAATGTTTATTATTACGTATACTCTACTAACAAATACCAATATATTGATAAATCTGTTATTTTCTTTGGAACTATAATGCGAAGTCCGACACACACTTGGCGGATTTATTTAACTTCTTTCTAACGAATTTTTCAGAATAACAGCCGGAGAAGAAAACGTTTTATTTCATTTTGTGCAGTTGGAAGCCGAGAAAGGGATACTGATTGCTCCAGTGAAAAATATCGAGATGCAAGCCAACAATGTACTGTATTCATACATCATGAAGACGTTCAGATCAGCTTGCAAACGAATACATGAGCTGTTGCAGCATAGCATAAGGTGAAAACTACATTATTTTTAACCCCCGACGGAAAAAGAGGGGTGTTATAAGTTTGAGGTGTGTTGCTGTGTATCTGTGAGTCTGTGTATCTGTGTGTCTGTCTGTGGCATCATAGCGCCTCAACGGATGAACCGATTTTGATTTTTTGTTTGAAAGGTGATTGTATCGAGAGTGTTCTTAGCTATGTTTGAATAAAATCGGTTCAGTTGTTCAAAAGTTATGCGCGTTTTACTGTTTAGAACGTGATGTTTTCGCAAGATAAATGTGTCGGGGGTTTTTTAAATTTTGAAATTTTACTTTTGGTTTTTATTCCACTAAATTCTAGTATCTGTTTATATTGGAGGAGCCGTATTATTGAGTTCAAGCATTTAATTTTCTATTGCGGAAAAGAGTACATGTAAAGCTGCAGCCTACCAATGATATTCTAGTATACAGATACGTTATACACTCACAAAACCGAAAAAAGTGTTCCGCACAGCAGCGGCAGCACACATGCACACTTTTCATTCATTTGACATTTAACTACAAGTCGAAAGGGATGTCTTGATAAACCCAACAAGAAAAAAAAAGACAGCTAGTGTTTGTCACTTGCGTGTGAATGTAAACAAACATTATACTGGCCACCAATGTATTTACCATCTCTTTCTTTTTCTAATCTCCAAATATCAGTATATTAGAAAAAAAAATAAAAAAATGTAAATTGAGGTGCCACACACGATGGAATTTTTAAAATTTTGTTTTTGTTTCAACAAAGCGTATCGCTCTTCGCCCTGCTTGACATAGACTATAAGTAAATTAAGACGTATTCGAGTCTTTACAATGCGCGAGCTCTTAACATATCTGTTAACTACAATATCATTGCTGCCTACACATTACCGTGTCGTGTCGTGGCGTGGCGCGGTATATAACAATCATACGAATCTGTTCAAGCGGTCAAGCCTATTTCATATCACAACGAGTATTGTAGCCAATCAAATGCGTCATAAGGCGCTACGCCACGCCACGACACGATAGTATGTTTCCGCCTTAATTCTTCTCTCAACTTCATAGGGTAATAACTGTCTTATCAATCAATCTGCCTAGCCTAATCCCAACTACATCGGTGTCGGCTTCCAGTCTTACCGGATTCGGCTGAGTACCTGTGTTTTACGTGGAGCGACTGCCTATCTGACCTCCACAACCCAGTAACTGGGTAACACGGTACCCCTTGGCAAGACTGATGTCAGATCTCAGGCTTCTGACTACCCGTAACGACTTTCAAAGATCTTCAAATGACAGCCGGGACCAACGGCTTAACGTGCTTTCCGAGATACGAAGGAACCCCGGTTTGTTGGAAAGGTCACCCATCCACGGATCGACCTCGTCAAGCGTTGCTTAACCTTGATGATCGACCAGTGCGGCTGTTATTATTTAGCCACGAGCCTCTCTGTGTGAAGTATCTTATGTGCTAGTTATTTTTCCCTATCTATAATATAAAAATGAATTGCAAAATGTGTTGGTAAGCGCATAACTCAACAACGCCTGGACCAATTTGGCCAATTCTTTTTTTGTTGTGTTTGTTATTGATAGGAGAAGGTTCTAATGAAAAAAAAATGAAAAAAAAATGGTACCTACATAGGTACCATTTTTTTTTCATTAGTGTAGGGTAGATAGGGTAGGGTAGGTAGGGTAGGGTAGGTAGGGTAGAGTAGGTTGGATAGGGAGGTTTTTTTTTTTTTTCTTTTTTTTTTATATACTGCTATCTCCAACATGATCGGAGTCTATTCTAGTCTATACGTTCATACCAGTTCTCGCATTTTTTCCTCTCGCACTTTCATTCCTCATACTTGATCTTTCTTTCATTCATCCTCATTTGCGTCTGTTATGGGTGGGATTCCCATCTATCTTATTGTATCTGTCTATCTATAGTTAACTTTATTTATTTTTATTCAGGGTTCCAGAATAAAACAGGGTGAAGGGTTTTTATTTTGTGACTATCTGTATACATTTTTTACACTTAATCATCTTATGGGTAGGTAGGTTAGGGTAGGGTAGGTAGGGTAGGGTAGGTAGGGTAGGGTAGGTAGGGTAGCTGAATGTTTGGTGTTTTTATGGCAAAACAAAGTTTGCCGGGTCAGCTAGTACTTAATAACGCCACGTTTTTACCTCATATCAGTTTCAGTCTGATCCAATTCTATCTCTAATAAGGTCTTTCTCTTCGTATCGATGGCACGACAGTCGTTTAAATTGTTTTGTCCACTTCCACGGTGTCGTCGGTGGCAGTGCATAGATAAGTCTGCTTGCATATTTTTGGGCACAGAGGACAGGACAGTAGACTCCCCGAACGACGTTAAAATTCAGTACCCATTGTACCCAATCCCCCAAACATCCGGCGCACCCTGGATACCTAGAACTCGGTAACGCAGATTCTAGGTGACTAATCCTTTCATCTCGATGGCACGAACCTCAGTATAATTGCATAAGTGAATGCTAGGCAAAGGCAGTGGTGTCTCATCCCATATAAAGAAACCGTGCCGACGTACTGTACTGATTATACTGATTATTTTTTGTACATCGATCGCGTTCGGTTCCGTTCCACGGATATAGATGGTGATCTATATATCGCCGTGCAACGGAACCGAACGCGATCGATTTATAAAAAATTATCAGTATAATCAGATGAAAAACGCTAGTTACGTCGGCACGGTTTCTTTGTAAGGGATGAGGCATCTGTATGTTAGTATTATATTAATCTTGGGTCAAACGATTTGCCATGCCGAATTATTTCCCTATTGAGGTTGTATATGTTTTTTTTAGGTTCAAGAAAAACCACGCGCCATCGAATCCTCTGAACAAAATTCTGGTGGCTGTCAAAGAGCATGGAATGTTATTTCAAGCGCCTCTTGAAATCTTGAGTCAATGCGGCGTCAATAAGAAAAATACTGAACCGTACTTGTTTTGGGTTGTCGGGTAATTATATTTCATATATTACTTGCTTAATTGACAAAATTATGATAGCGATAGGCAAATTTAAGTGTCAAAGCACACAGAGTGGAAGCGAAACGACGCGTCTGTCTAAAAATGTACTTAGCTTATTGAACCCTATCTCCAAAGATATAAAGTCGAGTAGAAGCGACGCAACAAATTCTGTAGAATGTTCGCGAATTCGTCTTTTGTTTATGTTGATAGCAATGTGTGCATTACGTTGTGGAACTAGAGCTCAATATGGTATGTACTTTTTTTTAGACTGTTGCGTCACTTCGCTTCGACTCTGTTTGAGTATGCTTTGACAATATGCAATCCTTACAAGCTTCGATCAATAATATACTAGATAAACAATCCCATACAAAACTTCTGTTTAAAACTGACGTCAATTGTGTTTAGGTAATTCTAAGAATTCTAGTTGAAATAAATATACATTAATGCAAATTCAACCTTAAATACAATGTTTAAAGTTAAATACACAAAACTATGTAAAAAAACCGGCCAAGTGCGAGTCGGACTCGCGCACGAAGGGTTCCGTAACATTATCGCAGAAAAAACGGCAAAAAATCACGTTTGTTGTATGGGAGCCCCTCTTTATATTTATTGTATTCTGTTTTTAGTATTTGTTGTTATAGCGGCAACAGAAATACATCATCTGTGAAAATTTCAACTGTCTAGCTATCACGGTTCATGAGATACAGCCCGGTGACAGACAGACAGACAGACGGACCTCGGAGTCTTAGTAATAGGGTCCCGTTTTTACCCTTTGGGTACGGAACCCTAAAAAGCTAGAAAATAGCAATAAAAAAAATTATGTCCTTGCTTTGCTGCTCACCATACATCAAAACAATACAACAACAAAACATACGCATATTTTAAAGCCTAAATTACAAAGTTCCAGAACAGTCGATGTTTGTTACAATAGTCGGCCCGTTGTCAACGCAAACGTTGGTCAAACAACAAAAATATTTACTACTTAATTCGGTTTTTACATAATGTAAAACACTTACTGCCGCACTCAGAGCCTTTTGGCGATACTTAGTATTGATTTTTAGTACAAAATCAATACTAAGGAGCTGTTTAAGTAACCGTTAAATGTTTATGAGTGCGGCAGTTAATGATATAAACTCACCGAAAATCAAATATTCCTTCCAAAATCAAGGTGTTACGGTGGTTATTTGCACAATTTTTGAACGCACATTGCGTTATTTTTAGGATAAGATATATTTATTTCTGAGTATATGGTACATTAAAATCTTAATAATAAACAGTTTCACACGTTTCAACGTTGCCGGTGTAGAAATATTTAAAGTAACTTACAAAAACAAAGTGGCCAAGTTCTAGGCCACAACAATATAACTGTAGGAAGTAGTTTGTCATCGAACGCTAAGAAGAGGCTATATTCCCCCATTGCGCGTCAACAAGCAGACACAATAGAAATCACAATAGCTTACGCATACATGGTGCGCGCGCGACGTTTGAGGCGTACAATATTATAAATTAGTTTAGTTAAAAAATAGATAATTTTTATACAAGATAATTATGAATGAAATGTCAAAATTTAATAATTATATAATGTCAAATGCTTAAAAAATAAAAATAAAATAATCAATTCAAGTTAACAAGTGTAAATAAGTATTAATAAAATGAAATGTCAAAATTTATAATTTAAAAATTCATTAACTGAATAGAAACAATTTTCTAAAAGCCAGACAAATATTGTTTTCCTAAATTTATTAGTGGGCAACACTCTGATGCGTGGTCTTTAACGTCTTAATATTGGCTATAATTGGACCATACTAATTTGAAATAAGACCACAACCGTATTTGTGACCATCTTTTTCGTCCCGTTTTTGTAGTGCTGACCGGGTATCATACACTAGATGATGATATTGATCGAAGCTCCCGATCCTATAGTCGAGACAGTGTGATTATCGATATATAGCGTAGTCATCATTTTATGACACGGTATTCTCGAATACTATAGAAACTAGTAAGGACTAATAGCTATTTATGCAACTGTTACGTTATGGACGGTCTTTTAATACGAGTGCCATTTTTCGGTACAAGCGTAGCGCGTACCGAAATAGGTGGGCACGAGTTATTAAAAGATGAATAACGTACAGTTGCATACAAGATTTTATCTACGAAGGAAGGAATAAAACACAGATATAGACAAATATTGTTACGTGCCCGCCATATCACGAAATCTTCATAACATTTCTCATATGTATACATGTCTTGATTTTTCTGGTAGTAAATTATTTGTAGCCGCAACTGCTCTATTTGTTATATTTTATTTTTTTTATTTGGTCTTTATTAGGTATAAGGCAAAGATCTTGTAGCCGCACCAGCCAAATAGTGTACGATACTTGTGTTCTAAACTTGTTCCATTTTTAAAAACTTCATTTACATTGTTTCGATTTCGAAGTAATATTATAAGGTACCTGGCTGTATGTTCAGGATGTCTTTGCTTGTGTTTTAGAATTTATGACGATTCGCATAATGCAACCCGATGTCGTTATGGGTATCATAATGAAACCGCTGTCAATTTTGTAATTCGAATATAACGAAACCGAAGTAGATAAATATTAATTTTGTTTCAGCCGAGTATTCAGCGAACCAGAGCCAAGAGAATTATATTTATGCTACCATGAATCCGTACCTCAAGACCTTACTGAAGTAGCTTATTTGCTATCGTATTTAGAATAAGTGTCGTTTATAATTTATAATACTTATAATAAGCAAAAAGACTGTATTTTTATGCATTTATAGAAAAGTAATCCGTCCAATGTACCCAATAAGTAACTATTTTTATTATTTTTCATCACACTTGTATGTAAAAAGTATCTAAACATACAGGTTAACTTGGCCGTAATGCCCCATATAAAACCGGGTTTTCTTTTTGCCATGAAACCCTAGGGCGGTAAGTAATATTTTTTTTAATTTATGGCGCAGCACACAGGTCATGCAAGTTCAAGCAAGGAGTTTCAAAATTTTCTTAAAATGTTAACTAAACAGGCATTTCTTTGCAATCTCGCTACATGTTACTTAAATACTCAACTAATGTTCTTAATAATCGATTTTAATAGTTATACTCGTAGTTTGAAAACGTCGAAATTATTTCTTTTTACACTCCGTCATGGCTGTATACCTACGTAAGTGTTTGCCCTTAAAGTTTCTGAACAAAATACTGTATAATCTGTGGTTTGGGCAAAAATTCGCAAACCGCTTAAAAAAATGTTCACGTATTTCGTAATTTAACAGCTGTGTTGACTTGTGTATTAAAGCTATAATTCATAATTATTACTCGCAAATGTGATGAAAAACATTGTATGTATCACGGGCGGTACGGGAATTACGAACCTCGACTCAGAAAGCCCTCAGTCTTCGACTTCGGGCTTCTACTAGAGTCTCGATCGTAATTCCTTACCTACCGCCCTTAATACACAATGTACTATTAAGGGATGTTCTTATCTAAATATGTATGTGATATTGAATGAAGAAAAATACATTTTGTTACTCAACAACTGCCTGTCTTATTTTATTTTGATTCTACCAACTCGAGCTTAAAATTGCCTTTTTGTAGATTTTATTATTTTCAACAGAAACTTTTAAATTAAAGTCACTGTCAGTCACGGCCTCCGCTAAGGCGAAATAACTGAAAACCGCCCAAGTGCGAGTCGGACTCGCGCACGAAGGGTTCCGTACCATTATCGCAAAAACGGCAAAGAAATACGTTTGTTGTATGGGAGCCCCATTTAAATATTTATTTTATTCTGTTTTTAGTATTTGTTGTTAAAGCGGCATCAGAAATACATCATCTGTGAAAATTTTTACTGTCTAGCTATCACGGTTCATGAGACAAGACAGACGGACATACCCCTATTTGTCTACTGAGATTTCCTATAGTGGCCTCCTTCACCAACATTACGTTATAAAAGGCGGCACACTATACCAGGCAACCCCTTACGAGGTGTCTGGGACCATCTTCGGTAGGTCACACCTCCGAGAGCACTCGCCCCTGGTACTCAAGAGAAAATGTGAGTCGCATCGTGATTACTCAAGATCGTGATTAAGACAGACGGACAGTGAAGTCTCAGTAATAGGGTCCCGTTTATACCCGTTGGGTACGGAACCCTAATAAATGAAGCCCTTGCTCCCTTCACTACGAAAGCTGTTGAACTTCCCGCTTTTGGCATTTATCTGAAATTCCCGCCCGCTTTTAGCATTTGTACCTTTGGCGGTTCCGCCGTTGATATTTGAACTTCCCGCTTTGTCATTTGAACTTTCCGCCAAGATTAGACCGGAATTGTGATTTTCATAGTTTTAACATTTTAAAGTCAAGTTGAAAGGTAATGCAGTGGCTAATGATTATAATTGTATAATAAAAACACTAATACATTTTTGCTATCTTGGTAGACATTCATTTGAAATATTATAGGAATGTTTGAGTGAATTAAATTCATTACCATAGATGGAAAAATCAGCAAGCGTTATTGTGCACATCCGTCACAATCAACCAGGCTATTATACCCAGTGTTACGTTACGATAAGAACGATAATAGCACATCAGAAATTATAGTCAATGTAATGTCCATTAAAAGTATTAGGATACATTGTTAAAAAAATTGAGTTGTTTCTTGTTTCCGTTAGCCGTCGCGTCGTGTGCGAAATTGCAGATTGTGAGAATCGTTGCAGCAGTGGTTTTTAATTAATTCCTCATGGCAAATATAAAATAAAGACAACTGTTTTATGGATTTCTGTGTTTTTGTGTTGTGTGAAGATTTGTATTTGATTAATGTCAACGATGATAACCAAAATGCAATCACAAGCGAACGTCGCTGTAGTGCCACAATCTGTCACGACGCAACCACAGTCTCAGCAAATTGTTGGAGTAGGAGTTCCAGCAAATGCGGTGATATTAAAGATGTCAGATATTCAGCAGATATCTACAGTCGGTACGTAATAAGTGATGTTTTGATTGTGAACATTATCGTCCTACGAGCAACCTGAAACTTTCCATGAACTTTGGAATTTTCCTAAGAATATCAATAGGCCTTCAGGAAGTTTTGTGTCATCGTTAGCATAACATTAATTTAGATCAGCTTCTATATTTGAATGCGTAACCCAAGTTTCTTATTGAAATGTGTATGTCCTATACATATTTTGGGTTCTTTGGGTGGGAGTTCTAGTTGTGTTTTTTTTTTGTTAGGTTATGCAGCTGCAGCTGTCTGTGATTTTTTTTTGTATGCCATCTGTATTTTAGTGAACTCTAGTGGAACAAATATAAGTATTGTAGTTGGATTAGGTTTTTTATCACAATTAATATTTTAATAACCTTCAAAGAATGAACTTGAACCCTTACCATTCATAATAATTCTATGAATCTTTCAAACTTTTATAATAGCCCTGCAGTTTCACTGGCACAATGGAAAAACTTACCTGAGCCCTTAATTTTCTATTATTACTCTGGTAACAAAATAGTATCATTTGTCAGAGAATCATCTTGGCTGTTATACACCAGTAATTTAGTAATACTCAGAAAAAACAAGCCTTCTACAATATTTCTTTGTTGTTGTCAGGACTCTTAGAACTTGCTCACCGAGAGTATCAAGCGGGCGACTATGAGAGTGCTGAGCTGCACTGCATGCAGTTATGGAGACAAGATGGCACGAACACTGGTGTACTCCTCCTACTGTCTTCCATACACTTCCAGTGTCGGAGGCTGGACAAATCTGCCCACTTCTCCACTTTAGCTATCAAACAGAATCCGCTGTTGGCTGAGGCTTACAGGTAATTTTCTTTGTATACTTTATACTTGAAAAACCTTGCTAACTGTTAGAAATATAACACGGCTTTAATAATAGGTATGAATTCACACTTAATACTGTATACTTCTGCAAATACTACTGACACTATAGTTACCTCAATATATTATTTCTTTGTTTGGATGTAAAATTTTTTAGTCCAACAAACAATGTCAATGCATGTCTTTTTGTTTATTTACAAATAAAACCAATTCAGGGACCGTTAACATAATGCCCCTGTGTTTAATTAAGTCCAAGTGCTGAGGAACTCTTAGTTCCTTCTAAAGTTACCAAAACAGTGATTAGTTATCGACATAACAACTGTTTTTTTATTGTTAACAATTTTTTTTCTCGGCCTATCCCACTGGAAACAGTGAAGGAAAACATAGTGAGGCAACCGGCATGTCTTAGCTTAGTACCAAAAATTCAAAGACATGTGACATCCACCAACATGCACTGGGCCCGCATGGGCATTACGTTTTTATCACAGAGAGGGGGACTGCATACACAAAATACCAAATGGAAGTCTAAGTGCGATAAAGGGTGTCCATCTAACCTATCCATCCCACTCAAATTATGCTTTTTCACGATATTATGTAACCAATGGATCTCGGCGTTAGTATAACGTTTTTCTCATAGAAATATGTTAAGTGCTTAGATCAGTAATTTCAGAGATTATCTCCTACCAATAAAGACTTGAACAAATTGTGTCATGTTCTTCACCTTGGTGTGTGCTTGTATGTAACACACACCTGAACAATCAACTCGGCTAACAATGCTATGACATATCTTGTTCCAAACAAAAGGAATAGTTCAAATACCAGGCCTTGGTCTGCATTCACATAAACAGAAGTAGATTATAAACATGTTATTATTTTATGTTCACAAGTTGAATGTAAGACAATCATTGCAGTTCACTGAGCTTTTCATTGGTGTCATAAAAAGTAACTGAAAGAAGATTTATGCACGGAATATTATGGTCTAGAAATAGAATAAGAGTTTTCTAAAAACAAGAAAAATTTAAATGATCAAGAATCTCATTGAGTTTTGTTCTGCAAGTCAGAAGCAGTGGCCACATCAGTATTTAAGATCTCCAAGCTAATATTATTTTGATGTGTCATTGACAAAACATTTTGGCACCAACAGCCCATTAAAAATTAGGCCATTTTAAAGTTGTTGAAGTGTATCACCCTCAATTTGATTTGAAACTGATCTTTGTATATTGTAGAGTGCCATTTTGCATGAAATTATATATACTTGAGGTAAGATCTATGTTAAGAACTAGCTTCTGCTAGCGGCTTCGCCTACATGAAATAAAAATTATCCCAAGGGGTCCTGAGATAAAAAGTATCATCATCATAGTCATTTTAATCAAAAGACGTCCACTGCTGGACATAGGCCTACCCTAGGCGTCGCCAGAATGATCGGTCCCGTGCGTCTCTCATCCACCGGACTTCCGCTGCCTTGACCAAGTCATCGCTCTACCTAATGCGGGGCGTTTCAACGCAACGTCTTCCGGTTCGCGGTCGCCACTCCAGAAGTTTTCGTCCCCAACGGCCATCCGTTCTACGAGCAATGTGCCCTGCCCAATGCCACTTAAATTTGGCAATTCTTCGGGCTTTGTTCGGTAACCTTGGTTCTCATGCAGATGCCTTCATTTCTGATTCTTTCACGCAAGGAAACGCCGAGCTAAGCTCTCTCCATTGGCCTTTGGGTGACTTTAACCCTTCTGATGAGGCCCATTGTGAGCCACCACGTTTGGGTTCCATACGTCATCTAGGACACACACTGGTCATAGACTTTCGTCTTGAGACACTGGTAAGTTGGACAACAAGATACCGCGCAACTTCCCGAACGCTGCGCAGTCAAGTCGGATTCGACGGTTGATCCCTTTCTCGAAGTTGGACCTACCTAACTGGACTGTTTGTCCCAGGTAGACATAATAAACTCCGACCTTGATTGGAGTGGATGCAACGTGGGTATTCAACAGTTCCTTGGTTTTGACCATGTTCATTTTAAGACCCACTCTTTCGGAGGCTGTGAGTGATGTACTCGCCATTGACGTTGATGCCTAGCCCTCTCCAGTCCAGAACCTTGAAGACATCCTCCAGTGCAGTGGTGAACAGTTCTGGAGATATGATGTCTTCCTGTCTCACACCCCGCTGCAGAAGGATTGGTTCCGAGGATAAAAAGTATCTTATGTCATAATCCAGAACATGATCCACCTGTGTGCCAAGTATTATCGAAATCCATTGAGCTGTAAAGATGTGAGAAGGTTGCACACAGACAGAGTTTCTTTTGCATTAAGGCGATATATAAGCCCCAATGTAACGCAGTACTGGCCGTGCGCCCGCTCGATGCCAAAATATCAAAATTGAACCTCCTTTTGAATAGTTTTGTTTGCAAAATATTATTTGATTTACATATGCTATGTTAGGCATGAAGAAATTCCAGCCATAAATTTTTCTGTATAAAAATATTTTAAACATCCAAGTCGTTTTGGAGGAGTTTCCAAAATATGCGAAAAAATATCGTGTTGTTAATTATTTTTTTAAAGCAAAACTATTAGTAACACGAAAAAATCTTGTGTTTCTAAATTATGCACATGAATCAATTTTTTTTTTTTTTTTTTAAATCTTTTAACCTAGCTATTACTGAGGAGTATGCTTTAGAAAGTTGTAGCACTAAAGCGTATGTAGGCCCTTAATAGTGTTAGTATGGCACTCCTAATTCGCATTTGCTCAGCATATAAGTACATTAGAGTTCTGTCTTTACCAAAGTCATTATCTTGATGACTGCAATCCAGTATCAAACATTTGTTTTGCATTTAAAAGTTATCTGTGTGCAAATACCACAGCATTGGCCTATCCGGTCGTCTATGTCGCATTTAAGACACCTACATATTAAATGTGGTCATAATATGACACACGGTGGAAATTCTTACCTATAAACCATTTTACACTTTTTTAGGGTTTCGTACCCAAAGGGTAAAAACGGGACCCTATTACAAAGACTCCACTGTCCGTCTGTCTGTCTGTCCGTCACCAGGCTGAATCTCATGAAACGTGATAGCTAAACCGATGAAATTTTCACAGATAATAACAACAAAAATACTAAAATCAGAATTAAATATATCAAAATCAAGACACACGGTGGAAATTCTTACCTATAAACCATTTTACATTTTTTAGGGTTTCGTACCCAAAGGGTAAAAACAGGACCCTATTACTAAGACACCACTGTCCGTCTGTCTGTCTGTCCGTCACCAGGCTAAATCTCATGAAACGTGATAGCTAAACCGATGAAATTTTCACAGATAATAACAACAAAAATACTAAAAACAGAATTAAATATATCAAAATCAAAATTTATTTATTCAATTAGGCCATTGAGCGGCATATTCGAACGTCAAAAAAAAAAAAGTAATAATAATTGATTCTACCATCCATTCGGAAATGTAGCTTGTTATGGAGAAGAACGGACAAGAAACTCCACATATATTTAAGCGGGCATACAATAAACATGATCTTTTGCGAGAATGGTACGGAACACTTCGTGCGCGAGTCCGACTCGCAATTGGCAGGATTTTTCTTGTTAGCGTACGGCGATTTTCTAACCGAATTCAAAATCCATTCTCATATTGTTATACAAATAACATAATTCGATTCGGCAAGTTCACGTACTGTAGTCACGCTTTCGACAGAATTTTAGTACCTACATGGCTACGTGTTATCAATAATTTGGTACAATTGTTATTTATAATGTGGGACGCGAAAATACAACTGTTTGTTTGTTTTTCGTAGTGCTCTAAACGCGCGAAGCCTCGTAACATAACCTATTTTAACCCCGATGCAAAAACGAAGGGGTGTTAGTTTGACGTGTCTGTGTGTGTCTGTCTATGGTATCGTAGCTCCCGATCGGATGAATAGATTTAGAATTTTGATTTTGAAAGGTGACTTTGTCGAGAGTATTCTTAGCAATGATTGATTAAAATCGGTGGACCCGTTCAAAAGTTATCCGCATTTTACTCTTTGAATCTGGGTTTTTTCGCAAGATATCATTCATAATTACGTGTTTCGATAGATTGTTGATTGAAGCGTGTCTACTACTAGGTATATTATAATTTTGTAATTATGCATGAAATAAAAATTAAAAACCCTTTACACAAAAGCAAAAATAAGCCTTCGTACTCGCGTCGGGGAACCGCTAAGTTAATAAATCATAATTCCTATTGCATGCTCTACTTTCCGACCAGTTAAACCGAGCCGGCAATTCAATAGTGTAGTACAATTCACTGTCCTACTTAAATCCCCATATAGTTTCAACACAAGAATTGAAGAACGAATCTTCTGATGATCAGAGATCGTCAAGATATCATTGTTTCGACGAAATATGGCAGTACCAAGGCCACATTGCAAAAAAGATACCGATTATTGTTCGTCTCTATCAAGTCTTACGGTAGAAGACGTTACTGTAATTTCCAGTAAAGCCGTCACGCTTGTAATACGTGGCCGTTGGGTAAGCAGGGGTGTGTAACTGCAGTAGTTCATTCAGGTAGAGAAATATTTATTTATTTATTTATTTATTTATTTATTAATTAACACATACATTTGTTTTAACAGGTAAGACCCAAGCTAACAAAAGTAGTCATACATTACTAATAGTACAGTCCCAAGTAACGGGTCTGGGTAGAAGCACAAGTTACACAGTGGACAACACACTAAGTGTCACCCTCTGGAATTCCGCCAAAGAGCAAGAAAATATGTCCAAACGCAGAGAGATGCTATTAAGTATTCTAACAGCACGTATCACTGGTGCAAACTTTAATAAATTTGTACGGGTTATGGTTATTATAAGTCATTGACCCAGCATTCAACGACGACGATATTTATAAAATAGGGGAGTGCATTGGGTCGTGCGAATGTTAAAATTAAATTGTATGAGGGCGTTTTTACGAACCCCATAATTCGCATCGCATGCTCAGATCAAATAATAAGTCAAGATGGAACGTTGCAAACAACATGGTAAAGCCGGTTCAAACTATGCCTTGCCGTACAAATACACAATTACAAGCACTCATGGACAACGAAATTACTTCTAAGCTTGTCATTCGAGCTCACAGATCAAATAATAAAGCTCGACTGACAAGCTAAGGGGTAGTTTCGTTGTCCGTGCAGCAATTTCATATAATTTTGAAGATTAAAATATGCTGTAAATTTACCTAAACTGGGACCTATTCGGACCCTACTTTTTTAATATTTTTGCGATTATTGTGATGGGCAAAACGTAGGTATTTGTGCAAAAATTTTGTATGATGTCATACAATTTTTCTGATGCCAATCTGGAGCTGAATATATTATCTTTAAATTAAGACCATAATATCTTCACATCTGTGATTGCATATACATTAAAATTGTACCTGAAAAGCACTGTTATTTGTAGAAAAATGTAATAGCGTCCTTAACTTTTTTTATTTATAAGTTTTTAGTTAACATTGTTTTCCGAATTATGTACATTTAAACATTAAGTGTTATATATTTTTGAAATCACCTCCCTAAACACTTTATTTTGATACCCCACACGATGGGTTTGGAAGAAGAAAAAGGTTGGGCCTCCACAATATGGCGCTCAAAAGCCGCTATTTTTTATTTGCCAATTTTAATGTAGCCAGTGTCACTCGCAAGCTTAAGGCGAATCGCGTTTAGTCTCTAGAACGCTACATAGGAACAAACATACATACATAGACTGATAAACACATTACCCTCCTTCGGCAGTCGGGTAAAATCAAATCAACTGCTTCGAACCACTCCGAATTTACCACTACAATTATAGGCACATAAATTTTTTTAACAACCGAAATCTCTGCTCTCAACTTACTGATAAATTTTCTTGAACCGAGTCTATTAATCGAAACAACTAAACATCCAACACACCCAAACATCCATCCATCTAACACTGTACACACATTGTCTCTCATGAATCCCAAGGAAAATTCCTAATTTTTAAATTCTTCCAAAGACGTCCCATTAACTTTATTTGTCTTCCACCAGCAACCTAGGTAACGTGTACAAAGAGCGGGGTCAGCTCCAAGAGGCGTTGGAGAACTACAGGCACGCTGTCAGACTGAAGCCGGACTTCATCGATGGCTACATCAACCTTGCTGCGGCTCTCGTGGCCGCGGGAGACATGGAACAGGCGGTACAGGCTTATGTTACCGCCCTACAGTATAATCCTGTAAGTATTCAAGATCTTTCGTTGTTAGAAATTTTCCAGCATCGATTGAGGAGCCGTATTGGAACGGATGCTATTTCATCGCGCGTTAGGTTACTGCTAAAGGCATTTATATTTTATCTATACCAATATTATAAAGAGGAAAGATTTTTTTGTTTGTTTGTTTGTTTGTACCGAATAGGCTCCAAAACTACTGGACCGATTTCAAAAATTCTTTCACCGATGGGAAGCTACTCTATCCCCGGGTGACATAGGCTACTTTTTATCCCTGTATTCTCGCGGGAACGGGAACTACGCGGGTGAAACCGCGAGGCGTCCTCTAGTATTTTATATTTAAGCCGAATGCGTTTCTTTATTGTGGTTATTTTTCTTGATATACCTACTTATTTTCTACGATAGGAACCTCTATTTGGGTATAGGCCTCCTCCAGTTTATTCCAGTTTTCTCTATATTTAGCATGTTTCATCCAATATTTTCCTGCTGTAGTTATGATGTCATGCAACCAACGTTTCATAGGTCGGCCTTTTCGTCTTTTTCCGCTAGGTCCCTTCCATCTCGTCGCTTCTACTGTCCAAGTGTTAAAGGCATTTTAGGGATAATAACTCACCTTTGAAAACATTCAGAAACCCTGCTTTTGGGGGGCAGTCGCATTAACCTCTTGGACTGCCGGAAACGCAGATCTAAGCGAGACAATGACTTTTCTGTCGTTTCGCTAATTAGTGGAACACGGACACGAGGGGTTAAAAGACCTTTTCATGCAAGCGAATTAATATGCCTTTCCCATTTGTTTCGTTAACGCGCGTTCGTAAAGCACTAGTGCGAATAT
This sequence comes from Orthosia cruda, assembly GCA_964057195.1. Classification (NCBI taxonomy): domain Eukaryota; kingdom Metazoa; phylum Arthropoda; class Insecta; order Lepidoptera; family Noctuidae; genus Orthosia; species Orthosia cruda. The sequence continues at coordinate 15,294,228 of OZ059836.1, read as the reverse complement.
GGTGTTTTACGTACCTGTACGCATAATTTGCGGTTCCTGATTCGAGCATAGCCAAGTTTTTGAGTTACTTCATTTCCACTCGTTTCGCGCGTAAGACGTGCGAGTTCAGAATCTTGAGCGTCTTGCGAAGAGGCTTCTACGCTTGACATCGCGGAAACTGATTATGTATTATGTAGAATACAAGTTGCTGTTCTGAATGTTAACGTAGGTATGAATATTTTGGTATAAAAACACTCGTAAAATTCCATCCGTTTTACGACTAAGGGCTTTTTACATCCTGTCTGCTCAGGACTCACCCTATTTTTTAATTTGCGAAGGGTGAAACTGGTGAAAGCGACTGCAGTTTTATAGTACGAGCATAGCCGTTGGGCAAACGGTCTTCGATCGTCTTTTGGTTTTCTCGAAGGGTTCATTCAAGCATTCGATTAGTTTTATGCCTATTTTATAATATTACTAGCTGACCCGGCAAACTTTTTTTGCCATAAAAACACCAAACATTCATCTACTAAATATCCTACCTACCCTACCCTACCCTACCTACCCTACCCTACCTACCCTACCCTACCCACCCTACCCTACCTACCCTACCCTACCTACCCTACCCTACTTACCCTACCTACCCTACCCTACCTACCCTACCCTACCTACCCTACCCTACCTACCCTACCCTACCTACCCTACCCTACCCTACCTACCCTACCCTACCTACCCTACCTACCCTACCCTACCTACCCTACCCTACCTACCCTACCCTACCTACCCTACCCTACCTACCCTACCCTACCTACCCTACCCTACCTACCCTACCCTACCTACCCTACCCTACCTACCCTACCCTACCTACCCTACCCTACCTACCCTACCCTACCTACCCTACCCTACCTACCCTACCCTATCCTATCTCTCAAGTTGGATCGAACTGCACATGGTGTGCGAATTTTATTATAATCGGTTAAGTGGTTTAGGAGTCCATTGAGGACAAACATTGTGACACGAGATTTATATATATTAAGATTAACATTATTGCCAAGATGGCGAATGAAGTCTTCAACTTTTATACATTCAATCAATCAATCTATTTACACGCTTATCACACCTCTATGCTAATAAGGCTCTTTATAAACGTGTAGATGCTGAGTCATCTATATACTCGTTGCTATCGGTGACAAGTTATATGATATTGCCGTATATGCAAAGACAAAGCAATTCAGGCGATAATAAATTTATTGTGTACACACATCAGAAAAACGACAAAGTTACGTCATATCAATTTAAGGTTACTCAATCTTTTGTGTTTGTAACATGAATCAAATCTGGTAGGCTTATTCGGTTTAGGACAGATTCTGGTTTGGGCAGATTCTTGTTACGGCAGATTCTTGTTACGGCAGATTCTTTTTTTGGCAGATTCGTTATACGGCAGAAGTAACAATACCAACGTAAACCATACAATTTATGTAATGGTATGTTTAAAGTCAATTTCAAACTAAAAATCTTATTTACGCAAAAGTGACAATATGAGACTATAGAGACATAATACTCTATAGAGACCACATGATATCGCTCTTGATCTGACCAGATGAGGCATCAGATCAGGTCGTGCGTGCTTTAATCCGCAACAAATAGTTTTCCAACCAATGCATACTTTTTAACCGACTTCCCAAAAAGGAGGACGTTCTATGTTCGACTTCATGTTTGCTTTTTTTTTTTTGTGTATGTTCTCCGATTACTCCGTCAATTGTGGACCGATTTTGAAAATTCTTTTTTTGTTTGAAAAAGTATGTTCCGAAATTGGTCCCATTTTAATTTGGTGAAGATCTGATAAAGAACTTCGGAGATATACAACAGAACTCTTCAATAAATAACGGCAAATCTCTCGGGATTGCTGCAATCGCATGTCTGTTTGTTGTTTATAACATTTCATAACATAACATCACGCCAGTTCGCTCTTAAGGGGTAAGCAGATCTCTCATTTCACCGGTTATATTCAAGTTTCATGAAATCTATTCTGGCGAAATAGTTCCCTTTCTAACTTGCCTATTAGGTACGTACAAATAAAAATTGAAAAATAAAAAAAACTTTTTGCAAAACAATACTACCGACTTCCAAATACAAAACTATAAAGTGAAAAAGTTATTTTTCACTTTGTAGTTTTGTATTTGGAAGTCGGTAGTATTGTTTTGCAAAAAGTTTTTTTTAGGTATATAATCCTTACATAATACTTCTGTAGATGACTGTAAAATATCTGTCTTATCAAGAATCTGCCGTAACAAGTATCTGCCCAAACCAGAATCTGTCCTAAACCGAATAACCCATCCGATATATCATGCAGTAATAGTAGTCGGCCTGTATCATCGGTACATTGTTGGACGTATGCCAGAAAAGCAGGTATTGATCAGAGTTACCGCGCTAGGTGTCGTATTTGGTAACCGCATAGTCAGTGCGTTCCAATGACGCTGCCCTTCACCGCCCTAGAAAATTAGGACTGACACGTTGGGCAATTGTTCTATTTGTCATAGTGTATTGCAAATAGTATATCGCCGTGTACACGGCACAACAAGTATCGTATAAGGTGACTATGCGTTTAAGCGTTTTTGCCATACCTATTATTGGAGCTCCCAATGTTAGGACCCATTAATATTAAGGATTATTTTGATCCGTGGTCCTAGGCAACTGGGCTTATCCCAGTTGTAAACAACCCTTAGTGCCTATTGGCCTTGTTTGTTCTGTCTCCTGCTTGGTATGGAGGGAACTGGACATTTGTATTTTTTCCTACTCCTCCGTTATTCTTTTCTGATTATTTTCGTTGCGGGATTCAAGACAGTTAAATCCTTTCTCCGGGACTTCGTCGAGCTTCATTGCCTCGGCGCTTTTCGCTTTTTTCTGTTGGTCGCCACTGTTGATTCTGGCTTTCAGGAGTTGCGGTGGTTTGAAAATAGTGCAGTGGGATTGTCACAAATAAAAGTGACTACGCGAGACATAATCTCTAGAAACCACCAGTTTGGCTTCACAGGAAGCGTGAACTGAACACACGTGCGTTTGCCAATCGTGGGTATAATGGCAACATCCCTCTTTCGCTATTTACTTCAATTGTAATTGGCCCACGTTTAACTGTAGACTTACTCGAGCACGACAATCCTCATATAAATAAAATTCTCGTGTCACAGTGTTTGTCTGCAAATGCCTCCGAAACGGCTTGACCGAATCTTATGAAAATTTTTGTGCATATTTGGTAGGTTTGAGAATCGTTCGTAAACAATTTTTGAAACCCCTAGGTAGGGTAGGGTAGGGTAGATAGAGTAGTGTAGGTAGGAAGAAAATACAATAAATTAAAAAAAAAATATGTTTGGTGTTTTTATGGCAAAACAACGTATGGCGTGTCAGCTAGAATATATATATTCAATACCTACGTTAATATTTCTAGAATGTGCAAAAAGTTAGTATTTTTGCAGTAAGTGATAAATGCCGCAATGCGGTTGAAGTTGTCGTGAATGCGATGCAGTTAACCTTTACCTTTTGCACACGTAGACTAGAATAGGACAGGCATCGATATTAACGCTATACACAACTATAAGTTCAATAGAATACCATGTCTACTGTCTAGACTTTCACAGACTATATCGAGATAAACCAGATTCAGCTCCTGTAATAGAATCGCTCTCTCCAAGCAAGACCTTCGGCTTAGTCACTATTCTTAAAGTATTAATGTAGGAAACATTTGTTAGTACTTATGAGACAACGTCCTGTTCGGATGTCTCATATATAATAGAATATACTTTTCTTCCAACTATGCTTTAATTTCATCACAATCACACTAAAAACTCAGTACAAAGCGAGTCTTTAATGCTCTAGAGCAATAAAAATGTATGAAATTTCATTATTGCACAGTTTATTTTTTTATCGCACCAAAAGGTGCCAATCTCAATGGATTAGCTCTATTCAGCCAGCCGATATCAATACTTTTTTTTTTACGTACGTATTATTCGTTTCTATCCTACTTGTTCCAAATTTAAAAAATGATTGCTGCTAACTCTGATTTAAAAATGAAAGACATTTAAAAAATTGATTTGGCGGGAACTTTGTTAATTTTGCTTGACAATATTTTTGGAAACGATAAAGTGTGATACTATCTGATTTTGAGTGCTTCGGCTTCGAATTAAAATGGAATCATCTAGCGACACATTAACTCCGGAAAACATTCTAAATGAAGCCGACAGTGTTATAGAAAATCTTTTAATTTCAATAATTAAACTACTATTTTAACTGTTTGATATGAGTTTCTTTTATCTCCTATTCCTATAGGTAATAGTTGAAAGAAAAGCAGATTATGCACCTTGCCTTAAGTAATTTATATTGCCCTCGTGCCTGTTAGATTAGAGCCCTCGCTAACGCTCGGGCTCTAAATCAGGCACTCGGTGCAATAATAAATTACTTTGTGCTCGATGCAATAATCTACTATTATTGTACACCATACAAGTTATACATCTATTTTATAAGATAAACTTAATTATACGGGTACAAAGGCGGTCTTATCGCTGACAGCGATATCTACCAGACAACCTTTGGGTGGACTGAAAGAACTTATGAGAAAGGGGGTAGTCTGTGGTGTACTGTACATTAAAACATAAATATATACAAAACTATATTGTTACAATAAATACTATCCATAAACTTAAATACATAAATACTTACATTTCAGAGAAAGGAGGGACAAAAAATAATAATTAAAAATAATTATATTTTGAATAATGATGAAAGAAATTAGATCCAGATATAAATGCGTTAGGGAGAAAGGAAATGGTTTTTAACTAGGTTCTTAAAAGAAGCCAGTGACTGGGCTTGTCTAATAGGCAACGGCAACTCATTCCACAATCGCACAGCCTGGACCGTAAACGATTTGTCGTAAAACTTAGTGGAATGAGCAGGCATCAAAAGTTTCAAATTCTCCGATGATCTCAAGTGTCTAGAATGTGTGTCATGAAGAAACTTAAAGCGTTATTTGAGATAAGAGGGGGTTGTAGGAACAAACAGAATACTGTAGAGTAAAGATAAAATATATATATAAATATATTGTCAATTAAAACGAAGTCTCTGGGTATTATTCCAATTTGAATTATACCTTTATTTGAGTTTAAGAAAGGTAATGATATCTCTTCATTGTTCAATGTGAACAGAGGCTGACGATATACAAAAAAAAACTTTTTACCAAAATGGTTTTATTTTTTTGTTAAAAAGATTTTTATTTTTCACTTTTTAGTGGTACATAATGGTCAAGTTCTACAGTAAGGTACTTATAAAACTTATAATGCCCACTGCAGTGATGCCAGAATAGATTACCCAAATAACATGTAACTTGTACATAACCGGTGGAATTAGAGTGTAGTACCAGGGTGAAATGTGCACATCTGCGTACCCGTTTAGAGCATATTGGCGTGATGGTATGTTATGAAATGGTGTAAACAGTAAACAGACATACGATTGCAGCAATCCCGAGAGATTTGCCGTCATTTATTGAAGAGTTCTGTTGTATAACTACGGAGTTCTTCATCAGATCTTTACCAAATTTAAATAGGACCATTTCGGAATAAAATACTTTCAAACAAAAAAAACCGGCCAAGTGCGAGTCGGACTGGCGCACGTAGGGTTCCGTACCATTATTGCAAAAAACGGCACGAAAATCACGTTTGTTGTATGGGAGCCCTACTTAAATATTAATTTTATTCTGTTTTTAGTATTTTTTGTTATAGCGGCAACAGAAATACATCATCTGTGAAAATTTCGACTGTCTAGCTATCACGGTTCATCAGATACAGCCTGGTGACAGACAGACATACAGACGGACGGACCGCGGAGTCTTTACCATTTGGGTACGGAACCCTTAAAAGAATTTTGCAAATCCGTTCATATAAGACGGAGTTATGCCGACCACACATAAAAAAAAACCGAATTGAGAACCTCCTCCTTTTTGGGATGTCGGTTAAAAACAAAAGGTCTCGATGCCAGTGTCACGCTTCTGCATCGATGCAGATCATTCTGAAAAGTTAATGTCTCTTAAAATAAGTCCGTCGGTACTCGGTAGAGGCAATATATTAGCCATTCATTAAATCTTGCGTTGTCACGATACTCATAAACAACTTTAATTAGTATTAGTTACTGTATTTGTTTTGCAGCCATATTTAAATGTACTAGTAGGTTGGTTATACGGAAGACATGTGTTGCTGATTATTATCTTGTTTTTATTAATAACTTGTTTGTCGTGCCATGCCAGTGATAATGAATTTGACTGTATAATTTTTAGACAAGAAACAAATGTGTTAATAAGTCAGTCTATGGTTTATCTACATATCTTGTACATAAATTAAAGAATCAAGTACAAGAAATTGACAGGGACGGCTAATATTGTTATCAATTTGAAAGGTATTTCCACAGTGCGATTGCGGAGCTATGTCCCAAACTATGCATCACATCTTCATCATACCTGCATCCTAAAAGATCTTAGTGAGGCAAATGATAACGCGGTTGACGTTGGCGAAAAATGATAATTCTATTTAGTCCGTCAGTGAGATTATCAAATAATATTGGACACGTATTTTTTGCTTTACCAATCAATCTGCCTAGCTTTTTCCCAACTATAGTATTGGGGTCGGCTTTCAGTCTTACTGGATTTAGCTGAATACCTGTGTTTTACACGGAGCGACTGTCTATCTGATCTCCACAACCCAGTAACTGGGTAACACGGTACCCCTTGGCAAGACGGGTGTCAGATCTCAAGCTTCTGACTACCCGTAATGACTGTCAAAGTTCTTCAAATTACAGCCGGGACCAACAGCTTAACGTTATTTTTCCAGGCACGGAGGAAACTCGGTATGTTGAAATGGTCACCCATCCACGGACCGACCTTGTCAAGCGTTGCTTAACCTTGATGATCTACCAGTGCGGCTGTTGTTATTTAGCCACGAGCTCCTCCGAGTATTTTTCGCTTTAGCAAATCAATCAAATTTCCAAAGTTAAAGCGCATCAAAGTTTAGGAGTGGTGGCTTGTGACGTCACTAAGGCAGTATAAAGTGTACTAGCGGCGTGACGTTTCACGATATATCGTCGTCACTTTACGTTTACGTGTCAAAAGAAAAAACCGACCAAGTGCGAGTCGGACTCGCGCACGAAGGGTTCCGTACCTTTATTGCAAAAACGGCAAAAAAATCACATTCGTTGTATGGGAGCCCCACTTACATATTTATTTTATTCTGTTTTTATTATTTGTTCTTATAGCGGCAACAGAAATACATCATCTGTGAAAATTTCAACTGTCTAGCTATCACGGTTCATGAGATACAGCCTGGTGACAGACAGACAGACGAACCGCGGAGGCTTAGTAATAGAGTCCCGTTTTTACCCTTTGGGTACGGAACCCTAAAAATACTTGCCCAATATTTTTTATTCATCTACCCGACGGATAATAAACTATTTTTTTGTGAACTACCCGGTTATTGCAGCTATTCTGGTCTAAAAATATTTAATTTTGCAATTATCGATATGAGGAAGAAGAATTTGAAAAGCTTTTAATTTAATCATGTTAATAAAAGCAATTGATTTTATCATGGCTCCGTGACACAATTTACGGCCCCGCGGTAGCAGGCGCATTTAGCAATAGTACAGTCATGCATAAGTGTATTTCTTCGCATGAGTCACATCACATCATGTCACATTTATTTAAATAAGCGCATGTCTAATCTAGACTAGTTTGATATTAACTGATGTAGGTGTTTACTAGCTTAAGAGGTTCAGACATTAAAAATGTAGATATGCTTATAAAATGTTCCTTTTATCTTTAAAGATTATTCAGAGGAGCCAATGACTATACTCCATTTGAGATAACATTAGACATTTAAATAATCCCATTTTTACAGCCTGCTCAACCGATTTTGACTTCTATTGCATTGGTGATATGACAAATGGCAGTTGTATTAAACAGTTAGTTTTGTAACAGGTTTATACTTTTTTCAACACACTTGCTCATAAAGTGGCTCTAATTTCACCGCAATTAGGCACATAATGACACCTGTTATCAAACTGTGACTTTTTCATTACTATTATTCACAAGTGAGATTAAGAGTTTTTTTTTAATTCATTGGTTGAGTTGCTTTGTTCTTAAAAAAGTTTCGATACAAAAAAGATCGTGTTCAATAGTACAAATGCAACACATTTCATGCAACTTCGTATTTAAATAGATAATTTCAACTTGTACGTGTTTAATAAATAAAACTTTCACTTAAATACAACTTTTGTTTTTGTCTGTAATAAAGAAAACTTAAAATTCCCCATTTTGTACGTGGCTAAAACGCTATTCGCGAGAAGCAAAAAAAAGATAACTCATTAATTTTAGTCTATGGTCGATCGCCATTGTTATAGTGCTTACACACGTCCGGATTTGGTCCGGCCGGACTAACTCGGGCGGAGTTAGTCCGGTCGGAGAGACCAAATCCGGACGTGTGTTAGCACTATTAGATGCGCGCGCATAGGAAAACTGATTAATTATGCCCGCCATTGCGAAAAAAAAATCACAACTCGTTTTCACTGTTGGAAATGATTTTTTAGTATTATTTTCTTCACAAGTGTGTTGAAAAACGTCGTATGATACACGTGTGTATTGATGATTACCGTCCTCGGCTCTCTCAATGGCGCCTCAGCGGTAATCATCAACATTACACACTTGTACCATAATGTACTATTATGCCATCCTTATATTTACGGGATAGAACTCAAAATCGGTTGAACGAAGCTGTAAAAAGGGGTTGTAAAAATTTCTAATGTTATTTCAAATGAAGTATAGTAATTGATTAAATAAAGACTACACTGCTAATATTTATTCTCTGTGTGCAAATCACAAAAATGGAATACAATTTATATTTTATTCTCTCATAAAACATAAGTTTATAACTAGGTACTGTCTGAGATTGTCCGCAATGGCAGAGTCCGAGGACCGACGTGTGGAAGGGAGAGGGATGGCTTTGCCGAGCTGTGGGATATAATTAGATTAGATAACTATTGTCTGTTTAACAATACAATAGAATAATGAAACGAGAAAGCTTATCAAAGTGTGTTTATCTTCATATTGACGTGAACAAGGTTCAATAAATAACTTGTTGAGGTATTATACTTCTAATCCCAATAACCAAAAATGCAGATATCCTAAATAGGGTGAAGCGATACTTTACGCCTGGACAGCTTTTAACCCTATACAAAGCGCAAGTCCGATCCTGCATAGAGTATTGCAGCCACCTTTGGGATGGCTCAGCTAAGTCTCAGATTGGCGCGCTTGACTCGGTGGAACGCAGAGCCAAGAGGCTCATCGGCGACGTTGAACTTGTGGCTCATCGCCGCAAGGTTGCCTGCTTGTCGGTGAGTGTGCTCAAGAACTCCACGATCTCATCCCACCAGCACCCTTCTACCTTCGGACATATAGACGTACTGCAAGTTACCATCCTTACCTTGTTGCCATTCCACCAATTCGCGCCAAGCGCTTCCAAACATCCTTCATAATGCGCACAGCGAATGAATGGAACTCACTGCCAACGTCTGTTTCCGAACGCATTCAACCCGAATCTCTTCAAAGTTAGAATGAACAGGCTTCTTCTGGGTAAGCTCACTGCATCGTCGACTCTGTCTCTTTCACCTATGACCTAGACTAGATTCAAGTTCAAACCCAAAACAAATAAAAAAAAAAACAAAGAGGAGTAGATACCTGTTTATTAGAAAAAAGCTTCATTCGCTTACTAATGCTCGTCTTTTCTATTGCCATTGCAATTCGAAGCATATGCCAGATAGTTTTAAGTGCAAAAACCATTGACACTCATTTTTTGTCACTATCTAGTTGTAGGAAGGATATTGGATTGTAAACAATAATAAACCTATCAATCATAACGCGATTTATAATACCTTAAAAATAAACTTTGTTTGCCCACCAAGATCTAGATACAAACTTTTATCTACTTCCGGTTTCGTTATATTCGAATTACAAAATTGACAGCGGTTTCATTATGATACCCATAACGACATCGGGTTGCATTATGCGAATCGTCATAAATTCTAAAACACAAGCAAAGACATTCTGAACATACAGCCAGGTAGGTACCTATAATATTACTTCGAAATCGAGACAATGTAAATTATGTTTTAAATGGAACAAGTTTAGAACAAAAGTATCGTATACTATTTGGTTGTTGCGGCTACAAGATATTTACCTTATACCTAATAAAGACTAAATAAAACTAAAAGTGGACGCGGGAAAAATTTTGATTTTCGAGTGTAAATTTTATTCCAAATTATATTAAAAATGTCTTCAACATCAAGTGATATTGAAAATACTCCACCAGATATAACAAATGCAGTTGCGGTTACAAATAATTTACTACCAGAAAATCAAGACATGTATATGAGAAATGAAATACATAAACACACTTCCTGAAATACTTATTTGTCTATGTCTGTGTTTTATTCCTTCCTTCGTAGATAAAATCTTGTATGCAACTGTACGTTATTGGTCTTTTAATAACTCGTGTCCACCTATTTCGGTACGCGCTACGCTTGTACCGAAAAATGGCACTCGTATTAAAATACCGTCCATAACGTAATAGTTGCATAAATAGCTATTATAATTATGTGACCTTCACCGTCAATTATGATATGTCACGACTGATTTCCTTGTTCTCAACAATTATCTATTGTTACGTTTATGTGGTACTCATACAGTGTAATATTCCACGACGTTTTTCTTCACTACCTCAAGATGATTGATTTGCCCACTTGATTGAGAAGGATGACCTCACTCTTTGACTAGAAAAAAATACAACCGACTTCCAAATAAAGGTCGGTGACGGTGTTCCTGTTTTCGTTTCTTCGTTTTTTGACACCGCTTTCCGAAATTGAAGTTATTTTTCACTTTTTAGTGGTGTATAATGGACAAGTTTTATAGTAAGGTACCTATAATGCCCACAATGATGCCAGAATAGATTACCCGAATAACATGTAACTTGAACATAACTGGTGGAATGAGAGTGTACCAGGGTGAACTGTACACATCTGCGTACCCGTTTAGAGCATACTGGCGTTATGGTATGTTATGAACTGGTGTAAAAATAAACAGACATGCGATTGCAGCAATCCCGAGAGGTTTGCCGTCATTTATTGAAGAGTTATGTTGTATATCTCCGAAGTTCTTCAACAAATCTTTACCAAATTTAAATAGGACCGTTTCGGAATAAACTTCGTTCGAACTAAAAAAATATTTTTCATATCCGTTTATTTAAGACGGAGTTATGCCCGAAAAAAATAATAATATACAAGTAAAATTTAAAAAACCCTCGACACATTTTTATTTCATATTACATAATTTATCTAGTACATATATCATATTTATATGTATCTACATACGCTTCGATCCGCAATCTAATGAACACGTAATTATGACACGATATCTTCCGAAAACGCCCCGATTCAAACAGTAAAACGCGCATAACTTTTGAACGGCTGAACCGGTTTTATTCAAACACAGCTAAGACCACTCTCGATTAAGTCACCTTTTAAACAAAAAAAAAAACTAAATCAAAATCAGTTCACCCGTTTGGACGCTATGATGCCACAGACAGACACACAGATACACAGCAACACACGTCAAACTTATAACACCCCTCTTTTTCCGGCGGGGGTTAAAAATATATAAACATCCGAATTGAGAACCTCTTCCTTTTTGGGAAGTCGGTTAAAAACACATTTCATATCGGTTTACTTCCTATATAAAATATTCCCTGTTGATCTAGCAATATTTTCTTTCAGTTTGAATACACTGTATAATGTGTTAGATAGCCAAACCGCCGGCGAAACGGTGTTTGAGGCCGTAAATCAAATTTATTACCAAGGAGATTAAACGGCGATCCCAGAATTAAAACGTTCGTTATTAATTGCTGTACAAACTGGCATTTTACCTCGGAATAATGTAATGAGTATTTTTAATTCAATTAAGTTGATTGTTTTCCTTGTGGAAATTTTGCATTAGGTATATATAAATGTACACAGATTAATCAAAGCTAATGCGTTTGTGGAGTAATCAATAACAATAATGACCATTCGCTTGGATCCATGTATCGAATCGAATTTATAATACCTTTTATAGTAGACAAGTCCCACACGGTTTCGCTCCCGTCAACTGGCTATCTGTCTACCCATCTACTCTATCTACCATACCCTACTTACCCTACATACATGATTGTTGCGTAACTTAAACCGTTTACTGAAGCTCTCAAAAAGGAATAATTTTGCCCGATTTGCAACATTTTTCATGTATGCTCCGCTCCTATTGGTCGTAGCGTGATGTTATATAGCCTATAACCTTCCTCGATAAATGGACTATCCACCACAAAATAAAAATTTTCAATTCCAACCTGTAGCTCCTGAGATTAGCGCGTTCAAACAAACAAACAAATTCTTCAGCTTTATAATATTATAGTATAGAAAAGTAAGTCCATAACATTTTTTTAAATTAAATACACGTCTCGGATGTCTGACGCATTGGCGGGTTTATGTTAATTTACTTTCGTTTAGATGATGACTTCAAGAGGAAAATTCTTTGTTCTTTTGTATTTTTAGAATCAGTACCTACTCCGACTCGTAGGAATCGAGTAAATATGTTGAAATTCCTGTAATTAATGATATTTGGCTTTATTATATTTCAATTGTGGTCTGTAATGTGGTATATATGTGTGTAGAACAAGTGATTAATACGGCATTATTTAAAATGCCCGGGCAATTTGAAAAATGGCTAATATGAGTAGGCAGTATGATAAAAACTATTGAAATAATTAAAATAACCGTGTTTTCTGAATAATGCCCATCACATATCAGTATTCATTCCATTACCCGAATTGACTTAACTGGATTCAAAATGCCCGGGAATTATACATAGTGCCCTAATTAATCACTTGATCCATGACATACATACAAACATACATAAACTCACGCCTTTTTCCCATGGGGTAGGCAGTCAGAAACTACAGAACGTCACTTGTTACGGTCCATACATACTACTTTTGCTTCATTTATTTTTATACATATTATATATTCATAGTACACACGCCGGTTATGAGTAGGTACTGCAAACCTGGCTTTTCTGAAAAACTTCGCCATTAAAATCCGTGTATGTCCTTCCTGCAGCCTTATTGAGTAAGTGAACTCGACAAGGCAAAGGGTTTGACCCCATCAATCGACCAATCACATGCGAGATGAAAGACGCGATGTACATTTCTTCTTCTTCAAAACTCTGGGCGTCTTCTCCCGGTGTTTCCACTCACGTCTGCTTTGTAAATAACTTTGTTAGTCGCCTTTCATTCATAAATGTTTGGATAATAAATCCTTTCTTTCCCCGCATAGTCGGGCAAAGGTTATTGTAGGTAGATCAACTATTCACCAACCAGATTGACACTGGGGTGAGCCAATTGTCACTCAATTGGAGTACAATAATAACAGTGCGTAGGTAGCCATAAAACGAAGTATCGGTAATATTGCTGTTAATCGAGAAATAATCCTATGTTTATTAACTGCGTTTCCGGCAAAGGCAAGGCTTTGTGCGCCTTCACGTGGATGCTATAAATGGCTACTAGAGAATTACGTCAAAAGGATGTGTAGTTGTGTTGTTCTATGATCTTATAATGACATAATTATCATTATTGCTATCATTAGGCAAAGGTAGGCAGATTAGTCCATCTGCAAAAAGTGAATCTTTTACTTTGCCAAGTGTCGAAACATTTTGCAATTTTCATAAGCAGACGTTTCGGCTTTTGTCTGGATGTGTTTCTAATATTGATAGTTGCTCTCTATATTGACATCCTGCTATAAGTGGAGTTCTCTTCCTCCAAATTAGCATTTTCTGGGATCCTCTTAAGCCTACATACCCTTTAGTGCCGTAAAACGGTAACTTTCTAAAGCATACTCCTTAGTAACGGCTAGGTTAAAAGGTTTGAAAAAATATAATATTTATTATTGATTCATGTACATAATTTTGAACACAACGTTTTTTCGTGTAACTAATAGTTTCGCTTAAAAAAAATTAACAACACGATATTTTTTCGCAACTTTTGAAAACTCCTCCAAAACAACATGGATGTTTAAAAATAATTTTACACAGAAAAATTGATGGCTGGAATTTCTTCATATATAGCATATCTAAATCAAATAATATTTTGCAACCAAAACTGTTAAAAAGGAGGTTCAATATTTATGTTTTGGCATCGAGCGGCCGCACGGCCAGTACTGCGTTAACATTGGGGCGTATATAGCGCCTTAACTTTGGGGCGTATATAGCGCCTTAAGCTACAACTAATATGATAAATTTTTACTCTCTCCGTCACCCTAATTCATCTGCTCAGACTCGCAAATTTATTTTCTCAGAAATCCATTTTAACTCTATTTATTTTGTTCACAGGACCTTTACTGCGTTAGGAGTGACTTGGGCAATTTGCTCAAAGCTCTTGGTCGTTTGGACGAGGCAAAGGTAAATATAATTTCCTCCTCGACTTTCTGGTTTGCTCCGAAGTTAACAGGATTCTCTAAAAGTTTCCTTTGTACAATATCAAATTAGCGTGCTCTCTGCTCTGTAAGCGTACACTGCCCTTGCGTATAAATATCAGAATAATTTGCAACTTGCGTCAGCTTCCCTTATAATGGTTTCGACTACTAGTTCTTATTGTTGTCTTAAGTTTTACCCTCAAAATGCGCCATTGAAGAGTCCTAGTCGGTTGAAACCATTATTAACGTGCAACAGTATGGGATTCGAATGCTTTGTTTGGCCACACAACATCCGTTTCCAATCTTGTTGCACCACACAATATATACAGTCACAAAATATTAAACATCTTATGTGTATCGTTATCTGATAATAAAATTACGTTTGATAAGTTTGATCCAATTTTTATAATTTATATCAATGGTTGACATTGACTGAGTACAAGGACGTTTCTGCGTAGTATGTTTTTACACGTACATTTTTTATTGAAGCTTGCCGTACACATGGGTCTTATATTGAATTTAAATGTACACAATCAAGTACATGCAATAATACATCCTTTCCGGGGGAAAGACGGGAGCGTAATATTTTGTGACAGCGTTTTGCGTTGTGATATCAATTTTCTACACAACATTTGTCCATGGAAACACACAACAGTTGCTTCTTAAGTTTTGTGCTAAATTTCAAACCGATTCTTGTTCCAAACAATGTTGTGTGGATTATTGAACAGTAAAGGAGAGTAAACTAATTCTCGTAGTTACACTAAACGTTTTGAGACAACATTCAATCCTGTTTCCTTCAAAACCTAGTGAACATTATAATCCTTGTGCTTGTAGTGATTTCTTATAACAATGGAGGATCAAAGGAGTCTGTAGTGATTATTATCATTAGTGGTATGACGTAGTGGTTTATTTGTATTTATATGATTTGGTCAACCACTTCATGCCTGTCGCATTACTCTGCTCGATGACAGCGTGAGCTGGACAATGATCCTCTCAAATCATAAACATTTGATTTGCAATATAATTTGATTATGAAGACGATCGGGTGAAACAAATTGACTCAAAATCAACTAATTTTCTATTATATTTTCACAAGGTGTTGTCTGGTAAGGCAAGTGTAGGTGTGACCGCTGCTGTATCTAGCTGGGTTATGGTTCGTACGACACTCGCTATCCCGCCGCGATGCCGCCGTGCCTGCTGCAGGTAAAGTGGAAAAGGTTTGCCCGATAAAGTAAGAACAGGAATCCGATCGGATACAACTCTTGCTCTTGACTTACCATTGTCGTGACCATCCTCTCTCATCGGCTAGGAAGTGGAAGCGTTTCACTTGTGGTTGGCTCGTTTGTTTCTTGACGTATGATTTATTTATTATTTTATGGTTTTTTACATGACGTATGGATGTGCGGTATGCACTTGGTTTGCACTGGTTTTCGTTTGCATTTCCTACTGATGTGTGTGGCAGTCGGCGTAGTCTCGTTTCTCTAGGGTGCTGTTTGCGTAATGTTTTCTGTGTGCGATTGATGTTTGCTGATCGAAGCTTTTGGTGTACACGTCGATCAGCCAGCATCGCTCGTAGCGAACGTGTAATTACTGACATTGGCGTAACATACATTTCAGAACATCAATACAAACAAAACATAGTTTTCGTATAGTTGTTAACATGTAACCTTTTCGTGTGTGTAGGCTTGTTACTTGAAGGCAATAGAAACGAGGCCAGACTTTGCAGTGGCATGGAGTAACTTGGGATGCGTGTTTAACGCACAAAGTGAAATCTGGCTGGCCATTCATCACTTTGAAAAGGCCGTTGCGCTAGATCCGAATTTCTTGGACGCCTACATTAATTTGGGAAATGTTCTCAAAGAAGCGAGAATTTTTGACAGGTGAGTTTATTTACATTCACTGAACTATCCAAACAGACAGAGCCAGAGCAGTGGTGGCCCAGTGGTATTGGCCGCGACTTGCAAGTTTTAGGCCAATTTGTGTAAATTATTTCATCAACACTCTCAAAAACGGTGAAGGAAAACATACCGTCCTAGAACCAAACATTCGAAGACATGTGAAATCCACCAACCCTCACTGGGCCCGCGTGGTGGAGGCCTGTGTGTCCCAGGAGTGGGAACATTAATAGGCTGATATTGTGATATGATCAAAACAGACAACAATAGATCAGAAGCTATAATACTCATAGCCCATTTTACATCGTGTATCAGCGAATATAATTACGCAATTACATATTATTAATGTATTGTCATTACCATTTCAATATCGTAAACTCACATTTATATGGCACAGCACGTTCATTAACAATAATTTCCATGTTCTATAGGGCTGTGGCAGCGTATCTTCGCGCGCTGAATTTGTCGCCAAACAATGCCGTGGTTCACGGCAATTTGGCGTGTGTTTACTACGAACAAGGATTGATTGACTTGGCTATAGACACGTACAGACGAGCCATAGAGTTACAACCTAACTTCCCTGACGCGTATTGTAATTTAGCGAATGCACTGAAAGAGAAAGGACAAGTCGTTGATGCCGAAGAATGTTACAACACAGCTTTAAGGCTATGCCCATCGCATGCAGACTCACTCAACAACCTAGCGAACATCAAACGTGAACAAGGATACATCGAGGAAGCAACACGTTTGTACTTGAAAGCTTTGGAGGTGTTCCCTGAATTTGCCGCAGCTCACAGCAATTTAGCCTCAGTGCTGCAACAACAAGGCAAACTGACTGAAGCCCTAATGCATTACAAAGAGGCGATACGCATTCAACCAACTTTTGCTGATGCGTACAGTAATATGGGCAACACTCTCAAAGAGATGACGGATGTAGCCGGCGCGTTGCAATGCTACACTAGAGCTATACAAATAAACCCCGCTTTCGCTGATGCTCACAGCAATCTTGCTAGCATTCACAAAGATTCTGGAAACATTCCCGAAGCTATCCAGTCGTACAGAACGGCTTTGAAATTGAAACCTGACTTCCCCGACGCGTATTGCAACTTGGCTCATTGTTTGCAAATTGTGTGCGATTGGACCGATTATGAGTCGCGTATGAAGAAGCTTGTCAGCATTGTGGCTGAGCAGCTTGAAAAGAATAGACTGCCTTCAGTACATCCTCATCATTCCATGTTATATCCACTAACACACGATTACAGAAAGGCAATCGCGGCACGACATGCTAACCTTTGTCTCGAAAAAGTGCAAGTTCTGCACAAGCCTCCATTTAAATTCCCCCGAGAGTTGCAAGGTCGTCTACGTATCGGTTACGTGAGCAGCGACTTTGGTAATCACCCTACCTCACATTTGATGCAGTCTGTACCAGGCTTGCACGATAGAGCCAAAGTAGAGATCTTCTGCTACGCTCTGAGTCCAGATGACGGCACCACATTCCGATCCAAGATCGCGCGAGAGGCGGAACACTTTATTGACTTATCTCAAGTTCAATGTAACGGTAAAGCGGCCGATAAAATCTACGGCGACGGTATTCATATTCTCGTCAATATGAACGGTTACACAAAGGGGGCGCGTAACGAGATATTTGCATTGCGCCCGGCCCCCGTACAGGTGATGTGGCTCGGGTACCCGGGGACCAGTGGGGCCAGCTACATGGACTATTTAGTGACGGATGGAGTTACATCACCCATCGAATTAGCGAGTCAGTACAGCGAGAAAATGGCTTACATGCCGCAAACATACTTTGTTGGCGATCACAAGCAAATGTTCCCGCATCTGCAGGAGCGACTCATTCTCAGTGACAAATTAAAGGCCCATAATAACTTGGGCAGTGTGGCCGACAATGTAGCAGTCATCAATGCTACGGACTTATCGCCTCTTGTGGAGACCACTGACATTAAAGAGATTAAAGAAATTGTAAGAGCCGCTAGACCGGTTGAAATATCCTTGAAAGTAGCTGAATTACCGACCACCACGCCTATTGAGACCATGATTGCTTCAGGACAAGTACAGGTAAAAATCCATACTTACTAATCTATGCTGCAATATATAAAAAAAAAACTACGGTATTCTAACATATAATTCATTTTCAGACTTCAGTAAATGGAGTGATTCTACAAAACGGACTAGCGACGACACAGACGAACAACAAAGCCGCTACAGGCGAGGAAGTGCCACAGTCTATCGTAATAACAACTCGCCAACAATACGGACTACCAGACGACGCAGTGGTCTACTGCAATTTCAACCAGCTGTACAAAATTGACCCGTTAACGTTGCATATGTGGGTGTACATATTGAAGAATGTACCGAACAGTGTTTTATGGCTGTTGAGGTTCCCTGCTGTTGGGGAGCCTAATCTACAGAATACAGCACAACAATTAGGTAAGAAAAGATAATCTTTTTATCCTTCTTCAAGCAAATTATTTCGCGTCATCCTCGACGTTTTCATTCTTTGTTGACCCACAGCAAAAAATATTTATGGCCCAGTAGAAAACAACGCTAAAAAAAGGCTAAAATCGCATAGCTTGAAGTAGTTTTGCATTTTAGTATGCAAAAACGTGTGCTCGTTGCGCACCGCGCGAAAAACTGCGAAATTTTGCTGCTTTTTGTAGTTTTTCTCTAAAAGTCATAAACTATGCGTTTTTCGACAAATAAAATCCTGTCCGTTTTTTAGGGTTCCTTAGGGGTTCGTGCGCAGCTTAGCTCAGAGAATCTAAGTACTATTTTGGCATGGATATACATATTAATTCCGTATGGTGCCGGACGTAAAGAATTTCACCATCCCATGTCTTCCCGTGGGTGTTGTAAGAGGCGACTAAGGGACAAACCAGAGAATGGGCAGCAGCGTTCTCTGTGCTTCTATAACAACCATACTGCGATCGCCAACCCGCCTGCCTAGCGTGCCGATTATGGCAAAAACCCCCCCATGAATAGCACAAATTAAAAATGGCCCCTAGTGCCCGGCAGCCTGCCTACCCTCGGTAGGCACGGCACGGTAGCGGTCGAGGTTACGGCATGGCAAGGGGTGCTAACAATCTCCGGACGAGATCCGGCTACCCCAACAATCGCCGACGACTGGACCTGGCAACGTACAACACGCGCACACTTCGGACCGACGAGAAGGTTACCGAACTCGAAGAGGAATTGAGCAGGTTGCGATGGAGTATTGGGGTTATCTGAAGTCCGAAGAGAGGGGGAGGACTAGATAATCCTCAAATCCGGTAAACTGCTCTATTTCCGAGAGGGTGACCGGCAGTCCCAGGGTGGTGTCGGGGTTATCGTCCAGAAGTCCCTTGTGAATAACGTGGTGAAGATCGAGAGTGTGTCGACCAGGGTAGCGTACTTTATACTCAGAATATCCTCAAGATATTCGCTGAAGGTCATACAGGTCTACGCCCCAACCTCGGCAAACCCCGACGACGAGGTAGAGACCATGTATGAGGATATCGCCAGAGTCATACATGGTATCAAAACTCACCGTTGTCATGGGGGACTTCAATGGGAAACTGGGTAAACGAGACGAGGATGAGCTGCAAGTGGGGCAATTTGGTGTTGGACGACGGAACCACCGGGGTCATCTACTGGCCAGTTTTATGGAGAAGGAGGGCCTCTATATGATGAACTCCTTCTTCAAAAAGCGTGATCACAGGCAGTGGACCTGACAGAGCCCCCATGGTGCAACAAAAAATGAGATCGACTTCATCATGTCAACCAAGAAGCAAATGTTCAATGATGTCTCTGTGGTCAATTCAGTAGAAACCGGGAGCGATCACCGCATGGTAAGAGGCACATTGAACATTAATATTAAGCTTGAAAGGTCTCGACTGATGAAGTCCACGCTCCGTCCAGCACAAATCCAGGTCCAAAAACGACGAGCTTTCAGCTCGAACTCCAGAATCGTTTCGAGTGCCTAGGGAGCTCCGTGGACGAACATAGCGACGGGTTCGTGGAAGCTGTCCATATGGTCGGGTCTAAGTTTTTCAAGACCCGTCGTACAGATAGAAACAAAAAGCTCTCTGATCCTACCCTCAAGCTTATGAAGGAGAGGCGTGAGATGATCCTGCAGTCCAGATGAGGCGTGCAAATACCGGCAGCTCAATAGACAGATCTCTAAATCCTTGAAAAGAGACCTCCGCCGCTTTAATACTGAGCGTATTAAAGACGCAATTGTGCGAAATAAAAGCTCCAAGGTTTTTTCAAGGGATATGGCTATTAGGCAGAGCCAGCTCAACAGAAAGACAGACAATGGCAGGATCGTATCCGCAAACTGGCGCTTCTGAGGGAGATCGAGACATTCTATGGGCAGTTGTAAACATCAATCAGCAAGCCCGTTGCGAGTCTAGCAAACGACCCAAGAGTTAGATTGACCCGACACTATACCGAAGATATCCCGGATGTTAGCCTGTACGAGATTAGGATGGCTCTGAAACAGTTTAAAAACAACAAGGCGCCGGGTGATGACGGAATCACGGCTGAACTCCTGAAGGCGAGTGGAAAACCGGTCCTTAAGGCCCTTCAGAAGCTGTTTGATTTCGTCATACTCGAGGGCAAAAAGCCACAGGCATGGTGCAGGGGTGTGGTGGTACTCTTCTTCAAGAAGGGCGACAATACCCGGCTGAAGACGAACTGTAGGCCCTTAGCCATGTCTACAAGTTGTCTTCAAGAGTCATCACGAATCGGCTCGCGCGCAGGTTTGACGATTTCCAGCCTCCTGCACAAGCCGGATTACGAAAAGGCTTTAGCACCGTAGACCACATACATACGCTGCGGCAGGTTATACAGAAGACCGAAGAGTATAACCTGCGTCTCTGTTTAGCGTTTGTGGACTACGAGAAAGCCTTCGATTCGATCGAGACTTGGGCTGTACTGCAGTCTCTCCATCGGTGCCAGATTGACTACCAGTACATTGAGGTGTTGAAGTGTTTGTAAAAAAACGCCACCATGTCAGTCCATCTTCAGGATCAGACCTCGAAACCAATCCTTCTCCAGCGCGGCATGAGACAGGGAGACGTCATTTCTCCGAAACTGTTCACTGTTGCGTCCAGCGCAGCAGTGAACAGTTTCGGAGAAATGTCTTCAAGGTTCTGGACTGGAGGGGGCTTGCCATCAACGTTAATGGCGAGTACATCACTCACCTTTGGTTTGCTGACGACATAGTGGTCATGGCTGAGACCATGGAGACCCTCAGTATAATGCTCGATGACCTCAGTAGTGCTTCCGAAAGAGTGGGTCTTGAAATGAACATGGAAAAACCAAGGTCATGGTGAATGCCCATGTAACACCCACTCCTATTAAGATCGGAGACTCTACACTCGAAGTTGTAGACGATTATGTCTACCTGGGACAAACGGTCCAGTTGGGTAGGTCCAACTTCGAGAAAGAGGCCAACCGTCGAATCCGAGTCGGCTGGGCGGCATTCGGGAAGTTGCGTGGTATCTTCTCGTCCTATTTACTGCAGTGTCTCAAGACAAAAGTCTATGACCAGTGTGTGTTGCCAGTGATCTCCTATGGGATCATATCAGTCGAAAGACGTCCACTGCTGGACAAAGGCCTCCCCCAAGCGTCGCCACATTGACCGGTCCCGTGCGTCCCGCATCCAGCGGACCGAGACGTGGTCGCTCACAATGGGCCTTATTAGAAAGCTTAAAGTCACCCAAAGGGCAATGGAGAGGGCTATGCTCGGAATTTCCTTGCGTGATCACGTCAGAAATGATGAAATCCGCAGAAGAGCCAAAGTTACCGACATAGCCCGAAGAATTGCCAAACTTAAGTGGCAGTGGGCAGGGCACATTGCTCGCAGAACGGATGGCCGATGGGGCCGAAAAGTTCTGAAATGGCGACCGCGAACCGGAAGACGATACGTTAGAAGGCCACCCACTAGGTGGACCGACGACCTGGTTAAGGTTGCGGGAAGGCGCTGGATGCAAGACGCACTAGATCGGTCAATGTGGCGACGCCTAGGGGAGGCCTGTGTCCAGCAGTGGACGTCTGTCGGCTGAAATGATGATACATATTAATAATTCCGACAAAGTGGTAAAATAAAATCATGTTCTTTTTTTTTTGTTTTCCTCCTATAGACGTAAAGTGGGGATGTGTTGTGATGGATTAGCATACGACGTTTATACTTTTTAAGTAGGTATAGTCATCGGCACGTAACTTGGCAAGGTTTTGGCGTAGTGGGGGTAAGTTCGCGCATCGTACACTTATTGCCACAAAAAAGTGGTCACTTTTATTTCTTGTCATTTTTCAGAGGAAAGTTAAATAATGAAGAGGAATTCGTGAAGTTTATTAGGTGTTATAAATAAAATATGTACAGTTACAAGTTAAAAAAAATATTTGAAAAATATAGTAATAATTATGGTATTGTTATCAAAATAAAACAGTAACACTCGTAATAAAATCTAAATTCAGAACAATAACAACTACTCCTAACAAAAACTAACTTGACAAAATCTTAACAAAAACTCAACAAAAACAAAGTGTACAACTTTCGTGCACGCAAGTGTAAACAGGAGCGAGGACGGGGTGCGGGAGGCAAGGGTCGACTGACCCACCAATCCCGCGCTCGGATCGGCGTGACCTTGTACCCCGCGTCCCGCTTCACTACCAAGGAGACCTAAAAAACGACCTCTGCGCATCTAACGACTCTTGCCAAGTTACGTGCCGATGACTATAGTAGAGTTTTAGTTTTTGAACTATTTATATTTTAAGTATTTTGGGGTTTTTGCACACACATCACATTTTTTGTCTGTTTAGAGTAAAAACAATGTACAGCATAACCAAACTGACAGCTCAAGTACCACGAAAGTGGCAGATGTGAAAGCATACCACATACAAAACTTTTTGGGGATATCAGTTAGGATTTCTGCAGAGTTATAATAGCCAGAGTCTATTCAGAAAAGGACAGTTATATGTTTGTGCTATGTGTGTGTAGTTATGATTCGCAATTTGAGAGACTGCCATGAGGGAACAAATAAACATAATAAAAAATAATGACACATGCATACATAATAATCTGCGACAACGTAGTCGGGTAAAAAATTAGATTTCATCACTGACGGCATATGGGTCATATTCAAAATAATTGTAAGTTACGGATAGGAAACAAATATGAATATTATTTTATTGTAACAGAAAAATAACAGAAAGGAGTTATTAGGGCAAGTTTAAATAGCATACATTTGTAAAATAAATAAATAAATAAAACATGCACACACAGACAGTACATGGCACAGCAATGCAATACAGGTCACATTATACGAAAACTTAACATACTTCAAATAAAAATAAAAGTTTTGGCTAACCTGCGGTGCAGTAAGTTGAATAATATTTTATTATCATTAATTCATAAATGACACTATGTGAATAACGCCTAATCATTCATATCTGTTACGTAACAGAAAAAAGTGATGGATAAAATAACGTATATGAATTAATTGCACGTGTCTAACCTACAAATCTATTTATTTCCACATTAATTTAAATGTTATACGAATATTTTATATTTATAACAATTAGCACAATACAGTTATTTCCTAGTATGGGTAATAAAACAGTAAACTTACTTACCGCTATTTTAAACGTCTCACATTAAATATTTACTTTTAAAAGTCTAATTTTCTTCGACAACGAAACGAGCTGAGAAACTATATTGAACAAAATGGCCGATCATTTATTTTTACGTCGTGTAGTGATAGGTAATGGACTAATGATGCCAGTATATCAAATTTCTTTATTACCATGGAAATAATGTTCAAATAGCATAACAGAGAAGAATAACAGATATGTGTAAAATCAGGAGACTCATTAATAAATTAAATTTGAAAAAACAATAAATAGTATTTTATATTTTGTTTAGTGAAGTGTTGAAAGTTTAAACAGTATTCTGTGAATATAGTTTTTTTTTAACCTTTGTGTAATAGTTAATAATTAAATTATTTTTTTTAGTTAACAGTCAAAGACGTGGACATTGAGTACTTGTATGAAACGGAATCTACGCAATGTTTGGTTTCATTTTTTTTTAATGAATTGTTTAGCTATATCAAATGTTTCGTTGTTTTTTATTAAATTCAAATAAACATTTAATCTGTTTGTTTATGAAATTCTAGTCAGTTGTATCTCGTTATAAAAATAATTGGGTTGGACACTATGACAGTATAATTATTACAATTATTTTGAATATGACCCATATATCACGCAAATGGCACGCTTGGCAAATAAAAATGATATACCAAACCGTACCTTCATTTTAAAATCCCTGTTCAACACATGATGTGGTGACTGGTAGGGCGAAAATACTTTTTTGTTCCTAACTTCGAGCCCCGAGAGGGCGCCGTATTCAATTTAATGTGACGCCTGTAACTAGCGGACAAAAAACACCTCATTTATCAAATTATGATTAGAAGTTATGAGGGAACAGATGAACTTACTTACACACATACCGGTCAAAAACATAACCCCTTCCTTTTGCTTCGCCGTAGTCGTGTCAAAAGTCAAAAGAGTCCCAAAATTTCGCAGATTTTCGCATGGTGCGCAGCGAGCACACATTTTTCGAAGTTAACACTGGCCCTACAACATACTAAAAATGCAGAATTACATCAAGCTTTGTGATTTTAATATCGATTTTTACTTGTTTCTTTTTTTTTCTATTTGTTTGAGATTTCAGTCAGCTAGTTATGAGTAACAGTCCATTGTCTGGTTAAAAAACATGCTTCTATTCACTACCTGTTGAAGAAATAGAAGCATTTGTTTTACAAACAGTTGATCTAGTAGAGTAGAATGAAAACATCGGGGTATGTTTTGAAGAGCACTGGTGGCCCAGTGGTAGTCCGGGACAGTGGTAACCAAAAATTCGAAGACATGTGACATCCACCGCACACTGGGCTCGCGTGGTGGATTATGGCCGATTCCTTTTCACAGACAGGAAGCCTGTGTCCCAGCAGTGGGAACATTAAAAGGCTGATGATGATTTTATGAAGGCGAAATAATTTAATTAAACATTTCCTTTGTTCTTTCCCAGGACTGCCACCTGGCCGCATAATCTTCTCGAACGTGGCCGCTAAGGAGGAGCATGTGCGTCGAGGACAGTTGGCGGACGTATGTCTGGACACGCCGTTGTGTAACGGACACACGACCAGCATGGACATCTTGTGGACTGGCACGCCGGTAGTCACGCTGCCTGGAGAGACACTGGCTTCCAGGTAAACAAGGATAAGTTATTTTCTGAATCAAGGAATAACATAGCAAGTTATTATAATCCGACAAACGTCCAACGTCATGCAAATAAGTGCTGAAATGCATGTGTTATTCCAAAAGCTGTATCATCATCACCACTCTGTCCACGGTTTAGTCCGTTCATTGATTCCAATAGTAATGAAATCCCAAAGTTACAATTTATCTGTTTACGGTATTTATAACTGCTATAAATTGACACATCGCAAATTAATTATATAACTAGCTGACCCCCGCGGCTTCGTTCCTGTCAACTGGCTATCTACTTACCTACCACTTACCTATCTACCTTACCTACCCTACCAACCTACCTACCTACCAACCTACTCACCTGCCCTACCGATAACCCTTACTTTAATCATATAGTACATAATTTTTATGTATCATTAATAGTTTTCTCAGCGCACGCCAAATAATGAATTTTATTGGCAACATTTTGCTTCTTTGGCTTACATTATTGCAATTTTCATAAGGATCTCAATTTTTTTTTTTTATAAATTATAGTCATGTTACTCTGCCATAATGTAGCTTTCCATGGGTGTAAGAATTTTTTTAATCGGTCCAGTAGTTTCGGAGCCTATTCAGTACAAACAAACAAACAAAAAAATCTTTCCTCTTTATAATATCGGTTTAGATTATGAATAATGCCTGTTTAAAGAGTTCATTACAGAGTGAATACATTGTGGTGTCAACATGTTTTTTTAATTTTAATTATTATTGTTCCAGAGTGGCAGCATCTCAGTTGAACACGCTCGGCTGTCCCGAGCTGATCGCGAGAACGAGGATAGAATATCAAGACATAGCTGTAAGACTAGGAACCGATAGGGAATAGTAAGTACTTTTTATGTTTCATGCGAAATAAATTATTATGTTCATAAAGAACATTTGGGACAATCCAGCGGATGGGATATAATTTGACTAGGAGCACTGAAATTGCACTGTGTGTTCGATGAAACCATAATCCTGTCTTAGCCTGGGACATTCCACATCCAATACAATTTTGTGAATAAAATAGAATAGAATATACTTTATTTTACACCAAAAAAAAGTATCAAATCTCTTTTACAAGAAAATTTATTTCTATGGGTACAAAGGCGGCCATATCGCTGACAGCGATATCTACCAGACAACCTTTGGATGGACCTAAAGAACTTAAAATAAAACAGGGGGTAGTCTGTTATGTACTGCTACATTAAAATATAAATATATATATAAAAAACTAGCTGTCCCACGCAGCTTCGCTCCCGTCCGCCCGTTTTTGCAACATTTTTCATTTATGCTCCGCTCCTATTGGTCTTCGCGTGATGCTATATAGCCTATAACCTTCCTCGATAAATGGACTATCCAACACAAAAAGATTTTTCAATTCCAACCAGTAGTTCCTGAGATTAGCGCGTTCAAACAAACAAACTCTTCAGCTTTAAAATATTAGTATAGATTATATAACTTTATTAAATACTATACATAAGCCTATATATAAACATACATACATTATAATATATATTCTTCTTGCAGTTTAAAAGGCATTCGCGCTAAAGTTTGGGCAGCGCGCACCGAGAGTCCGCTCTTCGACTGCAAAGCGTACGCCAACGGCTTGGAGCTGTTGTACAACAAGATGTGGCAGAGGCACGCGCGCGGAGACCGTCCGGATCACATAAAGGCGGACAAATAGACTGAGTTTCGCACCGGCACTAACAAAGACGGGACTTCTAAAAAACGCCGATGGTGCTAAGTGATAGTGAACCAAGTGAAAGAACGGTTTCAAAATATCGTCTTAATCAGTGAGTGACGACGAAAGCCGAGTGCGGACTGCGTGTGATATTAATTGTATGAGCTGGAAGCTCTGTTTAGTTCCGATTGTCAGCCGGTGTCGATCAACATGATCTATGTTGTAGTACTTTAATGAAATTGTACTTTAAGAGACATTGATCTGTCCTTCATCGCCTGTTAGGTGACCGATCAAATTCTGTATGTTATATAATTTGGTTGGTTGAAAACGAAATCAGTATCCAAAGAGTCCTTTGCGGATTTGATACGACAATTTGCTAGGGCGATGATGATCTGGCAACGTGTGACTTATGGTAAGTTACTATACAAACAGGCTCTCGGATATTTAAAAATCTTGGAATTTTCGCGTTTTCGTGTATCTCGATATCTTCCTTATCTGTAGTTTTGCGCTAAAAGGTTCCTAGCTATAATGTTACGAATGCAATACTGATTAAGTTCAAGTTGAACTGTGAAAAATAAATCTTGAGCAATAATATTATGTAAAATCTAGTTATAAAGTGCCCTTGATAACTGTAAAATATTGCAGAGTACTGTAATATGTTACAGGTGTAAGGTATAATAAATATGTTATTTTGCTTCCAGTTGTTTTGCAGAAGTTTTTGCATAGCTTGTATTCAAGTTCAATGTTATAACCATATAGTTCGAATTCAGAATTACATCTAGACTTCATCAATAAACTGTTTAATTATATATCAAATAAAAGACAAGTAGATACAAGTTCTTCAAACTTGAATTGATTCATATCTATAAATTGTGCTACATCTAGGTACGGAAGTTTACGTAACATAGTCGTTTTTAATGAGGCCTTATAACTATTGTGTTTTTATTGCATTTGCCAAAGTTATGAGTAATAATTAATTGTTATTTAAACTGTACTGTGAAGAAAGGAACGTTTAATCTCTGTATTATACCAAGCAGCAGTGTATATTGAGACCGGAGCCTACGTAAGACTGAATTGCCGGAACACTAACAGTGCAGACAGTTATAAATTAGTTCAATTATAGTTATTGTCGCTGCAAGCCGTTGGCGACTCGTTTATAGTATTAAGAGACTCGTGTTATTCTAAGTAATCATTTGTGATACCAACATACTATTGTGAAATGGCCATGCCTGACGAATATAGTTTTAGATAGTTTTTACCCAGCGATTGTAATACCTTAGACACAGATTTGCAGTGAAGCACCTAATTTAGTTACAATAAAAGTTATTTTTCGTATTATTTTTTTGTTATTTTGGAACTTGTTAGTTTTCTTTTGTATTCTGACTTTAAATTTGCTTATAATGAGTTTATAAAATGTATTTTGTGTTGCATGATTGTTTTTGTATCACATTTATTCAATTTGAAAAATAATTATAACTATTGAAATAATATGAAGTAGTTTCTGATTCTACTTTTAAGGTGTTTTAGCCTTCAAAATTGTACTACTTTATCGTAATGTCTAAAGTAATTGGAGAAGTTCGAGAGACAGATAGCATTATAGTGAAGTTGGTATAAACTCAGCTATTTATTTATTTATTGCTCATGAATTTCTTTGCTATAATGACAGGCTGTAATGTTGTCTTCTCGCAATAAACGAGCAGTAGTGTATGATGTTATGGCTATAAATGTGACTTATCCAATTGTTTTATCATTGTCTGCTGATTTGTTGTAAATAGTAATTAAGCCTAGACTATGATGGAATAAAAAGAAAATATTTGTATTGTGGTTTTATTTCTGTTTATCGTTCCAAATTTTAATAGATCACTTATTTTGATCAAGTATCAAAAATTTCAGTATTAACACAAAATCTGGTGAAAATGGTACGCATTTATTTTAAATATCCTGAGAAACATTACCAGGAAACTAGTATACACATACAAAAAACTTCTCATATTCTCGGCTCGAAACCACTATTTTTCCGTCTTCCTACACCCACTTATAACGTGACAATTGGAACTCTACGGTACTTTTGTTATATCATCCAATGACTTCTCCTGCTCTGGGTGAGGCGGGAGGGCATGTCAGACTTTTACTGACTAAATCCCACCCGTTTTCCTTCAGTTGCTTGTGCCAGGGCCGCGGTAACTGTCTAACAAATTTATCCGCGACCCAGATAGGCATCGGCCCTAGCGGACCCCGTCAGTTTTGCTCTTAGAAGCGCGCGTGGAATACTACGCGCCGCAAACTCGGGCCTGGTCCTTATCGGTCGGCGACCTACCCATAACTTGCCGTCCGCAAGCCCGCGCCCAATCTATATATATATTAGTCTATGCCCGCGCCTACGGTAGCCAGGAATCGGATTGCGACTCCCGACGCTCGGGGAGTCTTCTGCGGTGGCTAGGGGCGTGAGGGTGTCTCCCTCACGCGGTCCGCCTCCTCCTTTGCGAGCATTACTGCTTCGCAGGAGGAGACTGCTTCCCATGCCCTCCCTCGCTCCGTACCGTGGTCTGCGTGCATGCGGGTACCATGGTACGGAGCGAGAGGGCATGGGAAGCCGTGGGTCCTGGTTCAGGCCATGGCCTGAACCAGTGCCGGACGCGAAGGGTTCCCTCCGCCGATCGCCTCCATGAGGACACGGCGGTGCTCCGCCCAAGCGGTGCAGACCTCCACCGTATGCTCCGTGTCCTCCAATGGTGACAACCGGGCGTTTCCTCCCGCCTTATCCTGAACAGGAATCTCCCGAAACAGCCGTGTCCACTGTCCGGTGAGGAACTGCGTCAGGCGGAAGGCGAGGACGCCGTGACGCCTCTCAAGCCACTCCTCAAAGAGGGGCCTTGCCGCCGCAATTGTGACGTGCCTACTGGTCCCATACCTAGACTCCCTTTGATACTTCGTCAATGACAAAACTATTTTTAAATATACCGCGCGGTCAATAGCCTATAGGGATGTTTCTTGGGTAGAAAAATGATAATTCTATTTAGTCCGTCAGTGAGATAATCAAATAATATTAGTCACGTATTTTTTGCTTTAACAAATACCTAAATAAAAATTGACACAAGATAAAGCGCATCAAAGTTCAAGACTTGTGACGTCACTTTGTCAGTAAAAAGTGTAACATACCGTGACGTCACACGATATTTCAACATGTCCGTGACTACCGCAGGACCACCTTCAAAGACGATTTTCTCGAAAACTACCTAGGTACCAATTTTGTTGTTCGAGTACCAATTGAGTAGTAATTATTTACCAAATATAGAAGCGATTGGCGTCGGGGTCCTGCGGTAGTCACGGACATCATATCTCCCAAACTGTTCACCGCGGCACTGGAGGGTGTCTTCAAGGTTCTTGACTGGAGAAGGCTAGGCATCAACGTCAATGGCGAGTACATCACATTCAGTTCTTTAGTTTATAAGTGTTTATGTTCTTGGCTTGCAAACTGTTACCACAGAAAGCAATTCTTCGTGTTCGTAGTCGCAGCGGAAAAATGTCGAATATCTTAATTTCAGTTTAGCAGATAGTTAGTGTATGACGTCGTGTAATTGTGTATGGTAACTACAAATTTGTGTATCCAACTATTGGGGAGCTAATCAATAAAAACTGTTTCCGCTGGAACTACGTCATCC
Organism: Orthosia cruda; assembly: GCA_964057195.1. Lineage (NCBI taxonomy): Eukaryota > Metazoa > Arthropoda > Insecta > Lepidoptera > Noctuidae > Orthosia > Orthosia cruda. The sequence continues at coordinate 15,263,155 of OZ059836.1, read as the reverse complement.
CAGCGGAACATTTTTTTTCCTATGCACGTAGAAGAAAAAAAAACATCCAATAATTAGTTTGTAACGAGAGGTAAATGTGTATGCTTGAATGAAATTTGTGTGACATAACACTGCGGCAATAATCAAGTTTCCGCTGCGCTGACGTTTGGCGATTTGATGAAAATCATATAAAACGGCTTAGTGCAGAGTTGAATTTTTTTACGTACGTTGCTTTGAATTTGTGTGTAATGATTGTTAACACAGAATTAGAAAAAAACATACCGTTCAGAAGATATACACGTAAAAGTAAAATAAGGTTATTAGATCCAAGAATTTAAAATAGGAACACTAGAGCATAACTTATAACTTTTATTTGTATCTTTTAAGGGACTACAATGCCTTGCCAAGTTTCATTTATGTGGTCTTAGTAATTAATGAGCAATGGCATAATTTACTACGGCTTGAGTACTATGTTGTATGACATCCGATTGCAGGACTTTTTAATGGAAAAGCAAAATATAACTTATTCCGACGATTAGTTTATTAATGCAACTATTCACATCTAAAATATCAGCTCAATACACTAAATAATTAAAGAGATATAATAAAAATACCAGAACAACCGCAATACATGGATAAACCGAACGAGTTTGAATGGCTACAAAAAAGCGGCCGTGCAGTATAAAGAGCTAACGTTCTAAAATTTCCAGTATAGCTCGTTATTGTGTTTAATAGTTTCGTACAGGTGCGTACACAATAGTTTGCAGAAAATAAAACAACTGCATTAACTTTGTATTCTTAAAAGTATTTATTAGTTAATGTTAATATAATACTTAAAAAAAAACAATATTATTAACAAAGTAATAATAACAAAGATAGGTCCGCAGGGCAGCTTTGTGGTGAGCTGCTGGGCAGTGGTGGCCCCACGGACCAGATCTCCTGAGAGAAGTCTTGTCAGTTGACCCTCATCTTCCGCTTGCCTTTATTGTCCGGCCGGAAAGAACACTGATGGGGAACAGAGCTCCCATCTCTCGTTTGCCTTAATTGGTTGGCGTGAATGAAGATTCACAAGAGCAAAAGTGCTCGGTGGGAAGAAGTATAATCTTACTGGATGATGCTGGTAGGGATCTTTACCGTATTTCCGGGATCGGACTGATAGGCATGGTATACCTCTCCACTCCTCAAGCACCGTAATTGAGTGTGCAAGTCACCCCCTGCCATTTTATAGCCGTGTAATTCAACAGTAGTCAGTCAGGAGCCCCTGACTGACTACGTCATAATAGTCATTCTATAGTTTTAGGCAATCGATCCACTAAACCTGCCAAACCCATAGCCCAATATCTTTGTCTCCATATTAACAATAGTCCTGCACCAACCGGGGATTGTCCTTGGGTGCTCTTACGTAGTGCATCTACGAATAATCATCGTTTGGTGTCACATATCATGATACATAGTTAACAGGGCCTCTGCGATTTAGTTTCTGCCCCTAGCACGCCTTTCAAAGGTTCGGGACCCCAGTGTCCCGAGATTGTTAAAAACATTGATATAATGAATCAGTTTTTTTTAATACATATAAATAAAAAATATATTACCTACTGAAGCCCATATAGATTGTAAATCTTAAGTTCTACTATGTAAATTTTAGGGAGTTGGTTGTGACTGATAAACAAAAAATAAGAGGAAGCGCGTGCTAAGAAAATACCTACTTACTTTAAATTATTCCATAGTATCCTGTTAACTTTTTAAATTCGACATTTGAAATGACTACTGGTGTAAGTTTTTTTTTAAATTATTACTAGCTTAATATTAAGGAAATAATAATTACCTACAGTAATAACTTTTTGTAATATAAGTACTGGTAAATAAATGCATTTGTTACAGATGCAAATAATTTAGAAATTTTCAGAAAAAAACTTTGTTACATAAAAATACAACCGACTTACTAATAAAAACACTAAAAAGTGAAAATTACTTCAATTTCGGCAGTCGGTGTTTCTGTTTTGTTTCTTCGTTTTTTGACACCGACTTCCGAAATTGAAGTTATTTTTCACTTTGTACTGTTTTTATTTGAAAGTCAATTGTATTTTTATGGTAAATAATTTAATGAGCAAGTTCTATAGTAAGGTACCCACAATGCCCAAAGTTATGCCAGAATAGATTACCCGAATAAATGACGATGAAAAACCCGAAATGCAGCAATCCCGAGAGATGTGCTGTTGTTTATTTAAGTGTTCTGTTATATATCTCCGAAGTTCTATATCAGATCTTCACCAAATTTAAATGGGACCAATTCAGGAACCTACTTCTTCAAACAAAAATAATCTTCAAAACAATTTTCGGTCAATTCTTCGGTCCACAATTGACAGAAATCAGTACATACATATACTGCCAACCATAGAACCTCCTCCTTTTTGGAAAGTCGGTTAAAAATCAAGTGACCTACTATTTTTATCACGAAAATTATTATTTTATTTATTTATTCAGGACCTCCAACGAAAGATGTACACAAAAAACACAATGAATCGTCAATATGAAGTAATGACAAGTGCACTCCAAAATTATTAAAAAATAGTGTACTAGTATTAGTTAATTGTTCAAAACTTGTGTGCACAGCTGTACCAGTCCAATAATGGTACAACACTGGAAATTTTAGAACGTTAGCTCTTTATACTGCACGGCCGCTTTTTTGTAGCCATTCAAACTTGGTCGGTTTATCCATGTATTGCGGTTGTTCTGGTATTTTTATTATATCTCTTTAATTATTTAGTGTATTGAGCTGAAATTTTAGATGTGAATAGTTGCATTAATAAACTAATCATCGGAATAAGTTATATATTTTGCTTTTCCATTAAAAAGTCCTGCAATCGGATGTCATACAACATAGTACTCAAGCCGTAGTAAATTATGCCATTGCTCATTAATTACTAAGAACACATAAATGAAACTTGGCAAAGCATTGTAGTCCCTTAAAAGATACAAATAAAAGTTATAAGTGCTCTAGTGTTCCTATTTTAAGTTCTTGGACCTAATAACCTTATTTTACTTTTACGTGTATATCTTCTGAACGGTATGTTTTTTTCTAATTCTGTGTTAACAATCATTACACACAAATTCAAAGCAACGTGCGTAAAAAAAATCAACTCTGCACTAAGCCGTTTTATATGATTTTCATCAAATTGCCAAACGTCAGCGCAGCGGAAATTTGATTATTGCCGCAGTTTTATGTCACACAAATTTCATTCAAGCATACACATTTACCTCTCGTTACAAACTAATTATTGGATGTTTTTTTTTCTTCTACGTGCATAGGAAAAAAAAAGTTCCGCTGGGATGACGTAGTTCCAGCGGAAACAGTTTTTATTGATTAGCTCCCCAATGGTTGGATACACAAATTTGTAGTTACCATACACAATTACACGACGTCATACACTAACTATCTGCTAAACTGAAATTAAGATATTCGACATTTTTCCGCTGCGACTACGAACACCAATTCTTCATCTCTTTCTCCTGGCTATTATACCAATTTATTTGGGGTCAGCCCGCCTAGTACTTCTGTGCCACACCGTACGGTTGTGGGTAGTCTGTTCTGTTGTGTTCCTCGGTATCAAGTCATTTATAATGGTTCGTAATCAGGTCATTGCTGGTGGTCCACGGCCCCTTTTTCCGTTTTATATGTTCATAACTCTTTTAGTCATATGGTCATCCTCTCGCCTCATCGCATGTTCGTTACTGAGTTTTCCGTGTATCTTAGCGACTTTAAAAGTACCACAAATACACTCGTTTCTAATTTTGTCCACTTTTGAAACTTCACCAGACCAGCGTAGCATCTTCATCTCGGTGGTGTGAATTTTGATGATGCCAGACAACTATCGCCATTTCAGCCAGGCTGCCTGGATACTTTTCTGTGTCTCTCTACATAGGCTTTTGGTGCTACAATTGATCCGAGATAAAGGTATCGGCGCGGTTTAAGACCGCTGATGTGGAATGCGCAGAAGTCGATTTTTGGGTCTATTTGGCGGGAGGAGTGAGGTGCAACGGTAAAGCGGCCGGCGCCTTTGGTCAATGAGTGTCGCCTTCCCCCGTCTCGCCGCGCTCATACGTCTCGTGTCCCCTAGGTACAGTCGCGCATTTTTGTGATAAATAAGAAGTACCGTTGCAGTGTTCAATAATTTCGTTCGTTTCGTTGCCGATGAAAGATGCCGAAAAAAAAGTCTTAACGAGGCAAGCACTTTAACTTACATAAAAGTGTGTTTTTCTTTCTTTTTATATTTAATTTAGTGACATTTATGTTCGTTATTAAAGATTAAGCATTTATTAATATGATGGTAGTTAGGCTAATGTGCCTAAACCACACTGTGTTAAAATTAGCTATTTAAATATTCATTCTTCACAAAATTTAAAGTACCTTCAAACAAATAGGTAATTAGTTTAAATCACACTTAGTAACTTTATGCGTGAATCTACACATGCGCAAATCACCTCTCCACTTTCGCCGAGCACTCTAAAATCGTGCCGGTACCTGTACTTGAACACTTCAACTCAAGACGTAAAGAGGTCTGTTTTCCATGGATGGACAGTGAAGGACACCCAAATTAGCTCCGGAAAAGTCGCAATACATAATTATATTTGGTCTTCTGTCTACTGACTCTCAACGCTCTCCTCTCCAAGGACTCCAGCCATGCCGTCAGATCTGTTTGCACTTCCGTTAACTATTTGGCTATATGAACTACATCATCAGCATATGACCACGCTGGTACTGTTAGTACAGCAATTGTTATTAAATAAATCACTCACCTTCGATTTGCCGACGATATAGTGATTATCGCTGAGACTATGGAGAAACACCGAGGCTCTCCATAGTCTCAGCGATAATCACTATGCAGTGTTCGATGAACTCACTAGAGCTTCTGAAAGAGTGGGTTTAAAAATGAACATGGAGAAACCATGGTCATGTTGAAAGCCCATGTAACACCCACTGCTATCAAGATTGGAGGCTCTACTCTCGAAGTTGTAGACGATTATGTCTACCTGGGACAAAAGGTCCATTAGGTAGGCCATTTTTTGTTTTGGGAATGACTGAATTTGATGACTTCTCCCGCTCTGAGTGTAGCGGGAGGGCGTATCAGACTTTTTCTGACTAAAATCCACCCAGGTCCGCGGTAACTCTTTTTCAAATTTATCCGCGACCCAGGTAGGTCTGACCTTGACAAAGAGGTCAACCGTTGAATCCGACTCGGCTGTGCAGCGTTCGGGCAGTTACGCGGTATTTATAAATTTATATATACTTTATTGTACACTAAGACAAGTACAATACAAAAATAAATCTTAAAACAAAACAAAAATACAACAAACGGCCTTGTCGCGTTCCGCAATCTCTTCCAGGCAACCAAGTAAGTATTGTATTTTCTCGTCCAAATACAGTGTCTCAAGATGAAAATCCATGACCGGTGTGTGTTTCCACTTTGCCAGTGATGTCCTATGGCTCTGAGACGTGGTCGCTCATAATGGGCCTCATCAGAAACTGTATGTATAGTCACCCAAATTTCCTTGCGTGTTCGAATCAGAAATTATGAAATACGCACGAGAACCAGGGTTATCGACATAGCCAGAAGAATTGCCAACTTAAGTGGCGGTGGGCAGTGCACGTGGCTCGCAAAACGGATGGTCGATGGGGCCGAAAATTTCTGGAGTTACGACCGCGAACCGGAAGAAGCTGCGTTGGATGGCCTCCCACCAGGTGGTCAATGACCTGGTGGGTGAAGTCAGCTGGATGCAAGACGCACGGGACCGGTCAATGTGGCGACGCTTAGGGGAGGCCTATGCCTAGCAGTGCATGTCTTTCGGCTGGATGATGACACACACACAAACATACCTATTTCTGAAGATGAATCAAATCGTGAACGACGGCTCCGATTGTTTCGTTTTCGCGAATTATAGGAACAAAAGTCAACTCGTAGTACTCATGTGGTACATACATACTACTAATAAAGTGCGAAGACGAGCGAATGCGCGCACATCCTAGAGAATATGACTCTTCGCTTTGAATCGACTCTTTGTGTGCTTTGACCCTGAGGCCGAACACCCACTGTAACCGGCTGCACTATATGCTTGGTACATTTGCGAATCACTTACCGTGTATCAGTGCAGACGCTTGCTAACATTTTAGACCGTTCGTTTCACTTAGCCACTCGCTAGATGGCACGAATAGGCTCTAGGGGCTTAGTAAGCCGCCTGACAGTTTTTCCGGCCTAAGGGCCAGCGCAGATCTGGCAAAGCGAAGCGCATCGCATATTTTCCTGCCAAACAAATATCAACATTGCCGTTCTTAGAATAAATATGAAAGTAAATATTAAGCCTTTTATGCTCTCTGACTAATGAAGTTTATTTCCAATTTTATTTCAGCTTCCACGAAATTGATTTTTGTTTGCCAGCAAAAGAAAGCGTTGCCCGATGTTAAGTTAATACATTACAATAGACGGTAACAGATGGCGTGGTTCGAAGAAGAAATTTTGGACGAAGGGAAAACAAGAATGCATGAAATTAAGTAGGTAATACATAATTATTCTTACATCACCTATTAATTTATTAGTTAATTTTGTCTGGTTTGAAAAACCTGAATTTTGGTGCCTTCATTATGCTCATAGCATTTTTTAACGAACGCAACTTGTTGCGTCTCGAATAATACGAATTAAGAGATATTTTTTTAAGTAAGACCGTTAAAATCCTACGAGACATTAAAAGTTTCCTTATCCTTACTTCCTTAGACGGTTAACAAAGGATGATTCTGAAGGCTGAAGAATATTAAGAGCTATTATTAGAATTTATTGAAGTCGGTAACATTAATTACATGACATGACTGTAACTAATTAAAATAAAATCGTGATATTAATTGTAAAAATGTTACCTATTCAATTTCAATTCATTTTTCACTTCTATGATTTGTGCACCGTATGTTATGGTAGAATGCAAAGAACTTTTAAATCAAACGCCATATTAAAAATTATGTCAAAAAAAAAACAAAATTCAAACAGAAAAACGTAACTTTGATTTAAAAATATACTTAGAAACGGTCCGAGGTACTTGTATTTAAAAAGCTCTAGCAATCTGAATAGATTCCTGTTAGAAAATCCTCCAGAATCCTCTAGTATCCCTGTTAGCTGCCGTCAGTTCTAACTGCCAACAAAACTGAACAGTCGAAATAGACTTTTCTAAAATATCGCAACATTTATAGCTTCGCAGCGCGTTTCAGGAATCGGGATCGAACTCGTGACCTCGCGCTTACCTGACTGAAAATAAATATGAAACCTTATATTTCAGACTAGCGGACGCCTCGCGGTTTTACCCGCGTACCCGTGGGAATACAGGGATAAAAAGTGGCATATGCCACCCGGGGATAGTGAAGCTTCGCAACGGTGAAAGAATTTTTGAAATCGGTCCAGTAGTTTTAAGTTTATTTATTTATTATTTATTTAGGCGGACTTAATGCCACAAGGCATTCTCTACCAGTCAACCTTTGGGTTAAAAAGGACAAAGTTTCAAACAAATTGTATACGAAAATGTTTTAATGTTTATTCGTTACATACAAAAATAGAAACATACAAAAATACAAATCTTTCCTCTTTATAATATTAGTATAGAGTCAATTAATTGGCTAAGTATACTAACATAACTTAGAAACTCGTGTTAGTTCTTTTATCTACCAGAAAATCGACTTGAAACTATTACATTATACACCACAGTGGCATGTAGTGCCATTCAATGGAGCTGACCCACCTTTTCGTTAATTAATAATTAATCTTCAAGATAATAGATTAGGCTGACGGCAAACAGAACCTACAAACCTATATTCGACCATACTGACTTAGTTTATACTTTTCAAACCTGATTTGCGAAGAAATCCTTATGAAGGCCTTAAGAACTTCTAGATGATTCACACTGCCTATTCTTCTCAGACTTTTTCTGACTAAAGCCCATCCCTGTTCCTTCAGTTGCTTGTGCCAGGGCCGCGGTAACTCTCTTTCAAATTTATCCGCGACCCAGACAGGCATCGGCCCCGTAGTTTCTGCTGACATCTCTTTGAGCATTACGAACTAACACTAACTATTTTAACATTAGGTACTGAACATTACGCGTCATCGACTCGGGCCTGATCCTTATAGGACGACGAGCTACCCATTCCTCGCCGTCAGCAATCCCGCGCCTACGGTGGCTGGGATTGCTGACGGCGACTGATAGCGGCTGGGGGCGTGAGGGCGTCTCCTGCTTCGTTAGCATCCTGCTTCGGAAGGAGGAGACAGCTTCCCATGCCCTCTCGCTCCGTACCATAGCCTGGACTAGGGCGGGATGCGAGAGGTCACTACCGCCGGCCGATCGCTTCCACGAGGAAACGGTGGTGCTCCACCCATGCGGTGCAGACCTCCACCGTATGCTCTACCATGTCCTCCGGGTAATCCACACAATGGTGACACCCGGGCGTTTCCTGCCGCCTTATCCTGAACAGGAACCTCTCAATCCAGCCGTGTCCGGCGAGGACATGTGTCAGGCAGAAGGTGAGGACGCCGCCATGGTGCCTCTCAAGTTCAGAAAAGTCCCATGTTACCTGGGGTCGGTGCAACTCGTTTTCTTCTTCTATTATGTACTGTCAACTGTCACGCTATAAAAGGTTCTCTTTTCTTTTTTATCACTCCTTACACAATTCTTTGGCCTTTCTCTAAAACTTCCAGATGATTATTCCTGCCCTTGTGCCATCTTACTACATGTTTTCTTCTATTCCGTCCTGTCAACCATCACGCTAACAATGAATCTGTTTTCTTTCATATCACTCCTTACACAATTCTTTGGCCTTTATCTAAAACTTCCAGATGATTATTCCTGCCCTTGCGCCATCTTACTACATGTTTTCTTCTATTCCGTCCTTTCAACCATCACGCTAACAATGAATCTGTTTTCTTTCATATAACTCCTTACACAATTCTTTGGCCTTTCTCTAAAACGTCCAAATGATTATTCCTGCTATTGTCCCATCTTACTACATGTTTTCTTCTATTCCGTCCTTTCAACCATCACGCTAACAATGAATCTGTTTTCTTTCATATAACTCCTTACACAATTCTTTGGCCTTTCTCTAAAACGTCCAAATGATTATTCCTGCCATTGTCCCATCTTACTACATGTTTTCTTCTATTCCGTCCTGTAAACCATCACGGTATCAATGAATCTCTTTGCTTTCATATCACTTTCTATCTCTTTTCTCACACAATGCATCCCTCTTTTCTTTGGCCTTCCTCTAAAATGATAGATGGTTAACTTTCTGAAATTCTATTGGCACAATTCTCCCACATTTGTCCCAAGTTGAAGTTGTTTCTACGCCGGTGTTGTCAACAACCGACACACCAGCTGCAAACACAATGTGTATGTGTCCCGTGCCCGCGGCTACCTGTACCCACCTATACGGGACGTTTTGACAAAGGGCAACCAGAGAGCAACCGCAGTCCGCGCTTTCTATATATGATTTATATCGATTTAAATATTTGATGTCGAATAATGATTGGTTTTCGTTATGAGAATTTGAAATTAAGAATGTTTTTACCCGACTGCCGAAGGAGGGTAATGTGTTTTAAACTAGTTTAAAGCTAAAGTTTGACAGGTTTTCAAAATAAAGTGGATTTTAATACTCAAATTAAAATTCTTAATTCAGAAAGGAAATTATCAAGGGCACTTACCTAATTGGCTTGCCAAGCAACCCACTAAAGCAGGTTTAAAAAAACAAGGAAAGCTTTTGTCTGCAAAATCAATGCAAATTTATAAAAAAAAATATGTAATATTTCTCTCTTACTTTGTCGAAATTATGAAATCGAACCTGGGGCTTACGATTAGCACCTGCGCACTGAGCTATAAGAATAAGTATAGCACATCATTGTAAAACGTATAAAGAAAAAGTTTTCAAAGTTCGATAAAGCTTAAACAAAAATTAGTATCTCTGCTGTAGTATTAGTAAGTACTTAATTAAGTTGTTTTTTAACGTAAATTAGCAAAATAATGCTAAACCCACAAAAAATCATAATAATTAATTCATACAACTTTAAAAGTAGATAGTTCTATTCTAAGCAGAGCTAGAGCATTCGTTTTTGTTCATTTAAATTCGAATTTTAAAAGGGTTATTTCCAAATAAAATTTATGGAAACAACTTCACGTAACGGTTTCCGTTTCGTACAAAAGTCAAAACTACGAGGGTTACTTATTATGCGGCAATAGAAATGTTGGTGCGGTCCGTTCCCTCCATGCCGCCGCGCATTCATGGCATTCATCGTACGCGGCAGTAGCGGCCGCGCCACCGCGGGGGGATCGCGTGCTTGCCTCGACGTCTGCCATGCTGTGCCGCACGCACACTGCTCTATTTACTACGATCATAACCCTCCTGATCCAAGTGTTTCCGTGTACTACACGCGTAGACAACAGCTGAACATGACCGTGCGCGACTTACGAACTCAACTTTCATTCATCAAAACTCTATTCTGACAAGTGACGAAAATGATATGGACACAGTGTCGTTTAAAATGATAATTAACGCGATATTCTTTTGTTTAGTGATGGGCGCGGCGCTTACGGAAGCGCCTGACGATGCAGATGTTTGTTTCCGTGTGTCCGGTGATACTGGTGTGGTGGAGTGCAATGTACGGACACTGTCGTCGGACAGGGACGTCGCCGGTTCGATGCACTCGGATGGCGCGGAGCGGCTCGCGATCCGCTGCAGCCCGGTGCTCCTGGAGAGCTCCCTGCGAGACCACCACTTCGGAAGAATGCAAGGTTTGGCAGAGATAACCATAGATAACTGCAAAATACTACGACTGCCTGGCAATGTGTTCGAGGGGTTACGAGGGCTGAAGACATTGAAGATTCGCTCTATGAACAACGAGTGGAGCAACAACAAAGAGTTGGAACTATCACTTGGAGCTTTCAACGGTCTGAGAGAGCTGCACACGTTGGACTTAGGTCACAACAACATAAGAAAGATACCTTCGGACCTGTTTTGCGCGCTGGAAAATATAATTTCACTTAATTTAACCCACAACAAAATCAAGTTTGTCGATGAATTGGGTTTCGGTCATAAATGCGGGTCCACATTGCAGACTATAGATTTAAGTAATAACGACATCATGTCGCTGCCAGCTGACTCCGAAATTTTACATTTGCGCCGATTGACACAGTTGTTCCTTCAGAATAATAAAATTAACGAGCTTCCAGGCGAAGTTTTTAGTGACTTACTGTCGTTGAAAGTTGTAAACCTTTCGGATAACGCTATTAGTTATTTACCAGACGGTTTATTTTATAATACTAGAGAAATTCGAGAAATTTATATACAAAATAATGAACTGGAAACTTTGCCTAAGAGAATATTCAATCGGTTGGAACAATTGCTCGTTTTAGATCTTTCGGCGAATAAATTGAGGAGCGACCACATAGAAGATGAAACGTTCGGTGGTCTAATAAGATTAATCGTGCTCGACCTGTCCCATAACACGGTGGCCCGGGTCACACGCAACATGTTCAAAGACTTGTTCTTTTTACAAATTTTGAATCTGTACAACAACTCCATAGCGTTCATAGAGGATAACGCATTTTCACCGCTTTTTAATCTACACACTTTGAACTTAGGACAGAATAAGTTACAAGCTATCGAAGACCATATATTTAATGGGTTATTTATATTAAATAAACTAAATTTAAATAATAACATGCTCTCTTATATCAGTGAGAATGCATTTGGAAATTGTTCAGATTTGAAAGAATTAGATTTAAGCTCTAATAAGATTGCGAAAGTCCCTGATGCAATAATGCAATTACCGTTCTTGAAATCGCTAGACTTAGGTGAAAATGCATTAACAGAAATAGCAAACAGTTCATTCCAGAACCTATCGCAACTGACCGGGTTACGTTTAATCGACAATCAAATTGGAAATCTTACCGCGGGAATGTTCTGGGGCTTGCCAAGCCTGCAAGTACTCAATTTGGCTAAAAATAAAATACAGTCAATCGAGACCGAAACCTTTCAAAAGAATACCCAATTGGAAGCCGTGCGTTTGGACGGTAACTTCATTTCTGACATTAACGGAGTGTTTGTGGCGCTCACTAAACTGTTATGGCTTAATTTATCCGAGAACCATTTGGTATGGTTTGATTACGCTTTCATTCCGGGAAGCTTGAAATGGCTGGACATCCACGCGAATTTCATCGAGATTCTCGGTAATTACTATAAAATTCAGAACGAGCTTCACGTCAAAACGTTAGACGCTAGTCATAATCGTTTAGTGACCTTGTCACCGATGTCTATCCCGAACAGCGTCGAGCTTTTATTTATCAACAACAATTTCATTACAAGTATAGAGACGGATACATTCCTTGAGAAGAGAAACTTAACTCGAGTTGATATGTATGCCAATGAGATTGAAAGTTTGGACATAAATAGTTTACGTGTTTCGAGAGTGGCAGATGAACGAATGCTGCCCGAGTTTTATATTAGCGGCAATCCCTTTCGATGCGATTGCACAATGAAATGGCTTTTACTCATCAATTCCATTACGTCTCGCGAATACCCGCGCGTGATGGACTTGGAGAATGTAATCTGCAAGGAATCCTACGTACGCGGCATGAAATATCTCCCGGTCAGTGCTCTCCATATCAAAGACTTTTTGTGCAAATACGATAGTTACTGCCCTGATGGCTGTCATTGTTGCGATTTCAATAACTGTAACTGCAAGACACTGTGCCCAATTAATTGTTCGTGTTATCACGATTCGTCGAAAAGTACTAGCGTTGTTGATTGTTCTGTTAAACAATTGAAAGCAATACCTCAGAATTTTCCTGTAGATGCAACTCATATATACTTAGATGGTAATATTTATAGTGAACTTAACGAATCTGTTTTCGATTCTATGCGTAAGGCCGTGGTTGTATATCTTAATGCAAGTAATATTATAAGCGTACATAACAATACATTCAACCATCTAAGAGATCTAAGAATCCTACATTTGGACAACAACAAACTGAAACAATTACTAGGTCTCGAGTTTTCAAAGCTAAGCAACTTAAAAGAATTGTATCTTCAAAGTAATTTAATTGAGTACATTTCTAATGAAACTTTTTCCCTTTTGGGAGCTCTAGAAGTTTTGCGCCTGGATGGAAACAGACTCGTGAATTACGGTCTGTGGCATTTAGACAATAACAAGAAGTTACAAACATTGTACATTGGCAGTAACAACTGGTCCTGTGATTGTAAATATTTGCAAGGTTTTTTAACTTATGTGTCACAGAACGTTGAGAAAACTATCGACATTACCAATCTGTGGTGTGTGAATGAGAACATGAACCCGGCAAAGAAGCCATTGAATTTAAATGTGACGGTTTGCAGTGAAATAAGCGATAGCTCGATGATAAGCGCGTTCTTCGTCTCTCACAATTTGCCATTATTGGCCTCGGCTTTGACTGGGTTCATGCTTATTTTATTAATATTAGCTTTAGTATTCACATTTAGATACGCTTGTAGGATGTGGTTGTATTCGAATTGCGGAATTAAGCTCTCCCCTCTAGCGGGCGCTTTTAAGGACGCTGATAAGCTTTACGACGCATATATTTGTTATAGCCCTAAAGACGAGGAGTTTGTTGTGGAATCGCTCGCTCGTGAATTAGAGACCGGTTATCCGTCGTACCATCTCTGCCTACACTACCGAGACGTTCCGCAGTTCGAAGCGACTTACGCTCAGTTCCCCGACTTGGTGGTCGAGGCCACCGAGGCGTCGAGGCGTATCATAGTAGTTTTAACAAAGAATTTTATCTTAACCGAGTGGTCACAGATAGAGTTCCGACAAGCTTTACAGAAAGCGCTACAAAAGAATCCACATAAATTAATAATAGTGAGTGTAGGGCTCATCCCACGAGATCCGGAGTTGAAGTCATATTTCAAAACGGGTTTGGAGATAACGTGGAAAGAGAAACGGTTTTGGGAGAGGTTACGTTATGCCATGCCGTCATCTAAGCGACACGGACAGAAATTAAAAAGACTAAATTATGGAAGAAATTCTAATACTTATACCATGGATGCGTCTGTATTGAACAGTACGTGCCAGACGCTTTGCGGCAAGTCTGCCAACTCAGCGGAACGCTCGCCGTGCGACCGGCCGCTGTCCGAGCATATCTACTCCACCATAGACTCGGATTACTCCTCCACTGACTTCCAAGGTCGGCACCACCAGCCGCAGTCCGTGGTGTTCCAGCACACTGTTCAAACGTACCTGGTATGAAGGACCTCACTAAACATTAACCCAAACGATCTCTTAAATATTGATCTGTAGGCCTTAGTCTTAGCCTTAGGCGAACGCTAAAGAAATTGTTTTGTTATAGACGAAAATCGTCCCAAGTTGTAAATATTTATAGAACTTTATAATCTACGAGTATCTTTAATAGCATATGTGTAACTTTTGTACAATAACGATACCAAATTTTCGCATTTGAAAAGGTTTGCTTCTTCGTATTTATTACTTTTTTAAATGAAAAAATGTTTTGAGTATTATTCGGAAAGACTGTAAATTATTGTGTAGTTGTAATTCAATTGGCTGATGTTTGTATAGATATGTAATTAAAGAAGTTTATAAACGAACTTGATGATTTTAATGCTGCCCTTAACTTTATTAATGTTGCCATTATATGAAGATGTAGTAATATTGCGAGGGTACTGCCATTAAAAATACATGTTTTATTCTGTTTCCAATTCAGTTTTTACGAGCGGAGCCAGAAATGGAGCAGCTGGTCCATGTAAACAGAATAAAAATGAGAGGCAAACATGGCCGACATCTATGCCTTCAATAGGCAGCTATATAATAAGCCCCACTTGCTTGCATTCGCTTTGAAATGCTCATTTCCATTAAAAGTTTTTTCTCAATTTTCTCTGTCGGTGTGTGAGGTGAGCACGGGATATTACCGGCGGCGACTGTACCTAACGATTAAGCACAAAACGACACTGCTAAAAAAGAAAGTAGTTTTACTTAATCACGACCTTTTAAACATTAAAACGATGATGACTTTTGAAACTATTATTATTATAGCTCGCATTATCACTTTATTCTTTAAATTAACCTGAATACCATTGTGTTAAAGCTTTTCGTTTCGTGCCCGTCATAAATATGAACAATGGAAAATCTGTAGGCGACACGACGTGCTAACAATTTGTCTCAATTTGAATACTTGTCATTTTGGGTCTTTAGAGGTCGTCCCTCCGTATCGATTCCTAAAATGTTTGTTGTCCCAGATTGCACGCTATAAAAGTAACAGTTTATAACAAAAACACACAGCAAAAACACATCAACCACAAAAAAGGCAGTCGATAAATAAACTTTGGAAACATGTTGAACAGGAAAACCGCGTCATAAAATGTGCGTAATCTGGTGGTCAATAAATAACAGCACATCTCGATGAGACAGTGACAACAAAAAACTATATCGATTTTATACTTTTTGCAGCCACCAACGCGGCAACGGTTCGTGGCGTTTGTATACAGTTACATAACAATTTTATAAGTATACGAAGCGTCGTGAGCAGAGTACAAAAGTGTAGGATGACGCAGGTTACATGATTGAATTTGGCTCACTTCGCCAGTTACAATGAGACAATAAGACTTGTCTGTACTCAGATAATAGATTTATTTTTTTATTTGGGGATCTCGAACACCCAAATGTGTTTATAACAATGTTATTTGCGGTAGAGGCGCTTAAATATATGGCGCATGGAATGTACAGGGAGGGCTGTAACGAGTTTTTAACCATTAATTAACGTTAATCAGGATGGGCGTTAACTTAATGACTAGAATATGAGGTCAAAGAGCTTCCGAGCTTTTTATAACGATGTCTGTGGGGCAGAATGTTTGTCATCCGTTGCAGTTTAGAAGTGAATTCAACGTAAGGAGAATTTATTGCCTTCTTCAAGGTGGCAAAGGAGGTCGCAATTTCCACGGGTGGGGCAAGATGCCACGTCTAAAAATAAGTGATTTGTTAGGATTTCAAAACTTTCTCCCTTTGATATTATCTTCAGATCGAATGATTGGAGTTGGAATTGGGTCTACATGAATTTAGAAGTAACATAAATTTGATATTGTCAGAGACCGGCAAAAAAGTTAGGCAAAAAATTAACAGGTTTTACTATGGAGCAGCACTTTTTGACCTAGACGCTACCATAACATTTTATTAATTGTTTAAGCAAAAGGTTAAGTATTCGTTACAACAACAAACAAAAGAGAAGTAGGTAATGTTTAAAGGTTACGAGTTCAACACCTTTATATACACCAGGGCTCGGCAACCTTTTGAGTCGGAAGAGTAAAAAATTACAATTTACAAAATTTCAAAGTTTTTAAAGAGCCACAATTTTTTTCTAGCCAGCAAAAAAGTACTTGCATAAATAAAGATTTTTTGATAAAAAAGCTAATCTATTTATTTATAAGAAAAATATCTATTTATTGATATTTAAGTAGTGTTTTTTCACAACAAATTAGATATTATAATATGGTATTATTAGATAATCGCTTATTATTTAAGTAAAACTTTAACATTTACAATTGAGCAAACAAATTCAAAGGGAACGATAGCTTTCCATGGTTATTCAAGTAGAAAATCTTAATGTTTTAAATTTTAGTTTTTTTTTGTTTTTGTAAACAATATAACTTGTATTTAAATTGAATATTTATCATACAATTGAGCAAACTAATTCAATGGGAGCGTTGGCTTTGCATGGTTTTATAAAGTTTGGATACATTAGGCCGATAACTTGTTGTTTTAAGTTTCAAACACGACTCAAAATATTTTCATTTGTTAGTTGGCTTCTGCCGACGCGTGTCACGGGGTGCGGTGAAAATTTAGAGACAAGTGGCTGAGAGATAGAAATGGGGCCTAATCCTCGTTCATCGATTGAGAACGATTTATAAATGTTTTTTTTATTAATAATATAGAGTTAACAATATTTGCGTATGGAACTAAAGAGAGAGAGCTTCACATCCAAAGAGCCGCATGTGGCTCGCGAGCCGTAGGTTGCCGACCTCTGGATACACCTACAAATATAACTGTCAATATTCTTCAATAGACCTCACAAAGCCAAAGAGATAATCCTATCTAAATTTGCATTAAATAATATATTTCCCTTTTTGCCTTATCAAATAAGATTATTTAGGAATGAAGAAGAGTATTTCTAAATTATTTTACTATGTAAATAGTATAGAGAGAACTCTGATACTTAATCCGAATCAATGTAGGAACAGTTGAGAAGGCTCAAACGTGTGGGTTGATTTCAATTCTAAGATTCAAGTATTTTCCTTGTCTTTGAGTAGGCCAAATAAGATTTGTAGGTGGGTGCTAATCTTCGTGGGTGTATGTGAACGGATCAAGGTAACACCATACTCACTTGCTTCTCTTGCTTTTTTTGTTGAAGACTGTTAAATTCGATATGCATTGCACAAGAGATGGATAGTGATCGATGGATGGATATGGCGGTGAATGACAACGAACATGAAGAAACTATGGCAGGGTTATATTTAGCATTGTGTGATGTGTGGTTACAGGCTTAAATTAGAATTATTGAAGATAGAGACGGAGTAAGAGTTAGATTGCTAGGTTCAATCTACTCTATTCTACATTTATACTTCTATATCTATCTATTAGTATTATAATATTATTATAAAGAGGAAAGATTTGTATTTTTATATGTAACAAATAAACTTATAACTACTGGACCGATCACAAAAAATCTTTCACCGTTGGGAAGCTACACTATCTCCGGGTGACATAGCAGGGGCGTAGCTACCGCCGTATCTGCCGTATCAATTATACGGAGCCCTCGGGCCACGGGGGCGCCCGACGTGCGTAAGTAAAATTAATAAAAACATCCCAAATATATTTTTTTTGGCTCTCTTTCCTGTCACTATTGTCCATATTGGCAGAAACTTTAGAAAAACTAAAGTCATCGTCAGCTATAAATGATTTAATTAATCAGTTTGCCGAAAAAGGCAAGGGGAGTGTATATTTAATTTGTATTGTGTGTAAAAATTTTGGAAAATGTGACAGATAGATAATTATGATAAATACATATTTCTTTTAATTTTATGCAAGCATTTTTTTTATTTTGTGAGAAACCTTTACCCTTCATAAGGGCCCCCAAAAAAAAATATACGGGGCCCCGCCAAGGTACGCTACGCCACTGTGACATAGGCTACTTTTTATCCCTGTATTCTCACGGGAACGGGAACTAAGCGGGTGAAACCGCGAGGCAGCCGCTAATCTATACTAATATTATAAAGAGGTAAAGTTTGTGAGTTTGTGAGTTTGTGACGTTGTAAGGGGTAATCTCGGGATTTTGAAAATTCTTGCACCGGTAGAAAGCTACATTATTCCTGAGTGTCATAGGCTAAAAAATATTTTCAAAAAAAATAGAGATCCTTATGAAAATTGCAATAATGTAACCCAAGGTAGCAAAATGTCGTCTGTAAAATACATTATTTGGCGTGCGCTGAGAAAACTATTGATGATAGATACAAATTAGTAGGTAGGGTAGGTAGGATAGGCAGGTTAGGCAGGGTAGGCAGAGTAGGCATGGTAGGCAGAGTAGGCAGGGTAGGCAGAGTAGGCAGGGTAGGCAGGGTAAGCAGAGTAGACAGGGTAAGCAGAGTAGGCAGGTTAGGCAGGGTAGGCAGGGTAGGCATGGTAAGCAGAGTAGGCAGGGTAGGCAGGGTAGGCAGGGTAGGCAGGGTAGGCAGGGTAGGCAGGGTAGGCAGGGTAGGCAGGATAGGCAGGATACATAGGTTAGACAGGGCAGGCAGGGTAAGCAGAGTAGGCAGGGTAGGCAGTGTAGGCGAGGTAGGCAGGGTAGGCAGGAAAGGCAGGGTAGGCATGGTAGGCCGGGTAGGCAGGGTAGGCAGGATAGGCAGGGTAGGCAGGAAAGGCAGGGTAGGCAGGGTAGGCCGGGTGATAGATACAAATTAGTAGGTAGGGTAGGCAGGATAGGCAGGTTAGGCAGGGTAGGCAGAGTAGGCAGGGTAAGCAGAGTAGGCAGGGTAAGCAGAGTAGGCAGGTTAGGCAGGGTAGGCAGGGTAGGCATGGTAAGCAGAGTAGGCAGGGTAGGCAGGGTAGGCAGGATAGGCAGTATAGACAGGTTAGGCAGGGCAGGCAGGGTAAGCAGAGTAGGCAGGGTAGGCAGGGTAGGCGAGATAGGCAGGTTAGGCAGGAAAGGCAGGGTAGGCAGGGTAGGCCGGGTAGGCAGGGTAGGCAGGATAGGCAGGGCAGGCAGGAAAGGCAGAGTAGGCAGGGTAGGCAGGGTAGGCCGGGTAGGCAGGGGAGGCCCCTGCCTACCCTGTAGCTGTACCCTGTACCCTGCCTAAGCAGAGTAGGCAGGGTAGGCAAGATAGGCAAGATAGGCAGGGTAGGCAGGAAAGGCAGGAAAGGCAGGGTAGGCAGGGTAGGCAGGATACGAAGGATAGGCAGGGTAGGCAGGGTAGGCAGGATAGGTAGGGTAGGCAGGGTAGGCAGAGTAGGCAGGGTAAGCAGAGTAGGCAGGTTAGGCAGGGTAGGCAGGGTAGGCAGGGTAGGCATGGTAAGCAGAGTAGGCAGGGTAGGCAGGGTAGGCAGGATAGGCAGTATAGACAGGTTAGGCAGGGCAGGCAGGGTAAGCAGAGTAGGCAGGGTAGGCAGGGTAGGCGAGATAGGCAGGTTAGGCAGGAAAGGCAGGGTAGGCAGGGTAGGCCGGGTAGGCAGGGTAGGCAGGATAGGCAGGGCAGGCAGGAAAGGCAGAGTAGGCAGGGTAGGCAGGGTAGGCCGGGTAGGCAGGGGAGGCCCCTGCCTACCCTGTAGCTGTACCCTGTACCCTGCCTAAGCAGAGTAGGCAGGGTAGGCAAGATAGGCAAGATAGGCAGGGTAGGCAGGAAAGGCAGGAAAGGCAGGGTAGGCAGGGTAGGCAGGATACGAAGGATAGGCAGGGTAGGTAGGGTAGGCAGGATAGGTAGGGTAGGCAGGGTAAGCAGGGTAGGCAGGGAAGGCAGGGTAGGCAGGGCAGGCAGGGTAGCCAGGGTAGCCAGGGTAGGCAGGGAAGGGGCAGGGCAGGCAGGATAGGCAGGATAGGCAGGGTAGGCAGGAAAGGCAGGGTAGGCAGGAAAGTCAGGGTAGGCAGGGTAGCCAGGGTAGGGGCAGGGTAGGCAGGGTAGGTAGGGTAGGCAGGGTAGGCTGGGTAGGCAGGGTAGCCAGGGTAGGCAGGATAGATAGGGTAGGCAGGGCAGGCAGGGTAGCCAGGGTAGGCAGGGAAGGCAGGGTAGGGGCAGGGCAGGCAGGGTAGGCAGGGTAGGCATGGTAGGCAGGATAGGCAAGGTAGGCAGGGTAGGCAGGGTAGCCAGGGTAGGTAGGCAGTTGGTGGGAGCGAAGCCCCGAGGGTCAGCTAGTATGTGAATAAGGCAATTATGAGGGCTATTTAAAAATACTTATTTTGATGACGAATGACAAAAAATTTAGAATTTTCTTGTAACATCAAAATGGCTAAAGAACCTTTCCTAAACATTAAATGTTGAGACATTTATTTTACCTCAAAAACATATCAATCCCGATTTTATCAATATTTCCACTGATTGGTTTCATTCATCTTTCCTTTACCTACGCCAACAGGGACATACGAAAGTTGTGTACCTATGTACTTGTACCCATCTATTCTGCCGACCGTACGAAAATAGAATTTGATTATTCCGTTCGCTTACTGGGCCGTGATGCCTCGTTCAGTCGCGATCTATTGTTTCACCCAAAGGTTGGGAAGTGATTGTACTAAAAGCGTTTGTTTACTTTACTACTGGTTTTTGTGAATCAAGGTTTAGGTTGGGCGCTTTTATAGACAAATTGCTATTGTCAATATTGTTGTTTGGAATTAAGGAAATCTTAGGATTGTTTTTGGCTGTTGCGTAGCGGGAAACCTTTTTTGTTCATTTTGTTTTACTAAGGTGGGATTTTATTTAGGTGTCTATGGTTATCCGAAGGAGTATCAGGTGATTGGCAAACAATTTGTAGGTGGTAGTTTGCTGTTGCATAGCGAAAATACAATTTTTGTTCTATCGGTTTGGGTAAGTTGATATTCTATGTAGGTGCCTATGGTCATTCAAAGGTATCATTCATTCATGCATTCATTAATCAAACAATTGACATTGATTTCGAATTCCACAAAATAATTACATTTCAAATCATAACAGAAGCACTAATCAAATACAAAGCAATCAGAAACAGTAACAAATAAAAAAAAATACTATGCATAAATAAAAAACCGTTTACATGTCAAACCTTAAAAAGCACAAAAACAACTATGTCTATTCCAATTAAAATAAATCAACTAAGAATATGTCAATTAAATTACTGTTTACATGTCCAACCATAAAAAAGCTCAAAACCTAAATTTAATCCAACGAGAATTAGATGCCAAATTGATACAAATTATATGTCAACTGAAATACCATAATATCCATACATAATAATCAAATGTAAACTACAAGTTTATTAAAATTAAGCACACATTATAGTACATTACTGCAGCGGCCAGCAAAAGAGGCATTGACGGACGAACGTGTAAATGTGGGCCGAGGCGAAGCCGAGGCACACTTACTTTTACACGAGGTACAATTACTTTTCAAAATCAATGACGAACAACAATAATTATTCCCGCGTTAGGCTTAGCACGTACTGCGATTTTTATTAGCGCAATTTTTTTTCCGCCCATTCTGCGGAAATAATACTAACACTAAAATAATACTACAAAAATTCGCGCAAATTCAATAAACAGCTTTCTATTTGCAAGCCAGTTCGAAATTTAAATAAAACCTTTGATAAGTTACCTCCTTGGTGGCCATGTTTCGGAGTAAAAGATAGTTCCATTTTTAAATTACACGACAGATCTGAATTTACTATGTAATTTATTTGGCCGCTACAATGATATGATATGGATTTTCATACAACTTTTGCCGGCCGCTGCTCGCATGTATTTGGCCTGTACTCTGTCGATTTATCTTGAAGAAGGTTGTCAAAATAATGCTCAAATTTCCAAGCATGTTTGAGAAAAATAATTAAAATGTCAATACCATATCAAATATATCGCACACATATCATCTGGAATCATTCAACGTCAAATCGGATACAGAATATAACATTTTTGTATTAGGAAGCAGTTTTGCCTTAAATAATTTAAAATCAAGTTAAGTTGTTAGAGTATCAAGTGATTAGTATTTTTTTTTGTTACGTAATTACTAGCAGGTATCTACACTACCTACCATTTAATCCAGCAAAGCTGCTTTGTGTTAGAAAAAGGTAAGGTGATTGTACTCCGGAAAAGCATCTATTTATGGTACCTGCAAAAGCAAATCCGCTTTTGTTGCAGCTGCACCGATTTGAAGAAGCATGCACCGACTTATTAGATTCTGATCCATTTGTGTCATTGACTAAACACGAACTGGGTATAAGACTCATGCAGACAGGCCAGACAGACCGACCTGAGGGCCTACTGCGAGATTTTTTACCAGACTGTCGAAGGAGGGTAATGTGTTTATCAGTCTATGTACGTATGTTTGTTCCTATGCGGCGTTCTAAGGACCAAACGCGTTGGCCGCATTTGGTGATTCTTACGTCAATCGATTCGCTTAACCTTGCGAGTTTTACTGGCTACATTAAAATTGAAAAATGGCGGCAATTGAGCGCCTTATTGTGGGGGGCCCAATTTTTTGTTTCTTCCAAGCCCATTGTGTGGGGTATCAAAATAAAGGGTTTTAAGAGGTGATTTCTAAAACATATAACATTTATATGTTTTAGTGTAGGTATATAATCCGAAAAATAACGTTAAGTAAAAAGTCATAAATAAAAAACAGTTAATTCAAAAAATCAATAAACCCGACTGTTTAAAAAGCGAATATGTATCCTCCGACTGCACATCATGATTTTCTTCTTGTTTACGTTTTTTTAGTTAGTTTTTAGGGTTCCGTACCCAAAGGGTAAAAACGGGACCCTATTACTGAGACTACGCGGTCCGTCTGTCTGTCTGTCTGTCACCAGGCTGTATCTCGTGAACCGTGATAGCTAGACAGTTGAAATTTTCACAGATGATATATTTCTGTTGCCGCTATAGCAACAAATACTAAAACTAGAATAAAATAAATATTCAACAAATGTGTTTTTATTGCCGATTTTTGTGATAATGGTACGGAGCCCTTGGTTCACGGGTCCGACTCGCACTTGGCCGGTTTTTTAAGCTGTCTGGTTTTTTCGTACTTGTTTTATCATCATCATTTCAGCCGAACTTGGTACACTTTCGCATGCCAAATCATATAGTCAATTAAAAAACTTGCGACAACACATTTTCATATAGCGCTTGTGACTAAACATGACATGCGTATTACTCATTATAAAAAAATACTCTGACAGAGTGTATTTCAAAGCGTGTCACTGAAACAAATTGGCCGATTTTATCTGAACATGACCTAATTTGTGTTGAACATAAATATGTCAATCTAAAACTACCCACAGCTTTATAATTTGATAGAGCTTGATATAATTCGACACGTATCAGGCCTGGGAGATCACTAATCATTGTGTTGTTGTTGTTTGGTGATAATGTATTATCTACTTCCATTAGTAGTTGCTAATTAGGTTAAAACCTTGGCTATTGATTGATACTCTGGTATCACTTTGATGGTCTGTTCAATCAATATGCCTAGCATTTGTCCGACTATGTTGGCCTAATGCTATGTTTGCCTTCCAGTCTAACCGGATTCATATACATTTTGATTTTGTGGGTATATATTTTGTGTGTGGTGTATATATTTTGATTTTGTGGATAGGTAGTCGCCCCGTGCAAAATACAGCTGAGTGAGTAGCAGTATTTTACACGGGGCAACCTCTGCAAAATCAATATATATATATATATACTAAACGATTACGGTACTATTGAATTGTAAGCAAAAAAATAAATAAAAATGAAGCTAGTTGCGTATTCGCAAACATCAGTAGGTCTCTATGGAGAAGAATATGCAACTCCACGGACACTGTTTTCCATCAATAAGTTTTAATGAAAAGTATTTGGTTACATCATTCTTGTTGGAAAATTACATATATGTGAGAACGAACTAAAGGAAGTGCACGTAAAAACGTCTAGAGTAAAATAAACAACCTCAAAATAAGATAATTAATTAAAATCAGGCTGAGGCAACCAATTTATGACCCGTCCCAACTGATGGCGCTTGTTCACGAACATGACGCATGGATTGGCACCACTCAGCTCCACCATCATAAAGGGAACCGAATGATCCAACGCGTGCCACTTTCAGAGAGACATTTGAGAGAGAGATGCATACTCTTAACTGCCAGGGCACATTCACAACCCAGTAACTGGATAATACGATATCCTTAAGTAAGATTGGTGTCAGATGCAATTTTCATACTAGTCCAGTGCTAGTTTTACAGAGGCCGAGGAGCTCGTGGATAAGTAAATAACCGCTGCACGAATCGATTTTCAAGGTGTTAGGTACACTATAAGTCAACTCAAGAAAATAAGCTTTGTTAAACAAAGAAAATAAACTTGAAATTTTTATCTTACCGACTTTCCAACTGGCAATTTTATTGTTTAAGTATGAACTAATGTATTATCTACTTCCATTAGTAGTTGCTAATTAGGTTAAAACCTGGACTATTGGTTGATACTCTGGTACCACTTTGATGGTCTGTTCAATCAATATGCCTAGCATTTGCCCGACTATGTTGGCCTAATGCTATGTTTGCCTTCCAGTCTAACCGGATTCATATACATTTTGATTTTGCGGATATATATTTTGTGTGTGGTGTATATATTTCGATTTTGTGGATAGGTAGTCGCCCCGTGCAAAATACAGCTGAGTGAGTAGCAGTATTTTACACGGGGCAACCTCTGCAAAATCAATATATATATATATATACTAAACGATTACGGTACTATTGAATTGTAAGCAAAAAAATAAATAAAAATGAAGCTAGTTGCGTATTCGCAAACATCAGTAGGTCTCTATGGAGAAGAATATGCAACTCCACGGACACTGTTTTCCATCAATAAGTTTTAATGAAAAGTATTTGGTTACATCATTCTTGTTGGAAAATTACATATATGTGAGAACGAACTAAAGGAAGTGCACGTAAAAACGTCTAGAGTAAAATAAACAACCTCAAAATAAGATAATTAATTAAAATCAGGCTGAGGCAACCAATTTATGACCCGTCCCAACTGATGGCGCCTGTTCACGAACATGACGCATGGATTGGCACCACTCAGCTCCACCATCATAAAGGGAACCGAATGATCCAACGCGTGCCACTTTCAGAGAGACATTTGAGAGAGAGATGCATACTCTTAACTGCCAGGGCACATTCACAACCCAGTAACTGGATAATACGATATCCTTAAGTAAGATTGGTGTCAGATGCAATTTTCATACTAGTCCAGTGCTAGTTTTACAGAGGCCGAGGAGCTCGTGGATAAGTAAATAACCGCTGCACGAATCGATTTTCAAGGTGTTAGGTACACTATAAGTCAACTCAAGAAAATAAGCTTTGTTAAACAAAGAAAATAAACTTGAAATTTTTATCTTACCGACTTTCCAACTGGCAATTTTATTGTTTAAGTATGAACTAATGTATTATCTCTTATAGATTATGCCAACATGATGGAAGAATAATGAGGTCTTTGTTTCAGTGTTATCATAATAATGTCGAAGGTCAATGGCACCATCGTCCATGTCGTCACACTGGTAACCTACATTTAATATGATCTTAAATGTAGATCATCAGTTGCATTTAATATATTTGAACCCATGATGTCATTCATCAGTCCAGTCTAGCCTTAATTGAGGATGGCTCCAAGCCAGTTATCAGATTCGGCTGAATTTCAGTAGTTAGAACATAAAGTGTTACAACAATTAGGATTGATGTATTCTAAACCTAGTCTGATTTTCTTAATGGAATTCTTTTTCATAAAGCTGATCTTGCGTTTTAGTTCGTATGATTTAATGGCAAATGTCTGGTACCGACCCATCAAGCTAATTTAAAAACCACAGAGTACGGACCACAGATAGTGTATCTACTCGCCGCACTGGCAGCGTATAGTGACACCATTACTAAAAAAAAAACGTGTTTATACTCGTGTACTCGTAATGTACAGTGCGTCCATTTCAACTTCACACGCGTGATAGTTTCAATATTGAAATTAAGGCGTCAAACAGACGAGCAGTACTTTGCTGTCGACAAAGAGAACTTCAACTGTCGACAGAGTGAAATTCAACTGTCGACAGAGGCACCTGCCGCTGTCAACAAAAGCACCTGCTGTACTCTGCCGAGAGAGTCGAAAAAATAAACCATTCGAAAATTCGAACTTCGAATGTGCGCATTTTTTATCGTAATAGAAATGTGTGCATTACATTGTTGAGATTGAGTTCAATATACTGTGTACATTATTAGAAATTTTCTTCAACTCTGCGTCAAATATGCTTTAAACCCTAAAGGGCCCCCGAGACTGTCTGTCTATAGAAAATTTGAATTTTGTATCTTTTGATCAGTTGCTAAACACCATCGAGATTTTTATTATAAAGCTTATAAGCGCCCCCGAGACGGTCAAACGGTTTGATTCAAACACGTAGATTTTTGGTTTGACTTAAACCATTTTTGCTTGACAAACCTTTTAAACTAGCTATGTAAACGATCGAAATGGTTTGAAATCTACGTGTGTTAATCAAACCGCTTGATCGTCTCGGGGGCACTATTAATAAAAATCTCGATGGAGTTTAGCAACTGATCAAAAGAACCAAAATTCAAATTTTCTATAGAAAATTCTAAAAAGGATCGATATTTTTTTTTATAAATTAGACCGCAGTTCAATTTGCACTGACTTTTTTAGATCTACTTCAAATACTGGCTGTAGCTGTAAAAGGATGTTCGAATGACTGAAATAACGGTAAGTAATTAAACCTGACCCGATTGACTTGTTAGGCTAAGTCGTTAGTGCCCAAAAGTGATTATTTTAAGGCATCCTAGATACCTTTCTGAGATTTATGTTGATGTTTTGTCTATGAATAGAATATAAACGGCCTCTTTGATTACCGTAAAATTGAGGTTACGAAAATGAACGTTTTGAATTTCAGATTTTCTATTACGGAATTCTAAGAAGGAGCTAGGGTCCGCAAACAGTCTTCTATTATCTTTTCATATACGAAGGAATGTTAGCCAGCAAATAGACTAGGTACTTAATAAGTTAGTAAGTAAATTTATGTCACCGGATAATTGTAAAAATTGCTAGATTATGAATTTATAAATATCGATAAATAAATATCGATTAATCAATGCACCACCAGTCTACAATCTATCTGAATTGATGTAACCGTTAAATTGTAAACACGTCCCTCATTGGTCTGGTTGGTGCCAGAACATGGGCCATGCCATGCCATGCCAGGACTTCCGGCTGTTCCATGTTGATGGTTTTTTTTAGGTACTGGCCTAAAATCGATCTTGGCATGTGCTGCTTAATCTGTTGAGCAATACTTGCCAAGGTTGATTTTTGGATAGTTTAGTGTTTTAACTTGAGCGGTCAGGGTGGTGAAGCCGGCAGGTTAAGCCATAGTTACTAAGGTTGGGTTTTGGGTGGAACAGCTTTTTTATGTTTTACCTTGAGCGGCGTGGTGTTCCGTGATGATGTTGTCATCATCACGGAACGTCATGCCTGTTCCGGAATGACGATGACGAACATCGTCTGTTTTATGCCAAGTGTCTAAAATATATTATCAACATGGAACAACCGGCAGTCCTGGCATGGTTGTGAGCTGTGTAAGTACCGGCACCAACCCGACCAATGAGGAACGTGTTTACAATTTAACGGTTACATCGAAACAGTGAGATTGTAGAGTGGTGCACTGATTGGTCGTAATCACATCACATCATCAGCCTTTTAATGTTCCCACTGCTGGGAGTGTTGGGACACAGGCCTCCTTTCATAGAGGGAGTGGACTATAATCCACCACGCGGGCTCAGTGCGGATTGGTAGATGTCACATGTCTTTGAATTTTTGGTTCTAGGACATGCCGGTTTCCTCACGATGTTTTCCTTCACCGTTTTGAGAGCAGTGGTGATGAAATAAATTACACAAAGTAAAGCAACTGCTCGGGTTCGAACCCACGACCTAAAACTCGTAAGTCGGGACCGTAACCACTGGGCTACCACTGCTCTTAGTTCAAAAATTCTGTTCGAAATGTTCAGTTCACAATTTATCGATAGATTCTCGAGTTATTTCATAATCTAACAATTTACGTACCTATTTTAGTACCTATGGATATAGTTAGCTAGCTACATCTCTACATCACAGGTAAAACTCATCTCTAAAACTAATTTATCCCCACTCCATATTACCCATTCCTGAACCCTCTCCATAATATTTCCAATAAGTGCCTCTCTCGGATTCCTCTCAACCGTTTCCTTACAAGCGGCCTCCATCCCTTCAAGTACTTTACCTTCATCGCGACAATAACTATCGGAAAGACATTGTTGTTCAAAGGTTTTCTAATAACGTTACCTAAAAGTTTACCGTGGAGACTTCACAAGCGGTGGGATATAAAGCTTGGCGCATGGATGACGTACGGTACGAGTATCTACGGAACGAAATTGTCTATGTACCTTTTTAGTTCCTAGAAAAGAAAATTGGGAGGAAAAGTCAGGGATTTTCTCCATTGCAGCCTGAGAAACGAAACTGTCGGTACTTACATTTTTGGCAGGGATGTTATGGACATGAAATTTCAGATCTGGATACGGATATAAAAATAATTTTATACCAGTTTCGGATACGGTTACGGATATGGAGTTATTTCGGATTATCCGTTAGTTTCGAATAGTTTCAGTTACCGATATTAGATTTTTATGAAATAGTAAAAGTAATACACAAATAGGTAATAATTTAGCTTTATTTTTAGAAATCAAATTATTATCAGTAGGTATCCAATTATTTAGTTATCTTTCGGTATTTGCATTGCAAGTGTTGCGCGCGGTTAGTGAGTCGGCTCAGCCTGGCAGGAAACCTGTCATAATCTATCTGATTTAGACACCGCCCCTATCCGAAATTATGCGGAACTTTTATATCGCATTCGGTTACGGATACATTTTTATTTCGCGTATCCGATAGTTTCGGTTACGGTTACAGAGCTCCTTAATATCCCAAATGTTTAATTCCTACTAGCTTTTTTATGTCATTTTGTTCCCATTGCCCAAACCGCAGAAACCGTGCTCAATGTAGGTAGCGTATGACACTCTGCAATAGTGTATCTTTTTATCAATAAAATATTTTTTGTAATATAAGTCGGATAAATAAGTCCAGGAATTACATTTTAAGAGCATACAAATAACACACACAATATACTACATTACTTTATTAGTTTCGACAAGATAAAAGAATAGTAAGAAAATATATCAAAATCAATATTTGTTTATTAAATTAGGCCATTAAGCGGCACTTTCGAATGTAAAAAAAAAGAAATATGTAATAATAATTGATTCTACCGTCCATTCGGAAATTTAGCTTGTTTATTTATTTATTTAACAATTTTTGTACACACACATAATACAAGGACAAGAAGAAGGAAAAGAAAAAAGGTACAGAGGTGATGCTTATTTCTAATGAAATCTCTTCCAGCATACCTGCGAAAGGAATATGATAAAAAAGAGATGTAGACATTGTGTGTGGAGGGGAAAAATAAAGACATAAAACAATTCAGAGTTATGTAATTTACAATATAAAAAATAAAATATACTGACATACCTATACATACATATAAGAATACATATCATAACAATTAAATCTAAATAAATACTAATAAATATAAAAAGATAAATATATATATTTTATGCAACTATGACGGAATGGAAAGATAGTGTTCTTTCACTCTACTTTTGAAAACTGCAAGAGTTTGGCAGTCCCTAATGTCAGGCGGCAGCAAGTTCTACAAACGCACCGCGTGCACAGTAAAGGAGTAGGAGTAGAAGTCGGTTGTGTGGGAAGGGGTATCAAGGAGATTTTTAAGATGCGACCTGCAAGGTGCATCCGCAGGACGTAGGAGAAGCGTTCACGGAGGTAGGATGGCGTTTTAGGATTATGAAGGATGTTAAATAGCAGACACAAAATCCGAGAGTTCCTGCGAAGTCGAATTGGGAGCCACTTGAGTATCTTGCGAAAGCCAGAAACATGGTCATACATTTTAAGATTGAAAACAAATCGAATACATATATTTTGCAAACGCTCAAGTTTATTTAAAAGCTCCTCGGTGGCATCCAAATAACAGGCATCGGCATAGTCGATGATGGGCTGAATGAGAGTTTGAGCTAGGGAAATTTTGGTGTTCAAGGGCAAAAAGCTCTGGAGGCGTTTCAGCGAGTGAAACGTGTAGTGCACTTTGCGACTGACTTCAGCGACATGGGCAGTCCACGACAAATAGGAGTCCAAGATTACTTCCAGGTTTTTAGCAGTCCCCAAGTATTCGATCTGAACTCCATTCAACCAGAGTGGAGACAGCGACGCAACATCAAGCCTGTTCCGCATATGCCTGCCGCTGATAACCATGGCCTGAGACTTCTTAGGGTTGATTTGCAGCCCAAAAGACCGCGACCACTCCCCAATCAACTCCAGGTCACTGTTTACGGCGGCCACAGCGGCTTCCGCGTCTAGACTCAAAAAATGATGGTAAAGCTGCAGGTCTTCAGCGTAGAGATGGAAGTTACAAGAGATAACTCTAGAAACAGAGTTAATGAAAATAGAAAAGAGAAGAGGAGAGAGAACGCCACCCTGGGGCACACCCGCAGTAAGAGAGCACCAATCCGAGGAAGACTCGTTAAGGCGTACCCGCTGCGAGCGGCCCCTGAGATATGAGTTGAACCAATCAATAGTGGCAGAGGAGAAATTAAAAGATTTAAGGATCCCAAGAAGGATATCGAAGTCAACAGAGTTGAAGGCACTGCTGAAGTCAAGAAGCACAAGTAACGTGAGAGATTTGTGTGTCTTGTTATGGAGATCTTTAAAAAAAAATGTGTTTTACAAGTATTTGGTTACAATAATCTTGTTGGAAAATACATATATGTGAGAACGATGTAAAAAACCCACTTAAAAGTCAACGAACGACACATAGGTACAGTAAATGGTAGATTTACAGTTGGTAATACTCACACGTGTGATGTGCAGTTATATAGTACAAAAATAAATTGAGTTTATAGGTACAACACAAATATATTCATACAGTCTTCAGCAGGTCCAACAATACTTCAGAACGATTCTGCTTATCACTTGTTTTTGTGCCCTACTGGCTGTGGAGTGGGACTAGCGTTGGGCCAAGCATTTTTATCAGCGATGTAATCCCCCAACCTATAATATGCCTGCCTGCATCAAGGATTTTACCGTAGGTAGGTACTCGTAGTACCCAGAAAAACTTAAACACGATACAGTCACACCTTAGTAAATAGTCACCGACTTACTAAGTCATGAATGAAACCTAACTCAAGGCAGACATTAACTTAAACTCAAAGAAACTTTGTATAACATAGTATCATGTGTGAACGTATCAACGTACAAACTACAAAGACTGAATGAAAATGTTCAACGTACGAGTACCATCTGTTCTCCTTTGTTTAAAGTTGTAAACGTCAACCTAACGCAACAAGTTCACGTTATTTTTGTGTTCATTCACAAAAGCTTTCTCACTATTTTGAACTGAAACTACGTGACTTCGTAGAAATTTCACACAATAGGACTTCAGCAGGCGATAAATGGTTACTGAAAAATTGCTGGATCGATACTCAAGATTCAAACAATGCCTTGTCTACTTCTACTCTTACAATTTCAGAGAACTTACATAATCGTTTCACAAAACCAAGAACCTAATGACTTACAGAGTACCAAAGAAATATTTAGAAACAGGGCAGCATTCTGTCAGATTCTCCATCATACTCAGTTTACTTCATAGTTAGAGATACCTTGACACGATGATAACCAAAAATTACATAAATACACGGTTTCTTAGGATTTTCATAAAATACAACTTCAGGAAAAAAGTCTTCAGTAAATGGTTACTGAAATATCGATAAAACATAACTCAAGATTCAAACAATACTTTGTCTTCTTCTACTTCTACAATTTCAGAGAACTTCTATAATCGTTTCATAAAACAATCACCTAATGACTTAAAGAGTAACAAAGAAAGATTTATAAACGGGGCAGCATTCTATCAAATTCTCCGTCATACTATATACACAGTTTACTTCATAGATTATCGGGTTGTCTAATACATACAACCCGATAAAATACCTTGACACAATGATAACCAAACATTACATACATTCATGGTTTCTTAGGATTTTCATAAAATAGGTCAACAATCACTGGATCAGACTCAAGATTCAAACAATGCTTTGTCTTCTTCTAATCTTACAATTACAGAGAACTTACTTAATCGTTTCTAATTCTAATTAGTTTAAGAAATATTTAGGTTAGTAACAGGGCAGCATTCTATCAAAATTTCCGTCATACTGCGTTTAATTCATAGTTTATGGGGATATTTAATTTAACCCGATAAACTACCTTGACACAATGATAACCAAACATTACATAAACGGTTTTATTAGGATTTTGATAAAATACAACTTCAGGAAAACAGTCTTCAGTAAATGGTTACTGAAAAATCGATAAAACAAAACTCAAGACTCAAACAATGCTTTTTCTTCTTCTACTCTTACAATTTCAGAGAATTTACATAATCGTTTCACAAAACAAGAACCTAATGACTTATAGAGTAACAAAGAAATATTTAGAAACAGGGCAGCACTCTATCAATATCGCCGTAATAATTTACTTCTTAGTTTATCGTGTTGTCTAATACAACCCGATAAACTACTATGACGCGATGATAACTAAACATTACATACACGGTTTCTTAAGATTTTCATAAAATACATCTTGAGGATGTCTCCTGGAGATGTATTTTACGAAAGTCTATAAATAAACATATATAATATAAATGGGTACTGAAAAATCACTGGATCAAAACTCAAGATTCAAACAATGCTTTGTCTTCTTCTACTCGTACAATTTCAGAGAACTTACATAATTATTTCACAAAACAAGAACCTGACTTACAGAGTAACAAAGAAATATTTAGAAACAGGGCAGCATTCTGTCAAATTTCCCGTCATACTGAGTTTAATTCATAGTTTATGGGGATATTTAATTCAACCCGATAAACTACCTTGACACAATGATAACCAAACATTACATAAATGGTTTTATTAGGGTTTTGATAAAATACAACTTCAGGAGACAGTAATTGGTTACTGAAAAATCACTAGATCAAAACTCAAGATTCAAACAATGCCTTGTCTACTTCTACTCTTACAATTTCAGAGAACTTACATTATCGTTGCACAAAACAAGAACCTTATGACTTACAGAGTACCAAAGAAATATTTAGAAACAGGGCAGCATTCTGTCAGATTCTCCTTCATACACAGTTTACTTCATAATTTATCGGGTTGTCTAATACAACCCGATAATAATTGACACGACGATAACCAAACATTACATACACGGATTCTTAAGATTTTCACAAAATACACCATCAGGAGACAGTAAATGGTAACTGAAGAATTACTGGATCGATACTCAAGAATCAAACAATGCCTTGTCTCATTCTACTGTTACCTTTTCACAGAACATATATTATATTCGTTTCCCAAAACAAGCACCTACTGATTTCCTAAGTAACAAAGAAAATAAAGTCCACAATATTTTCAAGCAGGGCCACATTCTAATTCTCCTTCATACACAACAGCTTAACAAGACAACCTGATAAACTACCTTGACACAATAATCAAACATTATTTTAACACAATGTTTTCACTCAAAAACTTGACAATGAGCCGCGGGTTCGTCCATAATGTAGATGTAATTTAGGTGGCCTCAACATCCGGGCTGTTTAATTCAATATAAGTACATGTAAATAAAAAAAGAGTATTTATAGTAAATGGACCATAATGGATTGCCAGCGAACCGTGAATAGAATTGTATAATGTGGTAGGAAATCGTTGAGTTTGAGGACATGGGAAGTGCTGTGTCAACTGTGAGAATATTGCTGACGTGTGGTTGAGAGGTTGCTAAGTTAATGTTAGATCAATGACTTAGCAGGCAGGAAAATTCCACGAGAATTTTGTATCTGAAAAAGTTTTTCGCGCAATGTTATTTGTTTTTCAAAACCTGTTTGAATAAATACCTATATAAAGTACTAGCGGACGTACCTACGTTCACCCGCGTAGTTCCCGTTCCCGTGGGAATACAGGGATAAAAAGTAGCCTATGTCATCCGGGGATAGTGTACCTTCCCAACGGTGAAAGAATTTTTGAAATTGGTCCAGCAGTTTTCAAGTTTATTCGTGACATACAAAACTACTAATCTTTCCTCTTTATAATATTAGTATAGATGTATATATTAGATACTACAAGAAGAAAAATATTAGTTAGGAACTTACAAACTTTCGCCAACGACTTTGCCTACGTGAAGCCACCGGGCACTTGTATTCCCTAATCTAGGCTATGGTCTACCCGTGTTCTAAATTTCATTCAAATCTGTTTAGCCGTTTAGATTAGATTGACTATCAAACATACAGATTTTCACAATTTCAATATTAGTAGAACTGTTATAAGCGGTTGTGGTATGCCACTTAAACCATGATTAAGTAATATGCCGAAGAATGCGAAGATCTGCATGAAGAAAACCATTTAAGGTGGAAAAGGCTAGCTTTCAAACTTTGTAAGATACGTAGGTAAGCTTCAAGGTTTAGAAACTTGTATATAGGCGTGAAGCTTTCACATTTCTGCGACCTTCGACCCGGAGTACCCAGGCCCACCAAGATGTGAAATTCCGATAATACTGTCACCATTTCAATTCCGTTATTCCATACTAAAGCCTCGTCACAATGTCACGCCGTTGCCCTTAAGGGCTAGATAAATATATATGTACGTAAGTTCACTTTTATGAATATGCGCAATATTGTATATGCAGGAACGCATAGTAACCCTATCCACATTCACACAGGGACAGTCATCGTAACCGGAATTGGCATTGGGTTCTTAAACATATCACCGGATTATTGCAAACACCGTAACTAAAAAAAAAAAAAAATATTATAATTCAAATATTTTTTTTTAATTCATGTAATATTGTGAAATTTTTTTTCTCAATCAGGCACAGGTATATTTCAAACTATCGAATAATCTGTTCACAAATATATCGAACATTAATAATCTCGCAAGATTAATTACAATCTTACGGTGTCTGCAATAATCCGGTGACATCAATCAATTTCAAAGTGTTCGAATCCTATTCGAAAATGAGAAGCCCAGGAGAAGCCCTTTTAAAAATAAAAGCATTTCATGCCAGTACAAAGTTGAGGTTTGGACTTATTGCAAACTCAATCATTACAGTACCTGTCTATCTAGCGTATTTTTGTTTATAGATTATTAATATTTTATTGCACAGACTAATTGGACGTAGTTACGCAAAAAGGAGCCAACCCACAGTATGGTCGAAAATGAGCTGAGTATGCTAATCTACGACAGGTTTTTATTTTAATTTCGCAAAAACGATCCAACCTTCTTGGATCATTATAGATAAATTATACACACGGGTCCACACAATGATATTCAAATAAACAGATATGTTATGAGCGTGCGCATTGTGAAGACTCGAATAGGTTACAATTGTGACCTTTTAGTCTTTAGTTTATGTCACGCATGGCGAAGAGCGATAGGCTTTGTTGAAACAAAAACAAAATAAAAAAATGCCATCGTGTGTATTTGTAATTTATTTATTTACTGATTAAAATAAATATTTTTTAATATCAGATGAATGAAAAGTGTGTATGTGTGCTGCCGCTGCTGCGCGGAACACTTTTTCAATTGTTTTGTGAGTGTATAACATATCTGTTTATTTGAATATCATTAGGTCCACAATTTATACCAAAAAAAATCCAATCCACCTGGATTGCATTTAATAAAATACATTATAATGTTAAATAATGCACTTGTAAATTCACAAAAATGATCCAAGTTATTTCCTTCTTGCTCAATTGATTTTTGATGTGATTGGTATCTAATAAAATAACAAAAACGATCCAAAATACGTGAATCGTTTTTGATGTATCTAAAGTTAATATTATCGCATTGGATTAAAATAAATAAATAGAACCATTTTTAGTAAGAAAATATAATAACATCATTATTATTGAATATAAAACAATAATTTAATAATAAAATAATATTAATATAATAATATTTTCAAAGATTAATAAAAAAATATAAAATCTTTCAAAATATTATTATGAAAACCAAATGAAAATACGAATTTATATGATAATTTTTTTCCGCAAAATTAACTAAAATTACACGAAAGGACAAATATATTAATGTCATTAAAAGTAGCAAGAAAAATAATCCACTGCAAGTTAAAATAATGGAAAATAAAGACTTTTTAAGCGTTAAGAAAATATAAAAAAATACAGTAAACAGGATTTTTTTTAGTAGTAAGGCTTCACTGCAAAGAAGATAAAAACTCTATAAATAAAATAAAAAAATATTATATAAAGGCATAATTACATAACAATTAGCCATGTTAGATCGTTACTGCGAAATTCAATATAAGCTTAGCATAATTGAAATGGCTTTTAGCTAAAACGATCCAACCACATGTTAACTTAAATATCTCTAAAAGTATTTATTTATTCCCAATAAAACTCATTTAAGTAAAAGTGACAACAATTTTTACAACTATATCCCAAATCAACAATATCACAAAACAAGTAAAATTTAAAAATTTAAAAAACCCCCGACACATTTATCTTGCGAAAACATCCCGATTCAAACAGTAAAACGCCCATAACTTTTGAACGGCTGAACCGTTTTTTTTTAAACATAGCTAAGAACACTCTCGACACAATCACCTTTCCAACAAACAAAACTAAATCAAAATCGGTTCATCCGTTGAGGCGCTATGATGCCACAGACAGACACACAGATACACAGATACACAGATACACAGATACACAGATACACAGATACACAGATACACAGATACACAGATACACAGACACACAGATACACAGATACACAGATACACAGCAACACACCTCAAACTTATAACACCCCTCTTTTTCCGTCGGGGGTTAAAAATAGAATATCAAAGAGCAAATACAACTTAAACTTCAAACTTCATTATCTCAAAAGTGTCATTTTGTGGGTTGGATCCTTTTTGTATAACTAAGTCCAATTTGCAATTTAAATATTATGCACCTAATGGATATATTACAGCGGTCCAATAAAATAAATAAATATTTTAAAACCGGTTTTTTTATGGGTAACAATATATCACGGGCATTTAACGCGATGTTCGGTCGGTTGTCGGTTTTATTATGAATATAGAACTCGATTCGCATCTTGGATATCCATTGAAAACTGACAGATTAAGCGCTTGACATAAATGGTTTGCTTTTAATTGCGAACGTATACCTACCTATTAAAGTGTTTAGGATCTAAAGAATATACGGAAAGTTGTACCAACTCTTTAATAAGTGTAAAACCGCCTCCTTACATAAAATACGTTCTTCTTGTTCGTATTCTTTTTTGCTGATGATCGAGCCCGTCCTGAAAAGCTTTGACGGATTCGGATTCAAAATACGTTACCGAGAAACTCAAAAGTGTCTTCAAAAACGAACTTAATAAAACCTAGGCTCTGTCGGTACCTCAGACTAATAATAACAGGTTTATTCGTCTGAGGTCGGTACTTTGGTCTTATAATATTACGTTACGTAGTACTAACACGAATTCAATGTTATATCCTTTCCAAGAAATAATGTTTTTCATATTGATGTATTCTATTACTTTCATGTCAATAGAAATGCTATTAAAAGTTTTTATTGATACGCGCCAGACTTTCGAGGAATTAATAACATTTACGGCCATAGACATGGGACGGACAAGCAGTATACTGTCTATATCCAGTGCTGCCAACTCGTTTAAGCAAAAACGCGCTGTTAGCTCTTTAAAAAAGCGCTAGAACGCGCTAAATGGTCGCTGTCGAAAAATCGCTCCAAAAACCGGTCAAATTCGGCGCCAAATTCAAACAAAACGCCCAATAATTTGAGACTAGAAATGTATAAACGATTTTTTTTATTTAATCAAAATATGTCATAAAAGAGTTACTTACATTATAGTACTTGTTTAGTAATAATAAAATAAAGTAGTGACGTGTTAATGTAATTATTTTATAAAATAAAGGGATTAAATTAATTCGTCATCGTCTGATTCTACTACAATTGCTTCTGCCGACGATATAAGGTTGGTCTTGATCTGTTTTGGATTTGAATTTATATTTATCTGTGGATGAAATTTTCCTTAACACGTCGTTGGGAAATTGATAGTTTGCGCAGTTACTTTTTTTTAAATGAAATTACAGAGTTTCAAAAAGCGCTAGTTTTAGCGCTAGGCGCTAGAACGCGCTATTGAACAAAAACAGCGCTGGATCTGGCGCTGAAAGCGCTAAGTTGGCAGCACTGTCTATATCTTTAGTTTATCTGTGTATTGTTTTGTCGCTTTTATAAAAGATTTTAAAGAAAATGGTATACGAGGATGCAAGAATACGCGGAATTCACCGTTTATATTTCGTCATTTGTCCAACATTACTTTAGTCTGTATGGTTTGACATTCCAACTTCTCAATCACCGCACATCACGTTTTTCAACTGATATGAAGATGTTGTAAAGACAAAAGACAATTTAATCACATCATTTTTTTTAATTTTATTTTTTTATCCTCTTTTGGCTTGCGCTTGACCACTATCTCACCTGATGGTAAGCGATGATGTGGTCGACGGTGAAGCACGCTTGCCTAGAACAATCCTATTCATTCTTGACTTAAAGATCCCTAGATTGTTTGCATCTAAAGAATTTTTCACCATTCATAAACGGACACTAAAGACAAAAGCGTGTCCTATCCTCTATTTATAATCTATTGTATACATGCCATAAACAAATCAACTACCAAACAGATGCTGACAACCGTCTGTCGATGAGTATGACATCCTTGTGTTGACACAGTCCTGTTTACTAAAGGGAAGTCTACACTTTAATCTTCATTCATCAATACAAATTGAGCCACTCATGGCAAAGTGGCCCCCTGTGACGTTTATCCCTCATCCCCCGGGCTCTAAGCCAATATATGCAGTAAAAGTTGATTATTCGACATGATTTTTGACTAGCCCCTATGCGTTGAAGAAATTACATCAGCAAATATAATATTTTTATGAAGACATATTTCATGCTTGTACTATTTTGGGGGGAAAAATGAACTTAGACATAGCGACTAGTTTATTTTTTAACCGACTTACCAAAAAGGAGGAGGTTCTATGTTCGACTATATGTTTGTTTTTTTTTCATGTATGTTCACCGATATCTCCGTCAATTATGGACGGAATTTGAAAATTCTTGAAATTCAGATTTTTTGTATGAAAGATTATGTTCCGAAATTGGTCCCATTTTAATTTGGTGAAGATCTGATGAAGAACTTCGGAGATATACAACAGAACTCTTCAATAAATAACGGCAAATCTCTCGGGATAGCTGCAATCGCATGTCTGTTTATTGTTTATACCATTTCATAACATAACATCACGCCAGTACGCTCTAAAGGGGTACGAAGATCTCTCATTTCACCAGTTATGTTCGAGTTTCATGATATTCGGGTAATCTATTATGGCTGACTTACTAAACAACTTGCCTATTTATGTAGGTACAACTAAAACGGGACAAATAAAAAAAACTTTTATGCAAAAAAATACTACCGACTTCCAAATTAAAAACTACCTACCAAGTGACAAATAACTTTACTTAAAGATTTCTTAGTTCTCTAGCTAAAGCATTATAGTCATTAAAAAAAAGCCTTTCTTGATACGTACAGTTCTATCCAAAAAGTTCTGAGACTAATATAGACTCTTTCAAGCATCAGGCAGTCAGCTAAAAAATTTAAAAATAGAATCGCATATTGATTCCGATTGTTAGAGGTCTTTCAACTGCACAATCAAAGACTGGCCGAATGACATAACAGGATTGAATGGTGTGCATACAAAGTGCTATAGCTTTCAATCCGTTAGATGTCTGGATGACAGACGAACCGTACGCTTCGAGCATTGTTAATGAGAAGCGCGTGCGGTGTCGTCACATGTGCGAAATATGCCATTCAGCGTTTATTTAAATGAATGTGTCCATTGCAGTGTAGCGCAGGTGCAATGATTGCAAATACTGCTATACATTGAGGAATTTTTGAGGAGTCGTTTGTAGTTGCCTAACCTAGAAGTAAACTATTCATTATACCCGCTATCGGGATAGACATCTTACGGCAGCGAATTCCATTCCTTAGCTGTACGCACAATGAAAGTATTAGCAATCACTAAAAGTTACAATGATTGCAGAGCAATCCAAGAATCTTGCAATCTTTGCGAAAAGGAATTTTCGTTTAGTAGGATTTACCGTTTGTAATTAAGAAAACACCCTGATAAGTTGTAGCCATTTGGGTACTCGAGTAAAGTATATATTTGGTACTTTTACTTTATTGTACGTACTTCAACAGTAAAAGTCAAAGTCGATTACAAAGCGTAACTTGACGTAACTTTTAATCTTGTGTCAACTTTGCGCGTCTATAAACGAATTGTCGCCGAGTTAAAATTTTAAGCGTGACTTACCTACCCCTCGCAGGGGTCTATTAAATTTATTGCTTGTAAAACGAGCAGCTAATTTAGAGTTACATTTTATTGTGTTAACTTAACTAGTTTACGTAACAGCTCCGCGGGTGTTCGCTCCGAACGCATCAGTTGAAAAGTACCTTTATTGCCACTGTATTAAGGACAGGGGAAAAAACAATAAATATACATAAAAACAAGTATATATACTTTTTTATTAGCCATATGTAATGCGTAATAAAGCAGTGGGGTGTGTTTCTGTTTTTACGATCACTAAAGGGGATGAAAGAAGGTATGGAGCCATAGATGAATAATATTTTTATGACACATGTTGTTTGTTAGAAAAAGTATTTTAGTTTTCGCTGAAGACGACGTCTGCAGCAAAAGTACGAGGCTTGTTTTTCAGTCTACAATAAAAATGTGAAAAATATGAGGCTTGTTTTTCAGACACTATAAAAATGTTGTAAGATTTTCTTACTACGTACATTTTTCAGATTTGGGAGTCGAATTTTTGCGTCGTCTAAATTTCAGGAGGTAGATAATTGACTTTGTTTACAAGGAACAAGTAATATAATAAAGAAATCTCGTTTACAGCCGCTGAGCAGGGAACAAAGGAACTCGGAAATGTCATTGCTCATTTCTTTTCATTTGCACGTTTCTTCCTGTTACACACGGCTGCCCCCACATATTGCTCGAAGGCCTCTTTACACAGTGGCCTATATTGGACCATCGTGTACTTATGTCGCATCTCAACGCAAATAAATCATTTTAATGTATAAAAGGGGCCGAAAACATATCAGATTACCCTATCAAAGGTTCCAAAGACACCAAGATAAGCAGGTTGGATTGGACCCCAAAGAATATGGGGTACCTACCAAGTAAAGTAATACACAACTAAATGTAAACGGTTGTTTTAGGATTTTTGTTACTTGCATACTACATGAAAAGTTATATCTCTGGATTAAATATTGTTTGTAAATCATTTTCAGCAAAACAAAAGCCGATTACGTTGATGTCCAACGAACATCTTCGCAAACTCTATAATCTTATACCTATATGTAAAATATTAGCGGCACCTACAATAAAACTATTTGTAATTATAACTACATTACGAATATTGATTAGATAGGTATTGGCTTCTAAATTGATCTATTACCACGTCTATTACTAATACAATAGTATTATCATTCCAATTCTCAAAGGATCTATATTAAACTGATCTACAGATAGAACAATACCTTGAATAACTGATATTTAGAGATGTGTCGACGACAGTCGACAGTCGCCGACTAGTCGGCAAAGGCGACTAGCCGACAGCATTTATAGTCAGGGCAAGATCAGCATTTACTAGTCGTCTCTTAATGATTTAAAGAAAAAAAAAAAAAAAAAAAAACTTTACGTTTAAAATTTTTAAGAATTAATTCAGTCTTAGAACAGTGCCTACTGTCAAGCGATATCAATTAATTTAGTCAAAAATGTTTTAAGACTTATAACAGAAAATTATTATTATAAAGAGGACTGACTAGTCGGGCAAGCCAATTGCCGGCGATATTTCACACACTATTTTCCACAATCGGCGACTAGTTGGCCGATAGCCAGCCTAAGTGCCGACTAGTCGTACAGCCGTAGTCGGCTAGTCGACCAAGTCCACAGTCAGCGCATCTCTACTGATGATAATTGTGATCTTGCACTTCCAATTACTGACTGCATACTCGGGCCTTGCAACTGATACGCTTTGTGAGATTATTAACTGTTGCTGTAGTAATAATAACAATATATGGCAAATTTCATATTGTAAATTAGTTCCGAGAAAGTTATTGTTTATTATCGCTCTGCAGTCAGAACTGTTATGGCTGCCATGACATATGATGTAAAGGTTCGTAAATAAACATGGAACTATGAAATTTAATACCAAATAAATACTTGGGGGCGGGTCAGACAGAGAAGACGTAAGACGAGGACGCGTCGCAGACGAAAACCCCTTCAATAAATTTTCATACAAAATGTATAAAATAAACAGTAAAGACAGGGCGCGGACGAGTCGAGGTCTTTTCTGTTTACTTTGTGTGGCGACGCTTTTATACATTTAGTATGAAAATTTATTGAAGGGACTTTCGTCTGCGACACCGTCTTACGTCTTTACTGTTTGTCGCGCCCCTTGCAGTTGCTATAATGATATCTATTAGTTAATTGGTGCCTGTTAAAACCAGATTAAGGCCCATACACTC
Organism: Orthosia cruda; assembly: GCA_964057195.1. Taxonomy (NCBI): domain Eukaryota; kingdom Metazoa; phylum Arthropoda; class Insecta; order Lepidoptera; family Noctuidae; genus Orthosia; species Orthosia cruda. The sequence continues at coordinate 15,220,088 of OZ059836.1, read as the reverse complement.
CATATTCTCCATGGGGACTCCATATTTTTCCTGTGGCCTTCTAGATCTCAAGAATTCATATAAGCATAAGAAGATCAATTTCTTTTTTGTCTAGCTCTGCTGGGCAAAATATACGTAAATTAAAATTAATTGAACGTAAATTGGTGTTCTACTAATACTGCTTTTAAATCAAAGAAATCTCGCGAAAACAGAATATTTGGCGTAGCATCCGTAGCAACTTCGTAGCGCTGCGTGGCCAACGCCTTCTTTTTTTTAAGTTGTGCTCATGCATACTGCGCTACCACGGGGAGATAGCGCAGGTATGTGGGACTCCAACCCACTAAAACTCCACGGTGTCCTCCTGTGCCGTTTATGGCAGGAACACGGGCACGGGTTAGCACTCATCCGTGAACACGCCGCGGCTGTCACCGGCGCATCAGAACACATTGCACGCCGTGACCACCCCAGGTACCAAACCAGCACATGGGTGCCAGACGACCCCGTGTATGGCACCATTGTTACGCCCGTGGACCGTAAAACCGGTGACTACCGGCGCGGTTTCTCACCGGAATTTGGTAAGTAGGTCAATCTGAAATTATTTTATATTTTTTTGTTTAATTGTATGAGTTAATCTCTATACATGACTGATCCGATTTCGAAAATTCTTTCACCTTTATCATAATACTAGCTTCTGCCAGCGGCTTCGCCCGCGTGTATGTAGAAAATTATCCCAAGGGAACATATTCCCGGGATAAAAATATATACTATCTGCTATTCCAGACTATAATCTATCTCTGTGCCAAATTTCATTCAGATCCGCCCAGCCGTTTAAGCATGAAGAAGTAACAAACATACAAACACACACACTCACAAACTTTCGCCTATATAAAATTAGTGTGACAAAAAAAAGAACGGTTCTTGTGGGAGATGCCACGAGAAAAACTAAATATCTTGCGGATACTGCTAAATAGTAGACAAAAGCGTATAGTCATTGGAGTTGGGATGTATTGCAACAAGGAGAATTTCGCCGTTTTCTTCCATTAGTCTATAAACAACGACTAGTAATATGAACGTCCCTATTAGTGGCAATAGAAGTCTATTGATTCCTATTACTTTGTTCTGCGTCATTGCCAATTCATCTTTGAATTGAACTCGCCTACGGTTGCCAAATCTAATGATTCACTATTCAGGAATTAGATATTTAACACACACTTCAAACAATCAGAGATTCTTACCACTAACACTATACATCAGGTATTAAAATTTAACACGAACGTTTATTCAAATTGGCCGGGTATTTCGGTAAATCACATATTTGGCTATTGTTTTCAATACGGTTGGCATATTAAGCAGGTCACGTGGTCGCCACGAGCCAACAATCTCTCTTTCCTTTTATCCTTATCGAATACAAACTATAGCCGGTTATTCTCGGAAATTATGGCTTGCATTCCGCTCATTTGAATAAAATTCATACTGTATGGCAGAGGTGCAAACCTGTTCTTTTAAATTCGGGCCGCTCGGCAGGATTATTTCATGCGATGTATTTTGATTTTTGCGAAGAATTTTGTACTACATAAATATTCCTCAAATGATATGAAAACGTGGGTTCTTCATCATTTCGTGTGAGGTGTGGCCACCTTTGGTGTCAGATTTAATTAAGCCGCCTCTGGAAAACCCCACAGGCCTTTGACTTGGCTATTTCAGACTTACATTAACTAGATAAGCCCAGGTTTCCTCACGATGTTTTCATTCACCGTTGCCTGTGTTGTCTAAGATAAACTTAGAAAGTACATATGATTTGAAAAAGTCACATTGGTACTTGCCTGGATTTGAAGCCACGACCTCAAGCACGACAGGCGAATTCTTAGCTAATGGGCCACCACGACATTAAAAAACGTGGGTTAAATTTTATTAACATTACGATAATTCTCTTTCGCTTGTATAATATAAGGCTTTTTAAAATAGATATTGTTTGCTTCCTACATCCACCCACGGAGGAAAACTGTTGCAGGAAACCATATTATTTTTATTAAGGATTTTAAGTTGCATTTTCAATGATGAACATGAACACAGAACACGCCTCTGTGAATGAACTATAAATTCACTGTGTATTTAGGTACTATTTTATCTTTGGTGCACCATAAAGTATTAAGAAGAATAATCATTTGAGGAAGAGCGTAAGTTGGTACCTGTACCTATACAGTGTTGGGTAACATTATTCTTCTTTTGTAAAAACATAAAATTGATTGCTCTTATTGTCTGTTGCGTTGCGTCACAGCAATCAAACCGAGAAGACGTTCGTGCTTATAATACGTAACGCGTGTTTCACTTACATATTCACATGTAAGCGTAAAAAATATTGTCTAGAATATTTGCGTATTAGGCAGGTACATGTTGTTCTAAAAATAGAAATAGTCTTGCTTGTTTAGACGCACCCTCAAGGGCTTTGAAAGTGGTACCTGACACGTTATACGAGTATTTCATTTTTTTACCCGACTGCCGAAGGAGGGTAATGTGTTTATCAGTCTATGTATGTATGTAAGTATGTATGCATGTATGTATTTATGTTTGTTTCTATGTGGCGTTCCAGAGGACAAACGCGTTGGCCGATTTTGATGATTCTTACGTCAATCGATTCGTCTTAATCTTGCGAGTGTCACTGGCTACATTCAAATTTAAAATAGAAAAATGGCGGCTCTTGGGCGCACATTTTGTGGAGGCACGATTCATTTTTTTTCTTCTTCCTATCCCATCGTGTGGGATATCAAAATAAAGGGTTTTAAGAGGCGATTTCAAAAATATATAACACGTATATGTTTAAATGTACCTAAGTCGAAAAAAATATTAACTAAAAAGTGTTGAATAAAAAAATTTATTCAATAAATCAAAAAACCCGACTGCTTAAAAAGCGAACTAAAAAGACGTAAACAAGAAAAAAAACATGCTGTGCAGTCGGAGGATACATCTGGTTTTGGTCAGCCAGGTTGCGAATATGTATTCTCCGACTGCACAGCATGATTTTTTCTTGTTTACGTCTTTTTAGTTCGCTTTTTAAGCAGTCAGGTTTTTTGATTTTTTTAATTATTATTTTTTGGTTTTATTGTCAATAAATTCTAGTAACTATGCTGTGTTCACTGTGTATTAAGTTTGTTGTACAATAGAGAATTAAGTTAGTCTTAGTAACACGTACGACCTGATACTTGGCTGCGATGCGAATGCACACCATGTCGTTTGGGGCAGCTCAGATGTCAACAAACGAGGGGAGGATTTGTTGGACTTTGTGGTAAGCTCTTCTTTACAAATCCTTAACGCAGGCAATAAACCTACTTTCAGGACCTCGGCGAGAACTGAAGTTATTGACCTGACACTGGCTTCAAACAAGGCCAGCGCTTACATCGAGAATTGGCATGTATCGGACGAAATCTCTCTGTCTGACCATAATTATATATGCTTTAGGTTTAGGACGGCGGCAGAAGCCGAAACTAGACGAAGGAGAAACCCAAGACATACAAATTGGGACTCGTACAGGAGGGACCTAAAAGTAAATCTAGGGAGCCCTAAAGGTAAGCTCAATTCCATACTAGATATAGAATTTGAAGCAGATAGAATCAAGATGGGCACCATCGGTGCATGGGTAGATAACTGCCCAGAGAAAAAGGCCTTTTGCAAAAGGGTACCATGGTGGACTCCTGAACTAGCTAAAATACGTCAGGAAACACGACAGGCCTTCAATGATGCAAAAGTCAGGAAAGACTTCTCTGACTATCATAGCATGCTGACGAGGTATAAGATGGCGGTACGCAAGGCCAAAAGAACTAGTTGGCGGCAGCATTGCACCTCCATCGAAGCTCTGCCGAATGGAATGAGGTTGTGCAAAGCGATGTCCATGACTAAGACAAACCCACTATCATCTGTAAAGGATGAGAATGGGTATCTAACGGAAACTGGACAGGACACTCTGGGCGTGATGTTTAGAACTCACTTCCCGGAATGTATACTACGCGACAGCGATGAAGAGGATCCAGTCACAAGGGACGAGCTCACAAGGCACACGTCCAAAAATAACTGGCTCACGGCAAAGAAAGTGGTAGATGAAAATAAACTGAAGCTTGCCATAGCGGGCTTCCAGCCTCTCAAATCCCCTGGTCCGGATGGCATCTACCCAATACTATTGCAAGAAGGGGCATCGGAAAATATTACGACGAAAGCCCTACGAGTGTTCGGCATGTGTCGTTCCACCTACGGTAAAACTTGGGGGTTAAAGCCCAAAGTGATACGATGGCTGTACCGGACAATGATAATACCTATTATCACATACGGCAGCATAGTGTGGTGGCCCAGAACAAAGCTTGCCTCGTGCAAAGCGCCACTCACCAAATTACAAAGAACAGTGTGTCTAGGCATCACGGGTGCTTTCAGGACAACACCTACGGCAGCGATTGAGAGATACCTCAATATCCCTCCTCTGCATATGATGGTTGAATTCGAGGCAAGGAAGACATTACATCGACTTGCTGTGGCTGGACTATGGGATGCCTCTAAGCCTAGGACCAACCATACAAAGTTTGACGGGAATGAAGGCCTGGATCGGGTAACAAGCATGTTATCCGATAAAATGCAAACTATGTTTGTGTTTGAAAGGTCTTTCAAGGTCCAAATCCCTACAATAGAGGACTGGACGAAGGGAATCGATCCACCAGAACAAGACAGTCTGGTGTGGTACACTGATGGATCCAAAATGGAATCAGGTACAGGGGCGGGAATATACGCAAAAGGTTACAAATGTAGCAAAAGCCTAGGGAAAATGGCAACTGTATTCCAAGCGGAAACTTATGCCATAATAACCTGTGCTCAAGAGAATATAGATAGAGGAACTAGAGGTAAATCCATATATATTCTTAGTGACAGTCAGGCTGCAATCAAAGCCATGGCATCCTACAAAGTGGACTCCGGACTTATTCTGGATGCTGTCCAAACCCTAAACAGGCTTGGGAAGCACAACAGGGTAAGACTGATGTGGGTCCCTGGGCACAAAGGAATCCATGGTAACGAAGTGGCAGATGAACTGGCAAGAGAGGGCTCAGCAAATGACTTTGTGGGTCCAGAACCATGTGTAGGCATCTCGACGTGCCTCGTAAAGGCCGCATTTAGGGAGTTTGCAGATCACAGACAGCGAACTCATTGGCAATCTAGCACCGGTCTACAACACTCCAAGAAATTCCTAGGCTCTACGTTCAAAGCCCGGGAATGCATTTGGAACATGAGCAGGGGGCAAATCCGCTACCTGCTTGGGGCCTTTACTGGGCACTTTGGAACCAACGACATGCTCATGAAGATGGGTTTAACCGCGACACCCATGTGCAGGTTGTGTGGGGAACATACGGAACGCATGGAGCACCTTCTTTGCACATGCGATGCACTGGCTGGTAAGCGAATGAGTCTCTTAGGGGTTGGATATCCAAGACCAGAAGACTATAGGCTCATATCTCCCAGTCTCGTTGTAAAATTCATGAAAAGAGTTTTCAACGAGATTGGGGAGGAGTAAGGTATCTAGGGGACCACAATAGATCCCAATGGGTCGAAGTGTCCGAGTTAATTCTCGGCCCCTCCACAAGATAAGATAAGATAGTAACACGTAAGTATGATTGGGCCAGTCATATTAGCCGTAAATAGAACGTGTTCTTGAGTGGAGACCGCGCTGGTAAACGTAAGCTCAGACTTGGTGGAGTGACGATCTTCACAGGGTAGCTCATAGGAGCTAGACAAGAGTGGCCAAGAACTGATAAAAATGCAGTGCGATTGGATAGGTCTATGAGCAGTAGTGGATTGCTGTAGCCTGATGATGATGAAGTAAGTATAATCAATTGAATATACGTAGGTACAGTACGACCGATGGCAGTAAGTGGCAGTGGGCAGGGCACATTGCTCGCAGAACTTATGGCCGATGGGTCAGAAAGGTTCTGGAGTGGCGACCGCGAACCGGATGATGTTGCGTTGGAAGGCCTCCCACCAGGTGGACCGATGACCTGGTGAAGGTTGCGGGGATCCGCTGGATGCAAGACGTGTTGGAGTTTATCAAAAATAAATCAATACTATTCAACACTATAGCGCCTTCTCTGTCTTAACCATAAATCATATAGTTTATTATTTGAGCCCTTGTCAACACTTGAAACTGATATGCTAGCTGGTTACGTTACGGTACTGTATTCTTTTTTTTTTTTTTTTTGTTGGGACAATCCCACCGCACTATTCCCAAACCACTGCAACTCCTGAAAGCCAGAATCAACAGTGGCGACCACCAGAAAAGCGCCGAGGCAATGAAGCTCGACGAAGTCCCTGAGAATGAATTTAACTGTCTTGGATCCCGCAACGAAATTAATCAGAAAAGAAAATGGAGGAGTAAGAAAAACACAAATTTCCACTTCCCTCCATATCAAGCAGGAGACAGAACAAACAAGACCAATAGGCACAAAGGGTCGTTTACAACTGGGATAAGCCCAGTTGCCAAGCACCACGGATAAAAATTTGCATTAATATTAATGGGTCCTAACATTGTGAGCTGTTATATTTGATTCCAATAATAGGTATGGCAAAAGCGCTTGAACGCACGGAAATTTGTTCTAGTTTCCACAAGGTCCGTATAGTAAACGGCTCCTGATACAGCCTGTACATTATTCAACATAGTATTGCGTTCATTCTGCCAAAGAATACACTCCCATAAGATATGATGTGCAGATTGTATATATTCACAGTCATATGTAGAACACTGACATAATGGCGAGGCAACAAGCTTGAAGGAAAATAATTTACTTTTAAAGTTACCATGCCCTGTGAGAAATTGGGCAACACAGTGATCCACCTCCAGCCACGTCCTGGCCAGCCGCACGCGAACGGATGGAAAGAATTGGTGGAGGTGTCGGCCCTTGATGGAATTATCCCACCTACATTGCCATTCGGATAAAAGTTCCTCCCAGACGTCAATATGTGGTTTAAATAATCTAGAGATTTTGGCACGGTCACTCCGCGTTAAAAAGTCCGCGTCCATGGTCTCTTTTGCGGAATAGTACATTGCAGCACGTCGCTGCACTTCAAGGTCGACCGGAAGTACGCCAGCAAGTACCGGTAAGGCCTCAGTACTAACCGTCCTGTATGCTTTGCATAAGAATATCAAAGCCAAACGCTGACTCTGAAGTAACTTACGTCGTACCACCCCTATTGTGGCCCTATCAGCCCAAACAGGCGCCCCATAGCAGATACAACCCAAGTAAGTAGCCCCATAAATAGTATTTAAAGTCAAAAAAGACAGACCCCACGTAGATTTAGATATTCTCGTTAAGGCATAGAAGTTCTTTTTTGCTTTTTCACCGACGATTTTAATATGATCTATGAATGCAAAATTCCTTTCTAACACAAGACCAAGATAGCACACGGACTGCTTCCTTTTTACCGGAACGTTATTAAATTTAATAGTAGGACACGATTTAAGATTACCTTTCAAAATGAGCTGATAAGTTTTATGCGGAGCAAAGGTCAGGCGGTTACGATCGCCCTACTGAGATATTAATCGTAGGCAAGTGTCAGCCAAGTTCTCGAGTCCAGCTCGAGTACTTGATTGAATGAGCAGAAGACCGTCGTCCGCGTAACCGGTTAATGAGCAGCCGCTTGGAAGCGGAATCGCGAGGAAATCATCAAAGCCTAAATTCTATAAAGGTGGACCAATAACCGAACCCTGAGGACATCCCATGGTGAGAGACTTCGACATGGAATGATGGCCGAGTTTGAGTTTCGCGGAACCATTTAAAAAGTAAGAGTAAACTAAATTGTATATATTTCTATAGCAGCCTCGATTTTTCATTTTAAGTAATAGCATTGGCCACCATGCGTTATCAAAAGCCCCAGAAATATCTAGAAAAATCCCAATTACATACTTATGTTCAGATGTATTAACTATTTTCCTAACAGTAAGGGCCGCGTCTACAGTCGATTTTCCAATAGTGAAACCGAATTGATTATTATGAAATTTTGGTCCGTCCGGTAGCAACCGTGGAACGATAAGGCGCTCCAGGAGTTTTCCCAAAGATGGAAGTAATGTTATGGGCCGGTACGACTTCGGGTCGTCCGGGGGTTTGTCGCCACTTTTCGGGATTATTCGTATAAATCCGCGTCGCCAAATACGAGGAAATACGCCCTCCGCAATACAATGGTTGTAAACGGTTAAAATCGCATCACCGGCTGTTTTACACGCTTCTATAATCATCCGATTAGATATTTTATAGGTATTTATGGTAACCTCTTGACAACGTTAATAAATTCGTCAGTGGATGGAAGGTCTGACGCTGGTGATTCAGGTGGTACAGCTGCCCACGCTCTGATCTGTTGATGGTATTCGTTGTCATTAGCCAGTACGTCATCAGGTATAAGAGTATTCAGCAAAACTTCAGTTGTTTCCTCAATACCGGTAGTGTGTTTATTATTTACTTTAATATTCTGAACAAACGCGAGGTCGACTGATCGATTGGCTTTAAACTCATGATATAAAGGAGACCACGGACCTTCTTTATCTAATTTTTCTACTACTTTACGCAATAAATTACCCTTTGATTTTTCCACCGATGCTCTGTAGCGGGACCTGGCAAGTCTAAACGTATTTAACGCAATGGAAAGAGGGTCACCGGTAACCTTACGTTTTTTAAGCTTGTTAAGATGTTTACGCGCTCGGCGATAATTTTTACGCTGTTCAGTTAGGTAGTCACACCACCAATCACATCTACGTATATTGGTCAAAGATCCACGACCAATGGCAATGTCAGCACAGTAAGTGAAGGTGTCTGACATAATTTCAGTACTTTCTTCAGCTGAAAGCCCATCACGAGTGAAGTCTTTGGCGTGAGACGCAACAAGCGAGCTAAAGAATTCCCAATTCGCACCCTTACATTTATACCTAAAGTTACCAATGACATGTGACGTACCCTGAGTAAAAACTGGAACAAATTCGTACACGATCAAGCGATGATCACTACAAGACGCGTCCGGTAGGACACGCCACCTATCCAAGCGTACGTCTGCACTAGAAAGTGTGACGTCAATACAAGATTCGCCCATTTGGCTGCAAAAAAGTTGGTGGTGCTTCAGGGGTATTATGAATAGTCAGATTCATTTCAGCAATGAAATCTTCAACAGCGCAGCGTCGTTCATAATCCGTAGACCGAACTTTGCCATACCAGAGTGATGATGACGCATTCACATCAGCGCCAACGATAACTTTGCAGCCCGCGAGCGACTGCAAGACGTGACGGAGATTATGTATATGACGAGCAACAGGGTCTGAATATTGAAAGTAGCAACTCACAACGTAAACTTTAAAAGAAGACGATGAGACCTCCGCAACGGCACAATGGGGTGTCATTAGATTACGCAAAGACGTTACTGTGAAGTTAGAAGAATGCGCCACGTAAATTCCAGCTCGTGCTTTGCCATCCAACTGTACTACTTTGTGACGTAAACGCGCGTTTTGATATTGTTCTTGAACAAGCACGATATCTAAGTTATAATCGATAATTAGTTTGTCAAGTTCAGAAGTCGCTACCCTATCGTTGTGGAGATTTAATTGTCCTATTGTTAATCTATCCATTATTTTAGTAGTTGGTGTTGAGGATAAGTTGTTCGAGTTTAAGTTTATAAGTGGCACACCCATCCGATCCACATCGATGGTCAGACGGTTTCTTAGAGCGTTTACACGCCACGCAAGACGGTATATAATTTAAATTGTCTTTATGCGGACAGTCTTTGGTTTCATGTGTCTCAGAGCAATTAGCGCAGGTAGGTGATTTAATAGTGCAGTGTTTCTTAACATGACCGAACTGTTGACAATGTGCACAACGTACTACATCGACATCATCAATGAAACGGCAAGTCGCCCAATCAATAAACAATTTATCCTTGGTCGAGACTAAATGTTTCCGGACCGCGGACTCGAGTTCAATGCCTATCCATTTCCGACCGTTGTCTAACGAACGCCTACGTATGATTTTCGTTGATTTAATAAATTCGTCTTCTTTTAATGACAACTCGTCTTTAATGTTTTGGCAGTACAACGCATGCAAAAAGGCACTGTCCTCCATTGAGGATGGGACGTCTTTAACTAAAATACGAGGCTTACGGCCTTTTGGTTTTTCAAGTCGCAAGCCAGCGGACCTAATGGCATCGACCGATTGTAACTTTTTGATTTGTAAATCGTTAGCGACACGTAACACGACGCCAGACTTCGCAGCCTTCTTGACACCTACAATTTGAAAGCCGTCACTAGGATCTATTGCTTTCATGAGCGCTTTTTTAGTCGCGGAAGAAGTTGCGAAATCAGTTGAACGCTCATCAGTAGGGTAGGCCACAACTGTATTCTGTCAACCTTAGTTCGAGCCGCATGTGCGCTACACACACCTTTCCGATATATAAAACAAAGGGTAATTAAACTGATATTATTCATACCCTTTAACCGTTATTTTCTTTGGTGTCCACCTTAATAACCCCAACAAGACGCACGGGACCAATCAATGTGGTGACGTTTGGGGTAGGCCTTTGTCCAGCAGTGGACGTCTTTCGGCTGATATTATGATGATGACGACTGATGAGTCGTGGCCCGTCTTAACATAGGCTTTGCGAACTTCTGCGCATGTAACACTCATGAAAAAAAACAGCTATTTGGTTCGTAAAGTAGGTACAATTGTATGTTCTGCGCAACCACTTGGTGTTAACTTCAGACGGGTCATGACTGATCGGTCGTAGTGTACAATGAGTAAAGTAAATATAAAAATAACACTATAAAATACATTTTCGCAATAAAAATAGTTGTCAGCGAGCTAGCTACACATAAATTGCTGATTGTACCTAGTTAGGTGTCGTGTTTCAGCACATTAGTATACTCGTAAATTGTGTCTATGTTTGACCTAGTTTATTTCCTTTTTATAAAACTGTAGCCTTGCACTTTCCAGTTGCATTATCTTTGCTTTGAAAGTATAATAGGCCTAGGTAACTTGTAATGTTTTCTATTTATTCAGTCATTATAATAATGGCCTGCGTTGACAATATTAAAGGTATGCTGCCAGCATTTTAAGTAAATAATATTTTATATACAGAACATTACTAGTTTATATGAGAAATTATATTTAACTAACAAGAAGAGTAATCAGCCATTGATGATCACACTGGCCTCTTTGAAGTGAAAGAAAGAAAGAAAATATATTTATTTGTGACCCGCACCGGAGACACGAGATATAAACAAAAAAACAAAAATCTTTTTAACAAAAAATACAAGCGACTTCCAAATAAAAACTCTACAAAGTGAAAAATAATACACTACATAGTGTTTTTATTTGGAAGTCGGTTGTATTTTTTGTTAAAAAGTCTTTTTTTATTTTTCACTTTTTAGTTGTGGGTACATAACGGTGCAATTCTCCAAAGTGAAACCAGAATAGATTAACCCAGAAACAAGAAACTTAAACAGAAACGAATTAGAGTATACCAAGGTGAACTGTTCACATCTGCGTACCCCCTTTAGAGCGTGCTAGTTTGATGTTATGTTATGAAATGATGTAAACAATAAACAGACATCCGATTGCAGCTATCCCGAGTGATTTGCCGTCATTTATTGAAGAGTTCTGATGTATATCACCGAAGTTCTTCATCAGATCTTGATCAAATTTAAATGGGACCACATGACAAAGCAAATAAAAAAAAACCATCAAAATCGGTTCATCCAGTAACAAGTTCTGAGGTAACAAACATGAAAAAAAAAAATACAGTCGAATTGATAACCTCCTCCTTTTTTGCGATGTCGGTTAATAATTTATTACTCAAAGTAAAGCACGTGTCCGGGTTCGAACCCACGACCTTCAACTGATTAGTTGGGATCATAACCACTGAGCCAGCACTGCTCACCTGCTACAATACAATGATTTTTTTTAAACCGTTGGCAAATCCTTTTAAATACATAGACTAGTAGATTTTCATTAAGTTTCACGTTATACACTAAAAGCAGTCCTAGTTTTATTTGAAATTGTAAGTTAGCAGCTAAAATAAACAACGTCCCACTTAATCCAATAAAATAAAATCATACACTACAAATTGTAAATACGGCCATAGGTAGGCCAACGTACTGTAGGAACCGAAGTCAATGCCATTCGAAATTCAACCTTATTTTATAAGAACTAAGGATTTTGAATCGGTGATTGGAAAGTACAGTTGTGTGGTAAAGTATTTTGGCACGTGCTCTTACCATAGTGAATGATTATTCACGCGAAGAGTTTTTGTTAGGCCACCGGGCGTGCCAACGATCGCTGCCTGCGATTGTACCAGTACTTGGATCATAATAATCGATTTGCAATGTGATATGAATTCGTTCGATGTTGTTAGTAGTCGAATCGAGTAGAAACGGGTTGGTATAAGGTCATAAATGGAAATAGGTACGCTAAGGGGTTTGGTGTATTGTATATATAATAAATTAAAATAGGTATGTTAAAACCCGTATAGGTACTGCAAAGAACTTTATTCATTAATATTCGAAACGAAAACGAAGCTGGTACTTATAAGTTTTCAGTTTATTTATTAGACTAGCTGACCCTCGGGGCTTCGCTCCCGTCAACTGCCTACCTACCCTGGCTACCCTGCCTACCCTGCCTACCTTGCCTATCCTGCCTACCATGCCTACCCTGCCTACCCTGCCTGCCCTGCCCCTACCCTGCCTTCCCTGCCTACCCTGGCTACCCTGCCAACCCTGCCTGCCCTGCCTACCCTGCCTACCCTGCCTACCCTGCCTACCCTGCCTACCCTGCCTACCCTGCCTACCCTGCCTAACCTGCCTACCCTGCCTACCCTGCCTACCCTTCCCACCCTGTCTATCCTGCCTACCCCTGCCTACCCAGCCTACCCAGCCTACCCAGCCTACCCTGCCTACCCTGCCCCTACCCTGGCTACCCTGCCTACCCTGACTTTCCTGCCTACCCTGCCTACCCTGCCTTTCCTGCCTACCCTGCCTACCCTGCCTATCCTGTCTATCCTTACAACGTCACAAACTCACAAACTCACAAACTTTACCTCTTTATAATATTAGTATAGATTATTTCGTGGTCTTCGTGGAATTGAAGAAGAAAATGTGTTGCGCCGACTCCAAGTTACATGCGACAAGGGCAGGAAGACAATGGCGAATCTACGGCTTGTAAATTTATGTTTAAAAATACCTGCAACAAAATGTAATAGGCTTAGGCCGGGTTTCTCACCGCTTAATTATCGCAGAATTAATGTGACAAATTGTCAAGCACGCGTTTTCTGCTTTGATTGGTTGAATTAATTTTCAACAGCCAATTACAGCAGATAACAGGTGATTATTCGTCGATTACGTTAACATCCCGATAATCGAGTGTTGAGAAACCGGGGGTTAAGTTAGCAAATTCTGAGTACTTTGAGACTGTTCTTGCGAGCAAAAGCGTCAGTAAATTTCTCTCTTTTCTCTGTTCTCGACATAAATCTCAAACCAGATGCGACAAAGCAATTCACAACTTTCGTAGTAGAAGGATATTCAACTACTCCTGTGTCCTACTCATAAATTTACAATAGCAGGATTAAGAAGATACAAACTCTTCACATTAGTCCCAACCACTGGAACTCCAGAAAGTCAGACTCAACACTGGTGACCAGGAGCGCTAAGGCAATGAATCGCCACGAACCCTGGAGAAACGATTCAAAAGTCTTGGATCACACAATGAAATTAAACAGAATAGAGCATCGAATGAGCAAGAAAAACATAATAGCTACTTAAGGTTGCCCTAATCGCTCATTCTTCCATACCAACGTAGTCTGACGATTACTCCACTATTTGACGACATACGTTTCAAATAAAAAAATAAAACAATTTGTCTCATCATTATCTAGCCCTGTATGGAAACAAAAAAGTAAAAAAAAAACCGGCCAAGTGCGAGTCGGACTCGCGCACGAATGGTTCCGTACCATTATAGCCAAAAACGGAATAAAAATCACATTTTTTGTATGGGAGCATAATTACTACCTTAAACATTAGTTTTATTCTGTTTTTAGTATTTGTTGTTATAGCGGCAACAGAATTACATCATCTGTGAAAATTTCAACTCTCTAGCTATCACGGTTGTTGAGATACAGCCTGGTGACAGACAGACAGACAGACAGACGGACCGCGGAGTCTTAGTAATAGGGTCCCGTATTTACCCTTTGGGTACGGAACCCTAAAAAGAAAATATTTGAATGTTATGAGCGTCGAAAGTTCCATATTTCAACACTAATTTTAACCCATCTTTGGGCGGCAATAAATACCATAAGAAGAAGGAACATTTGTAAAACAGTTACCTTATGGGCTAGATTAGTAGTTCAAAAATGCAAATCATTTTAATTTGATAATATACATTTAGTAGTTTTTTCATGATATCCATACTCCCAAAGGTCTGTTTATAAAATTTCACGCGATCTTTTCATCCTAAATCATCATTCATTTCGCTACAAATTTGTAATAGTGTGTATTCGTACGCGAACTAGCTTCTTACTGCTCATCACAGCATCTATCTCTTTCGCACGTGTTGACGGATGAGATAGCATGCATTTTAACCCCGCGCACAAAATAGTTCATGCCGTCGCAACCTTAAAAGATACGAATAGTAGGTATCCAGTCGTTCTAATAAATGACCATGACTTGTCGACAGGTCAGGCTAACACCTGCATAGTATTGAGCTAAGTCCTAAGTAGGGCAGCAGTCACTGTTCAAAGTTTTATGACCAGAACAGTTGTGAACGCCATTTTATTTTTCTTACCGACTGAAATTGTTTTAAGTGAAACTTTACTACGAAATATTTTGGTAGACGAGAACTTTATGAAAACTAAGTCTGATGTTGGATGAAAATAAGTCTGTGAAACAGTAACTTTATAAACTTTTGGATAACCTTGGATGTTCTCAATTGTCCAGAAGTCCAGAGGATTTAGGATGGCAAATTAGTTAATTTTACTGAATCAAATATTGATTGATATAAATATTTTACTGATATTTCTCCATCGTCATTTTATCTTACTAATATTATAAATGCGAAATTTCGGATGGAGTTTTCATGTTTTTTACTCAATTACGCCAGGACGGCTGAACGAATTTGGATGAAATTTGATACAGAGATAGATCAAAGTCTGAAATAGAACAGGTTACGCTTTTTTCCCCGGTATAATGTTTCCTTGGGATGACGAAACATTTTTCTCACGAGCTTCTAAGCAAGCGTGCTTCACCGTAGACCAGCGGGGTGACCATAAGCTCTTAGAGTAAGGTTTTTTTGAGATAGATTAAGTGACAGATGTATACACGTCGTAAACATTTGTCTCTTACACACACTCAAAATAACCTTACTCTAAGAGCTTATGGTCACCCCCCAGATCATCACTTACCATCAGTCGAGATAGTGGTCAAACGTGAGCCTATAGATTATACAAAAAAACGAGCGAAGCCGCTGGAAGAAGCTAGTGCATCATAAATAACAGCAGTCAGGGAAGGTGCTCCTACCGCAGAAGAAGTAATAGCTACGCTAAATAAGCTTTTCTCACATACTTACTGGTTAATAACAGCTGAAAATAACAACAATCTAGGGGTCTTTAAGTCAAGAGTGAATAGGTTTTTACTAGGCAAGCGTGCTTCACCATGGACCATATCATCGCTTACCATCAGGTGAAATAATGATCAAGCGCGAAACTATCATCATCATCATATCAGCCGGAAAACGTCCACTGCTGGACAAAGGCAGCCCCCAAGCGTCGCCGCACTGGTCGGTCCTGTGCGTCCAGGGGGTCCTCGCCAGCTTCACCAGGTCATCGGTCCACCTAAAGCAAGCCTATAGAATTAAAAAAAGATGTTACGGATATCCGTATCATCTTCAGCTGGACCACCTGAAATGAAGAACACTCTCTAAAATCTGCGCCCAATAGTATGATGTTTTCGCCAAAAAATGTTACCATATTCAGAAATAACTTCAAATCTCTCAACTAAATCAGCTTATCACAATCCAAACTAAACAAACAACTTATCAAAGACCTACCATATTGTTCGTATCAAGCTAAAATCGATTCAAATACTAGTAAACTCCCTATATCACCCAAGCATTCAAGTTCCCGATCTATTGCGATGTCCGACACCAACAATTACGTATTGCATCATAGAACAGAGCATATCGATATAATCTTCAATACTCCTGTATCGAGAACAATAATGCTCGAAGCATAACAGATCTAATCGATTAAGATTATGAAGCAGTAAACACTGAATCAATGTTGCATGGATTAAGTGAAGTGTGCATTCTAGTTGGTATATGTGTAGATCTTGATAAGCCGGAAGATATCTGTACAGTTATGGAATCGTTTAAGTGAAACACAGATGCTGTCAGATGTATTAGAGGGTAAGGCGTATCATAATCCTTGTCTATTGCATACTCCTGTGGTAGGAACGAATTACAGACGAAATTCATATTTAATAAGAACGAGTCATATAATATATTGCCATCTACCGGGTTGTCGACATCAATGATCTCAATACTAGCATATCAAAATTAAAAAGGACTCTTTGTTATCTCTTCTATGATAACGTAAACTAATTAGCTAAAATTCTCGCTGTTTGAGTCACGTTTTTAAGCGACTTCAAAAAGGAGGAGGTTCTAAATCGGTTGTGTATTCGTTTTCTTTTTGATTATGTTACTGTTTTTACTTAAAACACTGTCTAACTTCTCAAAATGTTTTGTTTATAAGCTCTCTTCTATCTGTGAAAACTTTTAATTGGCCTTGTTTTTGTTTCTCTCATTTGTGTTAAATTGTTTAGCTGTAAGTTTTTCCATAAATGTAAAACAAATAATACAATTTAATATGGTTTCTCATTTATATTTCCAGCTTAAATAAGTGCTTCTTATTAACTCTGGGATCCTCGTCTAAAATATTAAAGTAGGCAAAAGCGGGTTTTATGAGGATTATTTGAAGAGTCAAAACCACTTATACAGTAGCGTTTCGATTTCTAGTGTTGATAAAAAGTTGTCCACTAATGCTGCTATACACACAAGCATGGAAAAGTTCTTTTAGGGTTTATTTCTTAATGGCAAAGCCCACTAAAATTACTTCTACGAAAGAACCACGCTCTGAATAAGTAATTGTGACGTATAGAATCAGATTAC
Source organism: Orthosia cruda (assembly GCA_964057195.1). Classification (NCBI taxonomy): domain Eukaryota; kingdom Metazoa; phylum Arthropoda; class Insecta; order Lepidoptera; family Noctuidae; genus Orthosia; species Orthosia cruda. The sequence continues at coordinate 15,202,902 of OZ059836.1, read as the reverse complement.
CAGGTCATGCGTAGGTGGAAAGCTACTTAAACTGCACTTCCAAAACCCAACACGTCTTTCTGTAGGTGTTGCCGTTTCGTGACCATACATCTACAGAGGAATATTAGTACCACTAACAGAAATAGAAGCATATTTATCATACATAATGTTAACAAGTTAGTTGCAACTGAACTGGTACAGTTGTAGTAGTATAATGAAGATAAGGGCAGGAGGTAAACTTTGGACGAAGTGTGAAAACAAGGCCATGTAAGGTCAAGCGAAGTAGAACACTTGAATGGCGGTCAGTAATGCGGCTGCAGTAGACTATTTGCCCATGAGAGTGTTATTATATCACTATAAGCATGGCATGACTAAAACTCTGTATACTTATAGGGGTCAGTATCTAGGCAATAAACACAATAGAGAATAGATAGATGGAATCAGCAGTAGTCTGGTTGTAACTTCACAGCGATCCTTAAATCAAAAATGTTTTCAGATGATCTCTATTTCTTATCATCATCATCATCTTCAGCCTTGTTCCCACTGTTGGGACACAGGCATCTTCTCGTAGAGGAAGTGCGCTATAATCCACCACGCGGTACCAGTGCGGATTGGTAGATGTCACATGTTTTTGAATTTTTGGTTCTAGGACATGCCGGTTTCGTCACGATGTTTTCTTTCACCGTTTTGAGAGCAGTGGTGATGAAATGAATTACATGTCGGGACCGTAACCACTGGGCCACCATTGCTCTATTCCGTACAGGAAACTATAATTGCAGAATCCTATATTAAACTTCTTCATGGAACGGCACCCAAGACTTCAGATCTGCTTTCTAATATATTTCTGTCCCTATAACTTTACCACCTCGTGCATCGATCGATTTATCTGACAGCTATTCAGCGAAAACCCCTCGAACAAATTGGCTTTCTGTACCTTCTTGTTTCACTGCACTGGTTACTTGTACTTGTGTGGGGCTTCGAACTGGGCGTTGCTTCCTGCTCCTCCCACGTCTGCGGCCGACGGAATACATTGTTAATTATTTATGTTAATGTTATTGATAACTATTACTACAGCTTCTGATTCTCTGCTTTTGACACAAATGCTGAGGGAAATTAATGGTTGATTAGACGCCGCTACTCTTGCTCGAATGAGTCGCTTAGGGAGCGACCCTGTTCGGGTTATGAGATTGGTCCCACAACGGGATAAATATTATTATAACCTTTAAATACTAAAGGTTAACAGTATTTACTTTTACTTTCTTTTCTCAAGTATAATTGTGTGTTCTAATTCCAACTTGTCTTGTTTCTGAGAATTTCTTATTTTTCTTACATAAGGCACTTGTCTCACCGCCGACGATCAAAGCTAGAAAATAAAAACTAGTGTGTAGTTCTGATCGTTTTGTCGCTCGGCTATATGCGAGTGTTCTTGTGGGACGGGCGATTAGTCGCACCACTCGCTCGGGGCGGTCGCACTGTAGGTAGAAATGACCGCTGGTTGATCCTCGGCTTAAGTTCTGACCGCCAACTATTACTTACTATATGTGTCTCTTTTATTAACAAAGGATCTTATTTCTTTTGTACGTATCTTCAGCGATAATATAGTCGATAGCTAATCGCTTACTCGTCGGAGGTGAGACCATTGCCTTTATTAAATACTAGAGGACGCCTCGCGGTTTCACCCGCGTAGTTCCCGTTCCCGTGGGAATACAGGGATAAAAGCCTATGTCACCCGGGGATAGAGTAGCTTCCCAACGGTGAAAGAATTTTTGAAATCGGTCCAGTAGTTTTGGAGCCTATTCGGTACAAACAAACAAACAAAAAAATCTTTCCTCTTTATAATATTGGTTTAGATATATCATTATCATTTATATCATTGCCTGAAACGAAGTTGACATGTTTTTGAGTACACCGGAAGATTTCAAGAATAATATCAGGACGGTACCAGGGCAACATGACGGCGCAGAAATATTTAAAAAACGAAGGAATGCAGGATGTTGTCCGCATATAGTCTAAAACAATTCTAAGCACACAATTGTTTCGGAGCTTCCGTACATACGGCCAGCATTCTTCACAATGAAATGTATGGCGCGGAGGACAAATTGCCTGCACGGACTGTTATGTACACGCTATGCAATATGTTTCTCTTAATTGAAATAAGAAGTTCTTAAGAACTATTGTTGTAACATGAAAATTGATGTGAGGTAAACTAAATGCAGTTTGAAAAGTTCTATCTTCTATGGATTCCTGATATTTCCACCTTACATGATTCATCATTTTTTACAGTCGGAAGACGTCCACTGCTGGACATAAGGCTCCCCCAAGCGTCGCCACTCCGATCGGTCCTGTGCGTTTCGCATCCACCTCACATAATTAGTTTTTGACTTTTTGAGCACAAGATGATTGAATTGAAACTGTAGTTTATTTATCTAACTCTAAAATGTGTAAGAATGATTTGGTGAAGTACATATCGCAGAGCTTAACTCATATAAAGCTACAAGCCAAGCAACACAAAGGCTCTTCTCGTACAGAGAAGGCACTTTTTTTTATTTTTTATTTGTGATTGATTTGCTCTTGACTCTATAAGTCTAGGTCAGGGTGACAGAGACAGAGTCGACGATGGAGTGTGCTTTCCCAGAAGAAGCCTGTTCACTCTAACTTTGAAGAGATTCGGGTTGAATGCGTTCGGAAACACGAGTTTCATTCATTCGCTATGCGCATTATGAAGGATGTTTGGAAGCCCTTGGTGCGAATTGGTGGAATGGCAACAAGGTAAGGATGGTAACTTGCAGTGCGTCTAGATCTCCTATGGTAGAATGGGGCTGGTGGGATGAGTTCGTGGAGTTCTTGATCACAATCACCGAAATACAATCTGTAGAGGACCGAGAAACAGGCAACCTTGCGGCGATGAGCCAAGCTGTGAAGCTTGGCATCCACCAGTTCAACGTCGCCGATGAGCCTCTTGGCCCTGCGTTCCACCGAGTAAAGCGCGGCAAGCTGATACTTAGCTGAGCCATCCCAAAGGTGGTTGCAATACTCCATGCAGGATCGAACTTACGCGTTGTATAAGGTTAAAAGCTGTCCAGGCGTAAAGTATCGCTTCACTCTATTTAGGATGCCCAGTTTCTTGGCTGCAATTTGGGCATTAATATTAATCACCATGCTTGCCTAAGTCAGATTGGGCGATTTGAAACTTATATTAACTTACATAACTTGCTCGAAAAGTATTTCCTACAAACAAAATAAATAACAAGATACCCAATCTCATAACGAAATTCATAGCCAGGTAAAACAGAAATCTAAATACCAGGATACCATGCATACTCAGCAGATTGCAAATTTGTTCCGACACATTTCTCGCTCGGGTCGGTAGCGTGGTTCCATAAACGAGAATCGCCAATGACTGACGTGGCACATTCCGGGAACGAGTGACGTCACGGGGCTCTGTGGTCATATTCCCTGTAATTTTCAGTCACGGGCATTGTTACAACTTTTCCAATCTCGGTTGCAGGATTGAGTGAGAATGGCGCTTGAAGTCTTATGAGCAAGCGTTTAACAGTAACTACAAGTATGGTTACTTTTGTACTCATGTACTTTTGGATGTTGTTGTTTAATGACCTACAAAAGATCCATAGAACCGTCATAGTAATTCATTTTAATTATTTGACAATTATTACACTCTTTATTTTTCTCGGTACAATCCCTCTTTTTTGCACTGGAGAGACGGATTCAGCTACATTTAATTCTCTTAGCAACAATATTTTATAAAGAAAGGTAAGCAAACGCAAGTGCGAACCTTTATTCCCGGAATCTTGTCAACCGACAATCGTAATTTGCGTCCCGAGAATGACAAACCCAGAGCGAGTTCCTTGCTCCTTACATAACTCCTCGACGACCTTGAAACAAAAACAGCGTGGTTTATCTCCAGCACAAAGTAGAGAGGTATAGACAGAAGGCCAGTTCCATACAACAAGCCAAATCAGGCGCACACATACATTGACCGTAGAAGAGTGTAGTACGGGCGGCGGAGTACCTATCAAAAACAAATGACAGTCGCATGTACTATGGGCCAATGCTACATCTGATCACTTTGAAAACAAAATCCCGTGCACAAGATGACCACAGCTGCGTCCGCCCTTTTTGCGTCGACCATAGCCAAATGATTTGTTTGATTTTTTTACCGTCTTTTTTTTATTACAGAAACAAGGGGCTGACAGGTACTAGAGAAACAGTCACCCGATGCTGCGATGCTATTGGTTGATGAGTATGTCTGTTTTAATTTAGCGGGTGAGCCCTGCAAGCTAAAATAGTCCTTACGGTGATCAGATATAGCTTTGGCCGATTGTACATACGCTTGCACTCGCTGCGCTTTGTCTCGTGTAGTATCGGCGCGTCGCCTCTTACTTATTTTGTGCTTGTGTCTATGCGGCCTTCCTGCTAGCGAGATATCGTCTATTGTGTTACCCCAATACAACAAATGTAGCCTCTACTGCCTGCTATAACAACTCGCGATGCACTGTGACTACCAAATCGCTCCCGCCATCGCTCGGCGCACCAACCGATCGATTCTTTAGACATTTCCTCGTGCTGACTTAGGTGAACTGAGCTTGAAATGAGCTGTCATTCCAACCGATATGTGAGGGATTGACAGCTCAGTTCGAGCTCTAGGTGAAGTGAGTCGTCAATGTGAGACGTCCACAGAATAGCACTACAGTATGCGCCCTAGTCACCGCGCGTTCTCTATGGACAAGGCTTAAGGTTGCCGTAGTCGATTATCCTTCCATACAAACGTAGTCTGGCGATTACTCCACTGTTTGACGGAGTACGTTCAAAATAAAAAAAATATATCAATTTGTCTCACCATTATCTAGCCCTGTAAAAAGTTAAAAAAAAATATATATTTGAAAGTTATGAGCGTCGAAAGTTCCATATTTCAACACAAATTTTTACGCATCTTTGGGCGCAAATAAATACCATAAGAAGAAGGAAAATTGGAAAGCAGTCACCACACAAGGATAGACTAGTAGTTCAACAATGCAAATAATGTTATTTTGAATAGATACATTTAATGTAGTTTTTTCATGATATCCATATTCCCAAAGTCTGTTTATAAAATTTCGCGCACTCGGTTTCGACCTAAATCATCATCTATTTCGCTACAAATTTGCAAAAGTGTATTCGTACGCGAACTAGCTTCTTACTGCTCATCACAGCATCTATCTCTTTCGCACGTGTTGTCGTATGAGATAGCATGCATTTTAACCCCGCGCACAAAATAGTTCGTGCCGTCGACTAGGGCAATCTTAAGTATGCGTGCATATCCACCTTCTGTACATGTCTTTTCGATGTCTCTAGCGTCAATTCAAAGAGCCAGCTGTAAGGAATGGGGTACTTAATGATGGTCACAAACGACGGGCTCAGTCCTGTAGCCACTGAGTTATAGTTAGGACGATATTTCATAAGACTATGTTTAATTTTGGACTGGCACACCAATTGTCTCTAGAGGCGAAAGTTGTTCAATTGTGAGTTACGTTACAGCTGGAATATGATCTGTGGTGCTGGCATTTGAAGGAATGAGAGAGTCTACAAACGTCCTTTTATAATATATGTGGCTGATGGAGTTGACTGAGTTTATTTTACAACCAGTATAGTGCATGGTTGGAGAGAAGCTGGCAAAAGTTGCTTTGTAGTAAGTATCTATTTGTTTTCACTAGTCGGACTGAAGAGAGTTAAGACGAAAATTACTTGAAATTATTGGTATACAGTCTAGTAAGTAGAAGTATTCACCTTACTAAGTATACTGACAAGTATGTAGGGTCGTTGTTTTCATTCTTGCTTATGTTTTCGTGCTCCAGATTTTTGTAGCTTTTCAGCAATTAAATTATCTCTTTACTTTTTATATTTTCTTCGTTTCTTCTACCGACGCCATCACATGAAAAATGGCTAAAATAATAATAAATTCCGCCAATGTTTATTTATCCTGTACATTTTACATTCAAGGCGTCATCGTCATATCGATGCTCAAAGGATCATGCTCTACTCCTTTAAAAACAAAGGTGAGTTTTGAACAGCAAGCACATATATACGATGTTTGTCCTAAAACTCCTTAGTCGTAAGTAAACAGATAAAAGGGTAATACTCCTGCAATACGAACGTTTTTCGTAGACAGGTGCGGCCTAACCGTTATTTATGAGGACCCTTCATAACGTCCGTACGCCAGATGACTGTGTTTCATTTTTATAGGATTTATGTAACATCGATATTTGCAATATCCTAGGTAGGGCTAGATGTAGAAGTGTCTTTTGAAATATTGATGTGTGTGAAATAAATATGGGTTCGTGTAGAGTGGATATAATAATTTTATCGTCTTCAGGTCTGATAATACTGTCATATATTTTTGTTGGACACGATAAGTTCATGTTCGTTGACTTCAGTGTGCCCTGGCAGTTGATAGTGTGTCATGCTCTCTCTCTAATGTCTCTCTGATGGTGGCAAATGTGTTGGATCATTCGGTTCCCTTCATGAAGATTGAGCTGAGTGAGAGATCCATGTGTCATGTTCGTGAACGGGCGCCATCAGTTGGGATTGGTCATAACTTAGCTGCCTTGGCCTGTTTTTAATTACCTGTTTATTCTATTTTTAATTGTTTGTTTTACTTTAGACGCTTTTAATAGCACGTTTTTTTTAACGTCTTTCTCACATATATGTATTTTTCCAACAAGAACAATGTAACCAAATACCTCAAAAAAACTTTTTTTTAAAGAGTTAGGGTGGAGTTTCTTGTCCATTCTTCTCCATAACAAGCTACATTTCCGAATGGAAGGTAGAATCAATTATTATTACTTTTTAATTTAATCATTTTTGACGTTCAAAAGTGCTGCTTAATTGAATAAATAAATTTTGATTTTGATTTAGTTCATTTGAAGACCGCTAGAGAACTTCTGCTGTTGGATGGTCCTGAAGAAGTTAACTGAAGGTATGCATGCAGAAGCATTCATGAGAGTTGTAGAACACTTTGAAGAGGTCTATGCCTACCAGACACCTGTAATAGGTATGGTAATATGGTTGCCTCAAATGCGGTTAACTCTTGTAACTTTGATCATACATCGAAACAATTGAATGATCCAAATATTGAATTTAAGACTTGGGAATGGGATACATTTCAATAAACGTCAAAGTCTAAATATAGCAGACTGTGAACTGTAGGTATTCCACATATCAAATCTCGGAAATGTCGAATAACATTTTCAACAGTAGGTATCCAACTTGGGTTTCTGATGAAGGATCTTTCAACAAGCTTTCAGCATAATATCTTGCAAAACTTTGAATACGTTCATGTAGGATACAATGTAATGAACATCTGCCATGAATCTTTCGGCGCTCTTACATTATAATAACTGAAGCATGGAAGTAAATATTCATAGTTTCATATACGTACATGCGGTAAACTCGGCCTCAATTTCGGTAGTATAATAATATATGCCTATTTTGCCGATAAAGTATAATATTTCAGAATGAATATTGGCGCTGTATATGACGTCCATACAGACAATCCTCCCATTTGTGAAAAAGCAAAAAGCGCTGTCGAATTCACAGAGAGTGATGAATACCTATTCGTGTCACGGCATACACGGCTTTTTATGTCAGCATTTATTTTGCCGAACATATTACACGAAATCAAACCGGTGGTGGTTTAGAAAAAATACTGGAATACGGAGTTTTAGGCAAAACTGTTACGATCATTTTTTGTCGAAACGTGAAACGTATATCACATTCTTAAGCGAAATTGTGAAAGACATTAGACCGTCTCCCTTTGCGCAAGTCGCAGCTAGAATATATGCCGCTTAAATGAAAAAATATAACTTCCTCGGCGATGCTCGCTTGTTCTCCTAGTGAGACATAGTTTAGCGAGCACCTAGACAAGGCATTATGTTGTTCAATTTAATAATAAAGGTCCCAGCCAATTTGGCACGGAGCTCGCTCCTACTGGAGTCGAGGGCCATCGTTCTGTGAGAGTAGTGCAATTTGCCTGCAGCCCGCACCCGGCCCTTGAGCAAGCCACCAAGAGCACACCAATTAGACGAGACAAATTCGGATTTATTATTCAGCGTGGGCGCAACTCAATTGGATAATAGATCGAGTTGTTTGTTTCCATCGACCACTTACTTAGACGTAAATATCGATCTGTTTCCACACGCGACTTTTACGGATAACGAAACATGCTTATAGCAACCGCTTCGGAAAGTCCTATTCTAGCAGTCTAAGTTGTTTTCTACGAACCATGTATTGGACGATGCAATCGACCACAAACGACGGTGTACGTGTAATTTGCTTCGGTTAATGCGACGGCTTTCTTATGTTAGGTTTTGATTCTTTTTAACTTACAATGGCTTGTTTTAAATAAAACGAATGATCTTATTGTTACAGTTTGGTTATTTGTTAGGATTTTTGTTTTATATAAATACCTATATGTCTTAATAATTCCAAAGGGCTGCCATGGAGCCGATAATTTTTTTATGGTAAACACTCGGGAATTTGTCGAGTGTTTCTAGCGGACACATTCGGTCGATGGTCGTCGCCTGAGACGCTTGGTTAAAATAGAGTGCTCAAAGTCATAGACATCGTTTTAAAAGTGTACCTTTGTTAACAGTTTGCTCAGATTATAAACCTAAATGACCAGTATGAGTTTGATTTCACGTATCACATCCAAGTATTCGTAGCAGGCATAATGACTGCTACATTTCAGAAGTGGGATGAACAACCAAAACGTAAGTACACGCCCAAATTGTTATTATAATTTGATTGATGTGATCATCATTATTGAAGTGTGTCAGTCACGGATCTTTACAATATAACGAGACCCGTGAGTCCATAGTCTTCTTAAGATGATACATTGACTTAAACAATTAAGTACCATTGCATTCTTGCTGCAGCATCATGTATCATCATGTTGAACGTTAATGTTTTGAAATCTTGTTTGGCTTGTCTATCACATTTTTCCTATTACTGATTAGTTTTGTGAGTTATAATCAAGAGTTTTTACAGTGTGAGCACTTTTAAATCTAAATCTGTTCACACCTTATACAATTGTCAGTTTATGTGTCTTGGGTTCGAATCCTAGTCATTACTTAGCATCTTATCAATAAGATGAGTGAGCCAGAGAAGTTATAAGGTTATTTAATAATAATCAACAAAGACAATTGTGTCGTATTTGGTCTATACTCTCTCAGAATTTAGCCAGATTGGGTATTGGCGGCGCTTATCAAGCAGGGCGTCACCCGGTACCCCAAGCGAAACACTTGATACCGCATTCCTCACATGGGACTCAAGTGTTTACACTTAGAACCAAGCAAGGTCCCTTTGTTTATTTTTAGAACAGGACAAATTAAGTGTCAAAGCTTGTTTGTATAATATAACATGCTGACCGTGAATTAACTGTAACAAAGAAAATGATAATCATGCGTGACTGGTGATAATAATATGATGAACGTAATGTCTAGACAATTACTATACATAATCTTAATTGTTAAACCCACATTTATACCTTTTGAGTGATGAGTGACTTGAAAAAGGGTTGGATGCAAATTTATCGTCTTCTTACAAACACTTCTTAATAGGCAAATGCAAAATCTACGGCTCTAAAGTTCTTTTTGGCTACGAGATTTCAGACTACGCCGAAATTGACGGGCCACGGCCCACTTTGCTACGCGGAGCCGAAGACGGCTGCGAAGTTGAAGCCCAGAAGACATCGAGACGGGCCGTGAGAAGCTTGAGATGCTGCAGTAGGAAATACGGCGAGAGCGTGAACGTGTGCGCGCCGCCGAAGATTTGCGCAACACGTCACGTCGTGGAAACGTGCTACGGGTGGAAAGGCGTCGCCGCAGCAGCTCGTCGCCGAGACGACTGTGCTCGCGCCGCCGAAGACCTGGACAACGTGTCACGTCGTGGAAACGAGCTACGGTCGGCTATGCGTCGCCGCAGCAGCTCAACGCCAGCGCCTCGACTGTGCTCGCACCGCCGAAGACTTCGCAACGTGGCAACAAGCCACGAGTGGTCAGCCATCATCGCAGCATCTCCACGTCCGTCGGTGTGAAGGCGAGACACCGAGCCACGTGAAGAGCAAAAGCGAGGCGTGGGCTGCGGCAGCGCGACCACGAAGCACCGATTGACAGGTCACGTATTCCTTCTTTTTATTTGATAGCATCACAGACATAGATAGACCTATGTCTGTGGAAAGCATTAAGAACTTTAGGAACGAACTAGCTTTGCCACCTGTGAACCAAAGCGCACCAAAATCACTACAGAAAAATTATCCTTGACTCATTGACTCTCACATAAGTTGAATGCTAGCGCTTCGGTATGCTGTGATGAAAGTATCACCACTCATTTTGCTATCCAAAAACTACAAGGTTTAGCCAAGACGTGCCACAGAAGGTTAAGTACTATTCTATTTATTTGGCAAGAGAAGTTATGAACGCGTTTCCGTGCGAACTAAACTACGGCTAAACCTTGGCAAATGATTAGCAGAGAACCAGCGGTAGCGTAACGAATCTATGGAGGTGTAATATTATGAAAAATATCGTCTTTTTTCAAAGCGAAATACTACTAAGTATTTATCTTTTAGGCACTTCTAAGCATTACAGATAAAACATCTAAGCAACTCTTTCTTTTTGGAATTGTGTATAATGTACCCATTTCAATCAGGTATTACAGTATTTATTCAATAGTAGAGAACGCAGCCAACTTGGCCCGGACTGATCTCAGACATCCCCGGGTGTTACAATTATTGTAAGGCAATAGGACTTCATTTTTCACACAGCACTAAGCCGCTGTGAAGTGTACACGTCGTAATAAGATCGGTTGTGCAACAAAAAGGTTCTACAGTATAATAGATGATAGAAAAAAAAATGCAGTAGTGATGCGGCACAAAAGCTATGACAACTTATTTTAAACGATTAAACAACAAATATTGGTGATAATGAGTAATAGTCTGTTTCTAATCGGTATACAGATAATAATTATTACCTACAAATAAAACAGTAGTGTAAGTTGTTTTGTACTAATCTCACGATAAAGTGCCCATGGAATATGAAGGGACCTGTAAAGACTGTTAATGTCAATGTAGTGGTAGGTCATGTGACTAACCATTCGCTTCCCTATGTTTACAGTAAAATGCAATTTGAGTTTTAATTTGCCTGGTATCCGAAACGGCATACCTATAATCTAATTTTCTACAGAGAGAGGATTCCAAGTCGTTAAAATTGATGAGTTATTAGTGTTTAGTTGAATATAACTAATATAAAAATAAATATCAGCCCGTTACTGTCTCACTGCAGGATAAAGGCCTCTTCTCATACAGAGACGGCATGAGTATTGATACCAATCTTGCTTGAGGCGGTTTGGCATTTTTCAATTTATACTATCTGTAAGTCCAGGCTTCCACACCGATGTCAGCGATGTCCAAGATAAAATTAGAAAGTATTAGGAACTGACAGACTGAAGTAACATCGGCACTTTTCCGGGTTTGAACTCCAGCTCGAGATACGATATCTTAACCACTGGGCCAACACGACTAATTAAGTAATCTCTTTTAAATATTAGATTAAGATAGTTCAAAGGATACAGTCAACCTAATGTATGCATAACAAACTTAAAATATAAAAGTTCTCTTGATATACAACTTAATTATGACAAACTGTCAAATCCTATGGTATTGCAATTTTGACCATAGGGTTCATTGTAGTAGATCATAAAGAGAATAAAACTATAAAAGATAGATAACACGATAATGCAGACATTATGTTTTTACACAATTGTTGTTATAGAAAGAATCACAGAAACATATTTTATTACAAAAGTTATAAGAACTATTTATAGTCAAATGATGAACCGTCAAGTAGATATTATCCAAGTGTCGTGTCTTTTGGTAAAGCAAGATGGGGAGATACTAATAGCCACCATCTTACTAAATTGATACCAAGTTTGTTGACTAAGAAAATATCATCTTCACGCAAAATTATTCGTAATTATATTAGAATGTCAGCAGTAAAATACGCTGACGGACTAGGAATCATTCGACCCAACAGTGCTGGTTTCGTTGCGCAACTCAATTGGATAATAGATCGAGTTGTTTGTTTCCATCGACCACTTACTTAGACGTAAATATCGATCTGTTTCCACACGCGACTTTTACGGATAACGAAACATGCTTATAGCAACCGCTTCGGAAAGTCCTATTCTAGCAGTCTAAGTTGTTTTCTACGAACCATGTATTGGACGATGCAATCGACCACAAACGACGGTGTACGTGTAATTTGCTTCGGTTAATGCGACGGCTTTCTTATGTTAGGTTTTGATTCTTTTTAACTTACAATGGCTTGTTTTAAATAAAACGAATGATCTTATTGTTACAGTTTGGTTATTTGTTAGGATTTTTGTTTTATATAAATACCTATATGTCTTAATAATTCCAAAGGGCTGCCATGGAGCCGATAATTTTTTTATGGTAAACACTCGGGAATTTGTCGAGTGTTTCTAGCGGACACATTCGGTCGATGGTCGTCGCCTGAGACGCTTGGTTAAAATAGAGTGCTCAAAGTCATAGACATCGTTTTAAAAGTGTACCTTTGTTAACAGTTTGCTCAGATTATAAACCTAAATGACCAGTATGAGTTTGATTTCACGTATCACATCCAAGTATTCGTAGCAGGCATAATGACTGCTACATTTCAGAAGTGGGATGAACAACCAAAACGTAAGTACACGCCCAAATTGTTATTATAATTTGATTGATGTGATCATCATTATTGAAGTGTGTCAGTCACGGATCTTTACAATATAACGAGACCCGTGAGTCCATAGTCTTCTTAAGATGATACATTGACTTAAACAATTAAGTACCATTGCATTCTTGCTGCAGCATCATGTATCATCATGTTGAACGTTAATGTTTTGAAATCTTGTTTGGCTTGTCTATCACATTTTTCCTATTACTGATTAGTTTTGTGAGTTATAATCAAGAGTTTTTACAGTGTGAGCACTTTTAAATCTAAATCTGTTCACACCTTATACAATTGTCAGTTTATGTGTCTTGGGTTCGAATCCTAGTCATTACTTAGCATCTTATCAATAAGATGAGTGAGCCAGAGAAGTTATAAGGTTATTTAATAATAATCAACAAAGACAATTGTGTCGTATTTGGTCTATACTCTCTCAGAATTTAGCCAGATTGGGTATTGGCGGCGCTTATCAAGCAGGGCGTCACCCGGTACCCCAAGCGAAACACTTGATACCGCATTCCTCACATGGGACTCAAGTGTTTACACTTAGAACCAAGCAAGGTCCCTTTGTTTATTTTTAGAACAGGACAAATTAAGTGTCAAAGCTTGTTTGTATAATATAACATGCTGACCGTGAATTAACTGTAACAAAGAAAATGATAATCATGCGTGACTGGTGATAATAATATGATGAACGTAATGTCTAGACAATTACTATACATAATCTTAATTGTTAAACCCACATTTATACCTTTTGAGTGATGAGTGACTTGAAAAAGGGTTGGATGCAAATTTATCGTCTTCTTACAAACACTTCTTAATAGGCAAATGCAAAATCTACGGCTCTAAAGTTCTTTTTGGCTACGAGATTTCAGACTACGCCGAAATTGACGGGCCACGGCCCACTTTGCTACGCGGAGCCGAAGACGGCTGCGAAGTTGAAGCCCAGAAGACATCGAGACGGGCCGTGAGAAGCTTGAGATGCTGCAGTAGGAAATACGGCGAGAGCGTGAACGTGTGCGCGCCGCCGAAGATTTGCGCAACACGTCACGTCGTGGAAACGTGCTACGGGTGGAAAGGCGTCGCCGCAGCAGCTCGTCGCCGAGACGACTGTGCTCGCGCCGCCGAAGACCTGGACAACGTGTCACGTCGTGGAAACGAGCTACGGTCGGCTATGCGTCGCCGCAGCAGCTCAACGCCAGCGCCTCGACTGTGCTCGCACCGCCGAAGACTTCGCAACGTGGCAACAAGCCACGAGTGGTCAGCCATCATCGCAGCATCTCCACGTCCGTCGGTGTGAAGGCGAGACACCGAGCCACGTGAAGAGCAAAAGCGAGGCGTGGGCTGCGGCAGCGCGACCACGAAGCACCGATTGACAGGTCACGTATTCCTTCTTTTTATTTGATAGCATCACAGACATAGATAGACCTATGTCTGTGGAAAGCATTAAGAACTTTAGGAACGAACTAGCTTTGCCACCTGTGAACCAAAGCGCACCAAAATCACTACAGAAAAATTATCCTTGACTCATTGACTCTCACATAAGTTGAATGCTAGCGCTTCGGTATGCTGTGATGAAAGTATCACCACTCATTTTGCTATCCAAAAACTACAAGGTTTAGCCAAGACGTGCCACAGAAGGTTAAGTACTATTCTATTTATTTGGCAAGAGAAGTTATGAACGCGTTTCCGTGCGAACTAAACTACGGCTAAACCTTGGCAAATGATTAGCAGAGAACCAGCGGTAGCGTAACGAATCTATGGAGGTGTAATATTATGAAAAATATCGTCTTTTTTCAAAGCGAAATACTACTAAGTATTTATCTTTTAGGCACTTCTAAGCATTACAGATAAAACATCTAAGCAACTCTTTCTTTTTGGAATTGTGTATAATGTACCCATTTCAATCAGGTATTACAGTATTTATTCAATAGTAGAGAACGCAGCCAACTTGGCCCGGACTGATCTCAGACATCCCCGGGTGTTACAATTATTGTAAGGCAATAGGACTTCATTTTTCACACAGCACTAAGCCGCTGTGAAGTGTACACGTCGTAATAAGATCGGTTGTGCAACAAAAAGGTTCTACAGTATAATAGATGATAGAAAAAAAAATGCAGTAGTGATGCGGCACAAAAGCTATGACAACTTATTTTAAACGATTAAACAACAAATATTGGTGATAATGAGTAATAGTCTGTTTCTAATCGGTATACAGATAATAATTATTACCTACAAATAAAACAGTAGTGTAAGTTGTTTTGTACTAATCTCACGATAAAGTGCCCATGGAATATGAAGGGACCTGTAAAGACTGTTAATGTCAATGTAGTGGTAGGTCATGTGACTAACCATTCGCTTCCCTATGTTTACAGTAAAATGCAATTTGAGTTTTAATTTGCCTGGTATCCGAAACGGCATACCTATAATCTAATTTTCTACAGAGAGAGGATTCCAAGTCGTTAAAATTGATGAGTTATTAGTGTTTAGTTGAATATAACTAATATAAAAATAAATATCAGCCCGTTACTGTCTCACTGCAGGATAAAGGCCTCTTCTCATACAGAGACGGCATGAGTATTGATACCAATCTTGCTTGAGGCGGTTTGGCATTTTTCAATTTATACTATCTGTAAGTCCAGGCTTCCACACCGATGTCAGCGATGTCCAAGATAAAATTAGAAAGTATTAGGAACTGACAGACTGAAGTAACATCGGCACTTTTCCGGGTTTGAACTCCAGCTCGAGATACGATATCTTAACCACTGGGCCAACACGACTAATTAAGTAATCTCTTTTAAATATTAGATTAAGATAGTTCAAAGGATACAGTCAACCTAATGTATGCATAACAAACTTAAAATATAAAAGTTCTCTTGATATACAACTTAATTATGACAAACTGTCAAATCCTATGGTATTGCAATTTTGACCATAGGGTTCATTGTAGTAGATCATAAAGAGAATAAAACTATAAAAGATAGATAACACGATAATGCAGACATTATGTTTTTACACAATTGTTGTTATAGAAAGAATCACAGAAACATATTTTATTACAAAAGTTATAAGAACTATTTATAGTCAAATGATGAACCGTCAAGTAGATATTATCCAAGTGTCGTGTCTTTTGGTAAAGCAAGATGGGGAGATACTAATAGCCACCATCTTACTAAATTGATACCAAGTTTGTTGACTAAGAAAATATCATCTTCACGCAAAATTATTCGTAATTATATTAGAATGTCAGCAGTAAAATACGCTGACGGACTAGGAATCATTCGACCCAACAGTGCTGGTTTCGTTTTGATATATTTTTAATAACATTATTAATAGTTCATTGTCGAACTATTGAGTTGGATTTAAGATCTATAAAAGATGAATATGAGGAAGATGTATTCATGTTCATTCACGGAGCAGTTCTGAGAATTTTAAAGACAACATAGTATTTTTTTGTTTGAGCTTCCTGTGGTACCTATGTGAAGTTATAAAAAAAATGAGAAGGATGATAAGAACTCTATAACAATTAATATTGAAGAAGAAGTTGTTTTGTTCTGAACTTGTGTTAATATTGACATCTTGTTGAGGCTTTCACAAACTAGAACAGTCAATGTTTGGTATAACAACCGTTTGAGGTTCTATAATTTAAATCATTATGATACGAAAAACATTGACTCATTGCTAAACATTGTTGGTACCTATTCTTGCACGCATAAAATTGAAGCATAGTATGAAATACGTGATAAACGAGGTAGCTAGACCTCGCTAGAGCTAGAGAAATAAAGTACGGGTAAAGTGATGGATAACCACTCCATGTTATCAAGGTTTAAGTCATGGATTGGTATGTTTTGTAACAATGATACCGCACCAATCAATACAGAAAGCAGACGCCAAACAACAGTAGTTGTGGAGCGTATGAAACCGTTGATTCGTGTAACCAGTGGTCCGATTGTACCATGAGATTTTTGCATGAAGTCGTAAGAATGACAGTGTATTATACCCTAAAAGTTGCTAGAAGTAACTGTTTAAAAGCATTGAGGTACTCGTAACTATGTACTATTACTCAATGTCAAAAAGTGAGATTTAAAACAAATAATCGTTTTAAAAAATATTCAGTCAGGTAGAATAAAACTCTTTGTCGAAGATTTAAAGTAAATACTGTTGGTATGGGTACAGAATGCCAACTTAACAGACCTACAGAGGATGATGTGATTGGTTGTGTTTCTACATCCTGGGAAATCAATGGCTGTATGAAGCCTTTCTTATACTAATTATACCCTTCATGTTGGAATGAGCCGAATTTAAGAAACTGTTATGTACAGAATATTATTGGTTGTTATTACAGGTCAGGACGCCTGGCTAAGAGAGTCCTTTCGGCTATCGGCTTGAGCGTAAATCGTGAGCTCTTACTGGCGTCGCTAGGGATGCTGCTGGGTGGGAGTCAGGGACCTCCGAACTGATGGCGTGAGGGATGCCTGCTGCCTGGTTGAGAGAAAAGTCCTTTCGGCTATCGGCTTGAGCGCAAATCGTGGGCTCTTGCTGGTATCGCGAGTGATGCTGCTGGGTGAGAATCAGGGACCTCCGAATTGAAGGCGTGAGGGATGCCTGCTGCCTGGTTGAGAGAAAATTCCTTTCGGCTATCGACCTGAGCGTAAATCGTTGGCTCTTGTTGGTGTCGTGAGATGGTTCACAGATTCCTTTCGGCTATCGACTTGAGCGTAAATCGTGGGCTCTTGTTGGTGTCGCGAGATGGTTCACAGATTCCTTTCGGCTATCGACTTGAGCGTAAATCGTGGGCTCTTGTTGGTGTCGCGAGATGGTTCACAGATTCCTTTCGGCTATCGACTTGAGCGTAAATCGTTGGCTCTTGTTGTTGCCGTGAGATGGTTCACAGATTCCTTTCGGCTATCGACTTGAGCGTAAATCGTGGGCTCTTGTTGGTGTCGCGAGATGGTTCACAGATTCCTTTCGGCTATCGACTTGAGCGTAAATCGTGGGCTCTTGTTGGTGTCGCGAGATGGTTCACAGATTCCTTTCGGCTATCGACTTGAGCGTAAATTGTGGGCTCTTGTTGGTGTCGCGAGATGGTTCACAGATTCCTTTCGGCTATCGACTTGAGCGTAAATCGTGGGCTCTTGTTGGTGTCGTGAGATAGTTAAAAATTAATTGTAAGAAGTTTATACTGTCTTAAATTATATTATTGTTAAAAGTTCAACAATGCTATTTTGTGTTCACTACTTTGTTGGTTTGTATAAGTAATAATGATAAGTTTGTTCTCCATTGGTGTCATAGCCCCACGGCGTTCCAGTGCGAGGATAAGCGAATCATAAATAAATGATATTGTAATAAGCTCGAGGTGCATTGTCCTCAAAATATTGTAAAACATATTTTTTTTTAAAAGAGTAAGTGTGGAGTTTCTTGTCCGTTCTTCTCCATTACAATCTACCTTTCCGAATGGACAGTAGAATCAAAATCATAATTTTAACTTAAATTAAAAATTATTGAAATTTATAAGAATGATTTGACTATGACTTTGACACTACTCTGTTTATAGGTAAGTTATTTGTTTGTAAAAGTTATTAAAGTAGTTAAGGCATTAATAAGCTCAAACGATTAGCCAGGAACCCGATTGTTAGGTTTCCACCTGGAGTCGTGTGCAGGGACCCACACGATGTCAGGACGGACGATTGTTAGGTTTTGATTCTTTTTAACTTACAATGGCTTGTTTTAAATAAAACGAATGATCTTATTGTTACAGTTTGGTTATTTGTTAGGATTTTTGTTTTATATAAATACCTATATGTCTTAATAATTCCAAAGGGCTGCCATGGAGCCGATAATTTTTTTATGGTAAACACTCGGGAATTTGTCGAGTGTTTCTAGCGGACACATTCGGTCGATGGTCGTCGCCTGAGACGCTTGGTTAAAATAGAGTGCTCAAAGTCATAGACATCGTTTTAAAAGTGTACCTTTGTTAACAGTTTGCTCAGATTATAAACCTAAATGACCAGTATGAGTTTGATTTCACGTATCACATCCAAGTATTCGTAGCAGGCATAATGACTGCTACACTTATACGTGTGTCATCATTAGTGTATCGAGTATAGGTTAGTCTCGTTATGGACGCCTGTTTCTTCCCACTCTAGGCCATAATCAAAGTCAGGTTTTTGCGCTCCACCTTGTCGTTTTTTATATTATAATCTACGCGTTAGAGAAACGTGCAATGTCAATCGGGGAGTTATTACCGTCGTATTATTTAGTGGGTACTGTTATAACCTCATAAATAACGATGCGCAAAACGCCTATGATTGCTGTAATCTTTATCCATATTTTATCTACCGCTGTCAGCGGTTATCCAGTTAACCCGCCGTGATTATACAGTGTTGGGAATCAACGAGTCATCTACTCGATCTTTTGTAAACATTATGCAAAATACTGTTACTATTTAAGCTTTGTGAGCGTGGAACGGTGTTTTGACAAATGATAAAGCTGGCTCTGATATAATCTCAGTACGATCTCTGCAACGTGTAATTAGACCGACTGACTAAGCGGAATCTATGGGAGCGTTGCCCGTCTGACCCCGCACAAGATTTAAGATCCCATTGTGGAGACTTCTTTATTGCACACTACGGCTTAAAGTAATGGCTGGCATTCGTTTTCAAGTTATCGAAACACACATTCAGCTCGATAGCTTTGTAAATTTATCAGTCAGAAAATTGAATGTCAAGACTTCGACAGTAAATTATATTACTCAATACCTCGGAGTGTTAAAGTTATTCGCTCGAATGAATCATGGTTCCAGAATGAATCTCGTTTTACATATGAGAAGTGTGTGATGAAAAATATCTGATCCCTCATCACGTTATGACATAAAGTGGTTACAGAGGGTCGTGTTTACCATATTTTTTGTTCTATTCTGTACGCGTCGCCGTTACCAATTAGTTATCTGATGTGAGATCAAATTACGTCTCGCCGGAGGTCGATGGGAGATGCTGTTGAATTGCATCACAATAGTGTTGTGGCTGAAAAGCTGCGAGTCACCATCGAGTGGACGAGAACTATTCAGAGAATCGATATGGACGTACGTGAGGGAGCACATTGTCGATGTGGCAATAGCGACCTTCTTTATCACCTGTGCAACTAATACGATTTTTTGTTCCAATTGGAATTACGGATCGTGTATCCAATCAAATGTTTTAATAGGTTCAGTGTAATTATCGGAACACTCTACTTTAGGTACGAGTTCATCAAATATTTCACACTGAGCCTACGGAAAATATCACAAGTATTTTTGTAAATTGGATGTGATCATAATTAAGGCCATGTTAAAGGATTAATTAAAGCTGACAGTCCCGCCGAGCCGGTATCGAAGCAAAAAGGGTCTCACTTCCAAACTACGTCCAAATCAATAGTGTCGTAATTAAGAATTTTGGATAATTATACCGATCGTTCGAGCGGAACGTTGCGATTGCTATTTTGTGCCTCGAATTCGCGATTATTTTGCAAAACTCTTGACTTTTCGTTTTTTATTCGGATATCATCGCAGGCTTAATTAACACTCGGATTTTGTGAACTCTTTTGTTGACCTTTGATAACATTTCCATTACGCGTTTTATATAGAGATTGGTTTAATCAAACCGGAGTAGGATTATGAAGTCTTCAATTTATTATTCGTGGTGTTAATTGAAATGTGCGCGTTTTGTAGGTGCCTCCTACAGGCGAGACGGTTTGTGTTCGTAGAAATAATTAATTATTGTCACTTGGCAATCTCACTAGTGCTTCGGTTTAAATGTCATCTTTCTAATAGATGGCCTGGGTTAGATAGCACTTATTTCAAAACATGCGGCAAATTGGAATGTGAGTACGAAACACTTGAATCAATACTTTCCCACATTTATTCACCGCGCTTAATGGCAGTCCACATCTGGATACAGCCTTTGTAATAAAGAAAGAGGTAATAAATTCACAAATTCCTGTTGCGTAACACTGGCTGCCTTAAAAAACTTCACTTCGAACTTGGAACTCTAAATTCAATTTAAAAAGGGAAATTATATGTGCGGCAACAAAAGTTTTCTTTAGCACCTGCAACCTAGCGTCTTTTTTTATATGTGGGCGACGAGTTAATAGAACAGCTTCAATTATATTAATTCATCATCTTTACTACTCCAACAGAATATCAAAAAATCAGCGTCAATTTACGAGCGTAAATTAATATGACTCCGAGCTACCGATAAATATATTTACTTCTGATTTGATAACTCAGCGACTAATGTTGTAAGTGAGCTACTTTATATATTTTAGAGATTCAACATCTGTCTGCTAATAAAATCAAATTCCAGCCTCAAAATTAGCAATCAAAGTTTTTCATTCAACAACTAAATTAATAAATCATATTATTTTTTCGTGAAAGTTTGCAACACAAGCGCGGGAGTGTAGGTACCTGACGCTCGTTGGGAATCAGAGGGGCGCGACCGGCCATTTGCACCAATGAGCGAGCTCTATTCGGTGCGTGCAGCAACGAGTTCACGTGTATTTGTTTACATTAATGACACGATTAAGGAGTGCTCGTATTCAATTAAATATAAAATAAATGTGAATTAGTCCAAGAGCGAGCGAAGCGAGCTCGGGAGCTTAGGGCACCCCGACACGGATAGGTTAGGTTCGAAGGAGATGACGGGAGCTGAAGTGAGCGAGCAAAGCGAGCGAACTCAGCTCCCGTCATCTCCTTCATGTTAGGTTACTTTAGACCCTGCAGACAGAAATAGGAGCCCTGCGCAGCGGGGCTCCGTCGACTTTGTTTCGTTTCCTAAAAGTATTAAATACCACCCATATTTTTTGTATGTTCATTTGGGTAGGTATAATAGTCAATTACTTATGGTAACATTATAAATAGATAGGCGAATACATGAAATTATAGCTTTTATTGACCATTATTTGATGACAATAATAAGGAAATTTTATGTTCAAATATAGTAGATTCACTCATCAATTACTTATGCTAAAGTATAAAAATAAAGGTGACTCTATGAAATTAGAGTACGTTGATATTATTTTATAGATGAAGTTGATACACTTATTAGAAGCTAGCAATGAGTAGACATATCACAAATTTAGTTGCTTAAGAATTATCACCATGTTGCGTCATATTAACAGTAGCTTGTTTTACAATATATGGTCGCTTATAAACCATTTATTAGACGCTAAAAGTTTGTCGCTGACCTATTAATTAATTAGACAACTAAATATATTTGCAGACGAGAATGACATTTTAAAGAAGCTGCCTTAATTAGCACCCATTTAAAAATGGTAATTACACAGTCATCGAAAGCACGGACACATTTCTAACACACTGACTGCCCTTTATTTTGAAAAAAGAATTAAGAGCTAAATAATGACATGTTATTACGTTTTCAACTGGCGCGCGGTGAAGTAATAGACAAAATAACCAAATTTTTTATGACTTACTTTGTTCGTTAAAAATACTATGCTCAAATTGTCTTCTAGTAAAAAGTGTTTCCTTGGTAATTTTCTATCACTTATCCCAATTATTCGCATCTGTCGTTCGTTGGGCCTTTTGTTCCAGAAGGTTCTTTGGGTCACTTTCATTAGCGTCACTTATATTCTGTTAAAAATATTTGGTAGGTAGAAATAAATATATGAAAGTTTATTTGGACCCATTCAAAGTGTACCTACATGATTACAAAGATTACTAAAACCCTATGATATTAAAAACAGTAAAAGGACAAACAAAAATATATTTTCATTGAAATTAAAATGTTACCCAGCTAAATACGCCTTCAGTTAAAGGCTTTGTAAAATCTGTCCCAAATAGATGTTATTTTAATAACAGCCCAGCCTAATTAGATTTTAATTTCACACATAAAACTCTTTACGACACCCCTTAAAATAAGTGAAATAAGATAGATGTTACGGCCGGCTTTGTCCTTAATCAGGAGGGGCTGGGTTGCAATAATCCTGAGACATTGAGATAAGATCTTGAAGGGAAGGTCCCTTTAATAAGTCCGATAGGTCAGGCCACTCGAGGCGCGAAGGTTACCCTCATTTCGTTTATTATGTACTCGTGTTACTTGTGGCTTGCGGCCAGGATGATAATATCGAGTTAGAAATTAGGAGGTTCGGGTTGTGTTGTTGTTAATGTTCGTTAGTTACATGTTTTTGTGATGTTTTGGTAGGTTATAATTATGTTTCGTAATCAATGGAAGGGGGAAACTGAGTACTTTGTCCTGCCGTGGGACACTAATTGTAATATCATTATTCTTATCAGTCGAATGTCGGCGTCAGATCTTTTGTCACCATCAATGCTAAAGTCATCATCATATTTTCTTTCTACGAAATTTTATAGTGTTCTAGTTGAGTATAATATTTTTTTTTTCGTTCTGGCATATAAGTTTCTAACTTTTGCATTTATATATTTCACATCAGAACTTAGTTTTTCCAACTCCTAAATTTACGTTCAGTTTTTATCAAAACATATTTTTGGAATTAATATAAGAAAACGTTCCCGAGGGAACTAAATACCCTTGTAACTGTATGAAGTGATACATTAGCGAGAGCGACGATGTCTAATGAAGCGACTAACGAAGATAAATGAATTTGCATTGCCATCGAAAGTTTAATTAAGGCAGGTAAGTAACTACGCCATGATATTTATGAAATATCACAGAATATAACCAAAAATACTTTGTGAAATATAATAGTACGTAATTAAAGAGGCCACTACAAAATTAACCAAGGTTAACACCAAAAAGTAGAAAACGACGAGTGAATATACAAAAGCACAGCACCTAAATTATGGACTCATAAAAAACATTGATATACGCCGACGCGTCGTTTCGAAACTCATAAAGAAAACGGAAGTAAAACAAGAAAGTATAATATATGAAAAGCTACAATGAACAGTGACAGACTAAATTAGCGTTATGATGAAGAACATTAACATTCACTTAAAACACAAGACACGCGTGTAAGTGGATGAATGAGGATAAAAAGGAACACCACGGATAAAGGCGTTAATTTGTTGCTTCATGTGTGTGGGTTTGTTTCACTTGCTTCAGGCCACGCTAACGTTTGCCAACTAGTGCCACTGTGTTTTGTTGTGATGCGAATGTGATTAATGATGATCGTTTTGATGTTTACGTCATATGGTTTGATGAAGACTGCTCGTTCCGTTAGTTTTACGTCAATGCGGTCAGGCTGACTGAGGCCGAAATTAGCAAATACCGAATCCCAAATATTTTGGTTTTTAGTGCTTTTTACTAAGTTTATTTTAGAAATTGTTAGTACAAGCTATTTCTTCGTTTTATTTTGAGAAGGGCTAAAATACATCGCCTTTTTCTTACGTGCACCAGCTGTAAATTCCGTAGAGTGCACCGCAGTTCGTAAAGTCAACCAGTCTTTGTGGCTGGTTTACTTGCAAAGGTCTTGCTGCGGAACAAATATTAGTATTGAAGGCGTTTACCCGTGTCGATATGTTTGGCCCCGTTCCACTTAAGACTTTGAGAGTTCAGAATATTATTAAAAATTCCATTAGTTTGCGTCGAAGTTGCAGTCCGGGTGTAAATTTGTGACAGACGTATCACTCGTGTTTATAACTCCCACTGTGTCCCATTGACAAATTGTCCGCTCGTAACGCGGTTCGTCTCGCCTCGTACCGTTTGTATACGTCACGCTCTTTTTCTTTATTGGGTGAGCAGAAAGGTAATATGAGCTTCAAACGGTATTCTTGCCTCGTTTCAGCTGCGTGACGCTGGGAGACGTGGTGGATATTTAAACACGGAAAGGCTCGTATTGTTGTATCGGCTTCTTTATACTTGATTGTTCTACATTTATATTTTTTTTGGAAATACCATGTTCTATTTATAAACATTCAATCTGAGCCGGGTAGCAACTGATCAGCAGATTCTTTATTCAAATTCTGTATAGAAGATTTGAATATATGCAAAACCGTGTCGAGATTTTTTATAAACAAGGGTGTATATTGTTTTCCTCATTCTTGCTAGCCTTTCGAAATTAATTTCATTTCCTATAGCATACTTACCTCTTGAGAGATGATCGCCATTGTCCCTATTATTGTATTTTTTATCATCTACAGGACCATGTCTTGTTTTGTAAAGACAACAATATTTATCCGTGCGTGTGTTCGTGTTCAGTAAAGAACGTCACTCGCTAATTAAAGGATTCTGGTTAGTCTTGTCTTCGTTTTTGTAATGCAACACTCCTGACACTTGCGGTTTGAAGCCACCTACATCGTCGTTAATAAGATCAGTAACGTCTGCTATTATTGTAAGTACATCTGCTCTTTAATGTTTCACTTGTTTTGCGTAGGAGTGTGAAAAATAGCCATCATTAATATCTTCGATGTTACAAATACTTTATGTGGGTAATTGGCATTTGTCCGTATGTGGGCGGAAAAATGTCTAGTGTTCTTTCAGCTCCAATTTCATGATATTTAGGAAGATCTCGCTCGCTTACATTATAGAAATAAATATCTGAAATATCTTTATGGTCATATATTTTATGAACGTAGGCAGAAATATACACCCACATGTCTGAATAATATACAGCCTGAGATCTGACACCAGTCTAGCCAAGAGGTATCGCGTTACCCAGTTACTGGGTTGTCGAGGTCAGATAGGCAGTCGCTCCGTGTAAAACACTGATACTCAGCTGAATCCGGTAAGACTGGAAGCCGATCTCCACATAATTGGGAAAAGGCTTGGCAGATGTCTGAATAATATACCTGGATTTTATTGAATTGCCCAGAATTTCGCTACGACCTAGTTGAGAAAGCTGCTTTAGTGTGTACTAGCCAAACTAGTGGTTCTCAAATATCACATCAATTCAAGGCAGTTTGTCTAAAAATATTTCTTTTCATATATACAATTAAAGCAAAACTGACATGATTGGAGTCGATAGATCGATAGCTGAAGTAGAAAACAATAATGTCAAGTGACTACACTACCAAAGCGATTTGACCCCGTAGTCAGGTGTTGTTACTTAAAATTTAAAATGTAGGTAGTTGTTTTTTATTGTCCTTATGTATCGATAACCCACATCTTTCATCACATCTTTAGATACAAACACTTCATTAGCTTAAATTAGATCCAGTGTATAGAATAAAATTAAATTTGAAAATTAAATCTTTATAAAGTTTAAGATCATAGACCTCTAAACAGAATTCTAAGAACCACGCCAGCACATGTAACTTGGTATTCTAAGGTAGGTCACTCTCACAAGCCCTTTAGCAAATGGCCTGCTAAAATGGCCGTGTACTTGCTACTCAAATGACAAGCTCGTGCCGCCTAGATAGCTGCGGGCTAAGAAAGTATAGTAAGTGCTTATGGGCTTTACTTTTTACACGCTTAAGGCCTTTATTCGTATGGTTATGTCTTGTTGAGTGAACTTGATTATGCAAGATTGGTTCAGGTAATTGTGGCTGTTAAGATTGGAAATCCAAAAAAGAATTGAATTGTTTGCCTTATCTTAGTTTAAGATAACTTCTTTTCACTATCATCAGCCTTATAATGTTTCCATCACATAAAATGGCAAAATTTTTATGAAGTAATTTATAGTCATTCACTTGCTTGACCTTGCAGTTCAGTTAGGGATTGTTCGGATTTAATGAGGTGATGTTTGGGTCCTTCCTCTTTACGTAGAAATATATTTCCATTCGCAGTCCAGCAGAATTTATACTCCATACGTTTAGAAAATTTCCTCGCCATAAAGAAAAGCTTCCAGGGGCTGGCAGGAAGACATTCAGCAACGTAGACCAGGCGGCGGTCACCGGCCAACTCGATACTGATAGTATTCAAGTCTCCTTCGTTTGGTTTTTTTTTTGATGAAGTTAGGTACCGAGGTGATCATCTGTTTTTTTGGAAACAGGTGTCCTCTCTGTAAGAGAGGTAATAGAAAGAAGAAAGTAAGAAAGAAAAATATTTATTTGTGACCCGCACAGGAGACACTAGTTAAGCAAAACACAAACAATAATAAAAAATAAAAACAAATAACCCCTGTCTGAGACCAAAAAGGCTCCTATCTCAGTATGTGCAACGATATTAAAAAGATAATAACGCTGCGCTGATATTCTGATAGGGCCCACTGTTGATGCCACGGACACATTCACTGAAACTAACATATATTCATTAACTGAACATATAATATTTAAGAAATAAAATAGAATAAGATAAATAATAACAAAATAGTATGTACACAGAAGGTTAGTGACAGTTTAATGATCATTTGTCGAAACCGCGGTAATCCGGGCCCGGTGCGGCGGGCCTATTACGTATCTTTTGCAAGAGCAAAACGATAGCGATTTTTGCGCAATAATTGCTCTTCAATACAAAAGTTTTAGAGTTGGTGGCGGTTTTTTTTAATAAGTGCATTTAAAACAGCGAGCGATTAGCAAACGATTGTGTAGGTAATTCCGACTTTTATGACACAAAGCGTTTGATGGCTATCGTTTTGCTCTTGCAAAAGATACGTAATAAGCCTGCGGGTATGTCACACTTCTTCGAATTTTTGGTTCTATAACATGCCGGTTTCCTCAAGATGTTTTCCTTCACCCTTTCCTTTGTTTTTCTTGTTGGATATATAAATTTGAAGTTTAACTCAGTGCCTACTAAACCCTTTTTCCAGTAAATAAAAAACTAGTCATAACAAAGGATCATCATTAACATCATCACGTTTCAGTCTTTAAAAACGACGATAACACAGACCGGGACCAAACAATGACTCATAAAACACTTCTTGGTAAAAGTCAAGAAGCTCGATTGAACCATTCTGTTTATTGTTTTAGTTCCGATCAGATGAACGAACCTTTGTTGTAACTTCCAGCTTAGTTTCTAATACATCCTGTATTCAGCAGTATTGACAAATTGCAACAGTTTATGTCTCGATTTGCAGCGCATTTTGGTTTCAACGGTCGATTGGCACGGAAGAAATGTTATTTTAGTCTACAACAATAACCAAATAGCGTCGTAAATAAATGCAGTTTTTTTTCTTTTTCATCAATGTTTAGGCGACAGTATTTTGGCTTTCAGCCAGAAGGCCGGTCACGAAATGTTATTTATTATCTGTGCTAATGGCGCGGACATTATTAAATTATGATAGTTCGTTTGTTACGATAGCAGTTAACATTTTGATGACAATAACGATAAAAAATATAAATTGGTGGTTATTATGAATTGTGTCGTTAAAGTTTGATGAAAGATATGACGGGTTTTGTTATTATTAGCCGTGGTGACTAGTTATAGCAGTCGGATTACATAAAGCTTGTACCAAAAAGTTACTTCATAAAAAGAGGGTGTCCATCTACGAAGGCTGTAGTATTATCACTGACAGTTTTTGGTTTATTGCACATCAACATTAACTCAAATGATTGAAATACTAGATATTATAATTATCATCATCTGCTATTAGTAGGCCACTGCTGAACATAGGCCCCTCCAATAGCACGCCATTCATCTCTTTTCTCATCCAGCTACTACAGCCACTAGCGAAGATAGTCGCTCCATCTAGTATGAGGAAGCCCAACCCAATTCATCATCAACATCACACGCACACACACACCCCAACACTCACCGTCCATTACACTATTACTCACCATTCTTCATACATACACACCAACTCACTTAGTTTAGTTTTTTTAGCTTATTTTACTTTATTTTATTTGTATTCTTTAATTTAATAATGCTGTACTCGTTAACTCAATTTTTGTATACATATAGCTTTCTGAGAGGTTTGACGCTGTATACCGAGATACATAGGTTTTCACCTAGTTCGGTTGCAGATGCTCCTACATTGTATTGAACTTATAATAGATTGCTAGTTTTTAAGTTGTTATTTTATGTAAAATCTGTTTTTGGGTAAAATAAAATGATTAATTATTGCCGATTAGTAGTCTACACTATTCTATACTCAAGATCCCCCATTCTGTCCCTGGCACCATTACCTATCCTCCGAGTAATATGGCCGACTCTTTGCTATTGCCATTATATACAGAATGAGTTTTTCAAGTGGGCGTGGATGGCCAAATCCGAAACTTTGAAGAATAACGGCAAACCCTCAAAAGGGGTCCTGTGCCCAATTTTGATGAAAACTAAAACTGCATCATTGGATTTTTGAAAAATCAATATTCCTAGCCAGGAATTGACCCCTTGATATCGAAAAAAAAAAGGTTTTGAATAGAATAGAATATACTTTATTGTATACGATTCCTGGCTATGAATACCTACAGTGTTTTTTTTATTTTTAGTACGTCTTTATTGCTGAAGATCTAAACACAAGTATAGTAGTAATATTATAATTGTATTAATAACTTAAATCTAACACATCGGGCTTTCCGGTTTAGTGATCAGCGTGTCCTGTGGCACATAGGCCTCTTCCAGCTGTTTCCACTCATATCTGTCTCTAGGTTTTCTAGACCAGGTTGCGCCTCCAAAAGAAAATTTGGAGGCGAAAAGATCCATTTCTTTGCCTGTCTTCCTCTTTTCCTTTTACCATCGCGTGGTTGCCACTCTGTTATATTTTATGTCCATTTAAAACTACTATCTCTCGTCATGTGTCCTGTCCATCTCCATTTCAACTGTCTTACTTTCTTTATTATTTTTGATTCTGTTTTAGTTTTCATCAAAATCGGCCCCGTGACTCCTTTGAATGCTTTTCGCTATTTCTCATAGTTCCAGATTTCGGCCATCCACGCCCACATGAAATACTCAACCTGTATAGGTTGTTCTTAGATTCCTGCTCACCCTTGAATTCATTCCAGTTCAATAGAATCTGTTCTCAAGATCTCTCTAAACAAAATGAAGACATAACTTCCTAATGCAATGTCCGATTTATATGTTACAGTGATCGTAAAATCGCAGAAGCTGCTAAGTGCATAAATAAGTCTGTGCAGCTGCTGTGTTACAGCTTAGAGCTGCACCATGTGGTCAATTCACTTGCATCCATACCGAACAGTTTTATGAATGAATTGGTTTACATTTTACGAGTATTCGCTCAATTTATGTTACAACTGAGTTTGTTTTTCTGAGTGATTTATGATTATTTTAAGGGTGTAATTCAACGCTTGATGGAAACTTTAAATACTAACAATTAATGTAGCAATCTATACTCTATACTTTACATATTATAATTATAATAATATAATATTATAAAGAGGAAAGATTTTGTATTTTTGTATGCAACGAATAAACTTAAAAACTACTGGACCGATTTCAAAAAATCTTTCACCGTTGGGGAGCTACACTATTCCCAGGTGACATAGGCTACTTTTTATCTCTGTATTCCCACGGGAACGGGAACGAATAATTACAAACAGGACCGAAACGTGGTCGTTCAAAATGGGCCTCATCAGAAGGCTTCAAGTCACCCAGTTGTGTAATCGAATCAGAAATGAAGACATCCGCAAGAGAACCAGGGTTACCGGCATAGCCCGAAGAATTGCCAAACTTAAGTGGCAGTACGCAGGGCTCATTAGTCGATGGGACCGAAAACTTCGAGAGTGGCGACCGCGTACCGGAAGACGCAGCGTTACAAGGTCTTTCTCTAGATGAAGTGTGACCTGGTCAAGACTGCGAGTATCTGGTGGATGCGAGACACACAGGACCGAACAGTGTGTCGATGCTTAGGGGAGGCCTATGTCCAGCAGTGGACGCCTTACGGCTGAAATGATGATAATGATGATGAATGTAGCAATTGAGTTTTAGCTTGTCCCGATTTTTTATCACTTTTTCGAGATCAGTTCGTCGACTCGTACGGTAGGTAGGTTTGTGTTTCTTAGAGTTTCTTTAATTTACGTCTATTCAATTATTTCTACAAGTTAAGGGTAATAATCTTTACTGGTTTAAAAAATGTGTTGTGTACTCCCAAACCGTAGATAGGTTTTAAATTCCTATATTCCAATAGAATTTTCATTTAACAAATTGAATTTATTTTGGTAGACACAACAAAAATCTTCAACAGTACGTACTAAAAGGAAAGATATCATTCTGTTAGCAAGAATACTTGAGTGGATTGAAGTGGGCTGTCGAGTTGACGCCGCTGTCGGAAGAGTCGGAATCAGACGCCGCTCCGTCGAGAGAACTTGTTGGTTGAAGAAGTTTCTTTGGCTACGCAGCATAAAACTTGTGTTCAATTTTGTTGTCTAGTTATTTTAACATTGCTGTAAATAATGTTGTTTTTACGTTATACAGAATGAAATTATATCCATTAGGACATTTCCATTGATGTGATAAGTATTATGGTTTTAAAAAACAATGAGAAACGCACTAAAAAGATGTAAACAAGAAGAAAATCATGCTGTGCAGTCGGAGGATACATATTCGCGAGCTGGCTGACCACCTTTCGACTTACTTTTAAACATATAAGTAGTATATATTTTTGTAATCACCTCTTATAACCCTTCATTTTGAGACCTCACTCGATGGGTTTGGAAGAAAGAATTAATTGGGACCCGCACAATAAATGGTGCCTAAAAACCGCCATCTTTGTTTTTTTAACGTCAACTATCTAAGAACACTTAGGCGGTCAAGCCGTATCTAACGATGTCTTAATTATATAAATCTGTCTAACGGTTTGAAAGATGTGAGGCAACTAGCTTTTACCAGCGGTTTCGTCCGCGTGAATGTCGAAAATTATCCCAAGGGAACATATTCTCGGGATAAAAAGTATCCTATTTTTTTATTTTTTGTATTTATGATGGGTTTGCTCTTGATTCTAGTCTAGGTCAGAGATGACAGAGACAAAGTCGACGATGGAGTGAGCTTACCCAAAAGATGCTTATTCACTCTAACTTTGAAGAGATTCGGGTTGTATGCGTTCGGAAACACAGATGCAGGCAGTGAGTTCCACTCTTTTGCCGTGCGTCCTATGTGCTATTCCAGACTATAATCAATATCTGTGCCAAATATCATCCAGATCCGTTCAGCCGTTTGAGCGTGAAGAAGTAACAAACATACAAACATGTACACACGCTAACTACAAACAGAATATTACATACATACAAGATACCGTAAAAAGAATTGTAGACTTTCATATCGCGGGGTTAACAGCTGGTGGTAGTGTAGTTTATCTTCTTCTTTGTTGTTTTATCACCATAAGATATCTACGAGTATATACTCTAGATAGATATCTCTCTAGATAGATATCTCTCTAGATAGATATCTATCTCATCTGCAGAATTTCGCAAACTTATTTATTTTAACTCTGTGTAAGGTGACGGGAGTGGTACAAAAATATTTTATTACTTATGTCAGATGTATGTTTGTGTAGAATTGTAGAAATATTTTCTATAGAAAGGCTAGGTACAATTATTTCACATTTTCATTTTTTTTGTGAATAAATAAAACTGGAATAATAGAGCTGTTTTCAAGAAGTAGCAGCAGTCACGGGACCTATTGTGCTATTCCGTATTCAAACGAACCCTAGCATTTTCCGTACTTATTGTGCAAGAAATTGCATTTTCTTTTCATTACATGCTTCATTTTAATAAAGTCTACACTGTTGTATTCGTGAAGTTTTTCTAGAAGGCATCTTAATATTCGTACCAATTTACGAAACCGCACCTGAGTTTTAATTAAAGAAAATATTCAGAGCTAATGTTAAGCTAGACGGTATTTTCGTACATGACCGCAACAAAGTTACGCTTTTAGAACCACCTCGGTACATAACATACATATGTACCGTTTCACGTCAGCCTTTATATCACAAACCCAATGTTTCTCGCCCGCTGTTTACATGGGAATCAATAAAACAAGGGACTCGCCAAAATGTAAACACGAACACTATCCCCCTCTCTATCCACACAACTATAAAAGACGAGGACAACAAACCAAATGTAGCGGCGAAATTCATTTGATTATCATTAGGTTAAAACAGGGACTGGCGCCGTTGGTCGCGTGACGTTTTACTTTAGAACATGCATCCCTAGAGGATTGTTTCCTGTTCGTTTATGCTGTTAACATTGTCTTTATTGCTATAGAAATAAAGTTCAAAATAGGTTGTTTATAATCTTGTCTCTAGGGTTGTATCGCTATCATTATTAAGGTAATGAGTCATTGCGTTAAGTGGATCTATAAAATGACTCATGGTAGGTACTAGGTTAGTATTTTTGAACGGAGAAAGTCAAACTGCAGTGCATGTTGACACAGTGTAGTGGCCTAATAAGCGTGGGTGGACAAAGTTCGCCGAACCCGGAAAGGTATCTCTGATATTGTGTTGCCAGCTATTGAGAAAGCCGTATTTGGGAGAGAACCTGAGGAAACTCTAAAGAGGAACGTTTTACGGTAATCTTTCCCATGGTGCACGTTTTAAAAGAATGGCTTGTGTCCCTTTTGTCACTATGGTGAACATTTTGGTGAAGACATCCCTTATTCGTTTTTAGATGTGGGCATTTGTTTTTGTTGCTTTTACTGGAAAGCGTAAAACTTCCGGAACGACTACGTGTAGAATAATAAAGATAGAAATGCGGAAGAAAAACCCAATTTGGAATTCCTTTGATCTCTCAAACCATAATGCACCTTGCAATATGTTCACAAAGTTTATAACAAATACTGTTAACATTGCATCGTAAACAGTATTAATATTTACGAGGTATTACATTTAACGGGAAACCTGTAATACTGGCAACAATGTTCTAATAATATCTCCTACACTAATAAGGCGCTGCACAAATCGCGGCGCTATCGGGGACTATTGAGCAATAGTCCGAGAGCTGGTGACTTATTTTGGGAAGGTAATACAAGCCTACTCTGCCTTCGTGGGATTCAGGAGTTTTTTGGTTACAATGCCAGCAAGGACGGACACAACCTCGAACAGCTGTTGGTTACTGGCAAGATCGAAGGGAACGTCGAAGCACAATCAGTTTTTTGTTTTGTTTATTATTACCGATTTTTTTGTGAATGTGTGAGCTTTGTAGGCCTTCTAGATTTCTAGACGCTCGTGTTGAACGACACGAAACGTTAGTTTGATAACTTTTTATCCCGTTTTACTTAATTTTTTTCTTTTGTTTATATAATATACAATTATTTTTTATAGTTTCGAATTATTGTCGAGCCTACGTTGTCGCCCCATATCTAAGTACTAATGCTGTAACATGGAAATGTTGTGAAACCAAACCATTTTTAAAAGAGTAACCTTGTAGTTTCTTGCCAGTTCTTCTCTATAGGAAACGACCAACTTTGCACCTTTTGTCGACTTTTATAAGTGGAAAATAGTTTTTTTTTTTTTTTTTATGGTCAGACCAAGTCCACACATCGTTAAATACCAAGCTACACGATGCTCTCCACGACGCCAAAATCAGAAGCAGATGGCGCAAATTGGTGAAGGAGAAGATGTTTCTATGAAGATGAATCATGATCCTCAGTAATGAAGAATACGATGCGAGGAGGAGGAATTTAAGCCCCAAGTTTTGCACAGCTATGCTTTTCACTTGACAAATAAGGAACGGAAAGTTGGAATGGAAATTCTGCTTAGGCGTTTACGATAAACTATATCGAACAAATTGTCCTAAACAAATTTATTTGCCTAAAGTAAGAAAGGGCAGCTTTTGCCTTGCAGCGAAACCGTTCAGGTTAAAAATAAATAAGTTGGCGCGGGCAAGCATTTGATAGAACTTTGAACAGTGGTACTGGAAGGCTAAAATACTAAGATTAAATTCATAACGAGCTCCTCGACTATACGCGAGACTTTCACGGTCAATTTACTCGAAAGAACTGTTATGATTAAGTCAAGAATACATTAAAACAGCCACGACCATTAGAGCGAGAACTTGATTATTTAAACTGAATATTACACAAACTTAGGGTCAGCCCACATGAGTAGGAGTAGCGATGCGACGCGAATCTGCGTATACTTTAGATAGTGATACAAAGTGGAACTTTATTTACTACACAAAAAGTAGATTTTTATATTAGTGGATTGGATATTTATTTTTCTTTTCCCAGGTAAACTAAAAATGATGACGATATAGTGTGTCGAAATTTCGCGTAACGTCACACCCGAGTACACATTTAACCTAGAAATCACGTCACTAGCTCCCACTCTTAAACTTTGTAAATTTTTATGGTTCCGTACCCGAAGGATCAATACGGAGCATAATTGCTGTCACTCACGTGTCCGTCTGTCTGGCCGTCTGTCCGTCGTCTGTCACACGAGTTTTACGGCCAAACGGTTGGAGCTAAAGTCTTCAAATATTCACAGTATAAAGCATATTGATGACCCAAAGCCATGCAAATTGTGAAAAAGAATATTTTTTAATGTTTTTAAGGGCATACAGCTAAAGAGGAACGTGAAAAAAAGGAAAACAAAAGAATGAAAAGCCACCACAGTCGGTATTCTTTACAAAATTTTATTTCGAAGAATTTTTTAACTTCCCATTGGTGATATTGTATATTTTTATGTGGGCGTGTCGAATCGCGATTATTTTCGCGGCTAACAAGTGGCCTCTTCGAGCATAGTCGCGTAGCCTCGCTTTCTGTGTGAGTTGACCCTATAGAATCTTTTAAACGTCTTTCCCTACTTTTAGAAATGGCTTAATTATATACGTCGTTAAAATGTACGTTATTGGATTTGACGCCTACGATCACACGTTTTCTTAATCGATGTGTCTTGTTGATGCTTCAATGCAAATGTGATATATACGAATGTTAGGAACGAAGATAAATATTGAATGATGTTACTGGGTTCTATGTATTTATTAATTTATACTGCGCGAAGCACGAACGAAGCGTTTCCGTGTCAGCTTGGACAAAAATGCTTTCCATCCGGACATACGGTCCGGATGTCCAGTAGATGTCTGGCTGTACTTCACTATAGGTCGCATTTATTAACAGATTCTCGTGAAATTTTGTGAGAAGATTAGATAATTATATGGGGCCGAAAAGGTCTGGTGTGGCGACCACGAACCGGAAGACGTTGCGTTGGAAGGCCTCCCATCAGGTGGACCGATGACCTGGTGAAGGTTGCGGGGATCCACTGGATGCGGAACGCACGGGAACGGTCAATGTGGCGAGGCTTGGGGGACGCCTATATCCAGCACTGGACGTCTTTCGGCTGATATGATATGATGACCTAATATCTGGAAGCCAGAGCATTTACAAAAGTCGCAGTATTGCTGAGTGATTGGGTACTTTTTATACCCAGAAAATTAACAGTTCCTGTGGATAACGGTCCAATAGATAACGGGAGCGAAGCCGCGGGAATAAGCTAGTTCCTTATATGGTGAAATACAAAATATACCGATCGTTTTCCTCAAATATATGTCATATATGCTTATTACATAAAGTTCAAAGAAATTTCCTGTACCAGACTGTTTCCGTGTCTCTGAAGGTAATATTTAATTTTCCGGTATGAAAAGTTCCTTTTCAAGTTTGAGTTCCTTTCCTGCCAATTTATTCTATTTCGATTCTTCTGTACCTATCAAATGGTTACAAGTGAATTATTTCAGAATTTCGGTATCTATAAGGTATTATGATAGAATTATCGGTTCTATCGGAATCTCAGCTTCATGGAACTTGAAATGTTTTAAATTGGATCATTCACTTTTGAAGGCTTTCTACAAGTGATCGATGAGCCGGTGAAGGTCACGGGATTCTGTGAAGATGCGACAAGCTCAGGACCGGATGATCTGGCGATGTGGAAGCATATTTGCAGCAGTGGAACAGCAAACAAGACATCTTTTGGCTGTAATGATGAGGGGACGTGATTTGTGTCAAAATTGCACAAATGACGTAAGAAATGCTTGAAGGTTTATTTATTTATGTACACACAAAAAACTTAACAGAGAAAATAAACAATACAGGTTGTAGAGCACAAAGGTACTGCTTATTTCACTAGATATTTCTTTCAGCAGACCTGCGACAGGAAAGTTGGATGATAGACGAAGACACATCAAATCATGTTTAAATCCATACTTAATATTATGAATGTGAAAGTAACTCTGTCTTTAACTTTTTCACGCTTAAACAGCTGAACTGATTTAGATAAAACTTGGTATGGAAATGGTTTGAGACCCTGGGAAGGACATAGCATAGTTTTTATCCCGTCAATCATCCTTAAGTGGGTGTAAAAGGAGGGGTAAAAGTTTGTATGGTGAACTACATATTTATCTAGTAAGTCGGCCCACACACCTACTACATTATTGCGCGAAATATATTGCGCATATTAAAAGTAGTAATGCTACGCAGACAAAGTCGCCGGCAACAGTTAGTAAATAAATAATTATTCACTTCTTTCTAACGATATCCACTGGAAGGAGGACGAAATAAGAATATCTCCTATTTTTTAAAGCCGATACACCAACAACTGTAGTATGTAATATATTGTTAACTATTTGGCATAATCAACTTGATTTAGTATGTCTAACAAGTGATACATAATTCAATTTTAACCGCATTCAAATGTAAGAGCCTTGATAGCACAATACAATTTAGATTCAATACAAATGCATTGTCAAACGAAGGTTGGCATTGAATCATACAATCACAAATGTAAGGTTAGAATTGTGCAACCGAATAAAGGCCTACACAGAATGGCGCGACACAATGCGACAACGTTACGAACTAAACTGATTTATATAATTTAGTCGTCGAAGAAAGAAATGCATTTTAAAAGAATTATTCAAAAATGTATCTACAAATGAAACAAACACACATCATTGTCGCGTTGTCGCGTCACCGCTTATCTGCGGCAGCCTTTTGGCCTTAGTCAGGCATGAGATCTGAATGTTCAGAAGTAGCAAAGAACTTCTCAGTTAGGTTCCAACTTTGCTAGAACCTGATTATATGCAGAATTGTAGTCTAAGAGTCAGTTAGGATAGTACTGGAACGCGGCAAATGATATTCTACCTAGTATGGTCCGCAAAAAAGTAAAAAGCTCAGGTTTAAAGTTGCTTAAGTGTTTGAAGACACAGAATATCTATGATTCATCGAATCAAGAAATGTGCAGAAATTTCAAAATAAATATTAACATACGTGACTTTAGAATGATTTAAAATAATTAAAAAATACCTTTATCTATCCTATATTATCTATACTAATCTTATTCTACTCATTTATAAATGTGTATGTCTCCATGTTTGGATGTTTGTTATCAAACCTGATAGCTTGGACGGAATCAGATGAGGATCACAGATGCCTTGAAATTGATCATAGGATCAACTTTACACTCGGTATTGTCACAGCGGATCTTTGTTTCTCTGAAGTTGGCTCTGCCAACCATTGCGCAAGAAACAGTTTGTCATCGAGTATACTGCATAGAGTACGCGAGAAAGGACGTGCGACAAACGTTAGTGAGTGAAAGAGACAGTTATACAACGCTATCTTCACCTCACAAAAATAGCTACTGCGCAGAGTCTTGCAGCCAATTCAGAGACACAAAGAACCGTTGTGACTTTGTGAGTATTATACAATCGGTAGTATGTTTCCGTGAGATAATTTCAAAATGCACGCGGGCGACGCCACTGGCAAGAACTAGTAAATAAATATAGTTCATAGTAGTAGCCAAGTAGTAAGTAGCATACAACTTTTTAATCGACTTCAAAAATAGGAGGTACTTCTCAATTCGTTGGAGCCTTTTTTTATGTTACCCGATTACCCAAAGGCGCCTGGACTGATTTGGAAAATTCTTCTTTTGTGTGAAAGGGTCAACAGGACAGAATCTAATGATGGGATCCTATGTAAATCGAGGGAACTCCGCAAATATTATAGGCGTTCATAAAGCGATTTTGGTATTTTCGTTAACAATGCATTTATTTGCACTCAGTAAGTATCATTTGAAGAAATAGAACTGTTGGAGAAGACCACAGATGGCCACTGGAACACCTAAATGATAAGCATGTCACGGGTATAAAATAATATTTCGAATAGTTAACTGACTTTGATGATACCATTAATAATACCAATAATAATATCATTTATAAATAAATGATACTGATGAACATAGTACCATCGAACTGATCTGATAATGAAGCCGGCCGGTAGACACTGGTACAGGTACTCCGAAATAAAACAATGTATCTTAATTGTGTTTGGGCTTATTGGTATCGTCATCGGCTTTGGCTGTAAATGATTTTCATGGTAATTTGAGGTAACAATCAAAACAAAAAAGTGAAAATAAAAAACTTTTTAACGAAAAAATCAACCCGACTTCAAACCAAACACTAAAAATATTTTTTGTTTAATTTTTTTTTAGACTATGCGGTCTTCCCCTTAAAACAATGTATTTTCTCGCAAATAAACATTTTGATTTGATTTGAATAGTAAAATGTACATAACTGGATCATAAACTTAATTTGCCGACTCTACATGTGAGAAAGAAAAGTTACAAAGATAAAGTTGAAATGTTAACGTTTGGAATACTAATGTTAGTTCATAGGTGTTCTAGTAGAACATTCGATAACAGTTCCAGTAACTAAATATGTAAGTTTTGGACACGTGGCAGGTCTCCAGCTAACTTGTTCTTCTGTTATGGATTTACTTAGAATGAGGAAACAAGTTTTGATAGATTGCAATAGTTTCCTTATAAAAAAGGAAGGATATTTTCACTATGTATATGTTTTGTTATTTTATCACGCCTCATCGGCTGAACAGATGTCTAAAGCTGGGAACAAATTTATCGGACGCGGTTGACGGTATCGACTGACAGCCGCGACTTATGGCGTATCTGGGTAAGAAGGAAAGATAGAAAGAAACAAGAATGAAAGAAAGAAAGGAAATATATTTATATTTGACCCCCACAGGAGACACGAGATAAGCAAAAACACAAAAGAAAAAGAAAAATAAATAATAACCTTTTGCAAGACCAAAAATGCTCCTATCTCAGCATGTGCACTGAATGTACAATAAATTGTGCAAACTATTGGACGTAAGTCGCGGACGAACCTTGGGCGTTCGGACGTCCGACAGACAATTTTTGTCAGCTGAAAACGTCCGCGAACCACCGTCCGGGCACGGGTCGCGGGACGCCCCTGGCGTCAGAACAACTCAGTCTACGCGAAAGCTTATTTTTTACGCAAAACTCTTCTTTTTATGTTCTTTCTTGGTGGACAACATAAAGCAGCCGCCGCTAAATCCCGAAAATCGTCCTCACTTTCACTAATTCTTCTTCTAATTCTTTTTTAAAAGATTAATTTTTATTAACCCCTTGTATGCCATGCTATGCCATGTGTTCTGTCCCGAGTTTATATTTACTTGCAACACCGGGTTGGTGGGCTGTCAACGATTTTGACAGATGACACTACCAACGAACAGTGTAGTTAGAAAATTTGAATTGAACACGCG
Source organism: Orthosia cruda (assembly GCA_964057195.1). Lineage (NCBI taxonomy): Eukaryota > Metazoa > Arthropoda > Insecta > Lepidoptera > Noctuidae > Orthosia > Orthosia cruda. The sequence goes on along the minus strand of OZ059836.1, from coordinate 15,162,845 downwards.
AGAAAATCGGTGTCTTGTATTCTAATAACCTAATCGAGCGATATTTCGGTGATTGTATTTGTTGATCGCGCCCGTCGTTCGCAATCGGCGTTGTGGGGCGCCCCTAAAGTGGGTTTAGAGTATATTTTCACGCGCATCGAAGTGCTTTTGCGGGAAACGTGCTGCCTGGTGGACGCCAGCCGGATTCTTCGGTCCAGACAGCCGTCAGTCTATCCCTTATTGTCCATTATTATATATATTCTCCTATCCCTAACCTCACGGCACGAGATTGATCGACGCCTAGGAGTCTACCGCAGGAATCTAAGGTAAGTACGAATAACATTACCGGCCAACCCTTTTGCCACCTGTGAGATAGGTACCAGTATCTCTCCCAATAGGGAGCAAATCCCTAGCTTTCCATTGCAGCGTTACGTCAGTTTCGTGGGATACGGTTCTGATTGGATCCAGGAGTGGCACGCTGCTAATGGGCCCCAGTGATGAGCTCCTGGCTTGGGATCCGCAGACCTGTATTTAACACCAAGTATGAAAAAGCCATTGTGTCTCGCGTAGTGCTGCGTTCCGGCATTATTAATGAACATGAAGTAAGTATATTAGATATGTGTAAAGATAATAAGATATAAGATTTTTGTATGCCATGTGATTCCGGTACACCTATATTTGCAGTTGCATGATTCTGCGATTTTTCAAACCATCACTGCTGTTAGTTATATCAAGCTAAGTTAGGTCAATTATATTGACCGCAATCATAGACTTCAATCAATTACATAGACTTCTCGAACAAACTGTTGTTTGCTAGTTTCAGGAATATGTTCACTTCAATTTAGAATAATGCATTTTCGAAATTAATATCTGTTGAGAAATTAAAAAAATATATCCCTTTTCAAAAGGAACTAATTGAATTGAAGTATTATTGTCTGCTGAGCGACAAACGTAATGAAATGAGCAATCGGAAGTTTTGCAATAACGCATTCGCTGTAGGTATGTGCAATAATAGGTTATGAATAGAACGCAATGAAGTGGCAAATGAGCACGTGCTTTCAAGAATAGCTGATGTAAATGGTGGGTACTGAAATATTAATTACCAGCTTTTCCCCGTGGCTTCGCCCACCTCAAAAGTGTTATAGGGTCAAAAGCCGGATAGTTGCCGCACTTTTTGAAATCACTCTAGACTCTGTGCGGAAAGAGAACCGTCATAAGATTTGAGGGTTCAGCTGTGTATAATTACCGTGTTTGTTATGTTGACAACACTGTTACGTTATTATAGTGCGACTGTGTGTGTGTTTGTATGTTTGTTACTTCTTGACGCTCAAACGGCTAGACGGATCTGGATTAAATTGAACTGGCGCAGAGATAGATTATAGTCTGGAATAGCACATACTTTTCATCCCAGAAATATGTTCCGTTGGGATAATTTTCGACATTCACGCGGGCGAAGCTGCTGGCAATAGCTAGTATTATTTATAATGTTTTCAGTGAGTATAGTTTTATAAAAATCATAATGTTAGTTCCATTTTACGCCACGACGCGCGACGGTTCCATTTCCGCAGACGACCCCATCCCCTTGGTCCCACTGTAACGGGTCAGGTCAGTGGCCCCGCTACCTACCACTTTTTGGCCGCAGGGGATAGAGGCCTGGTGCGGCCCCAACGCGTCCACCATCAGACGGTGGAGACCCCGACCAGGTCGTGGAAGGTAGTGAGAACGGCGCACCGCAATACCGGCACTCCTCTCCCGCCATGGCCTTCAACCGACAGCCGCGATATCGTATGAGACCGGGGCAACTATCCTGGTTTTACCCTATTATCTCGAGCGAACATATTATTACTACCGAGATAAAAAGTATCTTACATCCCATAATCCAGGCTATGGTCTACCATCGAAACCTTTATCCGCTAAGACCTGATTGATTGATAAAAACCGAACAAACAGACTTTTATAATATTATTACAAGGTATTAGGAGAGGTATGCCTCCCATTAGGTGGTGGACCGATGAGAATCGACACTTTGGGGAGGCCTATGCTCAGCAGTGGACGTATTTTGGCTGAAATGATGATGATTATGATGACGAGGAGAGAAAGTGCAAGTGCGATTTATAGGCACCCAAAGTCTAGGTACTTATATGTACCTATTTTTCATAATTTTACTCGTATAATGTCAGACTGAAGTGTAAATAATAAAGCTTAATTAATTATATTGTCCGTACTATCCGTTCGCGAACATTTAATAACAAGGTTGAAGCTACAAATTCTAGAAACTGCCTGACTTGATAATTATATCTACGAACACTAAGATTAATTTACGTTTACAGCAATAAATATTCCTGTGACATTTAACTCAAGCTAAACCTTTTAAGCTTATATTTTCAACCTATTTACAAGTCCTCTTTCGTTATTTCAACAAACCAAAAGCTTGTACAAAAAATAATATTTTTATTTTTAAAGGTCGGGTCAAAAATAAAATAAATGTCGCCTTTCACAAACAGTTAAGGCCTGCTTTACATGTTTATTGTAGGGATGCGTGTCCCAGTGTATGTTCGTGTAATATCTGGGCCACAGTCTGTCTGCCAATTAATTAGGATTATACTTAGCTCCGTTGTGGGTCAGATAAAACTTTGTGGGCTGTAGGGCTGGCAAAGTTAAGGGTTTTGGTAATAAGCTTGGGTGTTTGAAACAATAAAGATGTTTAAGTTATTAGGAGGACCTTAGATTAGAGGTTAGTAATGTGTTGCGAATACATACACAAGTTTAAGGCGCCGATTCCCTTGAGTAGCTGATTTTAAAATGAGAGTCACGTCTAAACGGTTGGTTGTAATTTTTTGAAAAATATATGTCTTACATTAGACCATTTTCTTAATAATTAGATCTAAGAAAAATTTCAGTTTTATTCGTATAACACTGTGTAATTAATTTGTAAAGTTATGTCTAAAACGGCTGGGCGTATTTTAATGAAATCGACACCACCTCAAATACAATTTAATTGTCTACATTTTGATCTGAGGCTATTTTTTTAAAGTCATAGAATTATAAGGAAAGTACCAAAAACTACTAAATGTTGGGTCGCGCGGGTGTAAAACGAGTGTGCGTTTTGTTACCTCAAGGTCGTTGGCGTTAGTCGCCGTCTTAAGAGTTAGACTCTAATAAATTAAAATTAAAATGATTGCATCCATAATGTACATACAGGTGGTAAATATAAGTTACAGAATCAATTATGGACCATTTCGGGCACAGCAACATTCTAAATAAAGTGTCTAGGAGAGTACTAGTAGAGACTAATTTTCCTATATAATTAACATTCCAGTTATCTATTCGCCATCTATCTGCTTTTATGTGGTTAAATTTACTAATATGTGTGTCATTCTATGTGTATTTTAACTATGTATTATTTTTACTAATTTATTTATTTGAATTAATTTACATTTAGAGGGTAGTATTCAGATTAAGTATATCTTATTAGATTGTAATATATTTTTCGCACTTAAACTCACCTTCGATTACAGGTTACAGTTTAACAGCGCACAGAAGTACAGAAGCAAGCTTGCTGGTGGCTTCACAGGTTTCCCAGAGCGACCTCATGTTCCGAAGATTTGTACGCGTTGGAATTTGACCTTAGGGCGCTTACGCACTATTCGTCCGTGTCCGTGATCCGTGTCTTGATTTGAGTTTCGAGTTCAAAATGTTCTGAATTATGACAGATTATGACGGATAGAGTTAGGATGTAGTGCGTAAGCTTCCCTACAAGAAGTACTACGGCTACTTTGGAGCCGAAATTTCATGCACACGGAACGGAAGTAGTGCATAACCTTTACAATGTTACACACACTCACACACATACACCGTCACACTCATACTTTCACTCAAATCACCTTGTTTTTGATTATATTTCGTATTACTAGAGTTTAATAGAAACGTTTTGTTTATGAAGGAGTGGAGTCTCCTAATACAGGCATCTGTTGCTTAAAAGGAGGCTTGAATCTCAAATCTGTTGTTCAAATATGGTTATCAATTAAACAACTTTTTTTTTTCAATTAATAAAAAAGAAAGATATGAATATTAATATACAATCTAGGATGACGACGTAACCGGCTAATTTAGATTTACTTGTAGGTTTTGAAGTTTCCTTTCTGTTCCAATCAAACCCATTACAAGCCTAGTACATTCAGGTGTGCACCAATAATTTACCTTAAAATCCATGAAGCAAAAGTTCCATATTAACCATTACTAATGCACTAATGCTTTTATCACGTGTCAAGCTTTCGATTCCACTTAATTAAGTATCCAAAATACTAACATATCCGCCCTAAGTTGAGTCAACACACCGAACAGCTCTATGAAAAGGTGAATCATATCAATTCCCCTAGTTTGTGGAGAAATACATCGTTAACACCAATAAATTACATTAGCATAATTAATAACCTGCACTTTGTTTAAGGTGTGTCACAAGCACCGTAACTTAATACCGGCAATACACACGGACTCACACGGTTCAACAAAATTGAATTTAAATATTCAATATTGAAGTGAGTCTCTGTGGCAGTACACTTTTTACACGGTTTAATTTGGTTGCTTCATTAAACTTTTGGAAGGCATAAGTGAAAACTGTAATTCTTTTCAAAGCATCCACTGGGAACAGTCAGGTTCTTGACCTTTCAGGTTCAATCCTAAGGTTTCATTTATGGTAGGAAGGTCTTCTGCATTCTTATGTCTCTATCAACCATCAGCTGAGTAGTCAACTCTTTACCATTCATATTATCATTAGCTAAGGCTTTGGAACTAAACCCACCAGCAGGCCTTAGCCTGGTCAAGTATATTTCTTTATTGTGACCTATTTCCTACTTTACTTACTTCATCATATCAGCCGAAAGACGTCCACTGCTGGACATAGGCCCCGTGCGTCTCGCATCCAGCGGATCCCCGCAACCTTCACCAGGTCATCGGTCCACTTGGTTGGAGCCGTCGCCTGTCGCCTTTCCGAACCTTTCCATCCGTTCTGAACCTGACACTGACACTTAAGTTTGGCAATTCTTTTACTAACTTATTTATTTATATTAATACAACATAAAGGTACATAGGCGAACTAAATACCATAGGCATTCCCTACCAGTCCACCAAGAGTGGTGGAGAGATAACATGGCCGGTGTATAAGAAAAAACAATTCAACAGTATCTTGTGAGGATTTAATTAAGTATAATCTTTCTTTCTCTCCAATTAAGGGTGTGGAGCCAGCCCTAAGTATGCCGTGTAGCGCCTCAGCCCTTAAATCATTCCGGTACTTAAATTTTACCTAATCCTTCCCGCGGCTCGACCTACTTTTGTCTGATTGCGGTTGTGTTCGAGATTACAGATAGATAGAAGAACACCACTTTTAATAACACAGATATCACATAAAACGTTGGAAATGTAAGACGTGCCTGATGAGATTATTTTAATGAGGTATTTCACCTCATGATTTGCGAAATGATGTACCAAGTAATGTCGAAAAGCGAAAGTTTTTGGATCTAGTTTGGTGCCTAATTGACTCATGGTCGGTAATTTACGTCAATTTAAAAAATAATGACCTCATTAGAACGAAAGTAGGTAAGTACAATATAATGACATTAATTTTCTTCACAACCCATTCCTCAAATATCCAAGATAGCATAAAATTACTCCGCTAACAAATTGCATAATTTTCCATTCTTAAAAAGCTTTTACTCTTACGTACGGTATACCCGTTACTCGATATTTCATACTCAAGTGAAACATCGCCATATCTTAGAGAAATGCGGTCCTATGTTTCGAGAAAATGAACTCGGAACGAAACGAGGTCGATTATTGAACTGCCGAAGTCCCGAAGTCACGAAAATGACTGACAACGCGGCACAAATGAGTCTGTGTCGTAAAATTTAACGTGATACCCGACACCCGCTGATAGTGACAATGGCGAAAGAAAGTGGCCATAAAGAGAATTGATGAACGCCCCCCGGCGTAATGTTGTGCTGATGTCGCCAACCATGTCGCCCTGTGTGTAGATAGCCTTATATTGATTCCGAATCGACTATTAGATGGCCTGTCTGCTTCGTAAGTAATGGAGATACGATTGTTGTTGATAAGACTCGTAATGAGATGTTGTATTTTCTACGACTGAGAATTGGAAAAGGCGACAGAAAATAGAAGTATCGTTTTGCGCTTTCGCTGTCTGAATGTGACGGAGTGGTTTTCGTTTGTAGTACCTTGGCAATTAGGGCTTGTTGTGGCTTTTATTATTGTAATTTTTTTATTATTATATATATGCTCGCGCTTGACACTATCTCACCTGATGGTAAGCGATGATGTGTTCGACGGTGTAACACGGTTGCCTAGAAGTAACCTATTAGAATATAATGAATTTTACGAGAAATCCTTACATAGTATAATACAAAGTCGCTGCCCGCTGTCTGTCCCTATGTATGCTTAGATCTTTAAAACTACGCAATGGATTTTGATGCGGTTTTTTTAATAGATAGAGTGATTCAAGAGGAAGGTTTATATGTAAAATAAACGCGGGCGAAGCGAAGCTAGTACTTAATAAAATAACAAATCTTTCTGTAAGACTAATTTTCACAGAATTGTAATTTATAACGTGGACTGAAAAGTTTGAACGTTTAAGCCTTAAACGTTGAGTTTTACTTACATAGCTTTTAAAGATAACCCGAGTAGTTTTGTCCAGAATTTCGCAATTTAATAAAACAGTTTGAACGAAAACTGAAGCATTACCAACTTCTTCCAAAACAACTTAACTGTTTATTTACAAATTACAGCTTACAATAAAAATAGAATACTGAAGTACCTAAATTACGTACATGTTTTTAGTACTAAGCTGGTACATTACAACAGAGAGGAGAATATACCGTGTGGAACATAATTTATTCATAAATAACTATGCAGCAGTGAAACGTTAGCTTAAAGCAAGTTTGTTCTATGTTGGGTTCTAGAACATAATTATGAACGCTTACCATAACAACACAGTTACTTTGTTGACGACAATGTGGCAGAATGAATAGCTACTACTTTAAACATATACAACCTCATTTATAAAAAAATCTAACCATTATGGTTAGTGTAGGCACTGTTTAGTAGATTCTTAATTCAAATTTTCTATGGAGAATTTGAATTTAGAATTAGCTAATCAGTATTTAAAGTAAACATGGGCTCGCCGCCGCAGCCGCTTACGTAATTTATGCCATAAGGTTCTTTTTTAGGGTTCCGTACCCAAAGGGTAAAAACGGGACCCTATTACTAAGACTCCGCGGTCCGTCTGTCTGTCTGTCTGTCTGTCCGTCTGTCTGTCTGTCTGTCTGTCACCAGGCTGTATCTCAAGAACCGTGATAGCTAGAGAGTTGAAATTTTCACAGATGATGTATTTCTGTTGCCGCTATAACAACAAATACTAAAAACAGAATAAAATAAATATTTAAGGGGGGCTCACATACAAAAAACGTGATTTTTATGCCGTTTTTTGCTATAATGGTACGGAACACTTCGTGCGCGAGTGCGCCTCGCACTTGGCCGGTTTTTTAAACTACGCGGTTTGATGTAATTTTTTGTTGACATTGTAATGACAAAGTTTTGTTAACTAATTAGCCAATTTACGGCTATAAAGGAGTCTTTACGAGTAATGATTAAGATCGGCACCCTGGGCCGGCAAATTCGATGCCAAACTTGTTAATTGTTTGGATGGTTCACCAATGTTTCACCAAAACACCATTGACAAAGTTTTACTTTATAAACATCGTTTTTTATACTATTTATTTCACAAACAACTTATTTCAAAAATGCTTTATTTTATGAACACTCGCTTTACAAACATTTATTTGGCAACTGCTTATCTTTACAAATGTTTCGGATGATATTTTATCATTTATACATTTAATATTCTTATGGAAAAATTACGTTTATACTAAATATTATTTTATAATACATTTTCTAAACCAGTCATAAATTGATCAAAACGGTATTGCTTTGCATAATTTTATTGAAATTTAAAGTTGCTTCTATATCGTCGCCGGCGCTGCGGGAAGTGCACTCTCCGCAGCTTGGGTTTGCGGCTTGCTTCGTCGGAGGCGACCAGCATCAGGGATTGCTCTCCCTTCGCACCTCCCGTTTGTATATACACTTTAGTGATAGCACCACTGGTGATCCAATTAACAATATCACAAGAGGAATAAAACACAGTTTTTTTTTGGTAAACAGTCATCAACATTTTCGCTAACGCTTGGGGGCAAAGGCATACGATAGAACGATATATTGGTTTTTCATTTCACACGAATTTATCGATCGCCAATCGATGTTTGATCAACCAAAGATCAACTAATACCGTGGACTGTGAAGACAGGCAGGCAGCGTTGACGCTGGCGAAGGTCGAACAATCGAACAGATCGATTTTGTGTAGTTGGAACTTTCGTTGTGTCGATTGATAATGATAATGATAAATGATAAATGATAAATGATTTTATTTCTGTAAGTTGGTTTGTACAAACACTTTTACATGTCGAACATATTTTTAAAACTAGATGAGGTCGGCGTTTCCTATCTGACTACTCTGAGAAGAAAGGCCGAAACAAACTCAGAGGTCACAGTCTCTTTTAAAGTCCTGACAAAATCTTGATTAGATCATGTGAAGACCATGTAGACTGATGTCTGAAATGGTCTTTTGAGGAAAGAACCAGCCAGATTGAGTGGACCTGTCCAGTCAGTGCACGCATTTGTCAATAACCGAGCAGCTCAACTCAGAATTTAAGGAGCTCAACGATTCGACGAACAATACCAAAGAAAGGACATTCGGGTAGGCCGCATAAACTACTCAAACTGCCAGACCATGATTAAAAACTAAGATAAATTTAAATAAAAACAAAAAAAAAAATATCCACATAGTCTTCACATTCACAATAATTAAAATAAAATAATATAATACTTTAAAAAGTAAATATTCTTGTCATTGCAAGAAAACCAAAAAAATAAAAAATAAAAATTATAATAACAAAATGCATAGTGCAAAATATAATAAAAAAACAAAATTAATTGGAGCAGCTCAATCCCAAGCCTTTTTGTCCTCAATGTAATCTTTTGTTGTATAAAACGCTTTCTGGCACAACTTACGTTTAATGAAAGACTTGAATTTATTAAGACTTAGATCTTGCACGTGGCTTGGAAGCTTATTATAAAAGCGTACACATTGACATCTAAACGAGCCACCTATTTTCTTGAGCCTTGTTGTAGGTACTACAAATTTGTGTTTGTTCCTAGTATTTATGTTATGGATATCACTGTATTTTTTAAACAATTTTATATTTTTATGGGCATATAAAAGATTTTCATAAATATACTGAGAAGGCACAGTCATTACATTAATCTCCTTAAATTTCTCTCTGAGAGAGTGTCTCGGGCTTAATTTATAAATTGATCGAACAGCTCTTTTCTGCAAAACAAAGATAGTCTGGATGTCGGCGGCATTTCCCCACAACAGAATACCGTATGACATTACACTATGAAAATAACTAAAGTATACTAAACGGGCTGTCTCTATGTCAGTTAAATTACGAATTTTTCTAACAGCATATGCTGCGGAGCTTAGCTTCTTTGACAATTTATCTATATGTGGGCCCCACTGAAGCTTAGCATCCAAAGTTAAGCCTAAGAATACTGTGCTATTTTCAGGATTCAATTCTTCGCCCTTTATCAACACATCGGTTTTCACCTGCCTAACGTGAGGTAGGGTAAACTTAATGCATTTGGTTTTTTTTTCATTAAGAAGTAAATTATTAACATTGAACCAGTGAACTACTTTTGAGATCGCGCTATTTACATCGTCAGTAACCAGCTGCTGACGTTTAAGTTTAAACAAAAGTGAATTATCATCCGCAAACAACACTATATCATGGTTATCCTTTATGAGGTAAGGCAAGTCATTAATATAAATAAGAAACAAGAAAGGACCAAGAATCGAGCCCTGCGGGACTCCCATTGTTACCATAGATCCAGGAGATCTTTTTCCATTAACGTCAACGGTCTGAATCCTATTACTCAAATATGAAGTAAGAAGATCCAGAGCGCTGTTCCGGATCCCGTAGTGGCGGAGTTTCCTGATTAGCGTTTCATGAAAAACACAATCAAATGCCTTGGACAAATCACAAAAGATTCCCAAGGCATCGCACTTATCTTCCCATGCATTATAAATATGTCCTAAAAGCTCAACACATCAGTAGTTGAACGACCCCTTGTAAAACCGAACTGTTTGGTATGTAATAATTTATGTTTATTAAAAAATCTTTGCAATTGCTCTAAAATTAATTTCTCAAATATTTTGCTAAACGTATTGGTTTGGTGACACCCTTAAAGTTCCATTGAAGTCTTATATTGTGGTATCGTCACAAGTCGTTTATCGCTCTCTGGACGTTTTCCACTTAATTCTAGAGGCTACGAGTAATACGAATTAAATTTTCAATGAATATCCAACAGGAATGGAATACCCTAAAGAGATTTCTCACTGCGTTGGCCGATCGAATGCCGTTGGCAGATTGTTTTTTATAGAATACATATAGGACAATACTTATTGATTGAAAACTGGAATGAACTGACAGGCAGAAAAAAATCAGGAAGCGATCTACTGTCTGCTTTAAAGTAACCATTATTAATTATACAATTAAAAATTATCTAGAACTTAAGGCTCTCTGCCTACGTTAAACTTCGGTATGCACATTTAATTCGCTTCATTTCTTCCGACATTAATTTCGGAAAATGTAATTACACACACGGAGTGAACAAGCGTAAAACAAGATAACGCATGACTGATGACCATCGTAATTATAAATCACTATTAAACATCTATGGCCTAATAACACGCACGCATAACGTATAAGCGGCGACTAACCTATATCATCGGTGTATTTCTATACCAGGCATTAATTAACCTCTTACAAGAGCGGACATGTTGTATGGAACATGTATCAACACGGTCCGTTGGCCCAGATGGTACATAATCAGAATCCGAATCCGTATAAAGCAGGGTACTGGGCAACAGAGCACGCCACGCCGTCCTGTACCCGTAACAGACCCGCTTCCCATCTGAGACATTTGCATAGAAATTAGCAGACCAACCGACCGACCGACCGACCGACATTTCACACAGAATAAATAACCCAGCCACGCCACGCTACATCTTTACAGACTCCGCTAATGAAACGTTTGAGCAAATCCTACTTTGTTTCAAAGCCCGTTTCAGTTTCGCTTTTGTCTAAATTTTTTACCCGCGCCGTCGAAAAAGTAAGTACTACACAAATGGGCGAAAACTGAGAAAAAGAATGTTTTTACGCGAAAATGTATGCATATCTAGATAGAAAGGCGAAAAAAACTTTTTAAGTGTTAACGTAATGCTCGTATTTCTTGTCGGTTTTACATAGTTTTAAAAGAAAACAACAAAGTAATGCCGCTTTGTTTTTGAAAAAGAAATTTGCCTTAGTTTCTTTCAGTAAGTATTGTTTAAAGTCGTCGCTAAACGGGGTGGACTGACAGTCAGTTAATTTATTAATGGCCGATCGATGCTATCGCTCAATCCCTGTGCATTGTAGGCGAGACGAAGAACAGTCACAAGGCAAGCTTTACGGTATCAATAATGACTGATGGAAAATACTGAAGGAGGTAACTGCACTGAACTGATGAGTTGAAGTAAGTGGATGTGGAGCAGACTGGCCTCAGTTATACAATATGCAGCTGTTCGACGGTGGATTTTGCCACACATATTCCGGATGAATTTTCTTTTTGTCCGTTGTTGACTTGTTCACCGGGTAACATGAAAGGTTTATGCGTTCTGCCTGCAATGAACGAAATGTTGTATATTCGTTATTGTTTGCTATTATTTTTTGGTCAATTTAAAAGTTAAGTAAGGTCGATCAGCAATAAATATTTTCGGTTATCGTTGCTGTAAAAAATATATCCCCGAGCTGATACATTCAAATATTTTATACATTTCATGTTTTTATCGTAAAGTAATGTGGTACGAGATAATGCAATAAGGTATACGCTCTCACACAAAGGGTATAAAAACAGTATTGTTGCATTAACGTGAGTGCGAATGACAATATATGTATGTAATAATGAAATATGTATGTTGCAGAAAATCATTGTTCGTTCGGTTTTCATGGCGTGTTATTCTCGGAAAATGCTGTAAAATATAATGTGTCTTTGACAGACTATCATAATAACATTGCCGCCTTGAAGCGATATATTCGTATAATCTTCAATATAATTCTTATTCTTCTCTATTGATAGTGAACAAAAACCAGAATATATCTTTTTTAACATCTACAGTTCCCGGAAAAGATAAATTCAATCTTTTGTAGGTATCTACGTATATGAACGTAAAAGAGAAAATAGAATAAATCGTAGGTATCTACGTATATGAACCTAATCAAAAACCTATCCTGTAAAGGTGTAAGGTGTAAGGTGCTGATTTCGGTTTTTACTTTGTCCTTTTTCTGTTTTTAGTATATATAAAACATAACTTTCTCCCGCGCCGACTCCACAGGACCCGTGCTAAACAGCCAAACAACAAATTTTACCCATTTATATCATCAAAATCACCTTTTAACGTTCCGACTGCTGAGACACAGGCCTCCTCTCTGTGAGAGATCCCGTTTATATATAAGGTGTTAATAAATTAACTTTAAGAATTTAAGGTTGTGTGAATATTTAAAATCACGAAGAAAAATTAACAAGAAAGGGACCGTTCCAAAGATATGCAAGTATTAAGTCCGTTACGCGTAATACGCGTAAATGACTCAATTTGCGCACCTTACAACGCCCAGGCAGTCAGCCGGTCTGGCGGTCAGACACCAGACACCCGCGCCACAGAGCGCAGTAGGTACTGAAATACGTAGGTAGTGTTTGTATTGGAGGTAGGTTATTTTTGTGAAGTATCAAAATCGTATTTTTTTGTTTGTAATCGTTTTGTTCATCGATACCGAGTATCCTCACGAAATTCTTAGAGTTAATTTTTTAACACCTTATATATGTATATATTAGTTTGAATTGTGCCCGGTTAATGGCAACAGGCTCGTCCCCTATTACATAAGAGTTAAACATAACTAGTGAAATATGAGTGTACTATATGTGCATCTCTTCTGTACCCTTGGAGGTATACAGGCCTGATGTTTTGTATGTCTGTGTATGTTCATACCTGTATATAGGTATATATATATATACCAATATATATACCTATATATATACCTATATATATATATATATAATATAGGTCCCATCAGTTATAGGTCTTGGTTTTCCTCAGATCAAACTGGCACAATTTTTTACACTTTTACCACAGAACCATTACCAACCTTTACTATTTAACCCTTTATTCAAAGTCAAAGTCAAATTTCTTTATTTCAATTAGGCTATTAAGTGACACTTTTGGACGTCATATTTTATGTATATGTCAGTCTAACACTACTATACTACGTATAGTATAAAGTATTGAAAACACTAACAGGTAAATTCATTCTTTTGATAATTAGGAATATGGTTCTCACATACTTACAAATATTGCATACATAGGTAGATTACCTAATTCAAAAACAACGGAAATTGTTGAAATGTTTAAGTAATTGACTCGTACACTGTGTGCTGTGTGATTTCTTAAACAAAAATAGAAGTAAAAAATAAAATAAAACAATACTATAATTATGAATATATAGATTAACTAGTTTGATTTTCAAATCAAATCAAATCAAATCAGTTTATTCGCAATAAGTGTTGGTACAATTTTGGTCTTAACATAAATAATAATACAGATCCATTTTGTCTACACTAAAGATTATGAAGCAGGCCCAGCATGTTTCCAAGCATTCTTAACTTGAATATAATAATCTAATTTGTAATATGCTTGTTTACACAGTGTGATTTTAACAGAAGTTTTAATTTTACTTTCATTTAGTTTTAATATATCACATGCCAAGTCTACCTTCATATTACCTACCAAGCAGCATAATAAATCTTACAAACCACATAAAATTCGTGTTAACCCTATGACTGCAGTAGAGTTACAACTGTTAGCCGCCATGACAGTTTGAAACAAAGGTTTTATGCCCACAGCCTTGATGACGTCCGGTGTTAAAACATCCTTTAGTTGGTTGTGACGGTGCATATTGTGGTAAATGTGTCAATGTCGGTTAGTGCCTTTTGTTAATGATGGTGCGTATCTACTCATCTGGGATTTGTTATGCAACCATTTGATTTGATCGACTGCATGTGGTATGTTCTGAATGTTTGAAGTCCGAAAAAAATTAATTCAGTTGAAAGATTTTAGTTGATTCAATAAGAAAAGTGCTATTGAACACATTCTTAGTAAAGACAATTTAATAGATTAGGTTATAATTCAATTATTTATTAGTCTATATAAAGCTAGATTGTAATAATATTAAGGTCCATCCTATTGTTGAACCCTAGGCGGAGGGAAAAAAAGTTGAAAGATTTTAAGTTACTTTTTGTTAATTTCTCTACAATATAGGGTACGATATATTTTTTTTGTTTTCATATTTACAATTTAAGGTTAATATATTTTAGCTTCTTAAACACTTCTTCCCTAAAACGTATAAGACATAGGATTTAAATTGTATCATACAATGCCTACATCGGTCTGCGACCGCGTATTCTAAGGCGTTGGAACTTCGGTAGGTCAAGGTACAAGGTGGACTGATGACCTAGTGAGGGCCGAGGCAGTCCACTGGATGAGAAGAGCAGCTCAGGATCGATCGATGTGGCGACACTGGAAGGACAACTATGTCAAGCAGAGAATGTCTTTTGGGGTGAAATGATGATGATGAAGATACAATGCCTCACAATGAATGTGCTGATAATATGTCACGGTTCCATAATTACACGTGAAAACAAAAACAAATGCAGTAACAATAAAATGATGCTAACTGGGTTGTCAGTGATTGTGAATAGTGATTCTTATCGAGCAATTTCACTTTGTATAGCGTTGTTTACATTTGTCCGGAAATTGTATTACAGTGTCTATGTTGTAATCAACAAAGCAAATACGAACTAGGTCCGGTGTTTATGGCAGCTATGGTTTAAAAACCGTTTTGTGTAATTTTGAATGATGTTTTATTTTTCTTGGACTGCTGAAAATAAAACCTGTACTACTAATTATACTCGGCATTTTAATTAGATTCCAGATTTGACAAGTTCAGTGTTGCAACGTTATGACAAGTACTAAATAGTGACGTTACAAAATTATTCGATATGGAAATGGAATATTTCCGGATCGATTCTTCTCGTTTATAATTTTACTCTCGTAAACTAAGTATATCAGGAAATTAAATATTTCTGAACCGATAATTTAGTTTTGACGATTAATTAACGATCTGAGACATTTCTTTTATAATTGTGTGTGAAATAAATAAAAAAATGTGATCATGAAGGAACATGACAAATAAAACAGATAGATTTATTATGGTAATTCTTCTTCTTAGTCGTTGTCTTCATTTCTGAAGGTCGTGCCCGTCTTGAAAAGCCTTGACGGAGTCAACGACGAGCTGCTTCCAAGCCATCCTGTCTTCGGCTCTTCTCATAGCATTGGTCACAGTGAGTCCCGTTATGGCCCTGATCTGGTCAGACCAGCGAGTAGGTGAACGTCCGCGTGGTCTTTTTCCATCCACCTTTCCCACTACAACCAGTTTTTCCAGGTTGTCTGGCTGTCTCCGGGCGATGTGACCAAAGTAACTTAGGACTCGTTGGTAGCAGATCGTGGAGAGTCTGGTTTTGATGTTCAACTGGTCGAGAATGGACTTATTCGTGCGCTTGGCTGTCCATGGTATGCGTAACATTCTTCTCCAGCACCACATCTCAAAAGCCTCTATCTTTTTTCGATCCACCGTGCGAATTGCCCAAGATTCCGAGCCGTAAAGAAATATCGAGAATACCAGAGTTCTCACGAGTCTCTTCTTTGTGTTGTTGGAGACATTTCTATTCTGCCATATCCTCGACATCTTGCTCATAGCAGCCTTGGCCATCTGCGTACGCCTCCGAATCTCCCCGTCGCAGCCTCCCCGATCACTGATCATGGAGCCCAGGTACACAAATTCACTCACAAACTTCAGATCCGCAAATTCTCCCGTGCGTGCGATTAGTCCAGCTCGGTCGATGATCATCACTTCGGTTTTCGATTTGTTAATCGACAATCCTACCATCTCGCTTTCACGCTCCACTCTAGCAAATAGTTCCGCGAGTTCGCGCTCTGAGGATGCAAACAAAGTGGTATCATCTGCGTACCGGAGATTGCTGATTTTGTTGCCACCTACCGCGATGCCTCCTTCCCACTCTTCTAAGGCTCTCCTCATTATGTATTCGCCATATATGTTGAAAAGAAGAGGGGACAGAATACATCCTTGCCGTACTCCTTTTTCTGGCTTGAAAAGTCCCGACACCACATTATTGACTCTAACCATCGACTCTCCATCTTCGTACAGGTTTGCAATCAGTGCTGTCAAGTGCGAGGGTACTCCCATTTCCTTGAGTATACTCCACAGGCAGTCCCACCTCACACAATCAAACGCCTTGGAGTAGTCTATAAAGCACAAGAGCATTGGAACATTAAACTCGCGGCTCTTCTCTATCATTTGGCTCATATTCACAATTTGCTCTCTTGTGCCTCGACCCTTTACAAAACCAGCCTGCTCACTTGGTATTTGTCGCTGTAGGTAAGATTGGAGCCGTCCGTTAATTATGTAGAGCATTATCTTGCTAGCGTGGGATATGAGTGCGACCGTCCGGTAGTGCCCGCAATTCCTTGTTGACCCTTTCTTGTGCAATGGTATCAAGAGAGACTCCTTCCAGTTCTTAGGCCATTTACCCGTTCTCCATAGCTGGTTACATAAATCCCGTAAAAGCCTAACACCTTTGTCTCCAAGACTTTTCAGCTCTTCGGCGAAGATGCTGTCTCCTCCAGCTGATTTATTAGGCTTCAGCTTTTTCAGCGCACTTTCCACTTCGGATTCCAGGATTTCTGGCTCTAGGAAAAGGTTTTCCATCTGGGTTACCGGCTCATCAGATCTCCTCGTGTCCTTATATAGGCTCTCGCAGTACAAACGCCATCTCTCCGTGACCTGGTCTATTTCCGTCAGTAAGGTCCCCTGTTCATTTTCAATAGCCCAGGTCTTAGGCCTGAACTCCCGGGTAATACTCTTCAATTTCTGAAATAGATCTCTTGCATGCAGAGACTGCGCGTTTTCCTCAATGTCCTGGCATACTGAGTTAAGATATTGGTTGTAATCTCTGCGGCATAAACGCTGAACCCTTGCTGATAGGAGCTGATATTGAGCTCGGTCAGTGTCGTCTCTGGCTGTCAGCAGGTGTTTCCTCTCCTTGATCGCCGTCCATGTGTCGTCAGTAATCCACGTCTTCTTTGGACGATCAGTGTCCTGACTTTTGACTTCTGACCGAGATTGGAGTATCATCTGTTTTACTCTAGTCCAGTTTGTGTCTATGTCAGCACTGGGGTCCACTTCAAACTTTGCGGCTTTACTGCTGAAAGTTGCTTTAAAAGCGGAGAGTGTCGCCTGGGAGGGTCGATTTTGCTGCTTGACTGAGGTTCTCGGACACTTCTTTAGTTTGATGGTCGCTTCTGCCACCAAAAGCTTGTGATCACTTCCGCAGTCGGCACTAGGGTATGTCTTGGTGTTGGTTATGCAGGATCTCCATCGCTTTGCGACTGCAATATAGTCGATATGATTTCTGAAGCGATCTCCTGGCATCACCCAAGTATAGAGACGTCTTGGGTGGTTCTGGAAACAGGTGTTCATGATAGTGAGAGAGTTCTCCGCGCAAAATTGCAGCCACATCTCACCTCTATCATTCCTATCCCCAAGACCATACTTGCCTACTACTTCTCTTAGATGGTCCTCCCGATTTGTTGAACCGATCTTTGCGTTCAGGTCTCCCATCAAAAGAGTGATGTCTCTTCTAGGGCAGCTTTTAATAGTGTCCTCTAGCTGTCTATAAAAACCCTCAACCTCTGCTTCAGATGACTGAGAAGTCGGTGCATACACTACGACCAGGTTCATGCGACATGGTTTTGTGTTAATTCGCATAGTCATTATCCGGTCACTTACTGGATTGTATCCGAGGACAGACCTGTTGATAAGTGGAGACACACTGACGCCCACTCCATTTTTACTTGCGCTCTCTGGTCCGGAAAAGTAAATGGTATGTCCAGAAGCGGTGGCATAGAAACCTGAGCCTCTCATGTGGGTTTCTGTAATCCCTAGGATATCCAGGTGGTAACACTTTTGTCCACTGCCTATGATCTCCACTTTTCCGGGTTGAAGCATGCCCCGGACATTCCATGTCCCAATCCTGATATTCTGCCGCAGTTGTGGGCGGTTAGTTCGGGAAGATGCGTTGATATCACCAGTAGCATCCTGTTCGCACCGAGCCTGATGAGTCACTACAGTGGAACCAGTAGCATACTTCACACCATGCGACCTGGAATCGACATGGCGCCGGGTGGTAGCCGGGTCGCATGCCATCGCTCTCTCTTTATTAGACATTTTCATACAGGTTTCTTAGGAAGATAATGCAGTGGTTTCCCATTGCCTTCTGCATCAGTCGTTTTTTGGGGCTATTTGGGCCCAAAGGCTGCTGACACCTCTTCTGCCTGATTACCCAAGCAGCTCTTGTAGTATAAGTTTTGTTTTTAATATAAAAACAAAAATATTAACTTTTTATAAAATAGAGCAGCGATTACTAATTAATAAATAATTATTATGAATAATTATGTATTTATTTAAATAAAAATCAATAATTTAGTCTTTAATTGGCACACTGATGGCACACACACTGATTGTTTATCGATTTTTGTGTTCATCACTACACTATTATATGTGGTATCATTATTTCACAAAATGACAGTAGCTAATGTCAAATCTGGAATCGAATTAAAATTCCGAGTATAGGTATGCCATTAAATCAGCAAGAATATTTATCCTCGTATATCGATGATCGGCTGAATTAGAGCCTGAGCTAGATAGATTTTGGTTTTAAAGGGCAAAAGGTTTTGAAGTGATTTCAACGAGTAAAAAGAAAAGTGCACCTTACGACTAACCTTATTTACTTGAGTTCGCCAAGAGAGATTACCATACATTTGGTAAAAAAAAAAAAATTGAAGTAAAATCACCCGTCCCGCATATAACGAAACAATTTTAGATAAGTACTTCTCGTAAAGGAAAAAATAACTCTCAAGATTTTATGAAGATAATGATGAACAATTCTCGTCCATATAGATACCAAGGTTCTTAGCTGTTTATGTGTAAGTAATGGTCGAGCCGTTAAGGGATAAAGGTGTCAAAGTGGACACGTCAACCGCGTGCGATAGTAGTGACTGACTATGATCATAGCCTGGGCCTTTTCTACGACTGAGAATTGGAAAAGGAGACAGAAAATAGAAGTAACGTTTTTCGCTTTCGCTGTCTGGATGTGACGGAGTGGTTTTCGTTTATAGTAACTTGGCAATTAGGGCTTGTTGTGACTTTTATTATTATAAATATATTTTTTAGAGTATAATGAATTTTACGAGAAATACTTTTTAAAATAACAAATCTTTCTGTTGGACAAATTTTCACAGAATTGTAATTGTTCGTTTCTAATTAGCAATTAGGTTTTGAGTCTTAGTTATTTATAACGCGGACTGAAAGTTTAAACGTTTAAGCTTTGAAAGTGGAATTTTACTTACACAGCTTTTGAAAGATAGCCCGAGTAGTTTTGCCCAGAATTTCGCAATTTAATAAGACAGTTTAACTGAAAAATTACCAACTGCTTCCATAACAACTTAACTGCTTCATTACAAATTACAGCTTACAATACAACTAGAATACTGAAGTACCTAAGTTACCTATATGTTTTTAGTACTAAGCTGATAAATTACAACGGAGAGGAGAATATACCGTGTGGAACATAATTTATTCATAAATAACTATGTAGTAGTGAAACGTTAGCTTAAAGCAAGTCTGTTCTATGTTGTGTTCTAGAACATTATTATGAACAACACAGTTACTTTGAAGACGACAATTTGGCAACATAATACTTACAACAAATTAACATATACAACCTCATTTATAAAAAAAAAACCTAACCATTATGTTTAGTGTAAGCACTGGTTAATAGATTCTTAATTCAAATTTTTGATGGAGAATTTGAATTTAAAATCTGCTAATCAATGAACTAACCATTTTCTTTTTTTAAACTAGGCTGTTTGATGTAATTTTTTGTTGACTTTGTAATGACAAAGTTTTGTTAACTAATTAGCCAATATAAGGAGCCTGTACGAGTAATGATTAATATCGACACCCTGGGCCGTTAAATTCGATGCTAATGTTCCACCAAAACACCATTGACAAATTTTTAGTTTACAACCAACGTTTCGTATACTATTTATTTCCCAAATAACTTATTCCGAAATTGTTTTATTTTATAAACACTCGCTTTACAAACATTTATTTGGCAAATCTTTACAAATGTTTCGGATGATATTTTATCATTTTTCTTTTAATATAGATTCTTATGGCAAAATCATATTTATACTAAATATCATTTTATAATACATTTTCTAAACCAGTCATAAAGTGATTATAACAGTATTGTTTTGCATAATTTTATTGAACTTTAAAGTTGCTTCTGCATCGTCGCCGCGGCGCTGTGGGAAGTGTACTCTCCGTCCGCAGCTTCGGCTTGCGGCTTGCTTCGCCGGAGGGGAGCAGCATCAGCCGCTACTGTTCGCACCGGTGCAAAGCATAGGCTTTGCTACAGCGGGCAAGGGTTGCCACACGAATTATCGAACGCGAATCAATGTTTGATCAACCAAAGATCAACTAATACCGTAGACTGTGAAGACAGGCAGGCAGCGTTGACGCTGGCGAAGGTCGAACAATCGAACAGATCGATTTTGTGTAGTTGGAACTTTCGTTCGAAGTCCACTGAACCACATTCTTCTTCCATCGATTAATCTATTGGTTTGGTGACACCCTTAAAGTTCCATTGAAGTCTTTTAATGTGGTGTCTTCACAAGTCGTTTATCGGTCTCTGGACGCTTTCCACTCTATTCTAGAGGCTACGAATAATACGAATTAAATTTTCAATGAATACCCTACAGGAATGGAATAGCCTAAAGAGATTTCTCACTGCGTTGGCCGACCGAGTGCCGTTGGCAGATTGATGTTTATAGTATCTGGATAGGACAATACTTATTGATTGAAACCTGGGACAAACTGACAGGCAGAAAAATAAAATAGGAAACGATCTACTGTCTGCTTAACTTAACCATTAATAATGTAACAATTTATGAGAAAGCTTTGGCGAGTTTTTCCAATTTAACTTTGCTAGTGCTGTTTCCTATAGTTCCTTAACGACTTTTTATTTATTTTAATGTAACAATTATGATCAATCGACAAAATTAATTAAACTTTGTTATAAAGGCTCTCTTCCGACGTAAAACTTCGATATGTACATATAATTCGCGTCATTTCACCCGACATTAATTTCGAAAATTGTAACACACCGAGTGAACAAGCGTAAAACAAGATAACGCATGACTGATGACCGTCGTGATTATAAATCATTATCATCTATGGCCTAATAACACACACGCACAATGTTAAAGCGGCGACTAATCTATATCATCGGTGTATTTCTATACCAGGCATTAATTAACCTCTTACAAGAGCGGACATGTTGTATGGAACATGTATCAACACGGTCCGTTGGCCCAGATGGTGCATAATCAGAATCCGAATCCGTATAAAGCAGGGTACTGGGCAACAGAGCACGCCACGCCGTCCTGTACCCGTAACAGACCCGCTTCCCATCTGAGACATTTGCATAGAAATTAGCCGGCCAACCGACCGACCGACCGACATTTCACACAGAATAAATAACCCAGCCACGCCACGCCACATCTTTTCAGACTCCGCTAATGAAACGTTTGAGCAAATCCTACTTTGTTTCAAAGCCCGTTTCAGTTTCGCTTTTGTCTAAATTTTTTACCCGCGCCGATGAAAACGTAAGTACTACACAAATGGGCGAAAACTGAGAAAAAGAATGTTTTTACGCGAAAATGTAATGCCTATCTTGATAGAAAGACGAAAAAATACTTTTTATGTGATAACGTACGGCTCGTATTTCTTGACGGTTTTACATAGTTTAAAAAGAAAACAACAAAATAATGCCGCTTTGTTTTTGTAAAAGAAATTTGCCTTAGTTTCTTTCAGTAAGTATTGTTTTCAGTCGTCGCTAAACGGGGTGGACTGACAGTCAGTTAATTTATTAATGGCTGATCGATGCTATCGCTCAATCCCTGTGCATTGTAGAAGAGACGAAGAACAGTCACAAGGCAATTACGAAGCAAGCTTAACGGTATCAATAATGACTGATGGAAAATACTGAAGGAGGTAAATGCACAGGTGAACTGATGAGTTGAAGTAAGTGGATATGGAGCAGAATGGCCTCAGTTATACAATATGCTGCTGTTCGACGTTGGATTTTACCACACATATTCAAGGCGAATTTTCTTTTGGTCCGTTGTTGACTTTTTCACCGGGTAACATGAAAGTTTTATGCGTTCTGCCAGCTATGAACGAAATGTTGTATATTCTTTATTGTTTGCTATAATTTTTTGTACAATTTAAAAGCTATGTAAGGTCGATCAGCAATAAATATTTTCGGTTATCGTTGCTGTAAAAAATATATCCCCGAGCTTATACATTCAAATATTTTATACATTTCATGTTTTTATCGTAAAGTAATGTGGTACGAGATAATGCAATAAGGTATTCGCTCTCACACAAAGGGTATTAAAACAGTATTGTTGCATTACCGTGAGTGCGAACGACAATATATGTATGTAATAATGAAATATGTATGTTGCAGAAAATCATTGTTCGTTCGTATAGGGTTTTCATGGCTTGTTATTCTCGGAAAATGCTGTAAAATATAATGTGTCTTTGACAGACTATCATAATAACATTGCCGCCTTGAAGCGATATATTCGTGTAATTATATTCTTATTCTTCTCTCATGATAGTGAACAAAAACCTGAATATATCTTTTTTAACATCTACAGTTCCCGGAAAATATAAATTCAATCTTTTGTAGGTAGGAGGCGTAAAAGAGAAAATAGAATAAATCGTAGGTATCTACGTATATGAACCTAATCAAAAACCTATCCTGTAAAGGTGCCGATTCCGGTTTTTAATATAAATATGTCATTTTCTGTTTGAAAATATAAAAAAATAAGTTTATCCCACGGCGTCTCTTCAGGCAGTATCAGTGATTAACAGACAAACATACAATTTTACCCGTTTATATCATCATCATCAGCCTTTTAACGTTCCCACTGCTGAGACACTGGCCTCCTCTCTGTGAGAGACTCCGTTTATATATAAGGTGTTAATAAATTAACTTTAAGAATTGTAAGGAGTTGTGTGAATATTTAAAATCACGAAGAAAAATTAACAAGAAAGCGACCGTTCCAAAGATATGCAAGTATTTGTATTACGCGTAAATGACTGAATTTGCGCACCATATAACGCCCAGGCAGTCAGCTGGTCTGGCGGTCAGCGACCCGCGGCACAAAGCGCAGTAGGTACAGAATACTTAGGTAATGTTGTTTGTAGGTAGGTAATTTTGGTGAAGTACTAAAACGTTTGTTTTTGTTTGTAATTCGTTTTGTTCATCGATACCGAGTGTCCTCACGAAATTCTTAGAGTTAATTTTTTAACACCTTATATATGTATATATTAGTTTGAGGTATGACATACCGGAATCGGGACTTGTGCCCGGTTAATGGCAATAGGCTCGTCCCCTATTTCATGAGACAAACATAACTAGCGAAATGTGATTGATATATATATGTGCATATCTGCCTAACCCTTGGGGGTATACAGGCCTGATGTTATTTATGTTCCTACCTGTATATAGGTGTATATTTAATGTAGGTCTCATCAGTTATGGGTCTTGGTTTTCCTCAGATCAAACTAGCACAATTATTCAGACTTTTACCATAGAACCATTACCAACCTTTACTATTTAACCCTTTATTCAAAGTCAAAGTCATTTTTTTTTAATTTCAAATAGGCCACTGAACAGCACTTATGAACGTCAAAATGTTTAATTTATAAGTAATAATAATTGATTCTACCGTCCATTCAGAAAACTAGCTTGTTATAGAGAAGAACGGACAAGAAACTGCACATAATCTCTTTAAAAAAAATGTTTTGCAATATTTACATTATATTTATTTTATTTATTTATATTTTTTTATATATGTGAGGACGACGCACCCAGTCTAACACTATTATACAACCTATATATATAAAGTATTATTTTAATTTAATTTATTACACACACTAACAGGTAAATTCATTCATTTGATTAATAGGAATATGGTTCTCACATACTTACAAATATTGCAAACTTAAGTAAATTACCCAGAATGATTTTGTCTACACTAAAGATTGCCATATGGAGCAGGACCAGCATGTGGCCAAGCATTCTTATCTTGAATCAAATCATCTAATTTGTAATATTATGCTTGTTTACACAGTGTGCTTTCAACAGAAGTTTTAATTTTACTTTCATTTAGTTTTAATATATCACCTGCCAAGTCTACCTTCATATTACCTACCAAGCAGCATAATAAATCTTACAAACCACATAAAATTCGTGTTAACCCTATGACTGCAGTAGAGTTACAACTGTTAGCCGCCATGACAGTTTGAAACAAAGGTTTTATGCCCACAGCCTTGATGACGTCCGGTGTTAAAACATCCTTTAGTTGGTTGTGACGGTGCATATTATGGTAAATGTGTCAATGTCGGTTAGTGCCTTTTTTTAATGATGGTGCGTATCTACTCATCTGGGATTTGTTATGCAACCATTTGATTTGATCGACTACATGTGGTATGTTTTGAATGTTTGTAGCCTGTAGTAATTATACTCAGTTGAAAGATTTTAGTTGATTCAATAAGAAAAGTGCTATTGGACACATTCTTAGTAAAGACAATTTAATAGATTAGGTTATAATTCAATTATTTATTAGTCTATATAAAGCTAGATTGTAATAATATTAAGGTCCATCCTATTGCTGAACCCGAGGCTGAGGGAAAAAAGTTGAAAGATCTTAAGTTACTTTTTGTTAATTTCTTACAATATAGGGTACGATATAAATTTTTTGTTCACATATTTACAATTTAAGGTTAATATATTTTAGCTTCTTAAACACTTCTTACCTAATACGTATAAGACATAGGATTTAAATTGTATCATACAATGCCTACATCGGTCTGCGACCGCGTATTCTAAGGCGTTGGAACTTCGGTAGGTCAAGGTACAAGGTGGACTGATGACCTAGTGAGGGCCGAGGCAGTCCACTGGATGAGAAGAGCAGCTCAGGATCGATCGATGTGGCGACACTGGAAGGACAACTATGTCAAGCAGAGAATGTCTTTTGGGGTGAAATGATGATGATGAAGATACAATGCCTCACAATGAATGTGCTGATAATATGTCACGGTTCCATAATTACACGTGAAAACAAAAACAAATGCAGTAACAATAACATTAAAATTAATGAAATGCTAACTGGGTTGTCAGTGATTGTGAATAGTGATTCTTATCGAGCAATTTCACTTTGTATAGCGTTGTTTACATTTGTCCGGAAATTGTATTACAGTGTCTATGTTGTAATCAACAAAGCAAATACGAACTAGGTCCGGTGTTTATGGCAGCTATGGTTTAAAAACCGTTTTGTGTAATTTTGAATGATGTTTTATTTTTCTTGGACTGCTGAAAATAAAACCTGTACTACTAATTAGGTATGCCATTAAATCAGCCAGCTCCCGAAAATTTATCCTCGTATATCGATGATCGGCTGAATTAGAGCCTGAGCTAGATAGATTTTGGTTTTAAAGGGCAAAAGGTTTTGAAGTGATTTCAACGAGTAAAAAGAAAAGTGCACCTTACGACTAACCTCATTTACTTGAGTTCGCCAAGAGAGATTACTGTACATTTGGAAAAAAAAGTAAAAAAAAAATGGAAGTAAAATCACCCGTCCCGCATATAACGAAACAATTTTAGATAAGTACTACTCGTAAAGGGAAAAATAACTCTCAAGATTTTATGAAGATAATGATGAACAATTCTCGTCCATATAGATACCAAGGTTCTTAGCTGTTTATGTGTAAGTAATGGTCGAGCCGTTATGGGATAAAGGTGTCAAAGTGGACACGTCAACCGCGTGCGATAGTAGCGACTGCCTATGATCATAGCCTGGGACTTTTCTACGACTGAGAATTGGAAAAGGCGGCAGAAAATAAAGTAACGTTTTTCGCTTTCGCTGTCTGAATGTGACGGAGTGGTTTTCGTTTATAGTAACTTGGCAATTAGGGCTTGTTGTGACTTTTATTATTATAAATATATTTTTTAGAGTATAATGAATTTTACGAGGAATACTTTTTAAAATAACAAATCTTTCTCTTTGACAAATTTTCACAGAATTGTAATTGTTCGTTTCTAATTAGCAATTAGGTTTTGAGTCTTAGTTATTTATAACGCGGACTGAAAAGTTTAAACGTTTAAGCCTTGAAAGAGGAATTTTCATAGCTTTTGAAAGATAAACCGAGTAGTTTTGTCCAGAATTTCGCAATTTAACAAGACAGTTCAACTGAAAACTGAAGCCAACCAACTTCTTCTAAAACAACTTAACTGCTCCATTACAAATTACAGCTTACAATAAAACTAGAATACTGAAGTACCTAAGTTACCTACATGTTTTTAGTACTAAGCCGGTACATTACAACGGAGAGGAGAATATACCGTGTGGAAAATAATTTATTCATAAATAACTATTTAGCGGTGAAACGTTAGCTTAAAGCAAGTTTGTTCTGTGTTGAGTTCTAGAACATTATTATGAACGCTTATTACAACACAGTTATTTTGTTTTATTATATAACAATTGCTTTATTTTATAAACACTCGCTTTACAAACATTTATTTGGTAAATCTTTACAAATGTTTCGGATGATCTTTTATCATTTATACATTTTTCTTTTAATATAGATTTTTACGGCAAAATCATATTTATACTAAATATCATTTTATAATACATTTTCTAAACCAGTCATAAAGTGATTATAACAGTATTGTTTTGCATAATTTTATTGAACTTTAAAGTTGCTTCTGCATCGTCGCCGCGGCGATGTGGGAAGTGTACTCTCCGTCCGCAGCTTCGGCTTACGGCTTGCTTCGCCGGAGTGTACCAGCATCAGCCGCTACTGCTCGCACAGGTGCAAAGCATATAGCATATATAAAGCATAGGCTTTGCTACAGCGGGCAAGGGTTGCCACAAGAATTATCGAACGCTAATCAATGTTTGATCAACCAAAGATCAACTAATACCGTGGACTGTGAAGACAGGCAGACGACCTTCGCCAGCGTTGACGCTGGCGAAGGTCGAACAATCGAACAGATTGATTTTGTGTAGTTGGAACTTTCGTTCGAAGTCCACTGAACCACATTCTTCTTCCATCGATTAATCTATTGGTTTGGTGACACCCTTATAGTTCCATTGAAGTCTTTTAATGTGGTGTCTTCACAAGTCGTTTATCGGTCTCTGGTCTCTAACGCTTTCCACTCGATCTAGATCTAGAGGCTACGAGTAATGCAAATTAAATTTTCAATGAATACCCAACAGGAATGGAATACACTAAAGAGATTTCTCACTGCTTTGGCCGACCGAGTGCCGTTGGCAGATTGATGTTTATAGTATCCAGATAGAACATAATTATTGATGGAAAGCTGGAATTAACTGACAGGCAGAAAAAAAAATCAGGAAACGAACTACTGCCTGCTTTAAAGTAACCATTATTAATTATACAATTAAAAGTTATCGAGAACTTAAAGCTTTCTGCCTACGATAAACTTCGGTATGCACATTTTATTCGCGTCATTTCACCCGACATTAATTTCGGAAAATGTAATTACACACACGGAGTGAACAAGCGTAAAACAAGATAACGCGTGACTGATGACCGTCGTAATTATAAATCACTATTAAACATCTATGGTCTAATAACACGCACGTATAACGTATAAGCGGCGACTAACCTATATCATCGGTGTATTTCTATACCAGGCATTAATTAACCTCTTACAAGAGCGAACATGTTGTATGGAACATGTATCGACACGGTCCGTTGGCCCAGATGCTGCATAATCAGAATCCGAATCCGTATAAAGCAGGGTACTGGGCAACAGAGCACGCCACGCCGTCCTGTACTCGTAACAGACCCGCTTCCCATCTGAGACATTTGCATAGAAATTAGCCGGCCAACCGACCGACCGACCGACATTTCACACAGAATAAATAACCCAGCCACGCCACGCCACATCTTTACAGACTCCGCTAATGAAACGTTTGAGCAAATCCTACTTTGTTTCAAAGCCCGTTTCAGTTTCGCTTTTGTCTAAATTTTTTACCCGCGCCGATGAAAACGTAAGTACTACACAAATGGGCGAAAACTGAGAAAAAGAATGTTTTTACGCGAAAATGTATGCCTATCTTGGTAGAAAGGCGAAAAAAACTTTTTAAGTGTAAGGCTCGTATTTCTTGTCGGTTTTACATAATTTTAAAAGAAAACAACAAAGTAATGCCGCTTTGTTTTTGAAAAAGAAATTTTCCTCAGTTTCTTTCAGTAAGTATTGTTTTAAGTCGTCGTTAAACGGGGTGGCCTGACAGTCAGTTAATTTATTAATGGCTGATCGATGCTATCGCTCAATCCCTGTGCATTGTAGGCGAGACGAAGAACAGTCACAAGGCAATTACGAAGCAAGCTTTACAGTATCAATAATGACTGATGGAAAATACTGAAGGAGGTAAATGCACAGGTGAACTGATGAGTTGAAATAAGTGGATATGGAGCAGAATGGCCTCAGTTATACAATATGCAGCTGTTCGACGGTGGATTTTGCCACACATATTCCGGATGAATTTTCTTTTTGTCCGTTGTTGACTTGTTCACCGGGTAACATGAAAGGTTTATGCGTTCTGCCTGCTATGAACGAAATGTTGTATATTCTTTATTGTTTGCTATTATTTTTTGGTCAATTTAAAAGTTAAGTAAGGTCGATCAGCAATAAATATTTTCGGTTATCGTTGCTGTAAAAAATATATCCCCGAGCTTATACATTCAAATATTTTATACATTTCATGTTTTTATCGTAAAGTAATGTGGTACGAGATAATGCAATAAGGTATTCGCTCTCACACAAAGGGTATAAAACAGTATTGTTGCATTACCGTGAGTGCGAACGACAATATATGTATGTAATAATGAAATATGTATGCTGTAAAATATAATGTGTCTTTGACAGACTATCATAATAACATTGCCGCCTTCATGCGATATATTCGTATAATCTTCAATATAATTCTTATTCTTCTCTATTGATAGTGAACAAAAACCAGAATATATCTTTTTTAACATCTACAGTTCCCGGAAAATATAAATTCAATCTTTTGTAGGTAGGAGGCGTAAAAGAGAAAATAGAATAAATCGTAGGTATCTACGTATATGAACCAAATCAAAAACCTATCCTGTAAAGGTGTAAGGTGCCGATTTCGGTTTTTATTTTATCATTTTCTGTTCGAAAATATAAAAAAACTTTCTCCCACGGCGTCTCTTCAGGCAGGACCCGTGATTAACATCCAAACATACAATTTTACCCATTTATATCATCAAAATCAACTATTAACGTTCCCACTGCTGAGACACAGGCCTCCTCTCTGTGAGAGATCCCGTTTATATATAAGGTGTTAATAAATTAACTTTAAGAATTTAAAGGAGTTGTGTGAATATTTAAAATCACGAAGAAAAATTAACAAGAAAAGGACCGTTCCAAAGATATGCAAGTATTAAGTCCGTTACGCGTAATACGCGTAAATGACTCAATTTGCGCACCATACAACGCCCAGGCAGTTAGCCGGTCTGACGGTCAGACACCAGACACCCGCGCCACAGAGCGCAGTAGGTACTGAAATACGTAGGTAGTGTTTGTATTGTAGGTAGGTTATTTTTGTGAAGTATCAAAATCGTTTTTTTTTGTTTGTAATCGTTTTGTTCATCGATACCAAGTATCCTCACGAAATTCTTAGAGTTAATTTTTTAACACCTTATGTATATATTATATATGTATATATTAGTTTGGGGTATGAGAGCCCGGAGTCGGGACTTGTGCCCGGTTAATGGCAATAGGCTCGTCCCCTATTACATAAGAGTTAAACATAACTAGTGAAATATGAGTGTACTATATGTGCATCTCTTCTGTACCCTTGGAGGTATACAGGCCTGATGTTTAGTATGTGTGTGTATGTTCATACCTGTATATAGGTATATATATATATATATAATATAGGTCTCATCAGTTATGGGTCTTGGTTTTCCTCAGATCAAACTAGCACAATTATTCAGACTTTTACCACAGAACCATTACCAACCTTTACTATTTAACCCTTTATTCAAAGTCAAATTTCTTTATTTCAATTAGGCTATTAAGTGGCACTTTTGGACGTTACATTAGTTGATTATTAGAACGTTATATTAGTACATTTTTTATGTATAGGTTATAATAATTGATTATACCGTCCATTCAGAAAAGTAGCTTGTTTTGAAGAAGAAAGGACAAAAACTCCAAACGTAATTTTTTATTTTTTTTTACAATGTTTAAATAAATACATTAATTCATATATGTGAGGACGATGCACCCAGTCTAACACTACTATACTACGTATAGTATAAAGTATTGAAAACACTAACAGGTAAATTCATTCTTTTGATAATTAGGAATATGGTTCTCACTTACTTACAAATATTGCATACATAGGTAGATTACCTAATTCAACAACAACGGAAATTGTTGAAATGTTTAAGAAATTGACTCGCACACTGTGTGCTGTGTGATTTCTTAAACAAAAAGAGAAGCAAAAAATAAAATAAAGCAATACTATAATTATGAATATATAGATTAACTAGTTTGATTTTGTCTACACTAAAGATTATGAAGCAGGCCCAGCATGTTTCCAAGCATTCTTAACTTGAATATAATAATCTAATTTGTAATATGCTTGTTTACACAGTGTGCTTTTAACAGAAGTTTTAATTTTACTTTCATTTAGTTTTAATATATCACATGCCAAGTCTACCTTACGTACCGTATGGTGACGGAGTACCGTATGGTGACGGACGTAAAGAATTTCACCATCCCATATCTTCCCGTGGGTGTCGTAAGAGGCGACTAAGGGACACACCAGAGAATGGGCAGCAGCGTTCTCTGTGCACTTTACCAACCAACTGCGATCGCCAACCCGTCTGCCAAGCGTGGCGATTTTGGCAAACCCCCCCAAACCAATATGAATAGCACAACAAAAAAACGGCCCCGAGTGCCCGGCAGCCCGTCTACCCTCGGCTACGGTAGCGGTCGAGGTGATGGCGTGGCAAGGGGTGCAAAGAATCTCCGGAGTGGACCCGGCTACCCCAATAAACACCGACGACTGGACCTGGCAACGTATAACACACGAACACTCCGGACCGACGAGAAGATAGCCGAACTCGAGGAAGAATTGAGCAGGTTACGATGGAGCATTATAGGGTTATCTGAAGTCCGAAGAGAGGAGGAGGACTCGATAATCCTCAAATCCGGTAACCTGCTCTATTTCCGAGAGGGTGACCGGCAGTCCCAGGGTGGTGTCGGCTTTATCGTCCACAAGTCCCTTGTGAACAACGTGGTGAAGATCGAGAGTGTGTCGACCAGGGTGGCGTACCTTATACTCAGAATATCCGCAAGATATTCGCTGAAGGTCATACAGGTCTACGCCCCGACCTCGGCACACCCCGACGACGAGGTAGAGACCATGTATGAGGATATCTCTAGAGCCATGCATGGTTCTAAAACTTACTTCACCGTTGTCATGGGGGACTTCAACGCGAAACTGGGCAAACGAGACGAGGATGAGCTGCAAGTGGGGCAATTTGGAGTTGGACGTCGGAACCACCGGAGTCACCTACTGGCCAGTTTTATGGAGAAGGAGGGCATCTACATGATGAACTCCTTCTTCAGAAAGCGTGAGCACAGGAAGTGGACCTGGCAAAGCCCCGATGGTGCAACTAAAAACGAGATCGACTTCATCATGTCAACCAAGAAGCAAATGTTCAATGATGTCTTTGTGATCAACTCGGTGAAAACCGGGAGCGATCATCGCTTGGTAAGAGGCACATTGAACATTAATGTCAAGCTTGAAAGGTCTCGACTGATGAAGTCCACGCTCCGCCCAGCACAAATCCAGGTCCAAAACCCCGAAAACTTTCAACTCGAACTCCAGAATCGTTTCTAGTGCCTAGGGAGCTCCGTGGACGAATACAGCGATGGGTTCGTGGAAGCTGTCCATACGGTCGTGTCTAAGTTTTTCAAGACCCGCCGTACAGATAGGAACAGAAAGCTCTCTGGTCCTACTCTTGAGCTCATGAAGGAGAGGCGTGATATGATTCTGCAGTCTTCAGACGATGCGTTAAAATACCGGCAGCTAAATAGACGGATCTCAAAGTCCTTGAAAAGCGATCTCCGCCGCTTTAATACCGAAAGTATTAAAGACGCGATTGAGCGGAATAAGGGCTCCAAGGTCTTTGCAAGAGATCTGTCTATTGGGCAGAGCCAGCTCACGAAACTGAAGACCGATGATGGCAGGATCGTATCCGCCAAACCTGAGCTTCTGAGGGAAATCGAGAGATTCTATGGGCAGTTGTACACGTCAACCAGTAAACCCGTCGCAAATCTAGCCAATGACCCTAGAGCTAGATTGACCCGACACTATACCGAAGACATTCCGGACGTCAGCCTGTATGAGATTAGGATGGCTCTGAAACAGCTTAAGAACAACAAGGCGCCGGGTGATGACGGAATCACGGCCGAACTCCTGAAGGCGGGTGGGAAACCGGTCCTTAAGGCCCTTCAGAAGCTGTTTGGTTCCGTCATACTCGAGGGGAGGACGCCACAGGCATGGTGCAGGGGTGTGGTGGTACTCTTCTTCAAGAAGGGTGACAATGCCTTACTGAAGAACTATAGGCCCATCTCACTTCTTAGCCATGTCTACAAGCTGTTTTCAAGAGTCATCACGAATCGTCTCGCGCGCAGGTTTGACGATTTTCAGCCTCCCGTAGCACCGTAGACCACATACATACGCTGCGGCAGGTTATACAGAAAACCGAAGAGTACAAACTGCCTCTCTGTTTAGCGTTTGTGGACTACGAGAAAGCCTTCGATTCGATCGAGACTTGGGCTGTACTGCAGTCTCTCCAACGGTGCCAAATTGACTACCGGTACATTGAGGTGTTGAAGTGTTTATACAAAAACGCCACCATGTCAGTTCGACTTCAGGATCAGACCTCGGAACCCGTACATTTGCAGCGAGGTGTGAGACAGGGAGACGTCATATCTCCGAAGCTGTTCACCGCTGCACTGGAGGACGTCTTCAAGGTTCTGGACTGGAGAGGGCTAGGCATCAACGTCAATGGCGAGTACATCACTCACCTTCGGTTTGCCGACGATATAGTGGTTATGGCTGAGACCATGGAGGACCTCAATATAATGCTCGATGACCTCAGTAGAGCTTCCGAAAGAGTGGGTCTTAGGATGAACATGGACAAAACCAAAGTGATGCTGAATACCCATGTTACACCCACTCCTATTAAGGTCGGAGACTATACACTCGAAGTTGTGGGCGACTATGTCTACCTGGGACAAACGATCCAGTTGGGTAGGGCCAACTTCGAGAAAGAGGTCAACCGTCGAATCCGACTCGGCTGGGCAGCGTTCGGGAAGTTGCGCGGTATCTTCTCGTCTAACTTACCACAGTGTCTCAAGACGAAAGTCTATGACCAGTGTGTGTTGCCAGTGATGACTTATGGCTCTGAGACGTGGTCGCTTACAATGGGCCTCATCAGAAAGCTTACAGTCACCCAAAGGGCAATGGAGAGGGCTATGCTCAGAGTTTCCTTGCGTGATCGAATCAGAAATGTAGAGATCCGCAAGAGAACCAGGGTTACCGACATAGCCCGGCGAATTGCCAAACTTAAGTGGCAGTGGGCAAGGCACATTGCTCGCAGAACGGATGGCCGATGGGGCAGAAAGGTTCTGGAGTGGCGACCGCGAACCGGAAGACGTTGCGTTGGAAGGCCTCCCACCCGGTGGACCGATGACCTGGTGAAGGTTGCAGGGATACGTTGGTTGCGAGACGCACGGGACCGGTCAAAGTGGCGACGCTTGGGGGAGGCCTATGTCCAGCAGTGGACGTCTTTCGGCTGATATGATGATGATGATGATGAAGTCTACCTTCATATTACCTACCAAGCAGCATAATAAACCATACAAATCACATAAAATTCGTGTTAACCCTATGACTGCAGTAGAGTTACAACTGTTAGCCGCCATGACAGTTTGAAACAAAGGTTTTATGCCCACAGCCTTGATGACGTCCGGTGTTAAAACATCCTTTAGTTGGTTGTGACGGTGCATATTATGGTAAATGTGTCAATGTCGGCTAGTGCCTTTGGTTAATGATGGTGCGTATCTACTCATCTGGGATTTGTTATGCAACCATTTGATTTGATCGACTGCATGTGGTATGTTCTGAATGTTTGTAGCCTGTAATAATTATACTCAGTTGAAAGATTTTAGTTGATTCAATAAGAAAAGTGCTATTGGACACATTCTTAGTAAAGACAATTTAATAGATTAGGTTATAATTCAATTATTTATTAGTCTATATAAAGCTAGATTGTTATAAGATTAAGGTCCATCCTATTGTTGAACCCTAGGCGGAGGGAAAAAAAGTTGAAAGATTTTCCGATGATCCGCGACCGCGTATTCTAAGGCGTTGGAACTTCGATAGGTCAATGTACAAGGTGGACTGATGACCTAGTGAGGGCCGAGGAAGTCCACTGGATGAGAAGAGCAGCACAGGATCGATCGATGTGGCGACACTGAAAGGAGGCTTATGTCCAGCAGTGGATGTCTTTTGGGGTGAAATTATGATGATACAATGCCTCACAATGAATTTGCTGTTATGTCACGCTTCCATAATTACACGTGTAAATAAAAACAAATGCAGTAACAATAACATTAAAATGAATGAAATGCTAACTGGGTTGTCGGTGATAATGAAAAGTGATTCTTATCGAGCAATTTCACTTTGTATAGCGTTGTTTACGTTTGTCCGGAAATTGTATTACAGTGCCTATGTTGTAATCAACAAAGCAAATACGAACTAGGTCCGGTGTTTTTGACAGGTTTTGTGTATTTTTTTATGATGTTTTGTTTTTTTTGGACTGCTGAAAATAAAACCTGTACTACTAATGTTCCTCCAATAATCGTCTCCTACTGTGTCCTTCTCATACTACTGATTTTGTTCACTCTTCTTTTCATATGCAGTCTATTCTTCTCTGGAACGCGCTTCCTCTCGAAATCAGGACGGCCACCAGTCAATATGCTTTCAAGCGTAAATTGCGGTTTTATATTCAACGGGGAGAGGCATCTCGATAACTTCTATTCATTATTTTATTAATACATATATATGTATATTAAGAATATATATAGGTATTGTTTTTTTATTTTTTCTTGTCACTATTTAAATAATGCACCTGCCATCTCTCTCTCTGTCCTCCCATCCTCCTGTCATCTCTTTACCACCCTTGGTTGACTGGTAGAGAATGCCTAAGGCATTAAGTCCGCCATTGTACCTTTGTGCATGAAATTTATTTAAATAAATAAATAATGAGGTTAATTAGGTATGCCCTTAAATCAGCCAGCTCACGAATATGTATCCTCCGACTACACAGCATGATTTTTAAACCCCGATGCAAAAAGAGGAGTGTTATAAGTTTTTGTTATAAGTTTGACGTTTGTACCTGTGTGTTTGTGTATATATGTATCTGTTTGTGCCATCATTAGCTCCTTAAAGAATGAACTGATTTTTATTTAGCTTTGTCGAAAATGTTTTGTAATATTTGATGAAAATCGGTTCAGTTGTTCTAAAGTAACGGGCGTTTTACTTTTTGGATCGGGGCGTTTTCGCAAGATATCGTGTCATAATTACGTGTTCAATAGATTGTCGATCGAATCGTGTCTACTACTAGATAAATTATGTAACATGAAATAAAAAGAAATCTGAGGCATTTTACTTGTCTTCTTGTTTACATCTTTTAAGTTTGCTCTTAAGCAGTCGAGTTTTTGATTTTTAAATTAAGTTTCCACTGTCCATTATCAATAAAAAATCAAGAAAATAGGCATTCTCAGCAAGTTTATATTGATAAAACACCCTTTTTTGAAATTGAACAAGCAATTACTTAGGTTTGACCTTTTCCCTACACCACAAACAGAGATATGTAAGTGTTTTATTTTTACGCCTTCGTATTTCTTTTTTTTTTGTAAAATTCTTCAACTTTTTAACCGACTTAAAGAATCCTTTGTCGCATTCCAGGATTCGGCTTGACAATCTGCTTCAATTAAATCTAGTTTACACTGCCAAACTATCATTCATTGGATATCATCATCATTGTTAAATACAGGTCTTCGGGTCCCAAGCCAGGAGATAAACACCGGGGCCCATAGCGGCGTTGGGACTCCTGGACCCTTTCTGAACCTGTATCCCACGAAACTGCCGTAACGCAGCAGTGGAAAGCTAGGGGGTTCGCTCCTTATTGAGAGATATAGTGGTTCCTACTACTACCACTTAGTTTATATTCACTTACCTGGGAGTCCTGCGGTAGGCTCCTGGAGGTCGATCAATATCGTGCCGTGAGATTAGGGATAGGATAATATATATAATGTTAGGACAATAAGGGATAGACTGACGGCTGTCTGGACCGAAGATTCCGGCGTCCACCAGGCTGAGCACGTTGCCCGCAAAAGCACTTCGTTGTGCGTGAAATATATTCAAAACCGACTTCGCGGGCGCCCCACAAACCGATCGCGAAAGGCGGGCGCAAATTCAACTCACAATGGGCGAAACATATCTCGATTAGATATGTTTCCACAAAAGCCCGAATTCACCGTGTGTAGGTTCTTCATCTAAGGTTTGTCCATTACAATTTTTCTCTTTCGACTCTGGTCAAGTGTCAGCTGTCAATCAAAAGACCGTCAAACTCAACGGTGTTGCAACAATATATTAAAAATCGGGACGAAACAATCATTAATATGATTTATTTAAACTTCATGTACAATGGTGATACATAGGCCATAGGCGGACTTAATGCAGCAAGGCATTCTCTACCAGTCAACCTTTGGGTTAAAAAAGGACACAACAGTGGTAGGAATACACTTCAAAAAATATGAACAATAATTAAATTTGGATACTTATAAAATAATACAATTCACAAATAATTTCTAAAGCAATAGACTAATAGATATAATAATAAATACCAAATTTTAAATAAGACAGTTTAAAATATAATGAATATGACGAAGACCGAGCTATGTATGAGAGGACAAACAATATTTCCGGATTCTACGCTTAAATGAAAATTTTCTCTCTGCTTTTTCGATCTTTCAAGA
Organism: Orthosia cruda; assembly: GCA_964057195.1. NCBI lineage: Eukaryota > Metazoa > Arthropoda > Insecta > Lepidoptera > Noctuidae > Orthosia > Orthosia cruda. Next base: position 15,125,186 of record OZ059836.1, on the reverse strand, counting down.
GGAAGCACGTTTCAGAGTTATATAGTTGAGACAGTGTAAGAATTAGATAGAAACCCAGTGCGGTGAGAAGGAATAAGGAGAAGTAAGTTTTTGGAAGCTTGAAGGTGAAGACCGTAAGAACTGCGGACTGCCTAACACTTTAATATATTGTTTTAAATAATCGGAAGTACAATTATCGTTCATGATGGTGAAGAACAAGCAGAGGGATCTGAAGGTTCTCCTCTGACGGATAGGCAGCCATTTAAGCTGAGAACGGAAGGAAAAATGTGGTCATATTTACGAAGGCCAAAAATAATGTGAATGCAGTTGTTAAGAAGTCGATCCATTTTGTTAAAAAGTTCTTGGGATTGATCAGATAACAAACATCAGCATGTCGATGCTAGACAATAAAAGAGCTTAAACTAAGCAGCGGAGAGAACGCCCAATATTAGATCTTTCTTTTTTGGGGAAATTCTCACGGAGACCCTTCGTCTGGGAAGAACGGACGGTTTTGTTGGATTCCTACTGACTTAGATCTCACAGCCGCCATGATAGCACAGAGGCTCTTGACAAGTGGCTTTCGATGTCAGCGAAGGCGATAGCCGAAATGTCAAAATGTAAGGGATTGATCACGTGATTTTTCGATATCGCTTGTCAATCCCATTCAATTTTGCCTTTTTGTCAATCGCTATCGCCACGGCTTCGATGGTAGAATGTTACTTGTCTAGGGCCTCAGGATATAACGCGAAACCCCCTCTGATCAATGCTAGACCTTGGCACATGCCTATTCTAGTCCAAGAGGCATACTAACATCAGTATACCTATAGCATACGGTATGCACATACCTAATTTCTTCATTCACGTGTGTTTTAAGACTCGTATATTTACATCAGAAAAGTGTTATTACGTAAATTCAGTTGACTTTAAAAAGCTAGCAGAAAAGGTGCTCGTATCATAAATTCTTTAGCCTCCATTCTTGCCGAATGTTTTAAAAATGGTTTTTGTTTCTAAACGACTTTCGTACACATTTCTCTTGATAAAATATTTCATAATAATATCTAGATTTCAGGTTGAAAGCGATGTGACCTAGCGAAGGTGGCTGGGGAATAAAATGGCGAACTGTAGACTATGGTTAGGGCACTCTGAAATATTGTTATAACGAAATATGTAAGTGGTGAGATTGTTTTTTTATTTGTAATATTTTTTTATTGTCTTTCTGAGTTTTTTTTTGTAATTCTGAGAAACAACAATTGAACAAAAATAATGTATTTTTTTCTGAGATGAGATTTTAAGATTTAATATTGATGCTGCCCACACTGCTGTTAAAAATGTTTACACACATTATCGATAATTACACACATTTTCTAACAATAATACATGCACTTGTGACAATTTGTATTTACTAACAAATTTGTGTTTACTTACATTACCTAACATAAAAACATTTTCTCTAACATTGTGATCAAACGTTTGTTTAGAAAATGTTTACTAATGTTTTTAAACATTTTTAACAGCAGTGAGTACCTTACCTAAGAATTATCGTAAATTATTTACTACTATATTTGCTTCTGTCTAGTGTACTGTTACATTTAGCAGTCCCGCAAATGAAAAAACCTAGCTACATTATGTGTGAAAATACTCATCACAAAGGCGAAATTTACGCATTCTGTACCTACATGAAACTAAGTTCTCACTCTGTAAAAGGTTTTATGGAGAAATATTAAGATTGCTCTATCATTTTTTATATAGTTTAATCTCATGTCATGTGTTATCGAGGTAGGTAAATTAAAAAGCGTGAAAACTATGAATCTATTTAGATCTTCTCATTTGGTATGTGCAGCCAACATAAATGTTGTGTTGGCTAATCTTTATATTAATTCGAAGTTTAAGTACATTGTAACAGAAATAACATGTTCTATGTTACACACTATAATTACAAATTAGTTATGTGAGCGACAAAATAAGCAATTAAAATAATAACTAGTGTTGTTGAATTCGTCATGTTTACATAATTCTCCAGTATTTCAAATTACGTAAAGTGCCGTTTAGTCTACATTGTGTGTAATTACGAACTTAGTCAAGCGAGTAAATAACACCAATGTAGGTACAGTACTAATTCACATTACAACTGACATTTATATGTGCAATAACTATTAATAGGTAGTATTTCTCACATTTTTTACCCGACTGCCGAAGGATGGTAATGTGTTTAACAGTCTATTTATGTATGTATGTTTGATTAATAAATAAATTCTTACATCAATCGATTCGTCTAAACCTTGCGAGTATCACTAGCTACATTAAAATTGCAAAATAGAGAAATGGCGGATATTGGGCGCCATATTGTGGACGCCACATTTTTTCTACCGGACCCATCGTGTGGGTTACCAAAATAAAGGGTTTTAAGAGGTGATTTGTAAAATATATAACACTTATATGTATAAATATACCTAAATAAAAAAAAAATACCTAAAAAGTTTTCAATAAAAAAAGCTAATTCAAAAAAATCTAAATTGCCAACTGCTTAAGAAGCGAAATAAAAAGACGTAAACAAGAAGAAAAGCATGTTGTGCAGACCGAGGATACATATTCGTGAGCTGGCTTACCAAAACCAGATGTATCCTCCGACTTCACAGTCGGAAGTTATGTCGAGTTACATACACCTAACCAATCGTAGGTGTAAATGCCAATATAATTAAGTACATTAATTAATAGAACGGCTCTCATATAATTCTCGTTTGGCCTGCGGGTAGCTAGTACTTAATAAATTAAAGCTAACATGACTCGCTTAAGAGGAAAATAGCTGAACGGGCACATATCACCGCCCACTCAAAGCTGAGCCGTAAATCAATAGAACTGAATGGCTTCAATGCATAAAGCTATTAATGCTTGTACGTTCCATGGTCTTTAACACATTTCATCTGTCACAGAGTAAAATAACCCTTCAAGAAAAATTTACACACTGGCTGAACAGTAAAAATGTTAGAGGAATTTGAGTACTCTGTGGCATTGAATGCTGTATTGATTCACAGTGTGTGCACGTAAATTCAAAGCTTCAGACCCAATACGTGTTCAGAACCCCTTGTATGCAAAACAAATGTTATATTTATTCACCTCCGTAATCGGAAAATCGTCAATCAAAAGATAGTTGGTTTGATAAGTAATGTTATTTGTATGTTTATATAGTACATGTAAGGTTTGTCAGGATAACTGTTATTTACTGGGCTCGCGTGTTCGAGATCAATGTCTCAAGCGCATTGGTATAAAATGAAACGCGAGAATCAAATAATAAATATACAGGGTGCTCGTTAGTAAGATTACTACGTAGTCGGATTGTGTGCAGTTTTAATTGTGAAGGTAATTTTATTTTAATTTGTATCAAGTTATAATTGAATGTCGGTAGGTATGTATTGCAATTAGAAAAGAACTTGATTACTTATGTTAGTTAAATTATGCCTGCTACAGATGATCATGTTAGTTGTATAAGTAATTTATTAATTAAAATTTCAATTAAGTTGGGCTTGTAGAGGGCTGCAGAGAGCAGCATTTACTCTAGACGTTTTTACGTGCACGTATTTTTACAACGTTCTCACCTATGTGTATTTTTCAACAAGAATGATGTAAACAAATACTTGTAAACATTTTTTTTAAAAGAGTGAATGTGGAGTTTCATGTCCGTTCTTCTCCATAACAAGCTTCTTTGCCGAATGGACCGTAGAATCAATTATTATTAATTTCAAATTTAAATTTTTGACGTTCTAAAGTGCCGCTTAATAGCCTAATTGAATAAAGAAATTTTATTTGATTTAATTGGAACAAATCTGAGTTATAATTATTTATTATAACACCTTAAATCTATTTTTACTGGTTGTAGAACCGGAACCAGTAAACATGCAATTGCTAAGTGCACGTATTTATTTTAATGTTTATTAAAAATGTTATTATTATCAAATATTTCACTACATACCTATTACAGTAGTAATGTATAAATTATTTTCTAATATTTTATAACTGAAGTCACCTTAAATTAAATAACAATAAACGATATTTACTTAATAAAATTTCACCCTGTATACATTTCACCAGCATGTATATGAGTATTTAGAGGCGCGGTAATGAAATGCCGACTGTACCCTTAAACGACAATAAAATACAAGCGTATTTATTTAGCGTTCACATAAAATATTTTATTACAAAGTCCAAACGAAACGATCGACAAGACACCACTTTGTAGCGCTGCCCTTGTTTTCGAGGGAACATGCGTCGAGATTTTATCGATATTGTCATATCGCATGTACATACGTATATGAGAACATTGGCGATACACATCGCAATATGTACAAGGGCCCTTATACTTTATAGTCCACAGCACCCGTCTGGGGTTAACAAAAGGCTAAAATGAAGGTTAGAGCCCCGGCCCCCGAAGGTCGCACGCACCATTTATCTTTTGTCATTATCATTGAATTTTTAATCGTATGGGTTATTCAAATTACTTAAGTGTTCGATAATGGGTTTTTTGTCTCCATCACTTACGTTTTATTTCTCGTATATGCCGTAATTTACCTCAGCGTCATTCGACCGTCTCAAGTTAATAGACCGTAACTTATACAATTTATATAATAACGTTGATTTAATTATAGATAAATAAATTCTGAAATACTGTCGTTATCTTGAAGTAACCAAAGTATCTATAATGTTTGTGTCCTCAAACAAAGTTAATTAAAGTGAAATATTTGATAGCATTTATAAAATAAAACAAACTTTCACAGCGAGGGGCGGAGAATGTAACACAGAACATTTGAGTGTTTCGTGTAATTTGTGCCACCCAACTTCATAGTGCGAATTAATTAAACGTTGGCAACGTGTTTCATCAAATATTTGTGCGTGTGGTCCAACTTCCAACATGGGCGATCTTATCACGTCGGACACAAAAAAATACTTTCATAATTGCTGTAATCGTTGATAATTGTATCCCTCGGGGCAAGGTGACGTATGGAAAACAATGGTTCATTGTCGAACCGTCCGTCGCTGGAGTAATTGTTTAAACTGTCTCATTAAGGAACCGTCTCGACCAGCATACTATAGTTTTTTGTTTACACTCATTAATTATATTGCCTTCTGTATATTGCCTCATTTAAATTCTGTGCTTTCTTCCACTTTGTGCTGTCGGCAAAAACGGTATCGGTTTTTACATCGATAATATTCTTGTTGTGTTTTATCTTGTAATTAATCGTGTCTTGCCACGCGAAATGTTCGTGTTATAATTCCTTTTATTATTGCAGTACAAGTTAATATAATCCGGTTTAATAAATTAACTGTTTCTAATTTTGTTTCTTAATTTCATTTATAGCTTGGAGAGAAACGGCCTGTTTTCCTACACCTGAAGTTCTGGGTCACTTAACTTGTAAGTAGATTAATTCATACAGATTGAATTTCTTCACTAAACTGGCAATCTAAAAAAGTTACACTCTACCAGTGGTAACTATTGTCATAAGTATTTTTTTAAGTCATATATAAAATGTATAAAAAAGAAGTAATCTAAGCATTATCATCATCATTTCAGCCGAAAGACGTCCACTGCTGAACATAGTCTCCCAAGTGTCACCACATGGACCGGTCCCGTGCATCTCACATCCAGCGGATTCCCACAACCTTAACCGGGTCATCGGTCCATCTCTGGGAGGCCTTCCCAACGCAAGTCTTCCAGTACGCGGTCGCCAAAACCTTTTCGGTCCCATCGACCATCCGTTCTGCGAGCAACTTGCCCTGCCCACTGCCACTTAAATTAGGTATTATTTGGACTATGTCGGTCACTTTAGTTCTTCTGTGACTATCCTCAATTTTGATGCGATCACGCAAGGAAACTCCGAGCATAGCCCTCTGTTGCCGTTTATTAGTAATCTAATATTGCGGTGTTAATGAAAAGGTTAAATCTGTGTGACCTTTACCGGAATCGAATAGTAGCACCTCTATAAATATCATTTCCAATTACTTGTAAAGCTTGTGGCTTTTTAACCGAGGGTCAGGGACTCGGGGCTACCTCCGTTCTTTCTACGCAATCATTGGGATATGATCGATGTTCATATTTCATACCGTTCTAGGTCAATTGGAGCGAGCTAACATTAGCACCGAAATAAATTGCTATTCGATTTATTTTATTGGTATACTTTAGTAATGTTTGCAGTGGCACGTTTGAAGGAGGTTCTTGTTTGCAGCCATTTGTAGTAGCCAATTAAGATTAAGGATGACACGGGGGAAGGTTTTATACAAATTTATGTATTGAGTATCGTAAAACGTTTCTTCGAAGTAAGAATTGTGTAGGTACATACATGAAATTAAGACCGCGTATTTTATTTGCAATTTATTTGAATTACAATCATTTGTGCCGCGCTGTAACTCTTCCTTATTAGCCTACTTATCTTTAGTTAGTTGTGAATTAAGGTATCGTCAATCTTTTTAGATTTAAATAGGAAATATATATATATGTATAATATATGCATACACACATATATAACATTGAATAAACAAACAGGTAACTTTCTGTCTAGATTGCTGAATTCAACAATATTCAACAAACTAGACAGAAAGAAACACTAGAAGACATCTAGAAGAACTAAGACAAAAGTGACAGCCATCTTCACAATAGAAGAATAGAAAATGGAGTTAGGTGGGTCATGTTACGAAACTCCTAGGACAAATGGAGCAAAATCCTAACAGTATGGTACCCTAGTGGTGGCAATTGAAATAGAGGTCGACCAAGGAGAAGATGGGAGGAGGAACTTAAACTCACAACAGGTCCAAACAAAGACGGAAAGCAAAGGAAATTATTAGCCCTAGTTCTTTGCTCAGGGAAAGAAAAGAAAAACAATAAAATTAGCAAAAGACAGGAGTTACTGGATTAAAAGGCTAATGAAATTAAAATTGGAGTGTTATTGATATTTATCAACCATTTCTTTAGTTCATACGACAATCAAGACCATTTTCACCAAAAAGTCCCAACGTCGTCGTCGCCTCGTGCATAATTGATTTTGCAAACGACACCGTTCGGTAAGAACCGGCAATTATTAACATCGTTCTGCTTTTCCTTAGCAAACATGGTTGATTTTATAAAGAAAACATTTACGTAGGGAAATTTACGGGCAAGCAATTTGGATAATTATGGTCTGTTTGAGTTAAACAGTCAGGATAAAATATATGATACCGACATGTTTAAAGTCACGCCCTTTTCCCATGTGGGTAGACAGAAACATAAAGCCACCTGCTACCAGTTTTAGCTATAGCTAATATTAAACAGACAACCAATTTTATATCTTCGTATCCCAGTAAACTGTGGAGATCTGACCGTATATATTGTCCAATGTTAACGCAGTACTAGCCGTGCGCCCGCTCGGAACCAGAATATCAATATTGAACCTCTTTTTAAACAGTTTTGTTTGCAAAATATGCTTTGATTCCAAAATTTAATTATTAATCGTGTTGTTAATAATTTTTTTATAGCAAAACTATTAGTTAAACGATAAAACCATGTTTCACAAATAATGTATATGAATCAATAATAAATGTATTGTTTTTTTCAAACCTTTTAACCTAGCAGTTACTAAGGAGGTGCTTTAGAAAATAACTGTTTTACGGCACTCAAGCGGTGGAAGGCCCTTATACAAGCCTTCAATCCAATAAACAGTCCATTCTAATTTTCTATTGTCCTCACAAGCACGGCTTATATCAAACAAATAAATTAAAAGTTTACCTCTGTTAAGATTTTGAGACCAGTGGCAATCTGTCTACTGATCCAATAAACTCATCTTCCTAATTCCCTATTGTCCTCAGAGGCTAATAATAAACGTGTGAACCTCATCTCGAACGCGGTCGATGCTCTTACTCGAGTATATTTAAATCGCACTGCAAATGCTGCAATTAACGTCTGCTTCGCTCATTACACGTTCGATATCCCGCGCTAATTATACTCCTATTGCAGAACCGCAACAGAGAAGATTGCAGCTCCTGGCTCTTAATCTAGAGTTCTAGACCGTACGGAGATTTGTGGTGGACTATATTGTGTTATAAAGATTTTTTTATGAACCAGATTCTCGTTCATAATCGTCATCCGTCATAATATCCACACTTCATATTCGTCATGCGCCTTATTCATCATGCGTCATAATCTTCTCATGTCATATTCGTCATACGACATAGCCGTCATACGTCTTAATAGTTAAATTATGTCATTAATTAAATCTTAATTTATGTCATTCGATATAAAAAATAAATTATATTTTTTTATTCCAATTTTTGATTTTATTTTAAATAATTTAATATAACTTGATAATGTAATTTTGATTAATGTATATGTGTCTTATCAATGATTTAAATAATGTAAGTAATTAGCAATATTGTATTTTAAATCGTTCTGTGGAAAAGTTATAATGTTAATAATGTAACTTGACATTTTATTATAATTTCTGTTACTAATATAATTTTGTTTTTAAAGTAAATTTTATTGAATACGAATTTAATCAACGACATGTATATTTAAATTTTATTTTATTGTCTTTGATTTCACTTTATGTTTGTTTAAATTTTTATTTGGTTTTATGCGACTTATTATGACAATGATGTGTATGCCTGTAAGTGACTTGCTTACACAGGATCTTTTGTGAATATTATTTTCTGATATTTATTTGAAAATAAGTCGTCGGGTGCCTTGCTCAATAAATAAAAGCCATACGTCATATCCCTCATACGAAATAATCGTTATACGTTATATTCGTGATACGACATAATCATTATACGTCATAATCGTCATACGTCATGCAATATAACAGTCGTACGTCATACGATGTATTACGTCAATTGTGATCGTCAGTTGTTCATCAATTGATGACGTTCCATAACCGTCATATTCTTCAAACGTCATAATCGTCAAACGTTGTCTATTAAATTTGAAACTTGTTGACATTTTCTATTAGTAAACAAATCCCATTTAGACCAAGACTAATCACATATAAACCAAACTGAACTATTGCATGTCTGTATCAGAATCGAATAAATCAGAAAGTTATTATATCCTAGCTCGCACAAAAGTTGAAAAGAACAAGAAAAACAAAAGAAAACAACACCATTCCCCTAATATTGGAACATGAATACCAAACTTATCACACCATACATCAACTTCGTTCTTACCAAGCATATTCCAGGTAGACAGTGAAAACAGCTACTAAATTATCTCCCTGGCAACATAAATCGCCAGACACTGGCACACTGGCAACAAAAGCTTTGCCATTAAATGGCTACGGTACAAAATGGCGCATTAAAATGTCAAAACGCAACCGTCAAGCGTCAGTATGTGACGTCATGAAATAATGACGAATATAAAACAAGGGTGCGGTAAATATGTATGGTAGGCTTGCTGAAATATTGTTAATTTTTATAACGTATGCCGTGATTTCGTGAAGGTTTTATTGTGGTTGGATGCTCCCTTTCAGCAAAATATTGTTAAGTATTTTTTGATCGAATAGGTATTTTTTTTGCAGAATACGTCTTAGCAATACAAAAGTACTAACATATTTCTTCCGATTAAATTGTGTCTAGTTGGTAACCAATAGCGAAAAACGTTCAGAAACTGCAATGTGCGTCTCTTTTATTTCATTTTAACTGTTCTAGTTCAAAAGCTATATCAAGAAACTAGGTACCTCCTCGTACATGCTTTTTATCTGCCTTGTTCTAATTAAACTTTTTACTTCGCGAAGAACAATAAAAAGTTCTAAAGTCCTTCCTTACTCATAGACTGCAGTAAAGTGCGATCCTCCTTTTTATATTACTTCCTTATCAGACTTATGTATTACTTCCTTTGAGATTTTTCTTCTTTTCGATATCATGTTTATAAGTATACTACCTACCCTACCTACCCTACCCTACCTACCCTACCCTACCTACCCTACCCTACCTACCCTACCCTACCTACCCTACCTACCCTACCTACCCTACCCTACCCTACCTACCCTACCCTACCTACCCTACCCTACCTACCCTACCCTACCTACCCTACCCTACCTACCCTACCCTACCTACCCTACCCTACCTACCCTACCCTACCTACCCTACCCTACCTACCCTACCCTACCTACCCTACCCTACCTACCCTACCCTACCTACCCTACCCTACCTACCCTACCCTACCTACCCTACCCTACTTACCCTATAAACCTCACGGAGCCCGAGACCTTTCCAACGAATGCAAAACCGTGGAAATCGGTTCGTGCGTTCTGGAGTTATAGCGTCAGGTTATTGTGACTGTCAAATAATAACAGACAAATAATTAGCAATAAATTAAAATTGCGACTATAATTTGAGATTTAAACTATCCTATCTCTCAAGTTGGATCGAACTGCACATGGTGTGCGAATTTTATTATAATCGGTTAAGTGGTTTAGGAGTCCATTGAGGACAAACATTGTGACACGATATTTTGTTGGATAAAGTATTGGCTGTTTACGTTTAGCTAGAAATTATATATTTATGGTTTTACGCTCAAATAGTCTCTGAACTTTAGCGAGTCTAGACCTATGCCGAAAGTTAGTTTCGAAACCCCGTAGGCAGTTCACCTATACTAGAGTTTTAGTATAGTGTCGCATTGCGTTCAAATAAATTTTCATTAACTCATTTGAATATTTAAACTGCACAAATTTCAAACAATGTAATGTTCAATTTTACAATAATCTTGTCCGCATGAAATGAAGTAATACAACAGGATAGTTGAGTGATAATGCCTTTGTCGCCCGTGTTACTACCAAGCTTACTACCAGTAGTAATACCGCTACTTTCGATTATGAAAATTTGTTTTTAGTCCGTCATAAAATATTGGACACGTATTTGTTCTTTTGCAACGTAAACAAAAAATTACGAAGATACAGTGCGTTGAAATATCTTGTGACGTCACGGTGTGCTACACTTTATACTGACAAAGTGACGTCAGAAGCCCCTCGCTCCAAAACTTTAATGCGATTTATCTTTGTACATTTTTTTATTTGATAAAGCAAAAAATACGGGTCCAATATTATTTGATAATCTTACTGACGGATTTAATAAAATACGCATTTTTCATTCGCACCCAGAAAACATCCCTATTGCTGTTACTCTATTTTGTATTGTAAAAGTTTAGTTCTTCCAACTTTGTAGTGACACCTGCACCATCTCAAAGTTCTAACTCAGATGATCAAAGAAGTACAAAGGACTTTTCGTCTTTACAACTTGCAGTCAATTGTTTCTTTCCAATAAAGGATTTATACGTCCGCTCACTCGACGTCTTACTAAAGCTTTCCGTATATTTTGATTAAAGCTTGAAAGACTCTTTTATAATATAAAACGAGAGTCGTCGAGGTGGGAATCGAATATTCATGTATGGTCTCAACCTTTCATTAGTATCAATAAAATTAAATTATCAAAAGGTACTGGGGACAATTTAAGAGTAGGTACCTGATAGATCCAGGTAATAAGGATCTGCCTTAATATAATTTTAGAATAAATGGATGTTGATTGATTTTCGGGAGCCTAGAGTCTGGCTAGACGAAGTGACATTTTTGGATTGACCTCAGGAAACTTCGATAGATCATGTTACTCCTATATTTTTTTGTCTTTTCGACGAACATTATCGCTGTTAGGATGTTACTTTGCTTAGAGTTGTATAAGCACTTTCGGGCGGGCGACCTTTGATTTATCACTCCAATAATTCATTCATAACATTTTTAACACAAAATGTTCATATTTTATGTCATCATCATTTCAGCCAAAAGACCGCCGGTAATGGACTGATTATTCTATATAAGAGTTTATCAAAAATAAATCAATACTATTCAACACTATAGTGTTGGAGTTTATCAAAAATAATTCAATACTATTCAACACTATAGCGCCTTCTCTGTCTAAACCTTAAATCATATAGTTTATTATTTGAGCCCTTGTCAACACTTGAAACTGAAATGCTAGCTGGTTACGGTACTGTATTCCCTCAACCTTTGCTTGAGTAAGATGTTCGCAACACACACCTTTCCGATATATAAAACAAAGGGTAATTAAACTGATATTATTCAAACCCTTAAACCGTTATTTTCTTTGGTGTCCACCTTAATAACCATATCTAAATTATATAGAATAATCAGTCCATTACGGGCCGTCTAGGACATTTTAATTTGATTTTAATTAATCTTGGACATTTTACTTTGATTTAATTTAATCTACCGCATTTTAATTTGGTTTAATTTAATCTAGGACATTTTATGTATTTTTTCGTTTATTACTATTTTATTTTAATTCTATTATTATTATTTTGACAAATTTTAATTATGATTCTAACTATTGACCTGTTTTATTTTAATTATTGACATTACTATTATTATTGTCTTAATTCTTTATTATTTACTTTTTCTGTATTTCATATCGCAAATATATATCAATTTTTATTTAATGTTTTTTTTATAATCTTAATATTCTTTATTAATTATTTAGAGCCATTTTGGCTCGGTAATGTATAATCTGTGGTTGCTTTTAATTGAGTGTGCATTTTTGGGTTAATATTAAAGTCTACCAAGTTTTGTAAAGTTTTATCATTATGTAACACTCGTTGTTTACTGGAATGGATTGATCCAAGTCGCTTCAACAATGTCTTCGTTGGCAACAAACAGAGTTTGACACTGTAGGTAGGTCCAAAGGCATTATGATCAGATTAATGTCCTCATGTTTTTGTTTCTTGTACTAAAAACATTGCCATAAAGCAGGGTTATATAATTTTTATGATCGCGAAGTCAACAAACAAACATGATTCGTAAATAACTCGCGCTCCGATTGTGTTTCTTACTTTTGTTTACTTTGATATGTATCTTGATACTTTTTCATGTGTTTATTGCTAGTAATAAAAATCTTGTAAGATACTTATCAGCTATGGCTTTCGGGACAATTTCTATATACTCTTATCGGTATGAAAATAATTATGTTGTTTCAGTCATACATCAACAGACAACATGAATGATGTAACCAATACTTAGTAATTATTTACTGATTAAGCAGAGTGTCCCTGGAGCTTCTTGCACGTTCTTCTCGATAGAGATCTACCTACTCTTTGGATTGTTCAACTTATCAACTTCTTGACAATCTAAAAAAGCCTTTATAAATGATTTAAGTTTCAGTTTAGACCGAAATATTTCATTGAATAACTGATTTTGTTTTTCATATATAATCTCAGTTTAGGTTATCATTAAAACGCTAATTAAAATATATTTATGTGCAATAAACTGGCTCATTAATCAGTAATCTAGATTCGAATAATATTGTAACAAATAGAAACTAATATAATTGTGGACTGAACAAAACTGTATCGAAACCAATTATCATTACAAAGTGTTTTAAGCCACTTTACAAAAACAAAACTTATTAACAATAAAAAAAGTTAATTCAAAAAATCAAAAATCAAAAAAGGATACATCTGGTTTTGGTCAACAGTTCGCAAATATGTATCCTCCGCCTGCACAGCATGATTTTCTCCTTGTTTACGTCTTTTTAGTTCGCTTTTTAAGCAGTCGGGTTTTTAGATTTTTTGTATTAACTTTTTTATTTATAACTTTTTAGTTATTTTATTTTTCGAATTAGGTACATTTAAACATATAAGTGTGATATATTTATGAAATCTCCTGTTAAAATCCTTTATTTTGATATGCCACACGATTGATATGGACAAAAAAAAAATTGACACCTACAATATGGCGCCCAAAAGCCACCATTTTTCTATTTGCCAATTTCAATGTAGCTAAACACTCGCAGGGTTAAGTCGAATCGATTGACGTAAGAACCATCATAATCGGCCAACGCGTTTGGTCTCTAGAACGCCACATAGGAACAAACATACATACATACATAGACTGATAAACACATTTCCAAAAACCACACAAAACTAGCTTCTAAAGCAAAATCCTACAAAGCGAAAAATCACTTTTTTTCCAAATTCGGTGTCTTTGGTACCTATTGTTTTTCGTTTTTCGGCAACAACTTCGAAAAAATTATAATTTCCGTTTTGTAGTGTTTTGCTTTAGAAATCGGTTTAATTTATTTGTTAAAAACTTTTACTTTTTCTTTTTAGTGTTGGTACCTCATATTGCTCACCACGAAAATCATTTATAGCCAGAGTATATTTCATTACAATTCCTCTCACCCAAACACGACTAGGATACATTGTTTTATTACGGAATTCCAGTGCCCCACTCGGGTCTTCTTCATCAGTTTCACTTCACCAAATGAGACTTTCTGAGTGCAAATGCTTGCTATGTTATTGAAAATACCAAAAACACTATATGTCTGCATATAATATTTGCAGAGTGCCCTCGATTTCCATGGTGTCCCATCATCAGATTCTGATTTGGTGACAATGGGACCACCTCGAGAGTATAACCTTTCGAACAAAAAAATAATTTTGCAAATCCGTCTATATATGACGGAGTTATACCCGAAAATACATTGAAAAAAATATAGAATTATCCGAATTAAGTACCTCCTCATGCTTTGGAAGTCATTTACATAGCTTAGCATTAATAAGATAATAAATGCCCTCTACATGATAAGACCTTGAAACAAATCGAGAAAAGCTTTTGTAGAAAAATAAAAGTCTACGAAGGATTGAATAGTCTGCTGAATTTGATTGGCTCGGCATATAGACACATTTGAAGTATATTCGCAAACCAATCAATCTATCTCGTCACAGTCTTTTTCTTCCTCTCTCGTATCGGCTCGAGTTATATGAGAACAGCAAATGGTGTAGTGAAACAATTGCTTTATTTTTCTACAAGTAACTAGCATTTTTGTATCATGGTTGCTTAGAAAACTGTTTTTATCCTTTTTGTACAATAGCTTTTGCGTTTTGGCATGGCAATAGCGGTCTTTCAGTTTAAGTTAGCCTACCTGTCCCACTGCTGGGCAACGGCTTCCTCTAAATACCTCCCCTTTTCACGTATATTATTTTCCAGGGTTACCTTGAACCAGCCCTTGCTAGGCGTCTAAGTCATCTCGCCACTTCTTTCTGAACCGGCCTCAGCGGCGGGGCGATCTTTCAGTTAGCGGACCTATATTGCCATTCTGACCTATATTGCTATATTACCTTTCTTAATTTCTAAAATGAAATTCTAGTAACAAGTTCGTTCAGAATAGCCCAGTAGTCATAATCCTCAACATATTTAAAAACTGGCCAAGTGCAAGTTGGACTCGCGCACGAAGGGTTCCGTACCATTCTCGCAAAAACGGCAAAAAAACCACGTTTGTTGTTTTGGAGCCCCAATATTTTTGTTTAAATTCTGTTTATAGTATTTTTTGTTATAGCGGCAACATAAATACATCATCTGTGAAAGTTTCAACTGTCTAGCTATCGCGGTTCATGAGATACAGCCTGGTGACAGATGGACAGACAGACAGACGGATCGTGGAGTCTTAGTAATAGGGTCCCGTTTTTACCCTTTGGGTAAGGAACCCTAAAAATGAAAAAAACATAGATAGCTTATTGTTCTGGTTCCAATGAAGATATATCACGGAAGGGTCAATGAAACAACGATAGCATAGCATTTGATTTTGAATCGTGGTGGTCCCTTTTATCCTTCCTGCACTGGTCTAACAAACATGCATCAGAAGAGGTGTTTGAAATTGGAATCGATACGATGCGTAAACCAAATTGCCACTATGTCTGTCTAGCTGTCACATAGCAACCAATCAGACAGGTTTTTAGCACAGGGTGCGCCAACCTTATAGTATCGTTACTCTTGAACACTTTCTACATACATAGAAAGTACCAAATTAACAACAAGAGTAGGTGACCTTCTGCTATATTTCTCGTAACCGGTAACCCAACACCTGTGCCACAATAATATTGTTATTTTACTGACCATACCGAGGTACGGATAGCAGAACAAACAAAAGGTGCACTTAGTAACGTTTGCATAATGCGTAGGTGGCTATTGACGTATGGGAGCCGCTGGACATAGGCCTATAACGGCTTAAATGATGTAAGGGCCATAGATATTGTAGTCGCTTATGCCGGTTTAGTTCTATGTTTCAGTGTATGCGTTCCCATTCCTTGGTATACAGGAAGGATTATTAATGTTGGATTTACATATCGTTTGTGTGATGCCTTTGATAATATATATTGATGTCCGGGTCGTGTGACTGGAAGATTTTGTGTTTAAATTTTTGCAAGATTTTTGGACACTTGTTTGTGTCTAAAGGAATGTCCGCACACAGTTACTGATATATATATTTTCTTTTTGGGACATTCCTACCGCACTATTCCCAAACCTGTAGTTCCAGATATTATCAGTGACTAAGATTTTTCCCACATTAAGTTACTGAAGTAAAAAAATACACAATCTTTTTCTGTAACATTCAAAAGGAAAATTCCCGAACTTCCACAAATTACTTTAACAACGTTTCACATTCTACCAACTTTTATGTAACACGAAGAATTCCACAAACAAACAGTTACTTGGGAATTTTTCTCACGTACCAAAGTGAATTTTTATATATTTAATCCAGGCTGTATATCGAATGCGGGTTGCTCAAACTTGATTATAAATTACAGAAATTAATGCACGCGTCGCTTTGTTTATAAATACATATCTATTTCGCTCGATTTTCTTTTGTTTTCGCGCGAAATGTTGCTTTGCGAGTGTTCAATGTAAGGCCTTGGCTAGGGCTGGTGCGGACGCGGTGGCGGGCGCGGGCGCGATTTGCGGCCCTAGATAATTGTAATTCGATAGCATTTGACAATCCCATTCATTTTTGTAATTTTTCCAATCGTCCTGTCTAGGGCCTCTGGTGGCCACATTGCATCTCGAGTTGTTATAGCGGGCAGTAGAGACTATACCAGTGTCGTCTGGTAAAACAAAAGACGATCTCTCGCTAGCGAGGCCGCTCCATCACGTCTTGCTAGGCGCTCGACATACTCATTTCAGTATAGATGCAAACGGCGGTTTCATTTATGTTTGATAGATCACGCCCTCCTTAGCGTCCGCGAAAGCTCTTCACCCTGGTTGAGGCCTAGGAAGTAGACTGTATTTGATTGGTTTTTGGTTTTATTAGCATATTCTTCTCTTGTGGTCTGGAGTATTAAAAGTGATTTATAGTAAGTATGGGATCTTGTTGAAGCTGCTGCTTGGAAGTCTTTATTCGTTTATGATTAGGTTTAAAGATATATATTCTCAAAAAAGACACAAAGTCACTTATTACAATTATGATGCACCCATCCAATGCATTCAGCTTTAAGGAAGGTTATATGTGATTAAATATGCATCTAATTGATTTTTGAATGCATTAAATGAGTGCAACCTTTCTATACATGAGGATATTTTGTTATATTGTGCTCCTTCAAAAGTTAAAACGTTTTTTAAATCAGAAAACTAGCTCGGCGACTGCTACGTTGGGTTACTTGTTTTCCTTTAATAAGGTTTTAGTCTTCGTATGATTCTTGATGCCATAAGTGAACTATATTAGTTGAAAAGTATTAAATAGCTCGTTCCGGATTGTTCCTTTCTTATTTTTTTTATGAAGTTTAACGTTTTGGGGACACTTTTATTATGCGTACAGGTAAGAAGTGAAATTCCCTGCCGGAGTCTGTGTTACCCGATAGCTACAATCTAGGGGTCTTTAAGTCAAGAGTGAATGGGGTTTTTTCTAGGCAAGCATGCTTCAGCGTCGACCACATCATCGCTTACCATCAGGTAAGATAGTGGTCAAGCGCAAGCCTAAAGAAAGATAAAAAAAAACTAGCAATTGTTAGTACTTTTTCATATAAGGGTTTAAGGATTGTGTAGGTGTATTTTAACTTACTTTAGAGTTTATAACATCTTACAAGTAAAGTCGTAGATGTCAGATTTTTTAGTAGACGCCATTTCTTGTCAGAGTTTCTGAAGGGACGTGAAGTGACGTGCTGATGACAACCACTGTAAGTATTCCTACTAAGAAAGTAAAAACATCTTGTAAATCCTATCCATAAGAAATATACGAGGTATAAGTGAGGTAAGGTTGCTGTAAAAGATAAACAGACTTTACTTGTCCAGGATATCCTAGAATTTCTATTACTTATCGTCGGTTAGTGATAAAACCAAGCATTTTAGATATTTCTGCAAAAGAGGTGTTTTATAAATGGGAATCCTTTAATACCATTTATAGGTAAAGCTGATTTCAGAGAATTTTTATTAAAGGATCAAGTTGTGAAAGTTTTATTTCTAAGAAATACATTTGCAGAAAAACCAAGGGTATTAAATAGATTTGTACAAGTATTTTACCAGAACCAATATTTATTTAATACTTTACCACCAGCAAATGATTAATTTAAATTTTATATACATAATGGCATTTAAATTCTTTTAATCAATTGTTAACACCGTCGAGAGTTTTTTTTAAATATGGACCAAAAAAAACCAAAGTACGCAAAATATACAGATGTGGATTTGATACCTACGTATCTATCTATCAATCCAAGTGATTTCAATAAGCACATTATAAAATACATTGCTTTGATATCCAGACAACAAAAATCGTCAATAACAAAAGTTCAATTTTAGTCACGTCAGCGCCAAACGCACTACAAAACGCAATAGCGCGGCCTAACGCTCATGTGAACAAGTCCTTAGAAAAATGGCGCGAAGGAAAATAAGCCGTTTGTCTTTCGTGACGTGGTTTACACCCGTTCCGTTCCACTGATAATACAATACAAATGGTCAAAAAGATTAAATAAAACCAGTACAAATACTTATCGATCAAGTTTAGATGTACACAGCTTGACAGAGGCGGGCTTGATTTTTGAGCGATCATCAAAAATCTTAACAAAAATTCTATTCCAGCCTAGTCAGCACCAAATGCATGGCAAAACGCTCATGTGTACAGGCCCTTAGAGAAATGGCGCAAAGGGAAATAGGCCGTTTGTCTATGGTGACGTGGTTTACACCCGTTCCGTTGGCGTAAAATGTTTCACTGATAATACTCTCGATACGGAATAAATGTTTACATACCGTATGTTAGGTGTCGCCGAAGTTTATGCCTTCCTCTGGCGTCGTAAATGTTAGAAGGGAATTATTTTAGTGAAGCAAACAGGCGGTAAGATCATTAGTTGTTTCGCTTTATACGGCTTGGAAGGTTTGGAATAAACGTAAGGATTTTGTTTAGTAGTGGACAATAGACATGGCCAGTTAATTTCAACTATTTTTTAACCATCGACGGAAAAAGTGGGGTGTCTGTGGCATCATAGCTCCTGAATGCATGAACCGATTTTGATTTAGTTCAATTTTAGTCACGTCAGCGCCAAACGCACTACAAAACGCAATAGCGCGGCCTAACGCTCATGTGAACAAGTCCTTAGAAAAATGGCGCGAAGGAAAATAAGCCGTTTGTCTTTCGTGACGTGGTTTACACCCGTTCCGTTCCACTGATAATACAATACAAATGGTCAAAAAGATTAAATAAAACCAGTACAAATACTTATCGATCAAGTTTAGATGTACACAGCTTGACAGAGGCGGGCTTGATTTTTGAGCGATCATCAAAAATCTTAACAAAAATTCTATTCCAGCCTAGTCAGCACCAAATGCATGGCAAAACGCTCATGTGTACAGGCCCTTAGAGAAATGGCGCAAAGGGAAATAGGCCGTTTGTCTATGGTGACGTGGTTTACACCCGTTCCGTTGGCGTAAAATGTTTCACTGATAATACTCTCGATACGGAATAAATGTTTACATACCGTATGTTAGGTGTCGCCGAAGTTTATGCCTTCCTCTGGCGTCGTAAATGTTAGAAGGGAATTATTTTAGTGAAGCAAACAGGCGGTAAGATCATTAGTTGTTTCGCTTTATACGGCTTGGAAGGTTTGGAATAAACGTAAGGATTTTGTTTAGTAGTGGACAATAGACATGGCCAGTTAATTTCAACTATTTTTTAACCATCGACGGAAAAAGTGGGGTGTCTGTGGCATCATAGCTCCTGAATGCATGAACCGATTTTGATTTAGTTATTTTTGTATAAAAGGTGACTTTGCAGAAAGTGTTCTTAGCTATGTTTGAATAAAATCGGTTCAGCCGTTAAAAAGTTATCCGCATTTTACTCTTTTTATCTGACTTTTTTCGCAAGATATCGTTTCATACGTGTTTCTATAGATTGTCGATTGAAGCGCGTCTACTACTAGGTATATTGTATGAAGTCAAAAAGCATAAAATAAAAATTAAATTACTAATTTAAAAAACCCCCGACACAAAAACCTCTAAAAGCAAAAAATAAACCTCGTACTCCCGTCGGGGAACCGCTAAGTAAATAAAATAAACTGCTGTAAACGTTGGTGATTCCCCGACGCGAGTACGACGTTTTTTAGCTTTTGTGTCGGGGGTTTTTAAATTTGTAATTTAATTTTTATTAGATACATATCATTGATCTCCAAAGTAGTTCGTGTGTAGACAAATCTCGTCTTTCGGTGAGAACACTTTGTCCTTGGCTACCGTATTGCGGGGTTTAATAGGGTACGAGGCTAGGTTATTCTAGTTTTGTGACCACTGATGCGGCCCACTGCTATTTTTAAAAAAAGTCTCACTTCAGTCACTGAAACACACAGAATTAAAATACCCCCGACACAAAACCCTCTAAAAAGGAAAAATAAGCCTCGTACTCGCGTCAGGGATTCGTCAACTTTTACAGCAGTTTATTTTATTTATTTAGCGATTCCCCGACGGTTTTTTTTGTCGCAGGTTTCTGAATTTTTTATTTCATGCTTTGCAAACTACATATAATATACCTAGTAGTAGACACGCTTCAATCAACAATCTATCGAAACACGTAATTATGACATGATATCTTGCAAAAAAACCCAGATTCAAAGAGTAAAAAGCGGTTAACTTTTGAACGGGTCAACAGATTTTAATCTATCATAGCTAAGAACACTCTCGACAAAGTCACCTTTCAAAATCGGTTCATCGGTTCGGGAGCTACAATGCCCCAGACAGACATGTCAAACTTATAACACCCCGTCGTTTTTGCTTCTGGGGGTTAAACCACACACCATAACATTCTTAATGAAGTTGAAATGAAGTAAGAAGAAGCCGGGTTATCCCTCCAAATGATGGAACACAAAGCACAAAACAACAACTACACAACTACTAAGCAAAATTGTTTAAACGTATGTTAAATTTCATATTAAGTTCCACAAATCCTTTCCCAGCATAACAAATTACTCGGTCCCAATTTCAAGTAACAGAATAATACATCACATTAAATACGTTACAGGATTTACATAACCAATTCATACCACCAAACACGCATTCCACCGTGAAAACGGAAAGCCATCTTCAAGCCGACTATATATCTATGTGTATATTATATTCATACTTTATATAATAAATGCAGAAGTATGTCTGTTAAGTTTTCTTGCCTAAAGCGCTAAACGGATTTTGATCAAACTTGGCACACGGATGAAAACTGCCTAGCATTTTATCAACTATGTTGGGGAAATCTGCCTAGAATTTTCTCAAGTGTGTTGAAGAAATCTGCCTAGCATTTTCTCAAGTGTGTTGGGGAAATCTGCCTAAAATGTGAAATCTGCATAGCATTTTCTCAACTGAGTTGGGGAAATCTGCCTAGCATTTTCTCAACTGTGTTGGGGAAATCTGCCTAGAATGTGAAATCTGCCTAGAATGTGAAATCTGCCTAGCATTTTCTCAACTGTGTTGGGGAAATCTGCCTAGCATATTATCAACTGTTTTGGGGAAATCTGCCTAGCATTTTCTCAACTGTGTTGGGGAAATCTGTCTAGAATGTCCTCAAGAGTGTTGAAGAAATCTGCCTAGCATTTTCTCAACTGTGTTGGGGAAATCTGCCTAGCATTTTCTCAACTGTGTTGGGGAAATCTGCCTAGAATGTGAAATCTGCCTAGCATTTTCTCAACTGTGTTGGGGAAATCTGCATAGCATTTTATCAACTGTTTTGGGGAAATCTGCCTAGCTTTTTCTCAACTGTGTTGGGGAAATCTGTCTAGAATGTCCTCAAGAGTGTTGAAGAAATCTGCCTAGCATTTTCTCAACTGTGTTGGGGAAATCTGCCCAGCATTTTCTCAGCTGTTTTGGGGAAATCAGCCTAGCATTTTCTCAATTGTGTTGGGGAAATCTGTCTAGAATGTCCTCAAGAGTGTTGAAGAAATCTGCCTAGCATTTTCTCAACTGTGTTGGGGAAATCTGCCTAGCATTTTCTCAACTGTGTTGGGGAAATCTGCCTAGAATGTCCTCAAGAGTGTTGAGGAAATCTGCTTAGCATTTTCTCAAGTGTGTTGGAGAAATCTGCTTAGTATTTTCTCAACTGTGTTGGGGGAATCTGCTAGCATATTTTCAACTGTGTTGGGGAATCCTACTAGCAAATTTTTTAACAATGTTGGGGAAATCTGCTAGCATATTCTCATCTGTGTTTGTGAAGTCTACCTAGCATTTTCTCAAGAGTGTTGAGGAAATCTGCCTAGCATTTTCTCAAGTGTGTTGGAGAAATCTGCCTAGTATTTTCTCAACTATGTTGGGAGAATCTGCTAGCATAAGCTCAACCATGTTGGGGAAATCTACTTAGCATTTTCTCTACTGTGTTGGGGAAATCTGCTAGAATATGCTCAACTGTGTTGGGGAAATCTGCTAGCATATGCTTAACTGTGTTGGGGAAATCTGCTAGCATTTACTCAACTGTGTTGGGGAAATCTGCTAGCATATTCTCAACTGTGTTGGGGAAATCTGCCTAGCATTTTATCAACTGTTTTGGGGAAATCTTCCTAGCATTTTCTCAACTGTGTTGGGGAAATCTGTCTAGAATGTCCTCAAGAGTGTTGAAGAAATCTGCCTAGCATTTTCTCAACTGTGTTGGGGAAATCTACCTAGCATTTTCTCAACTGTGTTGGGGAAATCTGCCTAGAATGTGAAATCTGCCTAGCATTTTCTCAACTGTGTTGGGGAAATCTGCCTAGCATTTTATCAACTGTTTTGGGGAAATCTGCCTAGCATTTTCTCAACTGTGTTTGTGAAGTCTACCTAGCATTTTCTCAAGAGTGTTGAGGAAATCTGCCTAGCATTTTCTCAAGTGTGTTGGAGAAATCTGCCTAGTATTTTCTCAACTATGTTGGGAGAATCTGCTAGCATATGCTCAACTATGTTGGGGAAATCTACTTAGCATTTTCTCTACTGTGTTGGGGAAATCTGCTAGAATATGCTCAACTGTGTTGGGGAAATCTGCTAGCATATGCTTAACTGTGTTGGAGAAATCTGCTAGCATTTACTCAACTGTGTTGGGGAAATCTGCTAGCGTATTCTCAACTGTGTTGGGGAAATCTGCTAGCATATTCTCAACTGTGTTGGGGAAATCTACCTAGCATTTTCTCAACTTGTGTTGGGGTCGAATTCCAGTCTAAACTGATGCAGCTGTCAGCGTTGGTCATGGTCAAAATGGCAAAATGTAAGGGATTGATCACTTGAGTTTTCGATAGCGATTGACGATCTCATAATTTTTTCCTTTTTATAAACGCTGTCGCGCCGCTTTCGTCTATAGAATTCCAATTGTAGTGTATAACCAAGATGTATTATTATTAGATACTTATAGCATGCGGTACACATTTAGTAATTAGCAATAACATAAAAATACTTACTAATAATAATTTCATAATTCAAATTTAGATTACAATGCAACTAATAATATTAAAATTAAATACAATTGTATTCATTTAAAATAATAATATATATTTAAAATAGCGATAAATAATAATGATGTCACGTCAATAAAAATAGCAAGAATAATTAAAATGCTACAATATTATTTAAGTAATGTCAATATGCAGCTGTCAAAATAATAATAATATTACATGTCTAACGGGGCCTCTACGAGTTGGCGTCGGCTCCTCGCACGCCTTTCAAAGGACCGGGACCATAAGGACGCGAGAAACACAAAAAAAAAAAAAACATTTTATACTCAAAATATTCCTTGATGGAATAAAAACATCTCTCACACAACCAGCTATATAGCTTGTATGACCTAGATTAGAACAAAGGATACGTGTCGGTCCCGGAAGTAAGTCCCAAGAGTTTATAAAACAGATGGGCAAAGCCGTGGGATTAAGCTAGTATCTAATATAAGTGGTATATTCGCATACATAAATCTACGAATCTATAGTGTAACATGTCTATATTGTGACTGTCTCCCATGATTGATGGCTTCCGTCTGCCTGCTCTCTAAATTGGACTAATGTGTGTTTGGTAACATGAACTGGGACAATACGATTGTATAGTTAACGTGGTATAGATATTATGTATTGGTGTAGGATGCGTAAGAGATGATACCGTAATGGCTTTCGAAAAAAACTGAGTTTTGAAAAAATCCTTGCAGTCTTATTGCGTAATGAACTCGGCAAGGCAAAGGGTATGAAGAATCGACCAATCACATAGACGACAATGACAAAACAAAGAACATCGACTATACGTAAAAAAACTGCGACGCTACAGAGGAGGGACGGACGGTTAAAACGGCATCCTGAAAACTGTAGCTGAGAGTTTCGTCGGCTCTCCGATTGTGCATCAGTTTGTGCGGAGGTTGATTGTTACTAACTGGTTTCTATATATTATATTCTATTGACGGAAATCTACATCGGTTCTTTCATTTCGCATGTGATTGGTTGATTTTTCATTCTCTTTGCCTTGCCGAATTCATTACGAAACAAGGTTGCTGGTTGTTTAATTTTGTCGTCAAGTCTAGCCTTGCACCATTTGTTTCAAAGAGGGTTATTACACTATCTATCTAGAATCAAAATGAAATACTTTATTTCAAATAAACCTTAAAAGTACCTCTTTGAATTGTCAACAAAAAAAATAAAACAAAGAAAAAAGATGTCATCTTTTTTCTTTGTTTTATTTTCCGTGGAGTTTCTTGCAAATTCTGCCCATAGAGACCTCTCAATGGGCAGAATTTGCAAGAAACTCCACGGACACTCTTTCCATCAGTTTTAATTACAAATTTTTGGTTACATCATTCTTGTTGAAAATATACATATTAGGAGAACTCTGTAAAAAGACGTGCACGTATTAGCGTCTAGAGTAACAAACAATAAAAAAAAATACAATAACAGGCCGAGGCAGCTAAGTTATGACCAATCCCAACTGATGGCGCCTGTTCTCGAACATGACGCATGGATCGGCATCACTCAGCTCGTACAAGATCATATCTAGGATCCATCTCTTATCCGTATATTATCTCATATATTCTGAACTAGGCCAAAATTTCGTTGTACTTACTTTATTCTGTCAACAAAACTGTCACAATAATTAATTGCCTTAGAATTTAGCATATTAAAATGGCAGTAGCAAAACTGAAAAGGCAAAATCACATAATTTTATGGACGGATATAAATTTGATAATTTAATATGCAAGACCAGGGGCGGACCAATTTTAACCATGACGTGTTAAAATTATCATAGTATGACAGTGAAATAGGGACAGAACTATTAGTCTTGTATAGCTCCGTCCTGCTCCTGTTTCTATGATCCTAACTAACAACAAATGTCAGAAATCTTTTATCAAAGACGATATGATTTATATTATGTTTGTATTACACTATCATTTAAATATGACTTATAGATCTATGATCATATATGATAGTGTAATACCTTCCTAAATAAGAAGCGTGGGTAATTTTTCATCCGAAGTGTTTCTGAGATTTGACCACTCAATCCTCTTGCAAAAATAAAAGGAAAAAACAAAATTTGAAGAAGGGAAAAGTATCTATTTGCCACAAAACGACATACAAACATTAATAAATCATAACAACATATTATTAATCTCGGTAAATTTTCGGTGCTAAAATCGCTAAGGGCGACACAGACAGACAGCTCTTGAACGCGGTTCAGTTGTGCTGATCGCGTTGAGTTCCATCTTTGAAATTTTCCCTTAGCATTAAAAAAGCAAACACTAATAAAATTTGAACCAGACACAAAGACAAGTGTGATCCCCGCAGGGTGGATACAGAAGTGTGTTCGAATTGCTTTTGACAGATAAATCCACCAAAGAGGCTGCACTCACAGGAGATCAATTCATAAATACAAATAGAAGGTAAATGCTGTCGTTAAGTGCTGTCAACTCACACCATAAGGGTCAGCTCACACCGAGATGTAACGCGACGCCACGTTGTTTGAAGAGGCCAGTTGGATCGCGCGCAAAGCTCATAGTAAAACTGCAGGGAGTAATTTGGAAAGTAGGATTGTAACAGTTTAGCGGGGTCTTGTCAGTATACCGGCACAACATCGCATGTTTTAGTATTCTCGAACTGACATGTACACCTTTTTGTGTTGCAAATAAAGTTCTTTACCTATAGAGTAGATTAGGGAATCCATTTGTCGCATTTAGACTCCCATTCAGTCCGTTGCCCCTGCGGGTCCTGGCCAACAAAGCTCCTAGCTTCTAGCTCTACCCAGAAGCATATATAGATGATTCCTAGGAGCTTCATAGGTTTCGCGGAGCGACCTCAGTGTTCCAAGGCTTTCTGCACATCATTGTTTTCTATTTAGGCTGAGAAGTAGTTTAGTCAATCGCGGGTGTAAACTCAGTACAGCCATTTTGACTACCTGCAGTCTAACGCTACAAGCAGTGTAAGATTCTATTTTGCTTCACAGCTAGTCTTAAGTTCAAAAATATATCGGTATCTTAAAAAGTGCGCTTAGTTGCGTCTCAGTGTGAGCTGACCCTAAGTTACACACTTCCTTTTAAGCAACATTTACACGTGCCAGTTACACGAGCGAACATCCTAGCATTCTATAATAAACATACACAATGTCAATATTCTCGGAATGATGTATGCCCTTACGCAAAATATTATTAGAATATTGCTGAGTTTTCTGCTGTTCAAAAATAACTGCCCTATATATAATCTTATAGGGCAGTTTTATTTGGCTTGTATATCCGTGTCAAAATGTCAAATTGATTCCTACTTGATTTAACTTTGTAATTACTAATTATAATACCACTCGTCTACGGAGAATTAAGCAATGGTGCAAACTATAGTGCACACAGATTTCATCAGATATTTTCACGTCCCATCAATTGATTCTTACTTCAAATAAGTAAAATTGTACCAAAACTAATGCCACTAGGTTTGGGTTCAATAGTCCTAGAAGACATTAATCTAAACATAATGAAAATAATCTAAAGATAGTGACATTATACAAATGTTATAGTAACATTACCGCGACCTCTTTATTCGTTGTCATGGAAGCTGATTACTTAAAGCACACTAGACTGAATACCACGGGTAACTCGCATTTTATTCACTTAATGCGGAAATATGAGGCTATTCTCCGTCATTGTCGTTAATGTATAAAATGGCACTTTTCATAAGTACGACACTTTCATACAGATGACGATGACGCTTTCATACAGATACATTTTTTGGATACTACAATAATTATACAGAACTAACCTATTTAGGATTTACACTAAGACCAAATAGGTTTGTTAATTACAGTTTTAGCTATCAGGAAACTGAGACTTTTACAGGAAATTATATTAGCTGTACGCACAGTTAAAGTCAATCAAAAATATATTAAAAAAAAAAAATCTTTTACTCATCTTGGTATCGTAAAAACTAAAATAAAGCATGGAAAACCATGTTTGAGCAGAACATTTTTCGTAGAAATATCAAACACAAGTTGTTGTTAAAAAAGGTGCGCTGTGCCTTTCCCAGAATCACATTAATTAGAACGTATCTTATGCCCGACTTTCAAATTGGGAATTAGAAGTTGTCAAAACTAAACATTATAAAAAAAGAAAAGCTTGAATAGATTCGAAATTAAAATTGTCAATTCGATGGCGATCTGGAATCTGAAATTCTAAAAAGTCCATGATTGCTATTCAACGAAAGACGAGATGGTATTCAAACTATTGCCGATAAGTGTCATAAAGAACACCGTCATAAGCACTCACTACGAGTATACGGCTACTATAAGCTAATACTGAAAACATATAACTCATTGAAACGCTCGCGTGTCGTGAGCGCTCATATTTTATGCTCGGATTCTCGTAAGTGAAAAATAACGCGATTGCCTCGATGGATGCTTTTATTATTATTAAAGAGTTGAGGAAATGCCTCGTTTAATGTTCTATGGTGGGCCATTAGTTATGCACTATTTCGAAGTTGAGTTCTAAATGATCATGGTGGTTCATTTTGGCTGTTATTGAAAGGTCTAACTATGTGGGGATTTATTGATGTCAGTATCTTAATCACTTCGTGAAAGTGTGATTTGTATACCAGTTGGTGTAACTGAACATCCATTCAGAGGAACGAGGCATTTAGAAAAAATTACGGAATCGATTATCTTCAGCTGAAAAATCATCATACGGAACAAACAATGTCAACTTCCACGAACATTTTAGGGCCTAATATTCTATGAATTGTGCCCGTGTTTTCCCAGTTTCTGTTTTTAAGTTTCTGGTATAAAATCTCCGGTTGTGCTGTCCTAACATCTCTCTGCTCAGTTAGTTAACAAGGATAACATATATAAGCCTTTTGTATTACGTAATACTTAGAAACATTCACGTGGGAGAAATGATTCTAATCGAATTTTATACATAGTTCCTTCGTAGTTTCTATAAACTTTAAGGAATTTAGAACAGCGGTTATATTTCTGAGAATAAATCTGCAATTTCACGTACCAACGCCATCTTATCCGACATTAATTATATACAACTATCTCAGTAGATATTTATTCGAACTAAGGAATTTGTACAAGCTTCCTTTAGTGTTTATACCAGCTATAACGCCTTGGGAATTTCTGGGGTCATTATGAATTCTGACTGAGTCAAACCCAATGTTCTGTGTAAACTGGAAAGATAAACTGTGGTCGTCTTGGTTAATTTTACTATATAAACGTAATCTGCTACTCAAAGTAGTTTGGTTGGTCATACGTTAAGAGGGTGTGATTTTAGGGTGTGCATTTCAAAGTAGTGCCTGGTGGTAATCGATGTTAACCATCATCATCATCATCATTTCAGCCGAAAGATGTCCACTGCTGGAAATAGGCCTACCCCAGACGTCGCCTCATTGACTGACCCCACGCGTCTCGCATCCAGCGCCGTCCCACAACCTTAACCAGGTCATCGGTCCATCTAGTCGGAGGTCTTCCAACGCATCGTCTTCTTGTTCGAGGTCGTCATTCCAGAACTTTCAGCCCCATCGGCCATCCGTTCTGCGAGCAATGTACCCTGCCCACTGCCATTTAAGTTTCGCAATTCTTCGGGCTATGTCAGTAACTTTGGTTCTACTGCGGATATCCTCATTTCTGACGTAATCACGCATGGAAACACCGAGGATAGCCCTCTGCATTGCCTTTTGGGTGACTTTAAGCTTTCTGATAAAGCCTATTGTGAGCGACCACGTCTCGGTCCCATAGGTGATCAATGGCAACACATACTGGTCAAAGACTTTTGACTTGGGACACTGCGGTAAATTGGATGAGAAGATACCGCGCAACTTACCGAATGCCGCCCAGTCGAGTCGGATTCGACGGTTTATCTCTTTCACGAAGTTAGACCTACCCAACTGGACTGTTTTTTCCAGGTAGACATAATCGTCTACAACTTCGAGTGCAGAGTCTCCGATCTTGATACTTGAGTGGGTGTTACATGGGCATTCACCATGACCTTGGTTTTGTCCATGTTCATTTTAAGACCCACTCTATCGAAAGCTCTACTAATTCTGGTCATCGAGCATTGTACTGAGGCTCTCCATGTTAACCGCTGATACGTAACTAGAAAGAACTTCAAGATATCTATGCATTCACCTGAGTCCTTCTGCAACATAGTTTGCATTATACATTTTCTGTGTGTATATTAAAAATATTAAATAGTTTTAACTGGAACGGGCAATAGCAGATTTGCAAAATAAATCATCATCATTAGCACGTTTCTACGCGGTCACCACTCCAAAATCTTTCGGTCCCATCGGGCTTCGATTCTGCGAGCAATGTGCCCTGCCCACTCCCAAGCTTGACAATTCTTCGGGCTATAACAGTTACCTTATTCCTCTTGTCCTGCAGATCTCTTTATTTAAATCACGCAGAATCGTGGAATAAGTACTTCTACTTAATGGAGCAACTTCCCTAAACGATCTCTACAGACAGTTGTACCAAAACAATTCAGTGCAACAATAGTTCTTTACAGCCTGTACTCCTTTAACTAGTAATCCAATAACACTATAAATACTCAGTCGGCAATAACAATTAATTAAGGAACTTATTACCTAGTGGGCGCAGAGCCATTTGTGTGTTGATGAATGTGGGTGCAAGTGTATTGGTTGCCGCGCTGTTTGACGAAGTGGAGCAAAAAGTTGTAGGTTCCATTAGTGATGCGCTATTGTGGGCAAAGGGAAATGCTGGCTGGATTTTAATTAGTTTTAGTAGGTTGGTAATGAATTGGAACGTTGGGGAGCTATATCCTTCTTCTGTCATATTTGCATGACGATAGTACTATAGTATTTACTAAAAGAATGGAAATAGTTGTCTGTCAAAGGTGCGCTGGACGTACAGATATTGTATTTTTATGTATCGCCCAAAGACCTTATACTTCTTACTACTAGACTGTGCACTATGGCGCAAAAAACGGTCCGAGCGAGAGGCCTCCCGTTGGTAGACTGTCTCTTTCAAAAGAGGTGACCATGACCAAACAGACCACGGGAAAAACTGATTGTAATAACGATAGTTTAAGTATCCCGATATATTTATGCTGCCTAACTACGCTACCTAAACCTACCTAAATTATAGTAAAAAAAAATGTGTGTATATTTTTTGGAATCTACATCACTTACCGGTGTCGGGCGTAAGGAATTTCAACATCCCATGTTTTCCCGTGGGTGTCGTAAGAGGCGACTAAGGGAAAAACCAGATAATGGGCAGCAGCGTTCTCTGTGCATTTGTAACAACCAATGCGATCGCCAACCCGCCTGCAAAGCACTCCACATGAACAGCACAAATAAAACAGCCCCTAGTGCCCGGCAGCCTGCCTACCCGCGACTACGGTAGCGGTCGACGTTAAGGTATGGCAAGGGGTGCAAAGAATCCTGGACTAGAGCCGGCTACCCCAACAAATACCGACGACTGGACTTGGCAACGTATGTAAAACACGCGCACACCATGGAACGACGAAAAAAACACCAATCTCGAAGAGGAATTGAGCAGTTTACGATGGAGTATTATAGGGTTATCTGTAGTTCGAAGAGGGGGGGAGGACTCGATAATCCTCAAATCCCAAGTCTCCTCAAGTCTCGTTCTTCAAGACCCGTCGTATAAATAGGAACAAAAAGCTCTCTGATCCTACACTTAATCTCATGAAGGAGAGGCGTGAGATGATCCTGCACATCCTGCAGTCTTCAGACGATGCTTTGAAATACCGGCAGCTAGCTAAATATATCCCAAAGGATCTCAATGATTCACATATTGTTCAGTTGCGTATACAGTTGAGAAACAAAACTACACAAATTTTATTCCACTAGGAATCAATTTGCAAATAATTTTAATAGCCGCTGAATTTCACTAGAACAAAACCCGCCAAAAACTCCGCATGGTGGTTACCATCTTACATTTAGTATTACCAGGCCCAAACATTTAAAAGTACTACTCTTACTCAGTATTTTTTTTTAAATTATAGGAACTGTAGAAATATTTAAATACGTTTCAAAGTCTATGAATCGTTCGTTTTGGTATAGCATAAAAAATAAAAATATAATATATTCTACCATTTCTACCAAACCCAATGATTAGTTGAGCTGGCAGGATGTCAGACAAGGACACACTACCAGCGGAAACCCTCTTGCTAGGACCGCTTTTGTTTAGCTCAAGCTTATAAGGAAATAGCTAACCTAGTCGCATGACAATATATTTCATTTTAGCTAAACAAAATTTTTTGGTACACAGTCTAGTAGTAAGAAATACGTATAAGGTCTTTGGTATCGCCATTGAAGAAAAACTTAAAACCTTTGAGATCGCTTGTATTAAAAGCAGTCGTTTTACTTAGAATTTTAATTAGAATTTCTTTTAAGGTTTCGTTCTGAAATTAACGGTATACGTCTGGACTAAATATACTATATGAAATGACAGTTAATTTATGAGCTGATTCAAAGCGCCTGTGCGCACGAGCGTCACAGGAACTAAAATTGACACATTTAGTGATAGGTTAATACCGATATTTGTCAAGATTAGGTAATATTTATAAATTCGTCTGGAAATATTATTATATTGTAACTAATATATCAGTATTAGTGACATTTTTTAATTACACTAATATCGAAATAGTAGACTCGGCAAGGCTTATCAGTCATCTACTGTATTGACTCGTAGTATGTTGCAACTAAATATCTCATATTGGTATTGGTGATGAATGTTATATGAATGCCTAATAATCAGTAATAATATGTTCAAAAGCGATGTGTAACACTAAATTCTGGAATCATCATCATGATCATCCACAGCCCGACTTCGGCTACCGCTGAGCACAGGCCTCTCTTTTCTTGTACCAGTCACCACGTTCCTGTGTCTGGTATTAATTCTGGAATAATATCATGATAATGATAATTTTATTAACAAATGTTTTGAAGTCAAACAATTTATATGTGCATCTGAAATAGGGTTGAAAACTTATATAAGTCTTCACCTCGCTGGAATGCGATGTCACTCTTATTTGCACCTTAACACTACAGAGACAGGATCTCAGCGATGAGAACGAGAAATATGTCCGTTGTTAATTATTATCCATCTCATTCGTACGCAAATTATTTGTATGAATGGTGTTCCCTTCACGAATCCAATGGGTGCCAACTGAAAGAATCCGAACTATTGTAAGTATTAACTAACTAGTGGACTTGAGCAAGGAGATACTTGCTCAAATATACTAGTTTTAAGGATAAGTTGTTAGCCTATCCCCGTCTTTAAATCTCACTGATCTGACAGTAATGCGCTATAACTTTACTAGCACGTTATCCACTAGTTTATAGCTTGCAATCTGACTAAAAATATTTTTCAGTTGACCTTTACAGCAGTTATTCAATTACTTAAAAATGAATCATAATAAAAATAACTGGTTTTTTTTTTCTCTTACGTATTAAATTATTCTCTCGATCGATAAAGTCTATAAAAAAAATTTTTACCGAAGGCTGTGTCCCATCTCTAATATTAGTTCCATGGACGCTCACGTTAAGTCACGTGGCTATCAGCGCCAAAATGGCGAAAATCATCCAGTTTCTATACAAATTGACGTTTACGCGTAAGTAAAAACTCGCACTTACCCTCAGTTTCCCACCTTAAAATTATCGCAGAATTAATGTGGCAAATTGTCAAGCACGCGTTATCTGCTGTGATTGGTTGAATGAATTTTCAACAGCCAATTACAGGAGATAACGCGTGCTTGACAATTTGTCACATTAATTCTGCGATAATTTTAAGGTGGGAAACTGAGGATAAAGCAATGATATTCAAATAAACAGATTCGTTATACACTCACAAAACAATTGAAAAAAGTGTTCCGCACTCACACTGTACGGTGAACCCGCACATTAGTACAATTAAGTAGGTTTTGCTGCGTTTGCACACGCGCGACCATTTTATATAGTTGTTACTAAGTAAAATAAATTAGTGATTTTTCTACACTCAACACGGGCGGTTTTATTATCATCCCCGGTTACTATCTTTTTACCATAAGTGTGCAGACTATCGTCGTACATTTTTTTTGGTCCTTCGAGCCGGATCTGATATCACGCGTAGTAACAGTCCGTCGGGTATATATATCAAGGTGCGCGGGTGGTTCGGATTCAGAACCCCAGACTTGATAATATTCGTTGTTAATTTCGCGACAGTTCCGTAAAGTTCAATTATAAGTCCATTCAGTGAACGCGTAGTGAATCGTTCATAGAAGACATCAGTGAGACTCTGAGTGCCTTCATCCGAGTGCCAGCATCTGCAGATCGCTGTTGGTATTACATCTCATCGGTGACCAAGTAAGATTGTTCCTTTTGTTTAATCGTCATGGCAGTGTCAAGCGCTCGTCAGTCGGAAATATTAGAAGGACTTAATAGGATAAAGGTCAATTTCGGTAAGGATCCATTATCGAGAAAAACTCCGGATTATATCCAAAAAAGAATTGAGTCGTTGGATAACCTCTGGGGAGAATTCGAACAAAATCACCTGAAGCTCTCCGAGTTTCCAGACAAGGAACCACAATACTTCTCCTCAGACATATTTCATCAGGGTAAGATTCTCTACCAGTCTACCCGTAACCTGCTTACTGCGTTTGGCTCTGATGAGAAAGGAAGCCAAGCAAACACGGAAGCCAATGAACTGTTGGCTCAACAAAGAACCAACTTTAGGGCCTTCAACAGGTTGGTGAAGAGCATCAGCGTGAACGAAATATCGGAAAAATGGGAACTTGAAGACGAGCTTAGGGCTATACAAACCAAGTGGAACACTATTGACTCGTTGCATCTGCGTATCGATCATTTACTTCAAGGCGGTGACGTATTGTACGAAGATGAATTTAGCATGTTGGAGCGTAATTACAAAGACATCAAACGTTCACTTAATAAGAAAATATCGTCCATGGTACATGTACAGCAAGCTACGCCGAAGCTCGAAATTCCTACTTTTACGGGGAAATACACGCAGTGGCCAACGTTTTGTGACCTGTTTACAGAAGCTATTCACGAAAACAGCACCATTACCAAGGCTCAGAAGATGCAACACTTGAAAGGGAAGCTCAAAGGAGAAGCTGAACGCCTTATCCAGCATCTTCATATTTCGGCAGAAAATTACGATACAGCTTGGGAAATCCTAACTCACAGATATAATAATGCTCAAGTTCTCTTTACTTATCAAATAGAGATATTTTTAAATCAGCCTTCTATTTCCAAGCAAACCGCTTATGAACTGAAGCGGCTATATGACACCACCACGGAGTGTATCCACGCTATACACAACCTTGGTGTGGACACAAACACATGGGATCCGTTGTTAGTGCATCTTCTCAGTAAGAAACTGGACCAGGAGACGTACTGTGATTATAAGGGGGCGCGTACAACACCACGAGAACTACCATCCTTGTCAGAATTTATGACGTTCCTCGAAAACAAATTTATTGCTTTGGAACCCTTACACCGTAGAGAGAGAGAAACAGCGAAGCCTGCTGTTAAACGGGAGTCAAGTTTGCAGAATACCAAACCTGTTAACCAGGGGAACCACTATAAGAAACAATATCAAGCGGCCGCTACTCAAGGACCTAACTGTCCGATTTGTAATACGCGTCACTTCATATTTACCTGTAGGAAATTCATGAAAATGACTCCAGAGGATCGTTTGACCTGGGTGACAAAGAGTCAATATTGTCAAAATTGCCTCAACTATCATCCAGACAATGATTGCACTAGTTCCAAACGTTGTAAAAGGTGTAACGCTAGCCACAACACCCTACTACACGACGTTTGTGTACCACAACACCAAACCACCGCAATCTTGAGCTCAACCGAGCAGCCTTCCTCGGCACAACATAACGTTAACCACGTCGCTGCTGACAATGAAGAAATCCTGCTAACTACGTTGCTGCTCACAGTTTTATCAAATAATGGTACATACGTTACGTTAAGGGCGCTTCTTGATCAGGGGTCTCAAATTTCACTGATTTCGGAAAATGCGACACAAATGTTAGGTTTACAACGGCGGCAATATCATGCCTCCATTTCAGGGGTAGGGCCGGTCTCTAAACAGAGCAAAGGCATTGTAACCCTAGATTGTAAGTCTATCTACGGAGATTACACCTTGCAAACTCAGGCGTTAGTTGTGTCCAAGGTTATAAACAGTCTACCTAACTCATCATTTAGCAAACAGGCCTGGTCACACTTGAAACATCTTCAGTTAGCAGACCCGGAGTATAATGTATCTAGACCTATTGATCTTCTTCTGGATGCCAGTGTATATTCAGAAATCATATTAAGCGGCCTTATAAAGGGTCCAGCTCAGGCTCCGATAGCTCAACAAACCAAAATGGGTTGGATCTTATCAGGAAATGTCAAAAAATTCAATTGTCATGTCGCCATCAATAACCTTGAAGAGATAGCCAAGTTTTGGGAGTTGGAGGATATCCATGACTCATCATCATCAAACGTAACTATTGGTGATCAATTTTGTGAAGACTTCTACAAAAACACCACGACACGTTTAGAGAATGGAAAATATGTAGTTGGACTACCTATGATGCCAGGCTTCGAACAGCAACTCGGATCATCAAAGTTCAAGGCTATAGCGCAATTTAAACAATTAGAGTCTAAGCTTTCCAAAAATAAATCATTTTCAAGCCAATATAAACAATTTATAAACGAATACCAGGAATTAGGTCATATGCGACAAGTCGAAACAACCGCTGATCAGGCGTATTATCTACCGCATCATGGTGTATGGAAACTTGATTCGACAACTACGAAGCTGAGAGTGGTTTTCAATGCGTCATCCAAGACTACATCGGGTAACAGTCTAAACGATTTGATGTACAGTGGACCAAACTTGCAACAAGACTTGTTAGCACTGATAATAAATTGGAGGCAGTACCAATATGTAATCACTGCGGACATCGAAAAGATGTTCCGCCAGATATTAGTCAGGGAGCAAGATCAGACTCTGCAAGCAATAGTGTGGAGAGATTCAATGGATGATCAATTGAATCAGTATAACTTAACCACTGTAACGTACGGGACCAAGGCGGCGCCCTTCTTGGCTATGCGGACGCTGAAGCAACTTGCGACTGATGACGCTGAAAAATATCCCTTAGCAGCAGTAGCTGTGCAAAACTCCTTCTATATGGATGATCTGCTGAGTGGACACAACTCAGCTGATCAAGCCATGGAGCTACAACAGCAACTGATCAAAATGCTCCAGGGTGCTGGTATGAATTTACGGAAATGGTCCAGCAACAAACCAGAACTCTTGCAGCATTTGACAACTGAACAATTGAACAGTCCTTACGAATTCAAGGGTCTCGAATCCAGAAAGACTCTTGGATTAAAATGGAATCCATCATCTGATTCATTCTCGTTTCAAAGCAACATAATTCCTGATGATAAAGTCGCGTTTACAAAGCGTCAATTATTGTCAGAAATATCTAAGATTTTCGACCCACTTGGCTGGTTATCACCGCTTACAATCAGAGCGAAGCTACTGTTTCAACAAACGTGGTCCATGGAAACCAGCTGGGATCAAGAACTACCCGAGGTCATACAAGATAATTGGCCCAAACTAAAGGAAGACTTTAACTGCATCGATAAACTCCGCATACCAAGATTTTTAGGTAACACAGAAATAAACAGTCAATTACACGCATTTTGCGATGCTTCAGACAAAGCTTACGCTTGCGTTATTTACCTCATCACCAAGAACCATAAGGGCGAGTACACATCGACTATTGTTGCTGCAAAAACAAAGTTGGCACCAGTTGCAAAGAAAACATCTCTGCCCAGACTTGAACTCTGCGGTGCTCTACTTCTATCCCAACTAGTGAAGAAGGTCATTGATTCCTTACCAAAAGCACGTATGACTCTTCATGCGTGGACGGATTCAATGATAGTCTTGGGATGGCTACATGGAGATATATCCAGATGGAAATCATTTGTAGCTAACAGAGTGAAGCAGATAACCGACATAATACCGGCAGAACGCTGGTGTCATGTCAGCTCGGAGGAAAACGCAGCTGATTGTGCCACACGAGGAATAACATTTCTTCAGTTATTAAACCATTCCTTGTGGTGGGAAGGGCCGAAATGGCTAAAAGGTTACGAGGGAAAAGATGAAACTCATCTCATGTACCAGTCCCCCATCATAGAAATAAAAGCAGCTTGTGTGAACACAGCCTTAGAACAAAATAATGTAACATTCATCAGTGACCTACTGCAAAACTGTAGTTCATTGACTAGAATTGTGCGCATTATTTGCTGGGTTTCACGTTTCGCCAAGCGCATTCGCGACAAACATATTTCAACATACCATAGTTACCTATCGTCATCAGAAATAAATAACGCATATAATTTAATTATTAAAGAAGTGCAATCACTGGAATTTCATCAGGAATTGCAACATATTAAATGTAAACAACACGTGAGTTCGAAAAGCAAGATTTGCAGTTTAAACCCTTTTCTAGATGAAAACGGCCTATTAAGAGTTGGTGGACGGTTAAATCACGCCAGTATAAGCACATCAGCGAAGCACCCTATCATTCTGCCCAGCCACAGTCGACTTACTGATCTTGTTATTAGCCAGGCTCACATAACAACTTTACATGGTGGCCCCCGACTAACCCTTTCATACATAAGGGACAGGTACTGGATTATCAGCGGAATCAGGACGGTAAAACGGCAATTAAGACTTTGTGTTAAGTGTCGTCGATTTAACAACGAAGTACAACAACAAATTATGGCGGATTTACCACGAGCCAGAGTTACGCCGTCAAGGCCATTTACGCATACTGGTGTCGACTTCACGGGCCACGTAGAACTGAAAGCCAATAAAGGGCGCGGGATCAAAACGACGAAGGGATATGTAGCAGTCTTTGTCTGCCTGTCAACGAAGGCCGTCCACCTGGAACTGGTATCTGATCTGAGTACGGCCGCTTTTCTAGCTGCATTTCGCCGGTTCTGCTCCCGGCGTGGATCACCAGGTCACATGTACAGTGACAACGGTACAAACTTCGTGGGAGCTAATCGACTCATGAAAAAGGAGTATAAGGAGATCATCCAGAACATCAACCCGGACTTCTTTAACAAAATCGGTGAGATGAACATCCACTGGCACTTCAATGCCCCTGCCTGGCCTAATGCAGGTGGGCTTTGGGAAGCCGCAGTGAAGAGCCTGAAATACCATTTGAAAAGGGTCATAGGTGATCAACGTCTTACGTATGAAGAGTTTTCAACGTTACTTTGTCAAATAGAGGCGTGTCTGAATTCCAGGCCACTATGTCAACTTACTGAAAACTCTGACGACGATTGCTTAACTCCAGGACATTTCCTCACTGGGACACCAATTGTGTCAAGACCTCAAACTGAACCGGAGTCTACATCGTTAACCACGCGGTGGCAACTCGTTCAAGCTTTAACCAAAAATATCTGGCAACGGTGGTCATCGGAATATCTTCAACAACTTCAAACGAGAACTAAATGGCAAAAACCACGAAGTAATCTTGAGGTCGATGACCTCGTCCTCATCCGGGAAGAGAACGTACCACCGGGTAAGTGGGCAATGGGTCGAGTAAAGCAGCTGCATCCAGGAAAGGATGGGTATGTGAGAGTTGTTACCGTCAAGACGAGTAACAATACCATACAGCGTCCAGTCAACAAGCTTGTATACTTACCCGTAAATGAGCAGAAACCCTCATCCGAATCCGCGGCACAGTGCGTGGATGAGTCCTCTCCACGATTACCAGCTGAACCTGATGCTAAAAGGCGTTCCCCGCGACTACGAAAACAGAAACCTTTACAAGTCTTTTTCATGTCCGCTTTACTAATGCTTTTGTTTGTATCACCCAGTGATCAGACTCAGCAACTCAAATTGACGCCATATAATGTTACGCAAATTTCGAGCAACCAAGGTCTTTACTTCGACAAGATGTCCAACCTCCAAGTTATCAAGGACGAATGGAAACTCATTGTGTTTTACAACATGTCCACGTTCTATCACGGAGTAACGAACGTAAAGAGCTACATAACGCACTTGAAATT
This sequence comes from Orthosia cruda, assembly GCA_964057195.1. Taxonomy (NCBI): domain Eukaryota; kingdom Metazoa; phylum Arthropoda; class Insecta; order Lepidoptera; family Noctuidae; genus Orthosia; species Orthosia cruda. The sequence continues at coordinate 15,085,408 of OZ059836.1, read as the reverse complement.
CACCGCCGATTGCATGGGCTCGCAATACGATAGCGTCATCCTACAACTAGAACAGGAAGTAAAAGAACTTGAGCATTATCAAACACTCCTCGAAAAACCTAACGCAAGAAGGCAAAAACGTGGCTTGATAAATGGAGTGGGGTATCTGGCAAATACTATGTTTGGAGTATTGGATGACAGCTTTGCTCAACAATACAAACAGGATATAGAAAAGATAACCACCCATGAGAATCATCTCCAAAAATTACTCAGGAATCAAACACTGGTCTTGGAATCAGAATACAACATTCTACGACGCAGCGAGGAGACAATGAACAACCAGTTCCATTTCATCAAGGAACATCTTCGAAACGCCACTGCTGAAATCAATCGGGTGCGTCTAGACAATAGGAACGGTTTATATGTAACATCTACCGCCTTAGCCGCGAGTGTCATTCTGGCAAATCTAATGCGCATACAGCACACACTTATTGACACCGTGACAGACATCAGCCACGGTCGTATTGACCCTTACCTCCTGTCACCAGAACAACTGGCTCAACAGATCAATATCATCTCCGGGCAATTGCAGGGAAACTTAATGACCCCAATTGAGTCAACAAACCTATCTGACATGTACAAAATCATGAAGGCGTCAGCAACGTTATATGAAGGCTACCTTATCATAGAGATAAAGATTCCATTGGTGAGCAACGACATCTTCGAGTTAGACAGGATCGTACCTATCCCTCAGAAAAGGGGAACGAATCGCATCATTCGCACAGTCCCAAGCTCGCCATTTATTGCCTACAACATCCAAAAGGACCTCGCTCTCTTCTTATCAGATAGTGACCTGCAGGCTTGCATACATGTTCTAAGGAGCAAAAAATTATTGTGTACCTATGACAAACCTGTCTATAATCTAAAAATAAAACAATCGCTGTGTGATATTCAAGATGCAAGTGATATCAGAAACGTTTGTAAACAAGAAGTATCCACGTGCCACAATTATTGGGTCAAATTACATAATGTGAACTCCTGGTTTTATACCTGTTGTGAGTCATGTGAACTTCGTATTTCCTGTATTGCTGATACAACAACTACAGTCATTCAAGGCAGTGGTATCATTAACGTAGGTCAGGGATGCACATTGAAATCGGACGCTTATAGTATCCATGCGCACAACAACTTTCTACGTCACTTGAATATACAATCGAACATCGAAGTCCCAGAGGTGTCCATTCTAAACTCACTCATTAACACGACCTTGCCCATCGATTATGATTCTGCGGTTAACCACACCAACAGGTGGAATCAGCTGGAAGAGCAAATAAGAAACATTAAGGAACAATCTTCTACAGAGTTAACCGTTCACGACATTCATCACTATTCCGTCGCTTATATTGTCCTGGCCTTAGTTGTCATCTTAGGCGGGACCTGCATTTACCTCGTTACAAGAGGGAAGTGTCAGAACGCACTTGAAAAGCAGCAGCACGAGATGGTGGAAGTACGTGGGCAGCCGGACGAGCGCGCCCCTGGGGCGGAGGCGCGAGCCGAGCACGCAGGGCCGAACTCAACGGAGAGCGTGAGGGTAACTGTGCCAGTGCCAGTGTTCAGTGAGTTTAGTGATATAAGTAAATCTACCGAAAGTGTCGATAAGGGGACCTCACCCATGGTCCGTCAGTGAAAGTGAACTTGAGAAACCAGACAATTTAATGTTACAGACTTTACGACTTAGATTAGTTACATAGATATAAACCTAATGAAATCACCTTGTATCATCTTTCAACTGAAATATGTACCATTAATGTAAGTCATCAGTTTTCATGTGTTTAACTTGACCACTTATCATCTAGGATTAAACACGTCTCCTGTCTTCTCCTTTAGAGTTGGCAGTATGTACGGTGAACCCGCACATTAGTACAATTAAGTAGGTTTTGCTGCGTTTGCACACGCGCGACCATTTTATATAGTTGTTACTAAGTAAAATAAATTAGTGATTTTTCTACACTCAACACGGGCGGTTTTATTATCATCCCCGGTTACTATCTTTTTACCATAAGTGTGCAGACTATCGTCGTACACACACTTTTCATTCATCTGACATTTCAATACAAGTCGAAAGGGATGGCTTGATGAAACCAACAAGAAAAAAACCTATTCGAGTCTTCACAATGCGCACGCTCATAACGTATCTGTTTATTTGAATATCATTGGGGTAAGGCCACTGGTATCTTAATTTTGTCATCAATAGTATGAAGTCCAGCGTACTTGTATAATAGAGGTCAGTGGTTTACCTATATTCAATATTTAATTTTACATCAGTCTAACTGTTGAAATCAAATAGTTGTGTTTTTAACCGATGATATAAGAGTTTGAATTACCTCAATTCTTTCATTTATTCTCAAACTTGATAGTAAACTTTATCTTAAAAACTCTCAGCCAATTAACCAGATATTGGCCACAATACTCTCATAGTATTTTAGGCGTGAGATGGTAAGTATTCCTGGCACACAGCCGAGCAAAAAGATAATTTATCTTGGCCTGAACGGATATAACCAAGGAGGAAAACGAAGATGGTGATAGCATAGCATTAACTTATACTTATACATAATCATGAAAAGTGTGTCTGGTGGTTGGCTAAAAGAGTTGAATATGGATTCTTCATTGAGGTTATAACCACTTTCATCGATATAAATAAATCTTTTTCACTTTTAATTTTAATATTTGACTGTTTGTAATATATAGAATTAATATTTGTTTCGGGATATTTACCATGTATATTTTGTTTTTGGTTGAGAGCTCGATAGTTCGGCACCGTTACAAGCGCCATGATCACGAGAACTAAAGTCTTTGCGGGTGGGTGTTGTTTATATACATGGTAAATATCCTGAAACAAATATTAATTCTAATGATTGTGACCATGTCAGCTTAAAAACTTATATGTAATATATAGTTTTTTATTAATATTTTAACCATGTATTTTAATTTTATGAATAAGTATATTATAAGTATGATGATGATGATATTTGGTTTCTTGACACTTTATTATTTTATAATTTTCAATTTATAGATATTATTTTTTGACATTTAATCCAAAATTTTTGGTTTATAATTTTAACCTATAAACATTGAGTTAAATGTACTACGTACTAGAGGAGACTCCTCAACTCAATTGTTTGTAACACCCGTTAGAGCGCGCGCACTCCATCTCACTTAGTTTGTGGCAAGCGCTAGCTGCAACGTGACACGATTGAGTATTAAGTTTTGTTTCTTATAAAATGCCTGCGTGTGTATTGAGATACTGATCAAACAACTCGATAAATATAAATAAAAATCAAGAAATGGGTTTTCAACAGTAAGTTGAAAACACGCTTAATTTAATTATATTATATCAATTTATTGTATCTCGTGACGTCGCGTTACCGCGGAGGCGGGAGGGCGGCCATGTTTGTGTAAATGTCAAAGAGTAAGAAAAAGTTCATCTGCGCGCATTGATTGTTTATCTGTGAGAACATAACCCCCCCTCCCGCTGCTTGCCCTGCTGTCACCGAATTACACGCAATCTTTTGTTTGAAATAGCTTCTCTAGTAAGTAGTACATTTAACTCAATACCTATAAATTAGTTTTTTTTTTTTATGAATCTATTTTAGAAATAATGAGATACCTCTCTTTGCATGTATTTTAGGCTACACATTATTCTAGTGAAGGTTGCGAGGATCCGCTGATGATGATGATTATTCTATTCTTGAGAGTATGGCGCTGTATACACAGACACAGATACAGGTTCCGTCCTAGTTCGGCTACAGATGGTATTTTGTAACGTAACGCCTGTAAGAATGCTGTAATCTGTTGTGTTGTTTTTGATGAATTAAATATTATGATTATGATCAATAGCTAAAGAGGAGGACGCTATTTGGACTATGCTTGGTAAACAGAGTTCGTACCATAACATATCAACGCCATTTTGATTCCGCTTTGACAAAAGCATAGTGCTATTTGGAACTACGTCAGAGTAAGGTCCCTGGTGTTTGTAGTTTGTTATTGGCAGCTGTCAGGAACCATTGCTGTCGATTCACTAAGCACTGCTGCTATTTTGCAATAGGTTTACTGCCATTTGGTCGACTTAAAAGAGCTCTTCTGTAGGTACCCAACGATACAATACAGTATGTCCTGCCGAATCTGAAAAGTCACGACATGGTCTATTCTGTTACATCTAGTACCATCACAAGCGAACAAGACTCCATTATTATTTATGTCCCTATTTATAGAAATATATCCAGCTATTTATCTTTATCTCTCACACAACGGACTATCATTCATTTTCCTCATTAATTTCTGTAGTCATGTACATTCTGTACACGGAAGTACTGAATGAGAATAGATTAAGTGTCTCGTGCCCGATTGATATCACTGTTCTCAAATTTGCCTTTGTTTTGCCCAGAGGCCTCTCTGTTATCTGTAATCGGAAACGCTTTCACTGAAGCTAAGGTTAATTCACACATAGTCGAACAATGATGGCTGGATTGTTATGGGAAAAGTGTTTTCAAAATACGGTGTGGAACAGCAAGTTGGATCGCGGCTCCTGCATTTAGAGGGGAAATCAACCGGGTTTAAAAGTTTAAACCCACTTAGTGTGTTTAAGGTGTAGATACCCCTGAGTAGCTCACTTTAAAATGAGAATCACGTCTAAACGGCTAGTCGTAATTGTTTGGAAAAAATATATGTTACATTAAGCCATTTTATTAATAATTTGATCGAAGATTTTTTTTGAGTTTTATTCGTATGACATAGTGTAATTAATGTGTAACGTTATGTCTAAAACGGACAAAAACACGACAATCGCACCAAAACCGCCGGGCGTATTTTTAACCGACTTCCCAAAAAGGAGGAGGTTCTATGTTCGACTTCATGTTTTTTTTATTTTTTTTTTATTTTCACCGATTACTCCGTCAATTGTGGACCGATTTTGAAATTTTTTTTTTGTTTGAAAAATTATGTTCCGATATTGGTTCCATTTAAATTTGGTGAAGATCTGATGAAGAACTTCGGAGATATACAACATAACTCTTCAATAAATAACGGCAAATCTCTCGGGATTGCTGCAATCGCATGTCTGTTTATTGTTTATAACATTTCATAACATAACATCACGCCAGTTCGCTCTTAAGGGGTAAGCAGATCTCTCATTTCACCGGTTATGTTCAAGTTTCATGAAATCTATTCTGGCGAAATAGTTCCCTTACGAACTTGACTATTAGGTACGTACAATCAAAAAGTGAAAAATAAAAAAACTTTTTGCAACAAAATACTACCGACTTCCAAATACAAAACTACAAAGTGAAAAATAACTTAATTTTTTGAAGTCGGTGTCTTTCGTAGGTACCATTTTTTGCGTTATGGACAACGACTTCAAAAAATTAAGTTATTTTTCACTTTGTAGTTTTGTATTTGGAAGTCGGTAGTATTTTTTTGCAAAAAGTTTTTTTATAATTAAATCGACACCATCTCAAATACAATTATTTATCTACATTTTGATCAGAGGCTTTTATTAAAGTCATAGAATAATAAGGAAAGTACAAAAATCTACACAATTTTGGATCGCGCAGGTGTGAAACTAGTGCTCGTTTTGTTCCCTCAAGGTCGTTGGCGACAGTCGTCGTCTCAAAAAATAAGAATCTGGCCCTTCCTATTTCTTCTAATGGATCTTTTGTCCATCTCTACCTGCAACAAACTTGCAAATATAAAGGTTTAGCTTAGCGACTTGGTAACCAAGTTACTTGCTTTTATTCAGTTTAAGTCGGTCAAATCAGAAGTAAAATCTGCACATAACATTTATGAAGTTCATAAAACATTTATAGAATGCTCATTTCGGCTGTTATTGACGTCTTCAAGAATGTTTGTAGCTTGTGTTGTATCCGATAGCGTAGCATTCCAATGACGTGCGATTCGACTTTAGTACCCCAATTCAATCATTATGCCCTCTTTGTTTTACCAGCCGACAACAGTCCTTGTTCACGATAGAAAAAATATAAAAATAAAAGGCCCGCCACACAACGAGAGATAATCGCTGATGAGATCTCCGACGTCGGCTTCGCATTGTTTGTAAATGAGAGCAGCGAAAATAAAATAAAAACGTTCATTTGATAGTGCTCTCTCGACTCGATTGTTTCGGACCTTTGAATTGAGAATCGTTTGTGTTTTTAAATTATCATTATGTTTTAGCAGTTTCTATTTGCTATGGCGACGTGTTAAGAATTGATTGGGATGGACGGAGTGTAAAATTCTTTTTAGCTTGTTTGTTTTGACAGGCCAATTACTGGCTACATTTTTCTACGGCTTGTTACATTAATTGTAGATCCAGTTGAGTTGAATGTGCAATAAATGAACCTGGGTTATTGCATTCTTTGGCGAGACAAAGATGGTTCTCAAAAAGATAAACAACCCAAGCCGTTGCTAAATTTAGAATGTCATTTTTTCATCTAAATGCAAGAAATTAGGCCTGGTAAATGTAGACCGATTAGAAAAATTACGTCACTTATTTTTTATGTATTTTGTATCTATTGATTTTAGAGTATCGGGGTCGGTCAATTGACCCTTGAGAGGCACTTGGGAAAGGCTTTGTACAGCTGACTATGAAGTGACTATAATTTCAGTCTAAAATAACTTCATATTATTGAGAAAACACGAAGCTCCGGTATTGCGGTTTTCTACCATTTTTTTTCCAAAAAGAAATATATGTGTTTATCATCTAACCGCAACGCCCACGCCATAATATATTTGTTACGGTACAAAATATTGCCATATTTATATCATGTCGTTAGTGGTCGTACATGTTGGCGTGTAGACAGCCCTGTGTTGTTTAATTTGCAAGGAGACTTAGGGGACACAGCAATTAATATAATAATGTCTTTTAAAAAGTTAACAAGCGTAATATGAGTGGCCGTGTATTTCTAACGTATATCCTTATTAATATTATAAATGGGAAAGTAACTCTGTTTGTTTGGTACCTTTTAACGACTAAACGGATGAACTGATTTAGAGAAATTTGGTACGAAGATAGTTTAAGACCCTGGGAAGGGCTTAGGATAGGATATTTTGGGTTTCCTTGGGATGATAAAACATTTGCAGAAACTATTAATATTATAAATGCGAATCTGAGTTTGTTTGTTATGCTTTCACGCCTTAACAGCTGAACTGATTGGGTGGAAACTTGGCCTAAAGATAGACCACAGCCTGGATTAGGACATGGAAACTTTTCATCCCGTTATAATTTTCTCTTGGAATAGACAACTATTCACGAAAACTTTTCTTCTTGGTATAATGTTATCCTGGAATACAGCGGTCGCTGTTCACGGAGACTTTTCATCACGGTATAATGTTCGCCTAGAATAGACCACTTTTCACGAAAACTTTTCTTCCCGGTATAATGTTCTCCTGGAATAGACAACTTTTCATCCCGGTATAATGTTCTCTTGGATTACACCTCTTTTCACTCAGGAAAAACCGTGGGGAGAAACTAGACTAAACTAATTTATTTAGGTCCAATTTTTGATAGTTAGTTAACTTGTATATGAGGGGTAAAATGGCGTTTTGACAGCTTTTGTATTGAATATATGTCAAGCTGCCATATTTGTTCTTCAGATAAAAGTTATTTCAGAAAATTATTTTTTGTTTGTCTGTAGAAGAAAATCTCTGGCAGTACTTGTCCGATTGAGGAAATTCCTTCACTGATAAATAGCTAAACTATTACTGAGTATCAGTATCCAGGCAAATTCCAAGTTTTCTGCGGTATCCATTCGCGCGGTTTCACGAAAAAACACTAAGAAATTGATGCCATTACAAGAAATAAGAATAAGATTCCACCAAGCTCGCTTTCAATTTGAATTCTTTGAAGAATTTGTGGTAGTCGTGGAAGACACAGATTTTCTCAAGAAAAAATTCTATGAAACAGAAAAGTAAGCAAGTTTATTCGCGAAACCAGACGGCTTCTTGAAACGTCTCAAGAACGTTTCAGTGTTCTTGTACTTGACATTAGCCTTCACAAACAAAGGCACGCGTGCTCGTTGTATTTATAACTGAGTGATAGTGCGCATTGATTGGTCGGTTTAAGGCACCCGCAGACAGGAGCGACGTGACAATGCGACAACGCGTTTTTGTAAAAATTGCTGTTGTGTGGGTAAATTAAGGTAGTACCAAACATGTTTTTTAAATCAACGTCTTCCAAATAAAACTACAAAGTGAAAAACTTTTAGTCGGTGTTCCTGTTTTTCTTTCTTTGTTTTTTGACAGCGACCGTTTTATTTGGAAGTCGGTTGTATTTTTTTGTAAAAAGATTTTATTTTTCACTTTTTAGTTGTTGTACATAATGAGCAAGTTCAAATAGAAAGGTACCTTTCATGCCCAAACTTATACCGCAATAGATTACCCAAATAACTTATAACTAAAATAACTGGTGAAATGAGTGTGTATCAGAGTGAACTGTACATATTATCAGCGCACCTCTTTAGAGCTTACCGGCGTGATGTTGTGTTATGATATGGTGTGAACAAAAAACAGACATGCGATTGTAGCTTTCCCGAGAGATTTTCCATTGTTTAATGAAGAGTTCTGTTGTATATCTCCGAAGTACTTCATCAGATCTTGATCACATTTAAATGGGACCACACCAGAAGCACCAGCTTTTAAATAATCATCAAAATCGGTTCACATAGTAAAAAGATTTGAGGTGCCACACATTAAATTTTTTTTTGTCGAATTGAGAACCTCTTACTTTTTGATTTTGGTTAAAAAATACCCTAGTGCTAAAAAAAGCGAACTAAATAAATATAAACAAAATTACTTACGCAGAAAATAAAATGAACTGAAAACATCAGCACACACACATTCAGGAGGCTTCGTAAGTGTGTCAGTTTGAGTAAAATTCGATTATGCATGCAAAATATTGTCATTGCAGTCGGGTATAAAAGGATTTTCGCATTGTTGTTTTGCGTCTGTCTGGGGAAGCCTTTACGGAGTGATAGTACGCATTGATCGCTCCGTTTATTTATCAAGAGCAGTGAACGTTGACCGTGATTGGTGAAGCGTTGCGCGCAGACATCGTAACGCCTGGTACAGACCAAGCGAACGAACGCTTACGAGAAGGCAGCCAATGGACACAGCTCACTTGCTTAAAAACAAAACAAAAGATCGAAGGCGAACGAACGAAAGCGATTGAACTTTCGTTTGTTGAGTGTATTAAAAAACCGGCCAAGTGCAAGTCGGACTTGCGCACCGTACCATTATCGCCAAAAAGGCAAAAAAACACGTGTTTTGTATGGGAGCCCCACTTGAATATTTTATAGCGGCAACAGAAATACATCATCTGTAAAAATTACAACTGTCTAGCTATCACGATTCATGAGTTACAGCCTGGTGACAGAGAGACGGATAGTGGAGTCTTAGTTATAAGGTCCCTTTTTACCCTTTGGACACCGAACCCTAAAAATGAGTGTGTTAAGAACCTGCCTAGCTTCTTGTCAAGTGAGCTGGCTGTGTAGCTTCTGGGTAGGATGAGTTCACTTCACACTCACTTCACCTAAGTTTTCACGGTTATATTTTATCGTAATAACATTGGTTTATACTACGTATCGGTTTGCCAGCGATAGCGATTGTCCAAATGCCAAAAAGTTTTGTATCGACCACGTAAAATTTTAATACCGCATGTTAATCCCATACATTTCTGACTTTTCAACAATCGAAAACGGTGATAGAAGCGACTTTGTCTAGAGGCCAAGGATAGGGAGCGTGCCGCATGTTCGTTTGCTTGGTCTGTACCAGACTTCGTAACGAGAGTAATGTAGCAGTCAGCACTCTGCGGTCGAGTGGCCATTGTCAAATATTTCGAATATTGAATTTAGTGAGGGGACGCTTTTTCTGTTAGTTTCGGATCGGTAGGTCTAGATCGGACCTCTTTTTTTGGGTGTGTACAGTTTGATAAAGTAGTTTTGGAGGCTTTAAATGTTTTAGGCAAATTTTGATTTTTTTTAGGTTTAGTTTATGCAGTGTGTTTGTTTCTTTTAATATTAGTCATTTGCTTATTCTTCTTCTTCTTTCGTGTTTATTAACTCAAACTATAACCTCAACCATTCAGATTTTGTCAGATAGTATGTAGCTATTCGGACGATCTGTCATTTGCTACGTTCAAATCCATAAGGTAAAGGTAGTCGGGTATGAGGGCAGACAAAAAGGTGGGCCATATCTTGCGAAGAGGTTCCACACTTTCACTGTATTTAGGATGGGTCTATGATTCTCCATTAGGTCCAACAATTTTTTTAAACTACTTTATTTATGTAGTAGTAGACACGCTTCGATCAACAATCTATCGAACACGTAATTATGATGACACGATATTTTGCAAAAAAAACCCCGATTCAAACAGTAACCCATAACTTTTGAATGGCTGAACCGATTTTCATCTAACATAGCTAAGAACACTTCCGATAATGTACCTTTCAAACAAAAATAACTAAATCAAAATCGGTTCATCCGTTTAGGAGCTATGATGCCATAGACAGATACATAAACACACTGGTGCCCCTACAGTGGGGACCTTTAGAAGTCGTAATGATGATACTTATTTTTATTTACGATGAAATTTAAAATAGTGATGGAAGTCCCTGACGATATGACGGTGACGGATATTCTTGTGTTTTTAAATTATTTTATCCTTTTTCAATTACTTTTTATACGACGTGGGTTTTTTCAAAATTTTGATTTTAAACTTTTTAGAGAGCATAGATATTGAATCGGATTTATATAAAATCGGACGAAGAAAAATGTTAACATGGAATTGCAAAAACAATGTTTGCTGCAGCGCCCCTTGGTGATTTGTCACCGTTACACCTATCTAAGAACATGCACCAATCAAACCCGAACCCATAACTGAAAACTGCATCAAAATCGGACTAGTAGTTTTGGAGTAAAATGGCAACCTGGATTTGCAAACATCCTCTCACCCCAAACGCATATACCGTCACCGTTCCGTCGTGGGAAAAAAATGTATGGTAATGTCAAACGCAACCGAAAAATCACGTGATCAATCCCTTACATTTTGACATTTCGACTATCTGCTTCGCTGACATCGAATGACACTTTTCTAGAGCTCTCTAGAATACCACAATAGTACATTGTGTATTAAGGGCGGTAAGTAAGGAATTACGATCGAGGCTCTAGTAGAAGCCCGAAGTCGAAGACTGAGGGCTTTCTGAGTCGAGGTTCGTAATAACCGTACCGCCCGTGAAACATACAATGTTTTTCATCACAAGTCAGCACAGCTATTATTACGAAATACCTGAACTTTTTTTTAAGCGGATGCCGACCACACCACAGATTATACAAATGTTTCGTTCAGAAACGTTAAGGGCAAATACTTACGTAGGTAGTCAGCAATGATGGAGTGTAAAAAAAAACGATGTTTTGATACAAATAACTATTAAAATCAATTATTAAGAACTTTAGTTGAGTATTTAAGTAACATGTATCGAGATTGCAAAGAAATTCCTGTTTATATAACATTTTAAGACAATTTTTCAATTGCGTGTAAACTCCTTGCTTGAACTTGCATGAACAGTGTGCTGTGCTATAAATTAAAAAAAATATTACTTACCAACCTTGGGTTTCATATGGGGCATTACGGCCAAGTTAACCTGTATGTTTAGATACTATTTACGTGCAAGTGTGATGAAAAGGACTTTTCATCCCGGTTGTTATTGATGTTTCCTAGGGATAATACAAACCCAAAAAGACATCCAGATTATCTTCGCATCCCTCTCCCTAATAAAATCTCATTATTGCCATTCCCAAAGATTATTCAATAATAAAATATGTTCCAAAACCATTAAGACGTAAATAGCCGTCGATTCACACAAACGCTATTGCAGGCAACGATGCATTTAAGGATGATAATATTAATGTAATACGTCGCGCATCATTTGACTTGCCTGAATACGACGCGTGGCCACAGAATAGAGAGGCACAGAAGGTCAATTAAAGCAAAGGGCGAAAAAAACACAAGGTAAGGTAATAAGCCCCAATAACGGTTGGCGCAGTGGTTGGGCGATTGACTGCTGCGCTGCGGGTCACGGGTTGAATGCCCGCACGGATCAATTATTTTTATGACCTACAGATAGTTATTCTGCCTCTGGGTCTTGTATATGTGACACTTTTCTAGAGCTCTCTAGAATACCACAATAGTACATTGTGTATTAAGGCCGGTAAGTAAGGAATTACGATCGAGGCTCTAGTAGTCTAGAAGTCGAAGACTGTGGGCTTTCTGAGTCGAGGTCATATATTTTGATATTTTATCAACTTTTGTAATTCATTTTTATGTTTTCTTTCATACTGTTTGTACCTGAAAAGCATACTTTTAATTATATCTGATTGTTTTAATATCTGGAACTTAAATTATACTGATAATTTGTAATTCTTGCAATATTTTTCTATTGTGTCATTTTCATCTGACATGACATCTGTCTGTCTATTTTATTTTTCTTTAAACCATAGACCGTAACATAGGTACCATGGACTAAACCTCCTTTAAGCTAGGTTTACACTATTATAAGGGTAGCGTAGACAGACCCCTTTGTGAACCGTTTTTATTCGTTCTGGTCTTTATTTCTTAATTGAAATTTGAATTTGAAATGTAGATAGAACATAGAACGAAGAAAAACGGGCGTGATTGTTTAGTTTTGAATCTGGACGGAACGCCGAAAGTCGGTGGACTACGGGAGACTACTTAATGTACGATCGAATCTGAAAGTCTTTAAAACTATTATACTTACGGCTTGTGTAATATTATCTGAAGTGCTCTAATTTTTAATATATATATAAATATATATAGTGTTACACTGTGTTTAATTTGCCAGCCTTCATACCTACCGTTTACCTGCGCATATACGGCGTGTAACGCCCAGTCCGATCCCCAACGCTCCTTACTGCCTATACCTACCACACTTGGTGTATGAGCTGTAGCAGACAGGTCTTCAGACTCGCGCGGCCACAGCGCGCCCGTTTCAGCACGCGCAGATTCCTGCCGCCTACTCATTTACGTACCAGCCCGATTGCCTGCTCATCTGCCTACCCAGGGCCTACGACGTCATCCTGCCCGTCCGATCACACCGTGCCACGTCTGCCTGCCCTACTCTACAGCCTGCCTATCCGATTGCCGTCGTGGTGCCTGCTCATCTGCCTACCCAGGGCCTACCACGTCTTCCTGCCTGGTTAGCTGCCCACGTCGTGCGAAGCCGGACCACAGTTTATTATCTTTATCCTTTTTCTTAGTTTTTAATTTATATTACCTTTTATTTTTACTAACGTGGCTAACGTTAGCTCCCTCTGAGCTAAACGTAACGCTACAGTTTCAAACGCACACACGATACAGGAAGAAATCCTATTGTGGGGCAACGGTTTTTTTTTAAAGAAAGAATATTGTGTGGAATCTGCACGTGCCTTCTGTACGTATGGTGTATGCCATAGGTTGGCGAACAATCTGGCGACCCACCTGATGGTGATGGTTTGTGGTCACTGCAGCCTATCCGATACGTCTAAAATACCACCGCTGCAGTTGCTTTGCCAGCTAAGCAATTCATTCGAAAAGGCAACTATTCGAATACAATTTCTGGAAGCTGTCTAAGTGTTTATGTCCTTGTTTCGCGGCAAGACCTCTCCATTCCACATAATATTCCATAAAACAGGCTCGACAAGTCAATTGTCTATGTATGCAAGCGCACTCGCAACGAGTAAAGTTTTTACTCGTTGTATGGAGCTAGCCTTCTGTACCTCTTTACTCTGTGTATTGAGCATCAGCGGCGCATTTACATCGCATTACTTACGACTAATGGTTGCGTTATTATCTACCATCGAGTTATTTATGAAGAATTTGTTTGTTGAGGCTTCCGTGTTTCTTTGAGAACTAGTCATTAACGTACTTTAGTATATTTCGAACATAATTGTGCCTAATAAATGTTTTCCTCAATTTATTTGTGCGAAATCCCTTAGTGGTTGCGAAAATTGTGTTGATGTTTATAAGGAAGTCGTATTTATTCGATCAAAATACTTAAGTGAAGTAGGATCATGCTTGTGAAAAACAACTTGTCAGTTGCCTTAGTACGAACCCGTGTTTACGGTAAAGTTGTTTACTAAACGGTGCTTGTAAACACCATTGTAATATCAGAATAATAACTTATAGATAAGTTCTAAACCCAGGAATCGAATTCAAGATCAAAAACTTAAACAAAGAAATGTTTTTGTCAAAGAGACAGTTCAGGGCTAGTCAACATTGCCATAGTAATTCTTTTTTTTTAATTCCGTGTTTTTGGAAGAACGCTAAATCAGCGTGTTCAAAGAAAAATATGATAGCCTAAGGTAAGTCCTTATGTAATTGGGTTAAGGTATAAGGTAAACGAATTATAAAATATTATAATTAATTCACTTTATGTTCATAATTGTCAGGACAAGGTTTCAGTTCATTTCAGTATCATTTATTTCATTAGTAAAAAGCGAGCCCATGCGAAGCCGAGGCGTTTCGCTAGTTGAAAACACTAAATTAAGTCCAAATATTTAAGACCACTGCCATAATGCCAGTAGCATAAAAATAATTTGCAAGATTTTATTTTAAACAGTTATATTTTATTCTTGGATCCTAGTTTACGTCACTTTAAAGTTGAAACTGTGTGCAATATTATATTTTAACTGTTTAAGATAAGCCTACAATTTTAACACTATGATATAGTACTTTTCGGCAAACTGCACAAAAGAATGATTGATCTCGAATTCAATTTCTTAGTTTAGTGTCTGGAAAATAATTGTGGTGGCTTTTGTTCAATGTATGATGCCGCCTCCACACGCTTGGCGAACAATGGCGAACAACAAACAACAGACACGAACGTGTAGATGGGTGTTTGATTGTGTTTGCCTGTTGTTTGTGTTCGCCCGTGTTCGGCATTGGTGTCAGTTTTTATGCACAAATCAAAGGGTGTTCGACAAACGTGTTTGCGATGTATCCACACGCTTGTTTAGTTTAGTAGTACGCGCGAGCTTGCGGGCGGCGGACGGAGTCAATAGTGGTGGTCAAATTTACGAATCGTGACATTTGTGTATCCTAAGCTAAATTGTAAGGAAAAATTATGAGTTTAACCCGAAAGTAATCGCTGCCACAACAAGCTCGTCGTCCGCCATGTTTGCCAATTCGGAATAGACTAGCATATTCGCCAAGCATGTGGATGCCGTGTTTGTGTTGGGTGTTTGTGGTCAGTGTTCGGCACGTGTTTGCTGTTCGCCCTGTTTGTGGCAAACAGCAAGCGTGTGGAGGCGGCATGACGTTTTTCTGCTGAAATGTCGATATTTCTGATAAGACAAGACAGTGAACAGACCCTAGATAATAATTAGTAAATACCCAATAGATTTGCTGTAGTACAAACCGTCAATGACATTGATTGTTTATCACCGTAAGATTGAACGTCACTTACAAGTCGTCATAAATCCATGTCACAGTTAGATAATAAATTAGTTTACTTTAACAAAAGTCGTGAACAATTAATTTTCTTGACTGTATGTCCAAATAGTAAAGAAAAGTTGATTGAAAAATACGCACTGGACAATCAATTTTAAATCACCCCTTTTAATTGCCAGCTCTACGCTTAGCAGGGGTTCACGCCTACTTCTAAGTACATGGAAGTGTGTTTCTACCCTCGTCATTTTGGACATTTGACACCTGCTATTTACGTATCAGATACTGCGTAAATTAATTTCATTATGCTTCCATTCGCCTGTGCGAGTTGACGTGGGGAGAGGTTCCAATTATTAATGTTTGTTTAATATAATTTTGTTTTGATTTCTCGTAAGTTAGAAGAGTAATTTCAATAGTCCTACTTTATATCTTCTCATATGTAACATTATATTATGTAGGTACCTACTTGTCTATCGTAAGGTTGGTATCTAGGTATACCTCTTTATTTTTCTTTTGCTATCTTCGATCTTCCAGTGAACGCTATCATTTTGAGACTTTTAAGTCGAGCTTTCTTAATCTTTTGACCGCCACAACAAAAAATCAGTCAAGTGCGTGTCAGACTTCGCACATTTAGGGTTCCGTATCAAACAAAAATCAGCAGCAGTACGGGAACCTTACTTTTTTTTAAATATTTTTAACAATTTGTATGGCTTTGGGTCAATAAGATGCATAAACTGTGATCATTGAGGACTATAGTTGCGACTGTTTGGCTGTAAAACCTATGTGACATGTAAGTGACAGCAATAGGGCTCCGTTTGGATCCTTCGCGTACGGAACCCTAAAAAGTCGTCGGAGTTTTTGGTGCGTTAAAAATTCATTAGATATTAATTGTCTTCTTATAAAACGTGGCGTGTTGAGCACAAAATTGTTTGTCTTCTATAGACCTTAGCGGTAAAAAGCTTAATTATTTTCTCTTTTATTACTCTTAAATACTTTTTGCCTGTTTAACTCCTCCGTAACAAAATAGTAGAGAATAGAATCTACTTTATTTTGACCCAAAATATGTAACACAACTGTTTTACAGTGAATGTTGGGATACATTGGTGGTACTAGCAAATTAAGTAAAGAAAAATGTTAAAGTATTAATAGGCTGATTTCAAATCTACTAGTTATTCTTCCTTCCTTCAGTCTACTAAGACCTGCTACACACATAAATCGTGGCACTTTATTCAATGCGATGCGATGAACTGAAAGCTTATCAGCTCCACTGATAAGCTTTTCGGTTCTTCGCCTGTAATCGTCCGTCGTCATGTTATCCCCGACAGCTGCCCTAACTAGTGACAGCTTGTGAGTTTGTCTATGTGCTTCAGTGAATTTAGCTTTGGTCAGGTAGTAGCTAGTTATTGACCGTGACACACTTCGATCGACAATCTATCAAAACACGGAATTATGACACGATATCTAGCGAACACACCCCGATATAGAGAGTAGAAGTAAACATTACAATTGCCAAAACACCCGCCAATTTTTTTAAATTTTGTACTTATTAAACTATATAATTTATCTAGTAGTAAACAAGCTTCGATCAACAATCTATCGAACACGTAATTGTATCACGATATCTTGCGAAAAAACCCCGATATAAACAGTAAAACGCCCATAACTTTTGAACGGCTGAACCGATTTTCATCAAACATAGCTAAGAACACTCCCGATAATGCCGCCTTTCAAACAAAAGAACTAAATCAAAATCAGTCCATCCGTTTAGGAGCTATGATGCCACAGAGAGATAGTCAGATAAACAAATACACATGTCAAACTTATTACACCCTTCTTTTTTCGTGGGGAGTTAAAATAAAACTTACATGTTAACAATAACCTTTTATTCTATCTCATATTTGCAAACTGTTAATAATCAGATTTTGCAACATCCCATTTCTTATTCTCTGCTTCAGGATGTAACCGTTCCCTTGATAAGCCGTCTGTTCATTGCCTGTAAACGCCATTATGTTATCGCTTCCCCGACAGCGGCGACAGCTTACCTAACCTGTGACAGCTTGTGAGCTTGTTGTCTATGAGCTTCGGTGAAGGTAGCTAGGCTAGGTAGATTAGCTTTAATACCGGTGAAAGGTGGTGGTTTGTTGATTGCAAAGCTGGGAAAGGACTGTGAGGAGGGAGAGAACGCTTTATTTTTAACCGACTTTCAAAAAAGGTGGAGGTTCTATGTTCGATTTTATGTTTTGTTTTTGTGTTTCAAAAAAAGTGATTAAAAAAATAAAACTAACAAAAAGGATATTTGAGAAATAAAACTAAGAGCCGGCTTCGCACGACGTGGGTTGTTCTGAGGTCCTAGAGCTAAACAGACAGCTGGACGGACAGGAACTCTTCAAAGTCGTGGTTTGCTCGAGAGATACAGTTATGTGGATTGGTATGCAGTTATGTGGTCATACGGTAGGCAGGAAGGCAGGCAACAAGGAGTGGAACGGCTGGTAGCTTGATATGCAGGTATACTGTAGTCAGGAAGGCAGGCAGCAAGGAGTGAAACGGATGGTAGACAGATACGCAGGTATACGGTAGGCAGGAAGGCAGGCAGCAAGGAGTGAAACGGCTGGTAGCTTGATACGCAGGTATACGGTAGGCAGGAAGGCAGGCAGCAAGGAGTGAAACGGCTGGTAGCTTGATACGCAGGTATACGGTAGTCAGGAAGGCAGGCAGCAAGGAGTGAAACGGATGGTAGACAGATACGCAGGTATACGGTAGGCAGGAAGGCAGGTAAATCATACACAGTATAACACTCACAATATATATTTTAACTAGTGCACTTCAGATATTATTACTCATACACAAGCTCGATACTAAGGTTTAGAGAGTTTTTCAGATAAAATAGTACACTACTGCGTTCACTGCCAGAATCAAACTAAAAAATTGACACCCGTTTTTCTTCGTTCTGTCATATCTTTTAAAATTCAAATTCAAATCTCAATTAAGAAATCAAGACCAGTACGAATAAAAACTGTTTACAGAGGGGCAGTCTGTCGCTGCCCTTATTATGAAAATTATACCTGATGTACAACCAGCTTTAGAAGGTCTAGTCCATGTATGTTATGTATATGGCTTAAGAAAATTAAATTGGACAGACAGATATCAAATCAGATGAAAATGTCAGAGTATAAAATATTTTTAGATTTTACAGATTAGCAGTAAAATTATGTTGTGGATGTTAAAAACAATTTGAGATAACTACAAGTATGCTTTTCAGATGCTTACAGTTTCAAAGAATACAATATCAAAAGGCGTGGTTTGTATAGTGTTATAAAATGTAAATAGACTAAAGATGTGGATCTGTACACCAGAATGTTCACCGATTTCTCCGTTAATTGCAGGCCGTTTTTGAATTTTTTATTTTATTTGAAAGAGTATGCTGTGAAATTGGTCTCATTTTAATTTGGTGAAGATCTAATGAAGAACTTTGGAGATATACAATAGAACTCTTCAATAAATGACGGAAAATCTCCCGGGATTGCTGTAATCGCATATCTGTTTATTGTTTATAACATTTCATAACATAAAATCACGCCAGTACGCTCTAAAGGGGTACGCAGATGTGTACAGTTCACCTTAGTACACTCTCCTTTTACCGGTTATGTTCAAGTTTGATGGTATTCAGGTAATCTATACTGGCATTACCTTACTACAGGCAAGTTGCCTTTTAGCAAATAAAAAGTGAAAAAAAACTTTAATTTTTTTTTTACAAAGTCACCGATTTCCAAAAAGAAAGTTATTTTTCATTTTGTAGTGTTTTTATTTGGAAGTCGGTAGTATTTTTTTTTGTAAAAAGTTTTTTTGTATCTTCTTAGTTTTGGTACCAAATATATTACCATCAAAATCATTTATAGCCAGAGGGCTTCTCATAACAATTCCAACAAGTCTAAACACGACTGTGATACATGGTTTCACATACGGAGTTCCGGTGCCTACCTTCCAGCTTCATCATCATTTTTAAATTTGATTTATCACAGTCATTTAAATGTTCGGGATATATTTTACCCAAAACATACTTAATATTGAGAAGTCCCAGTGGCCATCTGTGGTCTTCTTCATCAGTTCCAATTCACCAAATTATAATTTCTGAATGCGAATGCTTGCCACGTTGATGCAAATACCAAAATAGTACAAATATACAATGTATGCCTATAAAATTTGAGGAGATCCCTCAATTTCCATAAGATCCCCTCATCAGATCCTGACTTGGTGATAATTGAACCACACCTTCAGAGTATGTCCTTTCAAGCAAAACAGAATTTTCAAAATCGGTTCATAATTGACGAACTAATCGGTGAACAAAAACTAAAGATAAAGTCGAACATATAACCTCCCTTTTTTAGGCAATTCGGTTAACAAGGTACAGATGTAGAAGGAAAAGTAATAAAAAAGTTAACTTCGCCAATTTTCATTTCTATGCGTGATAAGATACTTCACCAAAGAATATTTTCCGTGTCTCAAACGCTCGTATAATAAACATATACGTAAACGTTCGATTCCATTTACCGTCGCGAACAAATATCGTTGTATCTGTCACGTATACCATTCGTCACCCACCCCCATAAGAGTTAGATTTTTGATTTGTTATCCCAGCGACGTTGTCAGTGTTATTGATGTGTAGCGAAATTGGAAAGTTCAGAAGCACTTATCTCTCAGATTTAGATAGCGGGGCAATTTATAAAGCGGGGTTTTCTTCCCCTAAAGCACCCTTGACGCGGCCCGCGGCAGTGTCGCTCGCAGCCCGGCTTCTCTCTCGGATTATTGAACTCAATATTACATAAATACCGAATGCGGATAGACAATGATGATACGGTATTGGGTTTATTTCATTTCGTGTTACACGGAAGGCTTTGTGGCGTGACTCGGTGCAAGGAGTACGTAAACAATGTCGGTGCTGTGAGTATTTTGGGGCCCTACTGTATGAATTTATATCGAAACGAAACTTTCGCTTTTCTGCTCGTCTATATTTGTCTCAACAAAAACGCGCCAGATAGTACTGGCGGAATAGAAATACTTTTAGTGACATGTCAAGTCATCATTGTCTCGCTAATGGATAAAGCTTCCACGAAAAAACAATTGAGAGCTCCGAGAATTCATTCTGTTGGCTTTTTCCCGTAGTTTCGCAGGCCGAAAGAAATTGGATGTGCGTTCATTATCAAGAGCCGAAGCAACTTCTTTAATAATATAACACGATTTTTGCAAAGCGACGGTTCTAATAACAAACAGGCGAGAGGATCTAGATATCAGTATTAATTCCACAAAGGAAATCAAGTGAACCGTTACAGATATATTTTGTAACGTAAAAGCTATGATATTAAACATAAAACACAAAGGGATATAAAAATCTGTTTCAAGTCGTTTTCTCGAACCATTTGGAGACGAGGGCCCTCGAGTGGCGTGTCGAATCATGTCTTCGAAATCGATACTTCAGTTTTTCCCTCGTTTCGTGAAAAACGTAACCGTTTCTTGTCGAGACAGAAATGCTCCTTATCTCTGTAGGAGATTAATACGAAGGGGAATGTCGGTATCAAAGCTGCCCAAATATTTTGTTAACATTTACGCCGCGATAAAAATGCAGGGAAATTTTCTGGATACAGACTTCGTGGGTTTATGGTGAATGGATGGCTTTTGAGAGTTGCTTTTATCTCAGTAATCGGTGCTTTGGTTTGTTTGTTTAAATTAAATTTAAACACGTAGTCAAATATGGCCCAGTGGTATTGGCCGCGACTTACAAGTTGTAGGTCGGGGGTTCGAACCCAGGGAGGGGCTTTACTTTGTGTAAATTATTTCATCACCACTGCTCTCAAAAACGGTGAAGGAAAACATCGTGAGTAAACAGGCATGGCCTAGAACGAAAAATTCGAAGACATGTGACATCCCCCAACCTGTACTGGGCCCGCGTGGTGGATTATGGCCTACCCCCTCTCACAGAGAGGAGGCCTGTGTCCCAGCAGTGGGAACATTTATAGGCTGATGATGACTCAAATATGGCCCACTCCCTTCCTCGAAGAAGAGGCCTTGTGTCCTTGCAATGGGAACTTGTAATTTAACACAAAAATCAAACCGAATTCCAAAACAAAACACTACAAAGCAAAAAACTACTTTATCTACTCCGGTTTCGTTATATTCGAATTATAAAATAGACAGCGGTTTCATTATGATACCCATAACGACATCGGGTTGCATTATGTGAATCGTCATAAATTCTTAAACACAAGCAAAGACATTCTGAACATACAGCCAGGTACCTATAATATTACTTCAAAATCGAGTCAATGTAAATGAAGTTTTTAACAAGTAAAATTTAAAAATTTAAAAAACCCCCGACACATTTATCTTGCGAAAACATCCCGATTCAAACAGTAAAACGCCCATAACTTTTGAACGGCTGAACCGTTTTTTTTTAAACATAGCTAAGAACACTCTCGACACAATCACCTTTCCAACAAAAAAAACTAAATCAAAATCGGTTCATCCGTTGAGGCGCTATGATGCCACAGACAGACACACAGATACACAGATACACAGATACACAGATACACAGATACACAGATACACAGATACACAGACACACAGATACACAGATACACAGATACACAGATACACAGATACACAGCAACACACCTCAAACTTATAACACCCCTCTTTTTCCGTCGGGGGTTAAAAATGGAACAAGTTTAGAACAAAAGTATCGTATACTATTTGGCTGTTGCGGCTACAAGATCTTTGCCTTATACCTAATAATGACTAAATAAAAAATTAAATAAAAAATGGACGCGGGAAAATAATTCTGAGTGAAATTTTGTTCCAAATTTTTATTAAAAATGTCTTCAACATCAAGTGATATTGAAAATACACCACCAGATATAACAAATAGAGCAGTTGCGGCTACAAATAATTTACTACCAGAAAAATCAAGACATGTATATGAGAAATGAAATACTTAAACACACTTCCTGAAATACTTATTTGTCTATATCTGTGTTTTATTCCTTCCTTCGTAGATAAAATCTTGTATGCAACTGTACGTTATTGGTCTTTTAATAACTCGTGCCCACCTATTTCGGTACGCGCTACGCTTGTATCGAAAAATGGCACTCGTATTAAAAAACCGTCCATAACGTAACAGTTGCATAAATAGCTATTCTTTTCCGAAGTCGTTGTCTTTGGTACCTACTGATATCCATTTTTCGACACCGACTTCGGAAAAGAAAGTTATTTTTCGCTTTGTAGTGTTTTGTTTTGGAAGTCGGTTTGATGTTTTTGTTAAAAACTTTTAGTTATCTCTTTTTAGTTTTTGTAGAACATCCAAATACCATGAAAATCATTTATAAGCAAAGTAATCTCATGACGATTCCAATAAGCCCAAACAAGCCTAGGATCCTTTGTTTTATTTCGAGTTGCAGTGACTACCTTCCGGCTTCATCATCAGATCAGTTCGATGTTATCATTTTCATCAGTACCATTTATTCATAAGTATTTGCTTCATCATAGTCGGTTAGGCATAGGCATCATAGCAATAAGGACTTCCAGTGGCCATTTGTGGTCTTCTTCATCAGTTCCACTTCACCAAATGATACTATCTGAGTGTAAATGATTGCATTGTTGATAAAATACCAAAATCGCTATATGTATGCCTATAATATTTGAGGAGTTCCCTCGATTTCTCTGCGATGCCATCATTATCATTCATCAGATCCTGGTTTCCTTATCATAGTACCACCCTTGGGATGTCTCCTTTCCAACAAAAGAAGAATCTTCAAAATTGGTTTATAAACGACGAAGTTATCCGCGAACACACATAACAAAAAATATACGGTCGAATTGAGAAACCTCCTGCTTTTTTGAAGTCGGTTAATAAATAGGAATACTCATCTCTTATAACTCCCAAATATGCCTATGAGTAACCTTTTGATTATAAATTCAGAAAGTCAATTTCAGAACGCAGATCTACTAATTAATGAAAGCCTTTTAACAAAACATACAGTTTTTATAGATATTAACAGCAGAAGAATCCTTTCAAAAGCAATGCCAACCACGGCAGCATTGCAACAATACCCAGTGAAGAGATAAAGGTGTCAGAATGAGTCATAGAGGAAGGATTATCTATAAATTGATTAGAGCAGTCATCGCCGATATCCTTCACAAATGAAGTATACTACTCATGAATTAAAAATAGTTATGACAATTTGTTGCAATCATAGCAGTTGGATCTTTTGTATTTAACAATTATAAATGGTTTTAGGGGTAAAGGGGGCATATACTCGGCTATATTTTAGTTTTCTATTAGAAAATTTCGTGACCACAGATGAAATTATAGCAAGATTATTTTTTTGGTGACTTCTACTTAGCTATCTTTATCAATTTTTTTTAAACACCCTGTTTAATCCCGCTCCTGGGCAAAAGCCTCCTTTCCATTCCTTAACTTATATTACGTGAAAGAATTTACTTATCTTTTCAGCTGACTCATAATCATAGTTTGATCAGGCTGCTTTAAGAATGGGATATAGATTTTCATAGTGCATAGGTTTCAACAGCTGACATGAAGTCTACGTAATTGGGCATCCCACCGCACAATTCCCAAACTACTGCAGCTCCTGAAAGCTAGAATCAAAAGTGGCGACCATAAGAAAAGCTTCGAGGCAATGAAGCTCGACGAAGTCCCGGCGAATGAATTAAACTGTCTTGGATCCCGCAACAAAATTACCCAGAAAAGAATAACGCAGGAATAGGAAAAAATACAAATTGGCACTTCCCTCCATACCAAGCAGGAGACAGAACAAACAAGGCCAATAGGCACAAAGGGCGTTGTACAAGTGTACATATAATTAAATACCTAGGAAACTTTCCATATTGCACAGCTCACAATACCAAACTCCAGTCTTACTAAAAATTCTTCCTGAATCCAATAACCCACAGTTACAATACAGACAAAGGTGTCGGATTGAACGATGGCCGATAGCATTCGGTCTGCGATACATCTCGATCTATATAGATATGTATCTCGATATATCGAGCGGACAGCGTGGAATGCCTTCAATTTCCACTTGCGCCAGTCTGTTGAGTTCAGAGGATGAATATTTATGGCTTTGAGACGCTAATGTACAATGTTGTGGATACGTTTGTTGTGGATAAGTTGATTAGGGGATTCAAGTATATCATGTGAAGTCTTCAGGTATTTTAGGAATTATTAGAAATATTTTACGAGCATTACAGAGAGAACAAGTGAACAACCTAAAAAAACTGGTTGTAATGGGAAAGGTGGATGGAAAAAGAATACGCGGACGTTAATCTACTTGGTCGGATCAGGTCAAATCAGATCAGGGCAATTACAGGACTCACGGTGACCACTGCCGAAGATATAGTGGCGTGGAAGCTGCTCGTCAGCGACTCCATCAGCGGTTTCCAAGAAGGGCAAGACCTTCAGCAATGAAGACAACGAATAAGAAGTGAAACAGAGATCCTATAAAAGGCTGGTCTTTAAAGTTTTACAAGAGCCAGTTTCACATTGTTCAGATAGGCATTAAATATTACCAAAAATAATGCCAATACTAGGTTTTTTTTCTGGCGATATGTTAACTGCAACTTATCCGCAGGTGGTTAACTGTTATCTTAAATAAGCTACAGGACCACTTATCCACTATTTGGTATCTATGTCAAAATCTATTTATATTATCAAACCAAGTGAGATAAAGTTGCTGGTTGACGTTTGCCATCTACGTTTTATTGCACAGACCGCATACTAGGGTGAGCCGAGGGGTCAGTAAAGTTAAGCATCTGGGGCAAAAATACTCTATTTTATTTTGCCGGGTTTTAAGTTGCGAAATAAAGTAAGACGACAGATATTACAGTTTACAGGAGGTATGACACTGGTGCTGAAATGTTTCCTTGTTTCTAAAATGAAAACAGTGCAAAAAGAAAAACTGAACAATAAAGTTATACCATACTAGAGGACGCCTCGCGGTTTCACCCGCGTAGTTCCCGTTCCCGTGGGAATACAGGGATAAACAGTAGCCTATGTCACCCGGGGATAGAGTAGCTTCCCAACGGTGAAAGAATTTTTGAAATCGGTCCAGTAGTTTTGGAGCCTATTCGGTACAAACAAACAAAAATATATCTCTTTATAATATTGGTATAGATGTTACTATAAAACAATCTTACTCAATTAATTATAAATGTGAAAGTGTGTATGTTTATGTTTCATTCACACAAAAACGACTGAACGGATTTGGATGACATATTGCACAAAGATAGTTCAAAACATGTCAATCTGCCTAGCCTTTTCCCAACTATGTTGGGATCGGCTTCCAGTCTAACTGGATTCAGCTGAGTACCAGTGTTTTACATGGAGCGACTGCCTATCTGACCTCCACAGCCCAGTAACTGGGTAACAGGGTACCCCTTGGCAAGACTGGTGTCAGATCTCAAACTTCTGACTACTCGTAACGACTGTAAAAGATCTTCAAATGACAGCCGGGACCAACGGTTTAACGTGCTTTCCGAGGCACGGGGGAAACTCGGTATGTTGAAATGGTCACCCATCCACGGACCGACCTCATCAAGCATTGCTTAACCTTGAAGATCGACCCGTGCGGCTGTTATTATTTAGCCATGAGCTTCTCATCATAACATGTAATTAACACAAAAGTTAAACTCTTTTCCCTAGTATAATATCCCCTTGGTGTAAAGAAACACTATTCACGTGTATGAAGCCGCTAGCAGAAGCTAGTCAATTATAACTCAACACGTTCATTCCGAATCCATATAAATAAAAGAAACAAGACTTTACTACTTAGATATAAGACACAAAAATGCGAAACAGCAGGCAGGACACAAAATTAAACACAATAACACGAAATATAAGGACAAAAAGTAAACAACCAATATCATAACAGACCTACATTCTCATCAGTCATGTGTAAAAAAACAAACATCAGTTAAGGAAATGATGTTTTTCTTTCGAATGTTCATTCCCATATGTAGAGAACTTTATGTATTATGACTAGGAGGGGACCGATATTGTTGCCAATGTATTTGTTCCCCTTTGTAACCTGTCGCTTCAGGCGATGCGTGGATGCATTTAGAAATTACGTTTCTGATTTATTTTTATCAAGACTTATGAGTTGTATTGTATTAGTTATGGGTGAGAGAGATAAGGAAAGAGCATCCTTGTGATAATTTCTTGCTGTCACAAATCAGTTCTACAGACTATTTTTCGTGCCCATTAAATAACTAGGGGACTTATATATACATGTACAAGTAGCGCAAATTTGAATCTAAAAAGGTCTGTCCATTTAAATAATGATTAATGTATTGGAATGTCTTGTAAAGATTGATGTATTGTATTATAATGTTTTATATGTACTCGTAAGTTATAACATCGCCTTGGAAGTTTCTGTAAATGTGCTATAATAATTAATGAGCAAATAAATAAATGTTATGGACCAAGTTATTTATAATGCCCCGCTGCACAAGGCTCCTATTTCTTTTTCTAACATGAAGGAGATGATGGGAGATGAGTTCACTCGCTTTGCTCGCTCATTTTAGCTCCCGTCATCTCCTTCGAACCTAAACTGTCCGTATCAGGGTGCCCTTAGCTCCCGAGCTCACTTCACTCGCTCTTGGACTAATTCATTGATCGAATTGCCCAACCGTTATCTATATTTTTTTAATTTTATTTTTTTATTTGAGATGGGTTTGCTCTTGACTCTAGTCTAAGTCATAGGTGACAGAGACAGAGTCGACGATGGAGTAAGCTTACCCAGAAGAAGCCTGTTTACTCTAACTTTGAAGAGATTCGGGTTGAATGCGTTCGGAAACACAGACGCAGGTAGTGAGTTCCATTCATTCGCTGTGCGCATTATGAAGGATGTTTGGAAGCGCTTGGTGCGAATTGGTGGAATGGCAACAAGGTAAGGATGGTAACTTGCAGTGCGTCTAGATGTCCGATGGTAGAAGGGGGCTGGTGGGATGAGGTCGTGGAGTTCTTGAGCACACTCACCAAAATACAGTCTGTAGAAGACCGACAAGCAGGCAACCTTGCGGCGATGAGCCAAGCTGTGAAGCTTGGTATCCATCAGTTCAATGTCACCGATGAGCCTCTTAGCTCTGCGTTCCACCGAGTCAAGCGCGGCAAGCTGATACTTTGCTGAGCCATCCCAAAGGTGGCTGCAATACTCCATGCAGGATCGGACTTGTGCTTTGTACAGGGTTAAAAGCTGTCCAGGCGTAAAGTATCGCTTCACCTTATTTAGGATGCCCAGTTTCTTTGCCGCAATTTGGGCCTTGTACTCAATGGAGGCGCCGAAGTTAAGACTGGATGTCAACTCCATGCCTAGTAGCTCAAGCCGATCAGTCACTGGAACAGACGCACCTCGAAAAGTAGGCGTCCGATCGAAAAGACTCCTTTTAGCGGTAAAAAGACACGCCTGTGTTTTGGTGGCGTTAAAGGAGACCAGATTGTCATCACCCCACTGGGAGACAAGGCTTAAGGTCAAATCTGTCCGCTCTACCATAGTCTCTCTCAAGGAACGAACTTCAGCCACGCTGGTTCTTGCGCTGGACAGGTATCTCTCTGAAACAGTACTGTCATCTGCGTACCCAACAATACCAAGCTGAAGTAGGTCATTGATGTTCAGCAGGAATAGAGTTGCAGAGAGAACAGACCCCTGAGGAACTCCGGAATCAATAGCCATAAGGTCAGAGGAGCAGCCGTCTATGACTACTCGGATCGACCGCTCGCAAAGCAAGTCTGATATCCAGCTACAAAAACCAGCGGGGATGCCATACGCAGGAAGCTTACTAAGTAGACTTGCGTGCCAGACCCTGTCAAAGGCCTTCGAGATGTCCAGCGAAACAGCAAGTGCTTCGCCGTGTCTCTCGATGGCTTCGCCCCAGCAGTGCGTGACATACACAAGAAGATCGCCAGTAGACCGTCCCCGGCGAAGGCCATATTGACGGTCACTGAGGAGATTATTGTCTTCAAGGTAGGTCAGCAACTTACTATTCAGTACCCTTTCCATAACTTTGCACAGAATGGCGGTAATGGCGATTGGACGGTAATTGACAGGGTCTGCACGGCTGCCTTTTTTGGGCACTGGTTGCACATTTGCAAGCTTCCAGGACTTTGGTACCGTTCTTTTTACAAGAGAGAGGCGGAACAAGCGTGTCAACACAGGAGAAAGTATATATATATTGAACGCGCTAATCTCAGGAACTACTAGTTGGAATTGTAAAATTATTTTTGTGTGGGATAGTTAATTTATCAAGGAACGTTATAGGCTATATAACATTACGCTACAACCAATAGGAGCGGTGCATAAATAAAAAATGTTGCAAGAACGGGAAAAAATATTCCTTTTTGAAAGCTTCCGTGCACGCAGCGCTGCGTAAGCGGTTAAAGTTACGCAACATTCATGTATGTAGGATAGGGTAGATAGGAAGCCAGTTGATGAGAGCGAAGCCGCGTGGGAAAGCTAGTGTAGCAATATTCATAATGAGCAGACAATTTCATAAACATTGAAGTTTAAGTCAGTATTCATTTTATTACATTGCCCAATTTGACTTGACTAGATTCAAAATGCCCGGACATTATACGTAGTGCCCGAGTGTCATTCTGAATTTCAACATATAAATTAACAAAACATCTTTCAACAATTTGCCAGACTTTGCAAAGAGAATCTGAGATGAGAATAAGCCAACACCACAATAAAATTTGCATCACTAACAGAACTCAACAATAATTAAACTACTTCTACTTTAGTTCAACTATCATTCCGCAAACGCAACACAGCTCTGTTTGAACAAATTCCCAGCTAATTTCCGACTTCGCGATCTGTTTGTACAAATTCCCAGTTCCCTTGTATCGTACATCCGGGACCAAGTCTGGTATCGTCCGGTTTAATTACTAAGCTGCCAGCGCCTCTAGTAACACATTGATGACAGTGGCAGGCTTGCTTGCTTGCCTTCAAGTTATGGTCAAACTGTTTGCTTTGAGTCTGTCGTGTTATGTCCAATGCATGATGGTTTGGTGATGGAACGGTGTGATAGTTTTCACGCATAGACAGATTTCATGCCATAGTTCCATTATCAAAAAAGTCTTTTATTAGGGTTCCGTACCCAAAGGGTAAAACGGGGCGCTATTTCTAAGACTCCGCGGTCCGTCTGTCTGTCTGCCTGTTTGTCTTTCGGTCTGTCACCAGGCTGTATCTCATGAACCGTAATAGCTAGACAGTTGATTTTTTTTAGAGCTGATGTACTTCTGTTGCCATTATAACAACAAATACTAAAAATTGAATAAAATAAATATTTAAGTAGGGCTCCCATACAACAAACGTGTTTTTTTGCCGTTTTTTGCGATAATGGTACGGAAACCGAGTGCGCGAGTCCAATTCGCACTTGGGCGGTTTTTTTTGCTGCCACTTCACTTAAATGAAAATGATAAGAATGGATAGAATATAAACAGGGTGGGTCAAAAGCGTGGATCAAACGAAACAGGGCGATATTTGGGCCTATTTACAGTAAGTCATAAAGTACCAAATTTTGTTTTACTCCCTATAACCCCAACTATCGAGAGATAGTGTTTATAATTGTCAAGTTTTTCTGAAAATCTTTCGGTTATGGCCTACTCAAAAACAATTTTAGTGGCAAGACTTACAGCGACTGCCTAGCTTTTTACCTTTTTAGGGGTTATTCCCAGAGGTCCACGATTCTACTGTTCTCGAAAAAAAAATATTCATACTTTACTTCCCAACGGGTCCACGGCATTTTAAAATATAAAATATTTTCTTTCCCAACGGATCCATGAGAATGTTTGGTACAGTCAGCAATAAAAGCTTGGCTAAGGGGTTAATGTTTATTATTTCTAGGAAATAAGGGACAATAAAAATAGATAACTAAGAACTCTTTATATAACTAAGAGTCTGCTTCACATGAATGGTCATAACAATTAAAAATCATAGTTTTTTGACAATAACAGTAATAATTTTTATCTTACAGATAATAGACTTAAGTATTATAAAAATCACAGCTTCCGAATAATCCGAATCTTAGACTGATATAGAAGTAGGAAATTAAAAAAAAATCGCAGTATCAGAAGAATGACTGTGTCTCAATCTTAAAATAAAACAGACATAGGAATTTAAAAAAATCACAGTAAATAATCGTTGAAACGCATATTTTTTTCATTCTGTGGCGCTATTTCCATGGCTAACCAACCATCTTCAACATCATTCAATGGAAAATTAGCCAAAGCAACACATCTGTTCACGTGACCTTTTTCTTCTTTTGTAGAAATATTAAGATTTTTTGCGTGTTTCTGTAAAGCCTGTAAAAATTAAAATTACACCCTTTTATCTCAACATCCGGTAAACATGTTCGGATAGCATTTATTACCGCTAATTCGAAATCCACAATGTCTTGTCTCAAGACAAAAGTCTATGACCAGTGTGTGTTGCCAGTGATCACCTATGGAACCGAGACGTGGTCGCTCACAATGGGCCTTATCAGAAAGCTCAAAGTCACCCAAAGGGCAATGGAGAGGGCTATGCTCGGAATTGCCTTGCGTGATCATGTCAGAAATGATGATATCCGCAGGAGAACCAAAGTTACCGACATAGCCCGAAGAATTGCCAAACTTAAGTGGCAGTGGGCAGGGCACATTGCTCGCAGAATGGATGGCCAATGGGGCCGAAAAGTTCTGGAATGGCGACCGCGAACCGGAAGACGATACGTTGGAAGGCCTCCCACTAGGTGGACTGATGACCTGGTAAAGGTTGCGGGAAGGCGCTGGGTGCGAGACGCACGGGATTAGTCAATGTGGCGACGCCTGGGGGAGGCCTATGTCCAGCAGTGGACGTCTTTCGGCTGAAATGATGATGATGATGATGAATGTCTTTGCGTGGTTTCCAACCTGGTAAATTTATCTTGATTGAGTTTAATAATATCTCTTGTTTATAAGTGTACAAGTCTCGTCTCCAGATTATTTGGAAAAATACCGTATACCTGGGATATTTTTAAAATAAAAAAACGAATTTTTTTCGCTGACTGTACTTTGGATATATCTCGTGGACCCGTTTGGAATTCATTTAGGAACATTAAAACGATATTATAAATTTTTTATGGACCCGGTGGGAAAAGAAGAACAATAGAATCGTGGACCTCCTGGAATAACCCCTTTTTACTAACTTGCGATGTATACACCTACGTATGTTCGGGTCAAATCTTTTAACTGAAATTTTAAAGCAGTTATTCTTAACCGATTAAGATGAAATTTGCATTCCTACACGTTTGGTTTGGATGACAATGCATAGTAAGCTAAAAAGGTTGTTTAATCTATACTAATATTATAAAGCTGAAGAGTTTGTTTGTTTGTTTGTTTGAACGCGCTAATCTCAGGATCTACTGGTCCGATTTTAAAAATTATTTCACTATTCGATAGCCCGATTATTGAGGAAGGTTATAGGCTATAAAACATCACGCTATGACTAATAGGAGCGGAGTAGTAATCAAAGATGCGAGTGAAACCGCGAGGTTCAGCTAGTAAAATATATATTGGAAAAAAAGTCTGAAACGCTTGTTTTTCGGCTTGGTGATCATAGTGACTCGTATGATGTTTAATATAAGAAAAAGAAAGAAAGAAAAGGTGTTTATTTGTCACAAAACGACATACATTATAATAACATGCTTATGCTAAACCCTTAACAATAGTATTAGTAGTACTTAATTTAAGTTAGTAAAGACGAGAAATAAATCAAACAATAATATCATGTCATACCTACATTTTTTTATAACAGAAAATAAATAGGGTGAAAAAAATGCCAGGCAGATGCATGTCATGATTGTGGCAAGAAGGCT
The DNA here is from genome assembly GCA_964057195.1 of Orthosia cruda. Classification (NCBI taxonomy): domain Eukaryota; kingdom Metazoa; phylum Arthropoda; class Insecta; order Lepidoptera; family Noctuidae; genus Orthosia; species Orthosia cruda. The sequence goes on along the minus strand of OZ059836.1, from coordinate 15,053,046 downwards.
TCCACTCAGCAAAAAAAATATAGGAGAAATTAGGACAATCCCTTGAGTATAAAAAGAAACCGATTTTCTGCATAACCATAATTATCTTAGGACCCTCTTCCAATTTACTTGTAGAAGTAGGACCAACGATAAGTACACTCTACTAGTAACTGTACATGATAATGTATTACGTTCTTTGAAAAGACTTTTCTAACCTGGCATTTCCTTCGTTCCAGGTTAAGAAACAAAAAACGTCGAAAAAGCAACCTTTTCAGAATTTTCCCCACAAAACGCAGCGTTGTACGGAATTAAAGAACAATTACTTCATTACTTAAGAGTGCCGACTTGGCTTTTAACTTTGGCTTTTCAAAGATACCTTTTCTGCTTTTCTCTCTTGTATAAATGTCACAAAAATAAATGAAAGTCGTTTTATTTTTCATAGCTTTTAGGTGTATTTTATACTTGTCATAGAAGGATAAATGGATTCGAGAATAAGTTATTATTTTATTGCTAAAACTTGTAATATAAATAAGTTAAAGTGTTTATGTGTGTTTGATTCATTGTTTCGAAATAAAATATAATGGCCGAGTGAACAATAAAAACTTTAAAGATAAATATAGTTCAAGTTGTGAATTTCTGTTTTATTTATTTAAGCTGGACTTTATTATTTTAGATTTCTAAAATAAATAAGATTTATTAAGTCTAGTTTGGATATTCTCTTTGTTTATATAAATGCATTATTTAAAATAGTTACTTGAGTCATTGATTACGTACTAGAGGAGACTCCTCAACTCAATTGTTTGTAACACGCGTTAGAGCACGCGTACTCCAACTCACTTTGTCTGTGGCAAGCGCTCGCTGCAACGTGACACGTTTGAGTGTATATTGAGATACTGATCAAACAACTCGATAAATATAAATAAAAATCAAGAAATGAGTTTTCAACATTAAGTTGAAAACACGCTTACTTTAATTATATTTTATCAATTTATTGTATCTCGTGACGTTGCGTCACCGCGGAGGCGGGAGGGCGGCCATGTTAGTGTAAATGTTAAAGAGTAAGAAAAGTTCATCTGCGCGCATTGATTGTTTATCTGTGAGAACATAAACTTCCCCCCCCCCTGCTTGCCCCGCTGTCACCGAATTACGCGCAATCTTTTGTTTGAAATAGCTTCTCTAGTACGTAGTACATTTAACTCAATGAATTGAGTTTCAAAAATTTTATGGTCAAACGACGGAGAAAAATTCAAATAGAGAATACACAGAAAAACAAATGAATAAATATAAAATAAATGATGAAGATATAGTGAAAATAAAACACATAGTTGTATGGCCATATTATTATAACGAAAAACAAGACAAAAAGAGAAAATATAGAAAGACATAAGATAAAGAAATAAGAAGCCTTGACTTAATAGCTTATTAAATGCTTATTTTTGTGATGTGCAGTGAAGAATATAATAAATAAATAAATGGCCAGGCAGGCGCTTTGCTTTGTGTAAATTATTTCATCACCACTGCTCTCAAAACGGTGAAGGAAAACATAGTAAGGAAACTGGTATGTCCTAGAACCAAAAGTTCGAAGACATGTGACATCCACCAAACCGCACTGGGCCCGCATGGTGTACGACCCATTCCCTCTCACAGAGAGGAGGCCTGTTTCCCAGCAGTGGGAACATTAAAAGACTGATGATGATGAATAAATGGTCACCTAGTAATAAATAGTTTTCGCTATACGATTGTAGTTAGTAGTAATTGCATTAAGTAAGTCACTAGGCGCTAAGTTGATAGGAAATGATTGAGAGAAACGGTAATTAATCTTTAAAGAGATCGATATACTGACTCTACCTTCACTTTATATTTTGGAATGTATTTTGTATGTCCGCAAAAATCGAGGGTTTTTAAAAACTAGAAGCGACTTCCATAATTTAAATACACGCAGTAAGCACGAAATTGTAATACCCAAATTTAGCAACTAAAACTAGCAAGTCTTTTCTTATAAACAGTATACGCTTTTATAACAAGTTGCCAAAGTCAGTTATAGAACTGACCGATGGAAAGTTCAAAAATCACATCAAACGTGTCCTTTTTATAAAAGCATATTATAAAATCAAGGACGACGTTGAAGATAAAAAATTTGGCTTTAGTTCCTTCTGCGCATGCGGCTTCCCTGGTAACTCATAAACGGCACAAATATGTGGATGTCTCTAACTATTCTCAATCTCATTTTTCAATTTTTTATTTGTTTTTCTTCTTTTAATTGGACTTTTTACAATAGTTCGCAATCATCTTTATTGCCCTTTGCTAAGAATAGTTACAGCACTGATATCAACATTTGTGCCACATGTTAAATTTAGTCTTGTTATATCTTTTTTTTTTATTTACCTTTGTAATCGATAGCTGTCAAACTGTTGTCAGAAGTACTTAGTGCTCTCAAAGTTTTTACGAAAATAATAATAAAAACCGCGAGTTTTGTGCTTAAAATACATTCAAAGTGTAGATAAAGTGTTTGTGCTAGTGTGATATTGTTATTTAGCGTTAAATTTAACTAAAAATCACAAAAATAACAATATAAACTTTCAACTTAACACAGTGAAAACCTTTTACCCGCAATTTAAATAATAAAGTCAGCTCAAAAATTTCCGTTCCTGTCATAACCAAATGACACTTGCTGCCAGTGTCATGCCTGTAATAGGCTAGTGTTGTTACGCCTCGGGCAAAAAACAGCCATATAATGGATCAATCTCAACATGAAAAACCCCAAAATAAAATATTAACTCAACAAATTTTTCATAAATCATTTTTTAATGCAACTAAAACGCAGTCTCTGAACAACCTCGATGGTGGAGATTCAGATACAAGCATCCCTTCAGCCGATAGTTCCAAATGGACAAAAGTAGCTGAAAGAAAAAGGCAACGTGAAAGTCCTGAAACAAACCAAACACAAAAATTAAAGAAACTCGATACCTACTGGCTGAGCCAAACTACACCAACCTCAAATAATTTTTTCCGATTTCTGGATAATGATACGCAAGACACACGAATCGCTGAAATTGCTGAAAAACCTGCCAGGGCTCCACCCTTATACATAGACCGGGTCAGTAATATCCAGCCATTACTGAAAATGCTGGACGAGGTAGCCGCAGATAACTATGAAGTGAAAGTTCTCCCTAATGATCAAGTGAGAATACAACCCAAGTCCTCAGAACTATATACTAAAATAGTTAAAAGTCTGCTAGAAAAAAATACTGAATTTTATACCTACAAGCCTAAACACGATCGCTGTTTCAAGGTGGTTCTCAAAAATCTACACCCTTCCACTGATACAGAAGATATAAAAGCTGAACTAGAAAACCTTGGACATAAAGTCACTAATATCTAGAACGTCAAACAAAGAAGTACTAAGAAACCGTTACCAACATACTTTATAGATATAGAAACCAACAACAATAATAAACGTATCTATGACATCAAAAGTCTCTTGCACTGTAGAGTCATCTTCGAACCTCCAAGACCTAAACGAGAGATTCCACAATGTGGTAATTGCCAGTAATATGGGCAGACAAGAAAATACTGCTTTAGGAAGCCCAAATGTATAAAATGCGCTGGTGACCATGCATCGATAAATTGCGAACGTAAAGAAAGATCGGATTCAGTTAAATGTGTTCTTTGCGATGGCAACCATCCTGCAAACTATAAAGGTTGCTCAATATATAAGGAGCTCCAGAAAATCAAATATCCTACTCAACCACCAAAACACCAACAGATAACGAACATCAAACATCAACTAATCAAGGTGGACACTACTACGCGACAAGACTACCCCTCTTATAAGCAAGCCTTAATGTCCAATAAACCTTCACACGCACCTGCAAGCAAGGAAAGCCCAAACGTATTACCAAATCTCCAACCAAACAACAATGATATGAAAGATATCCTGAACACGAGCACGGAGCGGTACGGAACGATACACGGAGCATCCGCAATTCTTAATAAGAATAATATTAAACATCACGAGGTGGAGGCATTTAAGACTCCTGAGATACAAGCCACAAGTGTTGTTGTTGAGGATTGGCGGGGACACTTGACTGTCACTGCACTGTATTCCCCTCCAAAACATGCAATCAAAAAAGAAGACTACGTAAATTTCTTTAAAACGCTTGGTATCAGGTTTATAGCGGGGGCAGATTATAATTCAAAAAATACTCAATGGGGCTCACGCTTAACCACCCCCAAAGGACGCCAATTACAAGCAGCTATAAATTATCTACATCTAGATACAATATCCAGCGGGGAACCAACTTACTGGCCGACTGACCCAAAAAAAATCCTTTTGATTTGGTTGACTTCAGTGTCATTAAGGGGATTCCAATCAATTATTTCAAATGCACTTCCCTCCAAGACCTCTCATCGGACCATAGTGTCGTTCTACTAGAGGTCTCTCAAGAATTCGTACATGTTAAACCTACAGCAAGGTTACATGGACGTAGGACCAACTGGGATTTATTCCGTTCCATGGTATAGTCTACTATTAACACAAACCTGCCCCTTAAAACCGAAGAGGACATTGTGGTAACGGTTGAACATTTTAACGAGTGCATCCAAAATGCTGCCTGGGATAGCACACCTCCTGCCAAGAAATTCACGGAACCCGATTGCTCGAAGCCCATTCGTGAACTAGTAGCCGAAAAAAGACTGGCTCGTAAATTGTGGCAAACCACTAGATTTCCCAGGGATAAAGCACGGCTGAACTACTTAACTTCTAAACTTAAAAAACTCCTGCACACTGAAAGAAATGAAAATGTACAGGACCACCTGCGTAATTTAGATGCTAAGGCTGCTAGTGACTATTCCCTTTGGAAAGCAACCAAAAAACTCAAAAGACCCATTGCCTCTAACCCGCCGATACGCAAGAGGGATAGTGCGTGGGCAAAAAGTGACGCAGAGAAAGGTGAAGCCTTTGCTTCTCATCTAGCTGAAGTCTTCGTGCCAAACTCTGCCCAGAATGCATCGAAAACCAACAGCGAAGAACTTATTAATTCCCTCAACTTACCAACTCGACCTACCACTTGAAAGAATCACGAAACATGAGGTCATAGAAATAAAAAGAACTTTAAATGAAAATAAAGCCCCAGGATATGACTTAATTACTGTAAAAATACTCAGAGAAATACCTGAAATAGCAATTCAGTTTTTGATACACCTGTTCAACTGCATACTGATTAGAGGCATTTTCCCACCACAATGGAAGGTAGTCCAAATTAAAATGAACGTAAAACCTGGTAAGGCTCTTGAAGACGTGTCTTCCTACAGACCAATTAGCTTACTACCCATACTGTCTAAGGTTATGGAAATACTCTTTTTGAACCGATTAAATACAGTAATAGCAGAAAATAAAATCATACCTGACCACCAATTTGGCTTTAGAAAAAAACATAGCACGATAGAGCAGGTGCATAGACTGGTAGAGGAAATCCACAAAGCTTTCGAAAACAAGAAATATTGTTGCGCGGCTTTTCTGGATATTTCCCAGGCGTTTGACAGAGTTTGGCACGTGGGCCTGTTATACAAAATAAAAAAACCTTCTGCCGACAAATTATTACATTTTCTTAAAATCATATCTTGCCGACAGGTTTTTCTATGTTAAGCATGGCGAAGATATAACCAAACTGCACAGAGCTCACGCTGGAGTACCACAAGGAAGCGGCCTAGGCCCGATCCTCTACCTGATTTTCACCTCAGACCTGCCCATGACAGATGGCGTTGTGATAGGCACTTTTGCTGATGACACAGCAGCCTTAACTACCCATGACGAACCGGCACAAGCAAGTAACATGCTCCAACGCTCCCTAGACAACATCACGGAATGGCTAACGACCTGGCGGATAAAAGCAAACGAAGCTAAGTCGGTACAGGTGACCTTTACGATGCGACGTGAAACATGTCCCCCAGAGTCTAAAATGCTGAGGATAATTTCTAATGCTCCTTGGTTCATAACTAACCAACAATTACACCACGACTTTGAGATCAGGACAATTCAGGAAGAAATGAAACACTCAATGAAATCATACAGGAACAGACTGGATAATCATCCAAACGCACTAGCTACGCATTTAATGAATAATGATGCACCATTCAGAAGACTAAAAAGAAAGTCCCCTAGAGATTTGTAGGGAATAAATTATAAATAAAGGGCACAAGCCACTGGACTGACTGCCCTCCAAGACAAATTTTATATTCCTAAACTTGTGCTGAATGTTCGCAAAAAGCGGAACAGATTGCAAGTAAAGAAAAAGAAAAAAAAAATACCTTTGTATAGATTCTTTACCGATTATTTTGTGAATGTGTGAACATTGTAGGCCTTCTAGAAGTTAGTTAACATTTGTTAACTTTTTTATATATTATGTAATCTTTTTTTTTAGTTTCTTACGACTTATTGTCGGGCCTACGTTGTCCCCCCATAGTACTAATGCTGTAACATGGAAATATTGTAAAACCAAACCATTTTTTAGAAGAGTAACCACGGAGTTTTTTGCCGGTTATTCTCCATAGGAAACGACCAACCCGAACCGTGCACCTTTTGTTGACGTTTTATAAGTGCCAATTTTTTTATTTCACATAGGCCTACATGCCTATGTGAAATAAAAAAAATGATTTTGATTTTGACTAATATTAAAAACTCGAAAGCTTGTGAGGATGGGTGGATGTTTGTTACACTTTCACGAAAAAACTACGGAGTTTGATGAAACTACAGAAATATAGCTTATACATCAGAATAACACATCTTTACATAGTATAAAAAAGTCGCCCTTGCTGTACGCTTATTTATTTATTTATTATATACTTTATTGTACACCACTTAAATAATTACAGAACAAAACATTTATAAAGATAAGTGTATAATGGGCGGTCTTATCGCACAGGGCAATCTCTTACAGACAACCTTTGGATGGACTGAACGAGAGGACGTAGACATAGGGTTGTCAGTGTACAAAAACTATCATGAAAAACATTGCATAAAATACATACATACAAATAAAATAATATACTAATAAATATCAAATACAGAACAGAGAAAGGAGAAGAATAGTTACAGAGAAAGGAAATGATCCTTCACCATTTTCTTAAATGTCGGCAATGTTTGCGCACGCCTTACCTCAATAGGTAATGCATTCCACAAACGAGCTGCTTGAACCGTGAAAGATTTGTCGAAGAAGGATGTGGAATGCATACGAATGCTTAATTTCAGGTTTTCCGATGATCTCAAGGACCGAGAATGTGTGTCACAGAGGAACTGAAAACGTTCTTTAAGATAAAATGGACTAGAAGGATTAAAGAGCACATTATATAGCAAAGAAAGTATGTGGGCATTCCGGCGAAGGCGAATAGGAAGCCATTTGAGCTTGATTCGAAATTCAGAAACATGGTCATACTTGCGCAAGCCAAATATGAACCTGATACAGAGATTTTGAAGTCGCTCAAGCTTGTCCAATTGGTCTTGGGTGAGATCGATATAGCTGGCATCAGCATAGTCCAGGATAGGGAGAAGAAGAGATTGTGCTATCGCAATTTTAGTGGTGATGGGAAGAAAGTTACGAAGCCGTCTCAGGGAGCCCGCAGACGCAACAGTTTACGACTGACCTCCTGCAGTTGTTTGGTCCAGGAAAGGGTGCTATCGATATAAATTCCCAGGTTCTTCACAGTGTGAGCTATAGGAACAATGGTGTTGTTGAAAGAAACCTAGGGAAGTGTCGCCCAATCAATCCTAGAGACCGTTCGGGAACTTCCCACAACAGCCACTTGAGTTTTCGTCGGATTGATCTTCAGCCCAAACTCAGTGCTCCAGTCACCAATTCGAGCAAGGTCCGTATTAATAGTCCCAATAGCGTCCGATAACTCACCGAGAGGAGCTTGAGTATAAATTTGAAGATCATCAGCATAAAGGTGGTAGAAAGAAGATAGCTGTTGAGTGATAGCATTAATAAAGAGTGCGAAAAGTAGAGGAGATAAAACGCCACCCTGCGGCACACCGGCAGAGGTGTAACACCAAGAAGAGAAAGATTCCTCAATGCAAATACGCTGCCGGCGGCCAAACAGATAACTATGAAACCAGTCAATTACTGAAGGAGATATGTTAAAAGAGCTCAGGACTCCCAGCAAAATGTCGAAGTCAGTCAGTGAAAGCATTGCTGAAGTCAAGTAGAGCAAGTACAGTTAACTTTCCCATTTCCATGCCTGACCTTATGTCGTCCGTAATATGTACAAGTGCTGAGGTAGTGCTGTGTCCCGGGCGAAAACCAGATTGGAAGGGATTTAGCAGCTTCTGTTTGGAAAGGAACGAGCTAAGTTGATGATGGACTAATTTTTCAAGGACTTTGGATAGGAAAGGAAGAATAGAAATGGGACGATAGACAGAAAAAGACGCAGGATGAGATTTTTTGGGTAGAGGAATAGCATCTTTCCAGGCTTGAGGGAAGACACCACTGGAAACAGAGAAGTTGAGGATGTGAAGGATAACAGAAATAATGTCATCAAGGATGGGGATGATCATTTTACGGCTAACACAGTCACTACCAACAGCGTTGGACGAAATCGATAGAATACTCTTTTTAACATCATAACATCACAAGCGGTGAATTGACTTATGACAAAAGGGGAATAATCAGGTACCGGAAGGTTTGAAAGATAACTTAGCGTAGTAGCTTAGATCTTTTAAACTAAGCAACGGATTTTAATGCAGTTAGCAATAGAAATAATGTTTAAAAAACGAGGAAGGTTTTTGTATATAATCTGTCACGGGCGAAGCCGGGGTAGGGCACTAGTGGTACAGTATAAATATGGGCGAACAGTACGGAAACTACCTACAAACGCTCGAAACGGCACACTCACACAAACATGCGCATCGACGAGACCCCTAAGCGGTATTTATACCGTGCTATTAGGCTATAATTAATAAAAATATTAGGCGAAGGACTAATACCACGCGGGCGGCAGCTAGTGCATTAATATAGCGTTCGTACTAATCGTGTTCTGGAGATGTAGGTAATCAATATGCCTAGCCATTTTCCTTCAGTTCGGGTCGGCTTCCAGTCTAACTGGATTCAGCTGAGTACCAGTATTTTACATTCAGCGACTGCGTATCTGACCTTCACAACCCAGTAACTGGGTAACCCGATACCCCTTGGCAAAGCTGGTGTCAGATCTCAAGCTTGTGACTACCGGTAACGACTGTCAAAGATCTTCAAATGACAGCCGGGACCAACGGCTTAACGTGCTTGCCGAGGCACGGAGGAGTCTCGGTATTTTATGAATGCTCACCCATCCACGGTCAGACCTTGGCAAGCGCTGCTTAACATGAAAGGTCGACCCGTGCAGCTATTATTATTTAGTCACGAGCTCGTTTTGTGTTCTGAAGATGTAGGTAAGTTACATGAGGTTGTGGATTAAAAAACAAAGACTTGCTATGGTCGTATATTCAATGGCAAACATGTGCTTAAATTATTTTTTATATACCTAAGTTTTGAGAGCAATGGTGGCCCAGTGTTAGCGGCCGCAACTTACATGTTGCAGGTCGTGAGTTTGAACCCAGGCAGGAACTTTAAATTCGAAAATTCGTATAATACCTGCTATATAGGTACCATATTCGTATACCTGCCAGCTTGTCAAATCAAAAAAGGCGTCATGGCAGTACGAGATTTATATGTGTGGCAATACATGTTATAGCGATCTGATACACTATTTGTTAAATGATCTCCCATCCACGGACCAGCCCCGGCGTTGCTTAACCTCTAAGATCGACCTGTGTGGTGATTTTGGGTGATATTATTTAGACACGATGCTTCTCTTAGAGTATCTTATTCCACAATAGTAAAGTGCCTAACTTCAAGAAACAAAGTTCTGTTCCTGCATAATTTGTTATTTTCTAGACGCAAAATTATCCTGCTTTACTTACGGCACAACCTTCCAGTGGTCGTAATCTTTGACAACTGCATGAATTTATAATGCATTAATAGGAGCAAATTGCTGCCGTACATGATTAATGATAGCCTTCCAATTAGTGTACCTAGTAAGCTTCTAGATAATTTTCCTTAATGCGTAGTATTGATTAATTTTGACATGGAAGGTTACCGAGTGGTTCTGTGGAAAAAAATATCCTTGTACATTGATTTCCATCACATGGAACTAACATTTATGTCAGTTATCCGTATTCTTATTAATAGCAATCCCACGCACACATACACAATGTTGACATACACATATATAACAGGTAACATAGATGCCTTTGGTTGAGCGATGTCGCTGGCTAAGCTATGTCCCGATTAAGGGCCTACATACGCTTTAGTGCCGTAAAACGGTAACTTTCTAAAGCATACTCCTCAGTAACAGCTAGGTTAAAAGGTTTGAAAAAAAAATATATTTATTATTGATTCATGTACATATTTTTGAACAGAAGGTTTTTTCGTGTAACTAATAGTTTTGCTTTAAAAAAATAAGTAACAACACGATATTTTTCGCAACTTTTGGAAACTCCTCCAAAACGACTTGGATGTTTAAAAATATTTTTATACAGAAAAATTGATGGCTGGAATTTCTTCATACTTAACATAGCATATGTAAATCAAATAATATTTTGCAAACAAAACTGTTCAAAAGGAGGTTCAATTTTGATATTTTTATCGAGCGGGCGCACGGCCAGTACTGCGTCACATTGGGGCGTATATATCGCCTTAAGTTGACTATCTTGGTCGAGCATGGCCGAAACAATGTAATGTACACAGAACTTTCTATTTCAGATAAGCCATACGAGGATGTGTTGCGCCGACAAGGACAACCGAGTAAGGACAAGAAGCTGATGCCTGCGGGTGATAGAATTGGAGAGTCTGTCACCTGAGTTCCACGCTCAAGAGCAACTATGGCCTACAGAACACCATGTGGTTTTCGTCGGTTAGAGTCTGATAGACCCCCTCTGATTTTCTCCAGGGCTGAGGACATCCCCAATGGTGGGTTCCCGCATTGTCCGCATACGAGAAGGGGCCGCTAGTCGGGGCGTTTGCCGATTAAGGCGCTACCCCGATCAAAACGCCACGCTAGCCGTTTTGTGTGCAGTTTTTAGGAGCTATCTACTCGTTATTTAAAATGAAATATCAACTATTAAAAATACATTAAATTTCTACATATTATTGATTCCAAAATGGTAGATATTTTTTTTTTTAATGAAGTATATGTTTCACTAATCTCCTTCCAACAAAACCATAAAAATGAGAAATAATGATTTATAGCATGCATCTCCTCGTAAAGTGTTCATTATTTAATGTTTGTACTAACACTAATGGATAGACAATTTGATAACAAACATTTTTTGAGTTTTATTTTTTCAAAAGACCAATATTCGATTTTATAAAGATTTTATTCTAAAATCTGGGCGTATTTACTACTGTAATTCACGCGCCACCAGTGCCGCTTGGCCAATAGGAATGCTCATATCTCATGCAGATTTTTTGGTCAGGGTACGGCCTTAAGCCGACGACGCGACGTAGCGGCCAACAAGTAGGTTGCGGTGCCGCCTGAACGACATCGCAACTGAGGTAGGCCGCGATGTCGTATGAGACCTCGAATACCCATACGATATTGTGGCTGAGAGTTGGAGGCCGGATGAGAAGTGTCGGTATAGCAGTTGAAGACCGTCTGCTGTGCAGTATAACGTCACGCGTTATCTTGCAGGAGCAGCGAAGACGAGCCATTGTCCAAAGCTGGTTGGAGACGTGCAAGCTTCTCCATCATTGTGTTCAGTTCTTCACAGTACACGTCTGCAGTAGAGCTCAAAAGATTATTTAAATTAAAAAAACGCAGATATTGACAATGAATTTGTTGTTTTATATGTATGCATCAAGGGTAGCCGAGAGATACAAACCATCGGGAACTCAGGAGACGGGGAGAAACCGTCATCTACCGGGTTAACTTTCCCGTGATATCACCGCGACCAAAAGTGACTGAGATAGCTTTGAATGGGCAGATCATCTGCACTGGACCGGGAGGTAAATATAGACTTTGTTAAAGTAGTCACAGTGGATATTTGTGTCGCTGAAGTTGGCTGCAAGATTCTGCGCAGTTGCTTTTTTTGTGTCAATGTTGAAGTAGAAGACGGCAATGTATAACGGCCTCTTTCACTCGCTTACGTTTGTCGCATTGTCCTATCTCGCTTACTCTATGCAGTATACTCGATGACAAACTGTTTCTTGCGCAATGGTTCGCAGAGCCATTTCGTCCAGGTAGGACATCATGTGTGAGCGACAGGTAGGTGGGTATAATCGTGAAAATTAAATCACACAAATTATTCGGCTATAAAATATATAAAATATAAACTGGCTTTATTCAAATAGTCACAGTTACAAACTTCGCTTACAAATATTACGCATACAGTGGTTCCACGAGGTTAGCTTGAAGGCGGTCCGAACTACACTCTTCAAAAGTGTCTAAGGATCATGAGTTTGACAGTCCCTAATATCAGGTGGTAACGAGTTCCACAACCGCACCGCGTGCAAAGCATAGTAGGTGTTTCAAGGAGATGCTTAAGATGTGACCTGCAAAGTGCATCGGAAGGACGAGAGTAGGAGTTTTAATGCCACGTTAGGTGTTTTTCTAAATTTTTTATAACGCCACAATAGGTATCTATTTATTTATATATAGGATGGTCACCCATTCACGTACAGAAACTTCTGCAGTCCTTGGAAAACACGTTAAGGCACTTGTCCTACCCCTGGCGACGAAGCGAATAGCTATCGAATATTTTCTTGCAGAAGAAACGAACGAAAGATACAGTTCTCGTGTCAATAAAAGAGAAACATACTATATATTAATAGTTGATCGCTGTTTGTTCACACTGCCGGCGAGTACTCTCTCGACACAAGTTTGTCGCAGCGACAAGAGCTATCAAAGATAATACTCGCTCGGCGATGTCCTCTTGGCAGTCAGAACTCACGCCGAGAGACCAACCAACCAACGCGTGCAGGACTGGCCGCCCCGAGCGAGTGTTGCGAGTAATCGCCCGTCGCACAATAAGAAAAAAAATAAGCAAGAAAACTAGTTAATAACACTCCCACCCCCGGTGGGTTTCCGCCTTGTCGAGGCGGGGAGGCTCAGTCGGCTTTTAGCCGACGACGTAGCGGCCAACCCGTAGGTTGCGGTGCCGCTTGGTAACAGGCGACATCGCAACTGAGGCGGGACGTGATGTCTTATGGAGATTTCCAGGTCTCATACGACGGCTGAGGGTTGGAGGCCGCGGCGGGAGAGGAGTGCCGGTATTGCGGTGCGCCGCTCTCCCTACCTTCCGCGCCCGGACGGATTCGCCACCGTCTGATGACCGACGCGGTGAAGCCGCAAGGGAGGGGGAGTGTCGGTATTGCGTTAGCCGCTCTCCCTATCCCCTGCGGCTGAAAAATGTTAGGTGGCTGGGCCATTGACCTTGACCCGTCACAGGGGAACCAAGGGTGCCATACGCGGGGACGTCTGGCGCCCATGTGCTGATTTGGTCCCTGGGGTGGCAGTATGCATGAGCATTTCTCCAGGCAAAAAAAAAAAGTTAATAACACTCGCTAATAGCCGAGCGACAAAACTATCATAACTACACACTCGCTACTCGCTGCTCGCCAACTCATTATTAGAAGCAGTCCAAGGGATTACGTGTTACCCAGTTACTGGGTTGTGGAGGTTAGATTGGAAGCCGACCCTCAACATAGTTTGGGAAAAAGTGAGGCAGATTGTAATAATATATATAATAATCTTTATTTATATAAAAACTGATTGCAGTACATGTAACAGTTTTATGAAGTAGGTAGTTGTAAATCTGACAATCAAGTGGGTGACGTGCTATCCTCCTTGCTAGGCTATGATATAGCCTGTATTAAGGAGTAACAATTTATATTATATTAAGATTGATAGATATACATATATAGAAATACATAGTCTAAAGAAACTTAATAGTCCGCTATGATGTGCTAGCCAATTCGATAAGTAAAGTATTTTTTTAGGTATTTTTATATATTTTAATTTATATATTTAGTTATTTTAAGCAACTTATTTCAATATTTCGTTTTTCAAAGCTGTAGTTACCTATTTATATTTTTTTAAGTATTTTTGTGCTGACGTCATAAAGTAGTCTAAATGGCATAGGACTTGACGTTGACATTGACGCTTGACACGAATGATTTAGCTCGGAGTTGTTTGCTATCGCACAATATTGTATGATGAACTGTCAATTTAACCTCGGCGACTATACTCGGAATTTTAATTCGATTCCAGATTTGACAATTTCAGTGTTGCAACGTTATGACAAGTACTAAATAGTGACGTTGCAAAATTATTCGATATGGAAATGGAATATTTCCGGATCGATTCTTCTCGTTTATAATTTTACTCTCGTAAACTAAGTATATCAGGAAATTAAATATTTCTGAACTGATAATTTAGTTTTGACGATTAATTAACGATCTGAGACTTTTCTTTTATAATTGTGTGTGAAATAAATAAAAAAATGTGATCATGAAGGAACATGACAAATAAAACAGATAGATGTATTATGGTAATAATTTATTTTATATATTGTCGCCGTCATCGCTATCGCTATCGCTGTCACTTTCTGTAACATTTATTATAAATGTGTCTGTGATATTGTCAATTAACATATCTAGCCTACTCATGTTTTCCTCTTCTTTGACAACATGGGATACGCATTTAGACCATTCGGTAGCCGTAATTTTTTGAATGCCTTCCTGAAATAAATTTCTCACGTCTGTCAATTTGAAAGTTTTATTATTTTGAGCTACATGCCCCTTTACCTGCGCCCATATCAATGACACGATAAACAAAATGGCGATAGCTGCATGAGCGCGCACGGGTTGCCAATACTGAAAACTATCGAGGCTCTTGTAGTATAAGTTTTGTTTTTAATATAAAAACAAAAATATTAACTTTTTATAAAATAGAGCAGCGATTACTAATTAATAAATAATTATTATGAATAATTATGTATTTATTTAAATAAAAATCAATACAAATTTAGTCTTTAATTGGCACACTGATGTCACACACACTGATGTCACACACACTGATTGTTTATCGATTTTTGTGTTCATCACTACACTATTATATGTGGTATCATTATTTCACAAAATGACAGTAGCTAATGTCAAATCTGGAATCGAATTAAAATTCTGACTATAGCTCTGGGTTGGGTTTTTCATGCAACTGGGCCTTAATTATTTAATTACAAGAGGCATTAAAAGTTTCCCTTATAGGATACTTTATGAAGTAATTTAGAGGTTAAGCAAAAGTCAAGTGATTTGAAGTATTTTTGTGAAAACAAATGAGATCTTAATATTTGAAGACCTAAAAGTAAGGTTTATAAGCCTAAAATCTCGAAATGGTTTGGTATCGGCATGGATTAGTTTTTACTTTACACTCCGAATTTAATTGTAACCCACTAATATTACCAAAATACTAAGTTAACAGTGTGTACTGTAAACAAACCGTACTAGCCGTGCGTAGGTAGCAGTGACGTGCAGTTTAAATAATGTATGTCAATCGAGTCACTTACCGAGACCACTGAGAGATTGCTGGTCCGTCCTTTAAGAGATTTGTGGTCCCATGTTTAACACAGTTTGCGTTTTACGACGTGGTACATTAAGCTAATACACTTAACTTTACACAAGGACATGAAAAAAATCAGTTTGATTGTATGAGATTTTAACAAACAAAATTTGAGAAGGCAGGAGCCTAATATTATTTGTATTTGTGAGAAAAATTTAAAATAATAGGAAATGAATTAATTATGTATCGTGAAATATGTAACAATACCTTTTGAATCCACAGAATGGCGTGAAACGAAGGAGATAATTACCAACACTCAGAAATGAATGTTAGACAAAGACAAAGAAAGTGAATTGGTCCTTTCAATTTTTGGTAAAAGGTTCGAGTATCAGATTAATGTAGATATATTGCTGTAGGTAAATATACTTGTTATCATTATAGTCACTGAAAACGTTAGTAGTGTCTTCTAGAAATACTGCTGAGCATGTTAATAAACCATGTTTTCTAAGCGTTTCATCACATCATCACACTAATATTGTAAAGGCGAAAGTTTGTGAGTGAGTGTGTGTATGTTTGTATGTTTGTTACTTCTTCACGGCTGGACGGATCTAGATGAAATGTGGCACAGAGATAGATTATAGTTTGGAATAGCAGATAGGATACTTTTTATCCCGAGGATATGTTCCCTTGAGATAATTTTCGACATCCACGCGGGCGAAGCCGCTGGGACAAGCTAGTTAGTAGAATATTTTCACAAAATGATTAAATACACTTCTCATAAGGTATTATGGGAGGTAATGAGCAGATATTACCTTGTATGTTTACCTTTTACAACGACTACGAACGGTGAAAATTAATATTCGAATAAGGAATTTCTGGAAAGCGGGTTTCAGAAAACCATTTTGCGAGTTAATCACAAAATAGAGCTGTTTTCTATTCCCAACTTAAAATAAGACCTTAATTAAAATTAAACATAACATACGCCATATTATGTTGTTTAATAAACTCGTAGAGTGTGGATCTGTAGCAAAATAATGCATTTCATAAATTAAATGGAAAATGAGAGCGAAGATAATTTACATATAACTGAATTTCATGAAAGCCACCTGTGATGCCGGGACTTCATTACTGCCGCAGTTATTTCAGCATTTGATATGTGTATGATATGAAATATTCGTGATATTTGATGTACAATATTGTACGAAAGTTATTAAAGAGTGGAATATTAAGGTACTCGGTACACAATCTTATTTACAAAATGATTTTAATAATAAGGTAGACTTATGTTTGTACAGAGCCTTTTGTGACAGACTTCGGACTTTTGTATCCATGCTGACAATTTGTTATGTATTTATGGTACTCATGTTTGAGCAAATAAAAATTATTTGATTTGATTTTAAATAATACCATTGTCATCATTATCATTTCAGTCGAAAGACTTCCACTGTTAAGGTGCGAGTTCACCGTGCACCCCGACGCGAGACCGAGATATGGGATCGAGGCACCCTGCCTAGGTCGCGCGTCTCAGACTCGGGAGGTGAGTTTCGGGGCGAGACCGCGACAGGTGTCGCACAAAAACTCTTTTTAATATAGATTAAATTCAGATATAATATTATATTATTATTATAAATGTAAACAATGACTGGCTAAAAACTAATTATATATAACTAGAGGACAAACATATCGATTTCAATATGAAAATCATTCAAATATCATCGTATTCGTCTTCCTCCAATAGTAACTTGATAACTTACTTAGTTATACCACAGATACTATAATACTAGCAAACAGATGCCTCATCCCATACAAAGAAACCGTGCCGACGTAACTAGCGTTTTTCATCTGATTATACCGATTTTTATTCGTAAATCGATCGCGTTCGGTACCGTTCCACGGCGATAGATAGATCACCATCTATATCTGTGGAACGGAACCAAACGCGATCGATGTACAAAACATAATCAGTACAGTACGTCGGGACAGTTTTTTTTGTATGGGATGAGACACCACGGTTATAAATATTATATACTTATATTTCAATATGGAATAGTAATTTTTATCAATATAACTGATTTTAACGACTAAAATCGAGGAGAGTTTGTGAGCGACACATGTCTCGGTCTCGCTCCAGTGTACACATCCGCACAGGCACGGTGCCTCGGTCTCGCGACGCGATCGCGCGGCTATCTTGCACCTTTAGCCAAAGTCATATTCCAAGCGTCACCACGTCAACCAGTCCTGGGCTTGAATAGAGTTAATATAGAGTCAAACTCAACCACAACTTTATTTAACTTAATATTTAGTGACTACATAATTGTCTTGTAGAAGAACAACCACAGTTTTACTCAGTGACCTAGGAGTTTTAAAATGCTAATAGCTACTTTAATTTTGTAAACTTCAAACCACAACCAACTGAAAGTAGATAATGCTTGTCCAAGATCCACAGTCCGTAACTTCAAAGAGAGTAATAAATCTTCGTAACAAAAGACTTAACATAAAACACAAGTTAAGTTCGTCAGTGCAAACTGCAGTACAGTGAAGTAAGAACAAACATAGAATAGTGAGTGAATGGAGCTCTAATATGCCACAAACAATGGGCGTCGCGTTTGACTGAAGGTAGCGTTAATCTGACTATAGAAGTAAAGATATCCTTGACCATTTTAATGTAAGTATGAAATAAATAATTGTATATATCAGTGGTGAAGCAGTAATAACGGGGCTGACTAATGTGTCGTAGGTCGTGGGTTAATTTGTGTAAATTATTTTATTCGTTGCGTTGGAAGGCCTCCCATCAGGTGGACCGATGACCTGGTGAAGATTGTGGGGATCTGCTTGTTGCGAGACGGGACCGGTCAATATGGTGACGCTTGGGGGAGGCCTATGTCCATCAGTGGACGTCTTTCGGCTGATATGATGATGATGATTTTATCACCAGTGCACTATATACTATGGTAAAGGAAAACATCGTTAGGAAACCGGCATGTCCTAGAATCAAATTTTAAGGCTTGTGATCTTCCATTGAAACGCACGGGCACGTTAAAATAACTACATTATGTTTGTCTAACAGGCCACTTACAGATGATTTGAGATTATATTATTATTATTATATTTATTTTGCATATATTGTCCGTCCATTGGACAAAGGTCTTCTTCTAACCCACGTATAAAATTTATCAAGAGAAAACAAATAATTCAAGATATTTACCAGCCAGTCCAAGTTTTGTTCTTCGTTTCGATGGTACACCTAAATTTTGCCCGCCAAACCCATGACAAATACTCTCATCTGAACCACGATATCCGCATCTTTTCCTTCCATTCGATTTTACTCCTTGAAAAAAAAACCCTCTGTCGGACGTTTTATTTTACAAGTAACTTGATACGAGTCTAACGTCAAACTTTTCACTTAAGCTGTATTCGTCGCATCTGTGAATTCACAGTTGAAGCTTTACGACTGAACTTGGTACAACTCAATAGGTACTAAGTACAGTGCAGTAGTTCTATAGTTAAGTTTAGGTAGTTCGAGTTAGGTGGTGGTTTTGAGTGGTATTGGAAAGAGCTTGGTTCGCAGATAGTATCCTATTGGTACTCTAATGATTATGTAAAATGCAGCAATTAATTTGTACTTCTCTATATTAATATACCTATATTACTGAGATAGCTACTGAGATAGATATAATGATTTTGTTGAGAATTTTGTGATGATTAATTTACTCGTACCATACATCTCAAGAGCAGTGATAGAGCTTTAGAAACATTCTGGTACTAAATGACAGGATGAATTTAAAATTTTCATGACAATACAAATAAACAAATAATACCTAAAGCTCGTCAAAAACAACTCGATTCAAAAAAGTAGACAGACATCTATAACACAAATCATAAAGTAAAAAAACAGACGCGATATTGTTTATGAAAGTCAGAAAATTAAACATTTTACGAGACGCATTCCGTAATAAAAGCTGTTAATAATATTCTGCGGTCCGCCACGTTGAACAACTCAAAAATTTGTTAGTTTATAGCTGTCTGTTTACGACTTTTATCCCTCAGTTTACTTGTAAAATATAATGGAGAACAACTGACGGCTTGTATGGACAGACAGGAACAGAAGGCAAGGTACAAGAGTAGGCAGTATACAGAGATCAAACGTAATCAAAACTAAAATAATAGTATTTGAGTTTTTGTTTTAGTATTTGATTTCTATTTGTTTATAATATTTTCTGTTTCCGTGAGTATGTCCAATGGCATCAACAGTGGGCCTTATCAGAATTGATTTTCTGATGCGCAGCGTTATTTTCTTTATGGATATCGCTGCATTTGCTTCTTTTATGCTTCTTTTCTTTCTTTTCTTTATTTTCTTTCTTTTCTTTCTTTTCTTTCTTTTCTTTCTTTTCTTTCTTTCTTTTCTTTCCTTTCTTTTCTTTCTTTTCTTTCTTTCTTTCTTTTCTTTCTTTTCTTTCTTTTCTTTCTTTTCTTTCTTTTCTTTCTTTTCTTTCTTTTCTTTCTTTTCTTTCTTTTCTTTCTTTTCTTTCTTTTCTTTCTTTAAGTATTTGATTTCTATTTGTTTATAATATTTTCCGTTTCCGTGAGTGTGTCCATGGCATCAACAGTGGCCCTTATCAGAATTGATATTCTGATGCGCAACGTTATTTTCTTTAAGGATATCGCTGCACTTGCTGAGATAGGAGTCTTTCTTTTCCTTCTTTTCTTTCTTTCTTAAATTTCTAAGAGTTAAAACTGATTGTATAAAGTAATTTTTGGAAGTATTTATTCGATTGCGAAAATTCATCCACTGATAGGGAGCTACAGCATAGCAAAGTGACATTAGCTTTTTATTCAATTTTATTTAGGAATGAAATAAGCCACAGTAGCGGAGCTGTAGGAAAACATAAGACAGTTGGTTCAGATTGGGATGGCAACCGAGTATTGCAATGCATCTTGGAAGAGGCATATGTATAATTATGTCCAGCAGTAGTAGGTAGAAGTCCGAGGTACCTACGAGCTTAATTAATTTTACATGTCCGTAGACAAAGACGAAGGAACTCCAAGAAACCCCAAGTTACTAAATTAGTTGGCCTTCTGTATCTTATTTATTCCTACCTTATATTACTAAACCAAAGGAGTTTCAGTTTAACCACTTTTAGTTAAAGCATCACTTTTATGACCAAGTTAATACAGCTATTTTGTAGTAATAAAATAATCTTCAATTTTAGTTTCGGTTTTAAAGGCATATGCTTGTTAGTTTCCTTTGCTGCATTAAGTGATCTTAGTTTTAAAAGGATATTGTCGCACGATATTGGTTTTCAAACGTAAATCACAAATGTTCTGTTGGTTTTCAAATATATAGTGAATTAGTTTGTGCTCCAGGTTTGGAAAATCAGAAAAATTACAAACTGTGATTGAATTGGCATATCTAACTGACACTTAGTCAACGGCTTCTGTCAGCGGCTTAGCCCGCGTGAAAGTCGAAAATTATCCCGACCGAACATAATCCCGGGATAAAAGTATCCTAAGTGCTATTCCAGGCTATTATCTATCTCTGTGCCAAATTTTATCCAGATTCGACCAGCCGTTTGAGCGTGAAAAAGTAACAAACATACAAACACACACACACCTTTACAATATTAGTGTAATAAGTTTGAAGTGTGATGTGATATATATAATAAATTAATATTTATATATGTATTATTAGTGTGATACCTTGTAGTTTTATGATATGCATTATGACATTCAGCCCGATAAACAACGTACGCTCCAAGACCAGTATCTTGAAGAACACCTTGAAAATTATTATTATTTGCATAGTCATTTTTATTTTAAGCTTTTTCTGTCCCACTGCAGGGCAACTCCCTCCCTTCTATTCCGCCCAGTTAAGTGCAAAAGAAAAACAAAAATACAAGCCAATCTACTGCCAATCCACGAAAAACAAAATTCCGTCCTTCAAAACTTGTCAGGTGTCACTTAATATTCAAGAAGTGTACCAGTACACCTACTCAATTATTCGCAGCGTCATTTGCCCTGTGACGTTACCCTTCACTGGCAGAGCTGTAATTAGACCACTCAGTTGACAACCCTGAATATTGACGCAGGACCGATGCGATTCGAAATTTGAATTTAGTTCGTCTGTCTGTATGATTATTGTTGGATTGCATTATTTGATATACAATATTCGAAGCTTAATACTATCGATGTTAGCTAGGTTTGGAGATTTTTGATTATTGTGGACAGTAGTGGTTTTCAACGAATTTTTATTCTGATTTGGAATCGTGAAGTCAAATTAAAGACATGACTTATTTGGGTTTGGGTATAACCAAGATTTGTAACTCTAAATTTGAGCAAACTATTTGTTAGAAACTATACTTTAATAAAAATATACAAATCTAATTAGCAAATAACAAAACTCTGTTTTGACGAAGACATTAGTTCGCAAGGCACAAAAAAATGGTTAAATTTAAGCTTATAATATCTCGATACAAAACTGAATAAAAAAGAACTAACTTCTACGCAAATCTACCTAGTTTAAAATTGGAATATACTCTATGATCGTCGCGTCGTTCTATAATTTTCTTTTCTTTTTTTCATCGATACTCAGCAAGTTATCTCAAGTAGAAGTCTTAAGTATAATTAAAAATAATAAGGCCGCCAGTATCAGTCACACTACCTCCTCTGCTAGTTGGTACTGTATTACAGTGGGGTATTATTCCTCATTGCTGTGACCCTTATGACAACAAACTATTTAACACTGAGATATTTCAAACATTGGCTTGAGGCAGTGAAATAAAATATGTTAGTTAGATTACCTGGCTTCTATCTATCCTTAAAGACTGTCGATGACTGTTTCTCTGGATGTTAATGTTGACTTGATAGGGTTCGCTGGCGGGAGAACTTGAGCGGCGTTGAAGGCACAAAAGAAAGCCTTGTTGGATACAACAATACATTACTCTTAGCCTATACTTAGATGTATAATCGATTACTATACAATTTAAACATAAGAATCGACACTTAACTGCCATCTACGCTTAAACTTACTCTATATTTTATTACAACTTATAGTATCTACGCTTAATCATATTGGCTAATCTTGTCTCGTCGCTAATAAAGATATTCAAAAGACAGCCGAGACAGCTTAATTTGTTTATCGAAGCTCGGAGGATTCTCGGTATGTTAAGATGGGCAACCATCCACGGACCAACCTCGGTAAGTTTTGCTTCACCTTGAAAATCGGCCCGTGCGGTTGTTATTATTTAAGGCCGTACCCTGACCAAAAAAATCAGCATGAGATATGAGCATTCCTATTGGCCTAGCGGCACTGGTAGCGCATGAATTACAGTAGTGAATACGCCCAGATTTTAGAATAAAATCATTATAAAATTGAATATTGGTCTTTTGAAAAAAGTAAAACTTACAATATTTTCGTTATCAAATTGTCTATCCATTAGTGTTAGTACAAATAATTATTAATGAACACTTTACGAGGAGATGCATGTGTTAGAATTTGAAGTATGTGTGACGTCATTAAATCGGTAATTTTAATTTTTCAATGGTTTACTACATAATACATACCTGTCATATTTATTAAGCACCTACCGACAAATGTCTAAGTACCTACCTTAATTATTATTGTGCTAGGCTACTTCAAATGTAAAATAGTACCAACCTAAGTAAATATTGTTGTGTGTACAGGAAATAACTCTAAACTTATATTTAAGCCACGTTGATAATATACCTATAAATGATTACGTAATTTGTAATGATCATTGTGTTGTATCCTGGATTTTATAATGCTATATTGGTATTATAAGTCCTTTGAAACAATTAGTACAATACTGTCTGTTAGTATCAATATTCTTTCGAATATTGATTAAGAATTACTATATAGGCGATATTAAATTCCTTAATTGTCTTGATACGTTTTAAAACATATTCACTTCATAGTAATTGATTATTGTTCACCTAATATTGAGATTATTTGAAGCAATATAGAAAATGGCGGGATACTGCGCCATTTTCTCATATTGGACGTATTGAGACACAGATAGACCCGATATTATAAAATATTGTGTCATTGATAAGCGGACTTACTTTTTTGTGAACTACAAGCCAGTACAGGCTAGATATTGTTATTTAGAAGTATACTACTTTATAATACTTGGTGTAAGATCGACTACACAAGACTAACGTAAGTTATTTGATATTATAACTTTATTATTTCTAATGGTTGTGTTGAAGCTGTATCTATATCGTATTATGGCCTTTGTTCCTGATATGTTATATTGATTTATGGGCTACTCTGTCCTTTGCCTTATCCTTGTTATTTTGAATCTATAATATTGTAAATACTTTGTGTTTGTAAAAGATATCGATTAATACTATGAAAGAGCTTCCGTGGGGTTTGTTGCCCTTCTTCCCCACGAGAACTAGTCTAGCGAACGGGCAGTAAGCTCAATGAGCCTTCTAAATATGAATTAATTGACAAGCCTTACTTTAATAAATACCTAGTCTTGTCTTTCTGTGCTTTTATTCATAAAACCCTTTCCTTACACACCACATACATTAGAACTCTGTCACACAGTAAATAACCGATAACCATCTTGACATTCAAAGCTTGCTATCTTGGTAGATACCAATACTTTTATATAGAATTCCATTCATGATTCTAACACATGCTTTCAATGATTATCTCATTTTTATGATTTTGTTGGAAGGAGATTAGTGAAACATATACTACACTTAAAAAAAAAGAAATCTACTATTTTGGAATCAATAATATATAGTAATTCAATGTATTTTTATTAGTTGATATTTCATTTTAAATAACGAGGAGATAGCTCTTAAAAACTGCACGAAAATCGGCTAGCGCGGCGTTTTGCTCAGGGCCTTAAGCCCCTTCTTAAAATTACCGGTAGATTGCTTATAACATCAAAAGATCAACAACACAAGCAAGCATGTGCTTGAGTTGAAAACTAGTTAGTTACCTTTACACACATCTCAATTAAATAACCGTAAATATATTTAACGATAAAAATATTAATGAGGTATTTATGGCGACTCCGCCGCCTACCGTGTTTACCGTATAAATAAATATTACTCTTTATATCTGGCTACTTATAGAATTGTTTAATTACTACACCCAGCTCGTTTAGTTGTCCGTTTTATTATTAACTAGCTCTGCTCGCGGCTTCGCTCTCGTCAATTGCCTACCCTAACATGATTTTTGATTGGGTCATTCTTCCGCGGAGTATCTTAACACCACCATACAGAAAAAGACGTCAAATGCACAACGCCATCTGTCGTATATAGAGTTCAACTGTCCGAGTATCTGAATAGCATGTGTTGAGATATTTTGTTTCTTGAAAACTTTATAGGTTTTGATAGAGAGAAATTGGTTTCGTACATTTTACGTGATGCGTGAACAACTAAACAGACAAAAATGCCAACAACGCTGGAATTGATTTCTGCTGGTTATCCTTTAACACCCTGGCTAATTTTAAAATATTTTCTATGTACGAAAATGACTTTTCTACAGATTTATTATATGAATTGATATTGATTAATAAACACGTAGTGCTGTTTTAAATTTTGAACATAATGAATTTTCGGTAGTATATATAAGTTTTGTGTTGTTTTAGTTGTTTCTGGATGAATTAGGCACTTGACCCACCGTTGACGAGTAAGCGATTAGGTATCAACTATTTTCTCGCTGAAGAAATGGAAAAAATATATAGATCCCGTGTCAATAAAAGAGACACATATATTAATTAAATAGTTACTCGCTGGCTGCTCACACTGCCGGCGAGAACTCACTCACCACTAGTTTGTCGCGGCGACTAGAGCTATCAAAGATAATACTCGCTCAGCGATACTCGCTTGCCGGTCAGAACTGTGGTACACGTAGCGCGTACGGGTTTGCGCAGGACTGGCCGCCCCGAGCGATTGGTGCGAGTAATCGCCCGTCGCTTTTTTATTGTGGGCTCTCACGCAGTTCAATCAAAGTGATTGGCTACTGGCGATCCTGTGGAGACTAATCTAGTAGAATAGAGCATCCAGTGTGTTTCAATCTGCCTAGCCTTTTCCCAACTCTATTGGGGTCGGCTTCCAGTCTAACCGGCTTTAGCTGAGTACCAGTGTTTTACATGGAGCGGCTGCATATATCTGTCCTCCACAACCAAATAACTGGTTAGCACGGTACCCCTTGGCAAGACTGGTATCAGATCTTAAGCTTCTGACTATTCGTAACGACTGTCAATGATCTTCATATGACAGCCGGGACCAAAGGCTTAACGTGCTTGCCGAGGCACGGAGGAAACTCGGTATGTTGAAATGGTCACCCATCCACAGACCGACCTCGTCAAGCATTGCTTAACCATGATGATTGACCAGTGCGGCTGTTATTAATTAGCCACGAGCTCCTCAGCCTCCAGTGTGCTTATTCTACGTTATTGAATGAATAAGTTTTAAAAAAAACTCGGAATAAGCAGCCACCGGTGTGCTTATTTCGAATGTTTTAACCCCCGACGGAAAAAAGGGGTGTTATAAGTTTGACGTATGTTGCTATGTATCTGTGTGTCTGTCTGTGGCATCATAGCCAAACGGGTAAACCGATTTTGATTTAGTTTTTTTGTCGAGTGTTCTTAGCTATGATTGAATTAAATCGGTTCAGCTGATCAAAAGTTATGGGCGTTTTTCTGTTTGAAACGAGGTGTTTTCGCAAGATATCATTTCATAATTACGTGTTCAATAGATTGCCGATCACAACATTATGTAACGTGAAAAAAAGTTTTTTTTAAATTTACTTGTTAACTTATTCGATAACGTAAACGATCTCTTATGTTAAAATGTATACAAAAAAGTGGGTTTCACTTTACCGTCCCCAGACGGCGCTTATCCAATTTCAATACAAATTGACGTTTATGTTAACGCAATTAAGCGTGAGTAAAAATTCGCACTAAGGCAATCGCCCGTCGCACAAGAACACTCGCTTATAGCCGAGCGACAAAACTATCGGAACTACACACTCGGTTAGCTCTACTCGCTTCTCGCTGATCGTCACTGGCGGGACAAGTGCCTAATGAGTCTTTGAAAAGAATTTAATTCTTGTTCAAATTACCAAAATGTATGATATAAATAAAATCATGTGACATTTCGATATCGAATATTTTAATTATTGATTATTTATTGCCATTCCACTGTGCCATGTTGATTATATTGTTATGGGAACCTGCCGTTTTTCCGAAAAGATTTTGACATAATTTCACTACCCAAACAAATTTTAGCAACCTTTTTTTATACCAATGCAATATTTGGAATAATTTTAGTACGCACATTTTCATTTGGTCAAATTTTTACTTGGCAGAATATTACTAAGGATAGTGTCATTAAGGCATTTGGTCTTTAATTAAATGATTTATTACAGCAAAAAATCTTTAGACAGCAAACATTCCCCACATCTGGCTCCCAGGGTATCAAGAAACTAGCTGACAGAAAGGAGCGAGCGCAGTATAGCGCGAGCGACGACATTTTTGCCAGAAAACGAGAGACAATTTAAAATGCAAGCGCGACGAGCGCAGCGAGGAGTCAGAAAAAAAAGCAATGTATTCATAGACAATTAAAGTATTTTTGCTACTTTTATATGCAGCTCAAAATTATAGTTTTTGCTTACCCTCTGAGTGATTACCAAAATTGTATTAAACAGGTGCAGCTCATTGCAGCTTTCTTTTCGATGAAACATAGGTAACCGGTAGATATCCGCAATAGAACCATATGTTACCGACATAGCCCGAATAATTGCCAAACTTAAGTGGCAGTGGGCAGGGCACATTGCTCGCAGAACGGATGGCCGATGGGGCAGAATGGTTCTGGAATGGCGACCGCGAACCGGAAGACGTTGCGTTGGAAGGCCTCCCACCAGGTGGACCGATGACCTGGTGAAGGTTGCGGGGATCCGCTGGTTGCGAGACGCACGGGACCGGTCAAAGTGGCGACGCTTGGGGGAGGCCTATGTCCAGCAGTGGACGTCTTTCGGCTGATATGATGATGATGATGATGATAGGTAACCCAATTTTTTGTCATTGACCAAGCAATTGACTGAATAGAAATGGTAAATTGAAAACTGACGATACTAAATATTTGGCTTATTTTATTTTGCGTAAAATGTGTTATTCCAACTGAAATATTTGACCACATAAAAATTGGTAAAAGTATTAGTTGGTAAACAAGTTATAGTTTAAACGTTCGTTTACCAAACATTAGGTTTGCTTTATTATTTTTTGTGAATAGACTTTTTGTTAAGTAATAATTTGGCAAATGAAATAATGCGAAAAAATTTTTGGGAAGTGAAAATTTGTCAAATACCTTTCGGTCAAACAAGGGAGAGCCTATTGTTATATTTGAATTATTGATTATATGTATATTGTTAATCCACTTTGCCATGTTGATTATAATTATTGTTATATTTGAATTGCTTAATATTGCCATTCCACTGTGCCATTATATGAATTATTTTGTTTTTTGAATTTTTATTTAGATTATATTGGCATAATACTGTTCATTGTATTGTTTTGTGAATTACTGATTTTATGTGACACAATTGTCAACATTGTTTTATATTCTATTTCTATGTTAATTATTGTAATTGGTCTTTGTATCGTTTTAATTAACTATAAATAAATACTTAAATAAAAATAAATAACAATTGCTTGGCATTCGCATACATTTTTGATATTTTCCAATCACTTTAGCGACGCTGTAGATTATTTTAATCATTTGATAAAGACCGCCGATTTTTTGAATTTTTTTAATAAAATTAGCTGAGCGATGGTTTTTTTAAAAAAGAGAGTGCTAGTTTCCCGATCTGACTACGGCGAAGCCAAAAGAAGATGATTTTACCAGTATATGTATGTACCCTTGTATTTACGTATGTTCCTCTGTAGCGCCTAAACTATTCATCCAATTTGGATGAATAAGGTGTCAATCGAATCTTAATTATGGCCCAGGTACCATAGATTTAAAAAAAAACCGTAGTCTGGTTACAGTTTTATTAAACATTTTGCTTGTTAACTACCTATTAACACCCATATCAAAACAGTGCAAAAAAACACCAACAGTCAGATTCAAGTTTTATTCAAAATGAAAAGAATACAAAAAAAATATATCAAAGAACTGGTTAATAGACATTAATGATAAACAAGTCTACATAAAAAAAAAACAAACTATCTTATGAAACTATTTATCCAACATTGAAATAAAGCAAAGGGACATCTTTTTTTTAATATTTTTCAAGTTGATCTGCGGATACTTTGTCGCACATGTTTTGTAAATATCTGATGACTATGGCGACTATCTGATCAACAATGGGTTTGCAAGTTGTTTCCATTACTTGTTTCCAACTCCCGTTGAATATTGACAGTGCGGGTTCAGCTAGAAAAAGAAAAAAAAAATGGGTAAAGTATCCTTAACCGACAGTGCTTTTTATCACTAAAATATAACCCGAATAATTGAAATTGCTCGTTTGTTTCGTATTACACGTATTTTATTTTGAGTTGATTGAATTTGGGGTTATTTGTTGTTGATTGAATTGTCGCTACGTAATTTATTAGAAGTTCTTTATTTACATAATTTATTGCTTTTTGTGACGGAGACTTTATACAATATAAACATATCATAACATCAACTAAACACACACACATCCCTCTAATCCTGTCCTATTAAGGGCATTTCACCGCTTTAGTTCCGTAAAACGGTTACTTCTTAAGGCATACTCCTTAGTAACGGTTTTGACAAAAATATATTTATTATTGATTCAGGTACATTATTTGTTAAACATGTTTTTTTTTCATGTAACTAATGCTTTTGCTTTAAATAATAATTAACAACACGATATTTTTTCTCTACTTTTGTATACTCCTCCAAAACGACTTGGATGTGTAAAAATGTTTTTACTCAGATAAATTGATGGCAAAAATTTCTTCATAACTGAAATAGCATATGTAAAACAAAGAATATTTTGCAAACAAAACTGTCCAAAACGAAGGTTTAATATTGATATTCTGGCACCGAGCGGGCGCACGGCCAGTACGGCATTAACATTGGGGCATATATAAGCCCTAATACTACAATATAGACATATTGTAGTATAAGGGCGTACATATTGTAGTTAAGTGATCAATTACGCCTCAACAGTTGAACGGATTTGAACGAAACTTGGCATGTGGGTAGTCCATATTCTGGATTAGGTTAGAATATAAGTATCTACTTTTTATCCCGGGAGTAAATACCGACTTTTACGTAAATACAGAACACCTCTACTTAAACCCTGCTATTACAAAAACAATCCATTCTATTTTGACAATTCACCAATCAATCAATGTGGTTATAATTTTATTAGTTCATAAACTTACCCTTAGTCTTGTCTCCGTTGAACAAATTCTCTAAATTGAAAGTGCACTTCTCTTTAGCTTCGTATGAGTGTATGGGTTTGCCAATCTTCCAGTATTTCACACCATCTTTTTCGATTGTAGTTAAGGGAACTTCAACCTCTAACTTGACTAGTTCTGTAATTTTAAATAATTAAGATTGTTTTCGTCTATTTTAAACTAATATATATTAGAATGAAGTGGTACGAGTTTTTGCAGTAGTACTGATCCGATTACGAAAAAAGCTACCGCTGAGTGAGTAAAAACGTACATTTCCTGTGAGATTACGGTAATGAGAATACAGGAGCACCACGGGAAAAAGCTAGTTTTCCAAGCTTCTGCTGGCCAGAAACATCCTCATTATCTTCCTGCCTTTATCCTATGTTACTTGGAGTCGGCGCAACACGTTATCTTCTTCCATACCGTCCTGTCAAGCTAACACTGACTCCTTTTTCTTCCAAATCACTCCTCACATAGTCCATTCACCTTTTCTTTGGCCTTCCTCTCCCTCTCCATCAATCCATTTACATTCATAACTCTTTTAGTAACATACGTTTCATCTCTCCTCATCACATGAACATACCAGGACAAACGGTTTCCTTATAATTTTACTTGTCACTGGCGCCTTCACACTTCCTTCACGATTTTAAACTTCCTTTGTTATACTTATTTCTCACTTTATAACTCTCGTCACTCCGCTTATCCATCTCAACATTCTCATCTCTGCTATATGCAATCTCTTTTCATACATCTTTTCTTTTTATCCATCAACATCCTATTGCTGGGCAAAATACAACCTCCCATAGCTTACAGCTATTACGGTCTAGCCAAAATTAAATGTGGTCTATTGGTTATTAGATTTGCACCTTTTCTAACAACTGCAACACACTAATTGAGTATAATACTTACTGCAATTCACATGGAATGGGCCCTTTCCTTCGATATCTACGAACAATATTTTTCCATTTGCCACGTAGTCGCCGACCACATCGATGGGGCACTCGACCACTATTTTCAACTTGTGTGCGTGAATGTCACGCCTATAAATAAAAAAAAACATTAGTTATAGGTCTTAGGATATTTGACAGTCGTTACAGGTAGTCAAAAACCTGAGATTTGACACCAGTGTAGCCAAGGAGTATCGTAGTCGTGTGTAATTATAACTGCTAACGTATGGGATTGTTAATAGCGCGGTGTGTGTAACGTTGTACAGTGTACTATAACAATACGTTCGCGTGCCAAGCTCACTATACCAAACGGGACTGGGAGTGTACCTTATAAACATGCGTTCTATTATGTCATCATCATCATTTCAGCCGAAAGAAGTCCACTGCTGGACATAGGCTTCCGACAAGTGTGACCACATTGACCGGTCCCGTGCGTCTCGCATCCTTCACCATGTCATCGGTCCACCTGTTGGGAGGCTTTCCAACGCAAAGTCTTGCAGTTCGCGGTCGCCACTCCAGAACTTTTGGCCCCATCGGCCATCCGTTTAGATATATATTTTGAGGTAAGATAGATATTTGTATAAAACACTGTTACTAGCTGAATTCGGTAGGAGTGAAAGCCGACCCTAACATTAGTAGAGATCTAATCTGACCTGAACGTTTAAACAAACGATCAGCACTTGAGAGTTTCGAAAAGTTTTAAATATATGACGTTATGACGTGCTACCGAAATATTACGAGCCATCCCAAGCATTCTGACAATTCAACTCCAATTACGATCGCCAATAGAATGTCATTTTATCAGAGCCACTGAAGTCACTTAGAAGGTTCTCCCAGAACAGACACATCTGGGCAGAGCCTACTTCAAATAATAGAGCAAGGCCAGACAGAGGGTGTATAGATCTCAAAAATGTATTTAGTTATCATAGTGAAGCCTTAAGACTGCGGCGGTTTACTTTACAGTATTTCAAATAGGCTCTAAACGACACATCATATAAATTTATATGAAATTCTAACCATATACTTATTTTTATAATCAATACTGCTTCCTTGCTTTGTGGCATTTTATTTTTGAAATCTAGGAACCTTAGTATTAGTTCAGTCAAGGAAAACATGTACTTACTCTATATTTAGTATTTTGCACTTGGCGGCTCCAGTAACTGTCAATTTGGAAAAATCTATTTTTAATTCACCTTCTTCTAAGGTGACTTCGTTTATTTCTAGGGGATCCATTGGTTTTACTCCGACTTCAGGAATGCCTTTGCAAAAGTAAGGTAGGGCTTTTTCGGCGGACTTCTTTATGCAGTCCTTATCGTTCCATTCGCACTTGTCAATGAAAGGTACTAAACAGAAAAAATAAAAAAGGTTAGATGTGATAAAAACGTCTTATAATCGACACAAACTAAGAAGTTGGATTTAACAGCTATAAAAATACTTTTAAAGTATTAAATCAACTTCTTCTCCTTCCATCAAGTCAAGTCAAATAATTAAACTTGATGCTTACGAATGATACTCGTTATTATAGTGTATGGGTAACATAATAATTAATTATGATTATGAATTTGATTTTTTTAATTTCTTACGCACAAATTTATCGCGGCTTGTAAAATGAAAAACGTCATCGGACTTCTTATAATACTCACAGCGGATCTTTGTGTCTCTGAAATTGGCTGCAAGACCCTGCGCAGTTGCTATTTTTGTGTCAACGTTGTAGATGAAGCTAGCATTGTATAACTGTCTCTTTCACTCGCTTACGTTTGTCGCATATTACTATCTCGCTTACTGTATGCAGTATACTCGATGACAAACTGTTTCTTGCGCAATCGTTCGCAGAGCCAACTTCAGAGACACAAAGATCCGCTGTGACTACTATAGATTGTCACGATTATTGGTAATTTCAGAAAATTATTTAAGTATAGAATAGAAAACATTTACTCGACATAGATACAAAACAACAAAAATCACAAAGTAACAGAGAAGAATACTAACAAAAAAGTACAAACAAGGTTTTAGAATTATTGCGCCGAGCGTGCCCACACCGAAAGGTTATTTATACGAAATAGTTTTTGTATTGATAAAACTTTAACATAACATAAAATCACCAGTATTCTTTGAAGTCACAGGTGCACACCTTCTATTGGACACACACATTTCACCAGTTATGTTTAAGTCCCATGTGTGTGTGTGGTTGATGGCGAACCTTTTGCCATCAACCCGGCACAAGTCCAATCACCGGGCTGTTACTGAGGAATTACAGATGGGAACACTTAGCCCGATCCCGGAATCGAACCCAGGACCTCGGCAGTAGCACTTGTGACCATTGGACTAACGCGGCAATCAATAAATGATTATTTAATTATTTAAAATCGGTGTACCCATCTGAGGTTGAGTGGCTTTTAATAGATCCAATATCGACAAGGGTTTTATCTCAGGTGGGCGAAAAATATTCATAGGGATAGTTTACTGCGCGGTATGCTAAAACCAGCCAAGTGCGTATCGGAATTCGCACATTTAGGGTTCCGCACTACAGAAAAATTCTGATTTTTTAATATATTGGTATTTGTTAGTAAAATATACGTAATAATAAACATTATCCCCAAATTTTAAGTTCATATGTCAATGGGAGATATAAAAAAATCTTCGGAACAAATTTGAGTGACAGATGACGGACACACAGATACAGATACACGTGAGTCAACAGGGCTCCGTTTAGACCCTTCGTATACGGAACCCTATAAATAATAACGAGAAAAAAAACTTTATAGCAACCGACAACATTAAGAAATTAAAATATTATATATATGCATAAAAGAAGGGCAAGAAAAAAAAAAGTTCGACGCCTTGTCATGAAAATACAAAAATTCTCAGAAAACCCATATAAAAAACCATAGAAAGCATGGTGTATTATTAAGAAAAATATAATAAAATAATTAATTTATTTTCAGACACAGTAACCATAATATTACACTCATAAGCATTACATAAAAATTGATCCACTCAAAAAGGTCCCTTACCCAAATTGTTCGTGGCATAAGAGCCAGCGACGAAGCACAAACACAAAAAGAAACATTGAGACTTAAACATTTTGAAAATAATTATTGATTCTATATTATTAACTAGCTTCTCCTATTATAAGGATAGCACTGATGATGATCTGCAAGAAGCGACTCAATATATACTGCTTTGACGGTCATACGGGTTGCGACCAAATTTTTTGTTTTTGTTAAAGTTTCTTCTAACCTTGCTTTGTTACTGGTATTTCTATTCACTTTATTATTTTCATCCGACTTCAAAAAGATATAGGTTCTCAATTCGACTGTATGTTTGTTTCGCGATTACTCCGCCAATTATGATTATTTTTTTAAATGAAAGCTGGTATCTACTTCTCGTGTAGTCCCATTTTTTGTCAAATTGATCAAGATCTGACGAGTAGGTTTTAATTTATCCTTAATAATGCGTATTTTCTTGGTGATACAAGGTACCAAAGCTAAAAAAGAGAAAAACAAACTTAAAAAAAACAATTAAAACGACTTCCAAAACAAAACACTACAAAGTGAAAATATCTTTGTTTTTTCAAGTCAGTGTTTAAAACTTAAGAAATCGGTACCGAAGACTTCCAAGAAAGAAGACTGATGCCCGTTTTCACCGACATCCCCTATACTACCACCTACGTATGGGATCTTTAGCTTAAAAGCTCCCCCAAACTGGCCCCTAAGTTTAAATTCGTTTCACCACTATTTCTGTCACCTAACTAGGGGACACATAGCTATGTGACGTTTTGTTTTCAATAATAGTGACTGTTTTGTCTTTGAACTTATCAATACTTTAAAAAAAGACAGATTTTTATGAAATTCTCTAAAGTATTCACTTAAGACTTCTTTTGTAGTGTTTTGTTATACTAGCTTTTCCCACAGCTTTGCGCCGGTTGATATTTTTATCCTGTGGGTTACTAGGGCTAGATCATCAGCTTATAGGAAGCTCTCGCAGCGTTCAACAATAGGTTGGTCGTTGGTATAAATGTTAAAGAGGATGTGTGCACAGAACGCTACCCTGCGGCAGACCATTTTTTTGTGATCTCCATCTGCTATTTTTTGCATTTAGATAGACTTGGAAATGTCTGTTTTGGAGCATCTCACGGAGTATCCAGATGAATCCCTGGTCGTCAATCCTGCCAGATAATTTTGTTAATAATCTGTTGACGTTGACAGTGTCATACGCTGCTGACAAATCGACGAGAACCACGTTAGTGATTTGCTGATTCTCGTACTCATCCTCAATAAATTGTGACAGTCGGATTATGAAACCAGAGTGATCTATGTGCTGCCACCGACGACGTGGATGTGGCTAAGTTTTGGGCCAAACAAATTTGGATGGCTGCCATGCCAGCGATACAAAGAAGAAGATCTTCAGCAATAGTGTAGCTTTTTATTCATGAAAGAGTTTTAAATACATAACTCGCAAAATATGGATGTGCTAAAGGCGCACTTCTGCCTAACCCTTTGAAGAATATAGCAGTGATGTATAACGTGCGGTATCACACGAAGTAAGACCCTTTTACAAACATAAACAAACAAACAGTTTTAACTCATTGTTATAACAGTAGTTTAGTTACCAAGTTAATCTTTAAAAAAAAAACTTTTGTATGTGTTCATTTGCGGCAAATAGGCCAAATAGTTGTTAACGAACCATTAATAAATATAACCCTTAAAACCTCACGAATATTGAGTTTAATTATGTCATAATATATTATACGAGTAATTATTATAAAGTGCCAACTTCTTGAAGTTAAAGACAATGTTAGATTAGCAAATGATATTGTAACAATGGTTTTCAGATTATACTTGGATTCCTAGTTAGGAGATAATCTTAAACTGTTAATATTTACTAGATAGAAATTCCAAACTCTGCCACTGATAACTTGATGAATTATAGAAATGACATTTTATCAAATTAACTAGTGAAATTCGACTTTTGTATCTCCCTAAGATCCCCGTCCAAAAGATAGCTCCAGTCGAACGCTCTAGACAAAAAGAGTTCTTAAAACAAGGGGATTCAGCTGATCACAGGGACTTTCTTCTTGTTACGTCTTTTTAGTTCACTCATTAAGCAGTCAGGTTTTTTGTTTTTTGTATTGACTTATTTTTTTTCAAATTAGGTACCTACATTTAAATAAATAAGTGTTAAATATTTATGCAATCACCTCTTAAAACCCTTTATTTTGATACCCAGCACCCAGGTCCCCACAATATGGCGCCTATAATTCGCCATTTTCCAATTTAAATGTAGCCAGTGACACGCGCTTGACGTAAGAATTAAGAATCATCAAAATCGGCCAACGCGTTTGGTCTCTGGAATGTCACATGGGAACAAACATTCATAGACTGATAAACACATTACCCTCCTTCAGGAGTCGGGTATAGCGGAGTATGTTTATGTGTGTATTATCGAATTCAATCTGTAAGGCCTAGATTTTAAACAGCTTTTAAGTAAACGACTCAGTCGTCATGGCAACGGAAAAACTCCTTATAACATGCATGATGGAAAATTTTGTAAAGTTATAAATGACTTTGTCACTTTATTCATTATGCGCTTTTATTGCTAAGCACTTAAACAAAGTCAAGTTCAACTATAAAAGAAAAATAAAGACAGCAAGTAAATATTCCAAAATGTTCGTGCGTCATTATTTACAAAAAACTGGCCAATAGCGTGTTGTGACTCGCACAGTAAAGGGTTCCGTATTTGGTATGAATATTTATGCATGCACAGTATTGATTTTATAGACTATAGTAACTCCGTATTTCATAGAAACAATGAAAACTAACTTATATTGTTTTTCAGTCCCATGTATGTGGAGTACTATTTGTAATTATTTGTTGACAGCACCATTCTTTAGAGCAGCAGTCACGGGTCAAAATTTCAGTCGCACTCTATCTTTTGATATAACTCTTTAGTTTTCTAAAGGATCTAAAATTTATTTAATAAATAAAAAATAAAAAAAACTTTTTTTTTTTTTTTTGGTCTATTGTTCACGGCTGATTTAATCTATAGTATAGATTAAACTAGTAAACAATCATGGACATAGTCCTAACAATATCTGAGTAAAATGGCTGTGTAACACATGAAATGACAGACATATTATGTATAGGCACAGGACGAAAATATATGGTTTCCGTTTTTGCGTTTTGACTAAGGAACCCTAAAACGTATGTTATTTGCATAGCCTAACATTTACTGGATACTAGACACGGGGACATTTTTTGCAATGATACACGTAAGTAAAAATAAAGTAGATGTCCCGACGATGTTATTGACTCATAGTTCAAAGTACGTAAGCTGCCGCGCCACAGACAGAGAGGCCACTACGAAACAAGCACTATTTTGCACGCACACTTTGACATTACGATTTTACAGGGATTCTCGGGCAATATTAGACAGAGCTCAGTCGCGGCTTTCGCGAGTGCTTAGTGCGGGCGTGTGCCACGTCATTGACAAAGTACTGTAACGAGGTTGCATTTGTATAGTTTATAAGTAAAGGTCATTAAACTTTTCAAGATGACAAGTTACTTGGCGCCTTTTTCACATTTCATTTTATCGAGTTTGTTACTTATCTCTTATCTTATCTAATACCTTTAAACGAGCAATTCTTGCACATACATATGTATATATAAATATATATATATAATCTGAATCTCGGAAACGGCTCCAACGATTTTCATGAAATTTAGTATGCAGTGGGTTTCGGGGGCGATAAATCGATCTAGCTAGGTTTCAGTTTTAGAAAACGTCATTTTCTCTATTTTTAACTGAGCAGAGCTCAGTCGCCCAGGTACTGTTCATTGGTGGTATCATTAAGTAGTCAACCGACTTTCGGCGTTCAGTCCAGATTCGAAACCTGCCTACCTCGAGCATTCCACGACTTCCTGCCCGAGCTGCTGCCTGGATAGCAGCCCACGTCGTGCGAAGCCCTACCGTTTTATTAACTATATCCTTTTTATTTTCTTAGCTTTTATTTTCTTAGCTTTAATTTTAATAACCTTTAATTCATAATTATTTAATTTTATTATCGTGGCTTACGTTTAGCTCCCTCTGAGCTAAACGTAACGCTACAGTAATCATTGTTTTTTTTTAAACAGGCTCGCACTTGACCACTATCTTACCTGTTGGTAAGCGATGATGATGTCGACGGTGAAGCCCGCTTGCCTAGAAGTAAACTATTCACTCTTGACTTGAAAACCCCTATATTGTAGCTATAAACACAGGTTCCTGCAGGGAATTCCACTCTTTAGCTATACGCATAATAAAAGGATTCCTAAAACGTCTAAATTACGTCTTGTTACCCTCCAATCTTCGCCACATACGAATGTGGCGTCGTGATCTTTAGTGGATATTTGATGCTCTGCCTACCCTCTACGGCATGTAAGCATGATAATATGATGTATGTTAAGACGAATCGATGTTAAATAGAACGATTCGTTTGTAAATTTATACTACCTACTCCTTTTTTAAATTCGAATCAATATAGTAGCAACCCTATTACCCTACTGAGTCCGGCAAGTTTAGGTGTCAATTTTCGAGGACGGCGGCAGTGGTACTTCTTTCAACTTTATATCTTGTGCCCATAGGTAATAAAACCTAGAATTGAGTCAAACACAGACGTGAATCTTTTTTCTATAAAAAAGCAAAACAAACTTTTGTTTGCGTCATTTAGTCACCTTTACCGATTTTATAATATTATCTTATTAAATAACTTTGGCCAGCAGCTTCGCCCGCGTAAGTCAAATATTATTTCACGGATTTTTATTTAGGGTTCCGTAGACAACATGAACCCTTATAGTTTCGCCATGTCCATCATTGCGTCCGTCCATCCGTAGCTTAGCTCACTTTTGGTAATATAAAGCTATAACTTGGCATGGATATACATTATTATTGACTCCGATAAAGTGGTAAATTAAAATAAGAAATAACATTTTTATTTGGGTACCTCCTGTACACGTAAAATGTTTTTATTCTAAGATAGGATAGACAAGAAAGGATAGGCCATTCAAAAATATTACGGATTTGTAAAAAACTTTATTCGATTCAGGGAGCGTTTGGGTAAAATTAAGCTTTAAATTGCTAATTTTTGTTAGAGTCAAGTGTCCCCCCTGCCAGATAAATGGTTGCTTTTAGATATGTGACAAAATTCACGGTAGTAGTATATGTAACGAGATGAACACAAAGTCACAGCTAAGAAAGGTCTACTCTATCAAATTATAAAATATACTTGGACAAGTAAACATTTTGTATATTGATGTATGGGGACAACAGCTTTCGAACGGCAAAGTTAATTTTGTCCCTTCGTTGGAGCAATGTTCGGTTCTTTCTCAGCATAATTATGAACTTAAAACTAACTTAATGTTACTTATTTATTTTGGTGAATGTAACTGGGAACCGGTTTTTTTAATTTATTTTTTAAAGGCCCGCGTTTGATCACTATGTGAGATATGGTAAGCGATGATATTGTCGACAGTGAAACTTATCTAGAAGTAACCTATCCACTCTTGACGTAAATACCCCAGGTTGTATAGAAGGTTGTTATATATACCCTCTTGTTGTTGTTGTTATACAGGTATCAGCCGATCGATCGAAACTCACGATGATGATGCTAAGGATTGACAGATTATAATAATAATAAAATGATAATGTAAAACTACAATAGTTACAATATAATCCGACAAAATCAACATGAAAAATTATTTGACAAGCTGAGACAATGAAAATATGTTCACACGAAGCCAGGCCCGTGACATGAACACACGCCCAACTTCTTCGGGTTCGTCGCTCAGCTCCGCCTCGCAGCCGCCGGGACCATCTATAATCGTAAGTCAAGCGATCCCGGACGCTGCAGTTGTGTCGAACTCGAGCGACGAATACTTCTCTCCGCTGACGACACCACCACCTGCGCGTCGACGGGGAGGACGCCGGCCGCCGGACAGCCAGGGATTTCGAGGCATATCGGCCTCTGACAGGGTCCTCGCTCCTGGTGGAAGTGTGCAGCGCATGCGATGGACGCAATTGATCAATGAAAACGTTATGCGCGTATACTTTGGGGCTACAGAGGGGGGAATTAACCTGACTGCGTACCGTGGTCGGATGCTCTCTCTGTTTCAGGTGCTTGAGCCAGCTGTCAACGTTTCGGCCCAACGTCTGTCGGATCAGGTGCGGTTCATCCAACGTAACCGTATGTTGGATGATGCCGTACTTGATAGACTGCGCAATGAATCACGGAATAACCGTGTCTCGCCTGCCTTGCCACTGGCCGCGGTGCAACTGCAACCCAGTGTTTCACCGCGACCAGATAATGATGGTGAGGATGACGACGACAGGGCTATATCTGTGAGTACCCATTGCAATGCACGTTTAAGGAGCACTTTGGAATGTGCATTCAGCGAGTATCGCTCCACACCGCCTGAGCTTAGACCTCGACTACCTCGTCTGCCCATGCTTAAGAAAAATAGGGCGCTGGTGTGTGCTCTAGATTCGCAGCTATCAAATGTTTTTGATAGCAGCGAAGACCTTGCCGATACCCACTCAATACAGTACTGTGCGGCTGCTGCGGCATGTCGTGTAGCTAACGTCAAATTCCCAAACAGTGACAGAGCTACACGACCAGCTGTACCAGCTTGGCAGTCCAGGATTGAGCGTCGTATCGGTGAGGCTAGAGCACTCATCGGCAAACTTATCTGCTTCAGGGAGGGCAACACTCGCCCTAGAGTGATGCGCTTTGTGAGGCGGGCGTTCTCGGGGACTGATATTAGTTCCCGAGATTATCTGTCCCGCGTCACAGAGTGTGTCGACTTCCTGAAGCAAAAGATCTATGCATGGGCAAGCCGTATTCGTCGGTACAAGCGGCAAGTGGAGCGATACACTCAGAATCGCACATTTCAAATCAACGAAAGGTGGGTTTATAGGGCTTGGGAGCGACCTGACCAAGGTGTGACTGATATGCGCCTACCAGATAATGACGCCATTTGTTCTTTCTGGCGCGATATCTAGTCGGTGCCTGTCAGTCACACCGAGGGTGACTGGACCTCGGGAGGTCGAACAAGCGTGCGATCCGATACCACAAATGGGGGCAATTACCATCAGCCCCCAAGATGTAGCTCGTGCAGTCCGTCCGTTGCCCAACTGGAAATCTCCAGGGCCAGACGGACT
This sequence comes from Orthosia cruda, assembly GCA_964057195.1. NCBI lineage: Eukaryota > Metazoa > Arthropoda > Insecta > Lepidoptera > Noctuidae > Orthosia > Orthosia cruda. Next base: position 15,011,933 of record OZ059836.1, on the reverse strand, counting down.
GCACAACTTTTGGATTAAGTGGTTTCAAAGGTCGCACGCTCGTTTGGCATTTCAGTTCCAGTCTGCTTTAGAGTCAGGGTCACTGCCCCAGTTCCTAACGACAGGAATAACACACCTGCTCTATAAATCGGGTAGTACTGCGGATCCTATAAATTATAGACTGATAACGTGTTTACTGACGGTCTATAAAGTACTTACATCCATTCTGAGAGCTAAAATTAATCAACATTATAGACAATAACGCCATCATGTCTGCGTCTCAGAATGGATGTAGGAACGGGTCCCGCGGTACTAAGGAGCTGCTCCTTATAGACATTGCCATTAGCCAACAGGTTCGCCGTACCCGCAAGGATCTGGCGACATGTTGGATAGATTACAAGAAGGCCTATGACTCAGTGCCACATACATGGCTCATGAGGGTGCTGGAGTTGTATAAAATTGATGCAACTCTGCGTGCCTTCCTGACGTCATGTATGGGTCAGTGGTGGACGGTCCTTCACTATCCAGGATGTCGACAGATTCAGGAAAACAGCGAACCCATAAGGATCGAGCGCGGAATATTTTAGGGCGACAGTCTGAGTCCTCTGTGGTTTTGTTTAGCCCTGAACCCTCTCAGTACACTGCTGGAGGGTTCAGGTCTGGGCTATCGGTTGAGGAGAGGTGGTCAGGTCATATCACACCTCCTTTATATGGATGATCTGAAGCTCTTTGCCCCCAACAACTTGCAACTGATGAAGCTACTGAATGTAACAGAATCCTTCAGTGACGCCATCAGGATGGAATTTGGTGTGGACAAATGTCATGCATGTAAAGCGAGGGGAGATTATGGAATCCGTGGGAATACAACTCTCAGATTCCATACACCTTAGATCCCTTTCCTCAACCGAAACTTACAAGTATTTGGGTATGTCGGAAGCACTAGGCATCAATGTAAGTGACGTGAAACAGTCGTTGAAGGAACGCTTCTTTGGCCGCCTGAGAAAAGTATTAAATAGTCTTTTATCAGGCGAGAACAAGGTGCGCGCCTTCAACGGCTGGGTCATGCCGGTGTTGATGTACTCTTTCGGCATACTCAAATGGACTCAGACAGAACTTGACGCCCTGGATATGAGGGTCCGCACGCTGCTTACTACAAATCGAATGCTTCACCCACGTTCATCGGTTATGAGACTGTATATCCCTCGGAAGTGCGGGGGTCGTGGCTTTTTAAATGCTAAGACCCTACACAACCGCGAGGTATGCAGTCTTAGGGAATACTTCCAGGCCGCCGACGTGGGTATGCATCGAGATGTGGTAGCAGTGAAAAAGGGCCTTACCCCGCTCTCCTTGGCTAACGAGAACTGGCGCAAACCTATAGAATTAGATACTAATGACCGCAGGGAGGTATGGCAGAGCAAGGAGCTTCACGGACGCTTCTAACGGGTCCTACATGGCCCCGATGTAGATCTTTTAGCGTCCGTGGCCTGGCTGCGATTTGGTGACCTTTTTGGGGAAACCGAAGGTTTTGTCTTTGCGATAATGGACGAAGTTATGATGACAAACAACTTTTTTTTTTTTTTTTTTTTTTGGGACAATCCCACCGCACTATTCCCAAACCACTGCAACTCCTGAAAGCCAGAATCAACAGTGGCGACCACCAGAAAAGCGCCGAGGCAATGAAGCTCGACGAAGTCCCGGAGAATGAATTTAACTGTCTTGGATCCCGCAACGAAATTAATCAGAAAAGAAAATGGAGGAGTAAGAAAAACACAAATTTCCACTTCCCTCCATATCAAGCAGGAGACAGAACAAACAAGACCAATAGGCACAAAGGGTCGTTTACAACTGGGATAAGCCCAGTTGCCAAGCACCACGGAAAAAAAATTGCATTAATATTAATGGGTCCTAACATTGTGAGCTGTTATATTTGATTCCAATAATAGGTATGGCAAAAGCGCTTGAACGCACGGAAATTTGTTCTAGTTTCCACAAGGTCCGTATAGTAAACGGCTCCTGATACAGCCTGTACATTATTCAACATAGTATTGCGTTCATTCTGCCAAAGAATACACTCACATAAGATATGATGTGCAGATTGTATATATTCACAGTCAGATGTAGAACACTGACATAATGGCGAGGCAACAAGCTTGAAGGAAAATAATTTACTTTTAAAGTTACCATGCCCTGTGAGAAATTGGGCAACACAGTGATCCACCTCCAGCCACGTCCTGGCCAGCCGCACGCGAACGGATGGAAAGAATTGGTGGAGGTGTCGGCCCTTGATGGAATTATCCCACCTACATTGCCATTCGGATAAAAGTTCCTCCCAGACGTCAATATGTGGTTTAAATAATCTAGAGATTTTGGCACGGTCACTCCGCGTTAAAAAGTCCGCGTCCATGGTCTCTTTTGCGGAATAGTACATTGCAGCACGTCGCTGCACTTCAAGGTCGACCGGAAGTACGCCAGCAAGTACCGGTAAGGCCTCAGTACTAACCGTCCTGTATGCTTTGCATAAGAATATCAAAGCCAAACGCTGACTCTGAAGTAACTTACGTCGTACCGCCCCTATTGTGGCCCTATCAGCCCAAACAGGCGCCCCATAGCAGATACAACCCAAGTAAGTAGCCCCATAAATAGTCTTTAAAGTCAAAAAAGACAGACCCCACTAGATTTAGATATTCTCGTTATATGACAAACAACTACCGGAAATACATTGTGAAAGACGGAGGTACGGTTGACATCTGTCGGGCATGTCACCGACCGGGGGAATCCATCCGTCACATTATCTCCGGTTGTTCTAGTCTAGCTAACGGAGACTATTTGCATAGACACAACCTTGTAGCCAGGATTATCCATCAGCAACTTGCTCTTAAATACAATCTTGTGGAATCGGAAGTGCCTTACTATAAGTATGTGCCCGACCCAGTTCTCGAAAATGGCAATGTCACGTTGTATTGGGATCGGTCTATCATCACTGACAGGACTATTGTTGCCAATAAGCCTGACATAGTGGTGATAGACCGACTAGAGCGTCGCGCAATGATTGTCGATGTAGCGGTCCCCCATGACGAGAATGTCGTGAAGGCTGAGAGAGATAAGAAAAGCAAGTATCTTGATCTGGTTCGCGACGTTGTCGACATGTGGGACGTGAATACAGCAATCATTGTGCCGATAGTCGTTACGGCCAATGGCATAATAGCCAAGAGCCTCGACGAATATCTGAGGAGGCTCTCGTTGGGCAGCTGGATCAAGGGCTTGATCCAGAAAGCGGTACTCCTGGACACGGCGCTTATCGTTAGGAGGTTCCTCTCTCAGGAGCCCTGACGACCGGTAGTTTGGACCCTATTCCCGATACCGGTGGGCTACTATTTTTGTATTTTTAAATGTTTTTTAATATTTTTTTATAGAATAATATTACAAAATGTAAAAATATGTATATTAAATTAATAAATGGAATAATAATAATATGTTTTGAGTTTTCTTTTTTTTAATATTTAAAAATGCACTAAATAAGAAAGAAGATAAATAAAGAAATAATAATAATCTTTATTCATATAAAAACAGATTGCAGTAGGTACATGTAACAGTTTTACAAAGTAGGTAGTTGTAAATTTCTGACAATCAAGTGGGTGACGTGCTGTCCTCCTTGCTAGGCTATGGAATAGCCTGTATTAAGAAGTAACAGTGCCGATACCCTCTTATTGTATTGCTACAATTTAATTTCTACAAGTTATTTTTTATCAATTCCTTAAATCTATAATTATTTGAGCGCGAGCGCATTGTGGGTGTGTGCGAGTGTGTGTGTGCATGTGTATTTGTGCGTGTGTGCTGTGTGTGCGTGTATGGGTTTGTGTGTGTATGTATGTGTGTGAGCGTGCGGCTGTGTAAGTCAGTGTAAGCGTGCGTAAGTAAGGAGATTGGATTTGTGTGGGTCTATGTTTTGAGTGAGTGGTACAATTTACAAACTTATCATAATTAAATTAAATTAAATATTTTTCTGTTTCGTCGTAGGTTTTATTTTGAAGGAATGTGCGGATGGTCTTTTTTAAAATTATGATAAGACATTTATATATTGGACAATTTTTGTTTATTGTATTATAAAGAGACGGACCTAAATAATAAAAGAATCTTCTAGTAAACGACAAGCGAGTTTTTGGAGAAGTACATATTTTATCTTTTCGGCGTTTGGTAATTTCAATATAGGGGGTTATGCGGTGTTGCAATAAAATTAATTGTAAAATAAAGTGTTGCCGCACGTTGAGAACGTTGCAGTTTTTGTATAACTGATCAGTTGGATAAATTAGTGGACGGAAGGTAGCCATTTTCAGTATGGCGCGATATATACATTAAGTATAATTATAGGATTAGCAATATTTCTAAAGGTTTTGAAGATATATATAAGTTTGCGAACTCTGCCAGTAAGGACATTAACATGAGATTTAAATTTAAGATTCTTATCTATAATAACACGTAGGTATTTGATTTCATCCGTAGAGGATATAGTTGCACAGTGGCATAAAACTTGAGTCAGCAAATTACATGTTTGAGCTTTAAGTGCTACTGGTGTGTTTGGTTGGGTAGCAGAACTGATCGAGTAGGTAATGAACTTGGTTTTAGAGGTATTAAGTGTAAGCATATGGAAATAAAGCCAGTTTAGCGCTACATTAAAGCCATGTTGTGCCTTGTCTTCGAGATCAGACCATGTGTTACCGACAAAAGTGATAGCAGTGTCATCTGCAAAGTATGTTATCTTGGCATTTGGGAATTTTATATTGCATAAGTCATTTATGAAAACTAGTAATATAGTGGGTCCCAATATGCTTCCTTGCGGAACGCCATAGTAGATGGGGAGCTCATCGCTGCTGAGACGGTCAATCTTGACTATCTGGAAGCGATTTGTGAGGTAGTTTTGAAATAGATCAAGTTGCAATGCCCTGACGCCCATCTTTTCAAGTTTGAGTAAGAGAGAACGGACGGGAACGATGTAAAAGGCCTTCGCAAGGTCTATGAATACCATAAGGACCTTTTTATTAGTGTTCAGGTTGTGTACGATATTGTTAGTTAATTCCTGAACTGCGTCACAGGTAGACTTGTTTTTACGAAATCCAAAATCTTTTTTTTCTCTTAGCAAAGAGAAAAAAAGTTACTTCAAAAAAATAAAAGCCCGACTGCTTAAGAAATAAACTGAAAAGACGTAAAAGCAGTCGGATTATTTAATTTTTGAACTCAATTTTTATATTTATAAGTTTTTAGTTAACATTTATTTTGCCGAATTAGGTACATTTGAACATATAAGTGTTTTATACTTTTGAAATCACCTCATACAGTTCTTTATTTTGATACTTCACACGATGGAGTAGGAAGAAAAAAAATTCCCCCTCACAATATGGTGCCTAAAAGCCGCCACTTTTCTATTTTCCAATTTTAATATAGCCAGTGACACTCGCAAGGTTTAGACGAATTGTTTGACGGCCAACGTGTTTGGTCTCTAGAACGCCACATAGGAACAAACATGTATACATACATACATAGACTGATAAACACATTACCCTATTTCGGCAGTCGGGTAAAAAAATCACTAAGATGATGAGGAAACAACATTGTATAGAGATTACAGGTAAGCGCTTACCTACCCTAGTTTGTCTAACAATGTAGTCTAGTATGTACCCAACATTAAAACTTGTGGAATTCTATTTGTTAGCAGAGCCTCGGCGTTTGGCTTGGTGCCACGGCAGAACTAGATTGCACCTGTTATTTACTTTATCTCAACAATTAATTACTTCACTAACATTCGTGACTTCTCAATTTAGTGTCCCAAAATTAGGTTCTTTGCTGTTTTTCTATCTTGTTGTTCTTCGCCATAGATAATTCTAAGGGCTGATAGCAAGTCGTCGCTTTGACGGCGGGCACCCGGCTTTTCTTATCAAACTAACCGAAAATATAAATAAAAATTATAAGATGTTAGGTATTGAGAGAACGAAGTTCTTTTTATAATCTTTAAACGTGACTCCTCGTTCACCTTTCTTTATTCGTTAAATCTTTAACTAATAAATATCATGAGAAAAAATTCATACGTTGGTACAGGTACTCGTACAGACTTTTCCCTAAAAACATCTCCTGGCTTCTAAACTATCCTCAATTTCCATACGCCAGGCACTTGCAGCCCAATCCTGAAATGTATCGGCCGGCTAGGCATAAAGTGTCTTGCATACATGTCGTTTTCGGCCGTTACGGTCGTCACTCGACTCCATACCAGCACACAGGCCCGATGCTCGTCGTATTTTGAACATTTACGACTTGCACGGCTCGTGTTCGAAGTTCGAACGATCGGTATGACTCAGTACTGTTGCTAGTTATACTAAAATCGAGGCTTGTAGGAGCATTACGTCACTCTCGAATATTTATTGCTTGTCCGAAACTACAGCGCTTATTGTGAAAGATTCTTTTGTAAGGTGGTTTGTATGGTCGCAGATAAATTTGAAAGAGAGTTACCGAGGCCAGCAACTGAAGAAACAGGGGTTGGTTCTAGTCGGAAGTCTGGCACGCTTCACCCAGAGCGGGAGAAGTCATTAGACGAATTACAAACAAAACACTACAAAGCGAAAAATAACTTTCTTTTCCGAAGTCGGTGTCTTTGGTTCTTATTGTTATCCATTTTTCGACACCGACTTCGGAAAAGAAAGTTATTTTGCGCTTTGTAGTGTTTTGTTTTGGAAATCGGTTTGATTTTTTTGTTAAAAAGATTTTTATTTATCTGTTTTTAGTTTTGGTAGGTACCTCCAAATACAATGAAAATCATTTATAGCCAAAGTATATCTCATGACGATTCCAATGAGCCCAAACACGACTAGGATCCATTGTTTTATTTCAATGTTCCAGTGCCTACCTTCCGGCTTCATCATAAGATCAGTTCGATGTTACCTTTTTCATCAGTACCATTTATTTATAAGTATTTGCTTCATCATAGTCGGTTAGCTATTCGATATATCTTATACCCGTGACATACTTAGCATTAAGGAGTTCCGGTGGCCATCTGTGGTCTTCTTCATCAGTGTCATTTCGCCAAATGACACTTTCTGTCACTTTCTTTATTTCACTTCTTTCTGGTTGCATTGTTGATAAAAATAACAAAATCGCTGTGTTAAGGATCGCCTTAACTCCGTCAATAAAACACGAAGAAAATTGTTACGGAGGCAAATGGCGGCGAGGTAACTACTTGGGAGCTGACCTTCTTTATGTACATAGACTTCTTTACTCAATAACAGCTGTAAACTGACTGACACACAGTGCAAACGGTGCCACCTCTTTTATACTAAATCGAAAATGCTGGCCAGTGGACCATTTCCTCACCCCCGATTATGTTTATTAACTATAAAATCTTATACAAATGCCTTGAGCTGGCGAGTCTCTAAAAATATTGTAGCTTATTAAATTATATTTACAATAACATATCGATCATCCCTCTACGACGCTCCATCACGGAATGGCGCGCGGTCAAAGGTGACGGGCATATTTATATGACACCGCTCCCCGCCTCACTACTATAAAAACAAATGGTACCATCGGAAAACCTTCTAGCCTGGCCGGAGCCTATATAGCTTAGTCTCCACAGGTTAGTCCGGTTAAGCAGTGGACGGCTACTTTGGCCGAACTGCGAGACGCCACTTATTAAAAAAAAAAAAAAAAAACGGAAAACCTTATTCTTATTTTATGCGTCGTAGAGGTAAGATCTCACAATATAAATATTATAATTAGAAAATATAGACTCGAATACATCTTAATACAGTTAAGGAATGGCTCTAAGTATGTGAACAAAGGCAATATAAATAAAAGAAGTTAGTCTCCATACATTTACTCAAAAATCCTACTTAATTCTGATTGGCTCGGTGTCAGGTCGCCTTATCCACTACTTGCGCCCAGTGATTTTAAGGTGTCGTGCACATACTCCCGCCGTCGCCACGCTGCGACTCCGTTGGTAGCACGACGATCTTCCGGGTCGGACGACGCAAGACATGGCCGCTGCTGGTCGTGATGTCCACCACTCGTATTTTTCCGTCAGCGCCTGGATACAGCTGGCTTACTCTTCCTCGTGGCCAGATATTGCGGGGGAGGTTGCCGTCACAGATGATGACGAGGTCACCGACCTTTGGCTGGGTTCCGGTGTTTGTAGGCTCCCGCCGGTATTGGAGTAAGGGCAAGTACTCTTTCAACCATCTCCTCCAGAAGATGTCCGTCAGAATCTGTGCTCTCTTCCATTGCTGTCGGGCTGTCAGATCTTTCTCTTCAAAATGATCTGGTACTGGTACATGAGGATTCGGCCCGATGAGGATATGGTTGGGCGTCAGAGCCTCGGGTTCTGCTGGGTCCACTGGGACATGGGTGAGTGGACGCGAATTTACTGTGTTTTCTACTTCTATTAGCAGCGTCACCAGTGCTTCATCGCTTGGATATTTTTCGTTCAGGGTGATCTTCAGCGCTTCTTTAACGGACCTGACCATTCTTTCCCAGGTTCCTCTCATGAATGGTGCTGATGGAGGAATGTACTTCCATTTAATGTGGCAACATGTAGCTTCGTGTTCCAAGGCTTCTTGTGCTGTTTTGCCGAGCTCCTTGTCTGCTGCTTTGAAGCACGTAGCGTTGTCGCTCCACAATTCCTTCGGACAGCCTCTTCTGGCCATAAACCTTCTTAGGGCTGATATAGCAGAATCAGCACTCAACGAGTGTGCGACTTCGATGTGAATCGCTCTTGAAGTCATGCAGGTAAAGAGAGCTCCATATCGCTTCTCGTGATGGCGCGCTACTGTCACTTCTATTGGGCCGAAGTAGTCAAGTCCCGTGAAGCTAAAGGGACGTGCGTGATGTGCGAGGCGCGCTGGCGGCAAGTCTCCTGTAAGTGGACTTGCAGGTTTCGCTTTTCTGATTCGACATGGTAGACAGCTCTTCACAATACATCTTACTGCTGGACGTATCTTGGAGATCCACAGCCGTTGTCTTAGCTCGTTTACGAACATTTCCACCCCGCCATGATGAAGTCTCTCGTGGACGTGAGCCATGTACAAGTTGGTGTACTCTTCTTTTCCGTCCAATATGGAAGGATTGGACGTGTCTTCCCCTATTTCTTGCGCTGCGGCCACTCTTCCTTTTAAGCGTACTGTGCCTTCAGTGTCGAGGTATACGCTGAGATGACTGAGACGATCGTTGATGCTGGGTGTGCCTCCCTTCTTGATTCGTTGTATTTCGGCTTTGAAGCTCTTCTTCTGGCTGGCTTGAATCCACAGTTGTTCTGCTTTAACTATAAGTGAAGTGGGCAGTCCTAGGTAGCGACGAGCGTCGTGAGGCATATCTTTTCTGATTGGCACGGCTGCTGTCTTCTTCTTAGTCTGCCAATCGGAATCTTTTTCTATATTCTTCTTTGTCCGTTTCCTGGTGGCTGCAACTGTGTTCCGGCTTGGCTTGCACAAATCGATAAAGTGCAAGACACTTGCAGTAGCTCTGATGAGCCTTAGCCATTTTGAGAATCTCTCAATCTTCGGGAGGTGACTCTGGTTGATGCTGTCTTCTTGTTGACAAATGTTGCATTTTTCTCTTTCTTCTCCGGTGTCGTATCTGGTGACGCTTTCTTCTTTTGGCCACTCTGACTCTGGCAGCTTCAGGAATGAGGGCCCTTGGAACCATCTGTGTGTTGAGTTGAAGTTCTCTGGTGTTCCTCGGGTAGCATCGTCGGCTACGTTTTCTTTTGATGGAAGCCACCTCCACTCGTTCTTCTTTGTAGTATCTTCAATCTCTGCCAGACGATGTGCCACAAAAGACTTATATACTCGTGGCTCTGATCGTATCCAGATTAGAGCTGTGTGTGAATCACTCCAATATGTCTTGCTTTCGACTTCGTAGTCATGCTCTTCGACTAAAGTCTGTGCGAGGCGTGCACCCAGTAGAGCTGATTGAAGTTCGAGTCTAGGCATGGAGACAGGCTTCAGTGGCGTGACGCGACTCTTGGCAGCCGCCAGTGCTATGCGTACGCTGCCATCCATGCGCTCCGTTCTCCAGTAAACGGCAGCTGCGTAGGCCTCTTCGCTAGCGTCGACGAAAATGTGTAGCTGACGTGGTGTGCTCGGTTCGTAGTCATAGCACCTCGGTATTTTGAGTTGCTTGATGGTGCCGAGCGACGTCATCCACGTCTTCCATCTTTCTTCTAAGTCTGTTGGCAGCGCATCATCCCAGTCTGTCTTGTAGCGCCAAGTATCTTGAAAAATCCTCTTGGCTGGAGTTGTGGCCGGTGAAATTAGTCCCAGTGGGTCGAATAATGCCATGATGATACTGAGAGCTTCTCTTTTTGTTGGTAAGCGTTTGTTTTCTTCTACTTCCGGAGGTATTTTCATAGTGCCCGTGTTAAATCCGATGCAGTCTTCTTTGACATACCAGAGTAGCCCGAGTATTTTCTCTGAGTCTTTGCCCCCCAGGTTAACGGTTGTTAAGTTATTTTCTTCTTCGAATGGACCAAAGTCTTCTATTGTTCTCTTATCGTTTGATGTCCACCCATTTAAAACGAAGCCTGCCTTTTTGTGAACGAAGTCTACTGCCTTTGTTATCTCTTGTGCTTTTTCTATTGTTGAAAAGCTTTGTAGATAATCGTCCATGTAGTGGTTTTTTTGAATTGCTGTGGCAGCTTCGGGATATACTTCTGCGAATTCTCTCGCATTCTTATTCTTGATAAAGAGTGCTGTGCACGGTGAAGATGTCGCTCCGAAAATGACTGACGTCATTCTGTACTCTTCAGGTTTGTCCTCCCGCCGATTGCCTCTCCATAAAAAACGCAGCGCGTCTCTATCTTCTTTTCTGATCTTGACTTGCATGAACATCTCCTTGATATCCCCGCTGACAGCATATGCGTATTGTCGGAACCTCATGACGACCCCAGGCAGCGACTGTAGCAAGTCTGGACCCGAGTATAGCATGTCGTTCAGGCATACGCCGGCGGCCTTGGCTGATGCATCATGGACCAATCGTGGCGGCTTATGAGGCTTCGCTGGATTGATAACTGGAAAGTGTGGCAGGTACCAGGTTCTTCCCTCTGGAGCTGGTGTAGCAGCTGTTTCTGCGTACCCCGACTGGAACAAGTTCTCCATTCTTCCTTCATACTTTGATTTGAGGTCTTCGTCTCTATCCAGTCTCTTTTCTAGGGAATGCAGGCGTCGTTCAGCTTCTTTGTAGTTGTTTGGAGTCTGATAGATTTTCTCCTTCCATGGTAGACCGGTTTCAAATCTTCCTTCTGGCAGACGCTTGCTGGTCTCTTCTAGGATTTGAAGGGCTCGTTGCTCGGGATCTTCTCTTGGTCTTCGCGGCTCGATGCATAGTGACTCAAGTTTGAAATGATTCTTGACCAGCTCTTCAATAGTTAGTTCTTCATCTTTTTGCTGGAGTTTCCTGCAAAAGTTTATCTTGGCTGTGAGTGATAGTTCACTCAGAAGCCATGAAGAACCCAGCCGAGTTGAGTGTAGGAAGCGACTGGTTGGTTGCGACGACCGGTGCGGAGCTTTCTTGAGACGATGAGATGCCAGTTGTCTTGTCCGATTAAGATCTTCGGTGAAGCGTACTGATATATAATCTGATCCTTGATGTTGATCAGATGTTCGCAATCTTCTAAGTGCCGATCGTATATTGCTTCAGGTGTGAAGCTCAGTCGATCGACAGTCCACGCGGCTTCTATGTTGTATTCTTCCTCCGCATATTTTCCCTTTATACTGAGGTTGACGAGCTTGCTGTTTTCATGTTTCATCGCGTTGCTGATTCCTTAAATCCACATTGTGTTTTCAGGTCCGTCTGCTCCGATGACGTCAGCTATTGAAGCATCCAACAGGGTGACTGTACTTCCTTCATCTAGTAGTGCATATGTTTCAATGCTGGTGAGCGGCCCCCTTAATATGACGGGCGCTATCTTCAGGTATGCACGTCGACGGTCACCTGGTTTCGTTGCTGATGTGACTTCTATTGCAGGTGTTGTCCTCTCTTTCTTCTCTGAGTCATCCATGCTGATCTGTTCCTTGTCGTGATGCAGAAGCTTATGATGTCTCATTGTACACCCACGTCGTCCACACGGTGGTGCCTTGCATTGAAGTCGTCGGTGTTTGCTTCGAAGGCAGCGATAGCATATGTTATTCTTCTTAGCTACTTCCCATCTTGTATTTGTGTCGAGGGCGGAAAATTGCTTGCAGTCTGTTAGCTTATGGTCTTGCTTGCACTGAGGACATTGATCTTCTGACATTGTTCACTTTCCAGTGGTGAATGTGCGTTCCACTTTCCTGTTTCTTCTTTCTTTTCCCCAATGTTCGTCGATAGCCAATTAAGGTAAGGCATAGGCGCCACATTTGTCGGCTTCTTCATTCAGGAATGTAGATATCTTCTTTAATTCTGGGCATTCTTCTTTCATAATGAATGCGTAGTCGTACCACTTGTTCTTCAAAATAGGAGTGAGTTTCTCAGTGATTATTATTGCCATCTCAGGATTGTGTAAGTATTGTGTTCTCTTCAATGCTTCCACTGTGCCCACTATGTTTGCTATTCTCCCAGCGAAGATGCACAAGTCACGTGGATTGTCAGTGACTCAACTCAATGACTTCAGCTTCTCCATTTCGACGTGAATTAGTGCTTCAGGTCTTCCAAATCTTCTTTCTAGTGCTTCTATAACGACTCCTGGATCTGGTTGGCTTAGTAGTAGACAACCAACAGCTTCCTTTGCAGTACCACGCAGGCATCGACGTATGCGTGCTGTGTTTTGAGTTGACGTGAAGTACTTGTATGTTTCTTCATATGCTGCCTTGAAACTTAGCCAGCCTGCGCTGCTTCCATTGAATAGTGGCAGCTCTTGAATATACCTCGGTGGTTCCCTCGCGCTCCTCACCGCTTGGGATAACGCGGCTGCTATGGTTGGTACATCTATCATTGAATGGTTCAATTTCGATGTGACTTCTTGCATCTTCTTAATTTCAACGGGTACTTCTTTCTTTTTCTTGGCCTCTACCTGATGTGTTTCTATGTTTGCTGGCTGCGGGCAGTCCGTCTCGGTGTCTTTCAACCAAGTACTGATGCGAACTGAAGCCAGGTCATCTTCTAATTCTTCTTCTTCTTCATCTGAGGCGTCGGCAACTGCTTGAAGTCGCTGAACCCGTATTTCCTGTAGCTCTATTTGAGCTTGCATCTGCGCTTGCTTGAGTTTGAGCTCGGCTAGTCGCTCTTTCGCCTCCAACTCCGCGAGGAGTTTCTTGCGGGAGGCTACGGAGCGACGTGACTGCGCGTCTGCAGGTTTCAAAGTGCGCTGCGAGGTCTGCTCCTTCTGGGACGCAGCATTGGTATCTTCAGATTCAGTCGAAGTGTTCGCTTTGGTGGTCGTTGAATCACTAGTTCCGCTGCTAGTACCCGACGTCTCGGTAGCGGTGTTCGCCGTGCCACTTTTAAGCGATTTTGAAGTCACGGCCTCTTCAGCGGCCTTATGTGCATTAAGCTCTTCCTGTCGACGTTTCGCTTGTTCTCCGTCTTTACTTCGCGTTAGCACCATTTTCTAGTCACTTTTTCATCTGGCTTCGAAGTACCAATAATGTTAAGGATCGCCTTAACTCTGTCAATAAAACACGAAGAAAATTGTTACGGAGGCAAATGGCGGCGAGGAAACTACTTGGGAGCTGACCTTCTTTATGTACATAGCCTTCTTTACTCAATAACAGCTGTAAACTGACTGACACACAGTGCAAACGGTGCCACCTCTTTTATACTAAATCGAAAATGCTGGCCAGTGGACCATTTCCTCACCCCCGATTATGTTTATTAACTATAAAATCTTATACAAATGCCTTGAGCTAGCGAGTCTCTAAAAATATTGTAGCTTATTAAATTATATTTACAATGACATATCGATCATCCTTCTACGACGCTCCATCACGGAATGGCGCGCGGTCAAAGGTGACGGGCATATTTATATGACACCGCTCCCCGCCTCACTACATATACATATCCGTCCCGTCCTCACCGCAGAGGCTCGTCGCGTAATCCTTTTCGATTCATATAAGCTAGCCCGCGTGCTGAGCCATAGTTAAATGCCAGTCAGATATTATTGGAGTTTCTTGTCCGTTCTTCTCCACGTAGGCTTTTCCGAACGGATGGTAGAATCACTTTATTAGATCCGGCCTTTGCCATCCCCCCAGCGACGCCCTGAGCCGAGGTCCGACCCCAACTGGGGTAGCCCTTAGTGCTGTCGCTTTAGGTTTAGAACTTTGAAGCCTGGCCGGAGGCTATATAGCTTAGTCTCCACAGGTTAGTCCGGTTAAGCAGTGGACGGCTACTTTGGCCGAACTGCGAGACGCCACGTATAAAAAAAAAAAAAAACCGCCTCACTACTATAAAAACAAATGGTACCATCGGAAAACCTTATTCATATTTTATGCGTCGTAGAGGTAAGATCTCACAATATAAACATTATAATTAGAAAATATAGACTCGAATACATCTTAATACAGTTAAGGAATGGCTCTAAGTATGTAAACAAAGGCAATATAAATAAAAGAAGTTAGTCTCCATACATTTACTCAAAAATCCTACTTAATTCTGATTGGCTCGGTGTCAGGTCGCCTTATCCACTACTTGCGCCCAGTGACTTTAAGGTGTCGTGCACACGCTGTATGTATGCCAATAATATTTGAGGAGTTCCCTCGATTTCTCTGGGATGCCATCATCAGATCCTGGTTTCCTTATCATGGTACCACCCTTGGGATATCTCCTTTCCAACAAAAACGAGTCATCAAAATCGGTTCATAAACGACGGGGTTATCTACGAAAACACATAAAAAAAAGTCGGTTAAAATAAAAAATAAACTTGTTGCTTTGTGTGATGGCTTGTAGCTATGAACTATGACGATTTTAAGAGATCAATGATCAACTTGTTTCAAAATTCTCATTCAAATTACCTACCATCTTTATTGAGGCTATGTCCATCAAAGGACGTCTTTTACGTGATTACAATGAATCAATGATTAACTTTGAGAGCGACGTGGTGGCAAGTTTGAGGTTGATCAAAAGTTGTTACAAAGTAATATTTATTTAATTTTAGTCTGTTCTTTCGGGAGGCAGAACGTGAAATCTTTGCCACAGGGCAAAGTCCTCCCTTTCTTCCGCCCGGTTTTGGACAATTGTGGACCAGTCCTGTCAATAGGCGTCAAGCTAATCCGGCTTTACTCGGATCTGCCACAATTTCTTCTTGCAGGACCCACATTATTATTGATTTTTCATCCCATAAACCGTAAGACATTCGGCGGACGTGTTCAGGTCAGTCCCATTTCAGCTAAGCTAAAATGACAGTGTAGCCAGTTTTAAAACCTGGCAGGCATGAAGATTTAGCAATGTGCGTAAAAGAGATGTCCCATTATGTGCATGTCTTCTTCAGATCTCAGGTTTTTGTCATGAGTTGGTTCTATTGTTATTGAAGCTTATATGGTCACAGTTATATACAGTATTTTCTAAGATAAACGACCAATTTAACGCTCTAACAGGCCGTTCAACCATAATCGCAGTAAACATCATTGTCATTTATTATGGCGGACTACATAAGACCATTGCATGCGGCAGCGGTCTCTGGGGAGGCTTAAGTTGTGTCTGATATAAGCCATTGCCGGCTGCCATGGATTAGGAGTGTAATTTGTGACACCATACTATGTGGAGCTTAGAGGGATGGGGCATAAATGGTGTTTTGAAACTTTGGGCTTGATGGACTGACGATTCAAAATAATAAATGAGAATATGATGTTTAATGCGCGCTTCAATGATTCCTAGGTCTGTGTCGGTAGATTTTACTTTGCCGCAACATGTTTAAGGTGAGGGGCCAGACTAAGAGAGATACAATCCGCAGGGCAGCTTTGTGGCGAGCTGGTGGGCAGTGGCGACCCCACGGACCTGCTCTCCAGGGAGAAGTCCTCATCTCTGGCTTGCCTTTATTGGCCGATTGGAGTGAACACTGACTGAGAACGGAGCTCCTACCTCTCTCTTGCCTTAATTGGCTAGCTTGAGTGGAAATTCGCTAGAGCAAACGTGCTCGGAGGAAGGAAGTTAATCCAGTAAGATGCTGGTAGGGAAATTGACCGTAATTCCGGGATTATCCTGATAGCCGTGGTAGTAGCCTCTCCACTTCTCAAGCACCTCCGGATATGTTGCCCCTTTGGCGCTTCGTCACTAAGGTGCAAGTGACCCTTTATGGCCCCATTACTTGAGTGCGCCAGTCACCGCCTGCCATTTTATAGCCTCGTGGTTCAACAGCGGTCAGGCAGGGGCCAGTTGTCCTCCTGTAGTTTTAGGGAATCGCTCCACTAAACCTATCAAACTCATAGCTCAATGCATTTTTTTTCCATATTTTGCAATAGTCCTGCACCAATCGGGGAGTGTCCTTGGGTGCACTTGAGCACTGCATACAGGGATAATCGTCGGTTGGTATCACATTGCCTTATACATTCCTAACAAGGCTTCTGCGAGTTGGCTTCGGCCCCTCGCACGCCTTTCAAAGGAATTGGACCCCAGGGTCCCGAGATTGTCAAAATAAAAATTAATAAAAACAAACTACAATGATAATATCTATAATTACACGGCAGTCCTATGCTCAACTCACAATACTTCAGACATACATACAAAATCTTCTTCCATTCGTCCGCGAACAGCATATCTTAGAACCAAAAAATCGATAACATGTGACGTCCACCAACCCGCACTGGGCCCGCGTGGTGGATTACGGACCATTCCCTTTCACAGAGGAGAGGTCTGCACGCACAACGGACCAAAGAGGAGACTAAGTGCGGAGAAGGGAGTTCATCTATCCATGATGCTTAATTTGAGTCCGTTTCCTTATATGTCGTAAGATAAGTAATCATTTCAGCAGAAACATCCACTGCTGGATATATGCGTCCCCCAAGCACCGCCATATCGTCCGGTAAAGATAAATATTGTTTTTAACCGACTTCAATTCGTAGGTATATATATTTTTTTTTATGTATGTTCCCCGATTACTCAAAGACGCCTGTACCGATTTCAAAAAATCTTCTTTTTATTTTGAAGGGTATACTTCCTAGTTGGTCCCATAGTCATCAGGTCAGGATCTAATGATGGGGTCCTAGAGCAATCGAGGGAACTCCTCAAATATTATAGAAAATACATATAGTGATTTTGGTATTTTCATCAACAATGCAATCACTTGCACTCAAAAAGTATAATTTGGTAAAGTGGAACTGATGAAGAAGACCACAGATGGCCACTGGAACTCCTAAATGCTAAGTATGTCTTACCGACTATGATGAAGCAAATACTTATAAATTAATGGTACTGATGAAAATGGTACCATTGAACTGTTCTGATGATGAAGCCGGAATGTAGGCACTGGAACTCTGAAATAAAACAATTCCAATAAGCCCAAGCACGACTAGGATAGTCGTGCTTGGGCTTATTGGAATTGTCATGAGATATACTTTGGCCACAAATGATTATCATGTTAATTGGAGATACCTACCAAAACTAAAAAGAGAAAAATAAAAAACTTTTGAACAAAAAATCAAACCGACTTCCAGAACAAAAAACTGCAAAGCAAGTTCTGGAAGTCGGTTTGATTTTTTGTTAAAAAGTTTTTTTTCAAGTATTCATTCGCATATGATTATTATTCAGTATCGTCTAGGTTTAGCCGTTTTGCATAGCTTCGTTTCATTAGACATCCCGAAGTCCTTTACATGTGCTGGGTTTTCAGCTACGTGGTTTTAGTCCAAAGAAGGCTGACAAACCGCCCTCTGGAAGCATATGCAGTAGAATATTCACACATAAAAGGTTATATGTGCCTATACGCTACAGATGTCATCTTAGGAACAATTTCTCAGAATAATTCGTAAGGGATTTCAAGTTCAGAATTAAATGTCTATTAATAAGTGCGTAATATACCTAATGTAAATATTATTCAATTTAATTATCAAATGATGAAATATAATAAAATATAGTTTAAGATAAAGTAATGTAGTCAATTATTTTTGGTACCATTTTATTGGTTATGGTCGACGATCTGTAAAAACAAAATAATTGAATGTTGACAAAATCTACTATTATTTTCCTTTTCTTCGTCATGTAATTGACGTAATGGAAATTCGAGCATGAGTGTTTTTTTGGGTTTTCATGTAGCTGGACAGGTATCTAGTAAAACAAAAACTATAAATTGGTTGTTCAAGTAATTGTGTACATATCACTTGAGAGCTCAATTGTGTTTCAACGATTTTATTAGGTACATATATAATATTAAATTTACATTACGTAAATTTTAACACTAAACGCGCAATTGCAAATTGGTTAGACCTAGCTCGTAGTGGACTTATAAAAGCTTATGATGATAATGAACAAAACTTCAGAATCAGGACTTCATCTAGAGGAGTTCGTGGCTAAGTAATGAGTGCACGGGTTGATTTTCAAGGTAATGCTACAGTTACCGAGGTCGGTCTGTAGATGGACAACCATCCAATACTTACCGTGACCTCTACCGACCCGCTCTGGGTGAAGCGGGAGGGCATGTCAGACTTTTACTGACTAAAACCCACCCGTGTTCCTTCAGTTGCTTGAGCCAGGACCGCGGTAACTCTTTTTCAAATTTATCCGCGACCCAGACAGGCATCGGCCCTAGTGGGCCCCGTCAATTTTGCTGACATCTCTTTGAGGCGCGCGTGGAACACTACGCGCCGTCGACTCAGGCTTGGTCCTTATCGGATGGCGAGCTACCCATTACTCGCCGTCCGCAAGCCCGCGCCTACGGTGGCTGGGAATCAGCTTGCGACTCCCGACACCCAGGGCGTCTCCTGCGGCGGCTTGGGGCGTGACGGCGCCTCCGTTGCGTCTCCCTCACGCGTTCTGCCTCCTCCTTTGCGAGCATTACTGCTTCGCAGAAGGAGGTGACAGCTTCCCATGCCCTCTCGCTCCGTACCATGGTCTGGACCAGGGCCGGACGCGAGAGGTCGCCACCGCCGATCGCCTCCACGAGGACACGGCGTTGCTCCGCCCAAGCGGGGCAGACCTCCACCGTGTGTACTACCGTGTCCTCCGGGCGATCCTCACAATGGTGACACCCGGGCGTTTCCTCCCGCCTTATCCTGAACAGAAACCTCCCGAAACAGCCGTGCCCGTTGAGGACCTGCGTCAGGCGGAAGGTGAGGGCACCGTGACGCCTCTCAAGCCACTCCTCAAAGAGGGGCCTTACTGCCGCAATTGTGGCGTGCCCAGCGCTGGGTTGCGACAATCGCCCACTCCATGTCGCGATGAGATCCTGCCGGAGCTCTGACCGCCGAGCCGCGATTTGTCGCGGCAACGGAGTTTCGCCCCGGCATTTCGCCTCCTCGCGCCACTCCCATATTTACGCGAGGACTTTTGCCCCACCCGCACCAGCTGCCCGACGAGGCGGTCTGCAATGACTCCTTCAAAGAGCTTGCCCACCTCATTGAGCAGCACGATGGGCCGGTAAGCGGATGGATAGTCCGCTGGGCGCTTCTTAATGAGGACCAGTTTCCCCATCTTCCAACGAAGTGGGTACTGGCCCCTCTCCACCTCTACCGACCCTGGAAATGTATTTTAAGCTGTTGGTTACGGTTATATTTGCAGATTTTAGACGGCTGGTATGGTGTTCAGAAGCCAGAAAATTTGACAGCACTCTTGCCAAGGGTTATCGCGTGTTACCTACTGGGTTGTGAAGGTCAGATGAGCAGTCGTTCAATTCAGACAGGAATTATTTGCCCATATAATTGGTAAAGGCAAAGCAGATTAAAAATTGTCAGGACTTCGTCGGGAACAGTACACACGGAGTGCTTCAGGGATTTAAATAAAAAATACTGATTTATTTTAAGGTCTTTTATTTGGCAAAATGTTTACATGCAGCGCGCTTTGATCAGAGAGAACCACACAATGTCTTTTCAAGTAAGGTGAAACTATACTATGTAAACATTTCAAATTAATCTCAACTTAGTATGACCATACCGCACTCAGGCTTTTTCCTATTTATTTGTAGACAAAAAGTCGGACACCTTGTTAATGATTTGTGCAAAGGTTAACGTACATTCCTTCATGATAGGTGAGCCGTAGTCCAGCATAATTTGCTTCCAATTACTATCTACGAGTTTCGCCATAGGGCCGGCTGTGAAAATAGTGATTTCGTATTAATACGGGAAGTTAGAAATATAGACGAATATGAATGAATGGGATGGTTAAAAAAGATAAAGAAAGAATTTGTTTAGTTGCGACTTGCACGGGAAATACAAAAAAAAACATAGAACTGATTAACACAAACAATATTAATGACCTGCGGCCTTACTTTGACATGACAAAATTAACATGGCTCCACTATATAAGAGATACAGTGCCATTTATCTTGTATAGGCTCCGTCTCTCTCAGATACCCATGATTGTTTTGATACTTGGCAAGGCTAAAAAAGCTATGGCTGAAAAGAACCGCAACGTGGGTTTTAAGGGCCTTCCACCGCTTTAGTGCCGTAAAACGGATACTTTCTAAAGCATACTGGTACTTAGTAACGGCTAGGTTAAAAGGTTTGAAAAAATATATATATTTATTATTGATTCATATGCATTATTTGTGAAACATGGATTTTTCCTGTGACTAATAGTTAGCTTTAAAAAATAATTAAAAACACGATAATTTTTCGCTGCTTTTGGGAACTCCTCCAAAATGACTTGGATGCTTAATATTATTTTGAAACAGAAAAAATTATGGCTAGAATTTCTTCATAACTGAAATAGCATATGTAAATCAAAGAATATTTTGCAAACAAAAATAATTAAATGGAGATTCAATATTGATATTCTGGATCCGAGCGGGCTCACGGCCAGTACTGCGTTAACATTGGGGAATATACATATACGCCTTAATATGAGAAATTTATAACAGCGGAGACCTTGGAGGAGACCATGGGATAAACTACTAAACTGGTAACGGTCTCCAATAACACTGGTGACACTAATGCCTGAATAGCTAACAGTCAGCTTTTAACACAGTCGGTAGTAAAAAAATTAATAGTGGATAATATCCAGGCAATCATTTCGTCTTGTGTTCCGAATACGGCCATTACTATTTTATCAAGTAATTACCCTAGACGAAAGTAGATAATGACAAGTGAACGGTGACCTAAGCCAGTGCTTAGTCCCCTAAATGGACAAGGGTGCGCGCGAATGTAGGTACCTCTCAGGTAATCGATTTATGATAGGGACATAAACCATTGTATCTATGAAGGTTTCTGCTATGAGGCAGGAGTCCAACCTAACTCTCCATTTTGCCCAGAAAGAGGGTATCCATTGAGGTTTTCCCAACACAAAAAATACGGCCAAGTGCGTGTCCGACTTCGCATATTTAGGGTTCCGTACCAAACCGCAAAAACAAGTGGATTTTAATTAGATTTTTTTTTTTGTTTCGATTTGGGCAACAAGATGGTTACGCTGTGAAAATTAAAAGACTGTAGCACCAACCGTTTGGCTGTAACCGTTTGTGACAGACGACGGACAGACAAACAGACGGACAGACAGACAGGGACACGTGAGTGACAGGAATAGGGCTCCGTTTGCGCCCTTCGGGTACGGAACCCTGAGAAAGGAGACTACAGATAAACGAATAGAATGCGTCTGCATTAGAAGGTGTTCCCTCGATATATGTCTCGATTCTACTCAATGTCATAGAGAGTTGTCAATTCTCGCGTCATGGGCATATCTGATAGCTATTATTGAATGATGTTGAATGAAGTCAAAGATTTTTATACATAAATATGTCCTTATAATAAGGGGTTAAGAGTTGCATCATATCGTTACAAAGATCAGGAAAAAACAAAACTAAATAATACCTATAATGGTAATGTGATGAGAAAGGATGAAATGCATGTTACTAAAAGAGTTATAAACATAAATGTAGATGGATAGAGAGGGAAGGGAAGGCCCAAGAAAAGATGGATTGACTGTGTGAGGAATGATATGAAAGAAGAGGGCTTCAGTGATAGCGTGACGGGGGACAGGACGGTATGGAAGCAGAAAACGTGTTGCGGCGACCCCAAGTAACATGGGATAAGGGCAGAAAGATGATGGTCATTATTTGCTTAACCTTTAGCCAACTACGTTGATGCGGCATCCAAGCTAACTGAAAGTACCTGAATACCAGTATTTTATATAGAGCGACTTTCTGACTTTTAAAACTTAATTGGGCTTTGAAAGTCAGAAAGCCGCTATACATAAAATAGTTGGGTAGCCCTGGGTAAACATATCTGTTATGATAAAAACAAAGTATTCAATAAAGTTAGTAAGTATTTATTTATTGTTAATTTTTTTATTTTGTATATAAACGTTTACTTTACAATAGTGCTAAATGACCACTGTGTAGGTTGTGTCCTTTTTAACTCAAAGGTTGACTGGTAGAGAATGCCTGTCCACCTATGTAGATAGATAGATAGATAAATCATTTATTTAGTGCACACAAAAGACACAGCACAATACACAAAATCTATCACCATTGTACATAAGATTTTACACAGACCGACTTTCTGACTTTTAAAACATAACTGGGCTTTGAAAGTCAAAACATCACTATACTTAAAATACCAGCATAGAGATGCCTCATCCCATACAAAGAAACCGTAACGTAACTAGCGTTTTTCATCTGATTAAGATGTTTATTTTTATAAGCACTTCGATCGCGTTTGGTTTCGTTCCACGGCTATAGATGGTGTTAGCAGCGATTTGCAAGTAAAAGGGTTTTCTCGGTTCGTGACTAATATTTTCTTTAAATACAGTGAAGATTTGTTTTATAGTATTTTTTTTTGAACGTTTTACAGTTTCATTGTACCAAAATGTGTTACAATACAAATTTAAAAATCGAGTGGCATTCCTCAGAAATTTAAAACCACGCCATCTATTGGAGTCAATTTTAAATGACCCGTTCAAATAATGTTTGAATTGTGAATTAAGAGCCCAATATTCCATAATTTTGTGCTCAGGAGAGTTGGTTAAACAAGAACATATAATAATGTTTTGTGATCAATTCCAGAAAATATTAATTTTACACACCATTCAATAACAAATCAATGCATATCGCGCCATCTAATGATATTTATTTGTACCAAATTTTCTTTGTTAGCGCTGGCATCCCGTGCCTTGGTTAAACAATATATATTATGATATAATCTATTTATCTTTAAGACATAAAGCCAATTGATAGTCAGAATATATTTAACGTTCCAAGAGGTAATATGTTAGCAATTAGACATTATACCACCAATTAAGCCTAGTAGCTTTTAGAGAGTACATTCATTATAACTATTAATATCGCTTGGCTTCCGTAATCAATTGTGTGAACTATTTAATACTGCTAATAAATCTAATATTACATCAGTTTAGTTTTAGGATTATTAAATAAGAAATACATTGAGAATAATATCTTATGAGCCCTGATTTCCTAGTACAGATGAGACTTCCGACCGGCTAACCGACGATATAACGGACGAATAAAATATTCCGCTAGAAAACTTTTAATAACAAGGTACCTATTGCTGTGACTGTGACGCTGTGAAATATATTTTTGAAATATGGTTCAGCGACGTGATGGTTACCTCCTTTTTTACCGTTTCGTGATAAATATTATAAAAAGTAACTTACCTGCCTGGTGATTTGGACCTACAAGCTACAAATCGTATCGTAAGTCGTAGCAGTTTCCACTGGGCCACCACTACTCTTCATTATTTGTTATTGGTATACAAAGAAATAAAATATGCTAATTATAATTAAATCAATTAATAACTAGTATCAATCTTTTTATGCAATGTTTTACAATTTTTTTAAACAAATGTTATTATTAATATTTTTATGCAATGCTTTTCAATCTTTTTATCAATGTTATTCATTTATTAACTATTATTTATTTTTTATCAAATGTTTATAGTAATTTTATATAACATCCAAAATGAATGAATATAATTAAATAAGTTATATGTTTGTTTTTAATATTTTATCAGTCATACCTACATCTAATTTAATGAATTTATCTAAAATCAAATTTGTATAAGTTGTGTTCACCTATAAGTGACATGTTTGCACGGAATGATGTTTTATGTATAATTATGAGTAAGTTTTTCTGTAAACATGTAGTTGGTGTTCCTATCAATAAATAAATAAATAAATATACGCACCTTTTTCCTCGTCTCCATTGAACATGTTATTGAATTTTATGTCAAACTTGCTTATAGGTTCAAATTTATAATCCATGCTGGCGAGTTTATTATGTTCTTTACCATCTTTCACAACAGTTTTTTGTTTCATGTCAATCTTTGCTAGAACACTACCTGAAATAACACGATGGACCTTGTTTCAGAAATAATAATTCAAAAATAAACTTTATTAGCTTTAGCCCGCGGTCTCATTCCCGTATTCTGTCCCACAGAAAATGTGCATTTGCTGGGGTGAGTAGCCTAGGGCACTTGGTGATAGTGTAGCTTTCTACCGGTGAAAGAATTTTACGTAATTGGATTAGTACTTAGTGATTACCTTCTACAAACATATAACCAAAATACAATTTTACCAATTTATAGTATCAGTTTTGATCATGAGTTTACCTAATTAAAAACAAATCGGTTTGTTATACATACCACCCGCTATAGAAAAATTACCATCTCCAAAAATGTGTGCGCCGACAATATCGCCAAGCATTTTATAATCTCCCTTTATAACAACAGGACAGATGGATGTGGTGCTAATCGTTTTTTTATCGAGATCCCGTCTGTCAATAATAAAACATTAATTAATTATTATTCAAATTAAGTGTTGGAAAACAACAGAAAAGTGCGATGCGTGAGTAATAAAAAATCCCCCAAAGGGAACATTTATTTTCCTGTACAACAAAAGCGAAAGATGTGGATTCGAGCAAGAAATTTTTGCGAAGGATGTGTGCGCGCACAACCGAAATCAGTCTGTTACACATCCTCGCACCGCGCAAATTTCTCGCACGCCTTGGTAGAAACGAGCACATCATCACAGCGCCTCCGCTACACATCGTTGTATCACCTAGCTACTAGCTACCTTACACATCCCGATTTGTGGCAAAGCACCAGAACTGTTACAGTGAGGTTAAATATACTGATAGTACATCATCGCTTACCATCAGGTGAGATAGTTTTCAAACGCGAGACTATCAATAATAATAAAAAGTATCTATTTAGTTGACGACTCCAGTCAGCATAGTTCATGGAGTCGGGAAGAATAAATCTTTTTGATTATTTAAAATGTGCGCTGTGCGGGTACAATTATGATTTATTTATAAAGTTAATTTAAAGAGTGATGTAAGGATTTCAATGCATCTGTCTTCATTAAATAGCGGTTTAATGCTTCTGAGTTAAATAAAACATGATCTACCTGACCATTTTGGCAAATGAGATTTTTCTTTTGAAGCCAAGTGATAGTTCCATATGAAATATGATCATTGAAAAATCTGTAGAACAACACTTCATAAATAACAATGTATTTAATTCAAGAACAGCGGAATGACAAAATACTTAATAATTACAACACTTTGTATAAAATCTGACACAATTAAATATGTCTGCTGCCCCCAAAGTTGGAAAATATAATAATAAATACATTTAGAGAGGCAGCAATTCTTCAATAACTTTTGCATAAAAAATATCATATACTCACGTAAACTTTTCCCACTTGCATTGGCTAAGGTTATATATTTTCACGTTTATGAAGTTTACTTTAAGATTTCCGCTGTTGGCCTCAGTATCTTTTATAGTCAGAGGTTCAATGGGTGGTGAGCCAAGCACAGCATCGCCGTTGGCAAGGTGTAACATACTGTCATCAAGCGCTTTTAATATACATTTTGAGTCTAATGGTGGGCATGGATTGAACCAAGAAGGCACTGAAAAAATAAAACATTTGTTAACATCGGCTGGCCCTTAAAAATGGCCGGCTTTTTTTGTGTGTCTCATCCTCATCCCTTTTTGTCCTAAAATTAACTCAACATATATCTTTCATTTTCCTAATTGTATAACGACTGACTTGGCTTTCAGTCTAAGGAAATCCATCTACAAAATATTACGCTATTAAAAACGGATCAATGTATGGAAATGACTCATCTGAACGTTTAGTCACGTGGTCAAACGAATAGAAGGCGGTATCGATTGTAGAAAGAGTAACTTATAACTTGGCTAGGCCCTCCCCTGCACTTATTTTAAATGAACCAACCGCCTAGCAGCAAGATTGAGGGGAAGGTAGGAGCCGCGTTATCCATCTGGGATAATGAAGGCGAAGTCCGGAACCTCAAGCTTTGCCTTGCCGCGTACTGCACAGTCTACCAGGCGGAACTCCTGGCCATTTGCAAAGCGACAGAAGTGATCCTCGCGCGGCAAGAGGCGAGCTATAGTTTGTATAGCGACTCAATGTCCTCATTGCAGACGCTTGCAAACCATGGCTCGCTCCATCCCCTGGCAGTGCGCGCGCGTGCCAATTTGGCTCAAGCCTTGCGCCAGAACAAAGCTGTGACTTTGTTCTGGATCAAGGCCCACGCGGGCCTGCCGGGGAATGAGCGAGCGGACGAGCTGGCTAAGGAAGCAGCATTGTCGTCACGGAGGAAGCCGGACTATGACCGGTGTCCGATTTCATTTATCAAGCGACAGATCCGCTTGGAATCGCTTGATGAATGGAATCGGAGATATGTGTCAGGCGAGACTGCTTCTGTGACGAAAATGTTTCTTCCGGACGCAATAGTGGCTTTCCGTACTGTACAACAGGTGCGGCCCGAAGGCGTCCTCACGCAAGTTTTGACGGGGCACGGTGGGTTCTCTGAATACTTGAATCGCTTCAAGTGTAAGGAGAGCCCATCGTGCGTCTGCGATCCAGGCGTGGCAGAGACTGTCCAGCACATACTTGTAGAATGCCCGTTATTTATCAGGGAGCGCTACCAACTTGAATGTGAGCTGGACAGGAAAATAATGAGGGAGAGCCTGCATGGGCTCATGGACAAAGACACTAGGGGAAAGTTTCTGGAGTACTGCATTAGAGTAGGCACTGCGGTTATACGTCGAAACAAAACCTGAAGCGCACCGTGCTTCATTAGTATTTTGTAGTATACTCAAATGTAAGCACGGAATGCAGCACAGGCACGTGTAACCGGCAGTACTTCATGTTAGTACCTAAGTTTTTACTGTATTCTGTGATAATTGTGTGATAGATAGCACTATTGTGTTTTCCTATCCCTAGCTGTAAACTGTTTTATACCTTAATTCCTGTGATAAACATACTGTATATTCTGTGATAACCCGTACTTTTGTCAAATATGTTTTAATAGCACCTTTTGCTCCAATATGTTTTAATAGCACCTTTTGCTCCAATTGTATCTAATATTTTGCTCAATGTTTTATTTTATTTTACCTGTTTTTTATATTAAATAAATCATGCCCATAGATTACTTAAATAAAAGTGGGCGTCCTACCCACAGAATGTATGATGATGAATGCAAGAAGAACATTGGTATGAAGAATAAAAGTGCGAGAGGCAAGAAAGATTGACCGGAATGGAAGTGTTTGCACTAAATAGGCACCAATTTTGTTGGTGGGGATTAGAGTTAAGTAAAACAAAAAAAAAAAAAAAAAAAAAACCAACCGCCTATCCAATCTCCTCAAACCAATTATAAACTGGGTAACTGGGTACTCCTTTGTAAAACTTGTCATCTACTTTCTAAAAACCTGTACTGACTGCTGTGGTCTTAAAAAATTGCAGTTTTTTAACAAAAAAATGGGTATTTGGCATAATTTGGCTTCAAATCGATATAGTGGCAAATGAAAGTTGTTCTTGTTTATACAAATGATAGCCGGGATTCTCAGTGTAACGGTAATTGGTCGTCCATCTATGGACCTCGTCAAGCGTTGGTTAACTTTGCAGATCGTCCCATGCGGCGACGAGCTACGAGTCAAAGTCAAAGTCAAATATATTTATTCAACTAGGCCAAAAAGCGGCACTTTTGAACGTCATACACAAATTAAAATATCGATATAGTGGCAAATGAAAGTTGTTCTTGTTTATACAAATGATAGCCGGGATTCTCAGTGTAACGGTAATTGGTCGTCCATCTACGGACCTCGTCAAGCGTTGGTTAACTTTGCGGATCGTCCCATGCGGCGACGAGCTACGAGTCAAAGTCAAATATATTTATTGAACTAGGCCAAAAAGTGGCACTTTTGAACGTCATACACAAATTAAAATTTACAAGTAATAAAAGTTGATTCTACCATGCATTCGGAAAAGTAGCTTGTTATGGAGAAGAATGCACAAGAAACTTTATACTTACCCTTTTTAAAAAAATAGGTGTCTTACAATATTTACATAAGTATATTCATTAATAAATTCATATATGTGAGGACCATGCACCCAGAAAAGCTCTACACACACAGGTATAAAGTATTATCAGGTAAATACATTAATTTTATAAATAGGAACATGGTTAAGTCCCTTCTTAATTATCTTTTTGTGATAGAGATCTCACATTAGAGTGTAGGATCTAGAGTACAAATGCTGCATATTCAGGGTGAGGTTTTCAAGTAACCATGGATGACCAAAACCTAAACTAAGAGAAATAGCGAAAAACACTCCCAAGGAGCCTCGCGGCCGATTTTGCTTTTATGAAAAATGAATATTTCTAGTCCGGTATCGAACGCAAGACGAGAATTTGAAAAAAACTCACGTCGGTTTTTTATAAATTCCAACGACGCAGTTTTAGTTTTCATTAAAATCAGACCCTGGACTCCTTTGAGTGTTTACCGCTACTCCTCAGTTTCGGATTTGACCATCCACGCCCTCTCCCATAAAATCACCTGTATTTGAATAAATATTATAAAATATTACAAAATAATCTTCCTTTTTAAGTTACACTAAATGACACCTTATGTATTAAAGCCCTTACCTGTACCAGCATTTGAACTTGCTGCAAAGTAACCAATCCACAAAATCAAACACTTTGCCAACATTTTACTAAGGTGTTGCTGAATCGACTACACAATAAGCTATGAAACTGAACGTTTTATAGGTTTACCTGTTAAAGTTTTATTTTAAACTTCAAAGAAGACTAGGTGTGTTAGTCTAAAAAAATTAAACCTATTCAAACTTCGATTATAGTTATCCTCTTCGGTAAGTTGACTTTGATCGACTTTGACAATTAGAAGGTTAATTGGATGTCATTGCGAAGTTCATTTACCTTCATTTTTCTATTTAGGTACCATGTTTTTTACAAATTGCCGATACTATCATGTAACACACTTACTCATCAAATAAACAAAATCGCGAAATCAAAACCTTTACCAAAAATGTCCCTAAAAGCATCTGCTTTTTGGAGCAGATTTACTAAACCCCACTTCGTCGCCGGGAGGGGACGTCCTGGTAGGAAATACACAGATCTTATTGGTGATGTTCTTCAGAAAGACCAGGTAGGAACGTAAATCAAGCAAAAGGAATATGTATAAATCGTAGCTGGTGGTGTTTTTTAGTATCTGCCTACCCCCATGGGAAAAGGCGTAAGTTTATGGATGGATGTCTATTGCCGAGCTGGCCACCTGGGCACTGAACCATTCAAGCGGACGAAGTCACGGGAAACAACTGAGTCTTGAGTATATAACAGTCGTGGTTTCATGGACCACAATTTGTGGTCCATTTCAAAGGTAATCGATGGCTGTTATCGGTCTAAGGAGTACGTCAAAACCAGTCAATCATAAGTTCTATTGGTACAAAGGTACTTTGACTTACCAGATGGTCTAACTGTTTGATGGGAAAAACTAACGGTTGGTTTAAATTAATCTTACTAATATTATAAATGCGAAAGGTTGGGTAGATAGATGTATATTTATTACTCAATCACACCAGAACAACTGAATGGATCTGGATGAAATTCGGCACATATATAGATTATAGTCTTGAATAACACATAGATTGCATCCTGGTGCAATGTTCCCTTGGGATAAGAAACCTAATCTATACTTCTATATCTATACTAATTATAATATTTAATATAATATAATGTTATAATATAATTATAAAAAATATATTATAGTTATAATATAAATCCGCAGGACAGCTTTGTGGCAAGCTGGTGGGCAGTGGCGACCCTACGGACCTGATCTCCAGGGAGAAGTCTTGTTCCTCATCTCTGACTTGCCTTTACTGGCCGGTTGGAGTGAAAACTGACGGGGACCAGAGCTCTCACCTCTCTCTTGCCTTAATTGGCTGGCTTGAGTTGCGATTCGCAAGAGCAAACGTGCTCGGAGGAAGGAAGTTATCCCAGTAAGATGCTGGTAGGGATCTTGACCATTCTGCCGGGATTGTCCTGATAGCCGTGGAATACCTTTCCACTCCTCAAGCACCTCCGGGTATGTTGCTGCCTTGGCGCTACGTCACTAAAGTGCTAGCGACCCTTTATGGGGGCCCATTATTTGAGTATACAAGTCACACCCTGCCATTTTATAGCCGTGTAGTTCAACAGTGGTTGGGCAGGCGCTGGTAGTCCTCCTATAGTTTTGAGCAATCGATCCACTAAACCTACAAAATCCATAGCCCAATCCATAGTCCTGCACCAACCGGGGATTGTCTTTGGGTGCATTTGCGTAGTGCATGCAGGGATAATCATCGGCTGGTGTCACATTCCTGATACATGCCTCACGGGGCCTCTACGAGTTGGCTTCGGCTTCTCGCACGCCTTTTAAAGGACCGGGTCGCTAAGATCCCGAGATATAAGTAAAAAAGGAAATAATAATAATCTATACTAATACTAATTATTATATATTACTAATTATAAAGATTTGTATTTTTGTGTGTTTGTATTTTTGTATGTAACGAATAATCTTAAAAACTACTGGACCGATTTAAAAAAATCTTTTTATCCCTGTATTCCCACGGGAACGGGAACTACGGAAACGGAACGGAAACCACGAGGCGTCCGCTAGTAATGTAATAAACTTACAGCACCTGAATGATCAGGTGAACGTGAGCGTTACTGCTGAGAACGTGGGTTCGATTCTGGGGTCATGCAAAGTGATATTGGGTTTTTCCATATGGATTTTTCAATCGCAGCCCAAAGTCTGATGACAATATATGGTGGGATGGCAATCGTCTTCTCACCTGTTGGACATGGGACTTGAACATAACTGGTGGAATATGGTTGTTCTATAGGTGCACCTTTCAAATATTTTAAACTAGCGACCCGCCCCAGCATCATCATCATTTCAGCCGAAAGACGTCCACTGCTGGAAATAGGCCTCCCCCGTCGTCACACTGATCGGCCTTTGATGCGTTTCGCATCCACCGGAGTCCCGCGGTCTTGACCAGGTCGTCGCTCCACATAGAGAGAGGCCTTCCAACGTCTGCCAACCTGCGTCTCCCGGCACGTGGTCGCCATTCGACGACGACCATCCGTTCTGCGAGCAATGTGCCCTGCCCACTGCCACTTAAGTTTGGCAATTCTTCGTGCTATGACGGTAACCTTGGTTCTCTTGCAGATCTCTTCATGTTTTATTCGAGCACGCAAGGAAACTCCGAGCATAGCTCTCTCCATTGCCCTAACTTTAAAACTTCTGATGAGCGACCGCGTCTCAGTCCCGTAAGTATTCGCTGGCAACATACACTGATCACAGACTTTCGTCTGGAGATCCGGCTTTACCCGTGACAAATTATACACATAAACCTTCCTCGTTTCTCATTCTTTCTATTGATGAAAACCGCATGACAATGCGCAAACATTTCAGCAAAAATACCTGGTTTTACAGGATCCCATATAAACTTAATAATAAGACTCTAAATAGTTTAATCAATAGTAATGCTCTTAGTGATGCTGAATCTAGACGCAGCGGTATTAAATACTTGATTTAGGAGCAAAGTTCTGCAGAATAAATATCCACTTAAATACAAAGACCGTATGTTTTCCAAATGTCATCACGGAACTAATCAGATTTTATTTTCACCGATTCAGCAGAACTCAAAATTGACATTTACTAGAACATACAATCGGGAAGTGAAAATAAAGCGTACATATTTGATGTTGTGCTTAGAAGTCTACGAGAGGAAATATCATCTATCTAGCGGGTACGGTCGCATCAGCTATTTCATACAAAATTCAACGGTCTCCTCAAAGCATTGGGGACTCGGGTCCAAGTTTACTTCACGATTGACTGTGCACCTTTGAACCGACATCGACTATTTAAAGTTGTTTTTAGATGTTGGATTTAGGGATACAGTCGCTATTTGTCGTCGCTGTACTTCTTACAGGTTAATACACACGTATCAGGTAGGTACGTCACTGTCAAGAATTTGAAAGTTTTTAAGTATGGATAAATGTTAGACGCAAAAACTACCTAACGGGATTGTATGAAATTTGGCATTCATGTAGTGGCACCTGGATTAACACATAGCATACTTCTTACTCAGGAAGTAGGTTCTTTTGGGATAATTTTCTGCGGGCGGAGCCGCGGGTGGCAGCTAGTATACTATAGTAGCGGTCGTAGGACATCGACCCCAAACAAACTGACATCTGATACGTTGATGTAACTGATCGGTGACTTGAAGGTGACGCGCTTTATGTAAGTGACCTTTGCACATCACTCGAAATTATTTTTTTTGGAAAAAAATGTTTTTACCATGTTCTGTACGTACGGTATATGTTATCTGTGGTATCAAAATAATAAGCTAATATAATTTTTGACGTTCGAAAGTGCCGCTTAATGGCCTAACAGAATAAAGAAATTTTGATTTTGAAGCTGCACTAGCGCCACTGCCTGAATGTGAATTTATTAGAAAAAAAATATTTTGAACAACAAAATATCCAAAACTAGTTTTGTTCAAATCTACGTACAATGACTTCAAAAAACAAGTTATTTTTATTAAGACCAGTGTCCGGTCATTTGAGCGTGTTTTTAATTGAACTTGACCGAATGGCATTGATGCGCTTATTGTGACTTTCGGCTTGCCCTAGCAATTAAGACTACCTGCATATAATTATGATGCTAACGCTACTTTTTTTGCTTTTTGGCGCAGCCGTGAGGCAAACTTTCCTGCTAATTTCTTAAGTCAGACTTTACACTATTTTTATATGTATTTAACTGATATATTTTGATAATCTCGGGACCATGGGGTCCCGGTCCTTTGAAAGGCGTGCGAGGGGCTGAAACCAACTCGCAGAGGCCTTGTTAGGCATGTATCAGGTCAATGTGATACCAACCGACGATAATCCCTGTATGCACTACGCAAGTGCACCCAAGGGCATTCCCTCGTTTGTTGCTGGACTATTGCAAAATATGGAGAAAAAACGTATTGGGCTATGGGTTTGGTAGGTTTTGTGGACCGATTGCCTAAAACTATATGAAGACTACTGGCCCCTGCCTGACCACTGCTGAACTACACGGATATAAAATGACAGGGGGTGACTTGCACACTCAATTGATGGACCCGCATAGAGGGTCGCTAGCACTTTAGTGACGTAGCGCCAAGAGGGCAACATATGCGGAGGTGCTTGAGGAGTGCAGAGGTACACCGCGGCTATCAGGACAATCTCGAAAGTACGGTCAAATTATTATGAACTAGCTGTCCCACGCGGCTTCGCTCCCGTCAACTGGCTACCTACCAAGCTAGCCCACCTACTCTAAATACGTTGCGTCTCAAAAAGAATAAATTTTCCCCGTTTTTGGAACATTTTTCATTGATGCTCCGCTCCTATTGGTCGTAGCGTGATGTTATATAGCCTATAACCTTCCTCGATAAATGGACTACCCAACACAAAAAGAATTTTTCAATTCCAACCAGTAGTTCCTGAGATTAGCGCGTTCAAACAAACAAACAAACAAACAAACTCTTCAGCTTTATAATATTAAGTATAGATCTAGCACCTATATTGTGTGTCTTTTAGTCTTTATGTATCATGTGTTCCTTGAAAGGTTAGGCAGTCTCATGTAATTGGGGTGACCCTATTGTCATAAACCGAAGACAAATCCAGGCTCCGGGCTGCAACTGAGTATTTCCTGATGGATAAACCCAATGATACCCATTGCCCATTGTACACTCACCTTTATAAATGTTTGTCCTGTATTTTTATGTGGTGTACAATAAAGTATATTTATCTATACATATAATAAATATGTAGAAAATTCGTTTTTAAACTAAGAAAATATTTCCAAAAAAAAAATAGCCTGAATGTTCTATGATAACCAACAGCAAGCATTTTTGGAATTTTTGTCTGTTTATTTGTGCACGCATCACGTAAAATGTACGAAACCAATGTAGATAACTTTAAAACTTGAAAATTGTAATAGGTGAAAACTTGAAAATAGATGGCGTTATGCATTTGATGCCATTTTCTGAATGGCGGTGTTAAGATTCTCCGCGAAAGAATTACCCTAGAAAAATAATTGGTAGCCAGGTAGGGTAGGGAGGAAAGTAAATAGGGTAGGCAGTTGACGGGTGCGAAGCGGCGGGCACAGCTAGTAATAAATAAATAATAAATACTTTGGCTGACTCTAAAATCGAACCCAGAACCTCTTGCTCAATATTTAGCGTTTGCAACCACTAGACCAACGAGGTTGTCACTATACCTAATCGAAATTGCATTTAAATAAATCGGATTATGACATATTATGTCACGGTCAGTGCACCGTAAAAAATCTTTTTTTTTTGTCATATATACAAATTTACGGTGTTCGGATTTTTTCCTTTATTTGTGCTATAAGACATTGCTTCTTGCCAAATTTCATGATTGTAGGTCAACTGGCAGTACTTTATAAACAGCAATATCTTTTGATGGGTTGATCTAGAAGTTTTTTTTTCACAGCTCCAATAGGCAGACCTGAGTATGTCTTTTTTTTGAGTGGCGTCTCCCAGTTCAACCAAGTGAGGACTACTGCTTAACCGGACTTTCCCTGTGGAGACTAAACTAGAGCATCCGCCTGAGTATGTCATATTAATTTCAACTTTATACCTCCAGGCGTTCCAGAGAAAAAGGTCTTGACACACGGACAGAAAGACAACGAAGTGATCTTAACAGTTTTCCTTTTTTTCTTTTTGAGGAACGGAACACTAAAAAGCACTGTTGTACCAAGAAATGGTTAAAACCAATACATTCTGCTATCAAATGAAAACAAATCTTAAAATAAACACCAACAATTAATTCAATGTCTGTGGACACAATTCTGGTAATATACGAACCGGAAGGTACGAGTACTAATTAAATTACGTTCATCAAAATTATGCAAATTATTGTAATGTAAACCTATCATTTTATAAATAAAACATTAATTTGTATAATTATTCAATTAAATATTTTAATTAAACCGTCATTCAATTTTCGCGCGTGTCGCGTGGTGAATAATTAATTATTTTTACTAGCACTCCGAGTTTCTTATGTGCAGTTAGTTGAGGTGACCAAAAGTAAGCTATTATTAAATCAATAAAAAATGGGGTATCTTAGATATCTAGGGTTCATTGGTTTGGGACGATTCATTAGAACATTTTTTTTTTGGGTTTTCTCTTAAAACTCAATTACCCCTTTTTGTCCCGTTAAGTGTCAGTTTTTAACAACCCAAATATGTTATTCACTCTTTTTTATTTTTAGTTTATATTAGTCAGATTGCTGTAACTCCAAGAAATTATATTTTTCATAGAATCAAATTTCCCCCTTTTCACCCCCTTAGTGGTTGAATTTCCTAAAATTCCTTCTTAGTGCTGCCCTAGATCCCAAAATCAAAAATGAAACTCTGTGCAGTAAGATTCTTCAAAAAACGTTAACGCCCGCTGAATCGTATTTTGGGCGAAGTTTCGAAAATCTACTAATAACAAATCTTTACTTGTTTACTTAGGTTGGTATTTATGTCAAGTTTCAAGTTTATTTACCCAAGAAATAAGATAGGCACTTAAAAATAATTCAACAATCCCTAAATCGTATTTTGGGGGTTGTTTTGAAAACCTAATAATCATAATCTTTATTGCTTACTATTTTGGTTTTCATGCTTAGTTTCAAGTTTATTAACCTACGAAATAAGTTCAATTCTTTTGGTACGTATTAGTTTTTCTAGGTTGTCATTATAAGTTTTTCTAAAAATGCGATACGCACACGAGCGTTTGATGTGGCGATACTTGAAGAGACCTATTTGCAGCAGTGAACGACCTTCAGCTAAAATGATCATGAGTGCTAATTCGTAGTTACGCAGGCAGCAAGGGGTGTGGAGACTGGGTTGTGGCTTCATACGCCGATCAACGAAGCGATGACCGACGAGGATTATGTACCAGTGAAAATGCACACATGTGAGTACCACACTCAACAAATTATGTTTAATGCACTTCAAAGATTTGATGAACATTCACAGGCTGAATATATTACAGTTTAAAGAGTTTTTTAGATAAGATAGTACACTTGGAACGACTAAGTAGTCAACAGATTTTCGGCGTTCACCGCCAGAATCAAACCAAAAAAGCTGACGCGTTTTTCCTCGTTCTGTGTCATATTTTCTGAATTTCAAATTCAAATCTCAATTAAGAAATCAAGACCAGAACGAATAAAAACGGTTTACAGAGGGGACAGCTGCCGCTGCCCTTATAATGTATAATGTACAATGTAGCTTTAGAAAGTCTAGTCCATCGTATGTTATGTCTATGGCTTAAGAAAATAAAATTGGCGGACAGGTGTCAGGTCAGATAAAAATGTCAGATTACAAAACGGCAGAGGTGTGAACTTATACTAAGTATACATACTTATACAATACTCTAATTATGTTTAAGTCCAAAGTAACGAGCCTATAGCCATTTACTGGTCACAAGTTAAGACTCCGGGCTGCTACTAAGAAATGCCATCCACGAATGGAAAAACGAAATTACACCGACCGAACTGGGAACCAAACCCAGGACCTCATTTGTCTATTATATATAATAATATATATATATTACAAACATGGTGGGTTCCCGTGGGTGTCGTAAGAGAGTTCCGTATGGTGCCGGACGTAAAGAATTTCACCATCCCATGTCTTCCCGTGGGTGTCGTAAGAGGCGACTAAGGGACAAACCAGAGAATGGGCAGCAGCGTTCTCTGTGCTTCCATAACAACCATACTGCGATCGCCAACCCGCCTGCCAAGCGTGGCGATTATGGCAAAACCCCCCCAATGAATAGCACAAATAAAAAATGGCCCCTGGTACCCGGCAGCTTGCCTACCCTCGACTACGGTAGCGGTCGAGGCTACGGCATGGCAAGGGGTGCTAAGAATCTCCGGACGAGATCCGGCTACCCCAACAATCACCGACGACTGGACCTGGCATCGTACAACACGCGCACACTTCGGACCGACGAGAAGGTCACCGAACTCGAGGAGGAACTGAGCAGGTTGCGATGGAGTATTATAGGGTTATCTGAAGTCCGAAGAGAGGGGGAGGACTCGATAATCCTCAAATCCGGTAACCTGCTCTATTTCCGAGAAGGTGACCGGCAGTCCCAGGGTGGTGTCGGGTTTATCGTCCACAAGTCCCTTGTGAACAACGTGGTGAAGATCGAGAGTGTGTCGACCAGGGTGGCGTACCTTATACTCAGAATATCCTCAAGATATTCGCTGAAGGTCATACAGGTCTACGCCCCAACCTCGGCACACCCCGACGATGAGGTAGAGACCATGTATGAGGATATCTCCAGAGCCATGCATGGTTTCAAAACTCACTTCACCGTTGTCATGGGGGACTTCAACGCGAAACTGGGCAAACGAGACGAGGATGAGCTGCAAGTGGGGCAATTTGGAGTTGGACAACGGAACCACCGGGGTCACCTACTGGCCAGTTTTATGGAGAAGGAGGGCCTCTATATGATAAACTCCTTCTTCAAAAAGCGTGAACACAGGTAGTGGACCTGGCAGAGCCCTGATAGTGCAACAAAAAATGAGATCGACTTCATCATGTCAACCAAGAAGCAAATGTTCAATGATGTCTCTGTGATCAATTCGGTAAAAACCGGGAGCGATCACCGCATGGTAAGAGGCACATTGAACATTAATATTAAGCTTGAAAGGTCTCGACTGATGAAGTCCACGCTCCGTCCAGCACAGATCCAGGTCCAAAACCCTGAGAGCTTTCAGCTTGAACTCCAGAATCGTTTCGAGTGCCTAGGGAGCTCCGTGGATGAATATAGCAACGGGTTCGTGGAAGCTGTCCATACGGTCGGGTCTAAGTTTTTCAAGACCCGTCGTACAGATAGAAACAAAAAGCACTCTGATCACACCCTCAAGCTTATGAAGGAGAGGCGTGAGATGATCCTGCAGTCTTCAGATGAGGCGTGCAAATACCGGCAGCTCAATAGACAGATCTCTAAATCCTTGAAAAGAGACCTCCGCCGCTTCAATACCGAGCGTATTAAAGACGCTATCGAGCGCAATAAAGGCTCCAAGGTGTTCTCAAGGGATCTGGCTATTGGGCAGAGCCAACTCACGAAACTGAAGACCGACGATGGCAGGATCGTATCCGCTAAACCGGAGCTTCTCAGGGAGATCGAGACATTCTATGGGCAGTTGTACACTTCGATCAGCAAGCCCGTTGCGAGTCTAGCAAACGACCCAAGAGCTAGATTGACCCGACACTATACCGAAGATATCCCGGACGTCAGCCTGTACGAGATTAGGATGGCTCTGAAACAGCTCAAAAACAACAAGGCGCCGGGTGATGACGGAATTACGGCCGAACTCCTGAAGGCGGGTGGAAAACCGGTCCTGAGGGCCCTTCAGAAGCTGTTTGATTCCGTCATACTCGAGGGCAAAACGCCACAGGCATGGTGCAGGGGTGTGGTGGTACTCTTCTTCAAGAAGGGAGACTTGGGCTGTACTGCAGTCCCTCCAACGGTGCCAGATGGACTACCGGTAGATTGAGGTGTTGAAGTGTTTGAACAAAAACGCCACCATGTCAGTCCGTCTTCAGGATCAGACCTCGAAACCAATCCTTCTCCAGCGCGGCGTGAGACAGGGAGACGTCATTTCTCCGAAACTGTTCACTGCTGCGCTGGAGGATGTCTTCAAGGTTCTGGACTGGAGGGGGCTGGGCATCAACGTTAATGGCGAGTACATTACTCACCTTCGGTTTGCCGACGACATAGTGGTCATGGCTGAGACCATGGAGAGCCTCAGTAAAATGCTCGATGACCTCAGTAGAGCTTCCGAAAGAGTGGGTCTCATGTAACACCCACTCCTATCAAGGTCGGAGTCTCTACTCTCGAAGTTGTAGACGATTATGTCTACCTGGGACAAACGGTCCAGTTGGGTAGGTCCAATTTCGAGAAAGAGGTCCACCGTCGAATCCGACTCGGCTGGGCGGCGTTCGGGAAGTTGCGTGGTATCTTCTCGTCCAATTTACCGCAGTGTCTCAAGACAAAAGTCTATGACCAGTGTGTGTTGCCAGTGATCACCTATGGGACCGAGACGTGGTCGCTCACAATGGGCCTTATCAGAAAGCTCAAAGTCACCCAAAGGGCAATGGAGAGGGCTATGCTCGGAATTTCCTTGCGTGATCACGTCAGGAATGATGATATCCGCAGGAGAACCAAAGTTACCGACATAGCCCGAAGAATTGCCAAACTTAAGTGGCAGTGGGCAGGGCACATTGCTCGCAGAACGGATGGCCGATGGGCCGAAAGGTTCTGGAATGGCGACCGCGAACCGGAAGACGATACGTTGGAAGGCCTCCCACTAGGTGGACAGTGACATCATCATCATCATATCAGCCGTAAGCTGTCCACTGCTGGACATAGGCCTCCCCCAAGCGTCGCCACATTGTTCGGTCCCCTGCGTCTCGCATCCAGCGGATCCCCACAACCTTCACCAGGCTATCAGTCCAACTGTTGGGAGGCCTTCCAACGCAACGTCTTCTAGTTCACGGTCGCCACTCCAGAACCTTTCTGCCCCATCGGCCATCCGTTCTGCGAGTAATGTGCCCTGCCCATTGCCACTTAAGTTTGGCAATTCTACGGGCTATGCTGGTAACCCCGGTTCTCTACATTTCTTATTAGATCACGCAAGGAAACGCCGAGCATAGCCCTCTCCATTGCCCTTTGGGTGACTGTAAGCTTTCGGATGAGGCCCATTGCAAGCGACCATATCTCAGAGCCATATGTCATCACTGGCAACACACACTGGTCATAAAATTTCGTCTTGAGACACCGTGGTAAGTTGGACGAGAAGATACTGCGTAACTTCCCGAACGCTGCCCGACCGTTTCAGATTCGACGATTGACCTCTTTCTCGAAGTTGGCCCTACCCAACTGGATCGTTTGTCCCAGGTAGACAAAGTCACCCACAACTTCGAGTGTAGAGTCACCGACCTTGATAGGAGGGGATGTAACATGGGCATTCAACAT
Source organism: Orthosia cruda (assembly GCA_964057195.1). NCBI lineage: Eukaryota > Metazoa > Arthropoda > Insecta > Lepidoptera > Noctuidae > Orthosia > Orthosia cruda. The sequence goes on along the minus strand of OZ059836.1, from coordinate 14,971,526 downwards.
CCCCATTATTTTGTCCATGTTCATCATAAGACCCACTCTTTTGGAAGCTCTACTCAGGTCATCGAGCATTGTACCAGCCATGACCACTATATTATCGCCAAACCGAAGGTGTATGTTGTATTCGCCATTGACGTTTCTGCCTTGCCCTCTCCAGTCCAGAACCTTGAAGACATCCTCCAGTGCAGTGGTGAATAGTTTCGAAGATATGACGTCTCCCTGTCTCACACCTCACTGCAGAAGGACGGGTTCCGAGGTCTGATCCTGAAGTCAAAATGACATGGTGGTGTTTTTGTAAAAACACTTCAACACATCGATGTACCGGTAGTCAATTTGGCACCGTTGGAGAGACTGCAGTACAGCCCAAGTCTCGATCGAATCGAAGGCTTTCTCGTAGTCCACAAACGCTAAACAGAGAGGCAGGTTGTACTCTTCGGTCTTGAGTATAACCTGCCACAGCGTATGTATGTGGTCTACGGTGCTGAAGCCTTTACGGAATCAGCTTCTGAAGGGCCTTAAGTACTGGTTTTTCATCCGCCTTTAGTAGTTCGTAATTCCGTCATCACCCGGTGCCTTGTTGTTCTTAAGCTATTTCAGAGCCATCCTAATCTAATACAGGCTGACGTCCGGAATGTCTTTGGTATAGTGTCGGGTCAATCTAGCTCTAGGGTCATTCGCTAGATTCGCGACGGGTTTACTGGTTGATGTATACAACTGCCTATAGAATCTCTCAATCTCCTTCAGAAGCTTCGGTTTGGCGGATACGATCCTGCCATCATCGGTCTTCAGTTTCGTGAGCTGGCACGGACCAGACCTTGGATCCCTTATGACGCTCAATCGCGTCTTTAACACTTTTGGTATTAAAGCGGCGGAGGTCGCTTTTCAAGGACTTAATATATATTATATTATAAAAATCGCTTTACTTTGTGAGAATCCCCCATCCCGCACTGGGCCCGTGTGGTGGATTACGGCCCAATCCCTCTCACAGAGAGGAGACCTGTGTCCCAGCAGTGGGAACATTAAAAAGTCTGATGATGATGACGATTATGAGGATTATAAACATATTATATATATGTATAATCTATACCAATATTATAAATAGGTAAAGTTTGTGAGTTTGTAGGGGTTGATCTCTAGATCTAGTGAACCCATTTAGATGAATTTTGGCATGGAGATAGTTTGACACCCTGGGAAGGACATATGATAATTTGTATTGCCTTGGGATGATAAAACACTTTTTACGCGGGCGAAGCCGCGGCCAGAAGCTAGTAATATTATAAAGAGGAACGATTGGTTTGTTTGTAATGGGTAAACTCAAAAACTATTCAACTGATATCATTTTTTTTTTCACTTGTAAGGTAGAATTTTTATCCTACTCACCAGCTAACTCAGGGGTAGGTGATCAGCATGAGACAGTTGCAGGGATGGTTTCGCATGATGGTTGACAGTAGTAAAAGTCACATAGTTTGATCAACTAATTTAATTTACAACATAGCATACAGTCAGTCTTTATAGTTTCTTGATGTTGATAAAATACACAAAACTTACTTGCAGATAGGATATATTTAACCCTTAATTCTTAATACCAGAGGTACGATACCTCAATCAGTATCGTTAACCTGTGTAGTTGCCATCCAGCTTCTTGCCGGTCAAAATATCATGGGCATACGGAACTTGTTGTTGAAAACTGCTGCTGTCGCTCTTACATTGAGTTGACTAGTAACTCATTTTATTCATATTGAATAATAACTTATCCTAAGATAGATAGATAGATAGATAAATCATTTATTTAGTGCACACAAACGACACAGCACAACACACAACATCTTAATTAAATTATTACAATTTTTATGTATGTTTAAAAACAAGGTGCCAACATAAAAAGAAAAAGGAAACCATACTTACGAAATAAAAGTAAAAGTGACACCAGTAACATTAGTTTTGACAATCAAAGATTACTATTATTATATACTGGTTGACAATCAAAACACAGTGCGGTGTGCGCCTCAAGGTTGCACCAAATGGAAGTCCAGCTCAGCACGTGTCAGGCAAATATACCTGACGCTGATATTCTGCTGGATCCCTGCAGTGACATATGGGCGCCAAGCAGACGTGATATGTTGGTGTTGTTACAGTGTTATGCGTAGAATAATTCACGTAAGTATACCCGCAACTTTAATTTATTAGTTACAATAAAAAAAAAACATTTATATTTTATTGCAATGGAAAAAGTTCCAGTTCTTAGGCGTGATGAATGTGTTATAAATTCGTTTTGATTTCTTGGTTGGGTATTTATAAATTTAAATATATAAAATAATAAACAATCTCACAATAACCAATAAATAAATGAGGGCCTAAGTCCAAATAAAGTAAATTTGGCTTTGGCTAGACTAAAATTATATATGCTTACAACAATGATATTCAAATAAACAGATATGTTATAAGCGCGAGCATTTTGAAGACTCGAATAGGTCACAATTGTGACCTTTAATCTTTAGTTTATGTCACGCATGGCGAAGAGCGATAGGCTTTGTTGAAACAAAAACAAAATAAAATAAATGTCATCGTGTGTATTTGTAATTTATTTATTTCATCATCATCTGCCTAGCCTTTTCCCAACTATATTGGGGTCGGCTTCCAGTCTAACCGGATTCAGCTGAGTACCAGTGTTTTACATGGAGCGACTGCCTATCTGACCTCCACAACCCAGTAACTGGGTAACAGCGGTACCCCTTGGTTAGACTGGTGTCAGATCTCAAGCTTCTGACTACTCGTAACGACTGTCAAAGATCTTCAAATGACAGCCGGGACCAACGGCTTAACGTGCTTTCCGAGGCACGGAGGAAACTCGGTATGTTGAAATGGTCACCCATCCACGGCCCGACCTCGTCAAGCGTTGCTTAACCTTGAAGATCGACCCGTGCGGCTGTTATTATTTAGCCACGAGCTCCTCGTAATTGTAATTTATTTATTTATTGATTAAAATAAATATTTTTAATGTTAGATGAATGAAAAGTGTGTATGTGTGCTGCCGCTATGTGCGGAACACTTTTTTCAATTGTTTTGTGAGTGTATAACGTATCTGTTTATTTGAATATCATTGGCTTACAATAAATAAAAACACATAGATAACATGTACACACAAAATATCCACAAGTCATTCAATTACTAAATGCCTATATCCCTTGCTCACAGGTTTTGACCACGAGATACGCCAAATAGCCAAATAGACAGCTCGGGAAGTACATGACAACCAGTTATATAATGAACGTGTTCAAAATAGTCATCCCCAGTTTTTTCTGTGAGTTTTTTTTTTCCTAAGGTGCCCTGTCAATGGGATAAATGCATGATGAGCATCATATACGCACATGTTTCACAAACATGGAAATTTAGACTAATTCAACCAATACTCACAGCGCTTACTGAATCATTGATTCATAAGGAATTGATCCTTCATCTTGACACTAGCCACCCTCTTTCCTCGTATCATCAATAAGCTTTTAACTTTACTTGGTTAGAAAAAAAATTAGGTGTTACTCAGCTCACGTGCACACGTATAAAAGAATTGTCACTCTTCACAACCATAGACCTTGAGCTTTTATAAACCAATAGACGCATTATATCTATGGTTTTCTCTATGTAACCAATTGTAAACGAGTTTAATTATTTTGATGTGTTGAATTGTGTTTGTTGTTAAATTGATACACACAAAACTAATGTTTTATATCATAATTAATTAATGTATCCAATAGCAACGCCATCCAGTGTCAAAACACGATCAACTGGTGACACACCCAAGCTGTTTATCGTGTTTGGCACAAGATGTCGCTAATATGGCATACAAAAATCAATTGTTACACACTTATGGTAAGCTTCATTATTCAGTAGTGACATAGGCTATTTTTTATAACGTAAACGGGTCGCTGGGAAAAGCTAGTGTTATATAATTATTGTTTCCTAGTATAATATGTACTAGGATTGTAAACTGTGTGACTATTGTCTCTTGAATCAGGAGGAGTCTTTTAAGTCGGCGTGATTACACCGGGATAAAAACATTAGTTCCCATGGGATGATAAAACACTTATCACGCGGACGAAGCCGCTAGCAGAAGCTAGTAAATAATAAAAAAAAAGGCGTGTGGTACTCGGGGACTGCCGCGGTAAAGCTATTGCATAGCATTTAATTTTTGAGAATTTAAGTCATTTTCTTTCACCTATTGTTCTTAAAATCTACTTTCTATTCCCAAATAGTAAATGCAGATCACGGTCCACCCACAATAATAAACCCTTAACGGCACCCTCTAACAACCCCCTTATTATCATATTTTTACCTTTTCCCCAAATAATAAATTTAAATAGTGACCCCTATTTATACCACAATAAGGTCGCTTTTTCAAAGTGACCCTTATTCCCACATGCATAAAGTCTACATTGAACGCGGTGGAATTTAAAATAGGATACAAATAAAGAACCTCAACTTCAATAGAACATAAAAATATTTCCTACATCCGTCATAATAAAAATTCTTATTTTAACTTGTCATTGCCAAGCGAATTTGAGCCTTTAAATTTAACTTTTACATCTCCGTCAGCAATCATCATCATCAGCCTTTTTAATGTTCCAACTGCTGGAACACAGGCCTCCTCTCTGTGAGAGGGAATAGGCCGTAATCCACCACGCGGGCCCAGTGCGGGTTGGTAGATGTCACATGTCTTCGAATGATAATAATTCCCTTAGCAATAATACTTCAAAATCAATTAAAACTCGAATTAAACTCCTCTTAACTTAATTTTATAGCCAAAAGCATTATTAACCTAAACCTTTTTATCGGTGCAACGGGTGCAAAAGTTAACCCCACAATGTAAGTACCAATAACACTAAAGATACGGTTACGTACCTTTTATACAAAGATAACGGGTTTTAGGTATCTTTTATACAGAAATAACCACTCAAACATGCGCGCGAGACGATTCGTGATGACTCTTGAAAACAACTTGTAGACATGGCTATGAAGTGAGATGGGCCTATAGTTCTTCAGCCGGGCATTGTCGCTCTTCTTGAAGAAGAGTACCACCACACCCCTGCACCATGCCTATGGCGTTTTGCCCTCGAGTATGATGGAATTAAACAGCTTCTGAAGGGCTTAAAGCACCGGTTTTCCACCCGCCTTCAGGAGTTCAGCCGTAATGCCGTCTTCACCCGGCGTCTTGTTGTTTTTTAACTGTTTCAGACACTGAAACAGCTCAAAAACAACAAGGCGCCGGGTCCTAATCCTAATCTCGTACAGGCTAATGTCCGGGATATCTTCAATATAGTGTCGGGTCAATCTAGCTCTTGGGTCGTTTGCTAGATTTGCAACAGGCTTGCTGGTTGATGTGTACAACTGCCCATAGAATGTCTCGATCTCCCTCAGAAGCTCCGGTTTGGCGGATACGATCCTACCATCGTCGGTATTCAGTTTCGTGAGTTGGCTCTGCCCAATAGCCAGATCCCTTGAAAACACCTTGGAGTCTTTATTTCGCTCGATCGCGTCTTTAATACGCTCGGTATTAAAGCGGCGGAGGTCTCTTTTCAAGGATTTAGAGATCTGTCTATTGAGCTGCCGGTATTTACACGCCTCATCTGAAGACTGCAGGATCATCTCACGCCTCTCCTTCATAAGCTTGAGGGTAGGATCAGAGAGCTTTTTGTTTCTATCTGTACGACGGGTCTTGAAAATCTTAGACCCGACCGTATGGACAGCTTCCACGAACCCGTTGCTGTATTCATCCACGGTGCTCCCTAGGCACTCGAAACGATTCTGGAGTTCGAGCTGAAAGCTCTCGAGGTTTTGGACCTGGATCTGTGCTGGATGGAGCGTGGACTTCATCAGTCGAGACCTTTTAAGCTTAATACTAATGTTCAATGTGCCTCTTACCATGCGATGATCGATCGATCACAGAGACATCATTGAACATTTGCTTCTTGGTTGACATGATGAAGTCGATCTCATTTTTTTTTGTACCATCGGGGCTCTGCCAGGTCCACTTCCTGTGTTCACGCTTTTTGAAGCAGGAGTTCATCATATAGAGGCCCTCCTTCTCCATAAAACTGGCCAGTAGATGACCCCGGTGGTTCCGTCGTCCAACTCCAAATTGCCCCACTTGCAGCTCATCCTCGTCTCGTTTGCCCAGTTTCACGTTGAAGTCCCCCATGACAACGGTGAAGTGAGTTTTGAAACCATGCATGGCTCTGGAAATATCCTCATACATGGTCTCTACCTCATCGTCGGGGTGTGCCGAGGTTGGGGCGTAGATCTGTATGACCTTCAGCGAATATCTTGAGCATATTCTGAGTATAAGGTACGCCACCCTGGTCGACACACTCTCGATCTTCACCACGTTGTTCACAAGGGACTTGTGGACGATAAACCTGACACCACCCTGGGACTGCCGGTCACCCTCTCGGAAATAGTGCAGGTTACCGGATTTCAGGATTATCGAGTCCTCCCCTTCTCTTAGGACTTCAGATAACCCTTCAGATACTCCATCGCAACCTGCTCAATTCCTCTTCGAGTTCGGTGACCTGGTCGTCGCGTCGGTCCGAAGTGTGCGCGTGTTGTACGTTGCCAGGTCCAGTCGTCGGTGATTGTTGGGCTAGCCGGATCTCATCCGGAGATTCTTAGCGCCCCTTGCCATGCCGTAGCCTCGACCGCTACCGTAGTCGAGGGTAGGCAAGCTGCCGGGTACTAGGGGCCATTTTTTATTTGTGCTGTTAATTGGGGGGTTTGGCCATAATCGCCGTACGTCTTGTAGTCCGATGATGGAAAGGGAGGAATTACTCATGCAATTCTCTCTCTGGAGCCTAGGTTCGACCAGTATCTCATTACCGATGATTTTAGATTATTTTGGCTATGCGGGTCTTTGGATGCGTTGTAAGTACAAAAATAAAATCTTTGTGTTCAGAGCAACTCAATTTTTTTCACTTTCAATTCCTATTATGTTTGGAGATATTGTATTATATATTTTTAACCGACTTCCCAAAAAGGAGGAGGTTATATGTTCGACATTATGTTTGTTTTTTTTTCGTCGGTGTCCATAACGCAAAAAATTGGTACCTACGAAAGACACCGACTTCAAAAAATAAAGTTATTTTTCACTTTGTAGTTTTGTATTTGGAAGTCGGTAGTTTTTTTTTTGCAAAAAGATTTTTTATTTTCACTTTTTAGTTGAACCTACCTAATAGGCACAATTGACGGAGATATCGGTGAACATAAACAAAAAAAAAAAAACAAACATAATGTCGAACATATAACCTCCTCCTTTTTGGGAAGTCGGTTAAAAATATATAATACAATATCTCCAAACATAATAGGAATTGAAAGTGAAAAAAATTGAGTTGCTCTGAACACAAAGATTTTATTTTTGTACTTACAACGCATCCAAAGACCCGCATAGCCAAAATAATCTAAAATCATCGGTAATGAGATACTGGTCGAACCTAGGCTCCAGAGAGAGAATTGCATGAGTAATTCCTCCCTTTCCATCATCGGACTACAAGACGTACGGCGATTATGGCCAAACCCCCCAATTAATAGCACAAATAAAAAATGGCCCCTAGTACCCGGCAGCTTGCCTACCCTCGACTACGGTAGCGGTCGAGGCTACGGCATGGCAAGGGGCGCTAAGAATCTCCGGATGAGATCCGGCTAGCCCAACAATCACCGACGACTGGACCTGGCAACGTACAACACGCGCACACTTCGGACCGACGACAAGGTCACCGAACTCGAAGAGGAATTGAGCAGGTTGCGATGGAGTATCTGAAGGGTTATCTGAAGTCCTAAGAGAAGGGGAGGACTCGATAATCCTGAAATCCGGTAACCTGCTCTATTTCCGAGAGGGTGACCGGCAGTCCCAGGGTGGTGTCAGGTTTATCGTCCACAAGTCCCTTGTGAACAACGTGGTGAAGATCGAGAGTGTGTCGACCAGGGTGGCGTACCTTATACTCAGAATATGCTCAAGATATTCGCTGAAGGTCATACAGATCTACGCCCCAACCTCGGCACACCCCGACGATGAGGTAGAGACCATGTATGAGGATATTTCCAGAGCCATGCATGGTTTCAAAACTCACTTCACCGTTGTCATGGGGGACTTCAACGTGAAACTGGGCAAACGAGACGAGGATGAGCTGCAAGTGGGGCAATTTGGAGTTGGACGACGGAACCACCGGGGTCATCTACTGGCCAGTTTTATGGAGAAGGAGGGCCTCTATATGATGAACTCCTGCTTCAAAAAGCGTGAACACAGGAAGTGGACCTGGCAGAGCCCCGATGGTGCAAAAAAAAATGAGATCGACTTCAACATGTCAACCAAGAAGCAAATGTTCAATGATGTCTCTGTGATCGATCGATCATCGCATGGTAAGAGGCACATTGAACATTAGTATTAAGCTTAAAAGGTCTCGACTGATGAAGTCCACGCTCCATCCAGCACAGATCCAGGTCCAAAACCTCGAGAGTTTTCAGCTCGAACTCCAGAATCGTTTCGAGTGCCTAGGGAGCACCGTGGATGAATACAGCAACGGGTTCGTGGAAGCTGTCCATACGGTCGGGTCTAAGATTTTCAAGACCCGTCGTACAGATAGAAACAAAAAGCTCTCTGATCCTACCCTCAAGCTTATGAAGGAGAGGCGTGAGATGATCCTGCAGTCTTCAGATGAGGCGTGTAAATACCGGCAGCTCAATAGACAGATCTCTAAATCCTTGAAAAGAGACCTCCGCCGCTTTAATACCGAGCGTATTAAAGACGCGATCGAGCGAAATAAAGACTCCAAGGTGTTTTCAAGGGATCTGGCTATTGGGCAGAGCCAACTCACGAAACTGAATACCGACGATGGTAGGATCGTATCCGCCAAACCGGAGCTTCTGAGGGAGATCGAGACATTCTATGGGCAGTTGTACACATCAACCAGCAAGCCTGTTGCAAATCTAGCAAACGACCCAAGAGCTAGATTGACCCGACACTATATTGAAGATATCCCGGACATTAGCCTGTACGAGATTAGGATTAGGACCCGGCGCCTTGTTGTTTTTGAGCTGTTTCAGTGTCTGAAACAGTTAAAAAACAACAAGACGCCGGGTGAAGACGGCATTACGGCTGAACTCCTGAAGGCGGGTGGAAAACCGGTGCTTAAGGCCCTTCAGAAGCTGTTTAATTCCATCATACTCGAGGGCAAAACGCCATAGGCATGGTGCAGGGGTGTGGTGGTACTCTTCTTCAAGAAGAGCGACAATGCCCGGCTGAAGAACTATAGGCCCATCTCACTTCATAGCCATGTCTACAAGTTGTTTTCAAGAGTCATCACGAATCGTCTCGCGCGCATGTTTGACGCTTTCCAGCCCCCCGAACAAGCCGGATTCCGAAAAAGGCTTTAGCACCGTAGACCTCATACATACACTGCGGCAGGTTATACAGAAGACCGAAGAGTATAACCTGCCTCTCTGTTTAGCGTTTGTGGGCTACGTGAAAGCCTTCGATTCGATCGAGACTTGGGCTGTACTGCAGTCCCTCCAACGGTGCCAGATGGACTACCGGTAGATTGAGGTGTTGAAGTGTTTGAACAAAAACGCCACCATGTCAGTCAGTCTTCAGGATCAGACCTCGAAACAAATCCTTCTCCAGCGCGGCGTGACACAGGGAGACGTCATTTCTCCGAAACTGTTAATTGCTGCACTGGAGGATGTATTCAAGGTTCTGGCCTAGAGGGGGCATCTTGGCATCAACGTTAATGGCGAGTACATCACTCACCTTCGTTTGCCGACGACATAGTGGTCATGGCTGAGACCATGGATAGCCTGAGTAAAATGCTCGATGACCTCAGTTGAGCTTCCGAAAGAGTTGGTCTTAAAATGAACATGGACAAAACCAAGGTCATGGTGAATGCCCATGTAACACCCACTCCTATCAAGGTCGGAGACTCTACACTCGAAGGTGTAGACGATTATGTCTACCTGCGACAAACGGTCCAGTTGGGTAGGTCCAATTTCGAGAAAGAGGTCAACCGTCGAATCCGACTCGGCTGGGCGGCGTTCTGGAAGTTGCGTGGTATCTTCTCGTCCAATTTACCGCAGTGTCTCAAGACAAAAGTCTATGACCAGTGTGTGGTGCCAGTGATCACCTATGGGACCGAGACGTGGTCACTCACAATGGGCCTTATCAGAAAGCTCAAAGTCACCCAAAGGGCAATGGAGAGGGCTATGCTCGGTATTTCCTTGCGTGATCACGTCAGAAATGATGATATCCGCAGGAGAACTAAAGTTACCGACATAGCCCGAAGAATTGCCAAACTTAAGTGGCAATGGGCAGGGCACATTGTTCGCAGAACGGATGGCCGATGGGGCCGAAAAGTTCTGTAATGGCGACCGCGAACCGGAAGACGATACGTTGGAAGGCCTCCCACTAGGTGGACTGAAGACCTGGTTAAGGTTGCGGGATGGCGCTGGATGCGAGACGCACGGGATCCGTCAATGTGGCGACGCCTGGGGGAGGCCTATGCCCAGCAGTGGACGTCTTTCGGCTGAAATGATTCAACTTGAGAACCGCTTTTTAACTGACTTTCCAAAAAGGAGGAGGTTCTGACTGATGTTCGACTTAACGTTTATTTTTATTTTATATTCACCGATATATCCGTCAATTGTGGACCGATTTTGAAAATTATTTTTTTTGTTTGAAAGAATATGTTCCGAAATTGGTCCCATTTTAATTTGGTGAAGATCTGATGAAGAACTTTGGAGATATACAACATAACTCTTCAATAAATAACGACAAATCTCTCGGGATTGCTGCAAACGCCATTGAGATAATATGTACTAGAGAAGCTATCCTAAGTAAAAGACATGCTCCATTTTGACAAGAGTTTAAACTAAACTTCGCTGCAGCGCTGAAACAATAATTAGCCCTCTAACAAAACAGTATAAACACGCAGCGCTAGAGTACTTCTAAGGTATAGTTTTCTCGCGATCAAAAAGACGGAAGCGCCGTGATTTTCATGGCGCTTACGCGTTTTGTTCAACAATCTGCAACAACTTGTCACTCATATAGACTAAACTGCTGACTGACTACAGAAGCGGTACCTACATAGCTTTATACCTAACAAGCTTCATTAGAATTCACACTTTTTTTCAAAAAAAGTATTAGTTGAAATAACCTTAGTAAAGTAATATTTTATTAATATTATATTAATAAAATAGTACATTAATTTAATATTATATTTATGTAGGTACTTCTTTTTTGGGACATTCCCACAGCACTATTCCCAAATCACTGCAACTCCTAAAAGCCAGAATCAATAGTGGCGGCACCGAGGCAATGAAGCTCGACGAAGTCCGGGAGAATGAATTTATCTGTCTTGGTTCCCGCAACGAAATTAATCAAAAAAGAATATCCACTATTCTTTTCTGATTAATTTCGGTGTGAATTGGAAATTGGAGTAGGAAAAAATAAAAATTTCCAGTTCCCTCCATATGAAGTAGGAGACAGAACAAACAAGGTCAATAGGCACAAAGGGTCATTTACAACTGGGATAAGCCCAGTTGCCTAGCACCACGGATACAAATTAGCATTAATATTAATGGGTCCTAACATTGTAAGTTGTTATATTTGATTCCAATAATAAATAGGTATGGCAAAAACGCTTGAACGCACGGAAATTTGTTCTATTTTCCACTAGGTCCGTATAGTAAACAGCTCCTGATACAGCCTCCCAAGCAGCACGACAGGCTGTATAGAAGCTGTATTTTAGTTTATTTGTATACCACAGGCTGTATAGTGAGGCTGTACAAAGGCTGTATAAGCGCTTATACAACCCCTATAAGTAAAAAATGGGCCCATTGTTATACAGCCTAATGCGTTATTATAGCTGTATAGTAGATGTATAGCTAAAAAATAGGCTGTACTACAGCTGTAGAAGAGCTGTAGTATGGTGTTGAAGAAAACCATAGGCGTATAGTTATTCTCTTATAAGTTTCTTAAAAAGATAATAGTTCTTCATTGGTTTTTTATGAGAATTACAATGTGAAATTTATGAAACAACCGCTAATTCTTTTTAGTTATGATAATTATGGTGGGCCGCCAATTTACTGTGAAGTTATAAGTCAAGAATAAATGTTGGACTTTAGGTAGTGATAATTGTAGATTCAACGTGCCGATTCATTTTTACTGTGAAATAGTGCATAGTTTTGTGGAAAATATTCACGCGCCCGCGAAATACTGAAGAATTCACGAGGAATATTACCAAAACAAGTAAGTAAGTTTGTGGTTTTGAGGTTAGAATCATAAGATTGTTAAATAATACTATAGAACAGGTACCACTTATGATTTATTTATCTAAAAATCATAACTTTAACTTCAGCAATACTCAAAATAATGTAAGAAGTCATATTTTCTTTTGTTGTTAATTGTTCGAAAATGGCGACAGATTTTATACAGCGTAAAAGATATCTGGAGAGTATTATAGATTCCGTGGTTTTACTACGCACTTTCTGGATTCCATTACACAGCTTTTACCCGTTAATAGCCGTTATAATAGCAAATTTTTAATTATATAGGCTGTACATCAGTTTTCAGCAAATAAATTATACAGCTCTTTAGGGTTATGTGTTAAAAATGAAAAACCCTTTAGCATATTTCATATCAATAAGTTTTGCAAACAAGTGACGCTTATTTGAACTATTCTCAACTTAAACTTTCCGTTAAACTTATAAAAATATAAATTTGTTTACACTACGAGCACGAGTGCGTCTGGGCCATCATGATTGTATGCGTAGTGTACATACACAATCATGGTTTAGACGCACTCATGCTCGTGAGATAAAGCACTCATAAGAAGTATGTTAGATAGAGACAGCAAGCAGCGTCCGCATCGCAACAAACGCAACGTGACGTTTAGTACGTATTAGTTTAGTTGAGAGAAAGTTCCAGGGACGCGAGCACGCATTTATTTGTCCTTTTCGCTTGTTCACCGCATCACGGAACTCGTAGGTATAGTCAAAACGAAACAAAAGCAGTTAAATACCAATTAAATAATTTAATACCTATGTGCAGTAGTGTAAGATAGACAGATAGAAATAAATGTTTTGTGTTGTGTTCGTATATCTCAAATGTGCTGCCCTTTTTTTTTCAGGAAAATGACATTCAAAATAATTGAAACAATTGAAAAAGGCCAAAAACTACTATGCATTGTATCGAGTTTTTGGGAGTCTAATGGTATTTTAAGATGGCCAAGAAAACGACTAGATGTCAACAAATTAGTCAAGGACGAGAATTCGCGGCCTCTAGACAATTGGTCTACCTCACGTTGCTGTCTAAAAAGACAAATACTACCATCATACGAAGAAGCAACACAAGAACTAAATCTCATGTTACAAAATAGCGACACCGAAATTGATAATGAGACAGAATTAATCACAACAAACAGTACTTATAATAACTTCAGTTACAACACTTTAGCTGGTCAGTTGGTAAGCATATTTTTTTAAATATTATTAGCTCATCCTCCGCATGTATAATTGACGTGTCTTCTTTAGTTTATAAGTAGTGTATACTAGCATATTAGCATGGATTTCACCGCTGTTGCGCCGCTGCACTGATTTGAAATCTCCCGTGCTGGCAGTGCTGGCGTCTCTCACCTCCACGTGTTTGACGCGCTGCGCGGCGGCGTTCTAAGAGATTCGCCATGCGCCATTAATGTCTAAAACATGCTTCAGATTACACATACTTGGACTTTCGGTTATTTATGTTTATATAGACAGGTACCTACTTAATAATATTATATTGCGCTATTGTAACTGAAGAGTATGGACTTACCTACGTTGCCTTTTTATGATTTCAATTTAGCAAGAATGTTTGGCGAAGGAAAAAATGTATGGTTTAGTCTGGCGGATTGTTAGAGTATAATATATAACTTTTGTTAATTATGATTATGACAAAAATGGCTGGTGTGTAGGTAGCCGGTGGACATTAGTAATATTACCTATATATTCTGTGGCGGTAGTGGCAAGTCGTTACATGTGATCTATGTGTGACAAATGGCGTGTTTGTACATCTCTCTTATCGTGAAAGTTTTACTCGGTCAGACCAATTTTGGTATAAGTTTTTAAACTGCTTAATTGGGTTTTAACATAAGAATCTTGTATAAGAACCGGAACAGCAACCGAGTCCGATGTACTATACCTACCTTTAGTTCAGAATATCAGAATCACCAGACTACGGTCCTGTGATCTCAATGTAGGTCCGTGATCAAGTTTTGTACATAACTATTGACAAATATCTCATTAATTAATTTTATATGTGATTACAGGCATTCAGTCAACCAGAAAAGCCGTCAATTTCATCTACAGCAACGTCAGCAACAACATCCACACCAGTAGTTCCAACATCTGCAGCACAATACGTCATTCAATATGTGGATGAATCTGATGTGGCAGCAACGGTTCCACTGCAAAACACTGATGTAAATCAGATTGAAAATTATCTAAAATTGATTTTGGACAATCAAATTAATATGACACAAACAATAAATGTTCTAATGGACAACCAGAAAAAAATGTTACATAAACTTGCAAGTCTATCTGTGCAGATAGAATACGAATTTTCCAAGTGTGACAATACCAAAAATACAGATGTGGTTGCACTGGGTAAATCCAGCAATCCAATCGAAAATGAAGCTTTTGTCATAAAACCAATTGATTCAGTTAAAGAGCTTGAGGAACTGGAATCACGTTTAAGTGACAAGCAGCAAAAAAATCAACTGCTGAAGCAATATTCTTTTATATGTTCACAATCAGATGGAAAAGGTGCAACATGTGCATACAAAATATTAGACATGTTTTTTACTCGTGATTTTTTATGCAAGTGTTCCTGGACAGGAGGCAGTAGAAAGAGTGAGGACATAAAAGTCCCTCTAAAGGCTTTTAAAAATGTCCTCAATTTCTTCCACCAACTAATACGTATCTGGGACCAAACTTATACCGCTGAAAGCAATGAAAACTTTTTCAAAACTGTGCTTAAAAATTCAGTAAAGAGAAAACACAGCAAGAATGAACGAGCATCAACAAAACGTAGGAGAACAAAAAAAGTTAAACTTATTAATCAAAATGAATCTGACACCAATCAAATTGGTAATGTGGTGGTCATAGTAAACGACGCTGCAAATGAAACAGTAAACACCAACGAAGATGCTACGAATGAAAGAAAAGAACAAGAGGAAGAGGAGGAGGAGGAATAGAGTATGTTAAAGTAGGAATCTCTCTTCAGAAAAATGAGAACTACACATGGTATAATGGAAATTGCGGATAAATCAATAAGTACTTATAAGGAGTAATTCTACTAGTTATACTGAACGACTTTCCCACGAAGAAAGCGGAAGTTGTTTAACATAATCAGTAGGATTACTTACCCCTGTTGATACGTATTAGCCGCGATTTTCGTTACGCCATGTTTAGTTCTTTTTTCCTGATGAGTGATCTCGTTATATAATACAGGGTGTAACGGAAAGGGTGTATCAAGCCGAATAGACACGAATCTACCCATGTTACTCGTATCGAACAATTTTCCCCATGGAACATGGCTCGAAATATGAAAAAAATATTTTGTCATTCCATGCAAATTGGGCGCTCAGCTGATCGATTTAGTATGGGAGCCTAATTTTTGTTTATATTTCGACCCATGTTCCCTGGGGAATAGATTCGTGTCCTTTCGGCTTGACACACCCTTTCCGTTACAACCTGTATATTAAGTGCCATAATTGTCCCATTTTAGTTACCTAGCTTAGTCAGAATTTATAAAAACACGTAATCTCGTGACTGTGATTCTCCTTAAGAAAACACGTAATCTCGTGACTGTGATTGTAGGTTAAGACACAAAATTATGTAACTGTTTTTCTTGTGTATCTAGTAAATAAGTAACTCTTTGATTATTTTTAATTACTTAAGATATCCACTGATGGATATATATTATTATGTTTGAAGTCGGGACGGGTTTTTCAATGAATAAAAATACATTTTCTCAATGACAAGGTTTTTTTATTTCTCTTTTAAACTGTATGTAAAAGGGGTACGAAGTATAAGTAATTTTTGTGATCAGTACATACTAGTTTTGTTTTTATATCTTTGGAACTAACTATGGTCTCTGTCCGCCTGGTAGTAGGTAATTTGGCTTTGAATATTTTCAAATACGATGATTTAATCGGTAGTTCAAAAACATCGGATATGTCAGTAATTTTATAACATGTAATCTTTATTTCACTGTTAACAGTGGTTTCTATTTTTTTCACTTCCAAAATGTCATTATTGTTGCATAATACATATTTATCTTGAGGCTTTACAGAAATTTTAAAATCTCTAAAATTTAGTGCATTTATTTTTCTGCTATTGGTCGTAACAAAGGGTTCCACATATGCCATTTGTCGACTTTCTCTGCCCTTACTCATTTCTGATGCTGAATCTTCACTAAATCTCTTTGCCACTTGAGCAAGAGGTTTGTTGCCATGTCTTAGCATTCTTTTTATTAAATACAATTTATTCTCAAAAGGATAAGCGCTAAATGTATGTAGTGGGCCAAATTGTTGCACTTCGTCTGTGAGATGCACTACATTATGGACATTGCTAGTAATATAATCTGGCCCATAAAAGTCTTTATAATGCTCAACAAAATATTGTAGGAGCTCTTTTGCCAAAGGAAGAAAATGACTATAGTTTTTACAAGAGCATATTGTTATACCACAAAATTGCCAGAAAATGTGAAAATGCGTCATGTTGTAATACTTCTGGAAGTATGACAATGCTCAAATATAGTAAAAATGATCGATATTCGGAAGCTTTCCAGTGAGAAAGACAGTCTAGTCCTCTCACTGATCTGTGAATTTCAGATGGCAATTTTCGTTTTACAAGGAAATTCGAAACTGTTTCAGAAGTTCTGGCACTCCATTTGGTAATATATTTTCCGAAATTACCGTTGCGCCAACCAACTAAGAGCCGCTTCATGATACCTAAATCAACAAGATGTAGAGAATCTGCTATCGGAAAGTCTTGTATCATGTCAACAGGCAACTTCAGTATAGGAGAATCTTTTTTATGGTGAGGCCCATATTTTTTATCACGAAATTCTTTATCTGTTCTAGGGCGGCAATTGGTTTCAGGAAATGTCACTGTATGTGATAAGTGTGAATATTCCCCTACAGTAACACATTTAAGACAACCGTGTTTTGCATTAAAATTACATACGCCTGAAAATTTTAAAATACAAGAATTATTATTGATACCACAGTCGAAATTTTAATTGAACAAAACTACGAATTAAGCTGCGTATATAATTTTACATAACTACGTTTTGGATACTTTATAATATCTAGTAGCTAGATTAATCTGTAATTTGTAATAAGATTATATACTTTAGGTACCTTTAATGTAAGCTCTCGCTGGAGAATCACATATAAAACATCTGATTTCAATGGATACTATTTTATTTAGTTTTTCGATATAAATTCCTTCTTTTATTAAATTTCCTATTTCTTTTACAAAATCATCTAAATATTGATCAATATCTTTTGGTTTTCCAACACCAAAATAGATACCAATAACAAATGGATCTATGTCAGGTCTTTCATAGATATTGCATAATATTGGCCAAAATTCTTTATTGGAGCTTTTAAATATTGGGAGACCGTCAAAATTAAAATTTAGTTTCACTTTGTTAGGAACATCAACCCAGTTTTCCAATGTTTTACATAGACATTTAGTTAGACCATTATGCCAATATTCTCCATTTTCTACAGTCTTTATATGTATTTGTTTGACAGTACCTAAAATTGTTCTGGCGTCCTTTGGTAAAATTCCCGGAAATCTGCAATTTAAAATTGTAGCTAAGTCGCTAAGAGCTATTTGAGATATATTTCTTTCAATAGCCCATTCCTTAATTTGACGACGGAATGTTAAATTTTTTGAAAAATCATCATCATTATTTGAACTTGCACTGCTGCATGAATCTAAATCACTATCAAGTTCCGGAGGTTTTTCTAAATCCTCACTTTTATTACTGTATGCCGTTTTTGCTACGGAACCTTCATTAGACGTTGATTGAACTCGCGCTTGACTATCGATTGTTCGATCAATGAATTTGTTATTTTCAATGTCTTCACATGACGGCTCAGTACCACTGGTTTTGTTTGGTTGATATTTAGTTATATTTTGATATTCTCTTTCAATTTTCCTTTTTACTCCACCACATGTTTTTCTTTTTTTCCACATATTTCTCTTCACCACACGACGTTTTTACAAATCAAGGACAACTGTCAGTAATACAGTTTAAAGCTTTATTACAGAATTCATTTATTATTATAGTTCTATAAAATCATATTTGACAGAAGTTATAAAACTATTACACTGACTAGAGTGTACAGTTACGCATTAATAATAAGCTTTAGATAGGAGTTTTAATATACCATTATACAGAAACAAGTATAAAGTGATACCATTTTAAAACTTATAGCTGTAGTAAGTAAGTGATCACTTGCAAAATACAGCCTCTATGCAGCTTGAAGGATTACATTAGATTGAAGTGTCAAAAAATGCTTAGAGTTTTAAAGTGGAGTTCAAATATTCTGTTTTAAAGCCTTAAGTTTACACGGAGTATTTTATAAAAACTTAGTACAGCTTTAGCTGTATAATAACGGTTTAAACACTTTTATAAGTAAATAATCTTTTCTTGACACCTTTATGGGTCAGCAGTAGAACTCTAAGTTCTATTAGTGCTGTATATTTGATGTCGGCAACGCTTGCGTGCTGCTTGGGCTGTACATTATTCAACATAGAATTTCTTTCATTCTGCCAAAGAATACACTCCCATAAGATATGATGGGCAGATTGTACTTATTCGCAGTCAGATGTAGAATACTGACATATAGGCAAGTCAACGAGCTTGAAGGAAAATAATTTACTTTTAAAGTTAGCATGCCCTGTGAGAAATTGGACAACACAGTAAACCACCTCCAGCCACGTCCTGGCCAGTCGCACGCGAATAGATGAAAATAATTGGTGGAGGTGTCGGCCCTTGATGGAATTATCCCACCTACATTGCCATTCGGATAAAAGTTCCTCCCAGACGTCAACAAATAATCTAGAGATTTTCTTACGGTCACTCCGCGTCCATGGTTTCTCGTGCTGAATAGTACATTGCAGCACATCGTTGCACATCAAGGTTGACCGGAAGTACGCCAGCAAGTACCGGTAAGGTCTCAGTACTAACCGTCCTGTTTGCTTTGCATAAGAATATCAAAGCTAAACGCTGACTTTGAAGTAATTTACGTTGACCCATTATTTAGGTACTAGCTGTCCCCCGTGACTTCGCTCCCGTCAACTGGATACCTACATACATACCCTACCCTTGACACCTACCCACCTATCATACCTACCAATTTGTAAAACTATTTATTTAAATAACCAGTCAGTTCATTTCTGAATATACTTAAGATTGTTATTTTCCGCTTTAAAAACCAAAGTCAGCTAATTCTACCTACACTTGTTACAAAAATGGTCACATCTTATTTTTTAGTCTATATGAGAAATGAGGCAACATGGCGTCCACCAAATATTTCATTTTAAAAATGATTATCCAGTTACTCATTGACGAAAAGTAATTCCTTTGCATTTCGTCGTATTAGTTGAATTATAAGTGCAATATCTTAAAACACACGACAGCATATTTAATGCGTTTGAACGTTTTTTCGTTTAAAAACAAACAATGACATAGGCGCTCAAGATCTAGCAAGTAACTGAGTGAAGTGCGGCCGGCCGACCCCACATGAACAGAACACAGCAGTGATGTGTGGTGACTTCTCTAGTGCGTAGTACATTATTACCTCAATGGCAAACGCATGTCTGTTTATTGTTTATACCATTTCATAACATAACATCATCTCTAAAGGGGTAAGCAGATGTGTACAGTTCACCTCGGTACTGTAGAAGGCGTAGTCAGAAATGTACAAATAAATAGATATATTACTTTTATAGCTCATATATTTAGTAAGAATTTTACAATATGCCTGCCTTCTGGGCGGCTACACTAGAATTGACAATCAAAACATATTCACTTATTTTCTATTCTAAATTCATTTACCTTTCAAGTAATACCAATTGCCAGTATTTTTATAGGCAAGTAGGCCTTCTAGTTAAGCAGAGTCCTCACAGTACACTCTCATTTCATCGGTTATGTTGTTTCATGATATTCGGGTAATCTATTCTGGCATTATAGGTACCTTACTTAACTACTTGCCTATTAGGTAGGTACAACTAAAAAGTGAAAAATAAATAAATCATTTTTACAAAAAAATACTACCGACTTCCAAATAAGAAAACTACAAAGTGAAAATTAACTTATTTTTTGGAAGTCTGTGTCCATAACGCAAAAAATTGGTACCTACCAAAGACACATCTACATTTAATATGTTTGTTAATTTTTAAATAATTTAACCTTCTAATTGCCAAAGTTGATCAAAGTCGACTACCGAGGAGGATAATTTTGATTCTAGGTCATATTATCTTTTAGGTTAATAAACTTAGTCTTCAATCAAGTTTAAAAAAATACATTGAAGGACAGAGCTATAAAAAAAAATCAGTTTAACAAAGATAGTTCAGTATAGTTAATTGTCGTAGATTGTCCAAAATCTTAGTAAAATGTTGCCAAATTGTTTGATTTTGTGGATTGGTTACTTTGCACTAACTTCAAGTGCTGGTACTGGTAAGGGTATTAAGTACATAAAATGACATTACTTATGAAAGTACAGAGTAGGTAGGAAGCTTATTATGTAAAATGTTTATTAAAATTTGAACCCTCACGGAAATAGAGGGGTGTTGTCTGTGTGTCGGTCTGTGGCATCATAGCTCCTAAACAGATGAAGGGATTTTGATTTAGTTTGATAGATGACTTTGTCGAAAGTCTTCTTAGCTATGTTTGATTGAAATAAAAAAATATCCTTCAGAAAATTTAAAATACCCCCGACGTGAAAACCTCTAAATATAAAAAAAAGCCTCGTACTTGCGTCGGTAAATTAAATAAACTGCTGTAAACGTAGGCGGTCCCGAGGCGCGAGTACGAGGCTTATTTTTTGCTTTTTTAATTCCCTTTTTTTTATTTTATTAATTATGTGGAGTATATTTTACATGAAGTAATTCTAAATCCTGACGAGATCCATGGATAGACGACCAACCATTACATATCGAGGCCATTCGATGCCTCCAGAGCATGTTAAACTTGTAATCTCAGTTATTATCCACTATGTGCCGAGATCTCTATATATTTTAAGTTACCTCTAGTCTCTATATAGTTTAGTTTTAGTTATTGGGTAATAATACATTTCGGAAAATATATTTATATATATATATCTATATCTGAGAACCTGTAACGACTGTCAAAGATAATAATTATTATCCTTGACAGTCGTTACAGTTTCTCAGAAGCCCAAAAGTCTGACGATCAGTATAATCAAAACATATCGTGTTATCCAGCGCGAGCCCATCAACAAAAATAAGGTCGTAGTGTTTAGCTGGATTTGTTTAGATTGAAAGCCAAAGCAGCGAAAAAATAAAGACAGATTATAAGTTAATCTAGGTCAAAAAATGTGGGCTTTATTCAAGAAAAGGCGTAACCCGAATTAATCTACAATTTTTTTTAGTGTTCCGTACCTCAAAAGGAAAAAACCGAACCCTTATAGGATCACTTTGTTGTCCGTCTGTCTGTCAAGACCCTTTATCTCGGGAATGCATGGAGGTATCAAGTTGAAATTAATATCGTATACTCAAATTTGCAACCCCTTGCAGCTGTGAAAAAATCAAACTTCTAGATCAACGCAATCAAGAGATACAGCCGTTAATGACGCATATTTTACACTCGCAAGGGAATCAACAAATTTCCTATATTCTCAGAAAATATAACGAAATTTTTCACGATTTTGATTTCGAGATATTTTCAGGTAGCATCACTAAGTTTAAAAGAGATGTGCTCAATAATATATAATTCTTGCTCAGTAATATTTCTATTTACTTTTTTTTCTGTATGTATGTTTTTTTATTACGTTTTAATTTAATTTAAAGTTGATTGTAATTATAAAATATTATTGAGATTGATGAAGTTATTGTCATCCACCATTATGTTAATTGTTATTGTGTAGTGAGATCTTAATAAAATGCTGTGCTTATCTTTAATTAGATGCATGCAGTGAATATTTGTTAATGATAAGTATTATGAATGCCCTTGTGTGTATTTAGTTTTTTTGGTTTGCCTAAATAAATAAACAAAGAAGAGTAGTGGTTGTTATATAATAAATAGACAGACTAAGGATAAATGATATAGGTATTATGTATTTAATTTTCCAATACCATACTTATCTACCGCTCGCTGCCTGGGGTTAATTCTTTTAGACAAAGGTCTATCTAATCGGTTCAACCCATTGTCTCCTTCTAGGTTTACACTTCTGTCATTTCTCAACCTACTTTTTAAATCCACTTTGCGGTTGTAAGCTAGCAGGATTCAGATGGAGCCAGCCCACTCCATTTTACCTTAGATTTATGTTTGACCACTACCTCACCTGATGGTAAGCGATGATGTGATCGTCTTCCATAATAGTACATACCTTATCGTTATTTCCACAGCCGGCTCCGTCAAGAAGGTCGTAGATTGTGCTTGGAAGGAAATGATCCTGGACTTCGGCAAAGGTATCATGAAGGAATGTATGACAAGCATAGCGAATACGGTCGGCAAGTTGTTCAAAGCTGTACCTGCAGAAGAATTGGATATAGAATAAATTGGAAATTTATTTGTATGGTAATTCAAATTAAAGGAAATATTGTAGGCAACTGAATTAATTATTTTTTATTTACATCTGTAAATCACTTCGTATTTACTGTTCTCGACGTTGATCTTACAACTAATCTATCTGGCTCACCTTTTTCCAATTTATATTTGCATCGGCTCCACTCTTACCAGATGCAGCTAGTTACCTGTATCTTACATGGAACGATTGCCTGTCTGATCTTCTCAACTCATCAAAATATCTTGAAAATACTGGTGTCATATTTAATGGCTTCTTACTACCGTAACGACTGTTTTAGTTCTTCAAATGACAGCCAGGACCAACGGCTTAACGTGCTTTCCGAGGCACGGAGGAAACTCGATATGCTGAAATGGTGGCCCGACCTCGTCAAGCGTTGCTTAACCTTAAGATCGACCCGTGCGGCTGTTATTATTTAGCCACGAGCTCCTCGAGAATGTACGTATATATATATATATAATTTGTTTTGTTTTTGTAGTGTTCTGGATTTAGGTTTACTGGACACACTTTTTATTTTTGCTTAGTCTCTAATATTCAATATGTCAATGTTATGTTATTACCTGTTATTTGTATGACTACTGAAATGCCGATTTTAGATGTTATTTTATTTGAATTGTAAGTGACAGTACTATTGGTGTGCTTATTATAAATAAATAAATATAATTTGACCGGGCATTGACCCCTCCAATCTGCAATTGTGCGTTTATTTTGTGTTAAAAACAGCCTTTTCATTCTTGTAGTGTCGCGTTTGACCACTCTTACCTGATGATAAGACAACATAGAAATAATACACTATTGTATGCTACTTTTGAACTTGTATTCATGTTTCGAAAATTAGCCACCGTCTTGAATTTTCAATTCCAAATGATTAAAAATGTCGTAAACATTGTCAGACAGTGGTTTGTAGACCCTCCTCTTTTTATTGACTATTTCTACTCAATACTCGTAGTCCATTAAAAATGCTCGAGGTCTCCCGAGTGTAATTTATTATTATTTTTTTATCGTAAAGTAGATAGATCAATTATTTATTCAGCGCACACAAAAGACACAGCACAGCACACAAAATCACAATTAAATTATTTTAATTTAAATGTGGTTATTTGAAAAAAAGGTGCCAGCATACAAAAAAAGAAAAAGGAAAAAATACATAATACAAATAAAAGTGACACAATTAACTTACCTACTTCAACTAGAACACAGTGCGGGGTGCGTCTCAAGCTTGCACCAAATCGGAGTCCAGCTTAGTATGTGTCAGGCAAATAAAAAGTTATAAAGTGTTGAATTGACCATTTTATAACATCCCAAAATTTTTAATTTTGACATACAATATACATAAAATCTTTTTCTGGAAACTTAGGCCCAAGTTGAAAGTAATATTTTTGTTATTGATAAACCTTAGTATACGGAATCTATTTGTACAAGAAAGAGTTTCGAAGTAGAAACTCTTTCTTGTACAAATAGATTCCGTTTGAAGAAAGAGTTTCTACTTCGAGCTAGACAAAATAAATGATATAAATACTGATTTCTGTAATATATATATTTTTGAGAGTTCTTTTATCATTTTTGATTCAAGAAAAACGGGCTAATTTTCACCTAGGATTGCTTCATAAAACTACAAAAAATAATAAAAAATATATAGTTATTTTTAAACAAAACTATTTTGAGTTTCAAAAAACTCGCGACAAGATCGCGAAAACTTAAAGATTAAAAAAAAAACTATTCAAAATTGTCGCAAGGGAGTTCTACTTGTCCTTATGTAATGAACTATTGAGTAGAAATAGTCAATAAAAAGCGAATGTCACTTTTTTAGGGTCTGTAAAACACCGTGGGTCAGTGCCCCCAAGGCAATGTCAAACGATCTCCAAACGACCTATGTAGCACCGTACGTACTTGTAAAAGGTTATGTAAGGTTCATTCAGACATTACATTGTTTTGTCTATTCAAATATAAGTTTTTGTTTTTTTTTGTCAACGAATCCGTTGCAATGTGCAAATAAAAACAAAAGATACAAAAAATATTTTTACTAGTTTCTCCCAGTAACTTCGCCTGCGTGATGGTCGAAAATAATCCAGAGAGAACATATTCCCGGTATAAAAAGTATCCTATTTGCTATTCCTGACTATAATCTATCTCTGTGACTATAATCTATTTCATCATGATCCGTTCAGCTGTTCTGGCGTGATTGAGTAACAAACATACATCCATCCAAACTTTCGAATTTATAAGTTGCAATAGTATGAAGTAAAATTCGAGAGATAAATATTGGGACTAACTCAGTTAAATAACACGAGTGCCTTTAAACAGTATTTTAATAAAGTTAGGTTTGAAACTTTGATCAATGATACACTATAGATGCCCCGCAGTGCTTCAAAGACGGGCCGAAAAATAGGGCCACAAATACGGTTGTGGTCTTATTTCAAATTAGTATGCTCCAATCATAGCCAACATTAAGACGTTAAAATGCCGCAATGTGCGTTCAAAAATTTTGCAAATAATCACCGTTACACATTTATTTTGGAAGGAATATCTTTTTTCGGTAAGTTTATATCATTAAGTGTTTTTCATAAAGTAAATTTAATAGTAAATATGAATCGATTACCTAATATTATGATTGATTGACCAACTTTTGCTGCGTTTTGAGCAGCGAAGCAACCTCATAATTTTTTATTGGTGTTTGAACACAGTTTTGTGAATGCTTTAAACATTGCATTTAAGGTTGAATTTGCATTAATGTATAATTTATTTTAACTAGAATTCTTATAATTATCAAAACACAATTGGCGACAGTTTTAATGTGAAGTTTTGTATGGGATTGTATATCTAGTATATTATTGATCGAAGTTTTAAAAACATAAACTAACATTACGCCTATATTCCTCGAAGGGTTGAACAGAGTAATCCACATTTCACCAGATATGTTTAATTACCATATAATAGAAGGCGCGCCCATTCCCATAAACCGGGAAAAATAAAACCTCCGGGCTGCTCTAGAGAAATTCCTGATGGAAAAACCAAATAACACTTTGCCCTACCCGGGCATCACACCCAGGACCTTATACTCAGCATTATCGCTTGCAGCCACTAGACCAACGAGGCAGTCCACGACGAGAACCAAGTTTAAAAAGTGACATCAAATGCGTGTGTCTTTATTGAACCCAAGAACAAGAAATGGTGATCGAAAAACGGGCCAAGAGACTCATCGGCAATGAGGCATAGTCAAGTCAAATCTCCAGAGCCTTGAACATCGTCGCCGAGTTGCCTGCTTGTTGTTTTTTATCGGATACATTTCGGGGAATGTGCGATGGAATTGCATGATCTAATTCCACTCAGCCTGGTCCATTATCGGACTACCAGACGTACGATGCGTCATCTGTACATGGTGGATATCCCACCCATACGCACAAAACGTTTTGGGGACACTTTTATTATTCCCGATAGCTCCTTCCTAGCGCTGTTTCCCGATAGCTACAATCTCGGGGTCTTTGAGCAAAGAGTAAATAGGCTTTTTCTAGGCAAGCGTGCTTCACCGTCAAGCGAAAGCCAAAAGTAAAAAAAAAAATGTTATATTTTCGTGATGGGCTAGCTCTTGACCACGATTTTGCCTGATGGAAACCTGAATGTAGGTGAAACAAAATGGAAGATAGATGCTTGGATTCTTCACAGGATTATTATCATATTAGATACCCGTCTGTTATATGTTACAGGCACTCGATTATCATTATGTAATTTATATTGCAATTAATTTAAATTAATTAATTATACACGGTAAGTTTTCCAAGTGACCGTGCATGGCCGAATCCGAAACTATAATGAATAGCAAAAAAAACACTCAAAGGAGTCTCTAGCCTCATTTTGATGAAAACTAAAAATGCATCATTGGATTTTTTTTTAATTATTAGAAACTATTCATCAATATAAATGACATAATTATCTTAATCAAAGTACTAATTATTTGAGCTGCACTTAGAGAGAACATAACATCTATACACTTACTAAGTACGATCCCTGAATCAAATCCACTGTTACAGCTGCAAAAACATACTGATTTTGCCGGTGTCATGGCAACTGGCTGGAGAAAGTTCCCTACAAAAGGACTTAAAATACGGGTGTTACTACCAAAACCCTGACTAAAAAGACTGGCTGAAAATATTCTCTAAAACACCCTTTCTCTTCTAGTTAAGAAAATGAAAAGCTTTGAACATTTTCGGCAGCCTAAAGCGGGTTACTCACACACCTGCCACAGGAGCAATCTAGGGTGTAAAAGTGGGGATGACTCTTATTTGCCACCTTTAGCGGGCTATTCACACACCTGCGACACTTAATTGCCAACTCAATTGTGATGTGTATAGACAAGTAGGGGCAATCTCCTAGATTCGGGCCGGGGCGGGTGACCATCCTTGGTCTCTAGATCGTCACTGCCGCCCTGCTACGTTGCCACGTGTGTAGCCCGATTGGGGCAATTTCTCAATCAGTTGGCCGGTAATAATATTCATGTTTCTCAACTCACTTCTTTCCGTAGCCACTTCTTCACCCAGTATCTCCTTTTACTCTTTTTGCGGTAGCACCACAGAAAGAGCCAGGGCTAGACCGATCTTTTGATTTCTCGATAATACTAGTGCCATTCTCAACGCATGTGTTTAGCTCAACTTTTACCCTTTACTTGTAGAGACAATTCCGATAATGCCACGACCGCCGTGCGCCTTAAATTGCCCCTACGGCAAGTGTGTGGGTAGCCTGCTTTAGTTTAGACCCACATACAACCTGCATATGAGCAGGTAGGTAGGTATCTTTTCTACGTGCATGAAAGGAGACGCTGTGTAATGCTTTCTGAAACAAGCTAAACATCCTTTCAGAAAAAACTAACGTTGTGCCATGTTGTACCGGTTAAAGGTGAAAAGCCGTTTTCTAATGGTTCTGGTATGAAGTCCACTTTATAGTAGATCTGCATTAAGATTATGTGAACAAGATCACATTTATGTAGGTATTTGGAAAATTATGATTTCATCTGGAAGAAAAACTATATAAAATACTACACAGTAATCATTTTTGTATTTAAGGGTCGAGCTTCAGTGTAATCATATCCAACTGAGTACACTTCAATTATAAACACATATTTTGTGGAGGAAAAATCGTAGCACTCTTCTATAAAAAATATAAATGGTATTGTCCGTAAACAATAAAAGTGAAAACGTTGACACATTGTCGCGTCGCGAGTTTTGGGGAAAACCTATTAACCTAGAAGTGCTTTTAAATAACAGACCCAGGAAAGGTTCTTTATTTGAAAACAGTATCTTAACCGTTCCGTGATCTATGTCATCGCACGTAACTGGAGCGTCTCTGGCCGTGCAATTATCTTGCGTCGCACGTGGCCTATCCCATAAATTTGCATGCTAATACCACGCCGCCGGTACCGACCCGTCCGGACACCGCATTGTATTGTAAACAACGTGTGATTCACGTCAACATATCGGCGAGATTCGCTGTGATTATAATTGTTTAGCACAGCCCTAGGCTAATAGCCCTACACTTTTACTTTTATTCGGGTTTATAGTGGAAGGTGAAAACACAGAGCTACTGTTCAAACCATGTCCCATCTTTCGGAGTGTTCAAAATTGCCATACACCTTGTTGAATACAGGTCTGCGGATCAAAAGCCAAGAGGCAACACTAGGGCCCATGAGCAATGCTACGACTCTTGGATCCTACAAGGTCTATACCCGCGAAACCGCGATACGCGGCAGCGGTAACTAGGGGTTTGTTTTTTGGGATACCGATTCCCTTATAGGTGGAAAGTGATACAAGCATACACAATTTACAGCTACAACACACATTTGTCCCCGCGGTGGTCTCCTGGCCTCGTCCGTGTCCATAGGGGCAAAATATATATAATTGTTTGGGATAACCGACGTGGTCCAGTTAGACCCGTTCCCGACAAAAAACTACTTCGCTGCGCGCGAAATATATACACAAACAAATGCACGGGCAAATCACAGTACCACTCGTGGATCGCGAACGTAATTTCGGATAACGATCGGTTGGCTACATACCAATTCTAACAAAACTAAATCAAGACCAACACTTTTACGTCTCGCGATTTCAATTTTACCAGTCCTGTCAACGTCAACCCAACCAAAACTTTCAATAGCTGTGTTGCATCAAAATAACAAAAAAAAAGACGAAACCTCTATTGGTTTCGAACACAACTGTAATTCTGTAGACATAAAATCTTCACTTATGATGCGATTGGCATGCCATCTACTGGACTAACTGAATCCAAATCAAATAATTTAATTTATATTTTACTGCATTGGCTGGAAAAGAAGAAATGGAAAAAGAGTGTTAGAATTGTTTAGATTTTTCGCGTACCTGAAGACGCCATGTTGGAATTGGAAGGCCTCCCACTAGATTAGATTAAGACGGGCTGGTGTCCGCAACTCCACGTCTAAGCGCGTATTTTACGTACAGGCCCACTAAGTTGACTATGTCCTCGTTAAGGTTGCGGGAATCCGCAAGATGCGAGACGCACTGGACCTGTCGATGTGGCGACACTTGATGAAGGTCTATGTTCATCAGTAGACGTTTTTCGACTGAAATGATAATGATGGGCATTGAAAGTATTGGCTATATTTTAATTTTACTTTGCCTGCATGAATATTCGCCAGTAGAAAGACTAGCCAATTTTTTCGGCGCCCGTTGAACTTTATATCCTTAAAGAAAAATGTTCAGTTTTCAGCATTATCAATACATAATCAATATAAAAATCTGTAGAAAAGACGAAAAAAAATTTAAAAAAAAAATTGCCAGGGTGTTAAAGGATAACCAACAGAACCCATTTCCAGCATTTTTTGAATTTTTGTCTGTTTATCTGTTTAACTGTTTGTCTGATTATTTGTGCACGCATCACGTAAAATGTACAAAGCCAATCTAGATAACTTTTATACATAAAAATTGTGCGTAACTTGAAGTATTACTAAGTTTAGTTTCATAGCAATCGGTTCACTCTATCAAAAGTTAGATGAATTTAAAGTGTTCAAGAAGTGAAATTATCATAACACACGCAATTCAGATACTCGGACAGTTGAACTCCATATTCGATAGATAGCGAAGTCATTTTCTGAATGGCGGTATTAAGATTAATTAAAAAGAAATTAGATATAGATAAAATTCGAAAGAATGATGACCCAAAAAAAAATTGGTTGGTGGGTATGTAGGGTAGGCAGGAAAGTAAGTTGGGTAGGGTAGGCACTCAGTTAACGGGAGCGAAGCCGCGGTCACAGCTAGTTTAAAATAAGTTTTTTGTTACGATACCTAAAATGCGAGTATCTTCTTCAATTCTTCAATCGGTCCCTGATTACTGAGGATCGTGGTCACCCACCTTTAAGCGGATAATCTGCCTCCATCGATTCCGGTCCAAAGTTGCCATCACCACTTACTGGAATATTCTTGAGGACGTAGATTCATTCACTTGGTAAGAACATCGTGTTGGCCACTGGCCTCGTGCTCTTTTTCCTTCGGTATTGCAAACAATGACCAGTTTTTCTAGGCTTCTATCTTATCTTTGCATTATGAGACCTATATAGGTCACAATACGCTGTAGGCATACTGTAGACAATCTGGTCTTGACATCTAGTTGGTATAAGATAGACACAATTTGTGTGCGTTTGGCTTTCCATGATATTCGGAGCATCCGCCTACAGAACCACATTTCGGATAGGTCTACCCTTGTCTTGCCCTTGCTCGGATTGTTTACGTCTCAACTCCATAGAGGAAAATTGGGAAAACTAATGCTCTGACTAAGTGGGCTTTGGTTCTATAACTTATGCTACGATTTTTCCAGATGTTCTGGAGGTGTGTCATAGCACTTTAGCCATGGCTATCCGTCGTTTTAATAATAATAAGTATTAAAAATAGACCCCAGATAAATAAAACTATCCACAACTTTGATGTCTTGGATGCTATATGCGCCCCATAGCTTTTCCGCACGATCTATCACCATAAGATTAGATTTCTGCTAATTTATTGCTAGCCCCAACTTGCTACTCTCTACCTCCAATCTATGCAGTATCTCCTACATGTGTTGTTGTAGCAAGGAGAACTGGATCATCAGCGTAACGTAGATTGGAGATGCACTTTCCACCAACAGAAAACCCCTTTTCCCAGTCCTCAAGAGTTTTTAGAATTATATACTCTTCGTACACATTGAAGAGCAACAGTGAGAGGATGCATCCCTGTCTATCCCTTTCTTGTCTATTCTGACGAAAGAGCGGTTGCTGATGTAGAGGCATCCCATCAAGTCCACAAGATGCTGAGGCGCACCCATGTCCTTTAGTACCTCCCACACCTTATTCCACTGCACACAATCAAAAGTCTTAGTGTCAATGAAACACAGTAACACAGGACTGTTAAATACACGGTTTTTATCTATGATTTATCGAACGTTCAGGATTTGTTCCCGCGTGTCTTTGCCTTTAACAAACCCTGCTTGTTCCTCTGGAAGTTGTGGAACGAGAAAGTGTTTCAGCCTATTGTTTATTATGTGTAGGAGTATCTTGTTGACATGTGGAATAAGTGCTAAGATCCTTCAGTCTTTGGTAGAGCCTTTTTAATGAAGTAGAACAAAAACGGACTCTGTCCACTCTTTAGGCCATCTCCTGGTCTTGCAGATGCTTTAAATCTGCTTTACACTTTTGGCATCAACGTATTTTTTTTATTTGTAGGCTTGCGTTTAACCACTATCTCTTTTTGATAAGTCTGTCTGCGCGCCGTATATGATAGGTTAATCGGTGATATAAAGTGTGGAGCACTATTGTTTCCAGCGTTCCAGAACCTGATCCTTTTTAGTCAGTAAGTTACCTGCTTCATCTGCTATCTGGCAGGTTCTACGAGATTAAGTAACCTCTTTGATCTCGCGGAAAAGATCTCTAGTTTCATTCCACGCAGAATTCTCTTCGATATCAGTAAAGAGGTTGTTGACATGTTGGTTATAGTCTCTGCGACATCTTTTCTGAAACTTTGTGCTGAGTAAGTCATATAACGTCTTGTTCTCTTGTATGGTTAAACCTTTTCCCTTGAACTCACGTCTACGAAGAATAAAGTCTGCCGTTTCCGCAGATATAAAAGGCTTCATGGTAGGCTTGGGAGCATGTTCTCTTTTGCAGTTTGCACAACAATCTTCTGTAAAACCTTCCAACTAACGTCTGGGTCAGTGGCGTTATTTAAAGAACATTCAGGTACTTTATGTTCAATTGCTTGTCTGAAACCTTGTAGGCCCAACGATCGAGTATATTCAGTAATAATCGTCTCTATTTACTTTATTAAATAACTGATATTAGCAAGCGTTAAGAAAAGTAATCACTGCACAGAACCTACCTCTATAACTTTTCATACAAAAATACCCTCCACTACATCTATCGATTCATTTCGCATCGCGAGGGTTGCTAAACACAATGTGTCTTCGCGCTTCCCTCTACACTCCTCAGCGGATTCCGGTCACGACCGCGGAATAAAATCTATATGCTAGACGTGTTCCGCTCTGCATTAGATAAATGCGATAAACACAGATTAGTGTGGCTGAACGTAGACATTGTTGGCGCCTTATTTTGACGGTAGTTGGGAAAAAGTTTTTTTTTTTTTTTGGGGTAACGGTGATAGTGTCTGTTCTGAATATATGGAAGGGATTATTGTATTTTTTATTGTTGATTCTGGTCAAGCAATGCTTAGTATTAAAGGAGACAGTAGATAATTAAATAGTATTAAAAAGTTACTGTGTCGAATACACTGACCTCTAATATACAAGTACGCTGGACTAAATATACTATATGAAATGACAGTTGATTTTTGTGCTGATTCAAAGGGCTCGCTCGAGCGCCTCAGGAACTAAAATTGACACATTTTGTGATTGGTTAATACCGATATTTCTCAAGGTTAGGTAATACTAATATATTTGCCTGGAAATATTACAATATTGTAACTAATCAGTATTAGTGATATTTTAAAATTACACTAATATCAAAATAGTAGACTTGGCAAGGCGTATCACTCGACTACTGTAGTGACTTCTCGTAGTATGTTGCAACTAAATATCTCATATTGGTATTGGTGATGATTGTTATATGAATAATAATCAGCAATGTGTAATACAAAATTCTGGAATCATCATCATGATCATCCACAGCCCGACTTCGCCCACTGCTGAGCACAGACCTCTCTTTTCTTGTACCAATCACCACGTTCCTGTGCCTGTAATTAATTCTGGAATAATATCATGATACCTGATTATAATTTTACTAACAAATATTTTGAAGTCGAACAATTTATATTTGCATCTGAAACAGAGTTGAAAACTGATATAAGTCTTCACCTCGCTGGAATGCGATGTCACTCTTATTTACATTTTAACACTACAGAGACAGGATCTCAGCGATGAGTGCGAGAAATATGTCCGTTGTAAATTATTATCCATCTCATTCGTACGCAAATATTTATATGAATGATGTTCCCTTCACGAATCCGATGGCCGTCAATCGCCAACCGAGTGAATCCGAACCAATAGTTCAGAGTTTGGTTTAAGTATTAACTAACTTGAGCGAGGAGATACTTGCTCAAATATACTAGTTTTATGGATAAGTTGTTAGCCTATCCCAATATTTAAATCTCACTGATCTGACAGTAATGCGCTATAACTTTACTAGCACGCTATCCACTAGTTTATAGCTTGCAATCTGACTGAAAATATTTTTCAGTTAACCTTTACAGCAATTATTCTATTACTTACAAATGAATCATAATTAAAATAACTGGGCTATTTTTTGTCTTACGTCTTAAATTATTCTCACCATCCATAAAGTCCATAAAAAAATTACCGAAGGCTGTGTCCCATCTCCAATATTAGTTCCATGGACGCTCACGTTAAGTCTCGATGCTCAGCGCCAAAATGGCGAAAATCAAATGTCTTCATTTTGTCATCGATAGTATGAAGTCCAGCGTACTTGTATGTTAGAGGTGAGTGGTCGAATATCATGATAAGTTAAATATAGTGTTCAATAAAAAAGGCAGTCTATTCAATATTTGAAAAAAAAACTCAGTTGAATATCACGAAAGGTTATTAAGGGTATGTTTTATTAGTCCTAACTGAACGTACCTAGCAAAACACCCATTATTCTAAAAAAAAAAATTTCTTTTTCTGTGTTTATTTTGCTATATAAAACCAGTTCGAACGACCATTAGTCATAAACATATGACTAGTAAAATCTAAAAGTAAAACTGGTTCTTAGATATTTTTTTTGCACTTAGGTTGATAGTCAAGTTCGTAATAATTTATTGATTAACCTGTTGGGTATGTTAGCAATCTGTTTAACTAGTTTTTAGTCATTGAAATAGAAAATATATTTGCATATAAGCCGCTCATTTGAAATTCATTTAGCGCAAAAAATCGTCCGGAGGTTAATCCAAAATTAAAACCAATTGTTTTTCTTGAACATTTTATTTAATAGTTGTACCTATGACATAATATCTTATTGCTAGATTGTAGATTATTTGAAATAAAAAGTCTTTTTGAAGCTGTTTGTCCCCCTCACTTAAGTAGAACACCTAACAGAAGCAGTTTTTTAGGGTTCCGTACCTCGAAAGGATAAAACGGAACCAATCATGGATCATTTTGGTGTCCGTCCGTCCGTCCGTCTGTCTGTCTGTCAAGACCCTTTTTCTCAGGAACGCGTAAAGCTGAAATTTATATCAAATACTCAAGTCTACTGTCCCTTAAAACTGTGAAAAAATCTAACTTCTAAGTCAACGCAATAAAAAGATACAGCCGATTATGAAGCCAATTTTCGACACTCGCAAGGAAATCAAAACCTACAGGGTGCTTCCCGTGAACTCAGAATCTTGAAATTTAGTACGAAGCAACGTCTTATACAGATAAAGGAAAAATTTGTTACATCATATAATAAAAATATTTTTAATAATTTTAAACTTACTGGCCCTTTCCTCATGAACGCGTAGAGGTATTAAATTGAAATTCATATCAAATACTCAGGTCTATAATACCTTTAAACTGAGGTTTGTACGGAACCGCGATGTCGCGAGATTGTGCGCGAGTCCGGCTCGCACTTGGCCGGTTTTTTTACATTTTATAACGTACCCAACTTAAAAAAAATCCAAAACAAAAAAAAACAAAATCCTTTCTATCATATCTAGTCAATTTATTTTACCATTCAACATCCATGCCTTCTTCGAGCGTCATTATTCTGGAGTACACTTCTCACGTCGATCCCTCATTCTCACTGCAACGCATTATAATTATTCGGAAAGTTTTCACTAATGTTTATATGGAGAGACACTGTAGGGGCGCTATCAAAGAGATCTTTTGTGTATATTACTGTGCCTACTTACTTTTAGACTTTTAATATAGTCTGGTAAATATCTGAGTGGCTCGTGGGCCCTCTGGGTGAAGACTGGTGTTTATTTTTCGAGAAACTTTTTATAAATGTCAGGTGGATAAGATCTCGCTTCTCGTGCATGAGGTCGTGAGTATCCGGGCAAGTACCTATGTGACTGTTTCGCATTCATATCAATGTGACTGTTTCACCTTCATATGTCCTTTCTAAGTTCGCCTCGCGGCTTTGCCCACGTGAATTGTATTTTATTATCCCAAGAGATCATTATACCGAGTTTATCCCAATTTATAAAGCATCTGTGTGTTCCGTTTTTGCGTGATTCAACACAAACTTGCAAACTATTACATTTGTTATATAAGGTTACTAGCACTCCGCCCGCGACTTCGTTCGCATGATTTTGTATTTTATTCAACTAATTAGTGAAGGCGATCAAAAATAATCTACTGTTAAATCAATAATAAATGGGCTATCGTAGATTTAGAGAACAAAGAACCTCCTCCTTTTTGGAAAGCCGGTTAAAAATCTTATTCCTTGGGCA
This sequence comes from Orthosia cruda, assembly GCA_964057195.1. Classification (NCBI taxonomy): domain Eukaryota; kingdom Metazoa; phylum Arthropoda; class Insecta; order Lepidoptera; family Noctuidae; genus Orthosia; species Orthosia cruda. The sequence continues at coordinate 14,935,735 of OZ059836.1, read as the reverse complement.
ATAATAAATTGCCATCATTAGTTTTTCAGAATTACCCCCAGAAGATGTTTTAGGTGTGTCAACGGTTTTTTGAAGAATCTTACGGCACTAAGATGACCTCTTCCTCGATTTGGAACTACCGAGCTGGACCGTTTGAACAGTGCTGTTTGACGGAGATATCGGTGAACATACACAAAAAATAATTAAGTACCTTACTAAAGGCAAATTGCCTATTAGGTCCACCTAAAAAAAGTGAAAAACAAAAAATCTATTTTTCAAAAAAATACTACCGACATCCAACTAAAAACACTACAAAGTGAAAAATAACTTTCTTTTTCGAAGTCAGTTTCCATAACGGAAAAAATTGGTACCTACCAAAGACACCAACTTCGAAAAATAGATTTATTTTTCACTTTGTAGTGTTTTTAGTTGGAGGTCAGTAATATATTTTTGTAAAAAAGTTTTTATACAATTAAATGTCTCTTTAAAGGTTGAATTTCCAAAACTCCTTCCTTAGTGCTCACTTACATCATTAAAAGAAGCTATGTGTAATTAAATACTTCAAAAATCTTGATCACCCCCTAAATAGTATTTTGGGGATAGTTATGAAAAACGAATAACTAATAGCAACCCACATTATTTATTAAGGTTAGTATTTGTGCAAAATTTCAAGTTTATTAAACCAAGATCTTCAACACCCACCTAATCATATTTTAGGGGTAGTTTCGAAAAACTATTAATGATATCCTTTATTATTTACTTACGTTAGTATTTGTCTCAAGTTTATTAATCCAAGAAATGAGATTTTCCGTATAAACTTTAACATCCCTTAAATCGTATTTTAGGAGTAGTTTTGAAAAACTTGTAATGACAACCTATACTTTAAAATCAATAAAAAAGTATAAAATATTTGCTGTTAGTATTGATGCCAAGTTTCAAATATATAAGCCCAACAAATTGCCATCTTTAACCTCTATTAGGGGTAGAATTTCCGCAAATCAATAAACTCATTAATTTTTTTTTAATCAAGAGCGTAAACCAACTATTTCAGATATTTTAACTTCCAAACCGAAGAAATTTCATATAAAGTTTCAACCCCTACTTTATTCTCCTTAGGGGTAGAATTTCTAAAACCTAATAATTACATGAATTCTTTTTATCAACTCCAACTCTAACTTACAAACTATAGAAATTACATACTAACTTTCAACCCCCTTTTTAGCCCCTTTGGGGTAGAATTTCCAAAAATCCTTTCTTAGTGCTCACTTACGCGATATGAGGAATCTTTCTGCCAAATTTCATTCTTCTAGGCCTAGCGGTTTAGGCTGTGCGTTGATCGATCAGTCAGTCAGTCAGTCAGTTTCTTCTTTTATATATATAGATTTATAGTTTTAGTAGGATAATAAAATAATATCTTCAAAAGGAAAATCAAAATCATAATTAAATCTTAAAAGGAAATCTTAAAAATATTAAATGCAATAACAAAGCCCAAATTTCAATGGTGTTCAAATTTCACCATTATATATTGTTTTCAGGTAGATAGACATTTGATTAGGTAATACAGACAGTTAATGCTTTTAAAGTTACATCATATTTGTCGGCAAGACACGAATGGGACAGTAACTATCGAATTTCGGTGCGTCCCATTGTAGTTAAAATTTTCTATTCACAGTGTGTCGAGAGTTTATAATCTCTCTAGATTGATTATAAACTTACGGTGTTTGCAATAACGGATTATTGCAAACACCGTCTCTCAGTCTGATACTTAGAGTATCTACTACCGGAGTAGTAGATACTCTAAGTATCAGACTGAGAGCAGTGGTGGCGTAGTGGTATTGGCCGCGACTTATAAGTTGTAGATCGTGGGTTCAAACCCAGCAAGGTGCTTTACTTTGTGTAAATTATTTCACCAACACTGTTCTCAAAACGGGGAAGGAAAACATTGTGAGAAAAGCGGCATGACTTAGAAAAAAAAAATCGTGTTCATGTGATATACACCAACACGCATTAAGCCCACCAGGTGGATTACGGCCCATTCCCTCTCACAGAGGAGGTCTGTTTCCCAGCAGTGGACACATTAAAAAGACGAAGAGATACCAAATATGATGGTGATGAGATACTCTAATACATTTGTCGACGGTGAAGCACGCTTGCCTAGAAGTAAATTATTCAGTCTTGACTTAGAGACCAGAAAAGTTGACTCAACCTTGACACAGTATATAAATACGTGTATGTACTTAGTTTAGTTTTCCTTTCACCCAATGCCTTTGTTTTGCATAAATTGTTCTAGCAAAGTCGAAACAACAATAAATTCAAATTAGAGGTTTGTACAGGCTTACCATTTAAAGCTATATTGCTCCAAAGCCTTTTGTAATCAGTACAAGTGGCTATGTCGCTTACATTATTTTATACCAGATAGGTAAACAATTTATTTAATCACATGGTCATTTAATTCAGCTTTTTGTATAGTTTACATACATGCATGTACTCTTTGTTGAGGAATAACTTCAAACATATATATCCATACTTCCATATCTACTATTCATACTATATCCGTATATACTATATAACTGCGAAAGTAACTCTGTATGTCAGTTACATTTTTACGCTTGAATTGATTTAGATGCATTTTGGTATGGAGATAGTTTGAGACCCTGGGAAGGAAACAGGCTTTTTTTTTCCCGGAAATTATCCTTATGCTTTATTGTGAACCAATAAAAATAGGCTATTCGAAATACTAATGCTACGCAGACGACGTCGAAAGCAAAAGCTAGTATATAATATCTCTTAGTTCAGTGTGTCTGTCAGCAACTAACGCTCAAACAAGAACAACGTAATATGATTTACTATATCTGCTATCGTACCCTGGGTGATACCCTGACGTGTCAAAACTATCATAGTTCGACTGAAAAAAAGTCGGATGTATACAAGTCATATACATCTGTCACTTACGCACACTCAAAATAACCTTGCTCTAAGAGCGTTTTAGCATGACAGGTAGCGGTCATTGACTATCACATTTATTGACATTCCTGATGAAAAATACTGAAATAATGACAAAGACATCTTGAATCGACATCTATCGTGATCCATAGTTTATAAAACCGATTAAGGTTCCAACAAAAAGAGAGAGATAGAAGGGCAATGACGTAATTGCCACACTAAATCCAAAGAACTATAGTAAATTGCTCGCAATGCAGTTCGTCGCAATTAAATCATATGTCACCGAATCGTACGTGCTTCGACCACCAGCGGCACCCCTCGCACTTGTAAGGCTTTTATCTTTAATTATTCCACGCAGAGATGCAAGGGGCTCTTAATAGACAAAGTGAAATCTTATCAGGGATAACGACTGACAAAATATATGGGATTTAACACAGGGCATTTTGGTTACGCTTCTCTATTCCGTACATGTAGAACTTTTTAAGTAGCGTTGCCAGAATATAACTTTTGTTACATTTTACGTTACTTTTGACCTTCTCATGTAACATGAATCAAAATTAAACTTTTACGTTACTTTTAGGACTTAATAAATAATATTGTATTTTTTTTTGCCAGCAAACAAAATATAATCGTGAAACGGAATGCATCTAAGAAAGTTTTCGTTCGTTGTGTCGTCGCACCTGATTTTGTGAAACACAAATTGACGTATTGCATATTCATTTACTCACTCACGTGTATTTCCAAATCTTCTATCCCGCTTACTCCGGCGAGCGAGTGAGAGTATTTAGGCTTAGCACGTACTGCGGTTTTTAATCGCCTATGGAATTGTATGAAGCTGCACGCATTGTGGTAAAAAAATACCGCGAAAGCAATACCGCAAGAAAGCCGTGTTTTGCCACAGAATCCACCGCACCGCGCGGATTAAATTAGTACGAATATTTTGAGCTCTATGAACAGGTAGAAAGATACAAAAATCGCGCGGAATTTTATCTGCAGTGCGTGCTAGTTAGATTCAATACGTGGACAAAAATTCGCGCGGCTAAAAATCGCAAGGCGTGTTAAGCCTTTAGTGTCGTTTGCCACACAAAATCAAGGCAGTGTAACTTTTCTGATGAAAAGGTAACTTTTTGAGATATCTCATGTAATATTTGACTATCTGCCACTGGCAACACTGTATTTTGAGAATCGCTAATCGTTGACAGAATATCACGAAGGCCCTGAGGTCCTGAACTAAAATGGTTGGATCAATATTAGATAAACACAGGAAATAACTTATTTAAACGATTAACTAGGTGTCTAATTACAATCTAATGGTTATAATTGGATTTGCTTAATAACTTCATATTTTTACAATTTCGATATATCCTTGGTCTAGGCTAGGTCGCACGCGCTATTGCTGAGCCTGAGGTCCTAGATTCAATTCCCGGGTCGGGTTTTCTATCTGAGTTCCTCAGTAGCAGCCCGGTGTATGGATTTTTTGACCGGCTGATGCTAATAAGCTTGCCCCTATATGGGACTTAAACACTGGCGAATTGTGGGAGTACTACTTATGTATAGGTGAAGCTTTACCACTGCCCAATCCTTCGAGGAATTCCTCCGAGGCGTGACATATAATTTTTTTTTTTTGACTTTCGAAAGTGCCGCATAATGGCCTAATTGAATAAAGAAATTCTGATTTTGATTTTGAAAACTGTTATTTGTTTCAACTCATATTTAATACCTATTCCGAATGGCTACCAATTTTAAACGAATACCAAAACAAGTTCAAAGATACATGGTACAGTCAGTAAAAATATTATTAATGATTATTATTTTGTTTGTTTTTATGTATTTTGAAGAACTGATAAGAATGATAGATAAATTATGCAGTAGCGTTTTTGTTATGATCTAAAAAAAATATGTTAAATCTAGTAGAAATTACCTTGTTCATGTATCATAATAATTATCGAAAAACATCTAAATCGATTGAAGAAAAGAGAATCGATTATATTTTAAATGACCTTAGTAATAGGCAACACTTTTTATTTTATCCACAAACCAATGACACAGTATAAATATGGACCAATGATTTTCGGCTTTACTTTTTGTGCAAAATTAATACCGCGATTAATAAACATAAAACAAGATTTTTTTCGTAACAAAAGCTAATTGTTGGGCGTTTAATGGCCAAAAATGGGCATTTGCCTTTAATTTGATTAGGTTTGACTTAGTTGACTGTACCAAATTCAAGTTGTTAGTATTCGCTCGCACATTCAATTTAATTATTTAAAGAGTGGTATCCATTCGGAACAAAAAAAAAAAGGGCCGAAACACGTACCAGTGGTATTAGTTGTTGTTATTAGAACGGAATAAATCCACCATTTTCTAATCAATGCATGTGCATGTAGCCTTAAGTCAATGTTTACTAACTACCCTAAGAACACGGACAGAATAACATTTCAGAGTCTTAACCCAAGTGAACTTCGGGACGTGCCGAGACCACGCCACTTCCTAACTCGGAACTAGTTAAAATATGAATGACGATAGTGCAGCACATCTATGAATAGCTTTGGTACACGACACTGATATCAGCTCAAAGTTACAGTTCCAGTCAGCAATGGAATATTCATGTCGTAGTATCTGACTTCGTTGAAGTTACGTCTCCATTTAATTACATACAGTTACCATGAAGTAAGGAGGGAATGGAGTGCACAGCGATTCATTTCTTTATTTGAGAGTTTTTATCGTAATACATTTTTTATCTTGGAATTATCGATGTTGCGTTGCCATCAGGCTGCAAGACGTCTTTTTGTAAGCTAGGTTCTTACACTGATCGATTGCCGTGTAAATATTTGTCTTCAAACGACCTTAGCGTGTATTGTTCATCGAGATGTGTTTTCCTTATCTACACGAATTCAAATTCAAATAGCCTTTATTTACAAACTTATCATTAATTATTTTATATATTTTTTGTACAGGTATCGGTAAACTGTTCTTTTTGCTTTTAAGCATAAGCCCTCAGACCCTTCCACAGAGCACGATCGTGTGTTTTTCCATGACGTCGCAGATCGTCCTCCCACCTGCGCACCTACAGGAATACCGATGTTCTATATGTTGAGTCCTGTACAAAGTATTGATTGTTTAAGACAAGAATTCTCATAATCACCTCTTCAATTTTATGACAGAAATAGCCCACATCTTTAGGGCTTCCTTTATTCTGCTGTACTTCCCAGTTCTCTGCTACCCTAAACATAGATAGGATATGGTGCAACGTCGAGATAATACTCCATTTGTTTTCTACTCCATGCAATTTGCAGTAGTCAACCACAGACAGAATCTTTTACATAATCACCACCTGCTCCTTTAGTTTAATTGTACACTTGTGTGAATCACCGAGTTCTGATCCTTGTTTGAAACTAATTAATATTTAAGGCGATGGCTTATTAGTCGATTCTTGTATGTCTAACAAACTTTATGAGGCGCCTTGATGAGTCCGTGGGCGTTGCGTAGGAGTCTTCAATGCTCTTAACGAAAGTCTTATGGTACTTTCGAATTACCTTGAACAATTAAGGCTAATGATTGGTGTTGTTTATTGAAAGTTATTACGAAATGTTTTTTGTTAAGTGGGAAATTATTGAAGATGACGATTGATACAATGGCTTAGTGTTCGGCTTAGTTATTTGTATTAGGGAATAACTGTGTGTGCTTACAGTGATGTATAATTACAATTTGAAGTGGCATTGGGCAGGGCAAATTGCTCGTAGAACGGTTGTTCGATGGGGCCGAAAAGTTTTGGAGTGGCGACTGCGAACCGGAATACGCAACGTTGGAACGCCTCTGGGTGAAGCGATGACATGGGGAATCCGGTGATGAGGAAGCGAGACGCGCAGGACCGGTCAGTGTGGCGACGCTTGGAGGAGGCTTATGTCCAGCAGTGGACGTCTTTCGGCTGAAATGACGATGATTTTAAATACAAAAAATTATGACATACTCATGGTACCAATGTTAAGGAACTCTAACGCAGTTTATTCACTCAACTAAAGAAAACTTATAAAATTCTCTCAGTTTTTCATTTGTCCATTGCAAAGAGACATAAAAACTGTCTGCTCGGTTTTATTTCAAAAAGAGTAACGGGTAGTGAAGCGACTGGACTGAAAACGAAATTACATCTGACGTCAGACACAAAGATAAAACAGTTATCCTAGCGAATCACAGTTGAAAACGTAGAACATTGCCCATTTGCTAAGCGGAGCTAAAACTGCAAGTTTTTCATGTTTTTTCTTATAAATAAATGTAGTGCATTCGTAGAGTGGCGAGGAATGGCTCTTTTATGATGTGCCCGCTTTAGCCGCGTTGGTGTTTGTACAGACGAGTTATTTTCTCACGAAGCGGGAACCGTCTTTGATAGTTGCGCATTCTGGCGATGCGGGTGTAATTGTGTGACTTGCAAGTAGTCGCGCTCGAGTTTCTACCATGAGTTCTAATCTAGAACGAAAAAGATTTATTTTATCTATACTCTGATCTTTAATTTCATACACCAAACTGACAACTGGGGGGTTGTCACTTTATCGTTACATAAAAATAGTGTCGCACCCTGACTATCCTGAGTGAACGATAGTTGATCGAAAATCGACACTTGTTAAGAAACTAGCGGCCATTATTTAGTTTCTACTCATTTATGTCAGACTGTATTTAATCGAAAGCATTTATTTTATTGTCGATTTCATATTTAACACAATAAACGTTTATTTATTATGTGTATGAATACTGTTATATTTAAAAATCGTTTTTATTCATAAAACATTTACCTATTTACACCAATTTGTAAAATTAAATCGATTCGATGAATCACTTATGATTGAGCCTAACCTACAACCCTATGCTCCGCGCTTGTAACATTTAAAACAAATAATGTCATTGGCAGCTGTTGGTTTGGTCTACGAAATTAAAAATCACAGTATAGATTGACTTTTATTTCGGAATAAGATTTTTGGGGCCGTATTAACATGTCAGCGCAATCATAATGATTCCACTATATAAAAGGGACTATGCTCTTTTTCGTGTATAGCTCCGTTTCTCGTGTGAAAACATGATAGTTTGACAAGTCAGAGTAAGGCCCCTGTACGCGAGACATTTCACGTTTTGTGACGTTCACGGTCATATTGTTTTTCAGAACATCATAGCCAAGTTTAAGTAGATTTTATCTTAAAATAAAAAATAAATGAAAATCTATTCTCTCACTAAAATATTCCACTATAAATAATAGAGAAAGCTCTTCAATATTCAACCAATTTATCTTTACAAAAGCCTCTATAATGTAGACCTTTTGTAAAATCTTTAGTGCTTTAATTAAGATAATGAAATGGCCTTCGAGTATTTATTGATGCTATTGAAAAGTGTGGATTTATTGGAAAAGTATAAAACAAAGGGATGTTAAGTTCTTTTATCGAGTTATTTGAACATCAATCAAGGCTCTTTCTGGAAAATCTTGTTATATGGTTGCTAGAACACCAGATTCTACGAAAGTACGAAGGAAGGTAGGTCCGGGTTTGTTTCTGTTGCTCTAGTGATAGAAAATTTAATGGGATCGTAATCTTTACCTGACACTGTTCCTGATTAATGATGTTTATTCGTAATACTTAACACATTTATACAACCATTTTGTTATTTAACAAACCTACTTTCAAAACAAAACACTACAAAGCGAAAAATAACTTTCTTTTCCGAATTCGGTGTCTTTGGTATCTATTGTTTTTCGTATTGACACTTCGGAAAAGAAAGTTATTTTTCGCTTTGTAGTGTTTCGTTTTGGAAGTCGGTTTGATTTTTATGTTAAAAAGTATTTTAGTAAACCCTTTCAAACAAAAGAAGAATTTTCCAAATCGATCCAGGCGTCTTTGAGTAATCGGGGTGAACATATTAAAAAATAAGATGCCGACAAATTGAGAACTAAAAAAAAATAGTAATTGCCTTTATCATGCATGGACTTCATAATATGTGATGAAATATTTTGCTAATTATTGTCAGCTTTATCATCCTACTACTGGAAAAGCCCCTCCCCTATGACATCTAGCCTTTGTTTTATTCCAGAGCTAGCGTGGAACATTAATTTTGTAGTTTGTCTCCCCCGTCTTATGTGTGGTCTGCTGTGACTGCTTCTGGGTATTTTTTTTCTGGATATTACAAGGTTTTAGAATACCTAGTACGTAGAGCTTTGCACCATGATTAATAACTAAGCTTATTCATCGGTTTACATCAACATCTACGTAGAAATGCCTGAGGTTTCGTAGTAGAGGTTGTAATACTTCAGACGGAACCAAAAGCAGGCAAAGCAAAACAAGTGAATAACTTCATATTTAAGTGTCAGAAGTTTCTTACACCATGAAACATAAGTAACTATTATGAAGATGGAAGCTAACTTCGTGTAAATAAATGGAACTGTTTCCAAGAATCTCTTGGCAAACATCGCCGAGTCTTCTCGTCGCGTATTCCACAGAGCCTAATTACACGAGTCTTCAATCAGTGCGAAGACTCCTGTATCCACAGGTAGGACCTCGACAGGTAGGACCTCGACAGATAGGACCTCAAAAGGTAGGACCTCGACAGGTAGGACCTGTTATCACTTACTGGGCCGAGACGTGGACACTCACGGTAGGGCTGGCCCATCAGCTTAAGATAGCTTAGCGAGCTACCTAAAGGGCTATGCTAGGGGTCTCTCTGATGAATTGAATCCAGAATGAGGTAACTCGGCAGAGATTCAAAATTGTTGACATAGCTCAGAGAATAAGCAAGCTAAATTGGCAATGGTCCGTCTATATTAGTTGTAGAACCGATGCCCGTTGGGGTAGAGGTGTTCTCGAGTGGATACCACGAATAGGTAAACATAGCATGGGATGCTCTCAGACTTAGTGGAGCGACCATCTTCACAGGGTGGCTGGTAGCAACTGGATGACAGCTGCCGAAAATTGAGACCAATGGAGTGCGATTTGAGAGGCCTATGTCCAGCAGGGGACTACTATAGGCTGATAATGATGATGATGACAAGAATCTCTTGAAGGATGGAATAGAGATTCAGAATATGATTATAAATAGTTATGGTGGTGACAAACATTGTCTACCTTGCTGAAAATTTTGTTATAGACATATAGGGTAGAAGAAAAGGTCCAAATCCCTACAATAGAGGACTGGACGAAGGGAATCGATCCACCAGAACAAGACAGTCTGGTGTGGTACACTGATGGATCCAAAATGGAATCAGGTACAGGGTTCGGGAATATACGCAAAAGGTTACAAATGTAGCAAAAGCCTAGGGAAGATGGCAACTGTATTCCAAGCAGAAACTCATGCCATAATAACCTGTGCTCAATCCATATATATTCTTAGTGACAGTCAGGCTGTAATCAAAGCCATGGCACCCTACAAAGTGGACTCCGGACTTTTTCTGGATGCTGTCCAAACCCTAAACAGGCTTGGGAAGCACAACAGGGTAAGACTGATGTGGGTCCCTGGGCACAAAGGAATCCATGGTAACGAAATGGCAGATGTACTGGCAAGAGAGGGCTCAGCAAATGATTTTGTGGATCCAGAACCATGTGTAGGCATCTCGACATGCCTCGTAAAAGCCGCATTTAGGGAGTTTGCAGATCACAGACAGCGAACTCATTGGCTATCTAGCACCGTTCTACAACACTCCAAGAAATGCCTAGGCTCTACGTTCAATGCCCGGGAATGCATTTGGAACATGAGCAGGGGGCAAATCCGCTACCTGCTTGGGGCCTTTACTGGGCACTTTGGAACCAACGACATGCTCATGAAGATGGGTCTAACCGCGAAACCCATGTGCAGGTTGTGTGGGGAATATACGGAACGCATGGAGCACCTTCTTTGCACATGCGATGCACTGGCTGGTAAGCGAATGAGTCTCTTATGGGTTGGATATCCAAAACCAGAAGACTATAGGCTCATATCTCTCAGTCTCGTTGTAAAACTCATGAAAAGAGTTTTCAACGAGATTGGGGAGGAGTAAGTTATATTATAGCTTCTCGTGACGGGGACTTTTTACGCTCTAGTCGGTCTAATTTGTACGATGGCTAGTTAGACCCACTTATAAAATATCTGAGAACCATATTTTTCAACCATAATGAGGCCCGAGAACCGATTACGTATGCGATGTTCTACGTAAACTTCGATTCAACAGCCGACAGCCGTGTGAACCTACAAATGAAATTGTTCCATTAATTGAAACTTAAGGTAAGGTCAGTTAGGGTCGGTCCACAATGGCTGGTTGCTGACAAATTCCAACCAGCCGACATTCCTAAAATACCCTCGCTTTTAATTGCAAACTTAATTGCTTAAGCGAAAATTATTCTAGAACAACGTAATTTTAGTGCGGATAATATAAAAAGCTTATTTATATTTCCCGTTTACGATGTAATTAAATTGAATGTAATGAGACGAAGTAATTTTAAACAAATTAACGGGAAGATGGTTTGCAATTAATTATTTGTTGGTAATTGTTTGCACGTGTTTCTGAAGAGATTATTAAGTTAAGGAGCTGGAAATAAATTTCTGAAGATATTAAATTATTTAAGAGCTTATTAAGTGTTGTAGCTCTTTGGGATAGGATAGCCAGTGACAATTAATTTCACGTTAAAAACAATATAATTTTATTTCCATAGTTCCAATAAAATATGAAATTAAAAACTGTAGTAGAAATGTATGCTTCATGAAATTCATATCTAGATGATGAGATCTGTGTCTTTAAAATAAATTCTTCAAGAAGAAAACGAATTTGCTGCAGTGGAAATTAAAAACACTTATAATGGCAAAACTTTTTTAACCGACTTACCAAAAAGGAGGAGGTTCTATGTTCGACTTTGGTTGCTTTTTTTTGTTATTAAATTTGAAGTGTCACAAAAAGTGTAGCAGTCGAGTTTCGAACTAATTCGTGGTAAACTTAATTCTAGTATTTCTATTGTTCTAGAACAAAATATATTTGTATGGGTGGCAATTGAGTTGAGAACTTAGTATGTATATTATGTGGTTAATTTAATTCTAGTGTTCTAGTAGAACAATAGGTTTATTTAAGAAAGGTTGAGGAGTAGGCACATAGATATTTTTTGATAAGTCCTTGTAGAATTTTTCAGTGTTTAGGTACCTACAGAAAAGGCTTATCTGATGAAGATCAAGTATTTTAGAGATTTTATGTAACATCTTGCCTACAAACTTTAAAACTGTTTTCCAATACTTTTACCTCGAAATTAAAAACAAAATTCTTTACTTAAAATTTTTACTAAAAGACTCTCGAGACCTGAGACTCGTTAAAAAGAAACTTATAAACTAGTTTCATACCACAGTTGTTTTTAAACTCAATATTTTTGGCTATTATTTATTTGGCTTTGTGGTTGCAAGCTCTTATCTGAACATGGGGTTTTGTGTTCAATGGCCGGGTTAAGTAAAACATTATTCGGTTTTTTCTTCTGGTATTACTTGGAAAAGAGCGGAGTCTAGTTTCATTCGTCGGGCTTCAACCTTACTTGCAAAATGTGGGCGTAATTCCATCGTATAGTATCGATACATTTCCGTCTAAATTTTCGCGGAGTAGTAGAATAGAGGTGTTTTGTTATTTTATTGTAGCCAGAAACGTAATACTTAATTTATTTCAAAAGAGTACAATAAAGCTATTATTATTTCACCATTGCTATCTAACAGTATCAATACCCACTCACTATATCGGGATCACAAATCAGACGAAACAATAACCGAACTCCTACGTAAAACACGAAAAAATAACTTCATTACACAGCAATATTTAGAACACAGATTATATATAGGATGGAGATCTAGTTCATCACAATGGAAAGAGCTTTGTTGTGAGACTTGTGAGCGTTGAAAGCAATCTTCACGACACGCGATGCGAACGTCTTCTCGCAATTGAATGAAAATATCATGGCAGAGCTTGCAACTAATCCGCTACGGAATTTTGCTGTCGTAAGCCTTGCCTCTCCGTGACAAAGTAAATGCATTTAATTTAAATAGAGTGAATTCGGATTGTTATATGATCAGAGAGAAAGGTAACCCAGTGGTTACGGCCTCGATTTACGTATCGTAGGTCGTGAGTTCGGAACCAGGCAGGCATTTCACTTTGTGTAAATAATTTCATCACCACTGCTCTTAAAATGGTGAAGGAAAACATCGTGAGGAAACCGGCATGTCCTAGAACCAAAAATTCGAAGACATGTGACATCCATCAAGCCACACTGTGCCCGCATGGTGGATTCAGGCCCTCTGTACCTCTTTCACAGAGAAGATGCCTGTATTCCAGCAGTGAGACCATTATAAGGCTGATGATATGAAACTGGGCAATTACGCCTGTCGTGAAAGGTCCTATGTTCGTAATATTGTCTGCAATTACACTTGAAATATTGCGATATTATTGATTAAGCTGAGGCTTTATATAACGTCAAATTTAATCAGCAATAATGGTTATGGACTACCAAAATGCCATGTAATTGTAATCGCTGAAAGAATTTCGTTTTGTTTAGAACTTCAAAATGAATTTTAGGTAGATCTGCAATAGAACTAATACATAAATATACTCATACAATGGTATAATGTAACATAATGAAATACCACGCCTTACTTTCCTATAGTTAGCCTTGTACATTGTGCCCTTACTCCGTGGTTCTGATAGAATATCAATTTGTTTAGGCCCTCTGTATGGTCTATCGATGTCATAGAATAAATACTAAGTAAATACTCGTATAATCGCGCAATTACTTATTTTAACACAAGCATGTGTCACGCCTCAGCTTCCTATAGTTAGCCTTCTGTTACACTCTTACTCCGTGATTCTGGTAGAATGCCTTGTCTAGATCCTCTTTATTGTCTATCAATCTGTCATAGAACAAATACCTACGTAAACATACTCTCGCATTGATTTATTGCAAAATTATAAGCATGTTCGCCTTTCTGTAGTTAGCCTTCTGGTACACTCTTACTCTGTGATTCTGATTGACGCCAGGCGTGGCGTCAGTAGCGCGATGCATATCTGACTTACATCGTGTAATCAACGCGGAGCTTGCAACCGGCTGATGTATCGCTGTCTTAACTGATCTTGAGTGTTCGAATAAAATTAAAGGTTTGTTGTAATGTGTGGGAGAGGCTTACACTTTGTTTTTAAACTTTAATAGTATTGTGTAATGATTCTCTGTATAAAACTTAGATTTGATCTTGCTTTCTCTTCTACTTCATAATTATGGTTGTGTTAGTGTTTTCAGCAACCAAAGTAGTAAGTCTCTTTCTATGTGATAATTGATAACACGATTTTAGTAGAAGAAAGCTTGTAGGACTATCCGTTGCTAATGAAGACCGCGGGAAACCACTGACTACGAGAAAACCGGGCCAGTCGAAGTGGCAGTATTTTAGGGGCGCCTTTTGGCTAAAATGCTGATGCTGTCAACAAAGACAAAGACTAAGATATTTTATTTCAACTAGGCCACCAAGCGGCACTTTTGAACGTTAGATACATTAAAATTTACAAGGAATAAAAATTGATTCTACCGTGCATTCGGAAAGTAGCTTGTTATAACAAATCGCAGAATGTTGTCAACAAATAAGAAATCGCAGAATGTTGTCAATTGTTGCTAATTTATCAAAATTACGAATCCCATGGAGCCACAGGCAAAGAAAGGGATAGGCAGGCAAATTATTGAACTTGAATCAGATTGAATCTGGTAGCATAAGTTTAAAGACTTACCTCAGAAAATTTTCTTATACTTGTATTTCACATTGCAACCAAGTCTTTCCCGGCATAAAATCTAAAAAGACCTAGGTGTATCGTGAATGCAAATACGTCAAAGAAAACTTTATTCGCTTGCTTCCTCGAGTAGTAACGAGGCAACAAGGCTGTTACCAGAGGCGTCTAGCGCTTGCTACAAATTGAGAACTGTTGCGATTTATCTAGATTGGAATCTTCTGTACTTGGTATTTTTTTTGGCTTCTGTAACTAGTACGTGGTGTCAATGCTCGGATAACGCTTTAATGTAGGTTGTTTAGCTTTTAGATTTGGGACTGAGCCTATTGAAGTAATGTATTCTTCAACTTTATCGCTTATCTTTTCCTACTTGCTTTTTTTCTATGGAAAGCAGATTATGTACAAGAAATTAGACAGAAGTTTTAAAAGCAACACAGCTTGTATGCAATCTGGCCTGCATACGCCTCTCCAAGACTTCTTCAATCATGCACCATAGTAAAGAAATGTGTTTAATGATGATAATGATGTTTCATATTTAAATCTGGTCAATATTATTTTGTCTTAGAGCCTTTTGTAATTAGAACATTTCTCTACCGCTTTCAACTTCACCTTTATCTCGCGCTAGCCAAGCTGCTGAGCCATCCACCACAAGCCTAAACTTCTCCGACACGGTTCAGACGTACCGCACCGACTAAGCGTTTTATCGTTACGACGCAGAGCTGAGCTTGCCGCGTTTATTGTACATTATTATAGAGGGAACAACATCTTTATGAGTTGAAGTGTGAAGGCTTATAGAGATGAGGACTGTTTTTATGACTATTGGAATGAAAACAGGCCAATAGCAGGCACTCCTCAAGTCTCTCTGTGAAGCTACGACATAGACGGTTTCAAACAAAAAAAAAATAGGAAGCCAACACTCCTACGGTACCCCTGGTATAGCAGATGGCTATAGGCGGTGATGACCACTTCGACCGCGTACCATCAGGTGTAGCGCCTCCTGGTGTGCCACTCTACTTATATATTATTAAAGAAAAACCTATAACTGTTCAGTGCGACTCATTTGTTTATATTTGAAACAAAGCAATTGGGTTGCTGAACAAACAGAAAAAAAAACATAAATATGTTTTATTGTAAAACTATTTTTAGTTTGTGTTTTTCGCTATAATTACAAAGTAATATCAAATTGAAATAGTACATTACTGCAGAATCCAGTAAGTAAGCCTTCCTGGCCAAGTATGAGTTAATCGGACCAAACCACAGGTGAGGTCCGGTTATGTACGAGGCCAGGATGGCTTTCTTACTGGTTGAGGCTTGTATAATGCTTTTCTCAAAAATGTAAGAAAGTTTAACAACAAATTCGTTTAATTAATATTGAAGGTTACATTCATATTAAGACAATTACTGATAGATATTGTGATCGATTTACCGGGGGCATTTATATTTGTTTGGCTAATTCGGCCTCAGCTTTTAAATCAGGAGGAGTGCCATCTATTGCCGAATCAGATTCGCTTGAACAATTTTTTTGGGATTATCTATGTTCACGCGGTAAATTAAAACACAATTGAAATCCCGCCAGACGTTAAAATTGTTTTTTTTACTATAAAGTTTGCGTTTAGTTTTGAACATTGTTCTATTTTTACATGACATGAATGTAAAAAAAAGGTTACGAGTAAAAAAAAAAAATTTTTGAGACTCCATTATAATATTAGAATGGAATGTTTTAATCCAACATTATTTATAAACTTAAATTACTAAATACAAACATAAAATCCCACACTATAATTCTACAACATTATAAGTACAAAACGCAATGTGCGTACTTTTTCTGCGTCGCGGTAAGTGTCACAGAGTATAAAATGGATGGCTCCAAAAATATATCTATCTCATAAAATGTCAAACCAAAAAGAGAGATAAATATATATTTGGAGCCTCCCCCCTATAACCATGTTATAATGGCTAAACACTAATCTGTGTCTGGTACCATGTTTTTTTTTCTAAGGAGATCTAAAGAGGATGACCAACTGTCCAGTAAGTAAATTACATACTTACTTACTGGACAGTTGTGAATAAGTCTCCGGTAAAGTTCACTTTCTGGATACTTTTTAGAGATGTTACGGCAACATTACATACCATTTTTGAGAAAATATATTTTTTAATCCAGTACCGAAAAGACGCCGGCAGTTCCCGAACAAACCCGAGCCCGTGTGACGCCACGATGTTCATTTCTACTCATTGTAGCACACAGCTGACACAGTATTTTGACTTATAACCGATTAAATCTAGTTATTGTCGTCAATATATTGATGAATATATGAAAAATATCGAACCTTAAAAGTTATCGTGCTTGCTTCGTACCATTATGTACGAATACTTACAAAAGATCGACCCAATAAATGTGATTCGCGCAATACCCAAGTATCTAGCAAACTCTACCAAAGTTTTGAGAAATTTTCTGTCTAACTAGGTTCCAATTAGAATGTTTTAATTATGTTGTTATCTTGTTCTTTAGTATTAGTTGCTTTATTTGATCATTAAAGACTAAGAAAAGTAAATTTGTAAGGGCACTTTCGAGCAAACTTGACATTGTTGTATAATTACGTAACTTTAAAACAAGATTTTTGTTTATAGAGACATTTTAATGATTATTTTGGTATTAAATAACAAATTTTACACCAATATCACCCATATGCAAAAAACGATAACATTATGACAATTATGTTTCTAAATGTACCTGATAAACGACAATAACAAACACCGGTCCAATATTCATTACGACTAGTTTATTTATGCTCAAAACTTCCAAATCGGCCATCGGGTCGGTCATTACCATATTATTGAAATTAGCCTTTATGAATCCTTTAACATACATGACTACTAACTAAATCAACATCGGTTCATCCATTTAGGCGCCACAGACAGACACACAGCAACACACGTCAAACTTATAACACCCCTCTTTTTCCGTCGGGGGTTAAAAATTAGCTATTATAAAAAATATATTTGAACTAATTTTCGTATATTTTTAGTCAATGACATCACCAACAAGGCGACTAATGGTATCACGTTTGTGGTCACGTGGTTATTTTTAAAATTGTATCGATTTTCAATCATCATCATCATCATCATTTCAGCCGAAAGACGTCCACTGCTGGACATAGGCCTCCCCCGGGCGTCGCCACATTGACCGATCCCGTGCGTCTCGCATCCAGCGCCTTCCCGCAACCTTAACCAGGTCATCAGTCCACCTAGTGGGAGGCCTTCCAACGTATCGTCTTCCGGTTCGCGGTCGCCATTCCAGAACCTTTCGGCCCCATCGGCCATCCGTTCTGCGAGCAATGTGCCCTGCCCACTGCCACTTAAGTTTGGCGATTCTTCGGGCTATGTCGGTAACTTTGGTTCTCCTGCGGATATCATCATTCTTGACGTGATCACGCAAGGAAATTCCGAGCATAGCCCTCTCCATTGCCCTTTGGTTGACTTTGAGCTTTCTGATAAGGCCCATTGTGAGCGACCACGCGATTTTCAATTGCTTATAATAAATTGAAAAATAAAATATTAAAGAGTTTTTCGCAACGAAAATATAATTTATGATGTGAAAAGTATTATTATTATTTTTTAATTTCCACAACCCAATTCAGCTAGCTGGGCCGATGAGGACCTTTAAAAATAGTCGGGATAGACTAGATGTGGATGGCGGAGAACTGGGTGTTGTGATGCAACTTGGAAGTGACCGATCTATAACAGTGGACTTCTATAAGACTTATGTTCAGCAGTGGACATCTTTCAGCAGAAAATATGAGGACGATAACGAAGGCAATAAAAATAAGAGTAAAGCGTTACCTAAACAAACCTTTCCACTAGTAGACTTGCTGCACTTTTGTTTGTTTTAATACCATTAATTGAATACCTTGGCGTTTGTGGAGTGGCAGGTTTCACAGAACACAACAATACCATTCGATGGGTGATTCTATAGTCTTTATACATAGCTTTGTTTCATATATCGTTCAAATGTTAAGGCCTATGATAATATCATAGACCTTAACATTTGACAGATATTTGACACAAAGCTGTGTATTATGATAAATCATATTATGGTTTTTATCTGGTTTTTATATGTGGATGACGAAACAAAAACAGAGGAGAATTATAACAGCCGTAGGGCTGATTCTACTGGATTTCTTTAGGTAGGTAACTTTTATCCGAGGAGCAAGAATGGCAGCTTTGTCATTGTGCATTCGGATTAAACGGACAACTGAAATAGCGGCGCTTAGATGACGAAATTCTAGATAGAGGTTAACATTATCGAAATCAAATTCCACAATCATAGAATTCCTTGCTATCATGAAATTACAATCCAAATTAATAATTCACAGTCAATTTTATTGAAAATATCGCCGGAGGGTGATTGGGATTGAAAAGACACCGCTCGGTTTACACTAGTTTCGATAAATAAGTGTTCTCGGTAAAAATCATGGTTCTGTATAATATCGCTGCATAAATAATGATCGGAAAAATGTACAACGGTACCGTTCTGATTTTTATATTGCCGACCGTTTTATTTATTTATATCGTGTGGTTGACGACAAGTTAAAAAAATAAATACTGTTTTCTGTATGGGCACGGTAAATAAAAACTGAATTAATAAAGAAAGCCAAAATAAGAAAAGTACCTACAATAGGCAGTATACCCAAGGTAATTTAAATGTTCTATTTATTTCAATAATCCGTTTTAGCTCTATACTCCAGTATGTTATAATGATTGAAAGAGCTTCAATAAGTAGTAATTGCGAACCCTATTCACATAATTCTTTCAAAACCAGCTACGCTTTATCATAAGCCCCTTATATTACCTTAATAACTCCCAACTACAAACGAGACCAAATTATTATTTGCATTCCACTTTCCACAAATCCTATCCCACGGAATTAGGTCCACCAAAAATTCGCGGCAAAGTTTCGGACGGTCCGAAGCACTTTTGACCCGGTTCCCTAATCCGGACGGGTTGGTCTAATATTTTGTGTGGTACCACAGGATCTTAGCACTTTGTATCGACCACGTTATTGTGGTCGCCGTATTGTTTGTGGTCGAGAATTGTCTGTTATGAGATGTGTGTCGTGTTTTGTTTAAAGTTGTTTGATGTAATTGTATTTGTGGCGGTTGAGGTTTTTTGCTCTAGTAAATTATTTTCAATGAATGTTTACAGTGAGTTCGCGGGTAAGTCGAAAATTATTCCAGATACTTTTGGGAGAAAATATTCTATGTCCTAATCCAGGACATAGTCGACGTGAAAACAGACAGACAGAGTAACTTTCGCACTTATAATAATATAAGGTATTTAAATAAAAAATGTGATTGGAACATGCCACTTGAACATGCAATGGCCTATCACACAGTTGCTCTTTACTTAAATGTAATTAGGTATGCTAAAGAAAAAGGAGCATTCGCCAATGGTAGTTCTAAATACGGGCCAAGTGCGAGTCAAACTCGCGCACGAAGGGTTCTGTACCATTATCGCAAAAAAAGGCAAAAAATAACGTTTTTTGCAAAGTCCACTTAAATATTTATTTCATTCTGTTTTTAGTGTTTGTTGTTATAGCGGCAATAGAAATACATCATCTGTGAAAATTTTAACTGTCTAGCTATCATGGTTCATGAGATACAGCCTGGTGACTGACGGACAGACAGACAGACAGACGGACAGACAGACGGACCACGGAGTATTAGTAATAGGGTTCCGTTTTTACCCTTTGGGTATGGAACCCTAAAAACCATCAAAATAGATTATGAATGTTGGAAGATTGCTTTAAATCCACCTATTTGGCACCTCTTCTTATACTCAGTATGCATACCTACTTTATCATCATCTTCCTGTCCTTGACCTATGTTACCTTGGTGTCGGCGCAACACGTTTTCTTCTTTCATACCGTCCTGTCAACCGTCACGCTATTACCTACTCCTTGTTCTTTCATATCAATCTTCACACAGTCCATCTTTTGGCCTTTCCCTCCTTCTCACCCACCATTACCTACATATCAACTTATAATCATCAGTCGAAATATCAACTAATAATTCATATCCATTCACGATATACCCGCAAACCGAATCTTATATAATATTCAAGCTATACTAGAAGTATACAATACGTACCCTTTGACCATCAGTTCGATCCGGCCTAGTTCCCATCTTCAGGTCAGCAACTACTTATAATGCATGACCGAAGTGCTATCAGAATACATATCGCCGAAAACCAATTTGTTTGACGATCTCTGTATCGAATTGTGCAGGTTCTACAATCTAGTTTGGTAGACGTCGGTACATTGTAATCTAAGAATATGTTATTTGATTTGGATGTTGTGTTCTTTCGTGGTGTTATTGTTATTTATTTATTTAGATTTCTTGCACAAAATTACTTAGGCAGACTAAGGTCCAGTTTTTGATCCGTAGTTAACTCAACCGAAGGTTAAATGAAAACCAATGGTTTTCAATTTCGATAAAACGCGTTTGTTTGTTTAAATAAATTAAAGAGTTAATTTGAAACCATTGGTTAGCATATTCAACTATTCAAAGTCAAAGTCAAAGATTTAATTGCAGATAAATATGCTTACAAAAGTTCTTACAATGGTAGTATAATAGTAGCTTGACTTGTTTAATCATAGCATAATGACATGCAAATTTTGGTAAGTATACAATTAGGTCATTTAGATTTAAACTGAAGGAATTCATGTATAGAAGGAATTCTCTATTAACCACCTGCGCAAAGCCCTTCTGAAACGGACCATTGGTAGTTCTTCAATTTCGTTTTAACCATTGATTGAGTTAACAACGGATCAAAAACTGGTCCTTAATGTCTTAGGCATTTTTCACCATTAAACCAAGGTTGGTGAAGAGATAACATATCAGGTGCATTGTTTAATGTTTTAAAAGTAAAAAAAAAGAAACATCCCTAAGTCAAGTCTGTTTTTGAAGTACAACCATTGACCGCTTGGGTAGACGTATTCTTGAGTAAGACAGGACGCCCTTATGCTATGGTTTATGGTAGAGGTGTCGACCTTCACAGGGTGGCTGGATGACAATCAAGATTCATGGTGTGCGAGTGGAAAGGTCTATGTCCAGCAGTGGTGTGATGTGAGCTAAATATGGTGCGTTCTGTTCAAATTTGAAGCTATATATGCAGCTCAGAGGCTCTAGACAAGAGACATTTTATCAACGAAAGAAATATATGAGCAGAGCTGGGCAAAATACATGCTTTGCTTTAATTAAATAAATAAAAATCTCGCATGTATTTAAAATACGAAATACAAAATATTTGTATGTATATATATAATAATCGTGTATTTGAAATGTATATATATAATAATCGCATAAGGATCGTAGCAGGTAGCGTTCTGTAGTTTCTGCCTACCCCTATGAAAAAAGGCGTGAGTTTTTGTATGTATGTATATTTAAAATACAAAAATTACAACATATAATCGATCATCCAACATCACCATCATCATATCAGTCGAAAGACGTCCACTGCTGGACTTAGGCTATAGTTGTCAGAGGATTAAATGAGTATTATCTAAATAAATATTAATGTTGGCAATTAGTAATGCTTAAGCCAAAACTGAGTGGCTTATCCCAGACAGAGAACACACGAAATTATTTCGACACCAACAAAATAATTCATGTCTAGTTACTCATATAGGGTACAGCGTACAGCTAACCACACAATACAATATTTAGGTTTAACTTCAAAACACGGTCATTCATTCATAACAAATCCTATTTAATGGGAACAGATAAGTTGTTTGGCATAAATCAGGATACGGATTTTCATCGCACAGAAAACCAACTTTTAACACCCCAAACTATTTGGGTGGTACAATTCATCTTAAAAATAAATTAATGTCGCGATCATCCCAAACAAACAGTTCCAAAAACAAAGTTATAATAAAAGCAATAATAATATTTTATGTAAAGATTCAGACACAGTTATTTTTTTTATTATTCATGTACAGAATTCATAAAAAGCGGATTAAATACTGCACAACGCATAAGTATCAGAATGCAAGCTCAACGCTGCACAATGGACTGACCCATTTCGTTTTGATAATTATATTAATTTATGTAGTGTCACGTCCCCCTCTTATGGGACAAACTTTAACTGGCCTATATAGTAAATGCAAACGTAAGCCGTTATGGGAATGTGTAATAAGGTCGGTGCTTTCAGAATAAGTGTCTTGTTGTAGAAAATTTTGGTAGAGTAAGCGTTAAACTGCAACCATTTCATGTTTTTGTTATGGTGTAATTTCTCAAAACAAATGTTGTTCGTCCTAGTTACACTTTTCATCAGATTAGTTCCCTCAAATGTAACAGACCCACATAAAAAGATTTTATGATCAATTTACCACTGAATATGAAGACCAATCAAGGCCAATATTTGCGACAGTCTATGTGTTTTTTGACAGATTGAGAGCGATATTGAAAAGCGAAAATGCCCTAAAAATACGAAAATTGATCCTCAGTTGCAGCTTACAGTGAAAACGTGTTTGGACTTATACAAATCACTGATTTAGTAATAAGCACTATTGAAATAGCTCGGTTGAATGTTTACCTAGTTTTTAGGGTTTCGTACCTCAAAAGGAAAAACGGTACCCTTATAAGATCACTTTCTTGTTGGTCTGTTTTGTCAAGGCCCTTTATCTCGAAAACGCAGGAAGGTATCGAGTTGATATTAATATCGTATATTCAAGTTGGCAATCCCTTGCAGTTATGAAAAAATAAAACTTCTAGATCAACGCAATCAAGAGATACAGGCATTAATGACGCTTATTTTACACTCGCAAGGGTATCTAAATCGACTGGGTACTTCCCGTTGAACTAGAATCATGAATTTTGGCAAGAAGCAATGTCCGAAAACCGTAATTTTTTACCTACATCAAAAAAATATAAATATGAACTTATTTACAGTTGGCAAACTGATCGTGATTTTTGTCTATGTATGGGGACTACAGTTTTCCAACGGCAAAGTTAATTTTGTTCCTCAATTCTGTTTCTTATCGTTACAGCAATTTTCGGTGACCTCATAGTTTATGAACTTCAGTAAAGTTATTTAATTATGTTGTAAAATGTAGCTGTTTGTACGGAACCGTCAGTGCACGAGTTCATTAAAAAATATATTAACAAAATGCAATCTGTGTCATGCTCCAGGCTCGTAATTTTATTAATCAATTTCAACGAAAACTCCATCACGAACACAAACACCGCAACATTGACACAGTAAACAAAAAGATTTACGATGAAACAATCAAATTACCGTACACTACAAAGAGCGAAGGATAAACAACAACTATTGGAACAGATAAATTTCCCTAGCGCACCTAAAGATTTTCATTACAACTGGAGTCACTTGACCGAGTTCCTACAAAGGAATCTAACTTTTATCTTCTCTTCTATCTTTTATCTTTTTAAGCGAGGCATTTATTGCGGTCAGCGAAAAGGTTCACAGATCAAAGGAGTGTACTATAAAATATCTTGTTGAAAGTACAAGCGTTCAAAAGCTTCTCTCGGTTTTTATTTGTTCGTGATGAACGAAGCCGATAATTCTCTTGTATCTGGTAAAGATCTTGGCGTTGTTAAAAATGTTAATTGTTGAGTAGTTTTGATTATGGTGTTCTGGAATGATGTTTTGCAAGATTGATTGATGATTTGGAATTGTATTGTATTGTTGTCTTACGAGAGCATTATATTTGATTTAGTAGCTGTCAAAATATGGTGTACCGCTACGCTTACTAGGCAATTTGTTCGAATCTGTCTATTATTTATCTTTTTTTTTACTGGGAACCGGTAGTTACTCCAGTAGTCAGTAACAAAAATGAGACAATTATCATATATTAACCTCATAAAATTATCATCTAAAACATATATACAAATTGTGTAATAATTTAAATTTTGTTATCAAGTGCGAAGGTCTCTTAATTTTTTTTTATATATATAGGGAATGCTGTGTAATTGTCAGGTAAAGCCATATTGCATGGGTCCCTTTCAGGCGAGGAGAAAAAATTAATGACCGTCTTTCCTTGTATGTAGGTTATATTAAAATGTAAGTTCTAATCACGTTAAGTATTGGAAAATAACGTAAATGACATTCCACTTGACACGTAGGTTTAGCTACAAGAACAATCGGTAGCTATCACTGCATTTCTCTTCAATTTTTGTCACAAATCCACAGCTCCGGTATCGTCCTTTTCTTTCTCAATTTCCTTTCTGCGATTGTCACTTGCTTCCGCCTAAACCTAGTGTCAGGTGTTATGTCAAGTTGACATCTGTCAGACTTGTTCTAAAACCAAAAATAAATCTCATAACTAAATCATTGTAATGTTGAAAAACATATGATGTTTTTGCAGCCAGATATCTAAATATTAAGTACATGAACAATGCATCCTATTTATGGCTACATGACTTATCTTAAAATAGACACTAGTCGGCATTTATCATTCACAAACGGTTAAACGATCCATTTCCTTCAGAAGATGACTCTTCCAAGTCTTTGTTACTTGGCTACTGAGGAAATTATAATTTAGAGCATCATTCAACTAGTGCGTCAGTCACTGACACATTCTATCTTTGTTTCAGTACTGAGATATGATGGTTTATAATTTTGTTTCAATATTATTTTAAACAAAATTGTGTGTTTCCAGTGATCACCAAAGGGACCGAGACGTGTTCGCTCACGATGGGCCTTATCAGAAAGCTTAAAATCACCCAAAGGGCAATGGAGAGGACTATACTCGGCGTTTCCTTGCGTGATCGCATCAGAAATGAGGATATCCGCAGGAGAACCAAAGTTACCTACATAGCCCGAAGAATTGCGAAACTAAATGGCAGTGGGCAGGGCACATTGCTCACAAAGCGGATGGCCGATGGGGCCGAAAAGTTCTGAAATGGCGACCGCGAATCGGAACACGATGCATTGGAAGGCCTCCCACTAGGTGGACCGATGACCTGGTTAAGCTTGCGGGACTGCGAGAGGCACGGGATCGGTCAATGTGGCGACGCCTGGGGGAGGCCTATGTCCAGCAGTGGACGTCTTTCGGCTGAAATGATGATGACGATGATGATTATTTTATGATCAGAGGCTCTAGACAAGTGTCATTCGATGTCAACGATGGCGATGGTCAAAATACCAAAGTGTAAGGTATTGATCACGTGACATTTCGATAGCGTTTAACATTCCCATACATCTTTGTGAAGAGGCTCTAGACATGTGAAATTAGGGCCCCATCGACTAACGTTCATTCCTGCTGGAATCTACAATCCTTAAGGCGCAGATACCTATCAGTAGCTGATTTTAAACAGAGGAGGCTTGTGTCCCAGCATTGGGAATATAAGGCATCAGCCTTTTATCAGATGATGATTCAGTGTATACTTATACAATATGCATACATATGTGTAAAACGTAACTCAGAATATAGGATACGCAAATGTTAGATTTTGTATTAAACTAACATAAATAATTAAAATTATTACTATTGACATTCATAACCAAACAAATATATTACCGTAACGAAATATCATTAAGGTTTACCACATAAACGAACAAATACATAAAGTAGTAGCAAATTGAAATATCATTGTTTTTCACGCTTACTTAACGCCGATCCAATCAAATGACCCACTGATCCGGGTTATTATAAATCGGACATAAATAGCAGTATTTATGTACTAAGAGAATTTATTTCGACGCTAACGCAATAGGAGCTGAATTGTGAGGAGATTGATCGGGCCTACGAGGTTGAGTACGATTCTGTGATTGCAGATTGAATTGGTGACCTTTTTGTTGACATTATTAGAACCTATATTAAAGTTAATAATAAATAATACCAGCCTTTAATGTCCATCTGCAGGTCAAACAAACCCCCTTCTTATACAAAGACGGCATACAATTATCAATTTAGACATCGGATTATATGTACTGTCAAAATGGCGAATTATGCATGCAAATATGTATTAAAAAGGCCAAAATATGCACTGTGTAAATACTTTTGTCATTAGAATTTACATGTACTGTCACAATATATTTAATTATTTATCAGTTGTTATTTCTGTGAAAACATACAAACGAATATTTTTCTAGATTTTCAAGAGCAAACTTGTGACGTTTGTTACTTTATATTATTTTTAGGCTGAAAATTACTTCTATGTCCACTGACGTTATTAGAAAGAACTTGAATTTGGCGTTATTTCTGCAGAAAAAAAATCAGGCCAGATCTGGGTTTATATATAGAACAGCATTTAATTAATAATACAACACCGCTAACACATTTAACTACTAAAATAAGCACTATCAATGAAACATTACTAAAACATGCAATAACGCTATAAATTTGGGTTTTATGCATTTGCATAATGCAAACATACAAATGCATATAATTCGATGCCTATTTATTATTATTACATGTAATCTGTTTTATGTGTAATGACTAGCCTACAAGTCTAACATACAGCCCACATTTTATTTGACTACGGCGAAGCCAAAAGCAGGGTTATGATTTTAACCACTATGTATGTATGTTCATCTGTTCCCACATAACTTCTAAACAACTTGAAGAAGCATCTTGAACTGCTTGTTATAGGTTATGTGACGTCACACTAAATTCAATGTTTTCCTTAACCAAGAGAAAGAAATGTTATTAGTCTTAAAGCCGATGCAAAAAACTTTACAAAATTTATCAGGTCGATAAACCAAAGGTGGTTTATTTGGTTTAGCTAATCGTTTTTGTACACCTGCTACAAATAATAAAACTTTTGCTCATTTATTTTAATTTAATATAATTATATTTTGTAAGTCCACGCATTTAAAGACCCAATTAATCAAAAGGTACACTTTTCCTTTTATTAAGATCAATGTTGTCAACTAAAGTGAAATTTATATCTAGTTTAGCCCAATCTGAAAGTCAGCTGGGTCAAACAAGTTAAATCAAAATAAAAACAAATATATATTGCTCCAAATAAATTAGTTTTAAAACTTCTAAGAATTAATTTATTCGGTGACCGATGTCATTTATTATTTGCTTTAGTTTGATTTGTTTTAGTGAGTAAATTTATTTTATTTGGGCTATTAATATTTGTTAAATCTGTTTTATCAAGTAATAATGAGTATTTTAATAACTAAATTACTATAAAGAACAATAAAGTACCTATATTCTATTCTATACAAATAAATAAAATTTAAGTGTCTGTATGTAATAAAAAAATACGTTTTTATTGAATACATTTATTTATTTATTTATGTATTCTTTATTGTACACCAGAAAATACAGTAACAAAAGAAACTTAAAACTAAAAATATACAACGGGCGGCCTTATCGCATTCCGCGATCATGTGAAAGTATATCCGGTACTAATAAAAAATACGCATCTGTTTGTCGGTCTGTTAGTTCCGGATAATCTCCGAAACGGTTGCACCGATTTTGACGGGACTGTCACTGGTAGATAGCTGTTGTTATAAGTAGTAACAAAGGTTACTTTTATATTGAAAAAAGAATAAAGGTTCCGTGTAAAGAAAAAGCACTTACCTAATATTTTTTTCATTTTACTGTTTGACGCGGACGAAGTCTCGGGCAACAGCTAGTCTATTCAAAATTACGCCTGGATATTTCTAGTATCATATTATCAAAAACACCGTATCGAAAATAGGCTGAAAAGGGAAACCGGCCTAGAAGAGGTGTCAAGGGGACCGGTAGGCTTAACGTGACGGCTGGTTCAAAGAGGCAGACGGTTTCCTGGAAGGACTTGGGGGTGGCCTTTGTCCACCAGTATAGGCTAACAAAAAAAAACTCCTTATGCGAAGGAGAACTCTACGTCCTGCAAAGGACTTGATGTGCTAAACAAATAACATTCTATTATATTGAAAGTGTGTCAGCGATTGGATAATGTCAAAATTGTTTCGGAATGACAAACGCTACCGAAATGTCAAGTGATCAAAACCTTACATTTTGGCATTTTGAATATCGCCACCGCTTACATCGAATGACACTTATCTAGAGCCTTTGGTCAGGAATTAATAAAACCTAAATAAAAGTAATGTGTTTATCAGTCTACATAAGTATTTCCTACAGTTCTTCCAGTCTACATAAGTAGTTTCTATGTGGCGTTCTAGAGACCAAGCGCGTTCGCGGATTTTGATGGTTTTTCTTCATTAATTCGTCCTAACCTTGCGAGTGTGCAATTTTGAGTGTTAAATTTTTTCTTCCAGTCCCATCGTTTGGGGTATGAAAATAAAGGGTTTTAAGAGGTGATTTCAAATATATATATCACTTATATGTTTAAACGTAACTAATTCGAAAAAAAAATGTTAACTAAAAGTTACCATTTATTTTGAGAATATCTTGCGAACGGTATACGATTATTCTCAAGTCCACTTGAGAATAAATAATTTAATTTGACCACAAAATCTTGTTTATTTTATAAAAATCCTTTTTTAATATTCAATTTATTAATTTTTTTTGAAAAAAAGACATGAAAGTAGGATTAATGCAGTAGAAATGCGCTCCTTGCGAAGTATGTGTGGGGTAACTTTAAATTATAGGTTAAGGAATGAGGTAATAAGACAACGTTGTGGTTTAAATTTAAAAGCGTATGTTAAGATGGTTTGGCCATGTTGAGAGGATGAATGAAAGGCGACTAACGAAATGTATTTACAAGGCAGACGTGAATGGAAACGCCGGGAGGGGACGCCCTAGAAAGACATACATAGACCTTATAGGTGATGTTCTTCAAAAAGTCCAGGTGCGCAGTACTCATAACCGGCGTGTGTGTATGACTAGATGCATGAATGTGAGTGAAGCAAAAGAAGTATGTAAGGATCGTAGCAGGTGGCGTTCTGTAGTTTCTGCCTACCCCCATGGGAAAAAGGCGTGAGTTTATGTATGTATGTATCTGTCATATTTAATTTCATGATAAATATCATCATAATAATATAGTTTTGCGAAATATCTATTTTAAATAAAACATAGTTTTATCATCTAAAGTTACTAATACCGTGCCTTGGGGACAAGGCTCCAATTTCTCATATTGTTGTAAAATTAAAGTGTCACAAAATTCCATAAACCCATTTGTCACGGACCCTTCAACTGGTGTGCTCA
Source organism: Orthosia cruda (assembly GCA_964057195.1). Classification (NCBI taxonomy): domain Eukaryota; kingdom Metazoa; phylum Arthropoda; class Insecta; order Lepidoptera; family Noctuidae; genus Orthosia; species Orthosia cruda. The sequence goes on along the minus strand of OZ059836.1, from coordinate 14,905,952 downwards.
CCCTTTTATAAAGACATTTAATACTTACATTAGAACCAATGAGAGAGATTAGTGCGGACTTGGTTTTCTAATGTGGTTACAAAGAAGTCAAAATGTAGATGCGAAACGAGGGACTGTATTCTGCCTATACTCATGTGTCACTGTTGAATTTATATAATAAGTGTCTGGTTTTAAAGACTGTCATAAAGAACTTAGAAGACAAAAGTTAAGTGTTTTCTGAGTTCCTAAAACAAATGTAAAAAAGAACTTCGAAATTACTATTGTCATCGCCTTATTGCAGACTATACTGAGAGCATTTTCATTTGCAGGTGGATGGGCTTTAAAGTGGGTTTTATATTTTCTTCAGAGTATGGACGGAATGTCGTATCTACAAACAGACTTGCATATGCCTTACTCTGAGTACATTATCGAACATCTTCACGCAGTCGCAGTTGTAATCCTTTTAACGCCGATTCGAAAATTAATATTCATGTTGTTTTGTGTCCTATTACGAGCACATAGAGTCGAGATTTAAATAACTTCAACCATTTGTGAGGTTCTAAAGACACAGATGTGCAAGCAAGTGTCTGCCTTGATTACAGAATACGAATCTAATTTGTGTGCAGTAGTATTTGTATCGGATCAGCTGGGCTGGAGAGCTTGTCACAAGATAATGGATTTAAGAACGTTCACTGAATACTTAATATACAGTTTTGTTTTGCGGGGATTTTGACGTGAATGGGAATTTGATTATGCATTCAATGTAAGGGTTACTGTGTCTTTATTTAGTACGTGGTACGTGTCCCAGGATTTTGGGTGTGTCCCTTTTTAAGTGTCTGTATTAAGAGGATTTGTCGTAGTAGAATAAAGTGCTCATTGAAAGCTGGGTATGGCAAGTTTTAGTCCCGAATTTTCGTGATGGATTACTTGAACATAATAAATAAAGTAACGCCTTAAAATTGAGTTCTCTTTACTGTAATTCTACTAATGTTATAAAAGTGAATGTCTTTATATTTTGTGGAAATGAAACCCATGAATTGGATTAGGATTCATGTCCCAGGTACACGGAACTATGTTCTTTTCAGTATGTTCCGACGGATACACGGATATGCGGCATATTTTACGACTATCACCAGAGTAAAGCTAGATAATTAATAAATCAATTAATATTACAAAAGCAGTTTATTCTAACTTCAACGACTTACAAGGAATATCATTGAGATATAAAATGTCGTTCTTTTACGATTGTTTGAAACAGAAATAAAGGCTGATATCTCTGTCTAACGTGAAATGTAAAATACTCGTCGATTTTCTTTAAGTACACCTAATGACTTTATCTTTATGGTAGGAATATATTTTTATTAGTATAAAAGCAATGGAGTCGAATATTTTAACAAATCCATATCGGTTAAGTGGTTTACGAACTTTCTGATATCAATTTTCCCAATCAGGCCACATGCCAGAATCCATATAGAGTAAAGACCCATAGAGAGAGATGTTTATTTTACTGACTTAAACTTAGGTTCTTACTTTGAAAAATGTGGCCTTTTTCCATTTGTTATTTCTTATTTGAAAAAACCAAAAAGACTTAGTAATTTTGTCAGGGTTTTCATTTTCCTTCAGTCCGTCGGCAAGCTTTTATACACTGCGTTAACAATTATTTGGTTAAGAGCCAAAAGCTTAATGTTAAATAAAATGTATTGTAGCTCGTTTAAGACATAGACGTAGTCAACGATATGCTGCCCGGCTTTGCTTGACGAACAAACATTAAGTTTACTAGATATGCTTGGGCTGACATCTGAACTCGGAATCTTGCCACCATTCTCTTAAATGCTTTTCAGGAACGTTAAGATCTCCCGGGATCATTCTGCAAATTCTTGAATCTACATATAAATTCCTATTAAAATTTTATGGAGCATAACAAATATCATCGTATTAATAGGCTGCGTTAAGTAAATTGGCCCATAATTCCTACTGTTTTCGGGTATTATGCAAATCGCCTTGAACTAATTCAATCTTTTGTTGGCTCGTAATAATTAAAGTCATTTGAATTTATTCGCTCGTAAAGCGTATGCTCTTGTTCGCGCATATTTGCTTTAGCATTGTTTGTTTGTACTGTTTTATCGTTTTACCTGCAATCGTAACGTTTCTTTATCCTTTTAAATTGATCGGTCTTTTTTGTTTGTTTTTCGTGCAGATATTCTATGTACGTGTGTTGTTCGGTTGAATTTGTTACAATGCTTTTGTTGCGTGGCGCTTCTTTTTCTGCTTTTCATTTTTAGTCCTTGATTATAACTATTAGATTATTGACATTGTCAGCGATTATTTTGTTTATATTTTGTTCCTTCTTTTTGTGCTATAAAAGTTGTATCATTTAATTCATAGCATCTACGAGTATTAAATTAAAAGCAGCTGCTATTTTTTAACAGAGTCCTCAAACGTGTATGTATGCCATGTTCCGGTCCTATTTAATTTATTAAAATAAGCTGTTTGACTTGATCCGTATCAGTGATCGCCACATTTATCTGTAGAAGTGTATGTACATTGGTGTTCTTAATTTAGAAGAGCTACTTTTTATTGTAGTTTTCTTTCGTTTTAAGTTACTTCACACTTATTATTTTTATAGATAGATATTCGACCTCCTTGTTCTCCAGTCACCTTTGTAATAAAACTCTTAAAACATTTTGCAAAGTTCAATAAAAACTATTTAAAACATAAAACTCTTTAGTTAAGATATACATTTTGTATTTTAGTTGGCTTTGTTCTTAGATGGCGGGTTTGATTTAAGTACATTGTTAGTAATAAGTAACTTTTTATTTAATAAATGATTGCCTTAGTAACTCAGTATGTATAGTGGCTGGAAGAGACCCAAATTTGGAACCTAGAAAGATGTAGCGTGGTGTCTTGGGCCATGATTTGAGATTAGTTCGAGACGCTGTGTGAGAAAAGTATCTAGAAGGACTTGGGGGATGTTTTTGTCCAGCAGTGAGACAGCAAAGGTGAACAAAAAAATCCAGCCATGCCCGTGTCGGATTTCGCACATTTAGGGTTCCGTATCAAAGACAAAGTCTGATTTATAAATATATTGATATTTTAAAACTGTCATGGTCACTAACACTAACATTAGAAGCGGGATATTTACCATGTTTACTGTTTGTTGCGAGTTGCCGATATTTCGGTGCTGTTGCAAGCATGATCACGGATAAACTGAAGTTATTGCGGGTGGGTGTTTATGAGGAGACAAATCTATCTACCCTCTTTCTTGTTCGTTTTTTGCGCTCGGTACCGCCACCACTGTCATTTACAACTCGATTCGATTCGTTTTCAGTAAACAGTTACAGAACATTCGTGTTAGTAAATTAAACGTAATAATAAATATTATAACCAAATTTCAAGTTCATAGGTCAATGGGAAGTTAAACAATTCTTGGGAATGAAATTGTGTAACAGACGACAGAGAGACGGACAGACAGACAGACGGAAACGTTAATGACAGCAATATTAATAGTAAGTAAATAAACGGAGCAATAGTAAGTAAACGGAGTCCCGTTTTACTCTTCGGGTACGGCAATCTAAAAAGTAGGGGCAGCCCGAAGTATGTTGTTGGAGTTAAGGATTCATAAATAGTGATCAAATGTTAGCCCATAATTGGGATGTTGAATTAAAAAAAATATGTTTTTTTAATGTATTTCGAAACTTTACACATAATAAATAATATTGTCGATTCAAAAAACTATTCAATATTTTTTTTAAATTTATTATAAGCAATTGAAAATCGATAAAATTTTAGAAAGAACCTAGTGACTACAAAAGGGCTACGATTGGTCGCCATGTTGGTGACGTCATAACGTTTAAGGAATTTCTCGATAATACAGTGTCAACTACACGTGAATTGACTAAAAATATCCGAAAATTTGGGAAAAAAATTATAAAAGCAAATTTTATTTGGTCATGTGTGATAAAGGAATCATAAAGGCTTATTTCGATAATATACCCACCTGATGGACGATTTGGCAGTTTTGAGCATAAATAAAGTAGTGGGAAGGAATATTACGTGTTAGTGGACCAGTGTTTGTTATTGTTGTTTACCAGATCCATTTAGAAACATAATTGTCATAACGTAATCGTTTTCTCATATTGGTAGGTGACATTGGTGTAAAATAAAAAGTAAAACAAACACGATTGGCGCGAAAATTCGACTTTGGATATCAAAAAACTTCATTAGATACCACTAAATGTAATACAACCCGAAATCTGTGGAGCCTTTATTTATTTTTTACATAATCATAAAAATGTTCGGTAATTCCCACTATTTACATATCTCTTAATAATCACATCACATCACACATCATCAGCCTTTTAATGTTCCCACTGCTGGGACACAGGCCTCCTCTTATAGAGGGAGTGGGCTATAATCCACCACGCGGGCCCAGTGCGGATTGGTAGATGTCACATGTCTTTGAATTTTTGGTTCTAGGACATACCGGTTTCCTCACGATGTTTTCCTTCACCGTTTTGAGAGCAGTGGTGATGAAATAAATTACACAAAGTAAAGCGCCTGCTCGGGTTCGAACCTACGATTCCGTAAGTCGGGACCGTAACCACTGGGCCACCACTGCTCCTAAACACTAATATCTATATTATATATTTATAAACACTAAAAACTTTGTAGAACTTTTTGTTCTACAAACGTGAAAATAACTTGGTAGATTTTTCTTACACTAATTCTTCAGTCAATATCTCTGAAATACGTCAACCGATTTTCAAAATTCAAACAAAAATATTAGTTTTAAACCTATTTCTGTCATTTAAAAATAAAATAATGAACATATCTCCATAAACAAAAATCATGTTTTCAAGTTATGTAATTATACAACAATGTCAACTTTGCTTGAAAGTTCCCATAACAAATTACTTTACTCAGTCTTTAATGATCAAAGTAAGAGATTATTACGAATCTAATACTAAATTAGAACAAGATAACAACAAAATTAACACATTCTAATTGGAATATATTTAGACATAGAACATTTCTCAAAACTTTAGTACAGATAGGGTACTTGGCTATTGCGCGATGCACATATAATGGGGATTTTTTTGTAATATTCGTACATAATGGTAAGAAGCAAGAACGATAATTTTTATGGTTTAATATTTGAGATCAATATATTTGATTCTCATCAATATTTTGATGATAATAACAAAATTGAATCGGTTCAAAGTCGAAACACTGTATCAGCTTGTGTTGTGTTACAATGAGTAGAAATGAACGTCGTGACGTCACACGGGCTCGGGTTTGGTCGGGAACTGTCGAAGTGTTTTCGGTACTGGATTCAACAAAATCTTTTCGATTTGATGTTACTTTGTAATTACAGCGAAAAAAAAACAAAAAATTGTTTTGTATGAAAACTTATATATGATCTTACCATATTTTACAAAAAAAAAATTGGTTCTACAAACCAATTAGCTTAGGCAGATTATATAACCAGGTAATTTATTCCTTGATTCAAAGCAAGCAACAGTTTAACTTTCTCAAGCCAAGTGTGATAGGTAACTGCCGGATATACGTGTTCCATCGTGTACCACATCATCGGGTGAGACAGCCAAAGGGAAAACACAGCCAAAGGGAAAACACCCTTTGGTGAGACAGTGGTCTACCATAAAAAAACAGGTCAACTATTCTACATACATATACATAAACTCACGCCTTTTTCACATGGGGGTAGGCAGAAATTACAGAACGCCACCTGCTACGATTCTTACATACTTCTTTTGCTTCACTCACATTCATACATCTAGTCATACACACACGCCAGTTATGAGTACTGCGCATCTGGCCTTTTTGAAAAACATCACCGATAAGGTCTATGTATGTCTTTCTAGGACGTCCCCTCCCGGCGTTTCAATTCTATGCTATATAAAATCTAAGTATGTCATAGTCAGTAATGAATTTTCTTGAAATATGTGTTTCAAGTAAATCCACTGCTGACTTACGTTGCAGTAATACTGTGAGGAAATGGAAAAGTCACTCAGATTGTCACAGTACCGTCAGTACCGTTGCGGTTGTCACAATTTTATGAAAAGTATATTTTTAGCCAGTATGAAGTAGAACAGTTTCATGTAGACGATGTTTCCATGTAGTCTAAAAACTGGTTTGGGCTATGAGAGTCCAATAAATGCGAGAAGCCCATGATCTGTCAATGTGGTACTCATTAGAAACAAGAAAAATTCAAAATTTAAAAAACCCCCGACACATTTATCTTGCGAAAACATCCCGATTCAAACAGTAAAACGCCCATAACTTTTGAACGGCTGAACCGATTTTGTTCAAAATAGCTAAGGACACTCTCGACACAATCACCTTTCAAACAAAAAAAAACTAAATCAATATCGGTTCATCCGTTGAGGCGCTATGGTGCCACAGACAGACACACAGATACACAGATACACAGACACATAGATACACAGCAACACACGTCAAACTTATAACACCCCTCTTTTTCCGTCGGGGGTTAAAAAACATTAGTGGGTTAAGGATAACATCGAGAGGAAACTTGGGTAATCAGCTTGGGTGGAAATTCTTTTATGAACTTAAACAACATCCAAATTAAAACTGCAATCTCATCTCAGTAATAATCAATTTCGAAATGTAGTGTGAAATGGGGGATGTTTTCTGGATAGAAAAATGATAATTCTATTTAGTCCGTCATTGACATTATTAAATAATATTGGATCAATATTTTTTACTTTATCAAATATAAAAATCTACAAAGATAAAGCGCATCAAAGTTCAGGAGTGGCGGCTTGTGACGTCACTTTGTCAGTATAAAGTGTAGGAGACCGTGACGTCACACGATATTGCAACGCGCTGTATTGTTGTAATTTTTTGTTTACGTGGCAAAAGAAAAATACGTATCCAATATTTTTAGATTATCTAACTCACGGACTAAATGGATATTCTTATCAACTACGCTATTAGAGATGTTTGAAAAATTGGAAGTAAGGTTATACTGGGAATGATCTTTAAAATAGGGGAATCCTCAGAAACACAGAAATCGCCACAATATGATGGTTTTGTGTATTAAAGTAGCATTTACAATATTTGAATTCTGTTTACATACTAAATTATATTTAAAATCTTTTGTTTTTAGGGTTCCGTAACCAAAGGGTAAAAACGGGAACCCTATTACTACAAAGTACGTACGCGGCAGCGCGCCGCAGATAGAGAGGCCACTACGAACAAAGCGTCATTTTGCACATCTACATTGACATGACAGCGTCATTTTGGAATATTGGGCAATAATGGACCGCACTCAGTCGCGGCTGTCATGAGTGCTTTGTGCGGACGTTTGTCACGTCATTTATACATTAAGTACTGTAAAGAGGTTGCATTAGCTGGGTTACCTTTATTAATTGTTAGGCCGAATATACTTCATTTTTTTTAAATTCTTTCTTTCATTCATTTTATTAGTTAAAAATGTCATAAATTTTTACAAGATGGCAAGTTCCAAATTCAATATCTAGGAATATAAGTCCATAGACGAAATTGGAAAGGCTTTGAAACTTGTCATAATAATATGGTTTAAGTCATCCAGCTCACAAATATGTTTCCTCCGACCGCACAGCATAATTTTCTTCTTGTTTAGTTCCCTTCTTAAGCAGTCTGGTTTTTTTGATTTTATTACCTTTTTTCACATTTATACTTTTGTCGAGCTTAGTGCTTTTCACAATTTAATGTTTTTAGTGGGTTCATTATTTCACTATTGTTACGTATTGTTACCCTCCCATCTTCGTCGTATGTGGCGACGTGATATTTATTGGATATTTGATGCTCTGTCTACCGTCTAAGGCAAGTAAGCATGATATGATGTATGTTTAGATGAATCGATGTATTTATGTTTGTAACTTATACAACCTTCTTTTTTTTTAATTCGGAATCAATATAGTAGCAGCCCTACTGAATCTTTCATGTTTAGCTGTCAATATGAAACGGTGGGCGTGTCCCTTCTGTATAATTTCTATTTTAGGCTATTACTAAGACTCGACTGTCCGTCTGTCTGTCTATCTGTCACCAGGCTATATCCCATGAACCGTGATAGTCTGTTGCCGCTCTTACAACAAATTTTAAAAACAGAATAAAATTAACATATAAGGGAGGCTCCCATACCCCATACAACAAACATGTTTTTCTGCGATAATGGTACGGAACCCTTCGTGCACGAGTCCGACTCGCACTTGGCCGGTTTTTTTTAATTATTATAGGATATTGCCAAATGTTCAAGCTTCAATAAAATGAATGCAATCATAAAAATACCGATGGAAAGCATAAAAAACTAGACTTTTCAATGTATCAATGTTTCATTCAATACATTCCTAAACATTTTTTTCTGTATTTACCAATAGCGATCTCTATTCTAATAAAAAAGTGGTTTTCTGAATATCTGCAATTCAGTAACTCAAAACGTCCTTAATTTAAAAAGGGTATTTTTAGTAATTGATTTTATTTGGACAAAATTATATTGTTGTATTATGGGCGATTTTTATGTACTTTAGTCACTTATTTAATGTACCTACTTATACTCATACACGAGTTGTCTACATCTTTTTTTGATCAAATATCCTAACGCAGCTGTACTAGAAGAGATTTCTTTATGAATAAAAACCATCTTAACTATTATATTGTTCCTTTCTTCTTGTCTGTTAGAAGTGTCCTACATAAAGTGTTAAATAAGTAAATGCAATATTAACATCCGAATTGTCATTTTCCTGCATTGTAACTTTTGTAAAAAGTAAAACATAATCCAAATACAGCTATATGACATTTGCTTGAAATAAAACTGTGTCAAATACTTTCATCTACCATCTGTGGTGCGCTTGATTCAAAGTTCAGCGAGCGCAGTCGGGGTCTAATAAAATTATTAGCCGTGAATCGAGAAGTCTAATTTAGAATCAAGTGTGTTTTGTTTCGCCAAACAAAGTTGTGCATAGTTGAGAATTTAACAGAATCGACGGGTGGTATTTAGAATTGTTTTTATAAATGCAAATTTTAAACAACATTTTTTTACAAATAAAGGGATTTTTGTAGGATTTTTGTAATATCTAGAATCCGGATGACATTTGAGCATTAATATAGCATTTTTGATTTGGCATGAGTGAGCATGACTGCGCTTGTCCAGTTTTCTACGCTAGATTAGATATAAAAGAAAAATAAGAAGGAGCATAGCAAGAGGATAAAAACAGACATACAAAAATGGAGCCTTTAAGCACCGACTTAGGTGTATAAAATAACATTTTATTAAGGAATTTACCTGCAGTCAACATCCAATCTGTATTTACTGCTTCACAAATAATTCTCCAACAGGTCTTGGGCATGGTGGCAATTGTTTCCTTTCCATCTTTCCACTTCCCACCTCATTGCCACACTTAAATACTTCAAAATATCAATCCCACGTCAATATTAGTAACTATCCATACTTTTTACTTTAGGATATTTTTTATATGAATAGTTGGAAGCAGACTTATGAATACTAATCAGCACTTAGTAGTTTTATTAAATAATTAATTAAATTCATAACCGTAATATCTGTACCGTAATTACTTGGTAATAATTACTGTGGCATTATTAATGAAGTAATATTGCGTAACTAGAGATATTAATATTTAGATTGGAACTAAGCTTCATTTATGTTGTAGCTAACCTATTGTCGTCTTTAGAATGTGTCAAGAATTTGTGATGTATGAAGTGATCGTAATAGCATTGTTATTGTGAATGTTTGTCCTGTATGTTTTCTTGTGGTGTACAATAAAGTATATAATAAATAAATAAATAGCATGTGTCTATTATTTAAAGGATATTATTTGTTTTATGCCACAGGCATTGGTGTTATTCATCACTGTTTTGACGTAAAAGTGGCGAAACTTTAAAGATCACCATTACACAATTAGGTATCTTCATTCCGGTGTTATTTCACCCTTTATACCTTAGTAACATAGGTATAGTGAGTTTCAGCTAACGGCAAGTCATTTAAAATAAAACTTTATCAGCTATTTGCCTTTTTTTTTTAAACTGCATCAATTATCATTTTTAGCAAACGTTCTCTTGTTCATTCAGAATGTATAGTTAGCAATTCTCTATTAGGCATCGTCTCAGCACTCATTTCCTTTCTAGTAATATCATCACCACATAATCCATCAATTGTTTTTTTTATTATTATTTCTATCTTATCATCAAACCATCTAAATTCTTACTCCAAACCTTCCTTACAATATTTTCTTCATTAGTCCCCATTACATGCCCGTGCCATGACAGTCAAATACCCAAATATTACAACACTTTTGTCACAAAATGTGCTCTGTTACCTATATATGTGCTGAGTCTATATTAGGTATCGATTGTATCGTAACAAGCTACTGATTCAAACGAACCGATATCATCTATTTGTGTCAATCCTATTCTACGGAAATAGCTATTGAATGACTATTCTGTTATAACAGCTCAAGGTGAAAGCCATATGTTGTGAATCAGATTCTTTATGATTAGTTTCAATTTGTTATATCTTATATATTTATAGTTTCAAAGAAATCGATGAGTTCATTCTGTTTTGTTTGGAAATAAATTAGATTTGTACCTAATCGCCATATTTTCCTTCTTCTTATTTACGTGTCACTGAATCTTACTGTTTAGGCCCAGTAAGGGACCAGGTTAATTTCAGCGTGGGTGGCATTGCTCAGGTCATCTAGGATATAGTTAACATTACATCAAGCAATCCAGCAAATGTGACATAGTCTTAATAGGAGCACCGATTTTGTGGAATTATTATTGTTCTTTAGTTCATGTTGTTGAACTAGATAGATAGCAAAGGTGCAGTTACCATAAAACTAAAATCAATTATGTATTAAATTTGTTAATTATCAGGTCCCATTAAATGTTAGAAGACATCGCGGCAAATTAAGATGAAGATGGGAGAAAGAAAATGAAAATGGAGGTCCATGCCCAGCAAAGGAACTTAATGGTCTACTTAGATTAGATTGCGTCATTGGCAGTGCGAATACTAAACCAAAAGTCCATATATGTTAGAACAGTCAAATGCCTGTGTTTTCGGAGAAGAAAATATTTAACAGCAACATACTACAGTCGTATTATTAAACGTAACTATTGAACTGAAAACAAAGTAAATATTTAAAAAATAAAGGTTTCCATCCAGTTCGTTCCAATTATTCACACTAAACATTTACTCTACAGGGATTGGTGTCACGATTCCAATTTTCATTTAAAAACTTTGTAAATATGTAACTCGATGTGAAAGGCTTGTGTCACAAACAGAATGTTATAAAGAGCTTTACCGGTAGGGAATTACGTAAAATATATTTTAGTAAAAGTTTTGCTTTTGGTCGCCTTTTATGTAATTTGAAACAATATTAGTTTACCGATGGAGACTCTTAAAAATAAGTTTGTTGATTTTGAATTTAGATTTGGAACCGAAATCATATGCACTTTAGAGGCCCTAATGAATGCAATTGACACTGCAATTAACGTACAATTATCAACAATCAACTTCTGGACCCAAAACGTTTAAAGAGTTTTCCATCGACTTGTAAAGAAGAAGACGATTGGTTAACTGAACTGAATATTTCAAAAATATATCTAATACCTAATAGAATTAGGAGAGAAGGAGAATTAAGGGCTATATATATATAATATAGCCCTTAATTCTCCTGCCGTTCAGTCCATCCAAAGGTTGTCTGTAAGAGATTGCCCTGTGCGATAAGACCGCCCATTGTACACAGTGCTTGAAAATGTTTGTTCTGTATGTATTTTTTAAAGGTGTACAATAAAAAATATAATAATAATAATAAATCTGTGGCTCGACTTGACAGACAGTTGCCAAAAATTTTCTCTTAGAAATTTCTTCCATAATAAATATTTTTAACTATCTAAATTATACAAAACAATATGAAATCAAAGAAAAAAAAAACATACAACAGTAAAATCACCAAAAGTATGACCGCAATACAAATTCAAGAATAAGAAATGTGAGAAATGAAGTCGACGGCGACCTCATGTTAACGAGAGCTCCCGCCGCAAGAAATGCACGCCCACCACCTCCGGCCTCGTCGCCCAGCTCCGCCTCACCGCCGCCGGAAACCAGCCCTACCGTGAGTGCTGTGACACCGGCCGTGGCAGTTGCGTCGAGCTCGAGCGACGAGTACTTCTCTCCGCCGACGACACCACCACCTGCGCGTCGACGGGGAGGACGCCGGCCGCCGGACCGCTTAGGACCTCGAGGCTTACCGGTCTCTGATAGGGTCCCAGCACCCGGCGGAAGTGTGCAGCGCATGAGATGGACACAATCCATAAACGAAAATGTCATGCGCGCATACTTTGGGGCTACAGAGGGAGGAAACAACCTGACCGCGTACCGTGTCCAGATGCTCTCTTTGTTTCAGGTGCTTGAGCCAGCCGTCAACGTTTCGGCCCAACGACTTTCGGATCAGGTGCGGGTCATCCAGCGTAATCGTATGTTGGATGATACTGTACTTGATCGCCTCCGAACGGAAATAGGTTAATTTCGTAACCGTGTCACTGCCCCATCGTCGCAGGCTGTGGTGCTACCACATTCCAACCACGCTGACGAGGAGAGTAGTGACAGGGTTACAAACGTAAAGTACCCAGTGCAATGAGGAATTGAGGAGTGCTTTGGAGTGTGCTATTCGGGAGTATCGCAACATGCCACCCGAACTTAGGCCACGATTACCTCGTTTGCCCATGCATAACAAGAATAGGGCGCTGGTGGCTGTTCTGGATTCGCAGTTGTCAAACTATTTTGATGACTGCGAAGACCTCACTGATACACATTCGATCATGTACTGCGTGGCTGTAGCGGCATGTCGTGTAGCTCATGTCAAATTTGCAGATGACAGAGCTACACGACCGAAACCAGCCGTACCGGCTTGGCAGTGCAGGATCGAACGTCGTATTGGTGGGGCCAGAGCACTCATCGGCAAACTAATTTTATGGGCTGAGTCACCCACGTCCGTAGGAGTGTACCCCATTCGATTCCCTACACGTGGTCCCCGGGTGGTGCAAATCAGGTGACAAACTGGTGGTAGGCTTCGGCCGAAGGCTTGCGACCACCCACCGGGCAAAGACGTACCGCCAAGCAGCCTAGTCGTGTTCCGGTATGATGCTCGGTGCAGCCACTAGAGGAGTTGGGTCGAGATAGTTGTTCCACTGCAGGCAGGCCGGCCTGACTCGCGCTGTTATGGACGTATCGGGAGACTGGTCGCGGAGGGTAGCGGGATCCGAGGCACGGTGCGCCGCTGGCCGACCGCAGGTAGTTGGGGGCCCAAGTAGTGTGCCAGCCCCACATGAAAGGCTGCCCCGCCAACTGACGAAAAATCCCGGAATGCGCCATCGTGCTGGTTGGCGACCAGACGAGAGTGCCCGATGGACATTCCTGGGGGGGCTCGGGCGTCCCCGCAGTCTCCAGACCAGTCCCCCAATGATGGCGTCCTATCGGCGCGTGTCTGTAGGTTGCAAGCGTGGAACCTCATCTCACTTCCTTCTCCTCTCCCTCCTTTTCACTCGCAACAATAATGCCAAGGAACAATAGAAAAAAAGCTGAACAGCGGCAGCACTCACTCTCAAATAAGGTGCACCTCAGCAACATCCGAGGTCTGCACTCTAACCTTGTCGCAGTCCATCACCACCTTGAAACTGAGAAACCAGCACTTTTGTTCCTTACGGAGACGCAGATCGGATGCCCGTCAGACGTGGCGTACCTATCTTACCCAGGGTTTACCCTGAAGCACATGTTCAAGCCACGCGCTGGTGTATGCATGTACGCCACGGACCCACACGGTGTCGGGACGACATCTGCTATCGGCGTCTCCGTGATCTTGAAGACTCAAATTACTCAGTGCTATGGGCCCTGGTGGACACAGGTCTGGATAAGATCATCTACGCCTGTGTCTACCGATCGCATAGCGGTGATCTGGGGACAACCAGCCTCACACAGTACCTGAGTGAGGCGGCAGATGTGGCTCAGATACGGTACCCCTCCGCCCAACTAGTGTTACTGGGGGACTTTAATGCCCACCACCAGGAGTGGCTCTTCCCATTCTAGTGCACTGACCATGCTGGACGAGAGATGCGAAATCTTTCGATTGCGCTTAATCTCACCCAGCTGGTCCAAGGGGCTACGAGGGTGCCAGATGTAGATTCACATACAGCCAATTGCTTGGACCTTCTGCTGACAACTGATCCAGACCGATACTCAGTGTCGATATCATCACCTTTGGGTAGTTCCGACCACTGTCTGGTGAAATCTGTATCTGTCTACTCCCCACCCGATCCCAGCCCAAGAGGCACCCGGCGGGTTTGGCGGTACAAGTCAGCAGATTGGGATGGTATGCGATCTTTTTTCGCTTGCTATCCTTGGCGGCCCACTTGCTTCTCTTCGGATGACCCATCGTCATGCGCTGACGCAGTGACAGATGTGTTGCGTCAGGGGATGGAGTACTACATTCCGTTCTCTGACGTAACGGTGTCCAGCGTTGACCGTCCGTGGTTTGGTGCTGAGTGTGACCGCGCAAACGTGGTTAAACACAAGGCATACCTAGCATGGGTCGACGCTCGTGTGCGTAAGGCAAGTGACGTGAGTCAGAAGAAGAGAGCCTTCAACAGGGCTGCCAAGTCCTGCAAAAAAGCGATGCGAAGGGCACGATTTGACCATATTAGCAGAATCGGGGACAAACTTGCTTCACACCCTGCAGGTAGCAAGGCGTTTTGGTCCCTGGCTAAATCGGTTGAATCAAAGTTCTGTCGCCTCTCACTACCACCACTGCTGAGGCCCGACGGTTCGCTGGCCCACTCCGCTGAGGACAAGGCTAACTTGTTTGCCTCCCTCTTTGCGGAATCTTCGCGTCTGAATACTGATGGCACGCGGCCCCCCCCTTCTGCTGTTCGATGTAAGACGAGTATGTCGGAAATTCGCATCCATCAGAGAGAGGTCTATAGGGTGCTGCGAAACTTTGACGTGAACAAGGCTAGTGGCCCGGACGGGATACCGGCAATTGTACTTAAAACTTGTGCGCCTGAATTGTCTCCGATCTTGACACGCCTTTATCGCCTTTCGATGGCGACTGGAAAAGTGCCGAAGGCTTGGAAGCAAGCTAACGTTCAACCCGTGCCCAAGAAGGGTAGTCGAGCGGACCCGGCCAACTACAGGCCCATATCAGTAACGTCCATCCTCTGTAAGAGTATGGAACGTGTATTGAATAAAAAGCTCCTGGCATACCTAGAAGACAACGACCTCCTTAGTGACCGACAATACGGCTTCCGCCGAAACCGGTCAACTGGGGATCTTCTAGCGTATGCCACATCTGGAGTGAGGCCATCGAGAAGCACGGGGAGGCGCTTGCTGTCTCCCTTGACATATCGAAGGCCTTTGACAGAGTCTGGCACGAGAGCCTTATTTGTAAGCTTCCTTCCTTCGGTCTGCCTAGTGGTCTGTATGACTGGATTGCAGACTTCCTGAGGGATCGGTCCATCCGAGTGGTTATCGATGGTTGCTCGTCCGGTCAGTTAGGTATTAACGCCGGAGTCCCTCAGGGGTCAGTGCTCTCGGCAACATTGTTCTTGCTGCACATTAATGACCTGCTAAAACCCGGAACCTTTGGGTATGCAGACGACAGCACTGTTGCTGAGAGATACGTATCTGGCGCACGGGCTACTGGGCCTCAAGTCCGGTCTCTTCGGGAGGCTATGGTTGAGCGCTTGAACCTGTCTTTGGAGGCAGTCTCCGAATGGGGCAATGCCAATCTAGTCAGTTTCAATGCTGCTAAGACCCAGGCGTGTCTTTTTTCCGCAAAAAAGAGCCAATTCCACCCGGCTCCATCCTTCCGTGGTGTAACCGTGCCGATAAGGGACCATCTCGAACTTCTTGGTGTTACGTTAACATCGACCCTCAATTTTGGTCCATTCATTGAATCAAAGGCTCAATTGGCTGCAAAAAAGTTGGGGATCCTTGCGAAGGTGAGACGGTACTTCACGCCTGAACAGCTGCTCAACTTGTATAAAGCGCAAGTTCGGTCATGCATGGAGTACTGTTCTCACCTCTGGGATGGATCTGCCAAATACCAGCTTGATGCACTTGAGTCGATTGACAGACGGGCCAAAAGGCTTATTGGCAACGATGCACTGGTCGCCTCAAAGCTCCAGAGCCTCGAACATCGACGCCGAGTTGCCAGCCTGTCGGTTTTTTATCGGTTACATTTCGGGGAGTGCGCGACGGAACTGCACAATTTGATTCCGCCAAGCCCTTTCCATCATCGGACTACAAGACGTACGGCAATGTGCCATCGGTACATGGTGGATATCCCACCCATACGCACAAAGCGTTTTGAAAATACTTTCATTGTGCGTACAGCTAAGGAGTGGAACTCCCTGCCGGCGTCCTTGTTTCCTGATAGCTACAATCTAGGGGTCTTCAAGTCAAGAGTGAATGGGTTACTTCTAGGCAAGCGTGCTCCACCTTCGACCATATCATCGCTTAACATCAGGCGAGATAGTGGTCAAACGCGAGCCAATAACGAATAAAAAAAAAAAAAAAAAAATTGTTTCAGGGAGGGCAATAGCCGCCCAAGAGTGATACGCTTTGTGAAACGGGCGACGGGAGACGCACCTGCCGGATGATGACGCTATGTGTTCATTCTGGTGCAGCATCTGGTCGGTGCCTGTCAGTCACACCGAAGGTGAATGGACTCGGGAGGTCGAACGAGCGTGTGATCCAATACAAGAAATGGGGCTATCACGATCAGCCCCCAAGATGTAGCCCGTGCAGTCCGTCCGTTGCCGAAATGGTAATCTCCAGGACCGGACGGACTGCACAACTTTTAGATCAAGTGGCACGCTCGTTTGGCATCTCAGTACCAGGCAGCCTTAGAGTCTGGTTCGCTACCCAAGTTCCTTACAACAGGAATAACCCACCTGCTCCACAAGTCTGGTAGCACCGCGGAACCCAAAAATTATAGACCAATTACATGTTTACCAACGGTCTATAAGGTTCTTACATCCATTTTGAGAGTAAAAATTAATAAACACGTTGACAATAACTCCATCATGTCGGTCTCTCAGAATGGATGTAGGAACGGGTCCCGCGGTACTAAGGAGCTACTCCTTATTGATATGGCCATTAGCCAACAGGTTCGGCGTTCCCGAAAGGATCTGTCGACATGTTGGATAGATTATAAGAAGGCCTATGACTCGGTGCCGCATACATGGCTCATGAGGGTGCTAGAATTGTATAAAATAGATACAACTCTACGCACCTTCCTGATGTCGTGTATGAGGCAATGGAGCACAGTCCTTCGCTATCCAGGATGTCGAAATATCCAGAGGAATAGCGAACCTGTAAGGATCGGGCGAGGTATATTCCAGGGCGATAGTTTGAGTCCACTTTGGTTTTGCCTTGCCTTGAATCCTCTAAGCATAATGCTGGAGAATTCAGGGCTAGGCTATCGGTTGAAGAGAGGTGGTCAGGTTATATCTCACCTCCTTTACATGGATGACTTGAAGCTCTTTGCCCCCAGCAATCTTCAGCTGATGGAGCTACTAAAGGTAACTGAAACTTTTAGTAGCGCCATCAGGATGGAGTTTGGTGTGGACAAATGTGCGGTCATGCATGTAAAGCGAGGGGAGATTGTGGAATCCGTAGGAATTCAACTTGCGGATTCCATAAACCTGAGATCCCTCTCTCCAAACGAAACCTATAAGTATTTGGGTATGTCGGAAGCGTTAGGTATCAGTACTATAGACATGAAGCAATCGTTGAGGGAACGCTTCTTTGGCCGGAAACAAGGTGCGCGCCTTCAACGTTTGGGTCATGCCGGTGCTGATGTACTCTTTCGGCATTGTGGAGGCCGAGGAATTGTGGAGGCCGAGGCTTTTTAAATGCCAAAAACCTCCACAACCGCGAGATATGCAATCTCAGAGAATATTTTCTAAACACCGACGTGGGTATTCATCGAGATGTAGTAGCAGTGGACAAGGGACTCACCCCGCTCTCCTTGGCGAATGAGAACTGGCGCAAGCCTGTTGTGCTTGACACTAACGATCGCAAGGTGGTATGGCAGAGTAAGGAGCTTCACGGACGCTTTTTCCGGGCCCTACATGGGTCCGATGTAGATCAATCAGCGTCCGTAGCCTGGCTGCGATTCGGTGACCTCTTTGGGGAAACCGAAGGTTTCGTCTGTGCAATTATGGACGAAGTTATCATGACGAATAACTACCGGAGATTTATTGTAAAGGTTGGCACGGTTGACATCTGTCGGGCATGTCACCGTCCGGGTGAATCGATCCGCCACATTATCTCTGGTTGTTCTCGTCTAGCTAACGAAGAGTACTTGCATAGGCACAACCTTGTAGCCAGGATTATCCATCAGCAACTTGCTCTGAAATACACTCTTGTGGCGTCGGAGGTGCCGTACTACAGGTATGTGCCCGACCCAGTTCTCGAGAATGGCAATATCACATTGTACTGGGATCGGTCCATCATCACTGACAGGACTATTATCGCTAATAAGCCTGATATAGTGGTGGTGGACCGAATCGAGAGGCGTGCAATGATTGTTGATATAACTGTCCCGCATGACGGGAACTTCGTGAAAGCCGAGAAAGATAAGCAAATCAAGTATCTTGACTTGGCTCGCGAGGTTGTCGACATGTGGGATCACTCAGCGATCATTGTACCGATAGTCGTGTCAGCCCATGGCTTAATAGCCACGAGCCTCGACCAACACCTTAGGAGGCTCTCGTTAGGCGGCTGGGTCAAGGGCCTGATCCAGAAAGCAGTACTGCTGGACACGGCTCGTATTGTTAGGAGGTTCCTCTCTCTGGAGCCCTGACCGCCGGTAGCTTGGACCCTGTTCCCGATACCGGTGGGCCTCTATTTTTTATATTTTTAAATGTTTTCTATTTTGTGTGTTTTGTAAAAATATTTAAAAATGTAATAAATAAGAAAACAGTTAAATAAAAGACATAATAATAATATATATCTCAATACCGAACACGTTTCTCAGTGTCTGTCTTTGAGGAGATTTTGAAGTGAATAAGTTTCAAAGATACTGCCAGGCAAAAAATGCTAAGTGCTATGAACTTGGACTGTTATTGAATTCACTTCATGAACTTAGTGGTAAAGAGTTAACCAAACCAATATAGAATAAAAAAACAATATTGTACAGTAGTATTATGTTTTTATTATTAATTAGCTGTGCCCATGGTTTCGCTCCCCTCAACTGCCTACCCTACATACCTATCTACCTACCTACCTATCCCACCTAGCCTACCTACCAATAATTAGCTAGTGTCATTGTTCCGCAGAGAATCTTAAGGACGCTGTTACATTTTCGACGAACTCAAATTTAGGTATCTAGTAGCACACAACAACATTACGCGCACGCACTCATTGAAACTACTGAGCGCTCGATTTTATACATCACTGAAATAATATTGGTCCTTGTTATTATTTTTTAATTTTATTGAAGATGATTCAGGAAGGTTTTTGGCACTTTGAAAATGCATTTGGTAACTGTTACTAACCGTCGTCGTAAAAAGTAGGTTATTATTTTCAACCGAATTCAAAAAAAGGAGGTGCTTTATCTATTCGACCCGTATGTATCCGCGATTTTCTTTAAAACTACTTATCCGATACTATCGGGTTTACGTCGATTAATGTATGTGTTTTCAGGGAAGGTTTTATTGTATAATTTATTAGGATATGATAAAGATCTTCGGAGATAGACAATGGAACTCTTCAATAACAAATAGCAAATGCCCTGCGATTAGTGTGATCGTATAGTTATGTTTTGTTTTCACCATACCATAATATAAAATCACGCTTGTACATTTTTAGGGGGTTAACAGATATATTTAGTATACCTACCCAATATGGGGTACCAACAAAAACTAAAAAGAGAAAAATAATAACTTTTCCGTGTCGAAAAACGAAAAACAATAGATACCGACACCGACTTTCGAAAAGAGAATTAGCTTTCACTTTGTTGTAGTAAGTAGGTATTTAAAAAAATAAGCAACGTAAAATAAGTAGATACCTAAAACGAAATAATTTCCGGTCACAAGGATTAAAAAACCGGCCAAGTGCGAGTCGGACTCGCGCACGACGGGTTCCGTACCATTATTGCAAAAAACGGCAAAAAAAACACGTTTTTTGTATGGGAGCCCCAATATTTATTTTATTCCGTTTTAGTATTTGTTGTTATAGCGGCAACAGAAATACATCATCTTTGAAAATTTCAACTGCCCAGCTATCACGGTTCATGGCCTGGTGACAGACAGACAGACGGACCGCGGAGTCTTAGTAATAGGGGAAACCCTAAAAATGACTTGAACATTTTGCATTACATATTATATAAAATATTACCATCAAAAATTTTTGGAGTATTACATAATGAGCATCAGCTAATGACATACTACCCAAAAACCATGAAAATGTCACCCATGACGAAAAGATGTCAAATTTTCTCGGCGCCGTCTTGTATTTTGGTTTTGACCCCGTATTCGATATGAGCGACCCCAAAATCCATGACAATGACACCCATGATGCAAAGATGTCAAATTTTACGTCGGCGCCATCTTGTATTTTGGTTTTGACCCCATATTAGATATAAGCGACGCCTAAAACCATGAAAATGACACCCATATCGAAAAGCAGTCAAATTTTCGTCGGTGCCATCTTGTATTTTGGTTTTGACTCCATATAAAAACCTCGACGTGAATAAGGCTAGTGGCCCTGACGGAATACCAGCTATAGTTCTTAGAACCTGTGCGCCTGAACTGTCTCCGATCTTGACACGCCTATTCCGCCTTTCATATGAGACTGGAAAAGTGCCGAATGCTTGGAAGCAAGCCAACGTACAGCCCGTGCCCAAGAAGGGCAGTCGAGCTGACCCGGCTAATTACAGACCCATCTCTGTATCTCTCATCTCTCATCTTACAGAGTATGGAGCGTATACTAAATACTAAGCTCCTGGCATACCTAGAAACTAATGATATCCTTAGCGACCGCCAATACGGCTTCCGCCGAAATCGGTCTACTGGGGATCTTCTAGCGTATGCCATTCACATATGGAGTGAGGCCATTGAGAGGCACGGGGAAGCGCTTGCCGTCTCCCTCGACATCTCGAAGGCTTTCGATAGGGTCTGGCACGAAAGCCTTATTGGTAAGCTTCCTTCATTCGGTCTGCCCGGTGGTCTGTGTGATTGGATTGCAGACTTCCTAAGGGATCGGTCCATTCGAGTGGTTATCGATGGCTGCTCGTCGGACCAATTGGATATTAATGCCGGCGTCCCTCAGGGGTCGGTACTCTCGGCAACATTGTTCTTGTTGCACATCAACGATCTGCTAAAACCCGGCACCTTTGGGTATGCAGACGACAGCACTGTTGCTGAGAGATACTTGTCCAACGCACGTGCTACCGGGCCACTGATCCGGTCTCTCCGTGAGGCCATGGTGGAGCGTTTAAGCTTGTCCTTGCAGGCAGTCTCCCATTGGGGTGATGCCAATCTGGTCAAGTTTAATGCTGCTAAAACCCAGGCGTGTCTTTTTTCCGCTAAAAAGAGCCAATTTCACCCGGCTCCAACTTTCCGTGATGTAACCGTGCCAATAACGGACCATCTTGAGCTTCTTGGCGTTACGCTGACATCAACTCTCAATTTTGGGCCATACATTGAGGCAAAGGCTCAGCTGGCTGCCAAAAAGTTGGGGATCCTTGCGAAGGTGCGAAAGTACTTCACGCCGGAACAGCTGCTCAACTTGTATCAAGCGCAAGTTCGATCGAGCATGGAGTACTGTTCTCATCTCTGGGACGGATCTGCCAAATATCAGCTAGATGCACTAGAGTCGATCGAAAAGCGGGCCAAGAGACTCATCGGCGATGAAGCACTGGTCAAATCAAAGCTCCAGAGCCTTGAACATCGTCGCCGAGTTGCCAGCTTGTCGGTATTTTATCGGTTACATTTCGGGGAGTGTGCGATGGAATTGCATGATTTAATTCCGCCCAGCCCGTTCCATCATCGGACAACCAGACGCACGGTGATGCGTCATCGGTACATGGTGGACATCCCACCCATACGCACAAAACGTTTTGGGGACACTTTTATTATGCGTACAGCTAAGGAGTGGAATTCCCTGCCGGAGTCTGTGTTTCCCGATAGCTACAATCTAGGGGTCTTTAAGTCAAGAGTGAATAGGTTTTTTCTGGGCAGGCGTGCTTCACCGTCGACCGCATCATCGCTTTCCATCGGGTGAGATAGTGGTCAAGCGCGAGCCTATTGATAATAAAAAAAAAAAAAAAATTCGATATAAGCGATCCTAAAAAACATGACAATGACACCTGTGAAGAAAAGATGCCAAATTTTCGTCGCCGCCTTCTTGTATTTTGGTTTGACCCCGTATTCGTCATACATACATACATACACACTGGTTCAAATCATAAATCTCCTCCCACCCATCCA
Organism: Orthosia cruda; assembly: GCA_964057195.1. Taxonomy (NCBI): domain Eukaryota; kingdom Metazoa; phylum Arthropoda; class Insecta; order Lepidoptera; family Noctuidae; genus Orthosia; species Orthosia cruda. The sequence goes on along the minus strand of OZ059836.1, from coordinate 14,883,440 downwards.
CTTCTAACCTTCACCGCCGCCAGCTTAACCTTACCCATCCAAATCCTAACCTTACTAAGAGCTGCTTAAACCCTCCCATCCATTTCTCAACCTTGTCAACAACTGCTTAACAATACCTATCAAAATCCCGATCATACCCAACATAATTTCTAAATCACATTCTAATAATAAAAGGAAACTCAAACATACTTTTATTTCGGTCCGGTAAAATATCAACTCCTTTCGATCACGACATACGACTCACGCATGCACACTACAATCTTTTCTATTACTTTTATCGTATTTATTTTTTGCAAAAAAGCGATACGCTCGTCCTTCCACGAGCGCTTCTGAGCGCGGAATGATAAGCTTCTAGTGCAAAATGTATGAAGAAGTCGGCAAGTCTTTTTATTTTAGCTAATAATTAAAATATATATTGATTTGGGTAAAAAATAATTATCTGAACCTGTAAAGGACTATATATACCACATTTTTTTTATAATTTTGAAGATAAAAAATGCTGTAAAATTAACTAAACTGGGACCTATTCGGACCCTACTTTTTTAATATTTTTGCGATTATCGTGATGGGAAAAACGTATTTGTGCGAAAATTTTGTATGATGTCATGCAGTTTTTCTGATGCCAATCTGGAGCTGAATATATTATCTTTAAATTAAGACCATGATATCTTCACATCTGTTATTGCATATACATTAAAATTGTACCTGAAAAGCACTGTTATTTGTAGAAAAATGTAATAGCGTCCTTAACACCGTCATTAAGAAAATGACGTCAAGTGCACAACGCCATCTATCGAATGTCGAGTTCAACTGTCCGGTGTGATGTTATATTTTACTTCTTGAATACTTTAAATTAATCTTAGTTTTGAGAGAGTGGTCCGATTGCGATGAAACAAAAATTAAGTAATACTTCAAGTTATGCACAATCTTTATATAATTATCAAAGTTATCTACATTGGTTTCATACCTTTAACGTGATGCATGCACAACTGAACAGATAAACAGACAAAAATGCCAAAAATACTAGAAATGGGTTTTGTTGGTTATGCTTTAACAACCTGGCTTTATTTGGAAATATTTTCGATGTACAAAAACGACTTTTCTACAGATTTATTATATGTATTGATGTTGATTGATAAGCTCGCGCTTTAGCAATATCTCACCTGATGGTAAGCAATGATGTGGTCGACAGTGAAACACCCTTGCCTAGAAGTAACCTATTCCATCTTGACTTAAATATTCCCAGGTTGAAGCTATCAGGAAACACAGACTCCGGCAAGAAATTCCACTTTTTAACGTACAGGGGGGTGACTAGAAGCTCTAAGAGTAAGGTTATTTTGAGATCGAGTAAGGGACAGATGTATATGACGTGTATACATCTGTCACTTACTCGATCTCAAAATAACCTTACTCTAAGAGCTTGTGGTCACCCCCCAGTTCAGCACAATGAAAGTATTCCCAAAACGTTTAGTGTTTATGGCATGTGCCGATGGCGAATCGCCGTACTTCTTGTATTCCAATGATGTTAAGGAATAAATCGACTTTCAAAAAGTAAATTCCATTAAATTTACCCTAAACACAAATTAATTCCAGATCCAGTTTCCCAATAGTCCTAGTTCCACTCCAAACTAGGTCCGCGAGTTCCTCGTCTATGCAATACAACTTGAATTGTTTGCCAAGCTCAATTGCATTGTAGGTGCCGATCGACCCATTCAACTCAATTGCACTCGTTTTCGATGCAATGAAACTCGAAGAGGAAACTGCATTGCTTCCCATTTGTAGAATGGCCGTCCACTTATCCTGTTTGTCGGCGCGTTAACAGTGGCGCCATCTTGTGTGAACAGCGGAAGCAAGCTTTTGACTTTATGCTATAGAGAAATAGATCTCTGTTAGTCGTAAAGTTACCCAATAGTGGTATGAATTAAATTTGAAATGTTGATTCTTTAGGAAAACCCAATAAATATTAATTAGGATTTCCTATTTTCCCAGAGAGGAAAAACAAGAAACGGAAGGATAAACATCCATACTAACAGTATAAATGCGAAAATAACTCGGTCTGTTTTCGGCTTCGGTCTTTGTTACCTTTCACGCCTGAAACCAACGGCTGAAAGGATGTGGATGAAACTGGTTTACTAATGATAAGCATAAAATATTTTCTCATAATTTACATTGGCATAATGATCATTACGCATGATTTTATTAGGCATAAATGCTTTGCCATAAATACTTTTGGCATAATACTAATGATGCATAATCTTATAAAGAATAATGTTATAAATGCATGATATTTACACATAATGTTCTTTGGAATAAAACAAACATGTTCGCGGCTTTCAAAAAACAATTTTCAATCAAATCATGATATTAAAATTTTCGATATTTTTAAAATTGACATTTTACCCGTAGGTATTTTAATTTCCGACATTCTAATATGTACCCATAAAATTATTATGGCGAAAAAATATTATGCCTTAAATATTTATGCAACTCCAAATTATGGCAAATCAAATAAGACCAAATGAAAGTTATGCTAACCTTTGCATTATGCCAAAGTATTATTATGCCGCAGTATTATTATGCTGATAAAAGTTACGCGAACACTTTATGCCAAACCTCATTATGCCTAAAAAAATTATGCCAAGAGGGTGATTCCCGATGAAACTTGGCACACCGGTAGACCAAGACCTGCATTAAGCCACTTTTTACCGCGGTAGTATGTTCCCTTGGGATAGTAGAATTTTAGTTCGGGATAGTAGCAGAAAGTAATAAAGGAAACTAAAGAAGAATACATTGCAATGATCAGTGTAGGTATCGCTGTCATCGCTGAGAAACACAGTAATTAAGTAAATAACCTACTATTTGTGCCATTCAAACTTTACTTTTTAGCAAAAATCTAGAACATACCAAGTTAAACATATGTGCATACTAAACAGCAATATTTTAATAACGCGCTAGCCTTCAATTAGCAGTCTGTTGTACAACTTAATATTATATTATAGCCTTGACTCTGTGCAAGCGGTATTAAGGAGCCCGAAGGCATGCTCGCTAGCATGGAGAGATTCTGCATCTTGTATCTTTTAAGGGATGCATTTTAATAGTTTTTTAGTAGCTTTACTGAATCCAGCAGCCTAATTGCGTAAGTGAATTCGGCAAGGCAAAGGATTTATATAATTAGTTATTTCCAAAAAATATTTCACTCTTTCGAAAAGAGTATCTTCACCAATGTAAGCGTCCAATCATTTTTGTGAAAACCTAATTATTTCAGGAGAATTTGTCATACTCTTTAATGCGGTCAAATCCTTTACCTTGCCGAATTCTGTTAAGCAAATAGGCTGCAGGAGAGCGAATGACTAAATAATAACAGCCACACGACTTGATCTAAGATGTAGCCAGTCGCTGTCCACGTGCCGACAGCTAGCAGGCAACCAGCCTTCCCCCCGCGCTTTCAGCTAGCAGTCAACTTCACTGTCCACGCGCCGACGCAACGTGCTTCAAGCGAGCAATCTGCGTGCGTACACCGCGTGGGCCGCCCGCTTGAAACGCGCGGTAAGCAGGCGGTAAGCGAGACGTCCTCTATCAAGTGGTACGATGTCTGCTAATTTGTGTTGTCAATGTAAAGTATGTCTACAGAGGACGTCCTGAAGCTCACATTTCAATAAACAGTATTTTGCCGGGTCGGAGCGGTGTCGTATATGACGGCTATGACCGAGACACCGAGACTCCGCCGTACTTCGAAAAGCAAGTTAAGCCGTTGGTCTCGGCTGCCATTTATAGATCTTTGGCAGTCGTTACGATAGTCAGAAGCGAGAAAATCCAGTGTGTCCAGTCCACCTATTCAAAATGTGATTGGGTTGACTGACCCCGCGAGTCCATTTTGAGTGGGTCCGGTTGACCAAAGCCTCTTACTAGGTTGTTGAGATCAGATAAGCAATCACTTTATGTAAAATATTAGTACTTAGCTGTTAGGTTCATCTCCAGTCTAACAAAATTTAGCCAAATTTCCTGAGACTGGAGCCGAACCTAACATAGTTGCGAAAAAGCCAGGTTTTGTAATGTAATAGGAGAAATGTTTATCAGTTACCGCTGGCAGATAATTATCATTCTGTGAATCATGTTTGAATCTACGAGCATATTCCTTAGTTTTCCAGAAAGAACCCTATCGAAGCCCATGACTTAACTACACTTGCATTCGTTTACCGATTTCTCCTTTCTTTCAGTACGTGTCTATAGAATTATAATTTCAACCAAACTTAGTATCCAAATGATTACAATTCTACGTTCAAATGTATCTATAACCACAAACAACAGTAACACTAAACAAAAGAGTATTAATATCAGCACTGTAAACGGAAGCAATTGCCTTCCATGAAACCTTTCATACATTACTGCGAGCCTGGTAGACGCCTATAAATATTCCGTGTTAATTAATGTGTACCGTGTCGCTAGCAGGAAAACGTTCTATCAAGCAGACTTATCGCCATCGGCCATCTTGTAAAATAAAACATAAATGAACTTCGCATATCTGGTTCATAAAATGCAACTTGTCTTAAGCAAGCCATACACTATTCGATTTATTGCACCCTACATCGTAGCATCGCAAGAAAATCTGATAATTCAAATTGAATAGAAATTGTTAGAAATATCGTTAGCGATGTGCAGTTCGCAGCAATTTATCTGACGACTTTAGAATCGTAACTAAAGATGGTTCAGATATGGAGGACTAAGATTCTAAGATTTTCTGTATTGTTGGTGCAATTACGCCTACGGCACAGTCAGAAACTTACTATAAGTCGTAGAATAGTTCGAAACAATTTTTTGTAACGAAAGCCGTATAATTTTTCAACCGGGGAAACTCATAAAAAAATCGTAATCATTCGAGCAAATATCACGATTTCAGCAAAAAACGAAGTTTCCAATTATCCTGCGAAGTATCCATAAGGCTATATTATTAGCCAGTAAAATGTTTTTGTCCTGCTGCAAGAATAGCACTCACGACAAAGATGAGGTAGACGTATCGTCTTACAGTCCGCCATATAAGTCATGAAGGGCTAATTGGAAGGTGTATAATCAGCCTTATTTATACTGGTCCAAGATTTTATGTTTTTATTGCGACTGTGATGCAGTGTCCCTCGCAGGGCAGCAGAGACGTGTAATGGAATGTCAGTTATTAGTGATGGCTGCGCAATTTTCTCCTAAGGTTTTAAATGTAAGTAAAATCAAGTCAGGTACTGTCGACAATGTTAATTCATGACCACCCATCAGCAAATTTTTAATGCTCTCAAAACGATGAAGGAAAACATCGTGAGGAAATCAGCATGTCATAGAACCAAGAAATCAAAGACATGTGACATCTACCATTCCGCACTGAGCCCACGTGGTGGATTATAGCGCACTCCCTCTGAGAGGAGGCCTGTGTCCCAGCAGTGGGAACATTAAAAGGCTGATGATGAAATCGAAATAGTTCGTCTATGTTTTTGAAATAGAATATTGTTCAATACTTCTTTCTCTATCCATAAAATGCTGGACGACAGTTAATTCCAAATTCAAAACATAATTTCTGATTTATCGAAAAAAAACTTTTTAATTCAATTAAAAATCTATCGCAATGAGCACAAAGCTGTAAATTGCACGGATCTCACGGTCCGCATGGACGCAGTTTTATAAATTATATAAAACGTTTAAATGCACCATGAGTGGTATGAGAAGAAAACTTTAATGTTTTGAAGGTGCCAAACGAATTATAGGCCAAATGGGTCATGAATGAACTTGCTTGGCTTTACCTACGTTACGTAGTAAGTAATGCTTTTCAAATTATTTAATACTAGCTTCTGCCAGTATCGAAGAAGGGTTCTGTCGTATTAGTGTTTTTCGAAGATGTGTGTTGTGAAGTATAATCTGTCGAACTAATGCTAGTCGAATATATGTTCTGTCGAAGCAATGAGTTGTCGAACTATTGTTTTTCGAAATTGAGACTGAGTCGAAATAATTAACGATCGAAATTCAGAATGACACTCGTGTAATGTATGATGTAATAACAGATAGTATAATATCACTTGAAATAACGTTCATATGATATAATTTTCATATGTTATAAAAACAAATAACCTAGTTTCATGTTATATTTCGTATAACCTTCACTTACTCTAATAACATTTAGTATAACGTTCAACTAACGTATAATTTTCAATTTGTATAATGCTCTTTTTATATAACGTTAATTTGACCTTATTTTCATATTAACTCATTTTTTTATTTATTTATTTATTCCAAACAATTTTTACATTGTGTCGAACAATCATAATTGGCAGCAAGCACCACTACACGATACAAACTAACTTTAAAAGAATTACAAAAAACAATTAGGAAATATTTTACATAATTACAATAATACACTTCTATATCAACCTTCAAATAGTCACACAAGTATTCAATGATGTCAAATCGATACTTATTTAATATACAGATAATATGTCAAATAAAAATGTCTAACGCAAATATAAAAACAAACACATTCAGATTCCATTTGAGATGTCAATCGTAAAATATAATATCATCATAAGGACAGAGAAAAAAAAAATATAAAAATTAAGCTTTACAGACAATCAGCAAGAGTTATCCATTAAAACAATACTTCACTCTTTATCAATGTCAAAAAAAAAAAAATATGCAAGTATGTCAAATAAATTTTTATATAGTGTCCAGATATGTAAAACAAAAATACAACAATAATTATATTCAAATTCCGTTACAATAATATAGAGTTGGTAACAATGTAGTTGTAAAATGCCCTATAACACCTTTATACACCCAACTCCGAGAGCATTACAAACAAGCTGCAAAAAAAAAAAAAATACAAATATGTCAAGTATTTTTTATAAAATATCTAGTTATGTCATATAAAGACGTCACAGTTATGCAAATACAAAAACAATTAAAATCAAATTTTATTATATATATCAATAGTAAAATTATAATGTCAATAATATAGATTTGGTAACAGTCTAGGTGTAAGTGTCACAGAGAAACTCATCAAGCGTGTAATAGCATTTATCTATCAGAAATGACTTTAGTTGGCGCTTAAACTGAGTTAAATTATAAATGGACTTGAATTGTATGGGCAGCTTATTAAATAGCTTAACTGATTGGTATGCTGCAGCATGGCTAACTACTTCCAAATGTGGTTGTATCTCATACTGTAAGTCCCTATTTTCAAAGGTAGCGCACCGTTCTTGAGAAAAACAAATTATTGTAACCTAACTTCAGTACCATAAAGTTGCTTCTGCATCGGCTCCGCTTCACTTATCAAAGGATAGGCACCCATGCTCACCTCCGCAGCTTCCAGGTCGCCTCCAGTACCCAGCCTCAGCCACTACGGCTCGCACGGGAGCCTATGTTTTGTTACAGCGGGCGGAGATTGCTCTCCCTTCGCGCCTCTGGTTTTTATATACACTCTAGGGGTAGCAGCCAAAGGACTACGTGAAGTCGGGGTGCCCCAATTCGGTTTTGAAACAGATTTGACAGGAGAAAAATAAAAAATACACGTCCACCCACATAAAAGCAAACTAGTAACAAGCAATATTTATGTGGTTCTTGTTTTTGCTAAGATGAAAGCGGCAGGCTTTTAAAATCTAATCAGTTTTTACAAAAATATACTAAACAAAGTAGACGTGCTTAAATTATATTAAACGTTACTTATAGATTTTGAACATTATAGTAACTGAATATTACACTAATTGAATATAATTTCAAATGTGAATGATATAAAATGTTCTTTATGCCATATAAAATTTGGTAAAATGAAATTACATCAATAATTAATTATACCATTTGATCGTTATATTAAAAATAAGTATACTAAATGAAATTGGGTCATATGATCATTAGATCTTTTGTTATTATTTCAAACGTTACACACCCCTTCTGCCAGCGGCTTCGCCCGTGTAAATGTTGGAAATTATCCCAAAGAAACATTATTCCTGGGATTAATTATCCGATGTGCTATTCCAGACTATAATCTATCTCTGTGCTTCTGGCGTGATTGAGTAACAAACATACATCCATTTTTCCAAACTTTTGCATTTATAATATTATTATAGTAGGATTTACCGTATTCTATAGTTAGTTAATTATTAAACTCATTGAACAATTTCTACTAATTATTCCTAACAATATTCGCATTCATAAAACTATAAACCAGCTAGCATTGAAATCAACTTCATAACTTCTATAACCCCTATTTCGAAATGGGTTAACTACTTCTTTTAAAACAGCCTTCACATAATCAATTATTAAAATACCCTCTCAGAAACTGATTAAAATAACAAAGTGGGACTAATTAGTTTATTTTAGTGCACTTTCTTTGTCTTAATTACTCTCTTCTTCGGGTTTTGCATTTAAATAAGGCATAATAGTCGATTCAATTTGTGTGCAATACGTGTTCTGCATACAAAAACTTGATAATTGTATTGTGGAACGAAAAAGGACCTTTTTTCTCATTTTATTAATGAGGATACAAATATACGTATATTTAGTAGAAAAGGTGTGATGGTGAGAGGACTCTTGCGGACTCCGGTCGCCCAGCATGTTACACCAGGTATGACGTTGGCACAGTGGTCACGTCCTGCCGTGCACAGCGAGGCTCATGGGAGACGATTCGCAGTCTCCCCAGGGATGTGCCCTAAGAGGCGTTGCACAGAGGGGGATCCGAGGCGGTCCATGTACTGATGGTGATCATCGGGGTGGTTTTAGTGAGGTAAAAATGCCACACTACCTGGTCTTTTCCCCATAAGTCCAGGCGCCTTTAGAAGGTTTCCCCCGACAACATTAAAAAAGGCATGGGATTCACGTCAGTGTGTAGAGTTAAGAGAGGCCTATGTCCAGCAGTGGACGAAATCAGGCTGTGGATGAAGATGATGAAATTGGTTACATAGTATTGCATGATAATGTTCGGGATATTAGAATTGATATTTGTTAGAATATTGTACAAAGCTGTATAATAGCTGTTGCTGTGCTGTTATGTTGTTATGCTGTTTGCTGAGTTAACAAAACGCATTCGAATTTTTGTAACGATTTCGAGAGTTCGTTGAAAATTTTAAAAAGTAGCAGTTGGTAAAATAGAGCTAAACAGTTTATAAAGCTTTCTATAACAATAAAACATCGGATTATGCCAACAGTCAGTAAAAGGCCAACAAAAAAACAAAATCCTATAAGAAAATCGCCGGCAGCCAAATTAAATTACCATAAGTAGACAAAACATTTAATAATAAAAGCAAACAAGTAAATCTTTAAGAAACTAAGTATAAAATTAGGTTAGGATCGAGATTTGAATAAGTTATTTGGTCTATATGTAATGTAAACGTCGTCGGTGCGAGCCTGATAGGACATTGAATTTGAACGGGCCGTCTGGTATATTGGCTGTTCGGAGTAACCATAATACGAGTAATATTGGCGAATTTGGGATATACATTGTAGATTGACCAAGGTTCATTATAATTCCGTCCATTGTTATTTGTAAGAATCCAGTAAACTTAGGGAATTGTTATCATCATTTGCATGATCATTTACTAGCAAGTGACACAATAGCCAAACGCCAGCCTATTAAATGTATCTTCCTTTAGAATTTTGTGTCATTTTGTATATCTTTACATATTAACGTTTCTATGGCTATTTCAGAGATAAAGACCAAATAAAATGATTCCACGTCTGCAATTCTGCTTCTAATGATTATGGCTCTTTACAAATTTAAATGTTTATCTACCAATAAATGCTTCAGTATTATATAACTTAAACGGAGTCCAAGCAGACTATTTCATATTTATAACCCATCTTGTTCAGTGCACTTAATATTTAATACATCTCTTTTTCCTCAATCGAATTTGTGGCACCCCTACCTACGGCCAACTTTATGAAGGACGCAAGCGTTAGAATCTTTACCCAATCCATCTGCTCAGTTCACAATGAAATATTTCCGTTCACTTCGTTCCAGTGTGTCAGCCGTTTTCACATTGATTGAAAACCTGTTAATATCCAACTTTCTTTGCCTCGCCTTTCCTTTATCTTGTTTATACAAACTTTCCCTTTATTTTCACTGCTAAAATAGTATTGAAAAGCGAGTTCTGTTTGAAGATTATAATAAATGTCATTTGGGAATATTGATGAGCGCCAAATATACAATGGTTTGGAGACAGTTTGGTAAGCTTAAGAATTTGTGCTGCTTTGCATAAATAAATAACGGCTTTTCATATTTTTTGTTAGGTAAATGTCGAGTGATGGTTTCTTAATCGATTTACAGATTGTTTGACCTGGTAAATGAATGCATTATTGTTTGTATTTTTTTTTATAGAATTTAACATAGTGATTGTAGTTTTTTACGAATATGTATGATATCATTAAAAAAATCAGAAAATAAACCGTGATGGAAACAAAAATGTGTCCATAATTTTCAGTCTTAACAAAACCTAAACAGAAAACTTAACAAGATCGACATAAAACTCACAAACTAACTGTGACGTCAAAATTTTGAAAACGCTTAGATTTTATGGCATTTGATCTCTACGGTGATCTCTGCCTAACCCTTCAGAGAGGTCAGGCATGATGATATGTGTGTTTGATCTTTATTCGCCTGCCATTCGTCTATACTAAGGAACAGACAATGCGTATATTCAGGCCTATCTTCATCTTCATAATTCGAGTGGTTTCATTGACAAAAGGCCATGTTTACTTTCTAATGAGGTGGAAATCTTGTTACAAATGGAAATGATGTGGGAATTCTAAGGCTTGATGTTTGTTCAAGGAATCTTGTCTGAGTAGTGGCTTTACGCGGAATATGTGCGGCAAAATGAGGTCTGAAAGCTTGTTTTTCTCTTTGGCATTTACGTGTGAGGTCTATTGTTAGAATCTGTATTAGGTACTATATGTATTTTTTTTGAACAACGTGTTTTCTTATCAAACAATTATCAATAGGTATTTTATATTTACCTACGTCATTATTCTCTTGCCATTATTTCAAGTAATCAAAATTTCGATTTCAATTTTTATTCATCAACGAAATTTTTAGTATAATAATCATCCTTAAAACTACCACTTAAATATAACGGATGAATCAGCTGCGTTTCAGCAGAAGGCAGAGCAAGACCCAGTCCAGCTCTAGGAATTAACCTGTGTTACAGGCACTGGGCTCCTACTCATCCATCAAGCTTGCAACACATTTATAAACACGTTAACGTTCTTAGTAACAAGAGGATTTTGACTCTCGGATTTCCCATTTTAGTCAAGCCGATATATAGGGAATATTACAAGCCTGTTTATAAGGAAATTGGGTCGGCGTTACATGTCTTCTTTGCGTTGCGTTCACTTATGTGCTAGCCGTCATCTCAGTATCTATCATCCCCTTTCTAGCTATATCAGCTATAGCCACATTTTTTTTCGATGGTCACAGTTTTGCACACCTACTTACCCTATTTGTTTTGTTCCACTACTGGGCGACCGTGAATCTGTGATACAACTCTCTAGTTGTTAATAAATTGACCTAGAGACCGATCAATTTATTTATTTTAATCAATCCAAGTTACTTTCAACGTATTTAGAACTATCGAACAACATTTCACTTGAAAAGCATCGTTCATCATAATTAGTTTCTCTCCACTCCGCAACAGATGGCGCTAGTTGTATGATTGTTGCATCAAAAGTTAAATCCAAAAGCAGCCATACAAAGTAAGAACTTTGTCACATACGAAATATGTTACATTAATTAACTGAATAGTAATGAGAACGTAATTTTGTGTTGTATTTATTAATGAGTTCGTGTTATAATCATATTCATTATGTTTTTCAGATGAAAGGATTTAACCCGGGCGTCAGATTTCGGGGAATTCATTAAAATAATTACTTGAATGTGTGAGTTGAATGTGTTTTCGCTTGAAGTTACGAGTGTCAAATATTGTAAAATGATTCGTTAATAAGTTACTCATTTCTGAAAGCTGCTGGTGATGATTAAATTGACGCTCCTTGGCATATTGTAGCAGCAAATCATGTCCATGTCAATACCGGATATGAGATCGAAGATGGATGCGAATAGAACAAGTACTTACTAATTAGCTATGCAACCTAATTAGTCGAACTACTTGACAAACACAATCCTCACAAGAGGATATTTAGCATTCTCTGACCGTAAACTATTAAAATTAAAATGTGAAAGATGGTTATTATTAATGAACAAATTTTTAACTCCATTCAACAGCAGCATACTCAGTAAAGACTACCGAATTCAAAGAAAGCTCCCACTATCTTTACTAAGATCATATCAATGGAAATAATCTGATAGGCATCATTCATGTGCTACCGCAACTAAGCTATTAGGACACACATCAAAAGCCCAACCGATATTGATTAAAAAAATAATGCCTACCTTGCGGTTTGTTCAATACTCATTTACTTGTCCTGTAAATATGAGCTATAAAAGTCAACAGGTTACTTAATACGCGTCCTACGCAATCAACTTAACTTAAATATGCAACAAAGCAGAAGATACCGGATTATGAAATGAATTTCATTACCTACTGTTTTTTATATCATTCATATTTTATTACTTCATCGCTACCTGATCATAGTCTTCGGTGATTCAAACGGATCGCTATCCGATTACTAAAACAGTCACGGGTGGAAAAAGTGCCGACAAAGGTTGGCAGACGACATCGGGAGACGCACGGCGCGCCGTTCATGCCAACCGGACGTTTTTTCTTGCACGCTGTCGCTTCCAGATGGGACATACAGATGCAGAGTTGACCTAACGAGGCGGAGTGCTGTTTTGATTGCGGGCTTACATATTTTTGATTGGCGCTGAAAGACGTGCAAAGATTCAATATTTGGGCAGGTAACATGGGAAAAGGGTTTTATACGAGTATTTTCGCGGGGGCTGGGACATTTCAAATTGAGAGATTCGACTTGTTACAGTTTTGATAGACGAGGCAAAATACTCGACCAAACTATCAGCATTTATGTACATGCTGCTTTATATTTTTTTTGCTTTCAATTTTGAATTTAAGGAATAATTCTATTTCACCAATAACAACTGAAAAAGACTAAAATTGTTCACCATTCTTCAGAGCGATGTGTCACGCTTATAAAGGCGCCTTGTCTTAAAACACACCTGCTTAGAATCTTGATATTGAATTCCCAGACTTAAGAAACCAGTCAGAGAGAGCTTTCATTACTCGCAAATCTTCTTATTTTTATCAGAAGCGAAAGGACCTCAAGTTGTAGGCACGGTTCTTTTGTTTCTGGTGCTTTGAGTGTTAAAAAATGATGGTGGACGTAAAACGAATTCTTTGATGTATTGTGATTTACACAAACGTGATGTTTATGCAATATGAGAGGCTTTAAATCAAAATAATTGATGTGTTTACAGCTTTATATTAAGTGTTATAACGATACTTAAGTTTTTTAAGTGAATTTTGATTGTTTAAATGGTATTCGGTGGGTTTGATCCTTTCTGTGAACAAAAAATATATATTTCTGTTATGACTTGAATTTATAATAATAATATGTATATTTACAAGAAATTCTTTAAAAAAATAAATTCTAATGGTCATTTTGAATGTTGTGTTTACACCACCGTAAAGCCATTCATTGACCATGTCATGATTTAATGACACCATATTTCATTTAAATAATTCATTCGAATATTCCCTTAAGCCCTTCCCAAACAATGGCGAACCCGGATCTAATGAGGCGTAACCAGAACACATATTGATTTATTATTGCGGGTAGGACGACCAAAAAGGGAACAAGGTGTGTGTCAATGGACGTGGGATAAAAAACAATAAATGAAGATAGAATGCCGGCAATCCGAGTGGCAGGTGTTTAGCTTGACACCGATATTGATACTGTTCAATCCGTGGTATGATTGGACAAGCTGCGGTGGCATAGATTATGGGATTGGTCGGATGCTTTTGGTTTATGCCGAAGTGGTTCGTTGTTCGTAGAGGCAACTTTTAATTTTGTTTTTAGATTTGAGAATTGTTAAACATTTATTTAAAGAGCAGTGATGGCCCAGTGGTTACGGTCCCGACCTACGAGTTGTAGGTCGTGGGTTCGAACCCGAGCAGGCGCTTTACTTTGTGTAATTTATTTCATCACCACTGCTCTCAAAACGGAGAAGGAAAACATCGTGAGGAAACCGGCATGTCCTTGAACCAAAAATTCAAAGACATATGACATCTAACAATCCGCACTGGGCCCGCGTGGTGGATTATAGCCCACTCCCTCTATGTGAGGAGGCCTGGGAGGGAAACCCCAGTAGTGGGAACTTTAAAAGGCTGATGATGTGATGTGATGTGAAATATTTATTTCGTAGTAGTTATGGCAGTTTCTATGGTCAAAATAAGCACTGCCTGTTGTTATTTTGATTGTCAATAGTTTTGTTCTGCTCGCGATCACGAAGTTTGCTATATTCGCTTATTCAGGCGTTTCTTATTTTCATCTACTATAAAACAAACTTGCCAACTTTTACCTTACTTCACAGCCTAACTGCATTCGATATACAGGGCGCGGCCTTTTCTGGATGTGGTATTCTCTTCCAGGGCCCTTCCTTAGACGCCATTCTGTTACTGACTTACTGCACCAGTCACTACTCATTACTACCACTTCTAACTATGCGTAAGCTCAGACAAAACGGAAGCATAAATAAAATCACTTATTGATTATTTAAAAACCCTGTCTGTAAAAGCTTAAAATATTCTGTGGTCATGTAAGTACTTACCTACCACCGAAAACTTGGCATCTGCGTCTGGCCGAAGCGACAAAACGCCGCGACTGTTTTTCGACTACCCGACTACGTTATCGCACGGTAGAAGCGTAACAAAACCAAATCGTTATCTTTCGTAAAAGATAACGTGAGGCTTTCATCCGTGGTGTTAATTGGAGGCTAATGTTGGCCTTTCTTTTGTGTCGGCCTCTTAGATAGTTGCCGATAAGAATAAGCTGCGATTTTTGTCAGAAAGTGAGGTTTCGTGTATCTTTTGTTTTTTATTGTAGTGGGTGCTACCTCTTATCGAGAATTTCGCAGGTGTTAAGTTATTGTTCTATTAGTATTGCTGTGTTAATTTTTGTGAGGTCATGTGTCACACGAATATTAATATAAATTAACCTACCTGGCCTTTTGTGTATGCTGGTGTCGGCTTCCAGTCCAATTGGATGCAGTTGTATCACTATTTTACATAAAACTACTGCTGTTCTGATGGCTCAGTAACTGGGTATAACAATACCACGTTGGCGAAACCAGTGGTCAAATTTTCAGGATTCTTGTCACTCAGACCAAATAAAAAGATTCTGACTACTCCTAATGACTGTCAAATAGTCTGAACCCGGGTCCAACAATTTACTATGCCCAAAGCAAGCTACAGCACCCAATATTTCTTTTTAGTTCTTATGCAATTCTAAAAGTTTTTGATCAATTCATTCAAAACGATTTCTACGTAAACATCTACCAAAGTAAGCAAGAAACTTCCCCAGAAAACCTCACCTTACTCCTGAATTTAAAATTCACATAAACTTCACCATATATCATACTTATCCGCTGGATACGTGATATTTTGACTAAAGGACGACATTAAGGTTCAACCCGTGGAGGTGATAACATCAACCGTGATTTAAGATGGCGCTATCCTTCGGAGAAACCATAAAGATTATCTCACTTCACGTTAATGGCCGTACTAATTATTAATTAAGGACTGTTCTAAGTGTTACTTTACACGGAGCTTCATGTTTTGCTGCAGTGTACTTAATGGTACGTGTGGACAATGAAGATTACGATTTTGTTTGCATGTTAGTGTTTTTGGTATTGAGCTCAAGTTACAACAGTCTCTAGAAGAGTTTTCTTCATCATTTCGAATCAATCAACTCAAATTTTCTCTCAACTATTAACATTTTTCGGACCCAGTATGTAGCTGGACAGCTCTGTCTTTCGCCATGGAGACATTCTACGATTTTCGAAAAGGTAGTTTAATGAAAATTTGTTTTTTATCCGTCATGTAGATTATTACAAAATATTTTTCTTTTGACACGTAAGCATACAAGTGACGACGATATAATGCGTTGAAATATTGTGAAACGTCTCGCCGCTAGTACGCTTTATATAGCCTTAGTGACGTCACAAGCCCCCACTCCTGAATTTTGATGCGCTATAACTTTTGTATTTTTGTATTTATCACTGACGGACTAAATAGAATTATCATTTTTCTACCCAGGATACGTCTTGACATACGCTGCTGGAATGAATGTTACGTGGTCAATCTCAAACATTTTGGTATTTTGACCATCACCTGTCGCTTATAGAATGTCTCTTTGTCTAGACACTCTTGCCATTAAAGCTACTTACCAAAAACAGTTCATTATTGAAGAATTCGTTATTGTAAAGATACAATTTTGCCTAATAAAACCACAGGGTAGACGTTTTCTGCACATTATACGACTCGACAATCTTCTATAGAAATCATGATCCCCTCCTGTGCATCACCATTAGCACGTTTTAATTAAATGCAATTAATTATATATCCTGTGGTTTTATTAGGCAAAAGTTTTGGCTTGCCCCTTTGTCCTTCACAGATTATATAAAAAGGGAATGCTAAATTGGAACACCTGCTGAGCGTTATAAGCAGTTAAAGAGGTTTTGCAGGTCAACACTACCATTAAGCATATTTTGGCATCTGTATATCTACTAAATCCTCGTTGTCTCTTCATGTTTATAAAAAAACTTGCTAACCATATGAAATCAAAAATCAAATAGTTTATTTCAAATAAACCTTAGAGGTACTTTTAAATTGTCAAACGAAAAAAAAAATAAGATGACTCTGGTTGCAAATTCGCAAACGTCGGTAGGTTTCAATGGAGAAGAATTTGCAAGAAACTCCACAGACAATCTTTTCCATCAGTTTTAATTACATGTTTTTGATTACATAATTTTTGTTGGAAAATACATATATGTGAGAACGATGTAAAAAGACGTGCATGTGACAGTCTCTAGAGTAACAAACAATTAAAAAAAATACAATAACAGGCCGAGGCAACTCATTAACAGACCTAGACTTGCTATGGATAAAATTGAATTTCGTATCTGCTAACCAGTGTTTAACCTAATTATACGGTTAGAATTTTTTAAGACAAGTTCTACCTTGCTTTCGAATAATTCGAATATGTGTCCGGCAACTAGGAATCCATTTTTCAAGTAATTCCTGGCAATCGATTAAGCTAAAACTTGGCGTACTTATGTAACTTTGGAAACCTATCTAAATTTTGAAAATACTTAAAATAAGAATTATGGTCCTATGAAACTAGCTTTGTAGACTAGAGACTTCGTAGGCTATGAGACTAGTCTCATGATTCTCAACCAGACAAGATTACACCATTGTGTTTGCAAAACATTGGATATGTATTGACAAGCGATATAACATTTCGAACCTAATCCATTAAAAGCCTGTTTAAAATGATTTTTACTTTTAATTATTTACAAATAACTGAGGCTGACAATATTCAGTTTGATTTTCAAAGATTTAATGATCCTAAGATACGGAAGAGGTAGACAAACTTAACACTACTTTTAATTGCTTTCAATTGACTTCCAAAAGTGAATTACGATCTCTGGGACGGATCTGCCAAATACCAGCTAGATGCTCTAGAGTCGATCGAAAAGCGGGCCAATAGACTCATCGGCAATGGTCAAATCAAAGCTCCAGAGCCTTGAACATCGTCGCCGAGTTGCCAGCTTGTCGGTTTTTTATCGGTTTCATTTCGGGGAGTGTGCGATGAAATTACATGATTTAATTCCGCCCAGCCCATTCCATCATCGGATAACCAGACACACGACGATGCTCCATCGGTACATGGTGAACATCCCACCCATACGCACAAAACGTTTTGGGGACACTTTTATTATGCGTACAGCTAAGGAGTGGAATTCCCTGCCGGAGTCTGTGTTTCCCGATAGCTACAATCTAGGGGTCTTTAAGTCAAGAGTGAATGGGTTTCTTCTAGGCAAGCGTGCTTCACCGTCGACCACATCATCGCTTTCTATCAGGTGAGATGGCGGTCAAGCGCGAGCCTATAGATAATAAAAAATAAATTACTTTGTAGTTGCAAAGTAGAACAGTCGAGCTATCTGACTAAGGTATCTTTCTAATTTGCTCCGTACTTTGTTTAATCCCACGCCCTGTTCAAGACTTTGTTGTTTAGGTCTCATAACGCTTTTATAGCCCTAAGTTAGAGTTATTTGGATCCTTAAAGTTTTTGCTGACTTGACGTAGCGTTGTATTAGAAGCTGAATAAAGGATGGCGGAATCTTTTATGGACACACTTCACAGCGTATAAGGAGACTTTAGACAAAGTGGCAACCACACGACATTTTGGTTGCACGAGTCAACATACATTTCTGATATCCTGACAATCGCTATCGTTCTTATATTCGATCAGAACGGACAACGCTGCGATATGCGGTGCCAAACTCACAATCTTATGAAATATTTCTAAAATCAGCGCGGTATTTTTTTTATACCCTAAAAAATGAACGATTTATTGTGTAATATTATAATCCATGTTGTTTTATATTTTGGTTTTTGAATATGCCCATCCTTTCATATTTGCAAGATCACCTGATTTTTAATCATCTACAGTTTGATGGCTAATTAGTATCTTCCGCGATTTATGTATTTTATTACCCACATAATAAGTATTTTAGTTATGGCCAATAAAACCTCCATACCTTACTTTGTACCATTAATTGAATTATTAATAGCTCTCATGATTTTAACAATTTCAGATAACAAGCTACTATAGCATCTAGTTTATGCAATTATAAATCTTAGTAACATTGTAACAATATTGATTGTCCTATAAAAGTGGCTACTGCATGATTATAGCTATGTCTTCTAGGATTTATAAGGCTGAAGAGTTATTGAAGTTATAAAAGTAGAATCGAATAACTTAAGGATGTTTATAATGAGTATCGAGGGAAGTATGCGATAATATTGTTGCTAGGGAATTAAACTTGAAAATTTACAACAATACAATATTTTAAGCAGTAGTGAAGTTCTGTACATGGACGAATCATATGCTGATGTAAAAACTTACGATAATTTTCAATTTTATACGCACTGTCGATGTCTTTAATCAACCCACTTCTAACTTATCTACGAACATTTTTAAATAAAACGTCGTGGAAAAATTTACAAAACTCATTTAATTACTTTCCTATCTTAAGACTGGTCCTTTTGTGCAATAGATTCAGTCTTTTATACTTTTTAGATGTACCTATATATTGGTAGAGTAACACTAATACTTGATGTACACGCAAATAATCATTTCGTTGTAAGAAAATTATTGTACTCATTTTACGACCAACCATCACCTGCCTAATTTGATTACGCATAACATTATTCCTGTTGATATCCACGTTGTATTTATTGAAGAAATTAAACCACTATAAAAGAGGTAACGAAAGTTTAGATAACTTTAGTTCGTCTTTGAAGTTAAATAAAAACTGTTTTATTGCAACTTTGAAATCTTTTATTGGTGAAGTTTATAACGTTTTTAATATTGAAAATATTCAATGTTATATCAAAGTTTTTTTTTTGGTTTTTAGCTCATTAAGTTGAACTTTGGATCGTTGGATGTGATTATAAATTCCTTATTATCATTTAACGATATCAATCAATATGCCTAGCCTTTTCGCAATTCAGGATGAGGTTGTCTTCCATTCTAAGCGGAATCAGCAGAGAACCAGTATTTTACATTGGGGCTGCGTATATGATCTCCATAACCTAGTTACTGGGAAACACGATACCCCCTGATAAGACTGGTGTCAGATTGTGTGGCTACTGACCACCGTGACGAAAGACTGTCGAAGATATTCAAATGAAAGCGGGAGCCAATGACTTAACTTGCTTTCCAAGGCATGGAGGAGTCTGTAATGGATCATCACACATACATAAATCCAACTAGATAACGCAAGTCCCTCCATCTGTATGAAAACCAAGCGTACCACTTTTTCACACACAATTTAAAAACAAATTTACATACCAATGAAAACATTTCCAATGCTTTGGCCAACTTTTTCTATACAGCTCAATATGGCATAAAATATAAATGAAAAGCTCAAATTACGATCATAGATCACAGATCGAAGTACATACAATCGCGTAATCTAATAAGATTTATATCTGTGGATAGTCACCTATCTACGGACCGACCTAGGTAAGCGTTGCTTAACCTCAAAGATCGACCCATGCTTCTATTATTAGTTAGCGACGAGTTCCTACATTGATTATGTAATTTAACTACATAATTTCATTAATTTCAAGTTGCATTTTATTAGAATTTAATAGTGTTCTTAGTGGGGTTCCTGGTAACTGCTGGGTTTATTTCAGAGAATAAGAGTGATACCTTATCCAGAACATATTGTTCGGGACATTTGTTACTATTAATACATAAACCTGAAAGTGCCTCACTATATTTTTACAATCTTTATATTATTATCTTGCTTTCATAAATGTGTCCGGCAACTAGAAATCTATTTTTCAAGCAATTCCTGTCATCTAAATTGAAACTTGGCGTAGTGATGAGACTTTGAAAACATTGAAATCATTTATGCTACAATGGAGCTGGTCTCATGATGGAGCCAGAAGGCAACAACCAAAAAGCAATAACAACGACAGCAACACCTCAACCATAAAAAATAGCACCATTGTGTTTGTGCTCATTGAATGTATATTGGCAGCAATATTACATTTCGTACTTTTTAAAAAGATTTATATTTTTAATTATTTAGTTTATTTCAGAATTATTTTGCACACCTAAAAGGACTTTGCTCTTGAGCACAACGTTTTGTATCCATTTTTCAACAAAATGTATATTTTAACTGAAAAAAAAAGCAGAAATACGAAATAAAGATTTATGAAACTCTAGTGTAACAGATGGTTTCCCAGACTTCGTGACAGCAGAAATATTTATTGCTTTGCCTGGTAACGACACTGCTTGATTATATACCTACCGTCTGCGGTTAGCGGTATTCTAACAACACTGAAAAACAAACGGTAAATTTTATTGTAAATTAGAAAAGCAAATATATGAAAATTTATTGTCCATTAAATATAATGTGCAAAATATTTCAAATCATTCTTGAATTTGGTCACATCTAAAAATAACGGTCTTAAGTAATGTGATGGTTCCATTACGTTAGGGATTTAATTCTCTTAAGGGATATTTGTTTGTCGACCAGGGACTGAAATATGTAGGGACGTAAGTCTTGCAAAGGTTTAATCCTTTGTGGTCTGATGTAGATACTTTGGTAGTTACCTCGGGATCGGGAAAACACTAGCTACGAATTGGCTGAAATTATCATTGACTTTGATGACATACAATCAAATATTCTGATTGAGAACCTACCTAAATTTCAGTTCCCGTTTTTTTTTAAATCATCGTTCGCATTTTTATTAATTCATTCTCGATTTATCAAAAAGTTTTCGACTTACTATCCTATCCAACTACCATTAAAAGTTGAAAGTTTGTGAGGATGGATGGATGTTTGTTACTCTTTCACGCAAAACTACAGAAAGGATTTTGATGAAACTTTACAGAAATATAGCTAACAGAATAACACATAGGCTATTATTTATAAAGATATTGGGGGAAGTACTAATACCACGCAGGCGACAGCTAGTTGAATAAATGAGATTCTGACTTTAATTTAAAACTTTTTAACCGACTTCCCAAAAAGGAGGAGATTCTCAATTTGGATGTTTATATATACATATTTTTATTTATGTTCTGGCATAATTCCGTCATATATAAACGGATTTGCAAAAAACTTATTTTGTTTGAAAGAAGTTTATTCCAAAATGGTCCCATTTAAATTTGGTAAAGATCTGATGAAGACCTTCGGCGATATACTGTTGTATAAAAAAACCAAAAACAGTAGGTACCAAAGACACCGACTTAAGAAAAAAGTTATTTTTCGATGTAGTGTTTTGGTTTAGAAGTCGGTTTTATTAATTTGTTAAATTTTTTTAATGTACGAAAATTGGTTTTAGCTACATGAAACAGCGTAACTATTATCCTGTTTGCTAACTCTAAGCCACATTGCATTTATGCGTCCACAAATGAACAGCGAACGATCATTTCTCACCTCACAAACTGCCATCATAGTCCACATCTCTATAATTATATCTCCGTTAAACTCAAACACCTGTTAGTACAAAATATGGCTATTACTTTCCTCAATAACCGCGCTAAAGAGTTCCGCTGAAGTAATTTCCTAGGTCCCAGTAAATGCACGATGTCACTTGACATTGCATCGCGTGAGCCTCGACAGCAATTACTCGTACCTCGGTTTGTCTCATTGCAATTAGAGAATTCCTAGGCGTCAGCGTGTGGGAGAGTTATTTCAACTCGCTAACATCGTTTAAGTAAACTGTTCTGTATTTTCACATGAAAATTATTTTGCTACGTTGCTTGGGAGCTGGCATTTCTGCTGTAAAACGTTTACGGCCATGTGTTGTTTCTCATTCATCCCGCGGTCCCGACTTTCTGTCTGGTTCAATTTGAAACTTCTGTGTTGTTGTGTCTTTGAAAAGGAATTGCTGACTTTTTACTGCAATGTCATTCGTAGTTTCAGATAACTAAAGCGTTATTTGTCTTCTTTATGCAATTCAATTTATTTCCTAATTAGTTCCATCTCCGATTAGTAGCGATGAACCCCATTGCATTGCCTCTTTCGTTGGTATAACCTTCCCATTCTTCTTTTAGCTATTTCAAATTTAAACGCCTAAACTGGCATCGATAGCCAATTAGCAATTTTACGCAGTTGCTATTTAAAAAGTCACATCTTCTACAAAATATCAGGTGTAAGAGCCAGGAATATGGTGACAAAGATGTAAACAAACAAGATTTAAACTAGCCAAGCAAGTTTATACCAATCGACTAGCTTAATTTAGTCGCCGTGTTTACTAGATACGACATTAATGCCGCAAATTCATCAGTCATATCCAGTTTATATTTTTCCTGCGTTCTTGGGTCGTGGAGCTATTTTTATACAAGAAATATTTTAGTTGATGGTTTGCGTTTTCATATACCTGTGTAATGAGAGTTTTTTGATCTCAGAATGTTTTTACATCCGCACACACGGTGGTTGAATTGCGTATAGTTTTTGCGGAATTATTATACTCGCAGTTGCTTTTGCAAAATAAAAGAGATATTTTTATTGTATCTGTTTTTGTTCAGTGTTTTAATGAAGTTCTCGGTGTTTGTTACTCAGTATGCTTTTGCTTTTCAATTTATATGTTCACGACATGATAAAAACGAGAGATGAGTATATCTGCAGCTATTGCATGAGGGACGTTGGTGCATTTGGCCTAGTGTTGATTATAGGATATTACTTTATAACCATTATGGCGTCGTTGTTGAACGTTACGGGTTGATATTTTTTTTCTGAAATATAAGCGGCAAACGCTAAAAGTTATTACTTTGAAAACTTTACCAACACTCAGTCAATTTTGCTGTCTACTGAAGGGATTGCATTACTGAAAACTGGCCGTTAATATTGTTATCAAACTTGGCTTCAATTTTATTGAATTATCCACTGATGGAACTATTTGATCATCATTTCAACGACAAGGACAAGAAAGTAAAAAGTAAACCCTTATCAGTCAGCATTCATCAGTGCATCGTTTTCTTTTGTTTTTCATGAACAAGGACGCGTCAAAGATTCGTCATCATCACCATCATTACAACCGAAAAACGTCAACTGCTGAACAAAGGCGTCTATCAAGTGTCGTCTCATCGACAGGTTGGATAATACTTCTTTTAAAAACCAACAGACAACAATAATGACCATCAAGGCTCGAATAGATCCTTTCTTAAAAACGGATATCACAAACGCAGGCTGGTGTTAATTTCGAGCAAAATCCAAAGATTCCGGTGTTGTACCTCTTTTGAACATAAAAACTTCATTTTCATAATGCGAGGGGCGGAAGCTATAAAGCGGAATTGTTTCGCTTTTTTCCGTTATGCCCCGCTTTTTTTTTCGTTCACATTTTTAAGTTGTTACGTCATAACGTCACAAATTATATATTTTAAGCTGGTAAGTTTATGTTAACATTGTTTATGGTTTATTGTGTGCTGACTTATTAGAGGGTAGTTGCATGTGATATTATTTATGGGCTTACCTTACGTTTATGCTTTTTACGATATGGGTTGAAGGCTTGTTAAATACAATGTGGTTATAAGAAAATGGTCTTCATGGGTATCGTACCAAGTGACTAAAGGAAACAAGGTAGGTAAACAAAGTATTCTGTCAGTGATCGCCAATTTTTGATCATCAATAGAATCAGCAAGAAAGATACGATTTAAGAACTATCGTATACTTCAAAAATACACAAAAAAATATTAATTGTATTGGTACTTCACAATTTTACCGGTAAAATTTCTAAATTAAATTTTGACACGCCTTGACTCGCCATAAAAAAACCAAGAAAAACCCCATTGACCTACATCACACCGTAAAAAACAGCAAGCTAAAACATTGCAGCGTCCAAGAGAACAGTTTAAGCATTTTTTCACAAAGGTCAGGAGGCCAGAATGATTTACTACTTCAATATTACGACCGTCAGGTGGGAAGCGGACACGGAATTAAAGTTCCAAGGAAATATTGCGTTTGTCTTGCCGTGGTGTGAAAGTAGTGGACCAAGGAGGCTTTGGAAGAATTGTGGGGCAGGTCTTTTACTTAGTTGAAAGTTGAGTATGATATGAAGTTATTGAATTTCTACTACATATTTGGTGTCGGGGTTGTTTGTAACTTTTGAACTAAGATCAGTTAAAGCCGTGTGCCCGATGAGCCTTGCCGTTAGCAAACATTTAACATACAAAATTTCATCTCCCATTTGATTCCTTTAGGGGAAGATTTTTTCAAAAATCTTTTCATTGTTTTCACTTTTGTTCATAAGGATGACTTCTGCAAAATGTCATATTCTAGATCCAGCGGTTATGGCTATGCCTTGCGTAGGTATCTTTGAAATTATGATTTTAATTAAGTAATAGATGTTCTGTATCAGTTTTATGACGGAGGTTTTTAGTTTAAAGTTGGATACTTAGCCCTTTGAACATCGAAGATAAGTATTTATCAAAAACTGGCCAAGTGCGAGTCGGACTCGCGCACGAAGGGTTCCGTACCATTGCCGCGAAAAAAAAAACACCTTTGTTGTATGGGAGCCCCACTTAAATATTTATTTTATTCCATTTTTAGTATTTGTTGTTATAGCAGCAACAGAAATACATCATTTGTGAAAATTTCAACTGCCTAGCTATCACGGTTCATGAGATACAGCCTGGTGACAGACGGACAGACAGACAGACAGACAGACGGATCGTGGAGTCTTAGTAATAGGGTCCCGTCTTTACCCTTTGGGAACCCTAAAAACCATGTTCAGAAACATCGACATGTTTTCTTTTAGAAAATGGGCAAAATCTTCTATCTAAACATGATGACAATCTAATTGTATAGTAAGTACCTACCCACCTACCACCGATCTATTTATTTCCTCTATAGAAAAGCTAAATATTTAGGGCATTAAAAAGGCATTCAGGTCATTCCGAGAGGCTATTACACTATCTCTATGCATTTCTGCTAGAGTTGAAAGTTTTCTTGAAATTCTACAAGTCGCTGGCTAGGGAAACGAGGGGTAGCTTTATAAGTGATTTTAACGTCCTTTGCATACTAGCAGTAAAAATGGTATGGTTTTAATATTCACAAAGTTTATCAAAGAGTCTAGTCTTATTTTAAGAATTGAAACTGAATGTAAGCTTGGTAGATTTCAGTCAGTAAGAACCAAAATAAAACAAACTTCCAAAAATTTCATTCAAAATTATTACATAGTTGATAGTAAATCAATAGACGCGACGTGTAAACCTAAAGACCATTATTTTATCAACTCGCAAATAGATGTCAAAAACATCCTTCAATTAGATTCTAATTTTCATTTAGATTTTAATTTAGATTCTAAATGATAAAATAAAATAAATCCTAATTATAATAACCTAAACGAGAGACGAAATTCCAACAGCATCTCCAAGTAACTATATTCCCGATAAGTGCGCAGGTTAGTCTGCTTGAGGTGCCTTACCCAGGGATTGTCAACACGGGGCGCTCGTAAAGCATCCAGTTAATGCTGAAATTGCTGGAACGATGCACACAAAGCGGATTGCGGCCGTGACACCATTTCAGAGGCGTCCGATGGCCTATATTGATGAGAAATATAGCTGATTGTCCGGCTGAAAACTTATAGGAATTGCTGAAAAAAGAAAGGTTTCAAATTCATGGACATTATATTGTGCCCAACTATATTCATTTCTTAGAATTCTGGTCAGTCAGAATTTTAGTCAGTCTAGCTGTCGTCAACTGGTTTATAATTAAATTAGTATTTGTTGATTTAATGTTTCAGTAAAACGGCTCAATATCTGGCTATATCTTAAAGACAGTTCGTATCGACATAGCAACAACATACTTTCCTATCACTCACTCACTTTACCGTGCTCACTAATATTGAGGTGGACCTATTATTGACCCCCGCAAAACGCCTCAAATCCACCGGTCTTATCTTCCCTTGTCATTTATAACCGAGTATCATGGAAAGACGTTTCGAGTGGGGTTCCGCTGGGTTTATTCCGGGGGTTAATTCTGTGAGAGGGCTCGTAATGATTCGCCAGCTTGACGGCTTAGTGCATTCTGTAATAAGAATATGCTGCGACTCATTTCAAGGTAATATTTTGGTTGAATGTTCAAGAAGCAGGGAGTAAGATAGACTGTAGAAAATTGAAATCTATATTGAAATATTTTGGAGTCGTGTTTCAGAGGCTTTGTTGTTTATTTGCAGTTGGTTTTCATATTTAGATAAAGCATGTATATGGTATAATAATTAACACATAAAGCAGCCACCAGCGATAATTCTTGATCCTGAAAACATGTCATAATTCCAGCCACACCTGTTTCAAATGCCCACAAAAGCAATTCAAACGAGACACCAGTAGCAAATCCCACCAAAATTATCCTTTGCCAAATAAAACCACAAGCTCAAGTAATTAATTCAATTTATTAGTCAATACCGTGCCAAGACTCCCAAAGCCGTATATACCTTTCGGAGAACAGTTTATGAATTATCGTGGCATACAAGTATTTTAATGCGTTTCCAGCGTGTGTGATGTATTGGTAAAATAAATATCAGTGGAGTAAAGGACGGTGAACGTGAGAGGACATTAGTCATGTGTAATAAGTTCCGAGGGAAGATCACGATTTATAATTGCGGCTTTCGAATTTAGTAGCGGATTGTGGTTCGCTTTTGTTTTTGCTGTCTGAGATTGTTTTAGGTTTCCTGGAATAGAATGTAAGTGAAAGTAATAATAGACTAGTCAGAATCAATTGTCGCTGTGGTTAGTTAGTATATTATATTTCCTCCAATATCTGGATGATTTTCATTTGATTTCTGAAATATTGTATAAAAACAAAGGCAAAATATTTCAAGTTCATCTTATACTTGTATGTTTTGATATTCCATTCAGTGTGAATCGACAAAGTTCATAATGATAAATGTTAGTTTTCGCTGCTATAATTTGATTAACACTACAGAACATTAATTTCCTAATGTTAATTAAGTCTTTCAAATGCAAATTATGCATATTACCAACAATTCCTACCAACTTTTTGTTAGCTGTATAAGCGTTCACGTATACTACAAACAAAATAGTGGAAGTTCCACAACGATTTTGCTTTGCAAAGCAATTTCATGTATTGCGATTTCACGCTAAAGGAGCATCAATGCAATATTCGCATTGATTCTAATCAAATAGCCACTGACAAAAACTAGGTCAAACGATGAAAAATCAATGCATTGAGTATCGTCACTGGCTATTGCGAAGTGCCTTTGAATGCTATTGTGTAGAATCCTATAGATCCTATAGATGGATAGACGACCTGGTAAAGGTCGCGTAGAGCTGTTGAATGCGTGACCGGAACCGTTAGATGTCCATAGGGATACTTATGTCGCTGTCACAATACAGTTTGATATGAATGACACTGCTCGTTGTAAGGAAGGATAAATAGGAAAAGTGGAATTTATCATTGCTTACATACAATATTTTGTGTGCGTCAGAATGGCTGGTTGTCTGTAACGGTTCGCGTCACGCTGGTGACCAAAAATTGCTACCTATTTGCTACCTTTTACTACCTATAGTCAATTAATTGCTACCTAACTTTGAAAGAAAATAAAGGGGCTTCAAAATGACCAGCCATTCTGACATCAGGATAGCTGGTCAACTCTCCGTTTGTGTAAACTATTAAAATTTGTGTTATTATTTTTACTTGAGTAATTACTACCTTATTGCTACCCTCACGTCTTTCAATGTCTACCTTGTAGTTTTAACAAGTAAAAAGTTATGATCATTTGAAATTTTTACGGGGAATGGATTACGATTATTGAAACAAAGCAATTTAAAACGATTACTACAATGTTTATTTTTATTGGAATACACCTCACCATTATGTTAATTGAACATATATATGTTTATGTTAATGTAAAAGCCCGAACTACGGTAAAACCTAAGATTTACCCAGTCTTACTGGTAATCAAAAAATAAAAGGATGAACGTTTTCAAACAATAAATAAAACAAACAAATATCTCAGCTTTATTATTTAGTATAGATGGAACAGTTTTGATAAAGTAAGTAATGATTAATAATTTTGCTTTTACGATAATATTACAAAAAAAAAATTGTTATTGTAGATGTTTAATCAGAATGTTAACTAACAAATAAATAGTATATATAAAGGTATCAGTATAATCAGTGAGTTTTTTTTTGCGTACAATATACAGTGAGAAATATATTTTCTAAAACTTTTTGTTATTTTTATATATTGCTCATTTTAACACTCCCACACCGAACCTCGTTTACAGTGAGCTTTTAGATATAATGGCCAAAGTGTAACACTACGTTTATAATGGTCCATTCCCTGTAAAAAAAAAAAAACTTTTTACTTGTTAAAGCTACAAGGTGGACATTGAAAGACGTGAGGGTAGCAATCAGGTAGTAATTACTCAAGTAAAAATAATAACACAAATTTGAATAGTTTACACAAACGGAGAGTTGACCAGCTATCCTGATATCAGAATGGCTGGTCATTTTGAAATCCCTTTATCTTGTTTCAAAGTTAGGTAGCAATTAATTGACTATAGGTAGTAAAAGGTAGCAAATAGGTAGCAATTTTTGGTCACCAGCGTGACGCGAACCGTTACAGACAACCAGCCATTCTGACGCACACAATATTTTGAAGTAGTGGCGTATGAGGATATTATTATCAGAAAGATATGTAATCAAAATATAGATGCTTTTGGTTAATTTAAATCAACAGCATATACTTTGAAAAACGCTTTTTATGACGTCATAGCAATTTAGATTTTATTCATGACTTATACAACAGCGTAGCCAAATTGTTTCTGGGCTATTCACTAAAATTTAGCATACCCTCATAACATAGCTTCCGTTTTTATAATAGCGAGGTAGCCGACCCTAAAAATGAGGAAAATTTAATAATCGACCAGAAATTTCCTCATATCGCTTTTCGTAACTACTGAGTAAGTATGACCACAATGAATATTTTACGATGACTTTTATTGCATCACGTGCTTCATATCTTTATTGGCTGTAAAGATAGTACCTATTCCTACATCGTTTAATATATTCCGTTTCGTATGTGTGCTGAAGGAAGTTATACTTAGGTACTTGTTTCAACTCTTTTATTCCCTTTCAGAGTGAATAAAATGGTCTGGCAATATGAAAGTAATATTACAGAAAATTCTGTGAAAAATATTTCTCGTATGTTTCACCTGTCTGACTCGTCTCAGCTATGTCTTCAAGGAGAAAATAAACTTGACTGTAGATTATAATACTTGAATGTATTATTCATAAAGTCCTAAAAATAGAATCAAACATGCTCGGAACGTAATCGTTGTGATAATGTCCATATTCTCTTCATCTCATGTTTTAGTTTGAGGTGGTTTTGACAAATGTAGAGTCACTACATAATGGCCACTGCAAGCAGCGGTTATTCTATTTTTGCCAACAGATGTCGCTACTTATCTATTTATCGAGCCAAGCTACGAATAGAACTTAAGCTTTTCCTGAAATATATCTTTCATGTTTGGACATTTTATTCTCTGAAACAAACATCACAACCTGAGAACGCATACAGTAAAATCCATGACCAAAAATAAATGTTGATATATAGGACACCAGCTGTTTCAACTTTCGGTGTTGAAAACCAAATCTCATATTTCAATACACGAACTCGAGCAATATTTAAAGCAAATAGAAAACTAATGAGTCGTTACGTTATGTAACGTGTGTTGGCGTTGCACAAAGCACAGCAGTTTGCAAGTTCGCGGCAATCACTTATGTTGCTGTAACTGATTGCATGTTGCACGAACACGTTTGTAATGGCCCTTCATTTGTTGTTTAGTTTGTGGGCGATATGAATATCTTTGTCTTGTTTTAGAATGTGTGTGCTTATGTGACTGAGGATAAATGCTTCACTTCCAGTATTAAAAGGTGGGAGTTGAGTTACTGATGGCTGTCGGCTTCCAGAATGTGCGATGTCCCTAGCTGCGTATGCGTAGGTTGGTATATTTTCTGTAAAGTGTTTAGTAGCAGCTACTTATATCTTCCGGCATTGTATTACGTAGTAGTTATTTTGTATTCAATTACTTCCCCATTTTATTAAGCCAGTGTAATTTTCTACTGAAGTTCCAACGATAACCATGATTTTTTCTATTTGTCGGGTACTTTATTGCTGTGGAACAAGTTTCTAAGATGGTATTTTCCATTAATTCTGGTTCTTAATAATTGGATCAATCAGTGACGAATCAGTGATTTTATAGTATTTTAAGAACAAAAATAGATTACCACTCAAGCGAAGTTTTTACTTGCATACCAAATCAATTAATGTTACTAGGAGTATAACTAGTATAAATATTCGAGTAAAAAAACGCATCTCGATGAGAATGACGAATCATAAAACTAACAGGCATTTAATCGATTTGCTTCTAAGACGACATGCCGCATTTGTTTGACTGTTCGTTACGATTTTTCGGAGTTGGGCAGTTTAAGTTCTAAATCTTTGTGCATGATATCTGAAAACTATAAGTCTAAGAAATTAGGAACCTACTGTGATATTGCATTTGGATGGATTTTGATCCAGTAATTTTATTGTCACTAGTACAGTCCAGGATAAACCAAAGGGAAGGAGTTTTATACTCTGGTCAGACCAAATTCACACACACACAACCACATGTCGTCGAAAGTAGGAGCAATGTAGGAACAACATCAAGTAGAAGTTTTTGAAACCGTGACGTGGTGCCGACTAGGGAAACCGCGACTGGGGATCGGCACCTCGTCAATAAATATGCAAGGAGGATGCGAATAATTCGAACTAGATTTCCAACCCACCAATTCATTATACATGCAACCAAAAAAAAAACTATTAGCGTATTTTTAAACGATATGATAAAAAAAAAACAAAGCAAGTATGACTATCGTTTCTACGCGGGATAAGAAAGTTGCCTCTATTTTAAGAAACTACTGGTTTCCCTAAAATACATCCATAATAAATAATACACCATAGCCCATCCATAGCCGTCCCTCCGACATACTGCTAACGAACGATCAGGGGCTGATAATCCCATAATCACCCCGCCTGACAGATGGAATGTTAATCTCAGTTAGATGTTATCACAGTACAGGTGGATCTATTGCTCATTCATCTGATAGTAATCGACTGCTAGATTTAAGAACTATTATTAACTAACGGAATGCGAGGGCTTGATTTTACATAAATAGCTGTTAGAATCTAACTTGATTCTGTATAAAATAATTATTTAAATAATATACAAAATATTAGAATCAAAGTATTAAAATACATCTTCCCTATGTAAAGACCCAGTATAGCCATACTGAATGGAACTCAATGCTGCGTGGTACGAACACGCTTTTGACCATTTTTTATTCAGTTCAATTACAGGAGAATTAAAGGCGTTGATGAGTCCCATACAACGCACCACACGACGATACAAAACACAACATCCACACACACTATAACAGCTCTTGATTCAATTGAAATAATGGTCGATATAGCGTGTACATAATTCACGTCTGGACAAACTCATTGAGTAGTACAATCATGTTGAACAATTAATGTTGATTTCTATATCGCTATTTGATTTGTATCTCGGGCTAACAGTACAAGGTTGTATGGGAAATGCGCCAATTAAATTGCTATAGAGCAATCTGAGCTATCGAATAGACAGAGGGATCAGACATTGTCGATCTTAAACAATAAATGGTAGATTAGTTTGCGTGTAAGCCTCAATTGTTCTGAGATGGGCCTATAAAGGATGGATATAACACTATGCTATTTAATTTAGATCGTTGCGAATGAATAGATATTGGAGTATCTACATACGTTGGTATATGTTTTGTTAGAGGTAAAAACAACACTACCAAAGTAGTATTGTTACATTGTCGCTATTATGCTCCCTTTATGGAGATTCACACAGTCTTACACAGACATTGAGGTTGAAATACGTACTTAAAATACGACTTAAATAGATAAGGTAATTATTATTAAATAAAAAAATGAATTTCTAGTAAAAACCACGGTGGAATAGAAACCCTCAGACTCAAGAAAAAACAAAAGATATAACTTTACACAATCCGATTAGAATCTTCACAGAAACTTCCCATTTCTCGTGATATAGTCTAGACATCTAAGTATCTAATTACATCGCCAAAGGCACCTATACTACCAGGTCTTAACAATCCACGCTCGCCATATAATCGATACGATAAGCATTCTGCCGATGGCGTAATATCCCAAGATATAAGGGACATAAAAGCTAATGATACTGGCAGGTTAGATGGTAATGACTGCTGTCAAAACACATTATTCATGGCAAAAGCGATCAATGTGCGTAACAGAGATTAAAGAAGGAAGGCAGATGTGCTGTGTTTTAATTTTGGAATGAATTCTAAGAATTTTCACCATAAAATAAATGTTGGCACACAAATCTATATGGAGTGAAAGTCTCACACAAGGAAATTAAATCAAAATTTTATCAAATATATAATTTTATTTTAGAGATGTCTTACGTTTATAAAAATTTTTGAAAACCAAACCACACGTTTCGGTTTTGATATACCTATTCTTTCGGAAATAAAAACCTACCGGTATGCTAAAGATTCAAGAGTACGACGATTTTTTTTAAATGCCACTTTTAATGTTATAAAGAAAGTCAAGATTTAATACAGGTTCGTTATCTGAAAACATTTCATCAATATTATCTTCCTGCCACCTAACACTTATATATGCCACAATATGATTATTCCAATCCTATTCCTCCTTCAATTTTTTTCCTTTTCTTCTACCATCCTTGCTGCGTACGTAATGACGACGCGTCCTTCCTGGGACGGTGTGAGATAACTAAGCTAATGGGTGTTCGATGGGTGCTTTTAAGTAGGTTATTTGTACACAGATGTATGTGACGTCACGATGGAAAACATGAAGTGTCAGCTGATTGACATAGGGCGTTGTTAGAGGGTAATGGTGAAGTGTCGTAGTACTTGGTAAGTGTCGGGGACTGTGTAAATGGTGTAAGGGTTTTATTGATTTTGTGAGTTTGTCTAGATTTGACGCGCCTGGATGATATCAGTTCGGAGATCACACAGAGATTATAAGTATTATCATAGCTCCTAATAATGCAAGTTCTCTTTGGTATCACCTTTTTGGTCTCGCACGTGTTTTTTTTTAATTTTTGTTTATCAAACATATTTCTGTATTTTTTTTTCGTTTCCGTATCTCCGTCGTGAATCTCAAATATAATACTTTTCCTTCTTTCTTTTTCAAAAAGTAGGTTCATCGCATACTTTTTCCAATCAGGCTCAGTTTAATAAGTTTGAAACTTGGATTGGGTCAATAGAATAAATATCAGCATCTGCCTGACCAAGTGTTTCGTGTTAAGTTTATCTTCCACGTTAATTATGTAGTTTTAAATATATGACATCGACTTTTCTTACAAAGACCACTATGAGAACTTACGACAGTTTCGCCTGACGAATCCTTATATGTCGTATCCTTAGGTGTCTGTATTCCTATGTATGAATCCTCATTGTTTTCTACAGATCTATTCGTTACGCCAACTGTAGCAATAATTAATGAACTGTCACAGTGCCTCTGATAGACGTCGGATATCTGCTAATATCACTTGAACTACCGTAACATGATATGGATACATTTGCTGTGATAAGAATTTCTACCACGATTGTCCGTGAGTGACAGTCGATTAAATACCTTCGATTGTCTTATCTATCTCTGCAAATGAGATATCATGATATATAATTGTGATTTTGTGTTTTGTGCTGTGTCTTTTGTGTGCACTAAATAAATGTTTTATCTATCTATCTATGATTATAGTTTTTGTTGGACGTCAATGGTCAGTTGAATAACTGTCTTTGAAATACTTTACCAGCTCTGTTTGCTGTTATAGTTTAGCGCCTTATCTTTTACTGGCTTTCGTAGCATATTTCTATCTCACCACATATTGCTTTGAGTATTAATCAGTTTAGTCTTTCGACATAAGTGATATTGTTTTCTATTTTTTTTTTATAAATGCCAGTGAAGGCTTTTTCTTAGATAGCGTGTTGACGGCAATCTAAATGGGGAAAACCCATCATTCGGCTACAAGTTTGAAGTCTTCAGTTGTGTACATCAGTTCTTATACCAATATATAGACAACACAACACGCACGAATTTTTGTTAGGCAGGTGCCCCATCGTTTGTCGAACAGCACCGCATTTTAAATAACTGCGAAGTCTTGCAGTCAGTAGCTCATTTTAGGTAATCTTTTTATATATTTCATAACGTCCGCCCGCCGCCCTTTGTTTGTATTTTAGTTTTAAGTTTCCTTTTCTTTGATTTAATTTGGTGTACATACAATAAAGCATATATAAATAAATAAATAAACGTATCATCATACAACTTTTTGAAAGTGAAATCTCTACATAAAGCAGTCCCCCAAAGCACCCGCCCGTCACCACTTCCTAGTATTTTAGCTGAGAAGAAGTGATACGAAAAACTCCCCACATTTAGAGAATTGTCATGTTTGACACAACTTGAACTCACCAAATTAGATCCTATCCGTACCTAACTACATAACTCACCTAATTTAGATTTAAATACACAAACAATCGAATCTCAAATAATCAGGAGCTATAATAGGCGCTAATATAAACAATGCATAGCAATCAGCTGTGGGTGAAAGCTTGCGTGGTCAATGACCCGAGATCTGAGATACGTTTTGGTGATGTATGGCCGTCGTGGGTAACGGAGGCGATTGGTGCCTTAGGGTCAAGTTCAATGGGTAGAGCTGTGTTCATATTTGAGTACGTGTTAAGTTGGATAAAGTTTTATAGTTTTTTTTTTTCATTTACTTCATTAGAATTTCCAATTTCATAGTTTATATGATGACATTGTATTTTGAATAACTATCAAATTCTTAACAGCATTTAAATAAAAGCCATTAATTATCTATAGTTCCTGGCAAAAAAATACAAAGTAATCATTACCAAATTAATTTGTCCACAATGTAACCGTTACTTACTGTACAGACACAAATTTAATTATTTTCATTAACTGCATCCCATTTCATATTTTTATTTTATCTACCGCGGATGACTGCGGTTGAACGGTTGCTGTTAATGTGGCTAGTTATTTCAAATTATGAGTTAATTCTTTACCCAGTATTTTTATTTAATTGTTTTTTTAATACCGATATTTAAACAACTAATCTGCGGTCTTTTACTATTAAATTTTACTCTGTAATTTATACATTGCATAAAGAAAAAAATATATTATAGTAAAGCCCAGCCCATATATGCATAGTTTTAATAATTATGTAGGTACATAATAGGAAGTACTTAGGTATTACCATTCTCAGTATTACTCATCGTCGCTAACAGCACGCGACCTGTCACTGTTTACTTATCGTGATTTGCGGTGCCAATGAATTATTGAGAGGGGGAGGTTGGCCCTAGCATTCTCAACAAGCAAACGAGCCAACAATATTGATGTCACACATTGGATCCAATGTTGGACAGTAGATTTACTGAGAACTTCTGTGTTAAATTATAATATTATTATGCCCTGTAATTCTGAATCTGTGGTATTTTAAGTTGTAGTTAAAGAATGTATCTTACTTCTGTTTGCCTCTTGACAAATCTCTCTTATAACAGCTTCATCGGTTTTCAAATCTCACAACTCTTCTCCGATTTGGGCCGACCCGAGCGGAAGTTCGTCTTGTAATCTTTGTGTCTTCTTCATTGTCCTCATCTTTTCCTTTTGCTGTCTCTGAGGGATACTTCTGCCAGTACGTAAAATTGTAAATAACCCAATTTTGCTCTCTGTTTGTCCAATCAGTCAGTGTAATTGGCAATTTCTCGTCATGTTTCAAATAAAAATATGTACTCAATAAATATTTGATCCAATATTGGTGATACGTCGTGAACGTCACACATGCATGTCAAAAAGGTTTTCTACATAAAAAGGGTTAATAGCTGCGTGAATTAATGAAATAAATTATGGAATTTTAATGCTGTGTACTCGTTAGTTGTTATGTCAAGATAATTATTTAAATATTCTTGTTCATGGGGTAGATAAAAATAGAAATTAATAATTAATTTAATACGGTAAGTTGATGTAAAAGTAGAATTTATGTGTTCTTGCGGTGACATGAAACGTGTTACATTTCAATATAATAATAATGGAGTGCATGGAGTTTCTTGTCCGTTCTTATAGAGTTTCTTGTGCGTACTTCTCCACAACAAGCTACTTTTCAGAATGCACGGTAGAATCAATTTATAATACTTGTAAATGATTTTTTAACGTTCAAAAGTGCCGCTTAATGGCCCAGTTGAAATAAATACATTTGACTTTGAATAAAAGCGTAAGAATACCTACATTGCTTTTAATATCAACAAATATAAATAGCAAAGACGTAAATACGTTCGTGCAATATTGTTTTTTTTTTTTGAGGAGGAGTAGGAAAAAAATACAAATAACCATACGGCTATGGTGTAAGAGGCAAGAGCTTTACTTTGTGTAAATTTTATTTAATCACCACTGCTCTAAAAATGGTGAAAAAACCATCGTGAGGAAACTGGGATGTCCCAGAACCAAAAATTCGTTGACATGTGACTACCACCAACCCAAACTGGGCCCGCATGGGGGATTATAGCCCATCCCCTCACTCACAGGGAAGAGGCCCAGCAGTGGGACCATTAAAAAGCTGATTATGATCAAATACTTTAGACAGAGAAAAATTCTCTTGTCCTAATTCCAATTTATTTGGAGTCGGCGCAAAATATTTTCTTCCATCTAAGTAGTTACCTCCTGTCTAGAGATATGGTTCATCCGGGCGGGTGCGTCTCACAAAATATAATATTATTTGGTGTATTTTCATTTCAATAACGAGCACAAGATGTAATAAACGTGAGGTATATCAACTGTTGTTATAATTTCTTAAAATATTATAAAATTTATATATTCTAAAATTTATTTCGCATAACGGTATTTGTTTATAACGTATATTTAATCAAAAATCATTAGTTTTAAAATATATTGATAACGGTGTCAAGTAAGTTTACAAAAATAAAATACAAATATTAACTTGACAGCAGCGATTGGCAAAAACATGATTTGTCATTTCATCAGTATACAACAACAAGTTAGCCAAGTAATTGACTTAAGAAAATTAGGCTCATTCCCAGTGGTCCACGATTCTATTGTTCTCGAAAAAATAAAATTCATACACTACTTCCCAACGGGTCCACGGCATTTTAAAATATAAAATCTATTCTTTCCCAACAGGTCCATGAGAATGTTTGGTGCAGTCAGCAATAAAAGCTTGGCTTAGGGGTAAATGTTTATTATTTCTATGAAATAAAAGACAATGAATATAGATAACTAAGAACTCTTTATATAACTAGGAGTCTGTATCACATGAATGGTTGTTGTTATTGTCAAAAAATCACAGTTTTTTGACAATAACAGTAATAATTTTTATCTTACACTTAAAAAATCACAGCTTCCGAATAATTACAGGAAATTATCTTTATCTTATACTAAAATAGATTAAAGCTTTATAAAAAATCACAGTTCCATAATTATCACAGTAAATCATCTTAATCTTATTATAAAATAGACCAAAGCATTATAAAAATTCAGTTTGAATCACAAACAAAAACACACAGAGTTTATATTATTCTTATAGTGCATAAAAAGAAACAGTATCATCAATACATTTCTCAGGAATATTGTAAATATTTATAATATTAGAAAATAAAACAAAAACTATTTACTGGGACCATCGATAAAAATGAACTCTGTGGGCACGCTAGGCCCAGCGCAAACGCCGTCATCTTGATTTGCACTCATATTTTAATATTATAGACACTCACATTATAAAATGCTTTGCATCAGGGATAATGCCCGCCCGGTCAAGTATTATCTATTCCGTACCGCTGCACTCTTGCAAGGTGAAAGATCAACTGATAAGAAATTGCTTTATGTTGTCGGGCTGCCAGGTATAAAAAAATGCTTGATCGTACGCCACTTACATGGCAACCGTATGCCTGGGATATTTTTAAATCAAAATATCGAAATTGTTTTCACTGACTGTACTTTGGATATATTTCGTGGATCCGTTGGGAATTAATTAAGGAACATTTAAAATTTTATTAAAAAATTTCATGGACCTGGTGGGAAAAGAAGAACAATAGAATCGTGGACCTCTGGGAATGAGCCGAAAATTATTATCCGTTTTTTTTTAATAACTTATTATTTGGCAAAAAAATCTCTTTTTTTTTCATTTTGTTTCATAAAACAACCTTTGAAATGAAAGCGTTTTACAATTTGACTTATTACGCAATTTCCTAAAAATAAAACTCATTAAACTCATCTCTCTTATGGTATTTGGATGATGGAACACTAGGAGGTGACGTGGAGACCGTTTTAACAGATTCAAAGTTCCTGAAAGAACAGTTAAAATCCCTCGGCCTAGACCTCAACCACTCGAAATGTGAAATTTTTCATAGTGACAATATTGATAGACAACCCACCCTACAGAAATTCTATGCAATAGCCACAGAGATCAAAATTTTAGATAAAAGTTCACTGCACCTCCTAGGTTTCCCAATTTTGGAAGACAGTTTTTCTTAATTCATTGATGGCAAAATTAACCATTTTAATGATATTTCGGATAGACTCTCCGAAATTAACCTTCATTCGGCTTTTACTCTTATTAGGCATTGCTGTTTTGGATCAAATTTTATGTATTTTCAGCGCTCTTCCCCTTTATGGAAGCAGCCACATCTCTTGGAAAAATTGACGAAATTATTCGATGCACTCTGAAATCCATCTTAAATGTGGCCTTGGATGATCGAGACTGGATGCAAACTGCACTACCCATTCGCTTCGGCGGGGCGGCATCCGCAAAATTACAGGTATAAGCCTACCGGCGTTCCTGTCTTCGGTCCACATCACTAAAACGTTAACCACAAAAGTTGTATCCCTTTCACTGGTTAACTGTGAAGTGCCGTGCTTGACCGACGCAGTGTGCGCCTGGAAAATGGCTTGCCCAAATACGGCGTCGCCCGAGAACCCATCTTCCCAGAGACAGTGGGATGAGCCGCTCTGCAGGTTGGTATGGAATAAACTTAAAAATACGTCCACCAATACTGCTGAGCGCGCCCGCCTGCTGGCTGTGGGAGAGTGGAAGTCAGGCCTCTGGGTACAGGCACTACCGTCACTCAACATAGTACCTACACCTTCCGGATTGCTACATGTCTACCTTTGGGTGCTCCTGGCGGAGATCCACATCGTTGTCAATATGGTGAAGCAGTCGACCGCCTCGGTCACCATGGCCTATCCTGCAGTAGGAGCGCTGGCCGGATAGCACGGTACGCCAGCGCCAGCATTAATGACATCATACGTCGGGCTCTTGTCACCGCCGGGGTGCCAGCAGTTTTAGAACCCAATGGCTTGGCACGCGACGATGGGAACAGACCAGAACATGTGTCGACACCCTTGCGCCATCCCATCTTCTTAGCATGGCGGGCTGTGCTGGGGCGGCTGCTGCTGGTGCAGAAAACCTCAAACGGCGCAAATATAACAACCTTGTTGGAAGTTATATGTTTGAGCCGTTTGGAATTGAAACATTAGGGTCCGAGTGCGCATCGAGTTTTTCGAAAAATTAGCACAAAGCTCGTCGACTCTTCACGTGGCCGAAGAAAAGGCCCCCCTGGGGGATGGCCTTTTCTTCGGCCAGAGAATCAGCATTGCCATTCAACGTGGCCATGCTGCCAGCGTTC
The DNA here is from genome assembly GCA_964057195.1 of Orthosia cruda. NCBI lineage: Eukaryota > Metazoa > Arthropoda > Insecta > Lepidoptera > Noctuidae > Orthosia > Orthosia cruda. Next base: position 14,842,936 of record OZ059836.1, on the reverse strand, counting down.
TGGGCACGTTTCCTATTGACATCGATGTGGACGAATTTTTTGATGCACAATGAGCTCTTTTTCGTCTCCCCTTTGTATCTGTGAATATGTATTTTTTTTTGAATATTCAATTGTATATATTTTTCAATAAATAATTGTTCTTTTATAAAAAAAAAACTCATCAAATAGGCTAAAAATAGGCATTAAGTTAGTCATTTAATTTAGTACCTAGTTTAAATAGTTGTTTTTAATGATTTATTGTTTTTGTTTATAATAATTAGTAATAATTTTAAAATAATATAAAAAAGGTATTTATTTATTTAGGTAATTAGTACGATCATGAAATGGGACGTTTTCCGCCATTTTGTGTGTCAGTGACCTGATATGACATGTAATTGATTCCGTCCCTGTTAAAACTTCATGGTTAAAATAGGAAAATAGGTTGAATCAGTTCCAAAACCGAATCAAGGCCCTAGAGTGTATATAAAAACCGAGGCCGCAAAGGGAGAGCAATATCCGCCCGCTTTAATAAAGCATAGGCACCCGTGCGAGTTGTAGTGGCTGAGGCTTGTCGCCAGAGGCAACCAGCAATCCGAAGCTGCAAAGGTTAGCATGCCTATCCTCTTTTACGTAAGGCCGAAGGGGTTGCACTTCCCGCAGCGCCAGAGACGATGCAGAAGCAACTTTAAAGTTCAATAAAATTATGCAAAACAATACCGTTATGATCAATTTAGGACTGGTTTCGAAAATTACAATTATAAGTTTATAATAAATTATATTTAATATAAACGTGATTTTTTCAAAATATCCTAAATATTAAATAAAAATGTACCAATGATTGACTAAGTATAATTAAGTTATAATGCGATTATATGCAATTTAGATTTGCGTTTTTAACTAGACGTTTTTATCTTATTAGACTAAATAGGTTTTATGTTTTTTGAGTGGTATACCTAAGTCATTTTATATTCAATGCAAAATAGTTTTATTTAAAATTATATCAATCGTTTATTATATTAACTGATCAAATATAATTGTAGATTCAGTTGTTATATCTTGTAAATATTAAAGATTTTGTCTATCTACATTCAATACTCAAAACTTGTCCTGAATAATAATAAAGTTTTAAAATGTTCAACATTCTTATGGTACAGCGCAAATGCGAACGCGCCCTTGGAAACTGTTTTCAATCAATGTCAAGTCCATAGATTACGGTGACTTATGAACTCTATATGATTCAAGTATTTCCCATTATCTGTGTTCCAAACGAGATGTTTGACGCGGTTTTATTCGGTAGTTAACTGTAAGTACATTTTTTTTAAATATTATTTAAACCTTGTAGTTTTCTACAATGGAGTCTTGAATTCTCGAAGAAATAATTTTAATTGAGCTGCTATTTAAAATCGCTGTAATTATAGAAAAAACCCTAGAACTTTGGCTTGCACAGTAGTATTTGTGTTAACCTTTCCAACTGAACTAAGTAGGTACTGGCACGTGGTATAATATAATATTATTAAGGGCCGACCACGACACTTATCAATATTACATTGATGATCTTATCTCTCATGAGTGGCAATTTTTTTATTCCTTCAAACCTCTAATTTCCTTATTTTTCTTCCTTATATTCCATATTTGGCTTAACTTATAATTTTCAACACATTTAAGTGTAATTATTTCATGTATGTTTCATGCTTGAATTAAAGGATTACAAATAACACAAGGTGCAATTTCACCGCACGCTTTTAATGTCACAAAAACAATAACAGAAATTAAAATTACTCTAATTAGTACAAAACAGCTGGCTCAATTTGCCGCCCGTTTTATTACTGCAATAGACGTATTCCTTGAAAACACTAGAGTTTGCCTTGAAAATTTATTTCTTACAATATTTCATACTTAATGTTTAATCACAGTATTCGTTTACTGGGCAGGCCTTTAAGGTAGCGAGAGGAGTTGGAATCATCTTCCACTTGTTAAAGAAGACGTTACTTCTTTAATATTTTTGGTTCTTTGGTGGTTAATGTTAGGACCCATTAATATTGATGATAATTTTTATCCGTGGTGCTAGACAACTGGGCTTATCAAAGTTGTAGACGTCCCTTTATGCCTATTGGCCTTGTTTGTTCTGTCTTCTGCTTGATATGGAGGGAAGTGGAAATTAGTAGTTTTTCCTACTCCTCTGTTATTCTTTTCTGATTAAATTCGTTGCGTGATCCAAGACAGTTAAATTCATTCTCCGGGACTTCGTCGAGCTTCACTACCTCGGCGCTTTTCTGGTGGTCGCCACTGTTAATTCTGGCTTTCGGGAGTTGCAGTGGTTTGGGAATAGTGTGGTGGGACTGCTAAATGAATGACAATCAAAAAGCAATTAATAATATCGATCAACCCAGAGTGGTGATTACTCAATACATTGCAATTTGCAGGTCCCCAACAATTATCGTCAAGATTTATTTACAATTACACCTGAAAAGGTCCAATTTCAAGTTAATCGTTGTTTTCAAAGCCCCAGTCAATGCATGTCAACTGCAAAGTGTGACAACCACTAATCACGGCACGACAACTCATCATCGCGTTACATTCACAAAATAACCATCCTTATTAAGTTGTAATAAGACATATTTTGTGTGAAAATGTAAGTTGGTCTTTTAATCCGTTCGTGTTTACCACAAATATGGTTCGTTGTAAAAAGAAATATTTAATTAGGAACAAATTAAACTTTAAATAATGTTAATTTGTGACACGCGTATGCAAAACGGAAGTGGAATTAACCCTGTGATTATTCGTTTGTGGCAACACCGGAATTAAAATTAAAATATGAGTAATAAAAAGGTATTTTTGTTTTGTGTTAGGATTAGGAAACATCGTGACAGGGGGTTTGATAAATAACCTTTTTGAAAAATACTGAAAAAGAAATTCATTATTTTCGTATTTATTTTTTTCCGTACTTAATATTCTGTTTTTTTTTTGTATTAAAAGCAACCTTTTTCTTGGTAAGTATAGGGATAGGGCAGGAAATTTGCGTTTTTAGAAGCAAAATTTATAAATAAAAATACGAGGACTATTTACAAGTGAAATAAAGTACTCATAGAATAACATTCTTGAAATCAATTTCTAAAGCTGAAACGATTTCAAGAAGAGAAAGAAAAAAAATATTATATTTTCACACTAATTGGAAACTTTTATCCCTTTGCCGAAAATTATGAATAAAAATAACGTGTCAGTAGGTATCCAAAAATAGAACACGATAATTCTAACCATCTTTATTGGTAGCAGTATCGCCGTTGAATAAATTAATTGCGAGTTTAATGTAGTCAAACGCTTCGTCTGAATTCCAGCTCTTATTTTTTCCACGTCACTTAGGTACAATTAGCCTTATCTAACATCAGATGAGCCAGTTACCGAACATACGAACCCTCTAAATTACATTAAAGGGAGCAAAAAAAGTGACGAGTCATACTTGACCGTTGAGAGGATGCTTTAAAAAAAAGTTGATTCGATTTTTAAATATTCTAATTGTGTAATGATTGAATTCGTGGCTCTTGTCTGGTTTGGAAATAAAAAAGGTTTTTTGGAATTCGAAAGGAGTTTTGAAGTCTGTAGCGACCTCTGTCGATGTTTCTGAGAGACTTTTAATTCTTTCGCTGCTGACAGATGGCAGTGCTAGCTTGAATTGTGTGAGCGAAAATTAACATTTGACTTTGAAGATACGAAACGACTTGTTTAATAAATTTGTTGAATTTATTCAATATCTGCTTTACTGATTTAGCAGTTGTGAGAATGGTTTCTAAATATGAAATCCAGAGATTCGCAGAATTTACCGCCTTTCTTTAAGTATTTGTATTTTTTTATTTTTTTTTAAATACAAAGACGACTCGGTCAACCCTTCACGAGACCAGAGGGCTGGCCTTTTTTTTGGCCAAAGAATCAGCATTGCCATCCAACGTGGCAATGCTTACCAGTCTTCTGGGCACTTTTCCTGTTGACAGCGATGAGGACGAATTTTTTGATGCCCCGTCATTGTACATATTTTTATTCTCATTTAAGTTTTAATATTAGTTTGTAAATATTAATGTACATATGTAAATAAAAAAGCGGTTTTTTTTAATTAATTAACAAGTTTATAATACATTTTCAGTATTTAGATGAGCCGTACCTACTACTACCTTAGTAAGGTAAAAGAACACTGTTTGCCTGACCAGATTCACTACACACACTACACAACTAATAAAACATTAAATAGTTCGATTCCTAAAATTACCAGCCTATAGAGTTTACACTCATTCTACCTCCGGCCTTCACATTCTACCCTTCACATCCAATCAGATGATACCAGTAGCTCGTAAAGCCATTTCCCCTCGGAATGGGAACAAAACCTCAAACTCATTCGTTAGTCGTTTTACAAGAGCACATCTCGATACGTCACGCGAATGGTTTTGGCACGTGTCATCCGCCCCTCGACGATAGCGATAAAATGTTTGCTGTTTACATGATACTAGTGGTTAAGGCGAGGTGCGTATGAGAGCGGTTGAGAGTCAATAGTTGGTGAGGAATTAAAATTGTGGCAAAAAAACTTTTATCAAATAAAAAAACTTTTTGCAAAAAAATACTACCGACTTCCAAATACAAAACTCGGTGTCTTTCGTAGGTACCATTTTTTTGCGTTATGGACACCGACTTCAAAAAATTAAGTTATTTTTCACTTTGTAGTTTTGTATTTGGAAGTCGGTAGTATTTTTTTGCAAAAAGTTTTTTTATTTTTCACTTTTTAGTTGTACGTACCTAATAGGCAAGTTAGTAAGGGAACTATTTTACCAGAATAGATTTCATGAAACTCGAACATAACCGGTGAAATGAGAGATCTGCTTACCTTTTAAGAGCGAACTGGCGTGATGTTATGTTATGAAATGTTATAAACAACAAACAGACATGCGATTGCAGCAATCCTTAGTGATTTGCTGTCATTTATTGTGAAGTTCTGTTGTATATCTCCGAAGTTCTTCATCAGATCTTCACCAATTTTACTTTTTCGAACAAAAAAAAATATTTTTTAATCGGTCCACAATTGACGGAGTTATCGGTGAACATACACAAAAAAAAAAAAAAAACAAACTTGAAGTCGAACATAGAACCTCCTCCTTTTTGGGAAGTCGGTTAAAAAATACACAGTCGGTGTTCCTGTTTTCGTTTCTTTGTTTTTTGACTCCGACTTCCGAAATTAAAGTTATTTTTCACTTTTTAGTGTTTTATTTGAATGCGGGTTGTATTCATTTGAAAAAAAAAAAAAAAACACTTTTTTGTGGTACATAATGGTCAAGTTCAAGACAAGGTAGGTGAATCAAGGTAAATATAATGCACACATTGATGCCAGAATAGATTACCCGAATAGCATGTAATTTGAACATAACCGGTGGAATGAGAGTGTATCAGGGCAAACTGTACACATCTGCGTACCCGTTTAGAGCATACTGGCGTGGTGGTATGTTATGAAATGGTGTAAAAAATAAACAGACATGCGATTGCAGCAATCCTTATTGATTTGTTGTCATTTATTGAAAAGTTCTGTTGTATATCTCCAAAGTTCTTCACCAAATTTAAATGAGACCATTTCAAAATTTTAAACTTCTTTCGAACAAAATGAAGAATTCCGCAAATCCGTTTATATATGACGGAGTTATGCCCGAACATACATAAATATATGTTTATAAACATTCGAATTCAGAACCTCTTCCTTTTTGGGCAGTCGGGTAAAGAGATAAAGTGGTCTTATTTATAAATTGTGCTTTGTACACCCAAATAGTGTGACTGGCTCAGTTTCAGTTTCTGCATGTTTAAGGTAAAGTGAGACGCACGGGATCACTCAATGTGGTGACGCCTTCTCCGCCTTACCAATGTCCAGCAGTGGACGTATTTTGGCAGAAATCATGATGATTATGATGAGACTCCAAACGTTAACCAAAATCATCGAATAATTTATGATCATCATCATCAGCCTTTTAATGTTCCCACTGCTGGGACACAGGCCTCCTTTCATAGAGGGAGTGGGCTATCCACCACGCGGGCTCAGTGCGGATTGGTAGATGTCACATGTCTTTGAATTTTTGGTTCTAGGACATGCCGGTTTCCTCACGATGTTTTCCTTCACCGTTTTGAGAGCAGTGGTGATGAAATAAATTACACAAAGTAAAGCGCCTGCTCGGGTTCGAACCCACGACCTACAACTCGTAAGTCGGGACCGTAACCACTGGGCCACCGCTGCTCTGTTGTGACCGTTGAATGCATATTATATATTATAACAGTCAATCGCATTACTTGACTTGCGTTTAATTAGTGAAGCATCAATTATTTTTTTTTTAACTGAGACTAGATAGAGGATACTTAGAGCTGATATTTTATGAATGTTTGCTACGCCACGTTTTGTAATTAGGAGTTTTGGGTTTTGATTTAAGTGAAGTTAATTGGACTCGCGATCCTTAATATCGGCATCAAAAGTAGAGGCAAAAAAAATTAATTCATTTAAAACTAGAGTAACGAGTGGTCAAGTCAAGATAAGCCATTAAACGCAAGTTATTTTATAAACTGGTTTGAATTCGTTTAACGGGTTTAGGTACAGACAATTACCTACCTTATTATGTTTAGAGTTTATTAACCTGTTGGCCATAAGACTACTCATTTTGGCAAGATATTTATTTGTAAACTACAACTTTTTAATTAATTTATTGGCATTGTCATTAAAATTGTATGACACTCGTGTACATAAAATAGGTATTATTACTTAACTTCTTTGTTCACTAAAATTACGTACGTTTAATATTACCACAATAGATAATTAAAACTAAATCAACTTTGACACCTACACCAAACATTCGTATGTATTTTTTGTAGTATTTTAATTGTAATATGTATAGTGTTCAGCAGTTTAAATATACACATTTAATAAATTGGAACATTTTTTTTTTATTAAGACGTTGTTACTGGCAGAAATGAAAAGTCAGCTCAGAAGGAACTATTAGGACCTTTAAGGTTTATACTAAAACAATCCGGTCGTGGTGATGATAGAAAACCATTCAAGAACTTAATCATGAATGGTTTTCTATAGTATAATATATATGTAAAAAAATGATTATAACATTTCTCTATTTGAATTCTGCCGCGACATGTTCTATTAGTATAGCAGTGCTGTCAATGGTGAAGTTTTACAGGTTATAAAAATATTGTGTATGAGATTAAATATTATTAATTTGTTAAGATTATTATAAATAGATTTATAAAGGAAATAACACTGGATAATAAAACTAACATTATACATATATATATAGTAAAATCCTTTAGAAATACGATGCGCGTACTTTTATCAGCGAAAAATGTCGAACGTAGTTTAACCGCTCGCACTGTGACCAAACCCTAAATGTAGTTAGAGATTTTTTTCATTGATATCAACACCCCCCGGGAATAAATCAGTTTGTTATTGATTGGCAGTTAGTAACGCCCCGGTTAATTCGGTTTCTTCCCCATTTAGGGGTTCATGTTGCATTATCATAATGTATGTGAGACTTTTTTGTTGCAAAATTATATTTAATTATAGGGCTGTAAATTTTAGTTTTATTAGTATTAATGGGATATCGTGCGACCGACTGACCGATGACGCATCACCGTATGTCTTGTAGTCCGATGATGGAAAGGGCTAGGAGGAATTAGTTCATGCAATTCCAACGCACACTCCCCGAAATATAACCGATAAAAAACCGACAAACTGGCAATTTGGCGCCGATGTTCAAGGCTCTGGAGCCTTGACTTGACCAGTTTATCATTGCCAATGAGCCTCTTGGCCCGTTTTTCAATCGACTCTAGTGCATCCAGCTGGTACTTGGCAGATCCGTCCCAAGGATGAGAGCAGTACTCCATGCATGACCGAACTTGCGCTTGATACAAGATATGCAACTGTTCTGGCGTGAAGTACTGTCTCACCTTTGCAGGGCCATCCCCAACTTTTTGGCAGCCAGTTGAGCTTTTGCCTCAATGAATGGACCAACATTGATGGTTGATATCAACGTAACGCCAAAAAGCTCAAGATGGTCCGTTATCGGCACGGTCACACCACGGTAAGTAGGAGCTGGGTGGAATTGGCTCCTTTTAGCGGCAAAAGACACGCCTGGGTCTTAGCAGCATTAAACCTGACCAGATTGGCATTGCCCCACTCGGAGACTGCCTTCAAGGACAGATTCAAGCGCCCAACCATGGCCTCTTGGAGAGACCGGATCTGAGGCACAGTAACGCTCGCGTCGAATACGTATCTCTCAGCAACAGTACTGTCGTCTGCATACCCAAAGGTACCGGGTTTTAGCAGATCATTTATATTCAAGAACAATGTTGCCGAGAGTACCAACCCCTGAGGGACCCCAGCATTGATATCCAGTTGGTGAGACGAGCGGCCGACAATAACCACTCTTATAGACCGGTCCCTCAGGAAGTCTGCGATCCAATCGCACAGACCACTGGGCAGACCGAATGAAGGAAGCTTACCAATAAGGCTCTCATGCCAGACCCTGTCGAAAGCCTTCAAGATGTCGAGGGAGACGGCAAGCGCTTCCCCGTGCCTCTCGATGGCCTCACTCCAAATGTGAATGGCATACGCTAGAAGATCCCCAGTTGACCGATTTCGGCGGCAGCCATATTGGCGGTTACTGAGGATGTCGTTAGCTTCTAGGTATGCCAGGAGTTTGGAGGTGAGCACCCGTTCCATACTCTTGCAGAGGATGGACGTAACTGAGATGGGTCTATAGTTGGCCGGGTCAGCCCGACTGCCCTCCACAAGCTGAACGTTAGCTTGCTTCCATGCATTTGGTACTTTTCCTGCCTCATATGAAAGGCGAAACAGGCGAGTGAAGATCGGAGACAGTTCTGGCGCACACGTTCTCAGAACAATTGCTGGTATCCCGTCGGGGCCACTAGCCTTGTTCAAGTCAAGATTGCGCAGCACCCTACGGACGTCCTATAAGGCTCATTACAAAAATATCTTATCTTTTGAGTGCTAGTTCGATAATGTACGCCTCAGTGAGACTTGGGTCCAAAGTTATGGTTGTTGGACTATGTGGATATAAGTAAGTTAGGTACTAAAATTGCTCTGTCTTTGAGGGTGTAGTGTTTGCGCCCCTTATGTAGGGTGTTATTATCGATAAATTTAAGTGTATTTTACGGCTTTAAAGTTTTATTACTACAAGGTAACGTACACAAAATAATATAGGTGCCTCAATATGATATAGAGCATAAAACCTTAATTTGCCACTTAATTACTGCAATTTTATCCATATTAATTCAAAACCAATAATTACCTATCTGCTTAACATTTCCTGGTTCTACTGAGGTTTTGATTCTGCGAACTATGAATAATATCGGTGTTTACAATCAAAACCGCACCGATAATCATAAATATTTATCAGATTTGCAGTAGGTATATTATTATTGTCTATCAATACCTATTACCTACCCTATAATTTAGTACGTCATGATCTGAGATATAAATATCTCAGATTGATGATGACATAAGTCAATAACGTTTTGGCCTCGCTATCGTGGCCTGTCCCGCAGAAACCGGCAGGCTTATTACGTATCTTTTGCAAGAGCAAAACGATAGCGATCAAACACTTTATGTCATAAAAGTCGGAATTACCTGCAGTGTAGGTATGGTAGGTCCTACACAATCGTTTGCTAATCGCTCGCTGTTTGTCAAATGCACTTATTAAAGTAAAAAAAAACCGCCAACAACTCTAAAACTTTTGTATTGAAGAGAAATTATTGCGCAAAAATCGCTATCGTTTTGCTCTTGCAAAAGATACGTAATAAGCCTGCTGATCTTAACCTGTACTTACTTCCAGAGGTGTTACAAATAAGACTTGTTACAAACATAATTAATTTATATTGCAACCAGCTTTTCCCCGCGGCTTCGCTTTCGGGTTAAAAATAGCCTATGTTATTCGTGTACAGTTTTCTACTGCAGTTTTTAAGTTTATTCGTTACATACAAAAATACAAAATATTTCTTCTTTATATTATTATAGATATAGATTATATATAGTGTAGATAGTGTAGATGAACATTCGTAGATATATATGCGACAAAAAGATGCGATACATGAATCCGAAAAATCCTGGGATGGTTTTTCAGCAAACTGCCCTAGTGACACACGTCACTAGTATATTTACCTGTAATAATTTGATCAGTTCTTAGCCATAACGTGTATAGGTTACTGGATATGTTGGAAAATATTGACAAGCTATTTTTTGACTGATCAGGTTTAAAGGCGCAAAAATCATAATGTGACAACATTGAGATGATTTTTTCGCATAGAGACACACTTTCGCACTGGAATAGAACATTTTTTTTAAACATATTGAATGTTATCACCCTAATATTACATATGATTTTGATGAAACGGTACAGAAATTTAGTTTATTCATCAGAATAGCACATAGGCTATATTTTTATAAAGAATATTGGGAGAAATACTAATGCTATGCGGGTGAAGCCACGGGCTTATTAGCAACGCAGCTAGCCATTTATAACAGTAACGTTTAAAACATAAATGGGCGTTATATCGCTGCATGGGACTCCGGGTTCCTAACTAAAATCCAGGAAGCTTATTGATTATACTCATAAATTATGAATGCCTAATCTTTGGTGTTGACTATCCGTTGATTTATAGCTAAAAGGTTATCTCAGCGATTCAGCGATAGCCCAATGGTGTTTGTATCCTGTAGATAAACAAAATGGCCACTGTTGCTACTTGAGTATACGTAGTACCTGCTGGTTTTTTAAATGTGTTATTTAAATATTTTTAACGTTTTAGTAAGCGTTTTATATAACCGGTTTTAAACAAATTCGTTCTGTTTTATGTTTTTTGTGTTCAATTATTATGTCGCAACTGCCATTATTTTGTGATTACCAAATATCTTTGGTATAATAATTTAATGGCAGTTGCTATCTTTTTATCAATATCTAATTAATAAATTAATCATGTAGATTCGAAAACTTGTGAGTTGTCAACAATTCTTGACTGCCCATAATTTTACGAAATATGTGCTAGAGTTATTTTTACCCGACTGCCGAAGGAGGGTAATGTGTTTATCAGTCTATGTATGTATGTATATATGTTTGTTCCTATGTGGCGTTCTAGAGATCAAAAGCGTTGGTGGATTTTGATGATTCATACGTCAATCGATTCGTCTTAACCCTGCAAGTGTCACTGACTACATCAAAATTGGAAAAAGAAAAATGGCGGATTTTGGGCGCCATATTGTGGAAGAATTTTTATTTTTTTCTTCTAAACCCATCGTGTCCCCACGATATCAAAATAAAAGATTTTACGAGGTGATTTCAAAAATATATAACGCTTATATGATTAAATGTACCTCAATAAAAAAAACACTAAAAAGGTGTAAATTAAAAAAAAAAACAAAAACCCGACTGCTTAAAAAGCGAAATAAAAAGCCGTAAACAAGAAGAAAATCATGCTGTGCAGTCGGAGGATACATATGGTTTTGGTGAGCCAGCTCGCAAATACGTATCCTCCGACTGCACAGCAAGATTTTTTTCTTGTTTACGGCTTTTAAGTTCGCTTTTTAAGCAGTCGGGTTTTTTAATTTTTTGAATTATTTTTTTACTTTAACTGTCCCTATCGCAACCAAAACTTAATTTACAATACCAGCCTCTTCAAAGCCTGTGTTCTGTTTATTTATGAAAATGAAGTTTTTATAAATGACGACATCATAGTAAACAGCCAACCTCATACGGTAGCGACATGTTTATAAATACAACTATTCTATGGTGTTCGAGAAAAAAATTTGAATGAGTGTTTTGTCGTATTTCATAGTCAATAACCTCAAGTTTGAAGTATGTTAATGTTATAAAAAATACGAATTTCGCATTCAAGGCTCGTTTACCTACAGTTCATTTGCGGCAATTCCAGATGAAAATAATTAGTATTCATTCCGAATATCATCTGTGACTCACTGTACCTTATATTTATTACTTAAGGGAACTTTGTACCTATGAGACTTATGATTTTGTTTGCATTTATAGTTATTTTTGTTGTTGAAAACTTATGGATTTGCGTCACCGACAAGCTAGTGTTGCGCCAGTGAAAACTTAAAACTTTAGAATTACTGGCCGCTAATAATAAATAGAAGCGAAGCGGTCTGTTTATTATTCAGATATATTTTTTGTTTGTTTACAAATATAGGTGTACGTACCAAAATTTTACTGTCATTATGAATTCCTACGAACAGAAGTAGTATATATAGGTGAGCAGTGGTGGCCCAGTGGTATCGCCGCGACTTACAAGTTGTAGGTCGTGGGTTCGAGCCCAGGCAGGCGCTTTACTTTGTGTAAATTATTTCATCACCACTGCTCTTAAAACGGTGAAGGAAAACATCATGATGAAACCGGCATGTCCTAGAACCAAAAAATCGAAGAAATGTGACATCCACCAACCCGCACTTGGCCCGCATGGTGGATTACGGCCCATTTCCACTCACAGAGAGGAGGCCTGTGTCCCAGAAGTGGGAACATTAATAGGCTGATGATGTGATGATGAAGTATTAAGATATATCCATTTATTTCCTTTTTTCAATCAAGGAAATTTAAAAATAACCATAACAATATATCAGCGAAAACAATATCCACTGAGTGTTTCTTCGCAAAGTCTTACGGATAAGTCCAGGCGCGTGTATTGAAGCACGGGACCGGTTGATGTGCGACGCTTGGGGGAGCTACCAGAGTTTCTTGGTGGAGTAGAGTTCCCAGTACAGAAGAACTGATTCGTCTGGTGTACGGGGACGTCAGTCGAACAACAAGAGAATTCTTGGCTGAACGGGGCATTTTATGCCTCAAAATTACCAAGTTGCTTATGTTAACATTAGAATCGGGATATTTACCATGTTTACTGTTTGTAGCGAGTTTCCGATATTTTGGCGCTGTTGCGCACACAACATCTTTTGGAACCAGGATTGAACCACTGGATTGAGTTACGTAACCCTCAGGTCATTTCGACAGAACGCCACTATATCCCTAGACTGGTGAGAGAAGCTTTTGAGATCACCAAGTATAAGAATTTCAACCGCGAGGATGGTTTCAACTGTCGAGAACTTGGAATCCAGTGGTTCAGCTGTGTAAACCCCGGAAAAGTGCCGAAAAATGTTCGCGAGCGGACACAGTGAGTTTCGTGTATCGGGAACAGAATCGAGTTGTGAGTGACAATCGTAGTGGTACCGAGTGCAAAAAACGAACAAGGAAGAGGGTAGACCGATATGTCTCCTCATAAACACCCACCCGCAATAACTTCGGTTTATCCGTGATTATGGTGCTTGCAACAGCGCCGAAGTATCGGAAACTCGCTACAAACAGTAAACATGGTAAATATTCCGATTATAATGTTAATGTTAGTGACCATGACAGTTTAAAAACTTAAGTTGCCTATGTTAAAAATATGACGAGTTTAACTTATATTAAATTTAAATCCATGCTCGCATAATCATGTATTTAATTAAAACATCTTCTTTAGCGATTTTTACCCGGATGTAAGGAAAAGGTTATTTGCGACTTGTTTTTAAGATAACAATTAATGAGTCTATCGAAACCAAACAAGTTTTTATTAATTTATTATATTTCTGATTTACGTGCAAATCAAAGTCAGGTGGTACCAACTGACGCACGAACATAAAATTCCTATTTTAGTATATTTAAATGTTTTGACTAGTTATTATTTCTTAGGGATACAGGTTAAACGTGTTGTTGGCAAATATTGTTTGTTTCATTCCGAATCTATACATGCAAATTAGTAAAATTGAGCTATCTGTTTGTAATGCCTAATAACAACTTTTTACTAAATGCGTGATTGTTAACACGGTACTTATACCAATATATAATTTTATAAATATAAGTCTGTCTATCTTTCTATCCCTTTATTGAGGCTCATCTTCGAAACGGCTGAACTATTTTTTAAAGTGACTTTCACTGCCAGTTATAAGGAGTAACTTTAATTTTGTGATAAAATATAATCACTTGTTTTTTTTACTTTGATGCGGACGCAGTCACGAGAAACAGCTTTTAATTAAGCAGTTATCAATAATATATTTTATGTTAGCTGCTTACAAAAATAAAATCTAATTTAAAATGCCACGTTTTGCAGCTATCTACTAACATTAAACGTAGTAGACATCCAGTGTGTTCTGTGGGAGTTTTTCTGAAAATTATAATATTTACATGCATATGTACATGCAGTTTCAAAAATACTTATGTAACCTCATATCACAAAAAAATATGAATGTTCACAATTACTGCTGACTAATGATCGTAATTATTGATGTCACAAACGAAATCTGCGGAACCATCCCATTTTAAAATGCCTTCAACGTAAAGTATCATCACCATCATATCAGCCGAAAGACGTCCACTGCTGGACATAGGCCTCTCCTAAACGTCGCCGCATTACCGGTCCGGTGCGTCTGATTCTCATTCTCCTACCAGGTGGACCGATGACCTGGTGAAGGTTGCGGGGATCCGCTGGATGCGGGGCGCACAAGACCGGTCAACGTAAAGTATATGTCAAAATAATAATCTAAAATGTTTCATCGATATCATAACTGAATAATAATATTGCAGTTGAACCACCGCTATTCTCATGATAAGCTATATTTTTTAACCGACTTTGCAAAAAGGAGTAGGTTCTATGTTCGTCTGGATGTTTGTTTGTTTTTTTCATCGATTTCTCCGTCATTCGTGGAAAAAAAAATTTTGCAAAAAAATACTACCGACTTCCAACCACTTTGTGGTTTTGTATTTGGAAGTCGGTAGTATTTGCAAAAAAATACTACCGACTTCCAACCACTTTGTGGTTTTGTATTTGGAAGTCGGTAGTATTTTTTTGCAAAAAGTTTTTTTATTTTTCACTTTTTAGTTGTACGTACCTAATAGGCAAGTTAGTAAGGGAACTATTTCGACAGAATAGATTTCATGAAACTTGAACATAATCGGTGAAATGAGGGATCTGCTTACCCCTTAAGAACGAACTGGCGTGATGTTATGTTATGAAATGTTATAAACAACAAACAGACATGGGATTGCAGCAATCCCCAGAGATTTGCCGTTATTTATTGAAGAGTTCTGTTGTATATCTCCGAAGTTCTTCATCAGATCTTCACAAAATTAAAATGGGACCAATTTCGGAACATACTTTTTCAAACAAAAAAATAATTTTCAAAATCGGTATACAATTGACGAAGATATCGGTAAACATACACAAAAAAAAAAAAAAAACAAACTTGAAGTCGAACATAGAACTTCCTCCTTTTTGGGAAGTCGGTTAAAAAACAAAACATACCTGTTTTAAACCAATTTAAAAACTCTTTTATTGTATGAAAGAGTATGCTCACCAGTAGTATGCAGTAATGCCCAGGAGTATGAGTACCTTTTCGGTATGGGCACGTTCAGCGCAATTTGTCTTTGCACTTCTTTTTTGTATTTTACTCCATGTTTGTTGCTGTTGTGTTGTGCCTGTGTCGAATAAATATATTTCAATTCTATTCTATTCTTAGTATGTTCCCGAATTGGTCCCATTTAAATTTGATTAAGTTAAATTTGGCGAAGATTTGATGAAGAACTTCTGAGATATACAACAGAACTCTTCAATATACAACGGCAAATCTCTCGGGATTGCTGCAATTGCATGTCGTGTTGTTTACGTCATTTTACTAACCAACTTTTAAAAAAACCGGCCAAGTGTGAGTCTGACTACTATTATCGCAAAAAACGGCAAACAAATCACGTTTGTTGTATGAGAGCCTCACTTAAATATTTTTTTAATTCTGTTTTTAGTATTTTTTTTGTTGTAGCGGCAGCAGAAATACATCATCTGTGAAAATTTCAACTGTCTAGCTATCACGGCTCTTGAGGTACAGCCTGGTGACAGACAAACGGACAGTGGGGTCTTAGTAATAGGGTCCCGTTTATAGTCGTTGGGTACGGAACCCTAAAACGGAGCAGGTTCTCAATTCTTCGGATTCTTATTTTTTTTAACATTACAATCACGCCGGTACGCTCAAAAGCAGATGTGTAAAGTTTACTCTGATACACTCTCATTTCACCGGTTATTTCCAAGATTTATGTTATTAGGGTAATCTATTCTGGCATAACTTTGGGTATTATAGGTACCTTACTATATAACTTGCTCAATCTACTTAGCCTTTTCCCAATTATGTTGGGGTCGGCTTCCACTCTTACCGGATTCAGCTAAGTACCAGTGTTTTACATGGAGCGACTGCCTGTCTGACCTTCACAACCCAGTAACTGGGTAACACGATACTCCTTGGCAAGACTGGTGTCAGATCTCAAGCTTCTGTCTACCCAAAAAAGATCTTCAAATGACTGCCGGGACCTAACGTGCTTGCCGAGGCACGGAGGAATCTCAGTATGTTGAAATGGCCACCCATCCACGGAACGATGTCGTCAAGCGTTGCTTAACCTTGAAGATCGACTATAGAACTTAGGTACTCAATATGTATCAAAACTAGTAAGTGAAAAATAATAACGTTTTTACAAAAACATACAACTGACTTCCAAATAAAACACTACAAATTGACAAATAACTTCAATTTCGGAAGTTGGTGTCAAAAAAAGAAGCAAGAAACACTTTTTTACTGATCAAAAAAAAGAACCTCTATTTTTAGACTTACTAATGTGCTTTTAAATGAGGTAAGTGTCAACTGTGTAAAAAATAATATGACACAGTCAAAAATAAAATATACCATTAGGTACGTTTGTTTTAAGAGTTTTTTTTACAGTAATTATGCGTAGTACCAAAATAATTATTGAAATACTTACGAACAAAATATCCGTCAACTAAACCTAAGATTGACGCAATAAAATGCCGATGGTTTGGATGTGTAGAAAATTGATAAAAATACTGTTATGATGATATAATACACTTGGGAGCAAATAAATCGAGCCACTTCCTTTTTCACGCATTATGGTAATTATTTTTGGTATTAAGGAACGCATCGATTCGAAACATATATCGCCTAAAAGGGTATTTAATAACCTTTACAATGAGGGTAGTTAGTTGTCAAAATTTCATTTTTATTAAAGTTTAAAGGGTAGAATAAAATTATCGCATTTAATTTGCTTATGACATTTTTATTGTACTCTGTTAAGAAAAGATTAAATTTGAGGTTTTTGTTAATCATACCCATATTACTTGTTATTGTTGTCTTTATCTGTGTCTGTGTAATCAAAATAACCTGATAAAATGGATACTACACCGACGGAAGCTGCCCAAGTTGTAGCTTTACTTGAGGTTGGACACGGACAACGTGAAGTGGCACGCAGACTTCATTTGAGTCGTTCAAAGGTACAGCGGGTATACCGCAGGTATCTGGAGACTGGTGCTTTTGTTCGGCGACCTGGAACTGGCCGACCACGGGCAACAACAGAACGTGACGACCGCTTTATTGCAACCAATTCGTTGCGCGACCGTGGACTTAATGCTGTTCAGCTACAGCAAGCGTTACGTGACGTTCGAGGAGTCGCAATCAGTAGGTGGACAGTGAGACGAAGACTAAAAGAACGAAATTTAACATCACACAAACCAGCAACTGGCCCAAAATTGACTGTAGCTCATCGCCGATCTCGCTTGGAGTTTGCTCGAGAACACATTAATTGGACGTTAGAAGACTGGAGGTCAGTTTTGTTTTCTGACGAGTCAAGAATCTGTCTTTTTAGCAATGACGGGAGAAACCGAGTGTATAGACGTCCTGGTGAAAGATTTGCCCAATGTTGCATTCGAGAAACGGTGAGTTTTGGTGGTGGTTCTTGTATGGTGTGGGGAGGAATTTCTCTAGACGGAAAAACGGAACTTGTCTTCGTCGACCCCGCCAACGATGGCAGTGGTAGACGTGGATTAACAGCTGACCGATACATAACTGACATTCTTGAAAACCACGTAATGCCGTATGCTGGTTTTGTCGGAGAAAATTTCTTGTTTATGCATGACAATGCGAGACCTCATACCGCGCAGATCGTTACGGAATACTTGTCTGCGATCGGGATTCAACAAATGGTATGGCCAGCACGAAGTCCCGATTTGAACCCGATCGAACACCTATGGGACGAGCTAAAACGGAGAGTCCGAGCCAGGGTTCCCGCTGTTTCATCCATTCCCGAGCTTAAAGTCGCTGTGCTTGAAGAGTGGGAGAACATACCACAATATGTCATCGTAACGCTGATCAGATCGATGACTAATAGGCTACAAGAATGTATCAGGGCCCGGGGGGGTAATACCAGTTATTAAGAATATTTTTTTTGCAATAATTTTGTTTTTTATTGTTTTTATGGACTGTTTTAGCCCTACTAAATTTTCTATCAAAATTACCATTTTTCTTGCAGAGCCAATAATTTATCATTCAATAAGGTTATTATTCAACAATTTACCCTCATTGTAAAGGTTATTAACTAAACTTTTAGGCGATATATAGTTCGAATTGATACGTTCCATATTACCAAAAATATTTACCATTTTACGTGAAAAAAGGTAGTGGCTCGATTTATTTGCTCCCAAGTGTAGTTTATGTGACCAGTATGTGTTGCTATGGCTCTGAGACGTGGTCGCTCACAATGGGCATCATCAGAAAGCTTACAGTCACCCAAAGGGCAATGGAGAGGGCTTTGCTCGTAGTATCCTTGCGTGATCGAATCAGAAATGTAGAGATCCGCAACAGAACCAGGGTTACCGAAATAGCCCGAAGAATTTATTCATTAAACTTAAGTGGCAGTTGGCAGGGCACATTGCTCGCAGAACGGATGGACAGTGGGGCAGAAAAGTTCTGCAGTGGCGACCGTGAACCGGAAGACGTTGCGCTGGAAGGCTTCCCACCAGTTGGACCGAAGACCTTGGGAAGGTTGCGGGGTCCGCTGGATGCGGGACGCACGGGTTCGGTCAATGTGGCGATGCTTTGGTGAGGCCTATGTCCAGCAGTGGACGTCTTTCAGCTGATATGATGATGATGAGTTTATACATAGATTTTGAACCTAGTTTTATTATGAAGTGTGTTACCTCATAGCTACAACTTGGGGGTGTTTAAGTCTATAGTGAATAGGTTACTGCGCAAGCGTGCTCCTTTGTCGACGATATCATTGCTTACCATCTGGTGATGATCAGCCGATTCCCGCATTTTTAATGATAGTGGTCAAACGCTACGATATGTGTGTGCGCCGATACGCACACCAGATCGTAAGCAATGATATCGTCGACATAGACCTCCCCCATCAAATGGTCCTGTGCGTCTCGCATCCAGCCGATTCCCGCATTTTTAATCAGGTCATCGGTCAACCTAGTGGGAGGTCTATCACGCTAATATTGCCAAAGTTTGTGAGTGTGTATGTTTGTTACTTTTTCACGCCAGAACGGCTGAACAGATCTGGATCAAATTTGTCACTGGGATAGTTTATAGTCAGAAATAGCATAGGGATAATATTCGCCATTCGCGCGGGTGAAGCCGCTGGCAGAAGCTAGTCAATAATAAAAAAAAGATAAATATAAAAAATGGCATGTCCTATATAGATCTTAGATGATTATCCCCCACTGAACAAGCATCATCATATAGGTTACTGGGTCTCAGACATCGAACACAAATCTTTTACGAATACCAGAGAATTTCCCTTAGTTGACCCTCATAACTTGTACCTTTTCCCTTAGTTAAATCTCGTTTCGAGGAAAGATAAATGTTGGGAAGAAATACGACCGTAGTATATGAACTTTGTATTATTTGGAACTGTGTTCCCTTGGGATTTTTATTGAATTTTCTTGATTGAGAATGACGCTGATAAAGTTATGAATAAACCAAAGAGTTCTTAAAAATAAAAACCACATTTTAGTCTATTCATGGACTGGGTCGTGGGACTGGTCGAGGGGCTTTTTTGCAAATTAATTGAGAAATACAACAATTTATAATAATAAAGGTAAACAAAAATTTAAAGTAGTAAAAATAATGATAGATGATGCAGGATAAGGGATACTTAGACGTGGCAAATGTTTCTTTTCCAGTAAACAGTTTAACCCTGTAGGTATCCTATCGTGGTTTTCGTTTTTATGAAGAATCAGTAAGAATATGTAAACTTTAATACACATATTCTGGGTTGGTTACATAAATAAATAAAATATTATATAACAAATATAGAAAAACAAAGTAAAAAGGACAGTAAAAAAGCTTTGAGACTCAAAAATTTTTGCGAAAATTACTGAAACGTTAAGCAAATAAATTTAGCCCGTAGGTAGACAGATAGTTGACTCTTTATTATGTAAACCAGTTAATAAAAATATTCCCCGAAGATTTAAGCAGAGGCATGACTACAACCAAATTATACCAGCTTTGCTTAAGTCGAAAGGCGAGCTTATTGCAACCAATCAAAACTGCGAACAGCTAATGAGAAATTCCAGATGAATAAGTAAAGTTTATAAAATCCCGACACATTTCATTTCATGCTACATAATTTATCTAGTAGTAGACACGCTTCGATCGACAATCTATTGAATACGTAATTATGACACGATATCTTGCGAAAACAGCTCGATTCAAACAGTCCATAACTTTGAACTCTCGATAAAAGTGGATGTCACATGTCTTAGAATTTAGGACCTACCGGTTTCCTCACGATGTTTTCCTTCGCCGTTTTGAGAGCTGTGGTGATGAAATAATTTACACAAAGTAAAGTGCCTGCCTGGGTTCAAACCCATGACCTACAACTTGTAAGTCGAGGTCTTTACCACTGGGCCACCTCTGCTCTGCTGCTCACTAGGTACTTGCTTTTAGAATAACTGATCGGTTGTTTATATTAAATGCAGATTTATTCTTTGTTTATAATTGCTTAACGATAAGTAAAGCATTTATCCTGGAATCTCTGCTACGATAAAATTATCGTTTGATTACAAAGTAGGTTCTAATTATCGTACATATAAATACAATTAAGTATAAGATTCCACTACATGTATGATAATTATTTAGATGGTAATACATTAAGAGCTAATTGTTATCTATAGAAATTTAGCTTTATAGCTCTATAGCTTCACCTCTGTATCAATTTTTCTGTACCATCTTCTTGTCCGTGTGTGCATAAATGGTTAAATAATAATAAACAAAACCACCACCGAAAAATTGCTAAACTTAAGTGGTAGTAGGCAGAGCACATTGCTCGCAGTACGGATGGCGGTTGGGGTAGAGTGGCGACCGCATACCAGAAGACGCAGCATTGGAAGGCCTCCCTCTAGGTGGAGCGACACGGAAGTACAGTGGATGTGAAACGCACAGGACCATCGTCCAGCAGTGACCGCCTTTCGGCTGAAATGATGATGAATGATGAAACTAAACCAAACCTAACCTAACTATTACATTTTACCACAGAAGCTTCAGCTATAGAACCATTGCTTTTAGTATTTATTGTAAAAGGCATAGAGGTCAAATACTAAGATGTAAACAGAAGTCATAAAGTAATTGATAAGGCCCAAATGTAGAAATTGCTGATTTTGATGATTCGACGTTAACCGAAATTATATGAAAAACTATAGATACAAGTAGTAGTGACAGATAAAGTCAGAGTAAGAAAAAGAACATGAGGACGCGAGCAGAGGAAAGAGTATTCCTCCTAGAAGAAAGTTTTAAGTATGATTGTGTATGGGAAATAATGGTGGAGGAAGGGAAATATGTTGAAAATGAAAATGGCGGCAAATAAAGATGCATGGAAGAATAAAACATTATATGTCAACCACATATATTTTAGGAGAAGAAGTAGGAGGATGATGATGAAAGCAGAAAGAACTTGCTGGAATTAATACTCATATTTGAGAGAATCATGTACGACAAGAATCACGTCAAAGTTCTAGTCCACATTCTCTTATTGTTTTAATACAAAAACAGATTTACATCGGTATTCCCTTTTGTCTGTAAATAACCCGATGACATTCACTGCCACCATGTGTTTCTTACATTTACTGCTCCGTTGACGTTTTTATATTCCTTGGCTGCGTGTGAAGATCCAAAATAATTGTACTTTTACGGTTTATTATGATACCAACGCAGTGTTTAGTGCTGATGACAGCTTGATGACAAGATAATACTATTCATTTGGAGCTGTTAAAATGAGTTGTGTTTCATATTTTCTTTTGTAGTCTGCGGATGGTAATATGTAGGCATGTATGTGATATTTGAGTTGGGATTGTTTTTTAATGTAATTTACAGGTAAGAATTAAAAATATGTCTCATTATTTCTACAATTTACTTATTATGTAAATCAAAACTGCCAATCAAAAAACGGGTTTGATAATAAAAATCAAAATATATTTTTAACAACACCAGTTTATTATGATAATGATTCAGTTCGAAATTATCATGTTGGTATCACTAATCACAATATTTTTTCTTTCAAATCAGACTTAGCATCAGCTACCAATAAGTTAACGTTCTTCACGTGAACCAACTTTTTTTTAATACTTTTATCATACATATATATAATATATTTTAGGAACATTATTCCGACAATTCGCTTGCAGGGACATTTTGGAAGAAGTTTTCGATGTTGCCGACGATCTTAGCGACGATGGCTTTTACAATTGGAGGCCCGACTTCCTTGACGACCTCGTTACTGCTGGATGCAATGAGCTCACGGGCAGCACGGCCTAAAGAAAGAAAAAGTTTATATAATAAAATTGATTTGGATTTGTAGGCAGCATCCCCATATATATGACAATACCGAGAGCTGCTATAGTTGTTACATTAAATGATAATGATAAATGATAAATGATTTTATTTCTGTAAGTTGGTTTATACAAACACTTTTACATGTCGAACATATTTTTTAAAACTAGATGAGGTCGGCGTTTCCTATCTGACTACTCTGAGAAGAAAGGCCGAAACAAATTCAGAGGTCACAGTCTCTTTTAAAGTCCAGACAAAATATTGGTTACATCATGTGAAGACCATGTAGACTGATGTCTGAAATGGTCTTTTGAGGAAAGAACCAGCCAGATTGAGTGGACCTGTCCAGTCAGTGAACGCATTTGTCAATAACCGAGCAGCTCAACTCAGAATTTAAGGAGCTCAACGATTCGACGAACAATACCAAAGAAAGGACATTCGGGTAGGCCGCATAAACTACTCAAACTGCCAGACCATGATTAAAAACTAAGATAAATTTAAATTAAAATAAAAAAGAATGATCCACATAGTCTTCACACTCACAATAATTAATATAAAATAATATAATACTTTAAAAAGTAAATATTCTTGTCATTGCAAGAAAACCAAAAAAACAACAACAAAATTCACGGTGCAAAATATAATAAAAAAAAC
Organism: Orthosia cruda; assembly: GCA_964057195.1. Lineage (NCBI taxonomy): Eukaryota > Metazoa > Arthropoda > Insecta > Lepidoptera > Noctuidae > Orthosia > Orthosia cruda. The sequence goes on along the minus strand of OZ059836.1, from coordinate 14,819,571 downwards.
AAAATTAATTGGAGCAGCTCAATCCCATTTCACGAACACGTTTATTATTTCCGTCAATACCACCTAGCAATGACTCATAAAACCCGCTCTCGTGTTACAAAGAGTATAACAAATAACTTATTTAATATAGCGGACTCCTCGCGGTTTCACCCGCGCAGTTCCCATTCCCATGGGAATACAGTGATAAAAAGTAGCCTATATTACCCGGGGATAGTGTAGCTTCCCAACGGAAAAGAATTTTTGAAATCGGTGCAGAAGTTTTTAAGTTTATTCGTTACATACAAAAATACAAATCTTTCCTCTTTATAATATTAGTATATATATATATACATATATAACACATCACAGCTAATCTCAACCACAGTCATAAATTATAATGTTTTAAAATAAATTAATCGCATAAAAACAAAAAATGAGCTAATGATGACAGATGTTGTTTATTACTATGTTTGCCGACTAGGGGAATCTAGAACTAACAAGATCAAGAGATCTTAGACAGTTATTAAATATATAATAATAAATTATGTTATTTTAGGCGGCCGGAAAGATTCTCAAGGACTGTATTTGCGTCAGAAGAACGAGTTTTTTTTTCAACTACAAGTTTGCAAATAATTGTGTACAATTTTTTAAATTTTGCTTTTAATATGCAAATAAAAAGATAGTCCTTACCAAGTACTTCATTTCCGTTGAAGAGGTTTTCCAACTCGATGGTCGACTTGTCCTTTAGGTCGTAGGTGTGCTTCCAGTTCTTGATGGTCCAGTGCTGTTCTCCGTCCTTACCAATATTGTCACCGATGTCAACATCAGCGGAAATGACAATTTTCCCTAGAAAGGAGAAAATAATTTTGGTTAATGAATCATTTCTAGTAAATCCATTGGGGTTTTTGGTATAAGAAAAACAGGATGAGAAGCTAAAGAAGAATTGGTTCTTAAAGGAAATTGTATTCTCTACAACAGAAGTAATGGTTAATTCATCATGTAAATTTTACAAAGGGTTTCTATGATGCAAATAATAATGAATATAAATGTTGATAAATAATTCTGGCCACAAAGTGAACAGAGTCTTGAAAAATGCTTCTTCAATTTTTTTTAAATATTTCATTTGCATTGTTTTATTTTAAGGGATAGATAAATGTGGTTCTGCTATCTGCCTTTTATATTTAGATCAAACACCAGAAATATGTCAAACTTTTCAATAATAATTATGAATTCATTCTTTGAATTTTTAACAACAGAGTTGTTTCTGTCGGGTTATATATATTTCCGCTAAGCATCTTAATAATACCTATGTTAACATGCAAATTGCTGAAATGTTTATAATTGATTCTTTTTACGTTTATAAAACAGGGTACATTAACAAGTGATGTTAAATTTAATATAAAATAGTCTATAAACGAATGAAATCACTAACAGGCATCTAACTATATTATGTGTATTATGCATGATGTTTTTATTAGAAAATATATCGATCTTGAATGAGAATCACCATTAATAACTAAAAACAAAATCCAAACCGGTATAAAACCAAATAAGACATATTGCTGTCTGGTGGCTATAATTAAATAGATTTGTCTATTTTTACCCGACGTCCCAAATGGAGGAGTTTCTCAATTCGGATTTATATATTTTTATGTATTTTTTTTATTCACAATTTGTTTGTTTTTGAAATTGTATACCTACTCACGTAGTAGTTCCATTGTCATCAAGTCAGAATCTGATGATGGGATACCATGGAAAACGTGGAAACTCCTCAAATATTATAAGCAGACATAATATAGCGATTTTGGTATTTTCATCAACAATGCAATCATTTGCACTTAGAATGTATGATTTGGTGAAGTAAATCTGATGAAGAGATCACAGACGTCCACTGGAACTTCTTAGTGATAAGAATGTCACGGGTATAAGATATCTCGAATAGTTAACCGACTATGATGAAGCAATTACTTGTAAATAAATGGTACTGATGAAAATGATAAATAAATACTTGTAAATAAATGGTACTGATCAAACTGATCTGATGATGAAGCCGGAAGGTAGGTACTGGAACGCCGAAATAAAACAATGTATCCTGGTCGTGTTTGGGCTTACTGGAATGATCATGAAATGTTCTTTGGCTATAAATGATTTTCATGGTAATTTGAGGCAATAAACTAAAAAGACTTTTTAACAAACAAATTGGGGCTTCCAAAACAAACGAAAATGAAACGACCGTACAGCGAAAACTAACTTTCCTTTCCGAAGTCGGTGTCCAAAAACGGAAAACAATAGGAATCAAAGACACACACCCCTTCGGAAAGATAGATAGTATTCGCTTCTTGTGTTTTGTTTTGGAAGCCGGTTTAATTTATTTGTTAAAAAAAATTCTTTAGTCTGCTTTTATATGCTTGAGAGATGGCGATGGCAGAAAATTTTAAGGCATTCATGTTAAAAAACAGGAAAGCGGTAATCGTCGTCTATAGATAAAGCCAATAACAAAGGTGCCTTTCCAGAGAAAAATCAGAAATCTCTCTTGCACCTATCTGTAGTTTTACTAGAACATGGCAAGGGAACATTTTTGGATTGCAGAAATGAAGGGTAACAGTAATATCCGGACGAGCTGGTGTACTAAAAGCTTTTCTATTACCAAATAATCTACTAACCCTATGATTGAGATTTTCAATGTTTACACATATATTCACGATTTGTAAGTTCGCTGTTATCTGAATACAGATGCACGGCTATTTTAGTATGATTATTTGATCATCCACATCATGTTGTTAAATGGATTCAATTATTTGAAAACCTGTCTTTGGTCTTCTCTGCCCCTTTTACCTTTTCTGTATCCTAGGCAGTCAATACATTTTGTTTAATGATTTTTTGATAATATTACCAATCGTTAGTCATAACGTAGTCGACGTAACGTAGTAGTATCGATAGTCAATTAACGACACTCTAAAATTCTGAACTAAGTGAGAAGTGTCATAAGTTTTATAATTCATTACTGTCTTTCCTGATTTAAAAAAATCATAGAGTCTTCACTGAATTTTAAACATAGGGCATAAGTATCAACACCTTAAAATAATAATACATACGCAGGTGCTATCACATGGGATCTCTGTCCAATGTCTCGGCCGTTTACCAAGACTGTTAATCTTATGTTTTCTGTTTGAATCCTTCCTATTATTTTTTCATGTTCTATCGATAGTACTTACTCAGAACAACGTGAGCGTCTCCCTTTCCTTCGATGGGCAGAACAAGTAGACTCCCCTTCATCTCATATTTGCCTTTGAAGTCAACGCTGCACTGGAGTTTGACGGAAAGCTTCGATTTGCCAAGATCACGCCTGAAATAAAAAAATATTGTATCAATTCCTACTGGTTCAAAATACAGTAACGTATTTTATGCAATAGATTGAAGGGGATAGATTTCTTAAACGTCTATGAAAGTCCATTTTTTAGTTTGTTAATGATTTTATGAACGTAGTTACTACCCGACTATTAATGCCATAAATTTATATGTGTTCATCGGTTTGCTTCTTTTATGAAGACGATATAATTATATGTATTATACCAGTCAGAATGACAAAAGGAAAATAAATTTATCTAGCAAATGGCGTTATAAAGTATTGCTTACTTTGTAACGTAAAATAACTGAAGTATTTTTACTTTTTAAGCTGAATTAATTTCTGCAAAAGACTTCGATCGTTTGCTTCTTTTGTTAAGATCGTAAAATACTTAGAGCCGAGAGAAAATGTTATAAGCAATAACAAAAAACAATACTTACTGCACTTTCTTGGCAACGCAATCCTTAAGACCAGTACCAGTGATGTCCCGGAGAAAAAGCTTGAGCCCAGGGGTGCTGGCATCCAAACTCTTCATGGTGAAAGGATCCAGTTTCTGTACTCCAAGCTCGGGGATACCGTTAGCAAATATTGGGATCACGCTTTGAGAAGTCTCTTTCAGGCATTTTGAATCATCCGCTCTGCATTTCTTTAGAAATGGTGCTGTAAAATGTATTTTATTAATAATTTTGTGCGGTGATATTTTTGGAATGACTGCCACAGAATTAAGGACTTTTTCTTGCTAGGCGGTTAGGTTTTTTTGGCTTTTAGAACGAAAAATAGTTTACTACTGTTTTATTTTTGATAAATATTCCTTAAAGGAAAAATTAAAAATAAAAATATTCTAATATATAATTTATATTTATTAGAAAATTCAAGATAAAATAGAAATAAAATCAACGTTATTTTTCTTTTTTAAATAATAACTATAAAATAATTACGTACCGTACGCGGCATTTGCCGAATAAACTACGCTTAATGCTAGCACCAAAAAAGAATAACGAGAATACATTTTCAAAAAATATAATTGTTCACTTGGACACAACTGTTTGATGCCGAGATATTCTGCGGTATATACCAACCACCAAAGATCCACGTTCATATATATAGGATAATAAGCATATCTATATATACGTAAGCGATGTAGACAAACTAGTTTCTTTCATTACGGAGCCACTTGTTAAGCCTTTAATAAAAATTGATTATGGTAAATAACAAAATTCTAAAGTACGTTGACATTGTGCCTTGTTTTTTTGTTTAGTTAGATCAGATTTTGTAAGTGTGTTTGTTTTCTTAGTGGATCTTTCATTATATAAGTGCATAGCAATCTGTTTGTTTCTAAAATATTTTGTTTTTTTCTTTGTTTGAGAAAATTTAAATCATAGTAGGATAAAACATTTCAGTTAGTTTTCGTGGATATCTGGGATTCTGGGCAGAAGTAAATTAATGAGTAGTGATTACATTCATTCTGTTAATTTAGGAGTGGAAGTATTCGTTGTTGTTTTGTTATTAGGTAAGTAAAACTCTTTTGGGTTTTCTAAAATAGGTATATTTTATTTATTTTATGCTAGATCTTGTCTTTCTAACAACGTTCTGATTATTTGGCTTTAATGATTTCGAAAATACTGCGGATGGATATAAAACTAGTTATTATTATCTAGATAACCGATTATTGGATCATCTTGATCAATTCCCAATAATTGCCTCGGCTCAAACGGTTTGGCAGTTACGAGTCAAAAACCTTTTGAGATAGATTTCGTCAAAAAAAATATTTGTAACTATCTTACGAATACCCACCTTACTTACCTATGTTAAGGTTAGAAATAGCACTACCTTGATGAGCCCTAGCAACCATGGTCATTTGGCAAAAAATACCTGTTTTAATCTGAATCTGTCGTTACAAGACGTTATTGTACCTACTTAACAGTTTTTTTTTTTAATTCATCATCATTTCAGACGTAAGTTATCCATTGCTGGACATAGGCCTAGGTAGAGCTTTCGATATTAATGGGAGCATTTATTTAAATTTAACGCTTCTTATAACATGAATCTAAGACCGTCACATGCTCCTAAGGTTTCATTGGTTCGGCGTCACCCAGTGAGTCCCAGCATTAGGCTAAGCGATGACTGTTTTGCGTGGTTGTGACGATTAATCTGAATTTGTATTTAAGTTTTTCTTTTGTTTTTTTTATAGTGTGCGTCGTGCCTGGCGCAAATAAAGGATTTTTCTTTTCATCCTTTTCTTTCTTTTCTCCTTACTAGGCATAAAATATTTCACACATCATTCATCCATCTCAATTTATTTGGTCTTCCACGCTTTTAGCCATTCACATTAATTAATTCATACAACATAAATTAACGGAAAAAAAAAATATATTTTATTTATTTATTTCATAACAATTGCTTGCTGTACTAACAGTTTGCACCAGTGCTCCTTTTTTTTGTGGTATATCATCCAATGACTGCTCCTGCTCTGGGTGAAGCGGAAGGGCGTGTCAGACTTTAACTGACTAAAACCCACCCGTGTTCCTTCAGTTGCTTGTGCCAGGGCCGCGGTAACTCTCTTTCAAATTTATCCGCGACCCAGACAGGCATCGGCCCTAGCAGGCCCCGTCAGTTTTTGCTGACATCTCTTTGAGGCGCGCGTGCAACAATACGCGCCGTCGACTTGGGCCTGGTCCTTATCAGACGGCGAGCTGCCCATTACTCGCCGTCCGCAAGCCCGCGCCTACGGTGGCCGGCAATCGGCTTGCGACTCCCGTCGCCCAGGAGTCGTCATCAGTCGTCGTCAGTCGTCGGTGGCTAAGGGCGTGAGGGCGTCTCCGATGCGTCACCCTCAGGCGTTCCACCTCCTCCTTTGCGAGCATTACTGCTTCGCAGAAGGAGGTGACAGCTTCCCATGCCCTCTCGCTCCGTACCATGGCCTGAAGCAGGGCCGGACGCGAGAGGTCGCCACCGCTGATCGCCTCCACGAAGATGCACCAGTGCAAGGAAACTATGATTTATGAAAAAATACTGAAACCTGCGTCGTTATGTTCATCAGAATAGTGAGAAAATTAAAAATTACGTACACCGTGGCCCTGGCATTCAATAATGATGATTTGATTACTAAAAATCATGTGTGTTCTTAGAACTTCAGATACAGCAACTCAACGATATTCAAATCTTGATCGTTAATACTGCTTTTCGTGAAGATAAATTTCTAGGTCGGAGTCTATGATATATTCTAAAGAGACAACGTTTTGAGCATCCGTATTCGAATACTCGTACATAGAAGATCAATGTTTTATTTAAATATTTTTTGAAGAAAAAGATCTTAATTTGGTGCTTGGTAAACCATGTTCAAAACTAACTACCAGACATTGACCAGACAAACAAACACTGGTAACAAGAGTATGTATTGGAAATATTCACCTCAATACCTGAAAAAATGTCTGGCATTATGACATCAGGGTCGGCAGTATACCGTTCAATAACCTTTTAAACAAACATTTTGGACAATGGGGTAATGTCTTAGCCATTTATCACATTGACGCTAATATGAACCCTACAATATTCAGTAAGAAGTCTTTCGATGTGTTTATAACCATAACGGTGGTTTGGTATACATACATAAATACATTAAACTGTGTGAAAAATTATAATTTTAACGTTGTAAGGCCGTCGTTTAACGTTGATTTTTTTAATCATTCATTTAGGTATTGTTTATTTTGTATTATTTTTAACTTTATATTTTCCTAAGACAACTTACTGTCGAAGTCCGAAGTACAAATAATTTCATTATGATCAATTTTCTACAGGGATAAGCCATGAGCCCACTGATTAAAAAAAGAATATCTGGCAATATCGCCTTTCTGCTTGATCCGTGAAGATCAAGACCGGTTGATGTTGGCCACATTTGGAGAAGACATGTTTATGTCCAGCTGTGGACGTCTTGCAACGAAAATTATGATGACGATGATGAGGTTTGTCTCCTATTACTTGAAACGTAAAAATTACTGGCTTAAAAGGTGGGCGCACTTTCAGTCAATCTCTCTGAGGATTACAGACGTGATTTATAAAATATGTTTTATTTTTCAATTTCTGAAATAAGATATATCGTGAAGCTTATGTGATTAAAAGCAATAAATTAAAAGTGTTTACACCACAGAGTATTTATATTGCGGACTAAAAGAATGATAAAGTTGAGAAATTAAAAAAAAAAAAATACGTTTTACTACATCCCTAACCCCCCCGATTTCTAAATTAAGCATTTGAAGTTAAGTATTTGTCAAACTTTACTTTATCCTGAATAGCTGTTAAAATTTGTCACTAAAGTAGGGTTTGACACGTTCTTAAATCCGAATACTCAATTCAGAAATCGGCAGATGTTGACTCAATCTTCATCTTCCAAAAGAGGGCAAGCCGCGTGATCCAATCGCAATCGCGAGTCCTTAGAGATAAATTTAAAGAGAGATATACTGACTCTACCTTTATATTTTGGAATGTATTTTGTATCTCCACAAATATCGAGGGTTTTTCAAAACTAGAAGCGACTCCCATAATTAAAATACACGCAGTAAGCACGAAATTGTAATATCCAAATTCAGATTAACTAAAACTACCAAGTCTTTTCTTATAAACAGTATACGCTTTTATAACAAGTTGCCAAATTCAACTAGCACTGATCGATGGAAAATTCAAAAACTACATCAAACGTGTCCTTATTAAAAAGCATATTATAAAATCAAGGACTTCGTTAAAGATAATTTTTTGGCTTTAGCTCCTTCTGCGCATGCGGCTTCCCTGGTAACTCATAAACGGCACAAATATGTGGATGTCTCTAATTATTCTTAGTCTCATTTCTTCTCGTTTTCCTTCTTTTAATTAGACTTTTTGCTAAGAATAGTTACAGCACTGATAACAACATTTGTGCCACATGTTAAATTTAGTCTTGTTATATTTTTTTACCTCTGTATAGATTCTTTATCCATTGTTTTGTGAATGTGTGAACATTGTAGGCCTTCTAGATGCTAGTTAACATTTGTTAACTTTTTATATATATTTTTTTTTCTTTATTCATATTGTCGGGCCTACGTTGTTCCCCCATATCTAAGTACTAATGCTGTAACATGGAAGTATTTTAAAACCAAACTATTTTCTAAAAGAGTAACCATGAAGTTTCTTGCTGATTCTTCTCCATAAGGAACGACCAACCCGAACCATGCACCTTTTGTCGACGTTTTATAAGTGTCCATGTAGGCCTATGTGAAATAAAAAAGATTGATTTTGATTTTTGATTTTGGCCCTTACCGTATTATAATTATTTTTAAGTATAACTACTACTAATTTTTGAAATCGGTCCAGTAGATTTTAAGTTTATTCGTTACATACAAAAATACAAACATACAAATCTTCCCTCTTTATAATATTAGTATAAGAGTATAGACTAGCGGACGCCTCGCGGTTTCACCCGCGTAGTTCCCGTTTCCGTGGAATACAGGGATAAACAGCCTATGTCACCCGGGGATAGTGTAGCTTCTCAACGGTGAAAGAATTTTTGAAATCGGTCCAGTAGTTTTTAAGTTTATTCGTTACATAAAAAATACAAATCTTTCCTCTTTATAATATTATTAGTATATTAGTAAGATAAGTTAAGTCTGACATGGCCGATCTCGCGGAACAAGCAAGATCAGCTCGTGCCCTGTATAAATAGATGCCTTTGCCCTGGGATGCGAAAGTCACAGGCTGCCATAAGTCAAGTTGTAGGTACGAAACTCTTAGTGCGCGAGTCCGACTCGCACTTTGCAAGTTTTTTGACCTCTCTTTTATGAAAACATTATTTTTGTTGCATCGAATGACTCACTCAAGTATAGGTAGTGTCAATCCAAACTTACTTCATACATTTTTCCAAAATTGACACTTATTTTATTGTTCATTGTTCTGTCAGTACATGTTTAAAATTCCCTTACTGTAAATTCTCAATAACCTTCTCTAAATAATTACTATATTTTAGGAAAGTGCATTGACTTGTTTACATGGGTTTGGATATTATATTTAGGTACCTAATGTACTTATGCAAATAGTGTGTCGAAGTCATGTACTGTAGTTGATATAAGAAGTAATACTAACTTACACGTGGTCAATACAGTTAAAAACGTTAGCACTTCCGCTAGTATTATTTATAATTTAAACTAGTTTGTAGGACAAGTGCCTGCAAGGGAGGACCAATAACTGAATAGTTACGAGTCCATCCACCATCAAGAAGGTATCTTCTTGCTATTACAGAGATAATTAAAAAAAAAGGGCTAAACAGAATTCTTTGAAATTATTTCATCAGTAATTCGCAGATAAACCTTGAATATTTCAAGGTTTATCTGCGAATATCTGAAATAGAAAAGTTTTGTTTGTTTTTTTAGAAAAAACAATGTTTTAAATTGTTTGTTTTACTGATCATTGCCTGAAAAGATCATAATCTTTGCAATGCTAATTGATTATGAAAAATATACTATGGCCAGTTGTTTTAACATAAATATTATGTTGCGTGGAGGTTTACAATTTTTTTTTATTATATCAAAACCTAATAAAGATAATAGTAGACCTATCACTTGTTCGTAGTGTTGAAGTGAAAGAAATAAAGAAAATACATTTATTTAGCACAGACTAAAAGACACACAACATAATGTTATACATCAGATACAATACAAATAAAAAAATAAGTCTGACGTAAGAAATTAGTAGGAAAGTGTGCCTCACAGCTGCGCCAAAAAGGCCCAGTTCAGCAAAAATGCCAGAGAACTAGTGCCTGACGCTGGTTTCCAACTGGACGTGATGCTTGAGGTGACGGATGTAAATCAGTTTTATACTGCATGGTGACGTATGTATGTATACTTAAATAATGTAAATTTATATCCTTTCAAAATAGTGAGGAATATGTACGTAAATAGTGTGAAAATGAGTAGTAACATTGAAAGAATAAAAACTACTAATTATGTGAGTAGATAAATATATCATATAATTGAGACATTTAGTGCGACCATATCTAGCTTCCTTTGAGCTTCTACGAGATACTGCCGTAAGCGTCGTCTAAAAACGTGTATTGTGTTAATTACTCTAAGTTGTTCCATATTTCGGCAGACGCATAACGAAAGCTGCCTCTAAAAGCGGCTGTACCCTGAGACTGACTCGAGAGTTGTTGTGAGCATTGTCTTCTATCGCATTCCCGTCTACTGGCGCTTTCTAGGTTCACTGCATACTCCGTTATAATACGTCCTTGTGGCGTAATCATTGCCGATTAACTGAAGCAGTCACAATTATCATTGCATCTAAGAGGAATGCATCCGCAATGCAATGCATCTAACTGATAGTATGGTAGCCAAAGCTCACGTTAGGGTTGCCGCGGATTATATCTAGGCACGCTTATTTCCTATCACTGATTCATTTATTATGTAGTTAGAAATAAATTGCCTACCTACAGAAGTAATTATTAGGTACTACATTCTTTACAGAATACGTATTTTTATTTTTCTACACTGCTGACCCGTAATGCAACAGCTTAAAAGAAATTAAAACGAAATAAACTGCAAATTATTTTAATACAATTGTTACACGTAAATGTTTAACATTGATAAGTTAGCTTAGATAATAGGTCTATCCCTATCCCGTCTCTATTTAATTCCTATATTTATGCGTTGAGCCCTTTTATAGTTACCAACAGACTTTAAAGACTTGAAAGTATTTTTAATAATGTTTCCTTTGTAAAAGAAGGGCTTTTATACAAAGCATTTCATCCCCCATGATCCGCTCCCCAAGGACGGAATTCCCAAAAAACCTTAAGTTGCGTTAGATTTTAATCTTCACCTCAAATCCAAAATTCGAAAAATTAGATTAACCTAACTTAAAACTGACCGACTTTCATACAAACTTTCATCCCCTATTTTAACCCTATTTGGGATGGAATTCACAAAAATCGTTTCTTAATGGATGCCTGGACAGTATAAAGTAACTTTAGATTTTCAAAATCGCTGAGACAGATGTAAATTATTTTTTAATTTTTTGCCTAAAACCAAAATATGAAGATCCTGGCTTTAAAACTGTCGGATTTTCATACAAACTTTCATCCCCTATTTCACGCCCTTAGGGGTGGAATTTCCAAAAATCCTTTCTTAGTGCTCACCTACGCTACCAAAGGAACCTACGTGCCAAGTTTCATGATTGAAGCTTCAGCCGTTTGGGCTGTGCGTTGATGGTCAGTGAGTGAGTCAGTCAGTCAGTCATTCACTTTCTTCTTTTATATTTATAATAATAATAGGATTTTTTTTCCTCTTTTTGGATCTTTTATCAAATTTGAATTATCAAGAATAGTTTTTGAGATATTGACGAAAAATCAAAACCCTTTTTTTTCCCTTTTTTGTTTATAACTATTGCAATTTTTGCGAGCGGCCTTAGCATTTTCTCAAAAAATATCTACATGCCATTCAGAATCGAATGACACCTCAATCATAATTTTTGGAGAAGGCGAAACAATTTTGACTTAAAAAGTACTTGTTGGCTATCTGTGGTGACTTTAATATTAATTGTTTAGAAAATAATTCAGATAGCAGTAGATTATTAAATCTTTTTAAATCATTTAATTTTCCACATGTGTTTATGTAACCAACCCGAACTACACTGACTATTGCTACATGTATTGATAATGTTTTTTGTTGCTGCGACTACTTAGTCAAAGCCATTATTGTCTGCCTTCGGATCATAGTGAGCTACTGGTAACCTTTGAGTCCAACGCACCAATAAAACAAGTGCAGATTCAATCCAGCCCAAAAACATACGGTAAATTATTGAGACACCCTTTACACCTTATGCTGGTGTCACTTTATTAAAAAACATCTTTGATACGTGGGAAGAGGCACAAGATGCCGTAGGAATCTACTTCGACATGTCGAAGGAGTTTGATTGCGTTAATCATGAAACATTACTTCTGAAACTTAAGCATTACGGGCTAGGCCAATCAGCGTTAACTTAAATAAAATCTTATTTGAATGATAGACAACATAATAGTTCAAATAAACGGTGACAATTCGGGTTAAACGTGAAAAAGGGCTACCAAAGGGCAAAATTTTAGGTCCTTTCTTATTTTTATTTATTTATGTATCTATCTATATATATAAAAGAAGAAACTGACCGACTGATGACTGACTGACTGAGTGATCGATAAACGCACAGCCAAAACCGCTAGGCCTAGAAGCATGAAATTTGGCAGAAAGGTTCCTCAAGTGACGTAAGTGAGCACTAAGAAAGGGTTTTTGGAAATTCCAACCCTAAGGGGGTAAAAAGTGGGTTGAAAGTTTGTATAAAATATCTAATTCCTTCGGCCAAAATTCTTTCTTTTTTTTTCGAAACTACCCCCAAAAGATGATTTAAGGGTGTTAAAGTTTTTTTTAAGAATATTATAACTTCAGTTAATAAACTTGAAACTTGACATAAATACCAATCTAAGTAAACAATAAAGGTTTTTATTATTAGTTTTTTAAAACTAACCCTAAAATATGATTTAGGGAAAGTTATTTTTTTTTGAAGAATCTTATATTTTGGTTTTATAAACATAAACCTGACATAAATACCAACCTTTATAAACAATAAAGCTTATCATTATTAGTCTTTTGAAACAACCCCCAAAAGACGTTTTATGTGGTGTTGGAGATTGTATGGAACAATCTGGTTTTTTGGGGCAATAAACTTGAAACTTGCCACAAATACCAACCTAAATGAAGGTTGATATTATTAATTTTTTGAAACTACGTCCAAAAGATGATTTCAGGGGTGTAAAAGTGTTTTTGAAAAATCTCATTTCTTGGGTTACTAAACTTGAAACATCACATACAAACCAACCTAAATAAACAATATAGGTTGTCATTATAAGTTTTTGAATTAACCCCCAAAAGACGATTTCGGGGGTATTAAAGTGTTCTTGAAGTTTCTTATTTCTTGGGTCAATGAAATTAAAAGTTGACATAAATACCCAGTCTAAGTAAACAATAAAAGTTGTCATTATTAGTTTAATTTATCTAATCCCAAAATACGATTTATGGGGTGTTAGTGTTTTTGAAGAATCTTATTTATTGGGTTAAAATATTGTAAGTTGACATAAATACCATCCTAAGTAAATAATAAAAGTTGGCATTATAAGTTTTTCGAAACTAACCCCAAGCTAAGAATCTTACTGGACAGGGTTTTGGTTTTGACGTAGGGTTCTAGGGGAGCACAAAGCGCAATTTTGCTCACCTTTAAGGAGGTGAAAAGGAGCAAAATTATTTTGTATGAAAAATCGACTTCCTTAGGGATAAAGTTAATAATCAAAATTTACATAAAACATTTTTAAAACTCCACCCCAGATAGGGTTAGGGGAGTTAAAGATTTTTTGAGAATTCTCACTGCGCAATCTTACTAACATAAGCGAAAAATAAAAAAGAGGAGAAAGGAGTGAATAGCACATTTAGGTTGTTCAAAGGTCGATCCTCAACGGGGCAAGAAGGGAACGACGTAAATAACGGCCTACTGCAGGTCCAGTATTGGTTTACTGCTAATATATAAGTTTTAAATGGTAACAAAAGTACTGATTGTGACAATATATTATACAAAGAGAAGTTAGGATTCATTGAAAAACGGTTTTCCTGGGGATCACGTTAGACTTACTGTTACAATGGGGTCCCTCTTTAATATGTCTTGCAGGGCGGCTAAGTTCGGAAACTTAAGCTGTTAGAAAAATTTGTCAATTTTCTGATGTAGATACCGCGTGGCGGGTCTATTTTAGTTACATTCACAGTTTAATGTCTTACGGTCTCTTACTATGAAATGGAAGATGTGCAAACATCGAGTCAATATTTATTCTGGAAAAACGAAACATCAGAGCGATATACAGTCTCCGCCGGCGAAATTTTCTAAGGGAACTGTTTAAGGACTTTAACATCATGACGGCACCTTGTCAATATTTTTATGAAAACATCATTATCATCATCAGCCTTTTAATGTTCCGACTGCTGGGACACAGAACTCCTCTCTATGAGAGGGAATAGGCCATAATCTAAAATGCGGGCTCAGGGCTGGTTGGTGGATGACACATGTTTTCGAATTTTCGGTTCTGGGATATGCCTGTTCCTTCACGATGTTTTCCTTCACCGTTTTGAAAGCAGTAGTGATGGAATAATTTCCACAAAGTAAAGCGCCTGCCTGGGTTAAAATGAAACCCATGATCTTCAACTTTTAAGTCACCGCCATTACCACTGGGCCATCGCTGCTCTCACCGTCACATGCCTCGTTATTAGAAGTTGCAACTCCTCGTCGCCATGTTCTTTACTATTGTATAACAGAAAAGTAATGAACAGTGAATAAATTTTTCACCTTACGCCCATGTGACTGTAGCGAATCGGCCAAACCACATATTTTGACTAAGCTGTAGACTTTGTGGAGTTAGAGCTTATAGAGATAGGGCGTGTATAGTTAAAAGTTTGGCTCTACATACGACCTGATAACCTTTTGACAGTGCAAGCCATAATGGTCTTGGCAAAATTAAAATTTTACATGAAAATGTTTTTGGTGGGCTTTCACTTCTTTTTGTAAGTTGCATTTTTTTTATTGTTCATTACTTCCATCCTTAGAGGATGGAAGTAATGAACAATAAAAAAAATGCAACTAACTATTAGGTAGAGGGTGATTTACAAAAAGATCAGCAAATATGTATTTTATTATTTATAACAAGAAGGAGACCCTATATCAATTTTCAGACCTCTAGCATCAAAATTTGCGACAGTCTAATACAAACTTCCACCCCCTAGTTTAAAGGGTTGGGGGATAAAACTTCCAAGTTTTAGTTTTTTTGTTATTGTGTACTATTTACTTACATACCAAATTTCAGCTTTCTAGGACTTCCCCTAAGAATTTTGATGATCATCAGTGAGTGAGTGAGTGAGTGAGTCAGTCAGTAACGAAAACGGGGTTTTTTAGATATCAATAAAATCTAAAGTATAAGAGCTATGCAATCTAAACTGTATATGTTTAACAAGTCTACTATTGACATCAATATCTCGAAAATTTTGTTTATCTGGTATATTCCAAACCCAAATTATGAGGATTCCAAAATAAGACGAAGCGCTTCGAGAAAGGGTATTTAGTGCCCTTACGCTTCACTTGGTTCGTATTGACGGGGTAACTACCGTATATGTACGTGAGAAAAATTTACATCTTTTTACGAGTAGTGAAAACGGTGAAACACATAATTATGTTACTGAAAATAGGGACCAATTAGTTCAAACAGGTTTCAGGCTGGCTAAAGTAGCGTCATCTTTTATGGGGTACTGACCCATAAAGTTTACAAACATATAAACTCACATACACAAACACCCAGAGCCGGAACAACTATCTGTAGGTCATACAAATATTTGTTCCGTGCGGGAATCGAACCCACGACACGCAGCGCAGCAGTCAATCGCTCAACCACTGCGCCAACCGTGCGCCCGATTTGTATTGTATAAACTCAATTTAGTTTTGTATTATACAACTGCACCGCACATGTGTGAGTACTATGTACCAACTGTAAATATACCATTTTCTGTACCTATTATGTCGTTCATTGACTTGAATGTGGCAGTGGCAGTTAGTGTGTCATGCTCTCTCATATGTCTCTCTGATGGTTGCACATGTGCTGGATCATTCGGTTCCCTTCATGATGGTTGAGCTAAGTGGTGCCAATCCATGCGTCATGTTCGTGAAGGGGCGCCATCATTTGAGATGGGTCATAAATTGGTTGCCTCAGCCTGTTTTTTATTTAAAAAAAATACTGACTATTGAGAAGTACCTTACTGGTTTAGTTGAAATAAAATATTTTGATTTTGATTTTGACTCAAATATGAGAATTAATAATAACCTGTATTTTTGGCAGATTAGATTAGTAATTATTCTAATATATCAACTGCCTACCATAAAGTTGGGAATTCTAGCAAAACTAATATGGTTCATTTCACAATGCAACATCTGCTCAACCTGATATCAAGCGCTTGTTCGATAGTGTTCTGCTCTCATTGGGATGTATCTGATAAATACCAGGGTGCTGTGCTAGAGTCGATACGAGCAACGAGCCAAAAGTGTTATCGACCGCATTATCACGATAGATAGGTAAGCTGGTAGTTAAACGCGGGTCAATCCATGTAAAAAAAAATAGATCTACAGAGACTACAATGGAAAAGGAACAATAAAAAACAAGTGACAACAAGCAAAACAATAATATTTTTTATTTCATGTTTATTGAAGAGCTAATTCGTCATAAGAAATTGCTTTGAAGAATTCGTTGATACCTCCGACGACCGTTGTCATAGCGGCTGTAAACATCCCGCTTCCAATCTCTTCCACAATTGCGTTACCATTGCTCCTGATAACTTCCTCTGTAGCCATGCCTAGAATAAAAAAAAAACATAGCTGTATGGTCCTTCAAAAATATAAAGACTGATTTACACAGTGTTATTTAATTGCCTCTGCATGCCGCTGAAGGAGCAATAAGCATGCCTTTTCACACGTCCTGGTTGCCGGGTATCCGGTGCCGGGTACCCGGTGGCGAATGTATAGCCATGTAATCGTACGTACTACCGTTTTTGCCTGATTCGCCCGCGTGAAATTCGGAAATTATCCCACGTTTAATAAAAAGCCGTTCTCAGCCGTTCTGGCGTGATTAAGTTAAAAAACATCCATTCATCCAAACCTTCACATTTATATTATTAGCGAACGCCTCACGATTTCACCCGCGTAGTTCCCGTTATCGTGGGAATACAGGAATAAAAAGCCTATGTCACCCGGGGATAGTGAAACTTCCCAACGGCGAAATAATTTTTTGAAATCGGTCCAGCCGTTTCGGAGTCTATAAGGAACATAAATGCATACTTTCTCTTTTATATATAACTAGAGGACGCCTCGCAGTTTCACCCGCGTAGTTGCCGTTCCCGTGGGAATACAGGGATAAAAAGTAGAAAAAAGCCTATGTCACCCGAGGATAGAGTAGCTTCCCAACGGTGAAAGAATTTTTGAAATCGGTCCAGTAGTTTTGGAGCCTATTCGGTACAAACAAACAAACAATCAAACAAACAAAAATATCTTTCCCGTTTATAATATTGGTATAGAAAATATAGTAGAATGAATCTCTAGTCGCATCCGGAGCGGCCGTACTTTCATGATACTTCAGTTTTATTACATGTTACAGATTAGAAACTTTTACCGTGTTATTAGGTTTTACTCTTGATGCATTCCTTCTTCATAGCCCACGTTTCCGACTGCAAGCAACTTGCATGCAAATTGCATCAATGACATCGCGGGACACGATAGAGCGATCGATCACATTATGTCCCGGTAACTCACAATATAATGCAACTTGCATGCGAGCTGGTTGCTGGTGGATATTTGATCTTAGGTAAGAAGAGCCTTCATGGGATCTTTAACTACAGCCAAAGGGGTGTACAGTGTTCCTGGTTAATAATTTATGACAGCTTCATTGTAATAAAAACTTACGCATCCATATCATTATAATTTGCTTACTCTAATACCTACCAATTTATTTGGGGTCAACATGTCTTTTTCTTGAGTACTTTTGTATTAATATATAAAATGATATTTATTTTGTTAATGGGTTTAAAAAAAACTTTGGAAGTTCTTCATCGTCTACTACATCACCGCTTACCATCAGGTGAGATAGTGGTCAAGCGCAAGCCTAACAATAATACATAAAATAAGTCAATCTTTTTTTATCAATTTAAACTACGAGTAGATGAGGCCGATATTTGCTTACTAACAACCCAGTGAAGATACACAAAAAAACTATGAGGTCATAGTTTCTTTTAAGGTAACTGCTTCATTCTGCACCATTCACCAAGTCCTTACAGTGACCAGACCAGAGGAGAATCATGTATTATTATTAATACATTTTTTTTGGCCCAAAACTTGTATACAATATAATTAATTGTGTACGGAAATGGCCGCATTAGTGAGACTGTGTCGCAGCCATTAACGCCCACCTCCAGAAGGGAGACGACAACGTTCCAACATTATTTGAAAGAAAATAAATACCAACAAAAATTCATTAACATTAAAAATAAATTAAAATCAAAATTACACCAAAAATAAAAATTAAATCAAATACCTATTAAGAATTAAAATAAAAAAAAAATAATTATATAAAACAAAATTAATATAAAGTTACAATTAAAGTCATAAATAAAATTTTAATATAAATACAATTTTTTTTTTTTTTATGTAAAGTCAAAATCAAGCACAACACCCAAATAACAAAAATATTTGATTTAAGCCATTCATATGTGCGACTTTGTAGGTACGTAGAGACTTGGGTTTAGCATTCTCGTAGTGGAAGAGGGTAAATATTTATTTTTTTATTTATAGTAGAGCATTGAGCTTAAATGGAGAAAATTGCGGCCTGCCAGTATAATCCTCCGTGGTAATGTTTTGCAAACCCTATCAGACTTACGTTTATTTTTGGTTAGTTGGATATCAAATGAAAGTTGCGCATGCTTCTTAAGAATAACCTGCCTCACAAAAAGTTGTCGGACCGTGTGCACATTGCAGAGTCTGTATAGCTCAAAAGTTGGAGAGCGCATAGGTTAAGATAACATTACCTTTAAGACGGAAGGTAACTGCTTCATTCTGCATCATTCACCAAGTCCTTATAGTGACCAGACCAGAATATGAGAATCATGTATTGTAGGTATTATCTACACCACCACCCCAGACATTAGTTTTGTGGTCTTTTAGCTAAAACACCTTATTGAATAGTCGTCGTCTTATAGCAAGTATAAATTTGTGCCTCATTGGTCTTATTGCTGCAAGCCACCCCGTTCGAGGATTCGGGAATAAAAAAAAAAAAAAATATCTTAGTCACCCCCTTTTTAGCCATATCACCTTTCACATAAGCCATCGCTTTTTTAGTCTTCTGGTCTTATAAGTGTACATTCATTCTCAAAACTTGCCTCACAATAGTCACAATGGTGCTATGAAAAATATTTGCAACAATATTTTAGTAATGTTTTCTCCTCTCTTAGTTTGTACTTACGTAAAACTTCATTATCCGGGAACAAGCCTTCAAATACAACTTTTGAGTTTTCTTTGAGCTCGTACTTGTGGTCGAATTTCTTGACGCGTAGATATTTCTTTCCGTCTTTTTCTTTCATAATGTAGTTTAATTTAATATGATTCAAAATTTTATCTGTAAACAAAAATAAAGTGTATGTTAGTATCTTTGGTATTTTATTTGGCTTATAAGTCGAGTAGCCCATCATAAAGCACCCGTCAAAAATTTACGAACAGCTAGCAACGTTAGCTAGTATTTTTTATCCTGGTAGCTATTTTCTCTACGAGAAACTAGCGAAGAGAGACTATTCGCCGAATGGCATCATTGTGAACAGTCAGCGATCAACTATTAATTTAAATAATTATTAATAACTAATTGTATCTCGTTTCGTATAGTGTCGGACGTTAAGAATCCACCCATATCTGCACGTGGGTGTCGTAAGAGGCGACTAAGGGACACAAGAGAATGGGCAGCAGCGTTCTCTGTGCACTTTATAACAAACTGCGATCGCCAATCCGCCTGCCAAGCGTGGCGATTATGGCCAATAATAACCACAAAATGGCCCCTAGTGCCCGGCTGCTCTCTCTACTCTACCCTCGACTACGGTAGCTGTCGAGGCGATGGCGTGGCAAGGGGTGCGAAGAATCCCCGGAGTGGACCCGGCTACCCCAATAAAAAGGCAACATACAACACGCAAACACTCTGGACCGATGCGAAGATAGCCGAACTCGAGGAAGAGTTGAGCGGTTTACGATGGAGTATCATAGGGTTATCTAAAGTCTGAAGAGAGGGGGAGGACTCGATAATCCTTAATTCCGGCAACCTGCTCTACTTCCGAGAGGGCGACCGTCAGTCCCAGGGTGGTGTCGGTTTAATCGTCCACAGGTTCCTTGTGGCCAACTTAGTGAGGATCGAGAGTGTAGCGACTAGGGTGGCGTATCTTATACTCAGAATATCCTCAAGGTATTCGCTGAAGGTCATACAGGTCTACGCCCCGACCTGGGCACACACCGACGACGAAGTAGAGACTATGTATGAGTACATTTCCAGAGCCATGCAAAGTTATAAAACTCACTTCACCGTGGTCATGGGAGATTTTAACGCGAAACTGGGTGAACGAGACGATAATGAGCTGCGAGTGGGGCAATTTGGATTTGGACGACGGAACCACCGGGACACCTACTGGCCAGTTTTATGGAGAAAGAGTGCCTCTATATGATGAACTCCTTCTTCAGAAAACGTGAGCACAGGAAATGGACCTGGCAGAGCCCCGATGGTGCAACGAAATTTGAGATAGACTTCATCATGTCGACGAAGAAGCAAGTGTTCAATGATATCTCTGTGATCAACGCGGTTAAAACCGGAAGTGATCACCGTATGGTAAGAGGCACATGGAACTTAAATATTAAGCTGGAAAGATCTCGACTGATGAAGTCTACGCTCCGTCCAGCACAGATTCAGATTCAAAACCCCGAAAGCTTTCAGCTCGAACTCCAGAATCGTTTCGAGTGCCTAGGTAGCTCCGAGGACGATTACAACGACGGGTTCGTGGAAACTGTCCATACGGTTGGGTCTAAGTTTTCCAGACCCGTCGTGCAAATAAGAACAAGAAACTATCCGATCCAACTCTCAAGCTCATGAAGGAGAGGCGTGACTTGATCCTGCAGTCTTCAGTTGATGCGTCGAACTATCGGCGGCTCAATAGACAGATCTCTAAGTCCTTTAAAAGCGACCTCCGCCGCTTTAATACTGAGCGTATTAAAGACGCGATTGAGCGGAATAACGGCTCCAAGGTGATTGCAAGAGATCTAGCTATTGGGCAGAGCCAGCTCACGAAACTGAAGACCAACAATGGCAGGATCGTATCCGCCAAACCGGAGCTTCTGAGGGAGATCAAGGGGTTCTATGGGCAGCTGTACGTACACGTCAGTCAGCAAACCTGTTGCGAATCTAGCAAATGACCCAAGAGCTAGATTGACCCGGCACTATACCGAAGACATTGCGGATGTCAGCCTCTATGAGATTAAGATGGCTCTGAAACAACTTAAGAACAACAAGGCGCCGGGTGATGACGGAATTACGGCCGAACTCCTGAAGGCGGGTGGAAAACCGGTACATAAAGCCTTTCAGAAGCTGTTTGATTCCATCATAGTCGAAGGGAAATCGCCACAGGCATGGTGCAGGGGTGTGGTGGTACTCTTCTTTAAGAAGGGCGACAATGCCCGATTGAAAAATTATTGGCCCATCTCACTTCTTAGCCATGTCTACAAGTTTTTTCAAGAGTCATCACGAATCGTCTCGCACGCTGGTTTGACGATTTCCAGCCTCCCGAACAAGCCGGTTTCCGAAAATGCTTTAGCACCGTAGACCACATACATACGCTACGGCAAGTTATACAGAAGACCGAAGAGTATAACCTACCTCTTTGTTTAGCGTTTGTGGACTACGAGAAAGCCTTTGATTCGATGGAGACTTGGGCTGTACTGCAGTCTCTCCAACGGTACCAAATCGACTACCGGTAAATCGAGGTGCTGAAGTGTTTGTACAAAAACGCCACCATGACAGTCCGACTTCAGGACCAGACGTCGGAACCTATCCTTCTGCAGCGAGGTGTAAGATAGGGAGACGTCATATCTCCGAAACTGTTCTCTGCTGCACTGGAGTATGTCTTCAAGGTTCTGGACTGGAGAGGGTTAGGCATCAACGTCAATGGCGAGTACATCACTTGCCATTGACGATCGATGGCGAGTGATGACCGACGATATAGTGGTTATGGCTGTGACTATGGAGGACCTCAGTACTGTGCTCGATGACCTCAGTAGAGCTTCCGAAAGAGTGGGTCTAAAAATGAACATGGACAAAACCAAGGTGATGTTGAATGACCATGTTGCACCCACTCCAATCAAAGTCGGAGACTCTACACTCGAAGTTGTGGACGAGTATGTCTACCCGGGACAAACGGTCAAGTTAGATAGGTCAAACTTGGAGAAAGAGGTCAACCGTCGAATCCGACTCGGCTGGGCAGCGTTCGGGAAGTTGCGCGGTATTTTCTCGTCCAACTTACCAAAGTGTCTCAAGACGAAAGTCTATGACCAGTGTGTGTTGCCAGTGATTACTTACGGGACAGAGACGTGGTCGCTCACAATGGGTCTCATCAGGAAGCTTAAAGTCACCCAAAGTGCAATGGAGAGGCCTATGCTCTGAGATTCAATATAGCCCGAAGAATTTCCAAACTTAAGTGGCAGTGGGCAGAGCACATTGCTCGCAGAACAGATGGCCGTTGGGGCAGAAAAGTTCTAGAATGGCGACCGCGTACCGGAAGACGCAGCGTTGGAATGCCAGGGAGGCCTAGGTGGAGCATCGACCTAGTCAAGGCTGCGGGCGTCCGATGGATGAAAAACGCACAGGACCGATCAGTGTGGCGACGCTTGGGGCCGGCCTATGTCCAGCAGTGGACTTCTTTCGGCTGAAATGATGATGATGAATTGTATCTCTTTTCTTTCCTCTACGGTAGTTGGACATGCCACATGTTGTGCATGACACAGCTCGATAGATAAATAAAAGTAGTACAAAGTGGATACAAACGTAGCTTTAGAAATTCTCGCTTCTTTTACAAGCTGGTCGAATTTGAAGTTGTATTAATATCTTGGAAAAAATTGCATAGTTTGAGATTCGCTTGAAATTAGTTCTCTTCCAATAATGAGTGCATTTCTGATGTTTTGATTATTTCTTGGAACGTTTAATCTTGTATATGAAAACTCTAAAAACTACTTCGGTTTGTCATTAAATGACCACTTAGACAAAATTCATAATAATACTTACTCAGACTAACGTGAACTTTTCCTTTTCCGGTTAATTTAAGAACAAGGACCTGTCCATCCATTTCATAATCTCCGTCGAGTTTCAAATTGCATTGAATTGATAGGGTCATTTGGGATTTAGCTGCTTCACGCCTGCGACAAAGAGTAAAATATAGTCATTTAAATACAAGTACCTGTGCGACCAAGCGTTGCTCGATATATTTTTATAACGGAAGTTTAAAAACAAATCCTTATATAAATATGAAATTTCATACAAATAGTAAGAGCCTAATTTCTGAAATACGCAAAATAAATGTATATATATATAAGTATTCGTCGTTTAAATATATAAGATAAGACAGAGCTGTTGTGATGAGCTAGAGTAAGGCTCAGTAAGATGCTTATGTTATTATTAATATCACAACTGTGTCCCAGAAGGGATGATCAGAGGAAGGATTCCTCGAAAAACTTATATAGCAAAACAATATTGCGCACATTACAATATTGTTTTGCTAAGTCTATTTGTTTAGGCATTCAAATCACTAATATTTACATTCTACTTTTAATATTTTAAGTTAAAGAACTTAAAATATTAAAAGTATAATATTTAAAAAAAAAAATATTATTAAGAATATATTGATTAAAGACAGTGAGTCAACTCAGAGTTAATCTAAATGGAGAATCTGAATCAATTCACAAACTATGGGTGAGTCCCTGACAGTTATTATTATATTATTATGTTTATATATTTCTTCTTGTTTGCTAAAGATTTTGATTGATTGGGATTTGGAAATGAAATCCTTTTGTTTAATAAAAATAAGAGAAATTTTAAAATCAATAATATACTTACTTCACATCGACTGGAACACAAGATTTCAAACCAGTTAAGATGACGTCTTTTAGGATGAATTTCAAGTTTGGTGAACTTGCGTCGACTTGTTCAAAGTGGCTAGGATCCAGTGTCTTCACACCTAGTGAAGGGATGCCATCTCCAAAGGTCGGCACACCTCTTTTAGTATTTTGTAATACACAGTCGTTATCATCGATTTTACATGGTTTAAAACCAGGAAAAGGAGCTAGAATGTTAATTTAAATATCACATTTTAGCCTTTATTAACACACAACATGAGAAAAGGCAAACCTCAACCCATAATATGTCAGTTACTTATATCATCTGGGTGATCCTGTTACGTGAAACTAAAATAAGTACTGCACAGATTAAGTCTCAAAAACACGCTTTGCCCGAATCGGGAAACAAATCCAGGACTCTGGGTTGATAGCCAATTTGACGAGTCTGCACGAGATTTGAAAAAGACAGGTTTCTCGATTAGATAATTTGAAAAGTTTAAGACATTTAAATAAAAATTAGATAAACTAAGAATCAAATTATCGAATGGATAAAACGGAAATAAAACAATAGTTTTCTAATTATACAGTAAATTAAAAAATAAAATTAGTACATTACTGCAGCGGCCAGCAAAAGAGGCATTGATGGACGGACGTGTAAATGTGGGCCGAGGCGAAGCCGACGCACACTTACTTAAGTCCATCAATGCCTAGTTGTGGCCAAGGCTTGTATAGTACTTTTCTCAAATATGTGCGGAAATTTAAACTAAGTAGTACCTAGAACTAATTTTGTCAAATTCAATGACGAACAACAATAGTTGATCCCGCGTTAGTTTTCATTTGTTTTTTTTTCAATAAACAGCGTTCTAGTTGCAAGCCAGTTCGAAATTTAAATAAAACCTTTGATAAGTTACCTCCTTGGTGGCCATGCTTCGGAGAAAAAGATCGTTCCATTTTTAAATTACACGACAGATATGAGTTTACTATGTAATTTATTTGGCCGCTAGACACGACAGATATGCATTTTCATACAACTTTTGCCAGCCGCTGCTTGCATGTAATTGGCCAGTACAGCAATTTTGATTTATCTCGAAGAAGGTTGTCGAAAAAATCTTCAAATTTCCAAGCATGTTTGGGAAAAAAATGTAGTTGTTATTCGACTTACGTGATAAACCGTCCGCTAAGTTAAAAACACAAGCAGCACTTGCGATTATCAATATTCTGGCCACCATATTTTAATAAAAAATGTATGTAAATCAACAGCAAGTTGATCAATACTGAGCTCATAAATTTATTTAACACTTCATTTATATCAGATGTTTTTTTTTTATTTGTTTTTGTATATGTTATTAATTAGTGGTAGACCTTTAGATTTAAATAATATTAAATGATGTACAAGGAAATTTGATACTTATGCTAAAGGTCCGAGAGCACATAAGTAATAAGTGACCTATAAAGTAAACATATTTTTTTTAATGTTGTATTTAGACAGGTTTAAAAAGGGTACTTGTTGCGTTGCAATATTATTTTTAGTATGTTTGATTATTCTAGATGCATTAATAAAATATCATGGGTTCTATTTTTAACCAACTGCAAGGAAAAGATTATGTTTTTCGCGCGTATCTTGTATGTTTGTTTGTATGTATGTAAAATTCTTTATTACCACATATCTATCATACCGCTAGACGGAATTATATATATATACTCGTACATCGTTAGATACGTCTTAACCACCCAAGTGTTATTAGATAGGTAAAGTTAAAAAAAATAGGTACATGGTGGATTTCGGGCGCCATATTGTGCTAGTCCCAATTTTGTTTTCTTCCAAACCCATATAGTAGGGTATCAAAATGAAGGGTTTAAGAGTTAAATACAAAAATATATACCACTTAAAAGAAGAAAAGGAAAAAGAAAAATAACTTGTAAATAAAAAAGTTAATCAAAAAATCATAAATCCGACGTGTTTTTTGATTTTCAAATTATTATTTGTTTGTTAGATGGTTTACCAATAAGAATGTTATATACATTATAAGGAAGTCTGCAAATATCCAGCAGTGCTTTACTATAAGGGATACCCGTGGTGGTGCAGATATTCTTACCATTCATTCATCTTTCACTTACCATTTCAGGTGAGCCTTATGCTTGTTTAGCATAAAAAGATAGAGGTAGCACAGTTAAGGTAATCTACGAAAATTTATATTTCCATCAGAACAAAGTGATGAGTACCAGAGCTGGTCAAAGATACTATCAAGATATGATAAGTAAAATCTTCCTAAAACTCTTTTCCACCACTGATGAACCAAGATACGATATGAAAACGAAACGATTATATTGGTTGATATTACACTCATCCATCTATGCTAAGTTTCGTACATCTTTGGTAAATCAGTAACCTTAACATTTAACGCCGAAACCTCGCGCGATGTCAAGGTTTGAATTATGTGTTGGTCGAGGTCAAATGTTTGTAGAATACTATTACTTACTGTACACGGTACCATCTTTGAGGGTCTTTATCAATGGAGGTGTGCAGTCGGCTGCAAATATGTTGTAAATACCTACAAACTACGAAAATCATCCATAATAGCAGCAGTACGGACAATACAGAAATCATCAGATCAATCAGGTCTTCAAAATATATCCTCTCAATCTCTTTCTAGCACATAAAGAGAGGTTTTCAGCAATTTCATGTATACATAACTTAGTAGTGTATCGAGAATGTTGAAGGTTTCAATGATAATGATATCTGACTCTATGCTTCAAGATACAGTTTGTCTGTCCTCAACGGCCTGAAGGCCGTAAAACTGAGAAGTCTCGACATTCCAGAAGACATCTGATCCAGAATGACAAGAATCAGATTCAGAACTTTATTTGTAAACATTAAACAGTGTGTGAGGTGTAGATCCAATCTCAAATAATGTGACAAGGCTCGGCAAAGAGAGAAAAAGAGACCTTAGATAATAAAAAAGTAAATCATCTGGGTTTGAGCCAACACAGGCGCTTTACTTTGTATAAAATATTTTATCACACTGCTCTCAAAACGGTGACAGAAAACATCTTGAGAAAACCTTGACCTTAACATTACGCAGCGTAGCGCGTGATTGTGTGTTCTTATGTTGCTTGAAAGTATATCTCTTTGCATTGAAAACAAGCGTAGTGCAACACACAGAAAACGTAGACACGAGCAATGTCGTGACTTTGTCGCCACGCACCCCGCAGCGTATAGCGGGGCAGTGTGTGAATCACCTTACTCCATCAGTGGCTACTGATTTAGTAAAATTTTAGTCTATTAGGGATGTTCCGACTAGTCGGTGACCATTCTGCAAAGAGCACCAACTATCCGGAATCGTAGTTTGTATGTATTTCTCAATAAAATGTATATAGGAATAGTAAAATTAAATATAGGAATATTATATTATAGGAATAGTAAAAATAGTAATATGAAATAATAACTATACACGAGATGGTAATGTGTCTGTCTGTCCCTAAGTATGCTTAGATCTTTAAAACTTCCCAACGGCTTTTGATTGTACGGTTTTTTTTTAATAGATAGAGTGATTCAAGAGGAAGATTTATATGTATAAAACACGGGGTGAAAGCCACTGGCAGAAGCTAGTATTATATAAAGTATAATAGCAGCGCCTTTTGACTACGCCTAAGATACAAAACAAGGGGGTACAGTTTGTAATCCTTTGTGCCAATTCAATCTTCATTTTCCTGGCCTCATCCCAAGTTATTTGGGGTCGGGGCAATACTTATTCTTCTTCCATTCCATCTCGTCTACTGCCATGCAATCACCTGACTCCCTTTCCTTTCATATCACTCCACACATTATCGATAGGTACATCGTTACATGGGCAAAAACCTTTGTGCCATTTGAGTAACAAGAGGAAAACGGATTCGCCCAGCTATTGATTATTATCTTGTTGGCCTTGAAATAAGATACATTCTCAATTGCAGGCTAACTTTCTGACGAGTAACTACTATGTATCAGTTCATCCTCGGCGTAATATTCAGGAACATAAACAGTGAAATGTCCACCTAGGTACGTACTTTGATTGGGATTTTGGTGATATTATATACCATATTGCGTTAAAACAATGTTCCTGGTTAAATTATTAGCAAGCTCCACGGTAAACAACGGTCACCAAGGTCAGTCCGTGGCTGAGTGATGATCTTAACATACCGAGATATTGCCGCGCCTCGGCAAGCACTTTAAGTCGTTGGTTCCTCCTGTCTGAAATTTGACATTCGTTACGGGTAGTTAGAAGCCAGAAAGTCTGACATGGTCACAATCTTGCCAAGAGGTAACGTGTTATCTAGTTACTAGGGTGGCACAGTTATCATGAGCTGCCATGCACAACGAGGCCTAGGTGAGATGCTTTTTCAGTATTCCCAGGGATGTGCCCATACAGGAATAGCATAGAGGTGGTTCCGGGGTGGTCTTTGAAAAGGTCACAGGGCCCTTTCTACGTACTGATGGTGATCGCCGGGGTGGTTAGTGAGGTGAAAATCCCACACTCCCTGGTCTTTTCACCAAAAGACCAAGCGTTTTTTAAAGTGCTGCAGAGGACATTAGTAGTCGCTCAATGTAAATGACTGGTACTCTGCAATCTAGCTGTAAGATGCATGCGGTTTAGAAAATGCTAGGCGGATTCATCATCATCATCATCGTCACCGAAAGACGTCCACTGTTGGACATGGGCCTCTCTCAAGCGTCGCCACACTGACCAGTCCCAGCGGATCCCCGCAACATTCAACAGGTCAACAGGCAGATTGATCTAAGTTAATAAGACGAACATTCACATTGATGATGTGTTTCGGTACTAATAGAAGATCCTGTAGATCCTTAAAAATATCTATGATCTCAAATCATCTATATCGTACAATTTTAAAGTGGACAATAAATATTATGTCAATTGTTATTTGAACAAATCATGAGAGAAATCAACGATATTGTGAATCCACAAGTGTAATGTCTACAACATAAAAAAAATAAGTAGAATGCAAAAATGCAAACCCTCCAGTAAACGATTGTAAACATTAAGCAGTGTTTGCGGATGATGCTCATAAGTATTTAGGTACTCAACAGACGAGTTCGCATACTACGAGTAAAGAGACATAGAATATTATTGAAGAAAAAAACTTTTTCTAAAAAAATAAACCGACAAAAAATATTTTCATTTCGGAAGCCGGTGTCTTTGGTATCTCTTGTTTTTATCGTTTTCAACACCGACTTCCGACTACTCTTTATAGTTTTAGTACCCTATCACCTAAAAGTGAACAAGTTTTGTAGTAAGGTACATAAAAGATTGTCAAAATATCCATAATAGCTTAATTTACATATTCGTGCTGTTTGTCACTAAGGAGTCGGTTGTATGGTCCTTATTTTGAAAACCGCTGAACCGATTTTTAGGAAAATTTCACTGTTTACTAAGTTGAAAGATACTTAATCCAATCAAAAAGTAATGATCACGATCCGATAAGTTGTTTCGAAGGAATGCGTACATAAACAATCAGACATAAACTTATGAAATTTGGCACAAATGCTTAGAAGCCCATATAGGCATAAGTAAATATTGTGCAATTCCAAAAATATTATCGTATCAACTTTTTTTAAGTCGGTAAAAAGTGAAATTTTGTCTGCCTAGAGCAATTTAAGAACAATCACTAACCGTCTTATTAATAAACGTGGACTAAGGTAAGATTAACTTTATTCCAAGCATTAGGTTGGTACTAATAAATTTCCGTATTAATAAACACGGAATAAGGAGGGACTATACTAATCTGATCTAGTCTTTGACTAAAAGTTATAACATGGGGCTAGCTAGTTTAAAGTCGGATTAATTTTGAATTACGCGACTACAATTATTATGTTTGATTGACATTTTGTTCGTTGTGATTTGATGATGAATTTTTTTAATTAAAAAAATATATATTTTATTTATATTCACAATAATACCATATTTTATTGTTTATCCCTACTTATTTTAGTAATACATCAAAATAACACAGCGTAAGACTAGACAGGATACACTATTTCTGGAATTGGCATGAAGGAGATGTGGTTAATACTTAAGTATTTTATTAACATTAGTATGAGGGGTACAATCGTCATCAGATCTATCGAAGCACTACTAATATTAAATACCAGTTGTTGCCCGCGACTTTGTCTGCTTAGCATTAGTATTTCTAATAGCTAATTTTGTATGTCCCGCAATAATATTGTAGGAGTGTGGGCTGCCGTACTTGAGAAATTATTGGTTCACCATACAAATTTCCAACTCCCTTGCCACCCCCATAAGAATGGTTTCCGGGATAAAAATTCTTCTATGTCCTTTTCAGGGGTAATTATGTAGTACATATTATCTCAATGACTAACTCCATCCAAAATCGGTTCTGCAAATTAAGCGTGAAAAGGTAAAAGACAGACAGAGTTACTTTCGCATTTTGTATGAGCATTTATAATATTTTATTATTTGCGATATAAGTTGAAATTTTTGAGATAGATTTAAAGTTGCCTCCTTCACTTCAAAACTGTATGACAGATGTCACTCTGTCCGCTACTTTTCTTTTTTTCTACCATATGTCATCAATTTTCTTGGTTTAATTCACTGGTTAATTCTTTTTAGGTAAATCTAAGAGTAAGGAATGAATAGTTAGTCCGAGGTTATTCCATGTTTATTAATAACACTGCTAAAGCTAAGTTAATCCTTTGTTACTCCGGGATTAGCTAGTCCAAGAGTAACTTCGGAGTAAACTGGTAATACGCCATTTTAATTAATATGACGGTAGGTGTATTTTACCTATATTGGCAGCTAATACGAAATGAGCCTATATACCTATGTTGGTAACCTGTTTGTATCTATTTTGAACCTGTATTGTCTCAGTGTAGGACAAAGACCATCTCTCTATTCCACACACTACTGTTTCGTTCATTACTAATATTGGTAGTCCTTTCAATAGCTTTATACTCTTCCTGACCACGGTGATTTTAAAATCACTAAATTTACTGGATGGTTCCTGCCTTGTAAAATAATTGCCAAGTTCAAAGTTCTGCTCAGCGTCTTTTTGTTTTAGTCATAAGTTGACTAAAACTTTAGGCGCTTTAATCGGTGTTTGTGGTTGATGTTCATCAGTATTTAGGTACTTAACAGCCCCCTAGCCAAGTTACAAATGTTTCATATCGAATCTCTTTCTACAATCGTTAACGCCTTCTATTTCTATGGTCTGACCACGGATGTTTCATTCCCATACATTGATTCGTTTTCTACTAGCGTTATCGATTCTAGTTTGTCAACTTGGCGTGTTAGCATATTTAAGTGTCATAGAACATACAGGATCTGTGTCATAGTTGATGGTTTATATATATATGTAGATACATCTTGAGCCTGTATTGCCCCACTACAAGTCATAGGCCCTCTTTCTTTTCCAATCGACTATTTCATTTGCTACTTATATTAGTAATTCCAGTAGCTAAGTATATTTTACTTGTGCAAATAAAGGTCCTACAGATTGAGCATCAGAATTTGCTTTGCCATGCTGTAAGTCAGTAGATGAATTGAGCATTACATTCATTTAGCAATATATAGTAAAGTGCGAGCATTGCCATTTTTAAGTAACAGTACACAGTTTTTTTTTATCAGCCTTTAATTTTGAATAACCAGGCCGTCACTTTGTTTAATTGATTGATTTTGTTGAGTTTTAAAAATCCATAGCGAGGTCTTCACAAGGAACTACATTGAAGAAATGCTTTATGCTATCAATGACTTTGGCGACTAAAGCTTTGATGATTAGTGGTCCAATTTCTGTGATGACATCGTTGCCGCTGGAAGCAATCAGTTCTTCAGTTGCCTTGCCTGTAATAGACAAAAATAAGAATATTAACATTTTATCATCACCTAGGAATATCTTTGAATTTTTAACTTCAATCATATTTTTTCAAGCTCAAAAAGACAAAATTTGGAACACGGGTAGACCATAGCCTGGATTAGGGCATAGGTTTCGTCATACGTTCCCTTGATAATTTTTGACAGCTAAGCAGGTGAGGATGCAAGCAAAACTGCTTTCAAATAACTTATAAATACTTACGTAGTGTTTCGTTATCAGGGAATAGGTTTGTGAATTTCACATTGGACTTGTCCAGCAGTTTAAAAGAATGCCTCCACGATTTCACATTCCAATGCTTCTTTCCATCTTTGCCTATTTTGTCTACGTAATCTATTTCTACGTATATTTCAATTTTTGCTGAAAGAATAATAATTATTGTTATAATAGTTTGTTTCATATTTATAAAGAAAATTCTTACAAAATAAATAAGTTGGTTATTATTTAAATTGTTTGAGCGCCATCTGTTTTCCTCAGCAAGAACTTTTAGCTTGTAGTTAGTTTGATCGTTACCTTGACGAATAACTAATGTTGTGTTCTGACAAGCCATAACACCGTTAGAATTTATTCCTACTATTTAATTAAGTATTTATGTATTTTATAATATTCGTATCGTATTATCGTTATGACAAATAAGCCAGCCATAGTGAAGATTAGAAAAAAAAACAAAGGCTTCAAATTCATTCAACGTCAGTGT
Source organism: Orthosia cruda (assembly GCA_964057195.1). Lineage (NCBI taxonomy): Eukaryota > Metazoa > Arthropoda > Insecta > Lepidoptera > Noctuidae > Orthosia > Orthosia cruda. Next base: position 14,786,926 of record OZ059836.1, on the reverse strand, counting down.
AACTTTATGTCCTTACTCATCTGGTACTGTTACGGAAGTATCATAGTCGAAGTCCGATCAAGGTAAATATTTTTTTATGGCAAAAAAAAACTTATAATACGTATTTCTGTTCCTGGATGGAAATAAACAATTGGTTAGTAACCAATTTAGAAATATAATATATCGTGTTCACAATAAGTAACACATAGCAAACATATTCATATTTCTAAATATAAAATCTGCTACCAGTTAATCAGTCATGGTTTTAATAATTATATTTTCAACACACTTGCTCATAAAGTGGCTCTAATTTCACCGCAATTAGGCACATAATGACACTTGTTATCAAACTGTGACTTTTTCATTACTATTATTCACAAGTGAGATAAAGAGCTTTTTTTTAATTTATTGGTTGAGTTGCTTTGTTCTTAAAAAAGCTTCGATACAAAAAAGTTCGTGCTCAATAGTACAAACGCAAAACATTTCATGCAACTTCGTATTTAAATAGATAATTGCAACTTGTACGTGTATAATAAATAAAACTTTCACTTAAATATAACTTTTGTTTTTGTTTGTAATAAAGACTTGAAATTCCCCATTTTTTACGTGGCTTAAACGCTATCCGCGAAAAGCCAAAAAAAGATAACTCATTATTTTTAGTCTATGGCCGATCGCCATTGTTAGATGCGCGCGCATAGGAAAACTGATTAATTTAACCCGCCATTGAGAAAAAAAATTCACAACTCGTTTTCACTGTTGGAAATGATTTTTTGTATTATTTTCTTCACAAGTGTGTTGAAAAACGTCGTATGATACACGTGTGTATTGATGATTACCGTCCTCGGCTCTCTTAAGACCCTCACCTAACGGCTCGGGTCTCAATGGCGCCTCAGCGGTAATCACCAACATTACACACTTGTACCATAATGTACTATTATAAATGCATGTCAGACCTCGCTAATTTAGGGTATCGTATCAAATGTAGAATATATTGGTATTTGTTAGTAAAATATACGTAATTATAAACATTATAACCAAATTTTAAGTTTATAGGGCTATGGGCAGTTATAAAATTCTTCGGGACAAAATTTTGTGACAGACGACGGAAAGACAATGACTTACTAAGTTTTCTTGATTTACTTTTTAAATAAAATATTATAATACTGTTACACTTTTCCTCATCACTGCCCGCGAATGTGACTTCGTGCATAGCGGCACTTTTTAGTAGGTATTTTTCGAGTCGAGCATAGCGGAACTAACCGAAATTGATACGTATACATTTGTTGATTAGACGTATAATTCCATATTATCTAATCTTGTTTTTTAATACTAACTAGCGACCCACCCCAACTTCTTCTTCGCCCGCGACAAATTATACACAAAAACCTTTCTCATTTCTCACTCTTTCTATTGGTGAAAACCGCATGAAAAACTGTTCAGTAGTTTTTGAGTTTATCGCGTACAGACGCGGCAGGGGACTTTATCTTATAATATGTAGTGATATTTTTCTTGTTTCTGGTAGGTTATTCTCTGAAATTTTGGAAGAATCACGAGAATTCATTTACTGACAGATAATTGCACTATTGCTGGGACTTATAGGCGTTTTATTACGGAAATATCTGCAGGAAAACTGGTTTAAATTAATTAACTTGCTCATATTTGATTTAAAAGGATTTTTTAGTATTCCCCTTCTTTTTAAGTAGACAAAAGGTAGCTCTTGGCAAAATGTTAAGTCCTCTGCAAAATGTTATCTTGTCCTGCATCAAATCTAGATGACCTGATCTTAAAAAGCTCCCTGCAAACATGTCCCTACCTATTTTTAGGTAGGCATTTAATATGCATAACACGTATAAGATACATCGTTAGATAAGTTTTTATGGATTCAACCATTTTCCCTTTAAGATTTTTTGATAGGAACTTAGCAAATGTATGAACTTTTTTGTTCGAGAAATTATTTGTGCAAAAATAATTATAATTATTATTATTTATTATAATTTACTTTTTAGTCGGTATAAGAGAACTAAGAAGTACTTATTCATGGATACTTAATTAATCTGCTAAATAAGTATTAATGAAGTACAGTAGAATACTACCAGCGGATCTATGTGTCGCTGAAGTTAGGCTCTGCGAACCATTGCGCAATAAACAGTTCGTCATCGAGTATACTGCATACAGTAAACGAGATAGGACGATGCAAAAAACCTATGCGAGAGAAAGAGGCAATTATACAATGCTATTTTCTACTTCAACATTGACACAAAAATAGCTACTGCGCAGGGTCTTGCAGCCAACTTCAGAGACACAAAGATCCTCTGTAACTACTGTTTGTTCACCTTTTATTTGTCCACCTAGGTATCATCTTTAAGTATTTGTATTTATTCCATTTATTTATTAGTGGCTCTGTGTGCTGAAGACTTCGCGAGATCATCGTGTGACACAGAATATTTGCGTTTTTTTTTCCATTATTTTCACACACTCATACCCCCGACCCCTTGAAGTTTATCAGATGAAAATGTTAATAAGGATAACTAAAAGATTTGTGATATTTTTCAAAATAGCTGATAAATGATATGTTGATAACTGATTCGACCAAAAAGCCATAAAATTAACTAATTACCTGCGCACAAAATAACACAAGAATTGGTTGAGAAATGCTACTTGTAGAGGAGAATAGCCAAATATCCGCTGGAGATCCGGACTGTTATAGGAAAGCATTTTTGCCTAAGTTGAAACGGAGGCGCTTCGCGCTTACTCGATCAAAAAATAAAACTGCACAGACAGGACATTGGGTATGTACCTAAGTTGGATAAAGGTAGGTACTTACGGACGTGAGCAATGAGGTTTCCATTGCCTTTAATAGGCAGAATGAAGAGTTGTCCGTCCATGACATACTTTCCGTTGAAGTCTACTTCACAGTGAAGTTTGATGATCAGCGTCTTGGTTTTGGAGTCTCTCCTGGAAAAAAAATAGGTATATTTAAATTTGATAAAAAAAAAAATATTGATGTTAGATCTGAGGGTAGGTCCCTAGGGAGCGATTTTTACGACCAACCACCGGTTTCTCAACACTCCATTATCGGGTTGTTAACGTAAGTGACGAATAATAGCCGGTTATCTGCTCTGATTGGCTGTTGAAAACTCATTCAACCAATCACAGCAGATAACGCGCGCTTGACAATTTGTCACATTAATTTTGCGATAATTTAGCGTCGAGAAACCAGGACTAAACAATTGTAATACCCAAATTCAGATTAACGAAAACTAGCAAGTCTTTTCTTATAAACAGTATACGCTTTTATAACAAGTTGCCAAAGTCAGTTATAGAACTGACCGATGGAAAGTTCAAAAACTACAACAAATGTATCCTTATTAAAAAAGCATATTATAAAATCAAGTACTACGTTGAAGATAAAAATGGTAACTTGTAATTTTTCTTTCCCTCTTTTAATTAGAATTTTACAACGGTTGTCAATCATCTTTATAGCCCTTTGCTAAGAATAGTTACAGCACTGATAACAACATTTGTGCCACATGTTAAATTTAGTCTTGTTATACTTCTTTTTTTTAACTTTGTGTAGATTCTTTAGACGATTGTTTTGTGAATGTGTGAACATTGTAGGCCTTCTAAATGCTAGTTAACATTTGTTAACTTTTTTATATAATATATAATCTTTATTTTTTTTCTTTCGACTTATTGTCGACGACGTAGCCCTACGTTGTCCTCCCATATCTAAGTACTAATGCTGTAACATGGAAATATTGTAAAACCAAACCATTTTTAAAAGAGTAACCATGGAGTTTCTTGCCGGTTCTTCTCCAAAGGAAACGACCAATCCGAACCGTGCACCTTTTGTCGACGTTTTATAAGTGCCCATGTAGGCCTATGTGATATAAAAAATTGATTTTGATTTTGAACCTATCATTGCGAGTTTTTATGTTTTGTAAGTTTAATATAAATGAATTTATACATAAACCTTCAGATTAAACTCTTTGAAATCGGTGTCAGACATGTAAAAAAATTGCATGCAAATAAATTGCCTCTGGCCGCTCCACGTGTTTTGCCAAGGCCTTCGACTTCTACCAGACTGGTATTTTGCCATTACAACTTATAGAAAATAACGCATAAAAATGCTCTACTTTACTAGGTACAAGGTTTTTTTCAGTACTTCTTATAAATGTACTATTATACATGCGAAATTACTCTTTCTGTCTACCGGTATGTCTATCTGTGTGTTACATTTTCACGCTTAAACCGCTGAACCTACTTAGATTCTATTTGATTATGAGATAGATTGAGACTCTGGGAAGGACATGGAATAGTTAATCCCGGAAATCATCCTTAAGGGGTTCGAAGTTTGTATGGTGAACCAATATTTTTTCAAGTAAGACACACATTTAATATTGTCGGTATGTATAGGCTATTGGAAGTGCTGTTGCTACGCAGACGAAGTCGAAGGCTAAAGCTAGTTGATTATAAATCTAAAATGAGGATCTTAGTTATAAAGCTGACAAGATTTAGATCCAGTTTTATGTTTAAAACCTATCTAAACACACGGTCCATCAACAAAGATCTCAAAATAAAAATTTGAGTCTAATTTTAGAAATAGCGGTAAGAATGGAAATAACCCAAACCTAAAATGCCAATGACATTTTAATGGTTTGCGTTTTGCATAATTAGTAGCACCTACTTGCATTATATTATAATTTATTTATTTCTTTTGAAAAGTATTTGTTTTTATTCACGATATCCTTAGTTTTATTTCGTGCTTCGATAAGCACCGTAAGACAAGCAGCCAGTTAGCTGGGTTATGCTGCATGGCTATCAAAGATCGGCCCAAATGAAAGCCAGGATTCACATCCTGATTTTCGTTGGTAGATCTTTCGGGTAGTCAGAAGCCCGAAAATCTGGCAACAAGTTTTGCCAAGGGTTTTGGTGTTACCTAGTTACTGGGTTGTGCTCTATGACTGTTGCCAAGGGGTATGGTGTTACCTTGTTACTGGGTTGTGGAGGTTATATAGGCAGTTGCTTCAGGATTGGAAAGGCGATATAATTTTTCCTAAACAGACGGCACAAGCAAGTTGCGGTTTGGATGCAGTTTTTGGACATTGGACATTTACACAAAACTTCATCAAAACTGCAAACCGACTGCACAGTCCTTTGCAGTTGGCGTGTAGTTGGCATGCAGTTGCCGTACTGGTCTGATGATACTCAATTGATATTTTTTTTGATCTCAGTTGATTATTTTGATGTAGATCTTTTCTTTTAAAGGAGACTCCAACATTAACTTGTTTTCAGAAAAAAACAGCAGTAGCCTATACTCGTTCAAATTAAAGTCGCAATATCATCTCAGCGACAATCAATGTCAATAACCGGGAAGTTAGCTTGAAGTAAGGATGTTTTGATAGATTGCGACTGCAATGCGAACGTTCGTTAATAAATAAGCTAAAGGCTAATTCTCGTACTTAAAAATCCAGCCTTCATATTCCTGTCGCATTCCCACCTAGACAAAGAGCGAATGTCTTAAAATCTTTTTAATAATGTGACAGTTTGAGATTGAAATACTACGAGCGTTTTAAAAAATACGTTGTTTTCCGCTCTGTTCTCAGAGTATCCCTTTGAATCATGTAAACAAACTTTTAATCATTGTGATTGAAAACAATGAAAATAAAAAAAAACAGCCTTGACCTATAAAACATCAGACAAAAATGGAGCAAAGTGTTTACAAATGCAGTATTTAATTATTAAAAAAAACACGATGCAGTAACTGGTTATACAAGTACGAGGTCTTGTCTGCAGGTTGTTTTGACCTAGACCTTGATTTTGCATAAGTATAGCGTATTTACCATTTGTGTTTATTTTTATTTGTCTTTAAAGTTCACACTCATGAAAAAGTTTCTTAAAAGAAGACATGTTGAAATTTGTTAAAAATAATGATGATTTACAAGCTGTGTCTTGTAAATCACATCACACTATATAAAAAATGAGTTTTTTAAGTGGGCGTGGATGGTCAAATCCGAAACTATGAGGAATAGCGGAAAACACTCAAAGGAGTCACGAGGCCAATTTTGATGAAAACTAAATTGCATCATTGGATTTCTGAAAAATCAATATTCCTAGCCAGGAATTAAACCCGTTGATTTTGAAAAAATAACACATGCTCACCATTCGATAGTGTCGCTAATAAGGATTAAATTCTGGGCAGTAATGGCATATGGCAAACTTAAGGAAAAGGCTCATTTTTAACCGACTTCCCAAAAAGGAGGAGGTTCTATGTTCGACATTGTGTTTGTTTTTTTTTTTCATTGATATCTCCGTCAATTGTGGACCGATCTTGAAAAATCTTTTTTGTTTAAAAAAGTATGTTTCGAAATTGGTCCCATTTTAATTTGGTGAAGATCTGATGAAGAACTTTGGAGATATACGACAGAACTCTTCAATAAATAACGGCAAATCTCTCGGAATTGCTGCAATTGCATGCATATCTATTGTGTATACCATTTCATAACATAACATCACGCTAGTTCGCTCTTCTTACATCTCTCATTTCACCGGTTATGTTCGAGTTTCATGAAATCTATTCTGGCGTTATAGTTGCCTTACTAACTGGCCTATTAGGTAGGTACAACTAAAAAGTGAAAAATAATAAACATTTTTTCAAAAAAATACTACCGACTTCCAAATACAAAACTACAAAGTGAAAAATAGCTTTATTTTTTGAAGTCGGTGTCCATAACGCAAAAAATGGTACCTACGAAAGACACCGACTTCAAATAATAAAGTTATTTTTCACTTTGTAGTTTTGTATTTGGAAGTCGGTAGTATTTTTTGCAAAAATGTTTTTTATTAACAAAATACTTATTGTAGGTCGTAGGTTCAAACCTAGGCAGGCGCTTTACTTTGTGTAAATTATTTCATCACCACTGCTCTCAAAACGGAAAACATCGTGAGGAAACCGGCATGAATTGGAAGACATGTAACATCCACCAACCCGCACTGGGCCCGCGTGTTGGATTACGGCTCATTCCCTCTAACAGAAAGAAGGCCTGCGTAAAAGCAGTGGGAACATTAAGAGCCCGATGAAGATGATGAATAGGAGAAAAAGGTGCGATTTCTATGACGCTGAGTGTAGATTCCATCTCAGCTAAATAATAAAATATCTAATAATTATCATCTGCCTTACGTTTTCCAACTTTCTGTTAGGTTTCCAGTCTATCATAATCGGACGCAGTTGACAATCAGTATCTGACATCGATCAAATTGAGGGTATGTGAATGAAGCATGCTGAACCTTAGGCTAAGGGACATATGGAAAGCTACAAAAATCAAAAATGTTGCAGATGTGAGAGTAAAGACAAAAACACTGAAATATAGATGGACGGAACATATGTGGACAGACGAATGGACAAAAGAAGTTACAGAATTACTATTCTGTCCCATATTTTCAAGAACTGGAAAGAGACAAACAGGAAGACAGATAAAGAGATGGGAGGATTATTTGCCAAAGGAGTGGAGAAAAACAGCAAAGGAATAACAAGTGGAGGGAATTAAAGGAGGTCTAAGTCAAAAGACAACCTGAACTGGTAACTTATATATTTAGTTAAGATTTAATTTATATAGTTAGTTAAGATTTAATTTAGATAAGTTAGTATTGCATAGTTACAATAAGCTAGATATAAGATATAATTTATAAAAAAAGTATTATCAACAGGTTGCAGGGAATAAAGGCTATTTTTTTTATCGTATATGGAGCAAAAGCCTCTCCGTCCTCTAAAACCTTGTATCTGCAACTAAATTAAAAATTGCAGTAAATTGTTACTTAGCTAGACAAGGATGCTACTGCTATATAAAGGTCAACTTCTATAATAACGACAACATCATGTATTATATAAAGATAAACTGGGGTTTAATTGATATAAATTAGATGTCAATACAAGGAAAATCTAAGTAAAAACGATTACTATAATAATGTAAGAAGACACGCACAATTGACTGTAATAGCCACATGTCAACGATTTAATTGGTCGGTCTAGGATATCAACATAATTGAGGATATTTTCTTGCTACCTCGTAATTATAATATCATTATTGTCTAGTAATTATAAAACCGGTTTATGTCATGCCTAGATGATTTTGGTACCTACCTAATCTGCTTTAGCAACAGTAGGTGTAATTTTGTACCAACTAATCAGCAAAACCAGCCATTTTGTACCTCTATCATGTTTTTTTTCCTCCAAAAAGGTAAAGAAGAATTTAAAAATTGGTGACCTCCTGGAGCACATAGACCTACATTAACATGGCGCATCATGAATTTAGTGATGCAGAGGACAATCGTACCGGATCTAGCGATGGGACAATGTCGTCACTACAAGACATTTGTAAGGTCAGCGTAAAAGTACCACCGCTTTGGCCCGACGAACCTGAGATTTGGTTTTCCCAAGTTGAAGGGCAATTCATTCAGGCAGGCATTGTAAGTGACGCCACTAAATTTAGATACATCGTCTCGAACTTGGAGCGACAATTCGCAAAAGAAGTCAAGGACGTCATTATTAGCCCACCTGTCACCAACAAGTATGAAAAGATTAAGGCCGAGCTAATAAAACGCCTCAGTGTCTCCAACGAGAACAAGATGAAGCCTACAAAGGTATGAATCTCGATCAAGATATTTACTTGGAAAGCTACATCATCTTGACGGTTAATATCAACAGAATAATCACCGATCTGCTCTCAAAACGGTGAAAGAAAACATCGTGCGGAAACCGGCATGTCCTAGAACCACAAATTCGAAGACATGTGACATCCACCTATCCGCACTGGGCCCGCGTGGTGGATTACGGCCCATTCCCTCTCGCAGAGAGGATGCCTGTGTCCAAGCAGTGGGAACTTTAATAGGCTGATGATGAATCACCGATCAACGTTTAGGTCTGTCTTCAAGGTTTGGCGACGGTTGCCAAGGTCCATATATGTGTTACCATATAAATGGTACCTATATAATTATATATCATCGATAGTTTGTGAGTGTGTATGTGTTTTTGTATGTGTGTTACTTCTTCACGCTCGAACAGCTGTACGGATCTGGATGAAATTTGGCAAACAGATAGTTTATAGTCAGGCATAGCACATAGAATAAGGAACCTTGGATAAAAAAATAACGCCTGTTTTTACTGTAAGGCTGTAAGGATTTATAAGTTTGATTTAGCACAAATAATCTAAGTTTCTGACTGCTATGAATTTCATAACGCAAAGACCTTAATAATAATTATCTAGCCGACGATCGAAGCTACGATCACTAGTCCCGCGTTCGATCACTGTACGTGGGACATCAAAAAATAATGTTAATTTTTTTTTTGTTCTCTTTGTGTACATTCGTAATCTTTGAACTGACAATGTAGTTAAACATGTTATTAATGTGTTTTAAAAAAGAAGTTGCATTTAATAGTTGGTAATTTACATTCTACGTGATCTAGTTTATAGTTTCTCCTGGCAAAAAAGAGACTATTAATTGGATCACGTTGTCTAGCAACTTACAATAATTATTTAGGAAAATGTTTATATTCCAATCCTTCCAAGCCTTTTATAAGCTGAGCATGTTGGCTTCGGCTGCCAATCTTAACCAGGTTCCCGTATTTTACATCCTAAACTTCGGGATGTTTAGGGTAAAATCCGGGAAGTTACCACACTTTTTGAAATCACTCTGTATAAACAGGAAAATACTTTATTTGTAAAACTGGCCGGTACTTTGGTTAATATCTACAAATTTATGAAAAGTAAAAAATATTATCTATAGGTATCTATACTTATAATAATATTATAAAGAGGAAAGATTTGTGTTTTTGTATGTAACGCATAAACTTAAAAACTACGGGACCGATTTCAAAAACTTCTTTCACGGTTGGGAAGCTACACTATCCCCGGGTGACATTGGCTACTATTTATCCCTGTAGAGGCGTCCGCTAGTCCTTAAATATTTCCAGATTAACGATTCTTGCTGACCTCTATATTTTGGGACATATATCTCAAATACTGATAGTTGCCCAATCCATGTAAATTACGTTTAGGATAGACCATCGAGAAACAGAACATCTATTCCGCAAAAACTTTGATCGCATTTTGCCTTCTCGTGCAATTGCACAGAGACATGACTCACGGTCAACTTAGTGGTAGTTGGAACATCTTTCGATAGATTGATTTGGGGCAATCCCACCGCATTATTCCCAAACCACTGCAACTCATGAAAGCCAGAATCAACAGTGGCGACCACCAGAAAAGCGCCCAGGCAATGAAGCTCGACGAAGTCACGGAGAATGAATTTAACTATCTTGGATCCCGCAATGAAATGAATCAGAAAATAATAACGGAGGAGTAGGAAAAATACAAATTTCCATTTCCCTCCATATCAAGCGGGAGACAGAACAAACAAGACCAATATGCACAAAGGATCGTTTACAACTGGGATAAGCCCAGTTGCCTAGCACCTCGGATAAAATTTGCTTAAATATTAATGGGTCCTAACATTGTGAGTTGTTATATTTGATTCCAATATTAGTATGGCTAAATCACTTGAACGCACGGTAACTTGTTCTAGTTTCCACAAGGTCTGCATAGTAAACAACTCCTGATGAAGCCTGTACATTATTCAACATAATATTGCGTTCATTCTGCCAAAGAATATCTTTCGATAGATTTATAAAATAGCATGCAATCCATCCGTGAAACTAGAATAATTACAATTAGGTCAACTATTCCCCTGGGGCCACTACCCTGGCTTTACCCTATACGATGCTTCTGGGTAAGACTAGTTTTTTGACCTTATTCTCTGAATTTCTGTAATGACATTTATCAAAGATCTATAAATGTCAGCCAGGACTGACGGCTTAAGCGCTGTCCACACATTTCCGTGTGCCTATCCCTGACGGAACACGGAAAATCGGTTCCATACTATTTGTATGAACGATCCGGATCTTCCTGATACGAAGATGTGTGAACAAGTTCGTATAAATAGTACGTAACCGATTTTTCTCCGTCCCTGCCGTGTTCCGTTAGGCACGGGAACCAGAATATGTGTGGACAGTGCTTTAACATGCTTTCCGAGGCACAGAGGGTTCCTGGTATGAAATTTATGGTTATTCACGGACGACGAGTAACGTTAGGCGTCCTACACACCTACAATATTATTGTGCAATATTGATTGAGCAATACAATTTAAGCTTCCTCATACATTGTGTTCCATCTTTCAATACTACCCCTAGACGTTCAATTGTATTGCGCAATCGCCAATATTGCAAAATAATATTGCAGATATATGGGACTCCTTACTTATGGCGAAGAAATCAGAAAAATACTTAAAAAAGACTTGCTAAGAACATAATATTTTAGCCTAATCGAATAAATTTGAGGCTGAGGAAAAAAAGTTGCAAATCTTGACTGTATTGAGAACTTGATAGTTTCCATAATATAGTTTGGAATTGAAATGAACGAAGATGAACATATCAAACGGTTAATTTTGATCTTTAAAAAAAATATCTTAAATACTAGCCCAATCACACAAATAAAATATGAAAATACAATAATATCTTAATTAAAACCCCTTTTTTGCAAATTGTGGTGACTTCTTGGTTAGCTAAGAGGCAACTAACCTTTCATTACATAAAATCAAGCATGTATTACCCGCAATGTTTGGCAGAGTTGCACACACATATTTCGGTAGTTATGTTTAAATTCCATGTAATAAGAGATAAGCCAATAACCGGCCATCAACCTGGTTTAAGTTCAGACTCCAGGATGTTCCAAATGGAAAACCCAATAATACTTGGCCCGAACCCAGGACTAACGACTGTCTCGCTAGCTTCTGAGTAGCAGCAGTTCTAACCTTCAACTAAATTAATAGATACTTACGTAATCTTCTTAGCTTGACAATTCTTGAGTCCTGTCACTATGATATCGTTCACAATCAGTTTAAAATTCGAAGTACTGGCATCTACGTGTTTCAGAACAAGGGGATCATGTTTGTCCACATTTAGCTCAGGAATACCGGCGGCGAACAGAGGAATCACCTTCTGTGTCGACTCTTTGTTACATTTCGAGTCGTCCGATTTACATTTCGTGATGAAAGGTGCTGCAAACAGATGGAAAGGATAATTGAATTAATTTAGAATTAGAATTTTGTGTAAGAACAAATGAAAAATGTCTAGCTGGCTTTCATATTGTTTAAAAATCCTTGAGATTTTATTGCTTGAATTTAAAAATAGTCTGATGTGCCAGTATATATAGAAGGCAGGCATTAAAATCGGTTATAACTTTAGGTTTGAGGGCAATATTGAATAAAATAAACCCCCAACCTAAGCTTAACTGGAAACAGGGTTCAACAAAGAAGAAGTAAATGTTGAATAATATAAATCGAAAGACCAAGACCCGGTAGGTACGTATACTAAAATTGATACGATACAGAGGGGATTAGCATAGCCCCTTCGCAAGGAAGACGCGCAAATTCGTGAAGCGTTCCACATTTTTATTATATGTATTTGCTTCGGCAGTATATATACTAAGTTGATTTAAAATAGGTAAAATCAGGGATGATCCAACCCTCTTTTTCAAAAGGCTGGCTTAAAACCGTGAAAAGTGGATAGAAAAAAATGAAGGCTTTTGGCCTGCAGTGGGATAGTACAGCTTTAATTAAAAAGAAAAGTCAGGAATATACACACTAAATTAAAGTTCACTTAGTTTGATACTATCTCAAAGTCAATTAGACAAAACTTAAGTTAAAACAAATGAATAATAAATATATATCGAAAATCAATAAAATTATACATTACCCAAACTAGACGCCACCAAAGAAATATACGTTAGAAATACTAAAATAAAAACTTTGTTGATCATTTTAATTAATTTATACTCTGACAGTATTAAAAGACACGACTGCACACAATAGGAGATACTGTCAATATTATCCTCTATCAAGAAATGTCCACTTTTATATACAGATTCATAGAAATGTATAACAGCTTAGGAATGTATAGACACATATACAGTTATCTACTGATACGAATGCTAGTTTTTATTACAGCTTCGCCTGTCTTGATATCGTGTTTTATAATAGTCAGTTCCATACCTAATTAGTAGTATAAAATTCATAAATCATTTAAAATTTTTTTGTTACCAAGCAGTTGTATAAAAACAAACACTAAAAACCAAACCAAAAAGTGTTTAAGATTATAATCTCACATCACATGTAGATGGTATGACGTTATTTTTTTATAAAAATCTTTGATTAGTCAAATTAATATGGTTGTTTTTTGCTTATAAAATAAATACATACTTAAGTATGTAACTTAGGATTCGGATAAAAGCAATTTAGTTACTAAAATTTTTCCTGAAAATTTGTGACAAGTGTGACAAGAGCAAAATGTTTGCAAACAATTTATCCAGTAGCTGCAGTAGCAATAACTTCTGCTATATTCTTCATTTGATGTTCATCTAATCATCTGTATAACTAAGCTGAAGATGTTAAGACAAGTTGCAATATGAAAACTGTAATTTTGTTTTGTTTTATGTGCTTTGGCAAGTTTTCCTTGACCATAGTGGTATTCTGATTGTCTATCCTATTTTGTTATGTTTGGAGAAAAATTGCTGCGACATCCAGATAAACGCCCTGTCCTATATCTTAATAAACATCAGTTTTCTTGCTGAGGTACGGGACCCTTTGGATTAAATTACATCACATTTAATTTCGTGCTGTAGTACTATCATAATTAAATTATGTGGGGCTGCAGTGGGGAAATTCTGAGACATACGAAGATGGCCAAAGCTGCTATGAGCAAGATGCCGAGGATATGGCAAGATAGGAACACCACTAATAACACCAAGAAGAGACTCGTTAGAACCCTGATTTTCTAGATTTTCCTTTACGGCTCCGAATCTTGGGCAATTCGCTCGGTGGATCGAAAAATGATTGAGGCTTTCGAGATGTGGTGCTGGAGGAGAATGTAGCGCATATCACGGACAGTAAAACGCACAAATAAGTCCATTCTCGACCAGTTAAACATCAAAATCAGACTCTCGACGATCTGCTACCAAAGAGTCCTAAATTACTATGATCACATCGCCCGGAGATAGCCAGATAACCTGGAAAACTGGTTGTTGTAGAAAAAGTGGATGGGAAAAGGCCACGCGGACGCTCACCCACTCGGTGGTCAGACCAGATCAGAGCAATTACGGGTCTCACGGTGACCACTGCCCTGAACAGAGCTGAATACAGAGTGGCTTGGAAGCAGCTCGTCAATTACTCCGTGTAAGCTTTCCAAGACGGGCACGACCTTCAGTAATGAAGACAACGAATAAGAACAAATATAAAAAAAATGTAACAATTATAATTTTGTATGATTTGCAATACCTCTCAAAAACTCTGGATTTCACATATAAACGATTAGGAAACTTAATGAAGAAGAAGTAAACAGTAAAATGAAAAGAAAATAAAACAACGCAATGCCTCTATTATGAAATACATATTGAGATACATTTTGAGGTTATGTGAAAATAAAGGGTATTCTCGAGTTTTTGAGAGGTAATGCAAATCATACAAAATTAGTTTGAGATTTTGATGTAGTGAAATGTCGCGCTCATAATTTATCGATTTCAAGTACTATCGAGTTAACGTTTTCGAGCAAGTGTTATTCGATCTCCCGTCATTCCATTTCAAGTAGGTTGTGTTGTGTCTGTATCGAAAATTTTTTATCTAATTCTATATTTCTGCCTTTTTATTCAGAAACATTAACCGAAATAATTATTCTAAATGTTTTCAATATTATGATAGAAAGTTAAGGTTACTCAAACTAATTATAATATTCATTACGATTTCTTCCTAGAAATGCATCTACACTAATATTATCTACACTACATATATATTATACTAGCACTTCGCCCGCGACTTCGTTCGCGTGATCGGTATTTTATCCTACAGATGACTTTTTAGTTCACCCGCTTAAAGGTTGAATTTCTGTCTTTTTTTTCGGCGGTAGATGTAAATAAAGTAAAGACGCGTTTTCGTTGCGCAATTTTGAATTAAATTATAATTAAATATTTTTCCACAATTTCTACACTAATATTGGTTTTTTAAGCCACGGTTTAATAAGTACATCCTTATATTGGCAATACATTCCATGTAATAAAGGAAAATTTTATCACCTATCAGCTGTTCACTACTGCTTTCAAAGACACTGTAAGTGGATACCACTAAGAACTACTAAGAGGAGAAAGATACTACTCACATCATAATATCTCAGCTGGACCAAGAAGATCAATGAGCTGGAGGCGCAGATTCAGTGTACTGGATCCGCGAATGACACCGTCACCAAGATTGCTGAAGAGTTCCGGACATTCAGAGAGCCGATATTCGGAATGCTAAGACTTTTACGGAGGCAGATCACAGAGTGCTCCAGAATGGTGGATGGGTTGGAGACACGCTCTCGTTAAAGCCCTGATATTCACCGGATTTGCTGAGGCCGACAAGGAGGACTGCAAGGCTCTGGTGCTGGACATACTGCACAGTAAACTGGCTCTGCCGAATATTACTGCCTCCTCCATCAAAGCATGTCATAGACTGGGGTCAACGAGCAAAGGTCCCACGCGCAGCAGGCCAGCATTGGTGAGGTTCTCCAATGTGGATCACAAGTCTGCGGTCTGGCGGGCGAAATCTGCCTTGAAGGGCTCCATGGTTACAGTCAAGCAGTTCTTAACCAGAACTAGACAGGCTGTTTTTGGTTCGGCGCGTTCGTACTTCGGGATGCAGGCATGCTGGACTCAGGATGGGATCATCATTGTCAGGTCGCCCGACGGAGCATGGCACAAAGTTTCTTCCTTGGAGGTACTCAATCCCTTGGTGGCGAAGTACCCGAAGAAGACTGAGGAATTAACTGCTACAGCAGGGAGCAGGGAAGGTATCCAAGTGCGTAGAAATCAGTAATATATTTTCACAATTTATACTATTTACACGATATACACTATTAACACGATTTACACGATAAACACAATTAATTACACCATTTACTCTTCACTATTTACACTTATTTAGTTGTGTTTGGGGCGTGGGTGACATAATCAGGTAAACATTATATTTCTATATTGCACGTCTACCCACTTAATGTTGTTTATTTTTTATTTTATGTTTTTGTAGAATGATTGTGAGGGTATATGAATAGTTTTTTTTTCTTTTTTTATCAAAATGTTTTGAATTTATATTAATGTCATTGTCGCCCGACCGGCATTTATATTAAATATATATTATTATATTCTTGTAATGCTAATGCATATGTTCCGCTGTACAATGTTTGTTTTGTGTTTTGTCAATTGCGTCTTGTTTTTGCTAAATGTAACTTTTTCTAGTATCTTTTCGTTCCATGTTTGTTTTGTGTTTTGCCAACGTATCTTCGTTATTGCTTAATGTTATTGTATGTACTTGTTCTTTCGTTTGTGTTTTTTTTTTTTCATATTTAGTTGTTTCTCTTTTATGATATTATATAGGTGGTAGTGGTATATATGTATATTATGCACCTCATGATTTTTTTATTTATTTTTTTGTTTATCATCACACTGGACGCCTTGCAGTAATTACATCAATGGAGTACAATGTTATAATAAACTCACTATAAGTTCAGGTTACCACACGATGTTTCCTTCACCGTTGGTGGAAAACATATTTCACTGGTACGGCTGGTGGGTCGTGCACAGATAGTGGCGTTACACTGTCAGGTATTATTTAATTATATTCTTGTTAAGTATGTTAGCATTTTAGTGTAATTAAATACTATTTGTACTTATTTAGTCAGATTAGTTATTTATATAAAAAGATAGTGTATTGACTCAACGGTCAATACACCAACGGATGTGTGTGTTCATGTTATTTTGAATTTTGTGGTGAATATATCGTCAAATGTCTGCGCGCGGTTAATTTAAAATGGTGTATTGGATGAATGGTCAATACACCAACGGATGTGAGTTTTTGGCGGGAAAGATGGCGCATGGACTTAACGGTCAATGCGCCAAAGGGGATGGCTTTTTGGAGACTCGTCGAGTAAGGTTCATTATCTACAGTGTACATTTCAAGCGAATAAAAGTATTTATCCTGAAGATCCTGTATTCTCATTTCTGGCCCATTAAAAGGTCAGCAAGTGGGATTCCGACTGAAAATTGTAAAGGTTTTAGGTGAAAACTTTACGCCCACTAAGAAGCCACTTCATCAACATGCGAAGTCATCGTTCGCGAAAACGCAACAGAGGCTCTAAGGACTCCAGCCCTGAGTCAGAGTCATCTCCAGAGAGTCGGCGTAGTCGTAGATCTCGGCGCAAGCATTCCCGGCGCAAGAGATCGCGGCAAAAAGAGAGCACGAGGCTTCGTTCCCGAACTCCGGAACTACCTGAAGACCAGCAGCAGGCAGCGGCAGAGCTACTACGTGCTGGGACCAGCAGTCAGCGTAGCGAGAGTCGGCGTGGCGAGAGTCTGCGTGGCGAGAGGCTGCGCGGCGAGAGTCGGCGTGGCGAGGGTCAACATGGCGAGGATCAACCAAGTGCACCAGTTGCTCCCGTCGCATCACCATTGCCAAGTAACCATTTGCTTTTAGATACTCATTTTATAGATGTATTTAGGGAATTAGTTAAATCTACCCGCGCGGATGCAAATATCGAACGTTATCCGACTTTAAATGTTGTACTTGAATTTGACCCAACCAAGCGAAACCAGAGTATCGATGTTTGGATTACAAAAGTTAAGGAATGTGCAACTATTTATAATTGGACGGAACGGCAAATAATTCACTACGCGTTACCGAAATTAGCTGGGTTGGCTCAAAAGTGGTACCAAGGCTTACCGAGTTTGTTATTTACATAGGCAGAGTGGCAACAAAAATTGCGTTTAGCATTTCCCTGTGATGATAACTATGGGCAATTGCTGTCAGAAATGCTTGCATGTAAAGCACGTTTTGGGGATAATTTAGAAGAATATTATTATGAAAAGATGGTTCTAATAAATAGATGTAACATTACCGGAAAAAACGCCATTGATTGTTTATTATTCGGTATTGATGACAGATCGGTTAGAACTAGTGCTGAGGCTGTTCAATTTAGTGAGCCAGATAAATTGTTGGTTTATCTTCGTAACATAAGAACCGTTAAAAGAAATGATAAAATTAAATTGAACGTGACTTTGCCTGTGGGCCCTTCTGACAGCAAACGATCGAATAGAGGCAAAGATAATAAGAACAGGAGGGATATGTTAGTTAAGTGTTATAATTGTGGAGAGAAAGGTCACCCATACACTAGCTGTAAACACCCAATTAAAAGATGCAAAACTGTTTTAAAGTATGGCATTTGATTACCGATTGTCCCACTAAACAAGAGTCCGAAAGTAATAAGACTGTTTTAAATATTTCAAAAGAACAGGATAATGATACGAAATATTTTAAGGATGCAATAGTTAATGGACACACCTTGAAGTGTTTCGTTGATTTTGGTAGTCAAATTACTATGCTTAGAGAATCTGATGCTAAAATATTGAATATGACGTTGTGTTACGGTAGTTTACCAATTTTAAGAGGGTTTGGAAATTCTTTGGTTCACTGTATAGGAAAATACGACGTTGAAACTGAAATAGATTTGGTTAAAGCACGCGTGGAAGTACTGATAGTCCCGGAGCAGTTTTTGAAAGTATCATTACTGGTTGGCCAAACATTTACGGAGCAAAACTATGTTGTGGTTTATAAAAAAAAAGAAGAATTAATCATGAAACAAAGAACGATAAATGACTCCCGATGCATAGAATTTTGTGTTTGTGAGACAGTTACTATAGCAGGTCGCACCGATGTAGCCGTATACTCGAACCCATCATATGATGGTGAGGTTTTGATCGAACCTGGCCTATACTCTCAGCCTCAAAAGATGTATGACATCGTACCTTGCATTTTAGAATTAGTTCAAGTAAGGGCACTCTTCAGTTGAACGGTTTAATGGAAACTGAATTTGTTTTAAATAAAGACACCCTTTTGTCTCGAGCTCTTCGTTTAACTCAAATTAATTTTCATACCATCAATAAAGTTGAAAAATATAACGATAGTGACTCTTCTATTAGGGTTATTGACATTGAAATGTTATCCGTTAGCGATCAAATTAGTCAAAGCGATCTAATCCAGTTAGCTTGTCTTTTAAATGAATTCAGAGACTGTTTTGCGTTTACCACTAAAGAGTTAGGGTGTATTTCAAACACTCAGATGGATATAAAATTGAGTGATACTACACCGGTGGTGTAGTATCACTCAATTTATTTAGTATCACTATTGGCGGTTATAGACCGTATCGTATGCCTATTGCGGAATGAAAAGTAGTTCGCGATATAGTACAGGAACTTGAGGACTCTGACATAGTTAGACCATCGACTTCAAACTATGCATCCCCTGTTTTTTTCGTCATATTTAAAAAACAGGAAGATGTTTGTTGAGATGGGCAAGACACAGAAAACTTACAAAAAAATCTTTAAATCTAAAATTGTTAGCATATCTACGGGCGTTCCACAGGGATCTATTTTGGGACCTATTTTATTTTTATTATTCATTAATGACTTAATCAATTATTTAAATTTTATTTTACCGGACATTGGAATTGTAATTTTCGCGGATGACACAAATGCTATAGTAGCTGCTAATGACATGGTTGAATTAACTAAAATAGTAAATGCTGCATTACAAGCTTTTCATACGTGGTTCACAGCAAATAAATTATTAATAAACAGTAAAAAAACTCAAGTAATGCTATTTAAAACAACATCACGGAACAATGATATTTTAAATGTATGCTTGAATGAAGACAAAATTGAAGTCGCTAGCGAGGTTAAATTTTTAGGTATTCTTATTGACCAACTCTTAAATTGGAAACCAGAGCTAAAGGCAATTGATGCATCGATATCTTCTGCGTGTTACGCCCTGAGAGCGCTGAGGAATGAAATTAGTTTAGAACAGCTGAAAATGGTATATTTTGCATTAGTGGAGTCCAGAATTAGATATAGCATACTTCTTTGGGGTAACAGCTACGATTATAATTGCAAAAGGGCTTTCATACTACAAAAACGCGCAATTCGTACTATGATCCGCATTTCTCAAAGAGAAAGTTGCCGTCCACATTTTGTAAACTTGGGCATACTTACAGTACCAGGTATATATGTTCATGTACTTCTAAGTAATATGGCCAAAAACATGCATGAATATGAAACAGGGGAGGAGCGGTTGATAAGGGAAGCCACCCGTAGACTGGATTTAAAAAATAACATGACCAATCATAACCTCAGAATTGTGAAGCATAGTCCACGTTACCAATCTGTAAAATTATTCAACAAGTTGCCTTTAGACATAAAAAGTTTAGTTTATAATAGCTCTTTTAAAATAAAATTAAAGAATTTCCTATTGAGTAAGTGTCTATATGCTGTAGAAGAATTATAATATTGACATGTCTTATTATTTGTCTAAATGTATTTTTGTTTTAGATGTATTGTATTGTTTCTTATTTTTATTTATTTTTTTGACATGCTAATTCTATTTAATTGTAATTGTAAATTTTGTTTATTGGGTTTAAAGACATTTTGTTTATTATTTAAAATTGGATTATTATTATTATTTTTTATTTTTTTTATTCGATGACATGTAATTTTTTATATTTTTATTAAGTAATTTTTTATTTCTTGACATCTTAAATGTAATTTTATTTATTGAAATTTGTGTTTGTTTTTTAAATATGTTTTGTTGTTTTTGTTTTTAAGATATTTTCAGTCTCAGTTTTCTGAATGATTGAATCATTTATTTATCTCGTTTAACGTTTTCTTTTTTTTTTTTTGTGTTCTATATTTTTTATTATTAATATTATTTTGAAATGTGTAAATTCAGATACAAATGATTGTTCATGAATAAATGACTATGACTATGACTATGACTATGTTCTTCTTGTGAAGAAAAAGTCGGGCGAGTATAGACTATGCATCGACTATAGGGCTCTTAATAAAAAAACCATTATGGAGCATTATCCTATGCCTAGAATTGACGATCAACTAGATAATTTGTCCGGTTACAAATACTATACCACTTTTGACCTTATGTCAGGTTATTACCAGTTATGTATGTCCGAGGCCTCAAAACACCTGACAGCTTGCATAACACCTGACGGGCATTATGAGTTTAACAGATTGCCTTTCGGACTACTCAACGCACCGTCAAATTTTCAAAAGGCTATTAATAATATACTTGGGAATGCGCGATTTAAAGAGGCATTTGCATATATGGATGACGTAATAATACAGGCCAAAACAATAGAGGAGGGCTTCCAGAAGTTAAAATCGACTCTTGAATTGTTTCGTACTGCTGGCATTACGCTAAAGTTGTCAAAGTGTAATTTTTTAAAGGAATTGGGTTCGAAGTATGTTCCGATGGCATTAGGCCGGGATAAGCTAAAATAAACGCCGTAGAGGTTTTTCCGCGCCCTACGGACCAACATAGAGTAAGACAGTTTATAGGACTTTGTAGTTACTTTCGCCGTTTTATAAAGGGATTCTCATCAATAGCGGGCTATTGATGCCACTTACTCAACTTTTAAAGAAAGAGGCAAAATGGCAATGGTTGGACTCTGAGGAGAATGCTTTTACAACTTTAAAAATGGCATTAGTCAAACGTCCTATTCTAGCATTCTACAACATGATCTGATCTCATTCTACAATCATGGTCTGGCAGTTTGAGTAGTTTATGCGGCCTACCCGAATGTCCTTTCTTTGGTATTGTTCGTCGAATCGTTGAGCTCCTTAAATTCTGAGTTGAGCTGCTCGGTTATTGACAAATGCGTGCACTGACTGGACAGGTCCACTCAATCTGGCTGGTTCTTTCCTCAAAAAACCATTTCAGACATCAGTCTACATGGTCATCACAGTCATGATCTAACCAAGATTTTGTCTGGCCTTTAAAAGATACTGTGACCTCTGAGTTTGTTTTGGCCTTTCTTCTCAGAGTAGTCAGATAAGAAACGCCGACCTAATCTAGTTTAAAAAAATATGATCGACATGTATAAGTGTTTGTACAAACCAACTTACAGATCATTTATCATTATCATTTATCATATTTAACCTCGGAAAGTATGACCATGTGTCGTACTACAGGTCTGAGCTAAAATGGTTGCCGATTCGCCAGAGAAGAAGTTTAGGCGCTTTGACCACGCTTTTCACTCTACTCAATTCTCCAACCCCTCCTTCCTATCTTATGTCTAAATTCCAATATCTATGTTCTTCACATGGTCGGAATCTGCGTTCTTCCAATAATCTCCTCTTGCTTTGTCCTTCTAATACTACTGATTTTGTTCACTCTTCCTTCAATATTCAGTCCATTCTTCTCTGGAGCGCGCTTTCTCTCGAGATCAGGGACGGTTGCAAGTCGGTTTGCATTCGAGCCGAAATTGCGGATTTATTTTCAGCACAACTAAGAAGAATCATCTCACTTTCTTCTTTTCTCTTACTTCATAAATATATATTTTATATAAGTATATATTATATTCAATATTTATGTACTTGTATTTTACCTATTTTTGTATGTTAATAACAACTATTTTCTTTTTAAATTGTTTGAACAATGCACCTGCCTTGTTATCTCTTCACCACCTTTGATTGATTGGTAGTGAATGCCTAAGGCATTAAGTTTGCCTTTGTACCTTTTTGTGCATGAAGACTAAATAAATAAATTTCCAAAATTCCCTTCTTAGTGCTCCTGTACATCATAAAAAAAGAAGCCCTGTACAGTAAAATTCTTCAAAAATATTTAACACCAATCGTCTTTTAAGAGTAGTTTTTATAAAGTAATAATGAAAACCTTTACTATTTACTTGGCTTAGTATTTATGCCAAGTTTTAAATATATAAGTCCAACATATTACCACCTTTTCACCTCCTTAAGGGTGGAATTTGCAAAAACCAATAAATAAATTCTTTTTATCAACCAGGACCGTAAATCTAAAATTTCATTCACAAACTGTAAAAATTTCATACAAACTTTCAACCCCCTTTTTACTCCCTTAGGAATAGAAAATACGAAATAAAAAAAATCTCCTTGTTTTTTTATTAACCAAGAGCGTAAACTAACAACAACGATGTTTAACCTTCCAAACCAAAGAAATTTCATATAAAGTTTCCCCTATTTTATCCTTGTAGGGGTAGAATTGCCAAAAACCAATAAATACATGAATTCATTTTGTTAACCAACAGCGTAATTAAATCTATAATTTCATGTGTCCAATTTACAAACTGTAAACATTTACTTTTTCACTAATACACTTTTTCTACCCGTTTTTGCCCCTTTAGGGGTGGAATTTCCATAAAACAATTTATTATACATAAATAGTTTTATCAACCAACAGCGTAAATCTAAAACTAAAAGTGTCCAACTTACAAATTAACTACCTTATATCCAACAACCCGCACTGGGCCCGCGTGGTGGATTATGGCCCATCCCCTCTCTCACGGAGAGGAGGCCTGTGTCCCAGCAGTGGGAACATTAAAAAAAAGGCTGATGATGATGATGAACTTACAAACTAGAAGTTTTATACAAACTTTCAACCGTCTTTTTACCCCCTTAGGGCTGGAACTTCTAAAAACCGTTTCTTAGTGCGCACTTAAGTCACTTGAGGAACGTCCCTGCCAAATTTCATCTTTATACGTCAAGCGGTTTTCGATATTTCGTGATAGGTGTTTGAGTGACCTTTCGCTTTTATATATATAGAATACTAGTGGACGCCTCGCGGTTTCACCCGCGTAGTTCCCGTTCCCGTGGGAATACAGGGATAAAAAGTAGCCTATGTCACCCGGGGATAGAGTAGCTTCCCAACAGTGAAAGAATTTTTGAAATCGGTCCAGTTATTTGGAGCCTATTCGGTACAAACAAACAAACAAAAAAATATTTCCTCTTTATAATAACTCTCTCTCTTTTTTCTTTATTTAGTGTGATTATTTTGTAAATCTTTTATCTTAATTTCAACTTATATGATCAATATGATTGAAATAAATGAAATTTGAATTTGAATATTGGTATAGATAGATAGATTAATCTACACGAATAATAATAATATTACATTTTATAGCCGTGTAGATCAACATTGGTCAGGCAGGGGTCGATAGACCTTCTATAGTTTTAGGTAATCGATCCACGAAACATCCCAAACCCATTGCCCAATGTGTTTTGTCTCCACATTCTACAATAGTCCTAGACCAGCCGGAGATTGTCCTTGTGTTCTCTTGCTAAGTGACTAGTGCATACAGGGATAATCACAGGTCGGTGTCACATTTCATCCTACATGTCTAACAAGAACTCTGTGAGTTGGTTTCGGCTCCTGGCACGCCTCTCAAAGGACCACTCGGGACACTAGAGTCCCGGGGTCCTCCAAAATATACTATACTAATAATAATATTATAAAGAGGAAAGATTTGTTTGTAAGTTTGTTTGTAATGGATAAACTCAATAACTACTAAACTGATTTTAAAAATTCTTTCACAAGTAGACAGCTACATTATGCCTGAGTGTCATAGGCTGTTTTTATCCCGAAAACGAGTCCTGTGGGGTGGGCCACGGGAGTGAAGCTGCGAGAAAACGCTAATTTATAATAATAGTAGGTACTGTGAGGTATCTGCCTATATAAAGGAAAACTCCTTGATCATATAAAGACTGGCAACAAATAACTTGTCTTGAAAAAATAAGTGAAGATGTTTTTGGTTGTCAATTCTAGAGAAGCCGCCGAAGAGCGGGCACATTTTTGCTAAATATATCGGATAAAAGTAATTTCTCCGCTAGCTACGTCTCCTACAGTATATACGTTCATACTTGTTAATGTTCATTAAATTCAATCATATTAAATTGCTTATAAAACGTTATTCCTTTTGCAGTTATTTTTAGCAAACGTACACACGTACATAGGTAGATATCTGTAGTGTTATTCATTAATTTTTCTGTTATTTTATGGGTAGTAATAAAAGTTCAAAGCAAATTTACTTTTCTATATACTTTCTTTTGCTTTTTAGGGTTCCGTACCTCGAAAGGAAAAAACGGAACCCTTAAAAGATCACTTTGTTGTCAGTCCATCCGTTCGTCTGTCTGTCTGTCAAGACCCTTTTTCTCAGGAATGCGTAGAGGTATCAAGCTGAAATTTATATCAAATACTCAGTTCTACTGTCCCTTAATGCTGTGAATCAAACTTCTAAACCAACGCAATCAAAAGATACAGCCGTTTATGCCGCAAATTTCTGCAAATTTTCGACACTCGCGAGGTAATCAAAACCTACAGGGTACTTCCCGTGAACTCAGAATCTTGAAATATGGTACAAAGCAAAGTCTTATAGCACAGATAAAGGAAAAATTGCGAAAACCGTAAATTTTTAGTTACATCATATAATAAAAATATTTTAATCATTTTAAACTTAACCCTTTCCTCATGAACGCGTAGAGGTATCAAATTGAAATTAATATCACGGGATTTTCGGTGCGCGAGTCCGACTCGCACTTGGCCGGTTTTTTTTTTATATGCGAATACAAATAAAGAAATGAGCGAATAAAGTACTGAAAATTTTAAAAATCAATACAGCATTTGCTGACGTAATATTTGTCCACCAGCTTATGTTTCGTTTTACCGAACACTCAACTTCAAAGCTGCAGCTTCATCTTCCCTTACTTATTTGGTGGGTTGGAATTTTATCGTTGCTTATAAATAGTGTTGTATCCTGAGTGATCGAAAGTTGATCGAAAGTCAAAGTAGATTGGAAATAGAACTATTTCACGGCAAAAAAAAACTTTTTGTCAACAAACTAGCGGCCCGTTATTTAATTTCTACTCATTTATGTCAGACTTAATTCTATCTATCGCATTTATTTGATTGTCGATTTATTATTTATTACCATAATAGTTTGTGGAATATGTGTATTAATACTTTTGTATTTAAATATATTACGTTTATATTCATAAAACATTTATTTACACCAATTATTAGAATTAAATTCGGGAATCATGTCACATCGATTCGATGAATGACTTATAATTGAGCTTTACTTACAACACTACGCTCCGCGCTTGTAATATTTAAAAGAAATAATGTCATTGGCAGCTGTCGTTTTAGTCTATGAATACAAAATCCGAGTTTACTTGAATGCAGTTTTTACCTATGTTTAGTTGGATACTCCTTGGCAAAGAATGTTTGACAAACTTTTGCGCTTTCTGGTTTGGCATCGGTGTAGTCTCAAAATCGCCGAACGCTGATGATAGAAGCATTGTAGGCCCTAAAAAAGTGAAGTTCTATCAGCGGTAACGATTTTCGAAAAGTAACAAGCAAAAACTTTAAAAGCTGTAAACCCGATTATGGCGTTTTTAGCCTATTTTACCTGAGTCATAATAACTAACCGATTGGCACCTTATTCATCAAAATCGGAGGAACATACGTAAATACAAACATATATAGACTGCTAAAATCATAACCCTTTCTTTTGTCTTCGCCGTAGTCTGGTCAAAATAACTTGTATTGACCACGTGACACTAAGGTAGTGCTTGACAATCCCACGCATTTTGGACTTTTTGATGATCGTGACTTTTTCTAGACTCTTGTGTCTAGGTACTGTTATGCGATTAGCATAGGCTAGCTAAGAAATAGGCACAGAAGGATCGCGGTCTTACTTAGTATTTAGAAAAACAAGCCTGTCAATAATGTGGATCATTTTATTTGGTACGTATAGTTTAGCAATATTGCCCGACTAATTCTCACAATGAAGTCTTCGATTGTTTCCAATAAATAAAGCTCAAATATTTTCAAAGAACGCTCTACTCGAAAAGGCCAAACTCGAAACCTACTGGAACGTTTTTACTTTATTTTATTATTTTGTAACTAGCTTCTGCCAGCGGCTACGCCTGCGTGTATTATACACTTCTTTTGAATCACACTATCTATTAAAAAAAACGCATCAAAATCCGTGGCGTAATTTAAAGATCTAAGCATACATAGGGACAGACATCGGAAAGCGACTTTGTTTTATACTATGTAAGGATTATCCGGAACGATCCAGCAGAGAACCAAATTTGTCGACATAGCTCAGAGAGTAAGCAAGCTGAAGTGGCAATGGGCCGGCCATATTAGTAGTAGAACCAATTACCGTTGGGGTAGACATGTTCTTGAGTGGAGACCGCAAACTGGCAAACGTAAGGTAGGACGCATTCAGGCTAGGTGGAGTGACGATCTTTGCAGGTTGGCTGGTAGCAGCTGGATGGGAGTTGCCGAAGATCGAAGAAATTGGCGTGCAATTGGCTTGCTATTGTAAAGGCCTATGTACAGCAGCGGACTGCTATAGGCTGATGATGATGTTGAATTATATAATAGATATTGTATATTATTATATAGGCTCGCATTTGACCACTATCTCTAATTATTTCAATTCAGAGGATCCGGTGAACTTCGTAACGTCAAAACTATTTATATTTTGATTGTTACATATTTTATTTTAAACCACTGTAGAGCGAACAAATAAAAATAAATTCAAATCGATCGAGCATGTTTTGGCTTTTAGCAAGACTAACGACCAGCAATTGATTCTTATTTATACAGATTTAAAGCAACTACATACACCTGATTGTAAGGTCTTGCCTTAGGTGGCTTATATCTGTATCATTGAATTTACTTTGGCGACTCATGGCTAAATATTTTATAGTAAAAGAAGTAGGAGCGAGCGAAGTGACCTCGAATGTTTTAGCACCCTGGCTCGGATAAGCAAGATTTTCTTTTGAGAGACAAGAATATGAGGCCAGATTAGAAGGGTATAGTAGTGCTAGTCTTAGAAAAAAAATTGAAGGCTGGTAGGGGTTATAGTAATTTTGATACAGATGAGTTTTACCCATTTATTTCAGCGGTGGCTTACGCCTCCCCGTCGTTCTCTGCAGCCTCGAGCCATGGCAGTCTTCGCTTAAGGGTGAATGTGCTACTAATAGATACCCGTTACGTTTCGGAGTTTCTGAAGCAGAATGAATTTGACTCTCTTAACACTAGCATTTCCTACTTTTATTATTGTTTCTACTGTTAGCAACAACAACGAAAATATATGTACATACTATAGTAACATTTTAAAGAAAACAAAGAAAGAAAGAAATGCAAAACCTCTTCCTTTATGTATTCGGTTAATAATAACTTTAATTATTTAATCACTTTCATTATATCACACATAATAATTCTTCATACGTAGGGTATCTACCGAAATAATATGGCTTCCTTTGGTCATTTAAGTTATCCATAGTATTTGGTAGTTATGAAGCCATTCCACTTTACTGAGCAATATATTGGTCCATCGGTATGGTCTTCAGATATTTGTTAGCATTTTTGATAATTTTCTTGATATTTGCCATAAAGACTGGTAATTGTACTTCATGGGCGACTTCTTTCCAGTTCTCATTCGCGAATTTCAGGACAACATCAGCTGTAATTAATAGAAAATTTTACAAGATGATTGGTAATAATGGACACATTAAATTCTCGGTTAAAACCTTTTTTTTTTTGGTTTGGCATACTGAAGACGAGGTTCTGGAGGTGATGTTAGGGAATATCTCTTTTTAAGTTAAAAACGTTACTAATGTTTAACTATAATTTCAACGGAAGTTAATGCAATTTTCTTTATACATTTTTTTATTTCAAAAGTCCAACTTCTATACCTAGTTTTGGAGAAATTGCAATTTCAAAACTGTGGTACTAAGTTTTGAAAGTCAGTGTACTATACTCTGGCCAACATTATGGTACATTATTTACTAACGAAGCTCTGACAGCTCAATTAGCTGACAGGTTTAAAAAAATATTGGTCATGTATTTTTTCTTTTGCCATGTAAATAAAAAAAATATGACGATACAGTGCGTTGAAATATCTCTTGTGACGTCACACTTTGTACTGACAAAGCGACGTCACAAGCCTCCGTTCCAGAACTTTGATGCGTAAGAAAAAAAATATCTATCGCCACAGCGCGGCGACCGGCGACCAATTGCGTAAACACCTATTTGAACTGAAAAGTCGCTGTCGACCGAGTCGCCGGCGACAAGTTAACAGTGCGTAATGAGCCTTACTCTGTGGGTCTTTGTATTTTTTTATTTATTTGATAAAGTAAAAAATACGAATCCAATTTGATAATCTCACTGACGGACTAAATATAATTATATTTTTCTACCCAGGAAACATCCCTATTCGTTTTGTTTTGTTGTCGAGTGGAGGATAGCCCTCAAAAAAAATACTGTTTCACTTTGTTAGTAAACATTGTATCTTCAAAATGGCTGGAGTATATACCTAGTCATGAATTGAAAATAAATTTCCTAGTAAATTGCCCCGCCCAAGCCGGTCTTTAGCACAGAGCAAGGAAACACTGCACCAGCGATAGGCTAGCTGACTGTACTTAGGAAATATCAGTCTAATAATTTTATTTACCTAGATCTTGTTGCCCATTGAACAAGTTTCTAAAATCGAATACCACAGGCTCCAAAGGATCTGCGTCAGCTTTGATGTTCTTGACAATTGTGTAAGATTTGCCGTCTTTGGTGAATGTTTTCAACTCCATGTCAATTATGAGGCGGTATTTTTCTGAAAGGTACAGAATATTATTGCTAAAATTTTAAATTTTTGGTTTATATAAAGTTTGGAGAATGTGCAATTTAAAACTTTATTTTCCACGGCTTCGATTGCGTGGCCTATCTGTTATTTTTTCTGGTTTGAATTCACTTATTCTACTTGCTTAAATAGAATCTTTCTTAAACACAACAAACAATCAATATTACTTCTTATTTATTATAAACTTTATTTTATACCACAAAAACATACAGGACAAACGTTCAAATATACAAGTGTACAATGGGCGGTCTTATCGCACTAGAAAATCTCTTACAGACAACCTTTGGATGGACTGAATGATAAGAGAAGAATTTAGGGCTGTCAGTGTACAAAATATCAAAAATAATATTACTTAGACTTAATAATATACAATAAATACATACTATACTACATATATACTAATACATATCAAATATATAACAGAGAAAGGAGACGAATAAAAATTATAGTGAAAGGTAATGCTCCTTCACCATATTCTTGAACGTTGGCAGTGTTTGAGCACGTCTCACTTCAATAGGCAATACATTCCACAACCGAGCCGCTTGAATCGTGAAAGATTTGTCAAAGAAGGAAGTGGAATGCTTGATTTTAAAATTTTCCGATGATCTCAAGGACCTAGAATGGGTGTCACAGAGGAACTGGAAGCGTTCTTTGAGATAAAAAGGAGTAAAAGTTTTATACCAATCCCAACTGACGGCGCCCGTTCACGGACATGACGCATGGATCGGCACCACTCAGCTCAACCATCATGAAGGGAACCAAATGGTCCAACATACGTGCCACCATCAGAGAGACATTTGAGAGAGCATGACACACTCAATTGCCAAGGCACAGCAAATGGTAGATTTACAGTTGGGTACATAGTACTCACACACGTACTGTGCAGTTATATAATTTTAAAAGAAATTGAGTTTATGTAATACAAATATATTCATACATTCTTCAGCAGGTCCAACAATACTTCAAAACAATAATGTTCTGCATAATTATCACTTTTTGTTGCGCCTTTTTATTTGTGGAGCGGACTAGCATTGAGCCAGGCATTTTTATCAGTGATGTAATCCCCCAACTTAAAATATGTCTGCCTGCATAGTGTGCGTTTTAAACAACTTTAAAATTTCGTCTTATTCATTTCTAGAATGTGGGGAGAAATTAAAGATGAGGCCACTTTAGCCAGTCTGAAACCTGGTTGAACTAATTGGTGCCTATTTCTAGTAACGTAGTTATGTCTGTCGCCGTTTTTAATAAAAAGATGTAAATTCTTTCTCACATACATGATGTTTTAATAAATATATTGAGAAGGAGCCGTCATGATATTAATGTCCATAAACAGTTCCCTTAGAGAATCGCGCCGGCGAAGATTGTAAAATTAAAGCTTAGTACGGCGCTATAGTCTGAATAATGGAGGTACAAGCTTTGCTGGACATTCCATAGATCTTCCGTCGGTTTAATCTTGATTTGCTTAAAAGCTTTTATTACTGTTATGGGGTTTATATGTGAAAAGTTAAATTCATTCGGGCAGGCTGAAACGTTCGTGTTTTTGATTTTTAAATTTAATTTAAATTTATTGTTTATTGCATACCTTTTAGTGTTAAAACGATATTTTTGCAAACGCACACATATATTTTTGGTTTGGTTTTAGCCATACAATAAAAACCTTTCAAGGTTTAACTGTGTGATGGTGAGCCGTTTGTTTTAATCTAAATTACTTATTGCAATGCTGAGTTATTAATTTATTAATTACATATAAAAATACGTTCTTGCATATTGATAAATTTTGTTGAATTATAAATTAATTGGGGAATTTTACTTTGTTAATTCGTACTTAAAACCTTTCGAACCTGTTTTTTGTAATGTTTGCAAGTCTTCTGGCAGTTTATTAAGAAAAACAGGTACCAAGAAGTATTCAGCAACCCTCTCCCGTACACATTATTGTATTATGGTAAGATGTATTTATCGTGAGGTCTTGTGGCTAAATAATAACAGCCGCACGAGTCGATCTTCAAGGTTAAGCAACGCTTGACGAGGTCGGTCCTTAGATGGTTGACCATTTCAACATACTGAGTTTCCTCCATGCCGCGGAAAGCACGTTAAGCCGTTGCTCCCGGCTGTCATTTGAAAATCTTTGTTAATTATTATTATTATTATATTATTATTATTGATCTATTCAAGAAGTCAGGGCTTGTTTTTTCCGTTAGCATCTCGGGTCTATTCACTTCAGTAAGAGTGAAAAAATCCACTTTATTGAATATATTCAAAACATAAAAGTATTTGAAAAGATCTTTGTCACTATTTTCGAACTTCTTGTTTATATGTTATTTTATGGGATATTCAAACATAATAGAAGGATAAAAAGAAATTAGACAGACAGATGTCAGGTCAGATGAAAATTTCAGAGTATCAAGTATTCTAAGATTTTACAAGGTTGGGCGCCAAATTGAACAACAACAACAATATTGAATAGTACCTACCTACTATTACATTTATTGCAATTATTTTGTGAATAAATGCTATTAATGAAAAAAAAATATCGGATTTTTCATGAACAATGGCCGCGCATTATATACTATTAAATGTTCACCAGCTTATGTTACCCGGAATCAACGCAACGAATCAACGCTTCGCTTTGGTTGATTCGTTGAAGCGTTGATTGCTTAACCAATATCAATGAAAGTGGTATGGTTACCACATACATTGATATCAGTTAAGCTGTTTACAAATTATGGTGGAATAAATAAACTCACATGCATACATGAACCCTGAAAACATATCACTACTTTTTTACTTACAAACATACATGAACCTTGAAAACATAACACTACTTTTTTACTTACAAACATACATGAACCCTGGCAACATAACACTCTTTTTTTGGGCAGTCGTGTAAAAAGACCCTAAATGAATAAAAATAGATCCAAGTTGTACGAGATTTTCATTAATATATCAATGACCAGCAGGGTCAAATAAATTTTTAAAGATAATTATATTTTTAGGCTAATATTGCCAAGCAAAAATAAACTCTTACTTACTAGTGATAATGCTGTAGTCTCCGTTTCCCTTGACTGGGAGCACGATAAGCCTGCCATCGATATCATATAAGCCGGTGAAAGTAAAACCAGGGCATAGAGTATCTAGTTTTAGATTTTGTTTTTCTTCGTCGTACCTGGAAAATGAGGTATTGAGAAAAATAAGAATCTCTTATATAAAAATAAATAAGTTAAGAATTTAAAAACACGCCCACGAAGGTATTTTAGAATGCATTTTATAAGTTTCCCATGTAATCCGAGTGTTTTGCCAAGGCTTAACAGCATAAAATAAAACGTAAATAAAGAAGAAGTCAAATACAACACAATAACACCCTTGAATTCCCATTCCCAAGGCGGGGTGAGCTGAGACCAGAGGCCATTCGCGAATGGCCAGTTATTTTAACTCCCGAGACGGTAATAGTAGAAGGACGATCATCCAGATATTGAGTCAAAGAAAATAGATTATAAAAAATGCTCACTTTGCAATCTCAATAACACACGATCTGTATCCAGTAATAGTTGTATTGAACAGCTTAAACTTCAGAATTGACAGGTTTCCTTCAATTTCTGACTGGAACATAGGATCCATAGATTCAGCGCCAATTTCTGGGTTAGCTTCCAGAATGAATGAATATGCTGCATTCGCTGCGCGGGTGACACACGCATCATCGTTGGACTTGCATTTGTATAGACTTGGCGCTGAAATAATAAAATAAATGTTGTTAGAAAATCGTAAAATCTCATATTGATTAAGATTATTTTTTTTTTCAAATAAACTATGATGGAGTGTGTGAATGAATGATATGGTTAGCTTTCCTTTGTATTTTAAAACAACCCAACACCTCCTCAAGGTCAGTATAGACTAGACCATTGAGTATGCACAGAGCAGATGGTCACTATTAGTCTGAAATATTAAAAAAGGTAGCATCCATATTAATTGAAATACTCATATATAGAAATAAAGAAGAAGATGTTTGCGTGCTGCTTGTTTGCTGCATGCAAAGCATGCATGCATCAAGCATCCAGCATGAAAATATGCAAACAAGCATATACCATGCATGCAGCAAGCATGCAAATGAGCATGCATTATGCACCAAACATGCAAGCATGCAACATGGAATCAAGCATGCAAGTGAGCACGCAGCATGCAACTTGCAAGCAAACATGCAAGTGAGCATGCAGCAAGCAAGCAACATGCAAGTAAACATTCAAGTGAGCATGCAGCAGCATGCAGCAAGCAAGCAACATGCAAGCAAACATTCAAGTGAGCATGCAGCAGCACGCAGCAGGCATGGTTTCGGTCACGGCTCGGGCGTTGCGGGGCTCCGGCAGTCCCACGCGAGCTTATCGTCACAGATGGTTTTAACGCTCACCACCTGCTACTTAGCTCGCAGGCCGCCTCGCCCCCAAGCGCCTACGCGGGCTTAAATTACGTTCTAGGGGTAGGGCAGACAAGACTACGTGGAGTCGGTTTTGCAGCGATTCGTTTCTGTCACTGACTTTTGTAACACATATTGACATTTTAAGACAATATTTTAATTCTAATTCAAGGTTAAAATGCTATTTAATAGAAATGCCTAATAAAATTATTCCAAATTAATTTCTGCCATCTTCATAATATGCCAAGTGAAATAATGACATCTTAAAAGTAAGCCATTGTAAATTCGGACATGCAAACATTCGGCCAAACAATAATTATACTTAAAGAAAAAATGACTTCTAAGTATTCGTTTAAAGAAGATTATGCCAAGTGTGTAATGGAAAATAAATTTCGGAGCATGAAGATTCTGCCAAATAGAGGGAACCCAGAAAAAATATCATCATTTCCTCCTCTAATTCTAATTAATTCGGCAACATCGGCGCAACTTTTTCTTCCAAATATCTGCCATTCTTCTATTTACCATTATCTATTCACAATTTACACAATTTATAGCTTCGCGTAACGGGGATTTTAGAGCATTTACTTGTAACAGAAAAATAGAGCATTGGCCGTTTTTAACCGCCCTTCGAACACTACGCTCGATGTTTTGTTATAGTGTATATTCACTGTACGAGCTACGCTGTACATTGACCCTAACTAATACGTCCTACTTACAGTGAAACGTTGCAGTTTGTTTAGCTCAACATTAATTGTACATTATTACATTATAATATGTTATTTTTAGTAGCAATAAAACCTTTATATCAATTGGTTGTTTACTCATTCATCATAACAAGTTCAACATAACATTTTCACTGTTGGGAGTTACGCCCCAACATATGGTCCTTCGAGCAATTTAGTGTTGTGTAATTTACATCTTTTACGGTCGCGAATCGGTTGGACTGGTCTCTCAGAAGCGAGTCGCCCCAGTAACCAATTGAGAAGGCGCATACCGCAGAGGAGAAGGTTGCACAATACGAAGAACCAAGAGTGTGGAGCAACAGTCAACACTCGAAACAGAAGAGTTCATTTGAAGTCAACAAGAAAAACAACAAAACATCATGTCGGCAGCTGAGTTCTACCAGAAGCAGAACGAACTCTACGACGGCATAAAGAAGATCGGTATAAATATCAAGAAGGATGGTTGGGACAGAAAGAACGCTGACTACTTCAAACGCCGTA
Organism: Orthosia cruda; assembly: GCA_964057195.1. Taxonomy (NCBI): domain Eukaryota; kingdom Metazoa; phylum Arthropoda; class Insecta; order Lepidoptera; family Noctuidae; genus Orthosia; species Orthosia cruda. The sequence goes on along the minus strand of OZ059836.1, from coordinate 14,751,660 downwards.
AGGCAATGCTGGAAAACTTGTGGTCAGAATTTCAGTTCAATCACGACCGCCGGCCCACGGAACAAAGTGTAAGTCATCCGTACTTTAGTAATGACTGCTATAACATAACTCTGCAGTGCTACAATGAAGTAAAGGAGCTTATTCTGCAACAACACCAACAACTTACGACTCTCACTCGTTCTCCGAGGGAGCAGTCGGTACAACCAAAAACATTGGGAAGTGCCAACCAACAAACAGGGGAAGGTACTTCGGAACAAACAAAACAGGAACAAGAAGCCCAGGAGAGTGAGGCAGAACAAGCTGGCAATCAAGACGAACAAAACAGAGAACCATCTCCTCCTCCTCCTCGGCAAGATCAACAAAACACCGCGAAAAAGGACACGGGAACCAATAGCAAGCTGGACGATATGATGCGCAAACAGACCGCTAACTTCAAAGCCTTCATGAGAGCAGTCGCGAACATACACGTGGAGTTCCTGTCTGAAAAATGGGAGTTTCAAGACGCTCTGCAAACACTGCAAACACGCTGGTCAGCTATTGACAACCTTCACTGGGAGATAGAGTATGAAACCAACGGAGAGAAGAATGCAGTGTATGAAGAACGCTACACCAGGTATGAAAACCAGTTCCAGGAACTAAAAAAGGCTTTGAATACCAAAATGTGGTCCGGCACTCATCGGGAGAAAACAACACCGAAATTAGAGATACCAGTCTTCAATGGTAACTACAACCAGTGGATCCCATTTAAAGACCTTTTTACGGAAGCAATACACAACAACAATTCCCTCTCATCTGCTCAGAAGATGCAGTTTCTGAAGAGTAAGGTGCAAGGAGAAGCGGAACGCTTGATTCAACATCTACAGATAAGTTCGGATAACTACCTGGTGTGTTGGGATATCCTCAATCACCGATATAATAATGAAAAACTTATATTCACATCGCACATCAACATGCTGTTCAATTTACCAAACATGCAACAACAGACAGTGGCCCAAATAAAGAAAATCCATGACGTCAGCATAGAATGCCTACATGCGATAAAGAATTTAGGAGTGAATATCGACACCTGGGATCCGATAATTGTACATATATTATCGCAAAAATTAGACGCTGACACACACTCAGAGTACAACGAATCGCTGAAGAACTGCCGAAAGCTGCCAATACTGAAAGATCTGCTAGATTTCCTAGAAGGGAAGTTTACATCATTGGAAGCATCGCGCCGCAAACAAGAAAACAATCAAAAACCAAATACCTCATCGAGTCAACATCAAAATACTTTGTACTCTAAAAAACAATACAGCAGTAATCAAGCAACTAGCAACAAGAAAATTACGAAATCGTTCCATGCGTCAACATTCCGATGCCCCCTTTGCGATGACGAACATGGCATGTACAATTGTGCAAGGTTTTTAGAAATGCCGAATCACTTAAAACTTAGCACAGTAAATAAAATGAACATTTGTGTAAATTGTCTGTTCAGCCATAACGGAAAGAAATGTACGTCAGCTTACCGATGTCGCAAGTGCTCGGGTCAACATAATACATTGCTACACGATGCATGTATTACGAACAAAACGGAAAAACAAACAAATTCTTCCCATGTATCAAAGGATGATGATACTTCGGAGATACTACTAGCGACAGCTGTAGTAAACATAGAAACAGCCGATGGGACCCCAATCAAGTTGCGAGCCCTCATCGATCAAGGTTCTCAGATATCTTTGATCACCGAACATGCTGCTCAACTTCTAGGAGTTAAGCGCGAGAGATGCAAAGGAGTCATCTTTGGAGTTGGACAGAAGGAAAACCACTGCAAAGGAATGACAACAATTACTTGCAGTTCTGTCTACAACGACTTCAAGTTCCAAACGACTGTCATCATTATGAATAACTTGATTAAGAACCTGCCGAATAAGACCTTTGCAAAACCATCTTGGTCCCACATACAGAACATCCATTTAGCAGATCCGGAGTTCCATAACAGCCGTCAGGTGGATTTACTATTTGGAGCAGACATTTATTCGCAAATCATGCTAGGAGGCATAATAAAGGGCGATGACACCACTCAACCTATCGCACAACAAACCTACCTAGGTTGGCTTCTATGCGGAAATGTCAAAACTTTCCACTGCAATGTGGTCATAAACAATCTTGAAGATATCAAACAGTTCTGGGAAACCGAAGACATCACCGATCAATCCAATTTATCGGTGGAAAATGAAACATGCATTGAATACTACACCAACACTACGCAACGCCTGGAGAATGGGAAATACGAAGTCAGACTGCCGATGAAGAAAGAACTTGAGAGCAGACTGGGTTCGTCCAAACCAATGGCTGTAGCCCAATTCAAAACTTTAGAAAGAAAGTTGGAAAAACAAACACACCTGGCAAAGGCCTATAAAGACTTCATGGCTGAATATATTGATCTAGGTCATATGAAGCAATCAACAGTTAGCAACAAAACACTCGAGTGTTACTTACCTCACCACGGCGTGCAACGCGCTGAATCAACAACAACAAAGTACAGAGTGGTGTTCAATGCGTCAGCAAAAACGTCAACGGGATGCAGTTTGAACGACCTCATGTACAAAGGTCCCAATCTTCAACAGGACCTACAAACATTACTGATGAAATGGAGGCAATACAAATATGCGTTTACAGCGGACATTGAGAAGATGTTTCGTGCTATTTGGGTAGCCCCTGAAGACCAACAACTGCAACAAATTGTATGGCGAGAATCACTGGGACAACCTATCCGCTCATACCAATTAACAACCGTAACATATGGAACCAAGGCAGCGCCGTTCCTAGCTATGATGACGCTCAGGAGACTGGCGGCAGATGAACATGAACAGTTCCCGGAGGCTTCAAAAGTGCTGGAAGAATCATTCTACATGGATGACCTCGTTCACGGGACACATACAATCGAACAAGGAAAGCAATTGATCGCGGATCTGAAACAGTTACTGAAAAATGGAGGGTTTAACCTCAGAAAATGGTCAGCAAACAATCAAGAACTTTTGGAAGATATCTCCGAACAACACAACGATAAGATTGTCTTCAACTTCAAAACAGAAAATACACAAAAAACGTTAGGCCTGTGCTGGAATTCAAGAGAGGACAAATTCACCTTTCAATGCACAATTTCTGACGTAAACAAGAAACAAACAAAACGAAGCCTACTTGCCGAAATATCCAAACTATTTGACCCACTCGGCTGGCTGGCCCCCGTGTCAACAAAATTGAAATTATTATTTCAAAAACTGTGGGATGGCAACTTACATTGGGACGACGAAGTGTCCGATAACATACATGTGGAATGGTGCAAGATACAAGCCGATATAAGAGCGATAAACGAATGCGAAATACCTAGATGGCTTAAGTGTGGCGGAAAGCAGACAATGGAGCTACATGGGTTTAGCGACGCCTCCCTGGATGCCTATGCCTGCGTCATCTATGCACGAGTCCAGTCATCAACAATACTGGTCGCTGCAAAGTCAAAGATTGTACCACACCGAAAATCAACAACATTGCCTAGACTGGAATTGAATGGAGCGCACCTTCTATCACAACTAATGCGCAAAGTCAAACAGTCATTGAATCAATATGAAGTACACGTCTACGGCTGGACTGATTCCATGGTGGTCCTGGGTTGGTTACAAGGAGACCCATCCCGCTGGAAAGCATACGTAGAAAACAGAGTACGAAGTATTACTGACGTCATACCACGATCATCGTGGAACTACGTTAATACAAAGGAAAATCCCGCTGACGCCGCAAGCAGAGGCCAATACGCTAGTCAGCTGAAAGAAAATCAATTATGGTGGCATGGACCTACATGGCTACCATTGCTTAAAACAAAGAACATAGAAAAACACAATTATAACACGGACCAAGAAGAAAAAACAGTCCGGAAACAAGCCAATGTATCCCAACATTCTCAACACATCATAGAAAATACGAGCATTGTGGAAACATTATTGCAAAATCACAGCTCTATCGAACATATTATTCGCATTGTCGCATGGATACTCAGAGCATTGAACCCGAAAAGGCGACAGCTACCGAGATACCTGACGTTGCACGAATTGAATAACGCAATAAAGGTGCTCATAAAACAAACTCAACAAAAATCATTTGACACAGATCTTTGTCATTTAAAGAAAAATAACAGGGTGCAGGCTAACAGTAAAATAAAAGACCTCACTCCGTTCATTGATCATCAAGACATCCTACGAGTGGGAGGAAGATTGAAAAACGCATCGCTAACCGAAAACATGAAACATCCGATGATCATTCCACACGACAGTCGATTGACACATCTTCTCATCGACCAAGCTCATCGAATGACGTTTCACGGCGGCCCGAGACTCACTCTATCACACCTACGGGAGAAGTACTGGATCGTCGGTGGGAACCGAACAACCAAGATGCAAATCAGAAAATGCGTGACGTGCCGCAAGAACAACCCAACAAAAGAACACCAACTGATGGGTAATCTACCAAGCGCAAGAGCAAATCAAGCGCCGCCCTTTTACCATACTGGGGTAGATTACACTGGATTTGTGGACGTCAAAATGAACAAAGGCCGAGGAGCAAGAACAACAAAGGGCTACATAGCAGTCTTTATATGCATGGTGACCAAAGCTGTGCATATCGAACTGGTGTCAGACCTCACCAGTTCAGCATTTTTGGCAGCCCTCAACAGAATGGCAGCAAGAAGAGGCGCCCCTCGTCACTTATACAGCGACAACGGGACAAACTTTGTCGGAGCAAACCGACAACTCGTAGAACAATACGAGGAAATTGAACAAACATACAAAAGCATCCAACTACAACAGGAAATCGCGGAGATGACAATTGAGTGGCATTTTAATGCCCCCGCTTGGCCATCAGCGGGAGGTTTGTGGGAACGAGCAGTCAGAAGCCTAAAACACCACTTGAAACGAGTAGTAGGAGAACAAAAACTAACATTTGAAGAGTTCTCCACAATCCTAACAAAACTGGAAGCCTGCTTGAACTCCAGACCTCTGTGTCCACTAAGTGAAAACACAGACGATCTAGACTGTCTGACGCCAGCACACTTTTTATCGGGTAGATCGGGGCTGACAGTCATAGAAACAATGGAAGATGCAAGAACAAGATGGGAACTAACAAGAAAGATCTTCGCAGAAATCTGGAAACGATGGAGGAACGAATATTTGTGCCAGCTATCAGCCAGATCAAAGTGGCAGGAACCACGGAAAAATCTGAAGATAGGCGATCTGGTGGTAATCCATGAAGATCATGTACCAGCCGGGAAATGGCTCATGGGGAGAATAACAGAACTTCACCCTGGGAATGATGGATACGTTCGGGTCGTTAGCCTAAAAACAAGAAACGGGCATATGAAGAGGCCTGTCACAAAACTATCCGTCTTGCCTATCAACAGTGACGAAAATGTCGAACAACAAAACACAACAAAAACAAATGAAAATGAGTCATACCTACAGGCTAACAGCGAGTCGCAAAGTTCACGACGATGCAAAACAACAAACAGAAAAATAAACTTCATCGGATTGGTCATGGCACTGCTGTATTTGCTAAATCCCGTCGCGGCCGCTAACACAACAAACATCGTCGAGCTTCAACAAGGCCTTTACTTTGACAAAGTAACCAATATGCAGCTTATACGCGGCGAGTGGAAGATTATCGTGTACTATGACGTCAAGCCCTACTGGCATGGTATAGCAATATCTAGCAAATTCACCAATCATCTAGAAACCATCTGCGAGAAAATAAAACAGAAAACACAATGTAACGTAATTTTAACACAACTACAGCACTCGACCGACGAAATAGGACACTACAAACATATGTTGCTGAATCCGCAAGGCCGAGTGAATACGAGAAACAAACGCGGGCTTATCAACGGTGTCGGTTCCATCGCGCGCTCCCTGTTCGGAGTATTAGATGATGACTTCGCGAAACAATATCAAGAAGACATTGACCTGGTCAAGGCCAACGAGAAACACCTGGCACTGTTGTTAAGAAATCAAACATCCGTGATCGAAGCAGAATATAATTTACTGAAGAGGTCGGAAGATGCAGTTGAAAAACAGTACAAAATGTTTAACCAACATTTGCTAAACCTTGAAAGGTTTACGAACAACCTCCAGAAGGAACTGAATTCCCAAGAACTGTCTATTGAATTTGTGATGTCAGCTATTACGGCAAATAGCTTAATTGAGCATCTCAGAAACGTCCAAGAGACCCTCATAGACACGGTAACAAACATATATAACGGCAAGATGAACCTACACCTCATCGCACCGGAACAGCTTCGGGACGAATTGAACAAAATCTCGGGTCAATTATCCAAGGATTTGGTCCTACCCATCACCAACATTCAAACAGAGTTATTTCACCTGTATCATCTCTTACAAGTAAAGGCGAAAATGACCGAACGATACCTTATAATCGAGGTAAAGGTACCCCTAATCAGCAGAGATAACTTCGAGATCTACCGAACAATACCAGTACCGAAAAACAATGACGTGGATATGGTCACCCTAATACCTATTGCTGAAATGTTAGCAATAAACATTCAAAAGGACTCCTACATACCAATGACGGAATCCGAAATACATCAATGCATGCAACATGACGCGACAACCCAATTGTGTCCACTACAGAAACCAGTATACCGCATGAAGTCGGACGAGAGCCTTTGCATGAAGGACAAGGAATCTCTTCACTGCGAAACAAAACATGAAACCTGCCGAGACAAGTGGTTGGAATTAAACAATGCAAATAATTTCCTCTATTTTTGCTGTCAACAATGCAAAATACGTATTATTTGTGGGCATCAAGTTTCAACGCAGCTGCTACACAAGGCCGGAGTCATAACACTCAATGACGATTGCATAATTAGTAGTGAAACTTTTGCTGTTTATCCCCAAAGGCAACAAATGAACAAAATTCAAGCCCAAGTCGACGCAGGTCCAGCAGAAATTCCTTCAATCAACAATATCATAAACTTACCTGTACCGGTTCTGAATCATCTTCACGAGAATGAGACGGTAACAGAGCAGAGAGTATTACTGCAAGAGCTTGGCAAACAAGTAGAACAAATGAAAGCCGCAACATCAGAAGACATCATGTCAGATCATGCAACACACCATGATATCCACCAATACGTTGTCATCTACCTATTGGCTGCCGCCGCAACATTTGCGGGTGTAATATACGCTTACAACCGCCTACGCAAACATTGGGCAAGTCAAAAGAAACCAGAAGCTCCATCTATTCCCAATCCGATGCCCCGAAGAAGGTCGACAGCGAGCATCGTGGACAACGCCTTATTTGACGTCACAGAAAACATCAACGCAGCGCACTTATCGAGTGCACGTACACTCAATAAAGCAACGTCGCCTATTGCGCGTTGTGAGTTACCGTAATAAATTATGAAATTGTTTGTATTTACATTTTTACGTTTTATAATCTAACTTGATTTTGAACAATTTCGATGTACATTTAAGTTAACTTTGTGAGTGGGCAATATGTACGAGCTACGCTGTACATTGACCCTAACTAATACGTCCTACTTACAGTGAAACGTTGCAGTTTGTTTAGCTCAACATTAATTGTACATTATTACATTATAATATGTTATTTTTAGTAGCAATAAAACCTTTATATCAATCGGTTGTTTACTCATTCATCATAACAAATTCAACATAACATTTTCACTGTTGGGAGTTACGCCCCAACATTCACCTTATGGTGACTAGATAATGGTAAAAATAATGCCTGCAATACATGTTGGCCGAGCGTTGTCGAGTGAAGGCTAATACCAACATGTAGACGGTATATTTGCCTTGTCTTGCTAACGCTCGGTGTCACTTGCCTAGTTGGTTGAGTATAGATAAGCGCCAACGTGTATAGACCTCATTTGACGTAGCTTGGCACAACTTGCAGTCGCTCGCGATCACTTGCCTCACTTCGGAGCGGTGTCGGTTTTTCTGCACAAATCAAAGGCGCTCGCGCGCGCTCGGCCAATAGTGTTCACATGTTAGTCCGCGCGCTATTATGCGGTTGTCGTCCATTGTAGGCACACGTACAAAATGTCGCTTTCAACGAATGACTATGAAGTTTTTGGAGTTTTACCGCGATGAACCAGTTGTTTGGTATCCTAAAAATATGCCACTTTTTTTTACCCGACTGCCGAAGGAGGGTAATGTGTTTATCAGACTAAGTATTTATGTATGTTTGTTCCTATGTGGCGTTCCAGAGACCAAACGCGTTGGCCGATTTTGATGATTCATACGTCAATCGATTCGTCTTAATCTTGCGAGTGTCACTGGCTACATTAAAATTGGTAAAATGAAAAATGGCGGTTTTTGCGCCATATTGTGGGGGCCCAATATTTTTTTTTCTTCCAATCCCATCGTGTGGGATATCAAATAAAGGGTTTTAAGAGGCGATTTCAAAAATATATAGCACTTATATGTATAAAAGTACATAAAGCGAAAAAAAAAAAAGTGTGAAATAAAAAAAAAAATATTCAAAAATCGAAAAACCCGACTGCTTAAAAGGCGAACTAAAAAGAAAAAATCATGATCAAGCAACTTTAGTGCGCTATATACTGACATAATAAATGTAAGCACTCATTAAATAAATAGCAGCGGCTGATATAATTTCGACGTCGGCGTCCATACTGCTTCAATGCACAATAAAAACTGACAGCGCCCAACATGTGGGCGTCTCTTCAAAACTTGTCTATATTGGCCATTCGCATTGGCTTTCTTTAAACTTGCCGAACGTCTAGAAAGTAGCGCTTGCATTTTGTCTATTTGTTTAGGCTCGCGTTGGTCTAAGCTCGGCCAACATGTATTGCAGGCTTAAGAATGGAAGAAGAAGCTGCGCCACTGATGCCAAATTAATTGGAATAAGGGGACAAAATGATATTATTTTCTATAATTATTCTAGAAGTAGTCTTCTACTTTTTGATATAATATATAATAATAATATGTAAAGAGGAAAGATTTGTATTTTTGTACGTAACGAATAAACTTAAAAACTACTGGACCGAAATTCTTTCTTCGTTGAGAAGCTACACTATCCACGGGTGACATAGGCTACTTTTTACTCGTGTATTCCTACGAAAACGGGCACTACACCGGTGAAACCACGAGGCGTCCGCTAGTTTTTAATATTTTATTTGGTTCCTCTATTTTAGTACGAGAAACATGACGAAACTGTTTAATGATAGAATTTTGAAATACCAGTAAAAAAAGCGGAGGAAACTTTTTGTCCAGCAGATTTAAAACATAAAAAAAAATTGTATATATAGGCTCCAAACCTCAGGGAATACCAAATTCACTAACCTGGATTTGACAGCACATTGACAATCGCACTGACCAATAACAGTACAAGGGAAAACATAGCGAGCACGGATTTTACTGCCGACGACACTCGTCACTTGTGGCCGAATGCAGGATCTCAAGATTTGACCCTGCTTAATATTAGACACTTAATATGCCAATAAAAAAACTCCAACATATCGTCGACGCCGAAATCAAAATTGCGAACATAATGATTATGAATAAGCGTAATTGTCGTTCCGTCGTAAAGCCCGTTCCATCATCGGACTACAGTACGGCGTTGCGTCATCGGTACATGGTGGACATCCCACCCATACGCACCAAACGTTTTGGGAATTCCTTTATTATGCGTACAGCAAAGGAGTGGAATTCCCTGCCGGAGTCTGTATTTCCTGATAGCTACAACCTGGGAGTCTTTAAGTCAAGAGTGAATAGGTTTCTTCTAGGCAAGCGTGCTTCATCGTCGACCACATCATCGCTTACCATCAGGTGAGATAGTGGTCTAACGCAAGCCCATCAAAAAAAAAAAAAAAAATGTTTTGATATTATTAAAAATGTTTTTGAAGAAGAACTTAGACCTTTTATATCATGATAATTTTGGGCAGTCATTATAATTTTAATATGATAATTAATATTTTGTTTAAAGAAAGGACGTAATTATCGTGAACATATCTATACATTGTTCGATTGTGTTTAATGTAAAAAAATAATTAAATGTAACACGTAAACAAATAGTTAATTTTGGTGTTTTATTTTACTTAAATATTGACGATACACATTCTAAATTCAATAAACTAGAATATTAAAATATTATGTTTGTTTTTGCTTATTGCAATGTGATGCGCCGACCTCAAATAAATTGGTTATTGGAGAACATAACGAATACGATGATATTCTTACCAATTTAAATTCACGCCATATTTCTTAGTTTTCGTGGAGATAAACTTTAGTTTTTTATTTGTTTTGCATATTGAATATCTATAGTAAGCTACAACTTGTTTGACTGGTTGACCATTTGAATAAAATATTTCTAAAGGAAATACATGATACATGTCACGTTGGTAATCGATAGTTCTATTCACATGATGTTAATTTGGAATTAGTGTTTAACAATTATCTTGATAAAAACCTTTTTAAATCCCCTAAAGTATGTTTTTGTAAAACCTTAAAAATAACTAATCTACGTAGAATTAAATTAAAGTAAAGTACAAGGATAATATGTGTTTTATAATAGCTTGAGAACCACTCAGTCTCTAAGTTTATTAATTGACTTGTCAATACATACCCAAGGAGCCCTAACCCGATGGTGCCATCCTGATTGCTTGTGGAATTGCTATAGCTACCTTCCAGCTCCGTCATAATAATTTTTACCTTCTTATCGTCAAAGTACTTATTTTATTGTTTCCAAAGTAATATTCGGATGCCAGAAAATGGATTACAAATATATTGCTAGTTCCCTGATACAATGACGACATATACAAAGCAAGTTAGTAAAAAGCTTGTAATATTAAAAACGTGAATTTGTTAGAAACTAGTTTTTTCTCGCAGAATCCTTACTGTGGTATGTCTACTTCAATGTTACCGTGCGTATTTTGGGACTAAAAAGAAAATATATAAAGAAATTTTTAATATCTTGTATCTCGTTGCACTGCATGTGACCATGCAGTGCAACGACCTGACCCCAAAACAACATTAATTTATTTTTCTTGTGAAGATCATTTTGATGTAGGTATTTTATAATACACATAATGTACACTTTTAGGTCATACGACATCCTAATTGTCTGCGACGAGAAACTATCTGTGAACTAGGACCACGACGGGGATTCGCTCAATAGCTAAGTACCTAGCAATCTGTACCTATGTTTTAAGATTTTTAAATCTATCCACATAATATATTCCATTTCATATTTTCTTATCCTAATTACCACCCCCACCCACCAGCACAACAGTATGCTTCATGTGGAGACCAGATGACAGCGTTACATTCTAGCTGGCTCCTAACCAATACATTATATAAAGCTATGATGGCTTTCAAATTCGTGAACCCTCGGACCGTACGACGCATAAAGCCTACATTTCTATATGCTCTCTTGCAGCAACGCATAACGTGATCACTAAACGTCAAGCTGGTGTTAAAACTTACCCCCAAGTCCTTGTTTCCGTGACCCGTGTCATAGGCAAAACATCAATATGATAGCCATGCACGATGGGATTGCGTGCACGAGAAAAAGTGATTGTAACACATTTCGAGATATTGAACTACAACAGATTTTCTCTGCTCCAGCTCACTACCCTGTCAATATCCGTTTGTAGCTTGTCACAGTCTTCGCCCCTTTCCACTGTGAGGGACAATTTGAGGTCGTCGGCAAACAACAAACAGTGAGCGTCTTGGACTACTTCTGGTAGGTAGGTCGTTAACCACCAGGAGGAACCCCATAGATCCAAAGTTACTGCCCTGACTCACCCCAGACCTATATTCACAGTTAGAAATATTTTGCCAGATTTTACACAATCATTTGCTGTCGGTAAGTAAATAGGTACCTATTCATGATCAATGAAATATGAATTAGGTATATTGTAATCCTATATATTTATATAGGATTACAATATACCTAATTTATACCTAATTACCTTTTGTGATAATATTCTAAGCACAATATGTATAAACGCAATAATCTAAAATAACAAAGAGGCTAAATAGGTTAAACATACCAGTAATCGACCATTTATTTTCAAATCCAAACTATTTATTCTTCAAAGTAAATTCAATAGAATAACTTTTTGAATGTCAAGCAAGACTATGATAATAGGGAATATGTAATGTATGTGTAGGGAATACTGTGTAATTGTCAGGAAAAGCCAATACTGCATGGGTTCTTTTAGGGCTAATACAATTTAGACAAACCATCTTCTTCACTTGTATGTAGGGTCACCGTTATGTATTGGCGAATAACGTAGGTATACGACATTCCACTAAACAGTAGTTTTACTTACACGAACACTCGGTTACTATCACTGTATTCAAGTCCAGTTTTTATCACAAATTAACAATTCAATCAAACCCGCCATATTCTTACTCTTCGATCCTTGACCTCTCTCCCTTCTTCGCGCCAAAAACTAGTCTTTGGTGTTACGTCAAGTTTGACATCTGTCAAAATCGTTCCAAACCATAGCTCTCGTCAGAACGAAATCATTAGAAGTGCATACACGGCCTCCTGACTATTACTAGGCCGCGAGCATTTAAGAATCCTTATATTGGCCCGTCATATCTCACACACCAAAGAAAGTGACATTCTATTTGGATCTGCTCGTCCATTCCTGACATGCATACTCTGCGGTATCATACGGTGTAGACCAGGCGCACAAGATCCTTTAAATCAACCAACAACTCATCATATCATGTGTGGAACGGGCGCACAAGGCCCTTTTCAACCAACCAACTATTCACAGCGTGGCATGGACCGGGCGTGCTGGGCCCCTTCGACCATCCACCTGCGCAACGAGTGGCGTGGACCGGGCGTACTGGGCCCCTTCGACCACTCACCTATTCACAGCGTGGCATGGACCGGGCGTTCTGGACCCCATTGACCATCCTCCTGGACAACGCGTGGCGTGAACCGGGCTTGCTGGGCCCTTTCGACCACCCACCTACTAACAGCGTGGCATGGTCCGGGCGTGCTGGGCCCTTTCGACCTTCCACCTGAACAACACCAACCTACCTAACGTACCTAGCTCGCAACAGACGTCAGGTCGGTCTCGAAGCACCAAGGGTGCCAAATACCTTCCAGATGCTTAACACACCATACTATCTCACATACTCCAAACAACAGGCCACCAAAGCAACAGAGGCACCAGGCTCCTACCTCCCATCAGACAGCAGGTCGGTCTCAAAGCACCAAGGGTGCCAGATACCTTCCAGATGCTTAACACACCATACTATGTCACATACTCTAAACAACAGGTCACCAAAGCCGATATTTGCCTGGACAGCAACTGGACTGCTTTCAGTGGTGAATCACCTTTCTACAACTCATAATGTCAATGGATCAACTCCCACTTTAACAAGTACTCTCACTGGCACTATCACAATATCGATTCTCTTTACCCTCAGATATCAATTCAACACTCACGAACAGTAAGAACCAGAACAATCACTTGCAGGCCACGCAACTATCCGATCCACATGAGAATGGAACCCGCGACACACAGCGCGGCATCTAGTGACTCAGCCACTGCAACATCAAAACGGCAATAAAAATTAATGATCGACATAACCACATATAGGCACACTACCAATATGAAGAAATTACAAGATTTCTGAGATACTGTCATTAGTGTAATTAGTTCAAATAAACGGTGTCAATTCGTCGAGGTTGAACATGAAAATGGGGGTACCGCAGGGCTCAATTTTCTTCTTCAAGAATTGTGACAATGCCCCACCGAAGAACTATAGGCCCATCTCACTTCTTAGCTATGTCTACAAGCTGCTTTCAAGAGTCATCACAAATCGTCTCGCTCACAGGTTTATCTTTATAATCTTTAATAATAATTCTAATAATAAGTTAATAAATGGTTTGACGATGTCCAGCCTCCCGAACAAGCCGGATTCCGTAAAGGATTTAACACCATAGACCACATACATACGCTACGGCAGGTTATACAGATGACCGAAGAATACAACCTGCTACTCTGCTTAGCGTTATCGCCATACGAACCCCTGTCATCATCCAAGGAACAGGTTGATGCCTAAGTTTAACCCTCTTGACAGGAGCTTGTCTGTCGTAGAGTGTAAGGACCGTCCGATTAAACAAACTCAGCTTATCGACTACAGTCGCTGCCGCAGCAAGGTTTTCCCAATCTAATTCCGATGTATCCTGACGAAGATTTTCAACATCCATGCAGGCAAAACAACGCATGTGCAGACCTTAGGGGGTAGTTTAGGTGGTTTTAGGGTTCATGAGAGGAATATGAGGTCGTAATTGGAAATTCCAGGTGCAGGACACTGACCATGAGAGGAAAGAAGGGAGGGAGTGGACGTCAAGATTAAGTCAAGCCAAGTGTCATCACCCAAGACATTGAAGTGAGTAGGTTGCAGAAGAAGAACATGGAGACTGGCGAACTCGATAATATGGAGGAGTTTACGGGAACGAGGGGTTGGACGAGATAGGTCAGTGTTGAAATCTCTATATCTAAATCTTTTGTACATTTTGTACGAAACACAAGCGTTGTGTCATCGTCGCAGAAATCAAGCCATTCTTTACGAAGTATATAGTATGTGATTCGATTTTGCATATAACGTTTTGAAACCCATCATAGCTCAAAGGTACCAGACATGACTTTTTACATGCCTCTCATTTTTAAACAACGAAATATAACTCTAAGTTTCAAAGTATAACTTCAAAAATCTGTCAATAAAGATGACATTCAAGAAAGTAGTTCGAATGCGTGACGACCTTTTTTTTTCCCTTCTGATGGATGCGAGACGATTATGTCGGACATTCGCATCCATCAAAAGGACGTACAATGGGTGCCGCATAACTTCGACGTGAATATGGCTAGCGGCCCCGACGGTATACCAGCAATTGTTCTTAGAACCTGTGCGCCTGAATTGTCTCCGACACGCCTGTTTCGCCTTTCGTAAGAGACTGAAAAAGAGCCGAATGCCAATGTACTGCCCGTGCCCACCTGGCTACGCGGATGCGGATTGGGCAAATTGTGCCATAGATCGTCGTTCTTACACCGGATTTTACTTCTCGTTGTCCGGTGGAGCAATTTCGTGGGAGAGTAAGAAGCAAACTATCGTTTATCTATCATCAAGTGAAGCGGAGTATATGAGCTTGACGAGTGCTGCTAAAGATGCTACGTTTCTAAAGCGATTGGTGCTGGAACTTATTGGTGAGTCAAATGTTGTTCCTATTTACAATGATTCACAGTCTGCCCAGAAGTTGGCAATGAATCCAGTCCACCACAATAGAACCAAGCACATAGACACTAGATTTCATTTTATACGTAATTTATTAGCTAATAATGTTATCAAAGTTGTCCTACTTTGGAGATGTGGGCTGATGTCCTCACAAAGCCATTGGCTCGTGTAAAGCATCAGAATTATGTGAAAAGAATAGGCTTGTATTTATAATTTTTATTTTGATTACGGGGGAGTATGATGTATAACTATCAACATTTTAAATTTATATTTCTTTTACCTTTCAATGTGTTCTGAATGTTATTCGTTTGTCACTTCAATAAAAAGAGTCAAAACACAACAATAGCACCTGGTGAACTTCGTACCTCCTTAACTATTTATATTTTGATTGTTACCTATTTTATTTTAAACCACTGTAGAGCCACAAAGTACATAAGCGGCGGCGCGCCGCAGACAGAGGGGCCACTATGAACAAAGCGTCATTTTGAACACACACATTGACATTGCGATTTTACAGGGAATATTGGGCAATATTGGACCGAGCTCAGTCGCGGCTGTCACGAGTGCTCTGTGCGGGCGTTTGTCACGTCATTCATACATAAAGTACTGTAACGAGGTTGCATTGGCTGGGTTACCTTTATTAATTGTTAGAGACCGAATATACTTCAAATTAATTCTTTTAATTCGTTCTTTCATACATTTTTATGTTTTAAAGGTCATTAAATATTTCAAGATGACAACTTAGAATTTCAATATCTAGAAAAATAATCTTAAGTCCGTAGACGAAATTGGAACGGCTATGAAACTTGTCATAATAATATGGTTTAAGTCATGCATGTGGATGTCGGTCAGTCGGAGGAAATATATTTGTGTGCATGCAGCTCACAAATATATTTCCTCCGACTGCACAGCTTCTTCTTGTTTAAGTACATCTTTTTAGTTCGCTTCTTAAGCAGTCGGGATTTTTCATTTTATTAATTTTATTTCACATTTATATTTTTGTCGAGCTTGGTTGTTTCACAATTTAATGTTTTTAGTGGCATCATTATTACACCATTTTTACTTCTTGTTACCATCCAATCTTCTTCGTATGCGGAGTCGTGATTTTTAATGGATATTTGATGCTTTGTCTACCCTCTAAGGCATGTAAGCATGATTTGATGTATGTTTAGACGAATCGATGTATTTATGTTTGTAACTTAAACAACCTACTCTATTTTAAAATTCTGAATCAATATAGTAGCAACCCTAGTGAATCTGTCAAGTTTAGCTGTCAATTTTTGAAACGGCGGGAGTGGCCCTTCTGTATACTTTCTATTTTGTGGTAGAGCGAACAAAAAAAACAAATTCAAATCGATCGAGTCTGTTTTGGGTTTTAGCGAGACTAACGACCAGCAATTATTTTTTATTTATATAGATTTAAAGCAACTATATACATCTGATTGTATGGTCTTGCCTTTTCGCATTCATCAGTATGACTGTATCCTGAAGCTTATATCTGTATCATTGAATTTACTTCTGGCGACTCATGGCAAAATGTTTGATAGAAAGAAGAGATAAATAGGAAGTTTAAAAAAATATATTGCGCCCTGGCTCGGATAAGTAAGATTTTATTATGAGAGACAAGAACATGAGGCCAGGTTAGAAGGGTATTGTAGTGTGTATATTAAGAAAATATGGATGGCTGGTAGGCGAATATAGTGCTTTTAATTAAGACTGATGAGTTGTACCTAATTGGAGTTCATTGATTTGTTAGTGAGCCAATTTATAAATATTTATTAATACCCAACTTTTTCAGGGGTGGCTTGCGCAACCCGTTGTTCTCTGCCGCCCCGAGCCATGGCACTCTTGGCTTAAGGGTGAATATGGTACTGATAGATACCCGTAACGTTTAGGCGTTTCTGAAGCTTAATTAATTTGACCCTGTTAACACTTGCATTTCTTATTTTTATTATTAACAACAACAACGAAACTGTATACGTATACGGTATATATTTACTATATTAACATTTAAAAGAAAAAAATATACAATTGAAGTTTTGTAACTTCTTCATTTATTTATTATAAACTTTATTGTACACCACTTAAATAATTACAGGACAAAACATTTATAAAGATAAGTGTACAATGGGCGGTCTTATCGCACAGGGCAATCTCTTAAAGACAACCTTTGGATGGATTGAACGAGAGAAGATAGACATAGGGCTGTCAGTGTACTAAAACTATACTAATTAATATTACTTAGATATAACATAAAATACAAATAATATAATACACTAATAAATATCAAATATAGAACAGAGAGAGGAGAAGAATAGTAAATTGGTTAATAATAACTTTAATTTATAATGACTTTCATTCTTCATACGTAGGTATCTGCCGAAATAATATGGCTTCCTTTGGTCATATAAGTTATACATAGTATTTAGTAGTTATGAATCGGTATGGTCTTCAGATATTTGTTGGCAGTTTTCATAATTTTATTGATATTTGCCATAAAAACTGGCAACTGTACTTCATGGGCTACTTCTTTCCAGTTCTCATTCAAGAATTTCAGGACAACATTAGCTGAAATTAGAATTTTACACGATTATAGGTAATATAATAGACACATTAAATTATCAGTTAAACTCATTTTTTTTTTAAATTCACATTTGTTTGATAAAAGCCTCCCCCAAGTCTTTCCAGGAACACTTCAACCTTGCCCTCTCGAACCAGCCCTTGCGGTGCGGTATGGATCTCGCCGCCTCTTTCTGAAAATGGATGGCACCACCGCGGTAGGCCCAGAAAGAAAAGGCGCGACAACCTAGTAACTAAACTGGCCTTCAAAACTTAGTACCACACTTTTAAAATTGCACTAAACTATAAGTCAGAATTTTGAAATTAAAAACGTTTAATAGAAAATTTTATCAACTTATTTTGAAATTATAGTTTATTACACATTGGCAATGTTTAAAAAAAAAATGTTCCCTAACATCGTCTCCAAAATCTCGTCTTCAGTATGCATCACAGGCTCGAAGCTGTGATCAGAGCCCGAGGGGGCAATACCAGTTATTAAAATGTAATGACGTAAAACATACTTACAAATGTTGTTTGAGTTTTTGCCAGTAAGTTAAAAATGGTAATTTTTTGGCTTCTATATTTTTCCGTACTTGAAGGGTCCAAACGGAACCCTATAGTTGTCACTAACGTGTCCGTCTGTCAAAAAATTTTGTTCCGAAGAATTTTTAAGTTCCCAGTGACCTATGAACTCGAAATTTGGTAATAATGTTTATTATTACGTAAATTTTATTAACAAATATCAATATATACTACATTTGGCACGGAACCCTAATTGTGTGAAGCACGCATTTGGCTGGTCTTTTTTTAAGATAAAACGTTACTAATGTATAATGAACTATAATTTCAACGGAGGTTGATGCAATTTTCATTTTTTTTTTTTTTTCTTAAGTCTAACTTCTATAGTTAAGGAGAAATTGCAATTTCAAAACGTGAAAATGTAGAATAAATAATTTTGTGGTAGGTGTGTGGTCAGCCTTAGAGTATCTCATTTATTTTCCTTGTTTTTCAAATACAACATTTATTTACCTATCTACATAAAATTATTAGATTACGTAAGAGGTAACAAAACAAGGAAAATTAAATGATAAATGATTTTATTTCTGTCTGTTTGTACAAACACTTTTACATGTCGATCATATTTTTTTAAACTAGATGAGGTCGGCGTTTCCTATCTGACTACTCTGAGAAGAAAGGCCGAGCAGCACAACTCAGAATTTAAGGAGCTCAACGATTCGACGTACCATACCAAAGAAAGGACATTCGGATAGGCCGCATAAACTACTCAAACTGCCAGACCATGATTAAAACCTAACTAAGATAAATTGTAAATAAAAGAGAAGATGTGCAACATCTTTTAGTGGAGTGCGTCAGGAACGAATCTGAGAGAAATATAATTATTAAAGAATTTAATATAAATAGGTTAGACTTTGGCATATTTTGTTATATTTTGGCTCGGCCTCTGTCCCGTGAGGCTAAAATGATTTATTCATTAGTCAATATTTAAAGCACTATTTTGTTTAATTTATTTATATTTGTTAGTTAACTTGAGATTAGTTTATGATGGGACTGACGTGAACTGTGTTCAAAAGTCCCTTAAAATAAAGATACAAAAAAAAATGTTATTAAAAACATAATAAAGAATGATCCACGTAGTGTTCACATGCACAATAATTAAAATAAAATAATATAATACTTTAAAAAGTAAATATTCTTGTCATTGCAAACAGACAAAAATAAATTCACGGAGCAAAATATAAAAAATCTGAATTAATTGGAGCAGCTCAATCCCAAGCCTTTTTATCCTCAACGTAATATTTAATGATATAAAACGCTTTCTGACACAACTTACGTTTAATGAATTAATTAAATTTAATAAAACTTAAATCTTGTACGTGGCTTGGAAGCTTATTATAAAAGCGTACACATTGACATCTAAACGAACCACCTATTTTCTTGAGTCTTGTTGTAGAGACTACAAATTTGTGTTTGTTCCTTGTATTTTTGTTATGGATATCACTGTATTTCTTAAACGATTTTATATGTTTCTGGGCATATAAAAGATTTTCATAAATATACTGAGAAGGCACAGTCATTTCATTAATCTCCTTGAATTTCTCTCTGAGAGAGTGTCTCGGGCTTAATTTATAAATTGATCGTACAGCTCTTTTCTGCAAAACAAAGATAGTCTGGATCGGCAATTCCCCACAACAGAATACCGTGCGACATTACAATATGAAAATAGCTAAAATATACTAAACGGGCTGTTTCTATGTCAGTTAAATTACGCTTTATAACAGCATATGCTGCGGAGCTTAGTTTCTTTGACAATTTATCTGTATGTGGGCCCCACTGAAGCTTAGCATCCAAAGTTAAGCCTAAGAATACTGTGCTATTTTCAGGATCCAATTCTTCGACCTTTACCAACACTTCAGTTTTCACCTTCCTAACGTGAGATAGGGTAAAGTTAATGCATTTGGTTTTTTTTTCATTAAGAAGTAAATTGTTAACATTGAACTAGTGAACTTCTTTTGAGTTCACGCTATTTACATCGTCAGTAACAAGCTGCTGACGTTTAAGTTAAAACAAAAGTGAAGTATCATCCGCAAACAACACTATCATGGTTATCCTTTATGAGGTAAGGCAAGTCATTAATATAAATAAGATTTAAAAAGGACCATCAATTTAGCCCTGCGGGACTCCCTTTGTTAGTATAGATCGGAGATCTTTTTCCATTAACGTTAACGCTCTGTATCCTATTACTCAAGTATGAAGTAAGGAGATCCAGAGCACTGTGCCGAAAGTAACTCTGTTTGTCTGCCTGTTTGATATATATTCACGTCTTAACGGCTGGGCAGATTCAAATAAAACTTGGCACAAGAATAGACCATATCCTAGGAATTAAGACTTTTTATCCTGGAAGCACGCACTCCCAGAATGGAACGTTCCTTTGAGATAATTTCCGTCTTTTACGCAGGCGAAGGCGCTAACAGAAGCTATGTAGTAGTTTCAAAAACCAGATATTGACCTCACTTATCTTAATTTTACCAACAGATTTTAAACCGGTTCCAATTTTTTGGCTGGGTCGAAGACTTTTTAGTTTTGTCTGTCGTTATTGTTAAGATAATTAAATCTGCTTAAGTGGCGGCCAATGACCTGGATCCGAGGAGTGACTGGAATTGGATATATTTAGAAAAGGAGATGTATCAATTTCGGCCATGAGATATACATTTATCAAAAAAGTGGAAAAAGTCCCACGAATTGAGGAAAAATATTTTTCCATGAATTTAAGCCTGATTACTTGCATACATAAAGTTATAGTTTTCAATTATTGCCATAATTTATTCAACATGGCGTCTCTCATAGTTGTCATTTCGATTTCGTTCTGAAATCATGTCACATCAAAGCATTAATAACGTAGATGTTAAATAAGAAAGGTAAGTGTTCTTGTACCAGTAAAAAATACTATTATTCTCATAAACATCTTTTGCGACTAAAATAAAAGGAAGTGTGACGATTTCATCATTAGAAAAATATTTATTTTACTCTTCTGACACATGTCACATGTCTTCGAATTTTTGGTTCTAAGACGTGGCGGTTTGCTCACAATGTTTTTATCACCGTTTTGAGAGCAGTAATGATGAAATAATTTACACGATTTAGTAAGAAAAAAGAAACTGGATAAACACTGCTCTCACATCCGGACTGCTACTGAGAAATACCAGATGGAAAAATCCAATAACATTTTTCGCGACCGAATTCACCTTCATGGTCAGCATAAGCATTTCCGACCACTGGAACCAAAAATTTATAAAAAGACTCTTGAAAGGTCAACGATTAATGTTGAAGAATGTACAGGGCTTCTCTTTGTGATGTGCGGGAGCACTAAGAAGGGAAAATTATTGAAAATTCATTCTTTAAGGGGGCGAACTAAAAGGTCATCTGTGGGATAAAATAAGGATCAAAGGAACGAAGTCGCGGGCGAATGCTATCACATATGTACGCATAATTCGTTCTGGGCCTGAACTACTATTGAATGACAATACAATTTGACATTTGTGCCTACTCTTGATGTTTTTTTATCCGTTCGAAAAATTTTATCACTACGGAGTAGGTTTTACGCCGAAGTTCCGCAGTACTTTCAGACGGGCCCGAAACTTCGTTGACGGACTTAGGTTATATTTTGAAATAAGCTGTATTTGGAAGGCATAATATAAGCTGCCAATCAGGGGTGTACCCCTTGATTAGCAGCGTATTTTCAAAATACAGCTTATTCCAAAACCACTGACATGTAGACAGGCTTGAGTGTACTTTGTTTTACGTGGTGGAAAAGTTTTGGTTTATCTGTTTAATCTTCTTTTTCTTTTCGTGTGAGGATGTGGCCACCACTGGAGTCAGAGTTAATTAAGCCGCTTATGGGAACCCCACAGGCCTCTGACTTCCAATCTGTAATCTAATATTCTTCTTGACTATCTAATTAGTAACACCTGTGATATAGAAAAATACTAAAATAGTTCAATTTATGATAATATGCTAAATACTCTCTTTGTTAACGTCATCCTATATACTTTTGCTTTGAATAATATAGTCGTTTGCTGCGTAAGATCTGGGGTTGCGGGTGTTCAGACTGGGGACTCTGTCGCCCATCAAGTGACTCCAAGAAAGACGGTGGCATAGTGATCACGTGCTGCCATGCACAGTGAGGCTAAGGGCAAGCGATCTTTCTGTCTCCAGAGGGGGTTTGGGATGGTATTTTGAGAGGTCACGAGGCTTTACGTGCTGATGGTGATTATAGTGAGGTAAAAACCCCACACTCCCTGATCTTTTCCCCAAAATACCAGACGCCTTTTGAAGTTTTCCCCCGTTAAAAAAAAAAGTATATGTAAATAAGATCTGTGTTTTAATTAAATAATGAAACAGTATCAGCCATAATAGTCCACTGCAACTTCGAAATCAACAAAAATCATCAATCTTAAGTCTAATGATGCTAGAAGAGTCTGGAGAAATGAGTCTACTGACTTTTATTTCGCAAAGAAACTAATCAGAAAATAACAACGGAGGAGTAAGAAATAACATAACAATATAGCTTGTAGGTGCTATTATGACACAATATTTATCAAAAATTCATTAGCAAAATCACGTAAAGCCGTTGGAACTAGCAATTATTTGTACATTTTTGACAGTCGTTATTGATAGTCAGAAACCAGAAAATTTGACGACAGTCTTGCCAAAGGATTATCGTATTACAGTTACTGGGTTGTGGAGGTCAGACAGGCACCTGCACTCATCAGGGTTCTGCGACAGCTAAACTTGCCTAAAATAATAGATTGTGGAAATTTTTATTTTTTCTTCACTTCCGTTATTCCTTTCTGTTTGATTTCGTTGCGGGATCCAAGACAGTTAAATTCATTCTCCGGTACTTCGTCGAGCTTTATTGCCTCGGCGGTTTTCTGGTGGTCGCCACTGTTGATTCTGGCTTTCAGGAGTTGCAGTGGTTTGGGAATAGTGCTATGGGAATAGTATTTAAATCATACAGCTCTAAATATAGCACTATTGAGCTGAAATTTTGGACTATGATCCTTAAAACAAAAACGAAAAATGAAATGAATGTTTGGATCCACATTCATCATATTTTCTTTTTCATATTGTTCTTAAATCATTATCCTTGCTCGCTGTGGTTTACTGGGCCTAAGTTGTACATAAGTCACACATAATATTAAAAGGTGTTATTAAAACAATAGAGACACTTTATTTTAATTACGTGTTATTAAAGTTACGTGTTAATTTAACCGGACAGAAAAGATAATAAGTATTTTAATAAGTATCAATTTTGACACATGTTATAATAAAAAAAACATATGTCACGGATTTTAGATGCAGTAGGTACCTTTTTGCAAATTCATTTGCTAACTTGCCAGTTGATCATACTTAGCTAGATTTATAAAAAGTCGTGGGAAGTATCATATCTAAAAATTTCCCAGAATTGTCGTGTAATGCTGAACCTAGCTTTTTTTTAAATATATGAAACTAGCCTTTGCCAGCGGCTTACAACTAATAAACTATTATAGTAATTCTTAATACGTAGGTATTCCACTTCACTGAGTAATATATTGGTCCATCGGTATGGTCTTCAGATATTTGTTGGCATTTTTCATAATTTTCTTGATATTTGCCATAAAAACTGGCAATTGTACTTCATGGGCGACTTCTTTCCAGTTCTTATTCGCGAATTTCAGGACAACATTAGCTGAAATTAGAATTTTACAAGACTATAGGTAATATAATGGACACATTAAATTCTCAGTATAAATAATTTTAATTTTAATTTACACTTGTTTGACAAAGGCCTCCCCGAAGTCTTTCCAGGAACGCTTCACCCTTGCCTCCTTGAACCAGCCCTTGCGGTATGGTACGCGTCTAAGTCGTCTCGCCGCCTTTTTCTGAAAATGGACGGTGCCAAAGAGACAGGCCCAGGAAAAGAAGGCGCGACGACCTAGTATAGAAGCAATAATTTTGAGATAGGTCTGTGGTCAGACTTAAGAGTATCTCCTTTATTTTCTTTGTTTTCCATATAGAACATTTATTTACCTATTTACTTAAAATGATTAGATGACGTAAATAGGTAGAGGTATCAAAACAAGGAAAATTAGGTTTTCCTGTTAGACCACGTAGATGAAATAATCATTAAATTAATAATAAGATTTAACCGGCTAAAAACCTGCTTATAAACATTAAACCTAAATGGACATTAACCTACAAAAAAAAATGGGATAAACTATAATAACTATATGTTTCGTCTACCTAATATTACCACGAAATTAAAGAAGATTTAGAATAAAATATGTAATAAAAAATTTAAATATAATATATTTTAATTTCTCGAAAGTATCTTTGGCAGTTTAAGGAATATATCTCGTGTATTGAAACACAGGTGTGTAAACTATTTACCATTACTCTCAAATGCCGATGGTTCGGGAATTCGACACGATCGCAGAGAGATCAGGGATGGGCCCAACGCTTTACGTGCTTGCCGAGGCACGGGGATATCATATCGCCAACTTTCAAACTCCAAGCTGCCAATTGAAATTTATAATGGAAAAACCCAGTAAGACCTCCCAGCCCAGAACTTCTGAAGATGTATGTAAGGCAACAAGTATGTATATTTAATGTCCTGCGAATTTAAGCCACTGCGACCGATCTCAGTGGAGACTAACCATCAGCGCGGAAGATATTATAGTGACCAAGTGTTTGCGCAAATACAGGTGCACTCTCTGTTTCCTCACTGTCATAAAAAGAAAGAAAACATTGTATCTTCAAAATAGCTGAATTATATACCTTTTTATTATTATTTTTTTGTGGGGAATCCTTCAAAAGTTGCCTGGACTTTTAGAGAAAAAGACCAGGGAGTGTGGGATTTTTACTTCACGAAAACCACCTCGGTGATCACCATCAGCACTTGGAAGGGGCCGCGGTACCTCTTAAAATACCACTCCGGAACCCCCTCTGACTGAAAGACTGAGGAAGGGAGGTCTTTCCTGAGCCTCGCTATGCACGGCAGAACGTTATCACTGTGCCACCGTCTTTCCTAGTGTCACTTGGTGGGCGGACAGAATCCCCCAATCTGACCACCCGTGACCCTGGAGTCCCACCTGCCAATGTTGCAGGCGGGGTTTCGGCGTTTTAGGCGACGTCGAGGCCTAGACATAAATTTACGATCACTAACTAATTTCCTAGTAGATTGCACTGCCCAGGCTGGACTTTAGCTCTGAGCACGGAAACACTGCGCTAGTGATGCCAGCTAACTAAGAACTTGGAAAATATCAGTCTAATAATTTTATTTACCTAGACCTTGTTGCCCATTGAACAAGTTTCTGAAATCGAATACCACAGGCTCCAAAGGATCTGCATCAACTTTGATGTTCTTCACAATTCTGTACGATTTGCCATTTTTGTTGAATGTTTTCAACTCTATGTCAATTATGAGGCGGTATTTTTCTGAAAGGTAAAATCAAAATTAAAACTTTTTTATTTCACATAGGCCTACATGGGCACTTATAAAACGTCGACAAAAGGTGCACGGTTCGGGTTGGTCGTTTCCTATGGAGAAGAACCTGCAAGAAACTCCATGGTTACTCTTTTAAAAAATAGTTTGGTTTTACAATATTTCCATGTTACAGCGACAATAAGTCGGGCTAAGGGAAATAGAGATGATTGAGAACCATTGTAAAAAATCTAATTAAAAGAAGAAAAACAAAAAAAAAAGAGAAAAATGAGATTGAGAAGAGTTAGAGACATCCACATATTTGTGCCGTTTATGAGTTACCAGGGAAGCCGCATGCAAGCCAAATATTTAATCTTCAACGTAGTCCTTGATTTTATAATATGCTTTTCAATAAGGACACGTTTGATGTGATTTTTGTAACTTTCCATCGGTCAGTTCTATAACTGACTTTGGCAACTTGTTATAAAAGCGTATACTGTTTATAAGAAAAGACTTGCTAGTTTTAGTTAATCTGAGTTTGAGTATTACAATTTCGTGTTTACTGCGTGTATTTAAATTATGGAAGTCGCTTCTAGTTTTGAAAAGCCCTCGATTCTATACTCGAAGAGTTCTAATGTGCGCGCTCCACTGCAATTTTGAATCGATAATAATCCCTAAGAATACAGTTTTCGTTATAACTTCAAGATTTTTGCCGTGAAGATTTAAGTTTAGGTCACGTTGTGGTACATTCGGTAAAGAGAAGATAAGACATTTTCTTTTTTTCTCATTCAGTAAAAGATTGTTAACTGCGAACCATTTTGAGAGAATAATTATACTTTCGTCGACATGTAAGACATCCCTATCTTTCCTATCTATTTAAAAAATTTGCGAAGTATCATCAGCAAATAGATATAGCATTATATCCGATAATTTGGCCATCATAAAAGGGAGATCATTAATGTAAACAAGAAAGAGGAAAGGGCCGCGAATTGAGCCTTGGGGCACGACCATCTTGACTAGAGACCTGGAACACGTCGCCCCATTAACATTTACTTTTTGCTGTCTGTTTGATAAATAGGAAAGTTCAAGATCAGCAGCTTGTCCTCGAATTCCGTAGTGGTAGAATATTATTGTCAAAATTGTAAATTTTTGTTATACTTAAAGTTTGGAGAAATTGCAATTAAAATCTTTTGTTTTATCCACGGCTTCGATTTTGTGGCCTATGCCATAGAATCTGTTATTTTTTTGTGTTTTATTCATCTTAATTATAGTTTTGATTTAAATTTTATGATGTTTTAGTTACTATTAAGACTTCTATAGTAAAATAAATTTAAATTTTTGTATTTTCTTTGACTTTATGCTATCATTTATTTGAAATCTAGTTGTACACATACATACATAAACTCACGCCTTAATTAATTAACTCACTCTTTAAGTGTAGGTATTGTAAATTTTATTTTGATTTGAACTATTGTTTTATTTTTTATTAAAATTGTAATTTTAATTTTAAATGAGAATTCCGATTTTATATTTATTTTAACAGTATGCAATCACTTATTTTTATGTATTTGTATTGTAATTATAATAATTTAATTATCTTTTCAATTTAAATTTATTTTTTTATTGAAATTGTAAGTTTAAATTGTAATTCTGATTTAAATTTTTAAATAATATTTTTTGTTCAACCTCTTAATCCTGTTGGAGCACTGTCGTCACCATCCTGAAGGTGGGCGTTAATGGCTGCGACATAGTTTATTACTTATGCAGTCATTTCCTTACACTAAATTTGTAAATTGTGTTTTTGTTCCAAACTACCAAAATATTATTATTATTATTGTTCTCCCATCCAGCAGATTACCATGATCTTCACCTTCAGGTCAATAGTCGACGTTTCGCTGTACTATTATTAGTGTACCAACTTTTTAATAACTACTTTCACGTAAAAATTCTAAATAAAAATAACTCCAAGTTGAACGAGATCTATATTGCATTATATATATATCTGCAGGGTCAAATAACTTTTTAAGGACAATGTTAACTTTAGTCTAATATTGCCAGGCATAAATAAACTGTAACTTACTACAAATAAGGCTGAAGTCACCATTTCCCTCGACTGGAAGCACGATAAGCCGGCCGTTGATGTCATACAAGCCGTTTAAAGTAAAACCAGAGCATAGAGTATCCAATTTTAGAGTTTGTTTTTCTTCGTCGTATCTGGAAAATGGGGTATAGCGGAAAATAAGTACATACATTTTGGATTAACATAACATAACGCCTAAACCTATTTCCTAAATGTTTAGGCAGAAGTGTTATAGCTCCAGGTCAGTTAGGTAGGTGGTAGGTTAGGTGTGTAGGTAGTATTATATTTTAGTGCATATCACAAGTCCATCTATTACCATCAAAAGTGGATTACTCGGTATAGAGAAAGTCCTGAAAGAAAAATCATATAACATTTTGTCCACCTGTGAGTTGAACCTAGGACCTTTATGTCCAGCAGTAATGATTGTATCCTGGACGAGGAACATGGATTTTCGTTTATTAAATTAGTATGGACTATAATTACGCCTGATTACACAGAATGGGTAAGCAGAAGTGCAGGTAGCCATACTTTGGTGGTTATGTTTAGTTTCGATTAGGATCATCGTCATCATTTCAGCCGAAATATGTCCACTGCTGGACGTAGGCCTCCCCCAGACATCGCCACCTTGACCGATCGCGTGCGTCTCGCATCCAGCGGATTCCCGTAACCTTAACCAGGTCATCGGTTCACTTAGTGGGAGGCCTTCCAACGCCTCGTCGCGTCTTCCGGTTCGCGATTTCCATTTCAGAACTTTTCGTCCCCATCGGCCATCCGTTCTGCGAGCAATGCCCACTGCCACTTAAGTTTCGCAACCCTTCGGGCTATGTCGGTAACTTTGGTTCTCCTACTGATATACTCGATTAGAATAGAGTGGACGAATCACCAGTCTCTGTACTGTGAAAATTCTATATCTATATGTCGGGTTTGGTCAATAGTACGGACGACAAAACAAATCACTAGCACACCCCTGGCGGCAATCAAGAGCAACTACGAATTGGCACGCTTTATAAGTGCTTGCGTGGTGGGGAATACAGCGGTCGAGTACTGACAGCATAAGAGCGAGCACGTCGTAGAATCAGTGTCATTCCGTAATATTAGTAAGCAAGATTGTAATTGTGACTATTTAAAATAAACCCACTGTATCGAATAATTTCTGTGATTTCATTTGCACGATTATATCCACCGACCTGCCCACACACGATATCTTAACCTAAGGGTAAAATAAATACATCCTGACTTCGCGATGGTTTTCATCTATCGGCCAGCCTTGATGCGACATTTATATATATATATAAAAATGAATGGCTATTTGCCTTGGTCACGGCATCACGCGTGAACGGCTGGATCGATTTCGCTTATTCTTTTATTGTTGTGTTTGTAATTGTTAGGAGAAGGTTCTTATGAAAAAAAAAATAAGAAAATAAAAAACGGTACCTCACCTAGATATGTAGTAGGTAGGTAAGGTAGGGTAGGGTAGGGTAGGTAGGGTAGGGTAGGGTAGGGTAGGTAGGGTAGGGTAGGTAGGGTAGATGAATGTTTGGTGTTTTTAGGGCAAAACAAAGTTTGCTGGGTCAGCTAGTTCATAATAAAAAGACTCACTTTGCACTCTCAATAACACACGATCTGAATCCAGTAACAGTTGTATTGAACATCTTAAACTTCAGGATTGACAGGTTTCCTTCAATTTCTGACTGGAACATAGGATCCATAGATTCAGCGCCAATTTCTGGGTTAGCTTCCAGAATGAATGGATATACTGCATTCACCGCGCGGGTGACACACGCATCATCGTTGGACTTGCATTTGTATAGATTTAGGGCTGAAATAAGAAAATAAATGTTGTTAGAAAATCGTAAAATCCCAGATTTATTTAGGATATTTCTTTTTCAAATAAACTATGATGTATTGAGTGAATGGTGATATGGTAAGCTTTCCTTTCTACTTTAAAACAACCCAACACATCCATAAGGTGAGTTATATAGAATAGAACATTCAGTATGCACAGAGCAGATAGTCACTAAAGTCCCCGTCACAAGAAGCTATAAATTTGGTAAATATTTTTTTAAACTAAGTTACGTAGTAACAAGTCAATCCACAACAAGTAATCCCAAATTTAATCAACTCATGAAAGGGGTTTTCAATGTGATTGGGGAGGAGTAAGTTATCTAGGGACCACAATAGATCCCAATGGGGCGAAGTGTCCGAGTTATTTCTCGGCTCCTCCACAAGATAATGTCTTATCTTATGAAGGAGCCCAGAAATTGTGGTGAGAAATATTGTGGTCCCCTAAATAACTTACTCCTCCCCAATCACATTAAAAACACCTTTCATGAGTTTTACAACGAGACTAGGTGATATGAGCCTTCGCTAACCAGCCAGTGCATCGCATGTGCACAGAAGGTGCTCCATGCGTTCCGTATGTGCCCCACACAACCTGCACATGGGTGTCGCGGTCAGACCCATCTTCATGAGCATGTCGTTGGTTCCAAAGTGCCCAGTATAGGCCCCAAGTAGGTAGCGGATTTGCCCCTTGCTCATATTCCAAATGCATTCCCGGGCTTTGAACGTAGAGCCTAGGAATTTCTTGGAGTGTTGTAGACCGGTAATAAACAGCCAATGAGTTCGTTGTCTCTGATCTGAAAACTCCCTAAATATGGCTTTTACGAAACATGTCAAAATGCCTACACATGGTTCTGGATCCACAAAATCATTTGCTGAGCCCTCTCTTGCCAGTTCATCTGCCACTTCGTTACCATGGATTCCTTTGTGCCCAGGGACCCACATCAGTCTTACCCTGTTATGCTACCCAAGCCTGTTTAGAGTCTGGACAGTATCCAGAATAAGTCAGGAGTCCACTTTGTAGGATGCCATGGCTTTGATTGCACTAAGGATATATATGGATTTACCTCTGGTTTCTCTATCTATATTCTCTTGAGCACAGGTTATTATGACATATGTTTCTGCTTGTAATATTGATAAAATTAATGTTGTTACTTGCCATCTTCCCTAAGCTTTTGCGACATTTGTAACCTTTTGCGTATATTCCCGCTCCTGTACCTAATTCCATTTTGGATCCATTAGTGTACCACACCAGACTCTCTTGTTCTGGTAAATCGATTCCCTTCGTCCAGTCCTCTCTTGTAGGGATTTAGATCTTAAAAGACCTTTCATACACAAACATAGTTTGCATTTTATCGGATATCATGCTTGTTACTCGATCCAGGCCTTCGTTTCCATCGAACTTTGTATGGTTTGTCTTTGGCTTAGAGGCAACCCATAGTCCAGCAACAGCAAGACGATGTAATGTCTTCCTTGCCTCAAATTCAACCATCATATGCAGATAAGGGATATTGAGGTCTCAACCGCTGACGTAGGTGTTGTCCTGAAAGCACCCGTTATTCCGAGACACACTGTTCTTTGTAACTTGGTGAGTGGCGCTTTGCACGAGGCAAGCTTTGTTCTTTGCTACCACACTATGCTGCCGTATGCGATAATAAGTATTATCATTGTCCGGTGCAGCCATCGTATCACTTTGGGCTTTAGCCCCCAATTTTTACCGTAGGTGGAACGACACATGCCGAACACTCGTAGGGCCTTTGTCGTAATATTTTCCACATGAGTTTTCCACCTGTGTTCTTTATCAAGCGTTACATCCAGATATTTAACTTCGGTGAAAACTCAAGAGTAACATACGTGTAATACGAAACTAACGAGCAATTTCACTTGGTCGGAGTCTTATGTTTTGTGGTACTGGCACGCGCACACAACTTCTTTATTTACAAAAATGTATAGCTTCTCGTGACGGGGACTTTAGAGCATTTACTTGTACAGAACAGAAAATTGTAGGATTGGCTGTTTTAAACCGCACTTTTATCATGATGCTCGATGTTTTGTTACAAGTCTCTAGTCTAAACTCACCTTTATGTGACTAGATAATGGTAAATAGAAGAATGGAAGAAGAAATTGCGCCGATGATGCCAATTTAATTGGAATAATAAATATTCTAGAAGTAGTCTTCTACTTTTAACCGACTTTCCAAAAAGGAGGAGGTTCATGTTTGGCTGTATGTACAGTCAAGGGTCAAAAGTGCAGTCATACTCTCCCAAAACTCAAATGGCTAGTTTTTGTAGAAGCAGTTAAATTATCCACAACTGATTTAATATTTTGTATAGAAATTAAAGTATAGATTAGGTATTCCTACTAACCACGAAAAGTTGAAATTCTGCTGCCTACAAAAAAATTGCCTTTTCTGTTTTGGTAGAGTGTGACTGCACTTTTTATCCTTATAGTACGTGTTTTTATTTTTGTGTGTTCGCCGATTTCTCCTTCAATTGCGGACCGATTTTGGAAACCGATATGTTCCCGAATTGGTTACATTTAAATTTGGTGATGATCTAATAAACAACTACGGAGATACACAACAGAACTATTCAATAAATTACTGCAAATATCTCGGGATTGCTGCAATAGCATGTCTGTTTACTATATACAACATTTCATAACATAACATCACGCCAGTACGCTCTATAGGGGTACGCAGATGTGTACAGTTTCCCTAGTACCCTCTAATTCCACCGGTTAAGTTCAAGCTTCATGTTTTTCAGGTAATCTATTCTGGCATGACTGTACGTAGGTCTTACCCATTACGTACCACAACTAAAAGGCAAAAAAATATAACCATGTTCCAAATAAAAACACTACAAAGTGAAAAACAAATAATATATATCTATTTCGGAAGTCGGTTTCAAAAAACGAAGAAACGAAAACAGAAACACCCACTTCCGAAATTGAAATTATTTTTCACTTTGTAGTGTTTTTATTTGGAATTCGATTGTTTTTTTTATAAAAAATGTTTTTTGTTTGAATATTTAAATTTATTATTTTAATAACGAAAAAGAAAAAAGGGGCAAATTTTTGTACAGCAGATTTAAAATAAGAGGCGTGCAAAAATATTTTGCAAATGTATTAAAGGCTCAAATCCTCAGGAACACTAAATTCACTAACCTGGATTTGACAGCACATTGACAACCGCATAGAACAATAACAGTAAAAGGGAAAACATCGCGAGCACGGATTTTACTTCCAACGACACTCGTCACTCGTGGCCGAATGCTGGATCTCAAGATTTGACCCTGCTTTATAGACAGACATACTACATAATACACCAATAAAAAACTCCAACATATCCTAGACGCGAAACTGCGCGAATGTGTGTTTTGAATATTAAAAAAGTTTGTTCAGAACTTTGTTTAAATTTTAGCACGTAAATTTAGCTGGTAGGTAATTTTAATTATATTACGAAATTAATATCATCATCATCATCATTTCAGCCGAAAGACGTCCACTACTGGATATAGGCCTCCCCCAAGCGTTGTCACACCGATCGGTCCTGTGCGTTTTGTATCCACTGGACTCCCGCGGTCTTCACCAGGTCGCCGCTCCACCTACCTTATTACAGTAATTATTTATTTATTATTTATTTATTATATACTGTATTGTACACCAAGATAAAAATAATTCAAAATTATTAATAATTGTGGGCATATCTGTTTATTGTTCCATTATTATGTTTAATGTAGTTTTTCTATTTTATTCACACATTAAATTAAAACAAAAAACAGTTTTATTTTCTTGCTTCCTTAAATATTTGGCGCCAACCCCAAATAAATTGAGATAAAAGTGCCAAACAATGATGATGTTCGTGCTAATATTCGTGGGAACTTAGGTTTTTGTACCTTTTTCATATTCCTGTATCGGATATAAACGTACAACCTGTTTCTCTGGTTTACCATTTGATAAAATTGAATAAAATAGTTACACATCCACATAACGTTAATTTGAAATTTTGTTTAATCACTTTCTTGATTAGAACAGTTCCTTCCTTCAAAAAGTCCCAAAAGCACTTTATTGTAAGAGCTTAAAATTAACTAATCTACGTAAAAAGAAATTGACATAATACGAAATCTAAATAGAATAAAATTTAAGTAAAAATATTTTTAATGCTACCTTTTAATAAACTAAAAAGTACTAAATAAAACTTAGGTAATATACAAGAATATTAGTTTTCTTAAAAGTTACAACACCACTAATTGTAATATCACCTGTCAATACAATATCCATTGTTGTACCTGCTTTATATATATGACTTACTAGCTTCTGCCAGTGGCTCCGCCAACGTGAAATTCAAAAGTTATCCCGAGGGAACATATTCCCGAGATAAAAATCTATCTCTGTGCCAAATTTCATCCAGATCTGTCAAGTCGTTTGAGCATGAACAAACACACTCACAAACTGCCGCCTATTTAATATTAGTGTGTGAATGTTAGTGTGTTTATTAGTATAATTAACCAATATCAAGTTTGAATATAGATTTATTATTTACTACTCTGTCAAGAATGTACCGGGCAAACATCAATAATACACAAAATTTTAGTTATTAATACACATACGCCAGCGAATTATCTAATTATCAAAACATTTTTTAAACGCTTTTGCCGGAATCGGGTTTAGTTCTCGCCGCGAATTCTTCTTTATGTCTTCTACCGAATGAAAACGGGTGCCACGAAGTGGTACTTTGAGTTTAGGAAAACGAAAGAAGTCGGCTGGAGCCATATCTGGTGAATAAGGTCGATGGCATTTGTTGAGTTTTTGGTCAATAATTCGTTTACAACGATGGCCTTGTGCGAAGCATTATTGTGGTGCAAAATCCAAGAATTTACGGCAAGAATTGCGAGAGCAAAACACCGCGACAGTCAAACCACGCCAAAGACTTTTGATCGTCTTTGGCGTAGTTTTTTCCAACGAAAAAACGAAAAAACCCAAACAAAAACTGAAGTTGGCGCCACACCGAATCTTGTTGACTAATTTGCATGTTAAACTCTTAAAACCATGTCAAATTACCAGAAACAATGCGTTTCACGAATGCTGGGTTAGAATTGACTCGTTTTAGCATGTCCTCAGCGACTTTTATGCGATTGAGTTTTTGTAGAAAATTCGGACTAGCCGAGCGGCAACATGTTTCATACCCAAGTGATTATTTAAAATGACATGGACCGACTTGTGAGACACAGAACAATCGGCGGCTATCTCTCTCAAACTTGAATGAGGATTTTCAGTGACTATTTACTTCACTTTTGCGATGGAAGATTTTCCTCGCTCTGGTAGGCCATCAACGTCTGCAACTGGTTAACTACACTTTTGCGATGGAAGATTTTCCTCGCTCTGGTAGGCCATCAACGTCTGCAACTGGTTAACTACACTTTTGCGATGGAAGATTTTCCTCGCTCTGGTAGCCATCACATTCATCACATCTCGACCGAAATGAACGCTTTGTACCACTCATAAGCATGTGTTTTTGATAAAATCGATTCACCGTAACATTTTTCGTGACTCTGAACACGAAATTCCATTAGCGATGCAAAATTTAAGACAAACTCTTTATTCGTTTCGTTTAGCGCAAACCTACCTTTGAGGATTTCCTGATAAAGAAGGAGATTATTCTTTAAACAATAACTTCCTTTGTGTGTGTTGTGTCTTCACAACACACACATCCCTTTATAATATTAGGTAACGAGCAACTAGCGATGGACATGACTCTGCTGTTTGCTATATTTTCACGTCTTAACGGCTGAACGGATTTATTTAAAACTTGGTACCTACACGAATAGACCATATCCTAATAGGATTTAGGACTTTTTATGGAATTATCCTTTGGAATAATTTCCAAATATTACGCGGGCGAAGCCGCTAGCAGAAGCTAGTGTCTATATAAACCAGATATAGATAGAAAAAAGAGTCCTCAGTTATTTTAATTTTACCAACAGGTTTTAAACTGGTTTCAAATTTTTGGTTGGGTCAAAGACTTTTTAGTTTTGTCTGTCATTATTGTTAAGATAAGTAAATCTGCTAAAGTGGCGGCCAATGACCTGGATTCGAGGTAGATGAAACCAGCCAAGTGCGTGTCAGGCCACGCGCAGTAATAGGGTTCCGTAGTTGTATAATAATGCGGACTAAGA
Source organism: Orthosia cruda (assembly GCA_964057195.1). Taxonomy (NCBI): domain Eukaryota; kingdom Metazoa; phylum Arthropoda; class Insecta; order Lepidoptera; family Noctuidae; genus Orthosia; species Orthosia cruda. The sequence continues at coordinate 14,715,729 of OZ059836.1, read as the reverse complement.
AGAAGGTTTTTTGTTGTTATATGAACATTAAAACGGTTTCAGCCGCTCACAACGTCTAAAACCGGGCCCAAGCATTGGCCGGAGGTAACTGAAGAAGGAGTTATAAAATCCAACTTCACAAGTGAAGTTACAAAATATTATCTATTTGAGTACTACCGTGGGTAGAGGCAAGCGTTTGTAATAAAGATTTATAAGCAACGTCACATAATAATTTGAATACTGCAGTATTGCCGTTACGGAGATAGTCTTCGTTAAAATCTCCAAATATTTCCAACCGAAAACAAATATTATAGTATGAGTATTTTCAAACAACGTACTCAACTACCAGAAAGTAAAATCAAATTATTCAATGATAGGAACAAACAACCAACGTAAATAAGTTGCAATAATTAATCTATATGAAGAATTTCAATTGCGAAACGAGCCGATACGAGCGCCCGTTAGAGCCACGGGGAATGGTATGGTTTGTTCCTGGATCATCGAGCGCACGCTCCATGTTTATTTCTCTTTCGGAATATGAAAAATTTCGAATGTATTCACCTCTAATCTGAGGTGTTCACTATTTCGTTCTCGAATGTTCTACGCTACTCAATTAGTGACTTTATAGATGGATATCGACAAAAGAAAATAAGTAATTTAATCTATATATATAAAAGAAGAAACTGACTGACTGATTGACTGATCGATCAACGCACAGCCTAAACCGCTAGGCCTAGAAGAATGAAATTTGGCAGAAAGATTCCTCATATCGCGTAAGTGAGCACTAAGAAAGGATTTTTGGAAATTCTACCCCAAAGGGGGTAAAAAGGGGGTTGAAAGTTTGTATGTAATTTCTACAGTTTTTAAGCTGGGCACGTGAAATTTTAGATTTACGCTCTTGGTTGATAAAAAGAATTAATGTATTTATTAGTTTTTGGATATTCGACCCCTAAGTGGGTAAAAAGGGGGTTGAAAATTTGTATGAAATTTTTACAGTTTGCAAATTGGACACATGAAATTTTACTTTACGCTCTTGGTAGATAAAAATAATTAATGTCTTTATTGGTTTTTCTAAATTCCAACCCTAAGGGGGTAAAAAGGGGGCTGAAAGTATGTATGTAATTTCTACAGTTTGTAAGATGAACACTTGAAATTTTAGAATTACGCTCTTGGTTGATAAAAAGAATTAATTCATATATTGGTTTTTGGAAATTCTACCAGTGAGGGGGTAAAAAGGGGGTTGAAAGTTTGTATGATTTTTTTACAGTTTGTAAGTTGGGCACGTGAAATTTTAGATTTACGCTTATTGTTTGTAAAAAGAATTAATGTATTTGTTGGTTTATGGAAATTCAACCCCTAAAGGGGTAAAAAGAGGGTTGAAAGTTTGAATGTAATTTCTTCAGTTTGTAAGTAGGACACGTGAAATTTTAGAATTACGCTCTTGGTTTATAAAAAGAATTAATTCATATATTGGGTTTTGGAAATTCGACCAGTGAGGGGGTAAAAAGGGGGTAGAAAGTTTGTATGATTTTTTTACAGTTTGTAAGTTGGGCACGTGAAATTTTAGATTTACGCTTATTGTTCGTAAAAAGAATTAATGTATTTGTTGGTTAATGGAAATTCGACCCCTAAAGGGGTAAAAAGAGGGTTGAAAGTTTGAATGTAATTTCTTCAGTGTGTAAGTTGGGCACGTGAAATTTTAGATTTACGCTTATTGTTCGTAAAAAGAATTAATGTATTTGTTGGTTTATGGAAATTCGACCCCTAAAGGGGTAAAAAGAGGGTTGAAAGTTTGTATGTAATTTCTTCAGTTTGTAAGTAGGACACGTGAAATTTTAGAATTACGCTCTTGGTTGATAAAAAGAATTAATTCATATATTGGTTTTTGGAAATTCGACTAGTGAGGGGGTAGAAAGTTTGTATGATTTTTTACAGTTTGTAAGTTAGGCACGTGAAATTTTAGATTTAATCTCTAGGTAGATAAAACAAAACCATGCATTAATTATTTTTTGGAAATTCTACCTCTATGGGGATAAAATAGGGGTTGTAACGTTATATGAAATTTCATCGGTTTGGAAGGTTAAACATCTAAAATTGTAGGTTTTCGCTCCTGATTTATTAAAAAACAATGAGTGTAATTATTTCCGGAAATTCCACCCCTAACGGGGCTAAAAAGGGGGTTGAAAGTTTGTATGTAATTTCTATAATTTAAAGTTAGAGTTGGAGTTGATAAAAAGAATTCATGTAATTATTAGGTTTTAGAAATTCTACCCCTAAGGAGAATAAAGTAGAGGTTGAAACTTTATATGAAATTTCTTCGGTTTGGAAGTTAAAATATCTGAAATAGTTGGTTTACGCTCTTGATTAAAAAAAAAATAATGAGTTTATTGATTTGCGGAAATTCTACCCCTAATAGAGGTTAAAGATGGCAATTTGTTGGGCTTATATATTTGAAACTTGGCAACAATACTAACAGCAAATATTTTATATTTTTTTTATTGATTTTAAAGTAAAGGTTGTCATTACAAGTTTTTCAAAACTACTCCTAAAATACGATTTAAGGGATGTTAAAGTTTATACGGAATATCTCATTTCTTGGATTAATAAACTTGAGACAAATACTAACGTAAGTAAATAATAAAGGATATCATTAATAGTTTTTCGAAACTACCCCTAATATATGATTAGGTGGGTGTTGAAGATCTTGGTTTAATAAACTTGAAATTTTGCACAAATACTAACCTTAATAAATAATGTGGGTTGCTATTAGTTATTCGTTTTTCATTACTATCCCCAAAATACTATTTAGGGGGTGATCAAGATTTTTGAAGTATTTAATTACACATAGCTTCTTTTAATGATGTAAGTGAGCACTAAGGAAGGAGTTTTGGAAATTCAACCTTTAAAGAGACATTTAATTGTATAAAAACTTTTTTACAAAAATATATTACTGACCTCCAACTAAAAACACTACAAAGTGAAAAATAAATCTATTTTTCGAAGTTGGTGTCTTTGGTAGGTACCAATTTTTTTCGTTATGGACACTGACTTCGAAAAAGAAAGTTATTTTTCACTTTGTAGTGTTTTTAGTTGGATGTCGGTAGTATTTTTTTGAAAAATAGATTTTTTGTTTTTCATTTTTTTTAGGTGGACCTAATAGGCAATTTGCCTTTAGTACTTAATTATTTTTTGTGTATGTTCACCGATATCTCCGTCAAACAGCACTGTTCAAACGGTCCAGCTCGGTAGTTCCAAATCGAGGAAGAGGTCATCTTAGTGCCGTAAGATTCTTCAAAAAACCGTTGACACACCTAAAACATCTTCTGGGGGTAATTCTGAAAAACTAATGGTCGCAATTTATTATTGCCCAAGGAATAAGATTTTTAACCGGCTTTCCAAAAAGGAGGAGGTTCTTTGTTCTCTAAATCCTAACTTAAACCGAAGATATCTACGATAGCCCATTTATTATTGGTTTAACAGTAGCTTATTTTTGATCGCCTTCACTAACTGCACATAATTTAGTTGAATAAAATACAAAATCATGCGAACGAAGTCGCGGGCGGAGTGCTAGTCTATATATATAAAAGTAGAAACTGACGACTGATCGATCAACGCACAGCCAAAACCGCTAAGCCTAGAAGCATGAACTTTGGCAGAAAGGTTCCTCAAGTGACGTAAGTGAGCACTAAGAAAGGATTTTTGGAAACTCCACCCCGAAGGGGGTAAAAAGAGGGTTGAAAGTTTGTATGTGATTTCTACAGTTTGTAAATTGGACACATGACATTTTAGATTGAAGCTCTTGGTTGATAAAAAGAATTCATATATTTATTGGTTTTGAACATTCCACTCCTAAGAGGGTAAAAAGAGGGTTGAAAGTGTGTATGTAATTTCTAAAGTTTGTAAGTGGACACGTGTAATTTTAGATTAAATTTCTTTGTTGATAAAAATAATTCATGCATTTATTCGTTTTTGGCAATTCGGGTAGAATTGCCAAAAACGAATAAAAAACGAATAATTACCCCCGTAGGGGTGGAAATTGCAAAAACCAATAAATGCATTAAGTCATTTTATCAACCAAGAACGTACATCTAAAATTTCATGTGTCGAATTTGCTGTAGAAATAGTACAAAAACGTCGTGGAATTTACAAAACCAATAAATATCTTAATTCTTTTTATCAACAAAGATCGTAAATCTAAAATTTCACGTGTCCAACATACAAACTATAGAAATTACATACAAACTTTCAACCCCCTTGGGGATGGCATTACCGGAAATAATTAAACTCATTGGGTTTTTATTAATCAAGAGCGTAAACCTCCAATTTCAGATGTTTTACCTTTCAAACCGAAAAATATCATATAAAGTTTAAACCCCTATTTTATCTCCTTTTTCCAAAAACGAATAAATACATGAATTCTTTTTATCAACAAAGAAATGTAATCTAAAATTACACGTGTCCACTTACAAACTTTAGAAATTTCATACAAACTTTCAGCCCCCTTTTTACCCCCTTCGGGGTGGAATTTTCAAAAATCCTTTCTTAGTGCTCACTTACGTCACTTGTGGAACTTTTCTGCCAAATTTCATGCTTCTAGGCCTAGCGGTTTTGGCTGTGCGTTGATCGATCAGTCAGTCAGTTTCTTCTTTTATATATATAGATTTAACAATAGCTTATTTTTGGTCGCCTTCACTAACTGCACATAATGAAAAGACATGTGGCACTCGGGGACTGCCGCGGTAAAGCTGTTGCATTTATTCTAGATCCGGTCCTGGAAAATGCGTCTGAATGTCGAATTGTATAGAGTTGCAAAACCACAATATTTTAATTTTATTATACTCCTAAAAATTTATTAATAATAAAATAAATCATTTTCTATGTATATCCAGCCGTTGGCGTCCGAATCTGAAAAAAATCAAAACAAAAATATAAAGTGACCCTGATTCTCAGTAGCATAAGGTCCACATTGATCACCATTGTCACAGAAACAGCTCAGAGAGACCGATAAAAGGATTTTTTTTCCCTCATATCTCAGAAACGGTTGAAGTTAGCGCATTTCTGACCAAAATTTGCCCCCCATTGCCCTTCTCTACTTCATCCAGGAGAACAAGATAGGATTAACCCCCCCCCCCTTAACCGTTTATCTCCCTCCGCAAAAAAAACTAGCGGTGAGAGGAGTCCGTGTTCCGGCTGTTAGGTTATTTTCGTTATGGAATTTTTTCGTTACGGAATTTCTGGATTTGGTCTTCACGCTCAAGGCCCGCGATAGAAGCTAAAAAGTACTTAGTTGAATAAGATACAAAATCTTGCGAACAAAGCCGCGGGTGGAGTGCTAGTATTTCTATAAGATAATATTATGAAGAGGCCCGCCCACCTCAATGAGCTTAATTAAATTAGTACATAATTTCAAATTGATTTTATTTATAAAATACATAAAAGCGTCCAAAAAAAAATCCATTTCATATTTTTCGGAATCAAAAAATCGGGTATCTATCGATATCGATGATGTTATTAAAATTACAATGTGATATATTGCACTGATGTAACTATGGTTGAGTAGTAGTAAATATCGACACAATAATATGACACGAATGTCAACCTTACGAAAAACGATTTTAAGTTTATAATTGCGACCACTGAGAATACCGCCATCTATGTTCGAGTATTTGAATTTCCTTGGCAATCTAATCTAATTTGCCTTTAGATTACAAAGCTTCGAATATACTTCTACACTAACACCACAGTTTAAATATACAAACAGTTTGGAAACTACCTACAAACGCTCGAAACGGCACACTAACACAAAAATACGTGACCACTCGTCGCGACGCGGCACTTAGTACTTACATTACCTAGAAAGTGCACGAACGGTCTCGTCGGTGCGTACGTTTGTGTGAGTGTGCCGTTTCGAGCGTTTACAGGTAGTTTCCATATTGTTTGTATATTTATACTGTGCTAACACAAAATAGACACACCCGCACGCAGTCGCCGTAGTCCATACTACGGATCGGTACTGCCAACGATTTCGCCCACTCCAATGCCTTATTCGAGCTCAAACATATAAATAATTTAGAAAAAATTAGAAATAATTAATATTAAGCATGTTATGATTTTATTTTTGTATAATTTTACATGGTTCATAAGCATATAATTACTATCTGTTTTACACAGATAACAACGTTATTTAAGTAATTTTTCAATGGCATTTATACAAAAAATTTACTGTTCCAAGTACATTTTATAAGTTAGTCGACTATTACTCGTAAACTTGTAAAGCCTGTTATGATTTTATTTTTGTGAACTTTTTCATTGTTCATAAGCATTTATTCTATTTTGTCCATTTTGTGTTTATTATCATTATTATTTTTTGTAATTAATTGCCACGTAGCGATAGCAGGACTTGTATACCTACATGAAAACTAAGTGTAATGTTTGGGTCACCAAGACACAGGCTGTGCCTAGTTTAGGACCCGTTGCTAAATTGTTATGGTCATTGTTAGTTTTAATTTCTTACCACACTGTGTATTGTCATCATGTTATAACTGTGCACGTTAAATAAATGAATTTGAATATATTTACTCTGTTTTACACAGATAACAACGTTATTTAAGTAATTTATCAATGGCATTTGTACAATTTTGTTACTGTTCCAAGTACTTTTTAAAGTTGGTCGACTATTACTCGTAAACTTATAAACCTACTTGGCTGTGATAGTTTTCCTTTTAATTTCGTTACATTTACTACAGCCGTGATTTTTATCACATAGCCAAGAGCAACCATTTCGCTGGCAGGGGAGGGGGACACTTGACTGTAACAAAAATTTGCAATTTAAAGCTTAATTTTACGCAAACAGATCTCTGAATTGGAAAATGGTTTTAACAGACACATGGTATTTTTGAATGGCCTATCCAACGATATCCCACACCATGGGATAGACGAGAAAAAAAAAACATCCTCACTTTACGTCGATAGGAGGAAACCCAAAAAAATAAATTTCTTTATTTTAGTTTACCACTTTATAATAATAATCATTTTATTTCAAGTATCACAGACTCATTAAATTAAACATTCATATACATAGTCACATTAAATTCAGTTACATAGTTCATTACAATATAAATATAAATTATGAAATAGTACAAACAACAAATTATTCAAACAAAACAATCAATAACGAATAGACTTGTAGCAGTATTTCCAAGTTACCTACGCTCAATGTGTAACCTACAGCAGTGATTAATGTAGGCGCAATCGATCCTTTCCGCGAGCGCAGCCAGCATGCTGTTGGAGCTCCCCCGCACTTGCCGCACCAGCGAGGTGCCTCTCTTGCGCATTGTTGTATAAAAACAATCTACGCGCGCCTCCGCAAACATTGTCGAGGCGCTGCAGTAACGGGGGAGACCCAACAACATCCTGAACGCATTGTTAAACTGGACTCGAAGGACGCTGTACGACCTTTGCGTGTAATTAGTCCATAAGCTGCATGTGTAAAATGTAGTGCAATAAGCTCTAAAGAGAGTAATTTTAACTTCTGTTGAGCATCGTGCGAACCTACGGATCACCATATTTGCTCTGACCGACAGCACCTTTCGCTCCCGTTCAATGTCTGCATCATCTTTCAAGTCGGGAGTAACTAAGTGGCCTAAGTACTTAAAAATATCTACTCTTTCCAAGGGTGTGCCATTCAGCTTTATAGCTGGCATTTCAATAACTTTTCTCTGCCCTCCCTGAAAGACTATACACTGACTCTTCTTTACATTATACAACAGCCCGTGATCAGTTGCAAAACGCTCACAGATACTCATCAGCTTTCTGAGTCCACAGACCGAGGCACTCAGCAGCACCATATCGACCGCGTAACTGATGTTATTGAATCATCGCCATCAGACGCCATCTATGTGACAACCAATATGCTGCTCGCTGAGCGACTCGATCAGTCCATCAATGTACAAATTAAAAATGGAAGGCGAGCTCAAACCCCCCTGTCTCATCCCACATTCCAGCCTATACGGGTCCGATAATGTGCCCGCCCACTTGACATGGTTCTCCTGGTTCCCGTACCAATAATTAAAGATGGTAATAAGTTCATTCGGTATACGAGCTGCTTTCATTTTATCCCACAGTACATCATAACAGACCAGGTCAAAAGTCTTGGAAAGGTCGAGGAAGCAGGTGTACACAGATGTTTTCCTCTCAGTGTAATATTTGACAGCACTCTTCAGACACAATATCGCAGTTTCCGTGGACAGTCCCGGTCGAAATCCGAACTGATCATCATCAATTTTATGTATTTGTTTAATTGTGTATTCAGAATGCTGTCAAACACTTTCGCACATATTGTTGCCAAGGAAATAGGTCTGAGTTAGACATGTCTGACAAATCTCCCGCCCTGTTTTTCACTACCGGTACTACGATAGTCCTCATCATGTCTTTAGGTAGGTATGAGTGAGATATACAAAGGTTGTACAACATGGCCAGCACTCTGCACATATGAGGCCCAGCGTGCTGCACATGTTCCACACTTAAGCCGTCATGGCCAGGTGATTTGCCATTTGAAATAGATTTCACCGCCCTTGATAAATTCCTGGCCATAATCATGGTATCAAAATATTCCCCACTCATCCCACCCTCACTTTGAGATGACGTTAATGTTCCTAACAGTGACCTAACAGTAAAGTGATTTTTAAATTTATCAGCAATGCTTTTTAAATAATTCGAACCATCAACACTCACAGGAAGACCCGGCCGAGTCCCCAAACGATTGGTACTTTTCCAAAAACCACTGAAATCTTTTAAGCTATGCTTAGCAGCGAGAACGTCCATTTTTAGTTGGTCTTGATGTTTTTGACACCATTTTAAACGCACTTTGTCGAAATTATTTATATGTATATCCATACCAAATTATATATATCTGATCTGACCAAAATCTGGTATTTTAGGTAAGTTTAGCTGTTGCTGAACCCTGATGAGTGCCTGCCTGTCTGACCTCCACAACACAGCAACTGAGTAATACGATACTCCTTTGGCAAGACTGTCGTCAGATTTTCTGGCTTCTGACCATCGATAAAGACTGTCAAAAAATTACACATAACAGCTGGTACCAACGGCTTTACGTGCTTTTGCTAATGTATTTTAAAAAGGCGGGTAGTATTAAATATGGTGCGGGTAGTATTTTCACCTACAAGCTATATTGTTATGTTATTTCTGACTCCTCCGTTGTTCTTTTCTGATTAGTTTCATTAAGTGGTTAGGGTGGGGGAAGGGTTAATAAGAGTATTTAGGTTATTATCATATATTGAACTATTTTAGTATTTTCTATATCACAAGTGTTACTAATTAGATAGTCAAGAAGAAGATTAGTTTAGAGATTATAAGTCAGAGTACTGTGGGGTTCCCATAGGTGGCTTAATTAACTCTGGCACAAGAGGTGGCCACATCCTCACACGAAAAGAAGAAGACTAAATAAATCAAGCAAAATTTTCCTCCACGTAAAACAAAGTACACTCAAGCCTATCTACATAATTATCAGTGATTTTGGAATTAGCTGTATTTTTAAGACATATAAGCTGCTAATCAGGGGTCTACTCCCTTACTCCGTCAACGAAGTTACGGGCCCGTCCGAAAGTACTTCGGAACTTTCGAGTGAACCCTACTCCGGGAAAACGGGTAAAAACACATCGGGAGTAGGTACTGTTTAATTGTGATGCCATTCATAAGTAGTTCGGGCCCCGACCAAATCATGCGTCCATATGTGGAGAAGGAAACACCCGTAACGAAAGCCGAAACTACAGACTTCGTGTTTAGGGAGTAGACCCACAGTAAATTAATCCTTTTGATATTTACATAATGATAATAGTATCGAGAGTTCGAGACACAATCAAGAAAAATGCGCAAATGCTTATGCTGACCCTGAAATCTGGGTCGAAAAAGTGTGATTGGATTTTTCCATCATGAATTTCTTAATAGAAGTCCGGATGTGAGAGCAGTGGTATCAGCTGCGGCTTACAAGTTGTAGGTCGTGGGTTTGAACCAGGCAGGCGCTTTATAATAATAAATAAAATAAACCAAATTCCAACTGTCGGAGCTACTGAAGGTAACTGAAACCTTCAGTAACTCCATCAGGATGGAATTTGGTGTGGACAAATGTGCAGTCATGCATGTAAAGCAAGGGGAGATTATGGAATCCGAGGGAATTCAACTCTCTGATTCCATACACCTCAGACACCTCTCCTCGACCGAAACTTACAAGTATTTGGGTATGTCGGAAGCGTTGGGCATCAACAGTTCTGACATGAAGTAACTGCTGAAGGAGCGGTTCTTTGGCCGCCTGAAAAAGGTATTAAATAGCCTTTTGTCAGGCGGAAATAAGGTGCGCGCCTTCAACAGTTGGGTCATGCCGGTTTTGATGTACTCTTTCGGCATACTCAAATGGACTCAGACCGAGCTTGACGCCCTCGATAGGAGGGTCCGGACACTGCTGACCGCAAACCGGATGCATCACCCACGATCATCAGTGATGAGACTGTACATCCCGCGGAAGTGTGGGGGTCGAGGCTTTTTAAACGCCAAGACTCTTCACAACCGCGAGGTGTGCAGCCTCAGAGAATATTATAAAAATCTGAAGTGGGTATGCACAGGGATGTGGTCGCAGTGGAAAAGGGACTCACCCCGTTGTCCATGGCTAAAGAGAACTGGCGCAAGCCTGTAATACTAACTACTGATGAACGCAAAGAAGTATGGCAAGGCAAGGAGCTACACGGCTATCGGGCTCTACATTGGACCGATGTAGATTTCCCAGCGTCCGTATCCTGGCTACGTTTCGGTGACCTTTTCGGGGAAACTGAAGGTTTTGTCTGTGCAATTATGGACGAAGTTATCCTGACGAATAACTACCGGAGACATATAATGAAGGACGGCACGGTTGACATATGTCGGGCATGCCACCGTCTGGGTGAATCCATCAGACATATTATCTCTGGTTGTTCTCGTCTCGCTAACGGCGAGTACTTGCACAGGCATAATCAAGTGGCCAGGATTATTCACCAGCAATTTGCTTTGAAGTACAATCTAGTGGAATCGGAGGTACCGTATTACAAGTATGAGCCCGACCCAGTTCTCGGAAAATGACCATGTCACGTTGTACTGGGATCGGTCTATCATCACTGATAGGACTATTGTTGCTAAAAAGCCAGATATAGTGGTGATAGACCGATTAGCGCGCCGCACAATGATAATCGATGTCACCATTCCGCATGACGAGAACCTCGTGAAAGCTGAGAAAGAGAAACAAATCAAGTATCTCGACTTAACACACGAGGTTGTCTACATGTGGAATGTGGACTCGGCGATCATTGTGCCGATTGTCATTACGGCCAACGGCCTGATGGCCAAGAGCCTCGACGACTATCTGTCGAGGCTGTCACTGCACGGTTGGATCAAGGGCCTGATACAGAAGGCAGTACTCCTCGATACGGCTCGCATTGTGAGGAGGTTCCTGTCTCTGGAGCCCTAACCACCGGTAGCTTGGACCCTGCTCCCGACACCGGTGGACAACCATTTTTGTTATATTTTTAAATGTTTTTTTTAATGATTTGTTTTTTATAAAGAAATATTTAAAAATGTAAATATAAAGTGTGTACAAAGCTAAATAAACGGAATAAAATAACTTTATTTGATTCCACAATAATTCCATAGAATTAATTAATTTGTTATTTAATTATTGTATTACTAAGTAACCCTAATAAATCTACTCTTCTCATGCAATTTAATCTCCTTCTAATGTGGACCCCCTCAGGGTAAAAGCCTCCTCCAAAGAATTCCTTTTGTCCCTATCTTTAGCAAAGGTCATCCAGTCTCTTCCTGCTTTGGATACAATCTCGGCAGGCGCTTTACGTTGTGTAAATAGGTTCATCACCATTGCTCTTAAAACGGTGGACAGCATACTCAAGAATCAAAAATTGGAAGACTGTGTCCCAGCAGTGGGAACATTAACAGGCTGATGATGAGTCCGGATGTTACTATAGGTGCACTTCTGTGAAGTTGTATAAAATGTTATGTTCTTGCACTGCATTTAACCAGATTTTATTTTTCTTAATATAACCCTCGTAAAATATCTAAATAGATCCAATTCTAGTCACTCTTTTTAGGGTTCCGAAGTCAACAAGGAACCCTTATAGTTTCGCTCTGTCCATCTGTCCGTCCGCAACTTAGCTCAGAGACTCTAAGTACTAGAAAGCTATAATTTGGTATGGATATACATATTAATATTCCAACAAAGTGGTAAACTTAAAAAAGTGGTAATTTTTTTTTTGGCTTTTCTTCCTTTAGACTTAAAGTGAGGATGTTTTTTTTTTTCTCGTCTATCCCATGGTGTGGGATATAGTTGGATAGGCCATTCAAAAATACTATGGGTCTGTTAAAACCATTATTCGATTCAGAGATCTGACATGTAGATAGGCTTGAGTGTACTTTGTTTTACGTGGAGGAAAATTTTGGTTGATCTAATTAGTCTTCTTCTTTTCGTGTGAGGATGTGGCCATCTCTTGTGTCAGAGTTAATTAAGCCACCTATGGGAACCCCACAGTACTCTGACTTATAATCTCTAATCTTCTTCTTGACTATGTAATTAGTAACACCTGTGATATAGAAAATACTTAAATAGTTCAATTTACGATAATAAGCTAAATACTGTTATTAGCCCCTCATTGTTATATTCACCCTATATAATTTTGCTTTAAACTAGTTGCTTGCTGCATAAGATCTGGGGTCGCGGGTGTTCAGACTGGCGTCTCTGTACACTCATTAAGTGACTCCAGGGAAGATGGTGGCACAGTGATCACGAGCTGCGTTTACGGCGCTGAGCCTCGCCGTGGAGGCGCTCTTTCTGTCTGCCTAGGAATGTGCCCAAATAAGCATTGCACAGAGGGGGTTCCGGGTTGGTCTTTTGAGAGGTCACGAGGTCTACGTGCTGATGGTGATCACCGGTGTATGGTTTTAGTGAGGTAAAGATCCCACACTCCCTGGTCTTTTCTCCAAAAGTCCAGGCGCCTTTTGAATGTTTCCATCCTCAAAAACAAAAAGGTGTATGTAGATAAGATTTGTTAAGCCGTAATAGTCGCAGCCACTGCCACTCCGAAATCTACATCAATCAAAAATCATTAATCTTAAGTCAGAATCCAAACGAGGGCCAATGATGCTCGATAGGTCCTGGAGAAACGAATCTAGTTACTTCGTCGAACTTTGGTATCTTAATAAAACTAATCGGAAAAGAACAACGGAGGAGTCAGAAATAACATAACAATATAGCTTGTAGGTAAAAAAAAGACACCATATTTAATACTACACGCCTTTTTAAAATACATTAGCAAAAGCCCGTAAAGCCGTTGGTACCAGCTGTTATTTGTATTTTTTTGACAGTCGTTATCAATGGTCAGAAGCCAGAAAATCTGACGACAGTCTTGCCAAAGGAGTATCGTATTTTTCAGTTACTGGGTTGTGGAGGTCAGACAGGCAGGCACTCATCAGGGTTCAGCAACAGCTAAACTTACCTAAAATACCAGATTTTGGTAGTTTGTAATTTGTATTTTTCCTACTCCTCCGTTATTATTTTCTAGTTAATTTCGTTCCGGGATCCAAGACAGTTAAATTCATTCTCCGGGATTTCGTCCAGCTTCATTGCCTCGGCGCTTTTCTGGTGGTCGCCACTGTAGATTCTGGCTTTCAGGAGTTGCAGTGGTTTGGGAATCACGCGGTGAGAATAGTATTTAAATCGTATAGGTCTAAATATAGCACTATTGAGCTGGTGACAGGGTAAGTGTTTTATTGAAATTATGAACTAATATCTGCTCCTTCTTAAAATAAAAATGAAATGAATGTGAGGATCCACATTTCATCATATTTTTCATAATTCATTATCCTTGCTCGCTATGGTGTACTGGGCCAAAGTTGTAGATTCATATGTCGCACTTATTATTAAAATGTGTATTTATAACAATAGTGACACTTTATTTTAATTACGTATTATTAAAGTTACGTGTTAGTTTAAGTGGACAGACCAGATAATAAGTTTTTTTTAATAAGTAGCAATTTTGCCACATGTAATTGTAAAAAACCTGTGAGACGGGTTTTAGCAGCAGTAGGTACCTTTTTGCTACGCCATTTGCTAACTTGCGAGTTCATTATACTTGGCTAGGTTTATAAAAAGTCGAAGGAAGTATCATAACTTATAAGTTCCCAGAATTGCTGTGTAATGTTGGGTTGTATATAGAAAACTAGCTTCTGCCAGTGGCTTACAAAACATAAAGCTGAAAATTAACCCAAGACAATGTACTCCTGGAAAAAAAATATACAATGTCCTTTTCCAAAGCTCAATCTATCTCAGTGCCAAATAAGTTCAAGAAGTTCATCAAAATTGGTTCAGTGATGTAGGCGAGAAAACGAAAAATAGAAAGACAGAAAGACAGATTATGTCGGCTTTATAATATTATACATAAAACATAGGTTTCTCACATACCTAGATAAGAATTAAGTTAGACTTAAGTAAAAAAATCAATAAGTCAAAAGCATTCGTTTTTCTCTTAACATCTATCAAACCGGTGTGCACTAACTTGACAGAGCTAAAGGAATAGAAAACAACATTCAAAAACATCTTAAAGTTCATTTTAATCTTATAAACTAAAAATCTTCAAGAATTTGCTCCAGTGGGACACTCTTCAGATATTTGTTAAAGTTCTTCACGAGCTTCTTAACGTTAGTGTTGAACACTGGTCCTTGAACCAACTGTGCTACAGGCTTCCAGTTCTGGTTAACAAATTGAAGAACTTGTTCAGCTGGAAATATAAAAACTATTAGAAGCCTTTGGTGCACCAGAATCAAAGCATAAGGCTACAACAGAGGAAGCCGTTGTCATCACCAGTTGTAATATCCTTTCTTCAGAGACAATATATCCGTTTTTAATTAGCTGTAGTGGAAGTATAGTCATTGTTAGGATTTTAAACTAACACCTTGCGGGTGGATCCAGTAAGATGTATGATGTAACTAACATTCTCTACAGCTTCTATTGTAATTTACAATGCGTCTAGAAAATAAAAAAGACGATACATTCAACATATTTTATTGATAACGTATTTTTCAAAGTCAAAGCATTTATTTCAATTAAACCTTTTAATTGTCAAGGTCAGTCAGTCCAAAAGATGAAACTAGTTGTACTATGGAGAAGAACATGCAAGATTTATGATTTTTACCTCCTAACTTAGTCAAGTAAAAGTTAACTTGAGTACCAATGCATGATAGCCAAACTTCATTTCTATACGTTCACTAACATTATGGCAGTTCCACCAAAACGCCATGGCAAGGAATACAATAACAACAACTGCCTTTACTTTACGGTTGGATACCAAAGCCAGTAAAACTTCAGTCATAAACATTCTTAAGGTCCATTAAGCAAAAGAATTATTTATGTATGCTGAGACAGTGAGCCCGTGCGTTAGATTTATGGGCAAAAGTAAGGAAATTGAAAAAGTAATGGTAGTGGTAAACTTTGTCAAGTTTAATAAAGGCACTAAAATTTTTCTACTTGAGAAAATTATTGAAGTTTATTTTACATCGTTTAACGGCCTTCAGAACACGGATTCAGAAGAATCTGATTAAAGTAGTAAATTATACACTAAAGTTTAGTAATACAAATATATATGTATGTTTATATCTGGATATTTGTATTAATCGCCGACGTACGTAGGTAAAATTAATTACGTATTATACAAATCTGACTAAAGAACTTGTTCGCTTTTTTCTTTTCGATTACCCTACTATTTTTTTAAAAGGAAATCAATAATTATAATCTATTGTATATTTTGTATGAAAAACAAGCGTGTCATCGTGAATCTCTTTCTTTTCTATCGTTCACTAACTTACAACTGATGTATTGTTACTATCTACTCAAAGGCATATAATATCACTATCTTCATTATTGTAATTCTAACATCCAATAAATTAAAGTGGAGATTGACTTGTAACTTTTAGCTGCAGGAGGAAGGCGCCCCGCATCGTCGTTCACTCTATCTTTAAAAAAACCCTTTGTATTTTAGTGTTTTTGATCAGGATAGATTAATTCTACCCATTTTTGATGCATATATTTTATTTTTATTTCATGTACTTATATTTATTTTATCTATCCATATGTGCGTACAATTTCATTACAAAAGTCAAAGAAAGATTTAGCTCCTCAGCCCAGTATATTCCACTTAATCTAATATATTGCCACTAGCCTACCCATGGTATATTATTAGGAAAGCCACAGGATCCTTACCTTGACCTAGTTACTGGAGCCGAAAATCGTTGATCCGAATAATATTGAGGCTCAGTTTAAATGAGGTGAGTGGCAATTAAATAAGGGTAACAAATGCTGTGATAATCACCAAATCATAGATAACTAAGGGAATGTATCAGTTTACTTTAGGAGAAATAAACGAGGAAGGGGTTGAGATTGTCAACATTGCTGTTGTGAGAAGTGGTGTTTATTGATTCGTCATTCAACACCACTTCAAAAGGCCTGACTGATGCGATGCGTTAAAACTTGCGAGTTGCGTGTTTGGGTTATTATTAAAATTATAAACCATTTGCTGTATATAACTCAGTTGCTACCTCGGTAAATCAAAGTATTTTGAAAAAATATATTTATTTTTACAAAAAAATACGTTGAAAGCGTATCAAGTTTATGTACGTTGTCATAAGTTTAGCATGAGGAATCGTATTTCTGCAAAAACATTCAAAGTTGAAGTCGAAAAATAAAATGTTACGGTAGCTCAAAACTTAAAATCATTGTTGAAACTTCTTCTTAGTATTAGGTAAACGTAAGAAAATCTAGATGCAAATAGTTTTCTTTTGTCATTTACTGTACATTCAAAATTAAACAATTTTTTATTCTTACCCAGTTCTTTTTGTTTTCCATTGAACAAGTTGGTAAGGTCTAAAACCATACCACCTCTCAAATCGCTGTTGACTTGATAGCTCTTGAGTGAAATGTATTTTTTTCCATCCTTTCTTTGACTGATCTTTGTGTCACTATCAAGTTGAATATAGTAGTTTTCTGTAATTTATATTAAAAAAAAACACATGGTTAGCCTATATTTACACATAGTTATACATATGTGGGCGTCCAAGTACAAAAGGGTCCAGTAGTGGGGTATTGAGTTAAGACTAGATTCGGTATCTAGAATAGTCAATTGAAAATAAGTATTAAAAACATATTCACATTATTTTTAATTCAGACATTTGAAATTGAAACTGCTCCATGTGTTTGTAGAAGGGCCAGTTTACGAAAAGGCGTATATCTCGGCAACTAAATGCCGAGAACTGGAATATTTTAGTTCTGACGACCACATAGTTATATTCAACAAAGGATTCGGTAGTGGATTAATCTCATATATAATAGTCAATCAAGTATCATTTGCGTCGTGCAGTCGGGTAAAAAGTCAACTGTGTTAAATCAAAAATGATCATAGGCACCTATGATCATTTTTGATTTAACACAGTTGACTTTCATCAACATCCATGCCATGTTTTCATTGTCGAGGTTTATCTCGAACATTTAAAAGTTAGTGAATCAGATAAGTACTCATTATAATAAAGACAGATAACTTACTGCATTGAACTGTAAATTCCCCGTTTCCTGCGATAGGTATAGAAAGGATCTTTCCAGAAGTCTCATAGTGACCAAACATGTCCAAAAGCGGACAGTTCAGATCTACACGTAGTTTTGACTTTTGTATATTAACTCTGAAATCGAAAGAGTTGCATTAGTTTATTTATTACTTTCATCGTTTACTTTGTACTTTTTATGGGTGATGTATTGAAAAAAATTAACAATGTCTTATGTTAGATTAACTATTGCCCGTGGTTTCGTCCGCGTGTATGTCGGATTTTTTTCCATGGGAACCGAGTACTGGAATACAAAATCATATTCCACGTCATGGACAGCCTATAAGAGTTAGCGCATATTAGAGCAGTATTGGGATATTAGTAATATCCGAACCTTACTTCATATTAACCACCTCACAGTTTTTAGATCCCACAATGGTGCTGTTGGTAAGCTTATACTGAATACCAGTAAGATCCCCTAGTATTACATCTTGAAACAAGGGATCCAAGCTCTCAATATTTAGTTCCGGCACTCCTGGTATGGCTAGCTTATAAATCGTGTTACCAGTTTTTGTAAGGCAAGCAGAATCTTCTTCTTTACAAAGTGTGATATTCGGTGCTGAAATAATTAAACATTATAATATATTTATTTATTAATACTTCATGCAACATAGGTGTGGTATTTTTATAGAACTTGAAATTGACCCTATACCTCATGTAGGTATAGTATAATGAAAATAGGTAGTCATATTATAAAAGCTTCTTCTGCTCATGGAAATTAAAAACTTTCGTCAGGAAAGTCATAGTGAATCCTATTTAAAAAAAAGGCATTCCATTCAAAGTTATCATCATCTGATCAAAATTTGTAGGGGAGGTACAATTATTTGTAGCTTTTCGTTGTATGCAGTAAATATGTCAAATGCCCGTTGTCCTTTGACTGGTATTACAAAGGAACCTGAGAAGACCCACAAATTCCTTTATTTTAAAATTGATTACATAATGGATACCAAGACTCATATCAGAATACTAGAAATAAACTATACTAAACTCAAGAAAAAAAAAAAAGATTACATATTAATGGATACTGTATAATCTCCAAAAGATAACAAGCTTTTATAATTAATGGCTGAATAAACCACTAAGTACACAGTACAAGAAACAGAGTGACACTCGGCAGTTACTCTAAATTCTAGTAACATATTGTTTTTTTTTTAAGTTACTGGTATAAAGAGTTCAAATTAATGGATACTGCGTAATCTCCAAAAGATAACAAGCTATTATAATTAATGGCTGAATAAACCACTAAGCACACAGTGCAAGAAACAGATAGTAAAAAATACACTAACCTGGAATAGATTGAACTCCAATTAAAGCACAAAATAATATTAATATTCTTGCCGACATGATCACAACTTCTTCTCAAGATGCTCCAGATGAGACAGGTTTTATTTCCGAAATCGTCATTTTATATGGTTAAATATAGGCCTACATACGAAACTATACCTAGATACTGAACGAGTTTTTAAAGGTTTGAAAACAAAATAAAAACAATATATTATCTTGTACGTGTCCCGTATGTTCAGAGAATTTATTTTAAGCTCTCATTAACTGGAAAAAACCGGCCAAGTGCGAGTCAGACTCGCGCACGAAGGGTTCCGTACCATTTTCGCAAAAAACGGCACAAAAATCACGTTTGTTGTACTTAAATATTTATTTTATTCTGTTTTTAGTATTTGTTGTTATACAACAGAAATACATCATCTGTGAATTTCAACTGCCTAGCTATCACGGTTCATAAGATACAGCCTGGTGACAGACGGACAGACAGACAGACGGACCGCGAAGGCCCTCGTAATAGGGTCCCGTTTTTACCCTTTGTGTACGGAACCCTAAAAAGAAGTATACCAAAGTCCTTCGGAATGAAATAAAACCGGGAACTAAAACTGACAACAATTCTGTAAACGTCTCAGATTTTTTTCTAGAATGTATTTTTATGTGGTAAATATTTCAAACTAGACTGGTTCATAAAACCAGATCTATTGAAGGGAAGAAATCGCATCATTAAAACAGAACACCATTTTATAAAAAAAACTACTAACGTATGTTTTCGTTCTAGAAATCAAGAGCTTGTATGGAAGGAACCCTGATTGTGCGGACCCTAAGTACCAATTTTTATTTCTCTTTTCATAAGAAGCACCTGACAATCGAGAAGCGCATGACTGCTAGGAAACCCTTGCGAGGTCATTACCATTTATATTTTGCCTTTGTGTTATAGTTAGGGCGGGTTTCTGAATTTAGTATTTGGAGTTAAGAACGTACCGTAATCCTACTTAAATGCCAAAGCTTGACAGATTTTCAGGCTAAGATTTGACAAATACTCAACTTACATAAACTTCATAAAAGATAGCTTGATCTCTGCGACAGCTGTCAGTATCAATATATTAACAATAGTGCTTGACAGGCTAACAATAACGTATACGTCAGTTTGACATATTTCGCAGAAATCAAGCTATCTTTTATGAAGTATAGTCTACATGATGCTGTTAGCTAATGAGTACTAAAGTTGTCAAAAAATAAAAGGCCCGTTTTGACAGCTATAAAAAACTTAATAATAATTCAACTTGATGCTTGCGAATGATACTCGTTGTTATAGTGTATGCGTAACATAGTAATTAATTAGGATTATGAATTTGATTTTTCAATTTCTTACATAGAAAGTTATCGCGGCATGTAAAATGAGAAACGTCAACGGACTTCTTAGATTGTGACGACTTTAATAGTTTGTTTGTGCAAGTAAGTAAGGCAAATAAGTAATGAAAATGATTAAATTAAAACTTTATTCAAAACTGTGTCATACTTAAGCATTTATACTAGTAATCTGCATAATTATTATATTTACTTCGTATGTAAACAATAGTGTCGTTAACATTTAGTTTTTTTATTATTTTGGAATCAAATACGCACTGACTCAGTCGTTGAACCACCTACCTACGACATTAAGGTAATTATTTTTTCCATCTATATAATGTAGAGGGAGTAAATAAAACGATTAATATTTTCATGCGTTCATTCTCATATTTTTTTTATACAACCTCTAAAAACACTCAACGCACATACTTAAAATGTAAATCTTCAATAGGAACCTGCTGATGAAAATTCTTCAGATTTTTCATGTATTTGTTCATGAAGACATCCATTACAATTTCGCGAGTCATTTCCTCGATGATTTTCACACGATTAGCACCTGGAAGTAAATAATCAGGAAACACATTTATAATATCCAGAAGGTACAAAACAGTAAACCTCGGTCATCTGCAAAGGAAACAGTCAGTTTCATTGTTTCTTATATGAATAAAATTACAATAAATTAATAACATTATACATTGTAACGAAACGTTACAACAATGAACTAATGCTTCGTTCTTTGTTTGTTTGTGACTTGGAAAGCGGCGGGTACCTGAGGCGCGGGGGCGAGTGTTCGCATAGATCGAATGATAAAAAATGATTGCGCGCGGTCGCCCGCGCAGCAGTCGTCCGCCAGTCGCTCCTAGGCTGATTTGCGAGCACACGTATTGCTTTGCGTCCTGTCGAGCGCCCTAGCAGACACGAGCGTTAATTTTTTTAAACTTATATTTATTTCGCGAGTTAACGACGGTTTAATAAGTGCCGTTAAAGTTGTGCGTGGAAATCCCGAATTAGGGTAAGTTTTGAATAGCACACAAATTACGCAAAGCATAATCATTGCCATCTTCATTTCTTTTGCCAATCATTATTTATTGTACCTACCCCTATACTTCTCGTTACGCTACAGATGTAATTACTTTTTTCCAATAAACACCATTTAGTAATAGCCTCAGTTATAGCTAATAATGTTGTATCTTGCTACCTAATTTTCTTCTACCTTCAAGTTTATTAATAATTTTGAAAAATAAGTCTGTAACGTTTTAACGGATTCCTAATCATTGTTTTTACTGTTTTCTTTTTGCTCAAGCTTGCTTGATATTTATGTAAACTCCGTTCTGGTCAGTGCCACCACGTCAATACTACTACATTTAAATAGGTACTTTCTTATTGTTGTCGTCGGTGGTACCCCAGGACGGAGAATATTCGGCCACGATCTAATAGGCTGGAACGGTGGTTTCCAGGATCTACGGCTTCTTCGCTTCTGCAGCTTCATCATTTCTTCGGCATCGAGCACTTCGACAAGTACTGCGTGCACGTCACGTGTGCCGCAGTTCCGAAGGCCCACCTGTCGCTACGCCACTGGTGTGCTGAGCGAGTCGTGGCTGACACCTCGCCGTATAAGCTGCCAGAGACATCGACGTACAGCACCTCTGCATATCATCTGCCAGCTTCCATCTCCGGCTTCCTGCTACTACAGGAGAGTACCTATCCCTGCAGGAGTGACAACAGACGTCCGTATCCCACTACCTACAAATATTTGTGTGCCTCCGGCTAATCTAGTTTGGTTTTGCAAATTAAAACTTAATTTTTAAAGTACACGCCCGTTTTTTATTCAGTTGCCAATTCTTAGGTGGGAATAGATCGGGTGGAGGCTACACTGGCGCCCAATTACGTGGTTCTGTCTGTTTTCGCTTCTGTAGTTAGTAGTTAGTTATTGTACGGTGAGTGGGTATATATTTTTTTTCTTCTTTTGTAAAACGCTTTGTTAATTTTTGTGTGTGCAGTAACTGGGGTGAAGATTAATGTTTACATTTTTTTGTTAATTACAGCTTTTTAACCTTGTCATATTAGTTATTCTTTTTCTTAACTGTATAAAAAAAATACAGGTTGATTTTTTTATTTTTCGTTAAATATTGCGGGTATAGTTTTTTTGGAATCATATTGCTTCTCAAACTTATTGTGTAACTACCTTCACACCAGTTGCAAAAATTTGTTTATCACGTTTTTTTTTCTTTTCATACGCATTTTTCTTTTTTCTTTTGTTTCAATCATTAGCTTGTTAATTGATCTTATCATAAAACATATAACACAGCGTTCTGTTCTGTTAAAGTTGATTGTAACAGAACGGAGTACTTTCATCATTAATTCGTTATAATTTGTGTGCTATTTACAACTTTTTAATATTGGTTGATATTTTTTTTTATTATTATTATTATGGCGTACCCTATAAAATATTTATCGTTGCAAAAATCAGAATTGGAATACGAGGTAGCCGTAAGAGGTGAAACCCCGGCTAGTACGGTGGCGGATCTTAGGCGGCAGATTTGCAAACTTAGTCAGGTTCTTGTGTCTGAGGATATTTTGTGTTCCCATCTAGACCCCCTTGAAGATTTGAATAATTCATTGGAAATATTAAATAAAATTAAATCTAGTCTGGATGTGGACACAAAGGACAGGAATGTTTTGGGGCGAATGGAAAATCTTTTCCATCACCTATATCATCGGCTGAATAGGATCGTTTTGGATGAGAAATTTATAGATGTGCATACGGAATGTACGAGAATGTTTAAGGAGTACTATGAAATTTTCATATCACTAAAGGCAAAGGGTACTGACCCTCTCATAGCTGCCGTCCCAATTTCTGACCCGCAGGTCACTGAAAGAATTAATATTTCAGTGACATGTGAGGGTAGTTCAAGACATTCTGAGTTAACAAAACTAAAGTTTGATGGTAAGACTTGCGTGCGTGCCTTTATACAAAGAGCAAATGAATATAGCGTTGCTCGAAACATTACGAATTCAAAATTGCTTTCATTTGCAACCGATATTTTTGTGGACGATGCACTTCATTGGTTCAGAAGCGTAAAGCAACAAGTATCATCTTGGGATGAACTAGTCATTCTTCTGGTACAGGACTTCGACAAAGCGGATTACGATTACCGTCTTTTATCTGAGATTCGGTCTAGGACTCAGGGGGCAACGGAAAACATTACGATTTACTTGTCCATCATTTCGGGGATGTTTTCACGCTTGTCGAGGCCTTTTGCGGAGGAGGACAAACTGGAGGTGATTTTACACAATATTAGACCGTGTTATGCGAGCACTCTAGCCTCTGCATCTCAAATCACATCTGTTGAACAGTTGAGATCTCTTTGCAGGAACTTTGAAAATGTTCAGTCACGCATGGTTCAGTTCCGAGAACCTTCGGCTGCTACTTCTGACACATTAGCACCAGAATTTGCATACAAACAAAGATCAGATACAGTTAACAAACAAAATCAATATTTTAGTTCTAAAAATGTAAACAATAAAACCAACTTGGATAGTAACAAACAAAATTCAAATAATGCTAATGTTAATGAGAGATATTTACATGCTATAGATAAAAATAATACAGTTCCTGATGCGAAACTGCCATATTGTCCTAGATGTCGTAACGATTCGCATAGCCTCAAGGATTGTCAAAGTAAAGAAATTATGTGTTTTAAGTGTGGACATAAGGGTGTCAAGAAACCAGATTGTCCGAAATGTAACAGGGATCAGAAACCAAAAAACTAGGTTTGCAGGATTGTGTCAAATCGTCTACGTTAGAAGGTCGCTTTAATAGGGATGATTGGAATAATTGGTTGAAAACAATTAATTTATTTTTTAACAGTTACAAAATTTCATCAATCCTGCAAGCTAAGCCTACAGGTGATTCGCGACCATATATAGATATTAAAATAAATGGTATTACGGCGTCTGCCCTCCTAGATTCCGGGTCAGCTGTTACAATATTGGGTAATTATGCACATAACACGTTACTCAGTCGTGGCCTTAAGCTTTGTACTGAGGATACTCCCTCGATAGTAGCTGCTGGTGGTCAAACACTAAAGAGTATTGGCTACATTAATGTACCAGTACATTTAGAGGAGCAATTTCACATAATTAAGTGTTATGTAGTTCCAGAAGTTCAATCATCGCTTATTCTAGGTATTGATTTCTGGCGCGCCTTCCAATTATGTCCGAAATATTTGGGCTCTGTTCAGTTGTCAACTAATCCTTTAGTAGATTTAAATAATAATAATCACAAAACTTTTATTCGTTCTTACGACAGTTTAGATGAGTCTCAACGCGCTATAGCTGATAACGTTGTAGAGCAATTTAGGGACATTTCATTTGAGCGCAAAGGCTTGGGCCGTACGCACGTCTTAACCCATCGCATCGATACTGGCGATTCTCCTCCTATTAGACAAAGATATTACAGGCTATCTCCTGAAAAACAGAGAATCCTTGTCGAACAGGTAGATGAGATGTTAAATCTAGATGTGGTGGAGCACTGTGAAAGTGCCTGGCAGTCTCCGGTACTCCTCGTTACTAAGAAGAATGGTCAGCCTCGTTTTTGTCTTGACAGCAGGAAGTTAAATTCAGTCACAAAACGAGATGCATACAACTTACCATACATTGCTGAAATTTTGGATAATCTGCGCGACGCTCGTTTTCTTACTAGCCTTGATTTATCCAAAGCTTTTTGGCAAATACCCATTGCAGAGGAGGACAGAGACAAAACGGCCTTTTACGTCCCAGGTCGAGGAACACTTAGATTCAAGACCACAGCTTTTGGCTTGACAAATGCTCCCGCTACGCAACAGCGTCTTGTAGATAAGTTGCTGAGTAACGTAGACCACAGGATATTTGCTTACCTAGATGATATTATAATTGTTAGCAATAGTTTTGATGAGCATGTGTCCCTCCTAATTCGCGTTTTAGACAGATTGCGTAAGGCAGGCCTAACCGTCAACTTGGAGAAGTGTGAGTTTTTTCGAAGCCAACTTAAATACTTAGGTTACGTGGTTGATGCGAACGGGTTGCGAACCGATCCAGAAAAGGTTGAAGCCATTCTTAACTACGCAACTCCTATTAATCGCAGGGAGTTAAAGCGATTTCTAGGCACAGCTACATGGTATCGTAGGTTCGTTCCCAACTTTAGCACAATTGCAGGACCACTCAACAAGTTGACTTCGAATAAGAAGAACACTCCACCCTTCAGGTGGACTGATGAGGCGGAAGTTGCATTTAAAAAACTAAAGGAATGTTTAGTTTCCGCGCCAGTTCTTTCTTGTCCCGATTACAATTTACCTTTCGAGGTGCATACGGATGCAAGTAACTATGGGATAGGCGGTATGCTCACTCAGTCTATAAATGGAAAAGAGCACCCCATAGCTTACATGAGCAAGTCTTTAACAGCGGCAGAAAGGAACTACAGCATTACGGAGCGGGAGACGTTGGCAGTTCTCACTGCATTAGAGCATTGGCGATGCTATTTGGAAAACGGGAAAACTTTCACGGTTTACACTGACCATAGTGCATTAAAGTGGTTTCTCTCTTTAAATAACCCTACGGGAAGGCTCGCACGTTGGGGTGTGCGCTTGTCTTCGTTCAATTTAGATATAAAGCACCGTCGAGGTGTCGACAACGTTATCCCCGATGCGTTGTCTAGAGCTGTAACTGTTTCTTCTATGGTCACTACTAATTCATTCGCGACTTCTAGTGATGATTGGTATAAGAACATTTATAATAACTGTGTCACAAAACCCGAAAATTTTCCCAATTACCAAATTAGAGATGGCACTCTTTTCCGCCTTAGTAAAAATAAGTGTTTGCTTACCAACGAATTTTCTTGGAAGGAAGTCGTTCCTTCTGAACTTAGGGATAAGGTCATTGCGGATAACCATAATGAGCCAACTGCTGGTCATTTGGGTATCTTTAAGACCTATAGACGCATTGCACTCAGATACTACTGGCCGGGCATGCATCGAAATGTAACAAAGTACGTTGGATCCTGTAGTACTTGTCTTCAATACAAGACTCAAAACCATGCTACTCTTGGTGAAATGGGTCGCCCCAAGCAATGCTCTCGTCCTTACCAAATGATATCAATCGACTTAATGGGACCACTCCCGGTCACTCGTAAACAAAATAGTTACATATTAGTAGTAACCTGTTGTTTTTCCAAATTTTGTCATATATTCCCAATTAAAAAAGCAACCTCTCAGATAATAGTTAAAATTTTAGAAGAACAAATTTTCTTAGTTCACGGTGTTCCTCAAAGTATTTTTCTGGACAATGGCACTCAATTTATTAGTGGACATACTCAAGATTTATTCAAGAAATATAAAGTACCAAACACATTCTATTCACCAAAATATACCCCTCAGGTCAATACTGTGGAGCGGTATAATAAAACTATTATTACTTGCATTGCTGCTTTCGTTGATGGTGATCATCGATCATGGGACTTATTTATTCCGAAGGTACAATTCGCGATAAATAGCTCAGTTAACGAAGCTACCGGATTTACACCTTCTTTTCTGGTTTTTGGACGGGAAATAGTATTATGTGGTTCACATTACGCCGATACAGACTTGGGAGATGAGGTTTTATTTCTACCTCGCGATGTGTATGCGGAAAACCTTGGTTGCCTAAGTTCTATCTTTGACCAAGTCCAAAAAACTTTGTATCACGCCCATGTTAAAAATACATCATATTATAATTTAAGACGTAAAGCTTTTGAATTTAATAACGGTGATATCGTATACAAGCGTGCTTACGTCCTGAGCGATAAGGATAAGCACTTTAGCAAAAAATTAGCTCCCAAATACATTAAGTGCCGGGTCATTCAAAAACTATCACCATTTGTGTATGTCTTGGAGGATATGTCAGGTAAGAGCTTAGGGTCTTGGCATATAAAGGACCTGAAAATATCAAATTAAATATAATTCCGTCTTCGTTACATTCTCCCATACACTACTAAACGACTTTAAGACCTGTTACAAAAGTCATTGACGGATATTAGTCAATAGATTTTCGGCATGATAGGACACGTCGCATAATTTGTTATATTGTGTGATGTACTGTATATTAGGTATTTGATTGATGAGGTATGATTGAAGTGAAAGGATGAGTGAAAGGATATTGTAACAAATATAACATGCGGATTTTATTATTAAAATAAAATCCTTATGAGGGAACGGCGGGTAATGTAACGAAACGTTACAACAATGAACTAATGCTTCGTTCTTTGTTTGTTTGTGACTTGGAAAGCGGCGGGTACCTGAGGCGCGGGGGCGAGTGTTCGCATAGATCGAATGATAAAAAATGATTGCGCGCGGTCGCCCGCGCAGCAGTCGTCCGCCAGTCGCTCCTAGGCTGATTTGCGAGCACACGTATTGCTTTGCGTCCTGTCGAGCGCCCTAGCAGACACGAGCGTTAATTTTTTTAAACTTATATTTATTTCGCGAGTTAACGACGGTTTAATAAGTGCCGTTAAAGTTGTGCGTGGAAATCCCGAATTAGGGTAAGTTTTGAATAGCACACAAATTACGCAAAGCATAATCATTGCCATCTTCATTTCTTTTGCCAATCATTATTTATTGTACCTACCCCTATACTTCTCGTTACGCTACAGATGTAATTACTTTTTTCCAATAAACACCATTTAGTAATAGCCTCAGTTATAGCTAATAATGTTGCATCTTGCTACCTAATTTTCTTCTACCTTCAAGTTTATTAATAATTTTGAAAAATAAGTCTGTAACGTTTTAACGGATTCCTAATCATTGTTTTTACTGTTTTCTTTTTGCTCAAGCTTGCTTGATATTTATGTAAACTCCGTTCTGGTCAGTGCCACCACGTCAATACTACTACATTTAAATAGGTACTTTCTTATTGTTGTCGTCGGTGGTACCCCAGGACGGAGAATATTCGGCCACGATCTAATAGGCTGGAACGGTGGTTTCCAGGATCTACGGCTTCTTCGCTTCTGCAGCTTCATCATTTCTTCGGCATCGAGCACTTCGACAAGTACTGCGTGCACGTCACGTGTGCCGCAGTTCCGAAGGCCCACCTGTCGCTACGCCACTGGTGTGCTGAGCGAGTCGTGGCTGACACCTCGCCGTATAAGCTGCCAGAGACATCGACGTACAGCACCTCTGCATATCATCTGCCAGCTTCCATCTCCGGCTTCCTGCTACTACAGGAGAGTACCTATCCCTGCAGGAGTGACAACAGACGTCCGTATCCCACTACCTACAAATATTTGTGTGCCTCCGGCTAATCTAGTTTGGTTTTGCAAATTAAAACTTAATTTTTAAAGTACACGCCCGTTTTTTATTCAGTTGCCAATTCTTAGGTGGGAATAGATCGGGTGGAGGCTACAACATGCTATGAACAATCTGACTGAACGTGAGCAATCCTCAAGTTATTTTTGTGAAGTAGAAATATTTTCTCGTCAAGGCTGCTGTCTTGTTAGTTCACAAAACAAGTCATAGATGTCGCTGTTTCAAGTGACATTCTGGCGAAGACTTACCTAGCCTAGAATATTAAGTTCATATTATTTAAGACGAAACCTATTTGTTCTAAATGTGCAAAATAGTTGATTAACCATTTAAACTTATTATTTTATTTCACATTGAAAACATTGGTTTGATAAGCAGTTGTGTAGACATTACGTGCCTATTTCTATGAATGACAAGGAGAGCCAATGTTGGCTAGACTTTAGACATTGGCTTGCAAAATTGCATTCCAAAATTGGAATGCAAGTTTGCCTATTGTAAACCCAAAAACACGACGGATTTTTTTTTACATAAAACAAATCTTCGATTGATTTTTTTACTGTTGATCTTAGTCTTTATTTACTCTTTTCTCGGTAATTTTCTCCACGTGACAAACTTTGATATTACAAGCATTTATTTATCTTGCAATGTACGAGTATGTATGTAAGTTTGTTCGGGTCAAATCTTGCAACTGAATTTTAAAGCAGTTATCCTAATTTTGCATACACGTTTAGTTTGGATGACAATGCATGCTATGCAGCTAACGCTAAGTGACGTGTTTCGAAATCCAATATGGCGGACGGCCCAAGATTGCGGACTAGTTATTTTTTGTGCACTGCCCTGATATGGGTATCAAATGAAAGGGTTTGCTGAGAAGAATACAAAAACATGTATAAAAAAAAAAATGTATAATTTTATTTATTGACATTAAATTAAGCAAGGGCTTTTTTTCGTTGTCATGGTAAGTGAATCAACTGAAGCGGATGAAGTTTTATTCAAAAGGACCATCTTACTTATATTACAAATGTGAATGTTTGGATGGATGTGTATGTGGATGTGTGAATGTATGTTTGTTAGTCAATCACGCTAGAACGGCGAAGCGGATCTGGATGAAACGGCACAGACATAGATTATAGTCTGGAATAACACAGGCTACTTTTCATCCCGGTATAATGTTCCCTTAGGACCAGCAAACATTTTTTTAAACTATATAGATCTTAGATCTACGCTACTTAGAATTCAAGAGTTGTAAAAAAAGGTTGCACTTACAGGAATCATGGTTACTGAAATCTAAGTGTGTATATTCAAGATCTCTGACTTTTCCGTTCTTCAAGTCCGGGATGGCGGTATAGTCCAGTATATTGACGTGTTGCTTTCCTTTATCATCCTCCACTCTCTCATGCTTTCCACTGATTGATATGTGGTAGTCCTCTGAAAAGTAATCAAAATAATGGAAAAGTGATTATCTGAAAATATTCTGTGTATAACCTACATTCTTATCTTTATAATGCATTTTATTCGTTCTAATTTTTATGCATGAGAGTGGAAAGTACTTTGTTATCATGACGCCAAACAAAGATAAAATACGAAGAAATGCGTATTGCTAACGAGGGAGGTAAAATTGGGTAAGTATAGGATGTTAAAAAAGTAACTACTTCTACTACAGAGTGGGAAATAGCGTAAAAATAGGTAACTAAAAATAACTATTATGAAAAACACATACCATAAATAGATTGAAATTCTCCTTTTCCTTGCACTGGTACAGAATCTATAATTCCGTTCAGTTCATATAGAGCTTGCAAAGTCAGTAGCGGACAGGAGAACGCGTAGTCAAATAACGTGTACCCGTTGACCAATTTGTTGCTGAAATTGTTATAAAATATTTTGAATTATGGTAATGAATGAGCTACTATGGCGAAATTAACAAGAGTGACCTTAATATATCTACTTGACCACAAAAGGTCCCAATGGGTCGAAGTGCCCGAGTTATTTCTCGGCGCCTCCACAAGCTAAGATAATATATTTACTTACTCCAATTTCACAAATTCACAGTTCTTCAACCCGGTCAACGTGGCATTAAACAGCTCGTATCTGATAGCTTGTAGGTCCGCAATAATGGCGTCGATATGAAGAGGATCTGAGGTCTCCACACCAGCCATACCGGCCAAAAACCTTGGGTATACCCTCTCAATCACGGCGTTTATAAGGCATTCTTCATCGGTCTCACAGGGTTGCCTTTGGAGACCTGAAAATGAATAAAAATAACACATTTTGTCTTGAGTCTAAATCAAGGAAGCTAACAGAAAAGAAATTGCTACTGATTATGAGTCGAGAGAGTTCAAAGCTTTTACCACGGTTACTAAATACAATATGACGGTAAAAGTCACTGAAATACAAGTTATTTATTTACCGTCCACTTTAAATTAAATAAGTATTTTAATTTTAAAATAAGAATGAAAGAAAAGGAAGTCAGTGATGGCGTGACGGGGGACAGGACGGTATGGAAGAAGAAAACGTGTTGCGCCGACCACAAGTAACATGGGACAAGGGCAGGAAGATGATGATGAAGTTTGAAATAAGAATACACTTAACTTAGCAAAAACTTAAAAATAAACAAACTTCAGATTTCAGAAGTATTAAGTACTTACATAATGCGTATTTAAAAAATAACAATACAACAATTAATCGTACTGAGAACATTTTGGCTTTGGCTCTCAAAAGTAAATGGCTATTATTTTCTTGGACATTAGTGTTTTATTTTAAGTTTAGGTACACTTTGATTAATTGTAGAGATAATATTTTTATGGAAAACGACTGGATGTAAAAATTCATTATATATTATATTGTAGAAACATCTTCTCACATTTATTTGAACAGACAGTGGAGGGTGGCTTTAGAGGGGTTGTTTTTAACCCCCGACGGAAAAAGCGGGAGTTATAAGTTTGACGTGTGTTGCTGTGTATCTGTGTGTATGTATATCTGTGTATCTGTGTGTCTGTATGTGGCATCATAGCTTCTAAACGGATGAACCGATTTGGGTTTAGTTTTTTTTTTATTTGAAAGGTAACTTTGTCGAGTGTGTACTTGGCTATTCAAAGATAAAACTTGGTTCAGCCGTTCAAAAGTTATTGGCATTTTACTCTTTTTCCGCAAAATATCGTGTCATTATTACTTTTTTCGATATATTGCCGATTGAAGCGTGTCTACTACTAGGTATATTATATGTACTTTAAAAAGCATGAAATAGAAATTAAATTACAAATTTAAAAACCCCGACACTGGCCGATGGCTGTAACTTAATTTTTGTTATTTTTTTTTTTTTTTTTTTTATAAACTATAGGCTAGCGTTTGACCACCATCTCGCCTGATGTTAAGCGATGATGTGGTCTACGGTGAAGCACGCTTGCCTAGAAGAAACCTATTCACTCTTGACTTAAAGACCCCTAGGTTATAGCTGTCAGGGAACAAAGACTCCGGAAGGGAATTCCACTCCTTAGCTGTGCGCACAATGAAAGTATTAGCAAAACGCTTTGTGCGTATGGGAGGGATGTCTACCATGTACCGATGGCGCATGGCCGTACGCCTTGTAGTCCAATGATGGATTTGACCCTAAGAAGGGCCGCTGTTTGTCACGGCTCTGAGGAGAGCCGCTTGAGTTCACCGTGTTAAAAGGATTAGTCAACTAGACTCTGTGTTACCGAGTGCTAGATGTCCAGGGTTCGCCGGGCGTTGGGAATCGCATTACGATTTACTGGTTGAATGCCGTAATTATCAAAACAATTAAAAAGCCATTATGTCCGTGGATCGACGTTTCAAGCACTCAAGGGGTTAAGACTCAAGCTACTGAGGGAGGCTCCTTTCATGCAGAAGAATATACTTCATTTTCGTAGAATCTGTTTGTTGAGTAGATACGTACAGAGGACGGAGTCGTCACTATCTGCAAAGTCAAGTGTGGAAGTGAGTGTTACCGTTTACTGAACTTGTGGTAGCTAAAACTTGCGCAAAGTATAACTTGCGTGGATG
This sequence comes from Orthosia cruda, assembly GCA_964057195.1. Classification (NCBI taxonomy): domain Eukaryota; kingdom Metazoa; phylum Arthropoda; class Insecta; order Lepidoptera; family Noctuidae; genus Orthosia; species Orthosia cruda. The sequence continues at coordinate 14,683,093 of OZ059836.1, read as the reverse complement.
GGAATATTATTAATGGTTTCTCAAGCAATAGTGTAGATTTTAATCAGTGAAATAATTTTTCAATTGGATTAGCACTTCGAGAGATTAGAATTGGTTTTCATTGCAAACAATCATACAATTTGACCTGTTTATAATAATATTGTTAAATGTTGATACTAGTCTTCAAAGGCTTTCCGAAACATTCGCATATATTTAATACTACAGGGTTAATTTAAATCTAAACATATAATAAAATTATAACTGGCCAATGGCAGTAGGTATATAGTGGACTTTATGCATATCTATATATATATAAAAATCAATGCCACTTTTCGTTGTAATTTTATAACTCAAGAATGGGCTCACCTATCCAAACAAAATGTTTAGGCTTTGTTCGGACTATTGAGTAGATGGTTTATGTGAAGTATGAAGTTTTTTTTTATGGTAGGTATGGTAGGATAGGGTAGTGTAGTTAGGGTAGGGTAGGGTAGGGTAGATGAATATTTGGTGTTTTTATGGCAAAACAAAGTTGGCCAGGTCAGCTAGTAAGTAATAAAAACCAAAACAATTATTTATAGATTTTTTATTTGTCGGTGCATATGTTTGCATTGAATTTGCGCTAGCTCAGATAAATCCTACTACTACTTCACAGCAATATAGCTTACACATCAGAATAATAATAATCCTTTACATGGATGACCTGAAACTCTTTGCCCTCAGTTATCTAAAACTGTTGGTGATACTGTAGATAACCGAAACTATCAGTAACGCCATCAGGATGGAGTTTGGTATGGAGTGGTGTAAAGCGAGGAGAGATTGTGGAATCAGTGGGCATTCAACTCGTGGATTCCATAAACATGAAATCTATACCCAATGATATTCTAATACATCTATACCCAATGATATTCTAATACATCTATTTAATGATATTCTAATACTCGTACACTAGAACATCATTGTCTATACCTATAAGTATCGTTGAGTATTATCGTATTCAATAGTCTTCTATCGGGCGAAAACATATTTACTACTTATAATCTGTTAGTTGTACTGTGTTCATATTGATCCTCCATTTATTTTTTAATGTGTAATAGAATGTTTTTATTTTATTTAGTAATTTTATTGTTAATTTATTTATTGTGTTGTCAGTCTTAATCAGAGACCTTATACTTCTTACAACTAGACTGTGCACTATGGTGCAAAAACCGGTCCGAGCGAGAGGGCTCCCTTTGGTAGTCTGTCTCTTTCTAATGAGGTGACCATGACCAAACAGAACACGGGACAAATTGATTGTAAAAATAATAGTTTAAGTATTCCGATATGTTGATGCTACCTAACTGCGCTACCTAAACCTACCTAATTTATAGTTAATAAAAAAAAAGTGTTTATAATTTTTGTATCTACATCACTAACCGTATGGTGGCAGGCGTACACCATCCCATGTTTACCCGTGGGTGTCGTAAGAGGCGACTAAGGAAAAAACCAGAGAATGGGAAGCAGCGTTCTCTGTGCATTTCTAACAACCATACCGCGATCGCCAACCCGCCTGCAATGCACTCCCCATGAATAGCACAAATTAAACATAGCCCCTATTGCCCGGCAGCCTGTACCCTCGACTACGGTAGCGGTCGAGGTTATGGTATGGCAAGGGGTGCTAAGAATCCCGGACAAGATCCGGCTACCCCAACAAATACCGGCGACTGGACCTAGCAAAGTACAATACGCTCACACTCCGGACCGACGAAAATATCACCGAACTCGGAGTGGAATTGAGCAGTTTACAATGGAGTATTAAAGGGTTATCTGAAGTTCGAAGAGAGTCCTCCCCAACTCAATAATCCTCAAATCCCAAGTCTCTTCAAGTTTCATTCTTCAAGACCATTATATAGATTGGAACAAAAAGCTCCCTAATCCTACTCTCAAGCTCATGAAGGAGAGGCGTTAGATGACCCTGCAGTCTTCTGACGGTGCTTTGAAATACCGGCAGCTAAATATACCTAAAAGGATCTCTATGATTTCACATATTGTACAGTTGCGTAGACAGTTGAGAAATAAAACTACACCAATTGTATTCCACTAGGAATCAATTTTCAAATTATATTAACAGCCGCTGAATTTCACACGATCAAAGTCCGCCAAAAAATCCACAAACCACCATCCTACATTTAGTATTACCAGGCCCAAACATTTAAAAGCTAACTTACTCAACTCAACTAACTCTTACTCAGTATTAATTAATATTTTTTTAAATACAACGAATTGATTAAATATAGGAACTGTAGAAATATTTATATACTTTTCTAAAAATATTTAAATACGTGTCAAAGTCTATGAATTTTTCGTTTTGGTATAACATAAAAAGAAAAATATATTTTTCTACCAAACCCAATGATTAGGAGCTAGCAATAGGTCAGACAAGGACACACTACCAGCGGAAACCCTCTCGCCAGGACCGCCTTTGGTTAGCTACCGCTTATAAGGAAATAGCTAACCTAGGTGTATGGATGATAGATATCATTTTAGCTAAACAAAAAATTTTGTTACACAGTCTACTTGTAAGAAACACGTATAAGGTTTCAGGTTTAGGTGTAGGTAAGCCTCAGTCAAAAATGATTCATCGAATCGATTTGACATTACTCCTCATTTTAATTTTACTTATTGGTGAATATAAATGTTTTATGAATATACATCATCATCATATCAGCCAGTAGACGTCCACTGCTGGACATAGGCCTCCCCCAAACTTCACCATATTGACCGGTCCCGTGCGTCCCGCATCAAGCGGATCCCCGCAACCTTCACCAGGTCATCGGTCCATCTGGTGGGAGGCCTGCCAACGCAGCGTCTTCCGGTTCGTGGTCAACACTCCAGAACTTTTCTGCCCCATCAGCCATCCGTTCTGAGAGCAATGTGCCCTGCCCACTGCCACTTAAGTTTGGCAATTCTTCAGGCTATGTCTGTAACCCTGGTTCTCTTGCGGATCTCTATATTTCTGATTCGATCACGCAAGAATACTCCATGCATAGCCCTCTCTATTGCCCTTTGGGTAACTGTAAGCATTCTGATGAGGCCCATTGTGGGCCACGTCTCAGAGCCATAGGTCATCACTGGCAACACACACATGGTCATAGACTTTCATCTTGAGAAACTGTGGTAAGTTGGACGAGAAGATACCACGCAACTTCCCGAACGCTGCCAGCTGAGTCGGATTCGATGGTTGACCTCTTTCTCGACGTTGGCCCTACCCAACTGGATCGTTTGTCCTAGGTAGACATGGTCATCCACGACTTAGAGAGTGTAGAGTCTCCAACCTTGATAGGAGTGGGTGTAACATGGGCATTCAACATCACCTTGGTTTTGTCCGTGTTCATCCTAAGACCCACTCTTTCTGAAGCTCTACTGAGGTCTTCGTGCAGTATACTGAGGTCCTCCATGGTCTCAGTCATGAACACTATATCGTCGGCAAACCGAAGGTGAGTGATGTACTCGCCATTGACGTTGATGCCTAGCCCTCTCCAATCCAGAACCATGAAGATATCATTCGGTGCAGCGGTGAACAGTTTCGGAGATATAACGTCTGCCTCTCTCACAGCTCGCTGCAGAAGAATAGATTTCGAGGTCAGATCCTGAAGTCGAACTGTACGTTTTTGTACAAACACTTTAACACCTCGATGTACCAGTAGTCGATTTAGCACCGTTGAAGAGACTGCAGTACAGCCCAAGTCTCGATCGAATCCAAGGCTTTCTCGTTGTCCACAAATGCTAAGCAGAGAGGCAGGTTGTACTCTTCGGTCTTCTGTATAACCTGCCGCAGCGAATGTATGTGGTCTATGGTGTTAAAGCCTCTACGGAATCCGACTTGTTCGGGAGGCTGGAAATCGTCAAATCTGCGCGCGAAACGATTCGTGATGACTCTTGAAAACAGCTTGTAGACATGTCTAAGAAGTGAGATATAATTCTTCGATAGGGCATTGTCACCTTGTCCACCATTGCCGGCCTTGAAGAAGAGTGAAAATGCCTGTGGCGTTTTCCCCTCGAGTATGACGGAACCAAACAGCTTCTGAAGGGACTTAAGTATTGGTTTACCACCCGCCTTCAGGAGTTCGGCCTTAATTTCGTCACTACCCGGTACCTGTATACCTGAATTATTCTTAACCTGTTTAAGAGCCATCCTAATCTCGTACAGGTTGACTTCGGTATCGGAGTCGGACTTCGGTAGATTGTTTTCGGTATAGTGACGGGTCAATCTAGCTCTAGGGTCTTTTACTAGAATCGCAACGGGTTTACTGGTTGACGTGTACAACTGCCCATAGAACCTCTCGATCTCCCTCAGTAGCTCCGTTTTGGCGGAAACGATCTTGCTATCATCGGTCTTCAGTTTCGTGAGCTGGTTCTGCCCAATAGTCAGATCTCTTGCAAAGACATTGGACCCCTTATTCCGCTCAATCGCGTCTTTAATAAGCTCGGTATTAAAGCGGTGGAGGTCGGTTTTCAAGGACTTTGAGATCCTTCTATTAAGCAGTATTTCAACGCATCGTCTGAAGACTGCAGGTTCATCTCACGCCTCTCTTTCATGAGCTTGAGGATAGAATCAGAGAGCTTTATATCTGTACGGCGGGTCTTGAAAACTTAGAACTTGGACAGCTTCCACGAACCCATCGCTGTATTCGTCCACGGAGCTCCCTAGTCAAACGAAACGATTCTGGAGTTCTAGCTGAAAGCTCTCGGGGTTTTGGATCTGGATCTGTGCTTAACGGAGCGGAGACTTCATCAGCTGAGACATTTCAAGCTTGATATTAATGTTCAATGTGCCTCTTACCGTGCGGTGATCGCTCCAGGTTTTCACTGAATTGATTCTGAGATGATTTATGTAAATATAACAGTATGAATACACATAGTACACAAACTTATATTGTAATAAATAAGGAATCGACAATAAAATAAATGCGATCGATAGAATGAAGTCTGACATAATTGAGTTGAAATTAAATAAGGGTTTCTAGTTTCGCTAGCTTCTTAACAAATGTAATCTTTTGCCGTGTAATAGTTCTATTTTCGATATACTTCGATTTTCGATCAGTGGCTATCCCCTAAATATCAGTTAAGTCTACAAAATTAAAAGCCTGAGATTAAGGCCCACTTGCACGAAAAGCTTAGAGTTAGTTGCTAACACGAAGTTAAATTGACAGTTTGTCATACAATATTATCAATTTAACCTCGTGTAGGAACTAAGTTTTCCGTGCAAGTGGGCCTAATAGTTATAAATTTTATCCTCAAAAATGTTCGCTAGATTTCAGCTTCTCATTTATTTGTGGAATGAAATCCTTCCATATTCGAACAAGATGTGCTCGTTGCTAAATAATAACAGCTGCATGGGTCGATCTTCAAGGTAAAGCTATACTTGTCCAGCCCTATTTGTGGATGGGTGAATTAGATTAATGGTGTGACGTTTGTTTTATTTAATTTTCAAGTTCTGAATTTGTAAAAAAAACCTTTGTGGGAAACAGGCGTGACGTAGTTTACTAATAAAAAAATTGCAAAAATATTTAAATTTTATTTTGAGACTTTTACAAATTGTTAAATAATATATATATAACTAAATAGAAAATATAACTTTCATTACGTAGGTAGGTACGCATAATTAAGATGAAAATAAAAATTTTAATAAAATACATTTCAATTAAGCTTTCAAACGTATCTAAAATGCAATTCTTCAAGCGGCACTATTCTTTGGAAGTCTTGAAGGTTGTTAATGTATCTATCTAGAATAGTTTTCATGACGATGTCGCGTGTTTTCTCCTCCACCTTTCTTGAAAATTGGTCAGCTGAAATAGGAAGGTTTATTATTGCTTAAAAAATTGAAGAGAATACTATACTAATAGATACTAATAGATTAACTTGAAAATACTAAACACACACAGGGTAAAAAGATGTATTCCTCGTCATCGCAGACATTTGGGAGGCATAATTTTTCCTTAAGGGGCTAGCCCCCTGGCTAAGGTAGGGTAGGTACCCCCTAAGGGTAGCCAGGGGGAATCGAAGAAGAAAGCCATGTTGCACCGACCACCAATCAACGTAAGACAAGGGCATAAAGATGACGCTTTATTTTTGAGTCTTATAGTCTATATGAAACTTGCTGGTATTTCATGTTGCTACTACTCTAGAAACGATGTTAGAGGTGAGATAAACATGCAAAATTCAACAGAACTGGATTATAACTTAGGACTGTACATTCGATCTAAGGATCGAATGTACACTCCACTGATTTACAAACACGTCAGTGGTCGTTCAACTGTGTACTTTTGACAGATTTGTCGTACAAAGGTGTGAAAAAACACAATTGAGAGAACACTGTAACTTTTGTATATAAGCGAAGTTACTACGCCTGACGCCTCTGTTACTAGTCAAACACTTCTGTAAATCAATCTGGCTAGCTTTTCAGATAGATACTGTGAGGGCTGGTCACCTATTTAGAGGCAACCTCCTTAGCCTACTATAAAACTGTCAACAGATAACTATTTAGTTTTGGAAGGTGATTGAAATCAGAACGCTAAGAAAATATTTAAACATATTTTTGTTTAGCTTTTCTTGTCAGTTCTGTAAAAGCCACTTAAGGGCAGGCACGTTGTTGAGTCAATACAAGTTATAAGTAATTTTTGGCTATCATTTGAGCTTGTAGCAATTGAGGGATTGGGTCGTTATCCACCACGCGGACCCAGTGCGGGTTGGTATATGTCACATGTCTTCGAATTTTTGGTTCTAAGACATGCCGGTTTCCTTACGATGATACCGCTTGATACATTAAATGAAATTAAAAACTTTTTAATAGCAAGACTGGTGTCAAATTATAGGCTTCTCACTACCACCCCTAACGACTGACAAAAATCTACAAATGACAGTAGGGACCAACGAGATAAAGTGCTTTCTGAGGCACAGAGGAGTCTAGGTATGTGAGCTCATTTATACACGGACCGAGCTCAGCAAGGGTTGCTTAACCTCGACGATCGACCCGTGTTGTGCTGTAAGATGTTATAAACATATTTAACTAAGGATCTACCTACATATTTATTATGCCTAGCAAGTAAATTATAACACAAAATAAAGATACCATTTCCTTTGTCAGAAACAGACAGATTTTGAAACTGTGTTGTTGCTTGTGCTTGATTATCTAGGTGAAAACTGAAGTCTATTAGATGGAAGTGTAGTTTGTCATCCTCCCTTTTTATTTTTTCATAGCTTCCAGTAATGTTTATGAAATAGTTTACTGAAAATATAAATACTTAATTAAAAATCCACTCACATCACATCCACATATGAATATTTAATAAAATACAATATAAACAATATTTATTATTAGTAGAATTATAAATGTGAAAGATTGTGAAGGTAAATGTTTGCTACTCTTTCACGCAAGAAACACTAAACAGATTTTGACGAGACTAACACTATAGGCTATATTTATTAAGATATTATAGGATGTACTAATACAACGCTGTAAGAGCTGGGGGTTGGCAGATAGTATGCATTATTTAAAAAATCAGCCTATAAAACAAAATAGTTGGCATTGCAGTAATAACCTAAGAAATGCTTGCAATTCTTTTAGAGTTGCATATCAAGATTTTAAAATGACTATTGGTTATCACGACAAACCCAGTTGTTTTGCGAAATTGAATCAGAAAATGCATATTGGGTGTTTTTACTTCAAAAAAATGTGCAGAACCTACTATAAGTAATTTCACAGTTGCCCTTTCCTTCTGCAGTTACTTTATCTATTTCTCCTTTAATTTCATATTCTGATTTTATAGTCAGACATGGACACAGAAGTTCGTAGACTACAGAACCAGTTTGTGGAGTAAGTCTGAAAATCGAGACAAAACATATGTTATTTTAGCAACGAATATTAATTAATGACTGTGTATAACAATAGGTAATTTTGAAAAGATTTTTTTACTTTTATACATTATTAAAATAAGGTACTTGCATTTTGGTTTTAATTCAACATTCAATTACTAGATAATTTGACAATGTATGTATGATAGTTAATAATAATGAACTTACTTTAACTTGAGAAAATCGCAATTCTTCAAACCAAGAAGAGTAGGATGGTTGAGAGTATAATGCAAATTAGGCAAATCAGCAATAACTTTGTCCAAGTGCAATGGGTCCGAGGAAGCTACCCCGGGTAACCCCTTCATAACCCTCTGGAAAATATGCTCTCTTACTGCCTTTGTCAAACATTCGTTATCCGTGGGGTCACAAAATACTTTCTCCGAGGCTGAAATTTAAAGAAGCAAACATGATTATATTATGTAATATTGCGACTCTACTCTTCCTGTCGAAAAATTTTCGGATACTAATAGTTACAGCAATATAGTATTTTTATATAGTATTTTTTGTTAGAAATATATAGTATAGGTAAACCAACCAATTTACAAAGTTAAAGAACCTATTAATTTTAGTTGGGTTACCCTTTTTTAAACTGAATTGTTTTGTACCGTTGTATGATGTCTGTCCTAGAAGAACGTTCTCTTGTGAAGCATGTCTTTTTACTACTTATTAAAACTGCTATACTGAAATACTTCGTAACCTTTTATTTACATATTAATAGGTTATGGGCCCAGTGACCAAGTCAGCCCACAAATGTAAGGAAGTTCCAAAATAAAGTGAAAAAGACAAAAGAATACTGCGAGTGAAAAAAACCGGTTGGCAGGTCAAGAGCATTGCGACCGGGATGGTGTAAAAGACAAAGAATTGTTGATCAAGAGCAGGAAGGAAGGCAAGAGCAGCGATGGACGGTAACCTCAGCATCACTAAGTTGGAGGGATCCACAAACTGGAATGTTTGGAAATTTCAAGTAAGAATCGTATTAAGAGGCTATGATTAATTGGATGTGGTCGAAGGAAAACTGGTAAAGACGAAATAAAATGATAAAACTTGGGAAACGAAAGATGCTAAAGCACAAACGTTGATAGTCACACGTATTAGTGACGAAGTTATGATACACATATGCAGCACGTCTGCTGAAATGTGGAAAAAGTTGATTGCTGTTTATGAACATAAGAGTGAAACAAACATACATATCATCCAGCAACGTTTCTTCCAGTTTAAATACGAAGAAGGAATTCAAATGTCGATATTCCTAGCAAAAATAAAAGAAATGCAAAACCAATTACAGCAATTGGGAGAGGAAACATCTGAAAGATTTGTTGTAACGAAGGTACTGATGTCATTGCCTGATCGCTATAAGCATGCATATTCGTATCAGTTTGGGAGTCGGCCCCTGACGAGAAACAAACATATGACAACTTGGTTGCAAGGTTGTTAGTCGAAGAAGAGCGGATGAAGGAACGAGGTGACGAGACACCGGGAGCATCAGCGTTTGTTGTGAAGAAAACAGTGAATAAAAATAATGTTAAGTGCTATAACTGTAACAAACTTGGGCATTATCAATCGGAGTGCAGAAACAAAGTTAAAGACAGTGATAAGGCTTGCTTTTGGTAAAAAGTGTTTTTACTGTAATAAATCCGGTCATCTCAAAAGTGAGTGAAGATATCGTTTAAATAAAGAAAGTAATGCATTTGTGATGTTAGAAGCAGTCGATAATTCGGACAGACAGTTTATGCATTCAAAGTGGGTGGTAGATACTAGAGCCAGCGAGCACATGTGTCGTGATAAACAATTATGTACTTCATATTCGTCTCTTGATAACAAATCAGTGATTGTAGGCAACGGAACGGCAATTAGTGCATTGGGTTTCGGACAGATGGCAGCACAGATATTTGATGGACATGTGTGGATTGACACGACGTTAGAAAAAGTTTTATTTGTACCAAAACTCAAAACTAATTTATTATCTGTGAACCGCGTGAAAGAAAAAGGTTATGTCACAAAGACCAATCAAAACAAATGCAATTATTACAAAAACAAAAGGCTTTGTGCGGTCGCAAATCGATGCGGAAACATTTATTTTTGGAGTTGCGTCTAAAATGTAGTGCTGCAAATACAGGTCAAGTGAAATTGAACCTTAGCGAGTGGCAAGAAAAACTCGTATATCAAAATATTCAACATGTGAAAAAGGTGCTTGCAAACAATAATATAGCGGCAAATGATAACTTTGGTGGTCAATGCAAGGTATGTTTAGAGGGCAAAGCACACCTTTTGCCTTTTAAAACGAGTCAATCGGTGACTTCAAGGACGTGCGAATTAATACATGCCGATGTATGTGGACCAATGGAAGAGTCTTCCATTGGAGGATAGAGGTAATTTTTGTTATTAAAGGATGACTTTTTGAACTATAGAAGTGTTTATGTTTTGAAAGGGAAGTACGAAATAAAGACCTATTTTGAAAAGTACATAAACACAAAAAAAGAAAGTACAATAAAGTATATAATAAATAATAATAATAAATAAATAAATTTGAGCGAAAATATAACTGGTAACAAGATCATGTACTTCCGAAGTGACAATGGTTCAGAGTTTGTTAACAAGGATATAAAGAGTTTATTATTCCACCATGGAATTTTACATCAGACTACGGTTACATATACCCCAGAACAGAATGGGAAAGCTGAACGTGAAAATCGGACACTAGTTGAAGCAGCTAAAACCCTATTGTATGCCAAAAGACTTCCAAAGAAATTATGGGCGGAAGCTACAAATACTGCATGCTATGTGTTGAATAGAACAGGTTTAAGTTCTGGTAAAGTGAAAACTCCATATGAAGCTTGGATGGGCATACGTTTTGATATACAAGACTTAAAGATTTTTGGTACACCTGTGTTTGTTCATACTCCACAGGAGAAAAAGGCAAAGTGGGATTCTCAAGGTGAACATGGTATAATGGTTGGATATGGAGAAGACACCAAAGGATTTAGAATATATTTTGATAAGAAAAACATAGTTCAAATAAAGAGAAATGTGCAATTTTTGGAAGTGATTTCCCTTCCAAAAATTGCACATCTCTATATAGATTTGAAATTAAAACAGGAAACTTGCACTACTGATTGCCAGCCACAGTTTGTTAGTAAAGAAATGGATAACGTAAGTATTAATGCAAATAATAACAATAATCCATTGCCTGTTATAGATTCAACTGACTTGAATAACTCTTGGTACAAGTACTTCTGATTGTGGCGATGATCCCAATGATGTCACATGGAATCCTGACATGACTGTGGATCAATCATCAAGTGATTATGATGATACTGAAGATAATGTTAACATTGTGGTTGCCATGACAGCAATAAATGGTCTTGAATCACAGACCATAGCAGAAGCGTTGTCAGAAGCTGATAAAGACCAATGGAGAGAAACCATTGAAGAAGAGTATAAGTCATTTGAAAAGAATAAATCTTGGACTTTAACATTACTGCCTGCAGGAAAGAAAGCTGTGAAATGTAAGTGGATTTTTAAGAAGAAACTTGGACTAGATGGCCAGCTACTGCGTTACAGAGCACGTCTTGTAGCCAAAGGATTTACCCAAGAATATGGCATTGACTATAAGGAAACCCACTCACCTGTGGTACGATACTCTACTATACGTACTTTAATCGCCCTGGCAGTCAATTTAGACTTGAAAATTGACCATATGGATTTCAAGACGGCTTTCTTGAATGGAGAACTACAGGAGACTGTGTACATGGATGGTAAAGAAAACCATTGATTTAAATTTAATAAAGCAATATATGGACTTAAACAGGCATCCAAGGCATGGTATGATAAGATTGATAATGCTTTGAAAGACCTCCAGTTCAGAAAAACACTCAGCGAGCCTTGTGTTTACATAAAATCAGAAAACAGCGGCAACATCACTATATTAGCCCTGTATGTCGATGATATTCTTATTTTTAGTAAGGATATATCAGAGAAGAAGAAGCTGAAGGAGGAACTAATGAAGAGATTTGAAATGAAAGACTTAGGTCGAGCCACACATGTATTAGGAATGAGATTAAGACAAGAACAAAATAAAATTACTCTTGATCAGAAAAATTATTATAATATTAATTAGAAGGTATTGGAGTAATTTAATATGGTTGATTGTAAGCCTGTGAATACACCCTTGGAATGTGGCAAGAAACTTGAAAGAGGGGACCAAACTGATGCTGACTCTAAACATAAAAGTCTTGTTGGATGTATTATGTACATAGCCGTATGTACTAGACCTGATATTGCACATGCAGCAAGCTTATTGAGTCAATTTAATAACTGTTACTCAAATATTCATTGGAAAGCGGCAAAGAGAGTCTTGCGATATTTAAAGGGAACCATGGATTATAATATAGTGACAGGATATGTAGATGCGGATTGGGCATCTAATCAGCTGGATCGACGTTCTTATACTGGTTACGTACTAACAATCGGTAACTCAGCAGTTTCATGGGAGAGCCGAAAACAAAGAACAGTGGCTTTATCAAGTACAGAGGCGGAATACATGGCACTGTATGAAGGAGCGAAGGAAGCAAAATTTACTAGAAGTTTTCTTTACGGATGTTTAGGGAAATACTTATCCTTAACTTTGTATAATGATAGTCAGTCAGCGCAGAAAATTTGTAATATTCAAATTAACCATAGTCGTAGTAAACACATAGATATAAGACATGTAAGACAGATTGTGAATGATAAAATTGTTACATTAGAATATTTGCCTACTGAACAAATGGCTGCAGATGTTTTGACTAAATGTTTGAGTAAAGATAAGCATTGTAATTGTGTTTCTCATCTTGGTTTGCAAATTGTTTAGTTTAAGGTCAGGTGTTAGAAATATATAGTATAGGAAAACCAACCAATTTACAAAGTTAAAGAACCTATTACTTTTGGTTGGGTTACCCTTTTTTAAACTCAATTGTTTTATACCGTTCTATGATGTCTGTCCTAGAAAAACGTTCTCTTGTGAAGCATGTCTTTTTACTACTTATTAAAACTGCTATACTGAAATACTTCGTAACCTTTTATTTAAATATCAATAATTTTATGTAAGTTTTTTTATTGATCATGTTGATTCATATAGTTTGCTAATTTTAAAATAAAAGGGATACTATTGGCTGGCATCAAAACTAAAAGATACCTAATCGATATCTTATAGATCACGAACAGATCGTCTATAAAAATGTAAATACTATACAAAACTCAAATAAAAAAAAAACTTACCGAACACATTTTTTAAACTCAGCAAAACTAGCATGAACTGCACTGACCACATCATTGTAAGGGATCAATTGTGAATGCGTTTAGTGAATGCGAATTCAGTTACTTATAAATAAAACTTATTTATCTTTTTGTAAACATCGAGTTTCAAAACTTATTAAAATTAAATTAATTGACCCTGTATAAAACTGCACTTAAGCTGTCTTTAGATAAAATCATTTGACACGCTTGAGAAGATTTGGTCAACAGTTGGATTATTATGTAGAGTACATTCAGCATCAAAACTGAAGAGGAAACAATGAACCATCAAGGTTTTGGAGAAAATATTTGTTTTGGGCTCTACTTATAAAAATAGTTGTTCCAATGGTGAAAAACATTATTGTATCACCTAGACAAAAGGGCTGTTGTACTAAATGCGCTGGGGGATTATTTTGTCATCTTCGCTTGTAGAAAGTATGGAAAATTAGTACTGCAAACATATATAATGGCAACCAATCAATTTTGCTTTTTGATTAACCCTAGATATAACAGTAACCTCAACAATACAACTGTTTTCGACTGATTTACGGTTAATGTACCGTTCAAAGATTTATACTGGGAATCACCTCTAATATGATAATGCCTGTTTACTTCATTCATTTAATTGTTGATATTTATCTTTCATAATGGCCTTGCCAGTCTTTAGTTCAAGTTATACCATTTTGACAAAACTTCGTCTAATAATAAAATAAAATATCTTATTTAAAAGTGTTAGTCTTAATTAAATTCATCATACCACTAATAATTATATTAATTAAGACTACCACTTTTAAATAAAATATTTGATTGCTGCGTATACTCTACAAGGAATATGTTTTAAGCGTTACCCCGCACTATGAACTGTAACATGAGTGCGTTTATATACATTAAACTCATATACACAAACAGCCAGATCCGAAACAACTATCTGTAGTCCGTACAAATATTTATTCCGTGCGGGAACCGAATCCGCGATGCGCAGTGCAGTAGCCACTGCGCCAACCGTGACGCCTACATGATAGACAATTCATCTAAAAAACGATTTTTGTGGTAATAATAGCGATACAACACCAACACATTGGGGGCCGAGTCACCCACGTCCGTATGAGTTTACCCTTCCTGCACGTGGTCGCCAGGTGGTGCAAATCAGGTGACACTAACTGGTGGTAGGCTTCGGCCGATGGCTTGTGACCACCCACCGGGCAAAGACGTACCGCCAAGCGACCTAGCCGTGTACCGGTACGATGCTCGGTGTAGCCAACTAGAGGAGTTGGGTCGAGATAGCTGTTCCACTGCAGGTTGGCCAGCCTGACGCGTGCTGTTAGGGATGTATCGGGAGACTAGTCGCGGAGGGTAGCGGGATCCGAGGCACGGTGCGCCACTTGTCGACCACAGTTAGTTAAGGGCCCAAGTAGTGTGCCAGCCACACACGAAAGGCTGCCCCGCCAACCCACCTGTTGGTGACCAGATAGGGAGGCCCGATGGACATTCCAGGGGGGCTTGGGCGTCCGCGCAGTCTCCAGTCTAGTGTCCCAATGATGGCGTACTTTCAGTGCGTGTCTGTAAGTTAGCAGCGTGGAACCTCGTCTCACTTCCTTCTCCTCTACTCCGTTTACTCTTATATAATTATGAAAAGGAATACTGTAGTTAAACAGCGGCTGCACCCCCTCCCCCACAAAGTGCACCTCACCAACATTAGAGGTCTGCACTCAAATATCATTCCAGTCCATTATCACCTGGAGGCTGAGAAACCAGCGCTCTTTTTCCTTACGGAGACGCAGATATCGAGTCCATCTGACGTGTTGTATCTGTCTTACCCAAGGTTCACCCTGGAGCACCATTTAAGACCACGGGCGGGCGTTTGTATGTACGCCCGTGACGATCTTTGCTATCGGCGTCTTCGTTACCTTGAGGACTCAAGATTCACAACGCTCTGGGTTCTGGTGGACACAGCTCTGGATAAAATTATCGACGCCTGTGTCTACCATTCGCACAGCGGAGATCAGGAGACAACCAGGCTCACAGAGTACCTCAGTGAGGCGGCTGATGCAGCACAGCAGCGGTAACCCTCCGCCCAATTAGTGTTACTGGGGGACTATAATGCCCACCACCAGGAGTGACTCTTCCCATACCAGAGCACTGATCATGCTGGACGGAAGATGCGTAAGCTTTCGCTAGCGCTAAACGCTACCCAGCTGGTCCAGGGGGCAACGAGGGTACCGGATGTTGATTCGCACACAGCAATTTGCTTAGACCTTCTGCTGACAACAGAACCAGACAGATACTCTGTGTCGATAGCATCACCTTTGGGTAGTTCCGACCACTGTCTGGTCAAGTCTGTGTCCGTCTATTCCCCTCCCGATCCCAGCCCAAGAGGCACCTGGCGGGTTTGGTGGTACAAGTCAGCAGATTGGGATGGTATGCGATCTTTCTTCGCATGCTATCCTTGGCAGCCTACTTGCTTTTCTTCGACTGATCCATCGCCGTGCGCGGAGGCTGTGACGGATGTGTTGCGTCAGGGAATAGGGTACTACATTCCGTTCTCTGACGTATCAATGTCTAGCGAAGACCGGCCATGGTTTGGCGCCGAATGTAAGCGCGCCGACGCGCTTAAACTTGGGGCGTACCTGGCTTGGGTCGACGCTCGATCGCGTAAGGCGAGTGACTTGGGTCAGATGAAGAAGGCCTTCAACAGGGCTGCCAAGTCTTGCAAGATGGTGTTGCGAAGAGCTCCGTTCGACCACATTGGCCAAATAGGGACAAAATTGCTTCTTACCCAGCAGGTAGTAAAGCGTTCTGGTCTCTGGCTAAGTCGGTCGAGTCGAACATCTGCCGTCCCTCACTATCACCAATGCTGAAACCCGACGGGTCACTGCCCCACTCCGCTGAGGAGAAGGCAAATTTATTTGCCTTTCTTTTTGCGGAATCTTCACGTCTGAATCCTGGTCCCTTCTTCTCCTGATGGATGCGAGACGAGTATGTCGGACATTCGTATCCATCAAAAGGACGTACGTCCGTAGGGTGCTGCGCAAACTCGATGAGAACTAGCCTAGCGGCCCTGACGGAATACCAGCAATTGTTCTTAGAACCTGTGCGCCTGAACTGTCTCCGATCTTGACACGCCTATTCCGCTTTTCGTATGAGGCTGGAAAAGTACCGAATGCTTGGAAGCAGACTAACGTACATCCCGTGCCCAAGAAGGACAGTCGAGCTGACCCAGCCAACTACAGACCCATATCTATAACCTCCATGCTCTATAAGAGTATGGAACATGTGCTCAATATTAAGTTCCTGGCATACCTAGAAGCAAACGATATCCTTAGTGACCGCCAATACGGCTTCCACCGAAATCGGTCTACTGGGGATCTTCTAGCGTATGCCATTCACATCTGGAGTGAGGCCATCAAGAGGCACGGGGAAGCGCTTGCCGTCTAGACTCTAGACATCTCGAAGGCTTTTGATAGGGTCTGGCACGAAAGCCTTATTGGTAAGCTTCCTATATTCGGTTTGCCCGGTGGTCTGTGTGATTGGATTGCAGACTTCCTGAGAGATCGGTCCGTTCAAATGGTTATCGATGGCTGCTCTTGGGACTACTTGGATATTAATACGAGGGTCCCTCAGGGTTCGGTACTCTCAGTAACTTTATTCTTGCTGCACATTAACGATCTGCTAAAACCCAGCACCTTCGTCTGCACCTATGCAGATGACAGCACTGTTACTGAGAGATACTTGTCCAACGCTCGTGGTACCGGGCCTCAGATCCAGTCTCTCCGGGAGGCCATGGTGGAGCGCTTGAACCTCTCCTTGCAGGCAGTTTCCGAATGGAGCGATGCCAATCTGGTCAGGTTTAATGCTGCTAAAACCCAGGCGTGTCTTTTTCCGCTAAAAAGAGTCAATTTCACCCGGCTCCAACTTTCCGAGATGTGACCGTGCCAATAACTGACCATATTGAGCTTCTTGGCGTTACGTTGACATCGACTCTCAATTTTGGCCCATAGATTGAGGTAAAGGCTCAGCTGGCTGCCAAAAAGCTGGGGATCCTTGCAAAGGTGAGAAGGTACTTCACGCCAGAACAGCTGCTTAGCTTGTATCAAGCGCAAGTTCGATCATGCATGGAGTACTGTTCTCATCTCTGGGACGGATCTGCCAAATACCAGCTTGATGCACTAGAGTCGATCGAAAAGCGGGCCAAGAAGCTCATCGGCGATGAGGCACTGGTTAGGTTAAAGCTCCAAGGCCTTGAACATCGTTGCCGAGTTGCCAGCTTGTCGGTTTTTTATCGGTTACATTTCGGGGAGTGTGCGATGGAATTGCATAATTTAATTCCACCCAGCCCGTTCCATCATCGGACTACCAGACGTACGGCGATGCCTCATCGGTACATGGTAGACATCCCACCCATACGCACTAAACGTTTTGAGAATACTTTTATTATGCGTACAGCTAAGGAGTGGAATTGCCTGCCGGAGTCTATCCCGATAGCTACAATCTAGGGGTCTTTAAGTCAAGAGTGAATAGGTTACTTCTAGGCAAGCGTGCTCCACCGTCGACCATCGCTTACTATCAGGTGAGTTAGTGGTCAAGCGCGAGCCTATATTAGATAAAAAAAAACTTATTCCAACATAAAAAGTTACAAAAAAAAACTGCATATTTCACATTATATTTATTTACAATGTATGTTACAAACATCAGACGTACTTATAATACAGCTCTTCAACGGGCACTGCGATATGAAAATCTCTGAGATTTTCCATGAATTTATCTACAAAAGCTTTAACGATCGGTGTTCGGGTGATTTCTTCAAATCTGTCATAATATCTGCTCCTCATAGCCGGGGTACCTAGAAATGAGAATTGATAAAATGCACATAAAATATTGTAGTGTTACTGTGTGCTTTTATGAGAGGTGTATCAAGTGGGTACAATCAAAATATTTGCATTATTCTCATTAAAAATAGCTGTAGATATTAACTATTGTGTGGCAGAAGCATGCCTCGTTGGTCACGGTTTCGATCCGCCGTCGGAACAAGTTTTTTTGCGTGTTCTCATCTGGATTATCTCAGTAGCCGGAGTTTGGACTTCTTATTTATTTTATTTTGGATCTCCAACGAAATATGTGAATTCCTACAATTAAAGGAGCCCACAGCATGTTTCTAGATATTAATCAACTATGTTAAAACTAAAATTTAAATACAAACTGCATAAAATTCATAAAAAATATCAAACACAAAATTAAAATATGACATTAAGAACACGAATAAGATTTTATTTAAATATGACATTTGAAAATAGCTATATTTTATGTACTCGTATGTATGTGCACATTATACAAATATGGAAAAATTAAAAGAAAATGAAATATTGACTTTTAAAACAGCAGACAAACATCAGCAGACGAAGAAGACGAAGATTGAATTTAGGTAAGACTCATAAATATCGATTTCATGAATTTTAGACAGTACATTAATATATTGCCTACAGAGTCTGTGTACAGTGGCTTGTGGCAACTGATAGCAAAAGGTTCGTTCCTTGTTACATGGTACTCAAACATAGCTGGCGAAATAGGGGTGTATTATAGGTGCACCACTGCCTAGCCCTTCAGGGGATATAGGTGTGATATTAAGTACTTACATTTACATTTTCCTGAGTCACCAAAATGCAAGTTTTTGTAGTCATACGATGATTTTCCTTTCAAATCTAATTGTGTTGTGTAGTTCAAAATCCGAATATGTTGCTTACAGTCTCCAAATTCCACTTTCTTGTGTTTTCCAATGATGTTCATGTTAAAATTTTCTGTAAAAGAAATAACGATTAATCAATTTATAAAACATATCACTGTTCCTGTGACCAACAATTGGCAAGCAAATAATCACTAAACTTTAAAACCCGTGGTCGTTGAATGAGTGCCCAATAGCATCATTTAATTTGCGTTTAATTTGTGACGCGTAGCAAATTCCTTTTCAGAAACCAGAAGTTAGCACTGTACTCGTTTTTATTAGGAAAATATATACCAAATTAAAAAAAAACCGTCCTGTCATATTTTCTATTGCAAGCCACTTTTCACAGGTAGAGCTGCTTCTCACAGACATAAAATATATTAATTTGTTAAAATGTTGTGCAAATTCTGAGATTCAAGTTAACTGACTCTTATAAATAAAATTAAAATTCAAGGCGATGACCAAGTTAATTAGTATATCAAGTTTTCTACTTTTAAGTGACTAAATGTACCTGGGTATCATAAATTTGGCGCTAAAGCCCAGTTTTTTTATCCGTAGTTAACTCAACCAATGGTTAATATGCTAACAAATGGATTAATATTTTATTAAAATGCGTTTATTCTTTTTTTAGCGTTTCAAATGGTAAAATAATTTGGAGAGTTGATTATTTGGCAATTTGTCAAACTAAGAAACCATCACCTGGTGAGGGGGACGGGAGTCCGCTGGGTGCGAGACGCACGGGATGGCGCATGGGAAAGGCCTATGTCTAGCAGTGTACATCTTTCGGCTGATATGATGATAATGACGAACCTTGTACCCTTTGGCAAGACTGGAGGCAGATTTACTGGTTTCTGACTACCCTTAAGGCGCTACCCCCAGCAAAACGCCGCGCTAGCCGTTTTTCGTGCAGTTTTTAGGAGCTATCTACTCGTTAATTCAAATGAAATATCAACTAATAAAAATACATTAAATTTCTACATATTATTGATTCCAAAATTGTAGAATTCTTTTTTTTTATGTATTATATGTTTCACTAATCTCCTTCCAACAAAACCATAAAAATGAGAAATAATGATTGATAGCATGCATCTCCTCGCAAAGTGTTCATTAATATTTTTTTGTACTAACCCTAATGGATAGAAAATTTGATAACGAACATTTTGGTAGATTTATTTTTTTCAAAAGACCAATATTTAATTTTATAAAGAAGTTATTCGAAAATCTGGGCGTATTCACTACTGTAATTCATGCGCCATCAGTGCCGCTAGGCCAATAGGAATGTTCATATCTCATGCTGATTTTTTGGTCAGGGTACGGCCTTAAAGACAGTTTAAAATGTTTAAATGACAGGCGGGATCAACGGCTTAACGTGCTTGTCGAGGCACGGAGGAGTATCGGTATTCTTTTTTTTTTTTTTTTTTGTTTTTTATTTGAGGTGGGTTTGCTCTTGACTCTAGTCTAAGTTATAGGTGACAAAGACAGAGTCGACGATGGAGTGAGCTTACACAGAAGGAGCCTGTTTACTCTAACTTTGAAGAGATTCGGGTTGAATGCGTTCGGAAACACAGATGCAGGTAGTGAGTTCCATTCATTCGCTGTGCGCATTATGAAGGATGTTTGGAAGCGCTTGGTGCGAATTGGTGGAATGGCAACAAGGTAAGGATGGTAAATTCAATAAATGTTCACCCATCTACGGGGCATACGCAAGTGTTGCTTTTCTTTGAATATCGGGCTTTGCAGCTGTTTTAATTTAGCCACGAGCTCCTTGGATTCTTACATCAATAAAATTAAAATAAGAAACACTATTTTATTCCTTTACATCATCAGAAAAATATTAGAAATGATAGGTAGTAGGTAAAACATACCGTAAGTTATTTTGAATGTCCCTTTTCCTTTAACCGATACTGCATCTACTTTGCCTTCCACTTCATATTGTGATTCTATTGTCAGATGTGGACAGCAAGGTTGGTATTGGAATTCCGTGTCTGATGGGTTTTTCCTGAAATCGAAGGTAACATTGAAAACAGTAGAAGAAACTGTAGAAGAACTTTTACGAGTGATGATACGTATGACTTGAGTCTACCAAACTTTTTGAAGGCAACTAAAGCTTGTGAAGATGAGACAAAGAGAAAATAAACTAAATAAAAATGTTTTGTAATATAAAAATAAACTAAATAAAAATGTTTTGTATCTTACTTAAACCTTATAGTACAATCCTTGACACCAGACATAGACGCATTTAGAAGCGAATACTTCAAGTTTGGCAGCTCTATGTTTAGCCTAGCCAGATGCAGTGGTTCTGAAGGGTCAACCCCCGGTATCCCTGGCAATAACTGCGGCAAGACTCTTTCATTCGCTGCATTTGATAAGCACTCTTCATCGTCGGCATCGCAGTATACTTTTCTTAGACCTGGAAATTTTATAAGTCTACATTGAGCTAGTTTTGTACACTGATAATGAGATAATAAAATTGAGTTTTTTTTTTGTATTAACTTTATTGTTTAATAGATAAACAGAGGCTCATAGCAGCGAGTTTTTAAATATAAGCAGGGTCATTAGCCTCTCTAACTGTAGTGAATTGTAATTTATTTAATAGGAGAATTGAAGGCAGAGACAGATATAACACTTTTTATTATTTACGCCGTAACAGAAAGCATAGAGAAAACAATAAAGATATTAAAGGACCTAGCTTAAGTTCTATTACCGATTAGGATGGTCCAAGTTGTTTTTGGGACAAGCACAACCAAAGTGTCAACGAAAGTGACGTGATCTGATTGTTTAAATGTTCACAAGTAAAATTTCAATATTAAAAAAAAAACCTCGAAATATTTTTATTCCATACTACATAATTTATCTAGAAGTACACACGTTTCGATCGGCAATCTATTGAACACGTAATTATGACACGATATCTTGCGAAAACACTCCGATGCAAACAGTAAAACGCCCATAACTGCAACAGAACGGCTGAACAGATATTCATCAATCATAGCTAAGAATACTGTCGATAGAGTTACCTTTCAAAAAAAGAAAACGAAATCAAAATCGGTTCATATGTTTAGGAGCTATGATGCCACAGACATATACACAAACACACAGGTACAGACGATAAACTTATAACATCCCTCTTTTCCGTCGCGGTTAAACATGTATGGGATTGCGAAGCGCTTTTCAAATGTCACGAGCAATTCGTTATATTTTGGCATTTTGAGTTCGACAATCGCCATCGCTAATAGAAAGGGGCTTTGGGAAGAGCATATGGTCAATCCCTTTATCTTTTTGAAAGATTTTCAATGTCTGGAAACCTTGTTCAGAACATTATCATAGAGCAAAGGTTTGTTAGAAATTTCCCCCACCCAGTTCACTTATGTTCAAATTGTCACTTACACAGAGCATTTGGAATGCCAATTACAGCAAAAGCGAATATTTGCAACGTTAACATGTTGGTACAATTACTTCCTCGAAACGCTTCAGAGTAATGCGTTCTAGCCGGCTAAATATGATATTATATCATAATGTTAAATGTTTAGTAACGGGACTAGAGATTTTAAGCGTAGTTCACACGCATACGTGTACTGTTCATAACAAACACATATTAATATAAAAAAAAAATATATATATTAAAATTATAGTCATAGCTGTTTAAGGAGTAAAAATACTTTTTGATATTTTAGTTACTTGAAAGAGATTTCAACTGAGTTGGTGGTATTGAATTAGGTATGCATGTCTCACGTTTATCATTGATTAAACAAAAGTAAAAAAAAAGTATTAATTGAATTAAATTTGATAGACAATAGCAAGTAAGACTCGAATCCATACTAATATTATAAATGCGAAAGTTACTCTATCTGTCTGTCTGTTACCATTGCACGCCTAAACCACTGAACCGATTTATATGAAATTTGGTATGGAGATAGTTTGAGACCCTGGGAAGGACATAGCATAGTTTTTATCCCAGAAATCATCATTAAACGAAAAGGGGGGTGGAAGTTTGTATGGTGAACTAATAATTGCCACACACCTTCAACATTATGGCGCGATATAAAAAAATGGCAATTCGAAGTACTCATTCTGCTCAGTCACGGGCAACAGCTAGTTTCTTATAAGTTGATAACAATTTAATACACCTTCTGGATCTGGCTCAGTTAAAACAGGTCGTAAACCATAGCAGATAATATATTAAAATGAGGCAGACAAAAAAAAACATCAATACTAGCCATATAATATTCATTATCAAACAATGTGGTGATGATGACTATCGCCCTTAAGAAACGTTAGTGGACTTCTTACATGTAGGCAGTACATATACATATATGATTTGTATGTACTCGGCCTTATTTTACCGTTAAGTGTCCGTTAAGTACTAACTTTATTCGTAATGTCAATAAACCACTTAAAAAGAGATATGAATCTCCGCAAATTATTCGCATAGGCAATAAGTGTCTGGGCTTTGTTATACTAATTAAAGTAACTGGTTTTTTCTAAACTGTGAAATAATTATTGTTCTCTTTCATATCAAGAGCCTATTCCACCCAGCTCCATCTTTCCGAGGTGTAACAGTACCGATAAAGGACCATCTTGAGTTTTATCTTGAAATTTAATCTCAGTTTTGGTCCATACATTGAGGCCAAGGCTCAGCTATAAGGTCCCTATGTACAGGCTTGCCTAAGCTGGGCAATCAGTGAGTCTTAATTCTTCTATGCTACATCGATTATTGTTAGTGTGTTGCAAGTGTGATGGTGGCGTAGGTGCCCATTGCCTATAACACATGTTAGTTCCTAGCGCGGGACTGGGTCTTGTTCTGCCCTCTGCTGCAGCGCGCCTCATTAACCTGCTATATTTGTTGATGAATAAATTGAATTGAATTGAACTGGCTGCCAAAAAGTTGGGGATCCTTGCAAAGTGAGACGGTACTTACGGCCAGAGCTCAGCTCAAGCTGTATCAAGCGCAAGTTCGATCATGCATGGATTACTGTTCTCATCTTGGACTAAACAACTGTCTCCCTTCAACTAGCTACTCTCTTCCCGGCTTCGTGCTCATAAGAAACGACAGGGCGGTTGGTGGTGGTGGTGGTGTTGCCATATATCTTCGCGCATACATTCCATTCTCAATTGTCAATGTGTCAGCGCAGCCACCGCCATCAAATGCTGGTGAACATCTTTTTCTTGAGGTCGAGCTAAATCATTCAAAATTACTTCTTGGTGTTTACTACTGTCCCTCTTTACGCATCAATTTCTTTTCATCTTTCGAAAAGCTCTTAGAAATCTTAATCCCTTCTTACAGTCATAGCATAATCATGGGTGATTTTAATACTTGTCTCCTGAAGAATGACCATCGTTCGTCTTCCCTGACAAATATTTCGGCTTCTAGTAATATTTCCATTCTTCCGCTTAGTGCAACTCATCATTTTCCAAACTGTACTCCTTCGCTTCTTGACTTGATTTTTGTCTCCTCTCCTGATCGCGTCGCTAAGCATGGCCAATGCTCAGCCGATGCCTTTTCATATCATGACCTGATTTTTCTCTCTTATAAAATTCGTCCACCTAAGGCTAAAGCCAAAATTCTCATGCAACGCAATTTTGGTGGTATGAGCATTGACAGTCTTTGCGGGGATGTCAGCAGTATAGATTGGTCTCCTCTGTTTGCCTCTGTGTCGGTCGATGAGCAAGTGAATGTCTTCACGGCTAAACTTGTCGAGCTTTATGATGTCCATGCACCTGTTCGAGCAGTTAAAGTTAGACATTTGCCGGCACCGTGGCTGACGGATGAGATAAAGAGATTAATAAAAAAAAAGTTGCAGCAAAGTCCAAATTTAAGCGACGGCCTACCGATGCTAATAGAGACAAATATGCCGCTATCCGCAACCTATGCAATAAGGTGTGTAGGAATGCTAATCGCCAACATATTCATAAGTCAGTCCAAAACAAAGACACATCCGAAGTTTGGAATTTTCTAAGATCATTGGGAGTCGGTAAAACCCG
This sequence comes from Orthosia cruda, assembly GCA_964057195.1. Lineage (NCBI taxonomy): Eukaryota > Metazoa > Arthropoda > Insecta > Lepidoptera > Noctuidae > Orthosia > Orthosia cruda. The sequence goes on along the minus strand of OZ059836.1, from coordinate 14,658,255 downwards.
ACAAGAGTCAATCCCTAAAGATTTAGACATCAATGCATTGAACATTCATTTTACAGCTTCGTCCGATTTTGATAGGACAATTAAATTGAATACACTGAATTATCTTTCATCTCTTCCGACTCCCAGTTATTCTCCATTTGCTTTTAGTCAATTCTCTGCATGTGATGTTAAGAAGAGCATACTTTCAATTACTTCCAATGCTGTAGGATGTGATTGTATCAGCCGTAAAATGTTACTCCCGGTGCTGGACATTATCCTTCCTGTCATTTGCCACATCCTTAACTTTTCTGTGTCCAGCGGTGTCTTTCCGTGCTCATGGAAAGATGCGCAAATAATTCCTTTACCTAAAAAGTCCAATCCCTCCTCCTTTTCTGAATACCGTCCAATATCCGTCTTACCATTCCTATCTAAAGTCCTAGAACGGTTAGTCCATAATCAAATTAGCAAGTTCCTATCCAAAAACAATCTCCTCAATCCCTTCCAGTCCGGTTTCCGTCCTGGTCACAGCACCACGACAGCTCTTCTCAACATTACGGACGATATACGGTCAGCCATGGAAAGCAGTAATCTGACGATTTTGGCATTACTAGATTTCAGTAATGCTTTTAATACTATTGACTTCGACGTTTTGCTTGGTATTCTATGCTCTCTTAATATATCTCCATCGGTGGTTGACTGGTTTCGTAGTTACCTGTTCGGGCGCCGGCAACGTATATGTATCGGGGAGAACTTGTCTTCCTGGTGCAGTACTTCTGCTGGGGTACCACAGGGTGGCGTTTTATCCCCTTTACTTTTCGCAGTTTTTATAAACTCAATCTCCAATGAACTTATTTCTTCCTACCATCTTTATGCAGACGATCTACAGTTGTACTCGCGGGCACCCCTCGGAAAGCTGTCCGAGGCTATAGCAACCATAAACCTTGATCTGGCTCGCATTTGCGATTGGAGCAGGAGGTATGGGCTTATGGTCAACCCTATTAAGACGCAGGTTATTGTAGTGGGCAGTTCTAGAATGGTTTCAAAGATCGACTGGACGTCTCTTCCCCAAGTAGTTTTTGGCAATTCTGTTATTCCATTCAGTGAGAAAGTTAAAAACTTGGGGATATTCATCGACAAAAACTTTTCATGGACTGCCCAACTGCAGGAAGTTAGCCGCAAGTTGTTTGCATCTGCTGCAACTTTGAGGAGACTGCGGCATTTTCTTCCGACTGCCACCAAGATTGCGCTTGCACAATCTCTTCTTCTTCCCATCCTTGATTATGCTGATGCCAGCTATCTTGACCTTACTCAAGAACAACTCGATAAACTTGAGCGACTTCAAAATGTTTGTATAAGGTTCATATTTGGTTTGCGCAAATATGACCACGTTTCCGAATTCCGTGTAAAGCTCAAGTGGTTGCCAATTCGCCTTCGCCGGAATACTCATATTCTTTCTCTTTTGTACAATGTCCTCTTTACTCCTTCCACCCCTCTTTACCTCAAGGATCGTTTTCAGTTTATCTGCGATTCCCATACGAAATCTCTTAGGTCATCAGAAAACTTGCGACTTAAAATGCCTATGCATTCCACTACATTTTTGGATAAATCATTCACTGTCCAGGCTGCTCGTTTGTGGAATGCATTGCCTGACCCAATAAAACGTGCTCAGTCGTTGCCTGTCTTTAAAAAACTTATAAAGGAACATTACCTCTCTCTGTGATTATGTCCTTGTTTAAGCTGTATTGTTTTCTTGTTTGTTTATTTAGATGTATGTATGTATTTATGTATCTATTTTAGTAGTTTGTTTTACCTGTATGATTTGAAATTGGCACCAAGTGCAACCCCATGTCGTGTCCAGGCTATCTCTATCCATTCAAGGTTGCCTGGAAGAGATCGCAGAGCGCGATAAGGCCGCCTATTGTATGTTTGTTTTAATTTTTAATGTTTCTTTTGTATTGTCTTATCTTGGTGTACAATAAAGTATATATAAATAAATATAAATATAAACAGCCAAATACCAGCTTGATGCACTTGAGTCGATTGAGATCGAGTCTATGAACAGTACTTATTATAATCTATACCAATATTATAAAGAGGAAAGATTTTTTTGTTTGTTTGTACCGAATAGGCTCCAAAACTACTGGACCGATTTCAAAAATTCTTTCACCGTTGGGAAGCTACTCTATCCCCGGGTGACATAGGCAGGCTTTTTATCCCTGTATTCCCACGGGAACGGGAACTACGCGGGTGAAACCGCGAGGCGTCCTCTAGTAACCATTATTTAATGAGTAAATAGCAAGGTGTTGGTCAAGGCTCATTGCTGTTACCACGACTCGTTCAAAACCTAGGAGGCTCTCGTTAAGTGGTTTGATCAAGGGAAAGCGGTTCTTCTGGACACGGCTCGCGTTATTAGGATATTTTGAGTGGCTTGAATGCTGGCGTCGACCGGGAGAGCCTCTTCAATGCTCTGTTTGTTGACCGGCCGAAGATGCAGTGTGATGTGCCAGGGTCGCTGATGTGGTTGAGGGTGATGATAGAGGCTGAGGGTGATGACCACAACAAAAATATCAATGCACGTCCACTGCATGCTGGTGGTCAGGATACCCTGAAGATGCCGTGGGTACCGAAAGCTTGAGGAAGTGATGATGACGTCACGATGAAGCTCTGCACGAAGGCTGCGCTGACGTTCATCCATAAGGTCACCAGTTTGGAGGTATGCGGAATAGGGTCAAGTAAGTCCCGCAAACCTCCATAGAAAAGGGAGGATTCTTCGATCAGACGGGTGTTGTGTCTGGTCCAGGCAACTGCCCGACGGTTGATGTCGGACTGTTATATACGTACAAATCGCGCCGAAAACTTTGAAAGCGGGATGCACGATTTGTGTGACGCCATGTCATTAGTTCTTAAATGGCGGCAGTGCGAAGAAAGAACACATCCTATTCCAATCTACTGACTTGTACCGCCAAACCCACCGAGAGCTTCTTGGGCTGGGATCGGGTGGGGAGTGTACGGATACAGACATCACCAGACAATGGTCAGGACTACCCAAAGGTGAAGATACCGACACCAGTTAGAGTTCTGGATCTGTTGTTAGCACAAGGTCAAAGCAATTAGCTGGGTGCGAATCAACATCCGGCACCCACGTTGCCCCCTGGACCAACTGGACGAGATTTATCGCAAATGCAAGCTTTCTCTTCTCTCGCCCAGCATGATTCTCGTCTCTCGCTCAGCATGATCATTGCACTGGTGCTCAAAGAGCCACTTCTGGTGGTGGGCATGGAAGTCCCCCAGTAACAATAATTGGGCGGAAGGGTACCAGCAGCCTCATTAAGCCTGGTTGTCTCCTGAACTCCACTGTGCGAGTGGTAGACACTGGCTTAAATTTATCCAGGACTGTGTCCATCATAGCTCATAACACGAACATATCTAGAGTCCTCAATGTTACGGAGACGCCGATAACAGATTTTATCTCGGGCGTACATGCATGCGGGTGGTTTAAAATTGTGTTGTAAACCCTGGGTATTTTAGGTAAGACACGTCTGACGGACATCTGATCTGCGTTTCCGAAAGGAAAAAGAGGGCCGGCTTATCAATCTGCAGGTGACGAATGGACTGCTATGAGGTTGGAGTGCAGACCTCTGATGTTGTTGAGGTGTACTTTGAGTGGGAGGGCGTGCTGCCGCTGTTGAGCTTTAATATTTTTCTCTTCTTCAAATTTACGAGTGAAGGAAGGAGAGAAGAAGGAAGTGAGATGAGGTTCCATGCTGCTAACCTACTAGTCTGGAGACTGCGGGTACTGCGGAGCTCTACGGGAATATTCATCAGGCCCTCCCATCCAATCGCCAACCAGCACGATGGTGCATTCCAGGATTTTTCCCAGTTGGCGGGGCAGCCTTTCGTGTGTGGCTGGCACACTACTTGGGCCCCCAACTAGGTTAGGCTGGTCTGCCTGCAGTGGAAGAGCTATCTCGACCCAACTCCTCTAGTGACTACACTGAGCATCGTACCGGAGCACGGCTAGTTGGCTTAGCAGTCCGTCTTTTCCCGATGGGAAGTCGCAAGCCTTAAGCCAAAACCTATCACCAGTTAGTGTCAATTGATTAGCACCACCCGGGGATCACGTGTAGGGAATCGTATGGGGTAATCTCCTACGGACGTGGGTAACTCGGCTCACATGTTTTTCTAGGAGTCCTTTTCCCTCGCCACCTCGTACCGTTTATTATTTTAATGAGAATTAATTAATTTATTATTAACTAGCTTCTGCTAGCGGCTTCGTCCGCGTGAATGTCGAAAATTTACCCGAAGGAACATATTCCCGGGATAAGAAGTATCCTATGTGCCTATTCCTGACTATAATCTATCTCTGTGCCAAATTTCACCCAGAACCGTCCAGCCGTTTGAGCGACAATAGGTAACAAACATACAAACACACACGCGCTCACAAACTTACGCCTTTATAATATTAGTGTGATGTGGTTTCTCGTTTAGTTTTGCTTTTGAGCAATCAGATTCCCAAAGATTTATTAATAATAATAAAAAAGAATATAAAGTAGAGATATAACGTCTGTTTACCACGACGGAGTGGAGAATAACATTTTGTTTTGATTTTACCCGGCTGCAAGGAAAGGGTTATGTTTTTCACGCGTATCTTGTATGTATGTATGTTTGTATGTATGTAATATTCTTTATTACTTCGTATCTTTCAAATCACTTGACGGATTTTTATAATTAAAACATCGTTAGATAGGTCTTGATCGCCCAAGTGTTCTTAGATATGTGCCGTTAAAAAAAAGAAACGTGACGGATTTTGGGCGCCACATTGTAGGGGATGCAATTTTTTTTTCTTCGAGGCCCGTCGATTTGGGGTATCAAAATGAAGGGTTCTTACAGGTGATTTCAAAAATATATACCAGTTACATGTTTAAAAGTCATCCGAATAAAAAAAGTATAACTAAAAAGTTGTAAATAAAAAAAGTTAATAAAATCAATAAACCCGACTGCCAAGATGTAAACAAGAAGAAAATCATGCTGTGCAGTCGGAGGATATTAATAATTTTGGTCAGCTAGCTCTCGAATATGTATCCCCCGACTGCACATCATGATTTTCTTCTTGTTTACATCTTGGCGGTCGGGTTTTTAGATTTTATTAACTTTTTTTACAATGCATCATCACTTCGTACACCTGTCCCATATAAATTAGGGTTGGTGATACTAGTTTTCTTCTTCCATTCCAACCTATCAACGGTCAGGCCGCTTGTATTGTGTACACGCTAAGAAAATTCTTCATATTAGGAAAATATTTTTTTCGGGCTAGGCACAAATCTTGAGTAGCGCAGACAAGATTTTTTTTGTTTAGCACCGTGACAGTGTACATAATTTGTGTGTAGAAATATCACGAATTCTTTCGTAGCAGCACAAGCGGCCTAATGCTATCCCTGTCTAATGTTATTACTTTTCTTTCCTATTATTCCTCTACTATTCTATCTTTGCTTTGTGCCTCCCCTGTCCTGTCAGTAAATACATGGAGATGAAAATGAAAAAAATGAAAAATACGAGATCACTCAGATAAGTTTATTTTATTCATATTATGCATTTCTTTCATAACTAGTTTATTCAGATTCACGGTAAAAAAGATCCTCCAAGGCCACTATCTTCAAGAAAGCGTTGACGTGGTCTATGAATTTATGCATAAATGCTTCCATGGCCGGTTGACGAGTTTGCTCGTGTACAAACAGCCAGTTTTCGTTTGCATATTTGTGCAGGGAGTCCGCTGAAAATAATTAAAGCAATTGTAAGAAAAGTTATTCTAGTTGCCTAAATATTATTGCACTCTTCAATTATTAACTCAAAACACTGAGCTGCACGTTGAAAATCAATTATTATATTTTATTTAGGCATTCATTTTGGTATTGCCTAGAGTTAGTGAAAACCTTTTTCATTTGATTGCCATGACAAGCCTATTTATTCTTAACATCGTATTAAGATTCTCCTGTTCCAGTGCAGTTCCTACAACGTATCATGACCTCGTTTTAATACATAAACTAGCTTTGAGCGATTCACAGGAAAACTCTCGAATCAGATTTCAACGATTAACAATTCCACATTTCTAAATTTATTTATGTAAGACCTAAACAATTGGGTATGAATATTTTTATATAGATAATTATTCCTCATACTTATATAGGAAGAGCTAGAGCGCCATGTCATTATTATCGTCATTAATCTGAGACATTAAAAGATTTAAATTAGATTCAAACTTAACATTATTTTAGACAACCCTGATAAGAATGAAAAGTGAGAACAAAACAAGCATATTTTCGTAGTCCACTCACATTTTTCTTTGTCGCCGTTGAAGAGATTCTTGCAGTCATAGTTCACCTTCTCTTTAGCCTCATATTTTAAAATGTGATTTATCAGTTGTATGTGCAGTTTTCCGTTCGTTTCAGTATACTTTTCATAGTCACCATTGAATAGAAAATGATAATCATCTGAAACAGAAATATAATTTTGTTACTATATCATAAGCCTTGGAAGACTGCTTCAGACATTATATAGCAAAAATTGAAAATGAATTGAAAACTAATGTAAAATCATTTTGGCGATATATCAAATCGAAAAAAACGTATAAAGGTGTTCCGGATCGGGTTTTTTATGGTGATCGTGTAGGAAATGGAGGCAGTGATGTGGTAGATCTATTTGCCGATTACTTTGCCTCCGTGTACAGCGTCAATCAACCACCTAGTACCTCTTTTTCTAATATTACCACGTCTAATTACTCTCTCTCTTCTATATTCATTACTGAAGATGACATAAAAAATGCATTCAAAAACTGGATTTAAATAAAGGAGCTGGCCCGGACGGACTGCCTCCAGTTTTTATCCGCATCTGTATTGATGCTCTCATAAAACCACTACACATTATATACAATAGATCCCTTACAGAAGGCGTATTCCCTGACTTGTGGAAAATCGCACATGTAGTTCCCATACATAAATCGGGTAGTTTGCATGATGTAACTAACTATAGACCGATATCTATTATATCTCAATTTGCTAAGATGTTTGAAGGTCTCATTTATGGCGCAGTCTACTCCCATTTCCGTCATATAATTAGTCCAAGGCAACATGGTTTTGTTACCAACCGTTCTACTTTGTCCAACTTGCTTATATACACCACTTATATTACTAACACCTTTGAGGCTAGGGGTCAGGTTGATGCTGTTTATACAGATTTTGCAAAAGCTTTTGATCGGGTTGATCATTCGATTATTTTTATAAAATTGAAACATGCTGGAATACATGGTTGTCTATTGCGATGGTTTGAGAGTTATCTAAGTAATCGTTCTCAGCTTGTTGCCTTAGTGGGCTACGAATCTGTACCATTCACTCCAAGTTCAGGTGTCCCACAAGGGTCTAAATTGGGCCCTTTGCTCTTTTTGGTATTTATTAATGACCTGTTGGATATGATAAGCTGCGATTGTCTAGCTTATGCTGATGATTTGAAAATTTATAGTAAAATATCAGATTTAAACGATTGCCTGAAACTTCAGACTGATCTTAATGTTCTCCAGCAATGGTGTTTTGATAATGGGATGTCGCTTAATGTTAAAAAATGTCAATACATAACATTTACAAATAAAATAAATTATATTAAATTTAAATACCTTATTGATGGAAATTATCTTGGCAGAGTTTCTGTCATTCGTGATTTAGGAGTCCTTTTTGATACATCTCTATCTTTTCGAGATCATTTAGATGGTATGGTTACTAAAGCTAAAAAAATGCTTGGCTTTATAATTCGTATGTCTAAGCCGTTCCGTAATAACAGCAGCTTTATTCTGCTTTATAATGCATTGGTAAGGAGCTCCCTTGAGTATTGTTCCACTATATGGTCTCCCTATTATTCTACTTATGCAGATAGTTTAGAATCCGTTCAGGCTCGATTTGTGCGGTATTTATGCGTGAAAAATGGAATCCGAAAAGCTATTCCGGAATACAAAGATAGAATGAAACATTTCAATTTGATAAGTTTAAAAGAAAGGCGTAATAATTCTGATCTATTAATACTTCATAAGATTATAAATGGTTCCATCGATGCCCCATTGATAAACTATTTTAACTTAAGGATTAGCCAACGTAGTATGCGTCAGCATCACATATTTGATATTCCATCCTCAACTTTAAATACCTCATTTAATAGTCCCCTTACACGCATGGCAAGGCTGTACAATGAAAGGTCCATCTCTTTGGACAATCCTATTGATGTCTTTTGAATGAAGTTCCTAACATTCAGACACTTCCTATTGGATAATGGGCATTAAGAGTTTGACTCAAACTCTTGATGCTCATTACTATTAACTGATATATTGTGATATATGTTTAACTAGTTTAGTTGTAGTCTTAATTTAGAATTTTGTAAATGCCATGCATACCTATAATCTGTATGATTGCTATGTAATTGTTAACTTTAAATGTATTCTTTTTTGGATGGTTTTAAGCAGTTGTACTGTTGGTGTGCTTAACAAAATAAAATAAAATAAAATAATATTAATAAACAAAATTAAATATATAACAATATTGTTATGTTCAATTTTTCTTGGTGTGATTGTTATGTTCAAATTGAGTATTTGGAGTTAAGAACGAGTCAAACACGACTTTACTGTCAAATGAATTGGGAGTTATTGGTTGATATGTATTTTTTTATTCTGGCATTGTTTAAAAATATTATTCTTTAATACTCACATATATCCAGTTTACAGTTGCCCGTTCCTTCAATTAATTCAGGGCCTAATTTTCCGTTTGCTTCAAAGTTTGATTCCAAAATGAGATGAGGACATTTAATGTGATAGTTGTACGTCATATTATTCGTCAATATTCTGGAATAATTCGAAAATATAGATTTAAGTAATCCGTTTTCTGTCCTTGATTAGTATCACCATGGGCATACACTAGGATTATTTTCAGGGTGGTACATCTTCAGCCACTAATTATTATCCTTCTCCCAGCACCCATGATTGTACAATAAGTTAGTTAAAAGTAAGAATAGCCACTATTTATTCATTACAATCACGGACATCGCTAAAATACCAACATAAAATTGGTCTCATGTCATCTGAAGGAAATAGAATAGTCAGATCAAATTTCATACAATAATAGTTAAAGCATTAAATTATGTTCTCCCTCACTTTATATATACTAGGTCCCACTTGCTGTCAATTGCAAAACATATCATCAAAGTAACATTAACTATACCTATAGGTACCACACGTAAACTATAAAGTACAAATAAGAAAATCCAGAAAACATAACTTACTGGGCAAGATCGACATGACAGTTCTTCATTCCCATAAGTGAACCATTGGTTATTTTATACTTCAATGTAGGCAGGTCTCCTTCAATTAAATCCACGGATAACGGATCAGAAGATTCCACTCCAGGGAATCCAGCAATAAACTTCTTGAAAGTTCGGTCAGCACCTTCACTTAGACATTTTGCATCGTTAAAGTCACATACTATCCTTTTACCTGGAATTTGAAGAAAATGTTTGGGTTAGCAACTTGTAATGATCAAAAAAGGGGAATTTACTTTTTATTTAACAAGCTTATGTAGGCAATCAATTGCCACATCGTCATTACTGTATCTAGAATGTTGCTGTGCTCGTCAGGATCAATAATTATTTCTGTAACTTATATTTACCACCTGTGTGTCATGCAATATATTTAATATGCATTTGATTTTAGATTTATCTTAGATGGGTCATAAGATTACGTTTATTGAACAAGTCGTCATCAGCTGCCAAGCCATTTTACAATTTTGCCAAAAAAATAGACTACATAAAAATAATAACACTACAAAGTGACAAATCACTTAAATTTCGGCAGTGGGTGTATAAAACGAATAAACGAAAACAGGAAAACCGACTTCCGAATTGGAAATTTATTTTTTTATTGTAGTATTTTTATTTGGATGTCGGTTGTATTTTTTTGTATAATGTTTTTTATTTTTCTCTTTTTAGTTGTGGTACATAATGTACCAGTTCTAGTCCTATAATACCCAAAGTGATGCCAGAATAGATTAACCCAATAACATGAATATTAAATAAAACCGGTGGAATGTGAGCATATCAGGGTGAACTGTTCACATCTGCGTACCCCTTTAGAGCGTACCAGTGTGATTTTATGTTATGAAATGGTGTAAACAATAAACAGGCATGCGACTGCAGCTATTCCGGGTGATTTTGCGTCATATATTGAAGAGTTCTGATGTATATATCCGAAGTTTTTCATCAGATCTTGATGAAATTTAAATGGGGCCATATGCCAAGCATCAGCTTTCAAATTAAAAAAGAAAATCATCAAAATCGGATCACCTAGTATAAAGTTCTGAGGTAAAACACATTTAAAAAAAATACAGTCGAATTGATAACGTCCTCCATTTTGAATTCGGTTTAAAATAGACTAGGTTGGCTTCTAGTCTAACCATCATCATACATCATTTCAGCCGAAAGACGTGAACATAGGCCTCCCCTAAACGTCGCCACCTCGATTGGTCCTGTGAGTCTCGCATCTATTGGATTCCCGCTGCCTTAACCAGATCCTCGGTCCTCCAAGAGCGAGATCACTGATGCCACTATCAGACTTCTTTATATTTATTGAACAAGGCACAAAAACTATTCATTTACAAATTAATAACAGAAAATAACATTCAGAAAAGATCCTGTGTAAGCAAATCACTTACAGGCATATTATTATATTGTATACACTAATGCACTTACATGAAACACTGCCGATACATAACAATGTAAATAATAATGATTGTCTTGACAACATTTTCTCTGTCCTAATACACATAACTGAATGTTAATATTGTAACTTAAGACAACTATTTATAATACAAATCTTATTCCAAACCGAGTTGATTTACATACTTTTATTGTTATAATAATGACCATCAAATGTTATGTACGTCATTGTTATCTACGTAAAAATTATTATCCATAGTAAAATTATCGTGATTTCACACGCTTATTTGATCTTAAAAACTCAATATTCTAAGCTTGGATTCTGTACAAACTCCGAATATTTCTCCTTGTCAGCCAAATCAGCAGGACTCGTAACTCCTGTCCTGTCCCGAATGTTTCTCACTCAAGATTTTTCATAACCAATTATTATCAATCATACCATTTTTTCAAAGTGAGAAAACCTCATGGATGCCTTCACCCCGGTGTGAACGGAGGGATCTGGTAGGCTCTAAAGTAAAGTAAAGTTTATTTGCATAGATTGTAGGTACATGACATAAGGTATAAAAAAACAATTGTGATCCCTGTACAATCTACCAGATTAGGCATGCAAACATTAATGAATTATGTAAACGAGTAGGTAATCAAAAAAACTAGTGACAAAATACAAAAATTACTGTTCAAATCGGATACAATTAAATAAGTTGGTATGTCGTTAAATTGCATAAAACATATTATGATTATTAATCTAACTGACTACAACCATACGGTATTCTACAGCTACCTTTGGCCGGTTCGCTGGAAAGCTTCCGCATTTCATCACGCTCCTCCGGACAGGTGACCCACTTGAATTCATACGGAACACGTCACCCTCAGCGGTCACCTACAACCACAATTCCTTTAGAGAAGCGCGTAATTGTGGCGTGCCCTTGCAGTAAGTCATACCAATAGGTCCTAGCTTATAAAAGTAATTAAAGAAAATGCAGCTAAATCTCTCGCAAACCAAGGGGGACACACATTACGTAGGTAATCCTTCTTTGACAACCTTGGCTCACGGAACTCCAAAGCGAAATCTTTTTGTTTACAAAATTTCACACGAAAATATTTTGGGGCAAGATAATGCTCAAATTATTTATCTTTTTATTTGTTTTAAAGACAAAAACGGCTATACGTCAATCAGATTAGATAAAGATACGAAAAAAATCTCACACAACTCCAGGCAATCTGACATCAATGTCCTTCCTTCGAAACCGACTTTATAAAAAGCTATAAACTAATTCAAGCTCCAGTTTAAGCATGTCGTTTGCAGCTGAGCATCGTGACATGCCCGTCCAAACCTTTTGATTTTTATGAACTAAAGGCTCGCGCTTGCCCCTTTCTCACCTGATATTAAGCGATGATGTGGTCGACGGTGAAGCACGCTTGCCAAGAAGAAACCTATTCACTCTTGAATTAAAGCCCCCTAGAATGTAGGTTGACTTCTTAAAGATCTACCTCCATTTATGGCGGTCTTTGGCTTGTTGTATGGCGTTCCAGAGGCCCCAGAAAAGATATTTCCGAGGTCAGCGATAGTGATTGTCGAAATGCCAAAATGTCAGGGATTGAACACGTGACATTTCGGTAGCGTTTGACATTCCCATACATTTTTCCATTCGCTATCGGCACGCTTTCGAAGATGAAAGAATTTTATCAACGAAAGCGTAGCGATAGCGATTGGAAAAATGTTGGACATTTTTATTTTCGGATAATTTAAATTTTTGGATACTATTATTGTACGATTACATCGCACATTTATTTAGCACGCTAGCATAAGCATTTTTACTTAATCGAAATTATTACTAATACTGTTGAGTACACTTTCGACCGTCCCATTGTAAACAAGTACAATCAATAAATATTTAATCAAGAATTCAGCAAGAATAGTTTTCTTCCATCTAATCAAAATATCACATGTATTAGCAAACAAGTGCTCGTACATTTTGGTCCTTCGAGCTATGTGTTGGTGATTTGTGTTCTCTCGTGTGGCTGCGAATCGGTTCCGTTGGCCTCCCACAAGCGGGAATCCCTAACGCGAACTGAGAAGGCGCATAAGGTCGCACGGAAGAATATCAGAGCACCTACACAGACCAAGTGACAGTGGGCTAGCAGTCCAAGATCAACAAGTGCATCAAGGCAAACATCAAGTAAGCATTTAAGCATCAAGGCTTCATACAAGACAAGACAAACACACCAAGAAAAAGCTATATAGCAAACCAAAACAGATCGATCTTCAGCAAGTTTCAAGAAAGTTGACGGCGAAAGAACTCCACAATCAGCAGGGAAAATCAACCGATTTATTTGAATTTCCTATTTTTCAAGTATCAAGATGGAAGAACTATTTAACAAGCAGCAAGTTGCCATCAATGGCATGCGACAACTTTGGTCAAATTTCAAGAAAGATGGTCAAGATCGCAAAACTTCAGAATATATCAAGAAGAGAACTGAGACTCTGAACAGCTATTGGAACGAGTTTCAGAAAAATCATGAAAAATTGTGCATGTACGAAGATAAAACCCAAGAATATTTTATCGGAAACCACTATGAAGAAACTAATGCGTTCTACATAGAAGTTAGAGATTCGATTCAGAGAGCAGGTCTGATCAAGCCAACCCTGTTCGGACGTCAGCAGCCAGGTGCCTCGACCGCAGAGGGCAGAACTACTCCGGTGAGTCCAATGCCAGCTCCGGAGTATATTACTCGAGGAACTGATAGCAAGTTAGATGAAATGTTGCGTAAACAAGCTAGCAACTTCAAAGCCTTTTCTCGCTTCGTGACAAACATAGATCTGTCAAACATAGAAGAAAAATGGGAGTTTGAAGACATTTTGAAAACTCTTGAAACCCGTTGGAATGCGGTTGATGGTCTCCACTGGAAAATAGACAGCGATTTTGGTGAATTAGACGAATGTTACGAGACTTCATACACGCAGCATGAACAAATATACTTCAATATTAAGAAACAAATAAATCGTAAATTATTCTCTGCATCCCATCGAGAAAAGTCTACGCCGCAGCTGGATATCCCTATATTCAACGGAAATTACCAGAATTGGGTTTCATTCAAGGACTTGTTCACGGAAGCAATTCACGGTAACCCATTTTTATCTGCTGCACAGAAAATGCAATTCCTGAAGAGCAAGATTAAAGGTGAACCAGAACGCCTGATACAACATCTTCCGATCAGCGCTGACAACTACATCGCTAGCTGGGATATATTAAACCACCGTTACAACAACAAGAAACGTATATTTACTACTCATATTAACACCTTGATGAATATCCCAGTTACGCAACAAGCGACATCGAATCACATCAAACGTATACATGACGTAACAACCGAGTGCCTTAATGGTATCAAGAATTTAGGTGTCAACATTGACACCTGGGATCCAATGGTAGTACATCTGCTCACTCAAAAAATGGATTCCGAAACATTGAACGAATATTTCACCTCACTCAAACAGCCAAGAGAACTGCCATCCCTGAGGGAATTTTTAGAATTTCTGGAGAACAAGTTCACTACCATGGAGTCAGCACGTCGTAAACAAGATACGATACAAAAATCTACAAGTCCTCCTTCAAATTCAGGGAACTATAGATCAAATCAGGGAAAACAATACTACATCAGCAACAAGGCTACATCAACGAAGACCCCTTCTGTCTCCTGTCCAATCTGCAAAGATCATCATGGCATATATTATTGCAATAAGTTCAAAGAAATGGCACCAGGCCTAAAGAGAAAAACTATAAGTCGACTCAATTTTTGTACAAATTGCCTGTACAATCACAATGAAAAAAAATGCACGTCCAGCAAACGTTGCCGGCAATGCAACGGGCAACATAATACGGTGTTACATGACGCCTATGCAATTGAAAATACGACGTCATGGAACGTTTCCGGCCACGTGCCCCCCGAGCAAGAATCAAGCCCCGGAGCTCATGTTGCACAGCAAAAACTTGCTTCGACAGTTCTTTTAGCAACTGCAATTATCAAGGTGACAGGAGCTGATGGAATAAAAAGAACGATGCGAGCCCTCATTGACCAAGGATCCCAAGTTTTCTTGATCACCGAAAACGCAGCGCAAGAGCTAAGGTTGCCAAGACAGAACTGCAAGGGAATTATTACTGGGGTTGGTATAAATGACAAGACCTGCAAAGGAATGTTGAGTATCAACTGTACATCATTGGACGACAACTACATAATAATAATAATAATAATAATAAGCCATTCAGCCCATGGCTTAATAGCCACGAGCCTCGACCAACACCTTAGGAGGCTCTCGTTAGGCGGCTGGGTCAAGGGCCTGATCCAGAAAGCAGTACTGCTGGACACGGCTCGTATTGTTAGGAGGTTCCTCTCTCTGGAGCCCTGACCGCCGGTAGCTTGGACCCTGTTCCCGATACCGGTGGGCCTCTATTTTTTATATTTTTAAATGTTTTTCTTTTTTGTGTGTTTTGTAAAAATATTTAAAAATGTAATAAATAAGAAAAAAGTTAAATAAAAGACATAATAATAAAAAAAAGTCTGTGGCTCGACTTGACAGACGGATGCCAAAATTTTTCTCTACCAAATTTATTACAAAATATAAAATTTCAACCATCTAAATAGTGCAGATATATATATACAATGAAACCAAGAAAAAAAAAACATAATACAATAACATTATCAAAATTATGACCGATTTATAAACTGAATTACAAAATATGAGAAAAATGAAAACTACGTCATGTTGACGAGAGCTGCCGCTGCAAGACGTGCACGCCCACCATCTCCGGCCTCGTCGCCCAGCTCCGCCTCGCCGCCGCCGGAAACCAGCCCCACCGTGAGTGCTGTGACACCGGCTGTGGCAGTTGCGTCGAGCTCGAGCGACGAGTACTTCTCTCCGCCGACGACACCACCACCTGCGCGTCGACGGGGAGGACGCCGGCCGCCGGACCGCTTAGGACCTCGAGGCTTACCGGTCTCTGATAGGGTCCCAGCACCCGGCGGAAGTGTGCAGCGCATGAGATGGACACAATCCATAAACGAAAATGTCATGCGCGCATACTTTGGGGCTACAGAGGGAGGAAACAACCTGACCGCGTACCGTGTCCGGATGCTCTCTTTGTTTCAGGTGCTTGAGCCAGCCGTCAACGTTTCGGCCCAACGACTTTCGGATCAGGTGCGGGTCATCCAGCGTAATCGTATGTTGGATGATACTGTACTTGATCGCCTCCGAACGGAAATGGGTAACCGTGTCACTGCCCCAACGTCGCAGGCTGTGGTGCTACCACAGTCCAACCACGCTGATGAGGAGAGTAGTGACAGGGTTACAAACGTAAGTACCCAGTGCAATGAGGAATTGAGGAGTGCTTTGGAGTGTGCTATTCGGGAGTATCGCAACATGCCACCCGAACTTAGGCCACGATTACCTCGTTTGCCCATGCATAACAAGAATAGGGCGCTGGTGGCTGTTCTGGATTCGCAGTTGTCAAACTATTTTAATGACTGCGAAGACCTCACTGATACACATTCGATTATGTACTGCGCGGCTGTAGCGGCATGTCGTGTAGCTCATGTCAAATTTGCAGATGACAGAGCTACACGACCGAAACCAGCCGTACCGGCTTGGCAGTGCAGGATCGAGCGTCGTATTGGTGGGGCCAGAGCTCTCATCGGCAAACTAATTTGTTTCAGGGAGGGCAATAGCCGCCCAAGAGTGATGCGCTTTGTGAGACGGGCGTTTTCGGGGACTGATGTCAGCCCCCGGGACTATATATCCCATGTCACAGAGCGCATCGACTTCCTGAAACAAAAAGTGTATGCATGGGCAAACCGTATTCGTAGGTACAGGCGGAGAGTGGAGCGATACACCCAGAATCGCACATTCCAAAGTAATGAAAGGTGGGTTTATCGGGCTTGGGAGCGACCCAACCAAGGTGTGACTGATACGCACCTGCCGGATGATGACGCTATGTCTTCATTCTGGCGCAGCATCTGGTCGGTGCCTGTCAGTCACACCGAAGGTGAATGGACTCGGGAGGTCGAACGAGCGTGTGATCCAATACAAGAAATGGGGGCTATCACGATCAGCCCCCAAGATGTAGCCCGTGCAGTCCGTCCGTTGCCGAACTGGAAATCTCCAGGACCGGACGGACTGCACAACTTTTGGATCAAGTGGCTACAAAGGTCACACGCTCGTTTGGCATCTCAGTACCAGGCAGCCTTAGAGTCTGGTTCGCTACCCAAGTTCCTTACGACAGGTATAACCCACCTGCTCCACAAGTCTGGTAGCACCGCGGAACCCAAAAATTATAGACCAATTACATGTTTACCAACGGTCTATAAGGTTCTTACATCCATTTTGAGAGTAAAAATTAATAAACATGTTGACAATAACTCCATCATGTCGGTCTCTCAGAATGGATGTAGGAACGGGTCCCGCGGTACTAAGGAGCTACTCCTTATTGATATGGCCATTAGCCAACAGGTTCGGCGTTCCCGAAAGGATCTGTCGACATGTTGGATAGATTATAAGAAGGCCTATGACTCGGTGCCGCATACATGGCTCATGAGGGTGCTAGAATTGTATAAAATAGATACAACTCTACGCACCTTCCTGATGTCGTGTATGAGGCAATGGAGCACAGTCCTTCGCTATCCAGGATGTCGAAATATCCAGAGGAATAGCGAACCTGTAAGGATCGAGCGAGGTATATTCCAGGGCGATAGTTTGAGTCCACTTTGGTTTTGCCTAGCCTTGAATCCTCTAAGCATGATGCTGGAGAATTCAGGGCTAGGCTATCGGTTGAAGAGAGGTGGTCAGGTTATATCTTACCTCCTTTACATGGATGACTTGAAGCTTTTTGCCCCCAGCAATCTTCAGCTGATGGAGCTACTAAAGGTAACTGAAACTTTTAGTAGCGCCATCAGGATGGAGTTTGGTGTGGACAAATGTGCGGTCATGCATGTAAAGCGAGGGGAGATTGTGGAATCCGTAGGAATTCACCTTGCGGATTCCATAAACCTGAGATCCCTCTCTCCAAACGAAACCTATAAGTATTTGGGTATGTCGGAAGCGTTAGGTATCAGTACTATAGACATGAAGCAATCGTTGAGGGAACGCTTCTTTGGCCGCCTGAAGAAGGTATTCAATAGCCTTCTTTCGGGCGGAAACAAGGTGCGCGCCTTCAACGGTTGGGTCATGCCGGTGCTGATGTACTCTTTCGGCATACTCAAATGGACTCAAACGGAACTTGACGCCCTGGATAGGCGGGTCCGTACACTGCTGACTGCATATCGAATGCATCACCCACGATCGTCAGTCATGAGATTGTATATCCCGCGGAAGTGTGGAGGCCGAGGCTTTTTAAATGCCAAAAATCTCCACAACCGCGAGATATGCAATCTCAGAGAATATTTTCTAAACACCGACGTGGGTATTCATCGAGATGTAGTAGCAGTGGACAAGGGACTCACCCCGATCTCCTTGGCGAATGAGAACTGGCGCAAGCCTGTAGTGCTTGACACTAACGACCGCAAGGAGGTATGGCAGAGTAAGGAGCTTCACGGACGCTTTTTCCGGGCCCTACATGGGTCCGAAGTAGATCAATCAGCGTCCGTAGCCTGGCTGCGATTCGGTGACCTCTTTGGGGAAACCGAAGGTTTCGTCTGTGCAATTATGGACGAAGTTATCATGACGAATAACTACCGGAGATTTATTGTGAAGGATGGCACGGTTGACATCTGTCGGGCATGTCACCGTCCGGGTGAATCGATCCGCCACATTATCTCTGGTTGTTCTCGTCTAGCTAACGAAGAGTACTTGCATAGGCACAACCTTGTAGCCAGGATTATCCATCAGCAACTTGCTCTGAAATACACTCTTGTGGCGTCGGAGGTGCCGTACTACAGGTATGTGCCCGACCCAGTTCTCGAGAATGGCAATATCACATTGTACTGGGATCGGTCCATCATCACTGACAGAACTATTATCGCTAATAAGCCTGATATAGTGGTGGTGGACCGAATCGAGAGGCGTGCAATGATTGTTGACATAACTGTCCCGCATGACGGGAACCTCGTGAAAGCCGAGAAAGATAAGCAAATCAAGTATCTTGACTTGGCTCGCGAGGTTGTCGACATGTGGGATGTGGACTCAGCGATCATTGTACCGATAGTCGTGTCAGCCCATGGCTTAATAGCCACGAGCCTCGACCAACACCTTAGGAGGCTCTCGTTAGGCGGCTGGGTCAAGGGCCTGATCCAGAAAGCAGTACTGCTGGACATGGCTCGTATTGTTAGGAGGTTCCTCTCTCTGGAGCCCTGACCGCCGGTAGCTTGGACCCTGTTCCCGATACCGGTGGGCCTCTATTTTTTATATTTTTAAATGTTTTTCTTTTTTGTGTGTTTTGTAAAAATATTTAAAAATGTAATAAATAAGAAAAAAGTTAAATAAAAGACATAATAATAAAGCCCATTTATTTCCAACAACCTTAAATAACATATTCTCTTATTACTAATTAACTATTACTACTCTATTATTGGAACCCCACGCTGGGTAAAGGCCTCCTCTAGCTTACTCCACAATTTTCTATTTTTTGCTTTGTCTCTCCAATTTTTTCCTGCTACTAGAATTATTTCGCCTATCCACTTGTTCCTTGGACGACCTCTTTTTCTTATTCCCGCCGGTCCTTTCCATGTTGTGGTTTCTAATGTCCATCTATTGTCTGTGTATCTCGCTATATGCCCAGCCCATCGCCATTTTTGTGTGCGAGCATGATGAAGTACGTCTATTAAGTTGGTTTTTGCTCTTATGTCTTTGCTTCTTATCTTTTGAATTTTTCTTATTTTTAACATACTTCTTTCCATCGCTTTCTGACAGTTTGTTAGTTTTGTTTTTATTTTTGTGTTATACGTCCATGTTTGGCAGCCGTATGTAAGAGTCGGTAGAATACATGTATCCATTACAGTCTTCTTCAGGTGTAGGGGGAAAGTGCCTTTTAGAATTTCCTTTAGACTCCAGTATCTTTTCCACCCAATGTTCACTCGCCGTTCTATTTCTTCTTCCTCATTATTGTTACTGAATGATACTTGTTTGCCGAGGTATATATATTTGCTTACGTATTCTAGTGGCTTGCCATACAAGTCGATGTTGGTGGTTTTGCTGTTTGTCATTAGCTTGGTTTTATCTTGGTTCATCATGAGCCCAACTTTTTCGCTTTCTTCTCTCAGTGTGCTTATCATTTCGTCTAGTTTGTCACTGGTTTCGGCGAAAATGACGATGTCGTCAGCGAATCTTAAGTGAGTTAGCCTCCTCCCATTTACTCTGATTCCGTGTGTTGGCCAGTGCAAATTCTCAAAGATAAGCTGCAGTACCGCTATAAAAAGTTTTGGTGAAAGAGGATCTCCTTGTCTTACTCCCCGATAGATTGGTATATTTGTTCCTCTTTTTTCCAGTTTTACCCTGCTGGTACTTCCTTTGTAGATGTTCTTTAATACTTTTATGTATTTTTCTTGGATTTTGCAGTGATCCAGGGCTTCCCATATAGACTTATGAGAGATTGTATCAAAAGCTTTAGCATAGTCGATGAAAGCTATATATAGTGGTTTGTTGAACTCTTTGTGTTTTTCTATAACTTGTTGGATAACGTGTATGTGGTCTGTTGTGGAAAAGCCTGAACGGAAGCCAGCTTGTTCTAAAGGTTGGTGTTCATCAATTTTTGGAGACAATCTGCTTTGCAGAATTGACATAAATAATTTGTACACGCTTGAAAGAAGACTTATAGGTCTGTAATTTCCTACGTCTTTCGGGTCTCCTTTTTTGTACAATAAGATTATATCAGATCTCCTCCATTGATCTGGCACCTGACCAGTGTCTAGAACTTTATTAAATAGGTAAGTGAGAGGACGTGCTAGGAGCAGATAACCTGTTTTTAAAGCCTCGTTATGTATAGCATCTGGTCCTGGGCTTTTATCATTTTTCATTTTTTTGATATCTTTAATAGTTTCCAAATCGTCTATTGGTGGTATATCGATATCTTGATTGGTTACTTCACTATGTAGAATATTGTTACTTATATGAGACGTAATCGATATGCCAGTTTTCTCTGCATACAGTGTTTTATAAAATTCCGTTGCACTATTTATCACGTCGTCTCTGGTTTTTGTCTCGTTCTTCCTAGTATTTAGGTTTTGAATCCAATTTTTATGTGTTGTCAACTGTTTGTAGGCTTTTTTGGAGCTTTTATATTTCTGCAGGTTGTCTTCTATTATCTTATTTCTATAATTCTGATAATCTGTTCTGATGGCTTTGCTTGTTGTTTTAAAGATAACACTTAATTCATTTTTCATTTCTTTAGTTTTTTGTTTCATTTTTATTAACTCTGTTCGTTTTATCAGCATGTCCCTGGTACTTTTACTTATAATATTTTCAGTTCTCTCTGTTACTGAATCAGGCGCTTTTAATGGCATACTCTAATTAATGACGTTTTCTAGTTTATTGTATAGTGTCTGAACGTCATGGTCGTCGTCTTGGAAATTCAATTCTTGTATATTATTTTCTAAGTTTTTCAAGTAGCGATTGTTATCTTCTGTTGTTTTTAATGGCTTGGGTTGTGATTTAAAAGTTGTTCTGGTTTTCTTTTGTTTTCCTAGAAGATAAGTAGCTCTTACTAAGCGGTGGTCTGATCTAAATCCTAAGCCGTGGAGAACTTCTATGTTCCTTATTTTTTTGGGTTCGTTTGATAAAATATAATCTACTTCATTTTTTGTTTTTCCATCTGGGGATAGCCACGTCCATTTACGGTTTTTTCTCGTTTTGAAGAAGGTGTTCATAATCGATAGTTTGTTTTCTAAGGCATATTGTACTAACTTTTCACCCCTTTCACTTCGTATTCCGTAACCAAATTTTCCTATGACTAAACTGTCGTTCATATTTGTTTGTCCTACCTGAGCGTTAAAATCTCCAACCAGAAGGACGTGTGCTCCTACCAGGTTAAAAGCTGTTTCCAGGGTTTTGTAAAATGAGGTAATTGCTTCTTCTGATGACTTTTCTGTGGGAGCGTACGCCTGTATTATTGATAAACTTTCATGTTCGTATTTCATTTGTAATACCGCTCTGAAAGGCCTGTGAAGTTTATTATGTTTCTCTTATGTTTTTTCTTGATGAGAAAGCCTACTCCGTACAACCCAGGCGTTTCTCCTTTATAGCATAGGATATAATTCTCATGTTCTTCAATATTACATCCCATTTTCCGGACTTCCGCTATACCGAGTATGTCTATTTCTATATTTTTTAGTGAGTACATTAATTCTATGTATCTTATCTCTGACCCTAATGATCTGACATTAAAGGTGGCAATTTTAAGAATTTCATTTTGTGTTTTTGTGCTAGCTGGAGGGTAGCGACAACTACATATTCAGCACTAATGTTCTCATAATGAACAACATAACAAGAAACCTGCCGAATTCAACATTTTCTAAACCATCATGGGTATTTTTAGAAGAAATTGACTTAGCCGACCCTCAGTACTACGTCAGCAACCCAGTTGAAATATTATTGGGTGCGGATATATATGCTAAGATCATCATGAACAAGATTCACCGAGAAGATTCAGGTAGCTTCATTGCGCAACAAACACGCATTGGGTGGATTCTGTTCGGCGGGGTCCAAAGTCTTCAATGCAACCTAGTCCTGAATAACATACAAGACATTCAACAATTTTGGGAGATCGAAGATATTCCTGAAGATGATCAAATATCATTTGAAGACGATGAATGCATTCAATTTTACAAGTCGACCACGACAAGGTTGGAAGACGGAAGATATCAAGTGAGACTGCCACTAAAGTCAACTTTCAACAAGGATATTGGGGCATCTAAACACAAGGCAGTCGCTCAGCTGTATCAGGTAGAACGAAAGTTCGCAAATAACAAATGTATTGCAAAACAATACAGAACATTTATTGATGAATATTTATCTCTCGGTCACATGAAACCGGCGCACAGCAACAAGAAACCAGAGTATTTTCTACCACATCACTGCGTACTACGTAGCGAGTCAACAACTACGTCACTCCGCGTAGTATTCAATGCATCATCAAAAACTTCTACCGGGACGAGCTTAAATGATTGTATGCATACGGGTCCCAATCTGCAAAAGGATCTTATGACACATATACTGAAGTGGAGACAACATAGCATAGCCTTTATCGCGGACATTGAAAAAATGTTTCGCCAAATTTGGGCACATGAAGACGACCAAAACCTCCAAAAAATCGTTTGGCGAGATTCTTCTGATCAATACGTACAAGAGTATCAACTTACTACGGTCACCTATGGCACCAAGGCCGCGCCATTCTTGGCAATGATGACCCTAAGGCAATTAGCGGATGACGAGAGATCAAATTACCCATATGCAGCTAAAGTCGTCGAAGAATGTTTTTACATGGACGATTTGTTACACGGTTCAGACTCTGTAGCGTCAGCAAAACAATTACAGCAAGATTTGATGGCAATCCTCAAGACAGGCGGTTTCAATTTACGAAAATGGAGGTCCAATTATCAGGAATTGCAAGACAGCACCAGCAAAGGCTGCGACCAGGAGCGTTACGACTTCAAACAAGCTGAATCGACAAAAACATTAGGCCTTCACTGGAATCCGCAACAAGACATCTTCACATTTCAATCCAGGATTGAAACCACTACCAGTACGCAACTCACGAAGCGGCAGTTACTGTCTGAAATATCCAAACTCTTTGATCCCCTCGGTTGGCTCACTCCAGTTTCTACCAAGATGAAAATACTGTTTCAAGACATCTGGAAAGAGAAAAATTTGAATTGGGATGACAAGATTCCCGAGCAAACTAATCGAGAATGGACAAAAATTAAACATGACGTAGAAAACATAAATCAAAGCCAAATACCTCGATGGATAGGTACGGAATCAGCCGGAAACAATATCGAGTTACACGGATTTTGCGATGCATCGCAGAAGGCGTATGCATGTGTCGTGTATTGCAAAATTACAAGTCAAGGTGAAACAAAAATAACTTTAATGGTTGCGAAATCAAGATTGGTTCCATGCAACAAGAATATATCTTTGCCCAAATTGGAATTAAGTGGAGCTCATCTGCTATCTAAACTAATGGTCAAAGTGAAGGAAAGTTTGATCGGTCATGAGATCAAAGTTTATGGGTGGACCGATTCTATGGCGGTTCTGGGATGGATACAAGGCGATCCCAATCGCTGGAAAGTTTTTGTTGCCAACAGGGTGCGACAAATAACAAAGGAGATGCCATCTCAATGTTGGCGATATGTGAAGTCGGCGGAGAATCCTGCAGACTGCGCGAGCCGTGGATCAACAAGTCTGAAACTAAAGGAAGATAATCTGTGGTGGAATGGACCCACCTGGCCTCCTCATTGTACGCCAGAAGTCCAAGCAAGTCGCCAAACCTATTTCACAGATGAAGAATCCCTTAACAAGCAAGTAAATATTGTGACACAAGAAAAGTCACAAGTAAACAGCGTTATCAAACGACTTCTTAGCAGACTGAGCTCATTAACAATGATTCTGCACGTACTAGCACGTTTACGGCGCCTGGTTATCAGAAAAGCAGAAAACATATCAAAACCCTACATTACCTTAGCGGAGCTACGCAAGGCCAAGGTCGTAATAATCAAAGAAGTTCAGTTTGTGGAGTTCCAGCAAGATATACATGACCTGAAGAAGCAAAACAAAGTATCCACGTCAAGCAAGATCGTGAATTTGAGTCCGTTCCTAGATGAAGAGGGAATACTGCGTGTGGGTGGGAGGCTGCATCATGCTGCGATCAATCCTGAACTCAAACATCCTATAATTTTACCTCATCAACATCGTCTGACGGAACTAATAATAGAACACGCACATAAACTCACATTTCACGGCGGAGCTCGAGTTACATTAGCATGTATCAGGCAAAAATATTGGATAATCGGGGGCAATAATGCAACGAAAAAACAAATACGTCAATGTATTACCTGTAAAAAACAAAATCCTGCCAAACTACAACCCCTGATGGGAGACCTGCCTGCAGCAAGAATCAATCCATCTCGACCCTTTATGCACACCGGCGTTGATTTTACTGGCCATTTCTATATCAAAACCAACAAGGGCCGTGGTGTCAAGACCACCAAAGGATATGTGTCAGTATTTGTGTGCATGGTGAGGAAGGCCGTGCACTTGGAACTAGTCTCCGACCTCACAACGTCATCATTCATCGCTGCCTTACGTAGGATGGCAGCTAGAAGAGGCACGCCTTGTCACTTGTATAGCGAGAACGGCCGCAACTTCGTAGGAGCTAGCAGGGTTCTACAAAACGAATATGAAGAATTGCAGAGAATCATTAATGATAACCTAATGGCTGAGATAACGGATATGGAGATCAAATGGCATTTTAACGCCCCCTTCATGGCCATCAGCAGGAGGCCTATGGGAAGCTGCAGTGAAGAGTTTCAAGCAGCACCTCAAGAAAGTAATCGGTGAACAAAAATTGACTTACGAAGAGTTTACCACACTTCTAACACAAATTGAAGCCTGCCTAAACTCAAGGCCACTGTGTGCAATCTCAGAAGATCCTGAAGACCTAGATTTCTTGACACCTTCTCACTTCATAACTGGCGGACCTACGTTAACGTTAGTTGAAACCGAAAGAGATCTACGAACACGCTGGCAGTTAACACAGAAAATACTACAAGATCTGTGGAAAAGATGGCGCACAGAATATCTTGCGCAATTAACTGCAAGAAGCAAGTGGAGGCAACCTCAAACCAACATCAAGTTGGACGATATAGTTCTCATCCACGACGACAACCTCCCACCCGGCAAGTGGGCGATGGGAAGAGTCGTAGAACTACATCCAGGCAAGGACGGCCACGTGCGTGTCGTGACCTTAAAAACGAAAAGCGGCATTATTAAACGTCCCGTCATAAAAGTTTCCATACTTTTAGAACATAAGGAAGTTGCCCCACAGTGCGACACGGCACGAGACGATAAACAAGATGTGGAACACCAGCAAGCCCAAGCATCCTCAACAAGGAGGTCAACAAAAAGCAAGTTCAACTTGACCACCATGGTCACTACTCTCATGTTATTTTTAACATTCATTACAAGTGCAGAATGTAACATGAAGATAGCCCCATTTCAAACAAGTCAAAGCTTGTATTTTGACAAAGTAACCGACATGATGCTTATCAGAGACGACTGGAATATTGTGGTTTACAACAGCATGGATACGTACTGGCAATCAACTGCAAGGTTCAATGAATACATCCAATCGCTCAAACAAACATGTGACATCATACAAGACCAAGTTCACTGTGACGTAATCATACAGCAGCTACGTCATGCGTTCTCAGAACTCGAGCACTACAACCAAGTTTTGCAAAGTCAGCATTCCGGCTCGCGACCCGGGACACTGCGTCAGCGCCGAGGCCTTATCAATGGCGTGGGATACATCGCTAACAGCCTATTCGGAGTGCTCGACGAAAGTTTTGCTGAAAAATATCGCAAGGACATTTCTCTCATTCGAGAAAACGAAAGGCATATAACTTTTCTCTGGAAAAATCAGACTTCACTCATGGAAGCAGAAAACAACCTTCTTAAGCGCACAGAGCATGATATGAACCAGCAACTTAAAATGATAAACCGTCACATGAATAAGTTACACGCAGCAGTGGACCAATTGAAAAACAACATTGAAGCTAACAGTATCATTAATGACTTCAACATGGGAGCTATAATAGCAAGTAATATGATGTATAATTTAAAGAGCATTCAGAATACGTTATTAGACACAGTTACAGACATATACAATGGTCGTTTCAACTTACATTTGATTACACCCAAACAACTCATGAACGAGTTAAGCACGATTTCTAGCAAGTTGCCAAAGGACGTCTCCCTACCAATTGACAACATACACTCGGACCTTCGGAAGATATATGATCTACTGGAAATAAAAACAAGACTTCTGGAAGACATTATCATCTTTGAGATCAAACTACCTCTCATCAGTCGAGATTCATACGAAATCCTCAAGATCATTCCGATCCCCAAGACAGTGGGCCAAAGTAACATGATCAGCATTAACTCAGTATCTGAGTTCATATCTATCAACATCAAGAAAGATACCTATATTAACATGTCGGAAGAAGACTTGAGATCATGTCCTACCGTGTCGGGAGTTTATTACTGCCACATCTTACGACCCATATACCAAATTAAAGGAGACAAGAATTTCTGTGAAACGGAAAATTCGGAATGCAAAACAACATCAAGCTTCTGTAAAGATAAATTGCAAGAAACGTACACATTGAACAGATATTTTTACTTTTGCTGTGATAGGTGTCACGTTCGAACAATATGCGGCGATCAAATAACCGCACATCAGCTGGCACAAGCCGGACTATTCAATATAGGCCAAGGATGCATCGTCAAAACAAACAACTTTACCCTGTATTCACACAAACCTCACATAAGTGAATTAAAGACGAACGCAGATATTTATGCACCAGTGATTGCCCCTATCAACCACATCATTAACATCAGCATACCTAAACTAGTTTTGGACAACAAAACTCAAGATTTAGAACAAGAAATCAGCGAAGTAGACCAAAGGATACAGTCAATGAAAGCGGCAGATGTGATGTTACCTGATGATCTATCTTATCATGATATTCATCACTACGCTGTGATCTACACTCTAGTTGGAATATTGGGCATCGCTGCAATCGTCATTATAGCTCGCCGTACGCGATGTCGATGGCGAGTTCCATTGTCTCCACCACCGTCCGTTGCTGAGGAATCAAGAACAGGGCCTGCCGCGCCGTGGGAGCAACAGCGATGCAAGCGAAACAAGTGGACACCTCGACTGCGTGCGCGTCCATGTTCCTCGCAACCCTCGCGTCCATAGAGGAACTTCCCCTTAATTAAGTTTATATAATTAATAGCTCTAAAATTTAATTATCATGTTTTAAACTTTAAGCTTTTTATGTAAATCTAAATGCACTTCATCCTTCCTATCTCGTCCGGGAATATGTACGATTACATCGCACATTTATTTAGCACGCTAGCATAAGCATTTTTACTTAATCGACATTATTACAAATACTGTTGAGTACACTTTCGACCGTCCCATTGTAAACAAGTACAATCAATAAATATTTAATCAAGAATTCAGCAAGAATAGTTTTCTTCCATCTAATCAAAATATCACATGTATTAGCAACCAAGTGCTCGTACAATTATTATAGTAACCATAACCATAACTTTAGAAACACTTTAGAATAATAAGCCAAACTGAAGTATCATTGATCTTCAGAATGGCTTATTATTCTAAAGTGTAACATGCAATAATTGCAATTACAGTTTTTACTTATATTTTTGATTTGCCCCGGTCCATCGTGGGATAAAGTTAGGTTTTCATTATAATTTACTTACAAATGATCATCATAACAGAAGGCTATAACAGTCTCTTGCCCCATGAAATCTTGACAAACAAGCACAGACAGCAAGTGTCCAGGCAACTGCAAAACCAATACAAGTAAACAACACTGGTTCCTATGCGGAAGCTGCAAAACAAAAATCACAGCCTTTGAATCTAGAGGATAAGATTAATCAGATCTTAAAATGTTTTACCTCATTTGACAAGAGTCTAAAGAAACTAGAACCCAGCACTAAGACAGCCGTTTTGAATAATGAAAAATGAATAACACTCTTCAAGAGTTCATTATTCATTTTTCATTATTCAAAATAATGGCGTGGAACTCTAATGGGCTCCTCAAACATCAAAATGAGTTGCAGGTGGTCCTAGAGACAGAAAATATAGACGTGTGTTTGGTCTCCGAAACGCACTTCACTAAGGAAACTTTTGTTCAATTAAGAGGATAAATGGTATATAATTCGCTCCACCCTGACAACTCTGCCAGAGGAGGTAGCGAAGTTATAATCAAAGACGACATTAGTCACTACGTGCAGTGTAAATATGAAGAACAAGACATTCAAGCTGTAACAATATCAGTAAAAATCAAATATTGTCATGTGTCCATTGCAGCCGTATAATGTCCACCACGGCATATGATAAGAAAAGAGCGATATTTACAACTCTTTGAACTATTAGGTCAGAGATTTATCCTAGGCGGCGACTTTAATGCTGATCATACGCATTGGGGATCAAGACTTACTACAACTAAGGGAAGATAGCTCTTAAATGCAGTTAAAGATACACACTCCGATGTTTTGAGCACAGGTAAAACAACGTACTGGCCCACTGACCACCAGAAAATACCGGATCTTATAGACTTTCTCATATGCAAAAATATATCCACCAATTACGTCAGCTTTGAGGAACGTTTTCATATGAACTCTGACCACTTAATACTATCTTCACTTAATTCTAACTTCGATTATACTAATGCTTAGTCAAAAAATCCTATTCAAAGAAAGCCACATAACCCTGGTTAATAAGTTCACAGATTGGGAAAGTTTTCCCCTTTATGGACCTTAAAACTCCAATAAAAAGCAAGGTCAGCTGGACTCAGAAGTAAACAAATATATTGTTAATATCCAACAATGTGCGTGGAATATCACACCGCAATTAAAACTTAAATATAATCAATCCTAACGATATTGTAGATTTACTATTTGAGAAAAGGAAAGAAAGCTGTGGCAGCAAACAAGGTGCCCACGAGATAAAACATTACTAAATAACCTAACTAAACGATTAAAGAGGCAAATTGTACAATTTGAGGATGAATCTCTGAATACCAACCTTCTTTTTTTTTATTTGATATGGGTTTGCTCTTGACTCTCGTCTAAGTCATAGGTGACAGAGACAGAGTCGACGATGGAGTGAGCTTACCCAGAAGGAGCCTGTTTACTCTATCTTTGAAGAGATTCGGGTTGAATGCGTTCGGAAACACAGACGCAAGTAGTGAGTTCCATTCATTCGCTGTGCGCATTATGAAGGATGTTTGGAAGCGCTTGGTGCGAATTGGTGGAATGGCAACAAGGTAAGAGGATGGTAACTTGCAGTGCGTCTAGATGTCCGATGGTAGAAGGGGGCTGGTGGGATGAGGTCGTGGAGTTCTTGAGCACACTCACCGAAATACAGTCTGTAGAAGACCGACAAGCAGGCAACCTTGCGGCGATGAGCAAAGCTGTGAAGCTTGGCTCATCGCCGGAGGATATACTCAATGGAGGCGCCGAAGTTAAGACTGGATGTCAACTCCATGCCTAGGAGCTCAAGCCGATCAGTCACTGGAACAGACGCACCCCGAAAAGTAGGCGCCCGATCGAAAAGACTCCTTTAAGCGGTAAAAAGACACGCCTGTGTTTTGGTGGCGTTAAAGGAGACCTGATTGTCATCACCCCACTGGGAGACAAGGCTTAAGGTCAAATTTGTCCGCTCTACCATAGTCTCTCTCAAGGAACGAACTTCATCCACGCTGGTTCTTGCGCTGGACAGGTATCTCTCTGAAACAGTACTGTCATCTGCGTACCCAACAATACCAAGCTGAAGTAGGTCATTGATGTGCAGGTAAAGAGTTGCAGAGAGAACAGACCCCTGAGGAACTCCGGAATCAATAGCCATAAGGTCAGAGGAGCAGCCGTCAATGACTACTTGGATCGACCGTTCGCAAAGGCATTCTGATATCCAGCTACAAAAACCAGCGGGGATGCCATATACAGGAAGCTTACTGAGTAGACTTGCGTGCCAGACCCTGTCAAAGGCCTTCGAGATATCCAGCGAAACAGCAAGTGTTTCGCCGTGTCTCTCGATGGCTTCGCCCCAGCAGTGCGTGACATACACAAGAAGATCGCCAGTAGACCGTCCCCGGCGAAAGCTATATTGACGGTCACTAAGGAGATTATTGTCTTCAAGGTAGGTCAGCAACTTACTGTTCAGTACCCTTTCCATAACTTTGCACAGAATGGAGGTAATGGCGATTGGACGGTAATTGACAGGGTCTGCACGGTTGCCTTTTTTGGGCACTGGTTGCACATTTGCAAGCTTCCAGGACTTTCTCCGGCATCGAAGAGTCACAATGAGGAACAGTAAGCGGTTGCTTGGATCCAGCGTCCAGACGTGAATTGCTAGCAAACAGAGATGCATATAAATTTGCTTTCTCACTTGCAGAGTGAGCCAGCGACCCATCAGGTTTCAGCATTAGAGGTAAAGTGGGACGACAGAAATTCGATTCAACCGCTTTAGACAGGGACCAAAACTGTTTACTGCCCGGAGGGTGCGATGCCAGCTTGGCCCCAATACGTCCAATATGGTCAAAACGTGCCCGATGCAAAACCCGCTTGCAGAACTTGGTGGCAGAATTAAAAGCTCTTTTCCTCGCGCGAACCCTACGCGCTCTAACTTTGCGGTCGCGGGCCCCGACCCAGGCTTGGTAGGCAGACTCTTTTTGGGCCTCAGCTAACCAATGACAAATCAACGGACTACTCCCTTTGGAAAGCGACAAGAAATCTTATCAAAAAAAGGAAGGCGTTCCGTATGGTGCCGGACGTAAAGAATTTCACCATCCCATGTCTTCCCGTGGGTGTCGTAAGAGGCGACTAAGGGACAAACCAGAGAATGGGCAGCAGCGTTCTCTGTGCTTCTATAACAACCATACTGCGATCGCCAACCCGCCTGCCAAGCGTGGCGATTATGGCAAAACCCCCCAATGAATAGCACAAATAAAAAATGGCCCTAGTACCCGGCAGCTTGCCTACCCTTGACTACGGTAGCGGTCGAGGCTACGGCATGGCAAGGGGTGCTAAGAATCTCCGGACAAGATCCGGCTACCCCAACAATCACCGACGACTGGACCTGGCAACGTACAACACGCGCACACTTCGGACCGACGAGAAGGTCACCGAACTCGAGGAAGAATTGAGCAGGTTTCGATGGAGTATTATAGGGTTATCTGAGGTCCGAAGAGAGGGGGAGGACTCGATAATCCTCCAATCCGGTAACCTGCTCTATTTCCGAGAGGGTGACCGGCAGTCTCAGGGTGGTGTCGGGATTATCGTCCACAAGTCCCTTGTGAACAACGTGGTGAAGATCGAGAGTGTGTCGACCAGGGTGGCGTACCTTATACTCAGAATATCCTCAAGATATTCGCTGAAGGTCATACAGGTCTACGCCCCAACCTCGGCACACCCCGACGATGAGGTAGAGACCATGTATGAGGATATCTCCAGAGCCATGCATGGTTTCAAAACTCACTTCACCGTTGTCATGGGGGACTTCAACGCGAAACTGGGCAAACGAGACGAGGATGAGCTGCAAGTGGGGCAATTTGGAGTTGGACAATGGAACCACCGGGGTCACCTACTGGCCAGTTTTATGGAGAAGGAGGGCCTCTATATGATGAACTCCTTCTTCAAAAAGCGTGACCACAGGAAGTGGACCTGGCAGAGCCCCGATGGTGCAACAAAAAATGAGATCGACTTCATCATGTCAACCAAGAAGCAAATCTTCAATGATGTCTCTGTGATCAATTCGGTAAAAACCGGGAGCGATCACCGCATGGTAAGAGGCACATTGAACATTAATATTAAGCTTGAAAGGTCTCGACTGATGAAGTCCACGCTCCGGCCAGCGCAGATTCAGGTCCAAAACCCCGAGAGCTTTCAGTTCGAACTCCAGAATCGTTTCGAATGCCTAGGGAGCTCCGTGGATGAATACAGCAACGGGTTCGTGGAAGCTGTCCATACGGTCGGGTCTAAGTTTTACAAGACCCGTCGTACAGATAGGAACAAAAAGCTCTCTGATCATACCCTCAAGCTTATGAAGGAGAGGCGTGAGATGATCCTGCAGTCTTCAGATGAGGCGTGCAAATAACGGCAGCTCAATAGACAGATCTCTAAATCCTTGAAAAGAGACCTCCGCCGATTCAATACCGAGCGTATTAAAGACGCGATCGAGCGAAATAAAGGCTCCAAGGTGTTTTCAAGGGATCTGGCTATTGGGCAGAGTCAACTCACGAAACTGAAGACCGACGGTGGCAGGATCGTATCCGCCAAACCGGAGCTTCTAAGGGAGATCGATACATTCTATGGGCAGTTGTACACATCGATCAGCAAGCCCGTTGCGAGTCTAGCAAACGACCCAAGAGCTAACTAAGCTTATCAGTTAAACCGTTGTACCTCATCAGCTATCAATTTTAAAACTCCATGTGAAGTACTATATGGTACAAGAGACTTAAGCAAACTTCGTGTTTTTGGTGCAAAAGCGTGGGCGTGTATAGTACCAAAGCCTGACAAATTGTCAGAAAGAGCACGTGAAACTAGAATGGTCGGCTATAATAGGACAGGATATAACTTATGGGACTATAAAGAAAATAAAATTATTGTGTCACGAGATGTGAGATTTGATGAAGATGATATTGTTTATAATGAAAACGATAAACTAACAAACGGAACTGAGTGGCAAAGAATTAGAGTAACCGAAATAAATCAAGAACCAGTACATAATAATGTAGAAACCAGAGAAGAGGTTATTGTTGATAATACTAATATTGAACAGGAAACGATGAGGAACGAACCATATGAAATTTTTGAGGATTGTGTGGAAGAAAATATTATTGATAGACGAGATAGTATGAACGGAAATGAAAATATGTGATAAAAACAAGATGTGGCAGAATAGTTAAGCCTCCAAAAAGATTTGAAGATTTTGAAGCACATTTAGCATATTGTTTGTGTACGGGTGATCCAAGCTCGTATAAAGAAGCAATCGAAAAAGGTCAAGGGTGGCAAGAAGCGATAGATAAAGAACTAAACTCTCTTAAATGTTTAGGAACTAGCTTGTTGAATTCCTAATAATACATGGAAGACACCATATTCCTTTCTTCTACAATAAAACTATTTTTATAACGTTCACCATAATTCTTATATTTGAATCATAAGACAGTTGCTACCATCAACACCATAGACAATTGTTTCTCAAAGACAAACTAAAACTTCTACATCTCCCCTCAATTAAAATTTTCCATAAAATTCAAATTGATAAAATAGAAACAAACATAAGCATTTATAATAATTAATTACATAAAAAACAGTACTTAAAATCCACAAAATTAATCATACACTATTACAGTAAAGAAAAAAAAGAAAGTATAATTTACCTTTCCCCCGCAATTTAAAGAATCAATAATTTAAAAAATATTATAATCATTCTTAAAATTGAAATTCATAACCAATAAAAAATAAAACTTTAATTTAAACCGAGCCTTTCTACAAAATAATTGTGTTTTTGTTTCACTAAAGCCTTAGTTAATACATCTGCTACATTTTCATTCGTGCTCACATATTTCACAATTACTTCTTTTTTACTAAACAGATCTTTTATATAGTGGTATTTAATATCAATGTGCTTTGACCTCTTACTGTTTTCATTCGATTCTATCATTTTAATCGCACTTTGATTATCAACATTTAAATATGAATCTGAAGTGAACGTGGTCGCTCTAAATTTTTGAATGGTAACCTAGTTGCCTTACCTTTCATACATGCGTTACATACTTTGTTGTTAAGTGGTAACTTCAACCTTTGTAATATTTTAGAACTAGTATGTCCTAAACGTCTATGCCACAACATGCCGTTTGCTGATTGTATAGCTGCGGCTCCATCCTCTGCTAAGATTTCACCCTGTAAAATGTAAAGTTTCCCATTATTGTAAGCCCAAATAGTAGAGCCATTGAAAAATGTAATTTTTGCATATTCATTTCTAAATATTATTTCGTTAGATGGTTTTTCAAGAAGTTTCCTTACTGATAGCAAATTATAGGCTAAATTAGGCACAACAAACCCTACGATAGTAATCTGAACATTGTCACATTTGATAGGCAAATTACCACTATAATATGAAATTAACTTTTCACCATTTGCCGTATTTATATTTATAGGATGCTCTAACTGTTTTATATTAGTCATATATGGTATATAATAGTCAGATATAAAATTTTGTGATGCACCAGAATCTATTATGAAAGAAATACAATTATTAGTGGAAACCTTACATGTTAAATTGAACTCTGTTCTGTCAATCATACAACCTATTTCATCATTACTTTCATCAAAGCCCATATGAGTGCAGTCGGATGTATTTGCTCTACTGGTATCACCTCGGCCCTGTACTCTGCCATGACCACGTCTGTGAAATTCTACACGCCGCATGGGTACTCCACGTTTAGAAGTAGCTCTTCCACGCTTTGCTTGGTTCCGACAATATATTGCCTTATGCCCTATCTCATGACAATACCAGCAAACAATGTTAAATGCATTATCTTGGTTTGTGTTGACTACATCTTTATCATCCAGTCTTATTTCCGCATCTAATAAAGTTGCCTTTGTTTTCTCCAAAGTCAAGCCTTCGCTTATTGTATCTAAAGCTGTTATCACATTGCAAAATTTTTCTGGTAATGCTCGCAACAGATATATAACTTTATCAGACTCTTCTATTTTTGACATTATTTCATTGTCACTAATTAACTTATCAAATTTCAAAAAGAAATCTTGAAGTTTTCCATTACTGTCACATTTCAAGTCAATCAACTTTTTCTTTAAATGAAATTTGTTCATGACACTTTTCCTTGTAAAAAATTTTTCCAACGAATCCAACATTTCTTTTGAACTCTTGCATCCTTTTACGATGTCTAAAAATTTGTCTCCAATATTTTGCACTATTAAAGACCGTGCTTCTGCATCTCTCTTCTTGTCTTTCACAACCACACACGTCACGATGTCATCAAAACCTTTCTCCTCTAGCACCAGCTCCAATCTAAATTTCCAATTATGAAAATTATCCGCGTCTTCCAACCGACGTATCACGTCTTGAGACTTCATGTTAGCCATCCTTTATTTCTAGTACAAGACAAGTAAAAAAAAATAATAATATTGCCAAACCGTCAAATTCACCAATTTAAGGAATATGGGGCGGCCCATAACCTGTTGAATTCCTAATAATACATGGAAGACACCATATTCCTTTCTTCTACAATAAAACTATTTTTATAACGTTCACCATAATTCTTATATTTGAATCATAAGACAGTTGCTACCATCAACACCATAGACAATTGTTTCTCAAAGACAAACTAAAACTTCTACAAGATTGACCCGGCACTATACCGAAGATATCCCGGACGTCAGCCTGTACGAGATTAGGATGGCTCTGAAACAGCTCAAAAACAACAAGGCGCCGGGTGATGACGGAATTACGGCCGAACTCCTGAACGCGGGTGGCAAACCGGTCCTTAGGGCCCTTCAGAAGCTGTTTGATTCCGTCATACTCGAGGGCAAAACGCCACAGGCATGGTGCAGGGGTGTGGTGGTACTCTTCTTCAAGAAGGGCGACAATGCCCGGCTGAAGAACTATAGGCCCATCTCACTTCTTAGCCATGTCTACAAGTTGTTTTCAAGAGTCATCACGAATCGTCTCGCGCGCAGGTTTGACGATTTCCAGCCCCCCGAACAAGCCGGATTCCGAAAAGGCTTTAGCACCGTAGACCACATACATACGCTGCGGCAGGTTATACAGAAGACCGAAGAGTATAACCTTCCTCTATGTTTAGCGTTTGTGGACTACGAGAAAGCCTTCGATTCGATCGAGACTTGGGCTGTACTGCAGTCTCTCCAACGGTGCCAGATCGACTACCGGTACATTGAGGTGTTGAAGTGTTTGTACAAAAACGCCACCATGTCAGTCCGTCTTCAAGATCAGACCTCGAAACCAATCCTTCTCCAGCGCGGCGTGAGACAGGGAGACGTCATTTCTCCGAAACTGTTCACTGCTGCGCTGGAGGATGTGTTCAAGGTTCTGGACTGGAGGGGGCTGGGCATCAACGTTAATGGCGAGTACATTACTCACCTTCGGTTTGCCGACGACATAGTGGTCATGGCTGAGACCATGGAGAGCCTCAGTAAAATGCTCGATGACCTCAGTAGAGCTTCCGAAAGAGTGGGTCTTAAAATGAACATGGACAAAACCAAGATCATGGTGAATGCCCATGTAACACCCACTCCTATCAAGGTCGGAGACTCTACACTCGAAGTTGTAGACCATTATGTCTACCTGGGACAAACGGTCCAGTTGGGTAGGTACAATTTCGAGAAAGAGATCAACCGTCGAATCCGACTCGGCTGGGCGGCGTTCGGGAAGTTGCGTGGTGTCTTCTCGTCCAATTTACCGCAGTGTCTCAAGACAAAAGTCTATGACCAGTGTGTGTTGCCAGTGATCACCTATGGAACCGAGACGTGGTCGCTCACAATGGGCCTTATCAGAAAGCTCAAAGTCACCCAAAGGGCAATGGAGAGGGCTATGCTCGCAATTTCCTTGCGTGATCACGTCAGAAATGATGACATCCGCAGGAGAACCAAAGTTACCGACATAGCCCGAAGAATTGCCAAACTTAAGTGGCAGTGGGCAGGGCACATTGCTCGCAGAACGGATGGCCGATGGGGCCGAAAAGTTCTGGAATGGCGACCGCGAACCGGAAGACGATACGCTGGAAGGCCTCCCACTAGGTGGACTGATGACCTGGTTAAGGTTGCGGGAAGGCGCTGGATGCGAGACGCACGGGATCGGTCAATGTGGCGACGCTTGGGGGAGGCCTATGTCCAGCAGTGGACGTCTTTCGGCTGAAATGATGATGATGATGATGAACTTTGGATGCTAAGCTTCAGTGGGATACATATAGATAAATTATCAAAGAAGCTAAGCTCCGCAGTAAATGGTGATAGAAAAATTCGTAACTTAACTGACATAGAGATAGCCCGTTTAGTATACTTTAGCCATTTTCATAGTGTAATGTCGTACGGTATTCTGTTGTGGGGAAATGCCGCCGACATCTAGACTATCTTTGTTTTGCCGAAAAGAGCTGTTTGATCAGTTCATAAATTAAGCCCGAGACACTCTCTCAGAGAGAAATTTAAGGAAATTAATGTAATGACTGTGCCTTCTCAGTATATTTATGAAAATCTTGCTGCTCCAATTAATTTGTTATTATAATTATTTTCATTTTTATTTATTTATTTTAGTTTTCTTGCAATGACAAGAATATTTACTTTTTAAAGTATTATATTATTTTATTTCAATTATTGTGAATGCGAAGACTATGTGGATCATTATTTTTTTTGTTTTTTTTTTTTAATTTATCTTGCCAGTTTGAGTAGTTTATGCGGCCTACCCGAATGTCCTTTCTTTGGTATTGTTCGTCTAATCGTTGAGCTCCTTAAATTCTGAGTTGAGCGGCTCGGTTATTGACAAATGCGTGCACTGACTGGACAAGTCCACTCAATCTGGCTGGTTCTTTCCTCAAAAGACCATTTCAGACATCAGTCTACATGGTCTGCACATGATCTAACCAAGATTTTGTCTGGACGTTAAAAGAGACTGTGACCTCTGAGTTTGTTTTGGCCTTTCTTCTCAGAGTAGACAGATAGGAAACGCCGACCTGATCTAGTTTTAAAAAATATGATCAACATGTAAAAGTGTTTGTACAAACTATAAGTTAGTACAGAAATAAAATCATTTATAAGGGTCTAATATTCAAGCTCAGACGCATGCTACCAGAATTTGCAGACATTCTAGAGTCGTAAATAACTAATAGAATGTTTAGAATAAGGCAAGAGGATGCATATTCCGAGCTAAAAGCTATAAAAGCTGGGGTACCTCAAGGAAGTGTGCTAGGCCCAATTTTGTACACATGTGATATCCCAGAACTGGTAAACAATACCATTGCGACCTTTGCAGATGATACTACTATTATGGCTACCGGATCAAGCCACAGAGAAGCTGTAGAAAAAGTTCAATTAGCTGTGAACAAAGTTTATGACTGGACCACAAAAATGGAAGATTGAACTGAATGAGTCAAAATCAATTCACATTGACTTCACAAACAAACACTTGGACTATCACTGCACGGTAGTATCAACTTTTATTACTTGTAAATTTTTATTTTTATTTGTGTATGACGTTCAAAAGTGCCGCTTTTCGGCCTAGTTGAATAAATATATTTGACTTTGACTTTAACCCCCAATCTTCATAAATGGCATGCAATTGCCTTTTGCTAATACAGCCAAATACCTTGGCATGACTCTCGACGCCAAGTTGCGTTGGAAAGCTCACGTCAAAAAGAAAAGACAAGAACTCGATATACGTTATAAAAGTATGTATTGGTTACTCGGAAGGAAATCCTGTATATCAATACATAATAAAATAACCCTATATAAGCATATACTGATGCCAATTTAGACATATTGTATCCAACTTTGGAACTGTACTAAAAAAAGCATCGTCTTAAAACATTGCAAAATAAAGTCCTCAGGGATGCTGTAAATGCACCCTGGTACATAAGAAATGACGATCTTCACCGTGACCTTAAAATGGAATTCGTCACCACCATCATCCAAAAATTTGCTGAAGCTCACGAACGCAGACTTCATCGACACGTGAATGTCGAGGCTATCCAGCTGCTAGACAACACAGACTTAGAGCGTAGGGT
Source organism: Orthosia cruda (assembly GCA_964057195.1). NCBI lineage: Eukaryota > Metazoa > Arthropoda > Insecta > Lepidoptera > Noctuidae > Orthosia > Orthosia cruda. The sequence continues at coordinate 14,618,979 of OZ059836.1, read as the reverse complement.
AAAAAGAACTAAACCTTTTGAATTAGTGTAGTGTATAAAGTGAATGAATTACACTATTATTCATATAACTATTATTCATATTACACATGAACATAGTGTTTTTATAAATTATATTAGACTCTAAGAAAGTGCTACGGACTTGTGTAAAAGTGCAAATGGACACTATTCTTAGTTTTAACATTATCTATCACGTAACATATTAAGTTTGAGTTAAATTGCTTATTAGTCTTTTAGGCTAGATCGTAATGAGTTATTAAGAATTTTGTTCTTATTAATGAAATATTTAAAAGAAAAAGTTAAGTTAAATATTTAAGAAAAATAAAAATTGTGTTACCAAAATTGTGCAGCAAAGTCACTTTAGTCTAATGCAGGTATCGGCAAGTTAAGGCCTGCGAGTCAACTCTAGCCTAGCAACGATTAATCAAGCCACCAAACGATTATAATGATGGTTTAACAGATAATCTAGTCCACATTTTTTTTTGTAGCCTACGCTATTGTAATTATTTTAGATTCATAAGGTGTGTTCATGATAATATTTGCCAGGGTTATAAATGATGAAGAAGGCTTCTGGGAGGTAACCGCCTCCATGCCTAAAACGCCAAAACCCCGTAAACATCATAAGCCGGCGGGTCTCCGGCGTTGCGGGCGTTCAGATTGGGGACTCTGTGCGCCCACCAAGTGACTCTAGGAAAGACGGTGGCACAGTGATCAATTGCTGCCGTGCACAGCGAGGCTCAGGACAGGCGTTTTCAGTCTCCTCAGAGATGCGCACTAATATGCGTTGCACAGAGGGGGTTCCAGGGTGGTCTTTTGAGAGGTCATAGGGGGTTTCTACGAGCTGATGGTTATCACCAGGGTGGTTTTAGTGAGCAAAATATCTCGCACTCTCTGGTCTTTACCCCAAAAGTCCATGCGCCTTTGAAGGTTTCCGCTAGTCAACAAAAAAAAATTGTATGAATGAAAAACTTGAAACATCCTGATGGATGTTTCATACAATTTTAAAAGATGATTCTTTTTACTTAAAAATGGAATGGATTTTCAAGACAAGATGAGTTCGTGGCACTTCGTGGTGTCGTTAAGGATAGTCAGTACTACAAACCCCCACCCGCTGTATCTGCAACACAACAACAATGGCGTCGCATCAAGACGACTCCTGCGCGGGCCGAACAATCGTTTGCTACCCCTTGCCAAAACACCAGAGCCCGGGCTAAGAAGGCAGTCTACATTCGGTTCGGTTCGGGAACAGTACTCCGCACTAACTTAGGCCCGTCACCTCCTGCCTCCGTACCTTATCGGATACAGGCTAGGCAGCGTACTTTATCATTTGCTCCTTGTGCTGACGCTGCAGCACTGTTATAAACTTAGGACTTTCGCTTAGGACATAAATATTTTATATTGTAATCAGTTTAGTTAATTATTATAAATTATTAATTACTTTTATAAATAAACACTTGTTACTTTGATATTACGCGTTTAGTTTGTCTCTCTACACACTCCCTCCTTACAATATATATACATATATGTATCTGCATCCTTTGTTACTTAAGGGCAAAGGAGTTGCATTTCATGCAGCGCCGGAGACGATGCAGAAGCAACTTTAGTGTTTTGAGGTTAGGTTACAATAATTTGTTCTTCTCAAGAACGGAGCGTACGTCCTTCGAAAATTTGTTAATATGAAAATGAGGTTAAATTAACGTTATATTAAATGAACGTTACACTAAATGTTATTAGAGAAAATGAAGGTTATATGAAATACTAGCGTTTCACCGGCGACTTCGTTCGTGTGATCTATATTTTGTCCCACAAATGAGTTTTAAGTTCACCCCCTTAAAGGTTAAATTTAAAAATTCTTAGTGCTCCCGTACATTATAAAAAGAAGCCACCTCCACCACCTCCTAAATCGTCTTTTATCAGAAGTTTTTAAAAACTAATAATGAAAACATTTACTATTCACTTAGTATTTATGTCAAGTTTCAAATATAAACCCAACAAATTTTCACCTTTTCTGCTCCTTAGGGGTAGAATTTCTAAAACCAAATAAATACATGAATTCATTTTATCAAACAAAAGCGTAAACGCAAGCGTAAGCGTCACGTGTTAAATTTAGAATCTGTAGAAATTTCATACAAACATTCAACCCCCTTTTTAACCCCTTACGGATGGAATTTCCAAAAAACCAATAAATACATAAATTTTTATTATCAACCAAGAGCGTAAATCTAAAATTTAATGTGTCCAATTTACAAACTGTAAAAATTTCATACAAACTTTCAACCCTTTTTTACTCCTTTAGGGGTGAAATTTCCAAAAACCAATATATACATAAATTATTTTTATCAACCGACATAGTAAATAGACCTGGGTATATTAGTTGACAAAGACTTTTCGTGGGGTCCCCAGCTGCAGGAGGTTAGTCGCAAGGTGTTTGCATCTGCGGGGTCTTTGCGCAGACTGCGCAATTTCCTTCCAACTGCCACCAAAACTGCACTCGCCCAGTCCCTCCTTCTCCCAATCCTCGATTATGCCGATGTCAGTTATTTAGATCTGACTGAAGTGCAGCTAGATAAGCTTGAGCGACTCCAAAACGTTTGTATTAGATTCATATTTGGATTACGCAAATATGACCATGTTTCTGAATTTCGAATTAAGCTCAAGTGGCTGCCAATCCGCCTTCGCCGGAATACCCATATTTTATCTTTACTCTACAGTATTCTGTTTGTACCTACAACCCCCTCTTATCTCAAAGAACGCTTTAAGTTCCTTCATGACACACATTCTAGACACTTGAGATCATCGGAGAATTTGAAACTTTTGATGCCTGCTCATTCCACTAAGTTTTACGACAAATCGTTTACGGTCCAGGCTGTGCGACTGTGGAATGAGTTGCCGTTGCCTATTAGACAAGCCCAGTCACTGGCTTCTTTTAAGAACCTAGTTAAAAACCATTTCCTTTCTCCCTAACGCTTTTATATTTTTTGTCCCTCCTTTCTCTGAATTTGTTAACATGTAATATTGTGTATGTATGTATTTAAGTATATATGTATGTAAGTATTTGTGTATTTAAGTTTATGGATAGTATTTATTGTAACAATATAGTTTTGTATATATTTATGTTTTAATGTACAGTACACCACAGACTACCCCCTTTCTCATTATAAGTTCTTTCAGTCCACCCAAAGGTTGTCTGGTAGATATCGCTGTCAGCGATAAGACCGCCTTTGTACCCGTATAATTAAGTTTTTCTTATAAAATGGATGTATAACTTTTATGGTGTACAATAAAGTATATTCTATTCTATTCTATTCTATTCTATTCTAAATCTAAAATTTCACGTGTCCAACTTACACACTTTAGAAATTGCATACAAACTTTCAAACCCCTTTTACCCACATAGGGGTGGAATTTCAAAAAATACTTTCTTGCGCACTTACGTCACTAGAGGAAGGAACCCCCCTGCCAAATTTCATCTTTACACGTCAAGCGGTTTTCGATATTTCATGATAGGTGAGTGAGTGATCTTTCGCTTTTATTAACCGACTTCCCAAAAAGGAGGAGGTTCTATGTTCGACATTATGATTGTTTTTTGTTTTTTTTGTTTATATTTACCGATATCTCTGTCAAAGTATGTTTCGAACGTTGCTGACTCGTAGTCACACCAGGTTATCACACCAGTGTGACAAACAGGATTTTTTTTCTCGTTTGTCACACCACTGATTTTTCCACACCTTTTATTCCTAACTAAGGAATGGAAGTCGGAATGGTATTTGGAAGTCGGTAGTATTTTTTTGCAATAAGTTTTTTTTTATATATATAGATTAGATCACATGATACTATAATAACAGATAGTATAATGTCACTTGAAATAACGTTCACATGATATAATTTTCATTTTTATTTTATTTTAATTTTTTTAAAATAAATAACCCAATTTCATGTGATCTAATGTAATATTTCATATAACCTTCATTTTCTCCAATAACATTTAGTATAACGTTCGATTCATATAATTTTCAATTTCACTAATCTTTTACTATAACGTTCATTTCACCCACTGACCTCTATCATACTAGTACGCTGGACTTCATATTATCGATGACAAAATGAAGACATTTGATTTTCGCCATTTTGGCGCTGATAGCAACGTGACTTAACGTGAGAGTACATGGAACTAATATTAGAGATGGGACACAGCTTTCGTTAAAAAAATACTTTTATGGGCTTTATCGATCGTGAGAATAATTAAATACGTAAGAGAAAAAAACATCCCAGTTATTTTTATTATGATTCATTTTTAAGTAATAGAATAATTGCTGTAAAGGTTAACTGAACAATATTTTCATTCTGATTGCAAGCTATAAACTAGTGGTGTAGTCGGTTGGCGCTAATCGGATTCGTGAAGGGAACATCATTTATACAATAATAATAATAAATGAGATGGATAATCATTTACAACGGTCGTATTTCTCGCTCTCATCGCTAAGATCCTGTCTCTGTAGTGTTAAAGTGCAAATAATAGTGACATCGCATTCCAGCAAGGTGAATACTTATATCAGTTTTCAACTCTGTTTCAGATGCAGATAATAAATTGTATGTCTTCAAAACATTTGTTAAAAAAATATTATTATCATGATATTATTCTAGAATTAATTCCAGGCTCAGGAACATTGAGTTAAATGTACTACGAGAAAGAAGAATAGAAGCTATTTCAAACAAAAGATTGCGCGTAATTCGGTGACAGCGAGCCAAGCAGGGGGAGGGGGGGGGTGTTATGTTCTCACAGATAGACAATCAATGAGCGCAGATGAATTTTTTCTTACTCTTTGAAATTTACACAAACATGGCCGCCCTCCCGCCTCCGCGGTGACGCAACGTCACGAGATACAATAAATTGATAAAATATAATTAAATTAAGCGTGTTTTCAACTTACTGTTGAGAACTCATTCCTTGACTTTTATTTATATTTCTCGAGTTGTTTGAACAGTATCTCAATAACCACGAAGGCATTTTATAAGAAACAAAACTTAGTACTCAAACGTGTCACGTTGCAGCGAGCGCTTGCCACAGACTAAGTGAGTTGGGGTACGCGCGCTCTAACGCGTGTTACAAACAATTGAGTTGAGGAGTCTCCTCTAGTACGTAGTATATTTAACTCAATGCTCAGAAACGTGGTGATTGGTACAAGAGTGAGGCCTGTGCTCAGCGGTTGGCGAAGTCGGGCTGTGGATGAACATGATGATGATTCCAGAATTTAGTATTACACATTGCTTTTGAACATATTATTACTGATTATTAGGCATTCATATAACATTCATCACCAATACCAATATGAGATATTAAGTTCCAACATACTACGAGAAGTCAATACAGTAGATGCGTGATACGCCTTGCCAAGTCTACTATTTTAATATTAGTGTAATTTAAAAATATCACTTATACTGATATATTAGTTACAATATTATAATATTGCCAGGCGAATATATTAGTATTACCTAATTTTGAGAAATATCGGTATTAACCTATCTCTAAATGTGTCAATTTTAGTTCCTAATACGCTCGAGCGGGGCGCTTTGAATCAGCACAATAATAAACTGTCATTTCATATAGTATGTTTAGTCCAGCGTACTTGTATAATAGAGGTCAGTGATTTCACCTATTAACTAATTTTCTAAGGCAACGCACCGTTCTTGAGAAAACAAATTATTGTAACTTAACCTCAAAGGACTAGTTTTTTCTGCATCGTCTCCGGTGCTGCGGGAAGTGCAACCCCTTCACCCTTCCGTAACAAAGGATAGGCACCCATGCTCACCTCCGCAGCTTCGGCTTACTGGTCGCCGCCAGCGCCTTGCCTCAGCCGCTACGGCTCGCACGGGAGCCGTATGCTTTGTTACAGCGGGCGGGGATTACTCTCCTTTCGCGCCTCCAGTTTTTATATACACTCTAGGGGTAGCAGCCAAAAGACTACGTGAAGTCGGGGTACCCCGATTCGGTTTTGGAAAAGATTCGACCTATTACACTAATATCCATTTACACTAAGTTTTTGTCCACCTTTGGAACTTTTGAATGTACTGCAATTTATAATAGGCATTTTAATTACCAAACCAAATATCGCAAAATATTTTAGCTATAATATGACATAAGGAAAAAAAAAATGTCCATCAGCATAAAAGCAAACAAATAACAAGCAATATTATTTCTATTAATGCTATCACTGCCTCATGCTATTATTGTTTTTTTATATTATTTCTCTGCTATTCTAATTTTTCTTTGTCCTCCCTGTTCTGAACCAAACGTTTCGTTCACTATTTGATATTTAATTGCAACACTATGTCAGTGGGCTGTCAACGATTTGACAGCTTTTGATTGACAGCTGACACTTGAGAAGAGTCGAGAAAGAGAATTTGTAATGGACACACGGTGAATTCGGGTTTTTGTCGAAACATATCTAATCGAGATGTGTTTCGCCCATTGTAATTGTTAATTGCGCCCGCCGGTCGCGATTGGTGTTGTGGGGCGCCCGCGAAGTCGGTTTTAAATATATTTCACGCACATCGAAGTGCTTTTGCGGGAAACGTGTTCTGCCTGGTGGACGCCGGAGCCTTCGGTCCAGACAGCCGTCAGTCTATTCCTTATTGCTCTAATATTATATATATCCTCCTATCCCTAATCTCCCGGCACGGCACGATATTGATCAACCCCCAGGAGCCTACCGCAGGAGGCCCAGGTAAGTGTCTGTAATGTTGTAATAACCCTTGTGCCACCTCACACCCGTAGTAAATCAATCAAAATCAAAATTTCTTCATTCAATTAGGCCATTAAGCGGCACTTTCGAATGTCAAGAAAAAAATTAAATGTAATAATAATTGATTCTACCGTCCATTCGGAAATGTAGCTTGTTATGGAGAAGAACGGACAAGAAACTCCACACTAAATCTTAAAAAAACAAAAAATGTGTTTTACAAGTATTTGGTTACAATAATCTTGTATGAGAAATACATATATATATGTGAGAACGACGTAAAAAAAACGCACATAAAAGCGTCTAGAGTAAAACAAACAATTAAACATACAATAAATAGGTAATTAAAAACAGGCGGAGGCAGCTAAGATATGACCAATCCCAACTGATGGCGCCCGTTCACGAACATGACACATGGATCGGCACCACTCAGCTCAACCATCATGAAGGGAACCGAATAATCCAACACATGTGCCACCATCAGAGAGACATAAGAGAGAGCATGACACAATCAACTGCAAGGGCACACTGAAGTCAACGAACGACACATAGGTACAGTAAATGGTAGATTTACAGTTGGTACATAGTACTCACATATGTGCTGTGCAGTTATATAATCAAAAATAAATTGAGTTTATACAACACAAATATATTCATACAGTCTTCAGCAGGTCCAACAATACTTCAGAACTTTTCTGCTTATCAATTGTTTTTGTGTCCTAGTGGCTGTGGAGCTGGAATAGCGTTGGGCCAAGCATTTTTATCAGCGATGTAATCCCCCAACCTATAATATGCCTGCCTGCATAGTGTGCGTCTTATACAAGTTTTAAATTTCGTCTCATTCAATTCTAGAATGTGTGGCGGTATTTTATTGGAACATTTTATATAGTACCCCATAAAAGATGACACTACTTTAGCCATCCTGAAACCTGTTCGAATTAATTGGTCCCTATTTCTAGTAACATAATTATGTCTATTGCTGTTTTTACTAAAAAGATGTGAATTCTTTCTAACGTACATGATGTTTTCGTAAACATATTGACAAGGTACCGTCATGATGTTAACGTCCTTAAACAGTTCCCTTAGAGAATCGCGCCGGCGAAGATTGTATATCGCTCTGATGGCTCGTTTTTGCAGTACAAACATTTACTGAATGTCTGCAGCCCTTCCCCATAGTAATATGCCGTAAGACATTATACTATGAAAGTAACTAAAATAGACCAGCCTCGCGGTATCTACATCAGTAAATTGACGATTTTTTCTAACAGCATAAGCTGCCGAACTTAACCACCCCGCAAGTGATATTAAATGAGGACCTCATTGTAACCTTGAGTCTAGCGTGATACCCAGGAAAACCGTTTTGTCGACGAATTCTAGCTTCTCGTTGTTTAATATAATGTCACAATCATAACTTTTGACATTCGGCAAGGCAAATTTTACACACTTAGTTTTTTTAGCATTCAAAACTAAATTATTAGCAGTGAACCAATTTAGAACTTGCCGCAATGCATTATTTACGTCGGCAAAGTAGGAACCAGTATATCTCCCAATAAGGAACGAATCCCCTAACTTTCCACTGCTGCGTTACGGCAGTTTCGTGGGGTACAGGTTCAGACATGATCCAGGAGTCCCAACGCTGCTATGGGCCCCAGCCTTGAGCTCCTGGCTTGGGACCCGAAGACCTGTATTTAACATTTGGTAGCAAGAGCGTGGTTTGCATTCCACGATCATAGTAAACGCTAGGACACTCGTTCACACAGAACGCTGTATTGTTTGTCGGTTTGCTTTTTATTGTTGAGAATACTGGGTTGGAAAGTGGTACATTTTGAGTCACTCAGAGTTAGCTGTCTTGTTAAGAGCAGACAACCCCCACAGTTACATTCCAATTTGTTAAAATAAAGTGTACAACTCACAACTTAATATTGTTACTCCGGGATAGAAGGTTCCAGTTTTGTATTGAAAATATAATTTGTTTATTTGTTGTATACAATAATTATAGGTTTGGTGCAAACTAAATAGTCTTCCCTAATTGTATTTAATTGAATCATAGTTATTGTTGGACCTTGGACCTTTTATCTTAGGTATTGTAAGTTTGTTTACATTATAAACATACTCAGTGCCCGCTACAGAAGTTATTGTTGTAAAGTGTGTTGTTGCCAATTGTATAAGAAAATTGGTTAGTTTGTTTGATATTGACAATAATATTCCAATTGATTGAAGTTAAAGTCATTGCTTTTAACTATTAAAGTAAATTGAATATTGAATTCTTATTGTAAAATCAACCTACCCACTTGTGTGTTTATTTTATTTTATTTTAGAATACCCTCTTGTGTGTTGATAATTTATTTTCTTGAGGTACCCACTTTGTTTTGATAATTTATAAATTGATATTTGGGGTTCCATAATAAATTTGTACTGAAAGATAATTAAGTAAAAGTAACAGGGTTCAGTACTATTTGTTGAATTAACTTGTTGTTTCTCTTACAGACTTTATGATTTGATATTTAATTTGGTAAGAGAATTACTGTCAAACTGTTGTTTTGGTTACACACACATATTATTATTTTAACTTGATGAACATTTTGTGTTTTAATTAATATTTGATCACCGTTGCTTACATTTTGGAAGTATGACTGCCAATACATTTGCTTGTAAGATTAGAGCGGAATTGAGATGGGTGACCTCGGCGGCCTCTTTAATACTTATTCTACTTAGATCTGATAGATCAGAGGCTTTGTTGGTCCGTTGTGACGAACTCCCATCGCGTCAAGCCAGGGTAGATAAATATCATGCGGAATGTTTGGCGCTATTGTCCACCGCGGACACTGAGTTAGCCACTGAGGTTGAGGCAGACATCATCTTTCTCGGATGATATTGTTGAGGCAACCAGTAAATTGAAGGGTTCTGCACAGGATGTTTTGAAGGTGGAGACGAGGTCTCCCACCCATCCTGCATTGTTAGGACGGTTGCCTACACTAGACTTGTCACACTTTAGTGGAGATTTGGGTTATTGGACTGCCTACTTCGACCTGTTCAACAGTTTGGTGAATGCTAGGCAGACTTGTCGCCTAGTCAAAAGCAGGCCTATTTGTTCGCCACGTTAAGAGGAGAGGCCCTAGGTTTAGTCAGCCACCTAACTGTTACGGATCAGAGTTATCATACTGCCCGGGAACTGTTGATAAAGCGCTATGCAAACGTGAGGCTTTTAGCGAACGCCCACCTCCCGCAGATTTTGTCGTTGCCTCGCATCCATCGGGTTGCCACCCTACGAGTGGATTTGGTCAACCCACTGACGGTGGCCTTGAAGCGATTGGGCCTACCTATTGAAAAATGGTCTTTTATGTTACTTCACCTTGTCCTGTCAAGGTTGCCTTCCGACTTGAAGGTTCGGTTCGAGCAGAGGTATGGTGAGTATAATGCCACATACATACCCCCTTTCGATGACTTGTTGCCCCTCTTTTTGTGGGATGGGTGAGCCACGACGCCAGCCTCATCAGTTTGTAGCGACTCAGGTTCGCAGTATGCGTTGCTTATTTTATTTTTATTTTTTGGTAAAATCCCACCGCACTATTCCCAAACCACTGCAACTCCCGACGAAGTCCCGGCGAATGAATTTAACTGTCTTGGATCCCGCAACGAAATTAATCAGAAATGAAAATGGAGGAGTAAGACAAATACAAATTTCCACTTCCCTCCATATCAAGCAGGAGACAGAACAAACAAGACCAATAGGCACAAAGGGTCGTTTACAACTGGGATAAGCCCAGTTGCCTAGCACCACGGATAAAAATTAGCATTAATATTAATGGGTCCTACCATTGTGAGCTGTTATATTTGATTCCAATAATAGGTATGGCAAAAGCGCTTGAACGCACGGAAATTTGTTCTAGTTTCCACAAGGTCCGTATAGTAAACAGCTCCTGATACAGCCTGTACATTATTCAACATAGTATTGCGTTCATTCTGCCAAAGAATACACTCCCATAAGATATGATGTGCAGATTGTTCATATTCACAGTCAGATGTAGAACACTGACATAATGGCGAGGCAACAAGCTTGAAGGAAAATAATTTACTTTTAAAGTTACCATGCCCAGTGAGAAATTGGGCAACACAGTGATCCACCTCCAGCCACGTCCTGGCCAGCCGCACGCGAACGGATGGAAAGAATTTGTGGAGGTGTCGGCCCTTGATGTAATAATCCTACCTACATTGCCATTCGGATAAAAGTTCCTCCCAGACGTCAATATGTGGTTTAAATAATCTAGAGATTTTGGCACGGTCACTCCGCGTTAAAAAGTCCGCGTCCATAGTCTCTTTTGCGGAATAGTACATTGCAGCACGTCGCTGCACTTCAAGGTCGACCGGAAGTACGCCAGCAAGTACCGGTAAGGCCTCAGTACTAACCGCCTTGTATGCTTTGCATAAGAATATCAAAGCCAAACGCTGACTCTGAAGTAATTTACGTCGTACCACCCCTATTGTGGCCCTATCAGCCCAAACAGGAGCCCCATAGCAGATACAACCCAAATAAGTAGCCCCATAAATAGTCTTTAAAGTCAAAAAAGACAGACCCCACGTAGATTTAGATATTCTCGTTAAGGCATAGAAGTTCTTTTTTGCTTTTTCACCGACGATTTTAATATGATCTATAAATGCAAAATTCCTTTCTAACACTAGACCAAGATTGCACACGGACTGCTTCCTTTTTACCTGAACGTTATTAAATTTAATAGTAGGACACGATTTAAGATTACCTTTCAAAATGAGCTGATACGATCGCCCCACTGAGATATTAATCGTAGGCAAGTGTCAGCCAAGTTTTCGAGTTCAGCTCGAGTACTTGATTGAATGAGCAGAAGACCGTCGTCCGCGTAACCGGTTAATGAACAGCCGCTTGGAAGCGGAATCGCGAGGAAATCATTAAAGCCTAAATTCCATAAAGGTGGACCAATAACCGAACCCTGAGGACATCCAATGGTGAGAGACTTCGACATGGAATGATGGCCGAGTTTGAGTTTCGCGGACACATTTAAAAAGTAAGAGTAAACAAAATTGTATATATTTCTATAGCAGCCTCGAGTTTTCATTTTAAGTAATAGCATTGGCCACCATGCGTTATCAAAAGCCCCAGAAATATCTAGAAAAATCTCAATTACATACTTATGTTCAGATGTATTAACTATTTTCCGAACAGTAAGGGCCGCGTCTACGGTAGATTTTCCAATAGTGAAATCGAATTGATTATTATGAAATTTTGGCCCGTCCGGTAGCAACCGTGGAAGGATAAGGCGCTCCAGGAGTTTTCCCAAAGATGGAAGTTATGTTATAGGCCGGTACGACTTCGGGTCGTCTGGGGGTTTGTCGCCACTTTTCGGGATTATTCGTATAAATCCGCGTCGCCAAATACGAGGAAATACGCCCTCCGCAATACAACGGTTGTAAACGGTTAAAATCGCATCACCGGCTGTTTTACACGCTTCTATAATCATCCGATTAGATATTTTATCTTCACCTGATGACTTGTTGAGTGGTAACCTCTTGACAACGTTAATAAATTCGTCAGTGGATGGAAGGTCTGACGCTGGTGATTCAGGTGGTACAGCTGCCCACGCTCTGATCTGTTGATGGTATTCGTTGTCATTAGCTAGTAAGTCATCAGGTATAAGAGTATTCAGCAAAACTTTAGTTGTTTCCTCAATACCGGTAGTGTGTTTATTATTTACTTTAATATTCTGAACAAACGAAAAGATTAAAGATTGGCTTTAAACTCATGATATAAAGGAGACCACGGACTTTCTTTATCTAATTTTTCTACTACTTTACGCAATAAATTATCCTTTGATTTTTCCACCGATGCTCTGTAGCGGGACTTGGCAACTCAAACGTATATAACGCAATGGAAAGAGGGTCACCGGAAACCTTACGTTTTTTAAGCTTGTTAAGATGTTTACGCGCTCGGCGATAATTTTTACGCTGTTCAGTTTGGTAGTCACACCACCAATCACATCTACGTATATTGGTCAAAGATCCACGACCAATGGCAATGTCAGCACAGTAAGTGAAGGTGTCTGACATAATTTCAGCACTTTCTTCAGCTGAAAGCCCATCACGTGTGAAATCTTTGGCGTGAGACGCTACAAGCGAGCTAAAGAATTCCCAATTCGCACCCTTACATTTATACCTAAAGTTACCAATGACATGTGACGTACCCTGAGTAAAAACTGGAACAAATTCGTACACGATCAAGCGATGATCACTACAAGACGCGTCCGGTAGGACACGCCACCTATCCAAGCGTACGTCTGCACTAGAAAGTGTGACGTCAATACAAGATTCGCCCATTTGGCTGCAAAAAGTTGGTGGTGCGTCAGGGGTATTATGAATAGTCAGATTCATTTCAGCAATGAAATCTTCAACAGCGCAGCGTCGTTCATAATCCGTAGACCGAACTTTGCCATACCAGAGTGATGATGACGCATTAACATCAGCGCCAACAATAACTTTGCAGCCCGCGAGCGACTGCAAGACGTGACGGAGGTTATGTATATGAGGAGCAACAGGGTCTGGATATTGAAAGTAGCAGCTCACAACGTAAACTTTAAAAGAAGACGATGAGACCTCCGCAGCGGCACAATGGGGTGTCATAAGATTACGCAAAGACGTTACTGTGAAGTTAGAAGAATGCGCTACGTAAATTCCAGCTCGTGCTTTGCCATCCAACTGTACTACTCTGTGACGTAAACGCACGTTTTGATATTGTTCTTGAACAAGCACGATATCTAAGTTATAATCGATAACTAGTTTGTCCAGTTCAGAAGTCGCTACCCTATCGTTGTGGAGATTTAATTCTCCTATGGTTAATCTATCCATTATTTTAGTAGTTGGTGTTGAGGATAAGTTGTTCGAGTTTAAGTTTATAAGTGGCACACCCATCTGATCCACATCGATGGTCAGATTTCTTAGAGCGTTTACACGCCACGCAAGACGGTATATAATTTAAATTGTCTTTATGCGGACTTTCTTTGGTTTCATGTGTCTCAGAGCAATTAGCGCAGGTAGGTGATTTAATAGTGCAGTGTTTCTTAACATGACCGAACTGTTGACAATGTGCACAACGTACTACATCGACATCATCAATGAAACGGCAAGTCGCCCAATCAATAAACAATTTATCCTTGGTCGAGACTAAATGTTTCCGGACCGCGGACTCGAGTTCAATCCAAATCCATTTCCGACCGTTGTCCAACGAACGCCTACGTATGATTTTTGTTGATTTAATAAATTCGTCTTCTTTTAATGACAACTCGTCTTTAATGTTTTGACAGTACAACGCATTCATTTGTCTATTGTAAATGTAATTACGTTAGCATTGACTCTTTGCACGTGTTGGGTCACACTGTTAGTGCAAGGAGTAATTGAAATAAATAAAAAAATAAAAAAGGCAATGTTCTCCATTGAGGATGGGACGTCTTTTACTAAAATACGAGGCTTACGGCCTTTTGGTTTTTCAAGTCGCAAGCCATCGACCGATTGCAACTTTTTGATTTGTAAATCGTCGCGACACGTAACACGACGCCAGACTTCGCAGCCTTCTTGACACCTACAATTTGAAAGCCGTCACTAGGATCTATTGCTTTCATAAGCGCTTGTTAAGTCGCGGAAGAAGTTGCGAAATCAGTTGAACGCTCATCAGTGGGGTAGGCCACAAGACACGGAAGTTTGGCACGGGCATTCACTTGTGGAACTACTTTAGGTAAACGAAGTTTTAATTTGTCAGCATATGAGGCATTATTGACATCAGACTTGGCAATATCGACACCCGTATTATGTTTTATTTTATATAATTCGCGTTCCGTATTGGCCAACTTAGTCTCGTTGGCGGATGATTTTATGGCTAGCAATGAGACAATAGTCGTTGAGTCATGTCCATAATTGCGGATTTATTTGCAACATTAATGCGGGACCCTTGGGCATTGACAATATCGTTAATTTTAGATAGGTACGCAGACGCCTGAGTAACCAAATCACAATAGTCGTCATTGCTTACATTAGTGACATTTAATATCGACGAAGACCTTACAATTGACTCTGATGTTTGCATTCGCTTAGATCTATCTTCGGGTGAAATGTAAGAAGGAGACATTTCACTAAATAAACGTTTAGCATTAGCGGAGGTCGTCGGCGACCTTGGTTTATTTATTCGGCGGAATAATATTACTCCACCACGATCAGGTGGGTCATCATTGTTAGATAACATAATTACTTATGGAAATTAAACTAATAAGCGTATTAGATCGTAAAAAGTGAAAGATTAACGGACGATACAATTATTTGGATATACCCACACGTCAAGAAAAGTAAATGTACTCACCGATAGCTGACGAAATTAACTAATTACAACTAAATAACGGACATAAACACGTTTACAAACTTACGATACCAGCACTTATCACAATGATACACAATTGACAGCAAATCACAAGCCGGAAATAAATTTCGGAACACGAAAATTGCAATTAAAAACACGGAGCGAACAGATCACCGCTAACCAATGCGAGCGCGCGGAGGGAAGTGAAAATGCGTTGCTTATATTGCAACACTGATGGCCATAAGGTCCCGTCCTGTCCGAAGTTCCTAGAACAGAACACAAAGGACCGACGTGGCATCGCGAACATCCGCAAGTGGTGCTACACTTGTCTGGGACAGCATTTGCAGCGGGATTACCAGAGGTCGGATCCTTGCCCGCACTGTCAAGGTAGGCACCACCGCGAGTTGTGTTCGGGCCAAAATGGTGTTGGTGGCCCTGATGATGCCGGACGCTCCCCCATAGGCGGGGTAGCGCATTCCCACCAACCCCAGGTGAATCCACGACGGGGTATACCTCGCAAAGGCGGCACTCCTCCACCCCCTCCCCAATTGGAGGAAGCGTCCGCTTTTCAGGACGACTACCAACCCCAAGGGGGTTATCAACAATAGGTAGTCGGCTCCCTCTTCTCCACTACAGCCACCCAGCTAGAGACAGTCCTTCTGCCAACTGTCCCTGTAATGATCTGAGGCCCGAAGAGTAAATCTTTGTTAGTTCGTGCTCTTTTGGATTCGGTTTGTCAAGGCTGTCTTGTATCCTTTTATTTAGTGGAAATATTGGGTCTCCCACGTAGTTTCCACCCTTCTACCATATGGGTGGTATTGAAGCGGTTGGTCAATGGGGAGATATTGAAATTTGTGTTTCGCCTGTTCATTGTGGGCCAAGAATCTTGGCCAAGGCCGTTGTTTTGAGTGATATTTTGAGCAGACACCCGCAGGTAACCAATAGCCATGCAGTGGTGAAATTGACGTCGGACCTAACTCCTGCCGACCCGAAGTGGTTGGTACCCGGACCCGTATATGGGTGCGGATGCTTTGGGTTTGATTTTGTCCGGGACCAAGTGTGTTCTGCAGACGAATAGGTTAGTAGTTGTACCGACGGTTTTTAGTTTTGGTTTAAAGGTTCTCGTGTTGAAGGGCTCCGCCCCGCGGATTGAGGACCAAGGACTGATAGGGAGATAGTCCTTTGTTGGTTTCGCACCTCAGCTCATGCTTTGGAGGTTTTTGGGGCGAATAGAGTCTCACAGAGTCGGAACTCTGAGACTAAACTGATCTGGAGACATGTCCCAGGAGAATTGAACCCCGCAGACTGCGCCTCCCGTGGTTGCGAGGCTTCTGCCCTTGTTAACAATTCTCTTTGGTGGGGATCAGACTGGTTGACGCATCGCAAGTCGTCCTGGCCCCAGAATAGGTTCTCCTCTCCAGAGGTTTTGCCAGTTTTGCGTATTGGAATTATTAAAACGCAACCTGCATACAATTTGGATTGTCTTTCGGACACATACAGTTCTTTGTCGAAATTGTTAGGAGTCACCGCTTGGATCCGTTGTGTTATACGTTACGGACGAAGGCCGAATAATGAATTGTTGTCCTCAGTTTTGTCACCTCATGCACGACAAGAGTTACTGATGTTGTTGATTTGTGCTGTACAAGCAGAGCACTTTGATTAGACCATTGAGGCCCTGAAGAGATGCTCAGCATTGAGGGGCTCAATTGCTCGTCTTAATTTATTCTTAGACCAATCTGGTTCGTGCCGAGGCGGGGGACGACTTCGGAATTCGAATATGCTTTATGGTGCTCGCTATCCTTTGTCGCTCCTCATGGGAGGAGCGTTGGTGAAGTTGTTGGTGTCAGATCGACACATTCATAATGCACACGCCGGTTGCAACGCCCTAGTAGCCATTCACACAGCCTGAGTTTTGGATTTTGACTGTCAGACGCACCAATATATATATATATGCTGATGTTAAATATATGCAGTGCTAGGTAGATTTGTTTTCCGCCGAGGACTACCATCTTTGATCCGTTCTGATAACGGTACTAATTATAAGGGTGCTGATAGATATTTAAGTGAAATTTGTAATTATTGTAATTGGCAAATTTGTAATTGCCATTTTGACCTGTCTGCCCACATTGGGGTGGCATTTTTGAAAATATTGTGAAAGTGGCAAAACCGCATCTCCGCCGTGTTGTAGGTGAAACTATTTTCAAATTTGAGGAACTTGTTACGGTATTTTGTAAAGTTGAGACCGTCCTCAATTCGCGACCTCTCTGTCCGATCTCCTCAGACCCAAATGACCTGGAAGTCATGACCTCTGGTCATTTTTTGATTGGTCGGCCCTCAACGCCCTGCCGGAATACCCCTTCAGGGCTGTTATAGCGGTTTGAGAAACCTCTTCATCCTTGTGTCTATCATGAAAAGTGGACTGTATTTGAAGGGTTCTGGCAATAGTGCGTTGAAAATAAGCGGGAAAATATTCACGGATCAATTCGGGCGATCTAGTATGGAAATGAGGGAAGTAGTACGCCTTACCTTGTAGTGGTCGATGCCAGCCCACGTGTGGCAGCGAGCTGGTGTTCTACTCCAAAATGGCTCCTTCAGGATCCACACACTTCACACAATTGTTTTAAATCCGCGAGGCGGGTTAATAGACACGGTTCACAAGGTTCTCTGCAATCTAACTAATTAGATGCATCAGTCTCCAGCCAGGTGGCTTGGAAAGCTGGCGGTTGAGATACGAGGCCCGTTCACGTTGAAGTTTCGGTTCGTTCTGGCGACCTGTCATTAAGGCGTACATAAAGGGAAAAGGAATGAGGAAGGAACGAGATAATTAGGATATCGATCGCCCGCGAAATCTCAAATGCGTTTGTCTATGTGTTTTTGGTCATTGATTTATGACATTTACAAGAGATGGCGCTACCATTTTCCCGGCCTTAAAGGGTCACCTTTAATGAAAATTAAACTTAGCCCTATGAGGTGTACTACCGTATACCTATTCAGCAATACGGACTAAGATGCGGATTTTTACATTTCAATTATTAAGATTTAAGATAAATACTGCGAGTTGCATAATACATTAAGTTGCATACCTATAGTTAAATTTTAATAGAAAATTATGTTGCGTCGCTAACTAACTAAAACTAAGAGACCTAACTATCAAGCCAGGCCTTATTGAGTCGGTAATAGACACAGACGCACAACAGGGCGCACATAGCTACCCTTTGCGGTTTTCACAGTAACAACACGGGTTGTACCGTCCTTCGAGGTATGCAATTTATCAATAATGCCTAACGGCCATGAAAGGGGTGGAGAGTTATCAGTAATGATAACTACAATAGTACCCTCTTGTATAGAAGGTGCAGGACTATTCCATTTGGATCTAGCCTGAAGTTGATGTAAGTATTCTGAACGCCAGCGCTGCCAGAACGACTGCACCAGTTTGTCAAGTAGAGTATGTCGCTGAAGCAAGCTGAGCGAGTCTGCCTTAGGAGCGGGAAAGGACAACAATGGCGCGGTGTGCAAGAAATGCGCAGGGGTCAGTGCTGATGGTTCAGTAGGGTCACTACTCAAAGCAGTAAGTGGCCGCGAATTAACTAGAGCCTCAACTTGGCTAAGGACAGTTATAAGTTCCTCGTAGGAGAGGATTTGTTGACCTATAACTTTAAAAAGGTGAGTTTTAACTACCTTAACCATACTTTCCCAACATCCTCCAAAATGTGGGGAAGCAGGCGGAATAAACTTCCAATCTATATGATTGAAGGAAAGTTCTTCCTCAAGATGAGGACGAAAATCTTTAAGAAATTTGTGAAGGTCGCGTAAATAAGAACTTGCACCTACGAAACAAGTACCGGTATCGGTATATAAGCATTTAATAGGACCGCGTCGCGAAAGAAAGCGTTTTAAGGCTGCAAGGAAAGTCACTGTACTTAAATCTGTTGCCACTTCAATGTGCGTGGCACGCGTCGTCAAACACGTAAAAATGCAGAGCCAAGCCTTACGGCTCTTAACACCTCGACCACGAAATGGTGTGTACTGCAGCGGGCCTGCATAGTCACAGCCGGTGTGAGTGAACGCCTTGTCGACTTGGTTAACACGCTGGCTAGGTAGATCTGCCATAAGTGGAAGAATAGGACGCGGGCGGAACTTAAAGCAAGTGTTACAGTTGTGGATTCTGTGACGAATTATTCGACGTGCAGCTAAAATCCAATAATTATGCCTGAGTAAGGACATAAGCAACTCCGGACCGGCATGAAGATGTTTCTTGTGACAAAAGTCAACAAGAAGATCAACAATATGGTCATGACGTGGTAGAATACAGGGATGTTTATATTCGTAGGGTTCGTCCGAATTTGTGAGACGACCACCAACTCGTATGATGCCGTGCTCATCGAGAAACGGCTTAAGCTTATGGATGGCGGGAGTACATGGTTTATTGTTTTTTAAATTTAAAATATCGTTACGGAAATGAACATCCTGTACAGCTCGCAGCAATTTAATTTCTGCATATTTCAGATCAGAGCTTGATACAGTACGTGCACTAGGCAGTTGTCTTAAAAACTTATAGACGTAAACAATAGCGCGTAGCAACTTAGACCACGACGAAACACGTAGTGCTAGCGCGTAAATTGGTGATTCCGTAACCTCAGAAACCACGGCATGAGCGACTGATTTCTGTTCGGGTACGCCCTCATGCAGTGCATTGTGTTCGAAAGTATGTATGGGCCACTCAGCTGGGTCATGAGAAACCCACGATGGTCCACGATACCACAATGGATGCTGCAAGAGCTTAGCCGGCGTGATACCACGAGACAGACAATCAGCGGGGTTCTCAGTACCTGCGACATGGTTGAAACAATTAGCGGGTATAAGCTCTATCAGCTTAGTAACCCGATTGGCAACAAAAGTTTGCCAGCGCTGCGGTGAGGAATTTATCCAGGCGAGCACTACTTTAGAGTCAGTAAACGCGTATACCTTATGGATGCGGTAGTGGGGCGATATTGTGTCTTGTATCTTGCGAAGCAACTTAGACAACAGTAGGGCCGCGCACAACTCTAGTCTAGCCACCGAAATGGTTTTCACAGGTGAGACTTTAGACTTCGCACTAACTAACTGCACGGAGTAGTTAGAACCATTGTATATTTGCATGTATACGACTCCACCGTAAGCACGCTCGCTGGCGTCAGCGAAACCTACTAAATTCATGGTGCATTCGTCGACCAACCCCAGATGACGCGGGATGATAATTTCATTAAGCGTAGTAAGCTCAGTACAAAACTGCTTCCAAGCGGTGACTATATGTTCAGGTGGTATGTCGTCCCAGTCACACTTTGCTAGCCAAAGTTCCTTAATTAAGAGCTTAGCGTACAGAATAGTGGGGGGCGACAAAACCCATTAAGTCCCATAGCCGAGCCACTGTGGAAAGCATGGTTCGCTTGGTACATTTATCATCTGGTGTGGTGACGTCAAAGCGGAAACTGTCACAAGACTTGTCCCAGCGTAAACCCAGGACCTTATGCGGTATAGCCTTCTCATACTCGATATCGGGCGAAGCCTTATGAGTATCAGGTATGTGTGCGAGAACCTCTTTCGAGTTACTTGTCCATTTGACAAGGTCGAACTGGCCTCGCTTGAAAAGCTGAATAAGCTCATCACAAAGCGAAATTGCTTGCGGTATGGACATGACACTACAGGCAATGTCATCCATATATAGGGCGGAAGAAGCAGCAGCAGACGCTGCAGGGAAATTATCGCCTTCATCAGCGACTAACTAGCGGACTACACGTAACGCGTGATATGGACTAGACTTAAATCCGAAGCAAACACGATTAAATTGGTAGACCATTATAGGTTCATGTTTACTGAATCTGTAAAAGATGCGTTGAAATCTACGGTCCGATTCACGAACGCCGACATTGAGAAACATTTGGCGGCAATCAGCAGACAGGGCTATTTGAAAGAGACGAAAACGAATTATAATATTAAATAAATCAACCTGTAGATTAGGGCCTGCATGTAGAATGTCATTGATCGACTGTCCCGATGTAGTTTGACTACTAGCGTCTAAAACTACGCGAAGTTTAGTGGAAGTCTTATCTTCGCGAACGACACCGTGATGCGGAATGTAATATGACAGATTAGAAACGTTGTCATCTTTTAAAACCGGACTCAAATATCCCTTGTTAATGTAGTCCCGCATGACGTCATTGTAAGCGCTGCGTAACCCTAAGGACGCATCAAGTTTGCGCTCCAAACAATGAAAACGCCTAAGTGCGGCAGCGTATGAGTCGCCTAGCGAATAAGGGTCGTCGCAAAATGGCAGCGACACAATATATCTACCACTGTCATCGCGAACAGTGGTAGCGCGAAAATATTCTTCGCACTCGAGATCCTTACGGCTCTGCGAGGGCAAGGCGGAAATTTCTTCAAGCTCCCAGAATCGCTTGAGAAGCGAATCTAAACTGGGATCTTGAAGAACAGAACAACATGAAGTTGTACTCGTACAGTGTGAAGTATGTGCCGTAGGTACGGAACCCATAATCACATACCCCAACACAGTTTCAATAGCGGGAGGTATATTATATTGCTCGCTATGCACTATGTTAGGCAAAAGCAAGCGCGGGAATATAGCAGCACCAATCAAAACATCCATACCGCTCGGCTCCGCAAACTTCGAATCTGCGAGCGGTAATGTTTTGAGATGTGTAAGTTTAGAGACATCGACGAGAGCGGTCGGCAATGTCTCCGTTATACGTTTAACAATAAGCGAAGAAACGTTAAAATTAATATCATTACTAAAACGAGAATATAATTTAATATCTACGGAACCTTTAACTGGTTTTTCCGACCCACCGATTCCTTTAACTATTAAATTAGAAGTATGAAAGTTCTTCCAAAGTCCTAGACGCTTAAAACATTCAGAAGTAATAAAATTACTTTGAGATGCGCTATCTAGTAAACAACGTATTATGTGCGGCTTATCATTTACATCGTAAATTACGACTTGAGCAGTAGCGAGCAGAACGGTTGTATACGCCGTACATTGCGGGCTATCTCTCGCCGACGGCGACGCCGCAACGCACCGAGCGTCAATCGAACGCGATCGAGCGGCGCCAGCGACAGAGGTCGTACACAACGATACCTCAGACTGTGAGGTAATAGAAGGTACAGTCGGCATAGGCGTTGGGACCGGATTCGGCTGTGACGTCACTACAGTTGATAATTGCGGGTTTTTATTAAAATGTAACAATGTATGATGACGTTGATTACATGCGCGACACTTTAATTTAGAAGAACAGTTAACCGTTTTATGTTTAATACTCAAACAATTGACACAAGCATTGTTGTCCTTCACACATTTGAAACGAGCTGTCGGAGTCAAATTATCAAAAGCGGGACATTTATATAAGTGTTCATGGATATATGCTTCGCACAGACACTTGTTTGAATTATTTAACTCAGAGCAAGCTACATAGGATTGTGGATTAGAAGCGGTCATTTTATTATTAAAACTACGCGATTTATTAGACTTATGTGAATTGTCTGAACTATTAGGCTTATTATTGTTAGCTAAGGGTGGTTGGGTATTACGGAATATCCGACACTGATCATTGATGAAGCTGACAAAACTATCTAGAGTGGGAATCTTACGATTACGTTCTGTCATCTCGAAAGCGCGAATAGTTTCAGTGTCAAACTTTTTTATTGCGAGGTGCAATAAAATGAAATCCAGAAGGTCAACTAATTATAGATTCTTTAGGGAATTAATTGCGGTGATGAACTTGTCCACAAATAGCTGGTAATTCGAAACAGACGCGGGACCGGACAATTTAAGATTTAAAGCTTGATCGAAATAGGTAGACGCGAGGACACGAATATCCTGGTACCTATCGAGGAGTGCCTGGAATATGACTTGGTAATTCTCAGCACACGGTGTGACTCCCGCGAACACAGACTGTGCCTTCGGCGACAGCTTACCTATTAAATAGTACAACCTGTCTGCATCCGTCAGCGACTTATTGTCATGAACTGTAGATTTAAAACTTGCATAAAATAATGGCCAGTTTCGTATATCACCGTCGAACGACATGAGTTCGATTGGCGGCAACCTTGGTCTACATGTTGCGGAATCACTCATACTGTGCCTCCCGGACGGCTTATCTTCCAATTGAGACATCACACGTTTCACGGAACAATACATATCCTCGAATGAGGCGTAGGCTTGATAGCTAGGCTTCGCATCGGGATATACAGCCAGTAACCTAGCATTATAATCATCCAATAATCTATGAAAGTCCGTTCGAATATCATCTATTGTTACACAAGAACTGAGAAAGCCTTCTCTCACCGATTCGGAAGTATTAGCGACTTTAGAGCGATCATAAATTGACTGAATACGCTCGAAAATATGTTACGCTTAGCTTCTAAAATCACCAACTGTTGATCTTCCGAAGAAGCGATTGCTGTCGCATCACGCGGCATTGTTATGTTATGTAGTTACAAATAACCACACAAACAAAACAATGTACGGTAATTATTTAAACGAACAACTATATGTAGAAAAGTAATACTACTGATTGTGACTGTACTGTGACAACGGGTTTCGCAATATTTGCGTAGTAACGAAATAAGTTTTTTCGTAGTACCCACTAACCAAAGTAATTATATAGTACAAAATGTTAATAGCATTACTATCCTAACCAGTTTTATTGTTAAGTTTGAATATTGTTTAAGATAAATGAATAGGTATAAATATGCAACTTATAGCCCGCAATCGTCTAAACGTATTCGGTAAAGTTATGATATTTATACTGCGTAGGTACCTACAAGTAGTACACCTATTTTATTTTTCTCTTATAGAATGAATGTCTACCCCGCGGTATTCGGAAAGTAACTTATTCCTAACAATTTATAATTGGAGGTAGGTGATTCCTATAAGGGCGGTTAAACTAAAAGACGCTTGAAATATGGAAATTTACAATACGACAAGTTAGTTTTAAATAAGAATTATTTTTAATAATAGCAGATACGTAATTATGAACCTGCTATAGCGGCGTTGATGGAACCACGTATTGGGTTTACAACCTGATTATGTGGGTAGGCGGCTAGGTGCCACGACCCTAGTAGGAATTTATGATTGATTCCTACGTAAGAAATAAAGGAAAATGGATATATTATAGTAATATATCGGGCTCGAAGGACCAAAAATGTTATAGCGGTTTGAGAAACCTCTTCATCCTTGTGTCTATCATGAAAAGTGGACTGTATTTGAAGGGTTCTGGCAATAGTGCGTTGAAAATAAGCGGGAAAATATTCACGGATCAATTCGGGCGATCTAGTATGGAAATGAGGGAAGTAGTACGCCTTACCTTGTAGTGGTCGATGCCAGCCCACGTGTGGCAGCGAGCTGGTGTTCTACTCCAAAATGGCTCCTTCAGGATCCACACACTTCACACAATTGTTTTATATCCGCGAGGCGGGTTAATAGACACGGTTCACAAGGTTCTCTGCAATCTAACTAATTAGATGCATCAGTCTCCAGCCAGGTGGCTTGGAAAGCTGGCGGTTGAGATACGAGGCCCGTTCACGTTGAAGTTTCGGTTCGTTCTGGCGACCTGTCATTAAGGCGTACATAAAGGGAAAAGGAATGAGGAAGGAACGAGATAATTAGGATATCGATCACCCGCGAAATCTCAAATGCGTTTGTCTATGTGTTTTTGGTCATTGATTTATGACATTTACAAGAGATGGCGCTACCAAGGGCAATAAAATCTTCGTAATTCACGCGTTTTGCATTGCTCCAAAAGATGTCCCAAAGTTTCTGACATCGTTGGTCTTTAGAATATTCGCATATTTTGCAGCAGCGCGTTGAGTGGATTGACAAAACTGACCCTCCCAAAGTCGGAGACCTTGTATTTGTTAAAGAACCTAATTTGTTGCCTTTGTATTGGCGTCGTGGACGCATTGTAGAATTATTATATGGGTCTGACGGAGATCCCAGAGTTGCAAAGGTCATGGTCAGATATTCGGTTTTGAAGCGAGCAGTGGTAATTTAGCACGCTTGCCCATTTGTTAGCGGACATAACTCCTTATGTCCGAGACGGGGGGATGTTCTGAACCAAACGTTTCGTTCACTATTTAATATTTAATTGCAACACCATGTCAGTGGGCTGTCAACAATTTGACAGCTTTTGATTGACAGCTGACACTTGAGAAGAGTCGAGAAAGAGAATTTGTAATGGACACACGGTGAATTCAAGAGGACAACTTCGAGAAAGAGGTCAACCGTCGAATTCGACTCGGCTGGGCAGCGTTCGGGAAGTTGCACGGTATCTTCTCGTCTAACTTACCACAGTG
This sequence comes from Orthosia cruda, assembly GCA_964057195.1. Lineage (NCBI taxonomy): Eukaryota > Metazoa > Arthropoda > Insecta > Lepidoptera > Noctuidae > Orthosia > Orthosia cruda. The sequence continues at coordinate 14,593,524 of OZ059836.1, read as the reverse complement.
TCTCAAGACGAAAGTCTATGACCAGTGTGTGTTGCCAGTGATGACGTATGGCTCTGAGACGTGGTCGCTTACAATGGGTCTCATCAGAAAGCTTACAGTCACCCAAAGGGCAATGGAGAGGGCTATGCTCGGAGTTTCCGTGCGTGATCGAATCAGAAATGTAGAGATCCGCAAGAGAACCAGGGTTACCGACATAGCCCGAAGAATTGCCAAACTTAAGTGGCAGTCGGCAGGGCACATTGCTCGCAGAACGGATGCCCGATGGGGCAGAAAGGTTCTGGAGTGGCGACCGCGAACCGGAAGACGTTGCGTTGGAAGGCCTCCCACCAGGTGGACCGACGGCCTGGTGAAGGTTGCAGGGATACGCTGGTTGCGAGACGCACGGGACCGGTCAAAGTGGCGACGCTTGGGGGAGGCCAATGTCCAGCAGTGGACGTCTTTCGGCTGATATGATGATGATGATGATGACACGGTGAATTCGGGTTTTTGTGGAAGCATATCTAATCGACATGTGTTTCGCCCATTGTAATTGTTAATTGCGCCCGCCGGTAGCGATCGGTGTTATGGGGCGCCTGCGAAGTCGGTTTTTAATTTATTTCACGCACATCGAAGTGCTTTTGGGGGAAACGTGTTCTGCCTGGTGGACTCCGGAGCCTTCGGTCCAGACAGCCGTCAGTCTATCCCTTATTGTCCTAATATTACATATATTCTCCTATCCCTAATCTCCCAGCACGGTACGATATTGATAGACCTCTAGGAGCCTAACGCAGGAGTCCCAGGTATGTGTCTGTAATGTTGTAATGACCCTTGCGCCACCTCACACCGTAGTAGGAACCAGTATATCGCCCAATAAGGAACGAATCCCCTAGCTTTCCACTGCTGCGTTACGGCAGTTTCGTGGGGTACAGATTCAGACAGGGTCCAGGAGTCCCAACGCTGCTATGGGCCGCAGCCTTGACCTCCTGGCTTGGCACCCGAAGACCTGTATTTAACACTCCCTGTCCCTCTCCATCTATTTAATTATTTTTATTATAGGACCAAAAAATTAAATACACGAGATCACATACATAGTTTTTGTTCATTCATAAAGGTAATTTCTTTCATATCTAGTCTAAACAGATTCACGGTAAAAAAGATTTTCCAAGGCCACTATCTTCAAGAAAGCGTTGGCGTGGTCTATGAATTTATGCATAAATGCATCCATGGCCAGTTGACGGGTTTGCTTGTGTACAAACAGCCAGTTTTCGTTTGCATATTTGTGCAGGGAGTCCGCTGAAAATAATTAAATTAAATTATCGTTTATTTCAGACTTTCTGTCCATAGGTACACTTACAAAACATAGAATGAGTATACAAAAAACAATACAGACAATAAACAAAACAAACAACACAAAATACAACGAAGAAAACAGTTACCACACATAAAAAGATACAAAATTAAAGCAATTGTAAGAAAAGTTATTCTAGTTGCCTAAATATTATTGCACTCTTCAATTATCAACATAAAACACTGAGCTGCACGTTGAAAATCAATTATTATATTTTTATTTAGGCATTCATTTTGGTATTGCCTAGAGTTAGTGAAAACCTTTTTCATTTGATTGCCATGACAAGCCTATTTATTCTTAGCATAATATTAAGATCTTCCTGTTTCAGTGCAGCTCCTACAATTCACAGGCAAACTCTCGAATCAGATTGCAACGATTATGCCAAAAATTTCAATTGTAAATTTATTTATGTAAGACTAAACAATTGGGTATGAATATTGTTGTATAGATAATTATTTCTCATACATAGGAAGAGCTAGAGCGCCATTTAATTATTATCGTCAATAATCTGAGACATTATAAGATTTAAATTATTATTTAAGAAAACCCTGATAAGAATAAAAAGTGATAACAAAACTAGCATATTTTCGTAGTCTTCTCACATTTTTCTTTGTCACCATTGAAAAGATTTTTGCAGTCATAGTTCACCTTCTCGTTAGCCTCATGTTTTAAAATGTGATTTATCAGTTGTACCTATGTGCAATTTCCCATTCGTGTCAGTATACTTTTCATAGTCACCATTGAATAGAAAATGATAATGATCTGAAACAGAGAAATATAATTTTATTACTATATCATAATATCAATATACAAAATTAAATATATAACAATATAATAATGTTAAATTCTTGGTGTACTATAAAGTATGCATAGAGGGCCGGTTTCAAAATTGAGTAGTTGGAGTTAAGAACGAGTCAAACACGACTTTCCTGTCAAATGAATAGGTAGTTATTTGTTGATATGTATTTTTTTATTCTGGTTTTTAAACAATAAAAATATTATTCTTTAATACTCACTTATGTCTAGTTTACAGATTCCCGTTTCCAATTAATTCAGGGGCTAATTTTCCCTTTGCTTCATAGTTTAATTCCAAAATGAGATGAGGATATCTAATGTGATAGTTATACGTCTGTGTATGAATACTGTTATATTTAAATAATACATTTAACTATAACAGTATTAATACACAGAGTACATAAACTTTTATTGTGTTAAATATGAAATCAACAATAAAATAAATGCGATTGATAAAACGAAGTCTGACATAAATGAATAGAAATTAAATAAAGGCCGCTAGTTTCTAAACATTTTTTTATTGCCTTGAAATTGTTTCATTTTCGATCTACTTCGATTTTCGATTAACTTTCGGTCACTCTGGATAGTCAGTATACGAAACTATTTTTTCACACCGCCTGCTCGAAAATGTCAAATTATATGTCAAGCAACCTTAACCTAAAGTGAGTCATTAGTGGCCGGGGGCAAAGCCGGTCAATAATGTTGTACTGGATTTCATTATGACCCGCTGGTCAATAATGTGATTTGAATTTGGAATCTCACATGCTCAGCTAAATTGGCAGTATAATACAAACACCCTTTGGTGCCAGAAAGAGGAAAGCTATTCTCGATACCCTTACTACACGTGGATGATATTCTCGATTTCCTAAAAAATCATAACGACTGCTTCTTCATATCGTTGCCATGTTTTCGAAGACATAATATTGTAAGAATAATTAGATAACTACGAACCATTTTTTAAAAGGTATGGAATAACATTAAAACTGCCATTAATAATAACAAATACCGTACCGCGCCGTAATACCGTAATAGTAATTGGCTGTAACATTAGTTAATTTATTTTAAGTAAACTGTGTAATTTTGTGATTACATAAATAAATAATAAAATATTTCTGTACTACAGTCGATTTATCACATTTTATCAAAAAAACTTAACTTTATCTTTGCACAACTGGACTAATGTCTAAAATGTTACCATTAACTTCAATTAATATGTAAGTGCATATAACTAACTAGTTCTAAATATGTTATTCTTACTGTTTGTTTATTTAATAAATACTTTGTTTTTCGTACTATGGCTATTATTTTCTCACAGTAGGTGTAAAAAGTAGAGTATCCTCCTCTGGGCTAAAGGTGTCTTTGCCTTGGGCTAGCTTGAATACCTCGCTGCATTCAGGATTCTTGTATTAACTCGCTTTGCTCGTGAGTTAAATCCCGAATCCTTCATTGCGCTCGGGATTCAATATGACGCCCGTGACATAAGACACAACTTTAGCCCCTCGGTGCATAATCTACTATTATGTAAGGATAAAGTGACAACCCCCCAAATGTCAGTTTAGTCTACGAAATTAAAAATCACATTATAGGTCCCACTTGAATTCAATTGCAAAACAGATCAACAAAGTAATATTAACTTTACCTATAGATACCACACGTGAACCATAAATTATAAATAAGAAAATCCATTAAACATAACTTACTGGGCAAGATCAACATAACAGTTCTTCATTCCAAGGAGCGAACCATTGCTTAATTTATACTCGAATGTAGGCAGGTCTCCTTCAATTAAACCCACGGATAACGGATCAGAGGGTTCCACTCCAAGGAAACCAGCAACAAATCCCTTGAAAGTTCGCTTAGCACATTCACTTAGACATTTTGCTTCGTTAAAGTCACATGCTATCCCTTCACCTGGAATTTGAAGAAAAAAAGGGCTTAAAAGGCTTATTCTGGGTAAGCTCACTCCATCGTTGACTCTGTCTCTGCACCTCTGACCTAGTTTAGAGTCAAGAGCAAACCCATCACAAATAAAAAATATAAAAAATGGTATCAAAAAACGAAGAAACGAAAACAGGAACACCGACTTCCGAAATTGAAGTTATTTTTCACTTTGTAGTGTTTTTATTTGGAAATCGGTTGTATTTTTTTGTACAAAAGGTTTTTATTATTCACTAATTAGTGGTGGTACATAGTGGATCAGTTCTGTAGGAACATAATATAATGCCCAAAGTGATGCCAGAATAGACAAACCCAATAAGATTAAACTTAAACAAAACCGGTGGAATGAAAGCATACCAGGGTGAACAGTCACATCTGCGTACCCCTTTAGAGCGTACCAGTGTGATATTATGAAATGGTGTACACAATAAACAGACATGCGATTGCAGCTATATGAGTACCGAGTGATGATGTATATGCGAACTTACATATACTCCGAAGTTCTTCATCAGATCTTGATGAATTTAAATGGGACCACATGACAAGCAAAAATCAAATAAAAAAAAAAACATCAAAATCGGAACACCCAGTAAAAAGTTCAGAGGAAAAAAAAATACAGTCGAATTGATAACCACCTCCTTTTTGAAGTCGGTTAAAAATAGGCAAGATCGGCTTCTAGTCTAACCATCATCATCATCATTCATCATTTCAGCCGAAAGACGTCCACTGCTGAACAAAGGCATCCCCCAAACGTCGCCACTTCGATTTGTCCTGTAGGTCTTGCATCCATTGGACTCGCGCAGCGTTTACCAGATCCTCGGTCTACCAAGAGCGAGGTCACTGATGCCACTATCATACTTCTTTGTATTTATTTATTTAACAAGGCACACCATCGACTCATTTACAAATTAATAACAGAAAATAACATTCAGAAAAGAACCTGAGTAAGCAAGTCACTTACAGGCATATTATTATATTGGATACACAAATGCTAACATGAAACAGTGCCGATACATTACAATGCGAATAATAATGATTGGCTTGACAACATTTTCTCTGTCCTAATGCACGTAACTTAAGTTATATATTTACAATACAAAGCTTATTCCAAACCGAGTTGATTTATATACTTGAAAATTTTGTTGTAATAATAATAACCACGAAATGTACCCATTGTAATGTATTATGATGTCAAAACATAGTTATTATCTAAAATTTACGTGATTTCACACCGGATTCTATATATATGAAACCATACTATCTTTGTCTACAGGTAGCGATGAAGATTCTGACGAGAGCGATACGGAGGAGTGTTTGCCGAGCGCATTTGTTCCCAGGGAATTACGCACCCTAATTGACTGGGAACTGGACGATGAAGACGACGGGGCCGGTGATGGAGATGCCCCCAGGGCTGCTCCGGTACAAGGATCAGGGTCTGAAGCACCGGCGGATTCTGCAGTACCCTCGGGGTCTGCAGAACCCTCGGGGTCCGCGGACCCCGAGGATGTTGCAGGCCCCGCGGATGCTGCGGATCCCGCGGATGTTGCAGACCCTGATCTCTTCGATACGGAGCAGCCTTGGGGTTTCCTTAATTTTGAATGGAAGCAGTTTCCTAACCCCTCAGTGCCACCTGCAGAGAGGAGGGAAACGTTTTCCCAGAATAATGTCGGTGAAACTATTCCAGACGTCGACCCGTATAGCATTTTCGTTGCTATATGGGACAGACAATTTATGGAACACATTGCCTCGGAGACGAACAAATACGCCGCGCAGGTGAAAGCCCAGAGGCTTGCTGCCGGCAACATCCATCCCCAGAGTCGCATCCGCCGTTGGCAAGATACAACGGCGGATGAGCTGTATGTTTATTTCGCGCTGATTCTGGCGATGGGTGTTGTCGTCAAAACCCGGATGGAAGAGTACTGGGCTCAAGCTGCCGACGTATTTGCTACGCCGGGGTTTAGCGCACGCATGTCGATGGCCCGGTTTAGCCTCATAAGCAGATACCTCCACTTCCAGGATAACACCGACATGGGTGCGCTAAACCTGGACGCCTCCGAGGCACGTCTCTTCAAGATCCGCAATTTGTTGACCCACCTGAACGAGAAATTTAGTAGTATGTATGTTATGTCTCAAAACATCGCTCTTGACGAGAGTCTTTTGATGTGGAAAGGCTGGCTGGATATTGCTCAGCTGATCCGCAACAAAGCTGGTTCCAAAGGTGTCAAAACCTACGAGCTATGTGAATCTCAGACCGGCTATCTATTCCGGTTTGAGGTTCACAGCCACAAGGCCGCAGCTAGACAGCCCGACCCGGAAGATCCTCTGGAGAAAACTGTACCGGCCATTGTGTTGCGGCTTACGAAAGGTTTGGAGAACAAGGGGTATACATTGTGGATGGACAACTTCTACAATTCGCCAGCCCTAGCTCGTCGGCTCAAGTGCTCTGGGTTCGATTGTGTAGGGACCATCCGGACGAACCGTGCGTTTCTTCCAGAGGCCCTACACAATCTAACCAAGAGGCAGATGAGGCGTGGACAGCTATCTGGCCTTACATCGGGGGACGTCGATGTCATGGTATGGAAAGATAACAGCCGTGTGGCCGTACTCTCGACATACCATGGCAACGCCGTCCAGAACTACCGAGGGTCCGCCAAACCCATCGCGGTGCATGATTACAACATCATGATGGGTGGGGTGGACAAGAAGGATCAGATGCTGTCCATGTATCCGATTGAGCGGAAGAGGACAAGGGTTTGGTACAAGAAATTCTTCAAGAGGCTACTCAACGTCTCCGTATTAAATTCCTTCATCATTCATCGCTCCAACCACCAGGCTTCGGCTACTCCTGCCCTCTCACATCGTCAGTTCCGTATGCAATTGATAAAAACACTTATAGCCAAGCATGGCGTCACCAGGTTGGCCACAGTCCCACAGAACCTGACGAGTGACGTGACCCACCGCCTGTCCTACTTTCCGAAAACGGACAGGGAGGACCGGAGGAAGAGGCGGGCGTGTGCGGTCTGTCATAAACTCGTGCAGACGTTCTGTGTGGGCTGTGACCGAACCGTTTGCCTAGAACCCTGTTTCCTTACCCTTCATACCAGAGTATAGTAAGTAAATATATTGTATATATGTATTCCTCAATAGTATCTATATATTGTATATATGTATTTCTTGTACCAGGGCTCTGTCCGATTCATGGGCGGCGTATTTTGTTGTTGTTGTTCATCCACTATGTTATGTCTTGTAGTCCAGACCTTTGAGCGTTCCCAACACAAGTACCGCTGCAGCGTGCTCCAGTGGATTTTCTGATGCGGTGGCGGGTTTTGATGCCTTTGTTTTCAGCTTTGGTCCTCAAATTCATTTGCTTTCATTCCCATCCGTTCCCTTTTTTAAATTCACCTTTTTTTTTCAATTAAAAAAAATTTTTTTACCAAAGTTTTTTTTTTTTTCAATTTTTACAATTTTTTACAAATTCAAAACAAATGTACCGAGGCATACTAGTGAATAATCACTAGACTGCTTCCTTCTGAATTTGTTATATATTTTTTTTTTTCCAAAAAATTCTCGTCTTTTCCGATGTTTTGAGATGTTTTTTTTTTGTTATTTTTCATTTTCAGTAGTTTTTAGAGTCATTTTTATTTATTGTCATAGTTCCCGTTCAGATGGGACAACAATTGTGAGGTATCTCTCTGTGTAATTTTTTTTCAATCATCTGTGTCGCATGTACTTGTGGTTTTTTCGTAAAATTGCTAATGTTGGTGGTTGATTTTTGCAATGTTTTTGTATAGTAGCATGCCCTTGTCTTGTGTTTTCCTATTTGTAAATATCATTGGCATGAGGACTGTGAAATAATATTTCAAATAAATGCAATAGTACTTGCTCTGTGAGCAAAATAAACAAAGGGTATTTTTATCGCACTTTTTCAAGAGTTTGTATAGTGGCTCATTGTTCGTAAACTAAACAATTCTAACAGCTGAAACTGTGTGTGTGATGAGATTACGTACCAAACTATGTAATACAATAGCACTTGTACCCACTTGGTCGCCACAGTTCCCAGAACTCGAGTGTAAACATACCTATTTTTTGTGCCGCCGACCGGGTCTTTTTTTTTCGGCGTGACTTTGTAAAGCTCTTGTGATGAAATAAATGTATGGGGAGGTGTGTTTTTTTGATTGGATATTGTGGAATAGGGTGCATTACTGTAAATAAAATAAAAACTTTGTGAAATAATGGTTTATTTTTTTATTTGTGTACACAAACCTCACAAAATTTCCCTTACACTGACTTTACACAATATTTACAAATAAATTACAAGGTAAAAGTTGATAAATCCTTTTGAAATATGATAGCTTATTTCATAACGATTCTAAAAACATAAGTTTCATACATGGATTCTATACAAAACTTCCGAGAAATCGGCGTTTTAGTGACGCCGCGCCGATAGCGCGAAATTGCCCGCGCGGACCCTGACAGACGGGCGATGTCGGGAATTTTGCCGGACGCACGAGTGGTTATTAGACCTTAAAAAATCAATATTCTAAGCTTTGAGTCTGTACTGTTGGCAACACTACGACCGGTAGCAGCTATGCAGCGCCCCTACCGGACGAGAGTGGCAGCATACTTGAATCCCCAACCCTTCCCGTCCGACAGAGGATTATAAAAGGACGCACACGAGCTGCGCGCGTCAATTATTATTTGAAAATTAGTCTGATAACCATCAACTTGTAAATTTGTGTTTGATTAAAGTAATGTTAATTGTGGGAGGCCTGGTTTACTTCTAATATACCTATTCCTCAAAATCTGCCTTCAGTTAGTTAGTTTAAATCAGAAGTGAGCATCCACGTCCTAAAATGGGTAAAAAGAAGGGTAAGAAACGCGCACCTTCTTCAAGCTCCAGCAGCAGCATCAGCAGCAGCAGCAGTGCGAGGACTCCGTCACCATCGCCCACTAATAGACGAAGGAAGGGACGAAAGGTATCTCGCAATAATGATCAGCTGACTGTGAGTACAAACACCATTACTCTACATAATATGATTCCTGCATTTGACCCGTTAAAAGATAATATTACTGCATGGTTAACGATAATAGAATCCTACGCAAAGACATTCTCTTGGACCGATAGTACGATCCGTTATCAGGCTCTCAACAAATTGTCAGGCTCGTCAAAACTGTGGTACGATTCATTATTACGCCATGAACATACATGGACTATGTGGAAGTGGAAGGATTGGAGCGATAAAATGAGATTAACGTTCCAAGTAAAACGTAATATGTTTGAGTTGCTTAAGGATATTATGGACGGTAAACCAACGGAAAATCAGTCCTTGTACGCGTTCTATTTCGAACAAAAATCGAAAATTGATAACCTTTGTCTGAATTTCTCAGAAGATGATATTATATCGATAATTTTAGGAAACATAGGTGACAGTAACATTAGTGCCTCAGTAGAAGCTAGCAATTTTAAGTCTTGCGAAAGTTTGGCAGGGTTTTTGTATAACCGAGTATACAAATCAAAATCCGGAACGAAACATGTTATACATTCAAATTTAGGTCGCGATAACACTAGAACACATTCATCCACACAAAATCATGCTTCGAACACACATACACCCAACACTTCAAATACTTCAAACACTTCAATCAGTCTAACGCCCATGACTTATAATAAACAACAAGTTTGGAGCACTTCTCAAAATCGTAAACCCTTCGAATGTTTTAATTGTGGCGGAAATCACAAACGAGTAAATTGTAATGTCAAGTGTGAGTTTTGTGGGAGACGGGGACATGCCGTAACTAATTGCTTTCACAAAAATAATACTTCTATTGCCGAGAAAACAGACAAACAAGAAACAAAATGTGTCTCTGTGCCCGACTTTAAAGATAAATTCTTTAAAAATATCCACATTAATGGGTTTGTACATAGTGCATTTATTGATACAGGTAGTAGCTGTTCTATTATTACCGAAAACATAGCTAGGGAGTTCTCAATACCAATAGTAACTCTAACAACCCCAGTGACCTTGCAAGGATTTTCTAACGACAGCATAAAAACTGTTGATGCAAAAGTTCAAGTGAATATTAAAGTAGATTCGATTAGTCTAGAGAATATTGAGTTCTATGTTTTGAACGAGTTGTCCGGTTGCGACATATTGATAGGCAGAAATATAACAGAACGAAACGACATAATGTATTCGCGAGTAGGTAATCACTTGAAGTTTGATTTTGCTGCGGGTTTTCAAAATTTTTGCAAGACGGTTAATGTAACTGGATTAGAATTCGATTCGGATTCTAATCACAGTGAGTTAATGACTATGTTTAGAAAATATCATGGTTGTTTTGCATCTACTGTGCAGGAGTTAGGTAAAGTTAACTGTCACGAAATGGAAATCTCTCTTAGCGATTCTAAACCGATCCAGTCTCGTCCGTATAGAGCTTCAACGACCGATAGAAAAATTATACGGGAGATGGTAGATGAGCTTGTAGTAAATGGGATTATCCGCGAAAGTAATTCGCCCTATTCTAGCCCCGCCCTTCTGGTCAATAAAAAAAATGGTGAAAAGAGACTGTGTATAGATTACAGAGCTCTTAACAAAATAACCATTAAAGATAAATATCCGATGCCACGCATCGAAGATCTTATAGACAGGCTTCAGGGGTGTAGATATTTTACAAATTTGGACCTAAAATGCGGTTATTATCAAATAAAAATAAATAAAGAATCTATTCAAAAGACCGCATTCATAACTGAGGACGGGCATTACGAATTTTTGAGAGTACCATTCGGGTTAGTTAATGCACCAGCCTGTTTTCAAAAAATGATGAATAGGGTTATCGGAAACCTTCGATTTGGTAGAGTAATTCTGTATTTAGATGATATTTTGATTACGAGTGATACAATAGATGAGAATTTAAAAATATTAGATCAGATATTGCAAATTTTTAAAGTTAATGGACTGACATTAAATTTAAAAAAATGTCACTTCCTAAAACAAGAAATAGAATTTCTGGGCTATAAAATAAGTCAGGATTCAGTAATGCCGAGTGAAAATAAAATACAAGCAGTAAAAGATTTTCCTATTCCAAAAAACATTCACCAATTGCGACAGTTTCTCGGGTTAATCAGTTACTTCAGAAAGTTTATTAAAAATTGTGCAATGTTGTCAAGCCCACTCACTCATTTGCTGAAAAAGGATTGCGTATGGGCATGGAGTATTAATCACGATCAAGCCTTTCAAACGTTGAAAAATGCCTTAACAACCAGCAATATTTTGACCATTTTCGACCCAAATAAAGACTGTATTTTATATACAGATGCTAGTAGGGACGGAATCGCGGGTATTCTCATGCAAGTTACTATAGAAGGGGAAAAACCAGTACATTATTATAGTCGACAAACAACCGAAGACGAGAAGAAATACCATTCGTTTGAACTTGAGCTTCTAGCCATAGTTTCATCATTACAAAAGTTTAGGCTGTATCTTTTGGGTTCCACTTTTCGAATAGTTACTGATTGCAACGCGGTGAGGTACGCACTCACAAAAAAAGAAATAATCCCACGAATTGCACGTTGGGTTCTTTCAACCCAAGAGTTTTCATTCGAAATAATACATAGAGAGGGCACGCGTATGCAGCATGTAGATGCGCTAAGCCGCAATCCTGTAAACAGTGGCGAGCGGTCAGAGTTAGACATAGTAATGTCCATAACGGAATCTGATTGGTTACTTTCAGTACAACTGCAAGACCCAAATTTGGTAAAAATAAAAAATAAACTAGAATCTGGCGAAATTGACGGTCACAAGGACATTTTCAATGATTATGAACTGTTAGGGAACAAAGTGTATAGACGTACTAATCAAGGTCGACGATGGGTTGTACCGAAACAATGCATCTGGTATATTATTAGGTGTAATCACGATGATTTAGGACATTTCAGCCTCGATAAAACATTAGAAAGGATAGCACATCAGTATTGGTTCCCTAAGATGCGCCGTACGGTAAAAAAATATATTAAGAATTGTTTAAACTGCGTATATTACAAAAATAAGGGAGGCCGAAAAGAAGGAGAGCTGTATCCACTACCCAAACATGCACAACCTTTTCACACACTACATTTGGATCATTTAGGACCATTTGTGAAAACCACAAAGAAACATAAGTATCTCCTTGTGATAGTCGATTCATTTACGAAGTTTGTTTTTGTTTGTGCAGTGCGAAACACGAATAGTGCTAGCGTTATTCGGGAAATGGATAATATTTGTAAAATTTTCGGAAATCCACGTCGAATCATAGCGGACGCCGGATCCGCTTTTACATCTCATAGTTTCAAAGAATATTGTACGGATAAAAATATTCGTTTACACATAGTTGCTACAGGAATGCCTAGATCTAATGGTCAGGTCGAAAGATTTAATCGAACAATTTTAGAGGCGATGAAAACTATGGGAGCGGGCATAGACGATGATAAATGGGATCAATGTATTAAACCATTGCAACAGGCTCTAAATAGTTCAGTACATAAAACAATCAAAGCTGTACCTAGTGAGGCATTGTTAGGGTATAGGCTGCGTACTGATAGTGACAAGCTGGCGCCACCCGAGATTGATACGGAGAGTACTACGGACGTTACGGAATTGCGTAAGAGGATTGATGAAAATATAAAAGCCAATGCGGAAATACAAAAGAAAAGGTTTGATAGCAGTCGTACAAAAGCTAAACAGTACCAAGAGGGAGATCTGGTTCTGGTTAAAATCTCTAGCCAAACCTATGATGGACAGAGCAAAAAACTACTCCCAGTTTATAAGGGGCCCTTCCAAGTCAAAAAGGTGCTAGACAATGATAGATACCAAGTATGCGACTTAAGAGGTAGTGAAAGAAGTACCAAGCTGTACCTCGGTAAAACCGCGGCCGAAAACATGAAACCATGGATAAACATTCACGATTTTGACCCCGGTTGTTGACCCTCTAGCGAAAGCCACACATTCCAGTAAAAGAAAAAAAAAAGAAAGATAAAAAAAACAAAAAAAGCGAAACCCATAAAATAACAGTCAAAACAACTGAAGTACGCCTAATGAGGAAGCCATAAATTTAGTTTTTGTTTTGTTGCGATGCGAAGGGTTGATCGCTTGGAATGCAGCTGGGCAGTGTTGGCAAAGGCACTTCATTATTCAACAAAGAGGTGTGTAAAAATAAAAAAATAAAATGTTTATCTCAAATTGACTAATTGAGTATATAATTGTGTACAGTTACTGAACATATGGTATATCTGTCAATCCTGATGTCTTTGTAAATCTTATCAAGTTAGTTTCAGAATCTATGGGTATCTCTCATCACTTGATTCTCGGGTCAGTGAAAAACTATCTAAGGTGCATCCTAAGACTAAAGGAGCATGCTATAAAGATAGATGGACGGATCCTAAGCCTAAAGGAACGTCTTGACTCCGAGGATCAAGGGGATATGTGTATCTTTGAGTATCTCTCATCACTTGATTCTCGGGTCAACGAAAAACTATCTAAGGTGCATCCTAAGTCTAAAGGAGCATGCTATAAAGGTAGATGGACGGATCCTAAGCCTAAAGGAACGTCTTGACACCGAGGATCAAGGAGATGTGTGAGTCTACTAGACCTTAATGAGTCAATCGGCCTAAGTCTAAAGGAAGGTTTTCACATTGAGGATGGGCTGAATAATTGAATAAGTGTTTGACATCATGATGACCGATACGGTTGATATAGGAATTAAATACAATTCTAATGTGAGGTTTGTTTATGTTTCCAGTATATTATCACCTATGTCCGAGTTCTACGGAGCTGGCTTCCCAGGCTTGAGCGTGCGTGCCTGGGGCAGGCACGATGCAGCATGGCCGTGTTGGCAACACTACGACCGGTAGCAGCTATGCAGCGCCCCTACCGGACGAGAGTGGCAGCATACTTGAATCCCCAACCCTTCCCGTCCGACAGAGGATTATAAAAGGACGCACACGAGCTGCGCGCGTCAATTATTATTTGAAAATTAGTCTGATAACCATCAACTTGTAAATTTGTGTTTGATTAAAGTAATGTTAATTGTGGGAGGCCTGGTTTACTTCTAATATACCTATTCCTCAAAATCTGCCTTCAGTTAGTTAGTTTAAAGTACAAACTCCGAATATTTCTCCTTGTCAGCCACATCGGCAGGACTCGTAACTAACCGGTGCAGTCCCGAATGTTCCTCACCCAAGATTTATCATAAGCCATTATTATCAGTCTTACCATTTTTTTGAAGTGTAATAATCCTCATGGATGCCTTCGCCCCGGTGTGAGCGGAAGTGTCTGGCAGGCTCTGACTAAAACCATACGATATTCTGCAGCTACCTTTGGCCGGGGCGCTGGCGTGCTTGTGCATTTCGTCACGCTTCTCCGGCCAGGTAACCCACATGAATTCATACGAATGTCGTCACCCTCTGCGGTCGCCTACGACCACAATTCCTTAAGAGAAGTGCGTAATAGTGGCGTTCCCTTGCAGTAAGTCATACTAATAGGTCCTAGCTCTCGTGCCTGGATCTGATTATATTATACAATTATTCCTTGGTGATTTAATTAGCATAACTCCTAGCTGATACAAGAAATTAAAGAAAATGCAGCAAAATCTCTGGCAAACCAAAGGACACACTGATTTCGTAAGTACTCTTCCTTTGACACCCTTGGCTCACGGAACTCTAAGTCCTTTTGTTGACAAAAATTCTCACTTTGGGGCAAGTTAATGCACAAATTATTATATATTTGTTTGATTTAAAGACAAAAACGGCTATACATCTATCAGATTGGATAAAGATACGCTAAAATTCTCACAGGGCTCCAGACATACTGACCTGATTATTTTTTATTTGTCCGCGAACACATCAGTTAGGATTCCAGTCCATGAGAGCGTTAAGTGCAGAGAGGGTGCGAGAGGTGCAGAGAAGGGGGCTCAGGCTCGCGCAATGTTGTGGCACAGTGAACAGGCTACGAGTATATCGTCTGCTGCGGCAATACTTAACCAGGAGACAAAGTTGGGACAGCTCATCAAGCAGTTCTAGAGCATCAGTTTTTCAAGAAGGACTTAACTACTACTACACTTTAGGACAATACGGATTGTTAAACAAATTAAACCGACCTTTTAAAAAGCTATAAACTAAGTTAAGGATATAGTTTGCTGCTGAGCGTCATGATACTCGTATGCCCGTCCAACTTTTTTTTTAATATTTGCTGTAGGTTCGCCCTTGACCCCTTTCTCACCTGATGGTAAGCGATGATGTGGTCGATGATGAAGCACGAGCTAAGGAACCCCAATCCCCCAATATTAGCTTCAGCTGCCAATAATGATATTATATTAGATTAACTACTATATAGCATAGGTACTCTCTTTCTTCTCCTAATATTGTTTGTCCGAAAATCATTATCCATAACACTTTTGCTATAAACTTCAGTAACCATAATGTTCAAAATCCCGAAATTTTGTTTTACATAAATATATTTAGTTCTAAAAGTATTCTGTCATAATATAATAATCTCAGACCAACAAAAAAAGATAGACGTAGCGTCGCGAACATCAAAAGTGAAGCCACATTTTTATCTATGTGTGTTTGGAAGGGTTGCCATTTATTGATTTTTTCCCCTATAAAATGGGTAATAATATTATTGTGTGGGTAGGATAATATTGTTCGAGTAAGATATTGTTGAGTATGGTATTGAACCTCAAAAGTAAACGATTAAGGTACATTATTAATTATAACTCACGAAAAGAAATATTTTTTTTTGTTACATCGCAAAATCTATTTAAAAATAAACAATTAGAAAGTGGCTTAACATGCTTATGATTTGGAGATCACCTTTTATGCAATCCTTGCTTGTGTTAGGAGAAACCTTATCCTTATCCTTAGCAATATCCATTAATTTGCAATTTAATGCAAAAAATACAAATATAAATAGATAAGTTTTAAATAAAAGAAAAAGCAAACTTTATGTGAACGAGCGTTATACAGAGAAAAAAATGCGCGTATTTGTGCGATGTGTGGGAGTATAGGGGAGAGTGCGCTAATGTGTGAGGGTGTATAGTTTGTATGAGTTAAATTTAGTATATACGGAGAAAAAAAATGCGCGAATTTGTGTGATGTGTGGGAGTATAGAGGAGTGCGCTAATGTGTGAGGGTATATAGTTTGTATGAATTTAAATAAGTATATTTAGTTCTACTCTGGGGTATATGTTTAGGTGTAAGTTAGCTTAGCCTGTGACAGTGTCTTGGGATCGGAAGAAGTAAAATACAGCTACTTCCTATAACCATGCTCATAGAAATTCTATTAAAGGTTATAAGTTGCTGAAGCGTAAATCATAACATCGTCAAGTGTATGAGTCATTATGTAAATTGTTTTGAAATAATATAGATAATTATATTTTCAATCAACTTTATTAAATTCAAAAATATCACCATAACAAAATCACTGACTCCAAAAAGTAATACAAAGATAAATGTTACTATTAGATAAAGATAAATGTACTATTTCTTATAGCTACTATCCATTTTCTTTTTGTTTCATTATTATTTGGAAATCTAAAATATTAAAATAACATAAAAAAAGAAAACAGGAATATAACTCGAAGTAAGAAATCATATTAAATTTGTTTAATCGAATGGGGTAATTTGAAATCATATTATGGCAACCCACGCACTTTATGTCACTGATTTCGTTTGTTGAGGTTTTTTCTTCCAAGGAACCTAACATTCATAGTATATTTAATAAATAAACGATGTTATTTCAAATACTTACATCTGAAATGTGATTCCGTGAGACTTTTTATGTGCTTTGCTATTGTTTTTACAAGTTTTCACTACACAGGAATATAATTCAATTTTTTTAAATATATGTTAACTAGACGACGACTCGTAACGTACTAAGAGCGATGAGCATAGTTTTAGTGCAGGTGTGTGCGTGAGAGTGTATATTTACTTGGAGGAGCATAGTTTTGTGGCTTCACTTATGATGTTCGCGACGTTACGTCTATCTTTTTTTGTTGGTCTGAGATAATAATTGAATCTCCTAATTTTACACGACTTAAAGTCATATGTCCAAAGTATTGTGTTAATTAATGTGTATTATTTTGTCTAATCTGTTTAAATTACGATTACTTACAAAACATAAACAAAGGTCAACATTTGTCATAAGCTTAGTACCGCTATTGAAAGTCAGATGGCGTTGTTCCGTGCCGACCCATTTTGTAGATCGCGGTGTTAAGATTTTTCTGTATTGCATGACCTCCGCTATACTTTTGGTAATAAATGGTCTTACTCTGGACACCCTTGTTTTATTTATATGCGAGATATTTTTGGGACGTTGTACGAAATTGGTCCTTCGAGCCGGATGAAGGATTGGTGTGCATTGTCATTGTTCAGTTGGAGTCAGGTTGAATGCTCAATCTGCATTTTGCTGCAAGTGTAACGTCAGCGCAGCCAGTGGCGAGCAGCATCAGCGGACCGTACAAGGTGGCGCTTAAGCGTATATGTACAGATAGTACACAACGGTCAGCGCTGGTGCTAACAACAGTTCGAGTTGACGTGAGCAGCAGCTGCGGTGCGGGGGGAGCACCCCGCTTATCATTGCGACGAGCTACGTAAATGTGAGTGACAGTGATGTGATACGAAGATAATCTGTGAGTACTTTAAATATCAGTGACTAAATTAATACATTGAGACTTAACAATTACAAGCAAATTTAGACCTTATTAACTTAGAAAATTTAATTAACAATTTGGACTTAGAAACTTTACCGTGTGCATGGACTTAGAATAATTTCAATAAAAGGTGAACTACGGGAAACCTACGCCCGATTTTGCAGCGAAGTGTATTAAGTTCAAAGACTTGTGATTTTTTACGTGTTGTCTACGAACTTAGCATAGCGATCCAGAAGTTCCAGAACAGTTTATTCAAAGAACTTTATCTATAATTCAATATGGAAGCTTTGAGTAAATTACAGTTTAATTTACATTCTAATATCAGTAAAACAAGGTCTAACTTTAAGAAATCACCTAAGGAGCGAATAACCAGTTCTTACATAGAAACTAGATTAGAAAATTTAGAAGCTAACTGGTCAGCGTTTTCTGAAACTCATATGAAAATTGTATCGTCAGTTAAGTCCATTGAATTCAAAAAATCGGATTATAACATAAAAGATGTATATGAGACCACGGAAGAATTATTTACTGATTATAAAACCGAGTTGAGGGAAGCATTGAAGATAATTGTTTGTTCGGATAGTTTAGGTAAAGTGTCTGAATCTTCTGCGAAGAGTTCTAAAGATATATGTTCTGTAAAATTGCCAAGGATTGAATTGCCTATGTTTACCGGCAGTTATTCTGAGTGGATTAGTTTTAGAGATTTGTTTAAATCCTTAATACACAATAATGACCTACTCGACGATGTTCAGAAACTGCATTATTTGAAATCACATTTGTCAGGAGAAGCTGAAGGTCTTTTACGGCACATTCCTATTACTAGTAGTAATTATACAACATGTTGGACAAAATTAGAGAATCGATATAATAATAAAAAATATTTGGCGAATTGTATAATTAAACGCTTTATGAGTCAAAAAAATATTATATCTGAATCCTCCAGCGCAGTTAAGGAATTGTTGGATACTTCTAACGAATGTTTACATGCTTTGGAAAATTTAGGCATAATGGTTGAGTATTGGGATATTATAGTTATTTATGTATTGTGTTTAAAGCTAGACACTGAGTCACGTAAACAATGGGAAATGAAAATAAGTGATTGTTCAGATGACTTGCCTACCATTGTGGGCAAGTCATCTGAACAATCACATTCATCAATCAAGGAAAGATTTGAACTGATACATTTATCAGTTCAAATCTTTCCTTGAGCAAAGATTTCGGTAATTAGAATTTTTAGACAATAAAGGTCAACGTAATCAGTTCAATCTAAATGTGCCAGTCAAATCGCTTCATTTGTCAACTACATTGTGTTTTTGTTGACAAGAATATTTACTTTTTAAAGTATTATATTATTTTATATTAATTATTGTGAGTGTGAAGACTATGTGGATCATTCTTTTTTATTTTTATTTAAATTTATCTTAGTTTTTAATCATGGTCTGGCAGTTTGAGTAGTTTATGCGGCCTACCCGAATGTCCTTTCTTTGGTATTGTTCGTCGAATCGTTGAGCTCCTTAAATTCTGAGTTGAGCTGCTCGGTTATTGACAAATGCGTGCACTGACTGGACAGGTCCACTCAATCTGGCTGGTTCTTTCCTCAAAAGACCATTTCAGACATCAGTCTACATGGTCTTCACATGATGTAACCAATATTTTGTCTGGACTTTAAAAGAGACTGTGACCTCTGAGTTTGTTTCGGCCTTTCTTCTCAGAGTAGTCAGATAGGAAACGCCGACCTCATCTAGTTTTAAAAAATATGTTCGACATGTAAAAGTGTTTGTATAAACCAACTTACAGAAATAAAATCATTTATCATTTAAGATAATCACAAGCTTGCTAATTGTAAAAAGTTCGCAAGTCTCGATATAGATAAGCGTCGTAATTTTGTCCAAACAAATGGTTTATGCTATAACTGTCTAGGTGCCAATCACTCCGTATATGCATGCCGCCAGTCCACCAGATGTCATATTTGTAAAAAGAAGCATCATAGTCTTCTTCATCTCAAAAATTTCTCCAAATCAGTTGGTGACAGTAACAAAACTGATCAGGGTACAGAAAGCAGCGTTTCTGCTGGCACTATTTCAACCCAGAGTAATTCCACTAATGTTGTAAGTTGTTTTGCTAATAGTCATAGCCAAATATTATTGGCCACCGCGCTAATAGCAGCAGAATCAAAGAGCGGTACTGCTATAGACCGCGGTACTGCTATATATACTGCTATCCTTGTTAGACCAGGGGTCTCAGGCTTCCTTTGTAACGGAGTCCGCAGTCCAGCTCTTAGGTCTCAAAAGACTACCAACTAAAGGTTCGATTTCAGGTATAGGTTGTGATCAAGGCCCATCAATGATTTCATTAAATTCGATGGTTCTCATTAAGGTTAAATCACGCGTCGATCCTAGTTTTATTATAACTGTTAAGGCTTATGTTTTAAGGAAACTAACGACTATCTTACCGGAAAGGAAAACGTTTTGACCACAATCTCGCCTTTGGCTTTAGCAGATCCTTCATTCGATACTCCGAACAAGATTGATCTGCTTTTAGGTGCCGAAGTTTATGGCCAGATTTTGTTAGAAGGTTTAATCAGAGGTTCACCTGGTCAACTCATTGCACAAAATACTAGACTAGGATGGATCTTGTCTGGTCAAATAGGTAAAATCAACCAAAGTGAGACATGCCACAATACCGTAGTCACGTTGCATTCTACTTATTCAGATGAGAATACAAATACACTCCTTAAACAATTTTGGGAACTAGAATCTGAGCCCAAGGGCGATTACGATAAGGTTTACTTGACCCCAGAAGAACAAAGGTGCGAAGATATATTTAAGGCCACAACTAAACGAGACGAATTTGGTCGCTATATTGTGCATATGCCCTTTAGGTCAAGCGATCCTGCTTGCAAATATGGTGAATCGAAAGACATCGCTCTTAAACGATTTTTATCCTTAGAAAGGAGATTTCTAAGGAATCCCGAGTTCAAGGCTCAGTATTCAGCAGTTCTAAATGAGTATATAGCTCTTAATCATATGGATATAGTACAGGATAGGGACAAAGAAGGTTCTGTGTACTTACCTCATCATGCCGTCATCCGTAACGAAAAAAGTACAACAAAGTTGCGCATCGTATTTGATGCATCATGTATAGGTAGTAACGGGGTTTCTCTTAATCACGATTTAATGGTGGGTCCTCCTCTACAACCTGAGCTTCGTCATATTATCATGCGTTGGCGTTGTGAACCTATCTGTCTGGTAGCCGACATCGTCAAGATGTACAGACAGATTAAGGTATGCGATGATCACACAGATTTTCAGCGTATATTATGGCGTGAGAATCCAAATGATGAAATTTAGGTGTTACGTCATTTGCGAGTAACGTTTGGAACATCATCAGCCCCTTACCTAGCAGTCAGATCATTGCAGCAGTTAGCTCAGGACGAAGGCGCTGCATTTCCTTTAGCAAAGAACCGTGTTGTTTCCGAGTTCTATATGGACGATCTAATGACGGGATGTCAAACCATAGAGGAAGGAGTAGAAGTATATAAGCAGACATCGGAGTTGCTTAAACGTGGAGGTTTCCAGCTCCAAAAGTGGGCTAGTAACAACAGAGAATTGTTAAGATTGATTGAAGACGGTGAACAAATATCACAAACACAAGGAAACATGCAACTAAAAACAGATGCAATATCAAAAATATTAGGTTTAACGTGGGACAGAGACAATAACGAGTTCGTTTACACTATTCAGCAGAATGATTTAGATTTACCTGTGACAAAGCGTAAGGTAATTTCGGACATAGCGCGACTATTTGATCCCCTTGGATGGTTAGCACCGACAATCATCACTGCAAAGGTGTTTATTCAACGAATATGGATGACTGGGATCGAATGGGACGCAGAATTATCTGCACCATTGCTGACAGAGTGGCTTGACTTCCGGAAGAACCTTTGTAACCTTATTAAGTTTCGTCTGCCTCGTTGGATCAACTGTTGTAGCGTTACGTTTAGCTCAGAGGGAGCTAAACGTAAGCCACGTTAATAAAATTAAATAATTATGAATTAAAGGTTATTAAAATTAAAGCTAAGAAAATAAAAAGGATATAGTTAATAAAACGGTAGGGCTTCGCACGACGTGGGCAGCTATCCAGGCAGCAGCTCGGGCAGGAAGTCGTGGAATGCTCGAGGTAGGCAGGTGAGCAGCGGACGAGCAGACAGGTGGTAGCCAGATAAGCGGGTAATCGGGCAGGTAGGCAGTGAAGTAGGCAGCAGGATGGAAGCAGGTCGGATAAACAGGCAAACAGGTAAGTACGTAGGCTCCAAGGGATGTGGAGGCCGGCTATGGCTCAATACACCAATCAGCGAGGCCTTTGATTCCAAGAGATGACCGTTGAGGGTGTTTCCATGAAATAATGCTCTCGGGATCCACACAAAATATATTTAATTGGAGCACTTCAGATAATAATAGTTTTACATAAGCTGATAATTCATAGTTTAGAGTTTTCCGGGAGTTTTCAGATCAGAAAATACACTTGGTATCATTAAGTAGTCAACCGACTTTCGGCGTTCAGTCCAGAATCGAAACTAAAAATTGACGCCCGTTTTTCTTCGTTCTGTGTTCTATCTCCATTTCAAATTCAAATTTCAATTAAGAAATAAAGACCAGAACGAATAAAAACGGTTCACAAAGGGGTCTGTCTACGCTACCCTTATAATAGTGTAAACCTAGCTTAAAGGAGGTTTAGTCCATGGTACCTATGTTACGGTCTATGGTTTTAAGAAAAATAAAATAGACAGACAGATGTCATGTCAGATGAAAATGTCACAGTAGAAAAATATTGCAAGAATTACAAATTAACAATATAATTTAAGTTTCAGATATAAAAACAATCAGATATAATTAAAAGTATGCTTTTCAGATGATAAAAATAGAAAGAAAACATAAAAATGAATTACAAAAGTTGATAAAATATCAAAGTATATGAAGGTATGGTTTGTATAGTGTTATGAATTGTAAATAGAGTTAAAAAATGTGGATCTGTAAATCAGAACACCACATTTCCCCGATGACCCCAGAAAAATTTTCAACTTGAAGAAAATTTTGATGTTTTAATATAATCCTTGCTCTATCACACAACATCTTTCATACTTTCATCAAACACTCATTCAATTTCTTTCGTTCCTAGTTTATACAGATTCATGGTAAAAAAAATCTTCCAAGGCCACTATCTTTAAGAAAGCGTTGGAGTGGTCTATGAATTTTTGCATAAATGCTTCCATGGCCGGTTGACGAGTTTGCTTGTGTACAAACAGCCAGTTTTTATTTGCAAATTTGTGCAGGAAGTCCGCTGAAAAAAATAATAATAATGTAAGAACAATTATTTAAATTGCTCGTGGAAATGCCTAAATTAATACCTAAATATTATTGCAATTTTCAACTCGAAGCACTGAGCTGCATGTTGAAAATCAATAAATACATGATTCTTTTAGGCATCCATTTTGGTATTGCCTAGAGTTAGTGAAAACCTTATTCATTTGATTGCCATGACAAGCCTATATTCTTTGTATCGCATTAAGATTCTCATGTTCCGGTGCAGTTCCTACAATTTATCACGAAATCGTTTTAATACATAAACTAGCTTTGAGCAATTTATAGGAAAACTCTCGAATCGGACTGCAACGAAACAATTTTAATTGTACGTTTATCTATGTAAGACTAAACAATTGGTTGTGAATACTTTTGTATAAATAATTATTTCTTATACTTATATAGGTAGAGCTAGAGCGCCTTGGCATTATAATCGTCATCATCCTGAGACATTAAAATATTTAACTTAGATCCAAACTTAACATTATTTTAGACAACCCTGATAAGAATAAAAAGTGAGAACTAAACAGGCAAATGTTTGTAGTCTACTCACATTTTTCTTTGTCACCATTGAAAAGATTTTTGCAGTCATAGTTCACCTTCTCTTTAGCCTCATATTTTAAAATGTGATTTATCAATTGTATGTGCAATTTCCCATTCGTGTCAGTATACTTTTCATAGTCACCATTGAATAGAAAATGATAATCATCTGAAACAGTGAAATATAATTTTGTTACTATATCATAATAGTCATGATACAAAATTAAATATTTATCAATATTATAATGTTAAAATCATGGTGTACTATAAAGTATACATAGAGGGCCGGTTTCCAAATTGAGTATTTGGAGATAAGAACGTGTCAAACTACTTTACTGTCAAACGAATTGGGTGTTACTGGCTGATATGTATTTTTTGTATTCCGGCTTTGATTAAAAACATTATTCTTTAATACTCACATATATCTAGTTTACAGCTTCCCGTTCCTTCAATTATATCAGAGCCTAATTTTCCCTTTACATTATAGTCTGAATCCAAAATGAGATGAGGACATCTTAAGTGATAGTTAAACGTCATATTATTCGTCAAAATTCTGAAATAATTAAAAAATATAGATTAGTAATCAGTTTTCTGTCCTTGATTAGTATCACCATGGGCCTAGGATTATTTTCAGGGTGGTACATCTTCAGCTACTAACTAGTATTCTTCTCCCAGCACCCATGATAGTACAAAGTGTTATTTAAAATTAAGAAAAGCCACTATTTATTAATTACAATAACGGAATAAGGGACATCGCTAAAATGCCAACATAAAATTGGTCTCATTTCATCTGAAGGAAATAGAATAGTCAGATCAAATCTCCTACCATCCCTCTCTTTATATATACTAGGTCCCACTTGAATTCAATTGCAAAACAGATACCCAAGGTAATATTAACTTCATCTATAGGAAAAAAAACAGAAAACAGAACTTACTGTGCAAGATCCACATGACAGTTCTTAATTCCAATGAGCGAAGCATTGATTAATTTATACTTCAATGTAGGCAGGTCTCCTTCAATTAAATCCACGGATAACGGATCAGAGGTTTCCACTCCAAGGAAACCAGCAACAAACCCCTTTAAAGTTCGCTGAGCACTTTCAGTTACACATTTTGCATCGTTAAAGTCACATACTATTCTTTTACCTGGAATTTGAAGAAAATGGTTGGTTAGCAACTTGTAATGATCAAAAAGGGGGAATTTACTTTTGATTGAACAAGCATAAGCTTGTTCCATGTTCAATGTTGATGTGCCCGACAGGATCAATAATGTTTCTGTAACTTATATTTACCACCGGTGTGTCATGGATGCAATAAATTTAATTTGCATCTGAATTTAAATTTATCTTAGTGGGTCATCAGATTACGTTTATTGAACAACAGCTGCCAAGCCATTTGCCAATGTTGCCTACAAAATTTGACTACAAAATAGACTGGGTCAGCTACCGCAAACTGGAAGACGTTGCGTTGGAAGGCCTCCCACCAGGTGGACCGATGACTTGGTGAAGGTTGCGGGGATCCGCTGGATGCGAGAGTCGAGACGCACGGGACCGATCAATGTGGTGACGTTTGGGAAGGCCTATGTCCAGTAGTGGACTTTCTTCGGCTAAAATGATGATGATGAGCATCATAATATCGGCCGAAAGACGTCCTGTGCGTCTCGCATCCATCGCATTCCCGCAGCCTGAACCAGATTCTCGGTCCACCAAAAGCTTTGATGCCAATTTCAGACTTCTTTATATTATTATATTGGATACACTAATGCACTTACATGAAACACTGCCGATCCATAACAATGCAAATAATAATGATTGTCTTGACAACATTTTCTCTGTCCTAATGCACGTCAGTGAATGTTAATATTGTAGGTTAAGGCAAATATTTATAATACAAAGCTTATGGAACCGAGTTGATTTACATACATGTTTTTTTTTTGTTATAATAATGACCACCAAATGTACCCATTGTTAAATACGTCAAAACATAATTATTATTTTAAATTAACGTGATTTCACACACCTGATACTATACTATTAGACATAAAAAACGGAATAATCTGAGCTTGGAGTCTGTACAAACTCCGAATATTTCTCCTTGTCAGCTAAATCAGCAGGACTCCTAACTCTGGTCCAGTCCCGAATGTTACTCACCCAAGATTTATCATAACCCATTATTATCAATCATAACATTTTTTGAAAGTATGAAATTCCTCATAGATGCCTTCACCCCGGTGTGAGCGGAGGGGTCTGGCAGGCTCTAACTGACTACAACCATACGGTGTTCTGCAGCTGCCTTTGCCGGGGCGCTAGAGTCATTCCATCACGCTCCTCCGGACAGGTGACCCACATGAATTCATACGGAACCAGTCACCCTCTGCGGTCGCCTACGACCGCAATTTCTTTAGAGAAGCGCGTAATTGTGGCGTGCCCTTGCAGTTAGTCATACGAATAGGTCCTACCTCTCGTGCCTGGGATTGATTAGAGTATAAAATTATTTCTTGGTGACACAATTAGCTTTATCCCTAGCTGATACAATAAATTAAAGAAAATGAAGCTAAATCTCTGGAAAACAAAGGACACACTGATTTCGTAAGTACTCTTAATTTGGCATTATTTTCTCACGGAACTCTAAAAGCGAAGTACTTTTGTTTACAAAGACAAAATACACAAAAAAGGCTTTACGTCAATCAGATTGGATAAAGATACTCAAAAATTCTCACAGAACTCCAAACATACTGACGTGATCGTTTTCAATTCGTCCGCGAACAAACCACAGTCAGGATTCGAGTCCATGAGAGCGTTGAGCGCAGAGAGGGCGCAAGAGACTCACAGAGGGGGCTCAAGCTCCCGCAACGGTGTGAATCGCTGGCACAGTGAACGGGCTACGAGTATCTCGTCTGCTGCGGCAATCCTCAACCAGGAGACAAAGTTGGGACAGCTTGTCAAGCAGTTCAAGAGCATACATTTTTCCATGAAGGACTTAACTACTACTACACTTAATTCTTAACTAGATCAAAATACTGATTTTAAACAAATTAAACCGACCATTTAAAAAGCTATAAACTAATTCAAGCTCTAGTTTAAGCATGTCGTTTGCTGCTGAGCATCGTGGTATGACCGTCCAAACTTTATTTTTTGTTGACTATAGGCTCGCGCTTGCCCCTATCTCCTGCCTGATGGTAAGCGATGATGTGGTTGACGGTGAAGCCCGCTTGCCGAGAAGAAACCTATTCACTCTTTAATTATAGCCCCCTAGATAGTGTGTTGTTGTTTGTGGCGGTCTTTGGCTTATTGTATGGCGTTCCAGAGGCCCTAGAAAAGAAACTTTCGTGGTCAGCGATGGCGATTGTTGAAATGCCAAAATATCAGGGCATGAACACGTGACATTTCGATAGCGTTTGACATTTCCATATATTTTTGATATTTTTCCAATCGCTATCGCCACGCTTTCATTGATGGAAAGTTACCGGTCTAGGGCTAATTTTTATAGAGCCTACTGCTCTAGTTTTGAAAGTCCATAAAATCTATATTAATTAACTATAGCCTTAGAAAAATCACTTTAGAATAATAAGCCAGACTGAAGATCAACAATAACATGCAATGATTGCAATTGCAGTTTTTTAGTCTTTTAATTGCTAATGTCAGAAAGCGTGCGCAAAATCGCGCAGCGAAGTCACTATAGTCTAGTGCAGGGATCGGCAAGTTAAGGCCCGCAGGTCAACTTCAGCTCGGCAACGTATTTTTTTTATGGTTATAGTTACCTTGGACGTAGTGCGAAATTATTTAAATGATGGTTTAAAAGTTATCTGTTTGCCGGGGTTTTAGAAAAGGTATTATCAACTCTATGTCATTACACTACATCACTAATTTTATTTTAGTTCAGTGGCCTGCCTCCGCTGTAATGACGTAATAAACACTTATTTTATATGTTCTCTATTGTTAATGGGCACATAGAACTTTTATTTTTGTTGTGTTATAATTAAGAGTCGCAAAATTTTATTTTAGGTGACTTTAAACAAAGAAAACTTATATTATAAATGTGTGTTGGTGTTTTCGAGCGTATGGCACTTGTGGGCTGCAGCTGAAAATCAGCGTCAGATGGTATACACCATATTACCATTTGGCATTATGCTGAGCTGAGGCCTTTTTGGCATTAATAGTTTTAATTATTTATTTTGTTTAATTTTAAGGTGTTTTTGTTTTGAATGCCAATAAACACATTTTTCTTTCTTTCTATGTTACTTACTTCCTCGAACTTTACGTAAATATCCTCTACCTATTTCGATCTCTGTTTATTACATACCGAGACTCCGTGCCTTGGAAAGCAAGGAAAGCCGTTGGTCCAAGTTGTCTTATAGATATTTGACGGTTTTAAAGATAGTCAGAAACCAGAAAATCTGACCCAGTCTTTGTCAAGGGGTATCGTGACATTAAGGTTCCCCTAGTCGACGGCACGAACTATTTTGTGCGCGAGGTTAAAATGCATGCTATCTCATCCGACAACACGTGCGAAAGATATAGATGGTGTGGTGAGCAGTAAGCAGCTATTTCGTACGAATTAGCACTTTTGCAAATTTGTATCGAAATTAATGATGATTTAGGACGAAAACGAGTGCGCGAAATTTTATAAACATAACTTTGGGAGTCTAGTTATTATAAAAAACGTAAAATGTATATTTTCAAAATAAACTTATTTGAATTGTTAAACTATCCCTGTATGGAGGCCGTTTTGCAATTTACCTTCTTTTTATGGTATTTATTTCCGCCCAAAGATATGTTAAAATTAGTGATGAAATATGGAATTTTAACACTCATAACTTTCAAATATATTTTTTTTAACTTTTTTGTTATTTAAAGGGCTAGATAATGATGACACAAATTGATATCACTTTTAATTTTGAACGTATATCGATGGAATAATCGCCAGACTACGTTTGTATGTAAGAATTATCGACTAGTGTAACCTTAAATGAATGAATTTATGATATTCATTATGACATTTTTATGGATGGCACAATTAAACAATGAGCTAATTATTA
The DNA here is from genome assembly GCA_964057195.1 of Orthosia cruda. Lineage (NCBI taxonomy): Eukaryota > Metazoa > Arthropoda > Insecta > Lepidoptera > Noctuidae > Orthosia > Orthosia cruda. The sequence goes on along the minus strand of OZ059836.1, from coordinate 14,564,843 downwards.
TGCAGACGTCAAGACCATGTGAAAAAGATCAAACAAATTTATTTTTTGTTTCATGACGTTCGAATACTATATACGCACAGCCATTATTCAGTCAGCGATAAAGATCTAAAAATACATAACAAAACCCTCGATGTTTCTAGTTTAATAATTTGTTAATTACTCTGCTTTTTAAAAGTTACAATGCGATTATAACTTATTTTTTAACGTTTACTGTTGTGCTAATCATTCATAATATAATAATTAACATAATGTAGATGTTTATACTAAGAAAAAAACCGTTACCTAACTTATTACTACATATTTTTAAGGTTTTTGACTCGAAGTTTAGAATTTTGGGGATCGCTAAAGAAATTAAGAATCCTAATATGAGTGTTCGGGATAGAACACTTTTTTTATATTAATGTTAGTAAGATGGAATAGTGGAAATTGAGTAGTGGTGGCCCAGTGGTTACGGTCCCGACTTACGAGTTGTAGGTCGTAGGTCCAAACCCGAGCAGGTACTTTACTTTGTGTAATTTTTTTCATCACCACTGCTCTCAAAACGGTGAAGGAAAACATCGTGAGGAAACCGGCATGTCCTAGAACCAAAAATTCAAAGACATGTGACATCTGCCAATCCGCACCGGGCCCGCTTGGTGGATTATAGCCACTCCCTCTATGAGAGGAGGTCTGTGTCCCAGCAGTGGGAACATTAAAAGGCTGATGATGTGAAGATGGAATAATAATAGAATTCGGAAGGCGTATGTCCAGTAGTGGAGCCCTTTCGATTGAAATGATTAAAATAGAACTAAAATAACATCACAACATACCACTTTTTTTTTTTTTTCATTTGTTGTAGGCTCGCGTTTGACCGCTAGCTCGCCTGATGGTAAGCGACGATGCGTTCGACGCGCGACGGTGAGACACGCTTGCCTAGAAGTAACCAATTCACTCTTGGCTTAAAGACCTCTAGGTAGTAGCTATCTGGAAACAAAGACTTCGGCAGGGAATTGCTCTATGCAATTATGGTAAACATTCCTTAAACCTTTGTAGGATAGGCTGATTTGGTATACAATCATTAAGGTATACTCATAACAGTCACGTCGTCGTTTCGTCACCATCTCATCGTCAAGTTGGCAATCACTGATTGTATGTGAATGATTGAGTTTGTAGTGATTGACGTGTGTGGCTGGTATGCTACAAATTCACCCAGGCACAAGACCTCGGCACCAGGCTGTAGGCAGTCCAAAGAGGCTTTGCCATCTTTGGACAGTAGGCTTACCAGACGTTTGCTACGCCTGGACAGAAATGGCCTGCGCCTGATGACGGGGACCATCACGGGATATTGCTCACTTAACAAACACTTCCACACCATAGGCATAACGGACAGTCCTCTATGCAGGGCATGCATGGAGACTGAGGAAACCGTTGCGCACGTTTTCTTTGAATGCACAGAGGTCACCCAGATAAGAACACAAACCCTCGGGTCGCCCAGATCATACACAAACGTTCTAAGTAAACCAGGAGCCCTAATTAGCTCCTGGAGGGAGGTGGGCTGGTTGGAATAATCCACCCAACAGCCGCCATGGCCCACGCACAATGGTCCACCTGAAGGACTAAGTGCGGAAACCAAACCCCATAACATAGAACATAGATGCTACAAATTCTACTAAACTTTTTTATTTTGTTTAGTCTGACCTTGTGTCTGTCTCTTGCTTCCTTCCTTTTTTACGTATTACCTTTTACGCATCAGTCAAGTATTTTAATATGTAGCGCTAAAATCACATTGCTTTATGGTACAATATTTTTTTGAATATATTTTACGGAACCACAACGGTAATAAACAAAATAATTGCTCCAACTATAAATTCACTTGCAGTTAGAAAAGACTAGCATTAGATAATCACATGTACTTACGGAAGCTCAAAATGTGCTCGCAACGGATATTTATTTTAGTTTTATTTTGCATCATCAATGTCGTGTGTAAGTTATCTGCAATATCTTTGAAAACTAACTAACTCGATTTGTCCCATCATTTAATTACAATTATCTCAAACTTTCATATTCAGCATTTGTTAAAATCGAACATTTTTAGAATTCGCCTTGGTCTTTGTGTCGTGAATATGCACCTGATCTAAAAAATCCATATTCAGCATTTGTTAAAATAGATTATTTTTAGAATTTGGCTCTAAGGTCTTTGTCGTGAATATGCACCGTTCCGTGAAGATGTACTAAAATAATCACTAATCTCCTTAAATCCAATGTTGATCAAGGACATTGATTCTAGTCAGCGACACAAAAGACAACGCAAGGTACAAGTCGGATCAAAGACTTTTATTTTTTTGTTATTGGCGGCGACTTGAGATTCTTAAATATCATCATCATCTAAAGTGTGTCATTGCCCACTGCTCTTGCATAGAAAAAAAGTGAATAGTAATACACAAATTAAATTTTTAATACCAGGTGGCATGAAACTATGTAAAATGGACGACAATAAATGCGTAACAAGATCAGCGGCTCGGACGTTTGCGCAGTTCGTATCTGGCATGCCAGGAGTGGAATCTTCAGATCCTTTACAAATGGAGTCATTTGAAGTAAATCTGCCTTCACTGAATTATAAACTGAGCAACGGGTCTTTAACTGGAATGAAGAACTGTCGTGTGGAACTTTTGCAGTAAGTTTCTATTGTTATTATTTTTTATCGTAAGTGTGTTCAGTCATTCTGTGTTTTGAGTCTTACATTTTACCTAAAATACAATCACTCATACTTTCACATAATTCTACGTCATTTAGTAATTTTTAAAATATGCCTTACTTAAAAATTACTTTTAGGATCAATGACTAAGGTCCGATTTTTCAATAGTCTGATAACTTCTAACTGAGGAATAAAAATGGGGGTGTCATAGCTTTTGTATAGAAAATATGTCATACGCCATTTTTATTCTTCGGTTAAAAGTTATCAGACTTTTGAAAAATCGGTACTTATACTGTTAGCTGTCACAAGCACGCGTTATCTGCAGTGATTGGTTGAATTAATTTTTAACAGCCAATCACAGCAGATAACGCGTGCTTGACGATTTATCACATTAATTCTGCGCGAATTTAGAGGTGAGAAACTCGGCCTAAATCTTGGTCAGAATGTTTTTCCTAACGTTTCGTTCCCGTGGCCGATTCAAAAGAATCTTGCATTTTCATTTGGGATATACAGCCTTGTGTGCTTAGAAGTGCCGTAATCAGACCAGAATCTTCAGAGTTTACCTTTCACAAACAAAACACGAAACCCCTTAACTTATTTTAATTTAGATTATTACCGTTATAAGCAATATACATATGCATGAAGGTTCAAATGCAGTAAACATCTGTGCAATACTTCACAGAGTCTGGGTAAAAACACCTAAAGAATTATTTTTGTGTAATTGCAGGTTTTCTGAAAAGGATAAAAAATATCACTACCACGTTGGATGTCCGCATCTAGTTTTTGAATCTAAATACGAAGTCAAGGGTCAAATTGGTCCTGAGTTCGTTGAAGGAAAAGGTACCGCCAGAATTGTTTACTGTAAGTAAAAACACTTTTATAAATCACTTAAAACTAATACAGTCTTATTACAAAAACCCATGTTTAAATCTCTATAAACTGTGGTTTATACAAAAATGATATTACAAACAATGGTTTAGCGATAAACCATAGACCAAATCATGGTCTAACGCTAAACCTCGGCGGCTCCTAGTTTAACGATGGTCTAAGTCGTATCTGTCAAAGTTTCTTCTTTAGGTTATATAATCTTTTTAATAGTGTTGTGTTGTTTTTACCCGAAAATTTATATTAATATGGTTGATTTAATTAATATTGAGGATATTACTTTTTCCTTGGTACTCCAATTCTCAGATCGTTTTTTTGAAGGTCCATCACAATATATTATTAACAAAGAGGCAATTGTTCTAATAGAGACTTCGGTAACATAAAAATTCCAAATCTTAATGAACTTTGTTCAGTTTGCGATAGTTTTGTTTAATTTTATGGTTTCATATAACGCGTGAGAATGTTACGTTTCGTTACACGTACGTATATGTATTATTAGTAATTAATAAGAATTTAAGTAATTTAAAAAAATCTAAACAAAACTTCAATCGATAAATAACAAATGTTTATATACATGCAAAATAACAAAGCCTCAATATTTTTAACACTTCTAAACATCATTTAATCCTTATCATATTATCAAAACGTTTTCTATTCTGTGTATACGGAACGTTGCAATAGAATGATATTATGGTGAACGAATGATATTTGTATTAATATGTGGTTAATGTATAGACAATGGTTCAAATGACGGTACTAAGAAAACCACGGTTTTTTTGAGTTTTGTAATACGAACAAATTTAGACCATGGTTTTGCAGATAAGCCTGGACTTGATAGTACAGGTTTAAACCATGGTTTATTTCGTTTTTTGTAATAAGACTGATAATGTTTAACCCTCGACGGAAAAAGAGGGGTGTTATAGCTTTGTCGTGTGTACCTGTGTATCTGACTGTGGCATCATAGCTCCTAAACGGATAAACCGATTTTGATTTTTTACTTTATCGAGAATGTTTTAGCTAGGTTTGATGAAAATCGGTTCAGCCGTTTAAAAGTTATGGGCATTTTACTGTTTGAATCGGGGTGCTGTCGCAAAATATCGTGTCACAATTAAGTGTTTAATAGATTGTTGATCGTTCTACTAGATAAATTACGTAGCATGAAATAAGGATAAACGTAGGATTTTTTTTGTTATGGAATAATATAGTCCAAAACCACAGATATAGATACGAAACCACATAGTCTTGAAGCTCTAGACAAGTGATGTTCTATCAAAGAAAATATAACGCGATAGCGAGTAATTAAAAGTCAATAATTTATCAACGAAGTCAATGGTCGAAATTTCGAAATGAAAAAGATAGATCACGTAAAAGTGATTATAGACTAGAGCATTTACTTGTAACAGAACATCGAGCGTTCACGGTATTTAAATTTACTTGAACCACATTTCGTACATAACGCTTGATGTCTAGATGGTATTGTTTAAAAACCAATAAGCGTTTTGTTGTAACCTTTATCGAGCCTTTTTTCGCGCTCGTGCCTTTGCACGAGCGCGGGTTTCGTAGGGTGAGGTCACTAATGAACGCACCTTGCGTTACCGATAATTTACCTGTAACATTTCTTTGTACCTTGCTCACGGCGAGTGAGCATTTACATGAGGTAAATGCTCACTCGCCGTAAGCATTACGTCGAATATTCGCTAGAACGTTACGATACATGAACATGCTTTAGGAAACTGAGCATTTGTTTGTACTGTACCATTCATAAGAACGTTAAATTACATTGTAATGCTCGAAAAATGCTCAAGTGTATACTCCCTTAACATTTAGATAGCGCTTGGCAATCCTATACATATTTGGGTGTTTTCCTGTATATATATTTTTGTGGTGTACAATGAAGAATATAATAAATACTAGGGGTTAAAGTATGAAATTGCCGTATTTTATTGAAAAATTGAAATTCGCTTTTTTTTATTTAACATTTTTGTTTATTCAAAATAATTACCATTATTATCTAAATATTGCTGTCATTTAATAGGAAGGTCATTTATGCCTTCGCGATAGAACTCTGGTGATCTAGATTCGACAAACTGTGTGAAAGCATTTTTTACTGCCTCCTGAGAAGAAAACTTTTTTATCACGTAGAAAATTGTCCAAATCACGAAAAATGTGGTAGTCCGTTGGAGCAAGGTCTGGCGAATACGGAGGGTGACGAATGGTTTCTAATTGCAGTTCCTGTAGAGTTAAAACGGTTTCTCGTGCTGTATGAGGTCTCGCGTTATCATGGAGCAATAATGGTGAAGATCGATTTATGAGTCGGGGCTGTTTCAGTGCTAGTTTTTCTATCATTGTTCGGAGTTCGGCACAGTAGACATCTGCCGTTATTGCTTGATCAGATCGAAGAAAGCTATAGTTATTAAAACCATGCTGAGAACACCAAACAGTTACCATTACCTTTTTATTGGTAAGCTTTGCTTTAGGACACTGTTGCGGCGTTTGAACTGGGGCCATTGCATTTTTCGCTTACGGTTATCGTAAAGAATCCACTTTACATCACATGTCACAATTCGATCCAATATTCCTTCATACCTGTATCGATTCAACAAGGCAACACAAGTTTCAAAAAGCGTTTCTTTCTGCAGATCAGTCAAATCATGAGGCACACTTTTTTCATATTATTGATTTGACGCAAATGAATCAATATTGCTGGTAAGGTAACGTTACACCATGCCGCTAATTCCTGGGTAGTTTGGCTCGGATCGCCAATCTTTCACCATCTTTTTCAATTCATTGTTATTCACCTTTGTGGCCAGTCTTCCACGAGGTTTGTTCTTCAAATCAAAGTTTCCATCACGAAAGCATTTAAACCAAAATCGCACGGTGAGTTCATTGGCAGTCCCCTCTCCAAACGCAACATTGATATTGCGACCTGTTTCTGCTCCGTTAGTGCCGCGTCGGAACTCGTATTCAAAAATCACTCGAATTTTCGAAGTATCCATCTTTCTTGTCTAAGCTGAACAAAAAAAAAACAACTAAAAGTCGATAATCGAATGTTGCACATTTTTTAAAAGAAGAACTTCATAGGTACCATGGGAAAAAAGTTTCACTCAACTCTCGGCGTCAGTTCTGACCGCCAAGCGTGCAAGCGAGCCACGCTGAGCGAGTATAACTTTGATAGCTCTTGTCGCTGCCACAAACTTGTGAGTACTCTCCAGCAGTGTGAACAGCCAGCGATCATCAAGTACTATAAGGCCCAGTTTCTCGACGCTACATTATCGCAGACTTAATGTGTCGAATTGTCAAGCACGCGATATCTGCTGTGAGTGGTAGAAAGGTGGTAGAATGAATTTTCAACAGCCAATCACAGCAGATAACCGACGAGTATTCGTCGATTAAGTTAACAGTCCGATAATCAAGTTTTGAGAAACCGGGGGTTAGTGTATCTTTATTGACACGGGAGTTTCAATAAAGACACACACACACACATTTCATACATATTCACATTTCTATAGCGAGAATATCGTCGATAGCTAATCGTTTACTCGTCGGCGGTGGGGCAAGTGCCTAAGCCTGTTATCTAGACACGATAATAATGCATTCTTTTTTTTTAAATAAATGATTTTGTTGTTATAATTTTTTCATAGTTACAAAACTCATTTTGTTATTTTTTGTTTTCAGTTGACTACAATTTCCTGTTCAATGGTGAATTTGAAAAGAAAGATTGCAACGATAAAAGAATTCACTTCCAGATAAAAAATAACAATTTAGAATTGGAGGCGAAAGGCAAAGTGCACTATGACTTCGAAAATTTATTCAATGGCAATAGAGCGAAATGTAAGTACAACTCATTGGTAAAATTATCTTCTACCGCGAATGTTGGCTGCACCATACATCAAAATTTATCAACCCGCACTGGCCAACAAGGTAGATTGTCCCCTCGGCCTGGACATAGGCCTCTTTTTTATTGTGCCAGTCTCCACACTTCTATGCCACCCTTATCTGCATATTCAATTTCGTCTGTCAGTCCTTGGACGTAAATCTTTCGCATCATAAACATAAGTTCCAAACATGGGCCAAAGCAAGTTGAAGGTGGCACTGTTTTAAAATGAGCAATTTTTTGTCGGGTCTTATCTGCAACCTATATTTGGTGTAAAAATCAGCTTTGTGTACTTAGGAAAAAAAGAATTGACAGGCGAAACATAGGTACATACATGACATTTCACTTCAATCATGGTCGTTTAGTAACTAACGCCTAAAGGCCCTAGCCTTAGCATATTGAGACATAGTCGAAGCAAAGTGACGAGTCACCGTAGCTGGTCTAATAATGTGCATAATAATATCATAATAAAACTTATCTCCACAACTTAAAGCCGAGTCGAAGTAACGCGTCAAATTCTGAAGGATATGCACTAATGCGTTCATGTTTTGATTATCTTGGGTGCATTACGTAATGGTAAATAAGGGTCAATATGCTATTTATATAATAATATTTTAGATTGACACTTAAACCCCGCAGATACAGCTACGCCAAGATTTTATTTTTCAACATTTACCTTTGTTTTCAGCTGAAGCAGCACACAAGTTTGCAAATGAAAATTGGCAGTATGTTGACAAATTAATTCGGCAACCAGGAATGGAGGCTGTCATGAAAAAATACACCAATAACATTAATGATTACCTAAGAAAAGTACCTATTGACGAATTGTTAACAGAAGAATAAATCCGTCTATTTTCGGCAATAAAATTGTGAATAATATATATATTTTATTTTTATTTTTTTGTATGCTAGCTTCTGCCTGCGGTAAAGTAAATATAATAGAAAACATTTATTCGACACAGACACAACACAACAGCAATAATACTAAGGTAACAGAGAAGAATAGCAAAAAAATACAAACAAGTATTATTTTGTTTTTATCTTGGCATGTGTGGAAAATCCTCCTAGGACGCCCCAAACTGCCTCGCCCAGAACGAGCTAGCCTGGGCAGTGTTGGACTCACTTAAGGTGCCTACCGACTAAACCACACCCTCCTCCAAGTTTTATTGCCGATGTCAATTCAGCATTTATTACTTTACTTTATGTATTTTCCTGTGGGCAATCTTTGGAATCGCCTCATCGCACGCCGTGAAGATGGCTATATGGTAGTCGCGAACGAGGTTCTCCAAGGATTCGGGGTCTTTGATGTCATCGATTCCGTTGGTGGTAAGATTCAAGCGTGCCATTTCCATTTTTAGGGTATTGTCAAAGTTTGTCCATTTCGACTTTGTGGAGCTGTAGATTCTGGTGGAAGCATGCCTCGAGGGCGGGTCCAGACTGCGCATAGATAGCAGAAACCGAATGGTTCTATGGTCGGTCAAAATTTGCTGTGTCCGTATCAAGTCCCCAGTCCGAAATCCTTGCCAGCAACGAGTCGCTGCAGGCCGTTACGTCAACAATACTGGAGAAGAGCCTGCCACCCCTAAAAGTGTGGAAGTTTGGAGTGGCTCCAGAGTTCAGCACGTTCATATTATTGAGTGCAAGGAGGTCCATCACCGCCCCACCCCTACTGTCCTCAGCATCGCAGCCCCACCAGGGGCTTGAAGCGTTCACGTCGCCGGCGATGACGATGTCTTGTATGCCGATATTATTTATTACGTCCTGAATTTCGTTTAGGTTTAGACGGGTGTCTACCTCTTTATTGCCTTCCAGGTATACATTTATTAGGCCGATCTTAAGGTGGCCAATGAGTAGTACAACTGAGCTTACATTTTTAGTGATCAAAATTTGGTTACAGATGACTCGTACATTCGTGTTAATGACCACGATTGCCGCCTTCACAGGAGAGTCTTTGGAGCCGCAGAGGTCCTGTATGATAGCGTGAGGCGCAGACATGATGCCCTTATTGCCCACATAGGGTTCTTGAAATAACAAGATGTCCGTGTGGCTAAGCGTGTGGAGAAGCGACTCCTTGGTTGCCGTGAGGCCGCGGCCTAGGTTCATCTGTGCAAACCTGACTTACGCCGGAGTGTCCTTAACAATATCTTATGGTGGCCCTGGATATTCCGTCCCACTTAATCCACTCTAGGCAGACGCCAGAGTATTTATTATTACGACAGAGTGTTATATTATTCGGTATCGCCATGCTGCCTCATGGCGATACCGAAAGGGTTACCAACTCATCATTTGCTAGGCATCAGACACACAGCGCTGATTTTCAGTTGGCACACGGCGATCGTGTCACACGGACGTGGGTAAATAAAATAAATACTTAATATAATGTTATAATATTAATATAGGTCGTATTAATGTAGGTCCTACTTATCAATTGAAAATACTTAAAATAGATAATGTATGTATGATATGAAAGTATATAGTGATACAATTTGATCGTTTAAATTTTCTCAAAATACCAAAAGTAGAACATTATTATTTTTTACTCCAATGTCGATCGGAGAACAAACATAAGGGACAGTGTAGACGCAATGGGTACAACACATCCAGCTAACATCTTCCCGACTCCATTACGTGATGAACTAAACTAACGTGAAAATGGTTCATATAAAATAACAAATATTGAATTAAATAAAATAAGAGAGAGAGATAATTATATCCTATGTCCTTCACCAAGGTCTGTACCAAAATTGGTTGAAGTTGGCTTAGTTGTTCAGGCGTGCAGACGTAACACACTGCCAGACAGACAGATTTTCTTTCAGATTTATAATAGTAGTATGAATTCGTTAACAACGCCAGCTATAAAATCATTAAAACAAAAAATAATTTAAGTTAACACTTTTTATTCAATAAATATGTTTTCTCCTTAACATTTGTTGCTGCTTCTGCTTCAATTTTCAGAATAAAATATGTCTTGGATAGGCACAATAGCCAAATAACCGTTCTTGTTATTGATGTATTTTTTCATAAATGCTTCTATAACTGGTTGTAGAGTCCGCTTGACCACAGATTTCCAATTATCAAATGCGTATTTTTGAAGACCGTCAGCTAAAAACGAAACAGATTGTATATTATTGTTGAACATAATAACATCATGCATATTGTCTGATAGGCACAATACGTCTACTTAAAGCAACAGATGTGAGACTATTGCCAGGGTCGTAAAAAATTGGTCAATAAGATAATTTAAGATATATTTATTTGCTTACATGGGTAACACATACAATATGCATGCAAGATAACAAAAATTTATAAAAGATTCCTGCATGTTTGCCACATGCTATGGCGTGCAAATATTATGCAAGTTAAATTATAAACGAAAACAATGAATAGATTTAATTATAAATGAATTCCATAATTATCACCAATGAAATTAAAATAATAATATCAATAAAAAATTTCATACAGCATTAAAATGATAAAATCTATGCAAAAAATATAAATGAAATGTCAAAATGTAAATAGTGCATGTCAAATCACTGTAAAAATGAATCAAATATAAAATAGCAATAACGCATCACTATCAAAATTAAGCAACAGGATTTAAATTAAATGTCAAATAAAATAATGCATGTCAAATATAAAAATAATCAAATGTCAAAATATCAATCAAATGTCAAATAGGAATCATGAATAAGAAAATAAAAAAACTATATAAAAATTTCAATTAAATATCAAACATAATTTAATATTAGATGAAACATTGTATAAATACAAGAGTATGCACGATATCCAAAATTTCAATTAAATATCAAACATAATTTAATATTAGATTAAACATTGTATAAATACAAGAGTATGCACGATATCAAATCGAATTATAATTCATTATTTATTATTGTCAGGAAAAGATAAAAATGATTCAAAAACTTTTTCAGCTAAAATTTGGAGACCCTATAATATGCCTTTTGTGAAAGAAACACTTTCAACTGTCGCTTGAATGTCTTACCATTTAGCTCCTTCCACCGTTTAGGCAATATGTTAAATATTTTAGGCGCCATACATACGATACTTCTTTGCATGAGTGACGTTTTTGCTGAATGGCCTTGAAGAACGGTCATATCTCGTCTGTTACGCGGTACAACGTCCTGTAGACGTGGTGTTTCGTCCCGAATTTTACTTGCAACACCGTTCCGGTGGGTTGTCAACGATTTTGACAGCTGACACTATACAGTCGAAAGAAAAAGTTTAAAACGTGATTCTCGCCACAGGTTTCTGGGAAAGCACGTGTAGTTCCAAGTACTTGTGGTTTTGTTTTAAAGTTTGCTACCTTTGGACTTGTTTTTGTGTAAAAGTGTGTTGTCCTTGTGTTTGTTAACAGGTAGGTACTGTGTTTGTCCCCTTTTATATTAGTTTAGCTCAAAATGGACAGGAATAAACCGCCCGACCCTGATCCGCCGGACATCCCAGCTTCCTTACCTCTTTTTACTCCCTCACCGAATCCTCTATCGCAGTTTGCGGATGTGGTCTGCAGCGTTTCCGAAATGGAAACCTCGCAAACCTCACGTAAACGTCCTAATAACGCAGAAACATCTACGCTGACATCCCCTAACAAACAGCCTAAGAGCCAAATTGGCCGTGTAAGATACTCGGTTATGGATAAGGGACCATATATTGTGCATGTCTCTCGAGTTGAGACTCAGGTTAATGCTGGCACCACTCTGCATCCCGTGAACTTTGGGAAGTTTTTAATAATTAACAAGATAGCTAACATCGTTCGTGGCGGAGTCAATAAAGTCGGAAGAAATAAGGTATCGGTTGAGTTTTCATCTCCTCAAGACTCAAACGCATTTTTAGTTAACGGTTTGCTATCCAAACATGGTTATACAGCTACAATTCCTACATTTAATATTACGAGAATGGGCGTTGTGACAGGGGTTCCTTCGGATTTAAGCGAAGAAGAGGCTCTTACATATTTGGCTGTGCCCACTGGCTTTGGCCAAATTTTAAAAGTGCGCAGAATCAACCGGAAGGTTCAGACTGAAGGAATAGTAGAGTGGAAGCCTACAGAGACTTGTGTACTCACATTTGACGGACAAGCCTTACCTAAACGAGTGTTTTGCTGCTACACATCCCTCCCTGTTGAACAATACATCTACCCTACTATCCAATGCCGTAAATGCTGTCGATTTGGGCATGTTGCAAACGTGTGTAGGTCGAATCCACGCTGCAATAAATGTGGCCACGATAACCCAGGTGATATTTGCAATATTTCTGAGGGCGAGGCATTCTGTGTGCTTTGTTCGGGTAACCACTTCGCTAATAGCAAGTCTTGCCCCGAGCATGGTAGGCAGAAAGCCATCAAGACAGTCATGGCTGAGAAATCAGTCTCATATGTTGAGGCAAGCAAAACAATTCCAGCAGTCTCCCGCAACTATGCCAATGTCACTAAATCACAGTCATACAGAAAAACCGTCACTCTCAAGCCTAGGACCCATGCCCCACTTTCCCAATCTTATAATAAAGCTGCTCATCAGCAAATAGTAAATATTCCTCAATCTTCACAGTCTAATGGCTGTGCTATCAATGATAATGTCCCCATCAATAATACTGTTTCAGTCATTGAACTTTTAGTTAAACTTTTACCTTCACTTATTTCATCTTCTAGTAACTCTCAAATACCGTCCAACGTTGCCGATCAACTTATATCTCTCCTATTATCTTTTAAAAATGTCGTCCCACCAAATATTTCTCCAGTGGAATGTGAGGAGCGTGTGGCATAAAAAGCACGACCTCATATTCCTCCTGAATAAATACAAGCCCTTGGCTTGTTCCATAGCTGAGACTTGGCTCACCCCAAGTCTTAGCTTCCGTATGCCACATTTTAATATCCTTAGGTGTGATAGATCCGATGGGTATGGAGGGTCGGCTCTCTTCGTTAATAATCGGGTCCCACTTTCTCCCTTTTCTTTGCCTGTAAATGTCTAGTAATGTGTACTAATCAAGAAATAAAACGAAGTAAATTAAATGGGGAGTTATTATTATTCCAAAACAAAAACTAAAAACAACAGCAGAGCGTGGTTGATATTCAAAAGAAATGTCGACCTCTGGGAATGTAATAAACTACCCAAAACTAAAGGATGGGGTCGGATTCTCAAATTGGAAATTTCGTGTTAAAATACTAATAGAAGAAAGAAGTCTGAGCGAAGTCTTAAATAAAAAAGATAAACAAGAACACGATAAAGGTTGGTTGGAGAAAGATGCGAAGGCGCGATCTATTATAGTGCAATGCGTTTCCGATCGTTACCTGGAAATTATAAAGAAATGCAGTACAGCTGCCGACATGTTTGTTCAACTCGAAAAAATATTCGAAAGAAAAAGCGTTTTTAATAAACTGCTATTAAGAAAGAAACTTCTCGCATTGAGATGCCTTACGGAAGAGAACTTGCAAGACCATTTCTTGAAGTTCGACAATTTGGTGGCGGAACTTGAAGCGGCCAGCAAGAAACTCGAAGAAAGTGATAAAGTGTGTCATTTATTGTTGACTATGCCCAAAGACTATGATAATGTTATTACTTCACTTGAGACGATGAGCGAAGAGAAATAATTAAATATTGATTTTGTAAAGAGTAGACTACTAGACGCAGAGCTTAAAATAAAAGGTATAAAAAGTACAATGAAAAATAATATTGAATCAAGTTTCTTTGCATGCTATAAATGTGGCAAAGAAGGACATAAAGCTTATCAGTGTAATGAAAGAAATGATCAAGCTCCAAAACGTGGATTAAAAGGCAGAGGTTTCAGAGGAAAAAGTAGAGGTTACAATAGAGGAAATTATATGAAAGCAACAATAGCCGAGGTACACACACAGAGGAAATTATTTGTAGCGGAAAGCAGTAATGAAAAATTACCAATACAGAGTACATACTTAAAAGAAAATGATGTGATATTTGTAGTTGACTCGGGAGCAACTCATAACTTTGTTCAAGACAAATATACAAAATATATAACAAACATCAGTGATCTACATGAACCTATAAGAATTAGAATTGCAAATGGATCCTTATTAGAAGCCAAAAAGAAAGGAATATTCAAGTTGATGTATGGAAAGGAAATAATAGATGTGGAAAGTTACATAGTGCCGAACATAGCACATAACCTATTATCGGTGAGTAGTCTCATGAGTAAAGGAAAAACAGTGATATTTAAGAATGGAAAAGTTATTATAAAGTCTGAGAAAAGAATATACTACTGCAATAAATTAGGAAAATTATATATATTAAAGCTTAAACTACCAGATGAAGAAAACTGTGAATATAGTAATGGAGAGGACAAAGATATTTGGCATAAAAGATTAGGCCACTTAAATAGAAAGGGACTAGCTATTTTAAAGTTACCATGTACTAAAGATGTCTGTGACATTTGTATGAAGAATAAAAGTACAAGATTGCCATTTAAGCCTATAACTAGACCTCAATCAAGACAAGTTGGAGAGCTGATTCATTCAGATGTTGCTGGGCCAACCAGAGTACCTACAAAAGAAGGCTACAGATATTTTCAGACTATCATAGATGACTATACTCACTTCACACAAACCTATTTACTTACACAGAAGTCAGAAGCGGCACAAAATATTATAAATTATGTAAATGCTATAGAGACAGAAAAAGAAATAAGAGTGAAAAGATTAAGATGCGATAACGGAGGTGAGTACTCATCAAATGCATTCAAAACATACTGTAAACAAAAAGGCATTCGTATTGAGTATACACTACCATATAGCCCTCAAATGAACGGGAAAAGTGAAAGAATGAACCGAACAATATATGATAAAGCTAGAGCTATTCTAGATGAGTCAGGATTACCTAGATATCTATGGGGACAGGCAGATGCCCGTCAAAAGGAATTAATAATAAAATACCAGCAAGACTATTTGGTAAAGATATGATGCTTAATAAACTAAGGGTCTTTGGAAGCAAAGGATGGATGATGATAATACCTAAAAATGACAAGCTAGATCAAAGAGCAATACCAGTTAGAATGGTGGGTTATGCAATAGCAGGCTACAAGGTTTGGGATCCGAATACAGATAAAATAATGATAAGCAGAGATGTAAGATTTGATGAAAGTAATATAAAATACAATGAGAACAATATGCATAGTAACGAAAAAGATGATAACTACTACTATGAAGAAGAAAAGAATGAAATGATATCTAAACAGACAGACAAAGAAGAAGAAAATAATAAATAAATAGAAATAGAAGAAGAATCAGAAGAGAATATAACAGATGTAGTAACCAGATGTGGAAGAATAGTAAGAAAACCTAAACATCTATATAGTGATTATGAACTACATGAAGCTTACTATTTAATAAATGAAGCAGAAGATCCTAAAAGTTATGATGAAGCTCTAAAACTAAATACTGAATGGAAAGAAGCTATCAGAAATGAATTAGATGCACTTAGGAAAATGAATACATGGATAGAAACAGATTTACCAACAAATAAGAAAGCAATAGATACCAAATGGATATTCAAAACTAAAGATAATGGACAAAGAAAAGCCAGATTAGTAGTGAAAGGTTTTCAAATAAAAGAAGAAGAAGATTTTGGAAAGAATTATGCACCAGTAGCGAGAATATCTACAGTGAGAACACTATTAGCACATGCTGTTTCCAAAGGATGGCCACTAAGACAGCTAGACGTACCTACAGCGTTTCTGAATGGAAAGCTAGAATCAGAAGTATATATCAAACCTCCTCCAGGAGTAAGCATAGAAAAAAATAAGGTACTAAGACTAACCAGAGGTTTATACGGATTGAGAGAAAGCCCAAAATGCTGGAATCAAAGATTTAATGAGTATATAGAAAGTATTGGATTTACAAGGTCACTTCATGATTTTTGCCTATACATAGGAAAAGATATTAATGTTTGGATGGTGATATTTGTCGATGACATTATACTAACAGGTACAAAAAGGAATTTAGAGGAAGTTGTAAAGAGCTTAGAGAAAGAATTTCACGTTAAAGACTTTGGAGAACCTAAGACATTTTTAGGAATGGAAATTGAAATGAAAGAAAACTGTTTAAAACTTACACAAAGAAGACAAATAGTTAAAATGCTAGAAAAGTTTGGAATGTCAGAATGCAAAGCTACAAATACACCTATAAGTAAGGGATTTCAAAAGGAAGTGAATGAACCTATAATGGAGAACATACCTTACAGACAGTTAATTGGAAGTTTGATGTTTGTGTCATCATTCACAAGACCTGACATAGCTTATGCAACATCTTACCTCAGTCAGTACTTAGACAAACCAACACAGTCAACATGGATACAAGCAAAGAGAGTTTTGAGATACTTAAAAGGGACAGAAAATGAAGGATTATTGTACACAAAATCAGATATAGAAAGCCTAGAAACCTATTCAGATGCGGATTGGGCTAGTAATACTAATGACAGAAAAAGTGTGACAGGGTCAATCACATTGTATAATGGAAATGTGACTGCATGGTTTTCAAGAAAGCAAACATGTGTTGCTTTATCTACAGTAGAAGCAGAGTATGTAGCAGCTGCTTCAAGTGTGTGTGATTTACTATACCTGAAAGGATTGTACTGTGACTTAAATGGGTTGAATGACAAAGTGAAGTGTAATGTTAAATGTGTTTTGTACATGGACAATAAAGGTGCAATTCAAATATCAAAATCAATGGAAAATAGTAAACGTGCTAAGCATATTGACATTAACAATCATTTCTTAAAAGACTTAATTCTAAATAAGTGTATTGAAGTACAGTATGTATCAACTGAGAAAAACTTATCTGATTTGCTAACTAAATCTTTATCTAATGATAGAATATGTGTAATGAAAAAGATTTTAAAATTGCTTTAGTGGAAATATGTAAGTAAAATAATATTTCTTAATATCTTTATCAGAGTTCCTAAATAACACTATTTGAAATATTGTGTTTATCTGTTAACCTGTCATACCTACACAGGTAGTTCTTTAATATTTGTTACTTAAAACCTGTGTAGATAGTTTGTTTTTGAAGAAAAAAATGTTATTTAAGTTTCATTTGGCATAGATAGCCAATAAATATGTTTTTGAGATAGATGCTTATAAGTGCCTAACTATGTTTTAAGTTAAAGTAATATTGTTAAACTAAACTTGTATGTATGTGATGATCCATTCACAAACATTTGTTAACGATTTAAAGTTTTGTAAAACTCTCAATCGAGGGGGAGTGTTAGAGTTTGTGAACGGAACATTATGGTCTTGTGATTTGATTATCTGTGCTTTATGGTCGGTCCTAAGAAAATGTCTAGTAATGTGTACTAATCAAGAAATAAAACGAAGTAAATTAAATGGGGAGTTATTATTATTCCAAAACAAAAACTAAAAACAACATATTGGAAGCTTGTCTCTTTATAGAGTCACACAATAACATTGAGAAAGCCGTTATATTTACAGATTCTCTTAGTTGTTTGCAGGCTCTGGAACAAAGTCCTTTCAAAAGTAAATTACATAGCCCTCTTATATTAAAAATCAAAAAATCTTTACTAACTTGTGCTAATAGTCAAAGAGATGTTCAGGTAGTTTGGATACCTAGTCATTGCGGCATCAAGGGTAATGAATATGTTGATGCATTGGCTAAAGACGCCTGTTCATCTGTAACGGCTGATATCTCACATAACACTCACCTGAGTTATGACTTGTTGTCCCTCCCCAAATTGAGTCTCCAGGATTCATGGCAGGCACATTGGAATATGTCTAGCAGGAAGAAAGGCAAATTCTTCCATGCTGTCCAACCGGTCATAAATCCAAAACCATGGTTCTTTGGTTTTAGAAAGGTCTCCAAAACCGCTATATCTGCCCTTTGCAGAATCCGTTTAGGTTTTTGCTGTACCCCTGTCTTTCTTCATAAAATCCGTATACGTGACTCCTCTCTCTGCGAGTGCGGATTAGGCGAGGGTACCTTGGATCACATATTTTTTGAATGTCCAAATAATGACTCCTCACTTGATCTATACCGCCGTCTCTCTAAACTGAAGATCCCTCTCCCAATAAATTTCCCATCTCTTCTGACTTATTCCTCCCCAGATCTCCTTGTGGCGTTAATGATTTTCATCCGCCACAATAATATAAAATTATGAGTCTCACAAAACTTCCAAATACCATTTATTTAAGTGTGGCAACGTATCTTTAATGTGTTAACAATTATATTATATATGTATTTTTTTTTCTGTTTGTTTCAGTCCCGTACTAACCCAACAAGTGTCAACTGTATCAATCAAGCAGTTTAGTTTGTGTCTACAGTTCCTTCTTTTTAGATTGTTATTTAAATATACCTGCTCTTCCATTTAACTTTAGACATTGGCAGAATAGTCGACATCGGCTTTGCTTGCCATATATAAATATAGAATAGAATAGAAGTTTAAAACGTGAACACGCGGAAGTCGGGGTTTTGTCGAAACATATCTAATCGAGACGTGTTTCAACCATTGTTAATCGCGCCCGCCGTTCGCAATCGGCGTTGTGGGGCGCCCCTAAAGTGGGTTTAGAGTATATTTTCACGCGCATCGAAGTGCTTTTGCGGGAAACGTACTGCCTGGTGGACGCCGGCCGGATTCTTCGGCCCCGACAGCCGTCAGTCTATCCCTTATTGTTCTTTATTATATATATTCTCTTATCCCTAACCTCACGGCACGAGTTTGATCGACAACCAGGAGTCTACCGCAGGAATTTAAGGTAAGTACCAATAATATTACCGGCCAACCCTTGTGCCACCTGTGAGATAGGTACCAGTATCTCTCCCAATGGGGAGCAAATCCCTAGCTTTCCACTGCTGCGTTACGGCAGTTTCGTGGGATACGGTTCTGATTGGATCCAGGATTGGCACGCTGCTAATGGGCCCCAGTGATGAGCTCCTGGCTTGGGATCCGCAGACCTGTATTTAACATTTGGTAGCAAGAGCGTGGGTTCATTCCACGATCATAGTATATGCTAGGACACTCGTTCACAGTGAACGCTGTATTGTTTGTCGGTTTGCTTTTTATTGTTGAGAATACTGGGTTGGAAAGTGGTACTCATAGTTAGCTGTGTCCTGTTAGAGGCGAACAGCCCCCATAGTTACATTCCAATTTGTAAAAATAAAATGTACAACTCACAACTTAATATTGTCACTCCGGGATAGAAGGTTACAGTTTTGTATTGATTTTTTTTTAATTTGTTGTATACAATATAGGTTTGGTGCAGACTAAATAATCTTCCCTAATTGTATTTAATTGAATCATAGTTATTTTTGGACCTTGAACCTTCTATCTTGGGTTTGTAAGTTTGTTTACATTATAAACATACTCAGTGCCCGCTTCATAAGTTATTATACTAATTACGTTAGCGACTGCTGGTAGGAGGTTTTAAAAAAGGCGATTTTGTCCTTTTACATATATTTAATTAAAATAAAAGTTACATTAGGTACTTATGAATAATTAACCTAAAGACAACCTCTAGCTTCGGCGATCGAGCGAGATTGATTGTCTTGATTTCCGATCGATTCCCATGAGAACGTTATGCGCGCACGGTCAGCACTTTCGTAAGTCTTTCTGGGTATCACTCACGCTTGCGTAACACTTGCAACACTTCACTGTAAGTTATGAATTGGTAGTACTATAGGTACATAGGTATGTAGATACATAGGAAGATATCCATAGGTAACACCTTCCCCTCCAGACGAGCAACTATTTGCGCATGTTTAACGCAAATATTGCGGCTTGGCGATCCTCTGGAGCGGCTTCCCGAAGGCTAGGAGTAGCAGTAGTAGTAGTTGTAGTCTCCGCTGCGGCTGATGCTGTCATTAAGGATCGTCGGCGACGTATAAGGTAGGCTATAACTAGTGCACCTGCACTTAATAAGGCTATGCCATAAAGCGGTGTAACTATGTGGTAGGTGCTTGTAATGCCTGTAGTGTCCAATTTTACAGGTTTTTCTAATAGTATTTGCTGCTGGATGTCGTGGAGCTTGTTTAAGTCGATTGTGTTAAGGTTGTAACGGGGTGATTCATTATCAAGGCTGGATGGCGTATCCTGTGAAATGGACATCAACTCGACGGCGTTTCCACGTACTTTGTCGTTTGTGTTAACGATAGTGAACTCCAAGGTCCTTACGGAGCAATCCTTGGGGATTGTTGCAAAATAGCTACCATTCAATAGTCGATGTTCTTCCTGTCCGCAATTAATCTGAACCCTTGTAGGTTTTGGGAACGTGATGAGGTAATGCTGGCTATCTAGTTGTAGAAGTGCTTCCTTGAGGAGAGAAACCGGAGTTGGGTGACAAAGTTCACTTATTTCTTTTTGGTAGAGAAGATGATGAATGCAATCTCGATGCGTGCGCCCTTGGTATGAGACTTTTTGTTCACAGATGTACCAGGTGTCGACCTTCGGGCATTCAGCCTCCATGTATACAAATTCCTTAGAGTCAGTTGCTATGTAAGGAAAAGGTGGCAGGATAACTAGAGATTTTGCATTAGGAACGGGACAAAGTCTGAATAGACTATAGATTGTAGGTGACAGAATAGGAAACTTGAGGACAATCACTATCTTATTGCTAGTGTAATATGATCCTATGCTAATTACATCATAGTAGTACCTAGCATCTAATTGAATTATTTGATCCAAATTGTATAAGGATTTTAATTTGCTTATCATCTTGTTCAATTGCTGAACACTTATAATAGAATGATGCATAGAATTAGTGCGACTAAACGCTAAAATATTCTCTAACCTATTTATTTCTAAATAAATATCCTGAATATTATTAGTTAATGCGTTAAATATCTGAAATAAATGAACGAATCTAGCTGTATGATTATCGCTAGTAACATTCAATAGATAGGCAATCGTTTTGGTAAGTTTCTGCTGGTTAGAGCTCAAAGTATCTAATACTCGCGATTGTTGAACAGTCATATCTTTAAATAGACTGACATGCTTATCAAAGCTGCCTGTTAACTTTTTATCATTACTTTGCAAAATTTTAATAGCGTGTTCGAATCGTAGAGCATCACTATGGTCTAAGTTGCCTGTAATACTTTTTATTAAAGAACCCAAGGGGTCGATAAGACCTCGTTTTAATCTTTTGCTAGGGCCAAAGGTTTCAAGGTGGGATGTTATCTCATCTAACTTTTTATATAGGTACAGAATATGATTTTTGAACGAAGATGCATTTTGTTTGGATAGGCTAGCAGTCAATTCGTCTAGCTGAGTTCTTAATAAGTTAATTTGGTGTTGAATTTTCTCTATGTTAATTTCTTGTAAAAAGATATGATCATGTGCAACAATTCTAGTTTTGCCTAGGTTAAAGGGTAATATTCCAGGTCCGTCAGATATGTTGTCAAGTCGGATGGTTTTGTCCGTCGGATTGTCGGCTAGTACCCGGTCCAGGGTCATGATGAGGGTTATGATCCTGCAACAATGGCGACTTTTTAATTAATTTGGATCGTTTTATTCTAGTTTTAGCAACTGGTCCAGATTTCTTAGATGTGTATATGTGTATAGGTAAGTTCGTGATAACTTTATCTTGAGTGTAACGCGATGCGAGCTTTTGTCTCTGCGCTATCGGATTCCTTACGTATACATTTTGTCCAGGCTCGTAATCTGTTTCAGGTTCACGGTCAAGGTTACGGTGAGCCATTAAGGTCTTGCGTTCGCGGTAAGATGAGTCATGTATTATTTTATATACTACGTCCATTTTATCGCGGTGGTCCTGCAGATATCGTTGGAATAATTGCTGAGTCAAGTCTAAGTCTGTCGGGTCTCTAGGGTCAAAGTGTCCAGTGATCAATTCGAATGGCCTGCATTTCGTCAAACTATGTACAGAACTATTGTATGCTATTAGTGCGTATGGTACTAGATTTTCCGCTAGTACATTTTTATGTTGTAACTTCAATAAACGTAGGTGTTCTAACAGGGTGCTATGAAAACGTTCTATCATGCCGTTTTCATGTGGTGCGTCAGCAGCAACGAGGTGGTGGTCTATTTTATGTAATTTGAAAAATTCTTGGACAACCTGATTTGTGAATTCGGTACCCCTATCAGTAGTTAAGGTGATTGGGAAACCGTGGTGAGTGCCAAAGTTTAAGAGGGCTTTTACTATATTGGGGGCAGTACAATCTGGTAATCGGTGTGCATGTGCGTATTTTGAGAATGCATCGATAATAGTCAAGTATTTTTCCTGTTCTATTGTTAAGACGTCTGCGTGAGCAAGTGCAAAAGGTTTTGTAGGTGGCGGAACTATCTGAAATTCAGGACGTGGGGGAACACGGTCGTATTTAGCTTGATTGCATATGACGCATTCATTAATGAATGATGTTATTTGTTCTTTTAATTTTGGCCAAAAGTATCTTTGTGATAAAGATAAGTATGTTTCATTAATTCCTCTATGATTGGTTTTTCCGGTGTGATATTTCGATATTATGTCTTGTTGTTCCAGATAGTCTGAGACGTTTTGAATTTCACGTTTAACTAAGATTATTTTAACTGAAGAACTTTTCAGGTTTTGCTGAATTACAGGAACAATAGTGTACATTTTTTCAATCGGCTGTACCATTATAGCTGTGCGAAGTTTGGGGTCAATAAATTTTTGAACTATGGATACGATTTCTTCTTGTAAAATATTCTCAGAAACTTCTACGACTGTCTTTCTGAAAGTTTCAAAGGGAACTGTAATTTTAGGTTTGGCTTTTAGTGATTTAGTGGTGCATTTTATGATAAGTTGCCGTCTGAATTTATTTAAGGGTTCTTCTGAGATAGGTATTTCTAGGATAGGACTTTCGTGAGATGTGTGTATTGTTTCAGAGTCATGCATGTCTAAGTCGGGGATTGGACTACTTAAAGCTCTTATAGTGGGTGCGGTGTCAGTTGAAGAGTCACTAATTATAGGTCTTTCATCAGGGGCTGTAACTGTTGATTCTGAGTCGGAAATATTGACTATTAGGGAAGGAGATTCCTCATTATAGATTTCTACCCGTGAGAGTGCATCGGCGTTTGTGTTGGATTTTCCCTTTTTGTATACTACTTTATAGTTATATTCGGACAATTTAAGTTTCCATCTAGTAAGGCGTGAACTGGGTTCTTTGAGATTCATGAGCCATTGTAGTGGCTTATGATCTGTAACTATGATGAAGTTCCTTCCAAAGAGGTACGGCCTAAAATATTTGACCGCCCAAACTATTGCCAAAAGCTCTTTCTCAATAGTCGAATAGTTAATTTCACTGTCGTTTAGTGTTCTTGAGGCATAAGCTATTGGTCTATCAGTACCTATTTGACCTTGGGACAGAATAGCTCCTAACGCTACATTAGAAGCGTCTGTCGTGAGAATGAAGTCTTTCGAAAAGTCCGGGTATTGCAAAATTGGATCATTTGTTAACAGGGTTTTGCAATGTTCAAAGCACTTAATATATTCGGGGGTAATATTGACTTTTGCACCCTTCTTTAAACATGTGGTTAATGGTTTTGTAATACGCGCGAAATTTGGTATGAATCGTCTATAGTATCCAATTAGACCTAGAAATGCTTTAATCTGTTTTTGAGTTTTAGGAATAGGGTATTTCAGAATAGCTGAAATTTTATCGGGGTTAGGCTTAACACCTTCCGTTGTAATGACATGACCTAAGTACGGTGTTTCGCGTTTTAAAAATTCTGATTTATCTAGCTGTAATTTGAAATTTGATTCCCTAAGCCTTTGAAATATTTTACGCAAGTTAACAATGTGTTCTTGAAGTGACGTTGAAAAGCATAGAATATCATCCTGGTATACGATACAGATTTCATGTTGTAAGCCTCTAAGAATATTATCCATAACGCGTTGGAATGTGGCGGGACTGTTTTTCAGACCCATAGGCATTCGCAGGAATTCATAGTGTCCGTTACCGTCGGCTACACTAAATCCTGTCTTGTGAATATCGTCTGGGTGAAGTTCCACTTGGTAGAACCCACTAGCGAGGTCTAGGGTAGTAAAATATTGACAGCGTCCCAACTTATCGAGAATATCTGTAATATTAGGGATAGGATACTTATCATCGATAGTTTTTTCATTTAATTTACGGAAGTCTATAACAAGCCTCCACTTGGTTTTGCCAGAAGCGTCCTGTTTTTTCGGAACTATCCAAATAGGTGCACTCCATGCTGAAGTGGATGGTCTAATAATACCTTGTTCTAGCATTTTCCTAATTTGGTCTTGGACTTCTTTTCTATGGATGTACGGATACCTATAAGTTTTAGAATGAACAGGAATTTCATCAGTAGTATTAATTTTATGTTTTATTTTATTCGTGAAGGTTAAAGGCTCATGTTCTAAATAAAATATGTCCGAAAATTCCTTGCATAATGATAATAAATTAGCGCGTTCCTCAGCGTTAAGGTGGTCTGTACGTAAGCGTGATGAAATTTCATGGAACCGGACATTGTCTTTGCTGTTAGCGACTAATGTCTGTTCGTTAAATATGTGTGCAGTTATTGGTTTATCAAGGCTAAAAATAATATCATTATTTGTGGGGTTATAAATTTCTACAATGCATTTGCTATTTGTAGCAGTTGATAGACATCCTGTTATATTACAGCCATTAATTGATTGCTGGTTAATTATTACATCACCTTGCGAAATATTAATAGGCATCTTAATTAGTCGAGTGGACTGTGCAGGAACAATTGTCTCTAATAAGTTAACAGCTTTAGAGTCATACATTTGAATTTTATTACAGGATAATTTAGTCTTTAGTGTACGTGTCTGAAGGTCTATTTTTGCTTGCCAGTGTTCTAATAGGTTCCATCCGATTAAACCATCGAAGTAATCGTGGAACTTGTAGATGAAAAACTTTATAGGATCATGACCTTGAAATTCGGAAAAGCACGGAACGATTATCGAATATTCATTTCTAGTAGTCGCGTGAATATTTGAAACAATGAATGGGTCTTCATAAACTGGTAAGTGGGAGAAATATTTGTCTACTATTTCAGGACTAATAAAAGACTGATTAGCGCCTGTGTCAATGAGCAATTTTAGCGGGGGGTTTTTTATCTGAATGTACGGGAGTTGTCTTTTGCTATGTATGTTCAGTTCTATTCTGGGAAATTGATATCCTCGGCCTCCTGAAAATTTTCACCGTCATATTCCTCCATAATTTCAGGTGCGTTTTCGGATGAATATACCTCAGGTAAGTACTGGGAATAGTCAATGTCATTAGTTTGGTCATAGTTATCATAGTCATCGGTCTCATTAAAGTTAACCTGTCTACGGTCAGTCTGTCCAGTCAAAGGTAAGTCGCGGGCTACAGGGTGACTTATGCCACTCATTGGAACGGGACCATTTTGAGTCTTATTACGAGGTGGGATTCTAAATCCGGTTGACATGTCTGCACGAGGTAACGCTCTCATAGCCTGTTGAGTTCTAGAAGGACCTTGAACTTGAGGTCTAAACATAGGTGAAGCCTGTGGTACAAAATTAGCATTATAAGAGTTGGGAATAAAATTATGTCTAGTCTGATTATGTAATTGAGGTAAAAATTTTGGTGGATTAAATTGTTTTTGAAAGCTAGTAGGTTTTCTAGAGTTTTCTATTTGATAGTTCTTGTTCTGCAAATAAGACACATTAATTTCTTCTTGCGCAAACTCCAGAGCCTTTTCTAAAGTTTCTGGACGCATGCACCTAACACGTGATCCAATAGGTTCATGTAGTCCTCTAGTGAAGGTTTTTAGTGCTAATTTATTATATAACTGTCTCTTAGCGTCTATGGTACTTACGATTTGCTCGTGTAGTTGGACATAGGCCATGATAGTGCTAAGCATGTTTTGCACACGCTCATAGAAAACGTTAGCCGTATCGGTACCTTGGGTAAGTTGCGATAGATCTGTGTAAAGTGAACATTCATCTCTATGATCCGAGAAACTATTAACTAAAGTGTTTCTAATTCCTTGCCAGTTGTCTGGAATACCATTGGTAGCTAATGTTCGTGCGGCTTTACCTGTTATTTTATTAATAATGCCGTTAAGTAGAGCTGAACTAACAAGTTGCTCATCAGGATGGACATATTCTAAAACTAACTTATCACAAATGTGCAAAAATCTAACTAAAACGTGGGAATTGCCATCGAATTCCGGTACTAATCTAAGGGCTTTCCATATGCCATCAATTTTAGCACTATTATCAGATTGAGCCATTTCGATTTCTGAAAGCTCAGTAATACTACCAAATCTTAATCTATCTATAGTTGTGTGCCGCGGATTCGGCTCACGATCCCTATTTCTCCTTGTCAAAGAAATCTTGACTACTTACAATAAGTAATGGAAAAGGATCAGGAATAGCAACCGATTTCTAGGAATTGCATAACTTAAAAATTACTCACAGTAGATACTGCATATCCAGTCTCATCGATGTTCAGACGAGGGTGGAGTTTCAGGAACAGAAGATTCTGTGGGCTCCTCCAACAGCTGCTCGTAGATTCGTAGAGATAGTCGACGCGTCGACGATACGACTATCAGGCGGTCTCGAAGTTTGATAACGCGCACTGACTCGACTATCCTACCGACTGCGCCAATTACGTTAGCGACTGCTGGTAGGAGGTTTTAAAAAAGGCGATTTTGTCCTTTTACATATATTTAATTAAAATAAAAGTTACATTAGGTACTTATGAATAATTAACCTAAAGACAACCTCTAGCTTCGGCGATCGAGCGAGATTGATTGTCTTGATTTCCGATCGATTCCCATGAGAACGTTATGCGCGCACGGTCAGCACTTTCGTAAGTCTTTCTGGGTATCACTCACGCTTGCGTAACACTTGCAACACTTCACTGTAAGTTATGAATTGGTAGTACTATAGGTACATAGGTATGTAGATACATAGGAAGATATCCATAGGTAACATACTTTACAACGTGTGTTGTTGCCAATTGTATAAGAAAGTTGGTTGGTTTGTTTGATATTGACAGTAATATTCTAATTGATTCAAGTTGAAGTCATTGTTTTTAACTATTAAAGTAAATTGAATATTGAATTCTATTGTAAAATCAACCTACCCACTTTTGTGTTGTTTTTTTTTTTTTTTAAGTACCCTCTTGGGTGTTGATAATTTATTTTCTTGAGGTACCCACTTTGCTTTTGATAATTTATAAATTGATATTTGGTGTTCCATACCCGCTTTGTTTTTGATAATTTATAAATTGATGTTTGGGGTTCCATAATAAATTTGTATTGGAAAATAATTAAGTAAATGTTACAGGGTTCAGTACTATTTGTTGAATTAACTTGTTGTTACTCTTACGGACTTTATGATTTGATATTTAAATTGGTAAGAGAATTACTGTCAAACTGTTGTTTTGGTTACACACATATATTATGAATTTTAGTTGTTGAACATTTTGTGTATTAATTAATATAATCACCGTTGCTTACATTTTGAAAGTATGACTGCTTATACATTTGCTTGTAAGATTAGAGCGGAATTAAGATGGGTGACCTTGGTGGCCTCTTTAATAAGTAGATCTGATAGATCAGAGGCTTTTTTGGCCCGTTTTAGTGAACTCACAGCCCGTCAAGCCAGGGTGGATGAATGCTTTGCGGAGTGTTTGGCGCTATTGTCCACCGAGGACACTGAGTTGGCCGCTGCGGTTGAGGCAGACTTCACGCAGTTTTACGGTTTCTCGGATGAAATTGTTGAGGCAACCGCTAAGTTGAGGGGTTTTGCACATGGGAAATATGGTGGGGATGATGCCTCACACCTCCCCCCTCTTGATGATTTGTTGAAGTCTTTGGATGAGGAGTGTCGCCTTTTGGATAACTCTGGTGTTGAAGGTCCCTTGCGGGCCCCAGAGCGGCCCTCTCCGGACCAGCGTAGTGTTGGTGCGCGCCCCTCCACTTGTGGGTTGTGTGAGCCACGACGCCAGCCTCATAAATTTGTAGCGACTCAGGATCGCAGTATGCGTTGCTTATATTGCAACACGGATGGCCATATGGTCACGTCATGTCCGAAGTTCCTAGAACGGAACACAAGGGACCGACGTGGAATCGCCAACAGCCGCAAGTGGTGCTACACTTGTCTGGGACAGCATTTGCAGCGGGATTGCCAGAGGTCGGATCCTTGCCCGCACTGTCAAGGTAGGCACCACCGCGTGTTGTGTCCAGACCAAAATGGTGTTGGTGGCCCTGATGATGCCGGGCGCTCCCCCATAGGCACGGGAGCGCATTACCGCCAACCCCAGGTGGATCCTCGATGGGGTATACTTCGCAAAGGCGGGGGCACCTCTCCACCCCTTCCTCAATTGGAGGAAGCGTCCGCTTTTCAGGATGACTACCAACCCCAGGGGGGTTATCAACAATAGGTAGTCGCCCCCCTCTCCTCCACTACAGCCGCCCAGCCAGAGACAGACCTTCTGCCAGCTGTCCCTGTAATGATCTGTGGCCCGAAGAGTAAATCTTTGTTAGTTCGTGCTCTTTTGGATTCGGTTTGTCAAGGCTGTCTTGTATCCTTTTGTTTAGTGGAGAGATTGGGTCTCCCACGTGGATTCCACCCTTCTACCATATGGGAGGTATTGAAGTGGTTGGACATCGGGGAGATATTGAAATTTGAGTATCGCCTGTTCATTGTGGGCCAAGAATCTTGGCCAAGGCTGTTGTTTTTAACCCCCGACGGAAAAAGAGGGGTGTTATAAGTTTGAGGTATGTTGCGTTTTTATGTTGGAAAGGTAATTGTGTCGAGAATGTTCTTAGCTATGTTTAAAAAAAAACGGTTCAGCCGTTCAAAAGTTATGGGCGTTTTACTGTTTGAATCGGGATGTTTTCGCAAGATAAATGTGTCGGGGGTTTTTTAAATTTTGAAATTTTACTTGTGAATGATATTTTGGGCAGATACCCGCAGGTAACCATTAGCCCTGCAGTGGTGAAGTTGACGTCGGACCTAACTCCTGCCGACCCGAAGTGGTTGGTACCCGGACCCGTATATGGGTGCGGATGTTTTGGGTTTGATTTTGTCCGGGACTAAGTGGGTTCTGCAGACGAATGGGTTAGTAGTTGTACCGACGGTTTTTGATTTTGGACTTACGGGTCCCGTGTTGAAGGGGTCCGCCCCGCGGATTGAGGACCAAGGACTGATAATGCTATGGAGGTTTTTGTAGCGAATAGAGTCTCACAGATTCAGAACTCTGAGACTAAACTGATCTGGAGACAGACAAGTCCCAGGAGAATTGATCCCAGCAGACTGTGCGTCACGTGGTTGCGAGGCTCCTGCCCCAGTTGAACATTCTATTTGGTGGGGACCAGACTAGTTGACGCATCGCAAGTCGTCCTGGCCCCAGAATAGGTTCTCCTCTCCAGAGGTTCTGCGAGGCTTGTGTATTGGACTTGTGGAAACGCAACCTGCATTTAATTTGGATTATCTTTTGGACAGATACAGTTCTTTGTCGAAATTGTTGGGTTACCGCTTGGGTTCGGCGTTTCATACGTAACGGACGAAACCCTAATAATAAACTGTTATCCCCAGTTTTGTCGCCTCATGAACGCCAAGAGGCCCTGATGTTTTTGGTTCGTGCTGTACAAGCCGAGCACTTTGACCAGACTATTGAAGCCCTGAAGAAATGCTCAGCTTTAAAAGGCTCAATCGCTCGTCTTAATCCATTCCTAGACCAATCTGGTTTGCTCCGAGTCGGAGGACGACTGCGGAATTCGAACTTGCCTTATGGTGCTCGCCATCCTTTGTTGCTCCCTAAAGGAGGAGCGTTGGTGAAATTGTTGGTGTCCGATCGACACATTAATAACGCACACGCCGGTTGCCTCGTTGCCATTTTGCAGCGTGAATTTTGGATTTTGTCGGCCAGACGCACTATTCGTGGCATCATCTTTAAATGTATGCAGTGCTATAAGTTGAAGGCTGCTCCCACTCAACCCATAATGGGTGATTTGCCATCCGACCGAGTGACGGCGAGCAGACCATTTGCTTCGGTCGGAACCGATTTCGCTGGTCCCTTCTTGGTGGAGACTTCTCAACTTCGGAACGCCAAGGCTGTCAAGGCCTACTTGTGTGTGTTCGTTTGTCTGGCCTCCAAGGCGGTTCACTTGGAACTTGTAACTGCCCTCAGCACATATGCGGTTGTTTGCTGCGCTAGTTAGATTTGTTTCCCGCCGAGGACTACCATCTTTGATCCGTTCTGATAACGGTACTAATTATAAGGGCGCGCGGGCGCTGATAGATATTTAAATGATATTTGTAATTATCTAAATAAGGATAAACAGAATTTGAGATTTGCCATGGCGCAAATGGGAATTAATTGGCATTTTTGTAAATATTGCGATAGTAGCAAAACCGCTTCTCCGCCGTGTTGTTGGTGAAACTATTTTCACATTTGAGGAACTTGTTACGGTATTTTGTAAAGTTGAGGCCGTCCTCAATTCGCAACCTCTCTGTCCTATCTCCTCAGATCCAAATGACCTGGAAGTCATGACCCCTGGTCATTTTTTTAATGGTCGGACCTTCAACGCCCTGCCGAAATACCCCTTCAGGGAAATTAAATCTTCGCAATTGACTGGTCTGGTCTTTGGAATATTTGCATATTCTGCAGTGGCGCGTTGAGTGGTCTGACAAAAGTGTCCCTCTCAAAGTTGGAGACCTTGTATTTGTTAAAGAACCTAATTTGTTGCCTTTATATTGGTATCGTGGACGCATTGTAGATTTATTCTATGGGTCTGACGGAGATCCCAGAGTTGCAAAGGTCATGGTCGGAGATTCGGTTTTGAAGCGAGCATTGGCAATTTAGCACGCTTGTCCATTTATTAGCGGACATAACTCCTTATGTCCGAGACGGGGGGATGTTTCGTCCCGAATTTTACTTGCAACACCGTTCCGGTGGGTTGTCAACGATTTTGACAGCTGACACTACACAGTCGAAAGAGAAAGTTTAAAACGTGAACACGCGGAAGTCGGGGTTTTGTCGAAACATATCTAATCGAGACGTGTTTCACCCATTGTATTTGTTAATCGCGCCCGCCGTTCGCAATCGGCGTTGTGGGGCGCCCCTAAAGTGGGTTTAGAGTATATTTTCACGCGCATCGAAGTGCTTTTGCGGGAAACGTGCTGCCTGGTGGACGCCGGCCGGATTCTTCGGCCCAGACAGCCGTCAGTCTATCCCTTATTGTCCTTTATTATATATATTCTCCTATCCCTAACCTCACGGCACGAGATTGATCGACGCCCAGCAGTCTACCGCAGGAATCTAAGGTAAGTACGAATAATATTACCGGCCAACCCTTGTGCCACCTGTGAGATAGGTACCAGTATCTCTCCCAATGGGGAGCAAATCCCTAGCTTTCCACTGCTGCGTTACGGCAGTTTCGTGGGATACGGTTCTGATTGGATCCAGGATTGGCACGCTGCTAATGGGCCCCAGAGATGGGATCCGCAGACCTGTATTTAACACGTGGAAACAAATTGGGGTTTGTTTTAACAAACATTGCGGTTTCGAGTATATACAGACAAGGAAGAGTTAATATCTTGTACCTTTTAAAATATTTTTTACAGGTATCGACCGTTTTTAGCCCGAACATGGATCTAATGCATCTCTTTTGGGCCTTAAATGCCGTGTT
The DNA here is from genome assembly GCA_964057195.1 of Orthosia cruda. NCBI lineage: Eukaryota > Metazoa > Arthropoda > Insecta > Lepidoptera > Noctuidae > Orthosia > Orthosia cruda. Next base: position 14,532,793 of record OZ059836.1, on the reverse strand, counting down.
AGCGTCTGTAAAGTTTCCCCAAAATATGGGACCCCTTAGGGTCAGCGACTGAGAATTTCCTGATGAAAAAAATCCAGTTACCCGATTGGAGATCAAATCCAGGATGCAATTCTCTCAACCGTGGAGATGATGCCTCACATTGCGTCATTTCAAGCTACGGCTACGTGAAATTTCGTCAGTGCATGTCATTTCGTTAAATATATTTTTATGATTTTAATCGCGAATAGAATATCATTTTTCTAGGGTGGAAGGATATCTTAAAACTGAGGACCATCCGTCGGAAAAAGGCAATAAAAGTACGTATAGTCTGTTAGTACCAAAATCCACAAAAGAAGCATGAAGAACACATTCAGTAACTCACATTTTTCTTTGTCACCTATATAAAGGTTCTTGTAATTATAATGCACTTTTCCTTTAATCTTCAATGCTAGTTCATGAGTTTTTAAATTGAGATGCATTTTTCCATGTTCGCCTTCGGTGATAGCGAAGTCACCATGGAAGAGCAGGTGATAGTCATCTGAAAAAACAACATGTCTAAATTAATTTATATTCACGTCGTGGGCTGTAAGTAAAGTAATATCGGAAAATCTTGCATCTTCATTTCGAGCTAATTGATTTCCTTAGTTTATTCAACCGCTTTTATATTTCAATATTTTATGGATCAGCAAGAAATTTATATTTAAAATTGATGTTCAGCTGGAAGTGTGAGACATTTTACTCAGCGCTGGCAGCCTGTCAGGATACTTATTCACTTACTTTCAGTTCTAATTTTTCAGGTACTTTAATTCATATTATTTATTTTTTTATACATTTCTTACTTTACTTGTGGGTTAGACGTCTAATTGCTCGGCTATCTAGCCGGCTCACTTGCTCAACTCTGTCATTAACGTCTTTCTAATATTATCACCATAATCATCAGCCTTTTCTTAATGTTCCCACTGCTGGGAAACAAGCCTCCTCCCTGTGAGAGGGAATGGGCCGTTATCCACCACGCGGGCCCAGTGTGGATTGGTGGATGTCACATGACTTCGAATTATTGATTCTAGGACATGCCGGTTTTCTTCCGATGTTTTCTTTCATCGTTTTGAGAGCAGTGGTGATGAAATAATTTACACAAAGTAATGTGCTTGCCTGGGTTTGAAACCACGAGCTACGACACGTGAGTCGGGGTCGTTACCATGGGGTCGTTTCATCATCGGACTACAAGACGTACGGCGATGCGCCATCGGTACATCGTGGACATCCCACCTATACGCACTAAACGTTTTGGAAATACTTTCCTTATGCGTACAGCTAAAGAGTGGAATTCCTTGCCGGAGTCTGTATTTCCCTATATAGTCTCCGACCTTAATAGGAGTGGGTGTAACATGGGCATTCAGCATCACCTTGGTTTTGTCCATGTTCATCCTAAGACCCATTCTTTCAGAAGCTCTACTGAGGTCATCGAGCATTATACTGAGGTCCTCCATGGTCTCAGCCATAACCACTATATCGTCGGCAAACCGAAGGTGAGTGATGTACTCGCCATTGACGTTGATGCCTAGCCTTCTCCAGTCCAGAACCTTGAAGACGTCCTTTAGTGCAGCGGTGAACAGCTTCGGAGATATGACGTCTCCCTGTCTCACACCTCGCTGCAAATGTACGGGTTCCGAGGTCTGATCCTGAAGTCGAACTGACATGGTGGCATTTTTGTATAAACACTTCAAAACCTCGATGTTCCGGTAGTCAATTTGGCACCGTTGGAGAGACTGCAGTACAGCCCAATTCTCGATCGAATCGAAGACTTTCACGGTGAAACACGCTTGCCTAAAAATAACCTATTCACTCTTGACTTAAAGACCCCCAGATTGTAGCTGTCGGGAAACACAGACTCCGGCAGGGAATTCCACTCCTTAGCTGTACGCATAATAAAAGTGTTCTCAAAACGTTTTGTGCGTATAGGTGGAATGTCCACCATGTATCTATGGCGCATCGCCGTACGTCTGGTAGTCCGATGATGAAACGGGCTCGGTGGAATTAGATCGTGCAATTCCATCGCACACTCCCCGAAATGTAACCGATAAAAAACTGACAGGCTGGCAACTCAGCGACGATGTTCAAGACTCTGGAGCTTTGACTTGACCAGCGCCTCGTCGCCGATGAGCCTCTTGGCCCGCTTTTCGATCTACTCTAGTGCATCAAGCTGGTATTTGGCAGATCCATCCTAGAGATGAGAACAGTACTCCATGCATGATCGAACTTGCGCTTGATACAAATTGAGGAGCTGTTTCGGCGTGAAGTACCTTCTCACCTTCGAAAGGATCCGCAGCTTTTTGTCTGCCAGCTGAGCTTTTGCCTTAATGTATAGTCCAAAATTGAGAGTCGATGACAACGTAACGCCAAGAAGCTCAAGATGGTCCGTTATTGGCACGGTCACATCTCGGAAAGTTGGAGCCGGTTGTAATTGGCTCTTTTTTGCGGATAAATTCAAACGCTCCACCATGGCCACACGGAAAGACCGGATCTGCGGCCCGGTAGCCCGTGCGTTGGACAAGTATCTCCCAGCAACAGTGCTGTCGTCTGCATATCCAAAGGTTTGAAAAATGCCCGGCCCGGCCGAAAAAATTAAATATCCAATTGGTCCGATGAGTAGCCATCAATAACCACTCGAATGGACCGATCTCTCAGGAAGTCCGCAATCCAGTCACATAGACCACCGGGCAGGCCGAACGAAGGAAGCTTACCAATAAGGCTTTCATGCTAGACCCTATCAAAAGCCTTCGAGATGTCGAGGGAAACAGCAAGCGCTTCCCCGTGGCTCTCCATGGCCTCACTCCATATGTGAATGGCATACGCTAGAAGATCCCCAGTAGAGCGATTTCGGCGGAAGCCGTATTGGCGGACACTAAGGATATTGTTAGTTTCTAGGTATGCTAGGAGCTTCGTGTTAAGTACACGCTCCATACTCTTACAGAGTATGGACGTTACAGAGATAGGTCTGTAGTCGGCCGGGTCAGCTCGACTACCCTTCTTGGGCACGGGTTGTACGTTAGCTAGCTTCCAAGCATTCGGCACTTTTCCAGTCTCGTACGAAAGGCGGAATAGGCGTCTAAAGATCGGAGACAGTACAGGCGCATAGGTTCTGAGAACTATCGCTGGTATTCCGTCAGGGCCGCTAGCCTTGTTCACGTCGAGGTTGCGCAGTACCCTACGGACGTCCTTTTGATGGATGCGAATGTCCGACATACTCGTCTCGCATCCATCAGGATAAGGTGGGGGCTGCGCGTAACCAGGATTCAGACGTGAAGATTCCGCAAAAAGAGAGGCAAATAAATTTGCTTTTTCCTCAGTGGAGTGGGCCAGCAACCCGTCGGGTTTAAGCAGTGGTGGTAGTGAGGGACGGCTGAAGTTCGACTCGACCGACTTAGCCAGAGAACAAAACGCTTTACTACCTGCTGGGTAAGAAGCAAGTTTAGTCCCAATTCGACTAATGTGGTCGAACCGAGCCCTTCGTAACACCATCTTGCAGGACTTGGGAGCCCTGTTGAAGGCCTTCTTCTTTTGACCAACGTTACTCGCTTTGCGCGATCGAGCGTCGACCCATGCCAGGTATGCCTCATGTTTCAGCACGTCGGCGCGATAGCATTTGGCGCCAAACCATGGCCGGTCAACACTGGACATTGTTACGTCAGAGAACGGAATGTAGTACTCCATTCCCAGACGCAACACATCCGTCACGGCGTCCGCGCACGCCGAAGGATTATCCGAAGAAAAGCAAGTAGGCTGCCAAGGATAGCATACGAATAAAGATCACATGCCATCTCAATCTGCTGACCTGTACCGCCAAACCCGCCGGGTGCCTCTTGGGCTGGGATCAGGCGGGGAGTAGACGGACACAGACTTCACCAGACAATGGTTGGAACTACCCAAAGGTGAAGTTATCGACTCAGAGTATCGGCCTGGCTCTGTTGTCAGCAGAAGATCCAAGCAATTGGCTGTGTGCGACTCAACATCTGGCACCCTCGTTGCCTCCTGGACCAGCTGGGTAAGGTTAAGCGCAAGCGCAAGCTTACGCATCTCCCGTCCAGCATGCTCAGTGCACTGGTATGGGAAGAGCCATTCCTGGTGGTGGGCATTAAAGTCCCCCAGTAACACTAATTGGGCGGAGGGGTACCGCTGCTGTGCTGCATCAGCCACCTCACTGAGGTACTCTGTGAGCCTGGTTGTCTCCTGATCTCCGCTGTGCGAGTGGTAGACACAGGCTTAGATAATTTTATCCAGACCTGTGTCCACTAGAGCCCACAGCGTTGAAAATCTTGAGTCCTCAAGGTTACGGAGACGCCGATAGCAAGTGTTGTCACGGGCGTACATACACACACCCGCACGCGGTTTATAATTGTGCTCCAGGATAAACCCTAGGTAAGATAAGTACGACACTTCTGAGGGACTCGCTATCTGCGTCTCCGTAAGGAAAAACAGCGCTGGTTTCTCAGTCTCCAGGTGGTAGTGGACTGCAGAGAGATTTGAGTGCGGACCTCTAATGTTGGTGAGGTGCACTTTGTGGGGGAGGGGGTGCAGCCGCTGTTTAAATACTGTATTTTTTTTCCTTGGCATTTTCATTTTTTGAAAAGTGAATAGAGGAGAGGAGTAGGAAGTGAGACGAGGTTCCACGCTGCTAACCTACAGACACGCACTGAAAGGACGACATCATTGGGGCACTAGTCCGGAGACTGCGGGGACGCCCGAGCCCCCCCGGAATGTCCATCGTGCCCTCCCCATCTGGTCGCCAACCAGCACGATGGTGCATTCCGGGATTTTTCGACCGTTGGCGGGGCAGCCTTTCATATGTGGCGCACCGTGCCTCGGATCCCGCTACCCTCCGCGACTAGTCTCCCGATACGCCCATAACAGTGCGTGTAAGGCTGGTCTGCCTGCAGTGGAACAGCTTTCTCGACCCAACTCCTCTAGATGGCTACACGGAGCATCGTAACCGGAACACGGCTAGGCCGCTTGGCAGTACGTCTTTGCTCAGTGGGTGGATACAAGCCTTCGGCCGAAGCCTACCACCAGCTAGTGTCACCTGATTTGACCACTCGGGGACCACCTTTAGGGAATCAAAGGATTCTTTGTTTTCTTTTACTACGAGTATCCTACGGACGTGGGTGACTCGGCCCCCAAAAAATATATTTTAAAATATTTTAAAGATATTTTTGTTTACTTTACTATAAACAGCAACCCAAGTTATATTAACCTTTTCGTTTCAAAACAGTGTTTAAGAAGGTGAACACTAGTCCAGCAGAATCGGTGATGCTTATGTTTGACACCAGATGAATTTGCGTAAATCAGTAATCAACCAGCTAATACTTTTCTTATTGCAGGTGAAAAGAAAGCGTGTGACTTTCAAGACAGCAAATGTTTGACGGAGGCTACAAGGCGGGTGTTTCAATCAAAATCAATATTTTTTATTTCACATAGGCCTACATGGGCACTTATAAAACGTCGACAAAAGGTGCACGGTTCGGGTTGGTCGTTTCCTATGGAGAAGAACCGGCAAGAAACTCCATGGTTACTCTTTTAAAAATGGTTTGGTTTTACAATATTTCCATGTTACAGCATTAGTACTTAGACATGGGGGGACAACGTAGGCCCGACTTATGACAATAAGTCGTAAGAAACTAAAAAAATAAAATAAAAGGATTATATATTTTATAAAAAGTTAACAAATGTTAACTAGCATCTAGAAGGCCTACAATGTTCACACATTCACAAAACAATCGGTAAAAGAATCTATACAAAGGTAAATAAAAATAGTATTACATGATTAAATTTAACATGTGGCACAAATTTTGTTATCAGTGCTGTAACTATTCTTAGCAAAGGGCTATAAAGATGTTTGAAAACCATTGTAAAAGTATAATTAAAAGAAGGAAAGAAAAATGAGATTGAGAATAGTTAGAGACATCCACATATTTGTGCCGTTTACAAGTTACCTGGGAAGCTGCATGCGCAGAAGGAGCTAAGGCCAAATGTTTTTATCTTCAACGTAGTCCTTGATTTTATAATATGCTTTTTTAATAAGGATACGTTTGATGTAGTTTTTGAACCTTCCATCGGTCAGTTCTATAACTGACTTTGGCAACTTGTTATAAAAGCGTATACTGTTTATAAGAAAAGACTTGCTAGTTTTCGTTAATCTGAATTTGGGTATTACAATTTCGTGCTTACTGCGTCTATTTAAATTATGGAAGTCGCTTCTAGTTTTGAAAAGCCCCCGATTTTTAATAGGATTTTTAAGGACATACAAAATACATTCCAAAATATAAAGTGAAGGTAGAGTCAGTATATCGATCTCTTTAAATTTTTCTCTGAGGGACTCGCGAGGACCCATTGTATAGATTGCGCGGATTGCCCTCTTTTGTAGGATGAAAATTGAGTCAACGTCTGCTGCTGATCCCCACAGCAGAATGCCATAAGACATAATACTGTGGAAATAAGCATAGTATACCTAGCTGTAGCTACATCGGTTAGCTGCCTTATTTTCCTTACTGCATATGCAGCCGAACTTAACCTACCCGAAAGAGTTCTAATGTGCGCGCCCCACTGCAATTTTGAATCGATAGTAATCCCCAAGAATACAGTTTCCGTTATAACTTCAAGATTTTTGCCGTCAAGATTTAAGTTTAGGTCATGTTGTGGTACATTTGGTAAAGAGAACTTTAGACATTTTGTTTTTTTCGCATTCAGTAAAAGATTGTTAGCTGCGAACCATTTTGAGAGAACAATTAGACTTTCGTTGACATTTAAAACATCCGTATCTTGCCTATCTATTTTAAAAATTAGCGAAGTATCATCAGCAAATAGAATTATATCCGATAATTTGGCCATCATAAAAGGGAGATCATTTATGTAAACAAGAAAAAGGAAAGGGCCGAGAATTGAACCTTGGGGCACGCCCATCTTGACTAGAGACCCGGAGGACGTCGCCCCATTAACATTTACTTTTTGCTGTCCGTTTGATAAATAGGAAAGCACGAGATCAGCAGATATTCCACGAATTCCGTAGTGGTGTAATTTACAGATCAGTGTGTTGTGGTCGACGCAGTCGAAAGCTTTTGAGAGATCACAGAAAATGCCAATGGCATCCTGGGACCTCTCCCAAGCCTCCAAGATGTGGCTGATGAGTTTTACTCCCGCGTCCGTTGTCGACCTACCTTTCGTGAAACCAAACTGTTGACTATGCAGGATCCCATTTGAATTGAAGTGAGACAACATCTGTTCCAGCATGATTTTTTCATAGATTTTACTCAATGCTGGAAGCACGGATATAGGTCTATAATTAGAAGGATCGCTCTTACAGCCTGATTTGAAAATTGGTACTACTTTACTGTGTTTCATTAAGTCAGGAAAAGTGCCGCTGTCCAAACATTAATTGAATATGCCTGTTAGGACAGGAGCAATTGAGTCAATAATATCTCCAAGAACCCTAACGGATATCCCCCACAAGTCTTCAGTATTCTTTATATTGAGACTTTTGAACGCGTTTTTAATTGTATCAATACATATTGGTTTAAATTTAAAGATTGGTATGTCCTTAGTAAAGTTTTCTTTAAGAAGAGCTTCAGCTAATTTAGATGAGGAAGGAAGAGACTTCGTAACCTCTAACGGAATGTTGGTAAAGAAATTTTCTAATGTCTCAGCGACTTCTTGCCTATCAGAAATGGTTTGATTAGTTATTTTCAAAGACAACTCATTCTGATCGCGTTGTTGTATCTTTCCAGTTTCTCTATTAATTAATTGCCACACAGTTTTTATTTTGTTATTAGAAGCACCAATTTTGTTAATTATTATTTGAGATTGAGAGAGATTGAGAGCATTGAAGATTCAAGGAAAAGTGCATTATAATTACAAGAACCTTTATATAGGTGACAAAGAAAAATGTGAGTTACTGAATGTGTTCTTCATACTTCTTTTGTGGATTTTGGTACTAACAGAAGTTCTGTTATTGTCTTTTTCCGACGGATGGACCTCAGTTTTAAGATATCCTTCCACCCAAGAAAAATTACATTCTATTCGCGATTAAAATTATAAAAATATATATAACGTTATGACATGCACTGATGAAATTTCACGTAGCCGTAGCTTGAAATGATGCAATGTGAAGCATCATCTCCACGGTTGAGAGAATTTCGTCCTGATTTCATCCCCAATCGGGCAACTGGATCTTTTTTATCAGGAAATTCTCAGTCACTGACCCTGATCGAACTTTTACGACCCAGGCACTAGACTCACATCTGTTGCTTTAAGTAGACGTATTGTGCCCATCGGGAAATATGCATGATGTTATTAAGTTTTTTTTTTGCAATCTATTTCGTTTTTAGCTGACGGTCTTCAAAAATACGCAATTAAGAATTAGGAATCTGTGGTCAAGCGGATTCTACAACCAGTTATTACGCCAGGAAGCTCAAGATGCGTTATCGGCATGGTTACACCTCGGAAAGATGGAGCCGGGAGAAATTGGCTCTTTTTAGCGGCGAAAAGACACGCCTGTGTTTTAGCGGCATTGCACATGACCAGATTGGCATCGCCCCATTCGGAGACTGCCTCCATGGACAAGGTCAAACCCTCCACCATGGCCTCACAAAGAGACAGGACCTCAGGCCCAGTAGCCCGTGCGTTGGACTCTCAGCCACAGTGCTGTCGTCTGCATACCCAAAGGTTTTAGCAGCTCATTTATGTACAGTAAGAATAATGTCACTGAGAGTGCCCCCCTGAGGGACCCCAGCATTAATATCCAATTGGTCCGATGAGCAGCCATCTATAGCTACTCGAATGGACCGATCCCTCAGGTAGTCTGCAATCCAATCAAACAGACCAACGGGCAGGCCGAATGAAGGAAGCTTACCAATAAGGCTTTCATGCCGGACCCTATCAAAAGCCTTCGAGATGTCGAGGGAGACGGCAAGCGCTTCCCCGTGTCTCTCGATGGCATCACTCCATATGTGAATGGCATACTTTAGAAGATCCTCAGTAGAACGATTTCGGCGGAAGCCGTATTGGCGATCACTAAGGATAAAATAAATCTCTCTATTAATAAAATGTATCAATAGAGAGAGAGTCTCACTTTTTTTACTATCTTACTTTATGGTGAGCGATGATGTTGTCGACGGTGAATCACGCTTGCTTAGAAGTAACCAATTCACTCTTGACTTAAAAACCCTGAGGTTGTAGCTATCAGGAAACTCTTTGGTCTAAATAACTTATAACAAAGGTGGACGAGGTGGATAAGCCTTGTGTGATGAACAAACAAAGTTACAGTTGGAGTCTAGCGGCCAGTCATTACGAGATAGATACTTAAATATCATTCGAGTTGTAGGGTTGTCTCAAATCTTATTAAATTTAGTGGTGTGATCTAATCTTTCTACTAACAACCAGGATAACATAGTATACTTACAATGCCTAAGGACCACGCTACAGAAGTTACGCAATATAACTTCCTTTTAAACCAATTTGATACGGAATCCTTATTACGTTTTTTTTGGTGCAGCTTAAATATTGACAAATGTGAAAGGCAGTGATGAGACAACAATTAAGTAATGACGATGAAATTAAGAAATAACATGATCATAAATAGCAAGTCAAGTTTTTAAAGCTTCATAGATGATGACAGTGTCAGTAGGTTTGTCAAAGTCCAGAGGCGTTAGGTAAGACCTTTTCAGTTTCAGAGATAGGTTCTTGAATAAACATCAAACAAAAAACAATAAACAGATGTATATAGTCCTGACTTAAATTTGGCCACTTATGTTAGTTATCGTGTAGCTCTACTAAGTTCAACTCAAACTCCGATCAGTTTCTGCTTTGGAACCAGCTAAGGATTCTCTATCCACCACATAAGCACAATATTTAATAAAAAAATATTTGCGCCTCTAAACATTATTATTATAACCAAATTCAGAACAAGATTAGAAAACAAAAGTAATGCAACAAAAGTAAGACTTAACTATGTATATCCAAAAACTTAAATTCAATGTGGCATACATGCAGGTTAAACACTGTAATGTATAGTGACCTTGACCCCTAGACTAGGTGCAATCTTAAAACTTAGAAGACTGTGTTCACCAATACCATACAGCAATATTTAAAAAAAGTCTGATAGTAAGCTGTGTCCCAAACAACGTCAACGTAGCAGGCCCAGGAGGAGGTGGCGAATATCATACCATAAGAGGGAAAGAAGAGAACAGAAGCCTTTACACTTCAGCATATATATTATAATCATATAATATATGTTTGCTTGCTTAGTGTGAAACTTCCATATGCTGTCCAATAAGCATCGTAATCTTAATCTTGTATCATTAGATATCCTTAATTATAAAACATAATGCGTTAACTGTAAATTGCCTACTCCCCAAATATACTCGTAGTTCAAACTTTTAGAATGCATAAATTACAGCTAATGCTTCACGTTCTGTTGCACTATAATTACGCTCGTTTTACCGAGGAATCTAACAATACAAGCAATAGGATGGTCATTCCCGTCAATACTCTGGGTTAACATACCACCTATGCCAAAACCAGATCAAGTGCATCACAGTGAACCGAAAACGGTTTTTAAAATCTGGGTAGTCTAAAACCGGAGCAGAAACTAATTTATTTTCATTACCCTCCTTCGGCAGTCGGGTAATGTGTTTATCAGTCTATGTATGTATGTTTGTTCATATGTGGCATTCTAGAGACCAAATGCGTTGGCCGATTTTGATGATTCTTACGTCAATCGATTCGTTTTAACGCTGCGAGTGTCACTGGCTACATTAAAATTGGAAAAAACAAACGGCTTTTGGGCGCCATTTTGTTGGGGATTTCGTTTTTTCTACCTGACCCATCGTGTGGGATATAAAAATAAAGGATTTTAAGAGGTGATTTCAAAAATATATAACACTTATATGTTTAAATGTACTTAATTAAAAAAAGAATAAACTAAAAAGTTATAAATAAAAAAAGTTAATTAAATAAATCAATAAACCCGACAGCTTAAAAAGCGAACTAAAAATGCTGTGCAGTCTGCATGAATTTCTTCTTGTTTAAGTCTTTTTAGTTCGCTTTTTAAGCAGTCGGGTTTATTGATTTATTGAATTAACTTTTTTAAAGCATTAAATGCGTCGTCTGCTGCCGGGTTCCATCCAAATTTAATTTTGGTACTGGTAACAGAAAGATGCTGCGGTGGAAGCAAACTATCTATTAAACCTGCGGTACCAAGAACAAAGCATAGTGCGTTTGTAAACAATATTTCATTTTCTAGATATTCTATTTATTCTTCTTAGGGTGTCCATGACAAATTAAAAAGAAAATATTGTCTTTGGTTCAGAATTCAGCCACGTTAAAACCATTCGGTGACACAGTCATAAGATCGTCGCAAGTACAAGTGCAAGGGCATGCTGCGCACTCCGAAAGTTCATTCTAGTTCATTTTGTTCGAAATTAATTTCATTGTATGAGAATTCAATTCTGTTATAATATTATCCAAAGGAATTTAACAAGCAAACAAATTTATAACCTCTTAAAGCTCACTGTCACAGCTGTCAAAATACCGCAAGCATAAATAAAAATAATAATAAAAAATACATATTTAGGTCTATTTTTATCACTCAAAGTTATCAGTATTATTTAATACTTATAACTTTGAGTGTAAACAGACTTTTTCATAAATAAATCATTTGAATCGAACAGACATTTGATAAAATAAAGTAGATGTAAGTAAATCAATCAAACTAGAGATAAATATTGCAAGTTTCTTTATTGGGAAAGTTGGTACGGCTCATTAATTTTTGCTTCTTCGTCCTTATTTTTCACGAGAGAATAACTTTTGAGTAGGCGTGATATCCAAGTAATCGTTGACGTTGTCTATGTAAGTGTCTGTAAACGCTTTCATAGTTGGTAAATAAGTTGATCCGTGTACATCTACCCAGTTAGTATTAACAAATGTGTGCGCTTCTTCAGCTGAAATATAAAACAGGCATTTAAAAATTACAAATCAGCCAGGAACCTTCAAATAGGAGGTGCGTTTAGATCATCATTTTGCGGAAAATGTTTTAAGGAATGTCCTAACTGAGTACATTCACGTGTAATGAGCAATTCACTTCGAACATTCGAGTGGTGTGGTCGTTGAGCCGAGCGTTACAAAGCTTACACGCAAGCGCGAACTTCAGTCGGTGTAGATGTCGCAGCCTTATCGTATAACACGCCGTATTACAAATAGGCGCGGCCAATTGAAAAACGTCGCTTTGAAATTCGGCTATTTTCGTTCAGCCGGTTTTCAATTCAGCTAAAATAAAGCGTATTGTATGAGCACTTCGCGTTCGTCAAATCGGCTTAGTAACGTGGCGCCCATACAAAACGGCACATCTTCTATACGCCGTTTTGAAATCTGTCATGCGCTGCATGATTATAACAACAAAATGGCGTCGCAATCAACAACGGTGTCACAACAAAGTGAAAATAATATTGAATTTAGAAGTGCAAACTTTGATTCGAAATTGTACTTGTTTATTTTTATTTTGGATAGTATTTAAACTAGCGAAAATAAATATGGCTTACTGAAATACTAAGTGGGCGACGAACAGTGAGCGATTACAAATGTTTATAACAGCGACATGAAAATAAAAGTTTGTAGACGGAGCCCCGCTGCGGGGCTCCTTTTTCTGTCTGCAGGGTCTAAAGCAACCTAACATGAAGAAGATACCCCAACCTATCCGTGTCGGGGTGCCCTAAGTTCCCGAGCTCGCTTCGCTCGCTCTTGGACTAATTCGTAGTACATAAATTTATAGACACCCTACATTTCTTCTTGCTGGCAATAAAGCTAAACGTTGAACGCCGCTTTGTAGAACGTATCGCCACCACGATCCGGCTGAACAAAAGGTAGCCGCATTTCAAAACAGCGACGTTTTTCAATCGAGCGCGCCTATATGTAATACGACGTGTTATACAATATGACTGCGACATGGACGTCGCAACGATTTTCGCGGCAATGGCTCGCATTTGAATGCTCACGCAAGTAAAACGCTCGAAAGAGAGTACTCCGATAATGCAATTAATGAGTATGTATGTAGGAATATTACTGGCCACTTGTAAAGCAAGGAACAGTCATGGTCAATCGTTTTCGATAAAGACATTTAACAAGATCGTATTCGAATGCTCCAAGCTCGCAAGGGAATTTTTGACTCGAACATTCATAGTTTTGCTCGAAAGTGAATGCTGGGCTCACTGGGAAGCATTTTTGCACGCCAACGATTGCTTGTTTACAAATGCTCAAGAAAGAATGCTCCCAGTGAGGACACTTCTTAAGGGCAATTTATCAGGCACAAATTCATCCTCAAGGCTTCTTCTATAAATAGAAAATTCTATACCGACAAAACAATAAAAATTGGGGATTAATTTTGAACTTTGAATAATTAAGTCAAAAGCAAATCCTTACATAGATCCTTATCGCCATTATAGAGATTCTTGAATTCATAGACGACCTTTCCGTTCTCTCCTACCACTGCTTTCATGTCATGAGTATTCAAATGGATGTGACTCTCTCCGTCCTTGCCTTCCTTAGGGGTGTAATCACCATGGAACTGGAACTGATATTCATCTGAAACAAGAAAATGTAGGTAAAGTAAAAAAAAAAAAAACTCTTATAATAAAAAAAATCCGAAAATCACAAAACCAGCTTTAGAAACGGTCCATAAACGCGTGACCTTCCGATCATAAATGTTCATCTTCAATAATGACCTGAACATAGCCTAAGTAGATCTCTTGACTCGACGACTCAAAACACACAATTCTAGCAAGATCAATTCAATTCAATTTTTTTTTTATTTCACATAGGCCTACATGGGCACTTATAAAACGTCGACAAGAGGTGCACGGTTCGGGTTGGTCGTTTCCTATGGAGAAGAACCGGCAAGAAACTCCATGGTTACTCTTTTAAAAATGGTTTGGTTTTACAATATTTCCATGTTACAGCATTAGTACTTAGATATGTGGGGACAACGTAGGCCCGACTTATGACAATAAGTCGTAAGGAACTAAAAAAATAAAATAAAAAGATTATATATTTTATAAAAAAGTTAACAAATGTTAACTAGCATCTAGAAGGCCTACAATGTTCACACATTCACAAAACAATCGGTAAAAGAATCTAAACAAAGGTAAATAAAAATAAGTATAACAAGACTAAATTTAACATGTGGCACAAATTTTGTTATCAGTGTTGTAACTATTCTTAGCAAAGGGCTATAAAGATGATTGAAAACCATTGTAAAAAGTCTAATTAAAAGAAGGAAAGAAAAAATGAGATTGAGAATAGTTAGAGACATCCATATATTTGTGCCGTTTACAAGTTACCAGGGCAGAAGGCATGCGCAGATGGAGCTAAGGCCAAATGTTTTTATCTTCAACGTAGTCCTTGATTTTATAATATGCTTTGTTAATAAGGATACGTTTGATGTAGTTTTTGAACCTTCCATCGGTCAGTTCTATAACTGACTTTGGCAACTTGTTATAAAAGCGTATACTGTTTATAAGAAAAGACTTGCTAGTTTTCGTTAATCTGAATTTGGGTATTACAATTTCGTGCTTACTGCATGTATTTAAATTATGGAAGTCGCTTCTAGTTTCGAAAAGCCCCCAATTTTTACGGACATACAAAATACATTCCAAAATATAAAGTGAAGGTAGAGTCAGTATATCGATCTCTTGAAATTTTTCTCTGAGGGACTCGCGAGGACCCATTTTATAGATTGCGCGGATTGCCCTCTTTTGTAGGATGAAAATTGAGTCAACGTCTGCTGCTGATCCCCACAGCAGAATGCCATAAGATATAATAATGTGGAAATAAGCATAGTATACTAACCTAGCTGTAGCTACATCGGTTAGCTGCCTTATTTTTCTTACTGCATATGCAGCCGAACTTAACCTACCCGAAAGAGTTCTAATGTGCGCGCCCCACTGCAATTTTGAATCGATAGTAATCCCTAAGAATACAGTTTCCGTTATAACTTCAAGATTTTTGCCGTCATGATTTAGGTTTAGGTCATGTTGTGGTACATTTGGTAAAGAGAACTTTAGACATTTTGTTTTTTTCGCATTCAGTAAAAGATTGTTAGCTGCGAACCATTTTGAGAGAACAATTAAACTTTCGTTGACATTTAAGACATCCGTATCTTGCCTATCTATTTTAAAAATTAGCGAAGTATCTTCAGCAAATAGAATTATATCCGATAATTTGGCCATCATACGAAGCCAAATTTTGTCAACGTTTCATCCAAGAAAATTACGAGGCGAATTGGGATAATAATAATACAGTTTAAGCAGAAAGAGAAACTCGCTCCAGACAGACAGACTGCATTCCGAATGCAAAGTTGCAGTTTGAATGCAGTTAGTATGACTGAATGGGTATGGGCCGAAAAGTTCTGGAATGGCGACCGCGAACCGGAAGACGATACGCTGGAAGGCCTCCCACTAGGTGGACTGATGACCTGGTTAAGGTTGCGGGAAGGCGCTGGATGCGAGACGCACGGGATCGGTCAATGTGGCGACGCCTGGGGGAGGCCTATGTCCAGCAGTGGACGTCATTCGGCTGAAATGATGATGATGATGATGAGTATGACTGCAATCGGACTGCACGGTTGGTTTGCAGTTTTATTGCAGTCATACTAACTGCATTCAAACTGCAAATTTGCAGTTGGAGGGCAGTTGAAATGCAGTCCGTCTGTCTATAGCCATATATTTGTTTTTATTAATTTGTAGGTACATATTTATAGCGTGCTATCATGTCATTGTAGCCAAGTGGAATTTCCGGCACCCCAAGATAGAGCTCGAGTAGGAATGCGTATGCGAAAAATCAATGAGAATGTTTTTTTTTTATTTTTTTTTGGGACTATGCCACCGCACTACTCCCAAACCACTGCTACTCCTAAAAGCCAGAATCAATAATGGTGACCATCAGAAAAGTTCCGAGGCAATGAAACTCGATAAAGTCCCGGCGAATGAATTTAACTGTCTTGGATCCCGCAACGAAATTTTTCAGAAAAGAATTACGGATGAGAAGGTAAAAAACATAATTTCCATTTCCCTCTATACTAAGCAGGTGACGAGAAGTGTCGTTTAAAACTGGGATAAGCCCAGTTACCTAGCACCACGGACAAAAAATATTTTAATATAATAATAATGTTTGCGAACCAGAGATTGAACCCAAGCCCAGAGACACACGCGCTAAGCAGAGATAATAATAACGTGTTTCAATATCTGCCTGGCCTTCTCGACCGTGTTGCGTGTGTAATCGGCTGCCAGATCAACCGGATCCAGCCGAATACCAGTATAATTTACTTATGTATCTATACTTACAAAAATCAACTGTGCATTGATCGCCCTTTCCTTCAACATGTAGTGGGCCAAGTTCACCATTAAGTTCATATTTTGCTCTCAGGGTGAGATGACGACAACCAATGTGATAGTCGTATTTTAGATCTTTAGGAGAGATCCTGGAATTGATAACAAAATATTGTTTTGTTTTTCTATACATATTTCTTAAGATAATAAGCAAAGATGTAAAGGTTGACAAACATTAAGGATGGAAGTAGCCAATGTTTTGCGGTGAAAGATATTTGCTGACCGAATAAAAGACGTACACTTTAGACGCAAAACAGTATTGGGTTGTTTTATCTACAGTAAAGACTAAAAATTTGAAGACCTTTGAATTAAAAGCAAGCCAATACCAGGACAAGACGAAGACATTTTTCTAAAATGTTGCAAAAAGTAAGGGTGTCTCGCACAAAAAAGACTTACTTCACCAGGTCCACTTTGCATGTCTTCATTCCAGAGAGTTTGGCGTCCGTGAATTTATACCAAAATTTATCCAACTTGGCTTCAATAGAATCCTCTTGCAAAGGATCGGAAGACTTCACGCCTGGAACGCCAGCTATTAACTGCTCAAACGTCAGGTTAGCTGTCTCCGTCAAACATTTGCTGTCTTCGAAGTCGCATACTTCCCTCTCACCTGGAATAGTTTTTTTTTATTAAAAACAAATTTATGCAATAAGATCTTCGTAGCTTGGTAGTGGTTAGAAAACTATTTGATTTCTTATCCTTTAGTATTTCGGCATTTTTAGCAACAAAACATTATGTTTTTATTTCTCCCGTATAAAATTCAAATACGGTCATGTAAAAACTTGTAGACTTTTTGTTTATTTTTGTGCCGCAAAGGGATATTTTATTCCAGGCAGAAATTTTTAAAACATGGTCAATTATTTTTTTCGAGTTACTTTTAAACATATAACTGTTATATATTTTAGTAAGAACTCAAGGCGACAGTCTACGACCAGTGTGTGTTGCCAGTTATGACCTATGGCTCTGAGACGACCTAAAGGGCAATGGAGAGGGCCATGCTCGGAGTATCCTAGCGTGATCGAATCAGAAATGTAAGATCCACAAGAGAATCAGGGTTACCGACGTAGCCCGAAGAATTGCCAAACTTAAATGGCAGTGGGCAGGACACATTGCTTGCAGAACGGATGGCTGATAGGGCAGAAAAGTTCTGGAGTGTTGACCGCAAACCGGAATACGTTGCGTTGGAAGACCTCCCACCAGGTGGACCGATGACCTGGTGAAGGTTGCGGGGATCCGCTGGATGCGGCACGCACGGGACCGATCAATGTGGCGACGCTTGGGGGAAACCTAAGTCCAACAGTGGACGTCTTTCGGCTAATATGATGATGATGATATTTTAGTAACCACCTCTTAAAACCCTTAATTTTGATACGTCACTCGAAAGGTATGGATAAAAAAAAATGGGAACCGCACAATATGATGCCCAAAATCAGCCATGTTCGTTTTTTTTTAACGTCACCTATTTAAGAACACTTGTGCGGTCAAGACGCATGTTACGATGTCTTAGTTAAATAAATCCTTCTAGCGGTTTGAAAGATATGAGGTAATAAAGAATATTACATACATACAAGATACGAGCGAAAAAAATAACCCTTTACTTGCAGCCAGATAAAAAGCCCAAAATGAGAGTTCGATACTGGAATGTCACTTGATAAATTCCAAACATTTTGAACTTCTTTCATTATAGTAGAACTAATGCTATTTATAGCCCATTATAATAATTATATCAAACTTTATAGATAGGGATAAACTTACCGATAACACTGCTAAGGCAGAATATGCCAATAATCAATAGTGACCGTGTTGCAAACATTTTCGATAAGCACTGATTAGGTAATGCTGGTCTATCTAAAATCGAAGCAAATATATAGCTCGAAACTACCTAAAAAGTTTTAACGATTTAAGTTTCTTTTATTGGTTCCGCAAAAAATATTACTAATAGTCGATGGCATTGATGCACTAGGATATCGACTAATGAAGGTTTTTTACACTTACAAGTTCATCACTATTTTTGGCAGCTGATGCATATTTCAGGAAGGATAATGCTTATGTAACTATACTAGAAGTAATAACATAATATCACGCCTGCTTTCCCCGTAAGATTAGGCAGAGGGACACGTATAGTACACTCATATTTCGCAAATTATGTTTAAGTCCCAGTTAATAGAACCTTATTGCCATCGGGAATCCCCTTCTTGGCCTTTATTTTTTAGGCATAATGTTGTTTGGCATAACGTTTTCGCATAACTTTCATCAGCATGAAAGTGATGAAAGTTATGCGAAAACATAACTGCGGCATAAAAATACTTTGGCATAATGCAAAGTTAGCATAACTGTTATTTGGTCTAATTGTTTTGCCATAATTTGGAGTTGCATAAATGTTTAAGCCATACTATTTATTCGTCATAATAATTTTATGGGTATACATATTTGAACGTCGAAAAATAAAATACCTACGGGCAAAATGTCAGTTTTAAAGATATCGAAAATTTTAGTATCGATTTGAATCGATTGAAAATTGTTTTACCTAAGCTAAAATGTCTAATTAAATATATTTGACATAAGGAGTCAAATTTATTAGGTGAAAGTGCGGTGGTGTGGCCTTTGGGCCACCCTTGAGCCGCGAACATGTTTGTTTTATTCCAAAGAACATTATGTGTATCTTATCTCATCTTATCTTGTGGAGGGGCCGAGAAACAACTCGGACACTTCGACCCATTGGGATCTATTGTGGTCCCCTAGATACCTTACTCCTCCCCAATCTCGTTGAAAACTCTTTTCATGAATTTTACAACAAGACTGGGAGATATGAGCCTATAGTCTTCTGGTCTTGGATATCCAGCCCCTAGGAGACTCATTCGCTTACCAGCCAGTGCATCGCATGTGCAAAGAAGCACCTTCTATGCGCTCCGTATGTTCCCCACACAACCTGCACATGGGTGTCGCGGTTAGACCCATCTTCATGAGCATGTCGTTGGTTCCAAAGTGCCCAGTAAAGGCCCCAAGCAGGTAGCGGATTTGCCCCCTGCTCATATTCCAAATGCATTCCCGGGCTTTGAACGTAGAGCCTAGGAATTTCTTGGAGTGTTGTAGACCGGTGCTAGATAGCCAATGAGTTCGCTGTCTGTGATCTGCAAACTCCCTAAATGCGGCTTTTACGAGGCACGTCGAGATGCCTACACATGGTTCTGGACCCACAAAGTCATTTGCTGAGCCCTCTCTTGCCAGTTCATCTGCCATTTCGTTACCATGGATTTCTTTGTGCCCAGGGACCCACATCAGTCTTACCCTGTTGTGCTTCCCAAGCCTGTTTAGGGTTTGGACAGCATCCAGAATAACATTATGTGTAAATATCAATAAGCGTTTATAACATTATGCTTTACAAGATTATGATATATTATTATTATGCCAACAGTATTTATGGCAATATACAGTATGGCAAAGCATTTATGCCTAATAACATTATATGTAATGATCATTATGCTGAATTTCGTTATGCCAATGTAAATTATGGGAATATATTTTATGTTTATCATTAGTAAACCATTGCCATCAACCGGATATAAATCCAGACTCCGTATCACTGAGAAATGCCAGATGGGCAAACCAAAAAACACTTTGCCCGAGCCGGGAATTGTATCTAGGACTTCATGTTCAGTAGTTGCGACTTGCTACTACTAGATCAATGTTTTTTTATTGATTTACTGATTGACTTTAGCAAACTAAACTTAAGTAATTAATCTACACGATACAGGCTGGAATTTTATTGCCACCTGAAGGGAAAGTACTCTTACTACTGTAGATAGAAATTTTTACTCAAAGAAAACATTCCTTTATTTTTGAAAAGAAATAAAACTGCATTCTAAGTTTTCTGAAAATTCACCTGCCACATCCGGCAATCGAACCAACTAAAATCTTTAAAATTACACCGTGTACGGTACTTTTATTGCATCGATCGTTAGGGTTAATTATAAGGACGAAATCTTTCTGACAAACTTCATAAATTAAATGAAAGGAAAACCATGAAATCGGGACTTATAAATTCAATGTGTCAAGTTAAAGCACTTTTACTCAAAGATCCATCTGCATCCTTATGTGAATAATTAATCATTTCAATGATAATGACTCATTCACTAATTAATTAATTAATTTAATAATTAATTCGTTAGAAGAATAAATTTGTGTATCCAAGAAAATGGAACCCATTTCGAGCAACTAATTAGTTAGTTTACCATTTTTTTGTAAATAATCAAAATAATTTAAGATTTCATGGTTTTTGTTTTCATTTAATTTAACAAGTTCGTTAGAGAGATTTCATCCTTATAAATGACCCTAACGATCGATGCAATAAAAGTACAGGGTAAAAGGGTAAAGAATATAGTTGGTTCGGTTCCCGGGTGTGGCAAGCAAACTTTCGATAATCTTTGAGTGCAGTTTTCTTTCTTTTCAAAAATAAAGGAATGTTTTCATTGAGTAAAATTTTCTATATACAGTATTAAGAGTACTTTCCCTTCAGATGGCATTACAAAATTCCACCCTGTATATAATTACACTTATATAATAAAGGCGAAAATTTGTGGGTGTGTGTTTATATTTGGTACTTATTTACGCTCAAGCAGCTGGGCGGATCTGGATGAAATTTGGCACAAAGATAGATTATTTTAGTCAGGAATAGCACATAGGATACTTTTTGTCCCGGGAATATGTTCTTCGGGACAATTTTCGACAAACATGGGGGCGATGCCGCTGGCAGAAGCTAGTAATATTATTATAAAGTGGAAAGATTTTTTTAATGGATAAACTCAAAAAGTACTTAACCAATTTTGAAAATTCTTGCCCCAAACGGGTTCTCACAGAACCCGTTTGGGGCAAGAATTTGAACGGTCGCAGCCACGGGGAAAAGCTAGTTAGAAATAAAATGCTGCTGCTTTCTACATTCAAAGTTTTAAGTTGAATTCTACATGAATTTAAAGAAAATGCATAATGATACATTTTGTTTGTAATATCATTAAATTATAGTTGGTTTTATTCCTATTGCACTAGACAAGTGATATTCTAGCAACGTGAAAAGTATCTAAGCATTGATGATATTTTGTCTAGGACCTCTAATCATCTAAAAAAAATCGAAAACAACATGTGACCTATTACTTTATCACTATAAGAGCCGGTAACATCAAGAAAAAAACGATGTTTTTATGTAAATTAAAGAGCAAGAACACCTATACGAAAAACTAAGATAAAAATCAAAGCAAGTTTTTAACTTTTTGCAGCGACAAAACATTAAAAAAAAAAGTCAGTAATCATGTTTTTTTTGCTAAGAAGTTCTTTGTAAAAAAAGCTTAGGTGCATAAGTAGTAATGTTTAACATCATCTCAAATAAGACATATATATATATAAATTCCATATATCTAAATTCGACCTTCTCTAAGTTCCCGGTCTACCTTGAGGCAAGTGTTCGTGTAGTCATCTAAGGTCCACCTGCGTGAAAAACTATTTCAAAGTAAGTTGTTAACACGAGGTTAAAAATTAAATGCATGTCATAAATAAATTTCATAATAATACAGGGTTAGTTTCAAATTCGGAGTTAATAAGATAACTCAGGATGGTGCAAGCGGGTCTAATACTAGAAGTAGTAGAACCAGTGGGTATGAATTGCAGTAAAAGTACCGCCGTTTATATTATATTTAAAGAATAAGTGAGAGTTCCGCAAGGTTCGATGCTTGGACCTATACTGATGGATTTTTTTTTTTAATTTCATTAACGGTTTTGTCTACAATAAAGCCCAATTATAGCCCTTCATGTTATTTAGGCATAACATAACTGACAGGTATTAGAAAAATGAAATATAATTAAAAACAATAAAAGATTAACTATGGCTATTTTTAGCCACTGTGCTTTTATTGGGATAATCCCACCGCACTATTTCCAAACCACTGCAACTCCTGAAAGCCAGAATCAACATTGGTGTCCACCAGAAAAGCACCGAGGCAATAAAGCTCAACGAATTCCCGGCAAATGAATTTAACTGTCTTGGATCTCGCAACGAAATTAATCAGAAAATAATAACGGAGAAGTAGGAAAATGTTCGAATTTCCACTTCCCTCCATATCACACAGGACTAAGAACAAACAAGGCCAATAGGCAGAAATGATCTTTTACAACTGGGATACGCCCAGTTGTCTAGCACCACGGATAAAATTTAGCATTAATATTAATGGGTCCTAACATTGTGAGCTGTTATATTTGATTCCATTTATTGATTAAACTGTGCTGTGGATTATCTCCAAGGTTTTAAGGCTATTTATTTAAAGATTTATATTAGTTTTTATGAACAATTATTATTAGCTTTGGTTCATGACTTCACCCACGTATACGAAGAAAGCCACCTGCTAAGATCCTTGTATACATATTTTGCTTCATCTACGTTCATACATCAAGTGATACAAGACCGCCAGTTACAGGCTATGAAATTCCACATCATTGTAAAATTTAATTATGATTGTTGTAGCATGCCTAAGCAAGGTATGAAAACGTTACGAACAGACAGAGTTACTTTTGCGGTTATAATATTAGTTTGATTATTATATATATATGCTTACAACATAAAGTCAGACTACTCTTAAAATACCATTAACTCGTAAAAACTTTCATCAACCTAAACAGTTTTTTTTGGAATTATCGATTTAACTTTTTATTATTGCGCATTTTAATGTTCTTGTTAAAATGCACTTATCTAAATAACCTCTGCATATATTTATTGATTTGGAAGAGCATCATCACATCAGTCACGAGTCTGATAAAATCTAATATATTAATTAATACGGAAGAAAACTACAACCCTTAGGTTGTATTTTTCTTACGTATTAATTAATATACCCTGATCAACCATATTGCGCGCAAAGAGGCTAGTGAGATTGGTATAAATATTAAATATATAAACAAATACATTTCAAATCGTAAAAGATGCGATAATCAAATATAAAGCAATCAGAAATAAATAAATAAATATTACTATGTATCAATCAAAAACCGTTTACATGTCAAACCATACAAAGCACAAAAACAACCATGTCTATTCCAATTAACTTAAATCAACTTAGCAATAAATGTCAATTAAATTACTGTTTACGTGTCCAACCATAAAAAGCTCAAAACCTAAATTTAACCAAATGAGAATTGATAAATGATAAATGATTTTATTTCTGTAAGTTGGTTTATACAAACACTTTTACATGTCGAACATATTTTTTAAAACTAGATGAGGTCGGCGTTTCCTATCTGACTACTCTGAGAAGAAAGGCCGAACCAAACTCAGAGGTCACAGTCTCTTTTAAAGTCCAAACAAAATATTGGTTAGATCATGTGAAGACCATGTAGACTGATGTCTGAAATGGTCTTTTGAGGAAAGAACCAGCCAGATTGAGTGGACCTGTCCAGTCAGTGCACGCATTTGTCAATAACCGAGCAGCTCAACTCAGAATTTAAGGAGCTCAACGATTCGACGAACAATACCAAAGAAAGGACATTCGGGTAGGCCGCATAAACTACTCAAACTGCCAGACCATGATTAAAAACTAAGATAAATTTAAATGAAAATAAAAAAGAATGATCCACATAGTCTTCACATTCACAATAATTAATATAAAATAATATAATACTTTAAAAAGTAAATATTCTTGTCATTGCAAGAAAACCAAAAAAAACAACAACAAAATTCACGGTGCAAAATATAATAAAAAAAACAAAATTAATTGGAGCAGCTCAATCCCAAGCCTTTTTGTCTTCAAGGTAATCTTTAGTTGTATAAAACGCTTTCTGGCACAACTTACGTTTAATAAAAGATTTGAATTTATTAAGACTTAGATGTTGTACGTGGCTTGGAAGCTTATTATAAAAGCGTACACATTGACATCTAAACGAGCCACCTATTTTCTTGAGCCTTGTTGTAGGTACTACAAATTTGTGTTTATTCCTAGTATTTATGTTATGGATATCACTGTATTTTTTAAACAATTTTATATTTTTATGGGCATATAAAAGATTTTCATAAATATACTGAGAAGGCACAGTCATTACATTAATCTCCTTAAATTTCTCTCTGAGAGAGTGTCTTGGGCTTAATTTATAAATTGACCGAACAGCTCTTTTCTGCAAAACAAAGATAGTCTGGATGTCGGCGGCATTTCCCCACAACAGAATACCGTACGACATTACACTATGAAAATAGCTAAAGTATACTAAACGACAGCCCGTTTAGTATACTTTACTCTATGTCAGTTAAATTACGATTTTTTCTAACAGCATATGCTGCGGAGCTTAGCTTCTTTGATAATTTATCTATATGTGGGCCCCACTGAAGCTTAGCATCCAA
The DNA here is from genome assembly GCA_964057195.1 of Orthosia cruda. Lineage (NCBI taxonomy): Eukaryota > Metazoa > Arthropoda > Insecta > Lepidoptera > Noctuidae > Orthosia > Orthosia cruda. The sequence continues at coordinate 14,508,019 of OZ059836.1, read as the reverse complement.
AGTTAAGCCTAAGAATACTGTGCTATTTTCAGGATTCAATTCTTCGCCCTTTATCAACACATCGGTTTTCACCTGCCTAACGTGAGGTAGGGTAAACTTAATGCATTTGGTTTTTTTTTCATTAAGAAGTAAATTATTAACATTGAACCAGTGAACTTCTTTTGAGATCGCGCTATTTACATCGTCAGTAACCAGCTGCTGACGTTTAAGTTTAAACAAAAGTGAAGTATCATCCGCAAACAACACTATATCATGGTTATCCTTTATGAGGTAAGGCAAGTCATTAATATAAATAAGAAACAAGAAAGGACCAAGAATCGAGCCCTGTGGGACTCCCATTGTTACCATAGATCCAGGAGATCTTTTTCCATTAACGTCAACGGTCTGAATCCTATTACTCAAATATGAAGTAAAAAGATCCAGAGCGCTGTTCCGGATCCCGTAGTGGCGGAGTTTCCTGATTAGCGTTTCATGAAAAACACAATCAAATGCTTTGGACAAATCACAAAAGATTCCCAAGGCATCGCACTTATCTTCCCATGCATTATAAATATGTCCTAAAAGTTCAACACAGGCATCAGTAGTTGAACGACCCCTTGTAAAACCGAACTGTTTGGTATGTAATAATTTATGTTTATAAAAAAATCTTTGCAATTGCTCTAAAATTAATTTCTCAAATATTTTGCTAAACGTAGGTAGTACTGAAATAGGTCTATAATTTGTAGGGTCTGATGTACTACCTGATTTAAACAAAGGTATTATTTTACTATTTTTCATAAGGTCGGGAAACTCCCCACAGTCGATACAATTATTAAAGATAATAGCTAAACTAGGTGCGACAATGTCAATAATAGACTTAGCAACTTCTACAGAATGACCCCACAGATCTGCAGTCTTTTTAACATTTAAAGTGTGAAAGGTTTTAATTATGTCTTTACAAGTAATATGTTCAAAAAGAAATTCCGAATCGCAAACGTTAACATTTTCTTTTAGCAAAGACTCAGCAACAGAAGGGGATGAGTTTAAGGATTTAGTCGTTGAAACGGGAATATCTGAAAATAAATTTTCAAAGGCCACTGCGACTTGTGAGTCTGATTTTATGATGTTGCCATTAATAGACAGGCCGTAGTCAATATTTCGGTTACCAGATCTTCCCGTTTCACTATTAATAATATTCCAAGTCGTTTTAATAACATTACTACTGTTTTTAATCTTTGAGCTCAAATAACGCGACTTGGCCAAACAACAAACTTTTTTAAATAATTTTGAATAATTTCTAACATATAAATTAAATTCAGCAGTGTTTACATAAGTCCTTTCACTGTACAGCTCATAAAGCCGTGTTCTACTCTTATGAATACCAATGGTAGCCCAATCACTGAATGATGCGTTACTGTTAACGGAGACAGTCTTGGGAATAAAGGTCGAATTAAATTGTTTACAGTATATACTAAAAAAATCATCATATAGATGATTAGGATCAGCATCAATTGACAAAATTGGTAATTTATTAATGAGTTTAACTTTAAAAGCTGCCAAGCGACTTGCAGTTTTGGGGTTAACAGTGATATCCTTTTTAGCCACTTTGTTGCTTTGGTTTGGTATAGTAATCCTCTGCCCGCAATGATCAGAATCTAGTAAATTTATAATTTCTTTGTGGACTGGTATAACATTAGTATAAATATTATCTAAGCATGTAGCACTAGAAGGGGTTATTCTTGTGGGCTCCAAAAATAGGTTTACAAGATTGTAGGACTGAAACAGACTTATTATTTTACTACAAGAACCTGAGTTTTCTAATAAATTAACATTAAAATCACCACAAGTGATAATGGATTTATTCGAGTTACAAATCTTGTGTAACACTTCATCCATTACCTTTTCGAAGCAGTCATACAATCCTGAAGGGGGTCTGTATACGCTTAATACAATAAACTGCTCCAATTCTATACAAGCTATTTCAACTGTCCGCTCAACAGATAGGCTCACAATGTCCTTACGGTCTTTAAATTTAAGCTGGTTACTTACTAAAATCAATGAGCCACCATGTATAGCATTAACTCTGCTGAATGAACTACCAACCTGGTGATTATTAAAATTGAACAATAACTGGTGGCTTTTAAGCCAATGTTCTGTTATACAAAGAATATCAATACTGTTAAAGTTCATAAATAATTCTACTTCTAAATCTTTGTTCATAAATCCTTGAATATTTTGATGCACCAGGTTAATACTATTTACCGAATTTATACTTTTATTTGATTTTACTTTGCAATTTTTATGCTGTATGCTTTTGCAAGAGGGTGTCCCTATTGTCCTAATTTCTAATTTAAATTACTATTAATATCAATTTCTGATACCAAATTATTGGCTGAATTAAATAACATTCCTTGGCATTGCTCAATAGAAGCAAGTTGTTTAGCCAAATTCTTGGCTGTAGTAGAAAAATAATATGATAGCGACACAGCTATCTGTCTTTTATAATACTTTGAAAGAAAGTACCTATCCATGAAAAATTTATCTTTTGTCAAATAAAAGTGATTACCAACATAATTAGGTGCCAAATTGATACAAATTAAATGTCAACCAAAATACCATTTACATAATTATCCATACATAAGACTCAAATGCAAACAACAAGTCAGTTAAAATTAAACACAGATTAAATAATTTAAATGTCAATACCATATTAAATAGTTTATTCACAATTCACCTGGAATCATTCAACATCAAATCGGATACAGAATAAATCATTTTTCTAATAGGAAGGTTTTCAGTTTTGCCTCAAATAAGTTTGTGCTATAGACTAAAGTTTTTTAATCAGTAGGTAACTTATTATATAACTCTACTGTTTAATTTAGGCACCATTATATTTTTTATGACTCGCTCTCGCTCAGCTCTCTTTCTTTTTGTGATTCATACTGATGTATATATTTTGCGAACTTGCCTAACAGAACTAGTATATACAAACTGGGAACTGTAAGAATGCCTAATTTCTTAAAGTATTATTTGCATGAATAACGCTGTGAAATTTTGACAAAGGTTCTAATGGCTTGCTTCTGAAGGATGAATGCTCTTTGGCAGTTGTAGTTATAGCTATTTCCCCAAAACATGATGATGTACATTAACCTAGATTCAACCAAAGCATGATATCATGCTTTAAGTTGCTTCAAATCTATTTCATCCCTGAGGCTTCTAAGAGCATAACATGCAGAGGTTATAGAGGAATCAACAGCAGCAAGCTCCTGTTTCCAGTTCAGATTTGAATCAATGTTAATATGTAAGAATTTTACCTCATTTACCAATTCGATCTTGTCTCCTTTCAATTTCACATCCATAGTGTCGGTGTTACGAGATGTAGTCTTAAACAACATTACATTTGTATTAATTAGTAAATTATTAGCTGTAAACCATTCAGAAAGATTATCTAGACTTTTATTTACTTTTGTGGACAATTCTTTTAAATCATGCGCTCTAATTTTTACGTTTGTGTCATCAGCAAAAACAACACACGAAGCGTCAGGCTGAGCTGTGTTCACGAAATTTAATAAATCGTTTGTAAAGATAAGATACCATATTGGACCTAAACTTGAGCCTTGAGGTAACCCGCGTCTTAAGTATATCATCTTTGATTTATATGCTATTTTATGATTGTTTTCATCAATGTTTATTATTTCGACATACATTTCTCTGTTTTGTAAATAAGATGTCATGAGTTTCAAAGCATCTTATACAGCCAGCAGTATGATGATCTATAGTGTCAAACGCAGAACTAATATCTTTTGTACGTTTCTTCAGCGAGAAAATAGTAGCTTTCTCATCGGCGGTGGGACAAGTGCCTTAACATGAACACATGTTTTAGTTTTTAAATAAATAGTTATTTTGTTAAATATGAGGTATTTTATTATGTTTGACGTATGTCATTATTATATGCAGCTCGGCAGTTTGCAAGAGAGAATGGTTACACATACTGCTGGACTTCACGTGGTTTCATATTCCTGCGTAAAACTTAGCAAAAAAATGACTATCCTGTACAAACTACCTAAATGTCATGTCTCACCGTTTATTCATTAAGTACTATTTTTATTTTAAGTTTAATATTGGAATAAATGGTCTTGTTGGTTTGCTGGTGACTTGTTTGGTGAATCTAAACGGTATGGTTAGCCAATATTTAACAATTTTTTATATATGTTCAAAATCTGTTATTGTAGAAGCTGTCTTGCTCAGTATTTCACTGTGTCTTGATTATATAGTTCACCTCGTAAACAACCGTAGTTTATTTATTTATTCGTATGAAACTAAATTTGTTATTAATCACAATGCAACACAATTGCAGTTACACGCTCAAAACATTAAAACATTCACACCAAACATTATCACAAATCTCTCGTTATAAATAGACTAAACACACTAAATTCCAAATTCTACACTACATTACTTACACACATGATACTCTGAAGCACAAACATAAACTGGTCATTTATATTTAAAATCATAAATTCGGGAACCTAAATGAATTTATTGATTCTGTAGAATCATTTAATGTCTCACGGTTGTACGTCAGTTTGCCGGACCAATGTTCGAAGCATGTAACACTACCCAACCTACTTTGAACATACTGCATGTTAACATCCGAAGCTTAAATCACAACTTTGATGGCCTCACTTTCGTTATACATTCAATGGATGTTAATTGTGATATAGTAATCCTTTCCGAGTGCTGGATAAGTAAAGTAACAGATATTTCTATATTAGCTGGCTTTACCTCAGTAAGATCCTTATTTAACAACCAAAATGATGGAGTGGTAGTTTATGTGAGTTCTTGTGTGACTCATAAGTTAATTGAACAGGTTTTCCAGGATGCTAACTGTCTTACATTGAGGCTAGGTCTAGATACTTGTTGCAATATACCTTTCACCCTCAGTCAGAAATATAGACAATTTTCTTATCTCCTTAAATAATATTTTAGAATCCCTGGCGTCAATAACAACTGTTGTAGTGATTGGAGATTTAAATATAAATATTAGACCAGATAATAATGACCCAAACTCTGAAGAATATTTAAATACAATGGCTTTCCATGGGCTCCTACCTGCCCACGTTCTCCCCACTCGCATTGAAAACTGCCTGGATCATGTCTTTTTAAAAACAGACAGACCCTCTACAACTTTGGTTCTGGAATCATACTTTACTGATCATGCACCTATTCTGTTTTGCACTGAACAAAACCCTCTTAGCGCTCCTATTGGACTCCTATAGGTTAATGGTAACCCCAAAGCAACTTGGGATGTCTTAAAAACTATCAGCTACAGGAACACTTCACCCATAAGTAAGTCTGGAGAACTCCTTAATATGTGCAGCTATCCATACTCCTCTGTCAATGCTATAAATAAGTACTTTGCAAACGTTGGAGTGGATCTTGCTAGGCAGGTTGCCCAGGGTCAGCGTGTAGTTCGCGCAAACTTTGAATTTGACAGCTTAGTAAATTCTCAAGGTAACTCATTCGTATTACTAGAAACGAATTTTTCGGCAATAGAAAATATAATTATGGAATTAAAACATAATTGTGCAGTAGGTCACGATGAAATATCAGCCTCAATTATTAAGAAGGCCAGACATGTACTTGTTCCATCAATAATGCATATCTGTAATTTATGCATCTTAAAAGGGATTTTCCCCGACAGTTTCAAGAAGGCATTAGTCACTCCAGTATTTAAGGGTGGGGATGGTAACCGTGTCGAGAACTATAGGCCTATATCTGTACTCACCACACTGTCCAAAATTATGGAGAAGGTCCTAAACAAAAGATTGCTTAGCTATATTGAATGCAACAACATAATTGCCAAACCAATTCGGTTTTAGGAGAGGCGTATCAACAGAGGATGCTGTTCTTGAACTGACAAGCCAAATTGTTCAGAATCTTGACTCTTGGAGTAAAACTATAGGTATATTTCTTGATTTAGCCAAGGCTTTCGACACGTTCTCTACTCCGATCCTTCTGCATGGTTTACGCTTGCTAGCTTAAACCATGCATTAGCTTTTCAAGCTTGGGAATAAAAGACATCGCTCTAAATCTCTTTCGAGGCTATCTAACAAACCGTAACCAACGAGTTCAGGTAGACAACTACATCAGTGGCGATGAGAATCTAACCTTTGGCGTACCACAGGGCAGCGTGATGGGTCCCACCCTTTTTCTTCTATTTGTAAACAGATTGTGCCAGCTGTCAATCCCAAACTGCAAGATATTCGTATATGCAGTCGACATTGCGCTTATCATAAGTGGAGAAACATGGGAATCTGCTCACCACGCAGGCGAAAATGCTCTTGGCATAGTGATGGATTGGCTTTCACTGAATTTACTCACGCTAAACGTCTCTAAAACCCACTATGTCCCTTTCACAGCGAACTCTGCTACACAGCCTAGTAAGCCAGACGTTAAAGCCTATAGTTGTCACCCTACACTGACCCCTTACAGCTGTCCTACTATACAAAAAAGCTCTTGTGTTAAATACTTGGGGGTGCACATCGATAACACATTGAGTTGGCATAATCATATCAGTGTGACAGTTGCGCGTGTTCTTAAGCTAATGTTTCCTATGAAAAAACTAAGAGGAGTAGTTGCCGACCGACTGTTAAAAACTATTTATTTTGCCTTGGCTCAGTCACTTCTTACCTATTGCATATCTGCCTGGGGTGGTACACATAAAACGTATTTACTTCGCCTTGAGAGGGCACAAAGAGCTGTCTTGAAAGTCATGCTCTACAAAAAAACTTATCGGTACCCGACTACCCAGCTCTATAAAGACGTATCTGTACTCACTGTCCGACAGCTCTGTGCACTTAACATCACTATACGTGTACACTCATCATTGACCTATGACCCAAGGTTCCTGGAGCAAAATAAAAGACGTAAAGATCCTGTATACCTGTCACCACCAAAACTGCTCTGGCGAGGCGAAGCTACCCGTGGCTTAGCGTTCCTTTATAAAAACTGTAGTTAGTAGTTTTCTCCAAAAGTTAACGTACGATGAGACTGATCAACTCTTTGTAAAAAAATCTTACGAACGCATGTATAAACAGATTTGCTGTTTTATTATTTTATTATATATTATTTTATACCGTGTAATATTCCAAAAACACAATCAAACACACACACACTCACACATACACATACACATACACACACACATACACTCATTCGTTGCTTACATACATTTTAATTAGTGTTAATGCTTACCAAAACTCCTACAAGGTGCAGTAAATTGTAAATGAACTGTAAGAGGAAGGCGCCTGTGTCTGTAACACAGTTTATACTAGCACAGACACAGACGTTCACTCTGTTTCAAATAATGCATAGTGTTGTACATCATATACTGGCGTTTTTATGTTTGATTGAGATGGAAACATTGTATTTGGCTATTATGATAATAAACTTTATTTATTTATTATTATTTCCCAGACTTTGATCCTTATTAAAGACACTATCGGATTCTGTAATTATACAGCGTGAGAAAATCAACGGGTTTGATTACTGGATTCCAAATATTTAATGATGCAGGCTGTTTAGTTTTAATTTAAATCTACCTCGAGACTCATTTCAGTGTTTTTCGCTATTCTTCATAGTTTATAATTTGGTCACGCGCTCCCACCTGAAAAATCCAACCTGTATATAGTGCAGTATTTTTTTAGCCCCCGACGGAAAAAGAGGGTTGTTATAAGTTTGACGTGTGTACCTTTGTGTTTGTGCATTGGTGTATCTGTCTGTGGCATCATAGCTCCTAAACGGTTGAGCCGATTTTTATTTCGTTTGTTTTTGTTTGAAAGGTGAATTTATCGAGAGTGTTAGTAATGTTTGATAAAATCGGTTCAGCCGTTCAAAAGTTATGGGGGTTTTACTGTTTGAATGGGAGTGTTTTCGCAAGGTATCGTGTCTTTATTACGTGTTCAATAGATTGTCGATCGAAGCGTGTCTGCTACTAGATAAATTATGTAGAATGAAATAAAAATGAGCCGGGGGTTTCCTAATTTTAAAATTTTACTTGTTAACTACTACTGTTATTTAAATAAAGAAGTATTTGTAATAACGCACCGTAAAAGCTCGACAGAATTGAATGAAACTGTTTAAAACAAGTTCTTTTACAGGAAATATCAATAAAAAAGTATACAACTGAGTATGCATCTGACCTTTATTTTGCTACTAATTGATAATAGATCTCCTTAATAGGGACTATCTTCAAAAACGAATTTAGATTTTTGATGTACTTTTGCAGAAACTTTAACATGATGGGCTTTCGAATGTGAATGTCTAACAGTTTCACTTTTTCATCAAATGTGTCGTCGTCGGTACCTGAAACAAAATAAATTTGGAATTAATATTAATAATCGACGATAACAGTGGACAAATCTTCTATAAACAACACATTAATAAAACAGATAAAAGAACCTTCTCTTGATCACTTACCTGTTAAATAAACGGGTAAAATGACATTCTACAAGCGATAACGATGGTCAAAAAGACAAAATGAAAGAGATCAACCACGTGAAATTTTTGCACCGTTTGTTGATGATGATAATGTCAATCCTCATTTTTAAGTCTTTGTCATATATAGAATATGACCTTGTCTAGATCGCAAGGCAAAGCAATGTGATTATGAAGTATGATAGTGAAACCACGCAAGGAAAATTCAAATGACTTAGCTACTGTCCTCCAAAAGAAAGGCCTGTGACGTTTCGTGAAACTTCTTCAGCGCTAAGTTCAATATCAAAATTGGTGACTTGAGTGTGAAGGTCTCCTGCTGCGTCGATTTGTTTGTCATAGTATCCTTTTAACCAGAGGTCGTAGTTTTCTAAAATATAAACAAAATTTAAATGATTAGATTAAACATTTCAGAAGTGAGTGAAGTGAGTTGCTTGATGACAAAATTATTATGATTGACTGTACGCGCGCAGCACTATTATTATACCGACCATTATAGCATGTATCAATTGCACCCACTTACCTACCTACCTATTGGTTACCATAATCTATAAAAATCTCGAGCTCATCGTAGAAGTAACCTAGTTAAAGAGCGCGGTCTTATTAAGGGACGGGTAACCAGATTTTCAGAATATATAAACGGTTTAATTGATTAAAAGGAAAATCTCTTCTACTCAATAAAGAGAATTAGAATTAAAATTGATTAAAATTCAATCGCTTATGGAAAAGTTTGAAGTCATTCAAAGCAAAATAGATTTATTGCATTCTTATAGTACAGAAGAGAAAATTAAAGAAAGAGATAATTTAGAAAACCAGTTTATTCACTTAATAGCAAAGAGCCAAGTAAACTTATCTAATTCTCCCCTGAAAAAGGCTGGGAATGAATATTGTAACAGAAAAAAAAGTGCAAATGCATCAAATAGTAAATAGCTGCCGTGCATTTTTTTATTTTTTTATTCTTTGTTTACTACAATCTGTCTCCTTCATGGGACATTCAGCAGTATGTTGGTTGGTGCTATCGCTGGCTCGCTCAGTCAGTAGTAGACTTTTGTCCAAATGCAATCCAAGATATCTCGCATGATCTGCTTGTGGGACTTCAATGTTGTTTAGTGTGACTGGAGGACAGGATCCTCTTCTTAAAGTAAACGTAACATTGACTGATTTGTTTTCGTTGGCTTTTATCCGTCACTTTTTGAGCCAGTCTGATATGTCATTTAGTCCTTCTGGAGTATTTGTGAGGCAGCCGTGCATATAATGACATAAAATTACGCACAATCAAACTTCCTATATTTGATGGGAATTACCTTAAATGGTTAGAATTTAAAGACATATTTCAGTCAGTGATTGACGGCAATGAAAGTATTGCACCAATTAATAAATTGCACTACCTAAGATATTCACTTGAAGGAAGTGTAGCTGTTGTTATTAAATCAATAGAATTTAGTTCAAAAAATTACAAGGTTCCATGGGACCTGTTATGTCAGAGATTTGATAGCAAAAATCTCTTATTAAATAAACACTAAAAGGCATTGTATAATATAGAGTCGATTCAAAGGGAATCTTATAAATCATTGCGGTTTGTCATTGACCATGTGTCAAAACAAAACATTTGCGGGCTCTTGATAGTCTTGGCCAGCCCACTAACATGTGGGATGTTCTTATTATTTTTACGGTCTCAGCTAAATTTGATATTCACACGAGTAGAAAGTGGGAAGAATACAAGTGCAATCTTGCAGATGCACCTTCACTTAATGAATTTTATTCTTTCCTACGCAGTCGAGCTGACATACTTGAGACTTCCTATTATAATAATAGTCGTCCTGACAAACTGGTGGATTATAAGCCTAGGGTAACCGACCAATCTAAAAGCCTAATTGTATCCATTGATAAAAAAGGAAATAAAAATTGTTTTGTTCTATGCAATGAAAATCAACATTTGCATGAATATTCAAAATTTAAAAATATGAAAGTAGACGAGCGGCTACATGAAGTGAACAAATTAAAGACATGTAAAAACTGTTTGCACAGTGGTCACAATGCTTTTCAATGTCAGCTGAGAGCTGTTTGTCGCCAATGCAAAAAAAAAAAAACACAACACCTTAATTAATATAATTAAAGGCAACCCCATATCTACTACTGAAACTGAACAACCCTCTACAACTTCCTCATTGCCTGTATCACTGTCAGTGGCATCTAATGACTAGGTATTGTTAAGTATGGCGCTAGTCCAAATTAGAATAAATAATAAAACATATACAGCCCGTGCGCTGCTGGACACAGGTAGTCAATCATCATTCGTTACAGACAAATAAAAAAGTATAGGGTTAGCAATAAGCGCCGGTGGAAAAGTGAGCATTTGTGGGATCAATAACGCTCTTCATGTAATATTACTGAAAGTTGTCGTATTAAAATTAAATCTAGATGTATGCCTTTCGAATTACGAGTAAATGTTATGTGTCTTGTAGTACTTAGAATAACAGGAATCTTACCAAATTCTACAATTAATTCAGACCATATAAAATTACCAGAAAATATAAATCTAGCAGATCCTGACTAATTTCCCCGGCTGAGGTCGACATCCTCTTAGGAGCAGAAGTGTATTGGGAGATAGTTGACTCTAATATAATTAAGCTAGGCAGTAACAAACTGGTTCTACAGTAGTCTATGCTAGGATGGCTCATAAGTGGCCCAGTTAACGGTAGTCAGTCTGCTTCAAAAGTTTATTGCAATTTTACTCAAAAGATAAAGGACTCCTTAGATTTTTTTTTGAAAATTGATGACAAGCCACAAAAACATATTCCATCAAAGAGGAACTGTGTGAGGATCATTTCGAACAAAATGTGTCTCGTATATCAAATGGTAGATTGCCAATGAAAGAGTCGCCTGAAAAGGCTCTTGGGGATTCTTACTATATAGCTAAAAAATTTTTTGAGAGTTTAGAAAGAAAATTTAGAAAATTAGCTGATTTAAAGATGAACTACAAGGCATTTATAGATGAATATAAAAGTTTAGGGCATTTAACTAAAATTACTAGACCAGTATTGCAGTAATTCGTGAAAAGAGTGAAACTACAAAGCTCAGAGTAGTATTCAATGCCTCTTCTAAAACTAGCTCTGGCAAATCACTAAATCAAATTCAAATGATTGGTCCAGTAGTGCAGAGTGATTTAATATCTATTTTAATGCGATTTCGCATGCATAAATTCATTCTCACAGCCGACATCGAGAAAATGTTCCGGCAAATTGAAGTCGGGCAACAGCAGCGCCATCTGCAGCTTATTCTTTGGCTTGATGATAAGTCCCAATCAACAGATGTTTTACAACTTAATACAGTTACATACGACACTGCCTCTGCACTATATTTAAGTACTCGATACCTCTTACAACTAGCAAATGAGTGTGAGGATGAGTCTATAACTTGTGTAATACGTAACGAATTTTATGCACATTCTTTCTTTATTCTATAGATTCTGACCTCAATACAGGGTCAGAATCTATAGAACGGTCAAAATACATCTATCACCAAGTTGTAAATACAGCCTACCCCTTAGGAAATTGTCGTCAATTATTTGACGATGAATATGTTTCTTTGAAACCCATTGATTTCAACAAATAATCTGGCGTATTAGGTCTCAATTGGTGTCCCAAGCCCCATTAGATGTTAAGGAAGTAGATGATTCTTTGTTAATGTTAGTGAATTTAAGTCAGTTAGAAAGCTATGCAGAGGAAATTAAATTGATTGGAAATAATAAAACTCTTAATCATAAGACTAAATTATTGCCTCTTAATCCTTTTATTGATTCAGAAGGCATATTAAGAGTTGAGGGTCGAATTCAAAACTCACTCTTCGCCTACCATCGCCGCCGAGTGGACGTCTCGCTGCCGCTCGCCGCTCTCGCTGCCCCCACCGCGCGCCCCGCCGCGCCCCTCTCTCCTGCTCGTCGCGCTCTGCGTGACGTCAATGCGGTCGCCGCGTCTCCGCGCGCCGCCCACAGGTGTCGCTACTAGTAACTTCGGTTACTAGTAGGGTCATCTATTTTTGGCCCCTTCCTGGTAAAATCCACGACTTAGTGGTCCTTGGTGGATACCTAACGGTGTTAACGAAACCAAGTGGAGTGGTGACCCGCCCACTCGCCAAGTCCCGTCTGGACACGGCAGTCAGAAGGAGTCGGGAGCAGGGTAGTTGGCCTTGGTAGATAGCCTAGTCAACCCCAGTCTCTGCCCCACAGCATTCACCTGGCACGGTCGGGTGTCTCTACCCCGGCGTGCCAGACTTCTGGTACACAAGTGGTGGGTGGCCCACCTTCGGTGGGTTTACCGGTACCTTAGGGCCTCTGTCACCCAATAAGATTGGTGACAGGAGTACAAGCTTAGGGCTCACCGAAGTACTCACCTCCCAGTCTCACCCGACTGGGAGGGTAGGATTGCACACATCCCCGGGCCCATCCACCCGGGGAAGATTTCCCTTCCGGCCTACCGGAAATATATTATTTTTCACCGACAATGTCGTTCGCGGCAGTAGTCGACCTCCTCCAGGAGATTTTATTGACCGACCCCAAGCTTAAAAAGCGTTACGGTGCAGCTTTCAAAGCTGCCACCGCCCCCAACCTCAATTCGGGCCCAATCCAGTGCCCTGGCCCCATGGCCCATAAGCCATTCCCCGACGATGACTCACCGCGGTCACCATCCCCTGTCCCCCAGACTAGCCAAGAGACTAGAGCCCCAACCCCCTCTCAGACCACTGAGCCTATCTCCCGCCCAGACTCCCCTATGGAGCAAACTCCTTTCCCCGAGAATCACCATGATAACGGTGAATCACGGGCCTCTTCTCCTCCCGTCACCTCCTCAGAGGAAGACGACTCCCACGATTTTCAAGTCGTGGGAGGAAAGAGGAAGAAAAACAAAGCCTCAGCCCAGGCCTCCAAGGCCAAAAAGACCTTTGTCGCAACTCCGTTTGCTTCACCAATCGCCTCCCCCTGTCCCTCTCCCGAGCCGACAGGCACCCAGCCCGCCCCCTCTACCGCTTCCCAGCGGTCTAGTCGCCCCCCCAGCCCCCCAATCACTACGGTCAATAAGACCAAGCCCCCGCCGCCGATATTCCTACAGGATAAGGCGAAGTGGACCGATGTGTCCAACCTCTGTAGGGATAATAAAATCCAATTTAATAGTGCCCGTGCCTGTCAGCAGGGCATTAAAATTCTAGTCCCCTCTTCAAAGGATTGCCGGGATTTAACCCGATTACTCAAAGTGCGGAAGTATTCCTTCCACACTTACTCCCTCCCTGAGGAGAAGTCCACCCGGGTAGTCATCCGAAGGATCCCAAAGGAGATCTCGACGGAAGACGTCCGCTTGGACTTCCTAGCCCAAAAAGTTCCCGTCATTGCTGTGCACCGCTTGCATAAAGCGAGAGGTAGACAGCAATATGACATGGTAGTGGTGGAGTGTAGCCCTACCGAATCCCACAATCCCATCTTCGGGATTAAATCCATTTGCCTTTTTCTCTCACCGGTATCTCAATAGAGAGACCGTATCGCCCCACTATTGTTGGTCAGTGTCACAACTGCCAACTATATGGGCACTCCCAAACAAACTGCTTCGCCACCCCCAGATGCGTTAAATGCTTGGGGGATCATGGCACGAAAAACTTACCTGCCGAAAGAAGCTATTCCATGTTTCCTATCTACTCGTGTGGTGTTGATTTTGCTGGCCCGTTTATGATTTCTAGCCGTAAGGGTAAAGGCAATCGTATTTCAAAATGCCACCTATGTTTGTTTTTTTGCCTCTCGTCCAAAGCGATTCATTTAGAGTTAGTCAGCGATATGAGCACTGAAACTTTAATTTTGTCTCTGCGAAGGTTCGTCTCTAGGAGAGGTAAACCTAATGTTATATATTGCGATAATGGTACCAATTTCAGGGGCGCGAACAATGAAATAAGTAGAATACTCAGGTCCAGTCGTGAGTCAGCTATTAATAATTCCAATGATGAAGGCATTACGTTTAAGTTTAGCCCCGCATACTCACATATGTTAAATCCGCAAAGCACCATTTGAAGCGTGTGCCCTGACATTCGAGGAGCTTGCGACTAAATTCGCACAAATCAAAGCCATTTTAAATTCTCGCCCCCTTACTCCTCTCTCATCCGATCCAATCAATCCCTCCCCATTAACCCCAGGGCACTTTCTCATAGAGCGACCTCTCACCACCTCAGTGCCATCGTTGCCTATCACCTGCAAGCACCCTGACAGATAGCAATTCTGGAAGAGATGGCGACGGGAGTATGTTGCCGAACTTCAAGAACGCACCAAGTGGAAAACGAGGCAATGTGAGCTTCGTGTGGGCGATCTGGTTATCCTCAAAGAAGAATATCTTCCCCCACTACAATGGAAACTTGGCCGCATAAACCATTTATATCCTGATGGGAAAGATGGCATCAGCAGAGTTGCCGACGTCATACTTCAAAGGGCACACTACGGAGGGCTATTAACAAAATGTGCATACTACCGGCCACTAATGACGCAAAGGATGTTTCTGACAATGAGGGCGCGAAGAATCAAGATTATCTTAGCGCTAATACAACAAATAAAGCAGAAGTATGAAAGCCACACTTTCAAGGCCCGGGAAGATGTACGCGCGTACTAGAAGAGCAGAGCGCGCCAGCTACACACACTCCGCAAACACGACCGACCATTATAGCACGTATCGATTGCACCTACCTACTCGAAATCTGTTTATTCCAATACATTTAGTTTTTATCAAGAAAAAAAAAAAAATTAGACAGTTTTTCCATTGATTAAACCCCGACGGAAAAAGGAGTATCTGTGTGTTTGTATATCTGTCTGCGATATCATAGCTCCTGAATGGATATACCGATTTTGATTTCGTTTTTTTCCTTTGAAAGATTATTTTCATTTCATTTTAGTTATGTTTGATGAAAATCGATACAGTCGTTCAAAAGTTATGCGCATTTTACAAGAGATCGGGGCATTTTTGCAAGATATCATGTTTAATTTGCGTGTTTCGATGGATTGTCGATACTTTGTTATATTTGTGCTATACGAACCCTTCACGCAAAAAAAGTCATGCGCGCGCGTTCATAAAGGCACGCTTTTTCCCATGGAGGTAGGTAGAATCTACAGGAAAAACACCAGCTATGATCCTTACTAACTACTTTGCTTCGTTTACTTACGTTTATACAAGTACCTGCCCTGTGATGCATAGGAACTTTGACTATCTAAATGTAATTCCAATACAGAGTATTCTCACTATATTTAATTATTTACTCACTGAATGTAATTTCTCTCGTGCCCTTTCCCTCAAGAGACGTTCCATCAAGCTCTCCGTCGGCTTCGAAGGTTGTCTCAACTGTGATACTTGGACACCAAATCTGGTAATTGAAATATGCTTTGCCCGGGTTTACCCTGAAATTATTACAAGCTTATAATCTTTCATCATTCACTGTCACAAAAAAAAAAATACATCATGCTTCTGCTTTGACTCAACTTTTTGGTGACTGTCTGTTTCTTTCAAAGACGTAGGACTCTCCAATGCTCAACAAATCTTTGTTCTACTATTATTAACCTAAGCAATATTTTAATCTACCAATGTAAGCAAAATATAAACCCTTTATATTTGACTTACATAACGTCCTTAACCGTGCAACACTGTAATCCAGTCATCTTGGCTTTCGAAAACACAAATTTAAAATTTGGTTCTTCTATGACCATTTCGTCCAAATATAAAGGATCTGAGGCGTCAACTTCTCCTGGCCTGCCTGCCACAATGATTGGGTAAATGGCATTCATTGACTCGGATAGACATTTTTTGTCGTCATAACTACATAGAACTTTCTTTAAATCTGCAAAGAGGTAACATATGTCACGTTGCGTGGTTGATTAGTTTTACGAAGACTTGCGAAGCTGGTTTGGGAAACAAGTTTTGATTAACATTTATGACAAAAAAATCCTTCTATCTATAAAATTATAAAAACATTATTTAAATTCAAAACTTTTTTGACAAGACTATTGATCTAAATGTCATGGAACAAGTGAATAATCAGTGTACTATGTTTAATGCCCGGGCATTAAGAATCAAGCCAAGTCAAATCGGGAATGTAATGAATACTGATTTAAACTTCAATATTTATCACATTATCTGGTTATCTATACTATAATATTATAAAGCTGAAGAGTTTGTTTGTTTGAACGCGCTAATCTCAGGAACTACTGGTTGGAATTGAAAAATTATTTTTGTGTTGGATAGTCAGTATAAGCTATATAACATCACGTTACGACCAATAGGAGCGGAGCATAAATGAAAAATGTTGCGAAAACGAGCTTCCGTTGCGTGCGCTGCGTAAGCGGTTAAAGTTACGCAACATTCATGTATGTAGGATAGGTAGGGTAGGGTAGGTAGGTAGCCAGTTGACGAAAGCGAAGCCGTGTGGGACAGCTATTTTGAATATTGCTACGTAACGGGAGGGCAATTGGATAATTATGGTCAAAGAATTAGTCCAACAGCGAGCGAAGCGAGCTCGGGAGCTTAGGACACCTCGAGGTTACTTTAGACCCTACAGACAGAAATAGGAGACCCGCGCAGTGGGGCTTCGTCGACTTTGTTGCTTAAATAGTAATCGTACTAACCTATTCTATATTTAAAAAAAATCAACACTAAAAAAATAAAAAAACACATATTCTTATCACCCGAATAAGTGATGGGCATTTTTCAGAAAGCCTGGTCAATTTAATTAATTCAAAAGTTTTAAGCATATTGCCTACTCATATTGGGCATTATTCGAATTGTCTGGGCATTATGAATAAAGCCGTATCAATCACTTGGTCCAAAACGTATATACCTATAATTATGTACGTATATTATGTCTCACTATTTATATATGTGAGGTCATGATTTACAGGAGCATTCTGGAAACAATATTTAAAACAACATCCCTTTATACTTTAAAATTTAAATAATAATGACATAGTTCACACTTACTTGCACTTTGTACAGTGAGCGAAGCACAATATAAACTAAAAATGATTAAAACGTTGGACAACATTGTATGCAGAAATTATAACAACAACTACTTATTTACAAAGTTAACGCCAATTTATAGGTTCTGGTAGTAAATCATTGTTGTTCTATCATAGATACGATTGTGAGAAAAATTCATTCATTTAGTTTTATTTCTAAGAAATCCTGCACTGAATTGTAAAGTAGTTAATTATACTGCACTTAATTGTAGTTTAAATAACATTTTCTCACGAAAACTGAATAATACAGAAATGCATACAATTACTTTGTATTTACAAAACAAATAAAAATGTGAATTTAAAATAGACCGAATTAACAACTACAATCCAGTTTTAATAAAAGCAATTAAGCTGTTGTAAGTATATAATGACCAATTGCTATTGCTATTAGGTGTGGTTACTGTATAGACAGGACTGAGTCATAATATGTAAAAGATCACACAGTTGAATTATAACACCTCAATAAACTCGAAGAGAAACGGATGAAAAATCATCAAGCTAATAAATATCAAGTAGCCAATACATTTTCTCCAGCAAACAGTATAATGAGCTACTACCCAAAAATTCCCACTTCGAAAATCAAAAACAAACCTAATTTAGTTAGATTAAAATCGAAGAAGGACTTATCATCAGCGAACACAGACTTGAAAGATTGAATATAAAATAGAATTTAGCGAAGTTTCCATTCGGTGATAAAAGTATACAAATTTTGGGCGTAACGGTTCATCCTCCGTGTGGCCAGATAAAAGGAAAGTTTTGAATCGAATCGAGCCTGAGTTTTATCAGATTCGAGCAGAATCTGTTTCAACGATATATTTTATAGGGTAGCTTTTTGCTCGAACTTCTCTCTTTGTATGAAGGTTTTAATTAAATTAAGGTGAGGGATTAACCCTTGACGTTCACACGTTGCTTTCCCGTGATTAAAGATTTCATTAGAGTTATCTATATTGGATGGATTTATGCTGTCTGTGTGTTTTCTTTGAACCATTATTTCATTAACAGTAGAGTGCCCTAAATATTTTTATTCGCTATCGAGCAAATTGCTGAATTTTAAATAATTAAGTTTCCGTACGACTATGTCGTGAGATTTTACTCTTGATTAGTTGTTTCAACAACTTGTTCTTTTATTTCTCTAGAAATAATTATCATTATCATCATCAGCTCATAATACCAGTTCACTCTACCTCAAATTATCATATACTTCAGTGATTTTGTCAAAAATAACAGCAACATCAAAAATGACAAGCAACACGTCAATAGTTTTCTGCCCAATGAACGTGAAAACGTTCACCTGAGGGAAATATGCAAACATAACCATCGTATACCAAGTCATAATCCGGCTGGATTGCTTAGCCATCGTAGCCAACGAGGCGACAAATAATCCTGCCTTTACGCTGCACGAATTCGCGGTAACTTGGCTGCTTGGCTGAGATCAGAAGAAGGGGTGGACACGAATTACTTGATTTTATATTTGCAGCTTCATATTTATTATAGAATATGATGGACATGGACATAGGACAGTATCTTAAGCAGTAGGTAACGTATCTGTTACCATTAACGCATTGAAATAGGGATCATGATAATGGTACCAAGCTACCAGGGACTCTAGAAAAAGTGATATTTTACCTACTACTATCTGGAATCATTTAGAATGTCGTTTTTTCTGGAGGCTCAGATCACAAATATCTGCATTTGATTTTTGGCTACTTTTCTATATATAAGATCTTTTTCTTATCTTTCACCTTTTCGGTTAGTTTTTTTATTATTTTTGTCTATATTGTCCCAAAGGCTTCCCCAATAGCCTTCCAACGCTCTTTATTTTTCTAGCCCAGATCCCAGATAGGTACCCCCCCGGTGGGTTCCCGCGTTGTCGAAGCAGGGGAGCTCAGTAAGCGTGGCTTGGTCACCCACGATGAAGCAAAGAGGAACCCAAGGAGCGGCCAACATGTAGGTTGCGGTGCTGCCTGGGCGACATCGCAACTGAGGCAGGCCGGGATGTTATATGGGGTCTCCCATACCTATACGAATTCGCGGCTGAGGGTTGGGGCCGCGGCGTCAGAGGAGTGCCGGTATTGCGGTGCGCCCGCTCACACTACTTCCGCGGATGCCGTGGGGCGCAGGGGAGAAGGAGTACCGGTATAGCGTTGGCCGCTCTCCCTATCCCCTGTAGCCGAAAAATGGTAGGTGGCGGGGCTATTGACCTTGACTCATCACGAGGGGACCCAGGGTGCCATACACGGGTCGTCTGGCCCCCATGTGCTCGTTTGGTCCCTTGGGTGGTCACGGCGCACAGCGTGTTCTGGTGCGTCGGTGATGGGGGTTACTCCTCAGAGCAGGGTCCGGTGACGGATAGCCGCGGCGGGTTCGCGGTGAGTGCTAACGCGTGCCCGTGTTCCCGCCATAAGCGTCACAGTAGGACACAGTGGAGTTTTAGTGAGTTGGAGTCCCACTTAACTGTGCTATCTCCCCGTGGTAGCGCAGTATGCATGAGCATTTCTCCATGCTAAAAAAAAGGCCTGCCTCGGTTACGACGCCCCGTCCTCAGGCTCTTACTGTGTGACGATCCTGGCCCACTAGTCCCGTCCATCCCACTTTTTCCTCGCACACTTATCACCTTCTGTAAGATCAATAGTGTTTTATCAAAATAAAGTTTGAGTTCATAGTAATTGGAAAAGGTAACATTATTTGTAAAATAATATGCGTCTCAACAGTTTTCTCTGTTACCGTGTTAATGCGCTCCATTTGCGCTGTTAGCTTTATGATTATCTTCTATGAACGGTTTAATATGGTTTCTTGTGGCATTTAAAAGTCGAAAACAATTTACAATATTTTGCTACTATATTAAAATTATGTATAATATGATGGTTATATAAAGTTATTTAATTTAGGGACATTCAAATAAAGACTGAAATGGATACTTCTAGGCAGGCGTGCTTCACCGTCGATACGTCATCGCTTACCATCACGTGAGATGGTAGGTTAAACGCGAGCCTATCAATAATAACTTCCGAAAACCCTAAAAAAAAACATACTGTTTTAACTACATAATTTATCTAGAAGTAGACAAGCTTTGATCAACAATCTATCGAACACGTAATTATGACACGATATCTTGCGAAAATACCCCGATTCAAACAATAAAACGACCATTACTTTTGAACGGTTGAACCGATTTTCATCAAACATAGCTAGGGACACTTCCGATAGTGTCACCTTTCTAACAAAAAAAAAACTAAATTATATTCAGTTTATCCGTTTAGGAGCTATTGTTGCGACCTTTTTATATACATTTATGGTTTTTTACTCGTTTTTAATAATATTCTTACTGTCAAAATAATAAAAGTTAGTTGTGTCAGCGATCCGTAATTTTATTGACTTATTTTCTAATACAGTCCACATTTTGCCTACAGCTATGATACCACAGACATTACTTACACAAATACACAAACACACAGGTACTCACTTCAAACTTAACTTATAAGTTATTTATTAATGGGATCATTTATTATTACAAAATCTCGAGGTCTTGTTTTCCTTTTAAATGAATAAATTAAACATGTTGAACTTTGCTACTAAAAATAAAATCTAGTCGATATAATCAAAATATTTTACATGTAGTATGTAATTACAACAGAAATATTTAATTATCATTATTCTAAAGGAACGGGAAAACATAACAACTACAAAAAATATTAAACGATTAGAATCATCATGCTCAAAACATAGTCAAAGGGTTATATCATTGTTGGTACTGGTAAACATTGAAATGTTATACAGCGCCATCTATGTTGGCCTCATAGAAGCTCTAACCGCGAAAGCCTACACTGTAGCAAATGGTTGCCGAACTGAAACTGCGAACGGAATCAATAATTAGTGCAGAGAAAAAACATAGGCGCTTGTAAGTAGATATTTTACTGAAAGTAAGCTTATAGTGATAATATTTTGTCTTAACATTCCAATAGTAAAATGTTTTTGTGTAATGTTTATACAGGTATGATTTTTTAAGCCGTTATTGTAAGAAAAAAGGAATTACCTTATTCTACCCTTGTGTGTGTTTACGAAAATGGATATTTACATAAAGAGGGCAGCAGTGTCGGTTTTAGAAATAAGTACGTAAGAATCTTAGAAGTTCTTATAACAACAAAATATCGTCATTCAACGTTTTAACGTAAGATTTATTACCATAATTCAATTGTTTAATTTTCTTCTGCTCTAAAATGGTGACATGGTTATTAAAAATATAAGCTTTTATTTAACATTACTATCACGTTAATTAATATTTTTTTGAAAGCTGATTGTCATTTAATATTAAAATCTGGCTGTACACAGATTTTTCAGTACTCACTCATTTTATGGTAACAAAATCTCTAAAAGTACTGATCCTAATACGAAAATTTTTCACTGAAAAGCTTGCGATAGTCGGTTTAGTGCTGTGCTGTTTTAGGCTCTTTTAATCCTCGGAAAAATGCGTACTTTATTTATAAGGTCACCGGAGCGAAGCCGTCGGAAGAAGTTATTATAAAATATGCCTTTGATTTCAAACAATATTTTCTAGTTGAGAGTCGTAGATTCTGCTTATTATTTTTTTAAGGCGTTGAGCAAAATATACTACAAAAATGGCAAAAAGTTAAGCGTGTTTACAAAACATAATAAAGTAACGGCCAAGTGACTTGCCTAATCGGGCAAACACCCAAGCCCTTTTAATTCTATTTTTATATAATTTTCACCTGGTGTATGAAATTAAACTTACAATAATATTTCTTTGAGGATCTTACAATAAAGTCTGGAATCCCATTAAATGTGACGCAAAAAGTTTGCGCTCGTTGCTATGATGTGTGGCCCCATGGGCTGCGTCTACGACTCTACGCACATTGTTTGGTAATCCTTGTGGGCTTGCGCAAAAAATGTGGGAACGATAATGTTGCGCTTTAGGGTTGGGCTTGGTTATCGATAAGTTTGAATTTTAAAATGTTTGATGG
This sequence comes from Orthosia cruda, assembly GCA_964057195.1. Classification (NCBI taxonomy): domain Eukaryota; kingdom Metazoa; phylum Arthropoda; class Insecta; order Lepidoptera; family Noctuidae; genus Orthosia; species Orthosia cruda. Next base: position 14,485,537 of record OZ059836.1, on the reverse strand, counting down.
CGTGTTATTTTCTTCCTTGTACTTTTCCAGTTTCTAAAAGCCAGGAGCCCAAAAAATGGAATCTACTTATTAGTCAGTTTGAATCAGTTTTTTCGTTTTGCAGACAAGGAAGTATCTGTCAAATCTGGTAGATTCCTATGGACAGATCCAGATGTGTTCTCGCCAAACTTCTTGGCCACCCTGAAGTTGGCTACAATGGCTGCGCAGTAGTAAATTAATACAAAAATAGCACCGTTTCGTGCGTCGCGCATTTGGTAAACCAACTTCAGGGCGGCCAATTAGTTTGGCGAGGTCTATAACCAGATTGTTTAATAATGTAAAGACTAACCCTTCAATCAGCACTTTGATTATAATGTGTGGTCAAAGTGTGGTACTCTCTGCCAGCGTCTGAGTTCCCACCACCTGCAACCTGTCAGTCATTATTCAAGGCAACTGAGAAAAGGCATCTTCTGGACAAGTTTGCTCCATTACAGACCTCATCAATTGCGATCTATCAGGTGAAGACTTCGGTCAAAAATAAAAGTTATACCTAATTATATACTTTCCTTTCTTCTCAGAGTAGTCAGATAGGAAACGCCGACCTCATCTAGTTTTAAAAAAATATGTTCGACATGTAAAAGTGTTTGTACAAACCAACTTACAGAAATAAAATCATTTATCATTTACTAACTTAGAATTAACTACAGCAACATAATCAAGCTTCAAGTGAAATCAATAAAATTCCTTAATGTTCATTTTTTAATGTTCAGCATATAGAATAAATACTAAACGTTTCACATTCTGACATGACCTACAATCAGTTTCACGTCGACGAAATATCGATACTAAGCACCTGCCAATCCCTATCAACCCCAGTACATTCGTCTGACAGAATAATGACGTGCCTACCTCCGCCTTCCATTCACAAACCACGTGGACAATAGCTCGGCAAATAGCCATTATTATCGTTGCAAGGGCCCACTCTATTAATACCATAGAGACCGGACGAGGCGATTATTGAAGTTTTGTATCGATATTGTGATGGTAAGGCTGCTCTGCGACAATTTTCTTAGAAAGTCTTGGGCAACGCAAGTGGTCTGATAAAGGACATCGACGACGTGATGAAGACAATTTTGAAGCAGATTAGGGTATTATTTTGTATTGAAGCAGTAAACGGGAAATTTGCTCAAGCAAACGTCTGGTCTAAGTGCCATCTTTGTGGACCGTTAGGTGACGCATACAGCAATGATGCCTGTTGCAGTTGATACAACAAGTAACGTTTGGTGATCCGCTCGTGCTGGACTTAGGTAGAATCAGATATGCAGATAGAGTGGCTAGCTAACTAGAAGTTGCACTTTATTATTTAAAGCCACTCAGGAGGTCCTTTTATAGTGTCTCTTTTAAAGAAAGTCCTGCAGGGATGTTTTCTGAAAAACTATATGATCTGTGTGATCATATTTAAAAATAGTTTTAGCGAAATATACACCTACAAACGAGTAATGTAACCCAACCATTTGAACACTAACCGACACCAGCAGTTTTAGACAGTTTGTACCACACAATTGCTTCTATTCGACCACCGCTTCGCTAAACGCTGCAAAAAATATCCCTACAATAAACGCCCATTATTTCCCCGTCAGAGGCTTTACAAAAACATTTTTTTCATACAATTGTGCAATGATCACAACAGACTATAAATAAAACACGCCTACTTTACACGACATTGTTTGGTTCCGTATGTACGGGTTTCAATTCTGTTTTATAAAAATTTTGCACGCAGAGACAAAAGCTATCGCTCTGATATAGAATTCGATGATAAAAGAGTTCGTTTGCTGTTGAAAAAAGGTTGGTTCGATTGATTTTTTTTTGGACAGTGGTTTATAATTTGTCAGGGAAGTGATGGGTCTTTGTGGCGTGAGGTAGGTGGAACAAGAGGGCTTCGACAAAATGATATTCCATCAGCGATAAAGATAGTCAAAATGTCCAAAATATTTATTTTTATTATCTATATTGACCTATATGCTACCGAAATGCGACCTATACCACCTGTACCAAACAATACAAAGTTATCGGCACGTAACTTGGCGTTAGATGCGCAAAAGTCGTTTTGAGGTCTCTTTGTTTACCAAAAGTGACGCGGGGAGCGTTTAGAACCGTACCGAGTGCGCGATTTGTTGGTCAGTTGACACAAGGATCGACTAACCAATCGCGTTACATCCACGTTCCGTTCGCTCTATATGGTGGTTGGTCAGCTCACGCACTATGCGTGAACTTAACCCCACTACGCCAAAATCTTGCCAAGTTACATGTCAGGGACTATACTATCAATTAAACCTGGAATTGCGAAGAGCTGGACTTCTTTTCTTTTTGATGTAATGACGGCGAAACCTTGGATAGAGACGGACAGAGTTGTAAGTACTTACGACTCAGTCCGTCTTTCTCCTAGGCATCACCCGCGAATCTAATTATTTTTCTTGGTTTCTATATGGCCTAATATTAGCCAACATTATACATTATTTTGGGCGCACGGTTGGCGCAGTGGTTGAGCGATTGACTGCTGCGCTACGTGTCGCGGGTCCGATTCCCGCACGGATCAAATATTTGTATGACCTACAGATAGTTCTTCCGGCTCTGGGTGTTGTGTATGTGAGTTTATATGTTTGTAAACGCACCCACGATACAGGAAGAAATTTGTAGTATGGGGCAATGTATAAATAAATAAAAATGGTCAAATTCTTACTCCAGCTACCATCTCCAGATCAAGCCGTGTGGCCTGCCCAATTCCATTTGTGACATGATATCACTCTGTCGTTTTCTTCTACTTCATTATATGAATGTATAGAAAATAGTTTTATTATAAAATTAAACAAGTGTCATCCCATAGTTAATCCGCAGCCTAAAGACATCAGACAGGCTCTCACAATCGACCAGCCGATTGAGCAAAAGACAAACAATATTCACAATAACAGCTTAACAATTCGTGCGAAATTGTTTTCGGCAGATTAAAGGACGGTCTGTAATGCCAACGACAATAGGCCCCGGGCAGGACTGTTTATATAAATACTCTGTCAACCGCACGATTCACACAATAACAGTTCAACGTCTCCTTTTGACCAAAAATTGTATTTTCGAATACAATAACTGCCTAAACAACGCGTAGAAAGAAGACGTCATGTCTAAACGAATCATTCATTATTTACTCTGATAACATTTTTTGTTGAAAACCGATGTTGCTAAAATAACATAATTTATGAATTTGCGTTCTTGGAAATCTTGAAAGGTATTTTTATCCCGAAAAATGTGATTATTCGTAAATTATTCCGATATTTGCACGCAAGACTTGCTTTGAAACCGAAAATAGACGGTAAGACACTTGAGACTTACGCGTATAAATACTTGAGATCCTCCTATACGATCTCTGACGTAAGAATGGGATGCGAGGAGCTTCTAAATCTTAGTCACAATACTCACAATGAACAATTAAGGCGAAGTCGAAGGTACTCTAATCCTTCACTGTATCAAAGGCATTTAGATAATCAAGGGCCGTAGTTGGACAACAAAAAGAACTGGCATGTAATGACATCGTGACGTAATCTTATGGAATTTTATAACGCTCGCTAGGTTTTGGGTCATAATCGTGATTTTGATCAGTGATGCGTCAAAGGGCAGCCACACACGACGCCTCGCGTCCTTGTTAGCAATTAATCTGAGCATCTACGTGGCCGTAATGTCATTGTGTTTATGCATCGTTCTGAGAATAAATGGAGCGCACCCTGCTCAAAGATGTTAGAATTTTGTATCACGCGTCTGAAATATGTTTTATCGTTTTTTTTCACGTTTCTTAAAAAGTATTGTAGCATCCGTTTGATTCTATTATAGTTTGTAAAAAATAAATAACCACGATTTGTCTTACAGAAGTCAAGTTCACCCAACATCGAATCAGCAATTCCAACAATGTCTACAAGTAGCCATTACGTTAAAATAGACTTCAGCAAAAAGAAACCTTATTGATATCCTTAGCATTCCTTCCATTGCCCATCACTCTTATCTTATTGCTTATTGCGATACTCCCAAGTGTACTTAGTTACCAAATGGTATGTAACCGTTGCCACATAGTGATTTACTTAACCTCAGATGACACAGCGATAGGATCGCTACAAAAATGTAGCAAACAATTGACGACCGCCGCTTGTCTGCAAAAATATAATACCCAGTCAAAACACGTGCTCCCGACAAACACCACGAGATCGCTGATAACTTGATAACTTACTCAAAAAAACATTTTCTACCTCAAATGTGTTTATCGGCTTTCAATCTGGAATCTGTAAGGCACACATTGTAAGTCCTTGCGGGCTCTTATCATCCGGATTAATCGAAGTATGAAAGCTTTGGGTCCCGACCGCCAGTTCCACTGGGCCCTCGAAAACCAACAGATGTTTGCGTAATGAATTTATTCTTAGTTTGCGAAGATTCCTTTGACAAATTTCTACAAATCGGTTTGGTTACCTGCTTGGAATGAGGTTATAAGACATGGGTGAAGAAAGGGATTGTTGAATAGAGTGTTTTGTCAATAGATAGTTGAAAACTTTGACAAGAAAACCTAGATTTATCCAGTTTTAACTCACGAATATATTGCAAAATATCTATAGACTGTCCAATTGATTGAAGAAAGAATGCTAGGTAGGTATTGCCTATGACTTGTAGACGAAAAAATTATCTTTTATGTCAAAATCTTAGTAGGTCAGGTTCTTTACTGCTCACCAAAAAACCTATTTCATAAGCAGTTTGACTTCACGTCTAACCTAAGTAGAAACTACCTATTACCAAGGCTTACAGAAACCAAATATTTTTTTCATATCGTCAGAGATCATGGCAGATTAAGTATTCAACAAAAACGTCTTTATCTGATATGTAACTTTAATATTCTTAATTGATTTGTCACAGGCCACTGGCCGATCTTTGGCTGGACTTAACGGGTTGGTGATTGCTCTCATTAAGAGCGTGTATAAATCAATTAAACTGAGCTGATGTAAAATTGTAGTGACAATTATTGCGAAGCTGTGTTGCGAAATTTGATCTCGTTTGCTTGTGAATATTTTTGATATACTGGCCAATTATGAGTTAAATATAAAAGCCTTTTTTGCGTATTCCTATTTCTTCTTGTTAGTTGGGCACTCTTGGCAGAGTGGTCGTGGTCATGGGTGGGTCCTGATGCATGATGACTTTGGCCATGCATCTCCATTCGTCTCTATTGGACGCATTGTGAGAACAGTCAGTCATTGTAGCTTTGGTGATGTTTATAATAAGTCTGCTCATCTGGTCGGAGAGCGAGCTCGGAATCTTTTGGGCCCTCCAATCTGCTTTGAATTATAATAAAGTATCAAAGTCTGTATGTCTTTTTAACTTAATTAAAAAAAGGAGGGTATTTTTTTAATGTATGTTACCCGATTACTCAAAGACACCGGAACCCATTTTGAAATTTCTTCTTTTGTTTGACAAGGTATATTTTCCAGTTGGTCCCATGGTCATCAGGTTAGGATCTGATGACGGGATCCTGGCGAAATCGAGGAAATTCCTCAAATATTATACGCATACATAAAGTGATTTTGGTATTTTCATCAACAATGAAATCATTTGCACTCAAAATGTATCATTTGATGAAGTGAAACTGATGAAGAAGACCACAGATGGCCACTGGAGCTACGACATAAAACAATGTATCTTACTCGTGTTTGAGCTTATTGGAATCGTCTTGAGATTTACTTAGCTATAAATGATTTTAATGGTAATTGGAGGTACCTACCAAAACCAAAAAGAGATAATAAAAACTTTTTAATAAAAATGTCAAACTGACTTCCAAAACAAAATACTACAAAGCCAAAATAACTTTCTTTTCCGTAGTCAGTGTGGTTAAACGGAAAAAATTGGTACCAAAGACACCGACTTCGGTAAAGACAGTTTTTGGCATAGTAGTATTAGTATACAATCATTAACGCGTCAATGAATTTACAGCAAATATGGCATACAGGTTGACTATGATCTGGATGGTGGCAAAGGATGTATGTCCCGATAGTACACATCTTTGGGATAAAATATTTTTTCAGCGGGCAAAGCTGATAGCAGGGTCTAGTATAAAACTCTTCTACCCAAAAATACTAGACTTAGATTAGGCAATCACTCTCGTTATTAATGTAGAGTTAAATTGTTTGGTTTTGGCCTAGATAAAGTCTGATACAGTGATCTTGTAGCTTCACTCTCGAAGTTAGTAGATTGATTTATGTTGTTACGAAAAGCCACAGGATGAGAATTTGGAACAGGTCCCTGTTTATATATTTTCATAGAAAAGGCTTGAATAGTCATTATATATGATATCAATACCAAGGTTTTATTCATCGTCATCATTTCAGCCGAAAGACGTCAACTGCTGGACATATGCCTCTTCTAGTCGTCGCCACATTGATCGATCCCGTGCGTCTCGCATCCAGTGTCTTCCCGCAAATTTAATCAGGTCATCGCTCCACCTAGTGGGAGGCCTTCCAACGCATGGTCTTCCGATTCACGGTCGTCATTCCAGAGCTATTCGGCCCCATCGGGTAGGTTTTATTTGCTGTAAAGAATTTTACCTAATTATTGAGAAAACGAAAAAAGAAAATACTCACAGGAATTTTCAGTCATAAGATCTAAAATAAATAAACCTTATCATATTGTACTTAAGTATGGAATTTGTTTTTTTATGTTTTTTTTTTATTTACAGCCAAGTCTTGGTATGTGCAGATTGCGTGACGCAATGAATATAATCCTGATAGACTGCTATAATTAGGTTAAAATATCGTGGTTATTATTTTTAACTTCAGCAGTAAGTTTTCCTTCCTGGTTATATAATTGGTACTCAAGACAATGCCAATGCAATAAAACTCGTTGCTATGTTTTCATTTTCCACGTTTGTTTTTATATTACGATTTGTCTTTTCAATAGAAGTCCTATTTCAGTAGTTGAATGATCCATTAGAGGTAACTTTCAAGAAGACCTTCGTAAAACTTCAATATTATTTACTTTTTCCCCAAAATACCTACTGTGAACAATTGGGGCAGTTATCCATTTAAAAACTTTTATAGGTTCGTAACAGACTGCATGTTGCGGTCAACGTTCCAGTAGCGTTATCTATAAATTTATTTACGTTTCACGCGACGAAACACATAAACATTCATTCTATTCACTCCACAAGGCGCCACTAAACAAGGCACGCTTGAAAACAATAAACCACGCATTATATTTAGAACCACCCTTAACGACTGTAGTGAAAACTTTAAATTATTATGTGAATATCCTCCACATAAAACAATTAATGATCCTATTTACATTTCGAAAAATAAAACTAAATTATTACCACTGAAAATTGAAACGGAAACTTTCATAAATGTATTTGTTTATAACTGAAATAATAACGTTTACGATATTTTTTTAATGAGTCTCAAATAAAAACTTGTTTTATGGTACCTTATACGGTATGTGTTGACCCAGATCTGAAAGCAGCGGTGACCGCGATGTAATTACTGTTGCTACTGCCGGGTTTCTGAAGGGTATAATCGTTACGTATTTCAATTTTAATTATAAAGTGAATTAATTATGATGGAGTTTAATCAATGGGTAATTAGTGATAATCCTGAATATTTTCTTGGGTTGTGAGTATCTTAAGAGTATCTAATCACAGGATTTCTGATAGTATCGTAATACTGGTGATAGCCAAAAGAAACTAGCAAAAGCCAGTACACCAATAAGTATTTGTCTTTTCATCCACAAATTAAACTATATAATATATATCTATCTATATATAAAAAAAATATATTGGTTTGTGTACGCTTCAAAAACTCAAAAAGTTCTGCACCTTTTTTTTTTGTCAATAAATTTAGAAAATGGAGAGAGTGTTTATTTAACAGATGCAAATGTGCAAGAAAGAGCCATTAATCCACCTGGTACAATGCTGACTGCTTTTTTCACCTTATGCCAGGACGACGCTTTCGCCAGAACACTGATGTATTCAGAAGTTCCCTCTTATTACACGTGGAATGTAACTAAAAAAATATTCGTACAACGCAGACGAGGGGAGCCAGTCGACGGTCAACCTGGCACTTTCAAAGAAAATACAATTGGTAGAATTTATACAGTGCATCCTAATCAAGATGAATGTTTTTTCCTTCGCATGCTATTGGGTGCCTGGTCGTAGATCTTTTTAGCAATCAAAAATAGTTGACGGCGTCACACATGCCGCTTTCCGCGCTGCGTGTCAAGCTCTGAATTTATTATAAAATGACCAACAGTGGAATATATGCATTAATGAGGCGTGCAACACTGCACATCCAAACCAAATTCGCGCATTATTCGCAATTATATTGACTACTTGCTTTCCTTCATCTCCAACAGAGTTATGGGAAAGATATCGATCGCATATGGCTGAGGATATTTAGCATAGAGTACGCCTTGAAAATGTCAATATGACCTTAGAATTTACAGAAGGCATTTACAACGAAGCATTGATAAATATTGAAGACAAGTGCTTAGCTATTGCAAATAAAGTTCTTAGTCAATTAGGAATGCCAGCACCAACCCGAACTGCGACTCCTGCATTTGATGTAGATTTACGCCGTGAATAGAGTTACAACATTGATGATCTTCAGGCATATGTCCAATCGAACATTCCCAAATTAACGCGTGAACAGAAAGGCATTTATGATCGCATAATGCAAATGATAAATGAAGGAGTTGGGGGATCTTCTTTTTGGATGCGCCAGGAGGAACTGGGAAAGCGTTCCTCATTAGATTGATTCTAGCAACGGTTCGATCAAAAAATGACATAGCCTTAGCTCTTGCTTTGTCTGGAATAGCTGGTCTTTATATCTACGCAGACAGTGGGAAAACAAAAAATATTGTATATCCACAAGTATTGCAAAATTAAACTTATACTCGTATGAAATATATTCTTTGTTTTGTTTCACATTTCTCAACCATTCAATCACAATGTGCCACAGCGAAGCGTGGCAGGGTACAGCTAGTATTTCATAATTCCAAGTTTAGGAAGACTGTTAAGTAATAAAATCACGTGGTAACTTTGAATGTAAAATTCAATTTTACCCTTCTACACCTTCTACAAATTGAAACAATAGTGTACCATTACATTGATATGGCCCTAATTCCAGTGCAAACCAAACAGAAATTAACCTACATCAGTTTAGACAATGAAGGCACTATGCATTGAATATTGATCCCTAATATGACTGTATAGGTGATATACATTGACGATTAATTAACTTACTGAATGGCACACAGCAATTGTACTCTCTAATGAACCGGCCAGTTGCAACTCGAATTAATTGTCATACGTGCTAGGAGTGTCAACGAGACTAGGCTTAGTTGAAACTTTCCAATGCGCCATGCATCCCGTTTAACACCAGTTTTTGGGGGAATGCGGGGGACAGTGGAGTTGTTGCGTTATTTTGTTTAATCGCTAATAATGCTTGCTTATGATAGCAGTTTCGCATGGAAATTTTACGTGCATTTCGGTTGGTTAATCATGTTTACACGAGAAATCTTAAAGAAACGAAAAAGGTTTTGGGTTATACAAACACCCTCCAAAAATGTAAGCAAATCTTACAATATGTTAATTAGGCTCGTTTTGTTATTGAGCAATAGTTGTAAATGGTGGAATAACTAAAATAATATTTTTGTTTATGATTGTTTTGTAAATATAAGAACAGCAGCCTTTCAAGTTTTATTTATTTATTTATTAAAACTTCATGCAACATAAAAGTACATAGGCAGACCTAATGCCTTAGGCATTCTCAACCAGTCAACCAAGGGCGGTGAAGAAATAGCATGGCATGGTAGGTTTTAGCACCTTAACAAATAAAAAGAGCAAATGTGTGCAAAGTAAAATTGTGAATCTTATTATTACGGTAAGGAAAATTGTGAATCTTTTATATTATGTCTAAGTCCCATGTAATAAAGGCCATGCCTATTGCTGTAAAATGGTTACATCTCCAGAATCTTGACTGTTACTGAGAAATTCCAGTTAAAAACCCCAATAATACTTTGTAAGTGTCTCAAGACGAAAGTCTATGCCCAGTGTGTGCTGCTAGTGATTACATACGGGACCGAAACGTGGTCGCTCACAATGCGCATAATCAGAAGGCTTAAAGTCACCTAAAGGGCAATTGAAAAGGCTGTGCTCGGAGTTATCTTGCGTGATCGCCTCAAAACTGAAGACATCCACAAGAGAACCAAGGTTACCGACATAGCCCGAAGAATTACCAAACTTAAGTGGCAGTGCGCAGAGCACATTGCTCGCGGAGCAGATGGCTGGTGGAGCCGTAAAGTTCTGGAGTGGCGACCGCGTACTAGAAGACGTTGCATTGGAAGGCCTCCCAGTAGGTGGACCGATGTCTGTCGAATGTAGTGACACTGAGGGGAGGCCTAAGTCCAGCAGTGGACGTATTTCGGCTCAAATGATGATGATGATGAATAATACTTTGCCCGAAAAACCGCAATCAAACCTCATGCACAGTGTGATTACTGAGGCATTCAGCATATATTTTCTTAAATGTATGTAGATAATTTTAATTGGCATATTAATAAAACTACGGTAGTTTCAATTTTACAAACAGTAAGTACCTAATCTACCAACGGATAAACGAACCGTTATAATGGGAACAAACACTGTCATAGTGATGTCCAATGACACGTTCGAGTTGATTAGTTTACGTAGCACAGGACTGTCGTCTGTTTGGTTAAATTTATTGGAATCCATATAATTGATAATTTAATTGAATGATGGCGTTGCATTTCCAATTGAATTGAACGAGTTTGGAGGGAATAGATATGATAAGGATGATTTGTAGTGTCGTTTGTTTATTAAAGTGATAAAAGGGTTTTTGGGGAATTGTGTTGATTGTGTGAATTACGAGAATTATATTTGAGGGTCAGATAATGGTGGTGTTTATTAGACCAATAATAATGGTTTCTTTTTTTATTTGTCAAAAAAAAATTCTTTGTAGGAGCATTTTGCCTCATTGTCGTTTTTGCTAGTTCATATTTTCTAGTAGTCTAGTTCCTGTATATGACGGCCATTACTCATGAAACACTATATTTACGAAAAACATGTGAATAGTGACTAATAATGAATTTACTTGATGTGTCGAATGTCCAATCCAAGGGCAACAACCTCAATATTATGGGTGTATGAAAGTTATAATATATAACTTGCGATTTCTTCTATTATTGTAGAAGTTATGATTGGTTTCATCGTAATCAGATCTAAGTGTTTAACTCAGGGGAGATTGTCAATCTCTGTCGTTGGTTTTGATGCTCGATATCGCGGATAGACATTGATTATTTTTGCGTATTACGCATTTTATTATTTTACTACTATTCATATTACAGACATCAATATGTTATGTCAAGCTTTTATATTTAACTTGCAATGTATGTATGTAAGTGTGTGTTCGGGTCAAATCTTAAAACTGAATTTTAAGGCAGTTATCCTCCACCGATTAAGATAACGTCATTAAGGGAGACGTCATTTCTCCGAAACTGTTCACTGCTGCACTGGAGGATGTCTTCAAGGTTCTGGACTGGAGGGGGCTGGGCATCAACGTTAATGGCGAGTACATTACTCACCTTCGGTTTGCCGACGACATAGTGGTCATGGCTGAGACCATGGAGAGCCTCAGTAAAATGCTCGATGACCTCAGTAGAGCTTCCGAAAGAGTGGGTCTTAAAATGAACATGGACAAAACCAAGATCATGGTGAATGCCCATGTAACACCCACTCCTATCAAGGTCGGAGACTCTACACTCGAAGTTGTAGACCATTATGTCTACCTGGGACAAACGGTCCAGTTGGGTAGGTCCAATTTCGAGAAAGAGATCAACCGTCGAATCCGACTCGGCTGGGCGGCGTTCGGGAAGTTGCGTGGTATCTTCTCGTCCAATTTACCGCAGTGTCTCAAGACAAAAGTCTATGACCAGTGTGTGTTGCCAGTGATCACCTATGGAACCGAGACGTGGTCGCTCACAATGGGCCTTATCAGAAAGCTCAAAGTCACCCAAAGGGCAATGGAGAGGGCTATGCTCGGAATTGCCTTGCGTGATCACGTCAGAAATGATGATATCCGCAGGAGAACCAAAGTTACCGACATAGCGCGAAGAATTGCCAAACTTAAGTGGCAGTGGACAGGGCACATTGCTCGCAGAACGGATGGCCGATGGGGCCGAAAAGTTTTGGAATGGCGACCGCGAACCGGAAGACGATACGCTGGAAGGCCTCCCACTAGGTAGACTGATGACCTGGTTAAGGTTGCGGGAAGGCGCTGGATGCGAGACGCACGGGATCGGTCAATGTGGCGACGCCTGGGGGAGGCCTATGTCCAGCAGTGGACGTCTTTCGGCTGAAATGATGATGATGATGATTAAGATAAAATTTTGCATACACGTTTAATGACAATGCATGTTTAGCTCAGTGACGTCATTCTAAATCCATAATGGCGGACGGCCAAAGATGGCGGACTAGTTATTTTTCTGCACTGCCATGATATGGGTATCAAACGAAAGGGTTAGCTGAGAAGAATACGAAAAAAGCTTATTTAAAAAAGTTTATTAATGAATAATATTTTTCTACTTTTTTATTTAGGTGCAACAGAGTAACTAATTCTATGAGATGCACATTTTCTTATAAATAAAAGGAGTGTAGTCTAAGTAGTCTTAAATCAAATAATCAATCAGTTTTAAGACTTCCTAGGTACGTGAAAATTCAGCTTCAAATTCCGAACAGCGCACTGATTGATGTTTTGCATCTCTTTCCATTAGTAATATCTAAAAAAAAATAAGTTAGTTACCATGGATTGGAAACCAGACCAGATTAGAAAACCCAACCTGTGAAGTCACTCCCTTTTCCATTCCAACACGTCATCCTACCATTTGAATCTCAAAAATTCCTCCAAAGACAATACCGGGAACACAAAAAGTAAGCTACAAATTAATGTAATCTTATTAAGTGTTACCTGCAAGCGTTCCCATCACAGCGATGATCTGTCTATGTAGATCCCATTGTGAGTTTGTGAGCCAGTTTGAATGCGCGACCCGAATATTGTCACAATGAACTCCAGTGCCTCAGGGACAAAGAGCTCGGTATAATTAATGACTGAGACCACGAAATGTCGCTGTCTTGCGTTGAGCTGGATAGCGAGATGAATGGAGAGGGATGGGCAGCATTCTTTGGATTAGAATTGGCTGGTAGATGTGGTGTGGTGATGGTAAATGTCCAAAAAAGTTTTAAATGAAAAAATAAAGGAAGTAGAAATCCAAGCAATGATATAGTAGTTGTGTAAGTATTCCTTCTTTTTTATTGACTTCTCGCAGTTCAATAAGAACTCGAAAAATCAATAAAAAAAGAACGAAAGAACTCGTACCTCGGCTGAGGGGACTACTAGGGCTGGATAGCGATTAAGTGATTCTACCATCCGTTCGGAAAATACCTACGTGAATACGCGAATTTATACATACACATGTAGGAGGGCAATTCTTGTTATAAAATCTTAGAATGCTTTGTTTTTAATTTCAATTTTGTAATTAGATATTATACTTATTTAAGTTTTCAAAATAGCATTCACGTGTAGTTTAAAACGTGATTCTTAATGAAACAAAAAGACTTACAAAAAAAGTACGATAAAGCAGGCAAAATATATTATAAAAAAATACGCAAATGATGTCTCTACGGTTTCATTGTTCTGCGTCATCCCACACCGAGGTTCATATCGTTAGATTAAGATAAAACTAAAACAATAATCCTTTTCATTTCAATATACAGTCCTTTATTTCAACCTCTCTGAATGGGATAGGCAATGTCTTCATATCTGTGAATGACGACAAAAATCTGTGTGGGATGGACTTTACAACTATCTTTATACCCTTTGTTATACTTTGTATCGCCATTAAAGAAAGCATAAACTCTTGTGAGATACAGCTTTAGTCGTTCGCTCTCATTAGCCCCTACTTTGATGTCATAAAACCATCATGATTCTGGTGCAAAAGAGAGACAGAGCAATACACGACGAACATCATCCTTTTTATACAATGCAAGGCACTTCTTAGTACCTAACATAGTATTATTTTTGTTGCGGTCAGCATAAACAAAGGAGTATTTACGATGATCCTTACATGATTTTATGTTCTTTCTTGTTTATTATTTGATTTATTGTGTCGAGATTTTTTGGAGTTTTAAAAACAGTTGAACTGTATAATTTTGTAGGATGAGCCAGGGTTTAAAAACGAAGTGAATAACACAACATATATTTAAGTCACGTTACATTGTTTCTGAATATAAGTGCCGATTTATTTGAGATCGAATTTTTTTCGTGCAGGATTATTTATGACTGACGATTTTGCACCTTTTTGTGACTATGATTGGAGAGACTGCATTTATAAATTACAATAATAATAATTAATGATCAATTTCCATTGTGCATTTACTATTTCGCTTTAACAGAGATATTATAGCTACATTTTTGCAAGCCTTAATTTTTTGTCAATAATCTGAAATTGTAATCATCATCATATCAGCCAAAAGACGTCCACTGCTGGACATAAGCCGCCCCCAAACGTCACCACATTGACCGGTCCCGTGCGTCTCGCATCCAGTGGGTCGACACTACCTTCAGCAGGTCATCGGTCCACCTAGTGGGAGGCCTTCCAACGCAACGTCTTCCGGTTCGCGGTCGCCACTCCAGAACTTTTCTGCCCCATCGGCCATCCATTTTGCAAGCAATGTGCCCACTTGCTAAACCCACTTGCCCTGCCCACTGTCACTTAAGTTTGGCAATTCTTCAAATTGTATTATTTTATTTAAAATAATTTATATTACTTTGAGTTTGATTCAACGTAGGGAAATGGGATTCTTGACCCACTCCAAAAATTGTGCCACTGTGGAGCCCATTCATAGGATATGGTCCACCTATTTTCCTTCCACGACTTGATCAGACAGAGCAGCTTGACAGAGCTATCCAGGTGGCCACATTCCGATCGGACAAAATTGGAGTCGAAGAAGAGGAAGAAGATTTACATGCAACTTTTCAGAGCTGATTAAATTAATTTAAACAAAAGATATTGTCACAAACGGTTTTTTGTTTCTGCAACGTCTATCCCAAAATACTTCAAAAGCCAAATCAAGATACAAGAACCGCAGACATCGTCGTAAGCAACATCCTTTTAAGTATTCCAAATTGCATGGAAGCCTTTTGATTCGCTATTTACCGGAGTACTCACAGCGGCTTCTTAATAAAGCAAAGGTGTTTAATTGGCTGACAAACTGTTCGCGAAGTAATTACGTCTTGGCTGGCAACGGCTCAAACAACGCGTCAATCTGGTCGCGTAGGGGTGGGATGAGTTGTGTTTTCTTGACTTTTAAGTTATTTGAAATTGTTGTAGATCTGTCTCTGGTTGCTGTATAAAGCAATTCAAACAAATTATTTCTAAGAGAAAAGTTGTCTGCTGAGAGCTGTTTACTTGAAGGTGTCAATGTCACTCTGCAGTGACGTGACTCTCGCTATTCGCACGAAGCGAATGCGGGGAGCCGCGCACGTAACCGGGAGTGCGGTTGCTACTTTGACGTGCACACTTATTTTGACCGTGTAGAACAATGTCGCTGAAAAGTGTGACTAAGCCAGAAAACTTTAACCAGTGTTTGTTTGCATAGTTAGTTTCGAACGACCATCAGGTATTCAGGAAATGGAAAGCTGACGGCTGACTGAGTGGAAACACTCAAAAGTTTGCTTAAGGCAAATAAATATTACTAATGTATTCAAAACAACGCCTAATGTATTGATAACCTGGTGAGGACCGCGGCAGTCCCCTGGATTCGAGAAGCACAGGGGCCCTACCAAGCTCTTAGAGCAAGGCTATTTCCGTTTATTTTATTGTGCGTAAGGGACAAATGTGTATGACTAATATACTTCTGACCCTTACACACAATGGAAATAACCTTACTCTAAGAGCAGAGCCAATGTGTCAACGTATGGGCCTGACTCAGGTCCTGAGCAATGGAAGTTTTTTTACTGAAATGATGATGACGATGATGCTTGATCAAAATGTTTAACGTTTTTAATCTTCAGTAAAAATATGTAAGATTTTATCGATATCTACCTCTACAATCTCTACTGTCAGGTGAATTTCGCGAACACTTCAAGTGTCAAAGAACGGGTTCGCGCGTGGTGCGGTTACCAGCTATTACACTGCGCACCGTAAGCAATTGCCTCCCTGCAACGAAGAGCCTTTCTGCATCAATTACTTTTTGCATCGGAAACGTTTTAATCCCCTACTCATTTATAAAAGCTGCAAAGTTCTGTGGAAATTTAGGATGTCCTAATTTCGCAACATTTGGTGCAAATACCACAATTTTGATTAAGACATGCAGAATTGTGGTTGGTGAACTGAGTGAAGTAATGCTTTGATGTTGCAGGTGGCAATTATGCACGAATCAATCATGAAACACGATCCGGTGACGGCAGCAACAGTATTGGTGCAATAGGCACCTCATGTTGTGGTCACAAAATTACCTGCGATTCTGGGTCTACAAACACAGCACTTGAGGAGAAACCGGTCATATTAATGACAAACTCATCAACATTGCTTAAATTTCAGAGACCATATTTCTACGTATTACAGAAAACAGCTGTAAAACCCTCAATTTTTGCCGCCATAATAAGAACATTGCCCGTCTTATTACCAACGTCTCGCCTTACCCCCTGGCTGTTTTACGGGACACTTGTCAACATATATTGGTAGCATAAGGGCGCACATTACAACGCATTGGAGCGTGATATGAGAATAACGGTATAGGACGGGTCATGTACAAGCATTACCAGCACGAATTAACTATTTCATTAAAGTTGCACGTTTAACGAACGTGGGTTAAGGCGGTGTATGTATAAGGGGTGTTTCGTACGATAATTATAAAGTAGGATCAAATTTTCGTCGAGTTTCCTACGTGTTTCTATGCTGATTTTGGAGCTCGGTAATTATAGGAAGTTGTTCAACCTTCTGCGTAATTGGTATTATTTAAGCCTGAAAATTTATAAGTTGAGTGGGTAGTGCTGGTTCTATGAACTAACACGAAGAGTTTTGTTGTAATTGTCGAACTTTACACTTTATTAGTATGTTGGATTAAAGGTCAAGTGACATTTGCTCTGATATTTTTAGAACATTAAAAGTAGATTGGTAACAGTCTGGTAGTAGTAGGTACTGTTATCTAAGTGTTTCTGTAACATCTAATATCGTATAGGAAAAAAAAAAACATCTCATCTCGAACCCAATATCTTATGGAGGATTCCGCTTAAGACATCGGTTGCGGTTCTAAGGGTGTGATAATAAAAAGCTGATTCTATTTTCAACTGTCAAAATAAAAGCAATGTCATTTGCTCTGATATTTTTAGAACATTAAAAGTAGATTGGTAACAGTCTGGTAGTAGTAGGTACATAATCTAAGTTTTTCCGTAACATCTTATATTACATAGGTTAAAAAAACAGCTCATCCCAAATTGTCATAATGAGGATTCCGATAAGACATTATTGTATACTCAACATATTTTGACTATCGACTATTGATAGTTTGAATTCGTAATTCAAACCCACAATCAATTTTGGTTGCGGTTCCAAGGGTGTAATCGCATAGGTAAAAAAAAAACATCTCATCTCAAACCCAATGTCTTAAGGAGGATTCCGGTAAGACATTATTGTATGCTCAACAAAATATTTGACTATCGACTATTGTTAGTCTGAATTCGTAATTCAAACCCACAATCAATTTCGGTTGCGGTTCTAAGGGTGTGATAATAAAAGGCTGATTCGATTTTCAACTGTCAAAATAAAAGCAACCTCTCTATTATTTTTTTAAACTTTTTAAGACACCTGGTGGCTGGTGTAGGCTGTTTTATACACCTGCACCACCGGATGGAGCGTTCCCTTGTACCCCTTTTTCACGCTTTTTTGGTCCTACCGCGGAAGAACTTTGGTGGTCTAGACAAAAAGGGCACAATAAGAGGACACGGCAGCATCAATTAAGAAAGGGTTGATTAGGATATGATCTTGGGTTTTTTCTTATTTTGCAGTAGGGTATTAAGTTTTTATCCACGTCTG
This sequence comes from Orthosia cruda, assembly GCA_964057195.1. Taxonomy (NCBI): domain Eukaryota; kingdom Metazoa; phylum Arthropoda; class Insecta; order Lepidoptera; family Noctuidae; genus Orthosia; species Orthosia cruda. The sequence goes on along the minus strand of OZ059836.1, from coordinate 14,467,378 downwards.
AATCAAAATATCGTGGGTACAAAGAAGCAATCGTAATTTTCAAGTGACGTTCTGTGCCATATGTTTAATTCAAGGTTGGTTATTATTAAATAATCTGAACTTGTGACCTTTCAAAAGGTATCTTATTTTATGTGAACCCTAAAACTAATCCTGCAATGTTGACAATCGTGATGGACGTCCCAAATAGCCTGTCTGGTCAAAAAAGTGACAAGGTCAACCATCTAATTTGAGTTCCAGAATCAAAACCTGCGTAAAAAACTCAAGTTAGGTGTTTGAAAACGGTCAATTTAAAAGGGGATAAGCCACATTGTAAATTATTCGGATTTGTTTTCACCTTTTTCTCGGATTAGGGACGAATTATTATTTAATATTAAAGAGAATTCGCATAAAGCTGTGAAATTCGTTAAACCCTACACGGTACATATTTGGTTAAAGGCCACGCCTTTTACCAAAATACTATGTACGCTATCTTTCGCGCTTTGCTTTACGAAATTTTGGCAATAGACTTCTAATGAGCTATTTTGGCACACGAATCACATAGTGATCAGTAAAGATACCTTTTTTTCAGCTAGTAAGTAAGTACTTTACATCCATAAGGATAGTTTTACGCCTATGTACCTACATGATATAATAAGGATGATGACGGGGTACGAAACAGGAAATTCTATTGCACACGTATTTTTTGCTTATTGAAATGAATAAAAAATCACCAAGATAAAGCGCATGAAAGTTTGGATGTGGGGGCTTTTTACGTCACTTCTATGTAAAAAGTGTACATAGGCATGACGTCATGCGATATTTTAACTCACTGTATCTTCACAATTTTTTGTTAAAATGAGAAAATAAAAAAATATTGGACATTTTTTGGAAATCCAACTTACGGACAAAAAATATATTTTTAATTCATCATCCCTATTATGCAGTCGTGATAAAAACAAAACGATTTGTTGTAACTGAAAATTACCCCAATAATTATTATAGCATAAAAATAATTGTTTTGTTTTCTATTTTTGATATTTTAGGGTAACAATTATGACATCCAAAATATCTTCAACGAACACCTTCAATGTTTACCCAAATTGTATGTATTGGGCAAGTCCTAAGGTGTGGGATCCGCATCTGCTTACACAGATTACACCTGTACTAAATCCCTTAATTAATTATGAACGAACCTGCGACACATGATAACGGAAATGGTGGTTAGTTCCCCATAAGATTTTATTACAACCGTTAAAAGGATTTAATTATATTTTAAGGGTTTCGGGCGGAGGTCCAAGATAGGTTAATGTAAATTTACTTTTATGATGTTGTGTTAATAGTGCTGAACTGGGCTTGGTTCCGCAGGGTGCGTTTTATGGATAGAGGGAGAGAAATTGCTTTGATAAAGTTTAGGGCGATTTGATTGAGGTGGGCAGTTTTTATCTATCCGTGAGATAATACTAGTAGGTGGCGTCAATGCCGTTTCGGTTGGTTGAAGTCCGTTAAGAGATCCGGAGAAATAACATCCTTGGCTTGCCCTTCATACAAGTTGTAGTGCTTGAAGGAGTAAGATAAAAAACGAGGAGTTTATCTATCAAAGGCCTCATAGGATAGTTTAGCTATACACCACGAGAAGGCTTTGAATACAAAGTGATCAAGGATAGTTTCGATTTAATTCAATTTCATTTAATTCATCAACAAATTTTTGAGTAGGTATATAAATATTCTTAATATTACTACATAAATATAGCTAAGATGTCGTGGTGACCTCGCCTCTCATGCTTGAGGTCGTGGGTACGAATCCGGGCAAGTACCAATGTGTATTTTTCAATTCATATGTACTTTCTAAGTTAATCTTGGACATCGTTGACAACGGTGAAGGAAAACATCGTGAGGAAACCTAGACTTATAGTGTGTTTATTATAAGATTGTGCTCCATTGGTGTAATTGCTGTAAAGCGTTCCAGTGCGAGGATAAACTAATAAATAAATAAATAGCGCGCTGCAGCAGTGGCAGTAGCTACACCCAGACCTGCGCTAGGCACTAACCTGTGTTACAGACACTGGGCACCTACGTCAGCATCACACTTGCTTGCAACACACTTACAAACATCGAAATAGCATAGAGGAAATACTAATTAAAAAGACTCGCAGATTTGCCAGCTTAGGCAAGGCAAGGTTAAAATCGAATAGGTACGAATGACAAAACAAAGTGCACTTCACCAGGCCCACGCGTTCTGATGAATGGGTTATCCAGTATAAATGTCCCAAATCTGCACGTTATTGAATCTAGGGCGAACCTTTTAGATTTTTTCATTTTAATACCATAAATTCGAAGCTTTGCAATTTTTGAGAATATTTTTTACGAATCTTCTTCTTTATTGGCTAAAGTTATATGCACTGTAATTTTTACTTTACGGTGATTTATGGAACGCAGTTTAGGATTCACCAAAACCATTTCAATGAATTTATTGAAGGATTACGTTAGTTTGGAGGTTACTTTACGAGACTTGGTTAAGCTTTGCAATGTTTTAATGTACTGCAAAATAATTTGGAAACATAAATGAAGCTTTGCTGGAATAAAATATTTTCTCAAAATATCTTCTCTGTCACTAACTTACCGCTAAAGGCGCTCTGATGACTGATGCAAAGGTAAAAACACTCCCATTGTACGCATGTATTTACAATAGGCTGGTGTCTGCAACTCCACGTCGAAGCGTAAGAGACATCCAATCAAATGAATAGTAAAGTTCTTAAGAGTATAACCTAACGGTTAGTAACAGTTAAATGGAGAAAACCAAAGCTACTTTCCTCATGAACACTATCATACAAAATGTTTTTGCTCAATAATACAACTTCAAATGTTGTGCAATTCCAATATATCGCGAAAAATGCCCGTGTAGCACCATAAACTATTCTGTTTATCCCTTAGGAAAGGTTTCCATAAACACCAATAAAGTCGGCTATCGGATGCGTGGTGCTAACAAGCCAATATGGTCGAGATTAGTGGACGGATCGCGCTAAGGACTGTGCCACATGATAGTTCGTTTGTACGCGTCGCCTTCGTAAAATTATCGAAAATAGAATGGATAAGAATGGCATCAACAACTTCAAACTGCCTTTTCTCTGACATAACTTGCATATGTAAGAGTAACCTTGGTACAGTCAAAAATGCAGTAGCAATCACCCAAAGCTGAACTCGATAAACTTCTTGGCCACCTTGAACGGCTTTCCGATGCGCAAGGCGCGGCGCGGTGCTATTTTTACCCGATTGCCGAAGGAGGATAAGGTGTTTATCAGTATATGTATGTATGTATGTACTTACTTATGTATGTTTGTTTCTATGTGGCGTTCTAGACACCAAACGCGTTGGCCGAATTTGATGATTTTACGTCAATCGATTTGTCTTAACCTTGCAAGTGACATTAAAATTGGAAATAGAAAAATGGCGGCTTTTGGGCCCCATACTGTAGGCGCACAATTTTATTTTTTTCTGTCAGGCCCATTGTTTGTGGTATCAAAATAAAGGATTTTAAGAGGTGATTTCAAAAATATATATCACTTATAGTTTTAAATTTACCTAATTTGAACAAAAAATTTTAACTAAAAAGTTATAAATAAAGAAAAATAATTAAAAAAATCAAAAACCCCGACAGCGAATGTATAACTTCAGGGCAGCCAAAAAGGTTGGCGAGTATTTTAAATTCCTTAAAATGTGTTTGTAGAAGAACTTAATTTACCTAGCTTAATCTACTTAATTTCAATTCATTAATTGATTAGTGGTTTAACCGCTACTCATTGAAGTCTAGTTGACCGTCTAATTTGTAGATTTCTTATAAATTACTAATGATTCCAAAAATATTTCGTGGCATTTATTCAAAAGATCGCCAGGCAGACAGTCGAATCTGTCGAAATACTATAAACAATTACAATAAACTTGTGAATATTTTCCCTCGTTTGTGCTTCAGCCTTTACAGGTCGGTCATAATGAGCTGCTACGTTGGACGGTGGCAAAGTGACATATATCACAGTAATGTGACTTACTGTTATGATCTCAACGGGTCATAAAGACATGTTTGTTACTTGTTTTGCGCTGTTTATATATTTTATGTTAGCTTTAAGTCTCGTAAAGCAGCTTGACGGTATAATCGGAATTTACTTTGTTTTTTTATTGATAGTTGTTGTTTGGTTTGCAGAGTTGTGAAATATTTTAGATCCAATATTGTCGTCAGCTGCACGATGAATATTCAGTTAATGTTTTATTTAGATTAAAACATATTGTGGCATTTGTGCATAAAAATTTAAATTTATATAAATCTGGTTTTAGACCTTTGTTCAATTCATAACTTGCATTAAAATCCATCGCAGTCTACGAATTTGCCACTAATTTCAATATGCTGCATTTTTTTCTTTTGCGATTTATTTATTTTATGCGAATGGGATTTTGGCTACAATGACAAAAACTCAACGCATAAATCGAATTTCAACTTTATCCCAACTATCGAAGTAGCAAAATCCTTTACAAACAAACTGGGTGCTGTCAAAGCAAATACCGACCAAATAAACGCTGTCCTAAACAAACACAAAATTAAATTCTCAGCAATCGATGAGCGATATAAATGACAAAGCGAATTAATACGCGATGAAGTTTATAGAACGTTGGAACGTTTCCTGTGGGTAGCAGATGTAGGAGATGTCAATAATAAGAGCAAACTTCCGAAAGAGTTGGGAAGTAATATTGTGCTCCCGCGAGTACTGAGTCAATAATAAACAAAGGGGGCGTCTGATACACTTGTAAACTAATAACCCCACCCCTAGACGTTCGTGACTGTATATTAATATACAATAGGTCGTGACAAATATGCTACTGCTGGTAACAATCTGATATTGTGAAAGAGGGTGGTTTAATTGAATTTTTTGGTATCCATAATGTATTATGGAATTCGGTTACAAAGATGGTCACAACAGACAGTAAGATGTCTGCCAAGAAAAGCAACAACTTTATATGAAACTGATCCTAATGTAGAAATAGAAAGCAAAGAAGATTACTTATATGGAATTAAAAACGAACATATTATAGGAAAGGTGGTAAGTTTTAATTAAACACAGTACAAGTCTATCATCTATATAGAATGTTAAAGAGAGATGACTGCACTCAGGGATAATAACTTTGAATCAATCATGACTAAGATGATATATCCTTCAACAATAAATATATAGGTAAGCAACAAAAGCAAAGCAGACTGGCAATAAGCTAAAAAATACGTCAGCATGTAAAAAAGACAGTCGGACTGACTGTCTGCGAGAGTACGAACGTTATTAAACAATTCATTTCTTCACAGCCGACTCCTCCAACTTGCATAAAATAAGCTCCCCATACTTTGTTTTGTTTTCGTTCTCATGGGCATGAACCTTGTCTTTTAAATTAAATTTCGATGATTGAAATGCTATTGCTTCTTTATTTGATTCTCTATTTGCAAAGGCTTTATTGAGTTCTTTGAAATATTATGTACTTACGAGTATCTTTTTAATATTTCTGCCTTCAATACATTTGCTTTATGTGAATGTATGCGATATTCTGCTTACACATTAACTTTACACAAGGTTAGTAGACGAGTACCACAGAGGAGAAATGTCAATATGCTTAACTACATTTCAACTAATTCAAACCTGTCTTACCCTTCGGGGTATAAGGGCGTTATGATAAGTGTGTTTGTACTGTAAAGTTATTGTTAAATCAATGAACTAGCAAATAGGGGATCAAAATATTACTAAACTTGGCTCAACTATCATCCTTCCCACGAATCTTCAATTAATGATGGCATTAGAAACATTCAAGTCCCTAAACCTATAAATTGTATGAAATTCTTGGCAATAACACTGAATTGGGATTTACTTTGAAGTCAACTAATAGGCTCATATTAGTTTCTCCTAGTTATTGTGAATGTAAAGGAATAGTTGCTTCAAGGAATTCATTAGAATTGTTTTCAGTGAGGTTAAGTTTTGCTAAATATTTTTAAGTGGAGATATTAATAGTAAACAAAGCCTCTGAACGACGAGCATTGTAATTACGTACTTATCAAAAATCCTTTGCTTGAAGAAACGCAGATAATTGATAATTTTAAAATACGTAGTGTGTTCGGTATCCATGACGGCACAGCATTCGATATTGACTCCAAAATCAAGAGTCAAAGTCTACTAAATTCATAATGTTTTTTACCATTCGTGTAAAGATGATTTTTCATTCCATGATAGTGACAAAAACTTGTATAAGTATTTGCATTATCAGATTTACCCAATATCGGAAATTACGATAAACTTTTTATAGACCAATCTGCTGCATACCTTTTTAAAGGAAGACGTATTTTTTTCCAAGATCTTGCGTCAAAAAACAAACAATGGCGGCGACGCTATAGGTGCGGCTGAATGAGCTAATTATTTACAATCCGACACGCAACCAGCTTTGTTCCAAAAAACTGTTACGTGAAATCTCATTTCCTAAGTTTGCTTTGTCCCGAGTAAAAAAAAACAAAAGGGTTCCCCTGTGTGTTCTTTAGACTGATTGATAAACTATGCTTACTCAGTCGTTACATGCTTTTTTATTTAAACTCAAAATGTCAACGGCCTGCACGGTGCGATCGAATATTCCAAATAATTATTTTTAAATCGATACAGCCACACAAAGCTAGCAGTCGAAGCATTCGATAATGATATAAAAGAAATAATTTTAAAAAGCGCGCGTAGTGTTGTACCCCGGTCGATGCGTTGTGTGTCGCGTGATCGGCTCGCGTGTCCCATGCCAGCCTCAAATTAAAACCCAACCGATAAGACACCATGCACCTCACGACTGTCGCACGACGCGTCTCTTTTAATTACGCACCCCACACAAAACTTATCTACCCCTTTTAGAATTTACATTTTAAACTGCTATTACTCGGACAATTTGTTTCGAAAACATTTTCTAAACATGTTTGGAGTCTCTAATTAGGGATGTTAATAATGTATTCAAATTATATGTTTAGTAAAATGTGGAACAGTGAGGAGTGTCTGGTCGGGAGTGACTTATATTTTGATCATTCGTTTTTTGGCTTTGTGGATGGTCTCGGCAGATTCTGTTCATTAAAATGTTGGTGAATATTTTCTGAGCAAACAACATCCGACAGAATAAAATTAATGGTATCGATTAGCCGGCGTCGTTGCTGAGATCGCGTGCGAGTGATGCGAACGGCGACACCTTCTGGGAGCTGTCTGTGTCAATTTTAATTGGGCCAGTTGTTTTGGTCTCGTTGCGATGCGAAACGTGATTGCCCCGCCTTATTTATGTGGGGTCACGGAATTTAATAAAATAGTTTTTGTTCACTTATATTTCGTGGTGAATTTTTGTGGGAAAGTATTTAATCAAAATTATTTACGGTACCCCTATAATATTTGTTTGTTGTCCAGTCATGAGTGCAAATTTGATCTGCTTTGGTGAAACTAATATCGCACATTTTTGGTAGGCAATAATATTTCCTTTAATATTTTTCTTACGAAATGTTTTTTTCAATAGTGGAATTACTAGTAACATCAATCTTGCCCTAGGGTAAAATATCTTAATTAGAACTTTAATGAAGCACCAAACTTAGTTCTCGAAAATTTGTACTAACTAATTTTTCAAACAAATACTAAATAACTAATTACTTGGTATAAACGATGTCTGGTCTGTCTTAATTGAGGTTTAACTAACTGAATTATTGATGAAACAGTACCCCAATAAGTCTGACTAGCGATAGGCATCGAATATTATATTGAATTTGGAATCTAATAAAATTTACCTTCTTCATTTAAATTTTTATATGACCTGACCAGCCTGACCTTAAGAAAATGTCTGAAGGACGTCCATAAGTAAAAAGAAAGAAAACTTTTTATTATCAGTAATCATTTTATTTTCATAGAATTACTGAAACGTATTCGCGTCCAATTCGGCTTTGTAAGTTTTACAATTCAAAATTGAATCCTGTTATTAGTGCTCCATTGTCGATATTTGTGTTCGGCATAAATTAGCAAGTCAAAAAGTGTGATTATTTATGCTGGGCCATTATCAGGGCGTACATAAAGAGTGGAGGGATTATTATACCCGAAGGTCGAATAAAACTTACGCTTTTCTACCTTTGGTTTGAAATGCTCTATTCTGAGTGTAATTCGAATCAGTTTGCATAATATGACATTGTTCGAATTTGTGACTCTTTCATCTTATCAAAACTGTCACAAAAAGCGATTGAGTTCATTATAGTGATATCTGTCTAGTGAATTATATTTTCCTCTGGTTAATTTTAGCAATATTATTTTTCATAGAAAAGATAGATTTATATAATGATTGATAAAACGATGTTAGGCACACAAAATAAAACCAGATATAAGTAACCACTACCAAGACACCATAACAACGTAAGAGATACTCTTAATATCCTTCCACCTTATTCCACGCGACACACAGGTAATACAAAAACATTACATTTTAAATAAAGCGGCACGATGATCTAATTTCATGGCGCATGGTCCATTCAACGCTCGATTACGGAGAGGCAAATTGGACCATCTATTGCCGCGGCTCAGGACTTGAGTCTCCTATTGTCTAAATGAGTATGTTATCCTAGTACTCGCAATGTTCGTTGGAGCTTAGTTTTATTGAGTTTATTTTGATTACCTATTGTTATTGGATTGTGTTGGGTGTTTAATGTGGGAGAATTAACTAATAATAAAAATTACTTTGGTCTGGACTACTGCAAACAGTCTTTTGAATTAGGTACCTACCTAATGTTGGTGGGCCGTAGCTAAGTTGGAAATCGCCCAAGATTATCCCTGCAATTATTTATTCTACCCGTTACCTAATATTATCGATAATACTTCTTAATCATTCACTTAAAATCAGCTCTGTATCTCAACTTCAACCATATTGAGCTGTATGTAGATGCAACGGTGGATGGAATATAATAGTTTTCAGCTTTTTCATTATCGAAAGACCCGTTCAGCCAGACACATCAAAAAGGATGAAAACTATCTAATAACCGTTTCAAAAAATGAATACCATACGTGCCTGTGATCATAATGACATCGCGATATCTATCGTTCAACTCTGAAATACGATCCTACTAAAATTAAATGAGTTTTCAGCGACAAAAGACTATGGAAGCCATCGATTCATTCTAATTTCAGATGTTGGCTCAGTGCAACATTCATTTCAGTAAGTGGCGTACGAATCGTTCTCGGAGCCACTCTGGGGATTCATACAATCGACTTTATCGACTTTCATAGTTGTAAATTTTAGTTTTCTTTCACCTAGAACAGTATGTCTCTGTGGTAGCTATAAAATTCTTCAACATTGAATTCTACGCTCTTTTATTTTTACCGTCCGCCATTCTTGAATTTTTATTTTTTGCTGGGTTCTAAATTGGAACATTAAATAAGTGGGTTCTCTTTTTATTCTTATTTGATAGACGATAGATAAGGCTGATCTAAATTAACCGATATGTTAGCGAGCAAAAATATGTCGACATTTTTACTTTTTGGCAAGTGTGAGATGAATATCAAATTCTTAATTCAGTAAGATTTTTTTATGTTAAGTTGCCTCTTTTATTTTCATGTTATTTTTTTAACCTAACTTAGTTATACTAGAATATGGCATAGTATCATCATCATCATCAGCCTTTTAATGTGCTGGGACACAGCATAATATATTTTCTCAAAATATTTGTCAGAACAAAAAAGAATCCATATTTTGATGATTTTTCCGATTTTGGAAAAGGCCTTAATTTTTTTTGAATGCTATATAGGACCCGGCAGACTACGGTGTCAAGTAGAGCTCAACTTCTACCGAAACGACTGGCCAGTTATGGCAGAACAGAGTATTATGCGTATATATGTATATATATATGTATATATAATATAGAAAACTGAACACTAATATTTATTAAAATTCTAAATTATAGATGAAAATGAGGCTACAAGGTCACGGTAATGATAATTTATACAGTATTTTATTTTCATACAAACGGCCGGAACGCGAGTCATACCTACGCACTTCGAGTTCGGTAAACTCTCGGTACATTTAACAATCGCGAACGCGCCGCAGTGATGAATGACGGTATGATGATGTACCACGCGACTATAGGTAAGTATTTCAAGGAAGTCAGGTCACAATACTGCATAGATATCATTACTGTGACAAGGTCAAAATATGATTCAAAACAGTGGCTACGAATGTAACAGCATTTTATTCTAACAATACTATAAACATAAACAAAACACTACAAACCAAATCAACGCCTGTATTATTTATAATAGCCATAAAATTCTATATCAGATAATATAGCGATGAACACATACGCCGCCATTGATATTATTATTTAGTAGTAATAAGAGCATGACATGCAATAGAATTTGTTTACAAAATGCTTTCCAAACAGGTTCTCGGATGTTTATGATGGTTTATTGAAGCTGCAACTTGATTTTTACATCATTCTTGAGGAGCTTACACATTTGTATCAATGGATAAATATGCATTTACAGTTTTTTTTTAATTATATTTTGGTTTGTGGTGTTTGGTCTAATTTTGTATCATTTGTTTGCTAACTGCGGTAATTGTGAGCATATTTGCTCCTGAACGTTCATGCCATATTTATAAAGAAGCAAAGATGAAGTCGAATAAAATCTTAAAAAATACCACGTTTTTATTACTGCATTAGATACAATAAACTCTAGATAAAGAGACAATATATCACCAGACAATTTTGATTACCAACATGTAAAAATGCATGGGATTGATGTGCACTACCAAAACGTAAAGTGGTAATTCTCAAACCTTGTGACCTGTTCTGTTACAGCTGATAAAATATGAAGTTGTCTAGAGTCCCTGGCAAAATTAAAATTCAGTATCAATACGTTTATAGCATCATCACCACATCTCCTTGCCCTTGATAAGTTGCACCCCTGCATGAACGTGGAAAAATAAACAACTGGCACTTGAGTTTTAAAAGTTCCCACGTAGGTAAGTATAGAGCAAATTTATCCTATAATTAGAAAACATTAATTTTGATCGTTGATAAGGGAAGGATATATCAATACGTTTATCCTACAAATCTTGCAACTATTGTGCTCAGATAAAAAAGTAATGAAATTATTACTGCCTATAATTTTTCATATACATGGTATTCAAGATCGAAACGAATTTTTCGTGTGTCTTAAAAACAAATCAACTACACTTAACGAATCTCTTACTTTTTATCTACGTCTTTCCTCTTTTGTTTTTTCGAATCTGTCAGTTTTCCTTTCAATATTAATAGACAGGCTACACGTTTTTTCCCGGACATCATATTATTTTTATTTTCTAACAATACTTGCTCCTTACACGTGGAAAAGTAACATCAAGTTATATTATAAATGGAGGAACTATAATTTTAAATATTAGCGAGCTCTTTGAACAACCTTTGAGCGTTTCAGTCATCATCATCATCATATCAGCCGAAAGACGTCCACTGCTGGACATAGGCCTCCCCCAAGCGTCGCCATATTGACCGGTCCCGTGCGTCTCGCAACCAGCGGATCCCCACAACCTTCACCAGGTCATCGGTGTACCTGGTGGGAGGCCTACCAACTCAACGTCTTCCGGTTCGCAGTCGCCACTCCAGAACCTTTCCGCCCCATCGGCCATCCGTTCTGCGAGCAATGTGTTTGGCAATTCCTCGGGCTATGTCGGTAACCCTGGTTCTCTTGCGGATCTCTACATTTCTGATTCGATCAAGCAAGGAAACTCCGAGCATAGCCCTCTCCATTGCCCTTTGAGTGACTGTAAGCTTTCTGATGAGGTCCATTGTAAGCGACCACGTCTCAGAGCCATAGGTCATCACTGTCAAGAAACACTGGTCATAGAGTTTCGTCTTGAGGCACTGGTAAGTTAGACGAGAAGATACCGCGCAACTTCCCTAACGCTGCCCAGCCGAGTCAGATTCGACGGTTTCAGTGGAAAATAAAAATAGGTGTTGTTATGAACTTTCTCTCGTGGGTGTTGCACGAGGCAGAAGGCAGAATGATTAAAAGTTAGGATAATAAAATAAATATGTCATAATTTTATTAGCTATGAGCATGAGCAATTTAAAGAGGCATGTATGCTATTTATTGGTAAATAAGGCTAGTATGATGCCCTTTAGAAGAATATTGATCTATATAACATACATATCATCACGCTATTATATCCAGGCTGAAATTTAAATGATTATTTGCCCGCGGCAGAAAGATTTGCCATCAGTAGTAGTATAAATGCATAGAATTAAACTTATCATATAAAAATGTTTTTGTATTAAAATAATCAAAAAAAATATTCATCAACTCGAAAGTGTGAGAACCAATAGTAATTCCCTAGACGTAAATGACTGAGCTTCCAGTGCCCATGGCGTCGCGACGGCCCGCGCGTTCTGCTATTGGTACGCCGGTTAACTATCGCGGGTTACAATATGGTAGATGACAAAAAAATCTATTTAGCCCGTCAGTTAGATAACCTATAAATATTGGGCACGTATTTTCTTTTTCCACGTATACCAAAAATTACGACGATACAGTGCGTTTAAATATCGTGTGACGTCACGGTGTGCTACACATTATAATGACAAAGTGACGTCACAAGCCCCCACTCCTGAACTTTGATGTGCTTTATCATTGCCAATTTTTATTTATTTATTTATGTACACACAAAATACTTAAAAGAGAAAATACATATACAGATAGAAGAGCACAAAGGTGCTTATTTTAACTTTGATTTTTAATTATTTCAAAAAAATTAAAATAAGGGTCCAATATTATTTGATAATCTTACTGACGTACTAAATAGAATTATCATTTTTCTACCTGGAAAACATCCCCAAATGGGTTGACGTCGCTTTCGAGCTTTGTTTTTCACAAATTATTAATCTGCCATTTCTTAATTATAATATTTATTTATTTTATAAATCGTTTGTATTACCAAGACGAAATCATTTCACTGCGGGAAAACAACATTACAATTTCAGCGTGGATAGGCACAGATTTACCTAATAGGACAGCCATATTTTGCCAGTTTTGTTTATTATTGTTGTACAGATTTTTCTGACCAAAGAAAGGATAAATAAAGTATTTTTATCAAATGTAATTAAAAGAAATGTAATTAAGAAAACTAAAATTTAAATGAAATGATTTTATTTTTAAACAAATATTTTTGTTTGATCACAAAAATTAACACTGTGCTACAAAACGGAATACCTGCCTGTTACTGTCCCACTACAGGGCAAAGGCCCCTTCTCATACAGAGAAGGCACGAGGATTAATCACCACGCTTGCTTAAAACGGGTTGGCGATTTCAAACTCATATTAAGGCGTATATATTCCCCAATGTTATCGCGGTAATGGCCGCACGCCCGCTCGGTGCCGAAGAATCAATATTGGACTTCCTTTTGCTTTTGGATAGTTTTGTTTGCAAAATAATTTTTGATTTACATATCCTATGTAGGTTAAGAAGAAATTTTGACCATACATTTTTCTGTGTAAAAATATTTTTATACTTCCAAGTCGTTTTGGAGGAGAAGGCTGCAAGAGAGCGAAAACATATTGTGTTAATATTTATTTATTTTAAAGCAAAAGTATTAGTCATACCAAAAAACCATGTTACGCAAATAATGAACATGAATCCTTTTTTTTTCCTATCTATTTATCCTAGGCGTTTCTAAGGAGTAGGTATGCTTTAGAAAGTAACCGTTTTACGGCACTAGAGCGGAGTAAGGGCCTTAACGTGAGTCCATCAGCCTTATTGCGTAAAGAATTCGGCAAGGCAAAGGGTCGATTGTTTATACTCTTTGCCCTTTGCCTTGCCGAATTCATTACACAATAAGGCTACAGGTTTACCTTCACCATTTCAAGGTAAACTTAATATACTAATAATAGAACGTTTCGATTGAAAAAATCGCTTTTGTACTTGCCCGCAACAAAACTTAAATAAACTTAATAAATATGCCAAAAATACGCGTATTGCCAAATTATTCATATTATAAAAATGTACGAGACTTAGACTGTCTTTTATAATAAATATTTTAGAGAAATATAATGTAAAAGTCTCTTAAACAGTAATTACGAACACACATTCAAAGCTAATAAAGTTATATGGTTGTAAACAAACCATCAGCGGAAGAGTCCTTTAAAAGTGTTCGTAATTATAACATTCCATCTGGACTCCTCCTAATTGGATGTTTCAAATCGATCGTAAAAGTTGTCGAACGTTCACATAGTAAACAAATTAAAAAGTCTGGAATAACTGTTTAAAAATGTTTACTTTTCAAAATGTAGTTTTGTAAGCCTTCACTTAAATGTTGTTGCTCGTAGGACCTCATAGTGTGTGTGTGTTTATTTTCAAAAATTGAGATTTTTTAACAATGGTTATAAGAACTTGGACGCGGATAAATTTGAAAGAGAGTTACCGCGGCACTAGCTCAAGCAACTGAAAGAACACGGGTGGGATTTTACAAACACGCCCTCCCGCTTCAACCAGAGCGGTTAAAGTTATTGGATGAATTACAAAATAAAAAAAATGAGAGCAGCATTTTTGAACAGTAGTAATATTTTTATTGCTCGCAGGAACTCAAGTGAGTTTCTCCATGACCTGGTGAATGCTAAAAAAAACAACTAGCATCTTACCTTCGACCACCATCGGGATCGCCATTTTTGCACCATGACGTTACAAACCGTAAGTTTATCTTGAAAACGCATGACAATCGAATTTTACTCTAGAAAAAGTTCTCTACAGATCTTTTATCGATGTTTAAATTTTTTTAAAGGTATTTTGAATTTTGATATTCGTAGCCTTTATGAAAGGGCAATGCCTAATTTTCAAACTTGTAAAACATGAAAATTCTTTCCTTTTAACCCTACAATTACCGTGTAAGTACGTAAAATTTAAACACGTTGTACTTAAATAACACTTCACGTTCCAACAATTTGTTTCACGAAGTGCGCTAAAGTGTATTTTCATGTATTTCGTGCGTAACAAATGAAGTGGAAATACAAAATATAGTTGTATCGCTTGTTGAACAAAAAACGGCAGAACAAATAGAATAGCCGTAACATAGGCGTTTAAAATAGACATCAAACCTATAGAAAATGCAATAAAAACTGATATAGTTCAGTGTGAACAAAGTATATTAGTTTTAGTGAACAGGCTGAAAAAACTCGATTGCATATGAAAAGGGATGGAAAGTATATTCTATGACAGTTTCCAGGAACCACTCTTGATTTGAATCCGGCCTGCCAAAATTCAATTCGATCGATGGACCGAGAAAAAATTACAAAATAGACAGTCAGACTCGCTTTCGCAATAATATCAAGCATCAAATTAAGTAAGAAGCTAAGGTTGTCAGTTTTTTTATAAGTAATTGTCCATTTTTTTCTTAGACCAAAACAGAATGATGGAGAAGCCATACAAAAGCCGCAACCAACCTATCAGACGGTCCATGACCACGATCGGCAGGCTTATAACGTATCTTGCAGTTGAAAGTGTTCATATTCAGTTAGTCGATCATTATTCAGCTACTGAATAAGTGGTTATAATTGAAGTGCAATACAGCTTGAAGAGAAAAGAATATAGGTTATTTAGCATCATGCAGTATAATGAAAATTGATAGCAAATTTATACAGATAAATGTCATTGAATCAACTATTATTTAGCATTCAGTGGTCTCGGATACCTTTTACTGAATAGCGTACCTTTAAAAGTTCTGTTCATGACCTATAGCTTCAAAGAAGGATATCAGTGCTATAAAGAATGTATTAAGCTTAACGAGTAATATTAGTCCGAAAATAATTAAATACAGCAAATGTATGTCCCGTAAGCTTTAATAACTATGTAATAAAGCTTTAAACTGCTTATCATTTCACTTTTATTCTGTTATGTGGCTTATGTGTTGCTTGGGTAGGACCTACCTTACCTACACTGTAGGTAATTCCGATTTTTATGACATAAAGCGTTTGATCGTGCGATAATTGCTGATTGCTGTTTCTTACATAATAAGCCTGTGGGTGGTCTGGGTCTCACTAGGAGTGTATTACTAAGAAGAATAACGTTGAATATTATTTTAATAACCGTGGAATAATGAAATCGATAACTGAGAAGATTCGGCATTTGTGATCAAAGAATCTAAAACGTTCAAAAACTTACATAAAAAATTGGAAAATCTAATTTTTAACACCGATCTTTATTTGAAATTCTTATATTATAAATAACTCACAACCGGAACGAAATACAAGGTGAAGTATACTCCACTAAAGAAGAAGCTTTACTAATAACATATTTCCAACTTCCAACCACACTTAATATACAAATTGATTCGTACTTTCTATAGTGTCGAAAGGACGGAAACATTAATCATAAAACAGGAAACTCAGTACCTACTATAGCCGTTTAGACTCATCTACTTAGGGCTGCTAGATCAAAAATTTAGATTATTACATTTGCTTTTCATTGTAGCATTTTTTGCATTTGTAATAAAGTTAATATAACAAAGATGTAGGTTGAGTTTCTTCACTTCATCTCCATCTTCAACTTCATCTCCTAACAAGCAACTAGCAAAGGTATTATACAATTACTTAATCAAACTTATATTAAATCAGACAAAACGGTTGTATCGTGTCAAAGAAAGTCGAGATTCCCCAGGTGTTGTAAAGCATAATACAGCCTGATTCCGATTCCGGTCCATCCAGCCGCGTATTTTTAGCCATTCACCAGACAAACATGTCGCAAAACAGGTCGAATACATCCATGCAAAGTCTGGCAGCCCTGTGCCCAGGAATTATGCTGAGAATGTCATTAAGGGACGCCCTTCACCGTACCTACAGCGATGCTTGTCACTCCGTACTGTCTTTCAACGCAGCTTTTTTGGTGCGTATAAAAATATAAAATGTTCATTAGTGTGACATCAACACTGGGGGCGATTTATTTTGCTTACAACGGTATTAATGGACGGTTAAGGTGAACGCTTTGTTAAGTAATCTTTGGGACTGAAAATGGAAAGTGAAAAGATTTTATTTTATTTAGAAAGGTATGGTTTAGAATAGGATATAGCAATGGCTTTGATTTTATTAAGTATGGAGGAAGCTCACAATTTTTATCAGTGCCTGTAGAGTAGTGTGTTTTGAGTGCAGTGCAGTTTTGAGTAGCTTCTTGCCAGAAGAGTCTAGAATCTAGACAACGAAAAATTCTATTAGGAGTGAGTACAAATTATTTGGGTTTACCACGTGACACTTCTGTAGCGGGTGACAATCCCAAACATTTTGAATATTTTTCCAGTCGAATGAGCTCTTTGTCTAAGCCCTCTTAGTTCTAAACAAGAAGCCTCTTTTCTCTTCCTCAAGAGTCCAGACGCCTTTTGAAGTGTCGGATTATACATCACAAAAATCATCCCGGTGATCACCATCAGCACATGGAAGGGGTATCGTGACCTCTTAAAAAACCACCCAAGAACCTCGTCTGTGCAACGCTTATTAGGGGAACAGGGGAATAGGGGACAGGCCTACTGTAAGTATCGTTCCAAGCGTAATTCTCTCTTTAGCTATTTTGATAGGTACCAAGATCATAACAACACGACATTCCAGAATTCACACACACATACCAGGCAAGCATAAAATGTAAAACCATTACATTTAATACGATGCCCTGGTACAGTCGAGCGCAGTCCGCGAGCAACAAATTAGGCCGACCACATGCTACGTGACTCCGTGGACGTGATTACAGCACGTGCTACAAACGTGATGCCGATGTCCGTGACTGTACAATTGCGTATCAACTGATAAGCAGGATTGGGCTGGAGATTCTGTGACGTCATCGTTAGTAGGTGGAATAGCGAGTTCGAAATTCGAACTCAGGATAGACTGGGTTAGTTTTTTTTAGGGAGTTAATGGCATTAGGTCATTTCGTTTCAAAGAAGTTTGTAGTGGATGAGCGATGTTACTGGCATTTAAAAATAAATCCGTTTTCATATTTCGTATGAGATTATGTATTATATAGAGGATGAGCAACGCATTCATTCAATGCATTAATTTTAATGTGCTAATTTATTCTTCTAATTTTAGTGACCATTCAAAGAATGGTTTTTTTAACTAAAAGGATTTCTGATTACCAATAATAGTGTTATTTTAATAAACTTTAATTTGGTAGCTTATTATTAAGTTTTTACATAAAGCACTTTGTGTTTTTCACTCGAATAAGTCTTCAGTTTCATTGTAGCTTAAGATTGCTTGATCAGGTTTCCTCGAAAAAACCTTTTAATTCTAACTAAGCTCCATTTAGCTTAGGTACCGTTAAAATCAGCTCGTGGTTTTACAATATGCAAATAAACAGATACAAAAATAATTGGTTTAAAACCTCTATACAGTTCTAATGAATGCAGATTTCTCGATTCGCGAAACGAATTTGTTCTTAGAATTGTGAACGATTTTGGGGGCATTGGACTTTGGTAAAAAATAGCGCCTTAACAGTTAATCCTCAAGTACTAATTGCCACTTTATCTCGAAAGCACGTAATTGTATCTAAAAGCCAAATGAAATAATATGTCAACAAGAGTTGTATATTATATCAAAGTCAAAACTATTAATTTAGGTTTATTTTCATTCGCAACGCCAACGCATCATGGTCGATGGATGGATGGGGCCCTTTTGCCTAGAAATAGCCTGTTCATCCTTGAATTAAAGATCTCCAGATCTAAAAAAAAACGCACACCGAAGCAAGGAATTCCAGTGCTTCGCTGTGCGCGCAGTACAGTCAAAGAATGAATGAACTGTTTAGTTACAACGATTTTTGATAGAAAAAGCAGTTAAAACTGCTTGTAAGAGTAGTCAAGTGCTGATTTTTCAATAGTGAGATAACTTTTATTTGAGGAATAATTATGGCATTCTGATAGATATTGTATTGAGTTATCTGACGATTGAAAAATTTACTCTAAACTGTTAATATATTAAAACATAATATATTAACATTTACGTAAGTAGGTACATACAAAGCTTGTTACCCTTTTAAAAACTTTTTGGAAGTGATTCTAGATATTCTAGCTGAGACATTTCGTAATAAAAGATTTAGTCATTCAAAACGAAAATAACGCTTTTCATTGAAGTTAGACGTTGGTTAGAGTTAGTAATACAAATTTAGACGGATTAACAGTTGTGACTATAACACATACACATTACAGACTGAACTAACAGCTAACAGTTAAGCCACAAAAATTCAATTAGAATGAAATGTCAACACGGACTCACGGAGGTCGCAAGCGATGGGTGTGCGATAGTAACTGTGTTGGAAACGTGACTATGATCATGAGGTTTGACTAACTTGCAGTTATTTGTTGAGATGAATGCTGGGTGAAATATTTCTGAATATAACACAATTGTCACTGAATTAAAGAATTGATTCTAGAGTAAGTAGCAAACGTTTGATTGCATCATCGCTAGGCATCATGTGAGATAATGGTAAGCATATTAAACTTATGTAAACATATTAAAGTTCCGTATGCTGTCGGACGTAAAGAATCTCACCATCCCATATCTTCCCGTGGGTGTCGTAAAAGGCGACTAAGGGATACACCAGAGAATGGGCAGCAGCGTTCTCTGTGCACTTTAACAACAAACTGCGATCGCCAACCCGCCTGCCAAGCGTGGGGAATAAGGCAAACCCCTGGTTTTTGGTTTTTAATTTTGGTTTGGCCAAAATGAAAAGCACAAGATAAAAACGGCCCCGAGTGCCCGGCAGCCCGTCTACGCTCGACTACGGTAGCGGTCGAGGCGATGGCGTGGCAACAAAACACCGACGACTGGACCTGGCAACGTATAACACGCGAACACTCCGGACCGACGAGAAGATAGCCGAACTCGAGGAAGAATTGGGCAGGTTGCGGTGGAGTATTATAGGGTTATCTGAAGTCCGAAGAGAGGGGGAGGACTCGATAATCCTTGAATCCGGTAACCTGCTCTATTTCCGAGAGGGTGACCGGCAGTCCCAGGGTGGTGTCGGGTTTATCGTCCACAAGTCCCTTGTGAACAACGTGGTGAAGATCGAGAGTGGGTCGACCAGGGTGGCGTACCTTATACTCAGAATATCCTCGAGATATTCGCTGAAGGTTATACAGGTCTTCGCCCCGACCTCGGCACACCCCGACGACGAGGTAGAGACCATGTATGAGGATATTTCTAGAGCCATGATCCTGCAGTCTTCAGACGATGCGTTGAAATACCGGCAGCTCAATGGACGGATCTCAAAGTCCTTGAAAAGCGATCTCCGCCGCTTTAATACCGATTACTGAATTAAAGACGCGATTGAGCGGAATAAGGGTTCCAAGGTCTTTGCAAGAGATCTGACTATTGGGCAGAGCCAGCTCACGAAACTGAAGACCGACGATGGCAGAATCGTATCCGCCAAACCGGAGCTATTGAGAGAGATCGAGAGATTCTATGGGTAGTTGTACACGTCAACCAGTAAGCCCGTCGCGAATCTAGCAAAAGACCCTAGAGCTAGATTGACCCAGCACTATACCGAAGACATTCCGGACGTCAGCCTGTATGAGATTAGGATGGCTCTTAAACAGTTTAAAAACAACAAGGCGCCGGGTGAAGACGGAATTACAGCCGAACTCCTGAAGGCGGGTGGAAAACCGGTCCTTAAGGCACTTCAGAAGCTGTTTGATTCCGTCATACTCGTAGGCAAAACGCCACAGGCATGGTGCAGGGTGGTACTCTTCTTCAAGATGGGCGACAATGCCCTACTAAAGAACTATAGGCCCATCTCACTTCTTAGCCATGTCTACAAGCTGTTTTCAAGAGTCATCACGAATCGTCTCGCGCGCAGGTTTGACGATTTCCAGCCTCCTGAACAAGCCGGTTTCCGTAAAGGCTTTAACACCGTAGACCATATACATACGCTGCGGCAGGTTATACAGAAGACCGAAAAATTCAACCTGCCTCTCTGTGTTATAGCGGTTTGAGAAACCTCTTCATCCTTGTGTCTATCATGAAAAGTGGACTGTATTTGAAGGGTTCTGGCAATAGTGCGTTGAAAATAAGCGGGAAAATATTCACGGATCAATTCGGGCGATCTAGTATGGAAATGAGGGAAGTAGTACGCCTTACCTTGTAGTGGTCGATGCCAGCCCACGTGTGGCAGCGAGCTGGTGTTCTTCTACTCCAAAATGGCTCCTTCAGGATCCACACACTTCACACAATTGTTTTATATCCGCGAGGCGGGTTAATAGACACGGTTCACAAGGTTCTCTGCAATCTAACTAATTAGATGCATCAGTCTCCAGCCAGGTGGCTTGGAAAGCTGGCGGTTGAGATACGAGGCCCGTTCACGTTGAAGTTTCGGTTCGTTCTGGCGACCTGTCATTAAGGCGTACATAAAGGGAAAAGGAATGAGGAAGGAACGAGATAATTAGGATATCGATCGCCCGCGAAATCTCAAATGCGTTTGTCTATGTGTTTTTGGTCATTGATTTATGACATTTACAAGAGATGGCGCTACCATTTTCCCGGCCTTAAAGGGTCACCTTTAATGAAAATTAAACTTAGCCCTATGAGGTGTACTACCGTATACCTATTCAGCAATACGGACTAAGATGCGGATTTTTACATTTCAATTATTAAGATTTAAGATAAATACTGCGAGTTGCATAATACATTAAGTTGCATACCTATAGTTAAATTTTAATAGAAAATTATGTTGCGTCGCTAACTAACTAAAACTAAGAGACCTAACTATCAAGCCAGGCCTTATTGAGTCGGTAATGGACACAGACGCACAACAGGGCGCACATAGCTACCCTTTGCGGTTTTCACAGTAACAACACGGGTTGTACCGTCCTTGGAGGTATGCAATTTATCAATAATGCCTAACGGCCATGAAAGGGGCGGAGAGTTATCAGTAATGATAACTACAATAGTACCCTCTTGTATAGAAGGTGCAGGACTATTTCATTTGGATCTAGCCTGAAGTTGATGTAAGTATTCTGAACGCCAGCGCTGCCAGAACGACTGCACCAGTTTGTCAAATAGAGTATGTCGCTGAAGCAAGCTGAGCGAGTCTGCTTCAGGAGCGGGAAGGGACAACAATGGCGCGGTGTGCAAGAAATGCGCAGGGGTCAGTGCTGATGGTTCAGTAGGGTCACTACTCAAAGCAGTAAGAGGCCGCGAATTAACTAGAGCCTCAACTTGACTAAGGACAGTTATAAGTTCCTCGTAGGAGAGGATTTGTTGACCTATAACTTTAAAAAGGTGAGTTTTAACTACCTTAACCATACTTTCCCAACATCCTCCAAAATGTGGGGAAGCAGGCGGAATAAACTTCCAATCTATATGATTGAAGGAAAGTTCTTCCTCAAGATGAGGACGAAAATCTTTAAGAAATTTGTGAAGGTCGCGTAAATAAGAACTTGCACCTACGAAACAAGTACCGTTATCGGTATATAAGCATTTAATAGGACCGCGTCGCGAAAGAAAGCGTTTTAAGGCTGCAAGGAAAGTCACTGTACTTAAATCTGTTGCCACTTCAATGTGCGTGGCACGCGTCGTCAAACACGTAAAAATGCAGAGCCAAGCCTTACGGCTCTTAACACCTCGACCACGAAATGGTGTGTACTGTAGCGGGCCTGCATAGTCACAGCCGGTGTGAGTGAACGCCTTGTCGACTTGGTTAACACGCTGGCTAGGTAGATCTGCCGTGAGTGGAAGAATAGGACGCGGGCGGAACTTAAAGCAAGTGTTACAGTTGTGGATTCTGTGACGAATTATTCGACGTGCAGCTAAAATCCAATAATTATGCCTGAGTAAGGACATAAGCAACTCCGGACCGGCATGAAGATGTTTCTTGTGACAAAAGTCAACAAGAAGATCAACAATATGGTCATGACGTGGTAGAATACAGGGATGTTTATATTCGTAGGGTTCGTCCGAATTTGTGATACGACCACCAACTCGTATGATGCCGTGCTCATCGAGAAACGGCTTAAGCTTATGGATGGCGGGAGTACATGGTTTATTGTTTTTTAAATTTAAAATATCGTTACGGAAATGAACATCCTGTACAGCTCGCAGCAATTTAATTTCTGCATATTTCAGATCAGAGCTTGATACAGTACGTGCACTAGGCAGTTGTCTTAAAAACTTATAGACGTAAACAATAGCGCGTAGCAACTTAGACCACGACGAAACACGTAGTGCTAGCGCGTAAATTGGTGATTCCGTAACCTCAGAAACCACGGCATGAGCGACTGATTTCTGTTCGGGTACGCCCTCATGCAGTGCATTGTGTTCGAAAGTATGTATGGGCCACTCAGCTGGGTCATGAGAAACCCACGATGGTCCACGATACCACAATGGATGCTGCAAGAGCTTAGCTGGCGTGACACCACGAGACAGACAATCAGCGGGGTTCTCAGTACCTGCGACATGGTTGAAACAATTAGCGGGTATAAGCTCTATCAGCTTAGTAACCCGATTGGCAACAAAAGTTTGCCAGCGGTGCGGTGAGGAATTTATCCAGGCGAGCACTACTTTAGAGACAGTAAACGCGTATACCTTATGGATGCGGTAGTGGGGCGATATTGTGTCTTGTACCTTGCGAAGCAACTTAGACAACAGTAGGGCCGCGCACAACTCTAGTCTAGCCACCGAAATGGTTTTCACAGGTGAGACTTTAGACTTCGCACTAACTAACTGCACGGAGTAGTTAGAACCATTGTATATTTGCATGTATACGACTCCACCGTAAGCACGCTCGCTGGCGTCAGCGAAACCTACTAAATTCATGGTGCATCCGTCGACCAACCCCAGATGACGCGGGATAATAATTTCATTAAGCGTAAAAAGCTCAGTACAAAACTGCTTCCAAGCGGTGACTATATGTTCAGGTGGTATGTCGTCCCAGTCACACTTTGCTAGCCAAAGTTCCTTAATTAAGAGCTTAGCGTACAGAATAGTGGGGGCGACAAAACCCATTAAGTCCCATAGCCGAGCCACTGTGGAAAGCATGGTTCGCTTGGTACATTTATCATCTGGTGTGGTGACGTCAAAGCGGAAACTGTCACAAGACTTGTCCCAGCGTAAAGCCAGGACCTTATGCGGTATAGACTTCTCATACTCGATATCGGGCGAAGCCTTATGAGTATCAGGTATGTGTGCGAGAACCTCTTTCGAGTTACTTGTCCATTTGACAAGGTCGAACTGGCCTCGCTTGAAGAGCTGAATAAGCTCATCACAAAGCGAAATTGCTTGCGGTATGGACATGACACTACAGGCAATGTCATCCATATATAGGGCGGAAGAAGCAGCAGCAGACGCTGCAGGGAAATTATCGCCTTCATCAGCGACTAACTGGCGGACTACACGTAACGCGTGATATGGACTAGACTTAAATCCGAAGCAAACACGATTAAATTGGTAGACCATTATAGGTTCATGTTTACTGAATCTGTAAAAGATGCGTTGAAATCTACGGTCCGATTCACGAACGCCGACATTCAGAAACATTTGGCGGCAATCAGCAGACAGGGCTATTTGAAAGAGACGAAAACGAATTATAATATTAAATAAATCACCCTGTAGATTAGGGCCTTCATGTAGAATGTCATTGATCGACTGTCCCGATGTAGTTTGACTACTAGCGTCTAAAACTACGCGAAGTTTAGTGGAAGTCTTATCTTCGCGAACGACACCGTGATGCGGAATGTAATATGACAGATTAGAAACGTTGTCATCTTTTAAAACCGGACTCAAATATCCCTTGTTAATGTAGTCCCGCATGACGTCATTGTAAGCGCTGCGTAACCCTAAGGACGCATCAAGTTTGCGCTCCAAACAATGAAAACGCCTAAATGCGGCAGCGTATGAGTCGCCTAGCGAATAAGGGTCGTCGCAAAATGGCAGCGACACAATATATCTACCACTGTCATCGCGAACAGTGGTAGCGCGAAAATGTTCTTCGCACTCGAGATCCTTACGGCTCTGCGAGGGCGAGGCGGAAATTTCTTCAAGCTCCCAGAATCGCTTGAGAAGCGAATCTAAACTGGGATCTTGAAGAACAGAACAACATGAAGTTGTACTCGTACAGTGTGAAGTATGTGCCGTAGGTACGGAACCCATAACCACATACCCCAACACAGTTTCAATAGCGGGAGGTATATTATATTGCTCGCTATGCACTATGTTAGGCAAAAGCAAGCGCGGGAATATAGCAGCACCAATCAAAACATCGATACCGCTCGGCTCCGCAAACTTCGAATCTGCGAGCGGTAATGTTTTGAGATGTGTAAGTTTAGAGACATCGACGAGAGCGGTCGGCAATATCTCCGTTATACGTTCAACAATAAGCGAAGAAACGTTAAAATTAATATCATTACTAAAACGAGAATATAATTTAATATCTACGGAACCTTTAACTGGTTTTTCCGACCCACCGATTCCTTTAACTATTAAATTAGAAGTATTAAAGTTCTTCCAAAGTCCTAGACGCTTAAAACATTCAGAAGTAATAAAATTACTTTGTGATCCACTATCTAGTAAACAACGTATTATGTGCGGCTTATCATTTACATCGTAAATTACGACTTGAGCAGTAGCGAGCAGAACGGTTGTGTACGCCGTACATTGCGGGCTATCTCTCGCCGACGGCGACGCCGCAACGCACCGAGCGTCAATCGAACGCGATCGAGCGGCGCCAGCGACAGAGGTCGTACACAACGATACCTCAGACTGTGAGGTAATAGAAGGTACAGTCGGCATAGGCGTTGGGACCGGATTCGGCTGTGACGTCACTACAGTTGATAATTGCGGGTTTTTATTAAAATGTAACAATGTATGATGACGTTGATTACATGTGCGACACTTTAATTTAGAAGAACAGTTAACCGTTTTATGTTTAATACTCAAACAATTGACACAAGCATTGTTGTCTTTCACACATTTGAAACGAGCTGTCGGAGTCAAATTATCAAAAGCGGGACATGTATATAAGTGTTCATGGATATATGCTTCGCACAGACACTTGTTTGAATTATTTGACTCAGAGCAAGCTACATAGGATTGTGGATTAGGGGAGGTCATTTTATTATTAAAACTACGCGATTTATTCGACTTATGTGAATTGTCTGAACTATTCGGCTTATTATTGTTAGCTAAGGGTGGTTGGGTATTACGGAATATCCGACACTGATCATTGATGAAGGTGACAAAACTATCTAGAGTGGGAATCTTACGATTACGTTCTGTCATCTCGAAAGCGCGAATAGTTTCAGTGTCAAACTTTTTTATTGCGAGGTGCAATAAAATGAAATCCAGAAGGTCAACTAATTTTAGATTCTTTAGGGAATTAATTGCGGTGACGAACTTGTCCACAAATAGCTGGTAATTCGAAACAGACGCGGGACCGGACAATTTAAGATTTAAAGCTTGATCCAAATAGGTAGACGCGAGGACACGAATATCCTGGTACCTATCGAGGAGTGCCTGGAACATGACTTGGTAATTCTCAGCACACGGTGTGACTCCCGCGAACACAGACTGTGCCTTCGGCGACAGCTTACCTATTAAATAGTACAACCTGTCTGCATCCGTCAGCGACTTATTGTCATGAACTGTAGATTTAAAACTTGCATAAAATAATGGCCAGTTTCGTATATCACCGTCGAACGACATGAGTTCGATTGGCGGCAACCTTGGTCTACATGTTGCGCAATCACTCATACTGTGCCTCCCGGACGGCTTATCTTCCAATTGAGACATCACACGTTTCACGGAACAATACATATCCTCGAATGAGGCGTAGGCTTGATAGCTAGGCTTCGCATCGGGATATATAGCCAGTAACCTAGCATTATAATCATCCAATAATTTATGAAAGTCCGTTCGAATATCATCTATTGTTACACAAGAACTGAGAAAGCCTTCTCTCACCGATTCGGAAGTATTAGCGACTTTAGAGCGATCATAAATTGACTGAATACGCTCGAAAAGTATATTACGCTTAGCTTCTAAAATCACTAACTGTTGATCTTCCGAAGAAGCGATTGCTTTCGCATCACGCGGCATTGTTATGTTATGTAGTTACAAATAACCACACAAACAAAACAATGTACGGTAATTATTTAAACGAACAACTATATGTAGAAAAGTAATACTACTGATTGTGACTGTACTGTGACAACGGGTTTCGCAATATTTGCGTAATAACGAAATAAGTTTTTTCGTAGTACCCACTAACCAAAGTAATTATATAGTACAAAATGTTAATAGCATTACTATCCTAACCAGTTTTATTGTTAAGTTTGAATATTGTTTAAGATAAATGAATAGGTATAAATATGCAACTTATAGCCCGCAATCGTCTAAACGTATTCGGTAAAGTTATGATATTTATACTGCGTAGGTACCTACAAGTAGTACACCTATTTTATTTTTCTCTTATAGAATGAATGTCTACCCCGCGGTATTCGGAAAGTAACTTATTCCTAACACTTTATAATTGGAGGTAGGTGATTCCTATAAGGGCGGTTAAACTAAAAGACGCTTGAAATATGGAAATTTACAATACGACAAGTTAGTTTTAAATAAGAATTATTTTTAATAATAGCAGATACGTAATTATGAACCTGCTATAGCGGCGTTGATGGAACCACGTATTGGGTTTACAACTTGATTATGTGGGTAGGCGGCTAGGTGCCACGACCCTAGTAGGAATTTATAATTGATTCCTACGTAAGAAATAAAGGAAAATGGATATATTATAGTAATATATCGGGCTACGAAGGACCAAAAATGTTATAGCGGGTTGAGAAACCTATTCATCCTTGTGTCTATTATGAAAAGTGGACTGTATTTGAAGGGTTCTGGCAATAGTGCGTTGAAAATAAGCGGGAAAATATTCACGGATCAATTCGGGCGATCTAGAATGGAAATGAGGGAAGTAGTACGCCTTACCTTGTAGTGGTCGATGCCAGCCCACGTGTGGCAGCGAGCTGGTGTTCTTCTACTCCAAAATGGCTCCTTCAGGATCCACACACTTCACACAATTGTTTTATATCCGCGAGGCGGGTTAATAGACACGGTTCACAAGGTTCTCTGCAATCTAACTAATTAGATGCATCAGTCTCCAGCCAGGTGGCTTGGAAAGCTGGCGGTTGAGATACGAGGCCCGTTCACGTTGAAGTTTCGGTTCGTTCTGGCGACCTGTCATTAAGGCGTACATAAAGGGAAAAGGAATGAGGAAGGAACGAGATAATTAGGATATCGATCGCCCGCGAAATCTCAAATGCGTTTGTCTATGTGTTTTTGGTCATTGATTTATGACATTTACAAGAGATGGCGCTACCCTCCGTCTGCTTAGCGTTTGTGGACTACGAGAAAGCCTTTGATTCGATCGAGACTTGGGCTGTGCTGCAGTCTCTCCAACGGTGCCAAATTGAGTACCGGTACATCGAGGTGTTGAAGTGTTTGTACAAAAACGCCACCATGTCAGTTCGACTTCAGTATCAGACCTCGGAACCTGTCTTTCTGCAGCGAGGTGTGAGGCAGGGAGATGTCATATCTCCGAATCTGTTCACCGCTGCACTGGAGAGCAAGGTTCTGGACTGCAGAGGGCTAGGCATCAACGTCAATGGCTAGTACATCACTCACCTTCGGTTTGCCGACGATATAGTGGTCATGGCTGGGACTATGGAAACCTCAATACAATGCTCGATGACCTCAGTAGAGCTTCCGAAAGAGTGGGTCTTAGGATGAACATGGACAAAACCAAGGTGATGTTGAATGCCCAAATCACACCCACTCCTATCAGGGTCGGAGACTCTACACTCGAAGTTGTGGATGACTATATCTACCTGGGACAAACGATCCAGTTGGGTAGGGCCAACTTCGAGAAAGAGGTCAACCGTCGAATCCGACTCGGCTGGGCAGCGTTCGGGAAGTTGCGCGGTATCTTCACGTCCAACTTACCACAGTGTCTCAAGACGAAAGTCTATGACCAGTGTGTGTTGCCAGTTATGACCTATGCCTCTGAGACGTGGTCGCTCAGAATGGGCCTCACCAGAAAGCTTACAGTCACCCAAAGGGCAATAGAGAGGGCTATGCTCGGCGTTTCCTTACGTGATCGAATCAGAAATGTAGAGATCCGCAAGAGAACCAGGGTTACCAACATAGCCCGAAGAATTGCCAAACTTAAGTGGCAGTGGGCAGGGCACATTGCTCGCAGAACGGATGGCCGATGGGGCAGAAAGGTTCTGGAGTGGCGACCGCGAACCGGAAGACGTTGCGTTGGAAGGCCTCCCACCAGATGGACCGATGACCTGGTGAAGGTTGCGGGGATCCGCTGGATACGGCACGCACGGGACCGGTCAATGTGGCGACGCTTGTGGGAGGCCTATGTCCAGCAGTGGACGTCTTGCGGCTGATATGATGATGATATTAAACTTTGGATTAAAAGATTTCAAGTGAGTTCGGGCATTTATACATATACGCCTTAAGGCTCCTGCAGGTACAAAGGAACAGCCTTATTTAAATAAATGGTTCTAGGATTATTATGATCCGCAGAACAAGCCCTATAAAAACGCGTTGTCGCATCGTTTGAATCAAGACATGCAATCGAGCATAGTTACCTAAATCATTGTCTCTATCGAAAACATCGTATCACGTAGAAAGGTCAATTGGAGCTTGGACATCTAAAATTATGGATAGCCCAAATTTATCTTGTCTAGACTCTAGACACTTAGACATAACGTGAATCAAATAAATCCTTCAAATACTGAATTATTACGAAATTGTAATTCCAACATTACGTCTGCGTTTGAAGTTATTTTTATTTAAAGTTCAAGATGATCTTCAAACGAAGAGTTCATTTTTGAAACAACCCTTATCTTGAGAAGTCTCCCGTCAGAGAACGACTTAATGACCTGTTCAATACAATGGATACTTCAGGGTACAACGCAGCGTATTGACAAATTTCCCCGCCATACCTCTTAAAGGGGGAAAAGGCAAAAAATGATTCAATTAATCAAATAGTCACGGCGTGACTTTGAAGATCTTCCCGATGTGAATTGACGACATTATTAGTCTTCCCTCGTAACGAGTCATCGGAGGGCGTATTTCAATTTCGTCTAATGCAAATTTAATACGCTCCCCACGAACCCTGAAGGGTTCTAAATCGAGTTTCTTTGTTTTCCTCTACATATTTCGCCCTTAGCAGAAAAAGTAAGGACGGGATTGTGTCCGTCTTTCTTTGCTAGCTTAATTGTTATTCCTTGGGGTCCTAGTGTTAAAGTGTAAGCTATTAATCTTGATTAATTATTGTTTTTCGAAGGGGACGAAGGCGACGTTGGGCTTAATTTAAATAAACATGGTGTCGGTGTTAGTTTGTCTAATTTGATTACAATAGGAGCGAGACAAATACGTCACAACAAACAAACTTACACTTAACATCATGCCTTTATTCCCTGAAGGGTTAAGCAGACAGGGAATTACAAGCACCTGTACTCATCATCATCATCCTTTTAATGTTCCCACTGCTGGAACACAGGCTCCGACTACTCTCTGTGTGAGGGAATGGGCCGTAATCCACCACGTGAGCCCAGTACGGGTTGGCGGATGTCACATGTCTTCGAATTTTTTGGGTTCTAGGACATGCCGGTTTCCTCACGATGTTTTCCTTCACCGTTTTGAGTGCAGTGGTGATGAAATAATTTACACAAGGAAAAGCGCCAGCCTGGGTTCGAATCCACGACCTGAAATGACTTGTAAGTCACTGCCGTTACCACTGGGCCACCACTGTTCCTTCCTGCACCTGTAGTTTCTGTAACAAACTTACAATATATACAAAAATTTATGTATATTATATTATATTTGAACAATTGTCCTGTGTTTTTTGTGGTGTACAATAAAGTATAAATAATTAATTATATTATATTATATTATATTATATTATATTATATTATATTATATTATATTATATTATATTATATTATATTATATTATATTATATTATATTATATTATATTATATTATATTATATTATATTATATTATATTATATTATATTATATTATATTATATTATATTATATTATATTATATTATATTATATTATATTATATTATATTATATTATATTATATTATATTATATTATATTATATTATATTATATTATATTATATTATATTACATTATATTATCACACTTATATTATAAAGGCGAAAGTCTGTGAGTGTGTTTGTATGTTTGTTACTTCTGCACGCTCAAACGGCTGGATGGATCTGGATGAATTTTGGCACAGAGATAGATTATAGTCAGCAATAGCACATAGGATATATTTTTATCCCGGGCATATCTTTCTTCGGGATAATTTTCGACACCCACGCGGGCGAAGCCGCTGGCAGAAGCTAGTATGATAATAAAGACGTAATAGAGGCTTCTACATTTATTTTTATAAAATCGATAAACGACGTCTTATGAAAGTCATTCGCAATGCTTTATTAAACCTTCTTTGGCACCGCTTGTTCATTACGAGAAAAGTCTTAATAGCCAAAACTCGGAACCTATTCCTCGTAAATCTGAAAATCTCCAATTTCTTTACTCAACAATTATCGTCAACAGGCAATTAGTTCAAAGGGCACCTAAATCTTTCATTTCAACTTGGCCCAAATTAGGCAGAAGAAAAATATATCGTAAAAGGTCCCGATCTCATTAAAAGGCACAGAGATATTACAAGAAAAGCGGAAAGGTAAGTGGATGGACCAAAAAAGTTGGCTTTCACCCCTAGATAAATGTAGGGTGTATTCAAGGAGGCTAAAGAATCAAGGAAGCCATTCATACTAAATAATACGGTAGAAAGCTTGGGACACGATTAATTTTATATAAAAGTTAGAAGCTACGGTCTTGTCTGAAACATTTCCTTCAGCTCCCTGTTTACGCAAGTACATAATGTTTTTCATGAATACGAAAGCGAAAAGAAACTGGGAATAATTTTTCGTGTGAAACTGACGAATTAATGCCGTAACATTAGATTGCTTTGTTTAATATGTTCAGGTCGAGGACCTTGATGTAGAAATATAGAGTAATTAAGGGTCTTGTTATGGCTGGGTTTATTAACTTTAGTTGAGCATTATATGTGTTGATAGCAATCTTTATTCAAATTAAAATAAAATTGAATGAATTTTTCGATAGTTTTTGACCGATTATCAAAACAAAGAATATCAAAATACACTTGTTTAACCAATATTTGTTTTAGCATCACGGGTCATAGTTGCATTTTAGGACCAATTTTAAAATCTGTGTTAGAAAAATAAAGCGTTGGCTAGAACAAACATTTTCAATGGGAAAAAAAAACCGTTGCGCAAGCACAAATATTCACATAAACCAAATAATATCAAACTCGTGTCTAACCAGTCCATAGGTTTAATATATGAAAAACTGAATTTGTGTAGTGAAAATTGAATTAGTTGTTTTCTCATTAATCAAGTTTATTATTTGTAAGTGACTAAAGGACGTTAAAAGATATAACGTAGACAAATTCAACTCGATAATATTATTTATTGTAAATAAGACCTCTCAAAGTGTATTTTCCAGTCTGTATGTGCATTATAATTAAGATAAACATGATCTCCGCAAACAAGATTACCTCTTTCAATAAATGTACTTCAATCGATTTCTCAATATTAATATTCCAACGTTATTCACAAGCTTCTTTTTTCTTTCAGATCATTTACTTTGAGGACCACCCGGAAATATTTTCTTGGGACATTTAACATCGTCATTATAAACATTACTTTCTATAAAAGTTTGTTTCTCGTGCATTTAAATGTTGTTTTCTTAGACACACGACTGAACATCAAACGTAACTTTTAAGGGAAGCCTTGAGAGATATTTCTTTGTGGAAGCCAATGGTTTGTGATTATGCATGTTGTCTGAAATATTGGAGAAACGTGTGTGGCCTGTTGAAACCTAGCGTATCCATGAGGCGTATTTTGTTTCGCACATAGAAACAGGATAGTTTTGCTAGTCTCTGCTGCAAAACAGCCTTGCATTGTTCTAAATTTAAATTTCTTTGAAATGATCTTAGGCTTGAGGCCTACTAACAGTGGTCCAGCAGTGGACGTCTTTTAGCTGAATTGGTGATGATGATGATGGTGACGACGACATGAGCTACCGAAGTGTCACGTGGTCAATCCCTTATATTTTGAATTTACAATTGTCATTTTTACTGATAGAATAACAGTTCGTTTGGAACCTCTTGACTATTGTTCTTTAAATAAAAAATACACAGGTTATGATTTTATAAGCAAAGACGTCTTGATAGTCATCCACTTTAGAAATAGCGAGTCTTATTCAAACAAAGACCTAAAGGACTGCGAGATTATCTCGCATGAAAGGGTCAAATAAACAAATCAAGCACATCGATACTTGAAATATTATAAATCACTCCAATGTAAGTATCTTTTGCACACAGTCAACAACCATAACACTAGCTGGGAACATAAAATTACATTTTATCCACTATTATCCAGTACTCAGCAAAGTCGTTATAATAGGAAAATGTTCGTATAATTCTCATAGCTGTGGCTCTATAAATTTCTTGAGCAACTTAGTAAGTTAGTACATTGTGTAGGAATCGTATCGTGGGGTGTATAGCGGAAACTTGAGGGAGACGGATGCGATGTGCTTATGTGATCTGAGATATGGGACGATGGATTTTGATTGTTGGTACTTTATTAAAATTTCTGTACTACGTTTTCTTCAACATGGAGCAGCTCCTGAAAAAAATGATAATAATGATT
Organism: Orthosia cruda; assembly: GCA_964057195.1. Classification (NCBI taxonomy): domain Eukaryota; kingdom Metazoa; phylum Arthropoda; class Insecta; order Lepidoptera; family Noctuidae; genus Orthosia; species Orthosia cruda. The sequence goes on along the minus strand of OZ059836.1, from coordinate 14,433,560 downwards.
TTCGGACGAGAAACACAAGATCGGTCGATCTGGCGATGCTTGAAGTGACCTTTGTCCAGCAATGAACATTTTGGATGAAATAACGATGATAGATAAAGTTAAGTACACAAATTGCATGCAAAATGAGGACACTGTGATGCCCAAGTTAAGCGTTTGCATAAGCAGACGTTTAATTTTGGCATTGTCTCGCGTTTGACTTAGCATCTCCGCGATCAAAACGTTTGCGTTGAGGAGGATTAGGTAACAAAAGATGTTACTTAATTCAAGTTTTCCAGAAAATTTGGTAAAGTAATATTCTGCGAAGTTGTTAATTATAATTACCAATCCAGATACTTCTATATCTTAAAATTAATTCCAAATTTCCAACTTCTTCTCCATCCCTATCTCCGACATAAATTCAAGAATCCAAACACATGTACTCCGAAACTAACAAACGAAGGTGCCCAAAGCCCACCCTCACTTAACCCTCAGAATGTATTCGAACACGGATCTTATCTGCATTGTGGCTCTTATTGCGGCCGTATAATGATGTCAACACATTACAGTCGTGTCCCGAGCACCGAGGAGCGGTACAATAGACTTGGGATGGGTGTATATAGACGTAGATGCGTTGGTTACGTCTTGGGGACGTAAACTGAAGATTGTAGGGTTAACGTTACATATTTTTACAAGCTTTTATTTAACTTACAATGCATGTATGTGTGTGTTCTGATCAAAACTTGCAACTGAATTTTAAAGCAGTTATCCTCCACCGATTAAGATGAAATTTTGCATACTCGTTTAGTTTGGATAACATTGCTAGGTTAGCTAAGTGACGTCATTTTAAATCCAATATGGCGGATGGCCCAAGATGGTGATCTAGTTATTTTTTTTGCACTGCCATGATATGGTTTTCAAATGAAATAGTTTACTGAGAAGAATACGAAAAAAAGCTTGTTACATAAAAGATTTTTAATGAATAATTTATTTTCTATTTTCTTTGTATATTATTTTTGTATGTTCAGGATTGGACAAGAAAAATATGTTGGAAACCAAATTGAGCTAATGTTTATCTAATGATTATGTGTTTTCGCAACATCAAATTAGCATGTCCTTTGTCAGCAATTAATCGAACTAAAAACGTAGATTTTGGGGATCCAATTTTCAGAAAGTTACGTTTAAAAAGACTTTTACTGTAACATAAGCTTTTTGAAAATGAAGTTCAGTATAAGTTTAGGTTCCCACAGAAAAAACCGTCCAGGTGTTGGACTTCGCACATTTGGGAAATCCAAAAATTCTTTAGAACAATATTGTTTTTTTTAAGTTGACTTTGGTGGTAATGGTTGTTTACCAATATTTGTCAAAACAAAAAATACACTATTTATCTACTCAACAAGTTCTATAAAATGATACTCCTCTCGAAGGGGTCAACATTACTTTTTGAGCCCCCATAAGCTGTATGGGACCCCACTTTAAAAACATTCAAAAATATGTTTTGACTATTTGTATGACTGTGTAAACAAGATGCTTAAATACATGACAATTCATGAAAATTTTAAGACTGTAGCTCCAACCCTTTGGCTGTAAAACCTGTGTGACAGACGAAGGACAGGCGGACACGTGAGTGACTGCAACAGGGCTCCGTTTAGACCCTTTGGGTACGGAACCCTAAAAATGGACATTACACAGGGCACATTGCTCCCAAAACAGGTGGTCGATGGGTGCGAAAAGTTCTGGAGTGGTCTGGAAGGTCTCGTTTGGTGGGCCAATGGCTAGGCACTTTGGGCAGGCCTATAATCAACAGTAGACGTCTTTCGGCTGAAATGATGATGATGAGAAAGAAAAATGGTCGTTGCATACCGGCATCGAGGTTATCTGCTCTTAGGAAAAATATTTCTCGGCAACACATGAACTCTGTGTAGGTAGTAGTTACAGAAAATCTGATAACTTTCCCTATCCACCCACCAGGAGGTTCCAATTTCACAGAGTTTCTATTTGTAGACCCGTGTCGTTATCGTTAAAAAAGACTACAAATGGAATACAATTTCCCGGTTCAGTGTCCTTTTGTACACTATCTAAAGGTTATGACGGAAAATTTACATGGACGACAGTATAATGACGTCACAGTTATTTTTATTTTATAAACAGGGTAGAAAAGTGTCTGCCCTTTGACTTTCGGTGAGCAGAATTCGCATAAGCAAGATTTATATAATATATATAATTGTAATTGTGTTGTGTATTATTTATTTTAACTAAATATAATGTTGTATCCATTTTACTTATTAATTATTTTATTTTTAGTCTATCTCCCCAACTAGCAAAGCAGTCCTATAATCTGAGCATATATCTCGAAAAAGACATATAAATGAGATAAAAAGATTTTAGCGGTGACAGCGTGTTGTATAAAAGCGTTTGACAATACAATTTTGCTCTATAAGCTTATAGAACTAAAATAACACATAAATAAAGAATGTAAACGTTTACTACACCATTTTATACAACCTTTATAGTATGTGCTATAGCAAGCGCTAATATCACTAGTACAGAATAATACTGCTGTATAAAATGTCTTTATTCATCTGATTTGCGTTATAAAGGTTACAAACGAACTGCTATAATCGTTTCGTTTTAGCAGTGATGAACACTCAACTATAAGGCGACCTTGTCGTATTGAGGATATTCAGATCGTTGCTATAGTACTAAGTACGTTAGTAGTTACAAAAAACTCTGCAATAGAGCGATTTTGTGATGTAGCTTAGTCCCAGAGTATTACTATGTAATGTAACTGTACTTTATTGGTTTAGAGATGACTATTATAGTTTTACTAATAAGCATATCACACAAACACTTTTTTAGAGCAAAATTGTTGTGTAATGACTTTTCAGTTCCTATAATATGCTTGTTAGTATCATGACAGAGTATATGTTTCTTTAATAACACAAAAACGAAACGTAAAAGTGGATAAATGTTGCTATTAAATAACAATAATGTCCTGAAAAAGATTTTTTTATCTCACTTTTAAAGCCATTTTCAGACATTTTTATATGATGCTATAATGGCGCTTAAAACTCGAAGCCCCTTTAATTGTTTTTTTTTTTTGTGAAAACTCGACAATTCAAGGGGGGCACGTAAATTTTATGGTAAACCTAACCATAGTTTATCCGTAAAATTTCGGTCGCACATAATTTCACGCTATAAACAAATATAATAATAAAAAAAAAGTTATACAATATAAATTGCTTCAGTCCCTTTATAAATATTAAATAAATATATTTTGTTAAGTCTTTACACTCTCATGATAGAAGAATACATGGTGAGTGAATAATGTGAGGTAAAGGAAACATAAACTCTCGTAAGGCATGAAAAAGTACTATAAAAGATCCTTAAAGGTGTTTATTAACCAGTACATCACTATATTGTGACCCGTGCACTGTTACATAGCGTGTATATGACTGATTTGCCATGTGTAACATTGTTATTGGTTCGTTTTAACACTGAATGGAGAAATAAATGCGCCACTTTCGAATAAAATACAACTTCTTTGGAGTTTTATAGGACCAAAAACAGTGTTGCCTAAAACGTTCTATGGCTTATTATACAACCATTTTTTGTTACTTGGCGCCACTGCGCCGCACTTGTTTGACTGGTAGAGAATGCCTCAGGCATTAAGTCCGCCTATGTACTTTTATGTTCCATGAAGTTTTAATAATGAATATACCTATATGGAAAATATATCCAAGATATGTTTTAGAATTAGTGCGGTTCTTGCTTTGTAAGCGAGCTTCCTGCTTGACGCGATTAGATTTATATCACACCGGTAAATGATTTTATTAATCGAAATTACAAGTAAAATCGGCCAAAGCTATATCTGATAACCGTAAGGACAATTTCTGCTTGCAGGGCTCGCCCGCTAAATTAACGCCGACTTATACTCATCACCCAATAGCATAGCAGCATCGGGTGACTGCTTCTCTAGTACTTGTCAGCCCCTTGTTTTTGTAATTAAAAAACACGCCAGAAAAAACAAATAAGTCATTTGGCCATGGTCGACGCAAAAAGGGCGGACGCAGCTTTGGTCATCTTGTGCACGGGATTTTATTATCAAAGTGATCAGATATAGCTTTGGCCCATAGTACGATCACATGGACGCAATGCGATACAATTCGACTGATTTGCGTTACGTCAGCAGGAACTTCCCTTCTTCTTATTCGTTGTCTTCATTTCTGAAGGTGGTGCCGGGAAGGCTTTGGCGGCTTCACTGACGAGCTGCTTTTACGCCACTCTGTCTTCAGCTCTTCTCAGTACAGTGATTATCGACAGTCCTGTAATTGCCCTTATCTGGTCAAACCAGCGAGTATGTGATCGTCCGAGAGGTCTCTTTCCATGCACCTTTTCTACCATTATCAGTTTCACCAGGCTGTCCGGTTGTCTCCGAGTGATATGAGCAAAGTAGATCAGGACTGGTTGATAGAAAATCGTGGAGAGTCTAGATCCGATGTTGAGCTAGTCGAGAATGGACTTATTTGTGCACTTTGCTGTCCGTGGTATGCGCAACATTCTTCTCCAACACCACATCTCAAAGGCCTCAATCCTTCTTCAATCTACAGTGCGAATTGCCCAGGATTTAGAGCCGTACAAAAATATCGAGAATACCAGAGTTCGCACGAGTTCTCGCAAGTTAGGAAGTTCCCTAACTGGTAATATATGGGTTTCTATAAAGCGCGCTTCTGCCAAACCCTTCAGAGAATACATGCGTCATGTATTATGTCTTGTCAATAATATTGTATAAGTTGGTTGTACTTAAAAAAAATACCTTAAAGTAGAACCTAACTCATTCCACAAAATATTCACACAACTTTATCAGAGACCTTGTAACTAAAACCAAGAAATCCTAGATAGTAAAAGTTTGAAGAAACGCATTACTGACCAGATTGCTTTCACTCTATTCAAAACCCTTTCTTTAACACTACACTACCTACGCAAGAATCATAAAACCCATAGATAATAATGAATAAAGGATTAGAATATTCCCAAGGGTGAGTCACCAGAAAGTAGTAAATATTTTCTTAAAATATTCACGAAACAATAGATGTTCGAAGAAGTGCTAATGCGGGGTAAGATAAGCCGTCTACCTGGAGTGGCGTAACGCCGGATGTCATTAATAGAGGGTTGATAATAGTGATCCATTATCAGTCGGGATAATACTGATGAATATTATTATTGTGCGGTTTTTAATTATGATGGGTGTTAAAAAAATAATGGTAGAGATAGTGTTATTGGCAGGCTGCGCTTTGAAAGTGAATGGCGAAGCAAGCGAATGAACAAAATTTTAAAATACTCCATTTTTTCAATCCTGCAATAGAGCTGTTTTTATTGTCTATCTTTGAAGTCTCTGTCTCACTGAGTAGGAGGACGATATGTCGAAAAGAAAGTGTACTCTATATTGGAACCTATTAGATTTCCATGTGGATGTAGAACTCTCCGCCCATTACCTGGAAACTCTATAAAGTCATCGTAGGCCACCCTGTTCCTTAAAACTCCATAATATTACACATCACACAGCACATATACACAACACGCCTACACAGTACACCCACTCCTACAGTTACTTTCTTTTAATTAAGAACTTGTTATGTTACGTTATGTTATTGTATTGCTTATTACAAAATTAGCTACTTCCAACAAAAATCGGCATACATGTACTGTCAATTCGCTGTCTCATTGTAAACGGAAGGCCCTATCTCCTGTGATAAAGTTTTCTATAACTAGTACAGGAAACAGGTTATCTTTGCCACTACAAGTTAACTACTACTTTGTATTGCATAGTCTTTGCTTCATTTTTTTTTTTCTAGATTTTGGGTCAATAAATTATTATTATTATGTTAAGTCAATATCATCGTAGGTATCATAGACTTTTCTTTGTCGTTGTGTCTTCAAATTTATTATGCGCTCAGCCAAAGTGTGGAACTCTCTGCCCGCCTCTTTGCTCATACCACCTATGACCCAAGTCGATCTACGAAAATGATCACGCATCTTCTGGGCGCACTCGCCCTCATCCATCGCTTATCATCAGGCTAGATCAAGAGGTCAAGAGTTGGCTCATAGATATAAAAATAATATTTTCCATAATTACAAGCATGATGTAGGTATTCTATATTCTTCAAACACTAATATTATGAAGTTCAATTTCAATCTATTAGGTTACCTAATTGCAAATGGTGATATCAAAGTCCAATTTAACACATCCACGAAATTAGATCAATTGAAATAATTGCATCCAACATATGCCAACATTGCGGCAAAACTTTTGAATGAGCTCCAGTAGCAATTCGCTTGTGGTCGTATGGCGTTCGTAGGAGACGAGAAGACTGCCCGCGTTATGTGGTCTGAGACGTAACGTTTCTGGTTTGCTAATGAACGTACATTATCGCATTTGCGTTTAGTGTTTGGTGGGGATTGAATTAATTTTGGAGGGTAATTTTGTAATGTTTGTGGAACTGAAACTATCACGTTAACGTTTAGTGGCCATAATAATGCCCTTGTGTCCCAGTATCTAACCTTGCTTGCAGGATTTTATAGATTCGCGGACGATTTTTGTAGATATAAGTCATATTTCTTCATTGTAGTAATTATTTTTCAATGAGCTGCTTTTGATGTCAACGACTAAGATATGATAGAGCAACGGCATTGAAGGTCTACGACAGTACCTATGTCATTTTATGCTGTTTCGTGAATGAATCTTAAGTTTTTCTGTGCATTCGAATTTTGAATTCGAATTTATGTGTGTATTTTTAATTTTAATTATATGAGACGCTGATTCAGTTGCCAGCGAGAGTGCTATTAATTCGATCCCGCACGGGTCACCACAGTACAAATATTTGACCGCCTCCCAACTTTTTCCCCATCAACTTTACCTTTAACACAGTGAAACCAAACGGTACACAGTAAACCACATATAATTTTATTCGTGATAGCATGTTCAAGCTTTTAAAGTATTTAAAGAGGAATTCACTTGTGGTCGCTTTGTGGTACAGACCGCCCACATGGCTGCGGTCATAAAGTCCCATTTTCGTCCCATTTTTGACCCATTTCGTTTAATGGGCGCAGTAATGACGTCACAGTATGACACATTAAGGCATGGGGATTAATTTTATAGATTTGTTCTGTTGTAAACAGTGATTAAGCTTCATTAGGTGTTGGCAGGTTAATTTTTATTTCGTGTTTGTTTTATAAATTGCGTTCAAAGTAGGTACATAATTGTTGACTCTGTGAAGGTTATTGAATCAGTGTAATGGGTAAAGCACGAAAGACTTATTGATTTTTATAAATGGTTCTTCAAACACAACATAATTATTTTTGTCTGGCATTACAAAGCAGTGGGACAGTATAGTTAGGTTGAAAAAATCTATAAAGCTAGTTGCAAGCCAAGAGCTAAGGTAAGTTAAACTAAACAATTTTTTGCTACCTACGTACACCTCCATACGAGCTAAGCTAAAGTAAAGCTAAATTCGCAATCGTTCCTAAGCAATCGAGGCAAAGCCTTTTAAATTCGCTTTAAATATACCATCACATTACACAATCATACTTACCTGAGTTCCGTTAAAATAAAATATCCCAGTGTATCCCTTGTCACCCATATTGACACGTTGAGCACCAATTCACAACCAACTCATATAAAAATATACATTAGCGGCAAACCTATAAAAAGCGTACGTAGATTATTTACCAGAATACAGCATACACTCTCGCATTCAACAAGACTTTTCCATTTTTCTCCATTCGTGTATCCGTCTGACATCGCCACAACTGCGATAAAAACATTAGGACACAATAAAACATTTCGTGAATTTTCAAATTTTTGTTATGAGTGTCGGTAAAAATTCGAAAGTGCCCCCGTAATGGTTTTTATGAGCTTGCAAACGTGATTTACGCCAATGAATTTGTGTAGGGAGATTCTAAAGTCTATTAAATGTACGTAGATTGGGTGTTTTTGTGATTTACGCGGGCGTTACTTATCTTTCAGACGGTGGCGCCATCTAGCGGTAAATAGTGGTGTCAAAAAGACTTGTGCAAAGCTCCGATTTGTTTTTAAAAGTTTGTGAAGGAAAAAATAAAAGGATAACGGTTTAAATTCAAGATAGTTTCACAGGCAGGTTAGAACCAAAGCTGAACTTTGTAGAAATTTGTAATTTTAGTATTAGTTAAGCTCCAATCGAAGATGGTAAGAAACTGCAAAAGAAACCTTACACCTTTAGATCTGGGAATATATTTTTTTAAAGATGTAGGAATGTAATACATAATATTATGCACGTACCAAGCTTAAATATTGTACACAAGTAACCAGGTAACCGTCTTTCAACAATAGAATCTTTTGTATTGTTGTTCGGACATAGGGACCTTTTTTATCAGATGACTCTGAGTAATAAGTAGAAAGGACTGTTTTGTTTATTTTTGGTGTTCAAATTCATTGCTAGACTAATCCCTACTTTTCTATGCATCAAAATACTATCTAGAGCTTGCCCTATTAACTAAACACAGATTTCAGTATCTACCTATATCAATCATATTCTTAAATAAAAGTAAATATTATTTGATAACTCTTTTTATTTGAATGGTCAAAATTATAGTCAAACATGTTTTAATATGAATAACGAAAACCAATTAACAACACCAACAATTAAAACTTTTTGTTAGATATTCACTGGTTCATAATGCAAGTAGGTATGTTTTCGCTGTTACTCTACAAACGAGCTATATTTCTGTCGTATGTAATAGTGATATTTAAAAGTTACTAAACATTTTCCAAGTAAGTTAATTCAAGTAGTAATTAAACTTCTTGTCCCTGTTGAGAATATTTTAAACATTTTTATCTAGCAATAATTGATAAAAATATTCTCAATGCACAATTTTGTCCCAAAAGTTGATGGAACACTCTTTTTAATGCTGCTACTCACTACTAGATAGCGCTACTTGCTCTCACAAAACAAGTGAAGAGCTTATGAGGGACGCGAGGGACGGGGAGACTAAGTTGCGCGCCCCACTGCTACTTGCACGAGTAAAACGCTCCGCTTGACAGTCGCAACGCAACCGCGCCGCGAGAAGGTCGTGCTACACCTCGCGCCGGTCTATACTTCACGCAATAAATATTTAATACACAAACTGATCTCAAACGATAAACAACAATTCATGAGTGAAAAATTCAATCAACTTTAAGAAATACGGACTATTACAAACAAGTACATTACGGACTACAGTGAAGTGACATGCTAGGAAGTTTTTCTTCAGCGCTCAAGTGTACCACGTACTTTGTTTCGGAAATGGTGATATCGACCCACGGGGTGTGTTTATGAGACGTTTTGTGGTGAAATGAAAAATCTGTGATAATGTACGCTATTACGGCTGTACTCTGTGCGCTGGTGCACGTCGGCTCGACGGTCTTGCCCTACGGCTCGGACAAATGCGTCCGAGCCTCGGACCGCGGGTTAGACGGCGGCGTACTCTGCAGGATACGGACTCTCGATGGAGACGGAAGCAGCATCATCTCAGTGACATCGGATACCAGCCGCCTGGCTATCGAGTGCAACCATTTACTACTCTTCGAAAGCTCTCTTAGAGCACACTACTTTAGCCCAGTTTCAGCGCTCACTGATTTGTCAATAAACAACTGCAAATTGACACAGTTGCCAGACAATACTTTTCATGAACTCAAGAAATTAAAGAAGCTGAAGATACGTTCAAAGAATTTCGAGTGGAGCCCTACGAAGAATTTAGAATTATCTCTGAACGCTTTCAACAGATTGTCGGAACTGCAGTCGTTGGATCTTGCTCAGAATAACATAAAATTTGTTCCTTCCGGCGTGTTCTGCTCTCTGGAAAACTTGAGCACATTGAATTTGACACACAATAGGATAAGAACAGTGGGACAACTTGGATTTGGACAAGGCTGCGGATCCAATTTGCACGGCTTAGATTTGAGCCATAATGAAATTAAATCACTGCCAGAGGACTCCGAATTACTCAAATTAAGGAGTTTGCAACATTTATATCTGCAACATAACAATATCTCTGACATATCAAATGAAGCTTTCAACGGACTTGTATCAATGAGAGTTCTAAACATATCACACAACCAGCTACATACACTGCCTGAAGGCCTTTTTGCTAATGCTAGAGAATTAAGAGAAATATACCTAAACGATAATACTCTTTTTGAATTGGCTCGAGGAATATTTCATCGCTTGGAACAGCTGATTGTTTTAGATATATCAAGCAATCAACTTACAAGTAGCCACATTGACGACGGCACATTTTTGGGATTGATACGCTTGATAGTTTTGAATTTATCCAACAATGCCTTGACTAGAATCGACGGCAAGACATTCAAAGACTTATTCTTCCTTCAAATATTGAATCTAAAGAACAATTCTATTGGCTACATCGAAGATAATGCATTCCTGCCGCTGTATAATCTACATACGCTCAATCTAGCCGAGAATCGAATTCATACGATAGATGAGAACTTATTCAACGGTTTATTTGTTTTGAGCAAGTTGACTCTCAATAACAATTTGCTTGTAAACATAGACCGCAAAGCATTCAAAAATTGCTCAGACTTAAAAGAGTTGGATTTGAGTTCCAATCAGCTTTTAGAGGTTCCCGACGCATTATGGGAGCTCTCTTTCCTCAAAACACTCGACCTCGGAGAGAATCAAATATCCGACTTCAAAAATGGTTCCTTCAAAAACCTAAACCAATTAACGGGACTGAGGCTGATTGACAATCAAATTGGGAATCTTTCCGTCGGAATGTTTTGGGACTTACCGAGCTTACAAGTGCTTAACATCGCTAAGAACAAGATCCAGTCAATCGAGAGAGGGACTTTTAGCAGAAATATGCAACTGGAGGCCATCCGGCTCGACGGGAATTTCCTGTCTGACATCAACGGTGTCTTCTCAACGCTCGCGAGCCTTTTGTGGCTCAATTTGTCGGAAAATCATCTAGTGTGGTTTGATTACGCGTTTGTGCCCAGCAATCTAAAGTGGTTAGACATTCACGGCAATTTCATTGAACACTTGGGAAACTACTACAAGTTGCAAGATGAAATCCGTATAAAGACATTGGACGTTAGCCATAATCGTATAGCGGAAATATCGCCAATGGCGATCCCTAATAGTGTGGAGCTTTTGTTTATCAATAATAACTTTTTGAACAATATTCATGTGAATACGTTTTTCGATAAAAAGAATTTGACGCGAGTGGACATGTATGCTAATGAACTTGTGCATTTAGAACTAAACAGTATGCGTCTAGCTACAGTGCCGGGAAATAAAAGTTTACCTGAGTTTTATATCGGTGGCAACCCTTTTCAATGTGACTGTACTATGGAGTGGCTACCAATCATAAACAATATGACCGCAATGAGACAATACCCGCGTGTGATGGACTTAGAAAACGTTTTGTGTAAAATGATGAACACTCGAAGTGGAACTCATGTGCCCTTAACAAACTTAAAAACAACAGACTTTCTTTGTAAGTATGAGACTCATTGTTTTGCAATCTGTCATTGCTGTGACTATGATGCGTGTGACTGTGAAATGACGTGCCCTCAAAACTGTACCTGTTACCACGATCCATTGTGGAACACGAACGTTGTGGACTGTTCCGGACAATCTTCAATAGAAATACCTCACAAAATACCTATGGATGCAACTGAGGTATTTTTAGATGGAAATAATATAAAAGAACTACAGGACCACGTTTTTATTGGACGGCAGAAAATGAGATCGCTGTACGTGAACAACAGCAACGTCGATAGCATACAAAATAGAACGTTTGCTGGCTTGAATGCTTTACAAATACTCCACTTGGGCAACAATAAGCTCAAAGAACTGAAAGGCTACGAATTCCTACAATTGAGTAGTCTGAAAGAGTTATTTTTACAAAATAATCTCATTAGCCATATCGCCAACATATCATTTCTTGGTTTAAAATCATTAGAAGTTTTACGCCTCGACGGCAACCGACTGGTCGATTTTGGTGTGTGGAGTTTTAACAACAATCCTAATTTGAAAGCCTTGTCACTCGGCAACAACCTGTGGTCTTGCAAATGTCGCTACTTACAAGAGTTAACTGCATATTTGGCTGAGAATGCGCAAAAAATCATCGACATTACCGACGTATGGTGTTGGAACGGCGACGCGAAGCCGCCACAGAAAAAAGAGCTCAATTTAAACGGTACGGCCTGCAGCGATTATTACGCTGATAATTCAGTCATCGGAAACATGCTTGTGTCCAACTATGTTCCCATGATGGTCTCGACGCTCACCGGCTTTATGTTAATTTTATTGGCCCTCGTCGTACTATTCCTTTTTAGAGATTCACTGAGAGTGTGGCTGTACACAAATTGTGGCATAAGAGTGTTCTCGTTCTCGGGCGCATTCGAGGAGAGCCAAAAGTTATATGACGCCTACGTATGCTACAGTCCGAAAGATGAAGAATCTGTCGTTCAGTCGCTGGCGAATGAACTAGAAAACGGGAATCCATCATATCGACTCTGCCTTCATTATAGAGACATTCCACACCACGGCGCTCAGTACATGCAATGCGCGCCGCCTGCCGTCGAGACCGCGGAAGCATCGAAACGGATAATCATCGTTCTAACGAGAAATTTCATGCAGACGGAATGGTCCCGATACGAATTCCGACAAGGGCTGCACGATGCGTTGAAAGGGTGTATTTATAAACTAGTACTAATAGAAGAATACTCCGTTGTGGCGGATGCGATGTGCGACCCCGATTTGCGTCCCTACCTAAAAACAGGGTCGCGGTTACGATGGGGCGAGAAAAGGTTTTGGAAGCGCCTCAGGTACATGATGCCAGAATCGCAGCCGAATCATAAGGCGCGGAGCCACAACTATAGAAAAAGTTTGAATACTTATACTTTAGATTCGTCGGTGCCTAATGGTGGGGTCCGTACATTGCCTTTTCCTGAAAGATCACCTGTGTTGGGAGGAGGTCAAGGTGCTAGTGCCCCACCAGAGTATAGTAGTGAAGTGCGGCAATCGCCATCAGCTGTGAGACAGACGCAGGCGGTCGCGTACGGGCCAGATGGCAGGCCGATCTCAGATCACATTTACTCGTCAATAGACTCTGATTATTCTTCGCTGGAGCACGGCATGGCCCCAGGCAGGCGGCGGGACATGCGCCAGTGGCCCCCGCCGCCGCCTCTCGTCGACACGGGCAACGCCGTGCAAGCTTACCTAGTCTAGACGGGCAACCTTGCCCACCTTCCAGTCACAATTGTAAATATTGTAGATTTTAGTAGCGCGCTGTAAATATTGTAATTATTAGCCTATAAGTGCTATACCAAATGTATGTAAGTAAACTATTATTGCCTGTTCGTTATCATGTGTATAGATATTAAAATTTTAAAGACTGCTGTAGTATATGTTGTAAATAGCGAAAACAAGTGATCATTCTATATTATTATCAGTAATATGGTTATTTATACAAATAAAAATTAAAATGATGAAGATTTATAATTTTATATTTTTATTTCCAAACCCTTTACCACACACTCTGACACTTAATTTACACAACACACAAAATTACTAGACAGTTTTCAAGAAATCAAAGTTATGAACTCCTCAAATAAACAAAAACATTTAAAATATGCAATAACAAAATAAATCACATCACACAATTGCATAAATAGTTAATTAAGTGAATGGCCAAACAAATGGAGTCGCAGTAATATTAATGTAACAAAAAGCTCAACATATTTCAATCATGATACTGCAAATGTAAACAGAATTTACATATTTATGAAAATCGAATCATTGTAGTCATAAAACACGTTCACAACACCACCAGTCACGAAAATGTCAATAAATAATTTTAAATTGTATTCAGTTTAAAATTCATAGTCTATTTCCTATATAATTATTGACTTAAGGTGATTGTGTTTCATATAATTTCACACACATTAATATTTTAATAATTGGTTACCTTTATTTGGTATTCAATTAATTACAATCTGTATTCATTATAGTATGGTAAACATTACACACAATAATATCACCATACACAAGTGTAGTTATGTTACACTATACAATTATATGTTGCACAAACGTAAACACTAGTCAGCTGCAATCTAATAAAGCTTTCATTTTGTTTTTATCATGTTTATAATTATAATAAAGACATAATAATGGTAAAAGACACTTGAGAACTGATTCAAACTCCAATTATAATGAGTTGCTTCAATTCCACACACTATCTCTAGCTAAACTGCTAAACTTTTAATTTCCACATCACAAACAATAATCAGATGCAACTCATAAGTTTTATTTATTTATTTAAACTTCATGTACAATAGTGGTACATAGGCGGACTTAATGCCACAAGGCATTCTCTACCAGTCAACCTTTGGGTTAAAAAGGACAACGTTGTGAACGGGTACAAAATAATATTTAAACAAATTGTATACGAAAATATATATACTTACATATATATTAATAGTACACATATACAAATAAAATAGACTAATAAATACTAAAAAAACGAGAAACGAAAAAGTTTTCGTTTGTTTTTAGAGATAATAATAATTAAAGATATCACAAACACTGCCAGCATGTGAAATTGCATACACGGAATAGTATTATTATATTATTATGCCCAAGCTCATTGCTATTACTAAGTTTTACACTCTATGCATAATTGCTACTCATTATATCTGCTGATATAGCGAAGCTAGCTAATATTTAATTTAAAGTTAGTACTTCAGGTTTCACACATAATATCGATCTACTATAATCTCCTCTAATATTCTAAATCGACAATTTGAAACACACAAAAAAAAACAAATCTGCATTCATAGAGTACCTACTTGTGTACCTATTACACAAGTAGGTACTCTATGAATGCATAAGCTGCATATTGTTTGTAAGAGACAAAACCGCTATGTCTCATATATTATCGCTCACGAGCGTCTATTATTGAACATGAGCTTTCCTCACAGTTACATACAGTTAAGGCTGTCACTACACCACATCTGTTGACATCCGGGTTAAGATTGCTGTTTGCTGTTGCAATCTCATCAGCTTAAAGACTGTAATGTTTTTAGACCACAAATCAGCTGGTGAGTATATTGCCATAATTGACGAGGTTGGCAAATATTTTGGTGATACATTCACAAGGTCGCGTGATTGACACTGGTGTGAGAATTCAAAAAGATGCTGAAGTCTGCACTGTTCTTGCAAAAACATTGTGACGTCCGTATCGGTGGTAGCAATTTGACATGTACCTAACGAGTTTTAGTAGAACACATGAATCTTTATCATAATCGTTTTTTCGCCCGTATACTACGTAGACCGTTAATCAGTGTTGACAAAAACAGTTTTGCTGAAACACAAACATTCTACTGAAACTCCCTAGTTCAAGGTCAAAGTATTACCATCGACTTTATCTACAAACAAATCACTGGAAACATAATACGTCAGTTTGTAAGTCTCTTTTCGTTTCATAGTTTTTAAATGTTGTCTCTTCAACATTCTCAAGATGATTAGTTTTACTATAATAGACCAGATGTCCAAACCATTATAAATTCAATGAAAATATATAGTTTCATTATAAAATACATATTTCATAAAATCTTCCATAATACAAATTGACATGTCCCTTTACAAAATTTCTTAAGTACAAGAACGTGTGAGAGAAAATACATAATGCCCCATTTCAACTCAATTTATATTATAAACGAGGTTTGTAATATAAAATTTATAATATAAATGGGTTTGAGTGGATACTCATGTTTTTCTCACATATTCAAATGAAGAAATTTTGTGGTAGCTACCATCAATTTTTACGAGACATTCTATAATGTATACCTAATATGTTTTTACATACATTACTCTTGAGGGGTTCTTACTGTGTAGGTTTTGGTACTTGACAGATTTGAGTGTTTAGACAGACTGTATAATTAATATTGAGTGTGTAGACTACAATCTTTTGGACTTTTCAAGGGTTTTCCTACACTCTGAACTGTTTTCATTTAGCTAAATACTAGCTTCAGCCAGCAATGTCGTGAATGTCTAAAATTATCCCAAGCGAAAATATTCCCGGTATAAAAGTATCCTATGTGCTATTCCAGACAATAATCTATCTCTGTGCCAATTTTCTTCCAGATCTATTTTGTAGTTTTTGCGTAAAAGAGTAACAAACAAACTCACAAACTTTAGCCTTTTTTGTAATGCCATTATTAACTGAAAATATCCAAATTAAGTATAGACCTTATACAACATTATTCCATACTAGCTTCTGCCAACGGCTTCGCCCGCTAGAAAAGTGTTTTGTTATAACAAGGGAACATTATACCGGGATGAAATACAGACTATGTGCTATTCTAGACTATTATCTATCTTTGTCCCAAATTTCAGTCAGATCCGTTAAACTGTTCTGGTGTGATCAATCACACCAGAACGGTTTAACGTTTAGTTATCATCACGTAATAAAATGTCTTCCATCCTACCATCCATCCAAACTTTCGCATTTATAATATTAGTAAGATTTTCCCTGGTTTCTAATAAAAGGTATAAAAAAAAACAAATATAATCTAATGTAAACTCTATTGCTTAGGATAACAAGGTGAAAATTCAACAAAAGTTACTGAACTGATTCTGTTCCTTTGAAAGTTTAATGAGTGGAATTAATGTCACGGTTAGGTTGTGCACTGTAGAGGAATTTCACGCCTAAAATAATCATAACAATACTCTTATATTAGGTATTACACGTAGGTATACAAATATAAGTATAATCTTTACGATGAAATCTATACTTTATCATCACATTTTCAAATTTTTAATCTATGAACATAATCAGCTGTTCCCTATGCTGGGACACAGGCCTCTCTCTGTAAGCAGGAGTGGGCCGTAATACACCTCCCGTGCATCTTCAATTATTACCTTCAGGATAATTCTGAACTGGAGTTTTATGATGATTCTCTATAAAAAAGTTAGTTTGGTGAACACAATCTAAAAGTTTATAATAGTTACATTATACAGCTAACTCGAAATTCACTCCTGGCAAAGCAATGTACCCAAATCAATTTTCATTCAAACTTGAGCAAACAGAAAGCTATCAAAATTGAATCAAATGGCCTCAAATCTTGGCACACAACACACCAAAATAACATATGAACAAAGAGAAGTAAAGTGACGTATTTTATTGTCAGTGGTACATTATTTACCATAATCGGAAATTCACTTTGGCGTGTGGCCAGTAAGCTTCCTATATCACTTCGGTGGAACGAACAAGATTCCTGTTTTCATTCGGTACTGGGAATTTAAGAATAATAAAGCTGGATTATATTTGGCCAGTGCTGTATCATTCATAAATCGGGTGCTGTTGTTGCTAGAATCATTTTAAGTTCGCAATTCGGTAGCTATGGAATTCTTTGGGCGATTATTGAGCCGATGATTATAATATGCAAGATCTTTCTATGTAAGTACAAGTGGTTCAAGATATCATACAGATTATTACACAGACTAACTAATACACAGTTATTATAATGATTATTTACTTACTTGAAAATGTGTGGGGTCCACTATGTTAAAATACTCTCAGTGCGTCATTATTTTATTTTATCTACTTCGGTTTCGTTATATTCGAATTATAAAATTGACAGCGGTTTCATTATGATACCCATAACGACATCGGGTTGCATTATGCGAATCGTCATAAATTCTAAAACACAAGCAAAGACATTCTGAACATACAGCCAGGTCCCTATAATATTACTTCGAAATCGAGATAATGTAAATGATGTTTTTAAAAATGGAACAAGTTTAGAACAAAAGTATCGTATACTATTAGGCTGTTGCGGCTACAAGATCTTTGCCTTATACGTAATAAAGACTAAATAAAAAAATAAAATAAAAAGTGGACGCGGGAAAAATTTGGGAGTGAAATTTTATTCCAAATTTTATTAAAAATGCCTTCAACATCAAGTTATATTGAACATACATCAGCATATATAACAAATAGAGCAGTTGCGGCTACAAATATCTTACTACCAGAAAAATCAAGACATGTATATGAGAAATGAAATACTTAAACACACTTCCTAAAATACTTATTTGTCTATATCTGTGTTTTATTCCTTCCTTCGTAGATAAAATCTTGTATGCAACTGTAGGTTATTGGTATTTTAATTACTCGTGCCCACCTATTTCGGTACGCGCTACGCTTGTACCGAAAAATGCCACTCGTATTAAAAGACCGTCCATAACGTAACAGTTGCATAAATAGCTATTATCATCATCGTTTCCAATGGCAGCCTTGGCTTGTTTGATATACTGCTGTGAATAAACCTCCCACCCTTTGATTCCGTGCTAACCGGGTTCTGGATTTTTGTTAATCATTATTAATCAACAATTATTCACAAATCACAATACTATTGGTTGACTATCACAAAACTTTGTTCTAACATAATCTTCAACAGCTTATTAATAACCATTTGATTACCAATTACTTCTGTATCATACCCCGTTAGCTCAAAGCCCAAGCTATACATAGATACATTACCCACCATAATCAGTAATTCAGTCTGGCTGATGGCCAGTAAACTTCCCGTATCGCCCTGTATAATACGATACAAGAATCGAATCCATTACGAATGAATAATTGTCTCGGACGCTACAATGCATTGCGGACTAATGGCTAGAAAAATTAGGGAAACGTGATCGTGGTAGCTTGCTATTGAAATATTTTATTTTAATATTTGTTTTGTATTTATTGTTGATCCTTGTGGAACTATTATTGTCTTGTCGGAACGTTGAAACAATGTTGTCACGTCATCGGTGTTTCAATAAAGCATAATCACTTGATTCGAAAAGCAAACTATCGGAGGCTTGAAGGAGACCTAGAAATGTATTTCAAATGATTATATTAATAATGAAAGCATAATCAGAAGAATGTTTTGAGGCAACATATGTTTGCCTTTTAAACATCGATTTTTAGTTAAGTTGCCTTCTATATCTCTGTCATCAGTCTTGCATCTGTCTTGAACAACGTGTTTTGAATGACATATTTTGCCTTATAAACATCGATTTTTAATCAAGTTGCCTTCTATATTTTTGTCATATTCTTGCATCTATTTTAAAAACTATGAACAATGAAATTATGTATTTACTATCTTAGTGGCCGTTTTCAATTATTTTAGTCTTTTGTGCGTGTCGATGACAAACATACTCTTTTTAGTTAATTGCCTTGCCTGGCCCAGAATTCAGGCACGGCAACGTTTTCCGCTGACGCAGTCCTAAGGTCCTCAGGTGAATAGACATCAAGACATGCAGCACAAGACAAAAGGTGGGTCATGGTCTGCGTAGAGACGCCGTACAATAAATTTTTAAAACCAATTTCTAGGCGACCACTGAAAATCAGCGCCGTGCTGTGGGTCCCCCACGGCACAGCATTATGCTGAGTGGAAACCTTCTTGCCACAATCAGGACATGCATCTGCTTTTATTTATACTCACATTCTTATTCTTTTTTTAACTTGTGTTTACTAGCATAATTTAATAACTACTAACACTATCGATAAGGGTTTAGTTTAAGCAAAATCTACTACCTACCACTTATTGTTTATGTTCTTGTAATCTACTAATGTTTGTATGTCGTTTTGTGGCAATTAAATACTTTTTCTTTCTTTTCATTTCTTCTGATTTAATATATCCACCTTACCGTCCGTGAATCTCTATATCTTATATATATAATAAAATTTGAAAAAGAATCGACACAAAATCGCTGACAATATATGCTGCAAGCGTCTGATTCGGATGGCGCTTTAAACCAACTTATACCAGACACAGAGTTAAGTTTAGACGACTAGCTGTCGTCATGTCCCCGCTGTTGATTATGCCAATTATCTCTCATTGAGCTGATGTTCTCAATAACAGAAGAATGTTTGGATTAACAAATTGGACTAATTAACGCTGAAATACTTGAGTTCGTTCTGAAGATTTACAGCTGTAATGTGTTGTTTATTTTAGTCCTGATTTTAGACACTGGGTTCGCTATGTGATTCGATTACATAAACTTTGGGTTGGTGAACTCTCAAGATTATTGTGTGTTTATGACATTGAACTTTGGTATTTTTTTCATGATCCTCCAGAACTTTGTCTGTGCCAGCTTAGTGAAACACATAAGTTACCATTAGTGTATACAGTGTCATATCCAAAGTCTGTCTAATACTTACGTAGGCAATGCCCGAGTGTTATGACGATATACCAATTTCAATCACCTTTGCCTGACTATTTTGCAGTTTGTTTCCATTCTAACCATCGATACACTGTATAAATATACTCCATTTAAGATAACATTAAACATTTAAATAATACCATTTTACAGCCCGTTCAACCGATTTTGACTTCTATTGCGTTGGTGATATGACAAATGGCAGCTGTATTTAACAGTTAGTTTTGGTACCAGGTTTATGTTTTTTATGCTATCCTTATATTTACGGGATAGAACTCAAAATCGGTTGAACGGAATGTAAAAAAAAGTGTTGTAAAAATGTCTAATGTTATTTCAAATGGAGTATTGCATTGTACATGGAGTTACTGCCAATAATTGGTAAAACGATGCCTTTTGACAAGACTAGAGACAGATATTCTAATTGCGTGGCGTAACGAGTATCAAAAAAACCTATAGAAAATCTTTCATTAAAAATTTATCAACACTTGGAATCCAACACCTATAATGACTTCATCTACGTGACGGTCATCCATTAATCACATTTAAATATTCTTATCCTTAAACTTGCCTTTAAAATCTTCCATCGGCTATAAGTATTATTTTTTCTATAAGCTCGTGGCACCGGACGCCACATCCGTTGAGGATCGTGACCAGAGTCAACCTTTGTCAGTCGGCTTAACACAAACTCCTGGGCTTGAATGTTTAATGCCATATTAGCTCATACCGCATCTGATTTGACTACGAATTATCGTGTAACATCCCGCTCTTCAATTGTTTTAGTGTGTTGATGGCCAGTTCCTGGTGGATATGGTGTTGTAAATCTCCGGTGTTTTATGAAGTTTTGTTAATTTTTGGAACGGTAGTGATTTGTATGGCTGTGGGACGTGAGGTAGCCGTGTGAAAATCAGCTGCTTTTGCATCCGGAAACAATGTTTGATGTCTCTTGTAAATTATTTAAATATCGAGTGAGTCATTATTTTGCGATATTTCAATGTTTTTAATAAGAGTGTTAATAAAAATAACACTGTACCGAACTGTCTCTTCTAAACTAAGCATTTTCACAAATTAAAATCCGTAAAGGCAAAATATACCGTTCATTCCGAACAGATCCTATAACTTTACTGTCATTCTATTCTAAGGGCATTAATAAAGCGAATTTAATGTCGAAACCCTGTTAGAAGATTTAAATTAGGTTTAAAACTGAAACTGAACTCGACACCGCGATTCAATTACGACCTCTCAACGACACTTTTTTATAATTAAAACCTGGATAAAACTAGATTAAAATAACTATGTTTTTATTTTATGGCTAACTGACCTCATTTCTTTTATTGAATATCGATAGAATATGTTTTGAATTTTATAATCTGCTACTTTCCAAAAATTTTAAACGATTGGAGTCAATTTGTAAATGGAATTTCAAGAGTGATTAAAACTATTTAGATCTCCAATGAATAAGTCAAGATCAGACACTGGCCGTAAATAATTCGAAAAGCATTTTGAACTTAGAATTCTCTGTAATTTAAAAAGAGACCGCGGCTATCAAATAGCACTCTAAATTGAAATACGCTGCCATTTCAGCGTGATCGAAAGTCTCTATCAGTAGTAACAATAAAAAATAATGTACAAATAATATTTTATCACTTCTCGTGTTCAAAGATACTTTGCAATTGGCTATTATAAAATACAGACTACCACAGGCCGTTACGTAGATATTGTTTATATGCAACTGGACACATGGTTACTAAAGCACTTTGAGCAGTACGACTGAATTTCAACCTTACCTCTGAATATTTGCGGTTCAAAATACCTTGTGTTCAAGTAACAGCAATATTTTTGAAACCGAACGTGTTACAATCGAACTTGATTTATAAAATAATTAAAAGTTATGTACTTGGATCATGTTGTGCTTTTGTTTTGAGTTATTCAAAAACGTTTGAATTTTTTATTATTTTTAACGGGTTATTGGCGTGCATAAAATTTTATTTTAAAAGAAATTAGTTTTACGAAAGATAGACATTGATTGAGACAAACTAATTACTGATTGGTAGTTTGACTGAAAGTTTTCTTCATAAACTCGTCTTGTAAAAATATAAAAAAATGGAGTTATTTTTTAATGAGGTTATGCAAGTATTATTTTATCTGTGATGAGGTGAAATTGACCAGCCATAATGGCACATAAGTAACATGTTTTATTCCAGATGGTACACATGTTTTGAAAATATCTTTTCATACAAAATGTATAAGTAACGGGTGCACGGACGGGACGGCGACGTGGCGTCTCTTGGCATTCTGTATGAAACGAACTTATCATCCCGTTCCGTCTGGAATAAAACCGGCCAAGTGCGAGTCGGACTCGCGCAAGAAGGTTTCCGTATCAGTATCGCAAAACACGGCAAAAAATACTTTTGTTGTATGGGAGCCCCACTTAAATATTTAATTTATTTAGTTTTTATTATTTGTTGTTATAGCGGCAACAGAAATACATCATCTGTGAAAATTCCAACTGTCTAGCTATCACACTTCATGAGATACAGCCTGGCGACAGACAGACAGACATACAGACGGACAGTGGAGTCTTAGTAATAGTTTCCCGTTTATACCCTTTGGGTACGGAACCCTAAAAAAACGTTACGTATGCAGCGACCTTATGTTATAAAAACAAACCACTTGTTATTCTAACCAACGCAACTAATTTGAAGACGCCATCAAACTAATCAAATCAAATATAGGTCGCGACATTGAACAATAAAAATAAAAACCGTACAAAATCAAACAACACCTCGGAGCGTAGTTTTAACAATTAATACCAAAACAATTCTAACTGTTGATTGCCATACCGAATCGCGAAGTTCGACGCTAAGCAATTCCTTTTACAAAATATTAATTTTCAAATAATTCACGAACCTTCAGAGAGTGGCGCCTTGATTGAAATTGATGACAATAAACAAAATTCACTTTACTTGTTTTACTTCTTAGTAATTTGTTAATCGCTCGCATTCCGGTACGAATTTCTCGGGAATTAGAATGGTCGGTATGTACTTAGTTGGCAAATTGTATCGGTTTTGTTTCTTTTTTTTGTTTTTATGGTGTAACCTTGTTAACCTTTAGTAAAGTAGTTTAATTATAGTGTCTAACCATAACATAACATCACGACTGTTTTCACCAAAGAGTTGAGCAGAAGTCCACCTACAACAACAATACAATAAAACAAACAATAACAAGAAAACAATACCAAAAAAACAACAGCAATAAAATGTAAGAATAACAAAAGAAAGGCAGAAGTCGAATGCCAGCGGTATGCCTGGTTTTAAGACTGGGGTGCTCGGGGTAAGGCGCTGGCTAACATGACAATCCACTAGGCCAGCCATTCTAAATCTAAACTTAGGCATTACTATAAATAGACTACAGTTTCTGCAGTAGTCACACACTAAAACTAGGCCATTTTCTGGCGTTTAAGTTTTGGTGAGGTAATACTTACTTGCACAGCAGTACAAATTCTTTGTTTGGCTGTAGAAGATAATATGTAGACTGGATAGGATAGATGGATCCCCTTTTTAGGGTTCCGTACCCAAAGGGTAAAAACGGGACCCTATTACTAAGACTCCGCGGTCCGTCTGTCTGTCTGTCTGTCTGTCACCAGGCTGTAACTAATGAACTGTGATAGCTAGACAGTTGAAATTTTCACAGATGATGTATTTCTATTGCTGCTATAACAACAAATACTAAAAACTAAATAAATTAAATATTTAAGTGGGGCTCCCATACAACAAAAGTACTTTTTTGCCGTTTTTTGCGATACTGATACGGAAACCTTCGTGCGCGAGTCCGACTCGCACTATGCCGGTTTTTTTTACACGACTCCCATTTGGTGTGTTGCGCGTGCAGACATCTTCTCTCTGAGAGGGAATGGGCCGTAATTAACCACGCCGGCCCTGTGCGGGTTGGTGGATGTCGCATGCCTTCGAATTTTTAGTTCTAAGACTTGCCGGTTTTACTGATGATGTTTACCTTCACCGTTTTGAGAGCAGTGATCATGAAGAAATTTACACAACGTAAAGTGCCTGCCTGGGTTCGAACCCACAACCTACAACTTGTAAGTCACGGCCGTTACCACTGGGCCACCACTGCTCAACCTGTTGACTGATTTGATAACGAAAATATTTCTGGTGATAGAAAGCAACACTGTTGCTAACAACCACAGTTTCCTCGATATCCTTGGTGAAAAATGCACGGGTTCTGTAGGATACGCCATCAGAGCCGTGATTAAAAACCTGAGTACGCAATAATTTCAAAATCTAAGCTTTCCAACCGCGATACGCTTCTAAACAGGCAATCGCTTATGTTTGCAGCCAGTCTGGTAAAATGAAGTGAAATGGGATTGGACGGGTCATAAATACAGAATTCACAGTGTAAGATGGGACAGGTCGTCACGCAGTGGTAGCCAGAAGATGGGCAATGTCGCCGATGGAGGCCTAGAAAACGCTGGTGTGACAACTTAGAAGTGCTAACGGGATATTGGCTCAGAATGCAAAACACCGGGAAGAGAGGAAGATTACCATAGAGCCTTTTCTTCAACAGTGAAAAAATACCTATAGGTTGAATAATACGAAAAAGCCTTTCCAACAGACATTGACACCATTTGGTCCACAAATCAGTCCCTAAACACTTCTAATGAATACCAAAGCAGTGTACCGAATGCAGGTTGATTCAGCTAGTCATTAATTTGCGCTATGACAGTGCAATTTCAACTGTTTGTTATAAATTAACACCGCTTATGTTTGACTAGTGGATATAGAGATAAAATTTTGTCGTGGCTGTTTTAGTACGTACTGGTGTTTATTTTTCATATTGCTGTGCAAATACAGGACTCTTTCTCATTTGTTGCAAAATAACGGTAGGGTCACATACATCTACTTCGTGAAAATCTAACTATCTAAGAAGTCCAATGGCGTTTCTCATTTTACATGCCGCGATAACCTTGTACGTAAGAAATTGAAAAATCAAATTCATTATCCTAATTAATTGCTATGTTATCCATACACTATAACAACTGTTGATAGCAACACAAAGTTATTATATTATATATCTTGATTAATCTGTTACTATATATTATCTGTGTAAGGAACTGTCATCTAACCCTTCTTTGTTCACTGGACACGATTCTGCAACGACACTGCAGTGCACTTGTATTGTTTTATAAGCGCGTGCGTGAGTGACGAACCACGCGTGAGCCGTGCGGTGCTGTGTGTCGTGTCCTCAAAAAGCTCATTCTTGGTTTGTACAGCCGATAAAACGTCACCGCAAAAAAATCGCGATGACATAGCGGCATCGACGACATAGCCGAAAAACCGTTTGCAAATCGTATCAAGTGTGGGGCGGTGTCGTGCAATGAACAAACGATCCATACAAATATATGGAGTTCTGAATCGCGACCACATCTTGTCGTGTCGTGTGTCTCATCGTGACACATACATAAATATTATGGATTTACCTAGCTCAGGGTGAACGATGATTTTCACAACATCGAGTATAATTCGTAAGCATCAAGTTTAATTGTACAACATATTTTTAAAGCTGTCAAGTCGTATAATGAATACATTTTTCTAGTGAAGAAGTCCTTACAATCTGATCGGATGAGTATGACTTTGCAACCCGTTACTTTTACACATAATTAATTTTCGAGTTTCGCCTGACTATCTAACCTGTTACTGTGCCCACAGCAGAGCAAAGGCTCTCATACAGAAAACGCACGATCATTAACATAAGGCCAGGCAGGCAGCCAAGATCCAGGTTTCCTCACGATATTTTCCTTCACTGATATCAACGATGTCCAGAATGCACTTAGAAATTAGATAAATATGAATTAAAAAAGCACATTGGTACTTGCACAGATTCGAACCCTCAAGCACGTGAGGCGAGGTCTTAGACACTTGCTTACCATGACTGACTATGCTTTTATCTTGCATTGTGTGTTCAAAATTCCTATCAATCAATTTTTGAATTTATATTTTCATCATTCAGTTTCCTATAATACTGTCAGGTACTTAAAAAATCCATTGAAGGAATTTATTACGACTTAAAAACTCCAAGTTTGGGTTGGAGTAAGAGCAACAAAACATTACTAAGAATCTACTTCTTTGTTCAGAGCAAAATCATAACGAACTTTTCACTTATTTCCAACACAGACATGATCACTTTTATGATGCCATTAAACCTGAAGAAAATAATTTCTAGTGAGCTGTTCACATAAAATAAATTCATCACTCCGCTGCAGAATTTTTGTCAACTGTGCTTTTACCTGGTACTTACTGCGACTTTTACGAAGAAAGTTTGCATCATTTCCTCTGTCGTTAAAACCTGTTTTTATGGACATTCTCCTTACGAAACTCTTATTTTTTTAGTATGTAGAGTAATATTTAACATAAACACGCTTACACGTCTGTATTTTTCAAAGGCTTTGACGGAGGTGTACTTGGTGGCGTTAATATATATGCGTTATGCGCCACGTTATATTGATATCAACCAAGAATAAACCCAGACTTCGTGGTTGCTACTGTAAAATTCTAGACGGAAAAATTTAATAACACAACACACATTACCTCACCCGGGAATTGAACCCAAATACTGCTGCTACTGCTTGCGATCACAATACTAACGACAACAAGGCAGTAAAGTAGTACCTAGTAAAAGATAAGCTACCCTGCCTTTCCTGCCTTTCCTGCCTACCGCAGGGTAGGCAGGAAAGGCAGGAAAGGCAGGGTAGGCAGGGTAGGCAGAGTAGGCAGGGTAGGCAGGATAGGCAGGGTAGGTAGGCAATTGACGGGAGCGAAGCCCCGAGGGTCAGCTAGTACATATTAATATGTATAATGCCTGGGCAATATGAATCAAGTCCAGTCAAATCGGGCAACGTAATGAATACTGATTTATACATCATTATTTATCATATTGTCTGGTCATTATGAATATTGCTACGTAACTGTTGGGCAATTCGATAATAAGCCCAAGAGCGAGCGAAGCGAGCCCGGGAACTTAGGGCACCCTGACACGGATATGTTTAGTTCGAAGCAGATGACGGGAGCTGAAGTGAGCGAGCAAAGCGAGCGAATTAAGTGCCAGTCATCACCTTCATGTTAGTTTACTTCAGACCCTGTAGACCGAAATAGTTTTTAGCATGATATTGCCTTCTCATATTGGGCATTTTCATATTGTCTGGGCATTATGAATAATGCCGTATTAATCACTAGGTCCATACCATATTGGACAAAAATTGGAGGGTAGTCAAAACGCAAGCAACTAAATTTTTTGCTCTTCATTTAAAAAATTAATTGAAATAGTAAAAGTCAACAATTTTATATATTGATGCTACATAATAATAGTTAATCATCACTACCTGCCAGTGAAGTGTTATCAGCTCCAATACACAATATTTATATTTTATTTATTCACAATATTTGAATTTTTGACCACAATGGAAGCTATCAACCGCACAATCACGGATATGAGCAATCTGTTCAGTGTAAGAATGGCTGAATTTGAAAAAGAGTTGCAAAAGTCTCCGTGTGCCACACCAGTCACCACCTCAAGTTTGGCAACAGAGTTTACATCATTCCGGACGTTTATTGTTCAGGCGCTCGGTTCTCTCCAGCATCAAGCTGCCATGCTAGCACAGAGCCTGGATAACATGGAGATGCGTGGTAGGCGTAAAATTTTGATGTTGCATGGAGTGACAGAGCAGCAAGACGAGGACACTGCACAGGTGGTGGCTCAAGTTGTTACACAACAATTGAAACTTGATTTGGCTGTGTCAGGCATCAAGAGGTGTCACAGGATGGGGCGCAGCGCATCTAACAAACCCCGGCCTATCCTCTTCAAACTACATGATGTGGCTCTCCGGGATAAAGTCTGGTTTAGTAAAACTAAGCTGAAGGGATCTGGTATCACAGTGTCGGAGTTCCTCACGAAAACCAGACACAACATCTTCATGGCGGCACGGGAACGATTTGGCGTGACCCAATGCTGGACCTCACAAGGCACTGTGGTCGTCCTTGATGCCAAGGGATCTCGACATCGAGTGACCTGCACTGCCAACCTCAAAAGCATCGTCCAGCAGTCGGAACAGGTCTCTGGACATGCAGAGCCGGGCGTCGCTCAACCAGTCGCAGTCGGAAAGGTACCCACAACAAAAATCAAGCGTTCCGTGGCCAGAAAGTGAAGCTCTAAGTCGATGCCTGATGGTCCAGGTATTTGTTGTCTATTGTGTTTGTAGGTAGTAATTATTTTTCAACTCTTTACACCCGCTCTTATTCAATTTAATTTATTTTTGTTTGTACCGTTTGTTTTGTTAATGTATTTTAATGTCACTGTCACAATCTGATAGATTAAGTTTGACAAATGTCTGAATGTTATATCAATTTTTAATTTCGCTCCGTTATACGGTCGTATTTTCTATTTATGTTATGAAACTTGTACGCTATTTTATTTTTGCCTGGACTACAAAAACTTCTTTAATTTTAATGTTTTGTAATTTTTTTTTTTTGTACTCTCGAGATTAGCGCAACTGGCAGGTGGACAGAATATTGTTTACCGCGTTTTTTGTTATTGTTTTTGTACAAGTAGATATTTATTTATATTTATATTTATGCTCAGCCCTGGTTGTAGCAGTAATTCCGATACTTTTTATTCGTTGGATAGTGATGATGAAAGTTTTGCAAGTGTTCCATCTCTAGCCGACACTCTTGTTTCACTTTTTTCCGATGTCTCCAGGAACTTTAATGTAGTCCGTTTTATCTCCTCTTCTCTTCGCACTCTTTATTAATGCTATCACTCAACGACTTTCTTCTTTCTACCACCTGTACGCTGATGATCTTCAAATTTATACCCAAGCCCCTCTCGGAGAGTTATCTGATGCCATTGGGACAATTAATATGGACCTGGCTCGAATAGGTGACTGGAGCACTGAGTTCGGGCTGAAAATCAATCCAACGAAGACTCAAGTGATGGTTGTTGGTAGTACCCGGACTGTCTCTAGGATCGATTGGTCGACCCTTCCCCAGGTTTCTTTAAATAATACCATTATCCCTTTAAATCACATTGTAAAGAACTTGGGGATTTATATCGACAGCACTCTATCCTGGACCAAACAACTGCAGGAAGTCAGTCGAAAACTGTTTGCGTCTGCGGGCTCCCTAAGACGGCTTCGTAATTTTCTTCCCATAACCACTAAAATTGCGATAGCACAATCTCTTCTTCTCCCTATCTTAGACTATGCTGATGCCAGCTATCTTGATCTCACCCAAGACCAATTGGATAAGCTTGAGCGACTTCAAAATCTCTGTATCAGGTTCATATTTGGCTTGCGTAAATATGATCACGTTTCTGAATTTCGTACTAAGCTCAAATGGCTTCCTATTCGCCTTCGCCGGAATGCCCACATACTTTCTATACTTTATAATGTGCTATTTAATCCTTTTACTCCTTTTTATCTCAAAGAACGCTTTCAGTTCCTCTGTGACACCCATTCTAGGTCATTGAGATCATCGGAAAATCTAAAATTAAGTATCCGTATGCATTCCACTTCCTTCTTTGACAAATCTTTCACGATTCAAGCAGCTCGGTTGTGGAATGCATTACCTATTGAAATAAGACGTGCTCAAACACTGCCAATATTTAAGAAAATGGTGAAGGAGCATTACCTTTCACTATAATTTTTATTCTTCTCCTGTCTCTGTTATATTTGATATATATTAGTATATTTTGTATATTGTATTTTTGTATTTTATGTTATTATGTCTAAGTAGTGTATTATTTATGTTAATTTGTACACTGACAGCCCTAAATTCTTCTCCTATTGCTCAGTCCATCCAAAGGTTGTCTGTAAGAGATTGCCCTGTGCGATAAGACCGCCCATTGTACACTTGTTATTGTGAATGTTTGTCCTGTATGTTTTTTTTTGTGGTGTACAATAAAGTATATAATAAATAAATAAATAAAAAAGATATTACGGGTTTATTTTTTTCGTCAATAACATAGCAATCAGGTAGACTTCGAGTTGCTTTACTCTATAAAAGATCGGACCTGTCCTAGTTTTACAAAGTTTGTCCGGTATCCTAGGAAATTGCTTTATCGGTTTTTTTCTTGAAACAACTCTACGTATGTCAAAGCTACTGGAAGTAGTTTACCAATTTGTTGGGAATTATTTGGCTTAAGCAATGTTAGGCGAAGTGGTTTTGAGAGTGGGAGCAACTTATTTATTTATTTATTATTAACACATACATTTATTTTTACAGGTAAGACCCAAGCTAACAAACGTAGTCATACATTGCCAGTACCAGGACAACACACTTAGTGTCACCCTCTGGAATTCCGCCAAAGAGCAAGTACTTGGCAATATATCCTTGTTAAATTATTATGATATTATGGAAGTGCTTATATTCATGTAAAGAAGTGTTATGATCAATGATAGAGTCATTGATCATAATACATCCATTCACAGAAATAAAACAAAACTTATCATAATAAACTGTTTAACCTTTTTTCCATAATCATAATCATCACAAACAATAAAAACATCAGAGACGCGTGCGAATGTTTTTCTACATACAATCGACACTCACATAAAACTTCTCAACGCCATTCATTCATTCGTTCTAATTTCATTCACACATCATTTGCACTTGTCGTAAAATACCATTCACTATTTTGATCTAGACCAAACTTTCACTCTGTGGTTTTCGAAATGCAAACCATACGTTATTTCAAACGTTAGCAAATCGGTTACGCTCCAGTAGGAGTATCTATTCATATTATGTCGTTACTTTCTCTCTATTCAATAAAATGGCGCTCATTACTGGACTTTCCATAATTTTTGGACTTTTTATCCGGTCTGTGACTAAATTGATGTCACGCATTCATTTAAATATCGGGAGTTCGCGGTAGGAAATGAAGCATCATTTTGGTGCAATTTTATCACTGACGACGATGACAAACAATCAGACTTAAAGTTTTTGGCAATACGTAATTAGATTTATAATAATACATATATCTACTTACGTATTGCAAGAAACTTTATAAATAAATGAAATCAGTTCACTGGTAAGCGCATCTCTAGAGAATCACTAAAAGTATTTCGCTACTTTTTCTTTAAAAATATTTGTCAAGTCAGTAGCCAAGGTTTTAAACAAAAAATACTAAGCAGGTTCCCAGAAACTGAAAGCACTTTTTGCTATGGGACTCTTGTATAAACTCAAAAAAATTAGGTCAGCTAGTTAAGAAAAAAAGTACGGGGTGCATTATTTTTAACAGTTGTTTTTGTTGAACAAATTGCAAACACTATTTCAAAACTACGTTTCTAAAACAACTTCGCATGTCGATTGTTGGCAAGACAGCCTACCATTTTATCATACGATTCCGCATTACAAACACCTAGTTTCAACAACCGGTTGTTTTAACTAAATCTGGTAAAATAATTGTATTGTGCAATTTAGTGGTACCAGTACGGTACGCATTTAATCGATTTCGACAAGAAATTCGTTGAAATTAACTTTCATTATTTTGGTCTATGCATGAGTGGTTTCTAATAGTTTTTATTTTTGGGTAAAAATGCGTGCTGCAATATGATAATGTAAAAATCTGTATGAACATTAATTATATCTTTTAACATAAACAAAAGCATCTACCCTGTACCGCTGCACACCATGTATGGCACTAAAAGTAAAATACAATACAATAAAAAAACGAGACAACCCAAATGTTTTGAAGCGTGATTTTAATGCACCTTTTATAGCATCGAATAAAGTGATTACCACTCGTCACATTATCGATACAAAAGGTTCATCTGAGCGTGAAACACGTTTCATTTCCAATACGTTCAACACGCGCGTCACACGGGGCTAAATCAACTTCAACATCTGAGCAACCAGTCTTTTTGCCACGTCGACGTCTAAGTAAAACAATTGACCATAAAATTGTCCGTACGTGTCCCTCACAAAAAGAGAAAGCCTCGCCCGGGTCCATTCTAATGTCCCGTTTCTAAGAACATTATGTCTTATTTAAGAGATACGACAAAAAATAAAATAGCTCGCGACGTGAAAGAATAAGGCGAAATGGGCCATAAACGCTGCCCCGTCGTATCTAAAGACAAAAGTCGTAGAGCTACCGGCGCAGAAATATTTGGGATGTTGTAAAATGCGTTTCTAAGTTTATTGCTACATTGTTACACATAACATTTTTTCCCATTCAGCGAGTTTTGACAGCGGAACAATGGTAATTTCAGCTTCTGTTTTATAATGAGGAGCTGAGCGACAAAAGCTTTACAATATTTTGGGATACCCGCCGTTACGCTTTTGTTTTGACAATGCGACAATGGTATTATTATAATATTGTCAACACGAACTTAATTTTGAAGTTAAGCGGGTTCCTTAAATTGCATAATATTCTTTATTATTTCTTTCTTTTTGTTGTTCCTTGCTGTTATTCTGGTATGACTTATTTTTTTTTTTGTGTCGACTCGATTCAAATTTTGACTGACAACAGGGGCAACAGTTGCATTTGAATTCCCTATTTTATATTCCTTCCTCTACGTCTGTCTATCAAATCAAAAAATCACAGAATAGTAGCATCGTTGCATGTCCTGAATTCGAATCAGTCGTAATTAAAATAACAATGGACTATAACTTTTTGCGTTATTAAGCCTCATAACTCGTGCACCATAGTCATAAAACGTAGTAAGGTATTAATTTTCCAGACTCAAAAGATAGCGCCACAGATTATGCGACAAAAAAGTCGTAAGGGGTGGTTTAATCGGTTTTTTTACTGCTGTCGGCATTACACATGCGGAACCGACAGACCAGAACCGATGTTCATGCTTCAGGCCGACAGTGGCTTTGAAAACAGCGGTTGGAGCATCAAGTTATGTGATGTCATCAATTTTGCGCACTGAATGCCATATGGTTGTCATTGTCACTTTGTTCTTAATATATTGCTAAACAAGCAAATCATATTGAAAAAAAATACGAAAAATATGGGTGAACTTAAAGTTTTTTTTCGGATTCCAATATTGAGTACAAAGAAATACAAAAGTTAGGATGGACTAGTTTAAGCAAGTTAAACATCTATATTTTTTAGTAAGACCATTGCCAATATTAACTTTTATTGCCTTTCTGGCCGAAGAAAATACGACTGGCAAACACAATAATAACAATGACAGTTCTAAAAGAAAAAAAAACAAATGAGCAATAACGTCATTTCAAAAGACTAGGTCAAAACCACTGTCTCTCCTCTATCCATTAAAGCTACCGCTATTTTTACAGCCCCAAAAACTTTTATTGTACAGGAGCGAACATCGGGAGTATTTTGTGACGTCCTGTTTATGCCAAACAGATTCGAACGTATCCCGACCCTATTCGAACTATTCGGTCTATTCGGTAGCCGTCGGTACACATCAAATAAAATTTAATTCGCCCATTGTTTGCTAGGGTTGCGAGAGGGAAAAATACTCTTATCGGAAGACAAGTGGAGAAGGTGTGATATGTGCAGGATTGTAGCATGGATTTCGATACCGTGATTTTTTGCTAATGAATGCATAAAAGTTGTTATGAACTGATTTGTATGGAAGGGTCACGAGACTGTAGAAGCGAACTATTAATAGATAAAGGATATTTGTATGATAGGCAGCATGCAAATCAATTCATTCATACAACTAGTGACAGTGTCTGAAAAGTGAGATCTAGATTTTTTTTAAAGACTCCTTTCACCGTGTTCGCAGAATGTTAACGATAGTCTTAATATGAATGATGTCAAACTGCAATTCAATTTGAAGTTTGACATCATTAAGAAACATTTTTTTACACCAGATCCCTTGGAAATACATGCTAAAAAATTCAACCGTACCAACATCTTCCTAGTTCCCATTAGGTTGCTACATTTGTATTATATCCCTCATTAAACTCATACAACTGCGGGAAATCGTTACCGACAAACACATGTTTATGTCTATTCATTGGTAGTTTATTTGAAAAGTTCCAGCCAATTGTGTCCCACTTTTGTCGTAAATCATTCTAGTACTCCTGTTGCTTGTGCTACCGAAGTTTGGCTGTTCGTTTTATGATTCTTTTGTTTAAAACTTTTATTGGCTCTGGCCGTTCCAAAAACTAATTTATTCAGGAGCCTTAACCATCAGCCTTGAAACTCGGAACTTCTCTACTTCCAAAGGTCCCATTCCGCTTTTTACGTTTTACGATTATTTTTTCTTCACAGTGTAAATGTATCGGATTGGAGTAAATAGGTGCTCCGTTTAAGTTAGCTTTTATTGTTTTAGTTTTTAATTCTGTGTTTGTTTATTTGTTTTGTAAAGTTGCCTTTCTATGACTTTCTAAAAGTTTGGGGTTCACAACCGAGATCTTTAAAAAAGTTACAATTGTAGGTTGCACAGATGGGCTTTTAGGCGAAGTAGAAGTGGAAATATAAAAATGTATTGGAATGTCATTAAATGATAAAGCATTATCCAGTCCACAATTTCACATAGATAATTCACAAACAAACAACATTTAAATAATTTAGTATACCTGTGAAATGCAAAGCTTTTAGAAAGGAAAAGTTACATCCAATATTTTCTCACCAAAAGCCCAAATTCAATTCCAAATATTTTCAATAAACGACAACATAATCAACACCCAAATGGGTTTATCAAATAAAAATGTCGAAAACCTATTAGGGCTTGCGTAATAGTTCGGAAACCTTATCACTTGATAGACGAGTCCTAATAAAATTTTATGTCACACTTTCTATAATAACCGTTCCGTAAAGATAAAGCATGCGCAATGGGAATGACTCTATTCAACTCTGACATTATGTATGCAAAGAGCAGTAAACCAACTTGATCGTGATTCGTGAGTAAAGAATTCATTAGCGGAGACGAAGTTATAAAGCTAGTCATTTACATTTGGAAGTTAAAGGGATTTAGTTCGAAGTTAAGTTCGATGAATCTATCATGGGATGGTGATTTATTTATGGTATTATGTGTTAATAGAATTCATTTGTTTTATCAACGGCATAATTGAAATAGACATTAAGATGAAATTATCGAACAATGGACAATTGAAAGCAATGTAACAGGCAAATCAATCTAAAAGGTAAATATATAGTTATAATGGTAACTATGGGCTCAAAAGCGCACAAATTAAAAATATAAAATAAAAAACCTGTGAATTCTCAACTGATTAAACAATATTGACCTACGCATCTTCACTTGCCCAACGTCACTTACATACGTCGATGCAGCGTGAAAATACCGAAGTAATAACACAACGGATTTCTTAAAACATACCTAATGAGTTTTTAAAGTTATTAAGGCAAATTACTATTGAAACGATGCGGGGTTATGAAGGTGTGTAATAAGTTACCGTGATGTGTTGTGGGCGTTCAGAAAGATCAGATTTAAGCCGCTAGAAAGGCTTCTGTATTGCAACCGATTAGCTTTATGATTTATTACGGGCTATCTCAGTTTTTGCTGGCTTGACTGATCTTTGGCGGCTCTTGGCCGAGTTGGGGTGATTTGTGGGACTTAGCGGGTGATGTGTGGTGTAATTGCTTCGAGAATATGTTCCGTTTTTGTTTCATTCTTCAACTGTTTTCGGTGATGTTTATGTTTGACGTTTTGTTGAGCTGAACTTTAGCTGAGGTCAATTAGGCATTTAGTCAACATAACGTCTAAAATACAGAACACATGTATGTCTACCAATTTCTACTATAAAAATAGAATTGACCTCCTTAATAATTGAAGAAGTCAATTTTAATAAACGCCGACCTAAACAACAGAAAACTGTTAACAACTTGAAGACATTATAAATAGTAAACCAGTCAAAGTTTGTACAGTTACGATCAAAAGTCGTTCAATATTGTTACGGAATTTAACTCTCATTCATTTATAATGTTCGTCAGTACCTACAGGAAACAAACTTGGTAGAAAAAACTTTATCGATGATCGTTTAGGCCGAGCGGTACCACCGAAATGGATATTTAATGTGAAAAAATTACAGAACTCTTTTTATTTGGAGGTTCTGGTTATGACTGACTTAATTACCGGTTTACTATGATTTATTATATAATGCGGGCATAATTTTTGAGGCAGTCCAATGACGTATGACTGCTCTCGCTGGGAACAGGTTAGGCCGCCGCTGGCGTTACGAACACGTCCATAGAGCAAGTAAATGAAGCTCTTGTAGAATTGTTTATTAGACGACATTAAATTGAACGGGCAGATCGTAAAACTCTAAAATGATATAGCTGCTGTTTGCAATAAAACGCGCCTGACAAAGCCTACAGCCATCAATGTAACGGTGATACGATATTTAATTTAAGAACGCTTGTTCAAATAGAAGCAAAATTGTGATAAGAAAAATTAAAGAAGATTAAGAAAACTAATTCTACAGCAAAGTTAAGATTAGACTAAGTTATAACTCTCTTTTAAACTAATAATAAGTATATAATTACGAATAAATATAATGTCCTAACTTTTTAAGTTAGTTGGCCTAAGAAAATAATTCATAATTTTTCTCTTGGCTTTAATAAAGTTTTGTAAAAAATATTACTTGGTATGGTAAAAGAAACAGTACCTAATGAAATTGTAGCACAGCTGTTTTTGTTCACTTTATTAAAATATATTGTTGTTATTTCAAAACCTATTTGTTTTTATGCTGTCGAGTAATTGGATGACTTTTTAAACAACCATAAAAATACAGCTTTTATCAGCATAAAATACAGAAGGTTATTTACGTTCTATTCAGATAATATCTGAACAAATAAATATTCTTTACAACTTAATTCTATACAAACACATTTTATCGTGTAGTAACAGGGTAAATATTAATGAATATAATTCAGACAGCTATCGCGCATCTGCATCGCTAATCTATGCACTATAGTATATGCTTTGCCTCTACTTGCGCCTGAGTCGGCCTGAGCTGCTCTGGTTATAAATAATACCATAATGACAAGGAATTACCCTGTTCTGCCACACTACACGCCAGACGTTCCC
This sequence comes from Orthosia cruda, assembly GCA_964057195.1. NCBI lineage: Eukaryota > Metazoa > Arthropoda > Insecta > Lepidoptera > Noctuidae > Orthosia > Orthosia cruda. The sequence continues at coordinate 14,396,294 of OZ059836.1, read as the reverse complement.
GTTCTTCTACTAGTTCATTATACTCAAGGTCTGTACCTACTTACGGTTTTATATAATGTTAGGAATTATTGAGAAGGGAAATTCTATGTTGCGCAGAAATTATTCTAGTGTAGTGTAGATCGATTTTAAGTTTCGCTGTTGGGTTAGTTGATTGTAGTTATGGGGAAATTGGTAGTGTGAGCTACGGTTGTTTTATCAATTATATGGGAGTTATTATTTTATGTTGTTTGTTTGTTTTATCAGTAACCATAGCTAGGCAATACAAACGAATACATGTACACATACACCGTATCACAAAAAGTAGGTTCTATTGCAAACATTTTCATTCTTATTACAAATAGTGGTAGCTTTAAACCTCTATAAACAAGGTTTAAACCTAGGTTTTTAGTTAAATCACTTTTTGTAATGAGGCCGCTCGAGTATCAATTTGAAACACCCGACTCTATTTACGTCATAACTACCTTAGTCCACACTTCGACAACGTTTGACATCATCCTTGCAACATCCGAAATATTTGCATAGGCTACGCATCTCAACAAATTCTTCCAGTAATCCACTACATTGTGGTCCTTACAATAGAGCATTAGCACTATGTCTACAATACCCTGTCTGCACCAAAACAATCAATTGTGCATTCCTCGTAGCTCCTCGTATTACCTTGTGACGTCATAGATCTCGTTTGCCACACAAGTGGCGATTATTTATTGGCCCGTCTTAGGGTGGAACATTAAAACAATGTTCTTATAAGAACACGAGTCGTTAATTACGAACAAACATGACGCTTATGACGGTAGTGGTACAGGAGTTGGAGTTGGAACCTGTATGGTTAATTATGTATGTGTTTATCAGGGAACCTGTATGTCAATGTCCTGAAGATGCTGCATACATGATTTAACTTACATTAAATAATGCTTTACTTATTGTAGAAGAAGACGAGAAATTTGGACAAATATCTTGATGTCTATTGAGTCCAGATGAATTATTTATTTATTATAAGGTACACCAACAGCATTACATACAAAACAGTTTGTAGAAAACAAAGAAAAATAAAGGTGCTGGTATGTATGCCTATTACAGGTATACGCAGCTTACACCATATGGTCAGAAACACTAAATTATTTAAAAATTTGAAATATTAATATCAGGTGAAGTTTGAACGCTCTGCTTGCATCTGAGTTCCCTGTGACCCATCGGTATTCATAGTAAGAATGAACATTAAACAGGCATCTTTGGGGCTTGCTCATTCCATCGTAGAGGTCTACGTTGGAACGGGTATCGAGCGATGGATGAGGCCATCCATCACTTACCATCGGGCGAAATCTAGGTTAAAAGCAGGTACATAAGACACAAATAAAAATAGGTATTAAGGCAGTGGACAACAAGCAGTAAGCACATCTAATTTGGTAATCATAACCTTATAAATCATCATCACCATCAACATCATTTCAGCCGAAAGACGTCCACTGCTGGACATAAGCCTCCCCCAGGCGTCGCCACATTGACCGATCCCGTGCGTCTCGCATCCGGCGCTTTCCCGCAACCTTAACCAGGTCATCGGTCCACCTAGTGGGCGGCCTTCCAACGTATCGTCTTCCGTATCTTCGTATCTTATAAATAAAACAAAATAAAAAACCTTTTACTGCCGGTAAATTTTCTAATTTCTTACGATCTATGCATGTATTAATTTTGGTTTATTCTATGATTTTTTTAAATTAAATATAAATTTTATAGATCTATTTAGACTACTTGTATGTATATATTTATATAACGACTGTTTTTCTTGTTTTTTCATACTTAGTGATGTAATCTTACATCAATTTATATTTGATCATCAGCCTTATAATGCTGCCTGCTTCCCACTGCTGGGACACAGGTGTCCTCTCTGTGAAAGAGGTTATGGGCACACAATGGGCATCCAAAACGCAGGCACAGTGTGGGTTGGTGGATGTCACATGTCTTCGAATTTTTGGTTCTAATAGTACATGCCGGATTCCTCAGGATGTTTTCCTTCACCGTTTTAAGAGCTGTGGTGGTGAAATAATTTACACAAAGTAAAGCGTATGCCTGGGTTCTAACTCACAACTTACGACACGTAAGTCGGGGCCATTACCGGCCACTGGGCCAACAATGCTCTCAATTTATATTTATCTATAACAATTATACAATTTTTGAAACATTATAACTTATATCTAGTAGTAGTAATAGTCTTAATTACATCGTGTACTAAAAGGTGAATATCATCATGCTTTATATTTAGTTGATCACCATGATCTTAACGGTGGATAACGGCATGGTATAAATCTTGCAATTGGCCAATCAAAATGCCCCGGGCTGACGACGATCAGCAGCGTCTTTAGTGTGAGAAGAGAAGCTCTTGCCATCACATTTTTTTGTAAAAAACTGTGTTAAAGTTGTCAATATTATGTTTATTCGTTCAGTGATTAATTTATTTAATGCTTTAACGGTAAGGAATTTGAATTTGCTAGGCAACCTGAGGCATTAGGCTAGGCATCTTTCTATCAGCAATAAAGGTTGTCAAAAAGTTCTAATAAGATTGATAAACTCTACCAAAATATCGCTCTCACTGCCCACACCGCGGTAACGCACTACGCGTTCGTGTCCGTGATCCATGTCCGTGATTTGAGCACAAAATGTTCAGAATTATGACAGATTATGACGGATAGAGTTCATTAAGATTAAAAGTATTAAATTAAAACTTACGTTGATGCTAAAGGTATTATGACAAAAAAAAGAAATAAATTCATCACTCTCTAAAAAAATGAAATTTGATAGTATTAAAATTTTCAATTGGTATAAATTTTTTTCTTGTTTGTACAGGCCTTTATTCATAAAGTATTTCCATTATTTGGCATTTTTCTGCATGAAAACCAAGAGATGAGACCTGAATTTGGAAGTTTTTGTTAAGTGGGTCGGAGTCCAGTCAACTTTGGGAACCACTAGCCTTAAATGACCTGGAATCTCCAAAAACTAGAAGAACAATGCGAATAAGAAAAGGCCTTTGCCCTGCAATGGAATAATGACAGTTCCATATTATTATAACCAGACCTTATGAGTCACAAACATCAGAATAGACGGTTATATAATTATGCTCCCAACTGTAGAATATTGTCTTACTATTTGCATACACCGCATAAATATTCTAGCCATGCTCCGAGTCTATAATACCACTGTCGGCGCTTCTGTTCGACGCTGAAAGGACCATTGTCCACGAGTCCGGAATACCGCTCACGTGCTGCAAGTTAATACAACGCTTATGTATTATCACACGGGTTGTAATCAATAGTTAACTGGTGCTTTTATCTTTGTTCAGCATTGTACAAATAAGTGGTAAAAATGTAGAAGGAAGCGAATACATTTTTACCTCACAGGAACGGTGTATTTTTCAGGGATGAAAATAGTCTTTGACACTTAGGCCCCGCTAGGGCCGATGCCTGTCTGGGTCCCGGAAAAATTTTAAAGAGAGTTACCGCGGCGACACGGATGGATTTTATCCAGTAAAAGTCACTGGAAGATTTCCATCCACAGGATACATCTGGTTTTGGTCAGCGAGCTCCCGAATATGTATCCTCCGACTGCATAGCATGATTTTCTTATTTTGTAGGTACTTTTAGTTCGCTTCTTAAGCAGCGGGATTTTTGATTAATTGAATTAACTTTTTTAAATTATAACTTTTTTTTTTGAAATCTCGTCACGAAGGGTTTCAACCCTTTATTTTGATAACCCACATGATGGGTTTGGAAGATAACTACGAGTCAGTAGCTAACACGGCCAATTATGTATGACATATTTGTTATTTAACCTCGTGCTAGCGACTAACTCTGATTTAAGTTTTGTTGCAAGCATGGCTAAGGTGTAGCGATGGTGAACATTTTATTAGTGAAAGAATATTCACCAGCGGATCAGTATTTTCAGAGATCCTTAGACCATTTATCAGTAAACAACCATACAATATTATAATAATACTTCAGATTTGCTTGTGTTACCTTCTGTGGCATTTGATGTGCGTCTACTATACTACCAAATCGACAATGAAGCACGCTTTATAGGCAAGAACGATCAGTAATCAAACTCACATTTACACCTGCATCATAATAGGTCCTTTCTTATCTCTCATCTTCGCTTGCAAACTATGGCACGCAAATCGACTGGTTAAACTTTGCATCTGCTGTTCTTGTTCTCATAATTTAGCCAATTATTTTACTATCAGCACACATTCTGCGTTTTCTTGTGTTTGATCAGTAACAACATTAAATATGTTGGCTTATAGGCTTTCCTGTATTAGCTGATATGGGAGCATGTGTTAATTATATCGTGTCATGTTTACCGTGATTTCGATGTTTGATTTTCTGAATCCTTGTTTACGCTGAAAAGGAAAGTGGTAGATAATATTTAATATGATGTGACGTGTGACGGGATCATCATTACCATTAGCCTAATATTTTCCCCACTGCTGGAAAACAAGCCTCCTCTCTGTCAGAGGGGATGGGCCGTAACTCAAAATGCGAGCCCAGTGCGGGTTGGTGGATGTCACATGTTTTCGTTTTTTTTGGTTTTAGGGTTTCCTCATGATGTTTTCCTTCACCGTTTTTGAGAGTATTTTTTGGATAAACATATAAATTAATGGGAATGTAAAACGCTATCGAAATATCATGTGACCAATCCCTTACATTTTGTCATTACAACCATAGCCTTCGCTTCTAGGACGACACTTTTTGTAGTTAAAGGTGATATTTATTTTAATAGCACAACCACGTCACATGCATTACACATGGACAGAAAAAGAAATGAACAATTACAATTATCATGATAACATTGCCACCCCCAAATATCTACTTAGTCAGAATTCAATACATAAAAATAAATTCAAAAAAATTACGAGTAATCATTTTAAATACACATAAAAATCTGTACAATAATGAAAATAGTACCTATACAAACAAAAAATAGTCAAGAACCAAAATCATAATGTTAATAATCAAAATTATAAAGTCACAATAAAAATAATCAAAATCATTAAGAAAATAAAATACAAAACTAAAATAATAAAAATAAATGTGACAACGTCCAAAAACAAAAAATAAACTCAATAATCAAAATCATAAACTCAAAAATCAAAGTCATAAAAAAAACACAATATCAACATCATTGAATTATAAAATAAAAATCATAGAAGAAAGTTAAAATCAAAACCATTAAGAAAAAAATAATAAAACAAAACGATAAAAAAATATCATTAGAAAAAAAAATCAAAATAATTAAAAATTTAGAAAACAAAAATATAAAAAAAATAAGGATAATCTGACACACCTACGTACGGTCGACCGTATCTATAGTAGTGGATCATCTCTATGAACAACTAACAGCTCATATAAAACATACTACATTCGCAGTCGATATAGCATTCCAAGCCATTTCCAACCCATTTTCAATTTGGCTTGCTGATCTACCAGCAGCAACACCTTAACATTCCACGCCATTAAATGTGATAGGATACTAACAAAACTATCAATCCCTAACTAGAAATAAAGAAGTTACCTCGGAATGTTTTATAAGAGCTACCACAACAGTTTGAGCTCCTATGTCAAAGTGTCGTGGATAAGTACGACATGTAATGGCATCGCTTTACTACCTACCTGTCGTTTAACCTCGACTTGCATCTGTAACACGATTGCTTACGAATCGCAGTTGGTTTATGGCCATGCGAATGTCTTTTAGGAATAGTCCAGGGAGTAAATTGAATCCGGGACCTAAGAAGCATTTTTATTTTATTTTAGTACGTTCAGTTTTTGTGGTGTCGAAGATACAATGTTCTGAAAAGTAAACGAAATTTACGCATTTTTTTTTGTATGGTTGGTAAAAAGGTTGATGACAAAGAAATCCCTCGTGCGAATACAGATTTCAGTATTTTTTCGGGACCACTGCACCGGATTCTTTGAATCAAAAGATATCAGCGCTGCCTAGATATAAAAAAAATTGTTAAATATCTTCAGAAAATCCAAACTGTAATTCTTAAGAAACTATCCATATGACTCAACAGCTTGTAGTGTTACAAAGTAAGCCCACAAAAGATAATAAAAGCACCTTATTTAATCGAAACAACGTAATAACATATTCAAGGATCTTACAGTACCGACAACCACATCCAATCCAGCCTAGATTCCCTACCAAGATAAAACGTCTATAAACAAGTAAAAAACCAGTAAGTACGTATTGAATTTACATAAACGGAAAGAACTTCGTTTAACGTCTACTAAATGCTACTTATCCTTACCTGGAAGATTGAAAGTCGCACTAAACTTTTTTCTGATTGAAAAGTAATTCTGGAGACTCATGCGGCATGAAGTAAAAGGTTTAAATATTGGTGTCTTGTTTACGATAGGTCAAAAACCGTAGAATCGTAAAGACTTACCAAACATGTCGACAAAGCTATTCTATGGTCCCCATGATTCACCACTCTTAAGAGAGTAAGTAATTACTTGGCATCGTGAAGCGTGCAGTATCCGACTGCATCAACGCTAAGTATCTGGTAACTGAATAAAACGTATCTGACAAATGGTTTATCTCACGTTAAATGGTAATATCTGCCAATAACAACTGCAATATTTACCTCAATCGATCACGTTTTCGAATGATGTCTTTACGTATCGTTGCACGTTTTGCCCGTCACCCAGAGAAAATGATGTAGTCTCATGTGCCAATAATTTTACTGGCACTCTTCTAAATGCAACTCAGTAATGATGCTTAATGGTTGGCCGAAATTTTATAGGAGCATCATCTTCTGTAAGGTTGCTACAATTTTGGTTTAAATTCTCCTAATGCCAAGTCCTTCGTTGAATCTAAAACAGCAAATTTTCTTCATTAATTTCTAACAACCTAGAAGTCCGTGTAACCTTCTACAGGTATGTATTATCCAATTGCCGTTACAAGACCATGGACAAAACGCAATCAAGGCAATATATCAGGTTTGGATATATTCAGTGCAGTGTATAAGTCATCTATGGAGAAACAGGTTCTCAAGCTCGAAGGCTATAAGATAGAGAACTGTCACTAATTATGCACTGGAATATTTAATGCTGATACAAAATGATTTAAGCTGTGTGAAATTTAAGATGAGGAGAAATATTTTATTATCGACGTGTCACCTTATGTCTAGAGACTTAGTCTTTATGATATAAGATAATGCCAAATTTCGCACTGTTCGTAAATAATCTGGTGAACAAAATTATGACTGGATAGAAATCTCGTCAGTATATCAGAAAATTGCCAAAACACGTATCACCAACAAACTGGAGATCATAATATTGATGTCAAAAAAGTACATAAACTTACCAAACCATTTAAAGGAATCAATATTATCTTTGGCGAAGACATGACAATAATCGTCCACGGACAATATCGTCCTTTGCATGAACGTGAAGACTTAGTATGTGAAACATGCGCAAGTACAGACAATATCTATAGAAATTCTAATACAACCGTACCATCGTCTATAACAAAGCCCACTTACAAATCACTTCGACACCCACCATATAAATTAAAGTTTGCACGCACGACTATAAATAACTACAACGGTGGTGCTCCTATAACACTAAGCTTGATATTATTATAGTTGAGAACTTGGTGTGTATGTTTGTAAGTCGTATGATATTGAAGAGTTGAATGGGTTTAGATGATTGCGTAACAATGCTGGGATTTACTCGATATACTTTAGGTAGTAAACTAAGTCAAAACTAACTCAGAGTTTTTAGCCTAAAATGCATTTTGCATTGGCACAGCTTTTCTGAGCATGACTAATTCTACTATCGTACGTAAATGTGAGATTTGTTTATTTTTTTTTATCTTTCTTTAATAAGCATATTTTATTAATTTTCAATTTTACAATGGTCATGCTAGTATAGCACTTGGATATTACCTACAGATCTTTATTTTTAAGAATTTTCAATCTTTAATCTAAGGTAAGATGGGTGTTACTAGTGAGGCAGTGATGATGTTTGAATGCAAAAAGGGTGTTTAAACAGCGACATCTGTGTACATTAATTGAAGCTTTGGCAAGTAAGAAAGTAGCTGTTGCCGTTATCTAAGAAGGAATATGGGCGGATTATGTAAGTATATCTAGCAACAATTTTTTTTTGTGCTCTTTTGTTAACTGTCCTAATTGTGTGAATCTCTATATAACACAGAGGTTTGCTGTCAGAGAACTCAATTTTGGGTTAAACTAGCCTGTGTACGTATGTGTTCAATAAAGTGTATGTGTGTACAATAAAGAATATGAAAGGAATATGAACAATTTGAGTTTTTACCAAGGAGACTCGCGGGTTTTGTTCATACTCAAACTTACAAGTGTAAAACTCGGTGCACAGTATAACAATCTATACAAATCGAGCCTTCCGGATTGTCGCGCTCATTGTGGATACAAGCCGTTATGAAGTCGACTTGTGGACCTATGCAATTTGCGCGAACGCTTTACATACGAGTCCATTCCAACTAACGGGTATCGTATCCGCCTTAGATCCCGTTTATATGGGAAACGTTATGTTTTATGGTTGCAGAGTATTTACCAATAGCGCGGAGTAGTTTTTTTTGGTGTCAAAAATGGTTTAAAACTCAAAACAAACGCTATAATGGGTTTGGAATGTTCTACTGATGTCACGTACGCAAACAGTGAAAGCAAATACTTCAATTTTCTTTGACAACTTTTGGATAGCGCTTTTAAAATGTTTGTTGATTAACTGCCAATATAATAAGCTAATTAAGTTCATTCGCATTGCCCAGTTTTACCAAAAATATTTTTAGGATGGAATCGAAGTCGCGGCAGACCACGAACGAGATTGTAACAGAACTGAAAATATGAAGCGCATGCTCGTATAAAGTGGAAGGACTGGAAGAAAACCTTTTCCGAGGTGTGGGATAGAACAGGCAAGCAAACAAAATATTTTCTTTTAAATTGATGAAATTCGTGTTAACATCAAAACTACAGCTTCAGTTCAGGTTACCTTAATCGTATCCCATCTTAAACTTACAATCTCCCATACAAAGACAAATCTATTGAACCTAATACTCCTTCATAACTACAACAAACAGTGGATAGAACGTGAAAATGAAATGCCTGCTTTACAAACCAATTTAGTTGTAACAAGCGTATTGGTCCGTTTCAACGCTGTATCCAATACCAATTTATTTTATTGTACGTAATCGAATGTCTATTGTCTTTGTTATTGTCGGGTTGCATGTACGACTATATCACCTCAGTGAGACATGGAATTTAATGGGCTTGAAGCTGGTATATAATATGGTATGTTTACGGTACCTAGGTATAGGACACTTTTACCAATGTATTTGAAAAGCAAAAGAAGCCTCAAATGATCAAATCAACATCGTCATTATTACTATCCGAATTTATTTTGAGTCGGCACATTATGTCTTTTGCACTTTTCTATAAGTTGATGAACTAAATCAGTGTTATTCAGAAATCTCTGAATAACACTGATTTAGTTATAACAATATTTCTGTCTTTGCTCAGCCGTGGCTTCACATTGCTGTTCACAGCCTAGACTTCCACTTCTTTTTATCCTCCACCAATGAAACTTCTATTAACCCTGCCCCATCCTCATATTCAGCAATTATACCCACTAATACTTCCTAAACACAACATTTTATTACAATCGATTTGCACTAATTAAATTACTGCCCCATAAAGTATCAGACACACCTCAGGAAACTGGTGCGACGCAATGACTGTAAAACATTTATTATATAACGGTATACTAATGTCTGTCCCCCACTTTATATTTAACAGTAGTAACCATTTTATTTCCGACGCAAAAGGAGTGTTCGAAGAACTCCTAATACGGTTATTCCGGGTAGAACCTAATGCTTGTCGATGGCAGTAACGTTACTATGTTACAGACAGATTACGGACTAGTGTCAGAAGACTAACGTTGGATAGGTTTTCACAGGGATTTGTTAATAAAACACTATTTGCTTTATATGGAAGATGAACATCACTGGGTGGCTATATATTGCAAGCCATGTATGGTAAAATTAAGACTTGTGTGTTTAGCTACATTGAAGTGTGGTGTCTAATATGTTAATGTGGCCTAGGACATTATTTTAACCATGTACATATAAGTAGTATTCATGGTACCTTCTCCACGCGGCCTCATCCACTTGAAAGTTAAAAATTATCGAGCGGGACCCTACTACCGGGAAAATATATTGTAATCAAATATTAGTGGGATAGTAGCAGGGAGTCGGACAGTAGAGTAATTATATCATACACTATTCGTAGGATCAATTCAGAAGATTCATGTAGTCACTGCCATTGATCTTATAGATACGATACAAGAGTGGGACAATATTGTACCAAAAATAACAATCGAAACTACGGTATGCGTGATCTGCGACGAAAGCTTTATTGACCTAATTTATATTCGCCTACTAGACAAATGCACTATTCTTGATCTATGTGGGTGGTCAAATAAACTATTAAAAGCAAAATATTGTAGGAATTTTATATCTCGTATCTTTTAGCGTGTATTTTATCGCTAAAGTGAGATACAATCGCATGTCATCACATTTGGCAACAATACTCTGGTGTCGGTTTACTATTTCCATTTAATCGCTTACATTGTACATTCGACCCCACACGTTAGTATAGAAGTACGTACCTATAAAATCCAAGATATAGGCTGTTCTGTGACATTGTTGAAATTATTGGTGAAACTTGTGATGTTTGGCATCTATTTGTTTCCATGTTATACCAAGTGCTATTTCCGTCAAAAAAATAACTTTCACGGTAAATGACATTTACCGTGAAAGTTATTGTGTGTTATTAATAATTCAATAGCTCTTTAAATTACAAGTGAGTATGTTTAGTTGCATATATCAAAAATGTATGTGCCTAAAACCAAAAAATCGAGGACATGTGACATTCACCAACCCGCACTGGGCCCGCATGCTGGATTACGGCCCATTCCATCTCACAGATAGGATGCCTTTATCCCAGCAGTGGGCACATTAAAAGACATGATGATGATGTTTATTTGACTGCAATATGATGCACAAAAAGCGTTGAAACCAGTTTTTGGTTACCACAATCTTTGACCCTTTTCGCTTCCGATTTAACCTGAATGTTCATAAGTAACATTCCTTGATATCCTTATTGCTCTGTATCCGTCTTATCTGGCTACTGTCAATGTACTTGAAACTTATATAAATAAATACGTAACAACCATTTAAAACCTTATGCAGTCCTTATCACTTAAATGCCCTTGACTATCGCCAGGCTTTCTAGCCTTCAATTAAGCTACAGCCGATCTAATCCAGGCACCTCCTTCAATTCTTATCGCTCAGACTTCAAAGCACGTTTACATTATAATTATAACTTGGACTTTATCTCAGTAAAGTGATCATTTAAGTACAGTAACTACTAATCAATAACCCTGAGGGCTCTTATAGGGTTGCTACTGAAGACTACCGTACAAATAGAAACGCGAAAACTCCTTTTTGGAATTAGTCACAAATATTTGTATTGACAAGAAGAAGAAACACATAACTATAAAATTTACTCAGGCTTGATTGAACACTAAAGAAATCTAAGGTTTAAATTCAAATAAAATAAGGCTTGATCTAGGTTTTCAGACCCAAGCTTCTGCTTCTTTTAAAACCAGAGTTACCGTATACACAGAAGAGCTTCAAACAAACAGTCCTCCGTAACCCGTCCAAGATCTTCTGATACCTACGGTACAGTACGATACTCGAAGGTGTGACAACCCTAAACCGAAGTACTCTAGTAGATTGCAAACATAGACTACGGCCAATTCCGTTTAATCATAATGGGCGATTCAGTGTAATGCCTTCATCGGGCACCTGCGTCAGTTCTTGGTGGTCCCGTATGTTCGGTTAGGGTTCCTTTGTTATCTGATCCTGTGCAATAAACTAGTAGGTAATAGCACCTACTATAAAGTAGGCTTTGTATGCGTGAGTTGTAGAGCAGATTATTTGAATGAGGATTTTTATTTGCGGTGTGGTGAAATTTTGACTAAGAGTTTCATTTCTAAAGTTAATATTAAGGACATTGGTAGCTTACTCAACATAACGAATGTATTCCTCGAAGCACATCTCATATGAAGCGCACTTAAAATATCCTTCGAAGCACACCTACGATGAAACATAGAGAAGAGTATGAAGGATTCGTAATTAATGTTATCGATAGACGTTTCAAAATTCAACTATCCTAATTGTTTATTTATTAGAACTACCAGGAAAGCAGAAATTAACTGGAACTAGAGAGGCATTAGCCTCTCCTCATTCCTTTCAGCTCTATCATTTCAAGGAACTTAATTCGACTTAGGTTTCTAACCAACTTATGGTCTACAACTGGTCAGCTTATCAACTGGCAGTTTGATCTGTCAAGCTAATTTCGCCATCTTCTACGGGTATGCCACGACATATTACATTTTAAGAAATTGACAGGTATCATATACTGAAAATCTGAGTTGCAGCAACTAAAATCAATGGCGCGGTAGTCAAATCAGTTTGGCAGTTAGTGGAGTTAAAAATAAATTTTAAAGGTTGTAAAATATGCATGAATTGCAATTGAATCGAAGTTGTTATAAGAAAGTGAGCAGTTTTGAACTTTTTGTAATGATTAAGTTATATCACAAAATTGTGACAGTTGAGTTTCGTGACTGCTCTCGCTCCAGTTCGTCGCTTTTCTTTTGTTATTTATTTGTAGCGCTTCATAACTTCGTGATATAATGTGTATAATAGGAAACTGCTGTTCCTAACACTAAAACGCATGTCTTGTTTATAGCAAGGATTGCAAAAATGTCGTTGAAATATTTTTTTAGTCTGTAGCTGAATCAACTTCCTCGATTTTATTTTAATATCCATTATCTTTAATTATTTGTCTGACTACAAGGCCATCTCAAGAAAGCTGATCCAAGGAATGCATCTGATAACCTCTTCAATAATTCTTCATTCAACTTCCATAATAGAAAAAACAAACCTTCTTAATAAAGCCATCGGGGTATCAAAGAGCTGATAAGTTTGAGTCGCCCCACCTTTATTGTTCTTTGATAACTGTGAATCATTCACCTATTGACATTCGAATGACAATAATTTACCTCGTAAATTTTTAAGTATAGGGTTTAAAAATACCTAATAAATAAAAAAAATGCTTAAAATATATTGTATGTCTTCCTTATTTTTGGGACTCAAACAAAGTGCTTACACGGTACTAGCTCACCCTTGCAAAGTTCGACCTCTGCAATGCAAAACCGTGATCAACCCGTGCCGTGCGGCTGATACTCTGCCGAGCCCCTTCAGACAGACCTCAAGTCAGGACAAGTTCGGTCCTTAATTCGGTGACATCATTCATCAGCGGATTATCGCCCGTAGACACAACGCTACTTAGTCAAATCCGCTTTTAATCGACATTAATCACTCAGCGTCTTTTCCGATAAACTCAAACAAAAATCAATGCCTAAACATTGTGATGACGTCACTCATCGGTGGGGTATCTTCGAGATTACGGTCGGTAGCTGCGCTTGGGTGGCGCGCGCGCTGGCACGCGAGTGTTGCGCGCGAAGCGTCGAGTTGGGCCCGCCTCCTGCGAGGGCGTCAAAGATTATAAATATTGGAAGATGAGTAAAGATATTGTTTCGTTTTTTGGTAGGTTGGTAGGCGTGAGTTCGAATGGGTGTGATGTATGCGTCGGTCTTCATTACGTATATTGGCTGATTGGACTTTTATACTTTTGAAACTCCGTATTTGGCAACTCAAATTGTGTTTCAACGGCATCCTGGCCATGATTGCTGACAGGCTGGACTGTGTTCATATGAATTGTTGCTCAAGTATTTCGACTGGAATGCTGAAGCAATGATGATTGTATCTATGTGAATTCTAAATGTTGTTGAAATTGTATCTGTTGTTATTGTACTACTAACATAGGTATAAGTTTGTATTGTTACTAACACCATGATTATCTATGTTAAGGTTTAAGTTATTTTATATGGGCCCTGTCGTCTTAAATAAATGGATTATTAATAATAATTACATATTGAAGATATCTAAGATTGGAATCACTGCTGCGATAAATTACTATAACTATTTCAGTAGTAATATTTTAGAAGTATATTTTCCGAATCCCGCATCAAAAACGAACAGTCTAAGTATGTCCTTTCGATTATTATAATCTTTGGCAAGACACCGCGCAGACAGACCGCACATCTCCCCACCAATGCGCGGACGCAAAGAGCTTCATCTACATAATTACTCCAAGCTCATTGGTGACTATTAACCTCATGATAATTCATGAGTCCAAGCGGTGTTTAATTAATACCGTATCATGTGGGCTGTCAGATAAAACATAATGAAACTTGATGTTTTTTGTAAAAAAAAATATAGAACGCTTTGGGTAAACTTCCTTATGATGTTCAACAGAGGTGAATGGAATTGATCTAATAAAAACATGTCCAAGCCCGACACGGTGTTTGTTCATATTTATTTTTAGTTTAACGCCGTCTGCTTTAAACAAATCCTTAGATTGTTAGCTTTGATATGAAAATAATGAGTGTCAAGTTTGACCGTTGCAAAGTCGTTGAATTCCAATTACTGTTTAGAAATAGACGAATCGTTTTATTCATGTGTGAACTTTCACCGACTTTGAATCTTGAATGCTCTCCCACGGCTTTTCTTTACAAAAATGTGTTACTATTGAATACGCTATATCGACAAAATATACCCAATAATCTCAGTTGCTAACAGTTTAAGAAAACAACCGTTCTTAATTGCTTTCAATTTGTTGTACAAAGGATTTTTGCACGCCGGAGCATCGAAAATGTAGTGGCTAATTTACTTTTTAACCAGAGGAGCTACTTGGGTTTAAATGAACTGAGGCGGGAATCGACAGTGTCAAGTAGCGTTAGAAAAACCGAGTGAATTGAAATGAAAACTGACTTATTTTCACATTTTTCGCACGACCAAACCTATATATAAGATATAAATATATAATTTTACAAGCCATATTGGTACGCCAATACTGTTAGGATATTATGATAGTAATACATAATTCACATAACAGTTTCGTACAATATTCTGAAAAAAAATGCATTATATTCTATTCTATAGAGATTTGGTCGTCGATAAGGTTAAACGATGGAACCTTTCATTTGCGTCGTATTGTAAACACAATATCTAAAAAACAATCAATCAATCTCCCTACTATGTTGTGAGACGCACGGGACCAATCAATATGGCTATGTTTGGGTAGGCCTATGTCCAGCAGTGGACATGATTTGGCTGATATGATGATGATGATGATGCAGCTAAAAAACAATATTTTTAATACACATCTGACCTCTAGAACCCAGTAACAGGATAAGATGTTGCCCCTTGGCAAGGCCAGTACCAAACCAAGAACAAACGCATTGCATTCCACGACACAAGAGGGTCTCAATATGTAATGGATGTTCACCCATCTACGGGCTGACCTCGTCAACCAAACAGATATATAACAGATAAGATACAGATATTATATTAAAATGCAAATAAGTACAATAATACACAGTAAAACACGGTTATGTTAGCGTCAAATCTTGCGTGCAAGGTGCAGGTGTGAGCGTTGCATTATGCAAGTTATTATCAACTTGTAGCTTGCGTGTTACTGCCTATGGGACGTAAATTAAAAACATATTTATGGTCTAAATTCGCAGTTCATATAAAGCTAATTGCGTTACTAGTTTATTGGGCACGGAAGTCGTGGCAGTTGTATAAAAAGCTGACCCGATGTTGTCAAAAAGGCCCGTAGAGGGATCGAGTGTATACGAAAAAAAACTGCAAGGTGCGTCTTCATTATGAAACAGTTTGCTGTCTGGTCTACTGGGCAAATGTGCACTTGAGATGTTGGATGCACTTGGACCATTTAAATGGCCTCTAAGAGTGGCGACACCTAAATTTACATCTGGTGGACTCGGTTAAGTCAGCCCCTGCCACCGCCTTGTTGTGGTCAATATTTTATTATGGCTTCCTCAAGGTTACCTTATTATTCTTTTTGCATCATTGGATATCGACACGTCTGTTACGTCTTGCCAGTAAGTTTTATTTTACATTTTAATGTTGCTAGGGTCCGAGGAAGAAAATTAAACTGCATTCCCATTTGATCAGGGAATTCGATCAGGAGCAGATGTTAAAGTCTACAGCAACCGATATGCCCAAACATAAGCTTCAATATTATTTTAAGATCAGACAGTGTTAAGACAGGCTCCGATATCCTACTAAAAGTGACTAGGATAGCATCATAGCGATAACGGTTATCGCAGAGATAGCCATTTGACCTCCGCAATTCTTCTGTAGATATAATCTTGACAATCAACAGTAAGAAATTCAAGTAGGCTGAGCTAATATCCGACTTTAAGACGATCAAACAGAACCGACTGAATACCTTCAAATCTGAACGTCCGATCACAATCAATAAAGTTTTAAAGCCCAATAGATTTGTA
Source organism: Orthosia cruda (assembly GCA_964057195.1). Lineage (NCBI taxonomy): Eukaryota > Metazoa > Arthropoda > Insecta > Lepidoptera > Noctuidae > Orthosia > Orthosia cruda. Next base: position 14,379,771 of record OZ059836.1, on the reverse strand, counting down.
ATAAAGATCGGTAGTTCTCAATAATAGGGCACACCGACTAGTAACGGTTGCGATTTACGAGTAGGTGGTTGGTTCGAAACCAAGCACTTTCATAGTCATCGCACATTTTAGCCGAAATACATTCACTGCTGGAGTTACGTTTTCTCCAAGCCTCAACACATCGACTAGTCTTGTGAATCTCTCTTCAAGCAGAGCTTACATGGCAGCCGCTTTGTCCAATCACTTCATAATCACTGGTGTTAAAATGGTAAAGAAAAACATCCAGAGGAAACCAGTACGTCCTAGAACCTAAAATTCGAAGAGAGTCACTGTGAAGTCTACCAACCCTCACTGGGACCGCGTTATAGATTACTGCCTACTCATCTCTCACAGAAATGAAGCCAGATTCCTATTCCCAAAGAGCATTAATAAGATATAGGCTGATTATGATCCTAATTCAATAGGAACAACCAACTAGAGCAACATAGGTACCAAGATGTCTGGTAGAACGATTCATTCTTATCGCAATGCATTCATATGCGATATGCATCAACAGAAAGTGCATACAGTATATGTTTTGTGCATTATCACTGTTGTTCCGGAATGTTTGATCGGCAAGCAACTATAAAATCCATTTTGTTATGATGTGACTGTACTGGTAAGCTTATGCTAAACTATAGCTGTGTCTCTAGACAAAATGTCGTTTACATTTTGTCTAGAGCGAAATGACGAGTTGATGGAATGTCACTGTACTAGAAACTCAGTTCTACATACACACTTCTTCATATCTATCGTACAGTTCTAATACTAATTATTAAAGGTCAGCATGAAGATATCCTTCTCTTCTTACATGCTCTAATTGCCATCATCTCAATGGTCATTTTCTTCTAGCCATATCTTCTTCGACAAAATTTGTTTATAAATCATCATCATATCAGCCGAAGGACGTCCACTGCTGGACAAAGACCTCCCCCAAGCGTCACCACATTGACTGGTCCCGTGCGTCCCGCATCTAGCGGATCCCCGCATTCTTCACCAGGTCATCGGTCCACCTGGTGGGAGGCCTTCCAACGCAACGTCTTCCAGTTCGCGGACGCCACTCCAGAACTTTTCTGCCCCATCGGCCATCCGTTCTGCGAGCAATGTGCCCTGCCCACTGCCACTTAAGTTTGGCAATTTTTCGGGATATTTTGGTAACCCTGGTTCTCTTACGGATCTATACATTTCTGATTCGATCACGCAAGGAAACTCCGAGCATAGCCCTCTCCATTGCCTTTAGGGTGACTGTAAGCTATCTGATGAGGCCCATTGTGAGCGACCACGTTTCAGAGCCATAAGTTATCTGGCATTACTGGCAACACACACTGGTCATAGGCTTACAATTACAATTGTAACTGTTTGTAAATACTGACAACAAACATGATTTAAAAAAAAAAAAAAAAAAAATTTGATTCATGTATCATCAGGCAGAAACAAAATATTCAGAATCATTTCATATTTCATTTCCAGTTTAGAAAATCTTAACGCAAGCTGAGCCAAGTAGTATTATTTTAATATAGTGTTAAAGTTTGGCTCATAAGTGTTTGTTTAATTAAGAGCGTGTTCATCTGTTTTAAAACTGACTGCCTCATTAACGCGTTTTATTATCTCACCTTTGTTTATATTTTACCCGTAATAAACTCTTTATTGCTCTCATCATACACATTATACAATATTGCCAGAGCTTGGTTTCCTTACAGAGAGGGAACTGGCAAATTTGATAGTTGAGTAGGCCTACAAACATTATAGACAAAATAGGAGTTTTGAAAGTGGATAGATTTAGAGAAAATACACAAATTCGTCGTCAAATTTGCTAATACATGTCATTTTGAGTTAAGCAGCACCCGATCAAATGAAAATGAATGGCCTTACACGTTAGTGGCCTTTGAACATCTAAAACTAGACCCGTTACTAAAGGCCTCCTACCTTTTCTGACATACGCAACTATTCAGCTATCAACTCTTCGCTCTGAATATGCTTGCTCAAAATCCCTCCCAGGTCCCCCACGTTTGGAATAGAAAAAATCTTTTGGCAATTATTTGACTCGTTTTAAAGCAAACACCAACAACATTTCACAATCTAGATACTATAAACCTATTTGTAATTGATTTTATTTACCTTCAGATTTACGATTATCAAGTATTTTTCGCAATGGCGATTACTAAAACATTTGCTCGAACATTTAATTGTAAGTAATTAGGTTGCTCCGTAGCAATGCTAATCGCTGCGACCCACCATTATTTCCGAGTCACTGATTTTGTATGGATTGCGTAAAACAAATTGATCGCGCTGTAATCTTTTGGTCGTGTGGCAGGAACCTAACATTGACTCTTGACAGGAAAGAGATGAGACGTAGGTCAACATAGAAAACCAAGTTTCGTTACAGGCCAGGGGATTGTTTTCAAAGAATATTAATCCTTGTTCTAAGAGTGAAAAGGCTGTGTTTTGTCTTGAAACGTGGAAAAGGGCGTTGGTAGATTTCACAGGTACGAAGAACTTTTTGTTATAGTTTTCTGTTTTAATAAGGAACTTAGAGATTCTTTATACTCTAATAACAGTCCAAATTGGGTGTGAACGTTTTTGTGTGTTTATTAATAGTATTTGAGTTGTTTATATTAAATTTTGTGAGGTCTTCGTGAAATTGTAGCTATTAAGGTTGAAGTTTTGAGCAAAAAATATTTGCTGAAGCTAATTAGGTTAAAAAAGATTTTGTGCAAAGGAAATGGACTCTAATAACATGTGTTAGCAGTATTTTACGAGCGACCACGGGCTATTAAAAGTAAATTAGCTTATTTTTGTCGGCGTCTCGCCTTCCTCGTTCATTTTCTTTTATGGAAAGGAAAGGATCGGCTTTGCAAATATTACTTTTGAGTCAAAAGCTACAACACCTTTGTTGGAAACGAATTAAGGATGTAATTGAATTGAGATGGATGTTTGAGGCAAGAAGTGAGCCTTACCTCATATTAGGCGAATTCTTTAGCTTTTCATAATTAACTGTCATCAAAAGCATTGTCCTTCACTTTTATGAAAATCGTAGATTTTTTCGTAATGAAAACTACAATAAAATGAAAGAACCTGATTACTTTATCCTCACAGCACACCGTGGTGAGATCCTCTCACAACTGTCTCTCAATGTTTTAACTCAGTCTATCGTAGTCCACTTCTAGACATAGTGCTCTTCCAATCTGCGACACAACACTATGTCTTACGTTTTGCGCATCCAGTCTGCCCCAGCTAAGACACTAACCCTCATATCATGCAGTTGTTACTTTCACCATCCAAGCCTCACTTAGATCTCTAGTGTATCAGTCCAGCATTACTCAATGCTTTCTTCACAATCACTCACCCTCCGTAGGCAGTACAGCCTACAATCACAAAACAATCAATGTCCAACAAAGCTATAAACTTAAATACAGGCACGCAGTCACGCATTTCCAAATTAAAACTATCGAACGACTTGCATCACTCAAATTGCTGGGCTCTAAAGGTGGGCTTAGGGCCTTAGAGCCTTTGTCGGCACAAAACAGCACAGGTTGTAATTTGATAAAGTTGGGCCGCCTACAATACGGACCTTTCTTTGGGGTTGCCCACGCAACCTTCGATTATTGCAGGATGTTTGAATTTTTGGTTTGTGGATGCGTCATTTTTGGATAAGGGTGTTTGTTTAAGTTTGCGTGAGAATTTGAGAATGCAAAGTTGGGGTTGTTAGTTGGACTTTTATGTAAATATGTTTAAATAGATCTTTTGGTTTTTACATTTGTTAATAATACTGGAGCAATCACTGAATCCGATGCACAGTAATACTTATACGACGTCGAGGTTTAGAAACAGTTTAGGTTTATAGAAAGCGTAGTCTTTGTCGCACATAATCTTCTGTTTGATATTCTTTAATACTCAATGATAAATTTTTCTCCGGGTGTAATTATGTTATTGATTGACTGGATTGTATAGATACTATACTCGTAAGCTAGTACCCTTACTCCTTATTTCACACTTTCTACACCAAAATACAATCAATGTCCAGAAATGTGCACCATTCGAAACTTCCTCTCAATGCCACCTCCATCGAAGCCTCGTTCTGGTACCAAAATTATACAGGTTTAATTAAATCGACATTAATCCAGGACTATTTGGGATAGAGACTCGTTTTATACGTTGCGTCGCTGTCATTATGTCGTTACCGTAAGTTTTTGGGGGGACACGCCGGGAATTTGTTCGATGTTCGCTGGATTAATATCTCGACCTTTTTGTGGTTCAACTTGATTAGTTGGTAGGTTTTATTTTTTAGGTTTAGGTACTTTTTGGAGTACGTACAGTTTTTATATGAGTACCTAAATGTGATTTCTAGTGGCTTTCATGATTATCATGCCTTTTAGTTCCTTCTCAAATAATTTTGAGGTACTATATATAGGCAATGTCTAGTAATTAACGAATAGATTTAAAATCATGGGTTCCTAACACTGCATGTTATGATGTAATCTGTATCGCAAAATAAGTTATCTTCATTTAATATTCAAATATTTATTGTACATTTTAATTCAACAAATCCTATTTAAACCGCAATAAACATTGTGTAAAACACTTCCTTTCAAACGATGAATAAACTGTTTGAAATAATAAACTGTTTTGTCGACCAAATCCCACCTTTGTCATATTCAGTTAACAATTTAAACCCCAAAGGCATTGATATTAAAATAATTTATGATAACAATAATTCAATACTTAATCCTGCCCTATTTTTATCATGAGTATAATAGTCAAAACATTTTGCATTTAAATTAGGGCTTCGACAAGCGTTTTTAACCGACTTCAAAAAAGGAGGAGGTTCTCAATTCCGTTGTATTTTTTTTGTATTTAGCATGACAATAAATTTACTAGTTGGTTCCCTAGTTCCCAGCATCTCAGTGGTCTAATTATCATATTTCGCAAGCAAACAGTAAAATGTTCCTGGCTGACACATATTCGTCAACAAATAGAAAAAGGTTTGGTTCTACTGATCCCTGTAGAGAAACACCTGCTTGGCGTTTCACGCAATATGCAGATGGCAGTTGAGCGAAATGAGTTAGATGGAGCTTGCAAAGCTTTGATGTTTTTACTAGATTACATCTTTTTGAAATCCATCGACAATAATAAAGCTGCATGTTTTTTTAATAAAAGCAAAGCAAGAAACTAATTCAAATAATAGATACTACTTGTATTGACTTTCACCTGATCACCTTCCACCTGATTGGAATCAATTAATAAAAACTTTGTTCATAATTAATCAAACCAAAAATGTTACCCATACCAGTGAGTCAGTGACCTAAATAAAATCAATTTGCATAGCAATTTTTTTACCTACAATATCAAAAATCATTACGTCATCAAACACCATGTCCACAAAATATCATACAATTTTATTTTGGCCCTTTGGAAGCTTGTACCGTGGATATAAGTAACATTTTGATAATAAAGTTGGGTCAACGCCTTCTTTGTCATATCCTTGTCACCGTAAACCTTACCACATGTTCCAAAAACTAAGCAAAAACAAAACAAATTAATTTGTCGGGTCAAAACAAGCCTTATCTGCATGTTTCTTAGACAAACACTAAACTCTGCTTAATCGTTAAGAAAACAAAAATGGGATAACAAAACTGCCAGTTTGAAAAAAGAGTCGGTTTTTTGGAATCAAAGACCCATTAGCCAATCAGTCAACGCAGGTAAAAGGAGGACGTATTGGAACTTTAGAAGTGGTCGAAATTAGGGCCATTATTTTAATTATAGAGTAAACAAAGTGTCGGGACTGTATTGGGTCTATGGGTTTTATAACAATAATTAAGTTGGAGTTTGACTAATCTAATTTTCGGGAATAGTTATTTTTGGGATAGAAAAGGTACTTATTGAATGATCTGGCAAATTAAAGGCGAGTCATCGGAATTCCGTCTTCAAGGAAACAATTTCGTTGACTTATGAGAAAGGCAAACACGATTTCGATGCAAAAAAACTTTACCAAATCTGCCCTTCTAAATTCCTTTTGGTGGTCTTGAAAGTCATCAGATCTATCAAGTAAGTTCTTAATCATATAATATACCAAAATTGAAACAAAAAAATCTACAATAAAAGTAAACAAAAGAAAACTTTGTCACTGATAACGCGGGGGACAGTGAGAGAGGACCAGGGATTACTCTCCCCTGGTCTTCCCATAATCTTGCCATGACAGCCTTCATTCAAGGCGACCCCGCTTCATACTGGATTACACACGTCATTGATGTGAAAAGTGATATAAAGCTACCAATCCACCTTTAATCACCTGCGCTTTTTGAGGATTATACAGGACTCATATTGTTTGCTAAACGGAGGGGACAAATTTTGATTTACATTGTATTGTTTTAGGCAAGCATTATTTTCAACAATGAACATAGAAAGACGTTTTCCTTTATTGCGCACTTGATTCTTGTAATCGACAGACAAGACGGAAATCCCATAAAAGGCAGATATCAAACGTCAACCGTTTTTCTCACCCTGACATAAAATTTCATGTTATACTTCACTTCTTACAGATACTCACAGGTTTACGCAATCTAAATCAAAATGGATCCTATAAAATCCTCTCATAACTCGTCCGTGCAAAATATGAGGTGCAAATATGAGCGCCTTATTTAGTAATGTCGGAAACAAACCAGTTGGCAGTAGCCTGAGAAACTCCTAGTTGCACGCCTCCAGGGAACTAAATCATACAGATTCATTCTGAACATTGCAGCGATCTGATGAACGAGTGCGGTCTAAACAACCTACTGCGGGGTTAACATATCGTGATATCATAGACGACGGCTTCTCGAAGATTGCAGATCTTCCCTCTCGAGCTTGAGAACTAGTTGAAGAGAGATGGGTGATAATGTGATTAGTCGAACGATACTTGATAGCCCCGCGGCATTCGATTCTCAACTGCATAAAAACCAGGCGACGTCCACACTACACGCACGCATTCAAAGCTCTGATTACACAACATGACACGCACACACGCGCTCGCTGTGGGATTAACGTCAGACAACCCGTTTCCTGTTATCTGCTCTGGAGCAAAAAGCAGACGTCGCTCAGTAATTCAGAATTAATTTCACATTTAAAATCAAAACATTGCTCTTCTAAGTTAAAGCGGAATTACATAGAAAACGCTGTAAGCCCAACCGAGAAGATTACGTCGAAACATTGGATTCACTCAACCGTTTTGAAGTCTCTATTTTCTAACACCGAAAATGTCTGTAACAAATCCGTACAGCGGACGCAATCTACGGGACTTAAAACAAACAATTACTTGGGTTTATTTGAAAAGGAGAGAAAAAAGTGGAGCAATCAAATCGGTGCAGCTACCGTGCGGCAAAAAACTTCGGTCTGGGATGTGCGCGGTCGATCTAACGGGCAAAGCGGCCAACGCCACGTAATAAGGTAGCCGATGAGAACTTGGCAGATCGTTTCCACGTACCTCCACAGCTTTCACTCGATGCTAATGCAAGCGTATGTAACAAGAAATTGCTTCATTTATTAAGTTTCAAGTTCTATGTTACGTAGAAGTTGTTAAAAGTTTATATAATTTCCTTTGTTTTCAACTCGCACAGGAGACGTTAGAGATAAGTTAATTATTGTGCTTTTGCGATTTTGTTTGCATTAACGTTGAAAAGAAACAACAATAAAATTCAAACAAAGTTTATGATTCAAACTTCCTAAATGTAGAAGAAAAAATAAAAAATTGTTAAATATTTTATGGTACCTACAAATGAAACGAGTTAATATCTACCAGAAATTATAGGCACCAATAACCCGCATTACTAGAAGTCACCCGATCAATCAATAAAAGACGACAGTCCAACAATATTTTAAATCAAGATCGAAAACCATGCAGTCCATGCATCAGCTGGGAACGCGTTACTAATTCTAGGCAAGGTGACACACTTTCTTGAAGCAGCTAGGGTACCGTGGCAAACTGACTGACTATAGATTTTCATAAATAACGCATAAGAAAGAATCAAACAATAAATAGTAAAAATTCGTTTCGCCCAAACCAGCTGCGCTAAGGAGCGCGTTGAATCGCGCGATTTGATACGCGCCTCCATCACCTCAGCTTTTGTCAAAAGGTAAACTTATAAAGTTTAGCAGATGTGATCTTCTAAACAAGACACTAACAAATGGTAGCTGTAAGGAGCTTGATAACATCGTAAGAAAATGTACGACGATCTCGGAAGGCAATTTTCTCTTTATGATATGATTAATGTTCTTAGAAAAGTGAAGGTGAAGGCAACAACATCACACAAGCCAAGTTTAAATCCAAACACAGACGAAGCTTAATAATGCAATTCAAATAATTTTCTTGCACGAATGCTGTTGAATTAATTTCGGAATTCGAACATCGTTACTGGCGACAGCGTAGAGAGAATTTGGCATCACAAACCTCCAAAAAACGCGGTCCACTTTATTCCAGCTATCGCCACACGATCGATATCGGACACATATTTAAAAAGTTCAAGTTTGCCGTTAAAGACCATACCGCGGATTCTTTGTGCCCTACAACATTCTGATACGGACAAAGAAGCGGGTCTGCATCATTATAGCCTATTGTAACGAATTTAAAATTTCCCAAATGCGAATTCGTCAAACGTAAAACAATTCGATACGCGTTTGAATTTGTTGTTCGGGCTGGTTTCAATTCAATTTCTTCGTCGTCCGAACCGCTCGCGTGAATTGGGTCGCGTAAACGGGTCCGCCCTTTTGGGACCAAAACGTTATTTTTTTCACACAGATTGCGCGTTCTTTGATCTCCAGAATGTGTGCGTTAAGCGTTTCCTTCGCTTTGTGCTGGCGCTGTGTGTGTCTTGTATAGACGACGCCTCCCGACAACGACACCCAGCGGGATGTAAAAATGAAGCAACAACGAATAGCAATGATTTTCCTTTGCTTTTTAGAAGAAGGGGTGAATTTAAATTTAAAAGATTTTAAATCAAAAGTTAGTGTTTGAATCGAACGGATTAACGTTTGAAGACACAACTTAGTTATTCTGCAGTGGCGTCAGGTACCTAAATCCGCCAACGTGTCAAGAACTCGGCAAGTCATTCTTGACACAGTTCAGTGTTATGAACATTACTTCATCCATACCGAGGAGAGTTTAGCACCTCGTAAACTGTAAGATCCATTACGCGGGGGCGCTCAAGATTATTCTCGGCTTCTTATGTGCTGGCGTTGAACATGATCCAATATTTTTCTATGGTTTCTTCTTTTATTATTCGGTTTGGCAAGTGAATTGTGAGTGTAAAAGATTTAGTTTGCGACGTTCGTGCGAGGAGCTCATTCAGGTCGACCGTGGATGGTTACGAGCGCGCGAAGCCGGAGGTCGTATGGAACAGTGCCTAGCACGTCATAAACTGCTAGAACTTGTTAAGTCTTCGAGATATGTACCGCTTGTGAGAATTTCGTTTGAAATAAGAATGTTCTTCAAAACATTTTCAAATGTGCTAGTTTTTTTTGTAGTTTTATAACTGTCCAGTGTCTGTTTATCATGAAGGCGCTGTAGCTCATAAAGGCAAGTGCCTTATATATGTACTGTTTATTTTTATGTGCAATATCATACGGATAGTTTATGAACGTTTCACGGTTATGCATTATGTCTTCGAGATATTAAGGTCGTAAATAATTACAAAAACATCGTATCTCACAATTATAATGTGAGGTATGAACATAAAAAGTAACATCGGTGGGTCTCACATATTCCCGTGGGGTCCGAACAGAGCGCGCAATATTTTATTATAAGTAGTGAATGGTCGTTTGAGCGACCAAAATACGCGTCTTTGTTCGATGTGAGGTCCCGTCTTTCGGCTCAGGTGACACTGCACCGTCACTAATTCGAATCCGATTCGAAAAAAAAAACATATAATTATACCGAAAGCGAAACGAGTAAATGAAAAAGAGCACTCTTTTGTACAATTCTGTTTAGTATACCGACAGCACACACGCAGAGTGCAAATTTTTCGCCTCTACGGGGTTGAGTTGTAAGTTTATAACATTACAATACACGACAAAAGATGCACCGTTACAAATGTCAGAAGTGTATAAATTAATGGCGACAACCTTTTATTTGTTCCTTTTGTCTCGAACAAAGTTGCTTTGTCTATTTAGGACGTAATAATGGAAGTGTTTAGCGTCAGTGCTTTTGTTGTTTCCAAAAAATAAGTATTGGAGTGATGAATAGATCGCGTGGCGCGCACGACAAGACATTGAACCGTGATTTTCCTCGCACATTAGTTAAATAAGTCGGACGAAAGATTTTGGAACGTGAAGATATTTTACTAAACACAAAAGACAGAGATAATGCTTGTTCACGCTGAGACCTAATAATTAATCATCGCCAAAATGGAAACGAACGGTAAAAACTACCTATCATCGTTTTGAACCTTATTGAAACTAAACCAGGAATATACACATAAACAAATAAACACTACGATATTCATGTTCCACCCTGCATAACCTACTAGACAAACACTCAAACAAATCTGCATAAAGCTCACTAATGGCATATCATGTCACTTCAATTACGTACATATTGAGTAAGCATTACGAATACATATGCAAATTACTTGATAATTTTGATTGGTATGTAGCAGAAATAGGTAGATCAACCCAACCGGTATGATGTTGAACCATAATGTAAATATTCAGATGCGGCAAAAGATCTCGGTTATAATGAAACAGGTCTGAGAGAGGAAATGCGTGCAGTAAATGATAAAGATTTACATACTGACGCTAGTGAACTCGATCTGGTTTGTACGCTCAATATTTGCCGAAGAAAAGTTGTACTTTCTGGAATTTTAGAATAAGATAAGAGATTCGAGCATGCAATGTGCATATCTAACTTCCAAATAAAATTATAATGGAACTAAAACCAACTGAACTTTAACAATAAGTAACGATTTTTAATATTACAATAGATAGTGGCTTATTTATAGGTTGAAAAAGTATAACATTATAAAATAACATTATATTCGTTTTTTTTTAATACTTCGATGCTGTGATGCTGGAGTAACGTAGCCTACCTACGTACCTACCATCTTTTTATTTCCAACATTTAAAATTAAAAGTATCCATGAATTACCAGAGACACACATTAATATCCGAACAGCAGTAGCATCGTTATTAAAATAACGCATAACGACATAACTCAAATGACTAAACGTAAAAAGTTAGTATTAATAAAACAAATGAATCTAATGATGAATAATAACATGATGATACATTCAGATAAGTTCGGGGAACCAAAGTAATAAATAACAACGATAATAAACGTTCGGAAACATACTTTGAACGGGCAGAGATTAACAATCGAAAACCTATTAATGACTAATCAAGGATTTGGGACTCTACTGGTATTAGAATAATTTTTAATATCTCTAAATCATCGGAATGGATGAACATTCTTCGAATCCCTACTAAATTATGTCTCCATATTGTAATATAGGGACAGATTTAAATTATATTCTGACATAAGAGCGAAAAATTCCGTCACTAATCGGGATCCAATAAATTTCTCATGCAAATTTTGCGCTTTTGGTATCACCGTTCCGAGAAAGACTAGAGAAAAAATAAATCAAGCATTCGAAACAATCGTTTTAGTCATGCAGAGAATTCAACACGATCTGAACTTTAACAGGAAATAGGATGCATACATAATGCATTCAGGTGTCTAACTAAATTCATGGCAGACGGTTTTGGATAGATAATAAGAAAAAATCTGGCGCCAAAAACGGAAGATAAAAACTTTACAGCTCCCAAGTGATGTCTACGGACCTTGTGGAACGTGTTAATGAGAATCTGGACAAAGGATAAAGGAGGCCTAATACTTCCTGCAACGATAATATTTTAGCGCGGCTTGTTAAGCCCGAGATAAGATGGGCGATGGATAAAGAAAGTCCATACATTTTAATCTGTTCCGTACTGTTTATGCAACGCTTACAACAATAGACGTAAACAAAGCGGAATAATTCCCAAGAAAGTTATGGCAAAAACCTTTTCAAATTCTCACTTTTTATCTCCATAATCAGTGGTTGGTTCTTGTTCCTATTTTTCTTGCTTACCGCTTAGAAAGATGAGCGATAGCAACAGTATGACGCCTGGTTAGTAATCTCCCTCCATGCGTATAAAATGCGCGTTTTTATCGTGACTAACAATCACAACGAGGAATTCAAAGCAAAACATGAAATAAAAACTGTAAAAAGATTCTTCCGGTACCGGGAATCGAACCCGAGCCTCCTGGGTGAGAGCCAGGTATCCTAGCCACTAGACCATACCGGATATTGCGATCCCAGTTGAAATAGAGCATTGCTTGGTTTTAAAAACGAAGTAGAGCGATAAGCTAATGATATCCGCATGGTTATTTTTGTAGGCAACAAGGCTGGTTTATTTTAGTGAAGTTCTTTATAGATAAGTGGAACAACAGAGTGTTATGAAGTAAAATTAGCACTGTGTGCATTGCCATTACGAGCGGGATAAAGAGCTTGGTTATGGTATGATGAGAGGACCGTTGTGTGAGGTGCAACGTTCGACCACCCACAGTGTTGTATGGACTTGGAGCTATTGTATTCGACTTTTGCCTAATATTATACAGTGTGTAACTGTGGGAATGTACTACGGAAGCCGACTGTGTGATTAGATTAGTGTGTATGAGTGATTTTGTTTGACGTTTTTGATGCGTGTTGATGCGTTTCTGATATTGATCGTGAGTTTCATAGGTAAATGCGCCTATTGTTTGGATCACACATAGGTTGATTAAATTAAGGACTTGTCTAAATGGAAAATTGATTTCATTACGAGAACTATTGTATTTGTTCGTAATGTAACCCTGGGATTTCTCCCAGGGTGTAGGTACACCAAGCTACCAACTCCGACCGGTAGCCTGGTGGGTACCAGACAGGGTTAGTAGCCTGTTTTCTTTTCAGCAAAGAATTTCATGCATACATAAAAATAAATTAAAAGTGTATCTATCCTAATTAAAACAATAGAATTAATGATATACGATTCATTGGACAGAGAAACTGTTAAGATGAAAGCAAGAATTACGTTTAATCTTTACGAAATATCCTTTTTAAATAAAAATATTGATCAATAACTAAGGTAACAGAAAATGCACATATTAATCCACCACCACCATTTTACTGATAAAATAAAAAAAAACCACCGCAATCCGTTACAAAGCTGTTCCCATATAATATCTCATTGATGCGAACAGCAAGGAAAAACATCCATAGGAAATCCACCCGCTAATCCTGAGAACTGCCGTATATAGTCAACAGCGCCACCTGTTGCTCCAAGTGTGAACTACCGGTACACAGTAGCGACGAGTAACAAGAATGCATTACAATGAAAGTTAAGACAGGTATCTTTAATGAACCCGTAAAAGTATTATGGCATTTTGTGTTTTTCTCTCTTGGTGTAATTATTTCCGCTGCTACGTTTGAAAGAGGAAGGCACCGGCTTGCGTGTATTAACTATAGAAGAAAAGATTCTCGATACGGTAGTCTCAATATGGATCTTTACCATTAAAAAAACATTTTATAAAAATCAAATAATTCAAAGTATGAAATAAAAGCTCAGGTTTTTCTTATAACAAATGACCACCGTCCATAACTAAATAAAGTAATTGGTAAAGTGTCATGTAATCGAATTGGTTTACAAATTCCCATAAGATTTCCAAATTTAGTAGGCAAAAGTTGTGTTTTTATTAACTTTTTCCTTGTATTGAAAGAAGAAGACTTGACGAGTTGACCAAATTATATTAGTGCCATGCTCAGAATCCTCACCTCAACTTCAATATAAATTTAAAATAGATTACAGTTCACAGAAATCAAGCATACATAGTGCCCAAGAATTTGCAACAATTAACCTATCAAATACAATACTCTCCTTTACCGATATGTAGAAGTGCTTATTAAATTTTATTAGCCTTAATGTATTACTCATAGAGCAATAAACAAACATGTGTCGGTACTTAAGACTCTGAAACCAGACGCAGTGTCAATCAATTGAAATTCTAACATTAAGCATATGCTACAGGCGTGAATAACCACATTATAAGAATTCCCCTACTAATGATATGAGTGACGGAACTCATGTGAAAGTCACCTAGTCATCATGCGGAACAAAACAAGTCAATTCTAGAGTTGATTGCCATTTCAGATAATAATGACAGAAGACCTGATATCGATACTTGTAAAAACAGTAATATTAAAGATCTAGAAATGATAAATAAAAAGTATCAAATTAAGCTTGCAACAATGAAACAGGATTTTATTAATTCAATGTGTATAATGGGTATAAATCCCAACAATAGTAAATGTGAGAAAGGATGCAAAATCAATATCATGAATTATATTAAAAGGCAATAGTAAATCGCCCTACATAAAATTACAACCAACAATTATATTAAAAGATATATGGAATCAAGTAGCAACCCAGAAAAATATCCATAGTACGGGTTCCAGTATTAGGTAGCCTATAATGTCGCGACCTATTAATCAGAGTTGTATTAGTAGGTGACACGGAGGCGTTAAACATATGGCATATAAGTAGGCCCAACCTCACAATAATCCAAACGAGGCGTGTCATTATTTAGAAATTGAGTGCTAAGTAAATTATACGAATTAAGCTTGTGTTGGCAACATGTGTTGCTTGATTTGCCCTTTCGTCTGAGAATGGATAATGACGATAGAATGGATTTGTCAAATGTTGTTTTAGAAGCTTTTCACCCCAGTATATCGGCTTAGTTACTCCTTTTATTTTGTCTCGCTCGTCGCCGAGTCCATTTACTGAAGATCGAGTCTGAGTTGTAATACCTCCATTCTTTTCTTTATCCTCTGTCTCATACTGACCAATTTATTGGTGGTGGAGAAAGCCATTGTTTTTATCTCACCTGACCTGTGATGTATTTTTTGTACACTATTCTATATGACGAATACATTCCTCAAAGCAAAATAATTCTTGAATTTTGCCTCATAATCCGATACCGGTACCTGATAGTCACGATAATTCTTGTGCGACTATTATGGTGGCTACAATAAATCAATTAATTAAAGACACCTTAACATGCCTTTGTCTGTGCCATAAAGTCTTATATGACCATCTTTAACAACGACCTCTCCCACATTTCATTACTGGACCTCACAGTATTATATACTTATTCGCGTCGAGATATCCACGTTAATAAATCAAGAAGGATATCGTGTAATGGACACCGCCGACCGTCCCCGAAGAGACATAAATTTGTTTTTGTACTTTTTTTGGTAAATCATTCTGTTGTGGCAACACAGAATGTGAATAATTAGGTTTTAATACGAGTTTTACTTGATTTGCCTAATTAGCTGGCTTTGGTAGTGTGGTAGTCATTGTCTTTGTGTATGTAGGAGTATTTTCTTCATTCCTTTCGAATTAACAGTCTTCTTCCTCATTAATGTAATTAACTTTTTAATCTTGTATCTTTGCTTGATATAGACCTTCTGAATATCTTTTAGAAATTAACTGACTTCATTTCATTTAGTGTTTGTGTACGCTAAGTTCAACGCGTTTGAATTACGTTTTTTTATATATTTTATTCTCATTTAAGTAAAATTTAAATATTTTCAGATTTCTTCTTAAGTACCAAGACATACTTTGAAAGTAATAAATCAGTATCCAAGACTAACGAGATCTTATTAGGCCACTTTTAAGGTATTTTCAAACACTTATGCCTTTTGTTTTGACCTTATCAGATCAAGACTACGAGTAGCTTTTTATTTTGTAAGCACTAAACCTTATCTGCGTTGAAAATCTGGAGTGATTGAGTACACGATTTTGTAAATTATTTGAAGTTTTTGTGAAAGAATTACGATTGTTTTGCTTGACGCTAATATTCAAGATTTTTGCAAAACTTTTGCTTTTAAGAAATTAACTAACATGGCTATATATTACAATTTTTACATAGGTATATCCGTCTGTTTAAGAACGAAAAGATCGTTAGCAAATAGATGACACATAAATCAGATGATTCCCAGAACAAAGAAATTAAAACTAGAAAATTTTTCTATTATCAAATCTTCCATTTTAAACTTAATTAATTCAAATAATTATGTATTCTGTAGCGTCTTCAATTAAATTATAGTAGAACATTATAAAGAAATATAATATGCTTAAAAAAATTCTAGCAAGAGATGTTATCAGATAGTTTTAATGTCTGTTGTTTACAATTTACTAAAAATAATCTCTTAATTTTCTAGTTTGATATTTCATTGCCAAAAATATAAAGTTTATTAAAGTTTGATGCTTTTAAATAAGAAAATCTTGAGAATGTCTATAATTTGCATCAAAATATTATTTACTTAGATGTGGGTTGTAATATAAACCAAAGCTTCCTAGTTTGAAGACACATCAGTTTACTAAAAATGTTCACACACATTTTCAAGGTTTGGCAAACGACAACTTTCAAAAATAATTGCCCTAAAAAGGTCATTTTCATTTACTCTGAGATCGTAAAGAATAATTATTATTGTTATACAAAAATCAAAATCTTTTATTTCAAATACACCATTAAGGTACATTTGAATTGAAACATACAGGTGAATCAATTCTTTAAACATTATGTAATCAGAATTTATTTTCTTATTCTTAGTAACGTTTGCACCAGTAAACTAAAATAAACCATTTCAACTAATTATCAATCCATCAACGAATTCGAACTAGTTCTGCAATTGACAACTCCTGACCTTTTTAAACTAAAACTCTCAAAAACAATAGACTTGACAATAACACACGAGTACACTCAACGTCTGTACCATTCATCATTCTAGAAAATGTCAGCATCGAGCCTCGACTTCGTCAGAAGATTCCTCTTCAGCAACAAAGAGGGTTTATTGTCTCAAAACAAAGACAACAGTTCAAGGCTTAGCGTAGAGCTTTAAAACAAGCGACAAGGCCAATGTCGTGTTGAAAACGGATCGACGGATTTTGATCTTGGCTTCGCAAGGCTACGTCGAAAGTGGCGGTATTTTGTTGAATTTCGTTTTGTTCTTCCATAATTAATGCTTTTACAGATGGTTTATATTATAATTGAGCACCTACTGTGTTAACTTGGTAAAGAGACCCATTGTTGTCTTCGAATTTTGCTGTGCTTTAATATAAATTACTCAATAGCTATTATTAATTTCATTATCTCGCTCGTATTAACTCGTTCCCCATAATCATTCAACCTTTGACTGATCAGCGCTGTAATCTGCACATGTAGCTGACACACGTGCTTATCAAGTGAACTTCCGATCTAATCTGACAATGAACATGGCCGTTTCACTGCCTGCCTCTACCACGATCCTCAGGCCATGGCCCCAGTAGTGACAGAGTAGCGTTACAGCAGCATGCCAATTACTAAGGTAACGTGGTTCGAGCACGCGAACACTCGAGTCAATTTCGTGCTTCGAGAACGACTGCTGGCTTCCTATGTTTATGAGTGCGCTCCTAGCCGTTTATCTATGCAACGTACTGCTTCCTCCATTGCACGTTTTGTTTGATCATATTTATTGTACCGCGGCTCAGTCCCATTACTTAACGGAGCTTTATATCGTAGTAGTGTCTCATTAGAGAATGTATGCGGAGCACTACATTCTCTTTGTATCTAATCTAGTCTCAGTAATTCTCTGATAACGTTTTCAATTGCCTACTCGATGGTTCCCGATGATCATTAAGTGTAACCATTAGTTATGTCATTACTTTTCTCCTTTCCTGCTATTGAAAGCACTGTAGCCATCTTGGTTGTTATTTCTAATAACTGCGTATTAAGTCTCTGAGAATTCCGGGAGGATATCGGATGATCAGAAGTAATTTAGTTCGAGATGCTACACGTATTCTGATGTTAGATGTGTAAAAGATAACGTAAACAAAATGGAAGCGTCAAGAAAAAAACTGATCGTGAAATGTAACAGTCCAAATGGACTCTCCCAACTTGGGGTATTTAATGTCTTTATAAGTGCCGTCAGACATAAAGTTAATGAAACAGCCATTTTATTGATCTACCTGCGAGTTGACACGAATCCCGCCGCTTCCAACCCTGCATTATGTTTTTCTACAAATTATTTTCCATCTTTTTCTATCCCATTAGATTTTATGAGAAAGAAAAGAATAGCGGCATCCTAAAAACGTGCATTAAGAAAGGGACATTTCATTTCGAGAATACGACCCCCATCATTTGATAAGCCGATGAGACATTTTATCATTAATCCATTAGGAGATGAAAATATTTGAATTATTTTCCAATTATCTTTTTTATATTATCTGAGTCATATTAAAAATATGTTAACCACATATTTTTGGTCTAGTAATATTTTAGAAAAAAGACTCAAAGAAGCTGTAGACTTTGACCTTTCCCTAGCATTATCCAAAATGTAAGGATATCAAGGTCACAATAAATTGAATAATTTAATCTACCGTACCCTTAATAAGAAGGTACGTTTCATCACGGAAGCTCCACATTATTAATACGATTGTTACTTGACATATACAGAATTTTGGCCCATACTGTCAGCTTTATGTTAGGATAGCATGGTGTTGTCCCATGTTACTTTTGTAAACAAATATCCGCTTATCAGGAACCGCTTACAGGTGAATATCAATAAGGTCTTTTGTTCTCTAAAATATTGCTTTAGGATTTCCGTTAACGTTAGTAGGGTAGGGTAGTATTACTCGTATATACGTTTCTGCCCTCACTATCGGTTCTCTACATGCGTTCTTGGCGTATAGTTCGGATAATCAGTTTTGAGCCACCGTTGCTTGACTTAAGTCGCTCTTACTGGTCACTGGTGATATGGATAATACTTATAATAAAGATGTTTCTTATATTTGGTTTGGACATTGCTGGTTGTGATCAGCAATATTATACCATTCTATTAAATTATATCATTACCTACAATCGTTTGAGCGCAATTTATCGGTCATTATTTGCACTAGGTCAACCAAATCAACGTTGCAAGTCTCTGGAGGCAAATATTAGAAAATATACTTCCAGGATTTTTACAATCAGTATAGATAATCAATTTAGATCGTAACCACAGATGGTGTGAGAATTATCACATCACCCTTATAAATATGACATTTTCATAATTTCATCACAATTTATATCGAGATCAACAAGCCATCGTCACCCGCATGCCAGACAATTGATGCAATCATCGCCAATGAGATTTTGGGGTGTGTAAAACGGAACTGTAATTGCATTGGCCACAACCAAATTATTGTTATAGTAACTATTCAATGATAATTTCATTCCGAAGTCTGCGGGTGAAGGATGGGTGAGGCAATAATTTTGATTGTGGTGACTCAGTTTATGGCTGTGTTTTAAGTGTCCCCTCGGGTATTTTGATATGGTTTGTTGGCTACAAGATTTATTTGCATTAGCTTTTTGTGATCTACTTTCTTGTTTTTGTGTAACATGTTTGTGGCTAGGATGAAAATGTCACGTTTTTATTGCTTTAGGTAGATAAATATATCTTTTGTTGTTATAAACGTGTTGCTGAGTTTGATATTCGTACATCGCTCAGTACGTAAATCAAATTGAAATCAACGCCTTGTCACCATAATAATGGTTTCATACGTCCTTAAATACACAGCAGCTAATTAAGGAAAACTGTTTCCTGCGATAATAATATTAATCACATAAACATCAGTCACGGTAATAAAAGATTGATTTGTTTTCGTTAGACATCCATATCCTTGATAAATAAGCTTTATTCGTGTGTAAAGATAAGTAATCTTCAACCAACGACAGATACATAAATCAAAAAGCCGTGAAAAGGTCGTACACTGCGATAAAGTGCCAGTTGTAACTGGATTCGTAGAATTTGTGTTTGAAATTCAAACGATTTTAGTGTTATGAAAGTCATTATGAAAGCACGATCTAAATGTAACAGTAATAGAATTTACTTTCCACGTTATCAGAATGCTTTTTATGAGCAAGCTAGCATCAAGGATTTTATAAATGGTTGTGTACAAGACGAGAGTTCTTTGGGGTGTGGTTGCCCAAACCAGACTGGGGGAGCGCCGACAACGACATTTATTTGTAGCTAGCCACAAAATGTACGTAACTGTCTCGTAAGATTTATTCTCAACCATGCCGTAATCTTTCCTCTCGTGGGCGTAGACGCATTTGTACGAAGCGAACCATAGTGAGATACTCACCCTTGTTGTATATTTTCGGTTGAAACATCCTTGATAAGCGCGGGTCGGACCTCCATATTCGTCGATAAAGGAAAATATGTTAATTTAGTCGCTACGAGAGAACCGATATGACCTACTAAGTGATTGGGTTCCCTATGCGTTGGCGTGTTTTGAATTTGAACTCCGACGGCCTCAAAGATCAGTCCAATCCAATGTTTACAAATTGCCCGAAGAAAAAAAAACCGATTCATTCGATTGAGATATTCATTTTGATTAGGCTCGATTTAAATAAGATTCTTTTGAAGATGAGGGTCTATGAAGTGAAATTGGATAAAGATTATTTATTAACAATTTCATAAACGTAATTTGATGTAAGAGTCTATTAATAAAGAAAGAAGAAGAACAATGAAATGGATTTTTTGAAACAAAGTTATTTAGGGTAACACACAAAGAAATTAAATAAGGAAACGAGTAATCCAAGAAAGTGGGTCAAATTATCCTTGAAATATATCCACTAGGAGATGCAAAATATCGCCCCGAAATGGATGCTTTCTCACAATATGGCGCCACTAGAATTTCCATCTTTTGTGAAATATTACGGATTACGTAAGCGGTCGTTTCATAAAATCTAATTTTAATTAAAAAATAAGCAAACGGTAATTAATTTCGCCGGTCTCCTCTCTTGGTTACAATGGTGTACAAATTAAACGTTTTGAGTCGTAACGCTGCTGGATAAATTCTGCTCCAACTTTTTCGTCTTTAGTATTTATTTTTTTCCATTAAAATCATAATCCGAATTTTAATTTCTCTCTCATGTCTGCGGATAACAATGCTCTTATTATACTAAGCTTTTTGATTATTTTGTAGGAATGAATATAAAACTGTTTTAAATGAAGTCGTAGCCTCAGATAAACTAATTTCGGCTTTAATAAAGTTAAAACGGTCCAATTCCCGAGCGCTTGGAGCGATGTTATTTTATTTGTCAGCATATAGTTCCAAAATAATTAGATTCGGAATTTATAGATGTCATCGGGGGCCGTGATTTAGGGCGCGCTTCGATTGGTTGTATCCGCATTGTCTAAATACAAAGATCTAATCTGCGTCGGCTCTTATCAGCTAAGTCTATATCTTCAGTGCATTGTGTTGGTAATTTTCACATAAATTAGATAAGACGCATAATCAAGTTAGCTTTGACAGCGGTTTGATAATAGAGTTTGAACTGACACTATACAAATTCTAATGTCATTTCAAATCATGATTTCAGAATTGAGATTTGTTATAGACGGTAATAAGTAGATACTTATTCGAGAATTTTATTGCACTCATCTCAGACCACCTCTGCATAAAAGAAAATTATTTTACGACTCACGGAAATGATGTGCAATTTCAAAGTATGTGACTTGTTCGACAAATTCTATGGAGAATTTAAACATGAAAATTGCTCATGAGTTTTGTTATTACAGCTAAAACACTATAGCAAAATGAAAGGCGTTAGCCTAATAAACTGCCACCTACAACGTCGCTTACCAAAACAGTTCGTGAATATTTTAGTCAATCGATAGAACTGAAGCAGACTATGAAACTATAATAGAACAAAATAAAAAGTGTTTTATTATTAACTGACTCTTTATTTTAATGTCCATCATTTTTATTACCTACAGTTTTAATGTAGGTATTTGATTGACTGTGTGGCATATCGGTTTTACATTTTATATCAAAAGGTATTTTTAGTCATTGTATTTTCAGGTGTGGTCCATGGGCTAAGTATAAGACCTACTAAGGTCAAGCCTATTACGGGTTATTATGAATTTAAATTAATGTTATACATAAGTAAAATTGCTTTTTATTTGTAAGAGGTAATCTCTGGTAGTGCCTACCGATCCAATTTCGAGAATTTTGCCACTAATAAAAAGTTACCAAAGGTTACTTTTTATCCCTGAAAAACATGCATGGTGCCTGAGTAGGATAGACCACGGGACTTAAGCCGAGGGGAAAAAATAATACTTCAGAAGAATAATATAAAACAAAACTCAATACTTAGCTCACGATAAGTTAATTTAGCAAAGGAAACCGAAGTTACAAAGATAATTACGTTATACATAATAATACATCGAGTTCAGCAGTTAAATGGAAATGACTGGGCATATTATAATGTTTATAGTTAATCTACTATTGAGTGGAGTGCGTAAAATTACTGGTTCGCATTAATATGCAACGGGATAAGCCATAAAATCACAAGTAATTAGCTAAATCCTATATACCTACTTTATGACTAAATTCTAATTTTTATGGTAGAGCCATGCATATTAAATTGGAATTCCAGCATATCTTACATTAAGAGTAATTTCGATGACGAAGAACTAGTGTTTAAAATGTTTAAAGCAGTAAAGATAGTTTAGAAAATTGTAGTAATATACTTGAAGGTTCCGCCAGCTAGAACTGTATCTAACAGTTTTACTGCTGAAAGAGAGTAATCTTTGAAAATGCCAAATGTTGTCCACTCTAACTTAAATGCACGGTGACATAATTCTTGGGAAATATTTTACGGAATAAGAGTTTCCTAGATTAAAAAAAAAAAATGTGATGTTATTGTTGTTGTAGTTGTTGGAATTGGTTTGAGAAAAATTGGTTAGGTATAAAAATAACTTCGTATAAAAAGATCTGCTGTTCAGTATGTATATGCATAACTCCACAAAATAAAGGGAACAATAATTCTTTATACAGTTGATAAAAATATGAAAATATGGGATGGTCCCATCCATCCAATTGTTAATAATCTACTTTTATACGTACTTTTACTCCAATAAGTTAAAACTCGCTCTGTATAAAGTCAACGGTTGAAGTAAAATTAACTCCATCAGCATAAGCTTTATTAATCACTTCGTTTTCAAACAAATTGTTGGTATGGGCTCTAAGAGTTTGGTTACCAAGAATGTGAGTGATTCTTTGGTAGACTTGTTTCACATCGTTGCCTTGATTTAGATTCATGTTTATCTTAGAGCGTTTTTAAATATGCGTACGACGAAACTCTAATTTGGAATTAACTCGTTTCGTTCACGGATGGGTTCGAGTGGAATAGTTCCATTTTTGGTTGTTTTATTTATGTAGAATATGTTATATTGTTGTTGGTCAAAAAATTTGTGACAGTGATATTTTGTTATAATTAAAATAATGCTTATGTATATTTGGAGTTATTTATTATGAATTATATTAAATGTGACAAAAGGGAGAAGATGAAAAATAAACACAAGCAATAAAAATAATAATGTTGTTACTAAGTTCCAAACTCATTTATAAATTGATTTTAATTCTAGATAACCCAATTGAATCCCCAGAGTTAAAATTTTGTCGTAAACATACTCTTATCGAAATAACATAAAACTCAAATTGTCACACCGAACACCACTTCAGCGTATACAAATCCCAGAGGACCAGTCTAAAATAAGTTCAAATCGTTATGTGAAACAACTAGTCTGAGCAAAACAAAGTAATACCAAACAAAACAGTTTACATATTATACTTGTTTGTACTGTATTCAAAAGTATGTCACAGTACAAATTGAAACAGTATTTTAGTTACTTCATTTTTCGATATCTTCGTTCACTTTACCGTGTTGTTGAATTGATAGGAATGACACCCACTTGATGCATAAACCCTCTCTTTATAACACCTGCACAAAAATTGCGACAGGCGAAAACGACCACCTGTCTCGATGTCACATCGCCAGCCACCGACTAACTGCATTTTGAAACTCCCTTACTCTCTTGGTCGTTTAGCGTCGCATACAATAACATCAATTCGGGCGTTTGTTCTTAGTGTTTCTACTGTTTATTCTATGCACTGTGACTATTAGTGCGTAGTTTCTTAGCAACGGATATGGTTAAGTACGTATAATAATTTATAAGCAAAGTTTTGCCCGTGTGGTTTTCTAACTAGACATCCTAATTTTGTAGTTATGAACTCCTTTCAGTGAACTTTTGTTGTTAAGTTTGGTTACTGCTAAATATTAATATCATATCTCAGAACGGTAATTTTTATTTATTTGTTTTTCATAGGTTTAGGACTTATTGAAATAAACCTTGATAATAAAACTTGTGATTTCCTTAACCAGGAATTTATTTCATTAAATAAAATTACTTTGTTTGTGGCTACAGTGCCTAAACATTTTGTAGTATATGGCCTGTACTTTTACGAGTATCAAAGCTTTAATGAAAAATGTATAATGGAATATCGATGTACTTTAGAGAATACATTTTTGCATATTTTACGATAGACATTAACGATATTGGATGCACACGCAATTTGTAGTACTCCAAGTAAAATAAAATATGTTGATGTCAATAAAATCACTCCAACTGTGATATATTTAGCAACGATCGAATTTTATAGATATTTTTTGTGAAAGGTGTATTCAAATATACTAGAACACGGGTCAACGGTTTTAACGTTAATGGAACTCGATGTAATATCAATGCTTCTTATTCTTAATACACCTGCTATTACGATACTCTAACACAAAAAGGTGCTACTATGATTGATTTATTTTTTCGTTTTTATATTGAATACTTTTTCAAGAAAAACATCTGTCAGCGTTAAAGAAAAGATGATGTCAATAATGATATAGTGTAGGTACTTTTATCGGGAGATTTAAGCATCAAAATCAAATGCTACTTTTCCATTTAAGGCATTAGCTGAAACGTCAAGGTTATTTTTGACTTAAACTACAGAATGATATTAAAAAAAAAAAACAAGAAAGGATAATATTCTAACAAGCTCAGATGTAAACAGAACCCAAAATAGACGTTTAAAAAACTCAAAACAACATCCAAATCCTACATTTGATCACAGGACTTTTATTTTCCATTTAGTTGGCGGATTTGCTGGGTCGACGCGAGTTAGCCGTAATAAATATAAAAGTTATAGCTTGCAGAAGCCTTAACCCTTCGCTTAAAGCTTACCACAAGCGGATTACGGTCATTACTCATTCCTACCGTCTAGAGTGCCTCAGGCTGGAATCGAAGAGAGACGATGAATGTAAATGTGTACATTTTTTTCTCTCTCTGACCCTTATTTATGCTATCCTGAATGAGAAACATTTTGGTCATCGGTCATTGATACATTATCGGGTACAATACTTGCCTAAATTGAAAATTCTTTCGGTTTGGGTTTTTTTGGGGTGAATTTAATTATGTAGTCGTTCCTCTCAGATGATTAAGACTGGGCTCACCTAAATCATGTCATACAACAATGAGCTATTCCAATCTTAGACATAATTAAAACTTGCGAAGACCCAAAATTAGGTACATCCGTTTAAACTCGAACATATTTGGGCAAAGATTTATAAGCCATATCCAAAAATGTTGAAATAAGAAAACAAAGAAATATATTATACCATGTTGAAGAGACAAATAAAGCTGTCCTGCATAAGACATACTCAAGCAGTCACGGACATGAACATGTTTGCAGACAAATTGACAATAGACAGAGTAAACGCTCTGATAAAGATGAACCGAACACTAACAAATACTACCAGCATGAACGCCGATACCTCTAACCATCAATAAGATCAATAGTTTCCTTCCACTCCCAGTACAATATAAAACAAATTCAGGTGTATTAATAACAAAGTTTCCTTAGTAGACCGCAATACGTTTTCCTCAAATGTCCCAAAGGTTTTTATTGATTACATGGACCATGTTCCACTTTTTATATTGGCACTAAAAGCGTATAAAACGAAATGTGCTAGTAAAAAGGTTTACTTGCCCTTTGATTGTTTGCCATACGTTTCCCCAAAAAGTTTGCGGGTGGAAAACTTCAAATGATCCCCGTGCCCAGTATATGATTTATTAAGTTCCTTTGTGTGCTCTATAATCTTCTGATAACAAGAAATATTGGATCGGTTTTCGTTACTATTGTGCTTGTTAGTATGTATAAGATTTAGAAGTTGATGTGAAATAATAAAATTTTATTATTGAAGTAAAAGTTTTAAGACTTGGAAACAAAAAGCTTTCAATTTAGTTGAAAACATTTTACGACTTAAGAATTTGCGATTGAGAAGATGAATATTATATACAAGACTTCATCTCTATTAACGACCAAACTTTTTATGAAACAAACCTTTTATTAAGCTGCTTGAGACTTTTACTTATGGTATATATCAGGGAGATTTGGTTAAAAATTCTTACATTCCACAATTATATTCTGATTGATCGCCTATTCATCACCTCTAAGTGCGATAGTAATTCATTGCCCGTAATTAACTGTCATAACGTACGTAAAATGATGAACAGCTAATATATTCGTTTTTTTAGAGTATCGTTTGGTATAAAGCTAAACATTTGTTGTCAGAATTATAAACGTTTATCATACTTATTATAATACGGTTAATATAGGTGTTTCTCTATGGCCCTAGTATAAATGAAAAGAAATACATTTTGAAAAAATGCAATCTACTAAAATAATGTCCTGTATCTTTTTCATTGCCGCGACTATTTAATATATCCGTGCAAAATATTTTCTCATTATGATCATCTATGTTGTCTTAACACAATAGCAGATTCTATTTGTGTGGCATTAGAGCCAACAAAAGTATGACAGTCAAAAATTTATGATGTTTATCTTCAACAAAAGGGAGTACAAAAGATTGTCATTTACGGTGTCTTTATTCCAAAAGCATCGTAGACAATTGGTAACTTTGACAGGCATCACGAAATGACAAAAAGGATTACGTGTCTCTACAACGTCACTTTTACAATAATTGATAGCTTAAAGTCCAACCGGATCTTGAACTCTACTCCTTCGTAACAAAGACCATTCGGATCCGTGATTTAAGTTTGTCATTCTCACTAACTTTGTATTTTTAGCTGCACCCCGCCACTTCTGAATAAACACTAGCTTTTGTGTCGTATACTTTTTTGGACTTATTCAATCTTGCGGAAGATTTTTGCACATAGTACTTATGTAAACAACTTATTCAACCCGTTACAAATTGCCCTTTGTCAAGCCTCGATTGACAGTTTCTTGCACTCGTCTAAGAAATGATTTTTTGCCCCTAAAATAAATACAGCGCAGAGATTTCTCAATGTAAAACTTGATTTAAGTACTTAAATGGATTCATAATTTATTCGTTCAAACGATTCTGTTTCTTATTTCTATTTGCTCAATAACTTAGGAAAAATACAACGTAGCTCTTTAAATTCTAACCGTCATGTACTTATAGAGCCCTTTAGTGAAGCAACCAAGATAAAATTATTTTAAAAACTACGACAGCCATCTCTGTACTTAGAATCATAGAGTTCAAAGTGGCGTGCAAACCAATTTAAGGATCCCTAGTCGCGCAGTGTAGAATAATAACCATGTTTTTCTTATGTTTGTCTTTGGAGGAGATTACAAACATGCGCGCACATGGCAAGCTCTTCAATCGATGGTTCCCTCTCGTCGTGACATCAAAACTATTTGTCTTTGAAATAACTTGGTGACTTTCTACGGACCATCTCGTAGCGAGATGAGTTATTGCGTTATCCCCTTGAAACACAAGTCCATGTCTGCAAGTCACGGCACTGTTCATGTATCATGTAAACTAGAAAGAACACCTGTGCTTGAAATTGTTGACATTTAAATTTTCTGCTACCATTTACTAGAAACTTTTTCATTTTAAAACTTGAAACCGCTCCAATGAATGAACAGGGCAAAAAATCAGCGAACCGAAAATATTTCACTTCCACATATTTAAAACATCCGACGATTAAAGTTAACATGTAATTGCTGCTTTTTTTTACCGCCAGCAACATTAGTGTTTTCGAACACGTCGCTAAATAAAAATGCATTCTAAAATAAATCGTAGTAAAATTCGCGCCTTGGGCACTGGCCGTTGAGACTCCGAGGCCGGTTATTAAAACGACTATACTATGTCATTATTCTCGAAACAAAAAAAGGAGTGAATCGTAACAGGCGCGCCACATATCATCGGGGGAACTGGCACTTATGCGCGTAGTTTCTATCGTAAATCAAAGATATTAAACGGAATGGCGGAACCTCTTTTGAGTTCACATTATAAATCATAGAGGCGCAAGAAGACCTCTGGCTGCCACCAATAGGGTCTTTGCGAACGCCGTCTACATAAATCGTGTAAGTAATAAAAAATACAAAATGTATGATGATAAACTTGTGTAAGTTGAAACTGTCTTGTTGTCTCCAATTCTTACGGTGTGGTGGCTTACTGGATTTATGGTTTAACTGAAACTGAATTTAAACTATCTGAACCTAACAGGGGCTTAAATAATAAAATCTGACTATTACATAAATGTAAAAAAGTAAACTTATACTAACAATAAAAAAAGGAATAAAATATAGAAACAACGCTTTACTTTACAAATGCCACCTTTCAAAATATTTTAGGTTATCTTACTGTTAGTAGGTAACCAAAACAATAGATACAAAAAGTTTAATAAAAAACGGCATGATATAAAATTAGTAACGCTTGAAAAAATCTAGTTGATACAGATTACTGAACCAATGCCGCCAAAATATTGAAAAGAAAGAGGTATATTAATACTGACCGACTAACAAAAAAGCTTCGTTACGAAGATGGTTCAAATTATTAAATTCCAACGTGTTTATGAGACAGAGCCATAATAAAACGAATTCCTTTCAGGGCTAGAACACAGTTGTTACTTTCACTGTACGTCTGAACGTGATCATTGTCTATTATGATTTAAACGGTGCACGCCAATTTGTGGTTTTAAGCTACCAGTCCATCGTTTTGAGAGCATTGATTGCTAAGCTATACTCCCCGGTAACATTCAGTTACGAACTATTTGGTAACTATAGCGTTAAAAATACTGTACAATGACTGACTCATTAGGGCCCATCCCTTGGACCTAGAAAGCTGAAATTTTACACAGATAGATTGTGTACGTAAGAACTATGGATTGTTAGAAGTTCTTGCTCGATGGGGTGGATAAATTCCCTGCTAAAGTGATAAAATTAGGGCTCAATTAGTTTATAAAGCAAAAACAAAATAAATATATTCACGACCATGTCATGTTCAAATTAACCACTAAAACCTTAAACATCTTCGAAAACATATTAATTTTCTAGAATAAAAAAACTACAAGTATGTATATTCGTTGTAGAAGGTATGGTCCGTTCCGCTTCCGTCAGCCATTTATCTTAGCTGCTGGTGTAGCCTCACCTCAACCGCTAGCCAATTGCTGCCTCATTGACTCTCGGTTTCGTTTATCAAGTTTCGTTAAAATTGCTTTCTTTGTGCAACTCGAATTTAAAGATCCACATAAAGATAGATTTTCAATCTTTAAACTCACTTTCTACGTCACGTTCTGCCAACAAAAGGTGATAGTATTGACTTTGTTTGGGTCGAATTTATCGTTAGGTGAAAAGAGTTACATAAAGATATCATAAATAATATCATTGTGAAACGTCAAGTCATTCGATATAAAAGTGTTTTGTAGGAACTGTAAGGGTTTCCTTGTTAGGATCGTGACGAGATTAAGTTAGATATGGTGCGGTGAGCTCTCTTATTGCATTTGGTTTGTTGACGGCGATAATTTCTGTTCAAAGGAGACAAAAACTGTCTGTGTTGGCAATGACTGTTCAGTGTTCATTTGTTTTTATTTGTGTCATTCTGTAATCCGGTATGGGTATATCAAATTGAAGTTTAGTTCCGCGCTTAGTGAGTTTTTGTACTGTTTACAGTGGTGAAGTATCTCTTACTTCAATTTTTTTTCTAATGCCCTAACAAACGCTGTCCAAACACTGTCCTTTTATCCCTCTTTATGACAATAGGATATTTACCAAAAGCAAATCTACTTATAAATATGTTTGTCCCCAAAAACACAAATTGCTTTATCCATCTTGTTCTACTATGAATTTTAATTTCACACCTAAGCCCGAACTTCACGTCCACAAATCACCACAAAGCTTTATTTATAAGCATCACAGTCTTTCGATCAAGTTAAATTGAAAAATATGTAAACGAGCGTGATATTCAATGTGTCGTGGAAAAAAAACATGGGGCTGTCATTTTTAACGTGCGATAGATGGCGTGGCTGTAACGCTAACACAGATAAATCGGTCGGAAGATGCCTCGCTACATTGGCTTCCTTAACGACCTTTGCTACGGAATCAGTTTAGGGTTAAAGGTGATTTTCTTCGGTATTGTGAGTGTGTGTGTTCGTGTAATGCGGTGTCAAAGGAAGTTTGAGACGTCGACAGACGATACGACTTTTTCGTGAAGAATATTTGACGCAGGATATTTGAAAAATATCTTGTTGAGATATGAGACCAAAATATGTATGAACATTTGTACAACCTTGCCTCTCCATTGATTCTTGTGTTATGCATTTTCTGTGCAGCAATTAGTCTTGCACGCGAAACAGTTATGAATAATGTTATAAATAAAACAGTAAAATTGCATTACTCTAGTAAAAAGTGTAACAAGTCCATTAATATTGTTGAGTAAATTGAACTGAAACAATTTCATAACAAAAGGCATTTTCAATAGTATTATTCGAAATTGAACTTGAAAGCAAATGTAATTGAATATATCAAAGGCCTGACGTGCGTCAGAGCCACATTTTCCATATTAGGTATTTATGATGCAGAAAATATAACCAATAACTGAATATATGTAATATTGTAAAAGAGATGTGTAACTTTAGTTTTTGGTGTACAATAAAGTATATTCTATTCTATTCTATTCTATATTAATCGGCAGAGTAGGCAAATAGTGTTGTGATGTAACTAGCTATAGTAAATTCGTAACCAGATATAAATGATTAATGATTCGTTGATGACTACGTTAGCAGCCGGAGCATAGCAATCAAAATCAAACCTTGTTTGATATAGGCAAGTATGTACTCGTATATACATCGCTTTCTGAATCCAGAGGGTTTAGTTTAACATTTTCAGATGGTTCAAAATGTTTAATACCTTAATCGATATATATTATTATCACGTGACATTTCAATAGCGCTTGCCAATCATAAATTTTTGATGTATTTCAAATCGCTATCACGACGCTTTAGTTGATGTCATTTCTGTACTGCTTCTTGACGCTGCACCTGAAAATAAATAATTAATATACAGGATGTGTCTGACACCGACTCGAAAAAAAATACTATGAATTCAGTACATGATTCTGAACTCCCTAGTGTTGGAAATTTTTCGTAGGTTTCTTCCTAATTTTTGAAAAAAAAAACTGCTATTTTTACTGTGATCAGTTCAATATCGTTTTTCCTATCTAGGTCAAATAGAAATTTAAAAAAGTTCAGGCGACACGGTGCGTGTTTGTACTGGCCGGTGGCTTCAGCTGGGTAGGTAGCGATTAGTGATATGTAAAAAAAAAGTTTTTATTCGTGTCGGTGTCGGATACAACCCGTATATAAACACATTCTGTTGCACTAAAGACAAAGCCTACGTCATCAACAAACATCAATTAACACGAATCCGAAAGCTCACGTCACCAGAAAAACAGTACAAACGCATAAATAACAGATAGCCGTGAGTTATAAAGTTGTCAAGCTCACATTATGTATAAGATGCAACAATAGACATACTACATGAGGGCGTTGCTTCGCGTTGTTATAAGTCCGTTACCTAGATTAATGTGCGTGCCACATCGAATGTGTAGAAAGATCTTTGTGGGAACCGCGTTTGGAAATGGAGTAGTGTGGACTCTACTGATGGAGAGGTTCGGCAAACAAACTGTGGTTTGACGAGTTTATTAGTTTCTTATGAGACTGATGAGTCCAACAAGACATGTACTTATAGGTGTAGGTGTGTTGTAAAAAGCAGTGGTCGGAATGGATGATGTTGAATGATTTGAGAAGAAAACCTGTAAAGAATTCGGAAGTAATGAAGCAGACAATTTTGAAAGGTCGGATAACAATGGCGAAACATTAACCTCCGATTTGCGAATACGAAGTTAAATATTTATCAAAATGTACTGCAAACCTGTCAAAATTTAGAATTCAAATAATTGTCATGTTCTTAACTCCAAATACTCAATTCAAAAACCAGTCCGAAAAAATATTGTTTCCTGTCAAAATACACACGTTACCAGTGTGGATTTTAACTTGGATCTAACTGGAACATTTTTTTTTGCAAAACTGCTATATACCGGGAGGTGTGTAAAAGGTACTATAGATGGTGTGGTTGAAGTCGTTAAGTACTTCTTCTTATAAACTTACTACTTTACATTAATTGACTGTTGATGTATTCTCGTATTAAGAGCTGAGCATCAAGACCTGTCGTGTTCTTTATAACGAGTTGCTAACGAGATTTATAAGTATGATAATATCCTATTTCCGCTGCTATAATGACCAGCCTAGACTGCAAGTCTGCTATAACTACTTAGTTATTTTAAAGACTTTCTTATTATAATTATCTAAATAAGTTTGCTTTGAGACAGACAAAAATTGCTCAACGAAAAATATTTTGTTCAAGAAAAATATTTTGAATGTATTTTCGTTCCTCTTGTTTATCTTGTTTCTCAAACCAACAGTCTGTGTGTCTCATCATACCGTCACACTGTCGTCCTTTTGTCTCTGACACTCCCTCACTATTTGATTTATAGATCTGTGCGTTGAATAGCTGTCTCTACCGAGGCTTATTAATGAATTTATTTAAACGCTAATGAACGAGTTACGTTAAGGACAAGTAAAACCAATTTATCTGTATCCGAAATGAACGAACGAATGAACTGTTATTTTAGGATCATAATTGAACCCCCGATCGGTTCAAACTTTCCTCTTAGTTCGAAATTTTAAAGTTAAATAAGTATCGTTCATTTATCTTATAGAACTTTCGGATGATCTTTCCGATTTCGAGAATTCGTTTCGGCCAATTTGATTTTATGAAAACAGTAAAATTAATTAACATGGGATTATATCTGAGGAGTTTGATTTTAGATTAAGTTGAGTCGAGTAAATTGATTTTCTTATAGTCAGTTATTGGAAACAGTAAAGTAATTTCATCATGAAAATCTTTCTGTTTGTTTTGTTACACAGACAAAAATAATATTATTATGTGTCTGAGCCCCGACTTAGTGGACAAGATTTAGGCGGAAAACAGACTTGGCAAGCGGCCGGGAACAACACAAGGAAGGAGGAGACAAAGTTCATACCTGTCTACAACTACATACCTAACATAGATACAGCGTGTGTTTTCCTTGCAACACTTATGCAGTATATTCCAAGCACACAGAATCAATATATTATTTCATATTATTATTTAATTAATCTACCTAACCATTTCTTTTGTTTGGATTGGCTTCCAGTCTAATCGGATACTGTTGAATACCAAGTAGGTATATTATACGAAGCAAACGCAGATGATAGAATACCCCTTGTTAAGACTGGTTGTCAGACACTGGAGGTAGTGAAGAGGACATCGCAACCATTTTAGCAATTGTGGAAACCGACCCGAAGGATTAAACATAAAATCTTCGGGTCAAATGTTAAATCCTTGCTGCTTTATGGGTGCGAAATGTGAAAGGTCAGAAAAGACATCTCACGTCAGATCCAAGTCTTCTTCAACCGCTGTCTTCGTCTAAACTCGGAATCGACTGGCCCGAGACCATCACCAACGTAGAGCTGTTGGAGAAATGCCACTAGAGCCCGGTCAACCGCTTGACCAAGCGTTGCAAGTGGAGCTGGATTGGCCACACGCGGCGAAGGGATTCTGACCCAAGCCAGCGCTGGATTGGAATCCCCAAGGCAAAAGAAGCGTGGCCGTCCCCGTTAAATCTGGAGTCACACCGTAATGGTAGAAGTGACGAACATCGGTATGTGGAGCGTCGTGGAGCGTGAAGCTCAAGACCGGTCACGATGGAGGACTACTTTGAATGCAATCTGCCCCATCCAGGGGGCACAGGAAATTAAGTCAAGTAAATCAAGACTGGTTGTCAGACTTTCGGGTTTTTGATTATCCTAAACCAGACCAAAAAGACCAAAGCTTTAACGTGTTCGAGGTAGGGAAGGTTTTTGATATGGCTGTACCTAATGCAAAATGTAATATTCATCCTAACTACAAAGCGGCATATATAATGAATGCCGCATGACACCATCACAATAACAACGCACCGTATATAACTTTAACACCAAAGCTTAGCAAAATAACAGTTTCAATGATAAACGCGCTTCATCAATTTTAAACAAACTGCTCAACTTCATACTGCAACGAAGCTTATTCAAAAGACTCGGGCTTTTTACTAATGCTTTCAGAAGCTTCATTAACATCCACTCTAGTGAATAGGCAAGAGTACTTAATTCAAGCGAAGCTAGTCGACGTTCTATATGAGACTTGGTGTTGCTACCCGAAATATTTTAACGGAGGCTCGAAATTTAAAAGTGGAAAAAGTATGAATTCAGAATTAATTTGAAATTGGTTCAAGAGGTTTTCGGTGACAGGTTGATGAGAAGTTTTTAATATCGAAGTTAATGATGATGATGATTTTTATTTAATGGCACCTTATTGGTCAGGACAATCAGAATAACAAATCTGCTGCCTTCATAATAATGCTTTCAGTGTATCTGAAATAAATGCTGATGCGCAATATAAAATAAACAACTCAAATGGCTCTTCCCACTACCCATAAAAACTACACCAACGCGACAAAATTCAGCAAGAACAAACGAACTTACATAACCACACTAATTACAAACCCAACTACTCATTACTTAATTTAATTCCGCCAAGTCGGGCTATAAAGTTTAAGTCAGCTCCAGTCGGGAACTTTAAATTTAAAACACACCATAGGCATCTTAATACATGTGTGAGAATGCGAGGCAAATTCAATTCTTGGCGCGGGACCATCCACCCGGCGAAGATTTAGGGTTCATTTTAGTCGGCGTAAGTTATTTGCTCATGAACATCTGGAGCTACCAATTTTAGATTGAAATTGTTACCTCGTACAATGAAATTGAAAACTTTATTCACCGTTTGTCTTTCTACCGGCTTCACTTGTTTCTGGTATTTATTTTTGGCTGAATTCTGTCTTACCTTAATTCGGTCTTCTAAAGTTTTGTAAGGTATTTCACTTAATATAGGAATACAACTACGATAGTATT
Source organism: Orthosia cruda (assembly GCA_964057195.1). Classification (NCBI taxonomy): domain Eukaryota; kingdom Metazoa; phylum Arthropoda; class Insecta; order Lepidoptera; family Noctuidae; genus Orthosia; species Orthosia cruda. The sequence continues at coordinate 14,344,480 of OZ059836.1, read as the reverse complement.
TTGAGCTTGAAATTATAGAAATAGAAGGAATAAGAAAAACAATTAAATTAATTAAATCCATTACGTTATATGTGATTTTGACAGTGAATCAGATGACGTTAATGTTTGGTTTTGTTATATTAATTTAATTAATCTATTGTCGATCAAATAATGGAAGCCACAAGTAAAATTTAAAAATTTAAAAAACCCCCGACACATTTATCTTGCGAAAACATCCCGATTCAAACAGTAAAAGGCCCATAACTTTTAAACGGCTGAACCGTTTTTTTTTAAACATAGCTAAGAACACTCTCGACACAATCACCTTTCCAACAAAAAAAACTAAATCAAAATCGGTTCATCCGTTGAGGCGCTATGATGCCACAGACAGACACACAGATACACAGATACACAGATACACAGATACACAGACACACAGACACACAGATACACAGATACACAGATACACAGATACACAGCAACACACCTCAAACTTATAACACCCCTCTTTTTCCGTCGGGGGTTAATAAATAAAACATCACATCCAGTATTTACTCAGACGGACATATTCAAAATATTATGATTTAATATTCGATTCTGGCTTCTTCCTTTCATTATATGCAAAGCGTTCGGTCACGCGTTTATTATTTCTAACAGCCGCTTTGACATTCGGCTCCTTTATTTACGTAACAAGCTTTGCTACGTCTCGGCTCGCACATAAATTCCTATAAAATGAGACATAAATACTCCGCAATTCTAGCAATAAAAGGGAAACTTCAAAGAGTTTGTTCGTTCGGGGAAACCACTATCGAACATAGTTGCTCTCAAACGCGTGGTTTTTTATTTTCCTACGTCGGCGTCGCCAGATCGTCCGCGACGGTGCTGCCACCCCATCGCGCTCCTAGTGATTAATTAAAAATTGAATAGGGCTCTAATAGTCACATTGTGATAACTTGAATAGCTCTTAATGAATTTCCATTCTGCGAAGTGGGTCGTTGGATGGTGGGTTGGTAAGTCGCGTAATTGGAGGAAAGTCGGGATCGGTGACCGCAGCTTGTTTCAGTACGCTGCACCAATTTTAGGTTTATTGTTTCTATAATTGCTCCAGGGAAATCCACAACGAGTTCAACTGACTTCACTTAAAACTTTACCCCTAGATACAACTCCGCAATATTGGCTCCCGTTCAGTTTCGTTTGTGTTCCCGAACATTTTTGTTTAATCGACTCTGATTGGTTTTCGACTTTATATTTAATTTTCATCATAACAATCCGGTCGTTAAATTTTCTGGAGCCATTGTTACGAACGTTTTGAATTTTATTAGGTTTGTTAATATTTTATACTTCGTGGGAGAAATGAACAATCAAAGTATCACTTAAGTAAATCAAATGAGGGTCGGTTTTGCTTCTCGTTTTGGAGTCACCAATTTCTATATGATAAACAACTCAAAATGTTTTGTTAAAAGCACCACCATTAATTATCCTGCCTACCTATCTAGCTTGTCAAAGTCTTGTGCTTAAAATATGCTTCACTCAATAATTGGTTTTCTCGGAACATCCGATCACAGCATCGGCTCCTTTATCAATTGAAGCTGAAAATATTCGTAATGATCGGTAAATGAGTAGATTGATTTCTTCGAGACATTGCTTAGCCAATAAAGAAAGAAATGTCAAACATATCTTCACATACACTTACTAGTGTACCCGTTGCAATTGTATTTATATAGTGTATCCATTTCCTTCATCTTCCCATTTTATCGTTTAACGTTCTTCAAGTCACGTCGTTTTTCTATACATATAGATGAGGGGCTGCAAAGGTCCCGTAATATACACGAAGTTAGTTTGAAACACGTTTAATATTATTGCTGAAAGCTTCCTACTAGAGAAAATCACAGTTTACTGCTTGCTACCTAAAATTTTAATAACAACACAAACTATCATTACACGACGTTAATTTAAATCTTTTGAACGTAAATTAAGTTAAAAGAATATAGATCTATGCAGCCGGGCGAGCACGACCTCTGTGATAGGCTTGAGTCACTCAATTTATCACGCTTGTTGCTCCAAAATGTGATTAAAAAGTGTAACTCAAGCCTGTCAAAATAGGCCGTGCTAGCCCGGCAAGTGACGTTCTAAAATATCTGCCTGCCCCCATGGTAATATTTAATGAGTTTAAGTATGTATGAATTTTCTTAATGTTGACAACACAGAAAAAGCTCTTAACCTTACAATATATAGGTATTAAACAAAGGTGTAGAAATAAAACATAAAGTATTTCCATTGGTTTTCAAGAATAATTTTAATTTTACCCATGTGCAACTCACACGAAAATTTTGGTCAAGTGAAACTAGTTTACCGTTTAGTGGAACTGAGTTTGCAACCTCACCAATCACGAGTTCCTGATTAAAGACTCTGTTTGTACTTGGAACTTGCCTAGTTCCTTTTGACAATTGAAATGCTTTAAAGTTATCTAGTTATGCCTTGATATTTTTACAATAATTATTGAAGACTATGTACTTTTTTCCCGCAGCTTCGCTCCTGTATCTTATCCTAATAAATGAAAAGCGATTTATGGCATTCAATGATTGGAGCTTTCTACTGAAAAAAAAATATAATCGGATAGTACTTCCAGATATTTCTTACAAACAAACAAATAATATTATCTCGTTATAATATTGGTTTGAATTAGTCCTGCGTTTAAAAAATGTTCCATCTTAGAAGCATTAGCAATACATGTATGACTAATATCCATGAAGCAATAGCAAAATAGCGTTTGTGTTAAAACTGATAAAATCATTACGTGCGATTATTCATTCTTCACATTACACGAATTCCCAAGACATACTGTATCTTACGTTTTAGGAGACAAATTACAAACTTTGAACTTTATAATTCCTCACTAAAAACGAAATTATAGATCGGCTTTAAACATCAGCGGCTAATCTCAGAAATACCTCCATCGTTACATTGACTAATGTGTTCATACACGTTCCTCTGCGTTAGATTACTGTTACAACATTTAACTGAGCAAGCACGCTATCGAAATTTCTACATTAAGACAGAACGACGATAAATCGTGTCCACTTAATATCTGACCACGATCATTCATTACTGAAAGCATTACCTTAATATATTTTGGTTGAATCGACGTCTCAGTAGATTTCCCTCGGAACTGAGATTAGGGACACCCACGTGTTTTATCAATAATCCATTATGCGTACAACAAACAATGAGGTGCGTTATCAGAAGCGGTGCTATCGACGCCGGCATGATGAATGGCCACGATGGTACATTAGAAAATGTCAATAAATAAAAAGTCAATATCTCATGCCCATCTCCCGGTCCGCGGCAGAAACCCGAGATGAAATGTTGTTAGCGCAGTACAGTCCGCTACACAAGTTAATATCGTAGAAAAATGTTAAAAAGAAAGTCACCGTTATTGGCGTTCCTCTAATTGGAAGCAAAAATTAATTGGAGATACTGAACAAATAAGGTGTGTTGAGGAACATTTGTACAAATATATAGCACGTTCATTACTTTTAAACGGTGTCGCATAATTCAATTCTGTTAATTTTGTACGCATTAAAATTTAATTCGTTTAAGAGAAAGGTTGTGAAATATTCGATTATGAGCAGATATAATTGTAATTTCTCGTCGGGCACTCGACCTCATTACGCATTCAGAGATTCAAAGTTTCAAACAGCTGTTTTTCGTCAATGCTGTCAGTTTGTTTTATTGCATAGTTAAAAATAGAAATCAGTATCTATTTGATAACTTTAATGGCATGCCTATCTATTACAACACTTCAAAATCAGGTTTATTTAAGAATCACATAAACTTCGCTACGCCTACACTTTAAATGATCGGCAAACATATCGTATTAAAAACCCAAAACCAAAGAATCATTCTTAAAACTAACACAGTGTTTAGTTTTTTCAAGTCAAGTACAAAAAACAGACCAAAAATATATTTTGACGGTCTCCTATCTTGACGCTGCCGACTATAATAACTACACTAAGTAGAGAAACCGGTAGCCATAGATAAGTGGAGTTATGCTTAACTCAAGTTCGGTACACAAGATCGCTCCTACGCGGTCAATTTGCTTCTACAAACTAGTCGGAAGGTTTTCATTTGCGCTGTTGTATTACGCGTTAAAATGTTTGCTTCTAGGTGAGGTATTGGGTGTAATTGTCTCTGGCTTTGACGGTTTTTGCTTGTGAAGTTTTTAAGATTGACGTCGTTACAGATTGTTTATATCAGTGGTTTGAAAATAGAACTCATTATTTCTATTTTCACTTTCCAGGTTTAATAAAACTGTTGCTAGTCAAGCAATCAGTGGTTAAAGGTGTAGACAGATGTGACGTGTCAAAATAATGATACAACAACACATTTTCTTATTAAACTTAACGTAACACCACGCCTGACGCAAAATACGCGCTTGGTCGTGGAGTTTCAGCCCGTTTTAATCTAACCTAACCTAACACCACGCCTGAATGCCCAAAGAGATGGGCAGAGTTGCACCATTTGTATTAAGTTCACACATAAAGAGGTGACGGAGCAAACATTGGGCCATCGGTAATTATTTGTAATAATTTGTACAACCAAATCCCCATGCGCATCCCATACAATGAAAGTGTTCCCAAAACCAATTTTGTGCGTATAGGTGGCATACGCACAAAATCGGTTTTGGGAACACTTTTATTGTGCGTACAACTAAGGAGTGCAATCCCCAGCCGAAGTCTGTGTTTCCCAATAGATACCATCTTGACTTAAACGACCCCTAGGGTCATTTAAGTCAAGATTGAATAGATTTTTTCTAGACAAGCGTACTTCACCATCGACCACATCATCGCTTACCATCAGGTGAGATAATGGTCAAGCACGAGCATATAGACTATTAAAAAAAAACGTTTCACCAGCTATGTTTGAGTCCCATATAATAGGCAAAAATCCAGACACAGACTCCCTCACAGTAATTGTTCTAACATCACTATAAAATTGTTCTACGTATAAACCTTTAGCCATGGGCTAAAAAAACGAGTTTGTAAAACACCTGTCAAACTATCACGGTCAAACACAGTCTAATTCTTCATATTAAGCAGACTGCATAATTTCGTCAGCGATATCTACCATGTCCATGTGGATTGGTGCACCAGATGGTATTCCTATTAATACTTGTGTAGCAGCACTGTGTCGGGTTTCCAAATCTTAATTAGTCATAAGTACAGAGAGATCGTTAGCTCTTTGACTTTCTTGTGTGGTCTCCGGATATAGGACACTGCTACCGATTGCCTAGTGGTTGCTCCATCCCTCTTTACGTGGGAACTAAATACAAAGCTTCTGTCGATTTCATCAGCAGCTTATTTTCTTAGCAATCCAGATTTACCATATAGATTATCACTTTGACAACGTGAATAGTTTCATTCACGTTGGATTTTCTCTTCATACTTTTAGAACCGTAAGAGACACACATAATAATGATTTCATACATAAAAATATATACAAAAAATATATATGGATGCATAATGCCTAGAGTCTGGCAATCGAAAACGTGACCTGGAGTGTTTTTAAGTTATAATATGGCAACATTATTAAGCTGTCAAAGGCACGTCAAAGATCAGGTTAGTATGACTTTGTAATCTTGGTCCTTGTTGGCTTATTTATCTATCTATAAAATATGATGATACCTTTTATTATGTTTCAAGATAATCTGGCAGATATTAAAGGACTCTTCAAAATTAAAAACTTTGTTGAAACGTTAAGGAATTTGGAAAAAAACATATAATAGAAACTTAGGCTAAGTTTCTATTATAGCTAAATAATATCTTCACTTCACAGAAACACTGATAATAACCTCAATTGGCCAAATGACAGAAGAAGTATTGGAAAAATGTATAATAAGTGTTACTGATCATGACTGTACTGATATAGAAGTATCCTAAGAGGTTGAATTTTTAGACTCTGATTTTGAATATGATGATTAAACAATGAATTTAGCCTGTACTCGATTAAATATAATACTGTTGAATAAATTTAATGAACTAAATGTCCAGTAGGTAAACATTATGTACATACTAATACATCACGCCTGAAACACAGGTTTGAAAAAACCTAAATCGGGCAGGTCCCTACCAAAAATAGACATTCTTGTTTATAATCTTGCAGTTGTAATTATATTTTATTTTAGATATATTTTACATATAAGCACTATTCATACCATTGTTTTAGAAATTATACTACTGCACCTAATGTACATTTTCTGTAAACGTACTTACTTTTTAATAATTTATTCTATTCTTATTCTTAAGAAATACTAGCCACTTGTTTTTTCTCACATCCATGACATTCAAGGTTCCGTACCATCAAATGGATCCATATAAACTAAAAAATAAATGGTAACAAATACAAAAATACTCAAGTATCAACACATTTAACTAGAGGTATAGTTAGTAATACCACATCAAGATTTTTTGAATTTTCCAGACTCTATGATGCTTCATTCATCGCTCTACTTAACCAGGATCTCTCAAAGCACGTAAGCAATCTTCATTGCTTACGATAGTATATTCACAAATGTCAAGAATTTCTAAATCACAGAATATGGACATCCTATAGACACCATTTCCCTTTTACTTCGAGATTACCATGGAATAGTAAAATAAGGTTATGGTTATTTCCTCGCCACAAGTAGAGATGCTTAATCGAGTGTCACTCACCATGATGAATGTATGGTATTCAAGTTACGGCTTGTAAACCCTTGATTTGTGGACAGTACTTCAGATTCTTCATCTGCACGTTATTGTAAGTCTTTCAGAGACAGTGATTGGAACATGACTGATATTTTATGTCTAGTTATGAATTTGAATGCGCTAAAGAGCAAAAAATCCCATTATACTGAATAAAGATTTGAGATGAGAAGCAATCTTTATAAATGTTTGTGAAACTCACGCTTTTTCGGCAACTTTGCATACTTCAAATGAAGCAATTAAAACAATTGAGAGCAAGATCTTAATTACACGATTGCTGGCCGTACTCACATTAAGACAACCACGAACAAACGGTACCACAGTAATTTTACATTTACCAAAAACACAAATTACTGTTCGAACAGTACATAATGAATGAATTAACCCTATCATTACTATTTTATAACTCAATTACAGTAGCAGCAAAGTTTTTGTCCGGAAACCGTAGAATTTCATTTCAAACGATAATATATGACGCTACATCTGTATTTGATTTGGCCTTCGGACGACCAAAACTACTAATTTAGAGCGACCCATTCAAATTAATTTATTTTTGGTAGTTTGCTTGCAAGCAGGCCGGATGTGTTTTGGAACAGTGGTTCCTGCGTTTGAAGTAAGCTAAATTAAATTTTCGCCGAGAACAATTTCTAAATTAATTCCAGGAACACTAAGCTTGTTCTGAACTCGAGTTGTTACTATCCTTGTTACTGCAGCCGTAAATGTGTTGGTGGATTCAAATGTTACATTTGTTTTAATGCTTGAGTACCATGTAACATCAACAACATTAGGAGTGTTTGCTACATTAGAATAAATTATGAAATGAGTGAGCTTTTGTTTGTTTGTGAAATATCCCATAAATTGAGAAAAGGTTAAGATAATGATAATGATAGTTTTTCTCTGTTTCACCTAGGGCATCAAGTATAAGTATTTGTGTACTATGTTCTGGTGAACAAGGAAATTTAAATACTAAAATCAATGCACTAATTGTAACTTTTTTATATTTCTTTTTTTGTAAATCAGCTATAATTTTGCTATTGTGTTTTATGTGTTCCTAACTATGGACAGCAATTATTATGCAATGATGTTTCAAATAATATGTGATACGCTAATAGCTTAATTACTAAGGTGACCGAAGTTTTATCAATAGTTGTGAATGAACTAGCTAGTACCAATCCTTTTAAAATGAAATCTTTTATTCATACCAAGGACAGGTTCGAAATAATCATCCTTGTTTGGTAACTAATAGATATCCAATAGGTTTAATTGGATTATTATAGAGTTAGTATTCATGAAATGATTGGAGTAATTTAATAGAACTTTCTATCAGTTGGTTACAATTACTTGAATCCCACAATTTATTGTATATTTCTGCTTATAATTGAGAAAGATTTACGGCTAAGCTGATGACCAAATAGCACTGTTCATTTTGAGATTAATTCTAGAAATAGGAGATCTTGAAATACTGTTGATGATACTACTTTAGCTATTTTAAATGAACTTATATGCCTAGATAAAATACTTTATACCGTATTTACTACAAAATCTTAACCCATTTAAGTCAATATTATACTTGCTCTTCTTCTTTTCGTATTGATTAACTCAAACTTAGGCCGGTATTCCAGATGCTCATGCTCAACTCAACTGGACTGTCCAGGATTGGTTGGCATGTTTTTTTCACATTAACAGGCTCAAGTCCAAGATCCCAGATGGCATAACATTACCGAACTCTTTTAATAAAAGATCAGTAGAATTTAATAGTGTTAGCATGTATTTGGAACGTACTCGTACTTGCTAACTTGGACTTTCATTTTCATTACCTACCACACATTTTGCCTTGAAAGAACTCAGTAGCTTCTGGGGCGTCTGGGCTACTGAGTACAAATATGTCATGCTGAAGAATCATAAGCCAAACTAGAGATTTATGATTGGTTGGCAGTTGATTGGCAAGTGTGGCCAATTTTGAGTTTGAGTCGAGTATGAGCATCTGGAATACGGGCCGTCTCAACTATTCAATTTCACACTGAGAATTTTATCAAGCAAATAGCCAACAAGTAAATACTCTGTCTCCATTCAAATTTAACTCTGTAAAATACTTCTGCCAACGGTTCTTAATGAAATCCTCAATAAACTAAAAATTTAATTAAGACAGGATGCTTAACACTTTTTTATTTCAATCTGGTCTCGATCCGCGCTGTTGCATTCAAAGGGGACAATGTTTTGACTTCGTTTTAATCGTGCTCCTAATTAACCATATCGCTCTATGTAAACAAAAAATAAAGTATAAAACTTTATGGTGTATTAGGACATCCGTTGATAGTAGTAATTAAAACGCAGCTTAAGTGTTTTTTGTTTATGTTATTAGGAGTAAAGTTTATAATTTTGATTGATATTTTATTATTTAGCTTTGCTGAGTTGAATGACTTTTTGATCTATGAATGATTTAATGTATTGGCCATTACACAGTTTTTGTATACATCAATAAATATTTAAGTTGCAGATCCAGGTTACCAAACAATGTTCAGAAGAAGATGAATCATCAATTCAACATCAATGACTTAGTGTTCCAATGCTAAATTCATTTTTAAACTTACATTAATTTGCATTCAAACTTCAAAATGAGTCGCCAATTATTTTCATATTATCTCGAATCTCCGTAATGCGAATAAATTGGAGAGGACAGCTGTTTAAACCGCTTCGGCAATGAAACACCACTACCCACTTACCCATCTTCCCATTGCATGCAGCTTAACGACAAGAACAGGTAAGACTTTTATAGATGACTCCAATATTCTTATCAATAAAAATCTTCGTATGAAGAATGGTCTGCGCAGAGGCACATCGTTTAGATTGTATCCCTTCCCTTGAAACTAATCTGTACTTACCTTTACAATAGAAAGGGTTGAATAATGGGGCTTTTTTACTTTTTCTAACCTCGAGGGGACATGCGTCTTATGACGGATTGGTCGTGTTGCGGGAAAAAAAATATTGTTAGGACGTTGGGATGTTCTCAGGCGTATTATTAAGGATTTCTGTTTATGATTTAAAGTTTGGTTTTTATTATGATTTAAATTATGTTTGAATAGTTCGCGGCCTTTTAATGTGTATTTAAGAACTTAGGGTTGATTAAAGTGTTTACCAGTCATGAATAAATCATTTAATTGATTATGTAACCCGTCCCGTGTAGGTATATTTTGTATCCTTACTCGGGTACGTAGGTAAAGTCCTCGCCAAACTTCTTGGCCGCCCTGAAGTTATCTGTGGCGCAATGCGCGGCGCGGTGCTGTTTTTGTATGAGGTTTACTACTGCGCAGCCATTGTAGGCGCCGATTCCCTTGAGTAGCTGATTTTAAAATGAGAATCACGTCTAAACGGCTATTCGTATTTTTGGAAAAAAAAATATGTTACATTAAACCATTTTCTTAATAATTTGATCTAAGAAAAACATGAGTTTTATTCGTATATCATTGTGTAATTAATTTGTAAAGTTATGTCTAAAACTGACAAAAACACGACAATCGCAACAAAGCCGCTGGGCGTATTTTAATGAAATTGACACCATCTCAAAGACAATTCAATTATTTACATTTTCATCTGAAGCTTTTTTTTAAGTCATAGAATAATAAGGAAATACAAAAAATTACTAAATTTTGAGTCGCGCGGGTGTGAAACGATGGCGCGTTTTGTTCCCTCAAGGTCGTTGGCGTTAGTCGTCTTAATGGCGGCCAAGAAATTTGGCGAGAGCTGTACCTACCTACCGGAGTAAGGATACAAAATATACCTACACGGGACGGGTTACATAAACAAATTTTTACACGATCGAAGTATTTTGTTGGTGTAAATATTTGTACCTATTACATATCTATTATCATACCTAAAGTTTTATGATAAGAATCCTTTGCGAAAGATTTATCGCCAAAAAGCAAAACTGTGTGTTTCTGAACAGACTTTTTCCTCATTCTGGTCCAGTCTTTACAAGCTCCACAGATTCGAGTATACTTGTAAAAACATCAAGTATATCACTAAAAGCCTCCCCACACAACTTATAAGAGTCAACTGGGGGAAAAAGATTGATGAGACCCGTCGGCTGTAATATGGCAATCCGTCATTACTTGTCTACTTCTTGCATTTTTTGCAACTGCAATACTGACACGTGGCTATACTTCCATGGAAGGACTACTGTTTGTGGCATTACGGTTGTTTTCTTGCTACGAATTGTTTTGATTCTCAGGAAAACGGTATCCGATTTCCAAGATATCTCTTCTTTGCCTTACTACGCTAAGTTATCTTCAAGAAGAAGAATTTATATATTAAAAGCCGATATTCTGAGAACATTCTAATTTACCCAAACATATACTTAATTAAATAATCATTAATCCATAAGAATCGTGCGTCAATGTCATTGTTTATTGTGTGGAAACGAACGTCGTGATTTTTAAAAGTTTAACCAGCATAATTGACAGCTCCTTTAGAACATACCATGTTTGTGTATGCATACCACACACGGTTCAGTACACCGAACGCGCCTCTTATAAACATCAAAATAGCTTATGATACGGCTCTAGCTAATTTAGGTAGCATTGTGCACCTCACAAGAGGCGCGTTTGAATGAGATTATCACGAGACTAAAACCCGTTGGGAGTCATTGGTCATAAATCATAACCCATAAAACGAGACTGACAATAACCTCTTTTCTTAGCAACGCTTCCTAGAGAGAAGTAACCATAGAAAAATATGCACCTTAGAATTGGGAGAACAAGGTAGATATTTGGTTGTTGATCTGCGGTACTTTGTGACGAGGTTAGAGATGATAGTTAAAATGACAAGCGAACTTAATATTCCGTTTGATCGGACCAATTGTTGCTATTGTGTTTACTGTCGATTTTTAGAAAGCCATAGAGCGCATCAAGCTTAATAAGTGTACAGTATGTGGGATTGGAGGACAAACATCAATCATATCGGCCGTCAGTTAATTTTCGTCTAATCCACCGATTTTAAATGCGTGGATGATCAATTGGAAATTGTTCGTAATGAGCAATAAGCCAGTTCAGTGTCAATGCTTTTTGCGCTCGAGAGCCGTGACTTGAATGACAGCCATTTTTTGTTCAAACAAAATATTTTGTAAACTTTTATTTTACTGGGTTAATTTGATTGATCTTCAATTTTAAAATTGCTGATACCAATTATGTATGACATGCATACTCAAACATGTTAGGTTTCCTATGCATGATTATAATACAATTTCGTTTAGAACTGACATAGTGTGTTCACTTACTAAATCACTAGTTTTATTATTTATAAAATGAAAGCCAGCAGTGCGCTGTTCTATTTAATTTTATTATGAAACCACAAAAATACGACTAATGGCACCAACATTAAAATTAACAACAGCGTATCACGAAAAGCTATTTCAACACAATACGAGGCCCTATCAAGTCGATGTTTGATAACATCCTTCGAACTCTTTTTACTCCTCCTGCATTCTGTGTCCGACTAAATTGGAATTCGTGTACGTTATTGTGACCCGGAGAATTAGATCCGCCGCATTCAAAACTCAGACTATCCTATTGAGACCTCTCGGAAGGGAACTGGATCTGATAAGGCAGATCGTCGATAGGGACCCTTTTTCTTTACGCGACACCTTTGTCATGACAAAGGGGCTGTTTGGCCTCAACTGTGGCATCTGAATAGGCTTGCAATAACGCGTCCTGGCCCGAAGCTCGCATCCCGCGAGATCGGCCGCAGATACTCAACTCTCTAAAGATTTATTAATCTTTCTCGTTCACTGGAACAATGAGCTTTCGGTAGGCACCTGGTGCTTTTTTCTCGTCACTGAAGTATGCTCGAGCCATGTATTCAGTTTTTTCTTGAAGCTCGAGTGATGTAAGTGGGGTCTGGAGAGCGATTGTGGCCACTTTGAGGGAAGCGACGAGCCTAAAATAGTAAAAGACCAAAGTAATAGTGCGAAATCTATAGGCGATTAATTACGATCCTAATTGGCTAACTTTAGGAAATACAAATTAAGTAAACACATTAAAAACCAGTTCCACGCATATAAATTGATTTTTCTGTTAATTTTTATTGAGATTGATGTCTGACAGTTTGTTAGCGAATATTAAATGATTAACAAGTCAATCAAAATTTTATGTTTAGGGGAATTTTGATGGTTACGCAATGGAAGTGTTGAAGACATATTTTGTTTCAACTGATTGGAGGTGGATTTGGGTTTTAATTAATTTTAGTCTTTTATCTTGGTCGTATCGTATTGCATCATGGGCGATATCACAATATTTAATTCACTTCTTAGAACATAATGTACGTCCCCACCAAAACTTATTCCTGACGTGTCGTCTGATCAAGTTACTCGTTTAATTTGTCTAGATCGCGTGCAGGGGTACAACGGCAATAAATAATGTTTTTTATCTCGACACCACGGAGGCTCTAGGCAGAAATTCTTACACGTTCGTTCGCTGAATCAACGCTTTTTAATCTTATTTGATATGTGTTCCTTTAAATTATGAAGCGCATGCAATTGATATGATTGTATGATAAGTTTAGGTAAAGTGGTCTTTGTTTAAATGAAGGAGTATAATTTTATATCAATTTGTAGAATTTAATATCTGCTTCCACTTAATTCATGATGTTGCGATACCAGCTGCATGGCTCGTGATAAAATATTGTTTTAAAACAGTTAAGTTTATTGAAACTTAAAATAACGATCCTGATATAATGATCACGGGGCTGATACAAAATTTGATAAATTGACTTACAATCGAAACACTACAGCACTTCACTCCCATAAAGTAATATTTTAAATAGATATACACAATTGAATCCGCGAAGTAAAAATTTAATAGTGAAAATACAATAGAGGATTAATGGCAAAGCCCCAACAATAAAAATGATTAACTACTAGACATTGTTGGTATTTTAGAAGATAATGTTGTAGTGAATGAAGGAGAGTGCAATGTGCATGTTGGAGACCCAACAATACCATCTGCAGTGGTTGTAGAAGCGATGCCACATCTTGATAAGGCACCCACATTTTGGCAAATACATCACAGCGGGACGCCGTCACAATATTTTAGTATCTACGGCTGTATCTGTGGCAGGGTATTGATTTTTTTGAATGTCATCAAAATCTATGACCAGGCGTTTGTTGTTATAGAAAAAAAATGTGCCCTGATTGCTATATTATTGGATTTGGATGGTCAGCTGTCATAATAAAGTTATAGATTTATTAAAGCGCAGTATTTTAAATTTAGTACTATTTGAAGTAATTCGAATCCACACTGCTTTAATGATTTAAATTTGAAGTCCGATAAAAAATTACTTGACGTCTTTAACTATTGTTTTTTAATAGTGTCACAGAGTTTCTTCACCTGTCAGTGTTTCCTGCACACATAAATTCGCCAAAACTTCCTGTTAAAAATCTAACAACATGCCAAAAACTCGGTTTTCGATTCTTTTTATAAATATTATTATAGTTGTCAATATTTCCTGTACCAAAGAAAGAAACGTATAATGGCAAATGACGATAAAATTGTCTCAAAGTACGTCAACATCTCAAGTAACAGTGCCTCTGCGTTGCTCAAGTAAAAACTACCTATAAATTATGTAACACGAAACTTTATATGTTTTGATCACTCCTCTTGTTCCCATGCATTGTACAAAAGGGGATGTGTAACTTGAAATTCTGTAGAAAAACTACAATTTTGTCCCAAAACCTCAATCTTTTGTGCCATAAACCGCCCTTTTGAGAATTTATTGTCGTAGAATGATATGATGTCTTTATGTCGCGGGCCATTGTAATGCACTTATCTGATCGTCTCCCGTATTCTGTTTAATGGGGCAGATTGTGGGTTCTAGTATTTTAATTTTTGTATAGAAGCCATGGTTGTCTTGATGTTTTGAAGTTTTATTAGAACATTATGGATTATGTTCTATAATATTGCAATAATATATATAATAATAATAATTTATTTCAAAATTCAGACAATTTACAGTCCAATTCTTGTTAGTAACAAATACTTATATAACTAGTGTTAGTAAAAGGTACACATTCCAAATCAAATAAACATTTACAAAATATTGTCACTTGATATTGATAGTCAATTGACTAAATTTAATGCCATAATTAATCAAAAATATGTAAATTAAAATGTCAAAAATAACATATATATACCACTTTGTAAACAGTGGTTCAAGGTTAACATAAACACTATTGATTTACGCAGAACTGATGGAATTCTATAGAAACCTCGTGAAGTGTGATGCAGTATCAATTTCCTCGATACCTAATTACTTCAAAGTAAATGTGTTTCATGCTGTGAATAAATGAGAGGCTTCCCAGTATAGGATAGCACTAAGGTACGAGATATTTCTTTTGAGAGTCAAGTATCAAAGTGTTTGAGAAACATATATTAATTAAAAAATTACCATGTTAGATGATATCCAAAGTCAAATTACAAATAATCTAATTTAAACTTATGTTCTTCAAATATCGTTTTTTAAATTTCAGTTCCAAATTTATTTTAGAAATTAAAAATACAGCTCCAATTAATATGAAGAAGCATTTTTATACAATTTTCATTTAACAATAACTTCATAACGAAACGTCACGACGAAAGAAAACAAAAAATATAAACCTTCATTTAACCGCAAAAAGAACTAAAATGTCGGATGGTGTGCGCACTACGCTTTTTGCTCGCGAAAAAATATTCGTCCGAATTGAAAAGTCTTTGTTACAATATTTTAGTGAAAGCCGAACGGTCATGTGATTTTTTGCGGTTTGTTTATGGCGATAAAGGAATTTTGATGGCTTTAGGGTTTTACTTTAGGGTTCCCCGAAAAAGTCCTCTCTGTTCTCTCTCCTGTTTTCTCAGATAGAGCTATCATTGAAGCCGTTCAGCTAAATTTACTCAGGTTCAGGTTTATATTCACGATCACCCAAAGTACACACAATTTCATTTAGGAATACGAGATTTTGTTTTCACTGAATATAATGTGGGTTGCTTCCCTACCACTAACGTCAAGCATAAGCATGGCGGTAGACCGAGACGAAGATCCAGAGATAAACTTGACGCTTCAGCATAAGGAAATCCACAGGAGGTATTAAGTTAGAGAGAACGCAGACACAAAATGAATTTTGTGAGCAGAAACAGTGGAAACATTGATGTACAACGAAGCATATAGAAATGAAATATTCATGATCAAATATCCGTTGCGTGTCATACTCGTGTAATATGTATCCTATCACGCATTTTGTAAGCGTCAATTGAATTAGGTCAGTTCGTCGTGGGCAATGGGCCAAACTCATACATTATTAAAAACTTGATACCTAGCACAAACGGTATCACAACGCCTAGTGTCGCTACTTAAAATTCTGATCTATTTTAAGTTGTTTCCTTACGTTAGTTTTACAGTGGTTTACCATCATCATCTTTTCTTCTTATATTTCGTCTGAATTGATTTGGAGCTTCTTTTTCTGGTCAATTTTCTGTTCATTTTTATCATCTATCACAAGGTTTGGATCCCAATAAACGTTTTATGATTTTATATCTTCTAGGAGTTCTTTCAAACAAGTCAACATTTTACAAAGATAAGAAGTGTCGACATACTTCGAGGCAGCTGGGAAAAGTACGAAAGATTTGTAAGGAGAAGGATACAGCAAACTCATGAAACTCGAGATCGAGATGAAACGCCGACAATTGTAACACGGGCTACGTGACTTGAAGCTGAATAAGACTGAAGTCCAGTTTTTTTTTTAGAAACGTAGGAGGTATACTTGTAGCCTTCTGAAGAGTATTAAGTGTCACCTGTTTACTGAAGTGACATAGAAACATTGTGAGGAGAGAAAATAGTGTCGCAGAATTTCCTAAAAGCGAATAGGACTAATATTATTACAACGAATCAAAATGGTGTGTGTAAGGATTGAACACATTACTTTCTGTAATGTATGCATACGCTGTTTATTTGGTATTGTTTTATCTACTGTAATTTTCTCGTAACACTCAAGGAAAATGTTTTTTTTTATCTGCGGAACCTCTTCCATTTAAAATGTTTCTAATGCCTCAATTTGCGGTTTCCCACAATTTTGTTTCCATT
Organism: Orthosia cruda; assembly: GCA_964057195.1. NCBI lineage: Eukaryota > Metazoa > Arthropoda > Insecta > Lepidoptera > Noctuidae > Orthosia > Orthosia cruda. Next base: position 14,327,654 of record OZ059836.1, on the reverse strand, counting down.
CCCTCAAAAATCTAAATTGTCCTAAGCTAAAAAAATACCAAGGCCTCATAATTTTATGGCAGGTTTGTTCTACAGAACCTCATGTGCGTGCGATCAGTCTACTGTGTTAGCTTGCGGTCGTGCGCAAATCTCTCGATTAGTATTCTGTGGCGGCGGCTCTGTCATCGGTTTATCGAATCTCGTGTTTCCAATATGAATTTAATATTTTTTTAAAGGTGCCGATACCTTTTGTTTACCGTATTTGCGGTTTCTTTTGACCAACAAAACGTTTTGCTTACAAACGTTTCTGCTTTTTGGTTAAAACGTTTTCGTGTCTGTAAATACTTTGAATGTTTGATTACAGTGGTGTGTTTTCCATTAAATAGGTACCTGATAGTTAGGATCCAAAAATAAAAAACATTAGGTTTGTGTTTGGATACAATGCGATCTACAAATTATAAGAAATATTTGCTGGAAAGATCCTCTCTCTCCCAATATACTGCTTTGTATGCATGGAAACAAGATATGAAGTTATTCAAGAAATAATTGGAATTCATTAGTGCAGCTCATTTCCCTGCTATTCCAATAGAAACTACTTTTGCGGGCACTATATTGAATTTCACATAGTAATCCTATTTCTTTATAGTTTGCTTAGCTTGGATTTGCTGTTTGCCTAGATAAAACCAATGCTAGTCGATAACGAGCGGCGCTCGGCCGAGCCAACGTGTGCCCGAGGAAGCCCGAGCGCCGTCTACACCGGCCGAGCTATTGGCTCGCGAGCGGGACTCGCGAGCCGCGCTCAGCCGCGAGCGGCTATTGAACGACGATACGAGTTAATTTTACTTTTTGTTGGGTACTTGGATTTTTGTACATCGATGCCTAATAAGAAAATAATTTTGGAGGTGTCTTGTTGGAACTAGCATTATACCTACTTATAAAAAGGTATTTTGAGTTAAATTTATTTATTGAATTAAATGAAATTTTTGTATTTGGTTGTCTCAAAAATAAATTAATAGAGTCAAAGGCATTTAATTTGAATAAATAGTATTCAAACAGATAAGATATACGACATCAAAAGTTCAATTACTTATTTCCACTTTGTATCGTTTAGTAATTATTTGTAATCAAATCCGACGTAATATGGAAACTCGGCTAAGAATACAGCCCAAAACCAATCGGATAATTAAGTCCAAAGCTTTTAAGCCTCCGATAGATATTATTAGAAACCGGTCAGGATTTTGTTGCCTGGGTATCTTTCTATTGAGCGTTTAGGCTGTTTTTCCACGAAAGACTCGCTAAGCCGAACACTGAGGTGTATGATATCAACTAATTAAGATCACTTGATTGTTTCAGCTTCTATTCTCTTTGGTGGAAAAGTGTTTACTAAAATGAAGTTTTTAATATACTCGTAGAAGCGAAGACTATTTTACTACTAGCGATGCTTAATTCGAGCAATTTCTTCGCACAGCCACCTTTCACAAAGCACATGCTATAGCAAACTTGCGAAAAGCATATCTTTGTAACACATTTCGATGGAAATAATCACATATAATAGTCTAGCTATAACCAGTTAGCTTTGCTACATCAAACATCTCTGGTGGAAAGACAGCCTTATACTGGAAGCTAAATGTTGTCTTTAAGCTCTGCTTATCTAGTTTATGTATGTGTATAAGAGTTTTATCCAAAGCATTTAAGTGTTTCATTAATTTGGATACCGATTTTATATAAAGTGGTTAATTAAGGTGTTTTAAACGGTGCCGTCAGAATTGATTTGGTTAATAAAATGTATTTCACGAATGGCTAAATGAATTTTGATTAGATCCTTTTTTTGAGTTTCTGATATAGCTTAATTAGTTTAAAATCAATCAATATTCAAATACCTCTCAATCTATTTGTTTTTTTAGCATACTATCCAATTAGCAGTTAGGTAAAGACTTTATCTACAGAAATAGGAGTAATTTGAATACCTCAAAACAAATCTGTAGACATAATTAAATATTTAAAGCTTTATTTAAAGCTTATAATCAACATACATTTCAACTTAACGGTATAAATGTCCCAGCAGACATCTTACACACAACTCAATGGATTGAAAAATGTGATGGATATTACCATAAGTGTTGCATTACTGCCTTGCTAATGCTTTGTGTTTCTACATAGTTTAGCTTTGTTACCAACACTGGTTATGACCACCAATGCACTATAAAAAAATCAAGCCAAGCAATTGTAACCTCTATTCTTAGAGCCTCAAGGGCTATGACGTTGAATTTCGGGATTCCCAAAAGTGTATATGGGAATAGAAACGAATGCATTTGAATAATGTAAACCTGTCTTGTGGAGGCTCAAGAGATGACATGGCATAATACTGAATCGGAGTTCTGTACTTTATGCCTGATAATCTTGATAGGTTAGTTGAGTGTGGCAGTACTGTAACTGTGACAGTTTCTAGAAGAACATAACAAAGCAAAAGAAGATGTTAAAGTCTACATTTAAAATATACCAATCTCAAAAGCACGACTCAAAGAAACAAAAACCAGAATTATACCGAATGACAAATACGCTATACAGTAAAATATACACCATTGCTTAAAATAATGCCAAGTAAAACTTTCAAACACAAACATACTAGTCCTATTTTAAAATAAACCTAGATAACACGAACCTATAAAACTCATGAAATCACAACTACTTTTGAAATAGCATCCACAACACTAGGCCAATCACATAAAAAGAAAACGATCAAAGGTTAAAATGTTATTTCTGTTATTTCTATCATTGAAATAAGTCTAAACGAAACAAAAACACTAGTTTTACTAAATGACAGAAATACTACTGCAGTAACATCCACGCTAGGCCTATCGCGTTGCCTGCAGTGCCAGGAGCACACAAGTTACAAATTATTCCTCCCACATACTTATGTAAGTGCACCTGAATCAATCAGACGGAGGTTCCGCCTTTTGTATGTGCATCATGCTTATTGATAACATTTTATGGACAGTGGAGATAAAACAATGGTTGTGTGTTATGCGAATTGGATAGTGTGCTGAATATTTGTAGCTGCCTTTCATGATTTATATACCTAATAAATTAACTATGCAATGTAACGTGGAACTGTCATATTTATAAGTTTTTAAGCTGACATGGTCACAATCATTAGAATTAGTATTTTTTTCGGGATATTTACCATGTATATTTGAGTGATTTTTGGTTGAGAGCTCGATATTTCGGCACCGTTACAAGCGGCACGATCATGAGAACAAAACATACAACAAAACAAACAACAAAACAACAAATATTAATTCTGTCATATTTATGTTACAGAAATTATATAATTTCTACATAAGATAGGTATTTTAGTCGATCCATGTTTCAATGAAACAATTAAAATATTTATCAAGCAATTAACTATAAATACCAACTATTTTCTTGATTTCAGAAACAAAATAATATTGTTTCGCTGAAAATGAGAATACTCGATTTATTTCTGAGCTAGTTTGACAGTTCGACCCGAGTCACTAGAAATTTATTTAGCGTACTCAAAACTTGGCTAAAGTCGTGAAATTGTGAAGTTTACCCGTACTAAGTGTGACTTTGAAAGATTTAGGTCTGACAACTACAGTAAAACAGTAATGCATTGAACAAAACCGCTAGAACGTACAATTTAGTTTGTAAATTATGGAGAATAATACATTGTAAATATTAGTACTATTCCAACCAATAGAAACAATATAATATTTTATAGTGTCCTTTTAAAATATGATTTTGTTACTGTTACTGTTTTTATTGTTACTGTCAGTAACAGTGTTGTTAGAAACAACATTATATATTATTTTTCAAAAGGAAACTTTCTTATTTTAAATAAGTTGTAAATGTTACATACCACTTACAATTTTACCATTCCTTGTTGATATGCCTGATTGTCTCTCCTTACGTTCCCTTACTTCATTATCTTCTAGAAGCGCAGTCATTTCGAGATTACTGTCGTCGTCAGCTTTTACGAGTCCATTGCTGGGCGTACTATAAACCAAATCGCATGAGTAAGTATGCTCTTCAGGCTTACAGCCTTGTTATTTGCTACCTTCAAACAGGATAATAATTATGGCATATAAAATTTTATGTCTAAATATTTTCTAAAGCACTGATCATTTTGGGTCTTCATTTGTGTACTGTGTTTATACTAGGGAGTTAATACATAGTGGATACTAAATAGCCACTCTGAGTATCATAATAGAATATAAAAAATGTGCACTGCTAAAATAAAAGCTTAAGGATGTATGAAAAGGGACGCATTCAGTCAGTGAATAAAAAATATACTGGACCTTTCAGTGTACATACAAAATAAGATCAAGAACTAAAACCCTACTAAAAAACCACGCTCTACAATGTATGAAACATGAAAATTAGCGCGAGCCTTACTAGAATAAAAAAGAAAATGTTATGATATCTGAAATTGTTTTGTACAAACTAATCGATATGTATCGGATATGAAATAATCAACTTATATTGTATTTCATACATACTCATAGTGGTGTTCAGAGGATAACCGAGGACGTATGCCATCTACCGTAACAAAACAATATATTCTACAAAGTAGCATACCATATTCATTTTAATGTGACGTCATATAGCTTATAACCAGCGGACAAATAAGACACTTCCAATGACATCTCATTTTCAAATACGTCACCACTTCTTTTGCCTCACACTAGTGAGGCACGCACGTCGGTTATGAATACTGAGCAACTGGCCTTTCTGAAGAACACCACCAATAAGGTCCATGTATGTCTTTGTAGGGCGTCCTCTCCCGGAATTTCCATTAAAGTCTGCCTTGTAAGTACCTTTCGTTAGTCGCCTTTCATTCATCCTCTCAACATGGCCAAACCATCTTAGCATACTCTTTTCAATTTTAGTCACTACATCTTCCTAACTTCATACCTACATACATACCGGTAAAAAAACATAAGACTCCCTCTAGCTTATCCGTAGTATAACTTTGAAGAATATCTACACGTAGCATAACCTTGGGCTTACATATTGACCTGGTGGCAAAAGTCCTGGATATTTGGAACTGACCACGTGAAATCTTAATCACATGATAACAATCCCATTTTTTTTTCTTGGCGCATAACTTTTTTTCAATTTCTATGTAAACCCCAAAAATATCTCTCCGGCGGGGAATCGAACCCCGGTCTCCCGCGTGACAGGCGGGGATACTTACCACTATACTACCGAAGACTTACCTAGAGTGTCGAAATAACAGTGTATTTAATTTATTGATGAATTAGTTTTGTTTTGAAAAGCAATACAGACGAGCATGAGTAACTCTTTATTATTCTACATAATATCATCACATAAATAAAGTAAAGTACTTCATTTTCTTGAAGAAGTAAAACCATTTCACTTTTATTTTCATCGTCAAGCTTTACGAGTCCACTGCTGGGCTTGCTTTATATTTTGAAATCGTCTTCAGCTAACTATACATCAGCTTTACAACCTTTGAAGCAGTAAACTGCCTGGGTGGTCTTTATCATTTGACATCCGTTTAAATGATGTCCTACAAGCATTTTATTTCCATTTCTTCTTATCTGGCTTTCTGTGCTAAAAACCTACAAATGTGATTACTTTTTTCTACGCACATACATACACTCACGCTTTTTGTCCCATGGGGGTTGGCAGAAACTATAGAACGCCACCTGCTATGATCTTTTCATATTATTTTGCCTTCTTATTACTAGATATTTGATACCCTACCATGGTGTATAAATTCAGTGTTTGATATAGTATTATTTCCCTGCTGCATTTTAATCAACTCGTTGAGTATTCGTTTGAACATTTTTATCAAAGGACATTTCCCCAAACAAGAAATATAAAATAGCTTAATTTCAACTTCTTTTCTGAATTCTGACTACATTTCTAATGAATGCTACTTCTCTTAATTGAACTTCATTACTGGTCGTTAGTCACTAAACTGTAGTTTTCAGTGCTATTAATTCCAAGTCGTAATTCAAAGTCTCGTCGTGCAATTCTCATCAATTATTCAGAGATCAATCTTTAAGTATATGTCACTGCTTTAACTGAGTCGTTCCCAGACATAATTGCTGTCGTTTGAATGACACGACTTGGTCTAGATGAGCTGTAGGTTGAGAGAACTATGTTATTAAGGTTCTAAGTATTTGTACATGTTGAACTAATTATTTCAATCGTTCAATCATCTCCTTTTGTGCGTGTGGTATAAGAAATTCTACTTTACATTAGAGACCTTTCTGTTATCTCGACGCGATTTGATTTATCAATACGAGATTTTTATTACGCGAAATTGTAAGTATGTCCACATGTGTTTTATCATCATCATCAGCCTATTTAATGTTCCCACTACTGGGACACTGCATAATCCACCACGCGGGCCCAATGCGGGTTGGTGGATGTCACATGTATTGGATTTTTTGTTACTAGGATATGCCGGTTTCCTAACAATGTTTTCCTTCACCGTTTTGAGCAGTGGTGGTGAAATAATTTACAAAAAATTAAACGCTAGCCTGGGTTTAAACCCACAGCCTTTAACTTATAAGTCACGGCCGATACCAATGGGCCACCACTGCAGTCATGTATTAAATGTGATGCAGTTAAACCGATCTGCACTTGTAATTTTCTTAGAAAATACTTATACGATATCGCGTATCGACGCAATCAGGAAAGTTTCCGTCTAATAGAATTTAAGTACATACTTAATCACACATACATGCGACGCTTAAAGTCACCCAAAGGGCTATGGAGAGGGCTATGCTCGGCGTTTCCTTGCGTGATCGAATCAGAAATGAAGACATCCGTAGGAGAACCAAAGTTGCCGACATAGCCCGAAGAATTACGAAACTTAAATGGCAGTGGGCAGGGCACATTGCTCGCAGAACGGATGGCTGATGGGGTCGAAAATTTCTGGAATGGCAACCGCAAACCAGAAGACGATGCGTTGGAAGGCCTCCCACTAGGTAGACCGAAGACCTGTTTAAGATTGCGGGAAGGCGCTGGAAGCAAGACGCACGTGATCGATTAATGTGGCGAAGCCTGGGGGAGGCCTATGTCCAGCAATGGACGTCTTTCAGCTGAAATAATGATGATGTGATTATGTAGATACCTATGACTAGCAGGTATGACATAAAATAGATTTGCCGTAGAAACTGAAATAGAACTCGTTGTATGTATAAGTTGTTTGATAAACCGTTATTGTAATAACATATTCGGTTAATTAACAACCTTTTGAATTATTTTTTTCAAAACAAAGCCCAGTAACAAAAGTAACACGTAATTAAACATTTGTCTTCACATTAATTATTCATAACATTCCCATGTGAAATATGGAATAAGCATTAAAAAGATCAAAGCGACATATGAGGGGCGACAGAAGTTAGAAAAACTTAGACTTGACAGCCCCGACATGACAGGGGTTTGACAACCCTATTTTAGTACAACTCAAATGAAAATTCATGAGCATTTTTTACTTTTTTATTTCTACCGTTTTTTTATAAAATCGTTTAAAATTATAATTATCTTTGAAGTTTAACAAAAGGGAGAGTCAAAGGTCTGAAGACGCTATTGTTTCCGCCTTAAGACAATTATCCTGTTTTAGCTGCTTATGAAGCATTTTTAAGCAAGGAATTAATACTTTCATTCTTTAGAAAGAAATGGGTCAAGGAATTAACAATTTTGTTTTGTTTGAGTAGAATATTATACTAATTAATAAAACTGGACCACAAAAGAGGTTTGTTAATAAAGATTAATACCTCTAATTATTAGGTAGACACGTCCAATTCAAAATAACACAGAATAATAAGATTTTTTATGTGTTAGAACTCAGATGGTTTCAGAGATCAACATAGTGTTAGTTTATATAGCAATTAAAAATCAATTATGCATGGCCTTTCTAAGTAAAAACCGGTGTAGAAAACCTCAAACGGCGCAAATACTCGTACAACAACCTTACTGGAAGTTATATGCTTGAGCCGTTTGGGGTTGAAACATTAGGACCATGGGGTCCGAGTGCGCATCGAGTTTTTCGAGAAATTAGCACAAAGCTCGTCGACTCTTCACGAACAGAAGACTGGCCTTTTCTTCGGCCTGTGAATCAGCACTGCCATCCAACGTGGCAATGCTGCCAGCGCTGGGCACGTTTCCCATTGTACATCGATGTGGACGAATTTTTTGACGCACAATGAGCCCTTTTCCCTCTCCCCTTTGTATTTGTATATAGGTTTGTTTTTTTTATAATATTCAATTGAATATATGTTTATATATTTTCATAATAAAAATTCTTATTGGACAGGGTAATAGTTAGAGAAAAAAAAGTAAAAACCACAAAGAAAACATTTTTTTTTTGGCTAAAACTATAAAATACCTAACTATGATGTGCCAAAAAACTACAAAAAGATTCTCTCCGGCGGGGAATCGAACCCCGGTCTCCCGCGTGACAGGCGGGGATACTTACCACTATACTACCGAAGACTTGTTTAAAGTGTCGAAATAACACTGGACTTCATTTTATTATCTACTAGCTTCTGCAGATCGCGTGCAGCGCGCCAGCAACTTCGTTCGCGTGAAAGTTGAAAACTATACGGCTAAACGTATTTTAAGCAAATTCGTTTAGACGTAAAGACCTTAAAAGTATAACAAACAGACAGACAAACATAGAGTACTTTCAAATTTCTAATATTAGTATGGATTTTTATTTAATTTAACGTGAGCAGAGGGTTTGCGTGATTTCCGGTTATTTGTGGCAGTTTTTGGGGTACTTTTTCTTTTGACAGCGATGCGGACGAATGTTTTGGTACCATGTGCCTATGTCTGGCTTTTTCTGGCTTCTGCATTAAATTGGTAAAGGCAGTAATTAAGACCGAACTAGGTGTGACCTTTTTCCAATTAAAACGATGAAATATACTTGTGAAAACAATAAAATTGCTATTAGTGCCGAAAATCACAAAAGATATTCTCTCCGGCGGGGAATCGAACCCCGGTCTCCCGCGTGACAGGCGGGGATACTTACCACTATACTACCGAAGACTTGTTTAGGCATGTAGAAATAACACTCAACTTAACGTATTGTTGTTTTTTTTATAACCTGACGAGCACTATAAAAGCAAATATTTGCACTGGCAAACATGAACATAGTCTTTGGTAGGGTTAAGGAATACTGCTTACAGTCAACATAAATTTACATTTAACTAAACTAACAAGTCAAATTTAACCCAGGCACATTTTTATTTCATGCTATTTAAAATACCTAATTAAAATTTTATCTAGTAACTAACACGCTTCGATCGACAATCTATCGAACTCTTAATTATCTTGCGAAAATACCCGTAAAACTGTAAAACGCTCATAACTTTTGAACGGCTTAACCGATTTTCATCAAACATAGTTAAGAACAATCCCGGTAAAGTCACCATTTCAGTCATACCTTAGCTTAAAGGTATTTGAGTAGGACCTGAGTATTTGATATGAATTTCAATTTAATACCTCTACGCGTTCATGAGGAACGGGGTAGTAAGTTTAAAATCATTTAATTATTTTTTTATAATTTTATGTAACAAAAAATTTATGGATTTCGCAATTATTCCTTTATCTGTGCTATAAGACGTTGCTTCGTACCAAATTTGAAGATTCTGAGCTCACGGGAAGTACCCTGTAGGTTTTGATTCCCTGTGTCGAAAATTTGCGGAAATTTGCGACTTAAGCGGCTCTATCTTTTGATTGCGTTGGCTTAGAAGTTTGATTTTTTCACAGCTTTGAGGGACATTAGACTTGAGTATTTGATATAAATTTTAGTTTGATACCTCAACGCGTTCTTGAGAAAAAGGGTCTTGACAGAGATAGACGGACGAACAACAAAGTGATCCTATAAGGGTTCCGTTTTCCTTTCGAGGTACGGAACCCTAAAAACAAAAAAAAAACAAAATCGGTTCATCCGTTTAGGTGTTATGATGCCATAGACAGATACATAAACACACAGACCCACGACGCCCTTCTTACTCCATCGGGAGAATGAATTGTTCGTTTGTTTATGTTTGGAAAAGGTAACCTCTGAAATTATTGAACTGATTACGAAAAGTCTGTCAATGACTGAAAGCTTTAGCTTATCATTTGTCGGAAAATTCACGAATCCTTATTATATACTACGGAAATTAATTAATACAGCCAAGCAAATATTTGCAATACCAAACATTTTCATAGACTTTAGTTCAGCTTACAATCAATAGACAATATTCCTGCTATCAGTTTGCAATTTCGCACTAAGATATCATCCACTTATCTGCTTACAATTTACTGCGGCCAGACGTTGCGATTAAGTTATCGGCGAACCATCTTAAGACAATATGGCTACAAACAAGATGTCTAGACTTGGGTCCTTTGCCCCTATACATATACAGAGCTATTGTTCTTAGTGGATTGGATAGTATTGTCTCATCGATTGGTCCTATTTATAGGTGGACAACAACACATTGTGGCATAAAGGACAGGAGATAGCGAGCATAGATATGTCTTAAAACTCATAGACAATGCATTCTATGACACCTAATTGTATTATTAATATTTGCATGCCATTGTGTAACGCAAACATGAGGTTTTATTATCTTTTTATATTAACATTTCTTCATGCTGACAATTTGTTAGGTATGTATTGGCACACAATGTTTGAGCAAATAAAAAATGATTTGATTTGTAAGAATAAATTAGCTGGTATGCTAATACAATAGCTTGCACTTTGGTAGTTCCTGAAAGAGAAGGTGGAACCTTAAATTAAATTAAATAATAAAAAAATTGCCAAAGTAATACTCTCTGTTTCAACCGGAATATACTCTAAGTATGGATATGGGATACCTTATGTCCTTCTCAAGAGACCCATTCGCACGGGATCGCATGGGCGGTACGGCAGTGGGTGAATGGTTTTTCGATCAAAAATCAGTGTAGTGGTTAACGATATCGATTATATATTGTAGAAAAATTCGATACCGTTAGAATGCAAATAAAGCACTTAAGTTAGAAGTTTTTTTTGCATTTTACATTAAAAAGAAACTTAATATTATATACCGTTATCGCTTTCATCTCCTACCTTAACCTCGTATTATACAAAACAAATAATTGTACGTGTGACTGCGTTACACGCGAGTGTTAGACACATGGCGACATGATGGGAGGGTCCTCCAAGATTTGTAGTTGTCAACTGAAATAAAGAATGTCACTTACAGTATCTATTCAGAAGTAAGAAGTTAGTTTTTGTGAAGAAGGCAGTTCGGTGCGTGATAATTAGTGTTGGGGATCCACTTGTTTCTATGCTTGGAATTTCGAATGGGTAGTATATTTTTTAAGTCCACATTTAAATTTTATTCTCATGCTGGAGCGATGTCATGTTCCAAATTCAAAAAACGCACCTGCAATGGAATTGATCAACATTGCTGGAGCGTTGTAATGTTCCAAATTAAAAAAAAACGCTCGTGCAATGTATTTGATTTTCTTTGTCCGTAAATTCGATATCATACACGAAGTGTTCTTTTTTCGAATTTAATGACAATATTTCCATGCATGTTTGAGTAAAATGCTATATCTATATTTGGTATTTTTCTCAACAAAGATAATCTTTATAGTATGTTCTGCAACTGTCATACTTTATCAGCGGTAAACCTTAATGGCAACGATTATGATCAACAAAATCATAATTATACCCACTTTGTCTTCTATAAAATAAAATAGACAAATAATATTAGAACACTCATCAAGATTTAAACAACATATAATTAGATAAACCAATATTTATAATTTGTGAATTTTATTTCGTGTATGAAAATCCATTGGATTATACAACTCCTATTAATAGAAGGAATCGTGGCCATAATTAATATTGAGCACACTTTAATTAGTAGGTTCACAACGAAGGCGTTGACATGCCGGTTCGTAAATATTCCTATCTTAAATTTATATTCGTACAGATACTATTTGAAAACGACCTTCTATTTGATCTCTTCGTAATTAATCTTCACATAAATAAACATATTGAGACGTAAATTGATGCTTGCAAGACCATCTACCGTTACACCAATATGCATAATATTATAGCTTTTGTGTGAACATGAAATACTATTTATTTGTACCATTCCGACAAATTATATGTTTACGCAACATTTGGCACCTCTTTTTAAATCGTATTCGATTTTTTAATCTGTTATAATGACAAGCTTACACGATAAGTAATTGAGATTCTGATCAGATAAGTCTTATTTGTACATTTCGGATTACCGAACATTATGTATGTAAAAACTATTGGAAAAAATTACAATGATAAATAACACACAACAGGGTTAAGCTATTTGAGATAGAATTAATCTTTAAAAAATATGCGTGGGAAAACTATAAGAAAACCTGGTGTTTATAAATTAAAGAATTATTTACTTATTGAAGATTATTTTGTCGTGTATGATTATAATTAATATATAAAGCCATTTGAAATAGCCAAGTTTTATTGACAATGGAGAGCTTTCAGTGGTAAATACGTAGGTCGAGTGAAAACAAAACTATATACATAGTAGGATACAAAGTACAATGTAAACAAAGCTTGATACATGAATATAGGTAAGTATTGATAGAAAACATAAAGCCAGAAACATACAGGATTAAAACCAGAACACAATTCACTTAACCTTAATACCCTATCCCTATAGAGCGCAAAATCCAAATTGCTCCATCTCTTAATAAGGCACAAACTATTAGTTTAAATTAAACAGCCAAGGAAATTACAATTAAAGTATTTGCACCGTATCTTCTAAAGGATTAGCTAATTAAATCGATGGTGCTCAGAGGCTAACAGTAATAACGCCTACGCGAATGAGATGCGAATTAAAGCCAGCCAAATTGGAATAGGGACATGGAAGGTGGCCATTATAGTGAGAACGACACGGTTGGATATTATTGGAGGAATTTCATTAGAAATAAGAGCAGGGATTAAGGAAGTTAGGCCTATTGCAAAGGCTTTGGCTAGTTTTTGTGGATTTACCAATCCTGGATGACACCATAATTGTCGTAATGGTTACTGTACAGAGCTTATATTATGTAGTTTTCAAACTTTTATTAAATCTGGCTTTTACTCATCCTGATTCTCATCTAACCGTTGATTCTTTTTATTTGGGATTGCCACAACATAGTATTTTTTCTTGTTTCATACTTCTCTATTAATCATCATATCAATAGTTACCCCTTTTATAGTCATATCAAACAAAACATGTAATATTGAAAAACTCCCGACACATTCTTATATAATACTTTTTAATCATCATCCTTTTAATGTTTCCAATGCTGGGACACATGCCTCCTCTCTATGAGAGGGAATGGGCCGTAATCCACCACGTGGGGCCAGTGCAGGTTGGTGGATGTCACATGTCTTCGAATTTTTGGTTCTAAGACATGCCGGTTTCCTCACGAAGTTTTCCTTCACCGTTTTGAGAGCATGCTTTTTTCATGCTTTTTAAACTACATAATTTATCTAGTAGTAGACACGCTTTGATCGACAATCGATCGAACACGTAATTATGACACGATATCTTGCAAAAATATCAAACGGTAAAACGCCCATATTGTTATATGTATTTTGAACAGCTGAACCGTTTTTTATCGAATATAGCTAAGAACACTTTCGATAAAGTTATCTCTGAAACGAAAAATAGTTAATCCTTTTAGGATCTATTATGCCAATGACAGATACATCAATACATAAACACACAGACACACACGTCAAACTTATAACACCCCTCTTTTTCCGTAGGGGGTTAAAAGTGTGAAAGTACCTACGGACGCCAATTGTTTTTTGATAAAAATGTAAGTTTATTTTTAATCCAGCACGTATTCGTCAGAGAAGTAATATGACACGTTTGTGGCATTACAATAAATTCCTATTGCCTAAAACGATGTTGACGTATTTCGTAATACTTTTTCTTGCCATAATTTTATGCTTACATAAATTCCACGTCTGTAGTAATAAATAAATAAGCGATGGGCAAAGGCAAGATGAAGTTGTAAGATCAGCGGGGAAGCCGTAAACAGGTACGGGGTAACGGATTAGTTAGAAAATGGAGAGCTCATAATGTTTCCATTTGGAGATTTTCTTAGAAATAGTCCAAGATAAAAAAAACTTCTACAATAATAAAATGGCTTCTTCTTTTTTTCGAGTTGCTGGAAAACTCTTTATAAATTTTGGGCCTAGTAGGTGGCCACCCCGGTTCCGGCATCAGTGGCGAGCATAAGGTCTTCCAAATTGCAGGTGTATGGGCACTAGGAACACTTCAGCTTGTGTGCCATATTTTGAAAAGGGGCACCGCACTCACACTGGGTATAGACGGGTCTATATAACCCCATTTATATAAAATGACTGAATTATTCTTGCATGAAAATCTAAATAGCATAGTTATTAAAATAATCTGTGCATAATACTATTTAAGTCGTGTGTTATTTCAACCCCTCAAGTAAGTCTTCGGTAGTATAGTGGTAAGTATCCCCGCCTGTCACGCGGGAGACCGGGGTTCGATTCCCCGCCGGAGAGATTTTTTGTGATTTTTTGGCACAAATTTTATTATAAATAAGAACAGTTAAATGTATTTTTATTGAATGTAACAATTTACTCAAACCTAACCACTTATTTTTTATTTATTTTTTGCCTGGGATTTAAAAACCCACCCGTGTTCCTTCAGTTGCTTGTGCCAAAGCCGCGGTAACTCTTTTTCAATTTTATCTGCGTCCCAGACAGACATTGGCCCTAGCGGGCCCCGTCAGTTTTTGCTGACATCTCTTTGAGGCGCACGTGGAACACTACGCACCGTCGACTCAGGCCTGGTCCTTATCGGACGGTGAGCTACCCATCACTCGCCGTCCGCAAGCCCGCGCCTACAGTGGCCGGGAATCGGCTTGCGACTCCCGACGCCCAGGGTGTCTCCTGCGGTGGCTAGCGGTGCTACTCAAACATAACCTAAGACTATGTTTGGCATTACAAGTATTGGCTCCACAGTATTTATTGACAAAAACTCGAGTGTTATTTCGACACCCCAAACAAAGCTTCGGTAGTATAGGGGTAAGTATCCCCGCCTGTCACGCGGAAGACCGGGGTTCGATTTCCCGCCGGAGAGATATTTTTTTTGATTTTTCATGACTTAGTAAAGTTTTTACCACTAAGTCTTACAGTCGCAAAAAAACAAACAGTCAAAGTAACCAAAATTATTTTTTTACCCTTGCCTTAATGTCTGTGCTTTGTGCAACAAACAAATCTATTTTGTCGTCGTATGTGCACTATCTAGGCAGAACTCGATGGCACCCACGATTTTAGTTTATCCATTGTCATTCCATTAGTTCTCTTCTCAGTGTTGTTAACCGGAAGATGTGACGTGGGCGAACTCCACCTGCAGTTGTGTAGCACAGTGTGTAAAGCGTTGTTTTTGAATTTAAAATTACATTTTGTTCCCGATACATCGGAAACATTGTGTCATATTTACACGTTTTAAAAAATGGTTTTAAGTTTCCTTTATTGACGATATCGAATATGTAAGAGTAGTTTTACGATGTTAAGGACTCTTTTTAAATAAGGAATACTATTCTACTGGTATTGAATACCTCATTGAATGCAAGTGCGGCTGCTAAGAGTAGGGTTTCATGAGTTTGTTCTCAGGGTCGAGAAAAACTTCATGGATTTTAGATTAGGAAACTTTACAGCATTCCCAGCTCTAAAGTATGTGTTGTAAAATGTGGGCTGACATTTGTACCACGAGCCGACAGATCTCGATTCGTGCTCAGTTAATGGAGTTAATCTCACTTCCAATTGCCTGCAATCTAAACATAACTGGCATAATGTAGGTGTATCCAATAAATCCATCAAACAATAATCCATTTCTGCATATCGCTTGTAGGAAGAATGAATGATACTATGTGATCTACCAGGTATTGTCACAATACTCAGAACTATCCATTTATGTTACCATATCTTGAACAATACCGTCATTTAGCACAAGTTTCAAGCATATCTGACGTTCCATAATATACAAGTAACCGATCACTATTCCCAGAACGACAATATCTTTGTATACATTTACGTTAGCTGCTGGAAACAATATCAACACAGCATTCACCCCATATTTGCTCTAATCGTTCCAACTTTCACCAACTTTGTTCTACCGACCAATAATTTAACCAGACGTGAAATTATCTCCAATTTTACACATGGCATTGGCAGTTTCTCTTCGATATTTCTCCGTGTCTGATGTATCTATCAAAGAAAACGGCTTGCCTTTACCTGTCTTGGGGTAATTTCAACGTCCACTGGTTTCTCGTAAAGGGACCTAGTAAGCTGTACTAAGTGTTTGTGAGACCTCAGAACCCTGTAATACGTTTGCTACTCTTATTTGTAATGTGTTTGTATAGGTTCACTTATTGGGAGTGTTTGTTTACTTTCATCTAGAATGTTTTTGGAAAGCGATTGTGAGTTATAAGAATTCATTGTTTGTCAAGACAAGAAAGATCTGCATGAGTTACCTTACCAGTAAAGAATTTAAATTTTAGATAAAGGCCGTAAAACCGTTATCTTTGTGGTGTACCTAAACTGCTTGATTCTTATCTTTTCCTCGAAATTCCCATTTCTTCAGTACCTATGTTTTAAGTAAACCTCATGTGAATCCTTCACCAAAACAAAAACAATCTTGTATCCCGTTACTATCCCACTTCATGTTTCACAAACACATCCTCCGAACATCTATGCGCCATGACGCAGTGCGGTGCACCTCTACAAACATCATTTAAATCACAAATGAAACCGCTTGGATACTTCGCTAAGTGATTTTGATGTTCAACTCTGTGACGGCATCGACGATTCCAATGGGATTGTTGATATAACGTTATTTGATTTTGGTGTCTTTACGTTTCTTTCCTGTGTTTTTGGGATAAATATTTCCGGATCTTTTCTGGTACGGAAATTGATACTTTCAATTTCATATTAGTAGTTTTAAATTTTATTGGTGGCATTGAAAATTTAAACCTTGAATTATGGACATATTTGAACGTAGAGTAGAATATGTCAGAAATCGAATTCATTCGAATTGTGACAGGCTCAAACTATAGATTGGGACATTTAGATAAGTTCTAGAAACATTTATAAAAGTAAGTGTGTCAACAGCTAGAATTAGGAACACGAAAACTGTAATTAAAAAAAAAATAACAGAACATATCGTTGGCGAAACAAGGCTACGTGATTAAGGACATTGAACCGAGGGTTAGGCTTAGCTGCTAAATACTCTTTAATTTGATATTTTATTTGTGAAACCTACCGCAGTGTTCCTAATAGATTTGTCGCAACAATGTACATATTTATAGTCAAACTTAGTTGCTTTTACTTTAAAATGCTAGCATTTCCATCAATCTTCTTACGTACGAAGGTAAGGTGATCTCGTACCTTCAGATCGTTTGAATGTCAACTTCGTTACTTATGTAGGTACAATGAAGATGATGTTCATTTTTCTCTTGAACACTATATGTACTTCTATTGACAATGAGATCTTCTTACGGATGAATCCAAACACCGACCGTTGTAAGACTTTTTGCAGCAGTGGTGAACCTTTCTAAATTGCTGCACCATTAAGCAGATAGTCCACATACGATTGTAATTATAACACTCAAGATAACATCTAAAATAAAACCAGGTGTTATGAGTATGGGGATGATAGGTTCTGTCTACAACAAAACACAATGACTCACAGTTTCTGCGGCTCTATTAAAACAATTTAGCGGGACTATTGTTAGGTATAATAGACAAACCCGAGGTGGCGTCCCGTAGCGAATCATAATGAGATAAAACATTATGAAGAAGAACAAATGAAGCTATCATATTCCTTTCAACATGTGGTTTGACAAAAACTTTTTCGCTACACAATTAAGGTTCATTCTATTGTCGTGTTTTTGCTGATATGTGATACAAATAAAGATGATTAGTTTTTGCGTGGGGTATGACCAGGTGAAAATGCATTTTAATGCTATTAATTTGTTTTTTTAGGCGTGATTTTTGAAAACTTTTTTGTGTTATTTGATTTATGAGCAAAAGGATTTTAAAATAAGGTGTTGAAACAAATCGCCCGTATAGCAGGAATTCAAATTACTTATGGTAATATGAACTGTTTAAAACATTTCGACGCAACAATGTATAGAAAGTTCTAAAACAATACACGACAACGAAAATAAGTCGTAGGTCCCTACACCAAAAGTAAATATGTCACAACGAAAACAATGGACGAAACACGATTGGTATTAAAAATAATCTCAGAAATGTTAAGCCGCTACTTCAAAATATGCGTCTCACTGTATGCGGTAGGCACCGAGCCCCAAGTATTTGTAAAATGGTAGTTATTATGTTTTGACTCGCCCACACGCAAGGGACGTGCTGGAACAAAGGAAAAAGTAAGCGAAAAACTCACAAGGAAATCGTCACGTAAATGTCTGGAGCTAACCTTTCATTGACTGAAGTATTCCCCGCTGAAATGGTGCTGAAACCAAAAAAAGTCTTGACAAATCTGTCTCAAACTTTAACGATTTATAAAAAATATCCCCCGTGGTCGAACCTTCCCCCCTTGAGGACATTTGGAAAAGTAATCTATTCCGATAAGCCAACAAGGAGACTGTTCATTTTTATTTTGTCCATTCCCTGAGGCTTAGAGCATCTTACAAATTTGGTGTAAGGGATGAGCGGATAGCGGGATCTAATTGCATTAGGCTCTAGACAGACGGACTGTACACCAACTGCAAATTTGCAGTTTGAATGCAGTTAACATACATAACACATCTGAATAACTGCATCGAAACTGCTAACTGACTGCCTGAGACTGACTGAATGAATTAAAAGTTAATTAAATTAAAATTTTATGAGTCAACTACTTATCAAAGATTTTCGTATATAGATTTCTGCTGTGATTGTGGTGAGCACTTTAGAAAAAAATGAAATTCTATTGATCTAGAAAAAACATTTTTTTTTATCTACTTCATTTATTTTTTATTAAATGCTAAGTAAACTTAAAACAAACATTACAGAGTCGATCTCTTGGTTTTGAATTAAAGAGTTTTTTTTCATTACCTCCTTTTACTGCCGTTTGTCTTTAATAAGCCACAAGCAACATCACAAGCATTTTAGTCTTCCTTTCCGCTAGAAGCTCCTAACTTGCCCCAAACACACAGGGGCATGACGTTGCATTCGCCTCCCGCCACACAGCCTTAATCTCCCTACGATGCGGTCGCGATAACGTTTGTGTGGCGACTCTAGAGCGCAATGGCCGTAGAGTAGGGAAATGTAGACAACACATTGCTGACTGTATTTTATGCCTAAGCATCAACAAAGAATAACAGCTTATTATTTACTTTTATTATTACATATTCCAGGAATCATATATTGTCTTCTCGCCATGTATTCAACAAAAGTTCTGAGTGTCAATTCGAAATTCGATTACTAGACGAGCTTCATGTTTCAGATGCATGAATTTGGGATAAGTATTTGCTGGCTCAGATCCTGTTGTTTAAAAGTACAACTCTTAAAAAATCTTCTCTATCCTTACAAAAAAAAGTCGTGTGGCACTCGGGGACTGCCGCGGTAAAGCTATTATTGCATAGCATTTATTCTAGATCCAGTCCTGGAAAATGCGTCAAAAAAATTAAAAACGTTAAAAACTCGAAAACGTAGCGAGCCAAACCCGCATTTATTTACGATTAATAAAACTCTAAAAAATAAAACAAAAATACCCTTATTCACATTGAAATAAGGTCGCTTTTCTTTGACAAGCAAAAGTGACCCTTATTCTCACTAGCATAAGGTCCACATTGATCACCATTGTCACAGAAACAGCTCAGAGAGACCGATAAAAGGCAAAAAAATTACGACCAACAAAAATTTTAAAACCCTCATATCTCAGAAACGGTTGGAGTTAGCGCATTTCTGACAAAAAATTTGCCCCCCTGCCCTCCGCTACTTCATCCAGGAGAACAAGATAGGATTAACCGTTTGGTTAAGGGGGGGGGGGGGGGGGGCAAATCCTCCCCCCCAAAAAAAATGTTCATTCTAAAAATACCAACACGGAAATCGAAAACACGTGCAACAAACCTCCCCCCCCCCCTGCCCCTCACCACTCAGATTCCACAGAATTCAAAAACCTTATTAAAAGTCAAAGTATCACCGCCGTGCCCGTCGGAGTGGGGAGCGTGAGGTTTTTTCGTTACGGAATTTCTGGATTCGGTCCCCGCGCTCAAGGCCCGCGATAGAAGCTATGCAATAGCTTAAAACTGTTTCTATATCAAAGAGCTAGAACATAATGTCCCTACGATTAAAAATCTGTTTCTGAACATTTGCTCACGAACCACCAGACACATACCATAACATTCTACCTATTTCCACATCTGCACATAATTGGTTGTCATTGAATAGAATGTAACGTTTTTGTGGCCATAATATTGATACTGTAGACTTTCATGCGAAGGATGATTATCCAGATAAATGATTGTGTATTAACTGAACGGTACTTCGTTTGAAGGTTTATTTAAGGAAAACGTCTTTTATTTATACCTACCTTTATACTATAAGAAGACCCCCAGCGGTGTTTGATGGGAACCCAACCCTCAGTGGTATTTGTATTGTTTCAGTCATCTTTTTGATCGCGGTGTTACTCTGCTCAGTGTTTCTTGTAAAGCTAGCTGAAAGCTTTTACTTGAAATTGTTTTGAGATATATCTGACCTAAGATAGTATCAAATCTTAGTTTTTATTCTGTCGTGTTATGATTTAAGCTTTTTATTAAATAATATTCGTTGAATTTGACAACTTATACATATTTTGATTTTAATTAGCAGCAGTATCATTATGTAAATTCTGTTCATCTACTTATCTCGCCTGGACAGTTTTTTTCTATCTGCATCACACTCTGGAACCAAACGATAAAAAGGATAGGGACACATTTGGGTATAATTATGTAAAATTAATCGGATTTGTTTAAAACAACTGTTCAAAAACTGCCATTGTCACAGCCAGGCATTTTTTGTTCGATATCCTGTTACATTTTTTACATAACGGTATTTAAAACGACAGTCACATTACAAAAAATGATGCCTCAAAAACTGGCTCAACACATAAAATACCGTATTAAACAGCAACGGAAGCATTACGACTCCCCTTAAAACATTTAAATGTTCCCAATGACAGAAGTTAAAATTCATTAGATTCCGAAACCCACCCTCTGTCTACAAACACGGGCATAATGCCTCATTTAATAACAAATTAGATCTCACCACGTTAATAAAACGAGTCGAATACCTTCTGTATTTTCAAAGGGACGGGCCGAGATCCTTTTGTTTAGATATAACACGATTCCGAAAGAAGATTTCGTCATTTATATAGAAGCGTATAAATCTTGTGGCGAAGGATAAAAAAGCTAAAAACACGTGTGATGTCCAGTTTGATGTTAAAAAAAAGGTTAGGTTTTATTTAAACTCTTGTGTACAACAGTTTAATTAGGTGCTGGTTAGCTTAGGTGTGATAAAAATGCTGTAAATATGGACTACGTCGGGCCAAGGTTGGTAATAAATAAAGAGGTGTTACTAAAAGATTTTATGCAGAATTATGTGAGTGGAAAATGTCCATGGTAGTGCTAAAGCTGTCGTGCTCTCATTAGTAAGCGCTAAAGTAATTTTATCATCCATGTATATTGTAAGAATTTTCTTTTATATTTAGAGTAGTGAAGTGTGGACATTCACAGTGTAGTGGTATGACTGTACCATGCCCATTCTTTTGTTTGTATATAGAACCTTTTGCTACATGCCATTTTGAGAATAGGATCTGCTTATTATGTCGTATTCCGAATAGGACGTTTTGATACGGAGTCTAAAATACTGTCAATGTCATCATGAATAATATCAGTTCACCTTTGGCATTTCATATATCGAATTTGATCTATGGTAACCAGAAAAAATTGTAAACAACAAGCTTAACCATAATAATTTATTTGCCATCATTTTTTATTTATTTATTTATTTAAACTTCATGTACAATAGTGGTACATAGGCGGACTTAATGCCACAAGTCATTCTCTACCAGTCAACCATTGGGTTAATAAGGACAACGTTGTGAGCGGGTACAAAATAATATTAAAAAGACAACTTGTATACGAAAAAGTATAAACTTACATATATATATTAATAATACACATATACAAATAAAATAGACTAATAAATAACAATAATAAAAAAAAACGAGAAACCTATCACTTTTAACAAACATACTGACGATCACAGTACAACATAAAGATTATATTAGCATAAAGCAGGATGCTGCTGTCAATTCTTTTAGCAAAAAACATACATATACAAAGATACATTACTTCAAACCTGCTATTGAAATCGATAGAGATACAAATCTAAAAAATTGTTCGAATGATTTACACTTGCCATATATGGAGGAAACAATAGAATATTAACCTCCCAACATCGCGATAGGAAAAGGTCTATGTAATAACTTTCCCGAGCTTTTGGATGCTACTGATAAGATTAGATATATAGCCGCCCCTTTCG
Source organism: Orthosia cruda (assembly GCA_964057195.1). Lineage (NCBI taxonomy): Eukaryota > Metazoa > Arthropoda > Insecta > Lepidoptera > Noctuidae > Orthosia > Orthosia cruda. The sequence goes on along the minus strand of OZ059836.1, from coordinate 14,305,072 downwards.
CATATTAAATAAAAATTATATATCTGGTAAACTGTAATTATGTATTTAGTACCAAATTTTATTCGAATAGCCTGAAAATCCAGCTGATTTTGAACAAAATGAAAAAAAGAATCTCACGCTTGTTTTGTATGAAGATTGCCAGCAACAGATATGTTTTTACTCGCAAGCCCATTGCTCCTATTCTTCAAAAGCGATTTATTGCTCTGTTATGTAGATTAACTATTCAAAAACTCTGATGCAAACGATATTTTTATAAGTACGCAAAACCATAGTTCATTGCAATTTCTATCTTTGAAATTAGCAGATTCTTGATAACATTGAATCATCATCATCATCATTTCAGCCGAAAGACGTCCACTGCTGGACATAGGCCTCCCCCAGGCGTCGCCACATTGACCGATCCCGTGCGTCTCGCATCCAGCGCCTTCCCGCAACCTTAACCAGGTCATCAGTCCACCTAGTGGGAGGCCTTCCAACGTATCGTCTTCCCGTTCGCGGTCGCCATTCCAGTACTATTATATTGAATCTTTAATTATTAAGAGTTTTTAATTACCTAATTGAGGTTTCAGGTAACTCAAACTGAACTGTATAGAATAGTACTGGCGATAGTAGTCAAACAATGATATCTGTTAACTTCAAAACAAGAATCAATATTGATTCTTGCATAACTTCTTCAACAGTTCGCCTAACTGCTACTTAAAAGTCCAAGGTTCCAATTTAGGAAATCGAAGGAATCTAACAAAACTAGGTCTCGTGGCTGTTTTATAGCTGTGTCAGAGTCTTTAATTATTACCCCCTCACTATCAGGCTAGCGATCGGAGAAGGCAAGACGCCTACTTCCTTCGTTGTAAGCTTACCGTACGTATTTCAATACAGAATTTGTAATGTATATTTTATGGCCTTGGTTCTTTTTGCTGGTTTTGCATGCTGATATATGGCTTCGAGTTCTGTGCTGGCTGTTGTGAGTGTAAATTTTCAAGTAAATATGGGTACAAATATAAGGAATGGTTGAAAAGATTGCTATAGATGTAAACGAAACTTAGTGGTAGACGAATGAAGTCATAATAATAGTTATGATGAAGACAGTCACTGATAATACTGGGTTTAATAGAGAGTTCCTACACAAAAAAAATGGAATCGTAATCCTACTTTGACTACTAAACCAGTTTGACCTTAAAAAGCTAGTTGAACTGTACCTAAAGACCTATTTGTTAGCAATGTGGTAGGAATGCCATAGTGTACTGAGATCAGTTGTTAGCCATGACCTTTAAGTTTGATCTAGTTACCTAGGTGCTTTTAATATAAACTTATAGCTTCGGGAATAAGTAGATGATAATGTTATTGTTATTAACAGGTACAGTAATGTTTCCAAATAAATCAGAACAAGAAATTCTACTAATACCAAAAAATACTTTGATAAAAAGATATAAAATCATCTTTGTTGATAATAATTTTGATTTATTAGATTTATAGTTGCAGTTAATATACGTTGGATAAGCCCGGCAAAAAATCCTTAAAATGGTGGGTTCATGGCTATTGAGTCGACTCTGGTGGCAAGATCAACAAACAAGGCAAAGATATTTCGCCCACTGTTGTAAGACATAAAATTTATCCCAATGCACTAAATACTCCATTATAATGTGACTGTAAAAAGCATACTTAACAGCTCGGAATGAGTATTAAAATTAGGAAATTAAGTATACTGATCCGATCAGAATTAATTAGCAACTGCATACCGGTATTGAATTACATTTGTTTTCTAAAAAAGCGTGCTTTTCTCACGCCAAATTTTTTTTATTCACACTACTGAGAAAGCCAGCATTAAAACTTTTTGCTTTATCTCTTATCTCGGTACATTTGAGGTTACAGCTGACGGTCCCAAAGTGAATTTTAATTTTTATCCGCAAATTCATAAAGAAAAAGAAACAAATACGCATAATATTAACATTTCCGAATTTATCAGTTCATCTCGTTTGATTGTTTGTTTTATTAATGATTCAAACAAGGTTTATGAGGAAGGTAATCTTCATGACGTGAATATTAATTTAGGGGTGAAAGTTTCGGGATAGTTTGGAGATAAGATGGGACATATAAATGGAGGTTATGTTTTGAATGAAGAAGAAGGGATGTTTAATCGCGAAGATATATCTCTTGATTTAATGGTTCTGCATTGGGTTGGGAATGCAATTGGGTAAGCATAGGGAATAGAAATGGGTTATTATGATGTATGTTTTTTTGGTTCGATCATGCTTTTGAAATCCCACGCGTTTTTATAAAAGATATCTTCAGACAAAGGAGAATGGGCTTCCAACTATGGTAATTTGCCCCAAAGCTCAATAGACATAAGATAAACGCCATTAGAAAAATCTTTTTAAGATCATTTGTTTCTTTTTTCCGTGTCTTGTCTATTTTTAGTTCATCCGGAAATAATGATGAGTAACAAATTTTGAGCACCGAAGGTAGGATTTTTATAGCAACTATGAGAGGTACACCGTTGAGCTTCTCAAGGAAAACCTTTACTACAAAAACACTTTTGCCAATTATAAGTCTGTTTAGTGTTATAATCTAAATAGGTTATAATCATTAGACATCGAAGTTTAGGTTTTTGTTTGGTACCCCTTAACCAAAAAGTATACGGATAGATAGAGCTTTACAAGAAGAACATTTGTTTCTTACACCACTTTTATCAATTGTTAGATTGTTCGGAGTTAATGACCTAAGCGGGTAACCAATCTGGAGCACCGAACTAAATTATTTTATAGAAACCAATAGTTAAGACATATACACCGTTGGTAAGAGCTTTTCAAGAAGATCCTTTTGCCAATTATAGTCTGTTGAGTGTTAACTTAATAAGAAATACATATTTGTCTAGAAGAGATCACTCCAATGACATATAGCGTAACGCTATTGAGGCGAGGGGTAGACGTAACGTTCTGTTTGATTGAGTCGATACTTACACATTGATCCTCAAACAACATAGATGAAGCCAACGTTTCAAAGCGTTCGAGTATATGCTTATGAAACGATGATTGAAAGGCACAGTAATAATTAAAGTTAATTAATTGACGAAATACCAATTTAAAACAGAGATTTACTGACTCACATTGAGAGCGCTGTAGCTCCTCGCCTATCCAAAATCCAGAGAAGTCATCGATATAAGAAATATTTGCCTTAAAGAGATCTATCGAACGACTTATATTAAAAGCTATTGAGGTTGGGGCAGGTGACTTTTTATTAGGATATAGTTTTTTGCCGAAATCAGTCAAGTCAATCTTTAATTTAATTCAACATTTATTACCATCGATAAAATCGTAATTTAGCAAGAAAAATGTAGCAGAATATAAACACCGTATACAGGAAATTAATCAAACATCATTATACTCAGGTGAAGATAAGTGCTATTTAATTGGTGCACATGATATAATATACCAAGATCGAAATCTCAAATGAGCTCTTAACATTAAAATCTTAGGAAATGAATCACTAGTAAACCAGTTTGCTATTAATATTTCCTTTGACATAAAACATAATATTAATATTGACTTTGGAAACAATGTTGTATCGGAAGCTGCAAATTACTAAAATAATAAATATTCATAATAAGGCACCGGATATTTGACATGCAAATGTCCATATGATTATAGGAGTTAATACTGTTTTGTCACATCCTAAAGCACGGGATACAGAAACGACTAGATTAAACCCTGATATGAATACATTTGTTGATCACGGTCATAGCATTGATTTACTGGACTAAACTAAAGTCCGTGTTCCTTTTAGACTGATAGTCAGTTAATAACTGTCAGAGACAGTATTATACTAATATTAAATAGTAATAGATTCAGGTTCTAGCATTGTTTCATCCCATCTCTGAGAAAATTCTATTCAAGAGCTTTGGTGCTAATTATGCAAAAAAATCTAATTCGTATGAATATGCGAGAGCTTTTAAAGTCTTCTTTTTTTTTAAGTTTACAAGTTTTGCAAATCTTTAGTATTTAGTTTTCTAATTTGGACACTTGCTATCCCACGATAATTCTTGTCATCATTTAGGTGAGATTTCCATTGCTACTTTAACGAACTAAACCCCATTACAGCTATTTTGTGGTTAAAAACGGCACCATCATGATTCGCGGCTTTACCACTTACTGCTCTACTTACCCAGTGACGGATAAAAACGCTTTAATAGAATGGATTTAATACACCTTGTCTTTAACCACATACAGGGAGAAAGGGGCCACTTATATTTGTACTTATAAAAACAAAATGCAAGAAAAAATATTGATTTATTCTGACACAATCATTCTGTCTAGCCTTTTTCCAAATATGTAAGGGTCATCTTCCATTTTAACCGATTGCGGCTGATTACCAGTATTTTTCATGCAGCGACTGCCTATCTGACCTCTACAACCCGCATATATGTGTGTTCGTATGTTTGTTACTTCTTCATGCTCAAATAGCTGGATGGATCTGGATGCAACTAGTCACAAAGATAGATTATAGTCTGGAATAGCACATAGGATACTTATTATCCCGTTAATATGTTTCCTCCGGATAATTATCCACATTCAAGGAGGCGAAGCCGCTGGCAAAAGCTAGTAATTTATAAATAACAAAAAATATATATTATTATGAACTAGTTCTAAATGAAATAGTAACAGCGAGATTGTACGACGTTAGTAAATTAATTATAGACAAAAGCGACCTCGTTGACCACGCGGTTCAGATATCGATCGGGAACACGTGTAAAAATGCCTACCTTCCATAGTAAGAAGTTATATAATCATTACCTTGGAATGGTTAACTGGACCTAGTTGATTTGTTATGAAAGTTCAAAAAAATTGTGTAGAAGAATATTATTGCTTTGCTTGTGAAAGAAAAGAAATAAATTGTGCGTTATGGTGAATCTGGAGATCTGCTAAATCATCATCAGCTTTTTAATGTTCTCACTGCTGCGACTCAGACCTCCTCTCTTTGAGAGAGGGCATGGGCCTTAATCCACCACGCGGACCCAGTGCGGGTTGGTGGACGTCATATGTCTTCGAATTTTTGGTTATAGGACATATCGTATATATTGCCCCACGATGTTTTCCTTCGCCGTTTTGAGAGCAGTGGTGATGAAATAATTTACACAAAGTTAAGCGCCTGCCTGGGTTCGAACCCAAGACCTACGAAACGTAAATCGGGGCCGTTACCACTGGGCCACCACTGCTCTCTCTGATCTGCGAAATGCATATCAGGTTATATTTTATGAGTTTTCGTATCGAATACGACAGTTGAATTTCAACTTCATGGAATCAAACGGATAAATAAAATTGATATAATATTTACCCCAACATAAAATCACGAGTAACTTCATAAAAACTTCGAGCAAACAAAAAAATATATTGCACGTAAAAAAGTTTCATCTTCCGAACAATCCGAAGCGAAATCTCGACTCCAAAACAAACACGCCCTCAAAACAGAAACTTGCAGATAAATTGTTTGCTGAACACTCCAAATCATCCGTCGAGTGTTTCGATCAAATCGTATCGATATCATAAAATACAGAGCCGAAAATCGCATTCGCTGACAGAATATTAATTTTCGAGTTATCGTATCTCTCGCCTCCTACAGTTGCTCAAACACTACAAATATGGTAAACAATAAACTGTGCCATTTTAAGTAATAAATTATTGTGTTTAACAGCTTGCCATCTCTTTATTAAGTGGTTATGATGATCGTCATGCCGCGTAAACCCGGATATTTTTTTTGTGAGAACTTATTTATGTTTCTTACTTTGTTACAAAGCCGCATAAATCAGTAACACCGGATTTTGGTATGAGTTATTAGCATGTGAACTATGGTTATTTGCTAGATATTAAAAATTGTTAGAAGAGAAGGTGATTATAATAAATTTTAATCATAATATATTGTTATGATTGTGGAGAGGATTTTATGACACTTTTTATACTTACACAAAACAGAATTATAAAATACATTCATCATCATCATCAGTCTATTAATGCTCCCACTGCTGGGACACAGGCCTCCTCTTTGTGAGAGGGGATGGGCCGTAATCCACCACGCGGGCCCAGTGCAGGTTGGTGGATGTCACATGTCTTCGAATTTTGGTTCTAGGACATGTCGGTTTCCTCACGTTTTCCTTCACCGTTGAAAAATACATTAAATTCTCATAATTCGATACCTATATCACACCGCCATATTCTCCCAACTGCCCAAAGGAAGTAAAAACAATATTTTCATCGAACATAATACATCTCTTAGCAAACCTACCATGAAACTCATATCGACGGAGCACACTCAACATTGTGTTAAAGCTAAAACAAAAGTCAGTAGGAACACGCACATACATCAGGGGGATGCCGGGGTCGCAGAATCCCGGGATCCCGGTAGGAGGCAAATAGCCCGTAGTGGTAAATCGTCTGGCGTAACGCGCAATATCAATGACTGCAGCATCATTGGCGGGAACGGTCGATTGGGCGCACGCGTCGCCCGACCTTGCGTGAGCCCAAAGAGTATAGATTAGAAAGGATAAAGGTCCCACTGAACTTTGATAGTTCACGAATCTTTGTCTGCCTATTGTAGTAATGTGTGACATTTATAGGTGTTGCGTTTAGCATATTTTAATAGGGTAGGTATTTTAGCGCTGCGTGTTTCAAATGTTTTGTCGCTCAAGACAACGCTAAATGCGTTGTCTTGAGCCTATTAAGCATTAATAACGTTTCTATTAAGCATTAATAACTTCAATGTATAAGTTTTTATTTCGAAAAGCTTTAGAAAAATACTTCATTTCGTTGTTTGTCTAAACATTAGGCCACACAATTCAGTCAGTGGAGTTCTGACCCTCTCTGCTATTTTTATATTAATCTGTGGCAATCCATTGGTATCGTATATTTTCAATTCACCACTATTTCCTGAAATTGGCCCCTGCTTTTGTAAATATTATGTTTGGTTCAATGAATCCCAGACAAAGGAAGTCGGTATTGTGCATCTTTTATTTTTAGCTCGGTATGCAGTAGTAGGTACTTATATACACACTTTAACGCTTAACAGAGACGGTTTACAAAGTAATGTGGGTAATTTTAGGCAGAAGTTTGATAGACAAACAAGTTGAAAGTCTTTAGCATTGATTAAGTTCGATAATGTTCTAAATTGCCAAAGAATGTCAAACAATACATAGTTAACGAATAAAACGCCGAAAATTACCCAAGTTTTGTAACAGGGACAGACATTCAATTTGGCTTTCTTTTATTTCCCGTCTCTTTGTTTAGATTTCCGTCACGGGACTAAGAAAAATAGCGAGTCAAACAAAAAGTTTTACCATCGCCAAAGGGCCAGTCAAGCGTGAACCTTCAAAAACAGATAACGGGGACTCAAAATATCCGGTGTCTTTGAGCGAAGATGTGTAGATATGGTTCACTTGCCACTGGTCATTGACGAAAATTCACACACACACATTTGCGACTTTTATGGGTTGTCCACACATGGGACTAACCAATGTGTGTGTTACTTGATTAAGGAAATTACATAAGTGTGCGTCTCCAAACTTTTGCAGTTGACATCGCTTTGCCTCTAGGAGGAACGTATTGTGTCATAGTGCAATTCCTTAACAAGCTGGCTTTGTTTAGCCTAATAACAGCAAGCTTCGTTTTGTCGTCGACCCAGTTAGCGAGGTCTTTGCACAAAGACGTACCTACCTACCCTATTTTTGCGGTGCACTTATGCAAAAACAAACGTGCTCCAGATTGTGGAAGTCAGTTTTGTTTGTGGTCAGGTGTCGTTTACGTGACGATTCGGTTGCGGTGCAGTTCTAGGGCAAACATTTTAGAGCATTAGAGTGCTGTGAAATTGTCTTTCACTTTGCATTAGATGGTTGAGAATTTGTTTATTTTTACGCTGTAAGTACAGTATTGTTCTACTTTCGTCTGTTGACACTTATTGCAGTATTCGAAATCACTGAGAATCACAAATTAATCTCCTGTAAAACAAAATAAATAAAGCTTTCTTTTACGACAAAAGTAAGTCTCGCGATCATGACTAAATGTACGTACCTCACAAGACAAGTAGGTAGCCGTACTCTTATTCCCCAGACCTTAATCTAGACCTAATTAATTAAAATGTTACTCCTAACGTCTACTAACGTACTAGAGACGAGCATAATGTTATTCCTACATAGCAAATAGTAGCTATTAGACGAAGACTCCCTTGAGTGGAATAACTTACAATTAGACGTAAAAAAAACGTCAGCGCAGTAAGCGCTTTTTGATGCGATGGCCGCTTGTTTGGTCTTCTACACGATTTCATTAGTGATGTTCCTGATGTACGAAAAAGTCTTTTCCTCAATTTCTTTTGATTACAAATCTGTCAGTTGGTAAGGAAGGAACGTACCGAATACGGTTCTGTATTTTTTATTAATTCTTTTGTGTGGAAATGGTTTTAAGAAAAAACGAAATTCAGGTATAACTTGTGCCTAAAAGTCTAAAGACAGAAAAATATTGAATGTTAACAAAATATTATGAATCTAACTTTACAAGTTAAGAGTATTCAAGTTACCTATTCCTAAAAGAAAATACATGTTTATTTGAACACTACCAATTTCACATAGTAGGTAGGTAATTGGCGGACAATTCGAAACGTGTATTTACTCTACCGACAAAATTCCAATAGTATAAAATTACCGGTAATTGGTAAGGTTGCGGAATACCGTATCCAATTAAAGGTACCAATTTTTTACTCCAGATTCTCGTCTTTGGGCATCTACTGTTTTTGCCGCGGACGACCATTGGGTCTTTCGGAGTTTTTACTGGACGACAACCGACGACAGCGAAATTTTTTGCTGCGTCCGAACTCATCTTCGAACGTCAAGTACCCATATATTTCTTTAGCGACCAACCATGGACGGCATAATTGATTGAATTCGCTGTAAATAAGCTTCATTTTTGTCCGTACCTTTTTGTTTATTAAACACATGCTTCAGTGACATTTTTTGTTAGTAAAAAATATCCCTTTGTTTTTGTATCGATTGAAGTAAATGTAAGACTGGAAAGTCACATTGGACCTTATTAATAATTTAACTTTTTACTTGGCTCGAGCCAGGACAATGAACCCCGTCTTTACATTTTTTCATTGCTACCCAATTTTATGACTGACAATCAAAACTAAAAGCCCTCTGACATTCCTATCGGTTTCTTTTTACTGTCACACGACGTATTAACTGCTCCCAAATATAGTAGAATGGCTTAAAATGTAAATATTTTTAAACATCTTAAAGCTATGAACGATATTTTAATAGACATTTATTGCTTTTTCAAATTCCAATGTGTTGTTGATTGTAATCTTGTCAATAAATAATCCTTAAAAAATGTTTTGTGGTGAATTTTATAATGTGGCAATATTAAAAACACACATTTTTTTATGGTGGTTATATGCAATTTCAAACAACATTTTCAAAATAATTGCAAGAGAAATAAAAGCGAAAAAAGAAAATGAAACACGATTGCAGTTTGAAGAAGACAGCTTATAAACAGATTACAATAAGATAAAAGATGCATGCAGATCAAAACTCGATGTTCTGATAAGGGAACCCAATCATCACAGCAGCACGGGAGGCGTGAACACATAACTTATGACGACTATAAATTGAACAAAGTCAAACATTCAACAATCGCGGTTGCATTGATTCGAATCGAATCATTCAATTAAAACGCCTGAATTTGAACGTCGAAACAGCGATTGAGATCAATATCGCAGTTTTAATAAAACAGCTGGGGAACGGGCCGCCATATCCGGAGCTTGCTTATTTTTTTCAAACGAGAAAAAAGTTCGAGCCCCTCGAAAAAGCAAGCAATGATAATAGAAACAACGGGAGCGCCGTTCTAAAGGGTTACTCGTGTTTTTATTTGCGCCTATATAGAGGTTTTTTAGAATGCGTTAAAAGGAAACGCTCGAAATCTCCCAAAGAGTGCGTGGGTGAAAAAATAATACGGCCACTCTGTCGCCTAACGCATGTTTAGATATTTTTATTTCCTGTTCTGTTTTACATGCTATTGGCATCGGTATGCCATTGTAAGAAATGTACGCAAAGAAACCGATATAATGCTATACTTTTTGGTAGCATGCGATGTATAAACTGTTTATTGTTTTTTTTTTGGCTATGTTTATTTTACGACACAAAGATTATTGTATTTTTGCGAAATGTTTTATTGAACGTATGCATGTTCACGTGACGTTTGTATTTTGTTTTCATATCAGTATATTCATACGTGTATCGCTATTTTGCGAATATAAAAATAAAGCCTCGCTGAACGCTCACAAATTACATTCGACTTTTATCAATTTCGTACGTCAATTTTTATTTGTCTTGTCATCTACAAAAGCATCCTAATAATATCAAAGTCCACTCAGAAAATGTCTCGGATTTCAAATATAATAATGTCTATATATTTTTCTAAAATAAGTTGTTGTCTTCTCAAATGTTGCCACAAAAAATAATGTCCTCATTGTTTATGTGTTCCATAGAATAGGATGACCTGACAAAAAAATATGATAATAGAGAAATGTGATACTTATGACATTTTGAACCAGAATAATATATTTACGATTGGGCGGTATGGCTGCCTCTGGTATTTTTATAAGAAACCCGAACTAATTGGTGACTTACAGGCACGCCATCTAGCGTGACTGGTCGTGGTGACAGTTTGAATTCTTAATTACGTAAAATATAGTAATTGGCGGCACCCACTTCACTGTTATTGGCATTTGCTTTGCTTTGTCTCGGAATAATGACGTCATTAGGTCTATAAGGTTGACCATGAAGGTCTTTGTTGGAATTACGCTTACATTGAGGCAAGTTCTAACTAGAAATAAGATAGCATAAAATTGTCGTGTGGTATTTTGAAATAGAGGGCAAGAAATACCGACAAAAAGAGTTAATATACAATATTAAAGTTAACACTCCGGTTTAAATCAGGAATAATTTGATTAAAATGATAATGACGTATTTCTTTCAAAGGGCTTGTACGCAAAAAAAAAATATCAGTGACGATTACCGAAAATTCAAAAAAAAAAAGTTACATACATTCATTTACATGCGGTACGTGGTAAATCCCAAACATAATTGCATTTCGACAAACGATATCGTCGATAGAATGTCATAAATTGGTATGAGCCTTTTGTTAGGGTTCCGTACCAAAATGGTAAAAAGGAACCCTTATGGTGCGACTCTGTCTTTCCGTCTATCACAGCTGGATATCTCAAGAACTACTAATGCTATCAACTTAAAATTTGGAATAGTTTTAGATGACCTTTGCCCAACTATTTTGCAACAAAGTTATTTTTTTTGCCACAGGTAAAGTGGGGCTACTATGGCATGTAGGGTATCTCATGAAAGAGCGCTATTTGCAAATTTTTCTTTTTCTTAGGCCGCATAGCTTTCGACTTTTGACGAAAACTACCGTAAAAAAAATCCGTTTTCCTGTTATCTCCGAAGTTTGCACAGAGAAAAATCTGTAATTATTTGACGTGATAGAAGTTTATGTAAAGATTGTCTCTAAATAGCACACTTTTTCAGAAATCATCAAAAAATTATCCATATTACAAGCAACTTGATTTTGCTGTGTGGTAGGGAATCCTAAGTGTACGAAGTCCGACACACATTTGGCTGGGTTTTTTTTTCTTGTAAGAATTCTTAAGACTTGAAGCAACCTAACAAGACAGCACCCACTTAATTCTCCATAATCTCTAATACAAATCCATTTCAACGGATCTTGTTAGAAATTCACTAGGGTTAGTCGATGACATTAAGTTGCTACTAGCTAGGGCAAAGTGATATTTTAAACTAGGTCGAGCCGTGAAGGCCGTTCGCAGTTAGTAATGGTACTGTCATTCGATGCAAGGTTAATGCTGGTCTAATTTATAATAATATACTGTAATTAATATTATTTATATTGCCCAGAATATTAATTAAGTTACGTTATGATTTTTTGTAACTTGACGAGGTTTGGGTTGGATTGTTTTACCCGGCTTATCTTGTTCACTGATTACTCCGTAAATTATGGACGAATTTTGTTTTTTTCTCGTTTGTATGGCTATACTCTCGAGTTGATGCTGTCAGTAAAGTCAGGATCTGATGAGCGAATCCCATGGAAATCGAGAGAACTCTTCTAATTTTATAGCCATACATATATCAAGTTTGGTATTTTCATCAACATTGCAAGCATTTGCATTCAGAAAGTATCATTTGGTGAAGTGGAACTGATAAAAGAAAGAAAGAAAGAAAACTAGTTTATTTGGCATACATAGATACACACAATGTAGGTACAAATAAAAGGGAACTCAATTTTAAAACAATTACATACATGGTGTGCCCGGCGGCTGCGCCAAAAAGCTGCAGTTCAGCAAAATGCCAGAAAACTGGGAGTTGCCTGACGCTGGTTTTCAACTGAACCTTACGAAAAAAAAGAAATAAAGAAAAAATAAAGAATACCACACATGGCCACTGGAACTTCTCAGTGATAAGTTTTTTTTTAGTATGAGATATCGCGAATATTTAAATTACTGTGATGAAGTGAATTTAAATAAATGGTTTCTATGCAAATTGTACCATCAAATTAATCTGCTGATGAAGCCAGAAGGTTAGCACAGGAACTCTGTAATAAAACAATGTAACCCAGTCGTCTTTAGGCTTGTTGGAATTGTTATGAGAAACCCTCTGGCTATGAATGATTTTCACGGTAATAAAAGGTACCAAAACTAAAAAGAGAGAAATAAAAAATATTTTTGTCTTTGGTACCTATATTTTTTCGCTTTTGACACCGACTTCCTAAAATAAAGTTATTTTTCGCTTTGTGTTTTGTTTTGGAAGTCTGTTAAAAACTATTTGTTAATTTTTTTAACAAATAGTTTTTAAGAGACAATAAAGAGTATTAATATCAACCAATATCACATAAACCCTTATTTGATAGAAAATTTTATGTACTGTTCATTAAAAGAATTTTAAATGACTGTAACAGCATCTTAAAACAAAGTAAAGGTCATCAAATTCAATCTTGATGACTTAGGAATTGCAAATTACATATTTGAAAAAACAGAAACGTTCCTTAAAAAAGTGGGCATAATAATATTACTAAGAAAGTGCTTACTTTAAAAGCTAAAAGTCAAGCCAAAAAAAAACATACATCGAGCCATGACGTTGCCATTTCTTTTTTCAAAGTCACGGCCAGCGGCAACGATTACAAACTCCAAAGCCAAAAATAAGGATTTTATTACCAAAACAGACAGTCTTTTGAAATATCATCACGCACATTAGTTGATTGTACTCAAAGATTAAAAAATGGAAGCCTACCAGTTGATAAGAAGGTCATAAATACCAGTTTTGAAAATGCTCCAACTGGAATACGATAACATCTTTTAAGCTTTTTATACTAAAAAGGGGTGTGAGTAAAAAAAAACTTATAAAAGTAGGGTCCTTGCCCCGTTGACGGCCACAACGAGTTTTATTACATACGACATGTTGACGAATAGGGCGTAAAATTCTACGGTTTTATGTCATAGAGTAGGTTTTAAAATAGACGAGGTACAGGGGGAGATGTACCATTACGGAAAGTATGCACTACAGCGGCATTGTATTGTCGTAGTCACAATAAAACAGAAATACTCTCCTGTTTACTTTGTCCATGATGGTTTTAAAACACTGAAGTACTCTATTTATAAATTCTTATAATATTTCAGGGCGTGCAAATTACAATTAAGATAATAATAATGACTTGGAAAAAGAAGAGAAGGATGGAATGTTAGGAGTTACAGTGTCTGGAATAGCAATATTGCACTATCTATCGAGTGACTAAAAGGAATGGAACGGAATTTGAATCAACCGGAATCTGTCCGGAGGTGGAGAAACAGGCTATGAATGCGAGATATTGAAGGATAACTTCAGAGAGCGAGTTAGCAATTCAATAATTTTACACCTCACCCTTAACTTTTAGTTCAGAAGAAACATTTAACTTACGAGGTACATAAATGTTGTTATGTACACAATATACAAGTCATGGTAGTTGGAAGGTAAGTAATAATACATCACGAAGGAGATAAAGTCTAGCCTCCAGGGGACCAACTAAGTTATGCGATAGAATAAGTAATGCACATACATGTACGAGTACTCAGGCGGTCGAACATAGGTCCTCGTGAATGTATACCTTCGTCGGTTGATGAGAGATAAGACGATGCCATAGTAGATGATGGTTCAGAAAATGATAGTGATAATTTTTTGGAACAATATGGCAGCTAAGGTTGGTTGGTTGTTGTTGGTGTTTGTGTGTAATAGCCATACTGACAAAAAAGAACCGGCAAAGTGCGAGTTTGACACGCGCACAGAGGGTGCCGTATAAACTGCATTCACCAAAATAAATAGGTTACATTACTAACATTCATAAAAAATGAAAGCACCGAACATTGCAGTAACGAAGGGACAAAATTAGCTTTGTCATTCGAAATCTCTTGTTGTAAAAAAAATATATATTGATGTATGTGGATACATCAACATATATTTTTTTTACTTTTCCAAGTACATTTTATGAGTTGGTCGACTATTACTCGTAAACTTGTAAAGCCTAGTTAGCTGTGATAGCTTTTCTTTAAAACTTGGTTATATATATACCTACTACTACTTTATGAAACTTACTTTATAAAGTATAAAGTAAGTTTCATAATAAAGTTATTTTCATGGCTTTATGTACCGTTTTGTTAGCGTGATTAATAAATATATCTATCCCAATTAAAACTTTCTAGTACTAAGAGTCTCTGAGCTAAGCTGAGGACAGACGGACATGGCGAAACTATAAGGGTTCTTTGTTGACTACGGATCCTAAAAATTAAATAGATGAATGATTTTTTAAGGAAAACATAAAAATTGCGTTTTCAATATATGTAATTCAAAACATGACAATTATGGGTAGAGCGTACAACGTAGCGATGGTTTATTATGAAAACGTAAATTCAAATTATCAGTGCCTGCGTTTGATATTTGGTACTGCTAATGCTGATGACAAGTGAATATAGATGCAATAGAAACAAACTAATTTAATATTTGCTTTCTGCTCTAGAAATATTTATAAGTATTTATAGAAGTTATGTGAAGACAATAAACGTTTAGCCTTGGATACACTATGAATAATTGACAATGATGATCGATCTAGAAACATCGCTTAAGTACTTCATTTTTCTTTTCAATCTATTCATTTAGCAATCCCACAGTTTGATCTTCTGGTTGATAAAGTTTTAGTTGATGATGAGCTTGAAATCGGAGATGATAGTAATCGAGGTGGAATTGAATATGTATGAATTAAATGGCACAAAAATGTTAGCAATGTAGTTGTTGATGTTTTAAATATAATACTTAGCTTTACGAATAATAGTATACATAGGGAAGAAAAAATGATGATGAAGTACAAACAATAAACGTGGTAACAAAAGCCAAACGCAAAACAAACCAAAATCATTCTACATTTTTCATAGTCTTTGTCGACTAGGGCACGGCACAGCAAAAGTATTGCGTGACAAAATAATACTGCACGCACACTGTCAAATGATAACTCTACGTCTATCAATTTCCAGAGGAATGGAGCACTATGGTGTGCTTAAAGTTTATTATGTCGTTCGTAGATAAGGCCCAGTAGTATTATTCAGTCGCTGAATAACTAATAGGTCGATGTTTGTTTTTGTCCTTAAATATTTTTGGGTCACGGCGGTAATTAATTAAGTGCTGCCTATGTTTGCGGTTTTTCGGAAAGACTAACAGAATATTTTGTAAAGCTTTTTTTGACTTTTTATTCGTTTCTTTTTTGTTAGAATTTACACTCGGTATCTACAACATGTTTTTTTTGTAGTGTATTTTTTGGTGTGTCCAATATTAATTTAAAAGATTCATTAAAAATAAATATTGAACTTTTATTGGGTAAACGCTATATTCTTTACTAACAACCACGAAAGCTAAATTTGATTTATTTGAATGTTCTGTGAAATTAAACAGGGAAACATTGAATTTTCGGTCATATTTTTCGTGCATATTACCGACGCCGGAAACCAAATTAGTAGCCTCAGAGGGCAATATGTCCTCATCATCATTATTAATGGGAACAAATTAAACGTTGTTGAAACCCCCACGACCCGATTTTTCTCTCTCCCTTCGCAAATTAACTACAACGAATTCTACTCAGACTTACAAATTTAAAATTTAAATTTTGTTAATGTTACTGTTTAGTTTTGGAAATACAGGAGCTGACTTTAAACTTTAGCTTATCTTTGTAATACATTTAAAATTGGTTATATGTTGCCCAATTTATTTGACAGTGCTTGACTTTTGCTTTTCTTTTCTTAGACGTTTCTTAATTTTGAATGAAAAGTTTTATTGGATTTTTTATCGATACAACACAATAATGTATACTGTATGGTAATAATATACTACTACAAGCTTACTTATTTCTCCCAATATCTTTATAAATTATAGCCCATGTGTTATTCTGATGTATAAGCTATTATTCTGTAAAGTTTCATCAGAATCCCTTCAGCAGTTTTCGCGTGAAAGGGTAACAAACATCCATCCATGATTTAAATAATGTAAGCAATATTGTATTTTAAATCGTTGTGTGAAAAAATTATAATGGTAATGTTACTTTTGTTATGTTGTAATGTTAATAATGTAAGTTGATATTTTATATAATTTCTATTAATAATTTAGTTTGTTAGTAGTGTAATGTCGTGGTGGCCCAGTAGCTAAGTACTCGCCTCTTGTGCTTGAGGTGGTGGGTGCAAAGCCGGGCAAGAACCAATGTGACTTTTATAGATTAGATTAGATTAAGACGGGCTGGTATCCGCAACTCCACGTCTAAGCGCGTATTTTGCGTTTGTGACTTGTATAAATTCATATGTAATTTCTAAGTTTAGCTTGGAAATCACAGGTAACGGTGAATCAAAACAATGAGAGGAAACCTGTACTAATAAGTTAATGTAAGTCTAAAATAGCCAAACCAGAGGCGGCTTAATTAACTCTGACAACAGAGGTGGCCACGTCCTCACACGAAAAAATAGAATGATTTAGTTTTTAAAGTAAATTTAATTGAATACGAATTTAATCAATGAACTGTATATTTAAATTTTATTTCATTTCGTTTTGATTTTATTTTGACAATATTTTATTTTTATTTGATTTAATTTTAATTTATGTACTTTTAAACAAATTTTATGTTATTTGATTTTAATTTATGTTTGGATTTAAATTATTATTTTAATTTATGCGACTTACTATGACAATGATGTGCATGCCTGCAAGTGAAATGCTTACACATAATGTTTTCTGCTTGTTATTTTCTTGTATGAATTTGGTAATGAATCGTTGGTGTACCTTGTTCAATAAATAAATTTATTCATCATATATTTTATTTCACCAGTACTTTAAGTTGCCGGTATTTTATATGTAAAGAAAGCCCAATCACCATCTGCTTCACCATATGAAGAAAACCGCCAAGGGCAAACGTATTGTTGGTTACAAAGTAATATTGTAGGTTGCCAAATTGTTCAATTGTTTGGCAATAAATAGAATTATGTGACAATTGGATCTCCTTACGATTCAGTTTCAAAATTACTTGAACACGCCTGTTCTTGCAGATAACAGGTGTTGTGTGTGCATATTTTCTGCATGCGGTTGAAACTTCGTTTTTTTTTTCCTATTACAGTAACTTGTATATTGGTTTTCATTTAATTTTGTTTTATTTTAAGGTATTAGGAACGCCTGTTTGGATCTTTCATCATCATCATTATCATCATTTCAGCCGAAAGACGTCCACTGCTGGACATAGGTCTCCCCCAAGGGTCGCCACACTGATCGGTTCTATGCGTTTCGCATCCACCGGACGCTTGCAGTTGTCGCTCCACCTAGAGGGAGGCCTTCCAACGCTGCGTCTTCCGGTATGCTGTCTCCACTCTAGAAATTTTCGGCCCCAACAGCTATCCGGTCTGCGAGCAATGTAAGTGTATGTGTGTGTTTGGATATTTATGTATCCCAAATTACTGGTTGAAATAAGTTTTCAATTTTGTTTTCAACAATATTTTCTGTTAATTTATATTGAACTATGTATTTATCTTATTTATAAATAAATAGAATATATAAAATGTTGTTAGAACCTAACCGTATAGCTCTATCTTTTCAGGATAGCAACAACTTTTTGCCAGTACTTGGTTACTTTTATTTTTTCATTACACATTTATTCTGTCTGCCTAAGTCCGCGTAAGTATGTACGAAAAGATAAATAAATTAGATTACTGTTCCTTTTCCAAATCTTCTGGGACAACCTTTATAAGCCTTCAGGCCTTACCTATTAAAATATTTGTACGAAACATTAGAAAAATAAAATAATATTTTATTCTAAGATGGTAAATCTGTGTCGTTAATTTCATACGTCCCTTGAGGGTAGCTTTTCCTAATTCGTTTAGGGGAGGTTTACTTCTACGTGTTAATGAAAAAGTGTTTTGCATTTAAATAGGAAAACAACAAACTCCAAATGGAATATTTGTTATTTTTAACAAGGTAAGTAGATTTTTGGTGGTCCTTGCTTTTCTTTGCGAAAAAGAAGGAAAGAAAATTAAGATAAAAATTAATTAAAGATTAATTGCAACTACTGAGAAATACAATCTGATAGAATAGGTCTCATATAATTTTTATTGTATTTCTTGAAAGTGACTTAAATTATTCAATCTTTGAACAGCTTGATTTAATTTATTCATAAAATTAAATCCAAACTCAAAAATGTTATATAATTATTTATTTCGTACCCACTTTCCTCGTTGTCGTATTTAATAACAATTCTCAATAACAGAGGAATATTAAATTTGAGAAGCTTTCGAAGAATAACAGTTTTAATTTTCTTAACCACGGGGTTGTATTTTCCCTTAAATATTTTCTGTGGGTGGGTTCGCGAGACAGATGTCACTTTTGATTAAATGCGATATTTGAAGGAGGCAGGTACATCTAGTGAAACGTTATTCTGTAGGAATTTTAACTATGTGGAATCTATACTTTATAATTAATACTTACTTTTTCACTTAAGAGAGATTGCAAATTTTGTTGGTTTGTGTTTATGCGGAGGGTAATCCGACTGCACCTTTTTGAAAGGTACATTATTCCGTATGGACATGGCTATATATATGTTTATAATTATGTTTTAATATCAAAAGCAAACTCGGGACGGGCCGTCACTATTGTATAAAAGGAAAACAAGTTATTTATTCATTTTCTAAGATAACGTAACATCATAGAGTTTATATTTTCCACTATACATATAAAAAGTATCGAAGATAGTACTGTACGTCTCGTGACTGCAGATAAATAATAATATATATGTGTAACTCACGTATATCCTAGGTAACACTGAACGGAACTATATCAATATCAAAACTTCCTCCTTCGTGTCGGATAGAACTACGAACATATTTTGCTTTGAACCAGTTCTATTTATACCGGAATTATATTTATACAAGATCGGGAATTGTTCTTGTAAATTTTGCCCGAAATATCAACTAAGCATAAATTAGCGTATAATTATGTGTATTTTTTCACAACAACAATGGCACAATCAATCTACCTAGCCTTTTCCCCAACTACATGGGGTCGGCTTCCAGTCTAACCGGATTCAGCTGAGTACCAGTGTTTTACATGGAGCGACTGCCTATCTGACCTCCACAACCCAGTAACTGGGTAACACGGTACCCCTTGGCTAGACCGGTGTTAGATCTCAAGCTTCTGACTACTCGTAACAACTGTCAAAGATCTTCAAATGACAGCCTGGACCAACAGCTTAACGTGCTTTCCGAAGCACGGATGAAACTCGGTATGTTGAAATGGTCACCGATCCATGGACCGACCTCGTCAAGCGTTGCTTAACCTTGATGATCGATCCGTGCGGCTGTTATTATTTAGCTACGAATTACGTTAGCGACTGCTGGTAGGAGGTTTTTAAAAAGGCGATTTTGTCCTTTTACATATATTTAATTAAAATAAAAGTTACATTAGGTACTTATGAATAATTAACCTAAAGACAACCTCTAGCTTCGGCGATCGAGCGAGATTCATTGTCTTGATTTCCGATCGATTCCCATGAGAACGTTATGCGCGCACGGTCAGCACTTTCGTAAGTCTTTCTGGGTATCACTCACGCTTGCGTAACACTTGCAACACTTCACTGTAAGTTATGAATTGGTAGTACTATAGGTACATAGGTATGTAGATACATAGGAAGATATCCATAGGTAACACCTTCCCCTCCAGACGAGCAACTATTTGCGCATGTTTAACGCAAATATTGCGGCTTGGCGATCCTCTGGAGCGGCTTCCCGAAGGCTAGGGGTAGCAGTAGTAGTAGTTGTAGTCTCCGCTGCGGCTGATGCTGTCATTAAGGATCGTCGGCGACGTATAAGGTAGGCTATAACTAGTGCACCTGCACTTAATAAGGCTATGCCATAAAGCGGTGTAACTATGTGGTAGGTGCTTGTAATGCCTGTAGTGTCCAATTTTACAGGTTTTTCTAATAGTATTTGCTGCTGGATGTCGTGGAGCTTGTTTAAGTCGATTGTGTTAAGGTTGTAACGGGGTGATTTATTATCAAGGCTGGATGGCGTATCCTGTGAAATGGACATCAACTCGACGGCGTTTCCACGTACTTTGTCGTTTGTGTTAACGATAGTGAACTCCAAGGTCCTTACGGAGCAATCCTTGGGGATTGTTGCAAAATAGCTACCATTCAATAGTCGATGTTCTTCCTGTCCGCAATTAATCTGAACCCTTGTAGGTTTTGGGAACGTGATGAGGTAATGCTGGCTATCTAGTTGTAGAAGTGCTTCCTTGAGGAGAGAAACCGGAGTTGGGTGACAAAGTTCACCTATTTCTTTTTGGTAGAGAAGATGATGAATGCAATCTCGATGCGTGCGCCCTTGGTATGAGACTTTTTGTTCACAGATGTACCAGGTGTCGACCTTCGGGCATTCAGCCTCCATGTATACAAATTCCTTAGAGTCAGTTGCTATGTAAGGAAAAGGTGGCAGGATAACTAGAGATTTTGCATTAGGAACGGGACAAAGTCTGAATAGACTATAGATTGTAGGTGACAGAATAGGAAACTTGAGGACAATCACTATCTTATTGCTAGTGTAATATGATCCTATGCTAATTACATCATAGTAGTACCTAGCATCTAATTGAACTATTTGATCCAAATTGTATAAGGATTTTAATTTGCTTATCATCTTGTTCAATTGCTGAACACTTATAATAGAATGATGCATAGAATTAGTGCGACTAAACGCTAAAATATTCTCTAACCTATTTATTTCTAAATAAATATCCTGAATATTATTAGTTAATGCGTTAAATATCTGAAATAAATGAACGAATCTAGCTGTATGATTATCGCTAGTAACATTCAATAGATAGGCAATCGTTTTGGTAAGTTTCTGCTGGTTAGAGCTCAAAGTATCTAATACTCGCGATTGTTGAACAGTCATATCTTTAAATAGACTGACATGCTTATCAAAGCTGCCTGTTAACTTTTTATCATTACTTTGCAAAATTTTAATAGCGTGTTCGAATCGTAGAGCATCACTATGGTCTAAGTTGCCTGTAATACTTTTTATTAAAGAACCCAAGGGGTCGATAAGACCTCGTTTTAATCTTTTGCTAGGGCCAAAGGTTTCAAGGTGGGATGTTATCTCATCTAACTTTTTATATAGGTACAGAATATGATTTTTGAACGAAGATGCATTTTGTTTGGATAGGCTAGCAGTCAATTCGTCTAGCTGAGTTCTTAATAAGTTAATTTGGTGTTGAATTTTCTCTATGTTAATTTCTTGTAAAAAGATATGATCATGTGCAACAATTCTAGTTTTGCCTAGGTTAAAGGGTAATATTCCAGGTCCGTCAGATATGTTGTCAAGTCGGATGGTTTTGTCCGTCGGATTGTCGGCTAGTACCCGGTCCAGGGTCATGATGAGGGTTATGATCCTGCAACAATGGCGACTTTTTAATTAATTTGGATCGTTTTATTCTAGTTTTAGCAACTGGTCCAGATTTCTTAGATGTGTATATGTGTATAGGTAAGTTCGTGATAACTTTATCTTGAGTGTAACGCGATGCGAGCTTTTGTCTCTGCGCTATCGGATTCCTTACGTATACATTTTGTCCAGGCTCGTAATCTGTTTCAGGTTCACGGTCAAGGTTACGGTGAGCCATTAAGGTCTTGCGTTCGCGGTAAGATGAGTCATGTATTATTTTATATACTACGTCCATTTTATCGCGGTGGTCCTGCAGATATCGTTGGAATAATTGCTGAGTCAAGTCTAAGTCTGTCGGGTCTCTAGGGTCAAAGTGTCCAGTGATCAATTCGAATGGCCTGCATTTCGTCAAACTATGTACAGAACTATTGTATGCTATTAGTGCGTATGGTACTAGATTTTCCGCTAGTACATTTTTATGTTGTAACTTCAATAAACGTAGGTGTTCTAACAGGGTGCTATGAAAACGTTCTATCATGCCGTTTTCATGTGGTGCGTCAGCAGCAACGAGGTGGTGGTCTATTTTATGTAATTTGAAAAATTCTTGGACAACCTGATTTGTGAATTCGGTACCCCTATCAGTAGTTAAGGTGATTGGGAAACCGTGGTGAGTGCCAAAGTTTAAGAGGGCTTTTACTATATTGGGGGCAGTACAATCTGGTAATCGGTGTGCATGTGCGTATTTTGAGAATGCATCGATAATAGTCAAGTATTTTTCCTGTTCTATTGTTAAGACGTCTGCGTGAGCAAGTGCAAAAGGTTTTGTAGGTGGCGGAACTATCTGAAATTCAGGACGTGGGGGAACACGGTCGTATTTAGCTTGATTGCATATGACGCATTCATTAATGAATGATGTTATTTGTTCTTTTAATTTTGGCCAAAAGTATCTTTGTGATAAAGATAAGTATGTTTCATTAATTCCTCTATGATTGGTTTTTCCGGTGTGATATTTCGATATTATGTCTTGTTGTTCCAGATAGTCTGAGACGTTTTGAATTTCACGTTTAACTAAGATTATTTTAACTGAAGAACTTTTCAGGTTTTGCTGAATTACAGGAACAATAGTGTACATTTTTTCAATCGGCTGTACCATTATAGCTGTGCGAAGTTTGGGGTCAATAAATTTTTGAACTATGGATACGATTTCTTCTTGTAAAATATTCTCAGAAACTTCTACGACTGTCTTTCTGAAAGTTCCAAAGGGAACTGTAATTTTAGGTTTGGCTTTTAGTGATTTAGTGGTGCATTTTATGATAAGTTGCCGTCTGAATTTATTTAAGGGTTCTTCTGAGATAGGTATTTCTAGGATAGGACTTTCGTGAGATGTGTGTATTGTTTCAGAGTCATGCATGTCTAAGTCGGGGATTGGACTACTTAAAGCTCTTATAGTGGGTGCGGTGTCAGTTGAAGAGTCACTAATTATAGGTCTTTCATCAGGGGCTGTAACTGTTGATTCTGAGTCGGAAATATTGACTATTAGGGAAGGAGATTCCTCATTATAGATTTCTACCCGTGAGAGTGCATCGGCGTTTGTGTTGGATTTTCCCTTTTTGTATACTACTTTATAGTTATATTCGGACAATTTAAGTTTCCATCTAGTAAGGCGTGAACTGGGTTCTTTGAGATTCATGAGCCATTGTAGTGGCTTATGATCTGTAACTATGATGAAGTTCCTTCCAAAGAGGTACGGCCTAAAATATTTGACCGCCCAAACTATTGCCAAAAGCTCTTTCTCAATAGTCGAATAGTTAATTTCACTGTCGTTTAGTGTTCTTGAGGCATAAGCTATTGGTCTATCAGTACCTATTTGACCTTGGGACAGAATAGCTCCTAACGCTACATTAGAAGCGTCTGTCGTGAGAATGAAGTCTTTCGAAAAGTCCGGGTATTGCAAAATTGGATCATTTGTTAACAGGGTTTTGCAATGTTCAAAGCACTTAATATATTCGGGGGTAATATTGACTTTTGCACCCTTCTTTAAACATGTGGTTAATGGTTTTGTAATACGCGCGAAATTTGGTATGAATCGTCTATAGTATCCAATTAGACCTAGAAATGCTTTAATCTGTTTTTGAGTTTTAGGAATAGGGTATTTCAGAATAGCTGAAATTTTATCGGGGTTAGGCTTAACACCTTCCGTTGTAATGACATGACCTAAGTACGGTGTTTCGCGTTTTAAAAATTCTGATTTATCTAGCTGTAATTTGAAATTTGATTCCCTAAGCCTTTGAAATATTTTACGCAAGTTAACAATGTGTTCTTGAAGTGACGTTGAAAAGCATAGAATATCATCCTGGTATACGATACAGATTTCATGTTGTAAGCCTCTAAGAATATTATCCATAACGCGTTGGAATGTGGCGGGACTGTTTTTCAGACCCATAGGCATTCGCAGGAATTCATAGTGTCCGTTACCGTCGGCTACACTAAATCCTGTCTTGTGAATATCGTCTGGGTGAAGTTCCACTTGGTAGAACCCACTAGCGAGGTCTAGGGTAGTAAAATATTGACAACGTCCCAACTTATCGAGAATATCTGTAATATTAGGGATAGGATACTTATCATCGATAGTTTTTTCATTTAATTTACGGAAGTCTATAACAAGCCTCCACTTGGTTTTGCCAGAAGCGTCCTGTTTTTTCGGAACTATCCAAATAGGTGCACTCCATGCTGAAGTGGATGGTCTAATAATACCTTGTTCTAGCATTTTCCTAATTTGGTCTTGGACTTCTTTTCTATGGATGTACGGATACCTATAAGTTTTAGAATGAACAGGAATTTCATCAGTAGTATTAATTTTATGTTTTATTTTATTCGTGAAGGTTAAAGGCTCATGTTCTAAATAAAATATGTCCGAAAATTCCTTGCATAATGATAATAAATTAGCGCGTTCCTCAGCGTTAAGGTGGTCTGTACGTAAGCGTGATGAAATTTCATGGAACCGGACATTGTCTTTGCTGTTAGCGACTAATGTCTGTTCGTTAAATATGTGTGCAGTTATTGGTTTATCAAGGCTAAAAATAATATCATTATTTGTGGGGTTATAAATTTCTACAATGCATTTGCTATTTGTAGCAGTTGATAGACATCCTGTTATATTACAGCCATTAATTGATTGCTGGTTAATTATTACATCACCTTGCGAAATATTAATAGGCATCTTAATTAGTCGAGTGGACTGTGCAGGAACAATTGTCTCTAATAAGTTAACAGCTTTAGAGTCATACATTTGAATTTTATTACAGGATAATTTAGTCTTTAGTGTACGTGTCTGAAGGTCTATTTTTGCTTGCCAGTGTTCTAATAGGTTCCATCCGATTAAACCATCGAAGTAATCGTGGAACTTGTAGATGAAAAACTTTATAGGATCATGACCTTGAAATTCGGAAAAGCACGGAACGATTATCGAATATTCATTTCTAGTAGTCGCGTGAATATTTGAAACAATGAATGGGTCTTCATAAACTGGTAAGTGGGAGAAATATTTGTCTACTATTTCAGGACTAATAAAAGACTGATTAGCGCCTGTGTCAATGAGCAATTTTAGCGGGGGGTTTTTTATCTGAATGTACGGGAGTTGTCTTTTGCTATGTATGTTCAGTTCTATTCTGGGAAATTGATATCCTCGGCCTCCTGAAAATTTTCACCGTCATATTCCTCCATAATTTCAGGTGCGTTTTCGGATGAATATACCTCAGGTAAGTACTGGGAATAGTCAATGTCATTAGTTTGGTCATAGTTATCATAGTCATCGGTCTCATTAAAGTTAACCTGTCTACGGTCAGTCTGTCCAGTCAAAGGTAAGTCGCGGGCTACAGGGTGACTTATGCCACTCATTGGAACGGGACCATTTTGAGTCTTATTACGAGGTGGGATTCTAAATCCGGTTGACATGTCTGCACGAGGTAACGCTCTCATAGCCTGTTGAGTTCTAGAAGGACCTTGAACTTGAGGTCTAAACATAGGTGAAGCCTGTGGTACAAAATTAGCATTAAAAGAGTTGGGAATAAAATTATGTCTAGTCTGATTATGTAATTGAGGTAAAAATTTTGGTGGATTAAATTGTTTTTGAAAGCTAGTAGGTTTTCTAGAGTTTTCTATTTGATAGTTCTTGTTCTGCAAATAAGACACATTAATTTCTTCTTGCGCAAACTCCAGAGCCTTTTCTAAAGTTTCTGGACGCATGCACCTAACACGTGATCCAATAGGTTCCTGTAGTCCTCTAGTGAAGGTTTTTAGTGCTAATTTATTATATAACTGTCTCTTAGCGTCTATGGTACTTACGATTTGCTCGTGTAGTTGGACATAGGCCATGATAGTGCTAAGCATGTTTTGCACACGCTCATAGAAAACGTTAGCCGTATCGGTACCTTGGGTAAGTTGCGATAGATCTGTGTAAAGTGAACATTCATCTCTATGATCCGAGAAACTATTAACTAAAGTGTTTCTAATTCCTTGCCAGTTGTCTGGAATACCATTGGTAGCTAATGTTCGTGCGGCTTTACCTGTTATTTTATTAATAATGCCGTTAAGTAGAGCTGAACTAACAAGTTGCTCATCAGGATGGACATATTCTAAAACTAACTTATCACAAATGTGCAAAAATCTAACTAAAACGTGGGAATTGCCATCGAATTCCGGTACTAATCTAAGGGCTTTCCATATGCCATCAATTTTAGCACTATTATCAGATTGAGCCATTTCGATTTCTGAAAGCTCAGTAATACTACCAAATCTTAATCTATCTATAGTTGTGTGCCGCGGATTCGGCTCACGATCCCTATTTCTCCTTGTCAAAGAAATCTTGACTACTTACAATAAGTAATGGAAAAGGATCAGGAATAGCAACCGATTTCTAGGAATTGCATAACTTAAAAATTACTCACAGTAGATACTGCATATCCAGTCTCATCGATGTTCAGACGAGGGTGGAGTTTCAGGAACAGAAGATTCTGTGGGCTCCTCCAACAGCTGCTCGTAGATTCGTAGAGATAGTCGACGCGTCGACGATACGACTATCAGGCGGTCTCGAAGTTTGATAACGCGCACTGACTCGACTATCCTACCGACTGCGCCAATTACGTTAGCGACTGCTGGTAGGAGGTTTTTAAAAAGGCGATTTTGTCCTTTTACATATATTTAATTAAAATAAAAGTTACATTAGGTACTTATGAATAATTAACCTAAAGACAACCTCTAGCTTCGGCGATCGAGCGAGATTCATTGTCTTGATTTCCGATCGATTCCCATGAGAACGTTATGCGCGCACGGTCAGCACTTTCGTAAGTCTTTCTGGGTATCACTCACGCTTGCGTAACACTTGCAACACTTCACTGTAAGTTATGAATTGGTAGTACTATAGGTACATAGGTATGTAGATACATAGGAAGATATCCATAGGTAACATACGAGCTCTTCCACAACAACAATGGCACAATGATGATAATATCGAAATTATGTTACATGAAACATACATTGGTGATTTTGATTGTCAAAAGTCCATACTATCTCTAAGATTTATCTCAGCTACTTAGTTATAAGGATCCACAAACCCATGACAGAACGAGTAGATTGATATATTTTGGACGAAACAGGTTGATAAATGCCCGGTTTTTTTTACAAAAACAAACACCTTACACATCGCAAAAATATTTTGAAACACGACACCGTTGTTTAGATAACCCTCAAGTTCTACTATGGACTATTGGGAAAAATATGCCAGCGAACATATAATACTTATACACACATGTGTTAGCAGGTTGTGCTTATGCGGTTTCATTGCGTGCAGGAAATTCGTGAATGCTCTCGAGATCGTTTAGGGTAGAGCTTTTTGCATTCCCACGATGCCTGACCATTGAAGGGTTAAGATTGACGTGGCGCTGATTTTTTGTGAACGCTCCATTTGTGCATTATGGTAAATAAGGAAATGCGAAGAATTTGAGTTAAGGGACGAATTTGTTCGTAAAAATTGATTCACATTTTGTTGGGACGCAGTTCGTTGGAATAAGAATAAACATTTTGATAACAAAATAAACTTTTATCTGAATTAAAAACAATATTTATGTGAAAGAATGAAGAATTTAGATTTTGAGATTTATTGTATTGTTTTTTTTCTTGTGACTGGTTCGCTGTTGAAAAATAATGAATTACACTCAGATTTATATTTTGCAATAGAGCTTTTATTTTATATTCAGTGTCTGTTATACGCACGAATAAAAAACAGATTTCACACGATCTTTTACAAAAATACAACACTTTCTACTCCATAAAAAAAACTACATACCAAAACGTCAAACAAAAAACAACGTCATCCAGCTTCCATATCAGGATTTTTGCTCAACGGGAATTCATCACAAAAACTGGTAATTAAATTTCAAAGTGCGCAGAGAAGTAAACAGATGGCAAACCTACTTACCCGAAGTGATTTACTACATGTGAATAATTCTGTTTTATATTACAGTGAAATCGGGTCCTCCCTGAATACCTGTGTTATTTAATTTGGACCCAGAGATGAGTTATGAAGACTGTAGTCTGTAACACTTTGTTATTAGGTACCTAACTTTGTACAGGTCTGTATTGGATTATACTTTTGATTTTGGTTTTCAGGGATATTTAGCAAAGGAACGTGACCATATTACGTCCTGAAAGTAGAATAGCATGATCATCATCATTCATAACATCCTACCCCTTCATACTTCATCACTCTGGCAGTGCATCTGCCCCCTGGAAACAAACTGCAGCGGCCAATCTGGAAATCCCTAAACTGATTGCGGGTCCAGGTTGTTCTTTTATTTTCTGCTTAATTTCTACTGGTTCAAGAGAATCGAATCATTTCTCTAGGACTCATCGAGATTCACTGCCTCATCAATACTTTGGTGGTCAACATAGTTCGTTCTGGCGATCAGGAGTTGCCGAGAGTTACGTGACAGTTTTTCTCAAAAAAAAACATTCGGTCAGTGTGTTCATGGGCAACCTGGTGGCTTTAGGTACCTTTGATAGGCGTTGGTCGTCTCGATATTACGGTGATATTTCATTAAAATTGTTAATGTTATTTGCATCATCATTTCAGCCGAAAGACATCAGGCGTCGCATCGTCTTCCGGTTCGCGGTCGCCATTCCAGAAGTTTTCGGCCCTATCAGCCACCCGTTCTGCAAGCAATGTGTCCTGCCCACTTCCACTTAAGCAATTCTTCGGGCTATTTCGGTAACTTTAGTTCTCCTGCGGATATCCTTCTTTCTGATGCGATCACGCAAGGAATGGCCGAGCTTAGCCCTCTCCATTGCCCTTTGGGTGATTTGAAGATTTCTGATGAGGCCAATTATGAGCGACCACGTCTCGGTCCCATAGGTAATCACTGGCAACACACTGGTCTTTTTCACCCTGGTCACACTGGTGGCTTTTGTCTTGAGAAACTGTGAATTCGACGGTTGACCTATTTTTCGAAGTTAGTTCCGTTTTTCCCAGGTAGACAGACATAATCGTCTATAACTTCGAGTGTAGAGTCTCCGATCTTGATAGGAGTGGGTGTTACATGGGCATTCACCATGACCTTGTAATCACCCCACTCTTTCGGCAACTCTACTGAGGTCATCGAGCATTGTTTTGGGGTCCTCCATGGTCACAGCTATGACCACTATGTCGTCAGCAAACCGAAGGTGAGTGATGTACTCGCCAGTAACGTTGATGCCTTACCCCTACCAGCCTAGAGCCCTTAAGACATCTACCAGTGCAGCTGTGAAAAGTTTCGGAGAAATTACTGGTCTCCCTGTGTCACACCACGCTGGAGAAGGATAGGTTACGAGGTCTGAAAACGGACTGACATGGTGGTCTCACTAATCAACACTTCGATGTACCGGTAGTCGATCTGGCACCGTTGTAGAGACTGCAGTACACCCCAAGTTATTTGCATGTACGATAGTTACTCCCATGCAATTTGAAGCAATTTCTATCCTAACTGCAGAATTTGATTCAGTTATATCATCGCAAGATAGAATATGACGTAAGTTAGAGATGCCTTGACCTGTAGGTCAAGTCCCTATCTCTCGCCGTTATTTCAGGCTCCCGTAAAGTTCAACTGCAGGGTGCTTCAATGTTGTAGCTATTTTAGAATTGGAGCGGAAACTGAAATGAAAATACTGATTACACATCATATTAAAACTTGTTTCAAAAAGAGGATCTAATCTTAAATTCAAAATTGCTATCCTCGTTAAATTATCATTTCACAGCAGTTGTAAGTGATTGTTATACAATTGTGTCCAGTTAAATATAAATCATTATTATTGTGTACATGTTGACCTGAACGCCCTTCTTATCCATATTTATGCTCAACTGTCATAAGGAATTAATGTTTGCACAAATCCTCAATCGCATGATTAGGGATATTTTATTGATACTAAATTTCCAAACATAACGAAAAGCATAAAAGCTTTCCAGCCGCTTTCTATCACATTTTAGCGACTACTAAATCTTTTATGAATTATAACAAAAGTTCCGTATTAGAAAAATTGTCACGCGCCCGTAATAAAAAGCATACAAACATCGCGTTTATTGCTTGGCGGTAAAAATACACAAATCGCCAAAAAAATCTATGCATGCTCGCTATAAAATATAAGGACAGGGGGCCAATAAAGAAAACGGTATATTAGGTTCTGAAAATAAGGGCTGGGCCACAAATGTAGTACGTTTCGCCTGACTTTTATCGGTCATAAAACGGGATAATGTGTCGGTATAAGCGTATTTCGGAATGGTACAAATTTAGACGGGAGGCGCCGAGCGGCCCGCTACTCGATATTAGCTAATATGTAGCCATACTCAATGCGAGCGCTCAAAGGACTTTTACACTTCAAGACTGAGTTATTTGTGAGATTTGAGTGAAAATGTTTTGTGATATATAGAGGGGACTTAGAACCAACATATGGTGTTAAAGTCATTACAAAATATATTAACGTACTTTTAGAAAAATTAATAATTTGGAAATAACTATTTCAATATTACGTAGTGTAATCTTCACACCTCTAGAAATATTTGCATTACGTTAAAAACATAAGTATTAAATTTGTAACCTTCATAATTTAAAAAAAGACAGCTGCGTCCTCTACTTTATTGATAGCAAACTAGCGACTGCCTAACTAGTGACTGATTTATAACGAAACTTCAAATAAAACAGTTTTCAAATTAACCGTAGGCAATTCCAGCTTTCAACCAATTAGATTCCCCAAAACAACTAATCAACGTAGCACAACCATTAGATCTATAGTACTAATAAAATCCCTACAAATCCGTTTTATTTATAACGTTACAAATAACGGTGTGTAACACAAGATGGGGCAATATATAGGTGTCACAACACTTCACACATCACTTGATGAATCGACAAATAGGTGACGATGGGGTATTTCTTATTTGACACTTACTGTGTCCGATATAGTGAGATTATTTATAGATACAGTAAAAAAATATTGGGAATGTGATAGAGAAATTGTTCGACTGTTTATGAAGAACAGGTATTCAGAAATGAGATGGAATACTGCCACTGAATAGATGATTATATACTAAACTAGCTGTTCCCTCACCTTTATTTTATATTTTTCCTTAGCTACTTTTTAATAAAAATCCTCTACCGTTAAAGAATATTAGTTTCGATGATTACAAGCAAATCTCAGATATTAGTCGTAGATGCATCAGAATAGAGATATACTTGCAGCCTGCAATGTAAAAATAATGTTATATAAAGTATCCAGGATTTCAGTCTAGTTCAAACTAAGGCTATCCCACTGGCGTTGTACGAGCGTTGGCGTTCCTCCAACGTCTGCACAGCGTCGGTGCAGCGCAGACGCGACCTTGCGGTCGCGAGACGTTAGCGCTGAGACTTCCGTTTTTTGGCAACAGGTACAATCACGCCGTACATTGAATATTGTAAAACTTATGCCAGTGTCTTTGTATAAATAAAACAGGTAGTTAAAAATATACACAAAAGCGTTTTATATACATACCACAAAGTTATAACAAGCCTCTCTTCTGGTGATACTGTAAAGCTGAGATTAGTGTCTAAATATTGTAAGTCATTATGAATCACTTCTAAAAGTTCGTTTTTATAAAATTCCCATTCATTATTTTTAATATTATTATATTACAGTCCGAAATATTCACTTTCTTGTGATCGATTGGACCATAAAGGATTTACCCAAAATTGACGATGTGACTTCTTTTTCTTTTATGTAATTTTCGTCGAAGTAGCAAAGCCAACAACAGTGTTTCCTTGTCGAAATCCATTTTTTCTTTGATTGTACACCTCAAATTGTAGCATGTGCGCGACGTTAACGTTGCGTTCAGCGTATGTAACGCTTGCCACTAGAGTTTCGCGACGTCAACGTCGCTTCTGCGCAGACGTTGGAGGAACGCCAACGCTCGTAAAACGCCAGTGCGATAGCGGCCTCAGTATAGTTCAAACAAAGTACGAGTATAATAACTTTACTCTGACTTACGAAATTCATCGCAAGTTCTAAACAGCCGTTTATCGAATGCATCCCTAGCCAGGTCCGGGTCGGCACTTAGGTAAACTCCGAAAGGAAAATCTCACTATTTGCCGGTAGTTGTTTATTGATATTTTCGCCTCGGCCCCTGTGCGCTAGATCCTGAAGTTACGACTTTGTTTTAAACTTTTACGGTCTATTTTTGCTGAGATTCTAAAAAAAAAATCGGCAGTTCCCCTGGGTAACTTTTTATGTGAAGGTTTTTTTGGTATTTTTTGCATAGTGGCACTTTTCGTGCTATATTTTTTTGGTGGTTGCTGAAGAGGAATTTTAGCGTTTTATATGTAAAAAAATGTTGTACATTTATTAACTCACTTGCCTTTAAAATGTTTTCGCGGGACTGAAAATACGTTTTAGGAAGCCGCATCCAAACTCACAAGTGAAGTGTTGTAAGTATAATTTTCTTATCTATAAAATCACAACCTGAAAAATGAGTCTATAATATATTATTATCAGTAATAGTCTTTTTTATTATTGATAGGCTCGTTCTTGACCATTATTCCACCTGATGGTAAGTGATGACGTGGTTGACGATGTAGCACGCTTACATTAAAGAAACCTATTCACTCTTGACTTAAAGACTCTTAGGACTTAAAGGATGTAGCTATCAGGAAATACAGACTCAGACAGGGAATTCCACTCCTTAGCTGTACGCATAATGAAAGTATTCCCAAAACGTTTGGTGCATATGGGTGGGATGTCCACCATGTACCGATGACGCATCGCCGTACGTCTTGTAGTCCGATGATGGAAAGGGCTAGGAGGAATTAGTTCATGCAATTCTAATGCACACTCCCCGAAATGTAGCCTCATAATTATAGTATCTTATTGCCGATGAGCCTCTTGATCCGTTTTTTTAATAGTGTGTTTGTTAATAACTTACTACAATCTAAAGATATTAGATTAAACATAACATTAAGTATGCTGTGACAAAAATGTTTATGTGGGCCGCCTACTTGATTGTCATTCCGTAAAAAAAGTTAAAAACAAACTTTTTATAAAAACAATATATCTCCG
Source organism: Orthosia cruda (assembly GCA_964057195.1). Classification (NCBI taxonomy): domain Eukaryota; kingdom Metazoa; phylum Arthropoda; class Insecta; order Lepidoptera; family Noctuidae; genus Orthosia; species Orthosia cruda. Next base: position 14,271,430 of record OZ059836.1, on the reverse strand, counting down.
GAGTTCTACATCATATTTCACCAAATTTAAATGGGATCAATTCGGGGGAACAAAAAAAACGCTCTTTCAAACAAAAAAAGATTTTATTCTAAATCGGTTCATAAAATGTAGGAGATATTGTAGCAGCACCAACGCCGCCACTTACGAACTAATGACATGACGTCACACAAAATCCTGCATCTCGCAAGCAAAGTTTTCGGCGCAGTTTGAACACATACAACAGTCAGAATACGACAAAATATCGGTGAACGTACACAAAAATTAAATAAAAAACAAACAAACATACAGTCGAACATAAATCCTCCTCTTTTTTGGAAAGATGGTTAAAAATACAAAAGGCGCTATACTTTCGATGTCAGCAATGGCGGCGGTCAAAATGCCAAAATGGTACGGATTGATCACGTAACTAGGCAGGCGCTTTATTTTGTGCAAATTATTTCATAACCACTGCTCTCAAAACGGTGAAGGAAAACATCTTGAGAATGAGGAAACCGGCATGTCCTAGAACCAAAAATTCGAAGACATGTGACATACACCAACTCGTATTAGGCACGCGTTGTGGATTACCGCCCATTCCCCCTCTCACAGAGAGGAGGCCTGGCAGTGGGAACATTAATAAGGCTGATGATGATAATCACGTGACATTTTGATGGCGATTGATAGCCCTATACATTTTTGTCATTTTTAGGGTTCCGTACCCAAAGGGTAAAAACAGGACCCTATTACTAAGACTCCGTGGTCCGTCTATCTGTCTGTCACCAGGCTGTATTTCATGAACCATGATAGGTAGACAGTTGAAATTTTCATAGATGATGTATTTCTGTTGCCGCTATAACAACAAATACTAAAAACCGAATAAAATAAATATTTAAGTGGGGCTCCCATACAAAATCTTATTTATTTTGCCATTTTTTGCGATAATTGTACGGAAACCTTCGAGCGCGAATCCGACTCGCACTTGGCCGGTTTTTCTAATCGCTATCGGGACGCTTTCGTAGATAGAACGGCACCGGTGTAAAACCGTAGGTAGTAGGTATGAACTTCCTAGCTCAAGCGTTAGCTCTTCCTCAAGGATGAAGGATCAACTCTACTATTTCAGAATTATCATCATCATCATCAATACATATTTATAATAAATCTGTAGAAAAGTCGTTTTTTTACATCGAAAATATTTCCAAAAAAATAGCCAGGGTGTTAGGTTGACCAGCAGAACCCATTGCAGCATTTTTGGATTTTTTGTCTGTTTGTCCGTTTAGTTGTGCACGAATCACGTTAAATGTACGAAACCAATGTTGATCATTTTTGATACTCTATATTTGTGCGTAAATTGAAGTATTCATCTCATCAATTGTTTCATCGCAATCTGTTCACTCTATCAAAATATATATGAATTTAAAGTGTCCAAAAAGAAATCACAACACACGCAATTTCAGATACTCGGGCAGTTGAACTCCATATTCCATATATGGCGTCGTGCATTTGACATAATTTTCTGAATGGTGGGTTCTCCGCAGAAGAATGACCCTAGAAAAAAATTTGGTAGGTTAGGCAGTTGACGGGAGAGTAGCCGCGGGCAAAGCTAGTACTTACTTAAGTTGAAATAATTTTAATTAAATTTAACTTAGTGGCTCGTTGATGTCATATCCACTATATTTTGCGAAAGTCGTTAAACGTTGATTTAACTTCAAATTTTAATGTAAGTTATAAATGTGAACGGGTACATAAAATTGCGTTTAAAGCCGTATGGATTGTCCTGGTATTGTGTGGGATAATTTATAGATTTGTTTATTATATCTGGTTGGATATAGTTGATAGTTTTAGTACTAAGTGATCATAGAGCAGATAAATGGTCTGTGAGCTGTCTGAGTCGCCATAAAATATAATAGGGGCCTGAAATAAGATCATAATCAATTAGGTGGATTTATCTTTGTGAAGTCTGGGTATTAATTTAGCTTTGAATACAGTTAACGCAAATGGTGACAATAATGTTGTAATTATTGGGTATTGATTTAGAAAGGTACATGGCAGCAGAAATTGTTATGTATGTATTCGCATTCAACCCGAATCTCTCCAAAGTTAGAGTGAACAAAATTTTTCTGGGTAAGCTCACTCCATCGTCGACTTTGTGTCTGTCATCTCTGACCTAGACTAGAGTCAAGATCAAACCTATCACAAATAAAAAATAAAATATTAGATCACTTCATTTTGAAGTATGTGTAAGGCTGATTTCGCAGCTATCCGGGAGACCCCCGTACGGGCCGACTGTATGAGCTCTCGGAATGTAACCTCTTAGGTGTAGTTGTCGCAAGCGCTACTGCTGAACATGAGGTCCTGAGTTAGATTCATGTGTCGGGCAATGTGTTATTAGGTTTTACATCTGAAATTTCTCAGTAGCAACCCGGAGTCTGGATTTGTGCCCAATTGATGGCAATAGGCTTGCCTCCTAATACAATTGGACTTAAACATAACTGGCAAAATATGAGTGTGCTATAGGTGCACCGCTGCCTAACACTTTGGGAAATACAGGCGTGATGATATGTTATGTGTATAAATACAAGTTCCTGATTGTCTAGATTATATTAAAATAAACATTCGAACAAACTTTAAACTAAAAAAAGAGAGAGGTGTTTTATCGACACCCGGTTGGAACGGAGTTCAATTAATTAAATTTACAGTTTCATAAAATATGACGAAACTGAAATAACAACATCACAGCTGATGCTCAGTACACAAAAGCGGCTGCTAGTGTAGGAACCGTATGTGTCTAATCAGCGCGCGCTCGTACATCTTCGGTTTTCTTCGTGCGCCTCCAGCTCTCTCCTCGGTGTCACCTTTTGTGCGGATCTTCGCTTGTACTATCCCTGCATGCAGCATGCTGTGCCCCGCACAATGTATGAGTCTTTGGTCAGCTGGATCCGCTCGCTACTGGACCCGCGAGTCCACTTGACCACTTAATGTTTTTTCTGTATTTTTATTGGTTAACCGAACCCACATTCGAATTAAAAAAAACATCCATTGTTTAAAGCTACCCGTGGATACAGTCGAACTTAAAATTGGCTGGACAAAAAAAAAACTCCTCCGTTTTGGGAAGTCGGTTAAAAATAGAATAAAATGCAATTCAATTGGGTTTAAACGAGTATTCACAATAAAAATATTTTGAACAAATTAGCAATAAGTAAAAAAGAAAACATAAAAGTATATAAAAAGCGAAAGGTAGAGATTAACTGATTTATTGATTGATTCCAATGAGCCCAAACACGACTAGGATAAATTGTTTTATTTCGGAATTCCAGTGCCTAATTGCCGGCTTCAGAGATCAGTTCGATGGTACCAATTTCATCAGCATTATTTATTTATAAGTATTTGCTGCATCATAGTCGTTTAACTATTCGAGATATCGTAGACCCGTGACATACTTAGCATTAAGGAATTCCATTGGCCATCTTTGGTCTTCTTCACCAGTTCCACTTCACTAAATGATACTTTCTGAGTGCAAATGATTGCATTGTTGATGAAATTGCCAAAATCGCTATATATATGCCTATAATATTTGAGGAGTTCCCTCGATTTCTCCGAGATTCCATCATCAGATCCTGATCTGATGACCATGGGACTAAATGGAAAATATTACCCTTTCGTACAAAAGATGAATTTTCCAAATAGGTCCAAGCGTCTTTGAGTAATCGGTTTACATACATAAAAAAATACCAATCGAATTGAGAACCTCCTCTTTTTTGGCAGTCGGTTAAAGATTCGGCTTTACTCCGTGACTGTACTAATAATGAAATTGCGCAGTGGGTCCAGTCAACCTTTTCAAAATGTGATGGGGTTGAGTGATCCCGCGGGCCCATTTCGAGTGGGTCCGGCAAAAATTATTATTTATGTTTATTTATATTAATACGTAAAGGTTTTAAACGTTAAATTTATAAATATCTTTTTAACACACTTGCTCATAAAGTGGCTCTAATTTCACCGCAATTAGGCACATAATGACACCTGTTATCAAACTGTGACTTTTTCATTACTATTATTCACAAGTGAGTTATAGAGTTTTTTTTTTTAATTTATTGATTGAGTTGCTTTGTTCTTAAAAAAGTTTCGATACAAAAAAGGTCGTGCTCAATAGTACAAATGCAACACATTTCATGCGACTTCGTATTTAAATAGATAATTTCAACTTGTACGTATTTAATAAATAAAACTTTCACTCAAATATAAATTTTGTTTATGCCTGTAATAAAGAAAACTTGAAATTCCCCATTTTGTACGTGGCTAAAGGTGGCTAAAACGCAATCCGCAAAAAGCCATAAAAAAAAACATTGCTTTTAGTCTATGGCCGATCGCCATAGACTAAAAATAATGTTTTTTTATTGTTAGATGCGCGCGCATAGGAAAACTGATTAACTTTTCCCGCCATTGCGAAAAAAAAATCACAACTCGTTTTCACTGTTGGAAATGATTTTTTAGTATTATTTTCTTCACAAGTGTGTTGAAAAACGTCGTATGATACACGTGTGTATTGATGATTACCGTCCTCGGCTCTCTTAAGACCCTCACCTAACGGCTCGGGTCTCAATGGCGCCTCAGCGGTAATCACCAACATTTCACACTTGTACCATAATGTACTATTGTATACTCTCAAAATTGACGGCAAGTTGAATCGATTGAAAAAAGTTTAAGTTTCCTAGGTGTTCGGAAAGTGCCTCAAAAGCCACTGCAAAAGATGTCGGTTTTTGGTGTCGTGTTTTTCATTGTTACACTTTTTCCCGTCTAGCCCCGTCAGCAAACAAATCAGAACTATAACGTGCGATAAAGAACTCCGTTCCAATACGGGACGTAGGAATGTGTGTAGATTTACTATTACTGAATATTGACGTTTGGCGGTTCGCTGCCTTTAATAACATGAATGTGATCGAAACCCCTGCTGAAAATAGGTCACAATTTTTTTTGTTCGCTGTATGCTAAAACTAATAAAACTATGCAATGTATGCCTTTATCGGGAATAGGTACATAGCTGAGGTTGAATGTTATGCTTTTTTAAAACGCCATGTTTGTAGACTTTTTGTTCCTTCATTAGACAATAACGACAGCAAGAGATTATATCCATCTCACACTATTTTGTGATCTGTTGACACAGCCACATATCTGTAGTAATTTGACGTTGACTGCACCTTTATATCGTAGTGATGAAGGCGATTTTCGTGGAGCAAGTGTTTCCACTGATGTGCTGTTGTTTGTATTCTTGCCTTTGCTAAATTATGTAGGAGTCGATTTCTAGTTTAACCGATGCAGATAAGTATCAGTATTTAACAGAGATCTCGACTCAGTCTGACCCAACAATTCAGTAATTGTGTTTGCCTTGGAAAGACTCGTTGTCAGACTTTTAGGCTTCTGAGTATCATTAACACCCGTCTAAGACCTACGAATGAATGAATGAAGGGCACACACAGATATAAATCTAACTGGATGACGCGATTTTATGTATTTCGGTCAAAAACGGAGTAAAATTACAATCAATGATCGTAATTTGAGCTTTTCATTTAGCATTATCGGCATCAGAAATCTACCGAAATCTAGAAAAAAGGCCAATTATGCCATATTGAACTATAAAGACTGTATAGAAAAAGTTGGCCGAGGCATTGGAAATGTTTTCTTTCATTGGTAAGTAAATTTGTTTTTAAATTGTGTGTGATAAAGTGGCACGCTTGGTTTTCATACAGACGAAGGGACTTGCGTTATGTATTTAGATTTATTTCTGTAAGGTCAAATTTTTAAATACATTCCTTGAAAAAGCCTTTTTAATTAAAAGTCCTTTTAACATAGAACCTGCCACCAAAACAAATGAAGATATTCATAATGAACTCTAAGTTAAATATATTGCATTTGACCTCAAAATGTTATTAGCGTTAAGAATGATGGAGGTCGGAAAAGGGTAATCCTTCGGGAAACAATAGCAAGGGTTGCGTACCGAAAGTTCCGCAGAAGCAATGCCTTTGATTACAATAACTTTGTATCATGTGATATTTAGGAGCTGAAACTGATAGTACCCAATAACGTGGGTGGAATAAATTGTAATGAAGTCGACTAATTAACTGGAGATATTTTGACATGTATTGTTTACATCTTACTAATATTATAAATGCGAAAGTTTGGATGGATATGTTTGTTACTCAATCACGCCAGAACGGATTAACGGATCTGGAAGAAATTTGGCACAGACATAGATTAAAGTTAGGCATAGCACATATAATAATTTTAGTCCCGGTTACATGTTCCCTCAGGATTATTTTCGATTTTCATGCGGGCGAAACCGCTGGCAGAAGCTAGTTTAAGCATAAATAAAAGATTTCGATTAAATCTTTTGATTAGTCTGCCAATGTTCATGGTAGTGGGTCACTATGGCCCTCAGTACATTGTCACCGTAGGGGAAAATCACCAACAAAGTCACCGTAGGGGAAAATGAAAAGGTTTCTTGAGGTTTATCTGCATATTTATTTATTTATTAAAAATTCATGCAACATACAGATACATAGGCGGACTTAATGCCTCAGGCATTCTCTACCAGTCAATCAAGGGCAGCATATTCGAGTCAGAAATGAAAGAATCCGCAAAAGAACCAAGGTAAAAGATATAGCCCCAAAGAAAAAGTACGTATAGATATTCCTCTCTACAATTATACAGAATTTATTAGAAATAAAAAACGTGCTATATAGCAAGCTAGTCCATATGGACTACCCTAATAAATCGACAACACTATGAAAAAACAGAACCATTATAAAAACACAAATTTTGACGCCACACCAAAAAAATATAGAAGTCACACTGACATAGTAATTGGCCATTCAAAATTAAGCGACCGCAAAATATTTTATGAGCCTGCAACATATCTAGCGTCAATACTATTTGGCGCCAGTAACGGCCACAGTTTACTGCCCAACACTAGAATATAGAATGACTAAACTATTGTAACTGGTTCTAAAATAGTATCAATAATTGGTTTTTAAAACAAACCAATCCAATGAAAAGTCTATCATTATAAAACGATTCAAACTCTTTGATTACCTGCACAAAATAAAAATACACAGACCTTTATGCGTTAAAACTAACGAAAGCTCTTTTAAAGACCTTAAGCTGAACATTACAAGCAAAACGAATTGATAATAAGGATACGACGTAACAAGCATGTAGGCAAGCCGATACATGGTATTATCTGAGACAATGGACGCCTGATTGGTTTAGTTACCCGAAATAGACTTCCGATCGCTGCGCGGTAGAACGAACGTGACCGTACTGCCAGATCAATTTGACACTTTTTTTTAACCTTGCACCCTCACAAATTTTACTCTCAGCTTGTCCAAATGTACCAAAATATAATTCTCACTCTTATGCACAAACCTTTTGTGACAAGTGGAAGGGCTACTTTACTTCAAGAACAGCAAAAATAAATTTGTAAAAAAAGACGCAACGAGCATCTGCGAGGCAAGAAAATTGTCCACCGGACGCTTTTATCAACATTTTGTAGCACCAAAAAGTATTCCTATTTATACCCAAGAACGCCCACGTCATGTCGAATTTTAAATATCGGTTATCAAAAGTTAAGCTGAATTTATTGTGTTTATAAAAGAGATTTAGCCGTCATCAATCATTCCGGAACTTCAACAAAATACATAATGGGAAAATTTATGCAACGCGCCTTATCACTTCGAAGATCTTTCGTACCATCCCAAATAGTATTAAAAGCAATTATGAAACACGCACACATTTCTCTTCTTATCGTAAAGATGCATATCTGTACGCGAGGCGTGAGACTCTTTATAGAAAATAAATTTTAATTGGTGCACACAACTAAGTTTTATAAAACATGTTACGACTTAATCGTCTCAGGATTGGCGGTTAATGAGCGTAAAGATTGTAAACGCATTAACAACGTGGGTAGTCCAAACCGAAAATTGGGTTTGACGGATCCCTAAAACGTGGCCACAAACAACTGGCAATAGTGGAGTCAATTAAAAGAATCAGACGAAGCAATCGATCAATCAATGATCGTAGTAACGAACATAAACCGTTAGGGTTTCTAGCATATTGGATCAGACAACTTATGATCACCGAAAAAATTCCAAGCCCAAAATGCATGCCAATAAGATCTTCGTGTTATTAATGACTAACAAAGTTAGTTACAACTCTACAAAATAATTTCTAAAAACAAAGCGAGCCGATGATTTGATTATAAATTTACATACCTCTATCATATGAAGCTAATGAATTACATCGGATATATGATAGGAATGATGGCGTCATTTATATGAAACTTAATCGAATAATTGATTATAAGAGAGGAACAATAAAGTGATTAGTTTAACAAAAAGTAAGACAATGAGTTATTATTCAACGGATAGATTCCTATTGTTGGACTTTAGATAGTACAAGAACAGCTATCTGACAGCTCGGGTCGTTGACCAGTCGTTTGTATCATTTGTTTATACGATCATCGGGTGAAGATATTAATCTCCTAACGATGAGCAGTCAGATATTTCGGGCAGATATTTAAAGGTTACTTCCTAAATTATATTTATAATTTGTCATTTTGTCTTTAGATGAATTCGACTGAATTGACGTCGATGATAATCTGGTGCTTTACCGTTTGCATTTCATTGAGATTATCTTACTCTTCCGTCATTGTTATTAATGCTCATTTGATTGTGATTAAGACCTTAACTCTCAGCAGATAACAATAAAATCTATCTTGCCGAAGTAACTTGAATGCATAAAAGAACTTTATCGCTAAAATAAATTGTTCAAAGCAAAGACATAAAAGTAAATGCAGCTTTTCTAGAACCTTGTTTTATATCTTCAGGGCAATAGTGTTAATGTTGAGTGGTACTTAAGACTTATTTGAGAACGAAAAGTTATTCTAGTTAGAGTCATTAAAATCCTTGTTTTGCTAAATTATATAGCTCACTATGATGAAATGGATACTAAAGAAGAGCTCTGATTAAGATAAGTCGTGAACATTTTACTGCCTTCATTATTGACGTTCGTTGAAATATTGCAACTTAACTACTGGTGTTTTACATGTTTTCTTATTTTGAAGGCAGTAATGAGAAATGGGGCACTGCAAAATGCCACGATTCAGATTCAGATATATTTATTTGCATATGCGATGATTTCTTATAGCACTCCTATATCAAAATATAGATTTGTGAATGTTCATTCTATCAAAATTGTACTAGTATTATTAAAATAAAGCTGATTTAAAAGGTTTACCCCGTACGTTACCATACAGAAAACATCACTTGCAATCACCTCAAAAAGTACAATTTTACGAGGTAAGCTCGCCGAGAATACATTTCATATTGACTCAAGCACACATGTCCTTACCGGAGCCGGCATAAACGAAGCAAACGAGAAAAATATATCAGTATTTAGTCCCACACTTAATAAGTTGTTCGACGCTAAGCGGATTACTTCTCGGTCAGTCGGAGGAAGGCAATAAATTGTGGAATCTTTATAATTTTTAGTCGCCCGATTCCTTAACGTCATAAATTCAATATCGTTAAATATGCAGCGACTTCAAGTGTGTGCTTAAGTAGGCATTATTCGAAAAGATAAAGTCGTTAACTTAGCTCGTTGGCTCGCGTTTACGTAAGTATGTGTAGTAGATAGTCATTTCGTATAACTTTACTGCTTATACCCAACTAATCCCTAAAGTACGTCTGAAGATCCCGAGTTAGGTTTTATTATAACACAAAGTGAGACTCAGTGCTGTTGAAAATCTTACAAGTTTTATTTTAAATTATGTTTCGAGAATCCTAGCTTATGTCGAGTTATTTTATAAGCTTCTGTGTAATATTTTTGTATTTACAAAAATAATATTTTGGACAAGTCTTTTGGTGAGATTTGAATAAGCCATCCACAGTGATATTATAATTTTCAGTCATATTAAGATTTTCTCAGAGAATTCATGGGTATATATTCCGAATCTCAGCTTCCGTAATCACAATGACAGTGATTGAGGCTGGATATAAAAAAAAAAACATTTAAAGAGTTCGAGATAGATCTTAGAGACTTAGCAATTAATGAACGTCACAATGTGACAGAAGATTATTTCAAAACTAATCTTTCACAAATTTTACCGTAACCCTAATTTTACTTCAGCAATTTTTCAAATTGAGTGTCAATCAAAGGCAATTTTATTGATATCCATTGTCCAAGAATCGAGTTTGAAACCGACATTACCATTCGAATTCTTGCTTATTGGTATCGTGTCGTGCGCGTTTTGTACCACGGCTATAAACCCACATGCCTCTTCTAATAGTTGTAAAATGTGTTATGCTTGTTCGTTCGCATCCCGCAGTGCTCAGCTTCGCGCCAGCATATACCGATACCGGCTTTATAGCTTAATCTCTTACACGCTATATCAATAAATAAACGGTTGGGAAACAAAGTAGATAAAACCCTTCACGATTATAAAAAAGTAAACAAAACCAGTGACTTAATTTAGTTGTAATTTTGTTTTGACATCCAGATTTAGGGGATCAAATAAATTTTTATTTGTATTAATCGCGAGCGGAATTTTAATTTTCATTAACACCACAAAAATGGATCGCGATGATGGAATGAGCGTCGTTGATCGTTATAAAATTATATGGCAAATATTGTTTTACAAAAATAGAATATTAAAAAACAATAGCAGAAATAAGAGAACGATAAGATTTAAAGCCAAGGCTACAAAGAATCCTGAACCGTCTTCCGCCGAGGCAATTAATTAAGTGTCATCACATATTCACTATAAAAGTCCTATAAATTGGGATTAACCGTTCCTGAACTTTGTAGATGCGCCTTCAAAAGCATCTGAATTCCTATTAAAACTAAAATTAATCCTTCACGTTTCTTAAAACGCATCAAATACGAGTGATGACCCAAAAAGTACACTGTGACAGCATAGTCGACAACTTACCAATACCAATATAGACATTGCTGTAGACCGTGATTATGCTAATAGAACGACACCCTTAACTGGTGGAACTAAGGTTGATAATCCTCAAGGGGTTTATTTTGGACTGTGCCATTAATTTAGTTTCGTTAAAGATGTCACTCATTCAAAGTTTAACGATCAACCTAATAGCGTTTTTAAAGCAGTTCCCGAAATCCTTGAAACGTGACTCGAGCATCAACAAATTTAAAAATGAATCCGTCGGCTTATTTAATAATACCTTTGACGATTTACTTTGAACTCATGATACGGAGTGCTCACAATTTGTCCCTATGTTTACAATAATTTAGTTTTATTGAAATTACTTGTTCCTCTTGTAGATGTTCTCGTTTGGTAGGTTGTTAGTAGAGTAAAGCTTCGTTTCTATGAGGTTAATTGTAACTTCTTTCATAATCTGGCATATTTATTCTATTTCAATTTTATAGCTGAAACGTTTTCATAACAGTATCATTAGTTTTAATAGTCGTATAAAGTCTTAGAATGTCTTATAGGTATATTCAAATACTGACACACCCTTGTAAGAATTCATACATGCTTTGTGTGTGCTAATAATGTGTTACTCACTACCTTATACTAAATTACCCTTTGTCTATCTATGTTCAACCAAAAAGTGATACATTTTTCTATTCATTTGCCACTTTGCCGTCTTTTACTCTAAATTCCGTTCTAATTTCTACCAATTGTTTAACGTCAAGTACTTACAATAATATGTTAGAGAAAGCCGCAGAGCAATTTGCCACAAACATATTTAGCAAACATATTACAGCTGGTATTATAACTTCATTAGAAACCGTCCGTGCTCAACGAACCGTAGATCTAACCACCGGTAGATTCACATAATTTCGTGTTATTTGTTTTTACAACGAGGCAAAAAAATATTTGTCTTTTTTTTTTCATACGTATTGCTTTGTAATACAGTGATTTGCGACACCAATACTTGGTAGTGATTAATTGACGTGTGACTCTTTTTGTTAAGGTGCGTCCAGACTTGAAACGCATGTGCGCCGCGCCGCAATTGCTCTTTATATTATGTAAGAGGTCTCACCCTAAGCCATGCGCTACTAGCTCCGCTTTTAGCGGGGCATTCACTAGTCGAAGTTCCTCATGAGATTGCCCGCAGGCCTTTTCCACCGGACCTCGCTACGATTTGATTGTTTTTCTGCGATGGAACACACTAGACATATCCATGAGAGACCGCGCACATGGTCCGTAAGCTCGCGGGCAAGTCCGTCTCCTGAATTGCCCACTTTACGATTCAAACCATTCAAAGCATATGTCTTGCATCACACTCTTCTTCTTCTTCGTGTCGATGATTCCGTCTCTAAACTTTCTTCGACCAGTATTCAGCCACGTCGATAGCCTTAGCGCTGGCCTTACAAAGGTCATGAGCCACACTGTCATGTCTGGACGCACCTTTAGGTTAGCGACAGGCGACAGGACTCTACGTAGCATTCAACTAACCGTAGACAATAACTACTCAATTGATTTCTTCCTAGAAGGAACCTTTTGTAGAGAACTGGAAGTAAGGGGAATCCAGTAGTCTAGGTAGTGACCCCTAATAATAATTTGCTTTATTGGCAGGTAGATGAAACGTAAATTGAAGAGGGTCCAAACTTGTGTATTGATTCGAGATAAAAGAAATAGTTTCTTACAAAAGTATCTTCGACAAAATACTGTTTCTCCTATGTCTCTATATAAACTCTGATTGCCCAATAGTATTTGAATAGAAAGTATGACTGATAAAAATATTTTTTACTGAGATACACCAACGTTTTGATTTCTGGTTTCAAAAAGTTACAGACCTTTCTACGCGTCGAGCTATCAGAAAAATGGCTTACTCGCAGCTAGCTTAAATGTCTTAACCTGAGTCTTTAAATATTAATAAGTCGGTTTTACCATTATTTCGTGACGCATTTCCGTCTATTCTGAGATCAAACAGGAAAAAGCATTTGTAGTAAAATGTATTTCTGGGTCAACGCATAATTTTTTACATTCTTGAGTGAGAAATGTTTCGTCCGCATACTGGTTTCTAAAAAAATCCCCATCAAGTAATAAAAAACGATATGTTAAAAATGCGAAATAAAAATTAAACCGAATGCAAATAATGTGTTTTAAAATTAGTAAAGTTTATATTAATTTGGTATGTTCGATATAGTATTGTGTTGCAAAGCAAAAACAAAAAAGCTTTTATCTACTCTCATATCGTAATATTCGAATTATAAAATTCAAAACGAGTTTATATTGGCATACTTTATAAACACAATACCGAAATTTAAAAATAGAATCTTATTATAACACTATTTCTCTAACAAAATAATGCTATAAAACAATTTTTTTTCTATTACGATACAGGACAAATCCAAGAAGTTAATCACTAAGGAGTTTCCATCAATATTTTTTTTGTAATGCCATTTTATAGTACCTATTAAAAAAAGATTTGATTCCAATTTTAAATTGTCTATGACAATGCCCGCTTTAGACTTAGCACGCACTGCGATTTTTATTCGCGCGAATTTTGTTTCCTTCTACCTATTCATTGAGCTCAAAATATTCGGGCGAAAAAAATTCGCGCCGTGGTGCGGTGTATTCTGTGGCAAAACACGGATTTCTTGCGGTATTATTTCCGCACGATTTCTTTACCGCAATGCGAACAACTTCATACAATTCCAAAGGTCGCAGAATGGGAGGAAATAATCGCGCGAATAAAGATCGCAGTGCGTGCTAAGCCTTAGCGCATGCGCGGTTAATGCGGTGATGTGCTGGGTTTTGGCGCCATTCATACGTTTTACATGTTTTGCTGTACTGAATTTCATGAGTTATTTAAATTATTGTTTAAAAATGTCTGATATCAGTGAATGTGAAGAAAAGACTCCGCCCGATATTTTAGATGCGGCGAAGGAAATTACTCTCAATTTATTACCAGCTAAGTCGAGAAAAGTATATGACAAATGCTATCACGATTTTATGGCATGGAAAATGCAAAATGAGGTATTTAGTAGGTTCAATCCCAATTTATGAGTGTAGATAAAGTAGTGTATGAAACTGCACATAACTAGGTATTAAAACATTCGTGTGAGAACTATTAAAAACCTCGCCTACGGCTCGGTTTTTAAACACACACTCATGTTTTAATACCCCTCATTATGCAACAGTTTCATAAACTACTATTACAATTAATCAAACCATCATTAGAAGATAGAAGACTTCCAAAACATTCATAAAGAATAGGAATCAAATTATATATGCTTAAGCAAAGAAACAAAATATCCGAAACAAATATTCACATAACCACACAAATTAACAAGAAAATAGATTTATAAGAATACGTCAAGAATAATAATTATCTGAGTTCCTAACTCAAAATGCTGTTAGCGTTTTATTTTTAAAATAAGTCGCCGAGGAAAAATAAAAAAGTTAGTCCAGCCATCGAGATTATGCCCCACTTGAGACTAGGGAAAGACTTGCCGGGTAGCCTGCAAACTTTTTAATAAACTAAATATTACTTTTATTTTTCTGTTGCCAGTATTAAGGAGCATTTTAAATGAAATTGTTTTAAACTTGTGTGAGAGTTGGAGAGCAATTCTTTATTCAGATGCTCAGACGTCGAATTCAAAATAAGAAAAGCTAATATGCTCATGCATACTGTGCTACCACAGGGAGATAGTGCAGTTATGTGGAACTCCAATCCACTAAAACGCCACGGTGTCTTCCTGTGCATCTTATGGCTGGAACATGGGCACGCGTTAACACTCACCTCGAAAACCTAATACACTTGAGAGCAAAACAGATACCCTATATTGAACTAATAACGCAGATTTTATTAGAAAATAAAGTTTGTAATCAAATAATACTGTATGCGTTTTGAAGAACGGTAACTTCTTGTTAGAAAAACATAAAACTGAGTGTATAAAGTCGGTGTATTCGACAGTTTCTGACGCTTTATCAGAAACTACTTTTTTAAATTACGTGAGCATACTTCGGTTGATTTTTGTGATATCAAACGATTACAAGTGAAGGTTCCTAACGTTAGATATTGATAAATACGGCAGCTGCTCAGGTTGTTGCTCATAGTAATTAAAGTAAGAAGTTCCGGATAAACCGTTAGAAACTTTTTAATATACTGACTATATGCAATCTTTGTTATGTGAAAAGCTTATTATTTGATTATAAACATTAGTTCTACAATATACTTTTTAATGTTATCTTATACTGATACCATTTTGGGGTGACGAAATAGCTACGAATGGGAATCACGACTATGACAACCTAACCTGCGAACCGATCCTGTCCAACATCGTCAAGGAATGTACTACACTACTCTACTTTGACATTTCACAAAAAGGGTAGCCATTCCAGATTTTATTTTGAAAAAGGAGCTGTAGACATAGATAATTTAGCAAGAAGTACAAACGGCAGCGTCTTTTTGAACGAAATCAGATAAAATACTGCAACATCTGAGACTGAATATATTTCCAAAGAAAACTCGTCTTCCTGTGGGAGCGATAAGTGGCATGATGCTTTCAATTCCAATAAAACTTTTCTATTCAACGAGACTACTGTTTCAATCTATGTAAATCAAACTTGTGTTTACTTTTCATCTGGCTCACTAAGCTTCCCTCCTTTGCGCTTTGCACTGATGCGGAATTTGTATGATGGAAGAGCTGGGAAAAGAGTCGGTTAGAGCAATGTTTTCTTTTGCTTTTTTCAGGATTTGTTTGGCGCATTTTTGTTATTAGTAAATGCGTCAAAAAAGTAGTCTTGTTCAATCGGGATGACACATATGAACTGGAAGTAAAATCATTTAAGAACATCGTATTTCCAAATAGTATGATGATACCAAAGACATTTCAATTCACATTATTTTGATTGACACCTACTGATAGAATTTGTTTTAGATTTTTGGCTCCACTGCATACCCTAACCGGTGAGTTAGGCTCTTCATATTTATTTAGATGCTGCAGTGGTTCAAAACAGGGATTTCGCAGATGCAATTCTTTCACAACCGCGGATGCGGATTTCAAGATATTTTATAAGCAACTATAAGGGTGGAGAAATAAAATAATAAGATAGTAATTTTTAATATTCTTATCAATTATTTAGTGAGTAAAGTTAAAAATTGAAGCATTATATTGAATAAAAATAAAATTGCCGCATTTTCATGGTCAAGTCTGTACGGAGTAAAGGCTCATAAATTAAACTATTTTTCGCTGGGAACACTGGCTGGTGGTGTTGATAAATATCTGAGTGCTATTGTTGATAATAGTTTCAATTACACAATAACAAACGCGTCGGATCTTGACACTGGACGAAATCTTCGCTTTCGCTTCTATTGGACAATGAGCACGTATGTACGACACGCATCAGTCGCCGGCTTCACCTATTTTCTTTCTTCTCGTGACCTGAGCAACATCTTCATCCGCATATAATTATTGCGGATGTAGATGTCCAAATTGATACAAAAGCTCCTCAAGTGCAGCTGCAGATATTCGCAACATTCCTGGTTCCTAAATTTTCTATTTTTCGACACTCATTAGTTTTGGTCTAGATACTAAAAATCTGTATTTTTTACAAACCACCAACATATTTCACGATTGTAAAGCTTACCGTAACTAAAAGTTATTAATTGCATACTATGCCCCATAAATGATCATCAGTACTGAATTCGGACGCATATATGAGGTCAGTGAAATATAATAGCTGTTGCAAAGATCAGTTTAATTCAAATTAATTGAAATTGACAAAAACTGCAACTTCGCTTTTTCCAGCGTATATTGTATCAATTTTGGTTTTTATTATTCTGAATTGATGTGAATCTCGCTTTAATTTGTCGACTGCTGATCAATTTTGCCATAAACTGGCCAGTTGAATTGATAAATTGATTTGTTCGTTAGGCTAATGTGTTTAGAAAATAACATATTTTTTTGGCACGCGTTGAACGAATTTTGATATTTTTGCTCCCAAAAATATAAGTAACATCTAGTTTTCTAATTCAATTAAACCAATTAGGTTAGATGGACCTGTATTTTTCCAATTTATATGTGCTAAAATTGCCATCAATTACCTACCTAATCGTTTTCTCATTTTATGGCACAACGTTTTATTTATTCCACATATACCTAGTATGGAATTACAAAGATCAGTCTCGAGATTCTTCACATTTTTCTTTATACAGGATCACGTTCTAATTATCTAAGATCTAAGCCAGAAGTGGAAGTTCTATAGAAAAATCTCCTTTTATCCTGGTATTCTGTTATGAAAAGTGGAATTCTAGAACGCAATATCTTTCTAAAAGAACAGAGTATTTTATTGTGTTTACAATAAAAAACACGTCTGAAATGTTAGCCTTAATTCAAATTTTCTACTGAGAATTTGAATTAAGAATCTGCTAACCAGTACTTGAACTAAGCAGGTACTACTACTACAGGAACTAAGGTTAAATATTTTGTACAAATAAGACCCATGACATAATCTACAAATAGAAAAAAATACAGTCATGGCAAATTCCAAAAATAACATTCACAAAATCTATTGACTAACTTTATCAACATGGTACAAAGAGTCTAAATCACTCGATTCCTCTGCATTAGCGAACATCAAGATTATTAGTAAATCAAACGTTAAACCGGCAAACGTGTACAAATCTATCATTGGATCGTGTACGGTCCGACTGGGAACTTCATTTCTCAACGTAATCCTTTCAATTCAAGAGTTAGATGTGAACTTTACTGGCGAGCAAATGAAGTAAATTGGATTTGATTTCCGACTTCGGCTACCGTTTGTGATTCTGCAGTCACGAATCTTTCTATCAGCGATTTAGAGTGTACTCTCATACGTGAACGTGTGCAGTAGTGGAACATTCTGATGTGGCGACTTTTTTATTTCTGTTATGGATGTCAGCCATTTTTAACCGACTTCCCAAAAAGGAGGAGGTTCTCAATTCGGATGGTTATATTTTTTTGTTCGGACATGACTCCGTCATGTATAAACGTATTTACAAAATTCTTAAAAATTCTAAACCTAATTCCGAAATGGTCCCATTTAAATTTGGTAAATTTCTGATGAAGAACTTCGGCGATATACAACAGAGCTCTTCAATAAATGACGACAAACGTCTCGCGATTGCTGCAATATTATATCTGTTTTTTGTTTACACTATTTCATAACATACGTACATAATCACGCCAGTATGCTCTAAACGCTGCTTTTTACAAAAAAATACAACCGATTTCCAAAAAAAACACTACAAAGTGAAAAAGTCGTGTCTTCAGAATAACACACAGCAGCTTACTTACGTACGTGGTTAGTCTACTGATCCTATTTTTTTTTCTTAGCTTTGAGAAATGGTCATGCATACTGCGCTACCACGGGGAGATCGCGCAGTTATGTGCGACTCCAACCCACTAAAACTCCACGATGTCCTCCTGTGCTCTTATGGCGGGAACACGGGCACGCGTTAGCACTCACCGCTAACCCGCCGCGACTGTCCGTCACCGGACCCTCCTCTGGGGTACCCCCCATCACCGCATAGGGACCAAACCAGCACATGGGTGCCAGACAACCCCATGAATGGCACCCTTGGCCCCCTTGTGACCGGTAAGGCCGCAGGGGATAGGGAGAGCGGCCAACGCTATACCGACACTCCTCTTCCCCTGCGGCCCCACCGCGTCCACCATCAGATGGTGGCGTCCCCGTACAGGCCGCAGAAGGTAGGAAGAGCGGCGCACCCCAATACCGGCACTCCTCTCCCGCCGCGGCCTCACTCCCTCAGCCGTGATATCGTATGGGTTTGGAAGGCCCCACACGACAACGCGGCCCGCCTTAGCTGCGATGTCGCCCAGGCAGCACCGCAACCTACATGTTGGTCGCTACGTCGTCGGCTTATCGGAAAAAAGCCCTAACGAGCGGCCCCTCCTCGGGTTCCTCTTCACTTCACCGTGGGTAACCAAGCCACGGTTACTGAGCCCCCCCGCCTCGACAATGCGGGAACCCATCAAGGGGGGATCCCTTAAGGGCCTACATACGCTTTAGTGCCGTAAAATGGTAACTTTCTAAAGCATACTCCTCAGTAACAGCTAGGTTAAAAGGTTTGAAAAAAATATAAATTTATTATTGATTCATGTACATAATTTGGAACACAAGGTTTTTTCGTGTAACTAATAGTTTTGCTTTAAAAAAATTATTAACAACACGATATTTTTTCGCAACTTTTGGAAACTCCTCCAAAACGACTTGGATGTTTAAAAATATTTTTATACAGAAAAATTGATGGCTGGAATTACTTCATACCTAACATAGCATATGTAAATCAAATAATATTTTGCAAACAAAACTGTTCAAAAGGAGGTTCAATTTTGATATTTTGGCACCGAGTGGGCGCACGGCCAGTACTGCGTTACATTGGGGCGTATATATCACCTTAATTGCCTGGCCCATTATTCGGTCACGGGAACGCAGTCCGCTGACGCAGTCATAAAAACCATAAGAAATAGTCATAGATGCAATTGATGAACTGAACGACGCTAAAAGTTTAGCGTCCTCAGACTTGTGATTTGGGACAATAATGTAACTTGGTTCATTTTAGTCAAAAACGTGCACTGCTGGACATGGGCCTCCCACAAGCGTCACCACACTAATCGGTCCTTTGCGTCTCGTATCCTCCAGACTCCCGCAGCCTTAAACAGGCCGTCGCTCCATCTAGTGGGAGACTTACTTAGTCTGGGGAAAACACAGGTTTTGGTGACATTTTTCTTCTTAGAGTGTCGATGACAATACAGTATTTGTTTGTACTTATCTGACCCAGTATTCAGCGACCATAATGATACGAACACTGATTAGTATAAAACAAATCATGGCTGATTTTCAGCCATGATTTCAGACATGTTTGTTCACAAAATCGCATTAAAGGAACCAAACCTTAACGCACAATCTTGCCATCGTATTAGCAGTGTACCGGTGTAGTATTACCGGTCGAACATTAAACACTGACTGAACGAGTGCACTGATGCATCCGAGATGATAAAACGAATCGTGAACCCCGGATTTGCGGTGCTTATTTGAATGTTTGTCGTGCAAACGAGACGGCACCTTAATTAAATTCGATTTGATTTAAATTGAATCATCGTTACTGGGTTAATGTATTCGGATTGTTTTTTGTTTATTTGAAGTTCAACGTGTTGATTGAAAGGCAATTAATTGAGATGGATCGACGTTTGGAACAATGTTAGCTTATACTTCCGGTATTTCCGCTGAAAATAAAACCATATTCTGGGTAGTAAAACTATATGAGTTTTGAGCATTTTATGATTTCAGGTACATTTTATGTTTGCAACTAACATCCATAGGGGCAGAACTCCCATAATGAAAAATTTACAATGATAACAACTACCATGATGGCATGATGGCATGATCTACCAACTATATATAGTTTAATTTCTACCAGCTTCATTAACTCTCCAAGCAATTATGTTACATTTAAAACTTAAAAAAAACCGGCGATGTGCGAGTTGGAATCGCGCACGAAGGTTTCCGTACCATTACCACCACCACGCATACCACTGTCCCACTAAAATATTATTTTATTCTGTTTTTAGTATTTGTTGTTATAGCGGCAACAAAAATACATCGTCTGTGATAATTTCAACTGACTAGCTATCACGGTTTATGAGATACAGCCTGGTGACAGACAGTCAGACGGACAGTGAAGTCTTAGTAATAGGGTCCCGTTTTTACCCTTTGAAACCCTAAAAAGGTGTCCAAAAGTGTATCGTCAGTCAGCGATATCACGATAGTTGCAGGAAAGACCTGGATGAGGTAAGCACAGAACCAGAAAGAATGGCAGTAAGAAATGCAAGTGACCAGTGGGTGATACAGGCAGATATGTTGGTTATTATGTCATACCTATAACACTTATCATCTGTTCCCATAAAACTTTACCCCACCCAAGCTAAAAGGGCTTAACTCTAACGAAGACCTTATTAACAATTTATACTATACTATACGGAATTAGAATCTTTTTATGTATAACAAGATCCGTAGTTAAGGTGTTCAGTCACGTCGGGCTGCAATTAAGTCGTCGTTCCTGAGTCTCTAATTTAGCTATCACGAGCTCTTAACCAGAATATATCACCGGGTTAGTAATTAAAGGATAGTCAGGTATTTCTAAGTAATGTAGGGCTGCTATTGATGGGCAAATATTATTTTTTCACACCACTTGCTCGATATTATCCAATTATCATGCAATCTCAACGTAAACTGAAGCCTAATTACCTTAGAGTGTATGACAATAACAAGGGAGTAAAGTGATTTGAAATTGAAACTTCAAATTCGTGTAGGAACTCGAGGAAAATTCTTAGTAAAACAATGCCCATATGGTATTGTAAAGAGGTTTGTTCGTAAATAGAACTGGCCACCATATAAGCAGCATTAAAAAAAGGAAGACGCGATTTCAAAGAATCAAGTTTCTACACCTTTGAGTTCTGAAATAAGCTCCAAAACAACTTTCCTACATGTACCAAACAAAAATGTTACTCTATCCTTCCATAACTGGGCTAATATTTCCAACATCAATATTAACTTTTGATTTATATTAATTACAAAATAAATACTTAATTTGTGGAGCCCTGGCTTTTTATTGTCTCGTAGAAGGTGTGAAAAGTAGAGTATGCTCCGCTGGAATTAAGCCTGTCTTCGTCTTGGACAGCTTGAAACCCTCGCTTCACTCAGGAGTTCAGTCCCTCGCTACGCTCAGGGTTTAATATGCCGCTCGTGACGTAAAACGCTGGTTTATTCCCTTGGTGCACAATCTACTATTGTGACACTATGAAAAGGTTTTCTTAGAGTTCGACGTGAATTAATAACAGCAGCGGGGGTACTTCGAGGTTAAGTAACGCTTTCCGAGTTTGGTCTGTGGATAATTATCCACAGATATCATCATAAAGATTATTCCGTGCCTAAGAAATTACATTAAGAGGAAATGCGGTCGCAGACATCCGACTGAATTTCCTAAGAAAAAGTCACAATTTAAGATTTGGCTGTCGCCTATTTCCTCCTTCAATATTGGTCTATTTTTAAAGATATGCCATAAACTGTATAAGAAAGATATATACTGTGCCACTTTTTTTCATTTTTGATGACACATTATCTTTAGAAGCACTAGCACGCTCAAAAGATGCTCAAAATTGCGCTGTCAACAAAGGCCTAGTGTAAAATTTGACAATTACAATGAAAATAGGAAAACAGTGGCATAGTATATATCCTTCTTATTCAGTTTATGGAATATCTTTTAAATTAGTCCAATATTGGAGAAGGAAATAGACGAGAGCCAAACCTTGATTTGTGCATTTTTACTTAGGAAATTCAGTCGGATGTCTGCGACCGCATTTCCTCTTGAGCCGTTGATATCGGGCTGTTATTTGAAAATATTTGACAGTCATTCTGTAGTGAGAAACTATACAATCTGTCTTGACTATGTATATACTACTTAGGATATCGTGTTACCCAGTTACTGGGTTTTATAGGTCAGAAAGGCAGTAGCTCCATGTAAAATTCTGGTACTCAGCTGAATCCAGTTATACTGGAAGCTGACCGCGATATAGTCGGGAAATGCTAGGCATAATTATTAAGCTCTTAACCTGAATATATCACTGGGATAGTCAGCCAAGGTCTAACCAAGTAATGGAGGGCAGATATTGACGGGATATGTGGCATTATCATTGTAAACGGCTGTGAGAATGGCTAGGTTTGTCGTGCGTAGTGGTGTTTATTTTTGGAGTAATTGATCAAATGAGTAATGCTGGTTTTATTTTGCTATATACCACCGTTTTATCATGAGGTTGTAGGTTCAAATTCAGGGTGGTAAGTAACGGCGGGTTCACGGTTCGCGAACGCGTGCCCGTGTTTTCGCCATAAGCGGCACAGAAGGACACCGTTTAGTTGTATTGGGCTGGAGTCCCACATAATTGCGCCATGCCCCCGTGGTAGTGCAGTTGGCAGGAGCACTTCCACAGGCTAAAAAAAAAGTTTGGTACGTACTAATGTGAGTGACCCTTTCAATTTAAATGTGATTTCTAAGTTTTCTTGGCGATCACGCCATCAGTGATAGAAACCATTGTGACAAAACCTGGAGCTATAGTTAATTTAAGTCTGAATCACCAATCTGCCTTGAGCAAACGTGGTGGATAATATTCGTACTTTATTTGTATGAGTAAAGGATTTTACCCTGCAATGGGACAGTCACAGGCTGCTATCATCATCATCATCATCACATCAGCCGAAAGACGTCCACTGCTGGACATAGGCTCCCCCAAGCGTCGCCACATTGACCGGTCCCGTGCGTCCCGCATCCAGTGGATCCCCGCAACCTTCACCAGGTCATCGGTCCACCTGGTGGTAGGCCTTCCAACGTAACGTCTTCCGGTTCGCGGTCGCCACTCCAGAACTTTTCTGCCTCATCGACCATCAGTTCTGCGAGCAATGTGCCCTGCCCACTGCCACTTAAGTTTGGAAATTCTTCGGGCTATGTCGGTAATCCTGGCACTCTTGCGGATTTCTACATTTCTGATTCGATCTCGCAAGGACACTCCGAGCAAGGCCCTCTCTATTGCCCGTTAGATGACTGTAAGCTTTCTGATGAGGCTCATTGTGAGCGTCCACGTCTCAAGCCATGACCACAGAGAGGTCACAACTGACAACACACACTTTCGTCTTGAGACTCTGTGTTTGGTAAGTTGGACGAGAAGATACCACGCAACTTTTTTTTTGTTCTTCTGTTGTGTTGTTTACATTCCGCCAAAATGTGATGCTAATGAGTATATGCAATTATTTCAGATATTGGAAAATGTTTGTGTTAGATATGATAAAGTTTTGTTGTTGGGTGATTTCAATATGCCTTCAGCGACCGTGGAAATTCAAAGTTACCTGGATTACTTTATTGCATACTGTGGATTTCGGCAGGTAAATGATTTGGTTAATATTAATGATCGTACTTTAGATTTGGTACTGTCAACGTTTGACATGAGCGACTTAGGGGTACAACTATCTGAGGAACCGTTAGTTGATATTGATGCTCAACACCCGCCGCTGGTCATTAGCGCCAAGCTTTCTGATCGGGCACTAGAGGGTAGCATGGCACTTTCTAGGAATGTTGGGTGTGGTGTCTCAGTGCTTAATAAAAGCAGGTGGAATTTCAATAAAGCAGATTTCCTAAGATTATATCATTCTTTTATGTTATTAGATTGGGAACTTTTGTTTGAAATACATAGCTCAGAGATGGCTTTAAATTACTTTTATAAAATAATAAATGAGGTCCTGGACGAGTGTGTTCCTAAGAGAAATCTTAAGGTTTGTAAGCTAGGATCTAGGTTTAATTATCCAGAGTGGTACACATCGGATTTGATAAGTGATATAAAAAAAAAGTGGCGTTATCATAAATTGTTTAAGACAACTGGTTCCCAAAGCGATTATGAAGTGTTTTCTCGCTTTCGAGCTCGAGTCAAAATTAAAATCGCTTCAGCTTATGAAGCCTACGAAAACAGACTTCAGAAAAACCTTAAAGCTGATCCAAAGTCGTTCTGGAGCATGATAAGGACTAAAAAAGCTAGTCGTAATAAACCGAAAGTCACGAAGGACGGCTTATTGCTTATGGATGAGGAGTGTGCGGAAAGTTTCGCCTCATATTTCCATTCGGTGTACAGTCCTAAGCGGCCGGCGCTGGACCCGGGGGCTGCAGAGTACGCAAGCGGCGGCGCGGCGGGGGCGGCGCGCGTGCATGTTGACCGCGTCAGTGCGCGAGACCTGCGCGCCGCGCTTCTGCGCCTCAAGCCCAAGCGCTCAGTAGGCCCGGATGGCATACCGCCTTACATTGTCAGAGACTGTCGTATGGTTTTTGACGAGCCTTTGTTGCACATCTTCAACTTGTGTTTGCGGGAGGGTCACTACCCGAACGAGTGGAAGATCACGCGAGTTATACCAGTTCCTAAAGGAGGTGCGGGCTCTGACGTGAGTGGATACCGACCGGTGGCGGTGCTGTCGGCATTCGCCAAGGTATTTGAGTCGGTATTGCATAGAAGTATTTATACACAAGTGAGCTCTCGATTAACGGACGCACAACACGGTTTTCGGCCGGGTCGCAGTACGGGGGGCAACTTGCTGTCTTTTGTTAGCTACTTGTCACCGGCTATTGACGCGGGGGGGCAGGTGGATGTGGCATATTTTGATTTCCGGAAAGCCTTCGATACTGTGGATAACGATGTACTTTTGTGCAAGCTCGCTGCTGTGGGCTTCACGCCGCACTTGCTTAAATTCTTTGCGAGTTACCTTGGCGAGCGCCGACAGTACGTCGAGTATGCAGGACGTGATTCCAAACCTTACTACACGTACTCAGGGGTGAGTCAAGGGAGTAATATCGGGCCATTGGAATTTATATTGGTAGTCAACGATCTGCCAACAGTAGTCAAAGAGGCGAAGTGTCTGCTGTTTGCTGATGACTTAAAGTTATTTTTAGCTGTTAAAGACGAGGCAGATTGTAAACGGCTCCAGTCAGACATTAACAGTGTAGTCCAATGGAGCAAAACTAACAAACTTAATTTTAATGTTGACAAGTGCTGTGTGATGAGTTACAGCCGTGCGCGTGCTCCATTGCATTATCAGTACGAGATGGACACGGAGGTAATGCCGCGCGTCACACAGGTGCGGGACCTGGGCGTGCAGATGGTGCCGGAGTTGAAGTTCCGCAAGCACATAGTTGAGGTGTGCGGCAGGGCTTTCAGAAATCTCGGTTTCATTTTGAGACAATGTAAGGATTTTAGCGATACGGCGGCTGTAAAAGTTTTGTATAATGCACTGGTACGGAGCCACCTGGAAACAAGTGCTATTATTTGGAATCCTCATGAGGGAAAGTACAGCCTCATGTTGGAAAAAATACAAAACAAGTTTGCGAGGTTTCTGTATTTGAAAGAATATGGGGTTTACCCTTTTTATCCCCTCATGTACCCAAGTCTTTTCGTCCTGGGCATGGTTGGATATACCAGGCTGGCAGTTAGAAGAGATGTTGCGCTGGTCAAGTATGTGGCTAGCGTACTGCTAGGTTTGTTGCACCACCCAGAGGTGCTGGAGGCGCTGCGGCTGTGCGCGCCGGACGAGTGCGTGGGCGCGCGCCGCCGCCCCGCTCTCTTAGACGTACCGTTGGCTAGGACTAACTTACTTAAGTTTACCCCTATGACGCGAGTCATACGTTTGATAAATGCTGTAACGTTATCGGAAGATATATTTTGCCAAAACCTGTCGAGATTCGTCAAAGTAGCGCAAAATTTAATTGAAAAAGGTCTGACCATTTAAATAATGATTAAAGTATTGGAATGTCTTATTGTAATGATTGATATATTGTATTTTAATGTTTTATATGTGTGTTATAACATCGCCTTGGAAGTCTCTGTAAAGGTGTTATAATAATTAATGAGTAAATAAATAAATAATAATAAATAAACTTCCCGAACGCTGTCCAGCCGAGTCGTATTAGACGGTTGACCTCTTTCTCGAAGTTGGCCACACCCAACTGGATCGTTTGTCCCAGGTAGACATAGCCATCCACAACTTCAAGTGTAGAGTCTCCGATCTTGATAAGAGTGGGTGTAACATGGACATTCAACATCAGCTTGGTTTTGTCCATGTTCATCATCCAGGCTGGTATTGTCATTAGATATTCACTTACTAGATAATAAATTGCAATATCGGTTAATTTTTGTAACTAGCTTCTGCCAGCGGCTTCGCCCGCGTGAACGTCGAAAATTATCCCGAGGAAAAATATACCCGAGATCAAAAGTATAATAATGTACTATTCCCGACTATAATATTATTTTATTTATAATATATCTCTGTGCCAAATTTCTTCCAGATCCGTCCAGCCGTTTGAGCGTGAAGAAGTAACAAACATACAAACACATACACTCGCAAACTATCGCCTTTATAATATTAGTGTGATTAAAGTTATGATTTGAAAATAAATATGTAATACCGACTGAAAGTGAAAACCCGCGTAATTAAACGTAAAATTAATATTCAATCATTTGAAATATATTTTCGTTTATTTTAATCAACAATAATTAATATTTTGATGAACTCACTAATAAACATACATAAACAAAACTATTGAATTACCAAAACAATATAACCGAGTCCAAACAAGCAGGTACATAAATTATGTCAAGCAAACAATAAAGCCGTGTGTCCGCGGCTTTACTCTAAGGGGTGGACAGACAATAGCTTTCCGGGCAAGTGCGTACTCCGCATTACGACGTTATGGGCCTTTTACAAATTGTAGGTCCTTTTATCGACGAGAAAATTCATGTATCGTCTTACTTCTACATTATACACAATTGGTTTTATGGTTGAAGAGTTTATGAGGTATCTGGAGCTTTCAGTGCTACTAAAAATATTTGTTTACGGTCGTTTTTCTAACACGATGTGTAAGAGCATATTTAATGACGCTTGTTAACGACATCGTGCCTTTTTTTTACAGTGAGTTTAGTGGTCATCCTTCTCTTTTGTATAAAGAAAGAAAGAAAACGACTAGATTGATAATCACCTGTTGCAATGTCGCAGACTATCATCTGATAGAACCAGATAGAGAATGATCGTAAGTTGAGTTACAACAACACGAGCAATTGGACAAAATTCATAGTGACCACGAGCTCTCGACGATCCTTGTTCTCCGATCAAGAATCGTTTACCACGATAGGTAGCATAATGACTGACTTCAGTACCATGATATTTAAAGAAAACCTGTTAAAAGTTATGACCATTTTTTTTATTTTTTTTGGTTTGGGCAATCATCCAATGACTTCTCCCACTCTGGGTGAAGCGGAAGGGCGTGTCAGATTTTTACTGACACCCGTGTTCCTTCAGTAGCTTATGCCAGGGCCGCGTTAACTCTCTTTCAAATTAATCCGCGACCCAGACAGGAGAAGTTATAAACTTTTTTTTTTCTGCTTGGAGAAATGCTCATGCATACTGAACTACCACGGGGAGATAGTGCAGTTATGTGGGACTCTAACCCACTAACACTCCACGGTGTCCTCATGTGTCACGAACACGGGCACGTGATAGCACTCACTGCGAACCCGATAACCTAATACAAATCCAAAGCACATAATATGTGTTATAATTTTTTTACAATCATAAAATTAATGTAAAGTAATTGGCTTTAATTGTCATTCAAAATCAAGAAAAAGTACCTAAATAATTGAAAATAGCCATACACGTGGTAGGCTTATAATTAATGTATAATTATTTGAATTACTGGCTTGATAAGGACGTTCGACACTCCTTCAAAAACTGTTCCCACAAATTAGTATTCAATTATTTCTAATTATAATTTCTCTAATGTTTTTAGGGTAACCACTTTGATTAAAAGTTGTCCAGTAGACTGTGAAATCTTGTCAAGTGTTCGGTCGACAGATAAATGTATTAGAACAGTTAATAGGAGTAGACAGCCGTGTGATTCGGATGGCCCGTTTGTGTTGAAATTACACTTTGGTTTCACTAGCCCGAATGTGTGTAGGATTGTATGTCTTTCTACAGTAGGCAATAAGCTACCGTGAAGTAGCACTAATTTACAATTACAGTTTCTTTTCTATCCTTCTGTATTCTTTTTAATTATGTTATTTTCTCTCGCCTTCTTTAGTCAAGGATAGATCCTCCAATCAAGATTTGCCGTAACAAATTGGCGGGTTGATATTAAACTCTTTAGTGACAGCATTCAAACGCAGCGTTCAACTGGATGCTAACTTATACCCTGAAAAGTTTTCAATAGCACGTCTAAGTCTCCTGATGCTACTCTCTATCTAATCATGGTGATAGACCATACTAATTATAATTTCCTTTTGCATCCAACGGCAATAAAATTGAGCATTAACAGCATTTAATTAGAACTCGAAAAACGAAAACTCTACATTAAGCAACCTGATGCTTCGTTCGCTTAGTAAAACCCAACCTTAACAAAGTCCGTAGCCCCAAATGGGTAGCAGTTGTACGTATTCAATTTCATAGTGGTTTTGGAGCCTTTCCTGGGCCGCGTTAGGTAAATTAACGGACGCGTTGGAACACACCGGGACGATGATTAGTATCAATTATACTGCACGTCAACTACTCTTTTTGGTTTTACGTAATGTTATGTGCGCGTATGTGGAACTGTTGGTAGGGAAGGTTAGGGTTGTCGAAAATGTAGCGGATTTTTGTGTCGCCATTTTAGTTTTGATGCAATATTAAGCAATTTTTTTGCCTTAGTACATGTTATTAGTATACCAAATATCTCTTCCTTTTTAGATAAACGTATTTACAAAAACGTCGATGTGTGAAAGAACTGTCACTGTTCTACCATTTTGTTGGAGTTTCTTATCCGTTCTTTTCCATAACAAGGTAATTTTCCAAAAGGACGGTAGAATCAAATTTTTTTATTAAATTTATTTTATATTTGACGTTCAAAAGTGCCGCATAATGGCCTCATTGAAATAAACAATTTTGATTTTGACTTTGACAAATGGAATAAAATTAGAAATTTTAATAACGATGAAGTAACTGGTAAAGAACGAAGAAAAGTGAATCTGAAAACAGTCTGCTAACGCAAGCATGAAGAAAGAGTACGTGCTTGATTGGAAGTGAAGGATCTACTAAGTACCTAGAACTGTATTCAGACCTTAGTTTAGGAATATCAAATTAAATATACCTTAATAAAAATAGCTTAGCTTGAATTTTTTTAGGATTGGGAACGAAAAA
This sequence comes from Orthosia cruda, assembly GCA_964057195.1. Taxonomy (NCBI): domain Eukaryota; kingdom Metazoa; phylum Arthropoda; class Insecta; order Lepidoptera; family Noctuidae; genus Orthosia; species Orthosia cruda. The sequence goes on along the minus strand of OZ059836.1, from coordinate 14,241,669 downwards.
TAAAAAAAAATATATCGTCATCCTAATAAAAATCATTAAATACTTGTTCTGGCGTCTTATAAAACTTCTGCTACCACCGAGATTCGGCTAACCGAAATTTTATTTATTCAATCTATCTTGTTCTTAATTGCACAGCCAAAGAAATGGTCTATAAATTTCCAGGAGAACTGACTAGAGTTATTTAGTGGGCAATTTCTTACCAGCAAAATTAGTAGAATTACTTTTAGACAATACAATTTACTTTAACATCTCTTTATGGCCTTAAATGTCATGGCAGTTTTGTTAGACAGTGTCGTTAGCTTTTATACAAATTCATTTGTTTTGCTGGGCTAAGTAGATAAGATATATATGCTTCTGCAAGTAGGTTATGAATATATAGTCATACTCTTCATAATCCACACAAGGTTTAATTTGGGCTGAATTAAAAACTTCTAGATAAATCGAAATAGAACCACGATTTTAATAAAAATATACTTATAAAAATAAAATACATTTTCAATACAGTTGTTAAACATGACGTACTTTCAGAGGCTATAATTATGATTCGAAAATTAAATCTTTTGCATAGGCATCTTTCTGTTACGCGGTCGTGACTTTTGTTTACGAGCTCGATCATTATTTTTGCAGTTGAGTTTTAAATTTATAAGTCAATTTTAAATGTTTAGTAACAAGGAGTTTTCATACACAGAATAAAATTGGATAGATTTTATACGAGGAAAAATGAATGATTCCGCACGTTTTAGAATTGAATTCTCAAAAGTCTTTGAAATGTTTGTTTAATATATTTAATTAACAGTTTTAATTTAATTATTTCCACATCAACATTTGTCAAAAATCGAATAGAGTATAGGCTGTTTCCGTTGTAAAAAAAACCAGCTGCAAAAACGCGCAATTTTCTGAAAATTTTATTGTTTTTTGAATAAACAAATCTAATTCTTTGATTTGTTTTTGCTATTGCCCACAACTGTATTGAAAAACGTCGTGTGATACACGGGTGTGTAGGTTATTGCAAACTTACTACTAAACTACTTTCCACCCTTGTATCACAATGTACTATTACATTATGCAAAGTAACAAACCAGATTGATGGTGAAATAAAAAAAACGGAAAAGTGCTAGTCTGACTCGGGCACAGAGGGTTTGGTATAAACAGCTACATTAAATGGTAATAAATAGGTAATATTACTAACGTTCATAAACAATGAAAGCACCGAACATAGCTCTAACAAAGGGACAAAATTAATTTTGCTTGAACGGGAAAAGTTATAAGTAAGTTAAGTATTTTGATGTATGCATCAATATACTAAATTATTACTTTTCCAAGAACATTTTATAAGTTGGTCGACTATTTATTTATTTATTTATTCAATAAGGCATGCCAACAACACATTTACAAATTCATTACAGTTTATACATACAAGATGGTCCTGTGCAAACATGTCAATTACAGGCGTGCACATCATTCACGTCTTAAATTACAGTTTTATTTTTACGAATATTGTATTAATTGAGTATTATGATAAAAATTTAATTGAAATGAACTACAATAATCGCATTTAAATTAAAGTAGAAAATTATTATAATTGTGCTAGAATAAAAATAAATTACAATTAGATATATAACAAATTAGTTACTAGTAAGGTCAAAGATAAAATTAAGTTACAATTAGATTACAATAAAATACTAGTAAGTCAAGGACAAATTAAAATTAAGTTACAATTGAGTCAAAGTTAAAATATAATAAAATGCTAATAAAATGATGTCAAAGCTATTTGAGTCACAGATAAAATTAAATTAAATTACATCACAAAAAAAAACGAAACTAGTGAGTCAAAGTTATAATATAATGCTAATAAAATGATGTCAAAGTTAGTTATGTGATAATTTAATGTTGAGGGTACACAATGAAACAGAGCAGGCAAGTCGGGCGAGACTACGGATCAATCTGCATGACCCTAGACCTAAACCGAGACAGAGAGTCAAAGAAGACATCCATGTCCTCATTGCAAGAGCTGATCTTGTTGTATGTGCTCATCATCCTGTTCAAAGGAGCCGAACGCCCAAGATTGGTACGAGAATTTTTGCCCACGAATGTTCTGCGAACTCTCGCTGACCTAACAAGGCCCCCGCGTGGTACATCAAGGCTGATTTGTTTCAGTAGTTCGGGGGTGCATATCATATTATTGACAATCTTGTACAAGAATATCATGTCTGCTGAGACCCTACGGTCTTGTAAGGAGGTCAAATGGAAGTGAAACATACGCTGCCTATAGTCGGCTCTGTAGGGACTATTACTCGCAAACTTGTAAATCCTACTTAGCTGTGATAGTTTTCCTTTTAATTTCGTTATATATACTACAGCCGTATATTTTTTTACACATCCACAAGCTAGGGAGGGGGGGGGGCACCTGACTCTAATAAAAATTTGCCATTTAAAGATTAATTTTACGCAAACGGCACCTGAATTGAAAAATGGTTTTCACAGAACCGTAATATTTTTGGCGTATCCAATAATACCCCGCACCATGAGATAGAAAAAAAAAAAAAAAAATATATTGTTCATGGTTTTATTTTACTACTTTGTCGGCGTGATTAATATGTATATCCATGCCAAATTATAGCTTTCTAGTACTAAGATTCTCTGAGCTAAGCTGCGGACGGACAGCCGGACATGGCGAAACTATAAAGGACTTTGACTACGGAACCCTAAAAATGGTGTTCCCCAAAGTTAAATTTCAGTAAAAAACTGCACTACTATATCCCCCAAAGGGTTAGATTCCGAAGAATGCCCATAAATTAACATGGTTCCTACCAACAGTAAAGAACCACAAGTAAAACATAAAAAAAGGTATAATCAAAAACCTTAATTTCTGATACCCATCTGAGAAACCAACAAAGTCACCGCCTAATGAAACCATTCCATCCGCTACAAAATCTTTCTAAGCGTTACAAATAACGTAACCGAAAGAAAATCGGCTTATAAATGTTATTCAACTATAAATCCTAGCTAGTATGATGTCTACGTCACACGTCTGATGTCTTGCGCAAGTATGTTCAAATGAATTGATGCCCGTCAACTCTGCTTAGTAATCCGATTAAGCTAAAGAGAGATGTAACGGGAATATCTGCCTACGGAATTACTTTGATTTTGTTAGTCGTTGCTATGGGTAAGCACCTACTTCTGGTATTTTGTTATATTAAGGTACTATAGATTATGCCAGCTGCTTCGCCTGCGTAAAAAATGTTTTCATCTCAAAGGAACATTATACCGGGATGAAAATACACTTTTTGCTATCAAAGACAACCCTCACAGGGTGATCAAGAGTCGTAATAATGGCAAGCCGCTGTTATGCATGGTTCTCCTCGCAGGAGTCCCACCAAAACGTCCCAAGTGAGGGTACATTATGATAGGCATATCATAATTTACCCTCACGTGGGACTTTTTGGTATCAAATACAACCCTGTAGCCTATACGCTATTCCAGACTATAATCTATCTCTGTGCCAAATTTCATACAGATCAGTTCAACCGTTCTGGCCTGGTTGAGTAATAAACATACATCTGTAGCGGCACCAACGCCGCCACTTACGAACTAATGGCTTGGATTAGAACACATACAACAGTCCGACAACAACCGTTGGGCAGTTGCCCGGACCAGACACAACACCCGTCTGGTCGGAGGATCCTCCCTTTCTATGGAGGTTTGTGGGACTTTACACCCTGTTCCACCTACCCCCAAACATCCATCCTTCGCATTTATAATATTAGTAAGATGTATAGCACAATGTTCATATAATTACGCCCATACACCCTAAAGTCTTAGACCGAGCCAGCATCTTAGGTCTAGTGATCTGAGTACTGCTAAAAGTGAGGTCCTAGTTTTAATTCCCTGGCCAGGCAAAGTGTTAGCAATAAGCAGGCATAGTGGCAATAGAAGTCCGGAGTCTGGCCTAACACCCGTTTGAAGGTAATGTACATGCCCCAATAACATGAGACTTAAAGGAGATGTTTCATGTAATTTTGTGGAGTGTCCTAAAGGTCCATACACCAGCACTTTGGAAGACCTAATGCTCGCCACTGACGCCGCAATCGGGGTGGCCACCTACTGGGCCCAAACTTTATAGTTTTCCATCGAGAAAAGAAGAAGATTTTCGGCCATAAGATATACATTTATTGAAAAAGAGGAAAAAATAACACGAATTTAGCAAAAATATTCTTTCGTCGATTTAAGGCCAATTTCTTATGCACAAAAAGTAGTAGTTTTTCAATTATTGCCATATTCTATTCAAAATGGCGTTTCATAGTTTGACTAGCATCCTTTCGTTCTGAAATCATATCAGATCAAAGCATAAATACCGTAGACGTTAAATATGAAAGGAAGGTGTTTTTGTAATATTTACTATATGATTTCATCTTTAAAAAAGAAAACAGCTAAGTGCGAGTCGGACTCGCGCTCGAAGGGTTCCCTACCATTATCGCACAAAATGGCAAAAAAATCACGTTTGTTACATGGGAGCCCCACTTAAATATTTATTTTATTCTGTTTTTAGTCTTGTTGTTTTAGCGGTGTAGCGGCACCAACGCCGCCGCTTACGAACTACATAAAATTTTCACAGATGATGTATTTTTATCGTCGACAGAAATACATCATCTGTGAAAATTTAAACTGTCTAGCTATCACAGTTCCTGAGATACAGCCTGGTGACGCTACACCGCGACAGACAGACAGACGGACAGTGGAGTTTTAGCAATAGGGTCCCGTTTTTACCCTTTGGGTATGGAACCCTAAAAGTATTGAATCTACTTTTCTGAAGAGTATTTCTAAAAGAATAATTCAAAATGACATTTGATTTATTATTTCTAGGCTAGGTAAATGTCATCTCTAAAACCAATCATGGCTGTCATAACTCACACGATAATCGTCAAACATTTTTAATTTTTATTAAGTGCATAAAAATATTTTTTTAATGAAAAAATAAATTCTTTATACTATTCAGGAGTTAGTTTCCCAGCTCAAATTAAAATGTACGTGTTGTGGACGGAATCCCAAACAAAAATGAAACATCTCCTTCCGGAGAAATATGAGTCTACTTCAACCCTGCCTAACCCTCTCGCTAAAGTTCTAACTTGGACTTACTGGCTGTTCTAAATTCAAAGTTTCAGTGTTTTATAAAACGTTAACTAAAACCAGTAGTCCCACGTCTATTCCAACATCTACAGTTAGATTTCATCCTCCAATATAATATCAAGCCATTTCCTACCGTCGGAATTCTATTAATGTCAATATCATATTCCATAGTATCCACTTACGAATTCTCAGTTATGAAAGGCGTTACACTGTTGATCTTGTGACACTTGAGTATCGAATTTGTGGTTAGAATATTGGCCACTAAGAAAAAAAAGTAATTTGATTTGACAACTGGCCTAATATGGCCGATGACATTTCTGAATCGGCGACCGCAACGAAACCTGTATTTAATTAAAATAATTTTGACAACCCATTTAATTCTCGGATTATCTTACGGTGGACAAGTATAAATTAATCGAATGTCTGTACTTGTAAATTAAGTCCGACATGTTTTTCACACCTGGTGTCCTTTATGTGAATGGTTTGATAAAATGATGGGACGTGAATAAGGTAGAAGAAAACAGTTCTCTTCACCTAACCCATGACATAACAACGAATTTTACTTTCTGGTTCCGGAGCAAGCAATAAACTTCTAATTCATTTATTTGGGAAAGATTGGAACAAAATGCACCCTTATGACTATCGTCAATATTGACCTTCCATCTTACTATAATCCATGACCGATAATCCCCAGTGCCATTTCCAAAATGTTTCACACGGACCAAAAACCGCAGATGAGCAGATAAAATCTTGTCACGTTTGGTGGACTGTCAAAATTGTGCTCAATTTGCTCTCGGTTTGATTTAATGTATGGACAGCTATCCGCCTAATTAATTAGGTTCATCACCAAAAAGGCGATACGTGGTTTTGATCCAATAAATATGTGATGCTGTTTTGTTTATTAAACTGAACGTCAAACGATGGTAGTTATTTATAATACAAATCATTAGTTAGACAATGGATTTGACACATACAGTAAGCTAAACGTACATATAAAGTAAGTATAACTTAAATAACTAAAACAATTTTCTTCACAAGATTCATCAGCTAACTTCAAAATCAAAATCAAAATAAAAATCATTTTTTTTTATTTCACATAGGCCTACATAGGCACTTATAAAACGTCGACAAAAGGTGCAAAAGGTTCAATAAGGTTATCCTGCTTCTGTATTTAAATAATCAGTTTTTAAAAACGCCACATTGAATTAATTTATCAAGCATTTTAAAGTAAGCCAACATCAAAAGGAAACGCAGTGCTGTTTTTACTTAATAATAATTTTAATTTCAAGCAACGTTGTTTGTGGACGCAAACAATGATATTAGAAAGGGACAAAGTACGAAGACAAATTAGTTTGTTGTTTATGAAGAGTACGAAGAAAATTATGATAATGTTGCTTAGTTTGAATTGAATTCTGAATAAAATAATCTTGTCCATGATAAACGCAATGAGTTCAGTAATAACAACGAAACAATACATGCAGATGAGAAAGACATCACAGACACCATTAATTCACATACCAATTCAAAACATCTCTAGAACTTTGTGCTAGTCGCAGCATTTCACTTTATCAGTATAATCTCACTGAGCTTGTATACGAATAATTCGTTGGGAACGGCATTATCCATGCACATTTGACTGAAGATATAAACGTAAAGTAGGTCGATCATAAGTGTGAATCACCTTTAGGATAGTCATGCGATGCAATCGAAGAATGCAGATAGACTAGAAGGTGCTGACGAATATGTAGGATATTTGTGTCACAGTGAATAGAAACTATAGAGGCATGAACAGAAATGTAGACTTTATACTTGTAGTACTGTTAAAGGTGTAACCAACATTAAATTTTTGTATGATTCTAGCTCTCATTGACTTGTCAGTGACCATTGATATTAACAAAATATTACCTAGGTATCTAATAAAATAATAAATACCTTTAAACGATAAATTCTTGTATATATGTGGGTATATATATATATAACCTGCAGCTCTAACGATTTTCGTGAAATTTAGTAAGCGAGGTGTTTTGGGGGAGATAAATCGATCTAGCTAGGTTTCATTTTTAGGAAGCGTCGTTTTCTCTATTTTCACCCGAGCAGAGCTCGGTCGCCCAGGTACTGATTATATATACCACCGGAAATGATTATTAGGTCATTCATTTGTCGATGTCATAGAATTATTCTCTATCAGTCGTACCTTTAACATTCACTTATTTTTAACACGCTCTTATTAGCTTGGTATGTATGTATCCATAAATCTATGTAACGGAATCTTTGAACGTGATTTTTTACCCTCTTCAAAACGTCGGATTAATTTGAAAATTTGCACATTTATCTAGGACCGATAACAATGCAAAAATTTTATAGTTTGTCCCATTATTCTTACAAGAATCTGCAGGATTAGCGATTGAAATAAAAAGTAAAAATTTATTAATAGTAAAAAAACTAAAAAACGCGCTATATTACAAAAACAAACCAAAAAGTAGAAAATAATTATCAATAAATTTAAATTAAGAATAGTGTAATAAAAAATAATTAAAAAGATATATTTATATTAAAGCGTGTTTTTTAGTTTTTTTTTAAACTATTTGCGGCACCAATATCATCATCATCTCCAATCTGATCATTCTCATGATCGATTCCAGCTAGACATAGTTTCGAAACCAATTTCCAGTAGTCAATTTCGCGCTTTTCGTACCATAGAAACGAACGACCAATAAGCTTAGAACTTCACATTCGTCGTATAGCCATATCGTTCGTACAAACGCAGATAACTATGCATTCTCGTGACAATATGTGTACCTATTTCCTTACCTTTGAATAGGTTATTGGAAAATTATATTGAGAAATGGCGACGGGTGCTCGTGGAATTGGTATGCGATTATGATCTTTGGCGCCGAAATTATTGGTAATGTGCTGTTAAACAAATATAAACAGGAGTGAATTTATGAAATATTTTATCCATATAGAGCAGTGACAGAGGTTAATTTTAGAATTATTCCTTTAGCTCAAATCTCTTTTTAGTATTTTTTGGCATCTGTGATATTAGATATCATACTCTTGAATAAATATAAAATCGTCACAAATTAAGTGCTGTCCAAACATTTCCGGGTAACGGAACACGGCATGGACGGAAAAAAATCGGTTACATACGATTTTTACGAACTTGTTCACACATCTCCGTATCGAGGGAATCCGGATCGTTCGTACAAATCGTATGTAACTAATTTTTCTCCGTCCGTTCAGGAACGGGAACCCGATGTGTGGACAGCGATTTAATTGCAAGTCAAATTTATTGGCTGTCAAGAATTCATTGTACCAATTACAACTGCAGCAGCAGCTTCTGCTTGTTTTGAAGACTTATCATATTAATTTTGCTATAGTTTCAGTTTTTTAAAGTAATTCAAAAACTGACCAGTAGTTCAAAAACAAAAATAAAAAAACTATTATAAAATATCCTCTTATAAAACAGATGTTTCCAAAACGGAATTTGACTCTCGGATATAGTATGAAATTAAACAACTTTATTACACCAACTATGTTGTAAAATTCGATAATTTTGGTAATAAACGGACTTCGTAATCGAACGAGGATAATCAGACCAGTATATAAAAGCTTTATATTTTCACTGATTGATTATAATTGGTGAACGGATGGAATCACATAAATTAATAGCAATTAATTAATCTTGCTAACGTTAATTGATTGACAATGATATTAGTTTAATTCTGATTTTATGTCTTTTTTAGTTTTGTTTTTAGGATTATCCTGGTCTATCAAGACTTACTGGTTACTATCAGCCTCACTGCTGGACAAAGGCCATTTCCCATGACTTTTTGCTTTTAAGTCTATGTAGATTTAACCTTTCATGTGTTTAAGACGTGGATCCACGCGAGACACAATCGCTGTTTTATTATTTCGGTAATTACTGACAGACGACCGGATAACATGGTCATCCCGTAGTAATCTACTCGTCCACCATCTTGGGACGTGGTAAGTTTTTTCTGTTAAATCGACAATCAGGGCGGTGCCCCGTATTTTTAATAAGGATCTTAGCTTCTGAGAATTGAATCAGCAAAGGTGTTTTAAATGCATTCACATATAATTTACAAATCGCACCTGATTATGATCAAACAATAAGGGTACATTCACACAGAACATCCATATTTCCAGGACCATTTTTAACGGATCTGACTCTACTGGAGGTGATGTTCACACCACATTTACAGTACCGTTTTAACGCATCCGTCGCTACTGGGGGTAATGTTCACACTCAACCAACTTTCTACAAGGATGGACGTCCGATAAAAACGGATCAGTATGTGTGAACTCGCTCATACTACTATCTAAGCCATTGCCGAATAAAAACGTATACGGTAAAGTGGACCTGTGAAACGGAGTGCTATATATTTTGTCGGATCGGTATTTTTTACTGGATTCGGAATACTGTCATGCGTGTGAACTTGCTCATACAACTACATACGTCATCGCCGAATAAAAACGTATACGATAAAGCGGACCTGTAAAACGGACCTCTGTGTGAACGAGCACTAAGCTGTAAGCAGAACATATTAATTCAACGGTGCCTTAATTGTCAAACCAATATAAAAGCACAGAACAAACTTCTGTAAATAAAATTTAACGTGTTTACAAAATTAAAAGCAATTTAAAGGACGTTGCACTCATTTAATGACCGTGACAAAGACGCTGACGCAAATTTTATATCTGGATTTTAACACCTACCGAAGAAAATGGTCGTTATATTTATGTGTAAGACGTAATTATCTTCATTTCTGTGTCGTGTTACAAAGTTAATCTTTACTGAAGAAAGATTCTGAGACTGCCTGCCACTTTTTTTAAGATAAGTAATCCAATTTCTCACACACATTTCGATCGTGTCAGTTCATTAAACGTTATCAGATCAGTAATGCTGTTCAGTACTTAAATAATTCGCTTGCTTCTTAGTCCAATTTTATTGTGAAAACTGTATCTGGTTTAGATATTCTATAGCTATTTAAAAAAATAAAAATTCTACCCTTGCCATGCTTGCTTTTTTGAAATATGTAATTTTGTAAAGATAAACTACAATTTATTTGAAACTAGCCCTGACAGGCCAAATAGCAGAACACGGCATAAAGATAGACTTCGGATGCCATCTATAAAACTAGAATTATTAAAAATGTATACTTTATTATTATTTACAATCTACCTCAATCTACCAATTTACCTAATAGTTTTCAAGACTTACCGCTGACAATGTTTAAAAAAATTACTTTTCTATTTAACAATTCTATTTAACGTTTTAAGCTATTGCATAGCTTCTATCGCGGGCCTGAGCGTGGGGACCGAATCCAGAAATTCCGTAACGAAAAATTCCGTAACGAATCGTGACAATGGTGATCAATGTGGACCTTATGCTAATGAGAATAAGGGTCACTTTTGCTTGTCAAAGAAAAGCGACCTTATTTTAATGTAAATAAGTGTCACTTTATATTTTTTTTGCGGGGGGAGATAAACGGTTAAGGGGGGGGGGTTAATCCCACCTTGTTCTCCAGGATGAGGTAGTGCGGGCAGGGGGGGCAATTTTTTTGTCAGAAATGCGCTAACTCCAACCGCTTCTGAGATATGAGGGTTTTAAAATTTTTGTTGGTCGTAAAAAAAAAAACTTTTATCGGTCTCTGAGCTGTTTCTGTGACAATGGTGATCAATGTGGACATTATGCTAATGAGAATAAGGGTCACTTTTGCTTGTCAAAGAAAAGCGACCTTATTTCAATGTGAATAAGGGTCAGTTTTTTTTTGTTTTGTTTTTTTTTTTATTAATGGGAAATAAATGGGGGTTTGGCTCGCTACGTTTTCGAGTTTTTAACGTTTTTATTAATTTAAAGGCTCAAATTCGCTTGGCAATGACAAGTTAAAATAAGAATTTTTATTATGACGGATGTAGGAAATATTTTTATGTTTTATTGAAGTTGAGGTTCTTTATTTGTATCCTATTTTAAATTCCACCGCGTTCAATGTAGGCTTTATGTATGTGGGAATAAGGGTCACTTTGAAAAAGCGACCTTATTGTGGTATAAATAGGGATCACTATTTAAATTTATTATTTGGGGAAAAGGTAATAAAATATGATAATAAGGGGGTTGTTAGAGGGTGACGTTAAGGGTTTATTATTATGGGTGGACCGTGATCTGCATTTACTATTTGGGAAAAGAAAGTAGATTTTATGAACAATAGGTGAAAGAAAATGACTTAAATTCTGAAAAATTAAATGCTATACAATATAGCTTTACCGCGGCAGTCCCCGAGTGCCACACGTCTTTTGTTTTTCTTATTTGTATATGTTGTGTTCACCTATAAGTGACATGTTTGCACAGAATGATGTTTTAAGTATAATTGTAACCGATAGTTGTTATAAATATTAATATTTGCTCTTAGATCCTTGTTCCGCCTTGCCGTTGTAATTAGCGAATTGACTATAAACGATTTTGGCTGTATAACAAAAGCAACAACTGTCAAAAGCCGTTGACGTTTCGCTAGCGCATCTCAATCCCAAATATTTCGACTACCGTTATCGCTGATAGAAGTTTCCTTCGTCTAGGCCCTCAGGTATTACCAACATTTTATAACAGCTATTAACAACATTTTGCTTTAAATTGCGCGCATACATAGCACTCATACGTCACAAACTCGCGCGAACACGCGATAGGGCGTGATTCATACGTCCAGCGTGCGTCCAACTTATCGCGCGTTTAATTGGGTGTTACGGGCCCCGTCACTCAAGATAATCCTTTAACGGTATCGCATTTCGAGATCGGGGTATAAGCAGCAGATAATGTTTCATGAGGAGTTCAGGAACCGGGTGCAATTGAGGTTTTTCTTATGCTGATCAACGCTCTTGGTGTTGTGTCCAATAGATGTTATTATTGTCACATCAAAGTAAGACACTATCGTCATTATTATAATAATTAAATAACAAATTGACATCATTTTAACATTCACGACATCAAGCCGAATCTATTCGTGTGTTGCTCAAAATTGCCCGTCCCAGCTTCGCTCTTGACAAATTATACAAAAAGCTTTTGTCGTTTCTCACTATTTCTATTGATGAAAAGCGCATGAAAATTAGTTCAGTCGTTTTTGAGTTTATCGCATACAAACGCGGCGGGGGGCGTGATGTTATTTAAAACTTTTTCTATACTTTAAAAAGTAATATATTCTCTAGCTAGTGTATGTTTCATGAACGGAATATTTTTGAAGTAAGAAGAAGATTTTTTGATTTTTGTGTTATTTTTATATTAACCAGGGGTAATAATATATTTTCTGTCGGTTTGCAAACGTCACAAGAAGCTCTAATTAGTCAGCAAATAAGAGTTCTTGAAACTAGTAGGCAATTTACACAACTTAAAATAAGCCCTTTGTTTGCAGTCCAAGAAATGCTTGAAGCGATGACAAACAAGGCGCTTTTGTGGTTAAGAATTGCAATTCAAGGTAAATAGCAACAGTCGTTGGCCTTGAGGGCAAATTTACTTCCGAACTGAATTATTTTCATTGTTTTATATTGCCTGATCAAATTAACTGTTGTAGAAATCTTATATGATATTTCTTATAAAATAATATCACGCCTGTATTACTCGAACGATTCGATAGAGATGCAATAATAGTAAATCCACATTGTGCCAGGTATGTTTAAGTTCCATGTATAGGACCCGCCGTGTTCTTTCATATTTATATACAAATACAAAAGGACAACTTATGTGCAAAGACGAGGTTAACGCATAATTGGGTTATAATTGGTATTTGTCCCATCAACGGACATAAAGTCTGGTGTCTGAGCTGTAACTGAGAAATTCCTAATGGAAAACGCAATATCTCTTGGCCTGACCTGGGATACAAACCCAAGACTTAATGCTCCTGGGTTCAGTTCCTGGTTTTACTTTTAATTCTATTTTTACTTAGACAATCTCCATAACACGACCTAAATCCGTATTTTTAGGGTTCCGTATCCGAAGGGTTCAAACGAAACCCTATTGCTGTCACTCACGTGTTCGTCTGTCCGTCTGTCTGTTTTTCCGTCTGCCCGTCTTTGAACCGATAATGTTTATAATTACGTATATTTTACTAACAAATACCAATATATTGATAAATTGGTACGGAACCTTTAATGTGCGAAGTCAACACGCACTTGGCCGGTTTTGCTCTTTAACGAGGTTATGCGAAATGATTTTCTGCCAAAAAGCCAGTACCTAGAGAAAAATGTAGGTCTCCAGTCTTTGAAACCTGGTAATCCTATCAGCGCGACCCGACAGTAATTGACAGTACGGTCGATTCCATTTATTACTAGTTTTTGCTTTTCCCAATATTTTCTGAGTTTAAATTGCCACTTGATAAAACCGTTTAAGGGCTTCTTGATATTTCAAAATCCGATTTTTATTGAAAGGATAGAGAACAATATTTTATATATTTTATTGATGTTCGTGTATTTTATGTTTGGGTTATATAATACATAATGTTGATTATTATTAACTCGTTTGAGCTGAAATAAAGATATTTATTATATGCTAGGGACAGCTTGGTAAAATTTTATGACTGTATTAATATTTAAGACAACATTTCAACAAAGTATCTATTCGCATTGCCATTACCACGCATGCTTTCTTCAGATTTATAGCTTGTTAACATCTTTTACTAGCCTTATAAAAGATAACAAAATAAAACTTCCCTAACAATATCGGATAAGGCTATTAATTATTTACAATCAATCATTACAATTTTATAGCAAGGATGTTATATAGTTTTACAATAATCCATATCTAATAAGAAAACAGATAAAGTCACATCAAAGTTCGGTGTAAAATAGACTGATGTTTACTTCATGCTATAAACTGATCTTATAGTTTTAAGTTCGGCATCTCGGCTAACAAATTGCGTTTTATTAGGAAACGAAGCGTTTACGACAGTTGATATATATATGAGCATGAATAAATGTACAAACTTGAGGGAAACTATCGTTGATCATTTTGTTTGGGAGTGTAACTTTCTGGCTTATCCGCGTCCGATGCGGATATTTGAAGTGCGAACTTTAGAGTGATAAGATTTTATGAGTGTCAACTAGTATTCATTGCTACATTGTATGCCATTGTTCAAACTTTGTTTACTACTTCATCAGATGTTTTATGCAATTTTCAACTGTATTCTAGAGAACAAGAGATTGAAAGAATGTGCTAAAACGTAACAAAGTTGATGAGAAAGCTACGATGATTTAAATCAGAACAACACTAACAGTAAGACCAGACCAAATTAAATGACTAAACAAATATGGAAGTCAAATAAAGAGTCATCAAAGTTTTTATCAAATATTATTATCGTTCCGCGGCCGCGCGACCAACCCATCTTCGCGACCGTACCGCTAAATTATACACCAAGGGTCCATAGTACCCCATTACGGAGGAAATGCGCACTAATGCATCTCATTCTCTATTTGTCAAATTATAGACCGCTGTAGTAGTAATCTCACGAAATAAGATAATGGCATCGGTGAGAGTGTATCGTGAGTGGATTTTTGGCTAGTTTAATGACGGTCATCTGATATTTGCAATAGAGGTGAAAGTTCCCGTGTTAAGTTACAATAGAAATTAACGTGATAATGGTATCAATTACATTGAGAATGACGTAATATAAGAATGGAACCACTAAATCAAGATTTTTAGTTTGATCAGGTATGACATAATATTTTTCTTTGTATAGTCAAATTGCATTAGTGTCAGTTCGGTTAGTGAAAAATACAAAAAATATGTACAAAAAATGCTAAGTAACACGCATTAGACAGTGATTTGTGTTGTTATGAATAAGCTGAATTATACAAAGGAGAAAGGATTTAAATATGAACGTGATATTTCTACTTAATGCCATAATGTCTCATTATATTGTCCATTTATGTCCGCAATCATAATAGGTCCGCTTAGAAAGCGTTCACCGTGTACAGACTATCACATAAAGGTTACTTTTAAAAATACAATGAACTACCGTTTACATTTACATACAAAAGGTAATCAGATAATTTATATTTGTGCTTGAATTACTTTCAATGTATTTGATGATGAGATAGGTATGTTATTTAGACTTGCAAACAGAAGAAATCTTTTGAATTCAAAAATATCACATATGTTTCCAGTGTTGATACAGCCACCGGTGGCCGCACCGGTTGGTGTTGGTACCTTTGTTTTTTTTTAAATAAAAATAATAGCATCGCAATTACAACAACAAAACTACATAAATGCACATGAATAATAGTACACGCCTGTCATCGTATTATTTATCCAATTATTTCCATTAATTACTCAAAAAAAGGGCGACCTCGACTGTACTACAGCCATTAGCATACAAACAGTACTACCGAAGATATACGAGATAAATTGTCAAGATAAGGCAGCGGTGAAAGAAGTACAGGCGGCGTAATTACTGCTCGGCCGCGTCTAGGTGTAAGAGACCGCGTAAATCGCGAGGTGTAAAGGACCGCGTAAATCGCCTCGTGCGGATAAAATTTCCCGTCGTCATTTGCAAGGTTGGGTGTTACAACTGTCATAATTTAATGCGGTTGCGAAGTGTGGTTGCGCGTTATTAGTGTTTGAAATTAATTTTATTATACCGGTAATAACTTGAGACAAGTACGTAGAATCTAATTTAGTTGCATAGCAATTTATTCTTGTTCCTTTCGATTAAGTTAGTTTTGTTTTGTTTAAATGGAAATGTCTTCACCATGACATTCACAAGAGAGACCTTCGGACAGTCAAATTACTTTGATAGGTTATATTTTTATCATAGTCTTCACGCTATTTCGGCTTTTACAGACTGTCAAGAAGAGCTAAATCAAAAGAAAATATTTTCTTAGAGTTCTGATTTCAATCACCTTCCAAAACTAAATAGTTATCTGTTGCCAGTTTTATAAAAGGATGCCGCTAAATAGGTGTGGAGCCCTCACAGTACCAACGTAGCACCTTGCTATGAGTCAGTCAGTCAGTACGAGTGTTTGAAAGAAATAAAACACCTTGTGCAGTGGCTTATGTGAAATAAAACACTTTGAATTTCAATACCTAATTTGTTTTATCTTGAAAAGCTTTAAAAACTTGTCTCATGTTAACCAATACTATAAAGTATTTCAACTTACTTTTTACTTGAACTCTATAAATCTCACTCAAACTTTTATCTATATTTGCATAACTCGGCAAAATGTACTGAACAGCTGCTGTTTTTATTTTGTTATTTGAGAGTGTGACCCCTTTTCAGAAATTGCGTTGTTTCTGTTACCTTGTATAGTTTCACAAGAGCTCAAATAGAAGTACTCCTACCTATTCGTAACTTTTTGTTGATGAAATTGTATGGCACATGCACACTATGTAATGTGATCTACAACTTATACCTTAATTAAATAAAGGGTTCAATCTTCAATACGTCCTTGAGCGTCACACGACACCCGCAAAGAGATAGGGTATCAGACCAACTCATGTTCTATCAAGACTCCAAATTAAATTAATTTAGAAAATTACTTTAAAGCTAATAACGAAAGAGAATCGTGTTTCGTCTGGATAATAAGATGATAGTGGCAAGGTAAGATGTAACTTAAATACACGTTCATTTTGAAGGTGTGATGGTAATTTTGGTAACATATAGAGAAAGGCGTTTAAAGAATTGAGGATTGTCCTAGTTTGAAGCAGTAGCGACTCATGATGGAGAAGTTTATTCCATATTAAAAATAACTCTAGTTCACAATTAAAATAACAGAAGTCGTGATTTTAGGGTCCCGTAGTCAACAAGGAACCCTTATAGTTTCGCCATGTCCGTCTGTCCATCCGTCCGTCCGCAGATTCTAAGTATTAGAAGAGACTCTTAGTATTAGAAAGTTATTTTTGTCGGTATGATTAAAATATATATATATTAATCACACCGACAAAGCGGTAAAAAAAAATCTGTCCTGTACACGTGACGATTTTTGCTCGTCTATCCCATAGTATGGGGTATTGATAGATAGGCCATTCAAAAATATTACGTTTCTGTGAAAACCATTTTTCAATACAGGGATCTGTTTGAGTTAAATTAAGCTTTAAATGGCATTTTTATGTTAGCTATATGGTTGCTTTTGGATATGTGAAAAAAATCACGGCAGTAGTATTTTTATCGAAATTTAAATGAAAACTATAACAGCTAAATAGGCTTTACAAGATTACAAGTAATAGTCGACCAATTTATACATTGTACTTGGTAAAGCAAAAAAAATGTATATTGATGTATGGGGACAACTGTTTTCGAACAGCAAAGTAAATTTTCTCCCTTCGTTAGAGCAATGTTCGGTGCTTTTTAACCCCCGACGGCAAAAGAGGGGTGTTATAAGTTTGACGTGTGTTGCTGTGTATCTGTGTGTCTGTCTGTGGCATCATAGCGCCTCAACGGATGAACCGATTTTGATTCAGTTTTTTTTTATTTGTAAGGTGATTGTGTCGAGAATGTATGTAGTATGTTTGAATAAAATCGGTTTAGCCGTTCAAAAGATATGAGCGTTTTACTGTTTGAATCGAATTGAATTCGCAAGATAAATGTGTCGGGAGGATTTAAATTTTGAAATTTTAGTTGTATTGTTTTTGAACGTTAGTAATATTACCTATTTATTTTGTTAATGTAACTGTTTATACGGAACCTTCTACCCGCAAGTCAGACTCGCACTTGGTCGGTCTTTTTTAATATGTTAGAGAAACTAGAGAATTATCATACTTATATACCTTTTCATCGATTTTTCAGAAAGTATTTTATGTGGTTAGAGCCGTATCAGTTTTCATTTCTGTACTATTTTGGCTTTAGTTAGGTCCAAAGCACTTTTTTGAAAACTTTCACGTTCAATAGCCGAAACAATTCCAAACAAAAGTTATTAACTCTCTCTCACTTTTATTCAGCTGAATAATAACAACATGTCAAAATAAACCACACAAAATACAAAAAGAGAATTTGATGGCCATCAATAAATTGCTGGCCGGAAAAGGGTGTTCCGTATCACCATCAGCCGTCCACACTACTGGAAACAGACATGTGTTTTTAAATCCTAATTGTAGATAACGGGTTTGAAACCTGTCATTATTTGTGCATTATTGCGAACGCGATACCAACCACTTCGTTACTATGGGTACATGTTAATTAAATACTCATTGTCTGTCTTCATACGCCGAAAGAGGTTGCTTTGTTTTCCATCTCTTTGTGATGGTTTATCTGATCATTTGAAATTATATCAAAGTTATTTTTTTACCTGTGACCATTTCTAAATGATAAACCTTCTTTGCTTCGTTTTCTACCTTATCTTCTTCTTCTTCTTTTCGTGTTAGGTGTGGCCACTTCTGGTGTCAGAGTTAATTAAGCTGCCTCTGGGAACCCCACATACCTCTGTCTTGGCTATTTCAGACTTACATTAACTATATAAGTCCAGGTTTCCTCACGATGTTTTCCTTCACCGTTGCCTGTGATGATGATGATAAACTCAGAAATTAACTTTAACTGTAACTTTTATGTGCCAGTAAGTACCAATGTGCCCGGATGACCCACGACCTCAAAAATCTAAAATACTTAATAAAATATCATATTGAAAATTTTGCACACATCAATCAATTATATTTATAAAAACTTATAAAAAAAACGTCTGGATTAAAAGGATTTTTGTCTTTTGGACGAAACGTTCTGTTATAAACATTAATTTTCACAAATTTTTCATATTTGCGTATATCTTCATGCCTCTTTTGAACTATGCCAGTAGCCTTGCCTTCAAATAAAAAAAAAAGCTTGCTTCACATGACGATGATTATGTGTCACCCTTTACTACTTCTATGAGTGTTTTGATTTCTGGACCTCAAAGCATCCTTCATTCCTACAACAACATCTAACAAAAACACCTGCATCTTCCATAAAATCCCTAACACAACATGTTGTCTTTACAAGCGCACGGGCATTAGAAAGAGTAATCAAAATAAAATTATATTTATTCGAAGTGATAGTCGTGGATTCGGTTCCGGTCTTAATGGGCGCTCGGCAGGTGGCGGCGCGTGGAGACGAAGAATTATTATACAGTGTGGTGTCAGACTACTGGGTGGGGTTCCGTGTGCTTGATTTAATGAGGATGGTGCTAATGTTTTTGTTAAGTAGTTTACCATACTAGATGATAGAGGGGGTGTTTATAAGAGTTTGGTTGTACCACTGTTTTATTTCGTGCACTAGGTGCTGGGTGGTACTTAGTGAGTGTAGACAATTTATTCCGCGGGTAAAATATTGCATTTTTTATATGATAGATTTAATTAATCAAATAAATAAATAATTGCGCTTCTACTATTTTTTATAGATTTTAAATAACAAGTTTTGTAAATGATTATGCTGTAAATTTTATAATCTGTGGCCAGTTATAGCCATTAACATTATTCATATATATAATGTGGAGTGCAGTTTGTGGATCTAGAATTGCTTAGCTGGCAAAGGTAGTAACAGTAACCAAAAACATTTAATAACAACAAGGAACCCTAATAAAGTAGTCGATTCACTCAACGTCAACGCCGAGTGTGACCGATTTGACATCACGCCAACGACACCTGCGGAGTACGTTTGTTTTACTTGCATTTACACCAGCTGCCCAATTTATGTGCCCCTGGTACATTACAACCGGTATTAGTACATTAATGACGGCAAGATTTTCATAATATTTTGTGTATTTTATGTTTCTTTATATTTATTTGTATATTTTAGGCAATATATTGAACGAATTTATAATATTTGAGACATTGACACTATTTTGCGGAATCGTTATTGATATTGGTTATACAGCTGAGAATCTCGAAATTAAATATATAAACAGTAGGCTAGTATACTATTTCAATATATAATGGTTGTTGCAACCACAGTGTGAATGTATGGACTGGACTATACGTCTGTTTGCAATATACAGTCTCTACTATGAATAGAACCTGCCGGTATAGTAACTGGCTAATCATTATTACCAGGATTCATAGCAGTGGCCTATTATACAGTATCAAATGCACTGTTTACGCCAATATCCACCTGATTGCTTCCCGTTGTAGTATGCGGAGAAGGCCAATATTCAATGATGGTGTATCACGTGCCAATAACAAGATATCAGTGCAATGATCATTGATAAGAGATATTGTAAGATTTCGTCACGATCAAACCGAAAATAATTGAAATTATTTCGTCGCCATTAAATGAATTGGTCAGTTAAAATACCGTAACAAAACTCTCTCTGAACTTTTATCGAAAATTCCTTTAACAAATTACCGTAGCGAAACTAAAGCCAGGTTTTAAATATCACTTACAGTTATGTGCAGTTGTGAAATATCCCGTTACACTTACTCCATACAAATCGTTCAAGTTTAATAATCAACACAAATTTGTGACCAACTAACAACGATCCCAACTAACTGAATGACGTTGAATGTTACACCTTAGATTTCAAATGTATAGAAGTTCAGGTTAGACCGGTGTCGTTATGACAACCATAACATTCAATCAGTGAAGTTCATTATAAACAAACGACTGGGATTAATACAAGCAACGTCACGGTTACTTGTTTATAGAAAATTTATAATAAACATCAAAAATTATATGGTAGTTTACCATATTTAATTTTTTACGCTTTAAATTAATGAAGTATATTAACGACGATACTCAAAAAGGGTCAATTATATAAAAAGTTTTTAACACAAATATTTCTATTCACATAAAGATGTTTAGGCTTAATTCACACTAGTGTCATCTTCACTATAGCAAATCAAAATGAAAAAGAAATAAGAAAAAAATATCTCGAAAAGTACCGCTGTGTGAATTGCCGCTTAATTACATTTATCAAACCGACGTTTTAGCTTTTAGAATTGAATCTTAAATCTACCGAGTACGTGAAACTTCACTTAACTCTGTATAAACAGTCAAGCTTGTCGTAAAAATGTCGGGAAAATAAGCTTATACATTCAAATTGATGTAAGCACTAAGTTTATGTATTGAATAAGTACCACATTTTCTTTAGGGTGTTAATCCTTTTCGCAGTAAAGTTCTTGTTAATGTTTAGAAGTTAATTTGCTTCTTTGTATGAGGTTCGTGATAATAATCACGTTTTCTTTAGGTTGGGTTGGCGACCACCGTACTGGCTCTTCAAGCATAGTGGCATTAGCGTCTTGGACAAACCCTGAATAATCTTCCTGAGTATTCAATACTGACTTTCTTAAAATTTTGTAGCTGTTAGAACTACGTAGATATCTTCTTCTCTAACCCACAGCTGGCTCACTTCATACAGTGATCTTGTACAATCTCATAATAATTATTATTAGTTAACAGTTTGAACGTCAGACCAAATAGGGTGCCCTACTAAGCCATATCGTCCCTAGAGAGACCGTATGGTCCTCAGAAGCTTCAACAAAAACCATAAAAAAATAATGTCAATCCAGCCACCTACACAATACAACTCATTTACGAAGAAAACACAAAATGAAACAGTTAACTAACGCAACAAAAAGGAATAAACGAATGAATTGGCACGTCGTTACAGCCCCCACACCTATTCGGCATTACGAAAAATATGTCTTGTTGCAATTGCAAGTCACGCCCTATCCCCTTTTGAGTCAACGATCGAGAATTATGACCTTTTAGGGTGATGTCAGGGAAATATTGTGTTACTGGTTTTGTTTTGTATGCTTTATGGTTACTATTATATTTTTGAATGGTGTTCTTTATGTGGTCGCTGGTGTAGTTTTTAATGTCCCTTTTCAGGGTTCCGTACCCAAAGGGTAAAAACGGGACCCTGTTACTAAGACTCCGCGGTCCGTCTGTCTGTCTGTCTGTCTGTCTTTCACCAGGCTATATCTTATGAAACGTGATAGCTAGGCAGTTGAAATTTTCACAGATGATGTATTTATGTTACCGCTATAACAACAAATACTATAAACAGAATAAATGGAGATCCCATAAAACAAACGTGTTTTTTTGCCGTTATTTGTGATCGTGGCTAAATAATAACAGCTGCACGGGTCGATCTTCAAGGTTAAGCAACGCTTGACGAGGTCGGTCCGTGGATGGGTGGCCATTTCAACATACCGAGTTTCCTCCATGCCTCGGCAAGCACGTTAAGCCGGCTGTCATTTAAAGATCTTTGACAGTCGTTACGAGTAGTCAGAAGCCTGAGATCTGATACCAGTTTTGCCAAGGGGTATCGTGTTACCCAGTTACTGGGTTGTGGAGGTCAGATAGGCAGTCGCTCCATGTAAAACACTGGTACTCAGCCGAATCCCGTAAGACTGGTAGCCGACCCCAACATAATTGGAAAAAAGGCTAGGCAGATGATGATATGCGATAATGGCACGGAACCCTTCGTGCGCGAGTCCAACTCGCACTTGGCCAGTTTTTATGTTTTATGACCCATTTTAGAAGATTTTTGTTGTGCAGCAATTATTTTCAGTAGCTCTATTATTGAAGCTGTGATTGGACCTTCTACATTTAAACTCAATAGAGGGCATTTAAACCAAATGTACAGAGTTGATCCTTCCTACCATCAGAATTAATTTGTACATTCCTCAATCTGGGAACCAAACGAGTAAACGTGAAAAAGTTCCGTCTCTCTCTTACAGTAGAACCGCGATAGTTTTGATACATCAGAGTAACAGCCCAGTGCATTCTTATTTCTAAATCCGCTTTCACAACCGCTGTACGCCCCTAACATGCACACAGTCTTAACGACTTAGCTTCACGCCCGCACTCTTGAGACCAACTGAAAACGCTAACAAGCCATTCATACAGTTTTTCCATAAACGAGTTACGCAAAATAAAGAAACATCCCCTCTAATGACTTATATAATTATTCATAATTGGGCACTTAGGTGATTTAGTTTGCGCGGAGTTTGTTTAGGCGCTAATTTAAAACGCAAATTCGTTCAATTTGCATTTTTGATTTGGATTATTATTGGTTTCATAATGTTTGTCAGCGGTTTGTCTAATAAATAATAATTTGTCATATTTAAAAGTTTATTCAACCTCGTTCAGGTGACATTTAAATCTTAGAATTTAATTCCTACTGTATTGAAACGGTAGCAATTTATTTCGGTTCTGATAATGTTGAGGATGTTTCTCATACACAACCTAGGTCAGGGTTTAATACATTCTTAGATGTAACAATATGTAAATTAGTCTGATATGCAAAAACAGTATCTGCTCCTTATCTTCATAAGCCCTCAACCAAAAAAGAAAGAAGAGCTGGAATCGAACCAGAATCTTTCAGCCAGATATCAAGACTTATTGCAAGCCAGCATTGCGGAACATAGTAGATTTATTAATATCGCCTCAACTGTGGCAAAATTATCTCTCATCGCTGATATATTAATAATAATGATCCAGTATTAATATGTCTGGCTACGGATCTAATGGTGCGTGTCTTCGGAAGCCCTGTAGCGTATCGTCTTGGGAGTATATCGAGGTATATGTTGCTTTGAGATTTCTACTGTCATCAATCATTGTTTAGATGTAGTTTGCGGCAGAGGTTCAGACGTGAAAGAGCCTTGGTTTGAGAGCGTTGAGAAGAAGAGTTCCTTAATCCTATGCAGTTTGTCATTAGGTGTCGTTGTTTACTCAACTCAACATACACTTTTTTCTCTTCTTATACTAACCAGAAATAGTTTTTCATTTTGTTATTCACAAATCTGTAAACCGTGCTCTAAATATTTTAAATACACTTGTCCAATTCTAATCATGTGATTGCCAACCTTTAAACTGAACCCGGATTACTGCGCCCCAGGTAACATTCAGACATTAAACAAATTGAAAATGCCCGATACTGCAGCCCGTTCAAATTTTAGTACTGATTGACAATTCGCCCCTGCTTATGGAGCCAACTTATATTTCCCATGAGCCTCCGGCTGTTTCATGGTGATCCCCCCTTTGAAACAGTAAACATATGCCTGTAATCCGACAATGCTCTGTCCCTTTCTGACTTCTTAGAAATGAGAGAGATGGTTCTCAAGTTATTGCCAGGTAGTTTCGACTTGGATAATGTGGTACGGGGGCTGGACGTACAAACATATTCCCTTGTCTCCCCATACGCGGTGAATTCGACCCTAAAGTTCTAGGCTCCCCTAATAAGCTGTCGCGTCTCACCTTAGGGTAGTGCGATGTCGTTTTAAGCAAAGATCAGACTGGTTGAGATATGAAATGGAAAATTGTTGGGGAAGTAAGATTGATTGATGACAAAAATTGTGTGACACTTTATGTGCATAGCAATGCAAGTCTACATCCATTACGATTGTTATGACAAACCACGTGGGGAAGCATTGTGTCAAGCAGTGAATGCCTTCTGGTTGATTGATAATGATAATCACGATCACGAATATGATACACTAAGACAATAACATAGTCAAGACTAGACTTCTATATCAATCCTTAACTATGAAGATGATACAGCAGTCCCCTGTTTTATTCTTCTAAGACCAGCAGTAACCTGCACTGATGCCTTTGTACGCGCCAAAGCATAAATCAACAAGTAAAGCACTCACTACAGTCTTGTAGGTAATTTAGCGAACACGTTCGTCGGATCTACCAGCAACATGTTCTTTGGACACAGCAGAGGTGAGGTCACGTGATTAATGTGCGGAGGGCGCCGTGACGGACGATAAACGGGGCAACGTCTGATCATCAACAAGTTGCAAATTAATATTGCGCAAGTCTCCCTGATGTTTATGAGAACATACTAGGGGTACATGCTTGTAATTTATGAATTTAAGACGACAGTCTCGACGTAGACCGTAAATGATGTAGGTGTGAATATGAGGTTTAATATTGCGTGGGACAAAGGACTTGAATTTCGTGGTTATTTTGTGTTTGGCTGTAATTTAGACTGTGATCATCTGTTCGTCAAACGTTTCTTTTTCGGTTTTTGCAGTGTCTCATAATGTAGCTGTAATCACCAACATTCGTAATGACGTTCATGGACTGAAATATACGAAGATTTTGAAATAATATATAGTTTTATTTATCAAACAAAATAACCTTAAAACTGTCGATAACCATCTAGACGCAACACAATAGATACTTAAAAGTTGTGCAATTTCATGAAATTGTTCCTCTTACAAAATTGTCTCAATCACCACCGTATCTTTTTAATTTCTAACAACCTTTTTGCGTGCGACCGTACTATTCTTTTTATTTATCAACACCTCAGTAATTAACCCGTTGATGCTATCTTGGACCATCTAACCTACTCACGTCTACTTTTTTCAATCTTCACACGTCAAAATATCTACGCTATCTATCAGATCGGTGTGACGTCGACCGTCAGCGTTTCTCGAATACAATGTAACAAGTTGAAACATGGGAGATAGCATCTGCAAAAACGGAATAGGATTAGATATATTAGTTCCTGTTTGGCTTCAACTAAAGTTGAAACTGTATTATTCAATACAAGAATTCTCATTTTTCTTGACAAATAAGGAAATATTTTACGGTTGGGCACAAACTTGATTATTTTGTATCTTGCCAAAATATGTAGCGTATTTTTCATACCAGCTGCTTGTACGGATAAAAAAGTTAATTCAAAAAGTGGAGTACTTAACTGCTTTGATTTTAAACGAGAATGTTACGTCCACGTTAGTCCGCTTCGGCTCCGTATTCAACAATGTTTTCGTACCGTAACAATTAAACTACATTTGTACAGAGACTATTAAGAAAAAAATATTGACGTGCAGAACAAAAATGTGCCGGCGGAACAGTGCACTAAAAACAAATGCCCGCGTAAACTGGCCGAGCAACTGCGCCAGCGCCGTTTCTTTGACGTTAAAATGCTCTCGCGGTACCCGAGCGTTCGAAATAACGAGCTTGAAGGAAACCGGAGGATTTCTCAGTAAAGTTAACAATCTCACATCTGTGATACTTTAGCCAGGTACATATACTTACTTACAACAAGTGTTTGACTGAAATTCTCTTAAAGGAGTATTAAATTACAATCAGGGAACAACCGTGTTTATCAAACGATCCTTTACTTTGTAGTTGAGAAATTAATTTGAAGTAATTTTAGGAAAAAGTTCTTAATTGAAGGGGTATTTATTTCAAAGGGCAAACACCTGAACTGGTGTGTCAGTGTCAATGAACTTCCCTTATTTTAATCTACTCTTTAATGTTTTTTTTTATGATACAAACATAATAATATTTCGAAGTGTTTCCAGAAAAGGCTATTAATACAACCTCTGCTTTAGAGTACATTCAGCCAACAATTCAAAGGAATAAACCGATGCATGTTTTTTAAAAGAATTTCTTAAAGTCAACTATTTCAAGAAACAAACCAATGCAAATTTTTAAAACAACTTTAATTAAAAGCATCTATTTTATGTTGCAAGACAAAATAAGAAAAACCTTGCAATCTTTTCGATTGCTAATCCTAACTTCCTTGAAAGCACACGCAAATCTAATCCGTTACAAATAAAAACTGCACCAACAAAAAGACCGCTGAAAGCTAACGAAGCATTTGAAGATACTAAAACATTAGAACTCCCATTGTAAAAAATAACCCGTCCCGTAAAGAGTATGCCTTCATCACGACATCCTGTAACATAAAACATTTTCTTACATAATGAAAGGTAATTTATGCGTACAGAAAAGTATCTGTCTTCGACTTGAATAATACTGCTAGGTAAGAGACCACACAAATACTGGATATGTTAGTTAGCTAGAACGTAACTGTGGCAGGGAATGGGAATTTCGTTAGGTACTTAATTATTACGTAGTAACATAGTATGTGGCTTGTCTTGTTATTGGAATTGTAAGTGGTGGTTTTGCTACTACAAAATTCATAGATTTTACACAAATTCTTAGGTTTCCATAGGTCATATATGTATATTAAGGTCACTAGAGTGAAGAGGAAGCTCTAAAGATTTTTTTTCTTAAACGCCAAAATGCTTGGGGAGTTTATTGACGAATTCATGCTATTGACCATTATTTATAAGCATTTCAAAGAGAATACATTACATGGCATATATTTTACGAAACATGAACTAGGCATCAATATTTTTTTATTTACCGTCCACAACGGGGATTTTTCAGAAAACTACTGTTTTTTAAATTTTTGGGTTCTTAATTAAAAATGCATTTCTCATTGAAACACAAATCAATGCGTCGCCCCATTTGCTGTTTAAATCTATGATTATTTCATCAACCCTTTGTGTCCAGCTACGATTCATTAAATTATCTCCTGTTTGTATTGTTAAGTGGCCTTTGTAAATAATGCTCTACCGACTGGACCAATCGTTGTAGTTGCTACTATTACTAGAAGCATTTACCTATTCTTATAACAATAACGTATTGGCTGTCATTGAGAAGAGTATATATATGAATGAACATCTTCATTGAAAACGAATTGATTTGTAAATGCCACATATTTTTGTAGCAGAAATATAATATCCCAAACTCCAATAGATTTTAATTCAGTTAAGTTCATAACCCATGATTGAACTAAGAGATAGTCCTTGCCATTACTTAACTCATTATATGCTAGACCCAAAAATAAATGTCCTCAAATAAAGGCACACTAGTTGCTCTACTTCAACCAAAATTTCATCAGCAGACAAAAATCTTCGTCTAACCTAAGTTTATCAAGAAGGCACCTGTTATTTACACTAGGCACGAGAAGTGTTTCCGTAGAGTATGCAAGCATATTTGCATTTCATTACCGCACCTCCGCTAGTTTGCTTTGTTTATAGCACTAGAGATATGCAGGGCCGCTTACTTACTCGCTACATAATTTATTTTACCCACCCGCACGGAGATCAAAGAAGTTTGCGTCAAGAACGTGTAGAAATTTTATGAGTCTTATTTAGCAGCGGTTTTGTTAATTGCGTGAGTTTCGTCAATAGGCTCGTCGGGTTATTAAGGAAATTGTCGAGGAAGTAATTTTAACGACATTGTTTTACTTCTAAATAGCTTTTAATTTAGCTTTAAAGGTTGGGTCTGTTCATGCAAAATAATAACATTATCCGAAAAAAGATTCTAACGTTTTTTATAAGTATAATTCAATCCACTTCATATCAAACACGTTTTAGGCAAAATAAAGACGTTTCAGTAAATCGAAATACACACGATACGAGAACAAAGGGAATTCTTTTACTTATGAAATTATCTTTACCTACTTTCGTTCGCTCTGCCAATAGGTTCTGCATTTTATCGAGGTACCTTTACATTGTGACAGTTTTACTGAAATAGCTATAGTAAGAAACGAGAAAGAATATTACAGATTCAATAATCTGGATTACGTTATTCCTTATCTTGCTTCCAGAGACCGTCGAATGAGTATTAGCATAAGAGCATTTTCAATCGAAATGATCTCTAGAAAGAATTTTCTAGACTCGACTTATAAAGGCGATATTGGCTTTTGATACGAATTTATCGAAAACGCCTCAGCGGTGTCAAAGCGCCCTTCTGGCGATATCAAAAAATTATATCAGAACTTTATCGTCAATGTAAAGCTGAATGCGCAATTCCAATGACTGACGGCTAATGACAAATCAATGAATCTTGTGAATCCAATTTTATTTACTTGGAAAGAGCCCTTGGGATTTAAAAAATCTGGATTGAAGTTTGAAAGAGCGATTTATTTTACGAAAGTTATGTAATACCCAACTGTGTCAAAGCTGCGAAAGGTAGGCATTTATCTCATCTCACTGAAATTGTAAATGCGAATGATTTTTTTGTGAATATGTGTGTCAATACGAATACTTTGTTATTCAATCAAATGCTGAAAGGCTAGTGAAAGTTTAGAAGAATTGTTTTAGTTATCTTGAAGTTTGTTATTTGAGTTGAATCGTAGGCCAGAGTCAATTTGAAATGGTCCTTAAATTAAACCATGTTAGCTTATAGAAAGAGGATATAAATATTTCAGCCATCACTCATATATCACACTTAGAATATTCTGCAGAATGTTGGTCAATATTATACATTTCGGGAACACAGGCCAACGTTCGAAACATGAAAAAATACTTTTTCATAATAACCCGTGACACCATAAAACACATCATTCTCGTATCGCTTTTCGAAACGGACACGAGCCACTTCAAAAACAGCGAGGGTCCCAATCCACGCAGCACAGTCTAACGCTATTTCACGGCTTGTATGTCACGCATGCATATTTCATTGTAGTCTACAACAGAGGGACCTCCGTCGTGGGAAATCAAGCGTTGTAGCCATAGACTATAGAGAAATATTTGACGTAATTATGCGATATTTATTGGCGTGCGTACGGGGAGTGTTCGACTGCGAATAGGAGTACGTGTATTAATTGGGCGGTGTGTTTATCGGCCTAAACTTTAAGGGACTTATAAACCGTTTGGCAATAGAATATTTAGTCACAATATCAATGAAGTTTAGAATATGGTGTGTTTCTATTCGCTTTTTAGCCAACGAGATATTTAGTAATATATCCCGATTGTGGAAAAAGGCTAGGCAGAGAGATTGGCTGACCAGAGTCTTGATTTAACTAAACAATGCCCAAGACAATATATACTCATCAATATATCGGCTTATAAATTGGAACGAAAATCTTAAATGAAAACGAAATGATTGATAGTAAATAAAGATACATCTATTGGTAGTAGAAATATAATACCCCGAAACTCAAGTACGTTCTTATTCAATTTAGATGTCGTGCGTCTTGGTTTCTTCGGCAAATATTCCTAAATCAACAAATTCGTACGTTTTATTGATTGTGAGTATTTGCGCTTATAAAGACACTAGTTTGCTAATTAAGACTTTGAGAACGGTGTTAACACATAATATACTTCAATTTATTATTTGCATCAACAACCTTATGCAAATTTTAAAGCCCCTTAATATCAAAATCTATAAAATTGTTGGTATAAATGTTAAAGGATCTTTTACTCTATATTCAAAAATATTGAAATATCTATCGACATATTCTACACAATATTTGGCAACATGGAACGTATCTTGACTTAGCTACCTACTGCTCCGTTTGACCATTCGAGCGATCAGCAAGATGAACCAGCTGACCTATTTACTGAAGCGTGGAAAATTCGCAGAATATCTGTATTGGAGACATGTCTTCGAAATAAAACAATCTATATGCATGCAGTGGTCATGCTAGGAGATATCCAATTCACGATATTGGAGGAGCTTGCAAAGGAATTGAAGATGAGAACTAAGAGTTCAATATTAAAGGAAGACTTTGAAATTGTCAGGCGCCAGTAACATCTATGTCGGAAGGTCTTTGAAAAGAAATGTATGCATTTCTAAAGGAAGAAAAACAACACTATGCTTATGAAGACCAAGATTGAATATCGTCAAAGAACTGAAATATTATGCATAATTCTAAACACAGCACAGTAGATACAAAGATAAGATAACATAGAAGGTATTATGCTTTAATATAAGTACAAGATGAATTTCATTAAAAAAAGCACTACCCGATGAATAGAAATCTTAACTAGCTACAAATCCATTTAATTAGTATATTACATTCATTCATTCAACTCATTTTAAATTATATTTGACATTCAATTTATTATTTGTTTCTGTTCTATATAAGTACAATCATATTTACAAACTAATATTAAAACTTAAAAAAGAATAAAAATATGTACAATTACGGGGCGTCAAAAAATTCGTCTACATCGCTGTCAACAGGAAAAGTGCCCAGAAGGCTGGCAGCATTGCCACGTTGGATGGCAATGCTGATTATTTGGCCAAAAAAAAGGCCAGTCCTCTGGTCTCGTGAAGAGTCGACCAACCGCTTGGCGATATCCCGAAAAATTAGGTGTGCACTCGAACCCCATGGCCCTAGTGTTTCAACCCCAAACGGCTCAAACACATAATTACCAAATAATTAGTTGTTTAGCTAACGTAAAGCTTGTATACAAACCGCTATGTTAGCTCAAAGCCATTAGTCAATTACCTATCATAGATTAGCACATCAGTGATCGCGAGATTAATGACCTAACTCCAACAGCACTCAAGTTTAGTCCGTGAATAGTGCAGGAATTTACTGCTTATTTCAAATTCGGAATGAGTAAAACGGTAATGAATAGATAGTAAGTAGATTGATTTTAGAGAGTTAATAACGGATCGGAATCAAAGATCCTTCAAGAGAGACTGAACATAGATATATGCCCGTAATCTTGTGTCAGTCTGGCTTGTGTGTTCGTCAACCTGGCTGACTGGCTGTTGAGGCTATATCTACATAAAATGCAATTGTTTTCAATAGCTCGGATTATAGTGGAAAGACAAACTACCTGGTAATTTAATAAATTCACTTAAGGAATATTTCACCCTCTCTCCTCTTTCATGCGTCCAGGTATATTCTTATTTCTATTTTATACACAATATACACCCCCGTCATATCTGCCCCCATCGACGTAAGAGCGTGCAAACACCAGGTTTTTCAACCCCATAACAGTCGATAAGACATGGCAAAGTGCGTGAAAAGAGAAAGTGATAATAGAACCTCTACCACAGAGATCAGCCGACCCTTCGTAAAGGGTTTTGGGGAAAAATGTCAGCATACAGAATCAATTTCCTGACATCCAAAAAAGTTTTTGTGATAAGGATAATGCAGTCCTACAAAATAAACGTATTGTCCACTACGATAGTATAAAAGTAAAAATACTGGCTAGAACTTACTTGGAAATATCGCATAGGTGGTAGAAACGAAAAGGAACGTGGGTCATTTGAAGTGTGTAATGTTTTCTTATTAACTATTGGTACGGGTAATCAATTAAAGATTCGGGTCTCTAGTTCTACACACTTTACCGTTTTATTGAATGTAATAACGTTTCTAAGTCAGCGTATTAAGAAGGCTTCAATATTTCATGCTTGAGTAAATTTTAGGTATTAATTTTTGTTCTTGAGACTGAAATTGACCTAATTGTAAATCTTTTAAAAGTAAACACATCCGACCGTGAAATATTATAAATCTTTACCTGAGAGTTGACATATTTTCCTCTTTATTTGTTCCCGATCGATTGATAATCACTTTGAGGACGTCGTTTTGATTGATTGAGGAAAACAGCTGATTCTTACTAGAGTATCTACCTGTGTAGTTTTATATTTATTTATTGTTTGGCTCAGTGAAACTATAATAATTGGTCCAATTATCTTGACGTTTTTTTGCTATTATTTATTGTCTACTAATTCTCTATCGCGTGGGCTGACCAACCTTAAACGTTGTTAATTAAATTGACTTGTTGTAAGAATTTCTCGGGGCATAAAATATATGTCAAGTAATACTTTACAAATTAATATCCAGGCCAATAAACATCGAGTTAGGGTACACTTACGAAGAAATGTAATAAAATTATGTATCGTGTGAATCGTGATGGAAAACGGCTGGTTCCTGTTCAAAGCGGCAACTTTTCTTTGATATTACTTTATTTGGTTACGTATATATGGGCGAGGATATGTAAATAGGCTTATTGGGATAAGCCTTTGGGTGGATACGATCCTTAGTGAAAGTGAATAAAAAATTTGTGATATTTTTTGTTACTATTTTATTTGTGAGTCTTTAAATGTGGAAGGGTGTTTAAAATGAGGTCACGAATAAGTGACACGTGTGGACCGTTAGGTTACTTCTTTATTCTCCTTTCTTGTGCCCACGAAAGATCTTCTACTAAATGGTGGCTGTAGGCTTAGAAGTCTTGTTATTGTAGGTTATTTTAGATACCTTCGGAACTTATGTTTTCAGTTAAGTGCGAAATAAAGTTCTATTAACATTTTAACCTGTTAATATACTTATTTTTAGAATTTAATGATTATTTTAAATTGTATGGTGTTTCTATCTCATACTCTTTCAATAATTAAGATTTTAAAAATATCTAAGATATCAGAAGTAATTTTTTTATTTAGTAAATCTATATCTGACCAGACATTATGCACCCACATACAATATTTAAATTAATTTAATCAATTTTATTTTACTGCACGAACGATTGTCATTCATACTCTCCGATTACCAAAAGATACACACAAAAAATAATCGTAATAACCAATAAAATTAATGTCTACATTTATATGCCAAACATCAAGTTTTACATTATAATTTTACTGCCGATATTCATGAGATATTCATGTTAATTAAATTTGTTCATAGCAATGCATAAGATTACTTTTTAGTGTTACATTTTTGTATGTCCTATAAATTTTACTTGCACACTAGACTGGACCAAAATATGTGACTTTATAGAACTTTTGTACTTCTGATATCAAGGATCATATACTAAGTATTTCGAAAGGAAGAATCGAGGTGAAGTCGAATTGGAAGAAATGCCTTGGAATATCATCATCATCATCATCACTAAAGCCGAAGGACGTTTACTGCTGGAAATAGATCTCCCCCAAGTGTCACCAGCACTATCGGGCCTATGTGTCTCCCATCCTTTGGATGCCCAACATATGCATAAGGAAAACTCATGTTAAACACGTCAGTACTTGAACTTTGCACTGTTTTAACCAAATAAATAATTATTTTGTTCTTAGTAGGTATAATGATTAAAAGATTTATTGAGTTTGAGTTTGAGTCAAACTCAATAAATAGCCAGCGCAACTGACAAGAGATGTGAAGTATGGAAACACACACCCTACTCCTTCACACTTGATCACTCCGGCAGAAAATCTGCCCCCTGGAAATAAATTTCAGTGGCCAATCTCGATATCCCTAAAACCAATTGCGGACCCAGGTTGGATGCTGTAAAAACAACCTGGCCAAATCGAATATCATAGGCTCATCCAAAACACAGTGCCAGTGTGGGTCCCCTTAAGATATGGCCCACTACCTTGTCCGCCCTTCATGCCCGAGCACCTGCACCTTACGGGATTTGAGGGTAACAAATGATAGAGCTGTTCGAGTAGCTACATACTGGCCGGACAAAATTTGAAGGGTTGTATAGTTTGAGTTAATCGACACGAAAGAAGAAGAATAGATTTATTTTCCACTGAGATGAACAATTTCGAAATATTGTCACCTCCAGTTAAATCATCACACATATCGTCATCATTACGTATATTTGTGTTCGCAAATTAAATACACAAATTACAGTCAATTCTTGTAACATTTACTAACAAATGCCTACCTACGGAAAAAGTCCATCTGGCTCAACCAAAATCTAAAGGCAAAATTACCTTTGTGATTTTAGGTAGACATAATAAACAGCTGAACAGTTTTCCGGCAACATTGTTTTATTTATGTTATGCACAATCCTCATTTGTTTTGCAAATTAATACCCGAACGCACTTACAGTTTGTTAAATGGCTGCGAGCGAGTGAAAACAGCTGACGTTTCTCACAATAGGATTTATGCATAACGATGTACCTAGTTGATGCTGTGTCTGTTATAATTTTTGTTTTTATTGGCACTGAATTATCGAGTTGAATAATGTTTATTTCACAAGTGATTGGGGAGGATTGCCCTTTCTTATATGGGACTTCAACATAACTAACTAATTATTGGTGAACTATGGTGCAACCTAATAAAATAATTATTCCTTCTTTCTTGTCTTGATCTTTGTGGTAAATATTGCCTTGCGCAATGTTATTTTTATTTAATAA
Source organism: Orthosia cruda (assembly GCA_964057195.1). NCBI lineage: Eukaryota > Metazoa > Arthropoda > Insecta > Lepidoptera > Noctuidae > Orthosia > Orthosia cruda. The sequence goes on along the minus strand of OZ059836.1, from coordinate 14,206,936 downwards.
ATTATTGGAGAGGCACGTGGCCAGAGTCACATTGAGACACTTAAGGTTGCCCTAGTCGATCATTCTTCCATAGTTAGTTATTCAAACCTAGTCTGTCAATTACTCCATTGTTTGACGTCATTATCAAGCCCTATAGGGAAACAAAAAGTAAAAAAATATATATATTTGAAAGTTATGAGCGTCGAAAGTTCCATATTTCAACACAAATTATAACGCATCTTTGGGCGGAAATAAGTATCATAAGCAGAAGGAAAATTGTAAAACAGTCACCATACGAGGTTAGATTAGTAGTTCAACAATGCAAATAATTTTATTTTGAACATTATTTGCTTTAATCGTTTTTCATGATATCCATATTCCGAAAGGACTGTTTATAAAATTTCACGCGCTCGTTTTCGTCCTAAATCACAATCGGCATAGATACAAATTTGCAAAAGTGTGTATTCGTAGGCGAACTAGCATCTTATTGCTCATCACAGCATCTATCTCTTTCGCACGTGTTGTAGTATGAGACAAATGTATTTTAACCCCGCGCTCAAAATAGTTCGTGCCGTCGACTAGGGAAACCTTAAGTATAAAATCTGTAAAAGGAAAACCCTTTTTCGAACTGTTCTGAAAGTAAAACACAAAAGCTTTACTAGGAACCTTAAATATGAAAGGAAAACGTAACTCTTTTAGGTCTTTATTTAACCGGCACTTTTCGGTACCCTTTTTTCGTATTTAAATATTCAGTACAGTTTTTTATAATTATTGATACGTACCATTTCTAAGTAACTATAATACTAACCTGGTGAAGGTTGCAGGGATACGCTGGTTGCGAGACGCACGGGACCGGTCAAAGTGGCGATGCTTGGGGGAGGCCTATGTCCAGCAGTGGACGTCTTTCGGCTGTTATGATGGTGATGATGATCATAGTAACTATTTTTAACCGACTTTCCAAAAAAGAGGAGGTTATATGTTCGACTGTATGTATTTTTAACCGAATTCGCAAAAAGGAAGAGATTCTCAATTTTTTTTTTATGTATGTTATCTCAGAACTTTTTACTGGGTGGACCAATTTTGATGAATCTTTTTTCATTTGAAAGCTAGTGCTTGTCAATCATTGTCATTTAAATCATCAAGATCTGATGAAGAACTTCGGAGAACTCAGAACTCTTCAATAAATGACGGCAAATCACTCGGGATAGCTGCAATCGGATGTCTGTTTATTGTTTAAATCATTTCATAACATAACCTCACTTTAGCACGCTCTAAAGGGGTACGCAGGTGTGAACAGTTCACCCTGTCAGCTGTTAAGTAACATGTTTCTGGGTCTAATCTACTCTGGCTTCACTTTGCAGAAATGGTCCATTATGTACCACAACAAAAAAGTGAAAAAATAAAAAATATTTGAACAAAAAATACAACCGACTTCAAAATAAAAACACTAGAAAGTGAAAAATAACTTCAATTTGGGCAATCGGTGTCAAAAAACGATGAAACCAAAACAAGAACACCGACTTCCGAAATTGAAGTAATTTTTCACTTTGTAGTGTTTTTATTTTGAAGTCGGTTGTATTTTTTAAGTATGTTCATCAATAAGTTTCTCCGTCAATAGTAGACCAATCAATGAGATCGCGGTCATTCCATGGAAATCGAGGGCACTACTCAAATTTTGTAGCCGATTATAATACAGCGATTTTGGTTTTTTTTGCAACTAAAATCCGTATATCATTCCAAATAATCTTGCGGCTTTGCTAAATACGCTACGATCAGCCACACACTCAACCCACGATATATCAACAGTTTGGTTAACAAATGTGCTCTGATTAATATGACTGAATACCAAGTTGACAATCTACAATCGACAACGCTAGTAGAAAACAAATCAATGCATGGGAATGACACATCTGAACGTTAAGTCACTTGGTCAGGCCATACAGATAGAAGGCGTTAACGATTGTAGAAAGAGATTTGATACAAAATGTTTGTAACTTGCCTTGGCTGAGCCTTTTTACTGGTCCTAGAATCGTTATCGGTCTTTAAGTACTGACCTACTGCTAAACTGAAGAATTTCCCATTGACTTCCAAATATCTATCTCCATTGCTTGCTGTGATCACCATCATCATATTTTTTGTCGCATGTTGCTTGGGGTCGGCGCAACACGATTTCTTCTTCAATACCAATCCCTCGAGAATATATGGTCACATACTTTGGAGAAGAACACTGCCTCCAAGCGGACAACCATATTCTATAAACTGACTGAAACATAACAGGATAATTTTCATTCTTCTATGAACTTCAACCTACCCTTTAGAGAATACAGGCGTAGTGCTTTTTATATTATTAATTCATCAACTTTTCCAAATTCACTGCGATCAGCCGCATAACCATCCGATACATCGACTTTTCGGTTTAAAAATGTGACCGTATAACTGACCGTTTCTTTAGTCTCCTAGTTGTAAGCAGGGCTGCTGAATGAGAAGTTCTGGCATCAATTTCTGTTTCGGGAAAAGCGTTACAGGGTTTTTGTGAATTTCTCAGTAACTGCCCGGAAACTGGGTGTGTGCATGGATAATGCATATCCGTCCACCTGGCAGTAATTAGGTGTACCGTCCAACCTGCCAGCTTTGCCCTTAACTTCCGAGTTAGCCCTTAAAGTCCGACTAAGCCCTTGAGATCCGACTTTGCCCTTAAAGTCCGACTTTACCCAGTTGTTTATCTACCTAGCTCCTATTTGAATACACGCGATGTGTTGTTAAATTATTGATCCAAAAGCGATTCCAAATCCGCTGCAATCATCCGCAAACCTCCACAAGATACATCGACAGTTTGGTTAAAATGTGTGCACTGATTAATATAATTGTGTCTATAGTCTTCTAGTTGCTAGCAGCAACAGCATGTTCTGGTAGTTTTCAATAAGCACCGGGATTTTGGCTTTGTGAGTGGATGACGGGTATCCGTCAACCTGGCTATACGATTACCAAACTGCCCTGGAAGTCCTACTTTACCCTTAAAGTTCAATTTTAACAGTTGTGTACTACCTCGTTCCTATTTAAATAAACGCGTAATGTTAAATTATTAATCCCTCAGCCTTTCCAAATTCGCTGCGATCAGCTGCAGACCCATCCGATGCATCGACAGTTCGGTTGACAAATGTGCACTGATTAATATAATTGTGTCGCGATTCACGCGTTCGTTTGTCTCTGTCGATAACTTTGCGATAGTACTGCTGGTTAGCTTGATTTATGTGAACGAATGATGCGCTATTTGAAGGGGCCATCGGAAATAATTTGTTGGTTTTGCGATTTAAATTGGTGTTTGTTCAGCATAATAGCATTGACACACTTTTAGCATAGAATGTGGAAATCATTATGGATTAATACAATAAATTCATCTGTGTGCAAAGGCAAATGGTGATCTGAATATGAATCCGTAATCTCTACGTAATTTGCTTAAAGGATGACCGGATATTTAGAAATCCAGTACCAAACAACTATAACATTTCCTCTAGAAAACAAAGAAAATAAAGATCTAGACAGTTTGTCAAAAAATAATTTCCAACTTTTTTTTTAATAAATATCCTAGTTAAAACCTTTACCCATTGTTCCCAATTAAAATTGCTTCAATTAGTACACATTAAGTACTTTGGAAGTGGTCTAGTATGCGCCACCATGCTAAATTTGTTTCAACCACAGATATAAATCTAACTAGATCCCAGATGGCACTTTTTCACACACAATTTAAAAAAAAAAATTTACCAATGAAAGAAAACATATCCAATGCCTCGGCCAACTTTTTTTATACAATTTTTACAGTTCAATATGACATAATTAGGTATTTTTCTAGATTTCGGTGGCTTTTCGGTGTCGATAATGCTAAATGAAAAGCTCCTCTTACTCCGTTTTTAGACACGCGAAGCACATTCAATCGCGTCCTCTAGTTAGATTTATATCTGTGGTTTCAACTAAACCTATATCGACTTTTCGTTCAAAAACGTTCCTTTACTCTTCCACCATAGAATACATTCACCTCTAAACACCGTATAACATCATTACAAATGTTCGTTACTCATTAACCATCAATAAAACAATTACAATGTTATCAATATTCAATTCACTATTTCTGATTGAGAACCGGCTTTGAAGAGTTTGCTTACTAAAATCCATATAATTGACCGAGACGGTCTTGATTGAGACTACGTAAAAAAATAGCCTTCATTCCCCTAATAGATTTTGAACGGCAATTAGATATAGTATACAATTGATAGAGAAAAACTGGTAACTAGTACTTTGTTACCCGTTTTGTTTGTTCTCGAACCAATTAAAATGTTCTGAGGCACGTTTTTGCTAGAGTTTTGTTCCGTCAAAGCAGATTTGATTAAAAGAATGGCTGCGTGTTATAGTACAATTTCTAGCGATTCGTTCCTCAACCGATGTGGGTTGAATTTATAACTGCGGTGTTCTTAATTATTGTTTATCCTTGAAACAATTTTTAGTGAGTAAATGGTACAATTAGAGATTTCAAGCCTTTAAGGGATTGAGCTCTGGGAAGATTGTTTAAAAGTAACGAACTCCAAATATTTGAACGTGTTCATCTGGAACATCCCGAAATTACTCACTTTCGATATGCTCTTCCGTTGAAAATTACTCGATCACAGGTGTAACCAATAAATTCCGACTGTTCAATTTTATTCTAGCAGGTACTCGTATTCGAAATATACCAGCATATTCCTACAATTCAGCTCAAAACAACAAAAGCTGGTCGAAACAAAAGCCGAATCATGTGATAAAAACAAGTGACAAACAAGTGCTCAAACAATGACAAGAAGATCACGCCAAATGAACAATATGTGAACATAAATGTACAATACGGCGTAATTACTGCCACAATGAGATGTCATACCGATTCGAGCTATGACAATCGGTGGGGCGACAGCACCAATAGGTGACAGTTAAGGCGAGGGAGTAAGACATAAGAGAGGGGACGCAAATTATTTACAAATATATTTTTGCAGCGATTTATTCTTTTTTTGCTTGCTATTGGAAAGTATCAATTATAAATGAAAAACTGGTTTAGATCAAAATTATTATTTATTTTTATTATTTTCAGTCTGACTTGACCCTACGTAGGGCAAGGCTTCATTTTCTTCTTTGCATTTCACCCGGTTTTGACCAAGCCTGGGTCTACCGCGATGTCACCGTGCATTTTCTAGGACACACATTGTCGTATCGTCAGCTCACATTTTTTTTATATCCTTTAGGTTCGCGCTTGACCGCTGTGGTCGACAGTGAAACACGCTTTCCTAGAAATAACCTATTCACTCTTGACTAAATTGATATAAATATAATAATATCATAAACAAAAGGGTTCCTTATTGCTTACTAGGTTTTGCTTCAGCTACACTAAACGCGGGGCTAAACTGCTCACAGTCAACAATTTTCGGCTGTAATTGCGAATGGTTACTTAAAGTATATATCTAAAAGAATATTATACTAATAAAAACAAAAGCACAGAATAAATAATAGTATGAACTTGACTGATTTAATGTTACGGTTGTCATAACGACACCGGTCTAACCTGAACTTCCATACAATTTGACAAATGGTCGTATTGGTTCAACCATGCCAAAATATTTAGCGCTAAATCGCTCTCGCTTTTAGTTTGCCCCACAATGCTCTAGAAATTAGTACGCGGCAAGCAACGTAACTTGAGCCAGCATACATATGGTATTTATTCCATTCCGTTCATCCAATAAGGGTTGATATAATTTATGTCATATTCCGAAAATGTTCGCGACACATTCAAGTTCAATGTTGACATTTCTGTTGAACAATACAGGCTGTTTCATTGTTTCATGATATTTTGTGTTTCAATCAAATGTCGGATAAAGGTCGCTCAATTAGCGATTTGAGTATAATGTCAGCGATTCATTAGGTAACAATAAAAGTGTATTAAAAAGATGAATAAAAATCTTTGTAAAAGTATGTACTAGGCTTTCGTTTTATTTATTTCTTTAAAAATATGTACCGACTTATGATAAATGAAACAATTATCTTCGTTTTTTTTTACTTAACTAGATTCTGTAGTCAACAGAAAATTCACCGCTTAAACAGCCAAGACTGTATACTATAACTTGTATGGAGAGTATAATAGTAAAGAATATTCTGTCTTTATTTATATTCTTAAAAAAAATATCTACTAATTGATGTATTTCGTTAATTAACATTGCCAATCTATTTGATCATCATCTCGTTATTAATTGTTGCAACTTTGCATACACCCACGTCCAATTTATAAGTTACGAAAGACTAATTATTTTTCTGTTTTTATAATTAAAATTTAGTCAAAAGCAAATTAAATGTCATAAACGAAATAGTATTTAATTTACTTTACAAATTGTTCGTTATTGAGAAATATTGTTTCGCAAAACTATAAAGCAGTGTGTTTTCATCAAAAGAAGTAATTAAATTATTAGTAACTGCTGTAATTATAAATTCATGTACTTTTGGATCGGGTTTTATTTTGCTTGATTATAATAAAATTACATAGAAGTATAATTCAAATACAGTATCGTTATTTAAATAGTGTTTTTTGATGTATAATAACAAAAATAAAATCTAATATTGATTTTCAATCGAGTTTGCATAATAAAAATTAAATTATAGTCAAATACACTAACTTTAATTTTATAATATTATATATTATATCAATAATAAAAATAAAAGTAATACCCACAGGCACGCAACAAAATACCTAATTACAGCCAGCCGAAAATATTATTATTTCCATTTTTTCGAAGTCCTTTTACCAATAATTTGACGTGTTTGACAAATGTATCTATAGCGTGCATACAAGCACCCTGTATGTAAGACTCCGGTCAACCGATTCCCGAGCGTAGGTTAATCATTTTATTCAACAGTATACAGTTACTCTGAATTATTATTGACGTACCAACTGTCGGGGGACGCCATCAAATTGAATGTGTGATTGGCAAATGAATAGTAGACGTAATAATGTTTTGTGTATAAAATATAGGAATAGTAAGCCTTATGGTAGCTTATTGCTGGTAATTTTTATTGTAACTATAATTTCAGTGAGTTGTTTATGAAGAAAAGTCTGATAGCTGATGGAACAGGCGAGGCCTGCACTCTAATTGTGTATCTGTGTTAACAGCACGAAGCACACTCCTTCCTTTTCATTTTGACAACTCAACAGTTTTCATTGCTTGTTTTACGCTGTCGAGTAGACGGATTTTAGAAAATACGAAGCAATAAATGCCCAGAAATCATACCGTGCGCTATTCTTTGAACTTACAAAATTAAGGTGCTAAAATAGAGAACCCAGTCAGCAGGAATAGAGCCCTCAGACCTAGGTGACTTTATAGTACCTAGCTGGTATACACTGGACGGCAAGGCATCGGTTGACCAAGTAGTCTAGTCCAAGGCAAGCTAGGGTCTAGTACCCTTGGACTGCGATAGAGTTTTTGATTACTTAATTTGACCATATGCAATTCCATACCACCGCATCGGCATAAACTATACTATAAGCTGTAAAAGAAAAAGAATTGGAAAAGTTGCTGTCAGAATAAAAAAACACAGAAACTACGTGGGAATTTGGCATACATTACAACAGCACCTTCAAGTCTCAAAAAAGAAATAATTCCATACGTACCTTCCAAGAGACTGTGTAAATATTCAACACAAAGCCAGCGCTCAGAGGAATCAAGCCAGATAATATCTGGACCAGTTTCAGTAATGTCTGAATTCCTGTAAATTATTCAACTGGAAAAATTCAGACCGGCTTGTAAAAATACATACATTAGTTACTTGTTCTCTTGAGATATGCTATGCATTTGTATTACTGTATTTTTTAATCAGATTTATGCTTTTACGCAGGAATGTGCTTTTGAAAACTTACGGAATTGAGTTCATACGGTGTACTTGGGAAAAAAAAATCTCGTAATTATGTTGCAAAGACTTTTGAACTGTATGTGTATATCGTTCCTTGAAATTCCTCGAACGAAAAACTGCAGTAGCATCTAAGGTAAAGTATATTGAGAAGCTTTGGCTTCTTGTACTTACGGACTTATGCAATTTATTCAATGAACTACATATGGTTAATCACTTGAGGCATGGCTGAAGACGGCCCATACATAATGCTGTGCATTATGAAATCTTCAAAGGATATACATTTCAAAATCGTAATACTTCCGCAAATCATATCGGCGGCCAAGATCGACGCGCGTCGATGGAATGAAATCAATTTCAGAGTTAGTGCGCGCCGCCGATCGAGATATCGGGTACCGTTCTTCATTAACGCGATTTTATCGACAGCCGATTTTTTTAATAATTGGAACTCACCTCAGATTTTTGACGGGGCGATTAAGATTGTTAACTCACGTAGATATATCTCACAGTTCCGCGAATTCTGTACTGATTGCAGAGGAATTATGTCAGTAAAGTTAATCGCTCTTACATAGTTTGAATAACTCAAACGTAACGGAACTTCGATAAAATGCGTCAGTTGAAGGTTGCGGTATCTATGGTGGAATAAATTTCAAATCGGAGCAGTCTATACTCGTAACGAGATAAACAGTAAACACCTCACCTAGTGTATAATTTTAAAATAAACCGTGTTTCCAAACAATATCCCATAGCATTCAATATCTATTCTACTTATCTGATTCACACTAACAATCGCACTCATTCTAAAGGCTTTGCATTTTATTGTTTTAAAATCAGCTAAGGCCATTATGGAGCGCGCCGTGAGATTTTATCTGAAGCTAAATGTTTCGTGAATAAAATTGGTCGCGCTCGTTCGAATCGGATCTCGATCGCACGGTCGATGTATCGATTCAGTATCGATATAGCCTCCGATCGTATCGGCAGACGATGTTACGTAATTACAGAGTAGTTTTACGGTTACTTTATTCATTCGGCGAAACTTTGCACATGCATAATTCAGTCGTGTTTTTGTGGAGATCCGTATTAATTCGTAAAGTTTTACGTTTACGAATATTACTTGAAAAATCAGCTTCTAAGCATGCATCGGTGATTTTAAACGGTTTAACTTTTCTTATAAGTGAATTGCTTCTTGATTTTTATAAGCTCTCGTTTGAATTCTCTGAAGTAGTTGTAATAAATGACTTGAAGTTGTAATTGCATATAGGATTTCTGTTACAAAGTGGAGTATCTTATTAAGCTGTTGACTTTAATACAGGAGATTCTATTACGTATCATTACCTCTGCTCTTTATTATTGAAAAGATTCAGGCATATACAGTTTGTCTTTATAACCTGAATTACTGGAATACGCTCGGTTGAATCTTAGAAAATTATCTCTAGTAAGATAAGAGACGGGTTCCTGTTTGGGACACCAATGAAAAAACATGTTTTCACATCGTTTCTTGAAAATGAGACATCATTCGTCCTGTCATTTTATTTTATGGTGAAGTATGCGGGCTTTAGATTAATATAATCTCGAATTTTAAGATGAGATTTTCATACGGATAACTAGCCCAAAGAATGACTAAACTCAAGTGTATAGGGTTCATTGCTCGCAAAAGGGATGACCAATGGAGCCGAAACATTCCGAAGTGGGGTCCTATACTAGAAGACGCAGCGCGCATTGGATGGTCTCGTACAGGGTAGACCCATGACCTTGTGAAGTCCGCGGGGATTCTCTGGATTTGACATGCACAGCACCGCTTGATGTGGTAACGCTTGGTGTGGCCTATGTCCAACAATTAACGTATTTTATTGGCTGGTAATAATGAGAATAAATGAAACCCTTCCTATCCTTAATAATTTTAGTAATCAACCAAAACATAAATTGAAACAGGTACCACATTGAGTAATTGACAAAGCAATTCCCTGATCAAACCTAATCGTTTTAACGGCTGTAATTAAAAAGACATCAATAAAGTAAAGGGTGTCTCTTAATTTGCTCAATTTTGTGAGTTCGTCAATTGCTGCCGCTAATTTTCCTTCGACATGTGTTTGGTCGCACGAAGCTTAATGAAACACGCAATCGGTATTTGAGGGTACACCCTGTGACAGCGTTCGGTAATTTTAATTACAAACTCTTCAGTGTTATTATGTTGTATCGTTTTAATGGTTTCATTTACGGTGAAGTTTCTTGACAAAAATAAAACGTGAGGTTTCTTTGTAAATAATGGCAACACTGATTGACAGATTCCAGATCTATGGATGATTGACTATTCTTTACACAGTGAGATCGTTTAATAAAAAAAAATTACTCTGTTGTAGTAAAAATAATATTTATTATTCATTTAATTTTATTTATTTTAGTATATGGAGGACTCTCAGCTACTGAAAACAAACACGAAAGGAAACCGTATGTGTCTGAACTTTGAAGTGGTATTCGAAGCCCAAAATACATCTTCTTCAAGACATCTTCATCAACTTAGAAAATCGGTTTAGTTAATAGAACATGAAGGTCAAATGTGAGTAGTTCTATGAAAAATTTTGTCATACAACTTCCAAAATCATTTAGTATTTACCTAGAATCATATACATTATGTAAATAGAACGTAACAGTGTAACATAGTCCATCATATACATATTAATGAATACTAACAAACTATATCTGCTAGTTACTAAGCCTTCAACGGTAAGTGCATACTCCGTCAACAATTAGATCAGACATCAGTTTCCGAGAATCGTAAATTGACCATTTGACCCACTGATACATTCCGAGATGTCGATAATCCATTGTACATTATCGCCAATTAGTTCCCGTACCGCAGTCCTTACTTGAAGTGTGGCGTAAGGGTTGAGACGAATGCGGAAATATATTTCGAATGACGTGCCGCGCATTCGAAATGGTCCCATTAACTCGCATCGCTTTTGATATGCAAATGGGATTTTTTTCTTCATGAAATCTCTTCATTGAATATTTCAAGCCGCGCCTTGTGGGTGAATTTATTTTCTTCCTCCAATTCTGAAACGAAATAAAGGAATCAACAATTTAGATTTCCTTTTTTTAATGCAACTCGGCAATTCTGTTGCTGTAGAATTTTAATTAAACGTTCAATGATACAGATATATTTTTCATTTAATTTTCACCATCTATTATACGACAAATTTGATACCACATGTTCGTAAAATCACGACTCGATTTCATATTCAAAGCTGTGCTAAAAGTGTATGCGAACATGAATAGGGTGAAGGCACCAATGATCGGCCATTGTGTAAGCGAACGCCCCAAGCTCAGTGTTGTCACATAATGTCAGTATCGGAAGGGCTCAAAGTGTCACCCCTGGCAGACGAGTGCACTTGCTACACGTTATCCAGATATGTTGTGAATTTGACTCGGTACTTTGAATGACGACTAATTCCATTGTTAACGCTCTGCCATATGGGCGACATGACAAGAGTGGTTTAGTACGGATTGCCAATATTGAGTTTAAGCTCGTCCGCATTATGCCTTGGTTATTTATTAATTCTACGTTTTACCATTTTCAATATTGTCATATCGAATTCTATAAATCTAACATTGAAATTCTAATAACTAAAATTTAAAAAGTAGTGCACAGTACAACCGTTTTTGGGTAGAGGTGAGAAATAGATAACATATTCTAATTTACCGAAGCAGCTCGTGGCTAAATAATAATAGTCGCACTGGTCGGCCTTCAAGGTTAAGCAACGCTTGCCGATGTCGGTCAGTGGATATGTGACCATCTTTACATAGCGAGTTTCTTCCGTGCCTTGGAAAGCACGTTAAGCGGTTGGTCCCAGCTGTCATTTGAAAATCTTTGACAGTTATTACGGGTAGTCTAGCCAAGAGGTATCGTGTTACCCAGTTACTACTTTGTGGAGGTCCGACAGGCAGTAGCTCCATATAAAACACTGGTACTCAGCTGAATCCGGTTAGACTGGAAGCCGATCTCAACATAGTTGGGAAAAGGCTAGGCAGATGATGATGATTCTAATTTACCAAAGGGTCAGACAGAGAATACTTATTTGATTTTTTCATGTTTTAAGGCAGCTTTTGCAGGATCGTAATTTGAATAATTACTAATTTTACAATTAGCCTAACATAACTGATCTATTACATCCAAACCCAACACTAATCGAGATAAAACCCTTATTATTCTAGACTACCAGAAACACGGTCCTAACTCGCAAGAATCTCAATATTAAAGCGCCATTCGGCCGCAAAATAGCAAACAAAAACACAATTAGCTGCTGGGGGAACAAGAGTACAATAGCGGTTTGGACAGCGTTTGGAACAGTTACCCTAATTTGTTATTACTGTCAGTTCGGGTGAACTTGCGGCTGCCTTATGCTAATAAATGCGTGCTCGCCCCGACAATTGACATAACGACTGCATAATAATAAGTAAACCTTATGAACTCCGTATTTGGTGGCAGGAATAGTTGTGGGATAGTTAAATAATATTTTCTATGTGACGGATTTGACTGTAATGTTGACTGGTTTAGAGCACCGCATTTGTGGGTTGACAATTTCATATTGACTCTGGTTGAAAGCTTGACAACCGGTCTAATGTCGGGATATTAGATAGGTATCCCGCTAGAAGTAGGTCACACAGAAAACATGATAATAGCTTTGTATGAAATGTTGACATTTAGCCGCTTTTGGAAAGGCTGGAGTCCAATTCTAATAAATATTTTAGTAAAGGCTAAATATATATAAGGGCCGATTTGTGATTTGAGTATTTGGAGTTAAGAATGTGTCAAAGCCTACTTCAGTACCAAATTTTGACAGTTATTCAAGCTAAAGTACAGTTTGACAAATACTTAACTTCAAATACTTAATTCAGAAATCAGGGGTATGAGCTTGTAAGTGAGTTTAAATAATATGCTGTACATACCTTTAGATGATTTTTTGAGTCTGAAAGCAACTGCCGCTTTTATTGTCTAACCTCCATGTTTTTATAAGCAATATCCTCCTCAAGTATTCTTTGTTGTGGAAGGCCAGCTCATATCTACTGGCTTGGTAACCACTGACTGTTTTACGTTGTTGTGACGCATACTTTGTTGTATTTTTATTTGAGTTATTACTTTTGTTTGTATTAGTATGCGTCGAGCCTGGATCAAATAAACTCTTTTTCTTCCACTCCACTGAAATGTAGCCTACTGTACCTATGGACAAAGCATTCAGTGTTAGCAATATTGAACACATATATCCTTAAGACTATAATAAATAAAATATTATACAAAGTACTTTAGATAGAAACAGAATAGCACCTTTCAGACTATAATTATTCTCTGTTTTTATCTGAAGTACTTTGTATAATATTGTGTCTGTGATTTATAGCCACCTCTTAAATCTTATTCCAGATAGGTACGTTAGACAAATATTAAAACCAAATATTAATCATCAAATCGCAATCCCGAGACATATTACTACAGAAATGGATGATTTTAAAATTCAACAACAACCCAGTACATTTGTCTTGAGTAGATTGCAACCATTTGCCAACATAATGTTCCGAGATAAGAATGCACTCGGGAAAACAATATTAATCTTACTGTGATTCATCTTTTATCGCTCAAACTTGCATGTATGTGGCGGGCAGAAGACTATCAATCAAATTGTAAGTACCATTGGGCAGGGATCACAGTGTTTTTATCCTTCTGACTTCATGTGTGAAGGACGTATAAATCAAATGTTTGATTTTTGCAGCTATACCGGTCGGTGCGACTATGTTAAGGCCTGTTCATGAAAAAATTGCCGGTAAGAAATAAATCTTTCGGTAGTGAAGTTTCTTTATAAATAAAGTAAGTATGTTTGCAGTTTTGTTACAAAATATTCTTTACATTTTGATACGTTGTTATAGCATTTTCAATCAGGACTGTAGAGGCTTGTTCATGAAAAAATTGCCGGTATGAAATAAATCTTTCAGTAGTGAAGTTTCTTTATAAATAAAGTAAGTCTATAGTTTGCAGTTTTGATACAAAATATTCTTTACATTTTGATACGGAGTTATAGAATTTTCAATCAGGACTATAACAGAAACTATAAAGATTTGTACAAATAAGTAAATATAAGTAATAAATTATCTCTTTGGAATAGAACTATTGTAAAGCCATATAAAAAGCTTAAACCCAATATGTTTATTTCTTTTATGTTTTACTAGAACGTTTTTAGTTCCCTAAAATATGTCTTGCGTAAATACAAGATTTGTTGCAAGATATCTTCATTTTACGAAGCTAATTAACCACAAATCTGACGCCATCCTTATACGGTACGCCGAGAATTCCAGCCAAAGGAAACGTCTCTACATACAGAGATACCCACATTTTTAAGAAGTCTGATTAGCCAATTTCCTTCTCAAACCCTATGGACACACCTCTAGAGTACTTAGTAACATGATAAAACGGAATCAATAGTGCTCTCATACCGTGCCAAGACGTAATAAACGCATGAAAAGTGAACAGAACACGACCATTTGTTCTACACAGCGTTCAAACCCAATTACATCACGTAACTCTTAATACCACGACGTAAAGTACAAAATCGAATGTCGTCAACGTAAGTTTAATGTTAGCATGTTGGAACTAGGATGAAATTAATGATGTCTGTATTGAAAATCGTTTGTTTTGCTTCGAAAATGTTTAGCCTGGCAGAAAGTCTCTTCAGACCATATTTCATAGTGTCCTTACCAAGTTTATAGGTTGATGATGTAATGATTTTGCCTTCAACTAGATAGATGGATAGGATACCTTTTCATAGATAGACGTAGATTTATAGGTTTGCCCATTTTTTAACCCCCGACGTAAAAAGAGGGGTGTTATAAGTTTGTCGTCTGTACCTGTGTGTTTGTGTATCTGTCTGTGGCATCATTGCTCCTAAACGGATGAACCGATTTTGATTTCGTCTTATTTGTTTGAAAGGTGAATTTATCGAGAGTGTTCTTAGCTATGTTTGAAGCAAATAAGCCTAGTTTTGAAATATGGTTGTCGATGAAATATGGTTGTGTGTTTTTAATCGTAAATCGACTTGTAAGTTAAAAGCTTGACTGTAAATGCACCTAGAGTCAATATCTTTTTCAGATCAAAAGCTTACGAGGCTGATAACAAGCAGAAACTCCACCTATCCAACATGCTTTTCAGCAGTTCTGCTGCTTAACTATGAAAAAATAGTCAATTATTCTGCGAGTTAAAGACCAAGTGCTAGTGGGCCAATATAACACTGCGTTAAGATACACAACTACAACAACAACCACAACAACAACAACATCAATCATCAACACAATATCAATCATCAACACAACAACAATCACAACAACAACAACTACTAACAACAGCACCACACACACATAACACTACTACTACTGCTGCTGTTACTTGTCTATTAACAATTCTGTGTTTGCCCACTTTAGAGAGTTGCAGTTAAAATACGAAAGACAACCGATCTTACCGATGTAACTATCAAAACTCCATTGTTACATCCAGCACCGTAACTTTACGTAATAACGACACTATCTTCCAGTAACTGTCATTATATGAAGCTAAACAAGGCATGCTGCAAATCAGTGCCCGAATCGACACGAAATTTGCCGAGTCTAAACCGAGTGAAGCCGATAAAGAGAAACAATACGAACGGAGTGTCACGTCGTGTCCAAAGAAAGTGGCGAACGATTAGTCGTTCGATATCAAATGCCATAAGTCCCTGTAAGTGTTAAATATGGCGACTCTCGACTGATATATGGGTTGGAGTTTAAAAAGGAATGTTTTGGCAAGTTGTTAAGTGTGAACGGAGCTGCATTTTCATCATTGCGATATGAGTTGAAAGATTTATGTAGGAGGAAAGATTCAGTTGGGAAAGGACTTCTTTATAATAATTCTTAAAGATAATGATGAAATTAAATATTTAGAAACGTTATGTTAAGTCCCATGTAATAGGTTAACAATTCCAAAATAAATTGCTCAGGGATGCTGTAAATGCACCCTGTTACATAAGAAATGACGTTCTTCATCGTGACCTTAAAACGGAACTCGTCACCACCATCATCCAAAAATTTGCTGAAGCCCACGAACACATACTTCATCGACATGTGGACGTTGAGGCTATCCAGCTGCTAGACAATACAGACTCAGTGCGTAGGCTAAAAAGAACTAAACCTTTTGAATTAGTTTAGTGAACAAAGTGCATGAATAATAGTGACAACGCTGTGCTATACATATAACACATGAACAAATCCTTTATTAGTAAGAACAAAATTCTTATAAATTAATTACGATCTAACCTAAAAGACTAATAAGCAAAAAACACTATTTTAAAAAATCATATCAGACTCTTAATTAGTGTAACTTTTACTTATTAGAAACGTTCTAAGTATTTCATTGACTCAGCAAGATTAATTGAGCAGTGGTGGCCCAGTGGTAAAGGCCGCGACTTACGTGTAGGTCTTAGGTACGATCGCAGGCAGGTACTATACTTTGTGTAAATTATTTCATCACCACTGCTCTCGAAACGGTGAAGGAAAAGATCGTGAAAAAACCGGCACGTCCTAGAACCAACAATTCGAAGATATGTGACACCCACCAACCCGCACTGGGCCCGCATGGTGGATTACGGCCCATTTCCTCACACAGAGAGGACGCCTGTGTCCCAGCAGTGGGAACATTAAAAAGCTGATGATGATTCATCATATATTTCATTTATTCCAAACTAATAAAGGCTTTCTCATTAGAAAAGCAGTAGTTGATAAAAAAACACAAGTCTGGTTACCTAAAAAAATTAACATCTATGTTGATCTAAGATCTCCCAAAATCAGCACATAATATATTTTACTAGCTTCTGCCAGCGGCTTTACCTCCGTGAAATGTGTTTTATCATCCCAATGGAACATTACAGCCTATGTGCTATTCCAGACTATAATCTATCTCTGCGCCAAATTTCATCCCGATCCGTTCAGCCGTTCTGGCGTGATTGAGTAACAAGCATACATCCACACTTCTACACACATATCCAACCAAACTGTCTAAAATATTAGTAAGTTAAAGTAAGAAATAAGATGGACCCAAATGTTTATATGCGTACATAAAAAATTACAAAAAAATAACATTATGCTTACGTTGGTATTTGACAGTCTACACACCTTACACCTTTAAAAAGCGTCCGAACTAACACTTCAATATAAATCATTTAGTACAGTTTCAAACCAAAAAGTTTGCACTTTTCAACGTTTTCGTGAATCGGTAATGCAGCCCCTAAATCAGTCTGGGACCGACCAAATTTGCATATGAGCAGGGCGACAAAGAACAAAGGGATATTTTTTGGTCGTTTTTAGACCGATATGCTATCGACAAAGACTTCGGTATAATAAAGGTACTATCAGTAGGCTGTAAATCATTTAGGTTCTCGAAAAGTATTTTGGATAAGCCTTTTTTTGTGTGATTTATGTATCTGTGATGAAGTTTTAAACAGATAGTACGAGTGTGAAATGTTTATTTTGTGTTGTCTCTTTAAAATATTTATTCAGTGACTGGCCAGTGGTTAGAGTATTTCCTGTATTCTGATTTAATATTCTTAGTATCTGTGCCACCGAGCTCTGCTCGGGTGAAAATAGAGAAAACGACGTTTTCTTTAAGTGAAACCTAGCTAGATCGATTTATCGACCCCGAAATCCCCTGCATACTAAATTTCATGAAAATCAATTTCAATACAAGAATTGCTTGTTTAAAGGTAATTAGATAGGTGTTTCTGGGTTTTAATAATAGAGGGATGTTTACTGAAAATCAGTTTTTTGTCCGTCAGTTAGATAAATAAAAATATCGGACACGTATTTTTTTTGTTTGACACGTGAAAGTGAAGAAAGAAAGTGATAAAGTGATTACAATATAATGCGTTGAAATATCGTGTGACGTCACGCCGTTAGTACACTTTATACTGACGTCACAAGCCCCCACTCCTGAACTTTGATGCGCGTTATCTTTTATTTTATGATTGATTTCATAAAGCAAAAAACACGTGTCCAATATTATTTGATAATCTCACTGACGGACTAAATAGAATTATCATTTTTCTACCCAGGAAACATCGCTATTAATAGTTTACTTGTCCATTATATTTTAGTTATATTCGTTTATTAAGGAATTCTAATTTAAAATGTATTAAGTCCGCCTATGTTCCACTATTGTTCATGATGTTTAAATAAATAAATAACAGGTAGGTTTATTTTTACTTTCGAGATATTTATATACTGAAGCCGTGAACAGCATCTTTTGCCCATGGCGGACCAGTCTTCTTCTTTTCGTGTGAGGTGTGGCCACCTCTGGTGTCAGAGTTAATTAAGCCGCCTCTGGGAACCCCATAGGCCTTCTCATTAGACCAGTACAACACAAATCGCTAGCCTGCTAAAGCGTGGTGGACCCTTATGACGGAGCTTCATAAAAACCTGAGCTGAAAACCCTTGACGGAACATTTTGGCACTTGCACTAAGAGAGAGCCGACCTCAGATAAATTGGAAAAAGGCTAGGAAGAAAGAGAAGACATATTTAGTGCAACAATTTTCAAATTAAAGTATTAATTAAGCTCTTATCTATACTAATATTATAAAGAGGAAATATTTGTATTCTTGTATGGTACGAATAAACTTAAAAACTACTCGACTGATTTATTTATTTATTGAAAAGAGTATGTAATGATGATTTGGCCATGTTGAGAGGATGAATGAAAGGTGACTAACGAAATGTATTTACAAGGCAGACGTGAAACGCTGGGAGGGGACGCCCTAGAAAGACATACATAGACCTTATAGGTGATGTTCTTCAAAAAGGCCAGGTGCGCAGTACTCATAACCGGCGTGTGTGTATGACTAGATATGTGAATGTGAGTGAAGCAAAATAAGTATGTAAGGATCGTAGCAGGTGGCGTTCTGTAGTTTCTGCCTACCCCCATGGGAAAAAAGGCGTGAGTTTATGTATGTATGTCATTTATTTAGACTTCATGCACAAAGCTACAATGGCGGACTTAACGCCTTAGGCATTCTCTACCAGTCAACCAAGGATTTCAAAAATTCTTTCACCGTTATGAAGCTACACTATCCCCGGGTGATATAGGCTACTTTTTATCCCTATATTCATAAGTGAATGGGAAATAAAACATTTTTTTACTCCAAGACTCGACGATACACTGACTTTACAACAAGCTTTACACCTCAGAATGTTGTTTTTACCAGTCTGTTCATAATTTGTTCGATAAACACAAAGAGCATTAATAAGGAAACATTAAAAGAAATTTATGTGAGCCAAGTAACTAACTACCAGGAATTAGAGTCAGTTTTTGTGCGGCCACGCGCCAATAGTCACATTCTGAATAAATAAATGACCATTATTCTTTTATATACATCTTTTTGTTTGAAACTCAGTCACGTACTAACTACTACCTAATTGAATTTTAAATAAACGTTTGTCCACTTTATAATATGCTAAGAGACTTTTGTAAATCTCAAGCTTAGCTGAATAGTTTTAATGAATCCGAAGAAAGTATGACTGGAGTTTTCTGCAATGTTATAAAAGTTTAGGTTTGGTTTAGAATAGAAAGATTTACTAATAAGCATTGAAAAGATTGAGCATGAAACGTTTATTTTTACCGACTTCTAAAACAAAGGAGGTTATCAATTCGACAGGTATGTAAATAATATTGTTGGAAGTTCACAATATTTACATAAGTTACTCTACGTAAGTTTCTAAACACGTGTGAAAAATTTCATTAGTGTATGAATGTATGTTTGTTCAAGCATATCTCCGAAACTAGTGATTGGATCGTGATCATTCTTTATGTATAGGATTACGTATCCCTCATCATAAGGCACAATATAAGTTTTATCAAAATCGGTTCAGCAGTTTTCAAGAATGGAACATACAAACGAACTCCTTAACGATAAACAACGAATTTTTAAATTGAGTTATTTTGGGTATTTTGTCAAACCTTTAGGTACTTTACTATAGAACCAGCGGACTTTTTTACAAAAAATTAACCGACTTCCAAAGCAAAAGACTAATAAAAAATAAACCGACTTCTAAAACAAAACACTAAAAAAAAATACTTTCTTTTCGGAAGTCGGTGTCTTTGGTACCATATTTTTTGTCGTTTTGCGACACCGACTGCCGAGACAAAAGCTATTTTTGCTCTTTGTAGTGTTTTGTTTTGGAAGTCGGTAAATTTTCTGAAACCCTCATGAAAATAAATACACACTAATTTTGGAAAAGGTTCAGAAAGCTTTTCTGAGGTATCTGTTTAAGCGTCTGTATGGATATTATCCGTACTTATACCATTCTAACTTCCTCTTAGGCTGTTTAGGCTACAATTCTCTCGAGGTCAGAAGGAGAAATGATCAAATAATAAATATGTGGAAAACTGATGCCCCAGAACTACACGACGAACTATACCATATTTTTGCCCCGGTCAATTATAGACGTGGTAGGAAGCACATATTGTTCGCCGTACCGGGAAGTCGAACCATCGCTCGAGCCCAGTCTCCCATCCCCCGTATGCTCGCCGCGCTCAACGCTCTCTTGGATGCTAAGCCCGATTGTGATGTGTTCGCGGACGAATGGAAGAAGATTTTGTCTGTATGTCTGGAATATTGTGAGATGAGCGTATGACTGCCGTGTAATTATAGATATTATCACTGTTGTTTGTTTTTATTTTTTTACTTTTAATGCTTTCTATAAAACATGTATTTAACTAATGTAATTGGTCTTTTGCCGTGTTATGTTAAAGTAAATAAAAATAAATAAATAAATACTGAAACAAAAGTTCTTATGAAATCTGTTTATTCTTATTTTGTTTATTCGACTCCACAGTTTCCACGCAAATAATAAAAAAACCCTAAAAATATTTGCCAAATTAGAAATAAACAACCAAACTTCGCTGTCACACATATTTTCCACATAAAAATTCATGCGACCATAATCGCCACCACAATTGCGACCACGACCGCGTGGCGCAATTAATATATGTCGAGCTACTCCACAGTTTTCGCTGCCCCAATAATAAATGACCTGAAATTGTCAACTTTATTTGCTTTTCAATTATCATTGTGTTTTATGATTCAGATTAATTTATTACCTCATGTGTTTTATAGTTGGTTTACGTAATCTGTTTATAATCATTAATTACAATCATTACAGTTTTCTTCTTCTTGATTTACGAAGTTAACAAGAAAATCTCATAACTCAAGCTCAAGGCAAGCTTGAAGTCTTCTAAGCCGTAGAGCAATTTCTTATAATTTTCAAAATGTGTCTATCTGTGGGAGCCTTTAACCCTTCTCTTAGCTTTATATATATTTTAGTGTCCGACCAAAACTAGTTTTACGACCGAAACCGAATTCCGGCAACAGTCTCAGTTTCGGCCGAAACCGAAACCGAAACTTTCTTACAAGGATCAAGTTTTGAGGGAAAAATAAAGAAAACGTTATTATATTCAGTCAGTCTTTATTTTTTATCTTTAAATCAAATAGCTATGCAGTATTCGACATTTTCAGTTATTAGTATGATAACATCATGAACCTCATTTAAAAAAAAATTGCCGACCAAAACCGACCACAGCGCGAGAACTCCCGAATTCAGTTTTGGTTTCGGTCGTAGTTTCAGCAGGTTTGCCGCCGAAACCGAAACTCGTTTTTTTGCCGAAACTAAACCGAAACTGAAACCAAACTTTCGGTCGGACACAAGATTTGTTACCAGGAAACGATTGACAGAAGAGACATTTTAGTTCTATAAAACTGGATTTTAAAGAATGGTAAATTATTTACAACAACATGTGAGTTATTTGCCAAGGCTTAGTAATAAAACAATATAGAATTTTCCTATTTTCTTTTAAACAATCCTCACGTGCAATCTGCTAGGTCAAACGTAAATACACTTACATAGAGAATAAATTACAATTTTCACCATTGCTTCATTTTCTTAACACAAATCTGCGTTCATGAAGTCTTACCGCGAACTCACACCACGGTACATTGAACAGTGCTAGCGATTCGTGTTGCACAAAACACTTTTAATTTTAATTACTTATGAAAAACTTTATGTGACTCTTGTGGGGTTACGAATAGGGGTTAAGTTGCTTTGTTTGGAGTGTAAATATATCTTAGTAAAGCTCGTCCAAGGAAGTGATCAGTCAAAAGCAGTGACGTAATCAACACGTGCTGTGTATAATGAGGCTTTCAAACTTTCTGTTTATATTTTATTTTGTTTTGATTATTGTGCGCTGCTGGATTATCACCTTCTTATTATTTTTTTAATTAGTCAAGTGGGTATATTAGTGTGATTAGTATTTTAATGACAGTTTCAATCGCTGCGGGTTATTAAAGAAATAACTGTTAAATTGTTGTTACTTTAAGGAAAGTGCAACGCGTTAATGCAACACCGATGAGACAACGCATTTGCATAAAAAAATTACCAATAATTATTTTGAATAAGGTTTGTTGCAACGCTGTTGCAGACTCCCATACCGTATGTGTCCGGTTTGCGGGAGCTTTAACTTTTGAACTGTGAAATTATAAGTGTTAATTTTGGTTATTTCTTAATGGACGACTATAGATTTCAATTCTGGTTTAGCCATCTAGAAAAAGTAGCTACCCAAAATAACAGGCAAAGATAAGAACTAACATTTTAAATATTGATTTCACAACCATAACTAAATTAGAATTTAAACACAGCACATTAAGAATTAATAAAAACTAAATCTCAATTTATTACTGCGTAAGATAAGACATTAATAGAATCCAGTTCAATAATATAGACATTAGATATTATGAAGAATTTATTTGGACTAGGTAGTGTTATAATGTTAGTCAGGAACGTCAAATTGATTTGGCGGACAGCTAGCAATTAAAATGCAAATTAGGCTGTCGGGACACCGCCCGAGAATGTAATATGAAAAAAAGCAAATGTGGTATGGGTGTGTGCACACTGATAAGGCTTTTTCAAAAAGGTCTCTAAATTAAATTTTGATTTTTTTAACTGACAATTAGATCAAAGAGAAACTTTGATTAGACGATGCACATTGGATTAAAAAACTACCGTTTTAGATGAACTTATTAACTAAGTCAAAAAAAAGGATCTCAAAGGTGAAGCTCTGCGTAATACAAAAGTTGAACATAATGTTTTAACAGCGCCATCTATCCGGTGACCCATGAACTAAAAAGAAAACGATTATTACTGAAACCAAATCTGTGTAACAAGCCGATTAATGAATATTATTCGATTAATTAATTGATTTTAAACAGCAATAAATCAAAAGAAATGCCTGTTATAGGCTTTGGAAAAAAACTTTTAGACTTAAGTGTGAACCTAACATAATACTTAATTAAAAAATAACAACTTTAGCTACCGTGTATTATACCATAATTTAGATAAGAGATGGACGTGTGACATTTGAAAAGCAGCCTTTACCAAAATCTGCGTAACGCGATAACTATAAAACTCTTCGAAGAAAATACCTAGAAATACCTAAAATGGATGTATAACTTTTATGGTGTACAATAAAGTATATTCTATTCTATTCTATTCTAGAATCAAATTTAAATATTTGTAGCTTAATTTAACGTGCATTTTTGAAAGACTTACTAGGTAGTCTTTGGCTAATAAACGTATTAATATAGTACTTTATATTAAAAAAATATGTATTTAAAAACTATGTTTTGCTTCGGTCTGCTATATAATTATATAAGCTTTACCTTTTTTTGGTATGCCTTCTGAAACCACACCTGCCGCTTATCATACAAGTGGATTTTATTTTGTCTGAAATTAAAAGGCAATTTAATTCTTGAAATTTTTAACAATTAATTAATTGCTGTAACATTCCAAAGCAGTTCCTGGTCTAAAAGTTTAGGAATAATTTTCCTTTCCAGGGCCATTTTCTTGTACAGCAATTACTTTACCGTCAATATTGATATTAGAAGGGTTACAGTACTCTATCTTTACCCCTTAAAATTCATAGTATCAATATAACACTTAATGATTCAAAGTTCTATAGATATCAAATCACAACTCACTGAACAGGTGTTCAGAATTAGTAATGAGTGTTTCCATACCAATTCCTTATCAGTCGCACCCTCCCATTGAAACGGTCGCACAATATGTCATAATTATTTAATTAATGCAACCCCACTCTCGGTTATCTGCATTCATAATTCAAGCCACCTACACGAGGAGAATTTCCAATCCATGAATTTCTCGGCAATCAATTTTGTATAGAACACTTGGTTATACTGGCCTTTTTCTTAGTGTATTGTAGGGAATGTGGCTGCACTGTGGCAGAATTAAAAATTAATGCCATCGATTTGCGTGCAATGTTCGGGACATGGGTATGTACAGGCGAATCACGTCACCCACGCACGGCGATCTTAATTATGCGATTGTATGCCTACACGCGTGTCAATTAATTGCTGGTACCATTTTATTTGTTTTTATTGTCACTTATTTGTTAATAAAAACGTTTGTGCTTTGTTCGGAGCGGGTGCGGCCGCGTTCTTTTGTTTTGATAAAAAATAAAGCAAGTTTAATTCGAATTGTATCGGCGATGGTATTGTTTGAGTGAAATACGAACTTTATTTAAATAATCATTTATTAAAACAATTGTATCATTCTCATTTGTCATAATTATATAAAAAACAGGGGTCAAATCTGTGTCATTTGAACTTTGAAACACTTTGAAACATCCATTATATATAATTCACCATCAAATACAAAATTGCCATTACAGAGCAAAGTTCAAGATCAAGCGAATAGCCCGAAAGAGTTACCTAATGACACGATATCGAGGCTTGCGAAGGGCGCCATTCAAATTCAATCACGGGCTTTGAAACAATTTGTAACAAATGTCAAGATCATAAAGGATCCTACTTCGGTCCATGCGAATGTCTGACTGAGAGAGGAATCGTGACTACTAAAGGACTGATCGATCTTACATTTGGTAATTTTGGTTCGGAAACTAGGACAGTTAAAAATTGGTTAGCATCGTCAAGTTCTCATGTTCACGCTTTAGGAGAATCGTTTGATATTGTTGGAGATAGTGAAGCTGGGCATAATATGTTACAACATTAATTGGTTTGAAAACTTGAAATAAATTATAATAAGTACAAGAATTATAAAAACTCAAAACCTACCACATGTTAGCAATGTAAGCATATAAATGATCCATGTTAAGTGCTTTAATCGGTGATTCTATCGGCAAAGAGTAAACAAGGATCTAATTGTACCAACAGATAAGCTTCGTTGTTACACAAGGTAACAAAAAAATGTTATGTAATGCTTCGTTCTTCAAAACCATTTCTACACTGACCTTCAATATTTACAACCGTAGACAGACGGATATGATGTTATCTATAAGATTACACAGCAATTATATCACAGTCATGCTTTTGTTAACTAGAACCATAAAAAAAGAGAAGTGAAATAGCAAAATGTCCATTTCATTAGGTACAGAACTAAATGCCTTTAAATCAAATCGTATAAGCACCGAGAGTAATTGTTGCGATAGTCCGTGGAAGCGGTGGAAATAATGGGTCGGCTTCTAGAGAGATAAAATCGCCGTGTCCTGTTGGTTAGAGGTGGGCCTTAGCTGGTTGCGGCTCAACGGTTCCAAAAGGTTGATTTAGTATGTGTGTAGCTTGATTTAATATTACTGATGCATGTCTTTAAGAGACTGTAAAATTTAAATAACGATAACTGAAAGTCCGCATTATCTTCAGCAATATTTCCTTCGCTAACAGAAATATAATCGCATTGCAAAGAATCTCTCTCAGTCACTCCTTCAGATGTAAAGCTCGATTTTATATCTTTAGCAAAACTTACAACTACGTTTAAGAAACTTTCTTCCTCAACCTTTCCCACTGTATTTTGAATAATAACAATCCTTGCATATTATTTGCAAACGGAGAGTCCATTTTTATCCCGCAGATGCAGCACTTCTGCGTTCCCGGTAATTGGTTGAAGTTATCTACGTCATTACATCTCGACTCTTCCCTTTTTTGCCGGTTTTATTTCTCTCTCTTCGACCGCCACTTTCGTTTGTTTTTGATTCAATTACTTTTAATGCTCTCTGATCATAATCTAAGAGAATCGCAACGTTGGGATATTGTTAGTACTTAATCTTTTTTGAGATGTCGGGGTCGACAGTTTAACGTTCTAATTTTGTACGAAAAATAGCATGATTTATCTTTGATTATTTTTCTCCTTGCTTTCAAGTTATACTGGCATATCAATAAAAGTACTGCCTATACGACTTCTGTATATAAGTATTTCACAATCCTTAGTTTTACCATAATGGTAACAATACAAAGTTTACACTCGTAACCTTCAGCACAATCTAGATAACTATCCATTTTTCTTTACTCAACCTTGTTTATGCGGCTTTAATACGTTATTCTTAAGGACGCAACATAACTCATGCAGTATCGTTGGTCGGATCGGTATTTCACTAAATGAACGCGTCTCAAGCGATATTTATAGCGACGGTGGACATAATTTAATAAACAAAGCAGGGCCGAGCCGATATTTTAATGCCACCCCGGGCATAGGATCTGATAATGGATCATAACTGGTTTTCAGTCTCAGTAGATAGCATTGTAAGGAACAAGTCCCACTTCGTTACGAGCTCCCGGTAAAACGTCCAGGGCTTCCAATCGTTAAGCGTAAACCCTATCTGCATTGGTGCTATTAATAATATTATACGGCGCAATATCTGATACGCATTGAACGCATATTTTACATGTGCACGCGCTGTTAATATTTCGTTACTGTTTTCTGATACAAATTGTCCGAACGTGGCATAATGTTGTAGACAATAAAGATAGTAAAAACTATTTAGATTTACCATAAAGAATGTGACGTATATATATTTATGTAAATAAAATAACATACTGTGGACATAGTTGTACGTGAAATATAAAACTATTTGATTTGATCGATCATATAAAAACAAAGCTTCGAATCGCATAAAAACGGTTCTGAATTCGCATTGTAATAAAGATAACATTGTTCTGGCTCTAGATTTCTTATTGGTAAAATATGTGGCTTGAGTTTGTTTAAGGGGCCTTTATTATGGATTTAAACAAAACCCACGTAGATGTTGTTACTATTTAATGCAAAACAATTGCACAATAACAAATATTGAAACAAATTGTTTCGGGTTCTCGTTGGATGCATGACAAATGACTGGCACTTCTCATATCAGCCGAGATGTGAATCGAACGGTTACAAACGAGAAAGTATAAACATTTACATTTGAGACGTCCAACCGCCAACAAAAACGGATCGTGCTTCAATTTTGGTCTTATCTAGAGTTGCCTTTGTTTCCTTGACAGGTGCATTAGTATGCTATCACACAACAATTAAATGCATCGGTATTGCTGCATCACGATGAGTAGGTGTACGGAGACTCGTATCATGAACACGCTCCGCGTTCCCGCTATCTATAGTTTTTGATCTTTCACGTCGATTTGATTAAGGAATTCCTTTGTTTCGTTATATTGTTTACCGTCTACGATCGGATGACTTACAAAACCTAGTCTGATTAGTTTCAAGTTTAGTTGCTTGCTATCATGGTGTTTCAAGGACTAGAAATTGTAGCCTTTTGACGTAATGGCTGGGTTTATTACGTTCTTTGAATTATCTACGATCGTGAAATTGTTCAGTGGTCATATTTTTGGTCGTCTAATTTGCATATCAAGGTATGTAGTACAATACAAATAACTTTACTTATAGCTTATTAGTAACGTTAATATGAATACCATAATTACATTAACCCAATGAAAAGTATGTTAACTATCATTTGATTGGGAAGTTCACAAACGGATTCCACGTTCATTTCTAAATTACCAAGAGATAACGCCTCGCTTCTTATAAAGCAATTTAGACGAAAATCTCAAACCAAATACACGATTAGATGTACGTACGCCGGCGGCCATATTCCGGGAGAAATTTTGGCTATTAAAAGAACATATTTTCACGCACCCAATATTTAGAGAGCGAGTGCTTTAAAAAGCAGTTTTATTACTTTTAAATAGCAGGTAACAGTTCGTTTTGGATGAATCGTAAAATGTTACTATCACAACTGTCTCAGAACAGTTTGAGTTACTTAGTGAGTGGGTCGATATAGAAATTCTTGATGGTCTTAGTCAAAATATTGAATATAGAAAATTCTATGACGCATTGAAAGATTTTATGTTTGGATCGTTAGAATCTATTGGTTGAGCAGTTGTTATATTTTATTGATTTCTTTGAACAATATTATCGAGTGTCTAGGTAAAGTTTTAAAATTGTAAAGAGAGAACATTATATTAAGACTGAATAAAATTGTATGTTTCGTTTCTGTAGATACCTGCTGTATGAAAGCACAAAATTACCGAGAACGAACAAAAAGACTCAAGTTCTGAGAGAGAGTTTATTTTCCCAAGACACGGAAGTATTTAAAGGAATACTTTCTTTTTCCCAAATATTTATAATAAGAGTTTCCGTTTTACCTAAATATTTATATTGTACACGACATACAGAACAACTTCCGTAGATTGCAATATGGCGCCAGTTTCCGTTAACCGAATGGTCAGGGCAAACAAAATATCGAACCTTGCACCGATACGTTGTTCGAGTCTGGCCTTATTTAGAAATAGCCGCGCGTTGAGAGAAACGACCAAGTTGGAAACCATTGGAAACTAAAATATATTATTATTATGCACGATAAATTATCTGTAATGTTTTGTTTGTTATAGAAAAACTGTTGGAGCATCTACTGAAAATATCATAATTTTCAAATATCTATTTTTACACTAGGTACGTATCACAGCTGCGACTTTAGCCAGTTAAATAATGGAAGCTTTTTACACAAGTGATTCAATCTTTATTGGAACTTATTGCCATTATTATAGAAATATACAATATATTTTAATAATTGTGACATACATTCTTAAATTAGGAATAGGTCAAACACCTCTTAACATTTACGGAAATAACATTTGTTTTGCTTGCATTTTGTTTATACCATGCCCCAAGGCATGGTATAAACAAAATTATGGTGGGACCCGTCATTGTTACTAAAAGTGCTCCAATATTTTCCTCCCATACTCTCACATTTCCGTCGATTCCTAACTTACGTATTTTCTCTTCCAGCCCGACCATTAAAGGTCAGTCCAAGTGAGCTATAAATAAGGTATTTAACCCAATGTGTGTGGGCAAGCCTTAACTGGCGCGGCCATGGGAAAGCCTTCGGTTATTACAATCGCTACTATTTATTTGGTACCAGCTGAAGTATTGGGAAGGACAGGTACCTATTCTATTGAATACAATGTCCACCATGCATGGCTTGGAGTCTTGGAGTACGAGTATTATTTGACCTTTGTTCGTTGTATTGTAAAGTCCATGTTCCTGGGAGGTCTTGTTTTATTGTAATTAGGGTCAGTTTGCTCTAACTAAGCTATCTGTTTGGTTCTGTTTCGGGTTAGCGTACCCTTAGGGGTTCACTTCGAAACATGGTCCATACAAGCTTTGCGTAAAGGTTGTTGCTAAGGAAGGAGTCTTCCTTGGAGTTATAATAATAGATTTCGTTGAAGTTTCTAGGAGGAGCTTGGAACATTTAACAAAATAAAACATCACTTAACGACAGAAGAGATCTGATTGTTTCACGATAACTTGTAAAAAAAAATATGATCGTAAAAAATGTGCTACCAGAAAATTCTAAAATATTGTCATTGAACACATCATCGTTATTTTTTAATCCAATGTTAATCGAGCATTTGTATTTGATAAAAGATAGAAATGGTATGTTTTATTATACTCTTTATAGCATTTTAATTGAACGTTTTATTAAAACAGTCTCACGGATTTATCAATATTCCTTTTTCATTTCTTTTTTAAATTTTACGTGCCTATTAGCGGCTGATTAGTATAATACAGATTTATCTTTTTTTATATAAAACAGTAATAAAAATCATTATCAGACTGTGTAGAGTTTCATTAAGTCTTTATCTTTACGACTTTTCAGTATAATGTATATTAATGATATAAAACACTAAATAATAGACACTTAAAATTTCGTTTCCGTTTACGTTATGTGTTTTTGACGGTGAAGTGAAAATACAAAGGTTGTAAAGTAGCAAGTTTTGACAGTTTGTAGTACAATGGGAAATATTAGCTGACGTTAATATTGTTAAGTTATTAATGTGTGGGTTTTCACACAATGTTTTCTTTCGCCGTTTCTTTGGGAGTGGTGATAAAATTTTTTTGAATGACAGCCTTTTGAGATTATGCCTTTTTGGATATGTTATGAAAGTTATTATTTTGAATTATAATTTGTTTGTGTGTAAGTGCTTTGATATATACACAACCACATCATAAACGTGACTAGAATCACAAATATGTTCATATCAGTTCGTTCACAATAATGTGCAAATAAATTATAAATATTAAAAAAGTTTACTAGTATTTTAGATGAGCTTTGACCGTTTACGAGTAAAAACAGACAACGATATAAGGCCTGTAGAATTAATAAAAACTAAACAGCTTTTAATCTAAAGACATAACTTGTAACTTACACTACCCAACAATAAAAATGACCTAACCTTATCAGCACAAACAAAAAATTTATTCAAACAATAAAAACATAAGCTCAACAGCAAAATAAAGTTATTGAAAAAATTTACCGCACACAATATAAAATTTTAACTCGATAAATGCTCGCCTCGAATGCTATAAACAAACGAAAATATGAATTGAGATTACGGTAATACACGAACGTGAGTTAGATGGGCCGCACACTGTCGATTTCAAAATGCGACGGTTTAGTGTTTAGTCGGGGCACTAAATCGCAAATAATTAGTATAATATCTGCTAATTTAAACAGGCTTGATCGTAATATTATTTCACTAAGAAGTTTTCTTTTTATATTTGTGAGGTTTCACACTAAAATGATGAGCACTTAAAATTTGTGCACCCTACTGTAGTTTTTACAAAATAGACGATAAGACACTTTAAGCTGTAGAAAGCCAGTCACAATCATAAGTATTCATCCGATAAAATTAAACGCAATCACCAGATGGTACGTCCATTGTTCCGATTACTATAAAATAACTATTCCTTTCCGCCAAATATTAGGGTAAATATCGAATGAAAAATTAATTGCAAAAAGTCCATCGTGCGCTTTTTCTTACTGGGGATCGCTCGAGCGTGGGTCGACATAAATGGTAGTGCAACAAACATGCTGTACCTATATGAGACACTGCATCATTTGCAATTACATGTTATTGTACCTTTGTACTATTTTAATGTCCGCCAGTGTACGCCCCCGGTAAGAATGTGGCATTGTAAGCAAAATAGTTCGCCGTTTATTTCTGTCAATTTGAGTATCAACGGATGAGTTGCAACGAGGCATAATGGGCTGGGATTGTATGCTCGTAGATAAATGAGTTTCGTTTTATTGGCCCTTGTAGTTAGGTCTAGTTCGTTGTTGAAGGATACTTTGAATAATTTTATGCATTAATAATGGGCATGTAAATTAGGACCTGTAGTTTTGACGTAGTGCATGTTCTCTTTGGTCGTTAATGACATTTTATTCAAGAGATTAATTAATTTCATGCTCTTGATATACTTACACTGCAAGAGCTCTACACAATTAGGTATAAGATAGTTCCTAATTGTGTGGACTATGGTTCAAATTCATATGCTCAATGCATAGGTGACCAAAAAATTGGTGCTCATACGGGAGTACTCCATAGTAGGTACCTAATGTGTATTTAGGGTATCCTTTTTTGTTTTTGTTTTTAATAGACTCAACAACAATTGTTAACACTTAAAATGTACAATCATTATTCAACTGCAGTCGTGGTTAATTTAATTTTGACAGGTTATCACGTACACATATACTAAAGTGTTGTAAGAAAAAAACATGAAAATTGATTATCTTTTGTTGAGTGAAATAATTACTCATTTTATTGAAATTAAGATTATTATTGGCTTCTTTATTTTCTGTAGGTAATTGAAATGAGTTCCATATTCAGAATGAAACAAATGACGATAGCCAGTGTGGTCGGCGCATTACTTACACAGTTGAACAGAGCAAAACTTTTTGCAAACTTCCCGACCGATCATCAAGCTTCATTAAAGTATCAATGATCCCTAAGATTACAAACTCTGACCTTTTACAAGCAACCTGACATTTATAAATTCAATTTGGCCGTCCAACACAGTTCATTAATCATTCAAAGGCTACCAGCAGACTAAACTCCCATTAGGCTGCAAAAACATCGATGGATGGCTGCGTGTGTAGTAATCACTAACGCAAACAGCCTACGTTAATCCTTTACACAAGCAAACACACAGCATTAAGTAAATCCTTCAAATAATCCAGTACGAAAAGCCGACAAGTCTCTGTCAACACTCGACGAACGCGATTTCCTTGGCAAGCGTCGAAGTTCTCATCGTATTTACATTTTCACACATAAAGTAAATTCCTCGTATCCAGAAGTTTGAGTGCGGGGAAACGAAAATAGCGATTCATCACAAGTTTTAATCTGTTCTAGAGTTTGGCCCACTTGCGGTCATGGGACGGGTAAGCGAGCGTTTTAAACGCAGCGGTTGAAACGCCAAGATCTCTAGAGAAAGTGACAATATTCTACCAGTGATATTGACTGTCAAAATTCCAAAAAGTTTGAGATTGATCAGATGACATTTTGGTAGCGCATGCCGTACCTAATCCCATACATTGTAGACTTTTGACGAACTTATTGCCGAATACGTAACGTTGTCAGTGTAGCCTTCCGCCCTCAGGAGAGAACGATCGGGTCCGTGCCCACTCAACCCGATTTGACTCGACCCGAAGAATAATAGTTGCATATTTCTGCTTTGATAGACATAAAAACGTCAGGCAGAGAAGTGTTAATTTAACGCCTGCACCACGGAGAATGTAAAATTTAACGATTGGTTTAATCGAGGTAGTGGCTATCTTTATAAAGCTATATTTTTTAAATGAAATTACTGACTACTGGGACAAATTATGTATTATAACAAAATATTCTATGTATAATAAATTAATAAGTTATTTAGAATTTAATATCACTTTGCCTGACTGTACCAATGGCACTGAATTAGTAGTAAAACATCTGGTCTTATTCTTTCTGTCGAGTCTAATCGGATCGAGTGGGCACGGACCCGAACGATCCTCATACACTGAACTAACAAAAGTTTTTCTTTAAGTTATGTGCCATGATCATTGACACTGGCCCGCCTGAATCTCTGTTATTACCGTAGTACCATATTGACAGTATTCCAAATTAATTGCACAGTTACAGTCAATATTAAATTACACTATGTGCTTTTCCTACCGCGTAAATCATGTGAGTTTCATAGTCTTGTGAAATGGGAGTCACTAAATAATACTTCCCACACTGCAATCGTTAAAGCGTGGGTATTGTAACAGCAACCTGTCATTATTTTGTTGCATTAAAGCACAATTGAAACCAATACCTGTGCCAAGTACGGTAATGTAGTTAGTATTGACGTGGGCACTAAGGTTTTTGAAGTGAGAAAACAAGTATAAATCATTTTGACGTCATCACCATCATGATGATTGACATGATTATGATGATGCTGATGACGTCACTGCAGCTGAAAGACGTGTACCATAGACAACCCTGAAACGTTGCCACGTCGACCAGTCTTATGTTTCCTCTTCCAGGTCATCGAACCACCATTATGACATTTTGATGTGTCAGGAAAATATTCGCATCCTTGTTTCTAGATAAGTCGTTTGAATTTGTTATCAACATTCGATATTTTTCAAATATAGCTCTGATAATTTGCTATTCAAATATGGAAGGAAGGAAGATCTGATTTTAAAAATAATAATATTTTTTTTATGAATGCAAAAGGCTGTTACTGATCTACTTTATGCAAACGCGTAGGTTTTAAACTGGTATCAACTGACAAACTTTTTCTCCTTGATAGTTAAGTGAACTACCATATTGCAATAAATACGAAAGTTGATTAATTTTGACACGATTAAATTATTTTGTATAGGCGTCTCTAGAATTCTGCGCACATTAAATATATAAAAGAATATTTTATTAAGTCAACGGACCAAATGAGAGTCTAATTGCAGGAAAGGAGGTCCCCATTATCATCATGTGGTATGTATAAACAAACAATAAATTTGTATGGCGAATCAAAAATGTAAAAAAAATACTTCTATTTATTTAGACATACTCTGAGCTCGTTCGCGCTTAGAGGAGAGCTGTGTTCCAGCAGTGGGATCGTTATAGACTAATATGAGTGACCATTGTGTTGTATATGGTTTCTGTTAAAGCCCGAACTACGGTAAAAACTAGGATTTACCGGTCAAACCTAAAATTTTGCAAACCTTACCGGTAAAAGTTCGAAATGAAGTATGATATGGCTAATTTGGGGTTTTCACCAGGTAAATAATATAGTGGTGATAGTGGTCAAGGGCGAGCCTATTATAATATTAAAAAAATATGATTTCTCTTACAAACTTGACACGCAATGATGGGAACAATTCCGGAGTGATTGATTAACATCACAAAAATAGGTATTATGTTTGTTAGACGATTTCTTTTCGAATCATTTCGATCTCATCACTTCGTATCTTCGTATCGTCAACTTGATGACAACTTTTCAACATTCACAAGTCTCTGAGGAAAATCCTAAGATTTACCGTGTGCTTGCTGGTAAAAGCCCGAAAATTGCGAATATAATAGATCATTTCGGACTTTCAAAAGACTCGGTAAATCAAAGGTTTTAAAGGTTTTAACGAATTTGAAACAACATAATATTATAAAGTTTTCAGTACAATAAAAAATTGAAAACGAAGCCGAAGTAGCTTTTATATTCTGTTAATATAAGAAAATAAACTCTACAAATTCCTAGCAACGTCTCGTTCAAAAGCCGATATTACATATAAAACAATACAATATCGACGTTAAAACGCTTCATGCGGTGCGATATTTATTTTATCTCATTTTACATAACTGTTGGATCAAATGACCCCTTTTCAAGTTTCATGATCGAATCCCACCTACTGTTTTTCATTACGGACACGGTGCGAGCTGATATTTGCTTGGTATCTGTTTTATCTATATGTATTGTTTAGTTTTACTCCCGGATTTGCCTGCGATTTTGCCAATATCATCATCAAAAAGGTATTTTTAGAGCAAGATTTTTTTTACTATGCGGCACCTATCGGCTGTCTTTTTTGGTTTAATTTGTTAGTTGATGCTAAATTACCACAATTCGGTCGCAAAAGATTAAAAAAATTGCGGTTGCTTGTTGTGCTTTTCAGCATGGAAAAACTGATGATACAAAAATGCGTAAACTTCCTAGACCACGGAATAACCGCTCGTCTACACCGAACAAATTTAGCGTGCAATATTTGGCAGGCGGTGGCTACCCGCGCTCACCTCTGCAACTGTAAGTACCCACATATTTTACGAGAATTCCACCGCAAGGAATATATATTTTTTTGTTCCATTGCGTGACGACACATAACACGCGACACACGATTTTTGATTTATTTCGAGGTTAAAACGCGGCTTTTGTTTCGTGAATGCGCCACCTAATTAGAGCTGTGATTGCATGATGAAAAAATTCGGCGAGTTGGTTGTTGGAAATTGAAAAGCGTATTGTTTCGAACCGACTTTTCTTTTACGGTTATGTCTTCATTCCTGTTGAATTTGAGTGAGTTTCTTCTTTACTTATTGACTGACGTCATTGGTTTCTTATTGATATTGAAAAATGTTACAAAAGGATTGTTACGGCAATACTTAGTATCCGGGATACCTATAAATAATTACAAAACAACAATAAATAATTAAAAAGCCACAAAAACGAACATGTAAACGCATAATGAATTGCCATAGCACGTAACGTAAGAAACAAATAACAAAAAACTACGCGTTTGCTAGGGTTATGGAAGGGTGTTTTGAAAGGGAAAACCAACCCCTATAAAAAAACAATTCATAAAAACCCCAAAATCGGTATCCTGGATACTAAGGCCAACCCGTTGTAACATAACCTCGCCTTCACCACTGCATAATTGTGCAGAACTCACTTCCGTGAAGCTCTGCACCTCCACCTACTACTCCATTAAGTTGCTCAGTTGTGGAGCCCCAATTTCTAGTTACAACTTCTGCTGATTTACCAAGCTTGATTTTGCATCTATTATTCATTTTAATATTTTTGTAGAACAAAAAGCCAATCCATACAAAACACCGTCACCTGATACTACATCTTAAGCCCCCATCAATTCTCCACGCCACTCATATGAGCCGTAAAAAAGTGTTCCATTCAATTCTGTCATATAAATAATGTGATGACCCTATTCTAACTTTATAACTTGTTTATAGTGAATCAGCTGTTAGTATTAAATCAGTATTTTATTGCCAACAATCCGTTATTCGTCTGTCGAACTGTACAGACCACATAATAGCCGTGTTTACGTCTTAGGCTATTGAGCACGTATATTCATCTACTGAGATGTTACCCGTTTATTACTTTGATGTATGAATTGAGTTTGATTTTGCATTTGTTGGAACAGATGCGTGTGTAGTTGATGCAAAAGGTTGTTTTCCTTTGGTGCCAGCCTATTAATAAATCGATGTTTGAAGTATCTGAAAATGCGGCAAGGATATGAGCAGAAATTTTAACTCTAACTGCAGACAACAGTAGTTGAGAACACTTCTAAAAATATGTCTTCATA
The DNA here is from genome assembly GCA_964057195.1 of Orthosia cruda. NCBI lineage: Eukaryota > Metazoa > Arthropoda > Insecta > Lepidoptera > Noctuidae > Orthosia > Orthosia cruda. The sequence continues at coordinate 14,170,250 of OZ059836.1, read as the reverse complement.
TTCTATATTCTAAGTGCCAGTTCCAGTTCGCCACTTCACAAATAATATGACTACATAATTTATCATAAACGTAGATTTTAAATATTATGCTTCTGATACTTCACCTTTCTGTTTCTCCATGAGTTCATGAGAACCTTTTCACCCAGCACCTTCATTTCAATTAAGGTTCTTAATAGCACTCAAGCAAAAGACTCATTAAACGATCTCTTGTCACCCATCACCTTTAACATGACACCACAAGACAGTACATCATCAAAAACAGGTGCTTAAATTATTTCTCCCTCCATCGACTTTATTAAAAATATCCCTTTAATATTGATGGTCCATTACTGGTAAGCTTCTACGATGTATCGCTTCTTTGTAACACAACACCGCTACGTCAAAGTCTAATTGATGCTGTCAGTCAGTATAAAACGGGCTTTAACAATACCGGAGTTAGTATCCATTTGATCGTCCCCTGGGAACACTCCCGGCTTGATCGAAGTGTTTTTATTTTGTTCAAAGTAATAGGAGAAAGTTTGTGAATGTTGGTGGGTAAGAGTGGAATGGAGGCCGAAATTATTGATTAATGCAAGGAATATTACGATTGCCTAGGGTTGCAATATCACTAGATTGATCCTTGTTAGTCCTTTTGCCAACATGTTTTAATTGCCTTACTTCAATCACCGTGACATTCACTTGATTCTTTCTATATTAATTTCTGATTCTCGATTTATCATGGAACGGGGTTGACTTCTACGTATTTTTTTTTTTCGAACCTCAGGTCCGTTTAGTACCGGTGCCATAAACATCAAATTATTTACTGGTATTTTTAGTGACAAAATAGAAGTGGCTTTAAAACAGGATGTAAAATTAACTTTTGGTTTATGTAAATATTGACTGTTGAAAACAGCACAAAAGCTTTTTGTCACTGCAAAAATCGCAATCCAACATAACAAAGGAGGATAAAATTATAGGAAATGACAATAACGCGGCCAAGCATACTTACCATTAAACTGCTCATGTAATTACACTGTTCGAAGATAATTTATTTTATTCTCTTTAAACATATTCAGACTTTTAACACAATGGTAAGTACCTACATAAAATTCTGTTAAAACATTAATCTTGCAGATTATTTACTTCGAAACTCATTTATCATTCTCCCTTTTTTCGTAGTATATTAGTGAACACTCCGTATATGCACCTTCTACATTAATTACTGTCAATAGTGAGATATTTACTTTTAATTCTGTTTTATTTGCCTTAATTTTAAAGGTATTTTTTGTATAGGTGTTAAATACTTCTTTGTTAATTTGAACTGGAAGTAATTTTATTCATAGTGTTTATAAAGATTTACACATCATTTGTTTCAACTATATTTATTGATCAATGAATCATACTATGATGTCAGCACTCAATCTTAGGTCATCAACCTCATTCTTAATAACAGTTACGAAGAATGACATAAAAATACCTTTCAAACAGATATGCATTTAGTTTTTATCTCCTCGAATATTTTACATGGACAAAAAACTATAATGGCGAATCAATAGTTACTGCATATTACCATCGCCTGCGAGGTTCTCCAGAGATGTTTTTCGATTTGCTATAAATCTTGTGTTTAATTGTCCGCGAAATAAAGGGATTAAGCGTTGGGGATTAAGTAGACAAATTCGCTTCAATATCCATCTTTTAGATTTCATCAGGATTTTTTGGTTATTGCCCGACTTTGTGAGATTTGGTGTAGAATCAAGACCGGATATCGACGCATTCATTAATTCAGTTCCATTATTTTGCTACATCAAAATGTGTAAAGTTGAAACGAATACTAAGTGCAGCTACTTCTATACTTTTCTCGATTCTATTTGCTTTTTCAATATTTTTTTCTGCAGTATAAATTGTATGTATATACAATATTATTTAGTATCGAAGAATATTTTATATTTTTATAAATATTATAAATTATTTACGCATACATGACGATCATAAATTACCACAATTACTCCGATTTTATTTCCAGATCATGTCAGAATTAATGTTTACGTAAACGTAATCAGGACAGGACAGAAATGAGTGGATTACACAGAATAATCCATTCATGTGGACTTCTCAATTAAGTGCTGTCACGTTTCATAAACAATCAAGAACAATAATAAAATTGTAAAATAAATTAATACCTATCAATAATTATAACAAAACTGTTGATACAATTAGTCCTCCGTAAGTGTCCATGCATCACCATTTTATTAATGGCAATTAATTTTCCATACAACATTTTATTGATTTACATTTTCAGAATTGCTTTCACAATTATCATCAACTCATATTTACTTACTAAGCAGAATTTGATGGTAAATTAATGCTAATGCTTCAATGTCAACATAATCAGTGTTGTGTAATATTGATTCAATCGTATGTTAATATTTACCAATGAAATAGCTGACAAATTCAACTTATCGGATATTATAAAGTACATATTTGTTTGCTTCGTCAACCTCTTCATGTTATGGAAACTTGTGTGTAAGATGTACGTCTTTAAAATCTAGAGATGATAAAATAAGACAAAGGCACATACTATCAATCCATCTGTCACTTCAATAGAAACTTGAGTAGAACCAGAGGTGTTATTGCAAAAACATTTAACTTCAGCCATAAACCATTTAACTCCTGTTTACGTGTTTTGAAAGCTAAAGCTAATAAGGCCGTTAAAATTATACGGTGAGCCACAACAGGACGTCCATACAAAGATATTATTACGATTCGGACGTATGTTTTCAAACACCGGGGTCGTATAATTTTATAATACTTGTTGACATACTTTATTTTGCTGCTGTAAAAACGATTGCTGCAGTAATTTTGGGTCTTATTGCTTTTGAAAAAGGTTTTATATTTGTGATTTTTAAGGTAAGTATAATGTTGTTAACGACAATATGCAACGGACAGAGGCTTGACCATCTTTGTCCGGCCAGTCAGCTAATCCTCACAAAACTCACACTAAACACGTATGAGTAGAAAAAAATGTTATTTCTCAGTTGCTATTGAAATTGGTCGCATACTAAAATTTTACGACACATTTTATTTTAATATTGATATCAATAAAATCAAAGAAAGGTCTGGGTTTGGTGTATCCTATTATGAATAAACGTGATTAAATTTAAACGCTCATAAAAGCCTGGTTATTTTGATGTTACACGTTTAGAAGCTTGTAAAGGCTGATCGATTCGCTGTTTTGTACATAGTTAGCTTTCAAACCATATATTTATGAGTATTGTAAACTTTTAATATCAGAAATAATATGTCATATCGTAAATAATGTGCTTAAAATGCCTTTCCTCGATAGTAAATTCGAATTGGCTGATATTAGTACCTTTATCTATTTATTTATACTATTTATTTAATACCTCATATACACAAACGTACAGAGGCGGATTTAATGCCTTAGGCATTTACTACCAGTCAACCTTTGGGTGATGCAGAGACAAATAGTGGTAAGTACAATATTGAGAATAAATCAAGATCGTTATCATAAGAATTCTAGTATGAATGTTGAGTAAGAATATGGATCGATTGGCTACACGGGTAGGAGAAGACCAAACAAACAATAGAGGAACTGTTCCGAAGATAATATGGCTATGATGAAGGTTATTACTGAAATGACGGCTAACAGAGAAGTAAATAAGAAGAAGATATGTGGCGCCTTCACCAAATAAGATGGGATAAGAGCAGGCAAATCATCATCACAATCATAAGCCTATTCATATTCCCACTGCTGGGACACAGGCTTCCTCTCTGTGAGAGGGAATGGGTTGTAATCCATCACGTGGGCACAGTGCGGGTTTGTAAATGTCACATGTCTTCGAATTTGTGGTTCTAGGACATGCCGGTTTCCTCACGATGTTTTCCTTTACCGTTTTGAGAGCAGTGGTGATGAAATAATTTACACAAAGTAAAATCGTGGCCAATACCACTGGGCTACTACTACTCTCAAACTCTTCTGGTCTCGGGGCAAGAAAATTATGATAGCATGAAAATATCGAAGAAAATACTGAGCGAAATACGCACAGTACTATAAAATAAACAAAAGTACTTAGTATTAATATTAGGTAGTTTACACACACGCCTAACGTAATGCAGCGTGTAGCCGCGTGACAAATTCTTAAGCAGCACGCTGACGACTCAGGCGTATTTACTTAGGAATGTATGAGCTTCTAATAAATATTGGATAAATAGAGAAGAAAATATATTTATGGATTGAAGCTGTGAAATATCAATTATTATTAACTTTTAAAGCTATAATATAAAAAAAAAACACACGGAAAGGGTCCCATTTTCTATACAAAAAGGGCTTCTTCTGGGTAAGCTCACTCCATCGTAGACTTTGCCTCTGTCACTGACCAACTAGAGTCAAGGGCAAACCCAGTCTAAACAAAAAAAAACAATGTTCTTACCAAATTTATTGCAGATTTTGTGGTGTTCTGATTTACAGATCCACATTTTTTTACTCTATTTACAATTCATAACACTATACAAACCATACCTTCATATCTTTTGATATTTTATCAACTTTTGCAATTCATTTTTATGTTTTCTTTCTATTGTTATCATCTGAAAAGCATACTTTTGGTTATATCTGATTGTTTTAATATCTGAAACTTAAATTATATTGATAATTTGTAATTCTTGCAATATTTTTCTACTATGACATTTTCATCTGACATGACATCTGTCTGTCTATTTTATTTTTCTTAAACCTTAGACCGTAACATAGGTACCATGGACTAGACCTCCTTTAAGCAAGGTGTACACTATTATAAGGGTAGCGTAGACTGACCCCTTTGTGAACCGTTTTTATTCGTTCTGGTCTTTATTTCTTAATTGAAATTTGAATTTGAAATGTAGATATATGACACAGAACGATGAAAAACGGGCGTCAGTTTTTCAGGTTGAGCATCGGCACTGAACGCCGAAAGTCGGTTGATTTCTTAAATACTACCAAGTGTATTATTGTATCTGAAGACTCTTTAAACTATAACATATACGGCTGTGAATGTTATCATATCTTTGAGTGCAATAAATATAATTTATTGAGTGTTGATTTAAATGTGAGCATTTTTACTGGGTCATTAACCTCGTCGGTCACCGCTTCATCTAAAAGGGCTCGTTTGATCGGCGTATGAAGCCACAGCTCGGCCTCCTCACCCCTTGCTGCCTGTGCCTGCACCCCTTGCTGCTTGTACCTGCACCTGTGCTACTGCCTACCTGCTCGTTAGCCTGACTATTAGTTCAGCTGCCTTCGACCATCTATTTGTGTGCCTGCCTATCCGTCCTGCTGTCTACTCTACATCCTGCCTATCCGATTGCCTGACCTACTCTACAACCTGCCTATCCAATTGCCATCGTGGTGCCTGCTCATCTGCCTACCCAGGGCCTACCACGTCTTCCTGCCTGGTTAGCTGCCCACGACGTGCGAAGCCGGACCATTTTTTTTACTAACGTGGCTAACGTTAGCTCGACCGAGCCTACGGTTACGCTACAATTTGCGGGCAGAATTAAAACGATGTAAAACCCATAACACTATTCCATTTTCTGTTTCATGTACTCGTGTAACTGTCCATCATCATCATCATCATTTCAGCCGTAAGACATCCACTGCACATAGGCCCCCCCGAGGCGTCGCCACATTGACCGGTCCCGTACGTCTCGCATCTAGCGCATTACCGCAACCTTAACCAGGTGCAAAACTGTCAAATAAATAAAAATATTATAAATTATTGTAATCCTTTTGAATATTACTCTGTGACCAGTCAAAACATCTCAATTAGTAATGGATAGTCCACACTTGACTTTTAAATGCGATTTTTACGGCTGCGTTTATGCTCCATATTGCAATACGACGCAATTATTCCCCCTGTTTACTGTATCAAATATAAGATTAATATTCAAGAATGTTTATTTGCGTAGGTTTTATAAATGTTCATATTTTTTAATTTTATTGTAACAGTTGGCATCGCTTAGCCAATGAAAAAGGAATTGATTCTTTGCTTAAGGCACATTTAAAAGTTTAGCTCTTTTACCTTTTTGTGGTTAATGAAGTCGGTTTTTTGCGTTATTTGTTGTGGCTTGCACTCGCCCGACAATATAATCGCAATGTCGTGGGAGTTGATTGGGTTTTTATTGCCTTTAAGGTACTTGAGACAACAGTTCCAGTGTTTTAATTTTATACTTTATGTCTGCCATCTGCTAATACTGTTTGAGGAGCCGATAAAAAAATAATATGAGCGTGTCATTGGTATTTGCAGAGGATTTGTTTTATTTTTATTGTATTTTTATATGGCTTGTTCGTATGTGAAGGTACAACGGGAGGATATAAATTTAAAAGCAAACTTCGAATTACTTTTGAACACATTCCTAAACTTACACCCCCTCATACACATGCTCACTCCCACATACTCACCTCCTCGCTACACACACAATTACGTAATTGTCATATTATGCACACTCACTTCATAACTCCGTTTAAAAAATCCTAGTTATTTTTTTTCAACCTTGTTCTTTGTCATGATGTTGTATACCGACATAATAATATTTTACCTGACTACGACGAAGCAAAAGGGAGGATTATGTTTTTGACCGGTATGTGTATGTATATATGTATGTATGTTCATCTGTTCCCTCATAACTTCTAAACTTCTTATCATAATTTGACAAATGAGGTGTCGTTGGAAGCGTCTTGTTTGTCTGCTAGTTTTAGCCTATATAACGTCACATTAAAATGAATGTGGCGCCCTCTAGTAGGCACGAAGTCAAGAACAAAAAAAACTCCCGAACCATCATGTGTGGTATCATTGAACAGGGATTTTAAAATGAAGGTAGAGATTGACACATCATATTTTTGTCAAGCGTACGGTTTGCGAGACATATCCCATCAAAGTCATGAAAACTATATTTTTACAGGCATATGGTGTCGCAAAGTGTTTGTTGATCGTTATGTAAGTATGTATGTTTGCATGTATGCATTTATGTTCATTTGTTACCTTAGGCTCTACAAAAATCCCAAAATACTTTAAATAAACAATAAGCTTAAAAACTAAGCACCGACTAGTTTTTGTACTTATTTTTTTTAGTAGGTTTTTGGTATCAAAGTGACAGCAGAACACTGACTCCTAAGTCACAGGATCTCCTAGTTTGGGAGTCAGGGTTTACTCTATCTGTATGACCTTTATTCACTGACAAAGACAAAGACAAAGATATTTTATTTCAACAAGGCCACAAAGCGGCACTTTTGAACGTTAGATACATTAAAATTTACAAGGAATAAAAATTGATTCTACCGTGCATTCGGAAAGTAGCACTGAAATCCATGCGGCCTAGTATTTAAGCATTGTTGAAGGTTTTTATATAAATAAATAAGTATTTTATTTAATTCTTAATTATAAAAAAGTACAACTGTAATTGTAAATAATCTGCAATAATGTTGTAACGTTTGGATACAAGGTAATCTCCGAAACTTCTCATCCAATTTCGATAATTATTTCTCTGATAGAAAGCTACACTTTTGACTAGTTTCAAGTTTTTTACCTACCTTAGACGTCAGGGCTTTAATTATATAAGTGTAATCTTACTATAATATTATGAATGCGAAAGTTTCTATGTATGAATGATTGTTTGTTACTCAATCACGCCATAACGGCTGAACAGATTAGGTTGAAATTTGGCACGGAAATAGATTATAGTCTGGCACATAAGCTACTTTTTATCCCGGTATAATGTTTCCTTGGGATGACAAAACACTTTTTACGTGGGCGAAGCCGCGTGCAGAAGCTAGTAATAATTATGTATCGATAAAAATATTTTGTAGATAGAATTATTTGGGATACCATTATGGGGTCATGATTGTGTATAATAAAGCAGACTACACACTTGATATTTAAATAATCCATTCTTTCTGAAAAGTATCACAAACCTGTATACAAAAATCATATAACATCTTTTGATGCTGATACGAAGGCATTATCAAATAAAAAGCATTACGATGTTCTTAATAAACGTATTTGATGTTTCAATATATGCCGCCGTACATTTAATGGATTTATTTCTTACTCGGATTGTGTTAAATGAATGTTATCACTTCAAAACGTATTTTAGATGAAGAACAAAACTCCCTCTGTATGTCTTTAGATGAAAGTTTGTTAGGTATGAAAAGGATGTAAGTGCCCGTGTATAATAACTGTTTTATAAGTCCTCTTGCTTTGAAACTGTTACAATTTACATTGAGATATTTCAGTTCAAAGATTTAAACGAAATATTATGATTTTTTAACGTACGGCAATGTGCCATCGGTACATGGTGGATATCCCACCCATACGCACAAAGCGTTTTGAAAATACTTTCGTTGTGCGTACAGCTAAGGAGTGGCATTCCCTGCCGGCATCCTTGTTTTCTGATAGCTACAACCTAGAGGTCTTCAAGTCAAGAGTGAATAGGTTATTTCTAGGCAAGCGTGCTCCACCTTCAACCATATCATCACTTAACATCAGGCGAGATATCGGTCAAACGCGAGCTTATAATGAAGAAAAAAATAAAAAAAAATATAGGCAAACATTTTTTTCCTATCTGTCTTTTCATAAGTAGGTAAGGAAACATACATTTTGGATTCAAATCGATGGTAGTGAATTTTTTTTATTATAATCTAAAATCCAAGAGGCGTTATTTTAAAATAATTGGTATTTATATTATTTGGGTAGCCTTTTTTAATGTTCCGTGTAATATTTCTTTTTCTGAATTCAGAAATTCGGCGAATTGGCCATTTTACAAGAAGATGGTTTTTAATTTATAAGCAACAAATTCGTTGTTTTTACTCTCAACACAAAAGGTCGTGAAGCAAATTGAAACTTTGTAGTACCTACCTACTAAGAAACAAGGAAGTAGTACTTCCATCCACCCACACTATTTGGTCAGTCAAGCTACATTATACTCCAACTCAAAGCCATAATTACGATTATAAAAGCACTAGCAATATTCAACAAAATTTTCATGCATAGAAAATTCATAATCGCTTTTCTATATTAGTAACATTACCCTAATGATCCAGTCACGCCGTGTGTTCAAGGATATGTAACCATCAACGGTGTTATAGACGGTGACTAAGAATCAATAGAATATGCAGCTATGTTTAAAGAGCGCCTTCTGGGGTAGAGTCAAAAATCAAAGTCATATATATTTATTACAACTAGGCCATTAAACAGCACATTTGAACGCCAACAAATAAAATTACAACTAATAACCATTGGTTCTACCGTCCATTCGGAAAAGTAGTTTGTTATGGAGAAGAAAGGACAAGAAACTCCATAGAACGGACAAGAAACTGAAAAGAAATTGGCGTACCAGATGCTAAGTGGTAAATTCTGCTTATAAAACTTGTAATATCTCGCAGGTCACGTCTGCTAAGGATTCGCCATTCTGTATTTGTTGTCGAGAGACCATATTCACTGTCAGCCAAAAAAAGAGCGAGAGCAATGGTAGTAATATGGCTGGTGGTAGGTCTGATGATTCTCATGATACTAGAACACAGCAACACTGCTTAGTAGCAGCAACAAATATGGTAGCAATTTATCAATAAATTCTTTCTAACAAATCATAACCAAGTTTTCAAACCATTAATCAATACTTAGCCAGTTACGTGTTTTTGTTGGCATTTATGAAGTCTTCAAATAAACAAGCAAAACAGTACAGTATGTTGTGGAGCACACTCTGGAGAATAGCTGGTCCAATACCAACTTGGAAAATTGGCTAAGTTTTTTACACGAGCATCTGCTGCTATTCTATACTAACACTTGAATTGCAGTGTTTACAAACCAATATGATACGTATAATGTGATCTTAATCGTCCATTCAGAAGACATAGAAGCAAAACTTTCAAGTTACTGTAGAGATAACTTAGCAGTAATAGTTGAGACCACTTTGTAAGTTGTAAGTTTAATATCCTTTGGTACAAGTTGGGGTAATTTTGTAGACATTTATGATGTATTATCTTGGTTAGAATGAGAATGAGTGATTGATATTGCGAAAGTAGTTTGGTTGGGTTTGATGTGCAAATTGCATTCTTGTGTTTTCGTCAATGTCTGAACTTAAACGATGAGCACCATTAAATCATGATTGATAAAACACTATATAATCGATATCAGCACAATATCTGTGTTATTAATAAATACCTGCTTCACTCAATACGACGACGACAATTCGAATTTTTTTGGTCAAAAATGCAGTCACACTCTACCAAAACAGCGGCGGCAATTTTTTTTAGGAGTTTTTTTATTGCCTATAGGTATATATCTCACCTGATGGTAATTAACCGAAGATGTGGTCGACGGTGAAGCACGCTTGCCTAGAAATAACCTATTCACTCTTGACATAAAGACTCCTAGATTGTAGCTATCGGGAAAAAAATACACAGCTACTGGGACACGGGAAGTATTTCAACTTTGCACGCTTATTACAGAAATTAAAATATAAATTTTACCTACGCATAATCTATGCTTTAATTTATATATAAAATATTAAACCCGTAGTGGATAATTTATCTTCTTTTACAAAAACAAGCCATTTGAATTTTGGGAGAGCAAGACTGCACTTTTGACCCTTGCCTTGTTTGCCTATAAAATTAGACACGGCCAATCTCATCTGGTGTTTTTTATCTTCTCATAAATGTAATTGGCATTTTGTCGTTCTGGTTGAATTAATAAATTAACTTATTAGCTTTAATGTTTGCTATTAAAACGTTGACGGATTATACAAAATTAAGTACCGTTATGAGAAGTGAAACGCCTAAACCCCGCCTGCATCATAGGCAGGCAGGACTCCGGAGTCATGGCTGGTCAGATTAGGGACTCTTCGCCGACCAAGTGACTCCAGGAAAGACGGTGGCCCAGTGATCACATGTCGCCGTGCACATCGAGACTCAGGGAAGGCGCTTTAGTAGTCTCCCCAGGGATGTGCCCTAACATGCGTTGCACAGAGAAGGTTCCGGGGTGGTCTTTTGAGAGGTCACGGCGCTGATGGTGATCACCCGGGTGGTATTAGTGAGGTAAAAATCGCACACTCACCTTCGCCTTTGTCCCAAAATTCTAGGACCTTTTGAAGGTTTCATCCAGTAAAAAAAAGACTCCGTATAGAATAGCACAAGAAACTATAACGACTTGAAACTATAATCTCACTTAAGCTGTTCTAGGCACAAATAAAAAATACCTGCCCCTTGCTAATACAATTCGAAAACACATTACTCAATGACAATATCATGTCAAATAACGTTGCTAATTGACTACAGATTTTATATAATTGATTAGTTAAAGAGCCCACAAAAACTGGACGTGTGCCGTCAATACCTACCATGAACTATGTTGTAAAACATACTGCTTACATACATATCTATATGTATATATACGGATGTTTAGCTTAAAGTCATGGACAGTCATGGTCAATGTTCGGTGCGATGGACGTTTAAAAGATTTTGCTGCAAGTTAATGGCGGTTAGCGGTTTTGGAATTTGAACTTTCTTGTATTTTTTTGTTTACGCATATTTTTCTTATTACTGGACAGAATTTGGTGTAATATTTAGTAAATTTATTAATGTTTTGGTCATGAAATATAATTTAATAAGTAAGATGTGTGAGAATGTCATCAGCAGGAGTAAAATGTTGTATATTGGTCTGTTAGGAGCTGGGATCTCATAGACCGTGTTCCAGAAACTGTACTGTACTGATATGAAAAAATTGGCCAAGTTCAAGTTGGACTCGCGTACTGAGGATTGCGTACAAACAACTACATTCGCCAAATTAATTAAATAACTTTACTGAAGTTTATAAATTATGACGGCACCAAACATTGCTCTAACGATACGATAAACAGAATTAAGGGACACAATTAACTTTGCCGTTGGAAAACTGTAGTCACCATAAATCGACATAAGTTGCGGTCAGTTTACCGACTGCAAATAAGTTTCTTTTAGATTATGATTGCCTTGCGAGTGTAAAATATACGTCATTAACGGCTGTATCTCTTGATTGCGTTGATCTAGAAGTTTGTTTTTTTCACAGCTGCAAGGAGTTGCAAACTTGAGTACCTGTATGATATTAAATCCAACTCGATATCTCCACGCGTTCCCGAGATAAGGGGTCTTGGCATACAGACGGACAACAAAGGGAAGCGCTCTGGAGAAACTGGTAGACAGGTACCTAAGAGAGGGGCCACTTAAAGTATTCCCTCTACATGAGCTACAGTGCGCCTACAGCCCTGGAAAATCTACGGGAACGGCATTGCACTATGTTGCGAGTCGAGCCGAGGCTGCGCTAGAGGGACAAGAGATCTGTGTCGGGTCTATCCTGGACATAGAGGGAGCCTTCGACAAGACAACATTAGAGTCCATATGCATCGCTGCAAAGGAACATGGCATCAACGATACCACGTGCAACTGGATTGACCATATGCTGAGAAGCAGAATAGTCAGATCGGAACTGATGGGAGACAGACTTAGAGCAAGAACAACTAGAGGTTGTCCGCAGGGTGGAGTGCTGTCACCATTATTGTGGTGCTTGATAGTAGACTCCCTACTTACCAAGCAAAATACCGGACCATTCTATACAGTAGGCTATGCAGATGATATAGCTAAAATGGTTAATGGTAAATTCCCGAACATAGTCTCTGGATTATTACAACAGGCATTGAGGATGACAGAGGAATGGTGTACAAAGAACCACCTCTCTATCAACCCAAGCAAAGCAGTCATTGTTCCATTCACGAGGAAGAGACAACTAGGAAATCTAGGAGAGCTCTCTCTCAATGGAATAAAGCTGCCCTGGTCCACCGAAGTTAAATATCTGGGTGTATCGCTTGATAGAGAACTCAGGTGGAAAACTGTGGAAAATATTACGACGAAAGCCCTACGAGTGTTCGGCATGTGTCGTTCCACCTACGGTAAAACTTGGGGGTTAAAGCCCAAAGTGATACGATGGCGGTACCGGACAGTGATAATACCTCATATCACATACGGCAGCATGGTGTGATGGCCAAGAACAAAGCTTGCCTCGTGCAAAGCGTCACTCACCAGATTACAAAGAACAGTGTGTCTAGGCATCACGGGTGCTTTCAGGACAACACCTACGGCAGCGATTGAGCGGCGGCTCCTTTGCATATGATGGTTAAATTCGAGAAAAGGAAGACATTACATCGACTTTCTGTAGCTGGACTATGGGATGCCCCTAAGCCAAGGACCAACCATACAAAGTTCGACGGGAATGAAGGCCTGGATCGGGTAACAAGCATGTTATCCGATAAAATGCAAACTATGTTATCAGTCGCAAAATGATACTCCTTATCCTTGACGAAATCCTACCTGTCATCTCCCATATCCTTAATCATTCCGTATCCTGCGGTGTCTTTCCCTCTTCTTGGAAAGAAGCCCAAATTATCCCTCTTCCAAAAAAGCGTAATCCTGTTTCCTTTACTGAATTTCGTCCTATTTCCATATTACCATTTCTATCCAAAGTCCTTGAACGCCTTATCCATAATCAACTTAGTACATTCTTGTGCAAGAACCACCTCCTTAATTTTTTCCAATCCGGGTTTCGTCCAGGACATAGTACTACAACAGCTCTTGTTAACATAATGGACGATATTAGACTTGGTATGGAAAATGGAAATCTGACGGTACTTTCCTTATTAGATTTCAGCAATGCTTTTAACACCGTCGATTTTGATATTTTACTCGGCATACTCAGCTCTCTTAACATATCTCCAACGGTAATTGATTGGTTTCGAAGTTACCTGTGTGGCCGTCAACAACGTATTTGCATTGAAGGTTCTTCTTCGTCATGGTGCAATACCTCTGCAGGCGTACCACAGGGGGGCGTTCTATCTCCTCTTCTTTTCGCTATTTTTATTAATTCTATTTCCAATGACCTTCTTTCGTCGTACCACCTTTAGGCTGACGATTTGCAAATATATTCGCAAGCTCCGGTAGATGAATTGACTGAGGCAGTTAATATGATCAATAAGATTTAGGTTGTATTTCTGGGTGGAGTTTGGCCCATGGTCTTAGGGTTAATCCTGCGAAGACTCAAGTCATTGTTGTCGGCAGTCCTAGGTTGCGCTCAAGAGTTTACTGGTCGCAGCTCCCCCGGATTGTTTTGGATGGCTCATCTATTCCATACAGCGACTCAGTGAAAGACCTGGGTATTTTCGTTGACAAAGACTTTTCGTGGTGTCCTCAGCTGCAGGAGGTTAGCCGCAAGGTGTTTGCGTCTGCGGGGTCTTTGCGCAGACTGCGCAATTTCCTTCCAACTGCCACCAAAACTGCGCTTGCCCAATCCCTCCTTCTCCCAATCCTCGATTATGCAGATGTCAGGTATTTAGATCTAACTGAAGTGCAGCTAGATAAGCTTGAGCGACTCCAAAACTTTTGCATTAGATTCATATTTGGTTTACGCAAATATGACCATGTTTCAGAATTTCGTACTAAGCTCAAGTGGCTGCCAATCCGCCTTCGCCGGAATGCCCACATTTTATCGTTACTCTACAGTGTTCTGTTTATTCCTACAACCCCCTCTTATCTCAAAGAACGCTTTAAGTTCCTTCATGACACACATTCTAGACACTTGAGATCATCGGAGAATTTGAGACTTTTGATGCCTGCTCATTCTACTAAGTTTTACCATAAATCGTTCACGGTCCAGGCTGTGCGATTGTGGAATGAGTTGCCGATGTCAATAAGACAAGCCCAGTCACTAGCATCTTTTAAAAACCTTGTTAAGAACCATTTCCTTTCTCTTTAATATTTTTCTGTTTCTATCTAATTCTTCTTTCCTTGTTCACCCTTTCTTTGTAATTTTGTTGCATGTAATATTATGTACGAGTATGTATGTTTATTTATAAGTTTGTGTATAGTATTTTATATAGCTATATAATGTTTATGTATTAATAATTTTTTTTTATGTAGCAGTACACCATAGGCTACCCCTGTTTTATGTTTAATTCTTTAGGCCACCCAAAGGTTGTCTGGTAGATATCGCTGTCAGCGATAAGACCGCCTTTGTACCCATAGTATTAAGTTGCTGTAAAATATATGTGTAATTTCTCTTTTTGGTGTACAATAAAGTATATTCTATTCTATGTTTGTGTTTGAAAGGTCTTTCAAGGTCCACATCCCTACAATAGAGGACTGGACGAAGGGAATCGATTCACCAGAACAAGATAGTCTGGTGTGGTACACTGATGGATCCAAAATGGAATCAGGTACAGGGTCGGGAATATACGCAAAAGGTTACAAATGTAGCAAAAGCCTAGGGAAGATGGCAACTGTATTCCAAGCAGAAACTTATGCCATAATACGCTGTGCTCAAGAGAATATAGATAGAGGAACCAGAGGTAAATCCATATACTCGTATATTCTTAGTGACAGTCAGGCTGCAATCAAAGCCATGGCATTCTACAAAGTGGACTCCAGACTTATTCTGGATGCTGTCCAAACCCTAAACAGGCTTGGGAAGCACAACAGGGTAAGACTGATGTGGGTCCCTGGACACAAAGGGATCCATGGCAACGAAATGGCAGATGAGCTGGCAAGAGAGGGCTCAGCAAATGATTTTGTGGGTCCAGAACCATGTGTAGGCATCTCGACGTGCCTCGTAAAAGCCGCATTTAGGGAGTTTGCAGATCACAGACAGCGAACTCATTGGCTATCTAGCACCTGTCTACAACACTCTAAGAAATTCCTAGGCTCTACGTTCAAAGCTCGGGAATGCATTTGGAACATGAGCAGGAGGCAAATCCGCTACCTGCTTGGGGCCTTTACTGGGCACTTTGGAACTAACGTCATGCTCATGAAGATGGGTCTAACCGCGACACCCATTTGCAGGTTGTGTGGGGAACATACGGAACGCATGGAGCACCTTCTTTGCACATGCGATGCACTGGCTGGTAAGCGAATGAGTCTCTTAGGGGTTGGATATCCAAGACCAGAAGACTATAGGCTCATATCTCCCATTCTCGTTGTAAAACTCATGAAAAGAGTTTTCAACGAGATTGGGAAGGAGTAAGTTATCTAGGGGACCACAATAGATCCCAATGGGTCGAAGAGTCCGAGTTGTCTCTCGGCCCCTCCACAAGATAAGATAAGAAGTGATCCTATAAGGGTACCGTTTTTTTTCCTTTTGAGGTACGGAACCCTAAAAATAAACCAAACATGATTTTTTTTTGACAACGAGTATTCATACGCTACAAGATAAAAATGTACATCTGTAAGTAGAACTCGAAAATTGTCCACCAACACTTTCAAATACCCCAAATGAAAATCTACAGCATTCCCCAGCACTCACAAGAATCTATGTGAACGTTCATATTGTGTCCCACAAAAAAGAACCACAAAACGCTTTACCACCAGCTAGCCGTTTAAACCTCGTGCCTCGAGTAAAAGAGAAGCAGTGATACGGCTCTCGCATCATCGCTCAATTACAAAAAGGTAATCCCGGGGAGGCACTTAATGAATCATTATGGCCAACGGCGCGTCGACCGATGTGATGCGTGCAGGATTTATAGTCAGGGCCTTAACTGTTCATATTTTATTTTTGCCGCGAAAAAGGTGGGGATGTGTGACGTTTTGCGCTGTCTCCTGGGTGAAAGGATGACGAAGGTTTTTTAAGGTTTTGTGAACTTTATGGGCGTATTTCCTTGTTGATTTTTTATTTCAATTATACAATGGCGAAAAACACAGGCAATATCATCCGTCCAAGATATCACAGATCCAGTATTAGTTGTTATAGACAGACTTAATTTATATGTTTAAGATGAACAAACAGTTTACTATAAGTAAAATTTATAGCTATCACGAAAAAGAAGGTAACAAGTTGTTCGTTATATGGGATTATTGATAGTGGAGTGAGAGAACTAAAGGTAAGAGAGGTAAAGTAGGTTTTTTTTTTGTCTATCATCCTTTTTTCCATCTACTGTAAATTACCTATGCCCGGTAAGTTGAGAGGCTCTTGTGACACATTATATCCTAGTACAAGAACCAAGTCAGTACTGTTATTTGTGTCTTGATGTGAGTAAAAAAATATAAATTATAAGACAAATGAACGTCTCTACGTAACAATAACAAGATATATTTGAGTGAAAAACAAATATTTTAAAGTTTTTTTCTGAAATAATAAAAAATATTTACACATGACAAGCTGCACTATAGATACGAGCATGCCTCGAGCTAGATCGACGTTTGAGCGACTCGGAGTCAAAGGCGGCTCGCGTCAACATCAGTCATAGAGACCCAATGTGACCTTGCTTTATGTTGGCGTGAAGCGTTGTAAGAGGGTCATAGTTCTGCGTTCGTTATACAGTATGGTCAGTTAGACAATGTTCAAGCGTTGGTGAAGCGGTGACCGTGTTTGAAACCAGAGGAAGAAGTGTGGCACAACACTTATTTATTTATTTAAGTATACATGTATAACTTTACACGTCATAACATAAGGCGATGTAAAATGCGAAAAAAAAACACTAAAACGAAACATACAAGATTTAGGCAAAATTAAATATATATACAAATAAAAACTAACTAAAAAAAACAGGAAATAACAAAAACATAGAAGAAAAAATACAAAAAGATAAATGACAGTAAAAACTTACAGAAGTAAAAATTTTGCTACTGCAGCCTGTTCAATGTAACTGTAGTTTTTCCGGTTAAGTATCCACAGAAAGGCTTCATCTCTTTAGTACGGAAACCACACCAACCACCACGCTATTCCTACGCCATAAAAGTATAATGTGTAAATCTAGGGTATGTGAAAGACAGGATTGCCCATGAGTAATACTTAACGCAAGCAAATCAGTTTTAAAAATATACTAGAAAACAAGAAAAAAATTGATTAAAAAGCTAAATAAATTATGGATTCTTTAAATAAAAAAGCTTGCAATAAGCCTAAGCCCTGGGAATTATTCCGATAACCAAGATCAACAATAAAAAAATAAAAACTTATGTACTGAGCTAAACATGACTGAAAATCATTTCTATATTGCAATTAAAACGGAAACAATAATAAAATGATTCCATCATAAAATATTTGTGATCTGTGGCACGAGTTCCGATGACGTGAGGGTTCATTAAACGCTTAAAACATTGATTCCCAATTACTTACAGTTTTACGATTGGACACGCTCAATCTAGGCAAAATGTAGTATTTGATTTTTGTAATCTAGAAACATAAAGTAAATTAATTTGAAATGAAGGATTGAATTGAATCCTTAGGACAGGGATGGCGAACCTTTATTACTAAACGTGCCATTTAAATTACATTTTGTTTTGTGCCACCAAAGAATTTTGACTTTGCCTTAATTGACAAAAAATAAAACACTAAATGCTATGAATTCTTTATTTACACCCAGAAATTCTTACAGCAATCCTTATATTTATTTACAGTTTTATGTTGGATTTAAATAAAAGTAGCAGTCATTTCTGCTGTTGCAAATTACCTAGATGCTAAATAACATCAATTTAGCGTGCCCAAAAGATTTTGTCGTGTGCCACCGCAAGCACGCGTGCCATTATAGGTTCACCATCCCTGCCGTAGGATGACTCATTTATAAAGGCTATATTTCAAAAACATAAAAAGTTTAATAAGTAAGGTATATTATTAATTTCTATTTATTGCATCAGAACTGGTGAAAAAGAAGCTTTACAAAATTTGGTTTGAAAGAAGTTTGATTTTGTTTTATTAAAACATAAAAATGGGACCATCGCAGCTTTGACATACATGTTGAAACGTAAGTGTGTGCTACTGATACAGTTCTGCCTAATCCTTTGGGGAGAATAGGCATAATAATATATTATGATAAAACAATGTTGGACAAAGTTTTTTTATGAAATATTTTAAATCTTGTGGAACTATATAGGGATGATAATTAGGTAGGCATTGGCCAAAATGCATTGAAAAATTATATCCAGCTATTGCAAGAATTTCAGAAAATTATATTCCTAAATTATTATAAACGAAATCTTCCTGTCACGCAGGCCTTAAAAGCCCTGTATTTTATATCGAAGCCCATAGGCCTCTCATAAAATATTCAAACTAAATCTAAAATAATTCCTTCCATTTTGAATATAACTTCGAGAATTTATTTGTAAAACAGCATAGCAAATAACATTAATTCGATGCTTTAGCGTTTAATTGCAAAAGAGTTCGAATCGTCGTCAAATTAATAATTTATAAAGCTTCTAAAGAAACGTAAAACAGGGGTAATGAGCTTTTTAAAGCAAGTTAATATGATTTCGACGGGAATTGCGTGGGTTCTGTAGGATTAAGAAAATATATAAGTGAATTTTGATAATGAAAACATTAAGTTTGATATTAAGATGGTTTTTAATGCAGTAGAGAAGTCTTATAAAAATGATTGGCGTATTTGTATGTAGTGTCATTACAAAATATAATTAATTTTAGTAGAAGAGTTATCACGGTGTAATTCACCCCAGCAAAGTAAAAATAGCATTGAAAACAAAGAGTTCAGGATCGCTTTTTATTCGTAGAGCCCTGAGATTTTCTGAGGCATTGAGGTGACTGCATTCACCACCTAATGTATTGTAAAGAATCAACTCTATTGAAAAACCGGCCAATTGCGAGTCTGACTCACGCACTATGAGTTCCGTACCATTATCGCAAAAACGGCAAAAAAATTACGTTTGTTGAATGGGAGCCCCACTTAAATATTTATTTTGTTCTGTTTTTAGTATAGCGGCAACAGAAATACATCAATTGTGAAAATTTCAACTATCTAGCTATCACGGTTCATGAGATACAGCCTGGTGACAGATAGACAGATAGACAGTGGAGTCTTAGTAATAGGGTTTCGTACCCAAATTGTAAAAACGGGACCCGTTTTTACAATTTGGGTACGGAACCCTAAAAAGTAAAAAAGGCTTATCTCAACACTCACACTCATCTAATATTTAAAAAACATCCGTTCGCAGTTTCTTATACTTTTTTAATGCGGAATCCTAATAAAATCAAGCACTGGTTAGCTTACAATTCAGTGTAATCGTTCCGAGAACGCTATTTTGTGAAAATATTTACAACACATACCATTCTTTATTTCAGAGGATTAGAGATTTGTTACTGTAATCTCAACTTTATGACATGGTTTTAAGGTTTATGGGTGATTTTGTTGGCAGTAGACATTACTGTCTTGTTCTGCCCAAGGGAACAAGCAAGCATTACGACGTATGCTTAAAAGACGTTGTTATAAATCGATTAAAGGAAGCATCTCATATAACGTGAGTATATTCATAAAACATAATCATTATTAAAATTAGTTACACATAGCTTTTGTATTTCAGTTATGGTAATCGGCTCTTAAATAATTTTGTGTTGAAAACTTTGCAAATCGCCTTGTGCCGCTGGTTTTGAAATTAAATTCGTTTTGGTTTTTGAGTGTTGTATGCGTACAATTTATTGATGGTGTCAATTTGAATTGCAAATGTGCAACTTGTTTAAGGTGTCGTCTTAAAGCATCGCCAATTGACGTTAATACTGTTAGTGCTTTCGCGAGCTATCGACCAATTAGTATTTCATTACCAAATTATTAGCATCAACGTGTCAAAGCAGACAAACGACGTAATTACGACCTTTTGATGCCTATGGTATTCC
Organism: Orthosia cruda; assembly: GCA_964057195.1. Classification (NCBI taxonomy): domain Eukaryota; kingdom Metazoa; phylum Arthropoda; class Insecta; order Lepidoptera; family Noctuidae; genus Orthosia; species Orthosia cruda. Next base: position 14,149,590 of record OZ059836.1, on the reverse strand, counting down.
GAGAAGAGGATATACTTTGTACTGCATAATATTGTGGTCACCAAACAGCACCCTAGTATCAAAATGGGGATACTTGTGTACACTAAAATATTATTTTCAGTTTATTTACCTGATCATTATAATTTTAAGTACCCTAATGAGTACCTAGAGAAGAATAATATCATATTTTTAAATGTTTTTCCAGTCTAGATTTGTGCCTGGTCGGTGGCAATAGGCTCATTTTCCATTACATTGAAAAACTGTGGCTCAATAGGTATCTACAATCTGCTGACCCCTTCGTGGCATTCGGGCGTGATATTATGGTAATGACCCCGACACAAAAATTTTACTGAATTCCAAAACAAGCAACACAAAGTGAATAACTTTCTTTTCGGAAGTCGGTGTCTTTGGTACCAATTTTTTTTCGTTTCGGCACCGACTTCCGAAATAGTGTAATTTTTCGCATTATAGTGTTCGTTTTGGAAGACGGTTTCAATCTAGCTTTACAACTGCATATGTAAAAATATTGACTGCCTAGATAAAATTGAAGCTTGGAGAACTTGTTTAGTGTGAAAATAGACACTTTAAATACTACTTCAAATACTGAGTTATGTATTCACATAAATACTGAATATATATAAAAGTAATCTCCGCTTCCTGATGTTCCACAATCATGGGATATAGCCCCAAGCCACTAAATATACGCTACACATTATCCATTATATCCAGACACCTAATTTTCAAACGTTCATTAAAGATTTTATCAGCACCAGAGATCTTAGTTCGATGGTCTTTCATTAGAGAACTCACAAAAAACGTAATGTTCTTTAACAAAAATTATGTCTTTATTAGACCTATTACATACGATTATTATACGCTTACTTTATGAGTAAATAATTCCAAATAGGATTATTATATTTGAATTACGTAATCCACAGTGTTTAACTTTAAATTTTATTAATAGTTTTGCTAGGATGCCTTCACGGATCTCGGACACATTCGTCAGATTCCTTTTTCGTCAGAATAAATTATACGTGGTTAAATCAAAACAAAATAAAAAATGTATTCATCATAAAAATATTTTTATCTGAATGTTGTGATTTAAATGGATACTACTCATAATACTATCTCATTTCGCGACTCAACCAAGAATTATTTTTCTTTTTATTCATTTATTCGTTTATTCTCGCACTGGAACGGTTTGCAGCAATTATAATAAATTCACTATAAGTCCAGGTTTCCTCACGATGCGAATACTGTCTTGTTTACGACTACGATAATAGAAATTACAAATTTAAACAATAGGTATTGTCATCGAAATTGGATTTCTAACAAAATTGTTACGGAAAACAAATGATGTCATTACATCACTGATTTCCGTACAGTCGAGCACAGAAGTATCGGCGACAAAAGTTTTTTTTACGGAAACTGAAGCTATTTGTCACTTTGTAGTGCTTTTTTGGAAGTTAGTTGAAATTTTTGTAAAAAAAAGTTTTACTTTTCACTTTTCAGTTTTAGTACCTAATCAGCAAGCATGTTCCAATTTTATGCTCGAATAGACTATCCGAAAAACAAAACTTGAATATAACCGCTGAAATGAGATTGTACCCGGGTGATCTTTACACATCTGTACCCCTTTAGAGCGTACCGGCATGATGTTATGTTATGAAATGGCGTAAACAATAAACAGATATGCAATTGCAGGCATCCCGAGAGATTTGCCGTTGTATATTGAAGAGTTCTATTCTATATCGCCAGCGTTCTTCATCAGATCGTTACTAAATTTAAATGGGTGGTCCCATTTAAATCAGAAGCACGAGGTTACAAATAAATACATTTGAATTGATAGCCCCCTCCTTTTTGAACTCGTTTAAAAAAAAAGGGTAAACGTAGTTATTTTTACGAATTTGAAGATTCGTTCAGCCTCTTAGATCAGGAGTCCGTTTGTTCAGCCCTCTACGGTTTCTGATTACGGCCCTGTGTGGGACTTCCAAAAATAAAACGTTGGGACCAAACACATGTCATTTGTCAGCATTTCGCTCACATGACGTGAAGTAATTTACGATATCCTTCGATGGTGCTCTTTAGTGGCGAGTGCAGTAAGTTGAAAGCTATCAAATAAAAGCGTTGCTATTGTGTTTAAATAGGTATAAAGATATTTTAAGCCTATTAAAATAATAAATGCCCACGCATTCAGATCGTTCTGAGAATCTGTTGAAAAAGCTTATTTTAAATCACAAATAATAATCTCTTTATATACCTAATTATTTAATTGCATTACGCTTATTAATTACTATTTAACATTTTCACCCGACAGCGGGCGGGTTGTGTTTTTAATAGGAGAATTGATAAAATATTTGATAAGTTTAATTAATTTAGAAATAAAAGAGGATGAATTCTTTTTGAAAATATCAAACCACTGCAAATACTCTTTAGTGTTGGTTCCTAAAATGAATACTTTAACTAAACCGAAATTATATTTACCAAAAAGAGGCGACGGTCACAAGAATTAAATGCTTAAGCAAGAGCTTTGAACGATTCGAATTAAGATTCCAACTTAACGCTCTGTAGTCGTTATTCATATGACGTATAGCGTTCAAAATTAGGTCGGATTAGTGATTTCATGGTTTTTGTCGTATTTGTTCGCTTTTTGACGCGTATTTGGTTACGTGCCACCGCATCGTTGCCGGAACTCAAAAAATCGAACAACGAAAGCATTAAGTGCATTTTGAAAATCGATTTTATGATTTCGAGACTTTTGATGGCGAGCATACTTTTTTGTGTTGCCAATTAAAAGTTTATTGCCATGTTCGTGGGTTACTTGATTTAGTCGTAACATATGGATAAAAGGATTCGCCGCAAAGGGTGAACGGTCTATTGTGCTTACAGCTCCTTATAACGAGACGAAAATAGCAGCGCAGCAATCATCTTTGTTTTTTCGAAGGCTTTATTAAGATCGGAATTTGATTCGAACAAGATTTAATTGGCCGAAAATCAACTGTTATTTATTACGGACGATAATTCCTTGTAAGTGTAAACGGGTTACGTAATAATAAGTCGTAAAAATACTGAGACAGACAACAACCCGATATTCATTGAAGTATCGTGCTCTTGGTAGATAACTTGTAATCTTTGTACCATAGTTAACAATCACATTGGCCGGTCGGCCCGCGTAAATTGTCCCCGCGAGGTACAGCCAAGCACGCATTTAGAAAAATCACTTTTGCCCTTGCGGCTCTGTACGCGGTTGTACCGACCCAGATACTCCGCGTAAATGATATTTAATAATTCCAGTTGAGTGTACAAATTGTATGTGAGATGTCGTTTATTAAAAAGTTGGTATGGAACTCGATATAAAGGTCTACGTATCATTCTGTAACATAAAGTTGGTGGTGTTATCGTTTTCTTGCTGAGTATTATGTTGTAGGTGAATCTGTTTCTAGCAAAACCTTAATCTTTGATATATATATTGTCTACATACAAATACCTTACAGATATACCTTACCGTATAGATTTCACAAAAAGACCTACTTAACAAAAACTGGTTGCTGGGTCATGTCATATGCCACCTATTGTCGACCACGAATTAGTAGCACATCATACTCGACCCTTCAACTAAAATAAAACACAAGTGTTTACGTAAAACAATTTAATAAAAAAACTACTAAATAACGTCACAAGCTACCATCAAATTCAATGGCCAATTGTAATCCAGACCAGGTTCATAATTGGAACACAGACAACACAATATACACACCAACACTCTCACTTACACAATTGCTTACGTAAAACAATTAAATAACAAGTAACATTTCAAAATTTTAAAAAACCCCCTGGCACATTTATCTTGCGAATACATCCCGATTCAAACAGTAAAACGCCCATAACTTTTGAACGGCTGAACCGCCCTCTTTTTCCGTTGGGGGTTAAAAAGACAACTGAACAACGTCACAAGCTACCATCAAATTCAATGACCAATTGCAATCCAGATCAGTTTCATAATTGGAACACAGAAACATCACAATATGCACATCATCACTGTCACTTACACAATTGTTTACGTAAAACAATTGAATAAAAAACAACAGAATAACGTCACAAGCTACAATCAGATTCAATGACCAATTGCAATCCAGATAAGTTTCATAATTGGAACACAGACACATCACAATATGCACATCATACTGTCACTTGCATGAATACATTTTATCGCAACTATAATGCCATTACCACATTTGCCACGATCCACCGGAACACGACAGGTGTGCTCTGAACTTATGAATTTTTATATGACATTAAATTCACTGGATAATAACACCTCGTGAAATGACTGGTCTTTTCTTGAAACTGGCGCGTATGCAATGAATACGAATGGGCGAAATATAGAAGTATAAAGTATTTTATTTAAAACTGCAATTTAAAAGATATCAAGGTGGTATTGAAACCCAATATGGCATCTTTAAGCAGTAATGTTTGTTCATTATAATAGCATATTGCAGACATTGTTGTAACTTTGGATTGTAAGACAATGTTTTGTTCAAATTGTTTTTCCACTATTTTCAATCTGCCGATCACATGTATAGAATCTTATACCTATATTCCAAGTCATCTCCTCCAAATCCACTAGAATCATCAAATGTATAGTTATACCTTGTTATTTTTAGACATTAATCAAGGGCTTTTTCCCGATTTAATTTTGCGATCTGAGTCCAGCGGAAGTCCTTCGGCGGTTGCTAAGAATATGGGCCTTAATATGAGTAACTACTGCTCTCACCTCTGGGACGGATCTGACAAATACCAACTTGATGCACGGGATGCCAATTGACACACGGGCCAAGAGTCTGATCGGCAACGATACGCTGTTCTACTCAAAGCTCCAGAGCCTTGAACACCGATGACGAGTGGCCAGCCTGTCGGTTTTCTATTGGTTACATTTCGGGGAGTGTGCGACGGAACTGCACAATTTGATTCCGCCTAGCTCTTTCCATCGTCTGACTACAATACGTACGGCAATGCGCCATCGGTACATGGTAGATTTCCCACCCATACCCACAAAGCGTTTTGTTTATACTTTCATTGTGCGTACACCTAAGGAGTGGAATTTCCTGCCGGCATCATTGTTTCCTGATAGCTTCAACCTAGGGGTCTTCAAGTCAGGAGCGAATAGGTTACTTCTAGGCAAGCGTGCTTCACCTTTGACCGCAACATCACTTAACGTCAGGCGAGATACTGGTCAAACGCAAGCCTACAACAAATAATATATATAATAGAATATGAACACCAAAAAAAGATACACTTCTCTTTTACAAGAAAACTTATATCTACGGCTACAAAGGTCCTATCATAGTTTTAGTAAGTTAGTTAGACTATTAAGTTACTGGGTTATCTTACAGTTTTCAGATCTTCAAAGAAGTAATAGTATTCATGTAAACTTTAAACAAGTCTTACTATTTACTTAAAAGTAACTTCAACAAGCATCTCAAGTATTTCTAAGATATACTTCACATTGTGTTAGTTCTAGTTAGAAATATAATAACACCGCAGCTCGGTTTCCATGCTCCTAGTTTACAAGTATACTTGTAGATAGTTGTTCGTCATAAAGTAAAACAAAAGACTATTATGAACAATAAGCTAGGATTTTAATGAGTACTAGTAATAACTTGCGTGCTACAGACTAAAATACTATAAAGTATAAAGAAAGTGTCTTGTGAAGACATAATTGGCCGTTCTCATAAACAATGGTACGGGTGCTGGTGCCTGAAGCAAGGAACAAATGAAGCATGCTCTCACGTATAAAGCAACCAATTTTCCTTGAACTTTCCGTCCTGTTGAAACACCACTCTGCTCCTGCATTTTGGATACCCGCGGGGGACAAGGGAGGTAGAGCTATTTTGGTGGCAGTGGTCCTAGAACAACAAAATGCCATGTATGAAACAAACACGTTGGAAATTCTGTTCCGCATTAAAAGTCTGTCCGTGGAAGGAAAACGTGGATAATGGTAAAGGCTTCATTTGGTAAGGTGAATAACGCTCTTAAAGGGACGGAATATATTTAATATAAACTTATAAGCATGTTCACCAAACCCATGGGTACTTATGTAACTGAATATGAGTACGAAATTGGCGCCCTCAGAAATTGTTCTACGGATTTATAAGTACTATCGTATTGTTGTCCCATTGACGCCTCGCGGCCTTTCCAGGGAACATTCAATCCGTTGCGTTGATATTATATATAAGTAAAACTAAACAAGACAAATACGAAATAAGTTGCTCACTAACAGCAATAACACAGGCTAAAGTTTTCAAGACAGAATTATTACATAATACATTTTATTTCTCTATTCTACACACAGTTTAAGCTTTTTTTACTCCTAAAAGTAATCTAAATAATACCCTCAGCTACATAAAAAGAATATTAAATTAAACATAACATTCTGCAAGTAATTTGCATCCTTTCTTACATAAATTTTCATAAATACGACTGAAGTTTTTCGAACGACCCACAGGGGGATGCATAATTTACAAGTCGCTAACAGTACGTAACATATTGTCTTCGTTACAGACAATACACAACTTTTTTTAGACATTTTTATGTCCTTTCCACGCTTTACAACAGGATGTTGCAATGGGGCAAAGATTAAGATGGGACACTTTTTTGGTGTGAAACGCGTGATATTAAAGGTGTGAATAAGATATTCAATGATAAAACTGTTCATTTCCAATATATTTTATTGGGAAAACCTTTGCGTACCTACCTTGGTACGCTTTTCGTTAATTTAAGAAATAAAATTAACAAGTACTGCGACACCTAAATTATCAAAAAAGAGGGGTGTTAGAGGTTTAACCTGTGTGTTTGTGTATCTGTCTGTGGATCATAGCTTCTAAACGAATGAACCGATTTTGATTTCGTTTCTTTGTTTGAAAGGTGCTGTATTTGATGAAAATCGGTTAAGCCGTTCAAAAGTTATGGGCGTTTTACTGTTTGAATCGGGGTGTTTTCGCAAGATATCGTGTCAAATTATACGTGGGGTTCAATAGATTGTCGATCGAAGCGTATCTACCACTAGATAAATTATATTGCATGAAATAAAAACGTGTCGGGGGTTTTTTTATTTGAGATATATTTGAACGTAGTATGTTAGAGTTTAGTGTGGTAAATTAATTATAATGTTACATATTATGATTTACATTTATTTTTTCTGTGTCTCAACTAATAACATTAAGAAACATACACAAATTATTAAGAAACAAAAGCTCAATAATTTTAAAATTTTAACTAACTGTCTACATAATAGTATGTTCTTTTTTTTGCTATCGGGGGTACACCGATTTCTTTGATTTTTTAACCGACTGCCCAAAAACGGAGGAGGTTATCAATTCGTTTTTTTTTGTGTTACCTCAGAACTTGTTACTGGGTGTACTGATTTTGATGATTCTTGTTGTATTTGAAAGCTGGTGCTTGTCATATGGTACCTGCCAAGTTCTTCATCATGATCTGATAAAGAACTTCGGAGATATACATCAGAACTCTTCAATAAATGACGGCAAATGACTCGGGATAGCTGGAATCGCTTTTTTGTTATGTTTACGCCATTTCATAACATAACATCACACTGATACGCTCTAAAGGGGTACACAGGTGTCAACAGTTCACCTTTGTGTAATCTTTTTCCACCGGTTTTGTTTAAGTTTCATGTTATTGGGTTAATCTATTCTGCCTTCACTTTGGGCATTATTGGTACCTAGCCTATATAACTGGTCCATTATGTACCACAACAAAAAAGAGAAAAAAAAATCTTTTAACAAAAAATACAACCAACTTCCAAATAAAAACACAACAAATTGAAAAATTACTTCAATTTCGGAAGTTGGTGTCAAAAAACGAAGAAACGAAAATAAGAACACCGACTTCCGAAATTGAAGTTATTTTTCACTTCTTTTTTTATTTTTTTGTAGGTAATACTTTCTCAGAGCCATACTGCCAATTGTAGTGTGTCAAAAAAATCGAGATTTTCCTTAAAACTGAACGCTTTTAATCATAAACGAAGTGACCTATCTCCCCCACTATTCCTCCCTACTCTATGTCCTCACTAAGTTAGTTAAACGCCTCCCTAAGGCCTCATATACAACATCACTTTAATCTACCAACGTAAAATATCGCACATCATGTATATTAATGTTTGGTATTTATTGCAAGCGTTGTACTAAATTTATTCATTGCCCGGACACGTTGAGGGGTTTTTAACAACTTTATTTAAGTGGGAATAATAGGGATTTTCGAGAGATTAGCACGTGGAATCGGTTGGTGGTAGCCAGCATTTGTTTTTGGAACAATTTGTTATGTTTTTTTTTCTGGCTGGACTGTATTTGGCTGAATGTGGACATTGGACACTGGCTGGAAAAAATATACGAAAAGAATGACTATAACACGCTGGCAAGATATACTGGGACTTTCGAACTTTGTCTTTACTAGTAAAAAAATAGAGTTTTATTATTTGCTAATAGTTTTGTTTGATTTTGATTATTTAAAGTTATAAAACTTGTTCGGTTATGACCAAGTTTTGTACCATTAAAAATTTGTGTGTGCAATACAGATCGATATTTTTATAGTGACATCCCTATGTCACGATATTTTGATGTTAAGTCTTTTGCCCTTTTGACTTCGCATTACCCTCAATTATTGATGCTTGTTTTACGACCCCGCATGTCAAGCAGCTTTATTATTCATCTCACCATATTTTATTTTCCCACATAAAAACTCTTCATATGAAAGAAAATAATAAAAATACCACTGAACTAATCAAAACCTTTTTATTTGACTAATTTAATTTACACAACAAATATTTTTATAGTTCACTAACACTTAAATATTTGAAATTACCTAAACTTTCTAAATTTGCCGCAGTAAATTGAATATAAACAGCTTAAAAATGGTAGTTTGAAAGGGGTTTATGCGCAATATTATTTATTCAACACTAAACTATTATTTCGTTAGAAAGCATAGTTAGATGGTAATAAAATTTAACAGCACCACAATGCTTAATTAAAAAGTATAAAGTCGAATGTTCTAATTAAAAATTTCCTATAATATGACGTGGCCATAAAGTTGAATTTTATTGCGTCATATGATATTTGACAGCTGTGGGCCTTTGACGGACCTTTATGGTCATAGCTTTGAAAGGTAAACCTATTGAATTAAACTTGTCTATTATCTAACGTTGCGATTATATTGTCGCTTAGAAAATCTTTAATGGTGATGTTTCCAAGCGAATAATAGACTCCGTGTGTGGCTTACTCTTGAGTTCCTGAAACTGATGAAAAGACCACTAAAAAGATAAATTTCTTAGACAGAAAACAATAGCATAGGTCTCATCTTGTATGACGCAATTAACAAAGACTATTGTATTCCTATCGCAACTAACGATGTCTTTTGTATCTTTCAAGAAATACGTTTTAGATTAAATTTTGCAGACAGAAACTGATGACAATACGCTTTCATAAATATTGTTCAAGGTGTCGCATTGTCGAGTCGCGTCTGTCTGCAGGAACCTTAAAGCATAAACATAATCAGCCTTAAAAGTTCCTACTACTGGGATACAGTATATGTAGATCAACTTTAGAACAATTTCATTAAAAACACATCTTTGTCGCATTGTCGAGTCGCGTCTGTCTGCAGGAACCTTAAAGCATAAAAATAGTCAGCCTTCAAAGTTCCTACTGCTGGGATACAGGCCTCCATTATGTGAGAGGGACACCGCCGAAATCTAACAGTGTGGGTCGAAGGATGTCACAAAAATCTTCGAATGTTTAGGCTGTTTAGGTCATGCCAATTGCCTCAAGATGTTTGCCTTCACTATTTTGAGGGCAGTCATCATCAATATCATATCAAGACGTCCACTGCCGGACATAGGCCTACCCCAAGTGTCGCCACATTGACCGGTCCTGTGCGTCCCGTATCCAGCGGATCCCCGCAAAATTCACCAGGTCATCGTTCCACCTGGTGGGAGGCCTTCAAATACAACGTCTTCCGGTTCGCGGTCGCCACTCTGGTTCTGCGAGCAATGTGCCCTGTTCACTGCCACTTATGTTTGGCAATTCTTCGGGGTATGTTGGTAACCCTGGTTCTCTTGCGGATCTCTACATTTGTGATTCCATCACGCAAGGACATGGCCCTCTTCATTGCCCTTAGGGTGACTGTAAGTTTTCTGATGAGGCCCATTGTGAGCGACAACGTCTCAGAGCTATAGGACATAACTGGCAACACATACTGGTCACAGACTTTCGTCTTGAGACACTGTGGTAAGTTGGACGAGAAGATACCGCGAAACTTCCCGAACGCTGCCCAGCCGAGTCGGATTCGACCGCATTTACTTTTATATTGAGGGCAGTGACATTTACAAAAAGTAAAGAGCCTGCCTGAGTTCAAACCCACGACCTACAACTTATAACATGCGGGCCAAAACTGCTCGCCTTAAAATGGCGGGGAGTTTTAATTGGCAGCGATGCATATCAATGCAACAAAATATCAACCACATCATTACAGAAATAATTACTGTCCCAATTCCGTCATAACTACTGTTATTTAAGTGGACTACAAAGTAAGTAAAAATAAAGCGGTAAAAACTGGCCAAGTGCGAGTCGGACACGCGCACGAAGGGTTCCGTACCATTATCGCAAAAAACAGCAAAAAAAAACACGTTTGTTGTATGGGAGCCCCACTTAAATATTTATTTTATTCTGTTTTTAGTATTTGTTGTTATAGCGGCAACAGAAATACATCATCTGTGAAAATTTCAACTGTTTAGCTATCACGGTTCATGAGATACAGCCTGGTGACAGACAGACAGACAGACAGACGGACCGCGGAGTCTTAGTAATAGGGTTCCGTTTTGACCCTTTGGGTACGGAACCCTAAAAATACAGCCATTTTTAATGAATGGATACATGTAGGTGTAGCTGTAGCAGCTGCTTCATAGTCGTTATGATACTCCAAAGATAATGCGATGCAAATAAGCAAATCAATAGGGGTGTTTCTTGGTAGAATAATGATAATTCTATTTAGTCCGTCAGTGAGATTGGAACCGAATTTTTGGCTTTTTTAAATATATAAAAAATTACAAAGAAAAAGTGCATCAAAGTTCAGGAGTGGGGGCTTGTGACGTCACTTTGACAGTAATAAGTGTAGCCCACCGTGACGTCACACGATATTTCAATTTCAACGCACAGTGTCGTCTTAATTTTTTGTTTACTTGGTAATAGAAATTATACGTGCCCAATATTTTTAGGTTATCTAATTACCGGACTAAATAGATATTTTTTGTCAACTACCCTATTATTTATTGCAGAATACACCGTGCAGAATACACCGTACTGCCTTCAAAGTGCTAATTTAATCCTGTTTTTTTATTGTTTTTGAAGGGTAGCTGTATTAACGTTTGGGTATCTCATCATTATATGCAACATAAAGAGCTTGAAATATGCAACAAACAAGTTTTAGAAAAGGAAAAAAAGTGGTAGGTTTTAACTTTTTATTTCTAAATCAGCATACAATTAGTGAACTATTCAATCATAAATTATCAATATCAAAATGTAAAAACTTCGTAGACGATAATAATGCACTAAAACAAACATTATTTAATATTTTTTACGTGTAAAACATGGTTTACACGTTTATAAAAATGTTAAATAAATAGGTGTTCTAAATGTTCAATCTTCAATCAATCAAAATGTTTTTGTAAATAAAATTGTTAGTGTATATGGGTGCAATGTTGGTTATAGAGTTTATTATTACACTTATCTAATAGGGTAACATACTGAAAAATATAATAAATACAGCAAAAATATGCATCTTTACTAGATATCAGATATAATATGTAATTTCCGCTGAGAATGGGGTAAATATGCAATTTCATATGCAAATATGCAAATTCATGTAATTCGGTCTTTACTCATCATCATCGTCTTCCTGCCCTTGTCCCATGTTACTTGGGGTCGGTGCAACACCTTATTCCTTCTATCCATGTTCAATATTCTATTTACAAGCATCTTGACGCAACTCGCAACATGTACTACACTATTTTCAACCACTGCAATTCTTGAAAGCGACCTGGTGACCACCAGAAAAGCGCTGAGCCAACAAAGCTCAACGTGTCCCAGAGATATGATTCAGAAAAAAAGAACAGATGAGAAGTAAGAAAAACAACATTTTCACCCTCCTCCTTATAAAGTAGGAGACAGAACAGAGCTAGACCAATGAACACAAAGTGATTCAATTTCAATTTTTTTATCAACAAAATTTGAGTACAATGATCATACTTAAAACTACCATTTAAATATAACAGATGATTGAGGTGCGTCCCAGCAGAAGGCAGAGCAAGACCCATTCCTGCGCTAGATATTAACCTGTGTTACAGGCACCGGGCACCTACTCCACCATCACACTTGCAACACATTTACAAACACGTCAGTAGCAGGAAGATTTTGACTCTTTGATTTCCCATTTTAGGCAAGCCTGTATATAGGGACGATGATGTTTACGGATTGGATTATAAATTAATCCTTTAAACATTAGCAAACCTATCCTTAATGCATCTGGAACCTTTAATATGCAGATGAGTGTCCTAGCTTAGTTATTAATATTATTTCATTAACTATAAAAGGACCGATCTCCAGAAATGATTATAACAATACAGAAACAAAAACAGACAAGTAAATTTAATTAATTATGATTCCTAATCAAACGTTCACATCAAAAGTCCAAGGTTAGACGTTTGTCAAATGAGCTGACCGTTACACATCCTTGACATAATTATCTTATCATATAACACACCATTCTAGCCCTTATTGCTAGTGAATAAGGGTGATGTGAATACATAAGGTTTTTCCGACTAACGACGCCACTTCATCTCTTAGCTTTCGAGCCTTTGTTCACCTGACAAGGTTCGCGATAATATTGAAATGCCGTACGTGAATAGAAGGTCCATTCATCTATCGTCCTATCGCTGTGGTAGCGTGATACAGGGACATATTAAATGAACAGCCAAAGAAATAATAAACTTTTTCTAATCTTTCAGGAGGTTTTATTTGGATTAAGAAAACTTTGAATTTTAATCACGCCTAACTTTTTCTAATCTTTCGGGTATCATTAAATAGTTTTAGGAACTGTGTTTAGCTTAAAGACTTTATAACAGTCATTCTCATTACATCGCTAATGCCACAAACTGGGTTTTCATCTATTGTCTCATTGGACTAATGTTTTAACAAGAAACACATGGCAGAAACACACTGATGCCATTGGACTACTAAAAAAACAATGGGAACGAATCGAAATCTATGTTTTTTCTTCTAAGGCTTCCCTCTAAGTGGAGCGATCTGCAGCCTTATTGCGTAATGAATTCGGTAAGGCAAAGAGTATTGTTCCGTCCCGAGTTTATATTTACTTGCAACACCGTGTCGGTGGGCTGTCAACGATTTTGACAGATGACACTTAACACAAAGTAGTTAGAAAATTTGTAATTAACACACGAGAAATTCGGTGTCTTGTGATTTGATAAGCTAATCGAGCGATATTTCGTTGATTTGTAATAGCTAATAGCGCCCGCCGTTCGCAATCGGTTAGTGGGGCGCCCGCAAAGGTGGTGTTAAATATATTTCAAGTACATCGACCCCCAGGAGTCTACCGCAGGTATCTAAGGTAAGTGCCTATAATATTACCGGCCAACCCTTGTGCCACCTTACACCCGTAGTAGGAACCAGTATATCTCCCAATAAGGAGCAAATCCCTAGCTTTCCACTGCCGCGAATCGCGGTTTGGTGGGGTACAGGTTCAGACAGGGTCCAGGAGTCCCAACGCCGCTATGGGCCTCGGTGTATAACTCCTGGCTTGGGACCAGAAGACCTGTATTTAACAGGTATGAAAAACCGACCAACCTCATTGACGAAAATCCACATGTTTCATCCAGATGAAAGACGCGCTTTCATCTCATATATGATTGATCGATTTTTCATATTCTTTGCCTTGCCGAGTTCATTACGCAATAAGGCTACTGGTCAAGGCTGTGGGAATCCGATGGGATCGGTCCGATGCGAAACGCACAGGACCTATCAGTATGGTGACGCTCGGGGGAGGCCTATGTCCAGCAATGGACGTCTTTCGGCTGAAATCATGATGAATGACGATGATGAGGATGATGTTTTTTCGGGTCTGACTGTTTGTGTATGTAATTTAATGTTTATAAACACATCCACGATACAGAAAAAAAAACCTAGGAATCCCCAAAATAGGAGCAATGGTTTTAGAAAAAAATATTGTGGACTATAAAGCATAATAAAATACCTACATGTACACGATTATCTCCAACAACTCAATACGCGCCTTGATTAAAAAAAAAATGTTATGTTAAACAAGAAAACAACTTTGATTACTCATGACTAAAATTGCTTGGCGAACAAACCACCAGTGTGTCTCATACTATTTACAAGAATTTCTTGCAAGCGTATGATTAGCTCATTGTGTTCGGGCTACCGTTTCATACTTTGACAAGGCCGATGTAATAAATACTATACAGATATAATTACACCGACTTTCAATGTCCGTCGGTGTTGTAATATTCAATCGAATAGACATCCATAATGTAACCGATTGGCATTTTCATTGTTATTGAAGTAAAATATTCAATATTTGAGCTGATTCATAATGGATTTTAATTATGTATTGTGATTTGATTGAAATCGAATAGAATAGAATTATTTATGCGAAGTGATTTCGCGTCATGAGTTAGGGCTTTTCAAATGATGATGAAGTAAATTGTTTGGTTTAGCAATTCCGTGGAAATACCTACGCGTTGTTAGCTGGAAAAATTTGACCAGAGTTTTGTGGAGTTTATGTATTTATGAACGCCCAAATATTATATATAAATAGCTGTGCCCGCGGCTTCACCCTACCCTACATATCTACCCTATCCTATTTACCTTACCTTCCCAACCTACATACCTACCCTACCTACATACCTAACCTACCTACAAACCTACCCTACCTATCATGCCTACATACCTACCCTACCTATTATTCTTTTTTTTTCTTTCTAACACCCTTCTCCTAACAATAACAAACGTAGTAAAAAAAGAAGTAGCGAAATCGGTAAAGCCGTTCTCAAGTTATAGCATGACCAGCGGGCCCAGCCAAGTTACAAACATTTCGTATCGAATCTCTTCCCGCATTCTATTTGTATGGTCTGACCACGTGACTTAACGTTCAGATGTGTCATTCCCATACACTGATTTGTTTTCTACTAGCGTTATTGATTGTAGATTGTCAACTTGGCTACAGGTACAGGAGAAATAGGGGTTAATTTTTAACCGACTTACCAAAAAGGAGGAGGACTTCATGATGTTCGACTTCATGTAAGTTTTTTTTTGTATGTTCACCGATATCTCCGTTAATTCTGGACCGATTTTTTTGATTCTTTTTTTGTTTGAAAGAGTATACTCCGAAATTGGTCCCATTTTAATTTGGTGAAGATCTGATGTAGAACTTCGGAGTTAAGAGTTGAAGAGTTCTATTGTATAACTCTTCAATAAATAACGGCAAATGTCTCGGAATGCCTGCAATCGCATATCTGTTTATTGTTTATACCATTTCGTAACATAACATCACGCCAGTACGCTCTTAAGGGGTACGCAGATCTCTCATTTCATGGGTTATGTTCAAGGTTCATGATATTCGGGTAATCTATTTTGGCGTTATAGGTAACTTACTAAACAACTTGCCTATTAGGTAGATATAACAAAAAGATGAAAAAAAAAAAAAAAAAAAATTTACTACCGACTTCCAACTAAAAACACTACAAAGTGAAAAATAACTTTCTTTTTCGAAGTCGGTGTCCATAAAGAAAAAAAATGGTACCTACCAAAGGCACCGTTTGTAGTGTTCAATTCACTTTGTAGTGTTTTTAATTGGAAGTCAGTAGTATATTTTGTAAAAAAGTTTTTTTTATATAGCCAAATTAATCTGAACTAAGCAGCCGCGTGCCTGATAGAAATACTTATTTTATAAAGTTATACTAAGATAGGTAGGGTAGTTAGTAGGAACATTCATATATATTTTTTAGCAACGATTGAATTGAAAGTTTGAAGTGAGAAGTCTGTATGAATAAAGAGATTAATATATTATTGTCTCACATTAGTGCTATTTATTCATCCTATTAAACACTCTCTGTATGATGTAACCCACATTCATATCAGAAAATAGTACATTACTGCAGTGGCCAGCAAAAGATGCATTGATGGACGTGGGCCGAGGCAAGTCGAGGCACACATACGTAGGTCCATCAATGCCTAGTTGTGGCCAAGGATTGTACAGTACTTTTCTCAATTTTTTTTTAAATTCAATGACGAAAAACGAAGAACAATAATTTTTACTGCGTTAATGTGTTCATTTGTAATTTATTTTCAATAAACAGCTTTCTATTTGCAAGCCAGTTCGAAATTTAAATAAAACCTTTGATAAATTGGTTAAAACTCCTTGGTTGCCATGTTTCGGAGTAAAAGATCGTTCCATTTTTAAATTACACGGCAGATATGAGTTCACTATGTAATTTATTTGGCCGCTAAACCACGACGGATATGGATTTTCATACAACTTTTGCCAGCCGCTGCTCGCATGTATTTGGCCAGTACAGCAATTTCGATTTATCTCGAAGAAGGTTGTCAAAATAATGCTCAAATTGCCAAGCATGTTTGAGAAAAAAATATTATAGCAGATGCAACAAAGCCTAAATGCACCATCTGCTGAAAGAAACGCAGTAATCATTCCAGGTCCATATTTATCGAGACATTGTCCAGCAAATATCCAGATTTCATAACAATTACTTCAATGACGTACGTAATACGTCCGAGGGACGCTTAATGGCTGTTATTGCACAGATGTCGAACTGCTGTACAAAACCGGAATAAGCAAATTACCTTTAGAATGGTAGCTAGGCTGTAATTAGCCGGACATTTTCTTGAATCACCCAACTGTGGGTAAGTACAGATGGTGCAAAAATTGTTGTTGGAAATCTATTTTAGGTTTCTCTCGTATAGTTATACCTTCAGTCTCATTAAGAGGAGGCCTGAGCCTCAGTAGAGGAAAGCACAGTACCAATCGACAGTAAAATCGCAAAGCTTGAGGTACTTCTGGATTTTTGGTATGTTGTATGGTTAATTTACATCTGTATCTCCGAAAAATATTTGCTTGCTGCGCACCACGCGAAAAACTGCGTATTTTTAGGAGACTTTTATCACTTTTTATGAAAATGATGAAGATATGATAATGAAGCCCAACTGCAGCTCTATAAAATCTATAACTGACCACAAATAGAGCAGAAATTTAAAGAAGTCCCAAAATTACAGTTTTTCGCATGATGTGCAGCGAGCACAAGTTTTTCGAAGTTGAAAATTTGAGTTTACACTACCCTAACTGGCCTATATAACATACCAATAAATTAGAACTACATCATGCTTTGCGATTGTTGCCATTTTTGTTTCGATTTTTACTGGGCTATTTATCACCCTGGATTTATGGAAAAGAGTTAGAGTGTGAATTGTGTGTGTAAGTGATCAATAAATTTATCATACTGGATAGATCGATAAAAAATAGAGTGTGAGTTGTGTGAGTGATCAATAAATTTATCATCCTGGATTTATCGATAAAAATAGTGTGAGTTGTGTGAGTGATCAATAAGTTATCATACTGGATTTATCGATAAGAGAGAGAGAGTGTGAATTTATAATGACTTAATTTAGAAATTGGCTATTTTGTAGTTAATATTTTGTTAATTGTTTTATTGCCCGAATGTATAAACATAAAGGCCTAGTTCTGTTTTTTTGTAGATTATTAACACAATGAATTGTTTAATGATGGCCACAAATTATTTAAAGCCTTTCTGTCATTTTATATTGTTTTTCTAGCTAAAAGTCCGTCTGTCCGAAAGATTTCCTTACTAAATGTTTTGAGATTTTCTTGCGGCTTATTTAACAAAACTTATAACTGGTTTCGCCACATGCATGCGGTGTCCGTCTTAGTACTAATTATTTAAAGGCTTATCTTTATCTTAAGTGAGTTGTAGATAGACTAGATAGGAATAGATAACCAGTAGAAATTAATTTAATTACTGATAAATTGTGAGTCATTAGGAATTGACGTTATCTTAGAAATGTAACAAGTTTAGCATGTCATTTGCACTAATTGGCGCATAGGAAAAATTGAGAAGAAATATAAACTCTTCGTGATAATAATAATTCACTAACTGCTTATTTTTCTGCTAAGTTTTCTTGTTTTTTAATTACAGTTGCTACACAGTGCAATAAATACAAAACAAAAATAACAAACACTTTTCATTTATACAAAAAGTGTTTACTTGCCACAAAAACGGCGTAGATTTTTTTATTTTACCTTAAATTAATCCCTTAACGGTAGTATTAGTAAGTACTTAAATTTTGTTAGTAAAGAAAAGTAAGATTAAAATAAAATACCAAATTTGAGTACCTAGTAGGATGATGAGTAAGTACAAGCAGATGCATGTCATGACTGCGGCAAGAAGGCTTCCACTCAGCATAATGCTGTGGCGTGGGAGACCCACAGCACGGTGCTGATTTTTTTGTGGTCGCCTGGTAGAACATCTATTTGGGGTCGGGGCGAGATATCTCCTTCTTCATACTTATCATCAGTGGTCATAGCAGTAGTCGCCTTCTTTTTAGACATATTATCCTTTGCACCTCGTATCGTTTCTTTAGTTTTCCCAAAAGAAAGCAATTATGTCAAAACAGGGCATAGCAAAACAAACAAATGCCAAGCGTTTGCTCCACGACTGTACTTGTCGTCATATCAGTGGCACGATTTTGTGCATAAACACAAAACTATGCAATTAAAACTTCCTGTAGTACTAAAAGGGTTGAGCAAATTAGGCATTGGAAAAAATAACGGCGTGCAAATGATGTGTAGGGTGAAAAGCAATTTATGTTTCAAAATAGAACCAAGTTACATAGGGGAACGTGTTATTCCGAGCTCGATTATCACAGGTGTTTATTCATTTAGGTCCAGTGACAATAAGTACTTGATTATACGGGGGGACAATGTGGTGATTTTGTAAATGACATATTAATAGTCTTGAGAACGGAAATATAAACGTATTCGCGATTTTATGTGTGATTAAAGGGGAAAAACTACGCAGGTTATGAAAGGGACAAAGCTTCGCAGGTTATATGACATACGTTGGCAAAAAATAGAACATTGTTCCGCTTTGATCGAAGTGCAATTTAGGGTCTTTGAGAGGCGGTTTGCGGAACGACTAGACTGTGTTTATTTTTGTCTGACTTTATTGTCAGCCACGTTGTTGTCATTTTAGAGTACAAAGATGGAATATAGATCGACAGAGTATCTGGCCTTTTTGAAGTTACCATGTTTGATAGAAACTGTAATATCCATACCTACAGGAACAGATTTTGTCCGGGCATAAAGTTATGTGAATTGTAAAAACATGATCCACTCTCCTTTTCGGAAGGAAATTAAAGAACAATTTAAACGCTGGTGAAGTGGTTTGATTTTCTGATTAAAATTAATTCAACCTATTATTTATTTATTAATTCGAATACATGTGACATCCACCAACCCGCATTGGGCCCGCGTGGTGTATTATGGCCCATTCCCTCTCAAAGAGAGGAGGCCTGTGCCCCAGCAGTAGGAACATTAAAAAGGCTGACTATGATGATGATGATGATTTATTTATTTAGACTACATGCACAGAAGATACAAAGGTAGCTTTAATCCTTTAGGCATCCTCTGTCAGTCAACCAAGGCTGGTGAAGAGATAACTTGGCAGGTGCATTGTTTAATAATTAATACGTATCACAGCAGCTAACGGGAGTTTGATAAGTCACAATAATTTTGCGTTATTTCGTTCCAGAAAATAGGGCTTAGAAACGCACGCGGTCTTCCTAACTTTCTCTCCTCATGGGAGAAAGTCTTCATATATTATGATGTAGCAAGTTCAGCTGTCAACTCGTCAAAACTTGGCATGACTTGGACGCAACGATGGCGGAATTACATTATTGTTGAAAAATCAAGCATGCATTGAAGGCTCGTGGTCTGTCGGTTTGTTTGGCGACCACAATGCCCCACGCTAACGAGTCGCGCGGCTGAATAAAACATCGCTAGTGAGGTTTGAGAGATGAGATGAAGAGGATTGTGCGTAAGGGTAAGTGCAGAGGTACCGTGTTCGATACCGTGTTGTTGGGATAAGTTGGCGAAACTTAGCATATATATTGTATCATATTGACATTTTGCTAAATAATATCAAAGACCTAATACTATTGCTGATTCAAGGAGATGGAGGGGAAAAGTTACTGTAAAACAGGGGAGGGTTTTGCCTAGTAGTGGGACAATGTTGGCTATTAAAACAAATCTATTGCTTTAAACGTTTGTTAAATCATAGAATTTGAGCTTTTTTAGAACCCTATACACTCTGGTACGAGCACAGACTTTTTTTTTACTTGGAAAAATTCTCATGAATACTGCACTACCACAGGGAGATAGTGCAGTTATGTGGGACTCCAACCCAATAAAACTCCACGGTATCCTCCTGTGCCGCTTATGGCAGGAACACGGGCACGCGTTAGCGGATGTCCCGGACCCACCTCTGGGGAGTACCCCCCATCATCAATAGTTTTGAAACCAGTAAGAGAACTTTATTTACAAAATGTATCATGCTTAGTTTCCTAAAAGTGAAATTCACAAAAAGCTACTCGTATATAAAACTGTGAAACTAGGTTTTATACTTATCGAAGTAAAAGTTACCAACTAAGGTTGGTTTCATGTAAATTCATATTAAATATTTTTTAAATCTCATCACTCTTTCCATTAGCCAGTTTCGCAAGTCCCTTATCCTTTGCCCCACACATTAAACGGCAACGTTTCACTTTGCACAATAGACTCGGTTTGGCTGTAACCTAAATATCGGATTGTGGCGCAGGCATTGCGGAAATGTCGCTGCTTATTCTATTGAATAAAATATGTTTAACTTGTGATTAGGTGAATCATTTGTCGGCGTGCTTATTACGTTGGTTGGTGGTTTTTGGTATCTTTTTGTCACATTTACGTATCTTTTCTTTGCAGGTTGGCTGGTTTCAACTGGATGAGGGTCATATCTAACTCTACATCATTGTCACTCAACATCTGCTAATTTTGTCAGTGTGTGTATATATTCATAATAAAATTCTTATTATTTTCTAAGAAATCTTTTCTATAAGAAATTGACTCGTTCCGTTGTTTTTGAATTAGGTAATTTACCTATGTATTTAATATTTGTAAGTATGTGAGAACCATGTTCCTATTTATCAAATGAATTAATTTACCTGTTAATGTTTGTAATACTTTATGTCTATACGTAGTATAGTAATGTTAGTCTGGGTGCATCGTGTATGTATATAAATATAGCTTTTTTATAGAGTATTTGTGGCGTTTCTTGTACCTTTTCTCCATAACAATCTAACTTTGCAAATAGAATAGAATCATTAGAATCATTCTTTTTAATTTATTTTTTACTTTCATAAGTGCTGCTTGGTGGCCTAATTGAAATAAATGATTTGACTGATTGACAATTGCATTTTTTTTGTAGTTATCAGCAGAACCTCCTATTGACATCATCAGCCTAGCAGTCCACTGATGACTGCTACTGGAGTGCGCGTTGATGGGTGAGGATTGAGTTGAATGGCGTTCAACTCAGTCCTCGCCCACACTCATCCCAACCAACATTCAGACAACCTACATAGAAAGTATTAAGTAAAAGTCACAATAACAGTTCAAATATTTTGCCAAACCAAACGACTCTTAGATATCATCCCCCTACACACTACTATACTATAATTAAAGATCAAAAGACTAAATTGATAAGGTTTATTGGGCATGTGATATTAAATTATTATTTTAATGAAAATTATTCTAAAAATAGCCTAACAAAGTTCACTGCTTGAAATAGACAATCCCCCCAAAGTAATAATGACATCCTAGGTAATAATTATCAAATTCTGAATTATAATAGTTCGTATATTCGTCCTTTAACATCATATAATTACCTATACTACGCTAACGTAATATACCAGTTTCAATCACATAAAGTAAATCGACATTAAATCTTAAACACAGAGACCGTATGAAATATCTTCATAGTGACACATGGCAGGTTGCAGATTAATTGAGTCCAAAGGAAATTAAAGCTCACTCTTAGAATAGCAATTATGCTCTAGTCTATATTATAATGTCCTATTTTTAGAAGCACCTGGCCTCATCAAGCGAAGACTTGTTAAGCTGGTATTTGATGACCGAGCCATCAAAGATTATGTGACATTGACGGGAGTAGGTGCTCTTTGCAGGGGACGGGGGTTGTACGACGTGGGAACGACTTTTACCGTTGACTTCTAGACTAGTCCAACTTTTTTGGATCTAAATGCCCAACCGACCTGGTCGCCCACATTGGGCCTCGTCAGAAGGTTGAATGTCCTCCGCAAGGCGATGCAGAGCTATGTTCAAATTTTTCCTGTGTGATGGAATCACAAATAAAAAAATTGCAGGAGAACCAAAGTTACCGACATAGCCCGAAGAATTGCCAAACTTAAGTGGCAGTAACGTAAGTGAAGAACAATATTTGCTGAACAAATCCTTGATGGAGCCTTAAGGTTCTGAGGTTACCGCGGTGACCGCCACGGGAATCTACTGGTTCAAAAGATGCAGGATTGTAACTATTCTGAATTATTTTCATGGTATGAAATAACAGTCTGGGTAGGTAATTTGAAAATGATGATGCAAATGCCACAAAATACTTATCTAACTTCAAAACTTTAGTGCGAAAACGTATAGTACGTATTTTAATAAACAACTAAAGAAAATATAATTAATTCTAGTTACTATTCCGATCCGCACGAATTCTCTTTTGAAACTTAAAAAGGGTTTTGAAAAGTTTTTATTCGATGAAATCCTTTTGAGTGACATTTAAATTAGTTAGATAAGTCATGTTGGCGGGTAAAAAACAGCCCCAGTGCAAAAGACAACCCTTCACATTGGGATACCGGCCATAATCACCTTCTTAGACCGTCAGATTGGTGAAGGTATTGCGGTAATCCAGAGGGTCCCCTTCGTTTTATTCCCTTAGTTTATGTTGAGAACTCAGAATAAAGTTATTAAAATTCTTTAACGTGTCATGCTTATAACAGTGTGAAGGGTGTCAGTTGATGCAAATTGAGTAATAACACTAAGGGTCGAGGTGAATTTACACAGAGTGAAAGCTTAACGCGGAAAACGCAATGCACTTATTTCGATCCAGATAAAAACATACGCTCATTCGGCTTTCGAATTTTCGAGATAAGAGTCAACACACTATGTACATTTTCAGCGTAACGCTTCGACTCTGTGCCAGTGTGAGCTCATCATCATTTATTTAGACTTCAGAGGACAGAGACATCTTGCCTCTTTTCTTGTGGCAATCTCTCCGCTCCTGTGCCACTCTTATCCAAGTTCTATGTGCCTTAACCCTAAGGTACTATAACTTTTAGGGACGTGGCCTGGGTGATATATCATTTTGTGTATTTTATTTCGTAGTTCCACCGCAGTAAATAGTGCCCTATATAAATACCATATAAAGTTATGATGACTCCTAAATATGCCCATAAATGTAAGCGTCATATGCAAAGGCCCTACCTAGAATATTGAAGACATAAAATAAAAACTTGTCTTTAAACACCCCGTTTCTGTCCCGTCATATATGAAACTCCAACCAAGTCCGTTAAAATGACTAGTTGACGCGCCTACTAAAAAGGTTTCAAAGTACTATTTTAATAGGTGAAGCAGTAATGTCGTCTACCCATTTAGATCAACGGCAGGTGCTTGTTCGGGCAGATTTCTCCACTATTACATCTGTTGATGAACTACATTTTTAAGTGACTTTAATTAGATTTAAAGGCATGCGCTTTACTGAACCTGCTGAATTTGAATTATAGTAAACGGCATTCCTTGCATTGTTTGTGCGTTGGTGAATCAAGGTGATCGTCTTTTGGTTTGCATTGTTACGAATGAATATCAACTAGGTACTTAGTGAGTCAGAATTGCAGATCGAATAAATGGAAAACGGCTTAAATTTTTATTTGAGAGCAAAGTTGTGATAAAGTTTATGAAATCCATACCAGCTAATACGAAATTTAATTTAAGATAAGCCCGTCACACTGCTCACAAGCATATTGCAACTCCTGAATGTCAGAATGAACAGTGGTGACCACCAGAAAAGCGCCGATTCAATGAAACTAGACGAATCCCAGAGAAATGAATCAACTACAAGACTTACCTACTATACATACTCCGTTAATTACAAAATTAAACGAATAAAAAAAAAAAAAAAACTAAATCAAATTATTTGATTGCTTCTAAAGCTATTTAAGGAAAAATACCTGCGTGTTTCATAGTGCCTTTTAAAAGCAAATATGAAGAGAATAATCCAAAACAGGACATGCATTTTCAACCAGTCCAACAAAATTAGTCCATTGTGTCACTGATGAAGTTATCATTGTTGTGTAAAACATGTACATGTGCTAAAGCAAGAATGTTGAGCTTTTTAAAAGCTTTGTTCTGTCCACTGTATGTCAAAGTTACGACAACAGACTAATAAAATTCCACTAAAAATATGGGTTCGTCTTTTTATTAGAGTCCACGCGTAATTTAGCAATATGACGTCACGGCCTGCTTGCTTATATGGCACTGTAATAATAATTGCTACAAACTCAACCAGTCAAACTAGACCTCTGGAGGTCTATAAAAGGAGTTAACTTTCTTCTTTTTTGTTTTTAAGTCAAGTGTCTAGGTTGTATGGTGCAGTCGCATAATTGGTGGCTACATTGTTCCAATGTATTTAATGTCCTTGATGGCAGCTGACGGACGATGAGTCGTGGTATGTTCATTGAAAATTGTCACAGAGTAGACGTGAGAAACAGAGGTTGTTTCCATTGCAAGTGATATTTTATGTATTACAATTGACTTTGGTATATTATAGAGATTTATTTAGCTAAACATTTACTTTTTACCCGACTGCGGGTGGAATTGATTTTCGAGCGTATTTATGCATTTAAATTGTTATTCTTATTGAATCAGTCTGTCAAATCTTAGTGATCTGTAAAAACTAAAAATCAATGAGTTACACATTCTTCACAAAACATCAGCCCTCGGGCTGGTAATGGCATAGTTACCAAAAAACAAAATAACAAAATTAGATCAATGGTCGGTGTACCATGTCATTATTGCATGCTTCAGAATCCTTTCTTCCAAATACTTCAATAAACACATCGCATAATGTTCATGTTCTCCGAAATGATAGGCTATCTAATTAGGCTAGCATTCCAACCCCCCGGCCAAAAGTAGCTGCAGTATCTGAAAACACCGTATAGTTTTAGTCAGTTAGATTCTGACAGAACGCTCCGGACATTCATGAGGAGTTCCACAGGTAATAAAAAAAACTTTTTACAAAAAATACAACTGGCTTCCAAATAAA
This sequence comes from Orthosia cruda, assembly GCA_964057195.1. Taxonomy (NCBI): domain Eukaryota; kingdom Metazoa; phylum Arthropoda; class Insecta; order Lepidoptera; family Noctuidae; genus Orthosia; species Orthosia cruda. Next base: position 14,124,047 of record OZ059836.1, on the reverse strand, counting down.
AACACTATAAAGTGAAAAATTACTTTATTTTCGGAAGTCGGTGTTTCTGTTTTCGTTTCTTCATTTTTTGAAACCAACTGCCGAAATTCAAGTTATTTTTCACTTTTGTCGGTTATATTTTTTAGTAAAAAAAATTAGTTGTGGTACATAATGGACCAGTTCTATAGGCTACCTATTCTGAATTCCAGAATAGATTAACCCAATAACATGAAACTTAAACAAAACCGGTGGAATGAGAGAGTACCTATACCAGGGTGATGTTTTTGAAATGGTGTAAACAATAAACAGACATGCGATTGCAGCTATCCCGAGTGATTTGCCGTCATCTATTGAACAGGTATATCTCCAAAATTCGTCATCAGAACTTGATGAAATTTAAATGCGACCAAATAAAAAAAAATAAAAAAAAGAATCATCAAAATCGGTTCACCTAGTAAAAACTTCTGAACACATTAAAAAAAACAGATGAATTGATAACCACCTCCTTTTTGGGAAGGTGTTTAAAAAGGCTATCTACTTAAAAGACACACATTTCGCAAGATATGGTTAAGTTCCTTCAAAGCAAGAGCATTCTGGGCTCGCTCCACCCTTCGTAGACCTCTTCCAACACCCATCAAAATCGAAAGAGCTGCACTAATCAAGAAACAAATAGTATTAAAAACATAAGAGCGTAATTAAAAAATCATCTCTCTTTTACTGTCACCAAATATTTGTCGCGTCTGCACTTATTTATCAATGCAATCAACAAGTTCTATATTGAGACGAGCAACATTTTTTTTTGTAACTACCTTTTTTTTTACTGGCTTCTGTCGCGCGCCCCGTCGAGCAATTATTGCAAAACTAGTACCTATTTTAAAAGTTGTTCGTAATTAACAGGTTGTACACAGCATCTGCTTGCAGTAAAAACGAGTACTCTTTCCCAACTTTAAAACAATCCTTAACTCTTTGGAGTAGATTTGAGGATTGAACAACAATGAGTGCCACGATGGAACGAGAATATTAGTTTTCTGTTTTTGGTGATTAACAACTGTGTTCTATCATTTTGTGTTTTTTTTTAGTTTTTAACGGCTGCAGGCTTTAATAGACTTGTTTGTACTTTTTTGGTACTTTAGAAGCTGTAATGTTAGAGGGTGCGTGTCTTTACACAATTATATTATTTCGAATCGTTTGATTGTTTGTAAGGATTCAAAAGTTATGTTAAATACAGGTCTTTGGGTCCCAAGCCAGGAGTTAAACACCGGGGCCATAGCGGCGTTGGGACTCCTGGACCCTGTCTGAACCTGTACCCCACGAAACTGCGGTTCGCAGCAGTGGAAAGCTAGGGATTTGCTTCTTATTGGGAGATATCCTGGTACCTATCTGACGGTGGGAAGAGGTACTACTAAAAAAAATTGTGCATTCTTACCTGAGATTCCCGCGGTGATCCTCTGGGCTCGCTCAATCACGCGCCTGGCCGTAGGTTTTAAGACAATATATATATATCATAAAGGACAATGATTGGATGGGACCACCAACGCGTTCTGGGCCGGATTCCGGCTTCCGGCAGACACACACTCGTTTCCCACAAAAGCATATCGATGTACTTAAAATATATTCAACACCAACTTCGCGGGCGCCTCACAGACCAATTGCAAACGGCGGGCGCAATTAGCAATTACAAATGGGCGAAACACATCTCGATTCGATATGTTTCGACAAGAACCCGAATTCAGCGTGTGCTCACAACAAATTTTCTCTTTCGACTGTCAAGTGTCATCTGTCAAATCGTTAACAGCCCACCGACACGGTGTTGCAAGTAAATATTTAAAAATCGGGACTAAACAAGTTATATTATTACCAATAGTATGGATAGAAAAAAAATGTTCCAAACATATTGATAGTAGTTTTTTTTACATTTCGAACCATTGGATGCAATTGGGGGGTCAGTTATTGGTTTTAAGTTTAGGATAAGGTAAATAACTTTTCAGCTAAATAAAATAGCTAAGGAATTTGAAAATCATATATAAACAAGAACAAACTTTTATGTTCAAATTGATAATCTAGTAGCATCTGCGTGTAAATATATCCGCAGAAGTTTTAAAAAGTCACAAAATATCTGGGTTGTATACTCTCCACTGACCAACCCATCGATATCAGGCAGTCAACACGTCCGAACGTTCGAAATCTAAAAAAAAACGCTCACAAACCACCATTAAGCCCAACAAAGTGCCGTGGACGTCATAAAATATATTTTCCGATAGTCAAATTGCAGCATCGGCGTCGCCTACAAATCTTTTCCGATAAATTTCGCCCAACAGTGGTACTAGGGATACTCGAAGGTTAGTCGGACGATAGGGAGTCTAGAAGAACATACATACATGCATAATATCATGCCTGCATTTAACAAAGGCTTAAGCAGAAGACCTAACAGTACACATACGTTTTTTTATTTGTTTAATTGAAATCAGTCTGTAACCCACCTAATGAAAAATTAAAAATCAAGCATACAACTTGAAAAACTTTACTGTCCTTACGAAGAAGTCGGTTAATATTACAGCAAATTGTAACTGACCCAATAGCGCTAGCAGTAAATCAAGGTTTTTTATAAGGTGACACTTTTATAGTTCAACATGCGAAAATTTATTGCAACTGGGTATCTAAGTTATGGTAAGCACACGCCTCTATCATCAGATTGATGTGCCTTTCAGATAATTCTTTCACCTTACTACTTACTGATTGCTTCCTTATTAAAAAAATGTTGGCCTTGTTTAGTTCACTAAGCCTTATATTTCTAGTATTTATCTAATAAATTGTCTACATGCAGGTTTGCATGTCAACCTCCTTCTTACAATGTACCTATTATTAAAACAATCAAGACCGGTTTCTGGATTGTGAATATGGAGTTCAGATAGTATTAAAATTACTTTGATGTAAAGTTTGTAAGGTTTTCAGGCTAGAGTTTGACACACTTGCCATTAAATTCTTAATTCAGAAATTGGGGGTCATGTTAATAGATCCTTTGTACCTTAATGTTGTGCTTCTACAGCATGGAATAGGCAAAGCAGTGGTGGAGCAGTGGTTGCGGCCCCGACTCACGAGTTGTAGGTCGTGGGTTCGTACCCGAGCAGGCGTTTTACTTTGTGTAATTTGTTTCATCACCACTGCTCTCAAAACGGTGAAGGAATACAGGCATGTCCTTGAACCAAAAATTTGAAGACATGTGACATCTACCAATCCGCATTGGGCCCGCGAGATGGATTATAGCCCACTCCCTCTATAAGAGGAGGCCTGAGTCCCAGCAGTGGGAACATTAAAAAAGGCTGTTGATGTTGATGTTGAAAGCATGGAAGGAGTGCTAATGTCATTCCATCTCACCATCGTGTCATGTCTATCCACTCTCACAACTTTCAGTAACAGTATCCACATGCAAAAACTCAAATAAAACATTTTAAATAGTAGCACACTGTACGGGCCGCGGCCGAGCTGTAAATGCATTTTCTGGATTATACCAGCTGAATGTGGTGACTGGCCAAATTGTCCGCCCACCAAATGGACGGGTCCTTCACACCTGCGTGTACGATTCGTAAATCACACGTACTGGTTGTACTTAATGAGATTAAATCTTTGTTTTCTTTGTCACTCTTCGGGTGACTGGATCTTTGAACATCATCATTGGATCTTTGTATCTAGATAAGATGTTGTAGATAGATGGGATATCTCATTATCAAAAATAACGAACTTCCATACAAATAATTATAACCCTACAAGAGATGAATTTTCAAGAATCTTTTCGTATTGCTTTCTTTGCATTGCGTCTTGTTTTCTAGCGGTTTAAGGTTGTGCGTTGTCTATCAAGGTATTAGGTTCTTCCTACCTTTTCGCATAAAGAACTTTTCTGTTCCTGTGTTTCTGGCACAGAAAAACCCAATAGAACATTCGCCGATTTGTGATTGCCATTCTACATTTTTTTTGCTTTAACGGCACTTCCTCAATAATAAACTCAAAGTGGAATGTTTTAATTCTGTTTCCACTTCACTGAATCCATTGCACTTTCGTCATGTGTAATGGGTTCATGCTAAAAACTGAATGCACTGAATTACGGTACACATTTAGTTTGAACGAGCTTGGAAACTCTGTAGTTTGAAAATTTTTTCACATTTTTTTGGGTTGCAAATTTCGAGTGATTTTATCTTTGCTACGCTCTATACATGAAAGTTTTGTAAAAAACAGTTTTTATTTATGTCGTTTTTCTCGTCAATCCGGTTATGATAAAAATACAGGACAACGGCATAATGTATCCGTTAATTCTATAATGTGTTATATTATAAATCAATAATAAGGGCTCATTCATTTCTGGACAGTTTTTTTGTTTTATGCTCATAGCATTGGCATTGACTGGTAAAAATCCCAAAGCCATCAATAGCATAGTCCGCCAATAAAAAAAAAATGGCTAAATGCGAGTCAGACTCGCGTACGAAGGGTTCCGTACCAATATCGCAAAAAAATGGCAAAAAAGTCACGTATTTTGTATGGGAGAGGAGACCCACATAAATATTATATTTTCAACTTTTTGTATTTATTGTTATAGCGGCAACAGAAATACACCATCTGTATATATAAATACTGTGTTTACGGTAATTATTGGCAGCTATTTAAAAAAAAAACTAGCTTCTGCCAGCGGCTCCGCCGGCGTGAATGTCGAAAATTATTCCAAGGGAACATATTGCTGGGATAAAAGGTATCATATTAGCTATTCCAGACTAGCTAATATGATACTCATACCGCCAAATTGCATCCAGATCCGTTCAGTTTTTGCATGAAAAATTAACAAACATACAAACACACACACAATCACAGACCTTTATAATATTAGTGTGATTGCAATGTGTGTGCAAAATTTCAGCTCAATTGAACACCTGGACATAATAGTAGATTAAGCACCAAGAGGATAAAGCAGTGACTTACGTCACGGGTGGCATATTTAATCCTGAGTGCAACGAGGGACCCTTTTTTATCTTGGAGAAATGCTCATGCATACTGCGCTGCCACGGGGAGATAGCGAAGTGATGCGGGACTCCAAACAACCAAGGTGAGCTCCTGTGCCGCTTATGGTGGGAACACGGGCACGCGTTAGCAATCACCACGAATCCGCCGCGGCTGTCCGTCACCGGACCCTCCTCTGGGGAGTACCCCCCATCACTGGCGCACCAGAACACATTGCACGCCGTGACCACCCCAGGGACCAAACCAGCACATGGATGCCAGACGACCCCGTGTATGGCACCCTTGTTCCCCCCTGTTACGGGTCAGGTTAGTGGCCCCGCCACCTACCACTTTTCGGTCGCAGGGGATAGGGACTTTCCGTGCGGCCACATCGCGTCCGCCATCAGACGGTGGCGACCCCGTCCAGGCCGCGAAAGGTAGGGAGATCGGCGCAATGCAATACTTCTCCTCCTACTCCTCTTCCGCCATGGCCTCCAACACTCAGCCGCGATATCGTATGAGACCTGGGATGGTCCATACGACATCGCCACCCGCTTCAGTTGCGATGTCGCCTCTGTTACCAAGCAGCACCGCAACCTACTTGCGTCATCGGCTTAATCAGCAAAAGCCCTGAAGAGTGGTACCTCCTCGGGTTCCTCTTCGCTTCACCGTGGGTGACCTAGTCAAGGCTACTGAGCCCCCTCGCTTCGACAATGCAGAAACCCACCGGAGGTGGGGGGACTGAGGGACCCTACAGTTATATAGAGTCCTGAGTGAAGCGAAGGGTTCTTCATCCCAGAGGAGTATACTCTACTTTTCACACCTTCTGCGAGAAAATAAACGTCTATTGCAGACCTGAGCATTGAATAAACTCACCATAGGCTGCTTTCGAGTTTCTGCTAAATGTTGGAAATATACAAAAGGACGGATTCCGACACAGTCTTGACTCCTATTTTTGTTGTTCTCCATTGAACAAAATCGTCACAGGCTTTTTCGTACCAGTGTTTTGATTTTTCCGTTAGTAGGTTTATATAATCTCTAAAGCGCCTGTTTTGATAAACTCTGGCATAGAATCACTATTGCTCGACATTTTTTTATAATAGTTTAACCAATATAAATCTTGTACAAACAGATAATTTATAAGTTTTATCTGTGACGACTATCAAAGACACGAGGCCATAGACATTTGTACATTAAAAAATAAACTGATTCAGCGATATAGTTTGCCCATTTTAACTCATACTTGCTTAGCCAATATAATACGCCGATCCATAGCATATCTAATGTCATATCACGAACCAATTCATTACTACATTACCCACAAGCACTTATTTGGTGTTCAATTAAATCAAGACACCATCAGAACTGATTAGCAATGTCAAAGTAAAGACAAATTATCTTGATATTACAAAAAGCAATCACGTTTAGTTCTGCAATAAATTATTATATTGCACCTTAACAGTAAAACTGATCAATTTATTATGAAAATCTTGAGTTACACAATTCTTGAATACTATGAGCCTTAGTATGGTGTATAAGGAGACTCGTGCAGTGAGTAGTATTTATTCCATGGGCTAGAATGATAAAGCTTGGAATGCTTTTTGTTGTAAGGTGAACGGCAGATTCTGTACCGCATATTATTTTTGTTGTTCATTTAAAGAAATTGTACCACTTATAAGAAAAATAAGCCATTTATTATCATGTAAGTTCATTATTTTTTGAACTTCGGATAAATTTATAATATCAATAAAAAGATTTTAATAAAAAAACTTAATAAAATCGTACACTAAACGCAGTTATGTTTTCAGAAGTTGCCTTATGTAAAATAACACAAATATCGAAATTATAATTAATTATTTAGAAATCGTTGTGACTTTGACATCTAATTTGTTAATCTTTGTATTATTAGCTGAAAAATAAAGCGAATTTTATAATATTGGTATAGATTGGATTCAGAATTTCGAGCTCTATCGATTGGTATTATTAAAATTTCTCTATCGTTATAAAAATGTCCCTTAAACTAAAAATTTTTGGACTGTTTAGAAATAACATTAAATATAATCAAACTCATCATTGTCAAACTGTTTCAGTCCGCTGCTGGACATAGGTTTATTCTTATGCCCTGAGTAGTTACGATCCTCATCTCAATCTACCTACTTAATGGTTAGTAAAACACATCACAAAAAATTTACATTACACATTATGTAACATTTACCTATATGTAACAATCTACATAGGTACACTAATAAATAACCTTAAAAAATTAAAACTGATTATAACTTTTACGTCCCAAGTTCTAAGAATATAAAAAGGGATTATCTATCATAATAACTATCAATTAAAACAAAAAATATCCCAAAACATGAAATTTTATCAGCAGTACGAAATTCCCATACAAGCCGGCCGTTCGCCTTTAGTATGATTTTGCTGTAATTTAATTTGTGACTGTTTGTAGGGAATAGTATAAATATTGATGATTAACTAGCCGATAAACTGAGAATATAATGCTTACCAAAAAAACTCTAAGGTATACCGGAAATTCCGCAAAAACGTTCAAGTGTGGGACTGCTCACCGGAATAAGCAACGTTTGATGGCATCGAAGACTTGGACCGAAAACAGATCCGTTCTCTAAGACCGAAGCCTTAATCAAGCTGTTGTAACTTTTTGGCTGACATTAAGATGATGAAAAAAATTTCCATGCAAGGATTGCAGGCAGGTACAGTTGTGCGCCGCTCCTAATATTCAAAAGTGAGAGGTGACCGTACAATCGCACGGTCGCTATTTTATTTGTCACGTCTCGTTTGACACCGCTGGCATTTGTGAACAAACTCATAGGGTTGACGGAGTAGTGGTATAACCTGTAAAATACAAAAATTATAAAATGAATAAAACACTAGCAGAATACTTATAAAGAATATTTTAAGGAAAGTGTACTACTTCAGACGTAGGTAAGAATTGATTAGTATAAAATCAATAGGTACCAATGAAATTTAAAATTAATGACTGTAGGTATAAGACCTGATTCTGTATACTTAGGTAAGTGGGATGCAGTACTGACACAAAATGTCATCACTGCAGTAATAAATAATACGTGTCTGATCCTGTAACGAAAACCTTGCTACCATCATTTGAACGTTTTCATAAAGCGATGGTTGCAGCAATATTTACGTACTTTCGTACTTACGACCTTTTGACTCACCTAACAGTTACAACAAAGCAAAATTCAATAGATGTCAGATATTCACGCTCCGTGTTGTGCGACGACTTTATCGAAACATCTTAACGTTTTCAAGGAATTGTTCGAAAACCTCTAGATTCTGATCTAAAGGTTAATCATGATCATTGACAATCGTATTGCTTAATACCGCAGTATATTTGATTGGATGTCAAACTAGTTACAAACTGAGATTAGAGTTTAGTCCAAGTTTCCGAGAACAGTTTGTGTGTTTAACTGTAGGGGTTTCGCCTTGGACTTCAGGTTATCTGTTCGTGTATTACTTTAGGACATAATATATGTTGGTTCGTACATATTAGGTTGACACTGTTCTCATGTTTTGAGGAACACTGTTAGTTTAATGTAGGTAACTTTTTAATGACTAACTTTTATAACCTTAGTCAACGGTACTTTGATAATAAAATTGTGAAAACAGACACTAAAACTACTGACCTAGGTATTCATTCTTCCGCACATATGCTCTTATTTTCTGAGAATATCATAAATGCACAAGACTTTTGTCTAATTTTTAATAACTGTATTCATACAAGATATGCTGCGGCGAGTTTGGTTTGTATTGTAAAAAATCCTTTAAAGTTTTACCCAATCATCGAAAATTCTTTTTTTAATAATTACTTTTAAAAAGTTAATTCTATTGCTAGCAGTATATGTATTTGCAAAGCACTCTATGGTACTAGATTTCAAACCTTAACGTATTTTATCTCGAGCACATCACGGCGTCTTTAAAGTTTTTATTTTAATCTCCTTCCACCGTATGCAACATCAAGAATACGCCATGAATATTTACGACATGTAATAATAGATACTTGTTCTTATAATTCAGGATACACCAGCTGATATAAATTCTCAAAGTAAGGACGCACGCGGTGCAAGACTAGACAATATATGAAGATAATATTTTATAAACTTTAAAGGCAATATTGAAGCACTCTTTGGGACTCAAGAGCCTTGAAGAACTTTGGCAAATGGAGAGTATATTCTAAGTAGTTTATTGTAAGTGCATTATTAAGTCTCTACTTTAACATTATAGGACTTTGGGAGTTCAAGTCCCTATTAATTGTCTTAGTAATTTAGCTAACGAGGCTAGTTTGGTAAGTATGCATTCTGTTATTATTTATTGGTCTGTGGAGATAGTGAATTGTGAAGGGTCTTTATAGATAAGATATTGTTTTGTTTAATGTAACAGCTTTAAAAATGATTGTTAATATTTGGATAGTACATTGATTTCATTTAGACAGCATGGTATGGTTGGTCCAGTTCAAATAAGTTTCTTCAAATACAATTTTATTTTATAGAAAACTATTTTTATCCGCAACATTTTTTAATTTCTCTCCAACGGCCCATAAAGTTGAACGTTCCCGGCTCCGTCCATAATACCTATGACACAATATTTCTTGAAGTTCCAAACAATATTGAGTCGCTCCGCCGATGTCCCCGGGCGACAAACTTCCACGCTCTATTGTGATAAACGCCAAACAAACTTGGTCAAACTCGGCCAACTTGGCAAATTTTGGGCGAAAGGTGCACTCATATACAAACTCTGATAAAGTTTTAATTGCACTAGATTGCAGCGTTGCCACATATTTGAAGTAGCGTACTTACGTAATCTAGGTGCATTTAAACAGGTGAGACCATGTTTAATGTTGAGAAGTGTACTTGTAATGTCTTTGTTATGATGTTGTTTCGACAATTTTATTGTTTCAAAATGGCTAATGTCTAGTTGCGTGTGAATTCGTATACATAAAATCTAGAATTATTTTTGTTTATTATGCCTGAAATAGCAATTAGTACTAGCAAAATTACTATATAATGAACTAAAACAAAAGAACTACCGACAGCTCTATTAGTCACTTACAATTGTAATGTTTTGACTTGTGTTTGTATTTCATCACATTAGTTAATATTGGACAACCAAGCGTGCATTTCGTAAACACGACAATAAACCTCACTGAAAAGCTGCCAACATGTCCCAAAAGTCTTTTGTTTTTAAACCACTCACTTATTTTAATGTCTTCCGAACTCGCAACACGTATTATTTTGACAGCTCAACATATTAACATGGCCGCAAAAGCGAGCGTCAACTGAATGAAAGAAAATAATATTCCAAAGGTGTTTGGTATCAATAAATCAATGATTTCCGACCACTTCGCGCCCTCATAATGGAATTATTGAAAAATGTGCATTTTAACGCGCACACTTCATTACGATTCTCGTCATGCAAGCTTCGCATAAATCGAACCGCGAATTCCAATATTGCCGTTAAAGATTTTATAAATTTAACGCCTCGAGTGCTGTATCTGCCTAAGTGGTGAACGAATATAATAATATTTATGGAATGATAGATGTTTACTCGCTTTTTGCTTTTTCTATTAATGGAATAAATACCTGTTATTTTACATTCAGTAGTAGATCTGAATTAATTCTGCACGGTAATTTTATGTCATGTCAATTGCATTGCGTTTTTTAATGTCACTTATAGTAGTAATCCTTGTATTGTATGTAAATAAGGTACCGATGTCTGTGTCATTTTGATATATTTTCGTGTCAATATCAATCAATTCATCAACCCTGCCTATCTTTGCAAGGCCGACAGCACTGCTGCCGTCAAGTTGCTTCACGACGTTCAGTTTACCGGTTTACCCCAGCTGCTTTTGTCAGACTGTTTGTTCATTCATTTGCAATCTATGTGCAGTCGTTTAAAAAATAAATCAATTAAAAAAATACATCACTGAACCGTAACATGTTAAACCATGGAAAACCTATTATATTGGTACAATCCTTTAAAAATATAGTAATTTGCAAAGGGTTATTTCGACAAAACTTGACCTTTTAAAATCATATATTATTTGTTAGTAAAGTTACTCCCACAACATTTCTATTGAGCTTAAAAAAATAAAATATGGGCTTCAGTTACGTAGGAAGTTTTACTTAGCTCCAACTAATGGAAAATGTACTATTTTGGTATCCTTTGACCCTTGGAAGGTTAAGCTCGATCGATTTGTGTTGAAAGTGCCATGTCATGTATAAAGTAACTGATCATACGCCTATTTATAGCTTAAAAGAGCATCTACCCGTGAATTTGAACCTTATTAAATTGGCCCGTGTATTTCAGGGGCAAGGGCTCTTTAATATTTTTCCTTTTTGCCTCGTGTAAATTAATACAGGCTATTGACTTAGTTACTGCTATGATTAAAGACCGAACATTTTTGGAGGTCTCCTGGAAAGGAAGAGCTGAGGATTGGATTAAACGGCGTATGATTGAAGAAACCAATGCCCGGCTAAGGTCTAGAATGATCTTGATGATAACGATGCATCTTGAAGAAGATTTTTCGATTAGTCATACTGCATATGTTTTTCCACTGAGATCACAGATTTGCAATGCAAGTAAATGAATTTTATTAGCTGCAGCTGCATTATAAATCGACTTCAACGTCGTTGGCAAAAGACTAAGCAGATGATAATGTTGTAGTTAACAAGATTAACTGTAAATAGATAGATACGTTAAAGCGGTAACTATCATCATCTGCATAAAGAGGTAATCAACTTAAGTCTCAACAGAAACTAACACAAAAGATACATTCATGACCCTTTATCCTACAACATTATTCTCTAAAACTAATATCAGTTCCTTGTTTCAAGTTTATGCAACTGATCCATTTAGCCAGTCTATTATGAAATATCAGACTACTTATTCATAGGTTGAAACAAAACCGCTACCTACACTAAACCAGCTTATTAATCGTTTAAGACAAACCTCGTTAAAGTCAATTGTTTCTATGACTTTTGAAATATGGAGGTGGCAAGGCTTTGGTGACATACATTTGTACTATTAGTATAAAGTGATTACTGAGGGTTCTTTAGTTCAATATTGTTCAAGGGTTTGAAAAAGAGAGTGTTTTTCGTGTATATTATTTAGTGAATCATATCTAGGACCTTTTCGTGCACAATTTAGTAATAAATAAACTGGTTTTAGCAAAAATTGCAGTAACATCATAACTTTAAGAGAATTAAGCAAAAACCTGATTTTTGGGGCCTTTGACAGCAAATTTTTATTTTACTCTCATGGACGATTAGATTATTTATGGAAATTTTAGACAACATTACTACTACTATAATATATATATATATATTTTTTAATTTATTAGTCACAATATCCACAGCTCTCAAATATACCTTAACACACCTATGTACATCCAATTAGGGATTTACAATTTATAAATTTTCCAAAAAAAAAATTGCATCAGACACATAATGATATTGAACATAATTACGATAAAAGTGCTTCACCAGGTTGTTTTTCGCAGCTAATGTCAAATTTTCCTGGGTTGTAATGGATCGAAAAACGATCTCCCATTTGAATTGATGGACTTGACTAGTGGACTTTCGGATAAGAACTTTATAGCCTGGATCTAAAACCACATAGCTAACACAAAATTTGCAGTGAAACGCTCCGATTACCATCATGAATAAGCAGAAAAAAACAACCGAGTAATTCTACGAATTCATATAACCGACTTAGAGGTAAAATCCTGCCAATTTTCCTCAAAATCCGCAAGAAAACAAGTCCAAACAGAACCGCTGCATCCCGTAAGTTACGCATAAGTGGCGGTAGCTCCGTGATCCAGATAGAGTCAAGTCACAAAGGAGCTCGACGACAAAGCCTGAGAACTGGGGCGGTTACCGGTACAAGCCTAGGAGCCGGTATCTCGCATTTGTCTTGCTGCAATCCGCCAGTTCACTGAGGATGGCACTACATTGTTTTTGGTGTAACGCTAACTTAATAATAATAATTTATTTCAAAATTCAGACAATTTACAGTCCATTTCATGTTAGTAACAAAATACTTATATAACTAATGTTAGTAAAAGGTACATTCCAAATCAAATAAACATTTACAAAATATTGTCAATTGATTGTTATTGTTGTTGATAATCAATTGATTAAATTTAAAGCCATAATTAATCAAAAATATATAAATGAAAAATGTAAAAAATAAAAAGATTTTAAATGTCAAGAAGATATTAAATAGAATAGAATTTTAAATGAACATGTCAAAAATAATAAAACTTCAAAATCAATACAAATAAAATTAAATCAAATGACAATAAAATTAAAATTTCAATAAATTTTTAATACGTGTGGGTTTAATTAATACGTGTGGGTTTGCGTAACAGATCTACTGAATTTTGACTATGTTGAAATATTTGTCATACACATGAAAAAAATAAGTACGGAGGTGATGATGCTGAGGCTTAAGACAAGTGAAATTATATCCACGAAAGCGTCGCAATAGCGTTTGGGAAAATAATAGGTATAGGAATGCCAAGCCAAGCGCCATAGACATGTTACGTTTTGGCATTTCGACAATCGCCAGCGCTGATAATAATGACACTTTGTCAAGAACTTCAGGGGAGTGACCATAAGCTCTTAGAGCAAGGTTATTTTGAGTGTGCGTAAGGGACAGATAGATATAACTTGTATACATCTGTCCCTTTTTTACAGTCGAAATATGATAGTTTTGACACGTCGGGATACGGGGGCAGGTCTGTATTCCTAGAAGAGCAGACAGAGGCTTAGTACACTCACATTCCACTGGACTGGTTTTAAAAGCGTGTATGCTACCCGGCCAAGATATCAATCAACATAGTAATCTAAACCATAATAAACTGTGTAAAATTGTTTGTATGATTATTATAGGAGTAATCTCTCCTCTAGAGATTACCAACTGATCTTATTATAAAAAATTGTTCACTGATGGAAACTCTCTCTCTCTTTTGAAGGACAAATTTATTTTATAAAAATAAGCATTGGTCTATCTACATACTCAGAACTGATCTCACAAAGTCGGATCTGTATAGTTTACTAAAAGTCTTCATGATGAAATCTGCAACAATCTGCACCGAAAGTTCATTTTATCGTCGTTGCTCCATATCAAAAGCTCCACCACATTCGTCGAACTGACACCAACAATACAACGACCTTGCTTTCTAATAACAACCGATATAATTTTAATGAGCCTATAATATCCAAGGTTTGCATTCGATCGTCAAGATAAAGATGTTGAATTTTGTTCCTAATTACTGGTTGCTACTTGGGGTGGTTGATAAAATCTTCGGTTCGGCTTTTGTCGTATCTCACTCGGTCTATTTGTTTGTCGTTATCAAGATTGCATTGCACAACGGATTCCATTGTTGTTATGTAAGTTTGGATCCAATTAAGTTTGCGATTAGCATTTGTTTTTGGTTGTTTGGAGTAATTGAATGCGTTTCTGATGGTTGTTTTTAGGGTTCCGTACCCGAGGGATTCAAACGAAGCCCAATTGTTGTCACTCACGTGTCCGTCTGTCTGTGCGTCGTCAGTTACAAAATTTTGTTCCGAAGAATTTGTTAACTTCCCATTGACCATTTTTTTTTGTTTCCTTTACCCCACACTAGGAATTTATTCCTGTATCGTGGGTGCGTTTACAAATATATAAACACACATACTCAACACCCAGAGCTGGAACAACTACTTCCCATTGATCTATCTGAACTTGAAGTTTGGTGACAATATTTATTATTACGTATATTTTACAAAAAAATACCAATATATTCTACGGAATTTGGTACGGAACCCTAAATGTGTGAAGTCCGACACGCACTTGGCCAGTTTTTATTTTAGGGTTTCTTTTTTAAACGGCCTTGTTTTATTTAAACTTGATTTTATTAACTGTCAAAACTGGGCAAGTAATATTGCGACTTTTTCAATTCATACATATGTCACATTTGAAACCCGTTTTTCGTTAGAACTCATTAAAATTAACACTTATACTTACTGTAAGTATGATTACTTAGCTAAAGTGTAGATAACTCATGTCAATCATTATTGCAGGTGCTGTACTTACATCCGTATCCCATCTAGGTCAACGCACTTGACAATAGCAATATTGTTGTTACATTGTAATAGTTTCCCGTCGTACCTCAGCTATCCAATAACTTAGATACACGAAGTAGGCTATTCATAAACTGCAATTGATTTGATTTTATGAGGACTCTTAAATCTATCATTTAATCAACTCAGTTAATCTCTGTTTACAGCAGGACATTCGCCAACTTTGATCAATCCACAAATTCTATTGTTTTAGAAATGGTCCCCGACTTACAATTTAAATAGATCCAAATAATTTATAAGTCCATACAAGGTTCCTTGAATATTGCTGCAACAACCAATGTTCAAATCTGGGCAAGTACTATTGCGACTTTTTCAATTCATACATATGTCACATTTGAAACCCGTTTTTCGTTAGAACTCATTTTCCCTAGTTAAAACTAGTTTGTACTAAATGCCTTTGTTAATATATACACTTTATGAGTTTATCTTAGACTAATTTCTGCCAGCGGCTTCGCCCGTGTGAATGTCGAAAATTATCCCAAAGGAACATATCCCGGGATATAAAGTATTTTATGCCCTATTCCAGACTATAATCTATCTCTGTGCCAAATTTCATTCGTATTCGAGTAACGATTAGTGTGATATCGCTGACAACGGTGACGAAATACATCGTGAGGGAACTTGCGCTTATAGTTAATATAAGTTTTAAATCGCCAATCCGCATTGAACAAGCGAGGTGATGAATGCTCATGCCTTCTGTGTTTGAGAAGAGGCCTTTGCCCTGCAGTGAGACGGTAACAGGCAGGTATTATTATAACAATGTCTTAGTAACGGCAGGCAACTAGTTACTACATAGAAGTACTCCAGTAACTTGTTCTTCATCAACTCAACTACTTTCGCGGAAAGATAAGCTGATACGTCGCGTGGTTACAACGTTTATGTTCGTTATGAAAATAATTTAGCTAGAAAACATTATTATTTCTATGGAAACTTAATCTAGGGAAAATTTTGCAATATCAAATTGGACTACAGTGGTTGAATTAATTTTAACTTTTCTATTCCAGTTCTGCACTGTCATTTATTAAGTCTGATAGTATGTACTCGTAAGTACACGCAAGTAAACTGAGCAAAAAAAACTGTAAGATGACCGATCACTTATATGCAAGACACGGTCGCTAGGTTAGCTTACAAAAATGGAAACTCTAGACGTTCCACTTGATCAAACTATATATCCTGTCGTTAAATATTTTTCATAGCCGAAGACACAAAAGAAATCCTAGAAGCGA
This sequence comes from Orthosia cruda, assembly GCA_964057195.1. NCBI lineage: Eukaryota > Metazoa > Arthropoda > Insecta > Lepidoptera > Noctuidae > Orthosia > Orthosia cruda. Next base: position 14,107,693 of record OZ059836.1, on the reverse strand, counting down.
CAGGCACAGCAATATTTCGCATACCGAGACCGCGACAGTGAAAGACAATATTGCACCGTTTACGACCAACACATAACAAGCTACAACCCGTCACACATTCCTTATAAAAATACCAGTATCCGACATCAAAACAATTACTCTGAAACAGACACTTTAGCAACGCGTTTATGTCGAGTTGCACTTACTACACAACTTGTTTCAAGTATAAAATTCCACAGCAATTTGTCACACAACAGTGACAGCGGACCTTAAATTTGAATTTTAATCACACACTATTACATTTCACCTCTAGGCGAAGCAAACCTGTCACAGATATTGTAATTACATTTCAAGACAGTCGCAATCGAATACGACCTTAAAAATAAAACGAACTGACATAATAGTCTTACTTACCGTCCCAAAGTCGTAGGCTGATGAAATAATTACATATTTGGTAGATGCTCTGTATAATTATGGATCTTTACTTTGCCCACCAACTGTGTGAAAAGAAAATGGAAACAATTAAACATCAAATTGTTGTTGGTCTTTGAGTTTTTTTATGGGTGGATCTTGGATTTTTAGAGGTGGATAAGCAGTTGGTGTAAAATAATATAGTTAAAATTGTTTTGGAATTAATTAATAATTAAGTATTCATTGTCTTATATTTATTTGTATATATAGGGCTGAATCACCATAACTCATCGTCCAAACGCGTCTTTTGTGTACTTGTTTGGTACAATTTACGCAATATTATAAATATTTCTTGAGTAGTTAATATCTAAATAGTATCTACCTGAATATCAGGTTTTACAATTTTGTTACCACGTGCAACACGTGCCACCAATTACTTATTTCCATGTCTTAGTACTTCTCCAGAATTCATAGTAACTTTTTTTTTTCAATAAACCGTATTAGGTAAAGTTAATCATTATTCGTAAGTACCTAATAACATTTAATTTCCAGATAATACTATAGTGTCTAACAAGTTAACTCTCCTTATCCTGTCCACAACATGCTCTGAGAAAGAAACGGATGTAATTTGCTTGCATTAGCGGTAATTAATATAAGTGTTTCTACGTCTGTTACGAGGAATTTCCGAATTATATCTTAGAAACATATCTGAATATTAGTCAGAGCGATTTGTGGTTACAATATGACTATAATATTTCTAAGAACGTTCATAACATCGGGCTTATTGCTATACAGCAAAAAGTTGATGGTCTAGTTATGAAGGATGTGGGTGATTCATATTAAAATGTGTGTTGAAACAGTTTAATCGCATTTCTGAGGCTTTGATCGGGCCGCTGCGCTGTCGTTGTCAATAAGGACGTTTAACTAAATTGGGTCTGTGTCAGAAACCTTGTATAACTTTTGACAGCTACTTTCGGTACTTGAAGGGTTGTCGGTGAATTTAAAAGTTGTATTCATCATTTAAACTTGTTTCATGTTTATAGGACGTACACATCGGCCTTTTGGTATTGCAGGTGGAAAAATGAACCGTTTACCGCCCATCATAAGGTGGGTAGGCAGGTTGAATTACCACACATTTCAGTCTGCCATTATTATTTCGTTTTACACAAAGTTGCCGTAATCTAGTGACATTCAACAGCAATACTAAAACTAATCTCGAGCATAAACCATTTCAGAAAATTCTAACATATCCCCTACAATGTAAGTAAATCCAGTACTGAACCCTTTCAATATAATAATCCTAAATCCAATCTATTCAAAGCTATTTCTGTATTGTAAATTGTAATACAAGTATTTAAAGGCTACACCACATAAATTTGAGTAGGTTAAGCTAACAATGCTAAGCACAGTTCGAGGCATTGCTTCGCGATAACTGTCGTACAAGCTCTTATTCGAGTCGTGGCCAACAATGCTATAAATCGAGGGCTTGCTAGCGGAAGACATTTTAGTTTTGAAAATATCAGATGCTTTGTAAATCCCGGCTGAGTGGGACGTACGGTGTACCATGAGCATTCTTGTAATGGTCACACGGTAACGGTTCAACGCATAATTCTGATACAGAAATAGGACGGAAATTGATTTTTGGTCATTCTCATTTGTTAGGTGAGAAAGATTTGTTGTGTTAAAATGTTTATGTTATGGGCTAGCAGAAGAGATAATGTGAGGAACAATTTTCAATCAGCATTATTGTAAATCGTAGCAAGTGGCGATGTTGTTATAAATTGGATGTGTTGGGTGTATTTATAATTATGTTCACCTCTGCCTAACTCTTCGGGGAACAGCGTAATCTTATAAAATATTATAAATTGGAAGTTTGTATTGTAGACGCATTAATGATGAAAATTCATTGAGATTAGTAAGTTTGTTAACACATTTTGTAATGTCCAAGTCAGCTGTGTTAACAATGACACTGCAGAGTCAATATTTTTTTGCAGAACATTTTCAGTTCAGTAAAATTTATATTCAGTGAGTTTAGTATTTCATGAATCTAGAAAGTGATAATTTACTAACAAGTAAAATAATCACCAAAGCCTTACGTCTAACAGACCTAACAACAAACAAACATCAAAGACGCAAATGCTCAAGCATTAATTGTTATTGACAGTACCTGTGCCCGATGACCATTCATTATTGCCACGCTCTATCTTCAATCGAACGTCAATACATTACAGACAGCTAACAAAGGGACTAATCCATAAATTGCAGGACAGCACGACTGTCGGACAAAGGAAGTACTTAGCAGATATAACTGAAGATTGTGGGAGGAGTTGTGTGCTCTTAATTTATTTAGTACTATATTATTATATATGCTGAGGGTCAGGATACTATTAATTTATTATCTACTATGGTTGAAAAATTTATAATCACTTTCATTTCAGTAGACTCGAATAGAGCTTTGTCATGGCTTACTATAGCAGTTTTGAAATTACCAGTTCTTACAAAAATATTGAAATCGATTGCCATAATATTTTCACTATAAAAACAACCAATATAATTAACACAATTGTGTAAGTTACTTATGGAAACTAGGGCGTTCGTGTTCGTTCTATATTGTTAAGCAGTATATTGAAATATAAACGAACAAACGTTTACTTGAAACGAGTAGAGAAATGAACAAGAGGAATCTGCTACAATTGAAAAATAAGTTACTCATTGTAAACTTAACAATGACTGACCTCATTTTCTCCACAGAATATTTCACATATTTGCATCAGTAAATACGATAATAACAGCTATAATTGCAGAACATTTACCGAAACGAGGTTCATAATAAAATAACCAGAATTCAAGCTGCAAACTTAAAAATTTCGAGCGTGGATCGTGTTAAATTCACTAATAAGATAATTCAATTAGCATTCATCAAAAGAAATGTAATAAATAAATACGCGGTATGAAATGAAGCAATGATCAAATAAAAAGCTCATTTATTACCGGCCGGTCCCAACTGAGGTATTATTTGATGTGATTAATTAAAAGTTATAATTAATGAAAGAGCAATATCGTGTGCAAGGCGTGCCGTTACTATATTGCGTGGAAACAACCATGATATACATGTATGACAGTGTGGTGAATATTCCGTAATACTTCACATGCATTCCATCGCGGTAGCGGGATTCCATTGTCTGTTGTGAATTAGTCTTTTTATTGGTAAATTGATTCTGAAGATACAAATGTAATGTAACATTAAGACACGTAACAGTTGGTTCACATTCTATGATTGAGATGAAGGTGCAATCAACAAAATGTGGTGCAAAATGTTAGGAGTGATTAATTTACTGCAATAACCATGAGTTATAGGAAGATTTTGTTTAATTAATTAATACAGCAATTAACTGTTATAGCTTGTAATTGAATGTTATATCACTTAACATTTCACACAAAAGTTTTCTTAAATAAAGTGCGTGCAAGTTATGATCTAAAGCTCTAACATCAATATCTCTAAAACTTCTTCTCAGTTCCAAAGAAGAAAGAAGAAAATATTGACAAACATCAAATTCCTTATCTTTATATTTCAAACGTAGCAAACACTTCAGAAAACTTTAAAACGTTCCTTTTAACACGAAAACAAACAGAGCCCGATACTCCTCTCAAATCCAAAGCGGACGATTCTTCGACAAAGTTGTAACTCAATATAACTCCTTAAAGATTCGGAAGCTGATTAGAAGACCCCCGGCAATGCAAAACATCGTAATATGAAAGGAAGCAACAAGTTATACTATAAATGTTGCCCTTTTGTTATTGCGAATTTTAACTTGCGCTAAATTTTGTTTCTTTGACCCGACATTACTTATTCATTGAAGATGGCTTTGCGTAACGCTAAATAGTGGATCAAAGATTTCAGAATTCCAATTTGGGAATCCGTTTTTTGATTTTATTTGATAATGTCAATATTAAGCATAGGTGAGAATTTTATAATCTACTTACTTTTAGGGTTCCGTACCTGAAATGGTAAAAAATGAACCCTTATAATATCACTTTCTTGTCCGTCTGTCCGTGTGTCACCACCGATTTTCTCAGGATCGGGTGGACTAAGCAAGTTGACTGAATTATAACAGACACTGTGGTCTATAGTTCCTATTAGGTGTATAACAATCAAGGTCCTGAATCATCACGATCAAAAGATATGAGAATTTAGATTTTCGCGAAAACTTGTAAGTACCAAAATTTTACTTAATTTTAAACGCTTTTTATTTTTCGGAATTTTCCCTTTTCTTGTGCTGTAAGACCTTGCTTTTAACCAAAATTGACAAATCTAGGTCAACCGGAAGTACTCTATAGGTTTTGGGTCGAAAACTTATATGGTAGTTCCCGTTGACCTAGAATCACGAAATTTGGCAAAAGTAATGGCAAATCTTCTTAACAAATAAATTATAAATAAATTTGGTACTTACAAGTTTTCGCAAAAATCTAAATTTTCCCATATCTTTGAAACTTAAACACACAACAATTTTATGATGGCGGTATAATGGGTAGGTATGGAACCCTCGGCGCACGAGTTCGACTCGCACTTGACCGGTTTTTTCTATCTATCTATAAATACTCTTTCTTTTTTTGTACATTTGTAGATTATTCTCATGGAAGCTAATATTTGAGCTAAAATTATATTTTTCATGAATAACCGATTCTGGTGTAACATTATGAATTATTACTTGTTTGATCATATCGATACATAGATTTATGTTCATAATTGTTTCATAACTCCAAACTACATCGATAAGGTGCTCTATATTAACAAACCGAAGATAATTGATATTCTTGTCAATCAGAGCAAGAATTCTATCAATAATTAGTCCAGCTTATCTATTGCGATCGAATTTCGATATCTGATCCTCAATGTTGCGCAAATCATGATCGGCTGCGGGACATATATTTTTTTATTAGAGCACCATTGCAACATGACTTTCAAAGGTAGATGTTAAGTTATGGTTGACATTTTGTTACACTATCTCACATTTGCATAAATAGTCGTACGTATTGAATGTTGCTTCGAAGGTAAGCGTGTCAACTGGATTTCTCTATTGTAATAACATGCTTAAAAGGTTTTAATATTTTTTTGAGTGTAAGATTAAGAAAAGTTTATTTGTTGCGTTGGGTAAGCTTGTTTAATAGTAATAACATGTTGGGTTGGAGGTTTGTGGTTGCAAATAGCTTCCAAGTTAGCACTAAATATGTAGAAACTACAAAGATTATAATTTACCGTTACTCTGACTGTCAATCCTATAAGCGCTTTGAGTATTTAAACATCACTCGAGACATACAAATTTACTGTTTGCTCGATTATATTTGCAATTTGCAATCCTTAATACTAGCAACGCTATTGCAATACAAAGTTAAGTTTATAGTCTCAGCAATAATCCGATTCAATACGAATTTAATCATAATTAAATTAAAGAGAAAATCAAAACAAGAACTAAGAAAACTAATAAAAGCAAATGTTATGCAAATCGTTCATAACTTGAATGCCCATTACGCGGAACTTTTCATTGATTACTTAAGCTAAGTCGGGCTTGCTTTAACTTTAAACGAGGTTATATGAATTTGTCAGGCAGTCTGAGTTATGAATTGTAAGCAAATAAGTCTGGTTTATACTTCGCCAACGTTTTGTTAACATTGTCGCTTGGTAGGACACTTTCTTGGACTTATAATGGGTGTACATTAATTGGAACTATTTGTGTCAGATTTACTTTGTTTTTGTTTAGTGTCTCCTTCCTTTGATTTGGTTTTAACGCCTTATTTACTTAAATTCACTCCTTTTATATATGTAGCCTCTGAAGTAATTATATTATGTGCCAAACACTTGGCTTTTGTTAAAACGAAATTGACTGAGTTCGATTACCGGATCGAGCGAAATGTTATTGGGTTTAAACATCAGATTTTTTTCAGCAACAGTCCAGTCAGGGTATTCCTTTTATGTTTTGGTCAGGAATTCAAGTTACTCGTGCTTTTGGTGTTTAGTCACATCATAATTTTGGGTGGTTAATTTCTAGTTTAGTTTATTTTTATCTTACTGTATACGTATTTATTTTATGTTCTTAGTATCTATTTTAACATACACAACAGATTTGGTTTCCGTACGTCACGTCCTAGGGGACCACTGAAAATCAGCGCCGTGCTGTGGGTCCCCCACGGCACAGCATTATGCTGAGTGGAAGCCTTCTTGCCACAATCATGACATGCATCTGCCTGACATCTTTTTCACCCTATTTATTTTCTGTTATAAACAAATGTAGGTAGTTTATGTTATTATTGTTTGATTTATTTCTCGTCTTTGCTAACTTAATTTAAGTACTACTAATACTATTGTTGAGGGTTTAGCAAGCATGTTCTTATATTTTAGGTCGTTTTGAAACAAATAAACGCTTTTTCTTTCTTTCTTTCAGAGTTTGAATTTGTCCCGACTGATCAAAATCAAAGTCAAAATCAAAATATTTGTAATTCAAATAAAACTTAGATAGGTATTTTTGAATTTTCAAAAAATATGAATCTAGGTGCACATTCACAAGCGTCAGTAGGTCTCTATGGAGAAGAATGTGCAAGAAACTACACGGACACTCTTTTCCATCAATTTAATTACAATTATTTAGTTACATCATTTTTGTTGGAAAAATACATATGTGAGAACGATGTAAAAAGACGTGCACGTAAAAGCGTCAAGATGAAACAAACAATTCAAAAATAAGTACGTAATTAAAAGCAAGCCGAAGCAGTTAAGTTATGACCTATTCCAACTGATGGCGCTCGTTCACGAACATGAAGCATGGATCGGCACCACTCAGCTCAACATCATGAAGGGACCGAATGATCCAATACATGTGCCACCATCAGAGAGACATTAGAGAGAGCATAACACACTCGCAACGGCCAGGGCACACACACAAGTCAATAGACTCGCCCTCTATACTTGAGACTTATTAACTAGCAAAATGTGGTTGTATTATAGGTACACCTCTACCTTAGCCTACGATGAAAACGGGGCATTTTGTTATGTTAAGTAAAATTTAAATCGTCATAAAAAGAAACTGACCCAATCCAAAAACAGCTAAAACGCGTGATCAAAACCACTGCAATGTCACCAATAAAACGGAACGTCACTCTAAAATAAAAGTTTTAACGGCATGACCACATAAACAAAGTTAACGGCTGCAATCAAAAAACATTCACATGGTCTTCTTATCTTGAGTCTTTATACTTCTCTCTTCGAACCTGTTCCGTGGCCGAGATTAACAATAGCTGCAGGCTGTCCACCTCTTTATTGCCACTTGTATCTAGGAGTGAGTTATGAGTGACTAGCGGGTGAACCAAGCCAGTGGAGTCAGCGGGTCGAGGCAGCGACCGGCGCAGTTTTTTTTATGCGGTAGAATGGAAAACGAGTAGTAGGGGTCACCGCTAGAGATGTAGATTGAAAAAATATTTTTTTTATTTTTTTCTACATTTCGTTTTTATTTCAGAAAAATTGATACACTAAATTTGGTTGTTTTGTGTTTAATTAAAGTCAAATTATGTTTATATCAATGGGTACCTATTATTATGAAATTAGAAAATATTTTATTTGTTACAATCAGAATCATATTTTCTTTCTAATTAGGAAAATCCCCGTCCGTAGATAGTAAACTTCAGTGGGTGTTGCCAATTATTTTAAGACATTTATGTACTATTTAACAAAAAACAAATAGTATTTTCTTATTGAACAAAAAACAATGTAATATCAACTCATATACGATAACCGCCTTACCATTTTTATATTTTCGTACTCTTGAAAAAAAACCTACTCCAAAAATACGGTTTTTTAATGTTTTCTTAAAAGTTTGTTTTTTCATCTCAGAAAAAAAAACCGTTTTTTACAACTCTTCACCGCCTATGGAAATATCCAACACCAGTGGTATCATGTTCTTTGCCAAGAGGCTCAAGACAAGTGTCATTCGACGTCGGCGATGGCGGCGGTCGAAATGCCAAATTGTAAGGAATTGATCACGTGACATTTCGATCGAATTTGACATTCCAATACATTTTTGACGATTTTCCAATCACTATCACCACGGTTTCCGCCTTAGATAACCCTTCTTGATGAAATGGCTTCGAAGTGAGCCGACTTGGTAAGATTAAGGCTTCGTTATGGTAGAAGTGACATGACAGTTATTATGAACCTAAATTCAGATCTATTTTTGCTTTTTTATTACACTCAGCTTATAAAACAATATAATTTTTTGTTGAATATTTTGTACATGCGTTTTGTTACATTTATTTTACATCTATGTTACATTAGGTAAACAAATGTACATGAAGTAAATGTGTAGTTTTTTTTTTATCAAATACATATATGCTCTGATGATAAGCCTACATAAAAACTTTATCATATCAACATTCATCTCAAATACATAAAATAGCACGTATCAAATGTGATAGACTCACGCTAGTCACGCATAACTTGCACCAAACTTTAAAGCCGTCCACAACCATTTGGTAGTGCCTTTATGTCCTCACAAATGTCTCAAGCTTTGTAACGTTGCGGCATGTAATAACGACCGAAAATATCCATGAGACCTCGTCCAGCGTCACAAATATGAGGTTTTACAAAATTGTGGGAAAATTACACTTCAATGCGGCAGTATGATGAATTTTATTTGCAAAAATTAAATTCCCTGACTCAGTTAATGCTGATTCATCTGATGTAGATGACGAGGGTGAAACTGCTTAAGTTTGTGATACTTACTTTCACTATGATTAATTTAAATTGAACGATTTATAAGCGGCTTGCGGTTTGTATATTGTCATAGGGCATTATGACTTCGGGTAAACTTCTTATATTTATGCTAATGATATTATAACCTTTTGAGATGACTAATGCGGATTGATTGATTTAAAGAAGCTTGCGGTTAAGTCATCATTGTTGTCTATTCCCCGCTGAAGTATTCAAATATTTGTTGATATTTTTGCAACTCGTGTTTGCTTGTATACAGTCGATTGCATGATTAAGGCGTAAAATAAATAGGTTACATTAACTATACTTGAAGTATGGATCTTACGACACTTTTTAACCTATTTCAATTAGTTTTAAGTTGGCTTCTAGCTTAAAGGCTTTCAGTTTATTTTATAGTTTAGTAAAATATTAATTGAGAGTAAATTCGTAACTTAATGGACTAGTATTAAACTGGTCTAAGAAGCATCTAGTATTTAATATACCGTAGCGATTGCCCATTAAGATAGTTCAAGTATTTTCCTATAAACATCAAAGTTCTCAGAGATTCATAAAGTCATAGATTTAATATCGCCGTTCAAAAGCAATCTTGCTACTCAAAACAATTTCCACGGTCAATAAATGGCAAAATTTTACCATTATCCGACCTTAATACGAAATCACTGCTCATTTTAATAGATTTGAATTACTAATTAAGTTCAAATAGCCTAATATTAGCAATACACAGAGCTCGTCTTTTCATTTCCTAGTTCAAACAAAATTACGGAAAACAAACTCATTATATTCAAATAATTATATTAAATTAAATTTGCCTTTATATGTTAATGTGCAATAGATGTTTGTTGTAGTAATAGTCATATTGAATTTATAAACTGAATGTTATACTCGTATATAGAACATGGGAACACCCACGGCTTCGTGTTTCGTTTCGGATCAAATATCCTATTAGAGTGCTAAGGAAATTGCACTTTCTGGAATCCTAAGATGTTTTAGCTGCAGCTTGCTCGCTCTACAGATAACAGTTCTGTTCCAATGTTGGATTATTTAGACACCTAAATTTCGTGATTTCTCTTCAATAATCTAGGATTAATACGGTTCGTTTGTTCTAGGTTTAACTAAAGTTTAATAAAGTGCTATCTTTATTTATGTTTGAAAGTGTAATCGAAAGTATATTGTATGTATTTAGTCGTAGTTTAATTAATTCAATTTTGATTTGAGTGCTTGTTTGTTGGCAACTCTTGTTGGTAAATATTGGACTGAATATCGGAGTGAGTTACTCATTATTGTTTGACTAATATTTATTATTAATACACGAGTTGTTGACCAGAGTATTCAGATAAAATTAAGAAGAAGATTGAAAACTTACAAAAACTGTTCATTCACACAGTATTATCTGAAAGAAGCGAAGCAAAACTATGTCTCAGATAGATTAATATTTTTCAAAACATAACACAAAATTTCTTCATTTCTGTATTACCCTACCTTAGCCAAGGCAGAGGGATTCCTATAGTTCACCCATTATGTCCAATATAATAGGAGCCGAGCCTTTTGCCACCAAACAAATCAGTATTCGGTGACTCATGCTCAGTACTAGTGCTTGTGATCAACTAGAGTCTAGTTGGTAGTTACTAAACCAACGACGCAACCAAATAATTACTCAAAATCTTAGGTAGTTAGGGTCCGCTTTAGTGCTGTGAAACGGTTACTTTCTAGGTTAAAATATACTCGTATTTACTATTGATTAATTATTTGTAAAACATGGTTTTTTCATATGACTAATACTTTTGCTTTAATAAAATAAATAAAAACACGAAATTTTTTCGCTTCTTTTGCTTCTGTAGAACGACTTGGGTGTTTAAAAATATTTTTAACAATTGATGGTTAGAATTTCTCCTTACATAAGATATGTAATTTTCTTTTTTGCAAACAATACTGTCCAAAAGGAAGTCCAATATTTATATTCTGGCATCGAGCGGGGGCACGGCCAGTACCGCGTTAACATTGTGCATTGGATGGAGTTTCTTGTGCGTTCTTCTCCATAACAAGCTACTTTTCCGAGAGTTATTTAACAGCCCAGTAGTTTATAACACCAGGTAAGTGCACAATAGCGCATTAAACTTTTACTTTCATTACGTAATAGGTTAAATTTAACTACAACTATTACGCATAATTTCGTTCCAACTATTGCAACTTGATGATGACAAAATTATCGGGTCGGTTCTTTTGTACAGTGACGTACAATGAACGACGTATTTTGTAGGCATATTTAATAATCGACGAAATAATGTATTTAAATTATGCGCTGTTATGGATACTGTAGGTATTTTTGAAAAAAAATCTCTTATTCATTGTATTTAGATACAAAAATTGTACCTATTGGATACCATTATGGACCTGGAGAAGCTCGCGAAACCCATTGAATAAGGGAAACACTCAACCCAGCATGGATATCGTTCGCTTGAATGCTGATAGATAATGATGAAATTGTATCATAAATATTTCAACAATTCAATCGGTTTGTACTCTAATGGTGTCCACAGACTTCATCAACTTCTATAGAATTTTGTCTTTGAAACACAGCAGTATAGACAAATGTCAGTGTATCAGAAAACTGTGTACAAGTCTATTTACTGTGGACCCACCATAAAAAACAGAAGAATTATTTCTAGCCTGTTTTCCCAACCATATTGGTGTCGACTTCTAGTCTTACCAGATGCAGCCGAATACCAGTCTTTTTCTGGAGTGACTGCCTATCTGACCTCTACAACCCTAACTGTAACTGGGTAACACAGTATCCCTTGGCAAGAAGAAGAATACATGTAGAAAAATCTCTTTTCACTTTTATTTGCACGTGACTGTACAAACGATGTTTCTCAAAATAATTGCGAAGCTGTCAAACTCAAAGGCACTGAATAAAAGATTACGATGCTACTACAAAGGTATGTCTGATGTAGATCTATAAAATTAATTATCGTTTCTTATTAATTGTTTGAGCAACCTTTCGACGGCAATTCTTTTTGGGTCAATGATGTTCTAAACATTTGAGCTTCTTAATTTGCTCTTGTCGTTTCAACAGTAATGTCTTACATTATTAATTGGTTGGTCTTTTAATTATGTTTGATGTGTTCTTGTGTCGAAATGATGTTTGAAAGTTGGTCTTGTGTGATGTAATCGCAATTTTGGTGCTTGAAAGTCTTGGTGACTTTGATTAATCAAGGGTTATTAAAATTAAGAGTAAATATACATGGTTTAATTCCGCTGGAACACTTGAATTACCTACAACCAGATTTCCACAGTTATGTTTCAGTTCCATCATCATCATCATATCAGCCGAAAGACGTCCACTGCTGGACTAGGAAAGCAGTAGACGTCTTCGGCAGTCGGGTAATAAGAAAAAAAGGAAAAAAATTGAGGGCGAGCCAATTGACATCAAATGGGCACATGTCTGAAATCTCCGATGGAAAAATCCATTAACACTGACTGACCCGGGAATCGAACCCAGGACCTTTCGCTCAGCAGTGGCGCTTGCTGACACTAGACCAACGAGGCAATTATGACTAAAGTTATATTTATTACTTTAAATTGAATGTGCATTAATTAACAGCATTATTTAATAAAATATTTAAATGTGAAAGGAAAATAAAATAATAACGCATTTTAAAATAAAATACGAGACTCCTTTTATTGGCAATAAAACAGTAACCAAGAATGTGATTGTGAAAACTCGCTCAAAACTTTATTTAATCTTGTCAACGTTGTAAAGGAAAAGCCTTTCACAGAATTACGAACAAAACAACTACAATTTATATCTTAAGAGCCCAAAATTGGTGAGGGTATATTTAGTGGGATACCATCTGTCCTCAGTGTCCCCGTTTCAAGCTCGTATTTCAAAAGCCTGTCAAAATTTCAGTTTCAAGAGAGGACCGTTGAAACAAAGAGCGAACGGCATCTGTTGAACGTCCAGCCTCCGGCAGAGACTCTCTGTAATCATCCGACATTTTGAAGAACGTAATTGGTGGACTAATGAATGCCGCCTAAGGCAAAGCTCCAGTTTATGCAATGAATCGACTGTGTCATTCGCGGTCTCTTAAACTTGGAACAAGTAAATATGAGATGGGAACTCATAATGATATACAATTTTGTTTTGTTCAATTTTTTTCGCCATTTTAATTTTATGGTATAGGTCAGTCGAGGCTAGTACTACGTATTTGTACTTGTTCGTAGGTATATGATTTATCACAATTATATGGTGGTATCCAGTTCAAGGGAACGATTAAGTTACAATTACGTGAAACCAATAATAATGACGACAAAATATGTCGGCACTCAAACTTTTTGTTGACACATTTTATGATTTCTAAAAGCAGGTTGAGTACATGGCAATTAACTGACGTGTACCTTTGCTTTTTCAAATATGTAGACTTTACGGCTTATCTATATATATAACGCGAATACTTAAGGGTAAAATATCAATGGTCAAAACATCGCAAACTTAAATATCGAATAACTGAAAATTAAAATAACGTAAGTTTATAACATGTCGAATGGTTAGTTAACCTACGTCCAATATATTTAAAATCTAATCTACAAAAGTGACATTGAAAGACCTAAATATCGAAAGTACAGAGTATCGAATGTCCTAAATATCGGTATTTATTTATTATGTATGTCACATGGTAATTTGATAATAAGGATATTGCGAAAACCCGGATAATTAGAAAATGCTAATTTTTTTCATCCGATTTGCACTTTTAGTCTTCTTTTATTAAGCTGTGTTTCTCCGTTTAGGATTTATTGCATTTCAATTAAATTTACTTTTGTTTCCTTCATCAACTCTGTTGTTAGGATCGGGATCGGGATGGGGGAAATATATAGCTTAGGGCACCACGACATGTTAGGTTAATTTAGACCATGCAGATAGAAATAGGAGCCCCGCAGCGGGGCTCCTTCGAATTTGTTGCTTAAATAGTAATCGTACTTACCTATTCTATATTAAAACCAGACAGAGTGTGACAATTTCAAATCTACCTACATTTTTCCACTCATACCACATATATCAAAATTTGTTCGATATTTTACGAGTAGGTATTTTTAACATAAATATAATAAATTTAGGTGAATTAAATGTTGACATTTTGAACATAGGTATACGAGGACAATTTATGTGAAAGATGACACGGTCAAGAAGGATGTAAACGCCGAGTTGTCGTCTGATAAAGATGGATGGACGAGGAAAACCGTATCTCACTGACCCAAATTAAATTGGGATAAGGGTAGGATGGTAATTGGTGTAGTCACCAGTGGTCAACTGACTTCCAGTCAGCCAGTGTCTTTAAAAAGGTGTATTAAAATCATTTCGTTGTTCGTTTCGTTAATAAAATTATATCATATGTGAGAAAATTGATTGATAAGGATTCTTTGTTTTAATGTGGAACGTTAAAATGTCACAATATTACTAGACTATCGACATTTTTAATCACTCGGCATTTTAATCTTAGACATTTTAAGCTTAGGTATAACAATTTACGATATTTCTATACAAACTATATTTAAATTTTCGAGGTTTTGAATAGTGAAATTTAATCCGTGGGTATTTTAATTTTCGATGTTCAAATATCAATATAATGATTCATTTACCCTGAGAAAAATAATATTCAACGTTAGCGAACGTTATACTTCCTTCAAATAACTCAATATAAAATAAGCAAGAGAAGCAACCACCGCTTTATATCGTGAATGTCTGCTTTGAGTCTAAGTATTCAAGACTAACTTAATAAAGCAAGTTTCTCGCAACTTAAACACAAAGCACTATAGTTTGGCTCTTAAAATACTTTTAAGTGTATGCTAAAGTTATTTCCAAGTGTTAAACTGTTTCCATAATGTAATAACGTCATATTTTATCTAGCAATGCTTTATTTCGAGATGTTTTAAAGAACTGTTTCACTAAATGGCAGAGACAATTTCGCGTTTCTAGTTGGACATAACCAAAAGATTTGTAGGTTTTGACATGTTGATAATAATACCATCGTGTTTACAAATAAGCGGAAAACATTCATCATAATCTTGTCAGGTTATTCCGATGCTGACGACCAAGCATTATGTAATACATTTTTTATCACACTTGCACGTAAAAAGTATCTAAACATACAGGTTAACTTTGCCGTAATGCCCCATATAAAACCCTCGGGCTTTCTTTTTGTCATGAAACCCTAGGGCGGTAAGTAATATTTTTTTTTAATTTCTGGCACAGCACACAGGTCATGCAAGTTCAAGCAAGGAGTTTACACGCAATTGAAAAATTGTCTTAAAATGTTATCTAAACAGGAATTTCTTTGCAATCTCGCTACATGTTACTTAAATACTCAACTAATGTTCTTAATAATCGATTTTAATAGTTATAGTATGAAAACGTCGATATTATTTAATTATTTTACACTCCGTCATGGCTGTATATACCTACGTAAGTATTTGCCCTTAAAGTTTCTGAACGAAACACTTGTATAATTTGTGGTGTGGGCAAAAATTCGCCAACCGCTTAAAAAAAGTTCACGTATTTCGTAATAACAGCTGTGCTGACTTGTGTATTAAAGCTATAATTCATAATTATTACTCGCAAATGTGATGAAAAACATTGTATGTATCACGGGCGGTACGGGAATTACGAACCTCGACTCAGAAAGCCCTCAGTCTTCGACTTCGGGCTTCTACTAGAGCCTCGATCGTAATTCCTTACTTACCGCCCTTAATACACAATGTACTATTCTTTAGACATCATACTTTTGCAGTCCATGGAAAATATCGAATATTATTCAAACATGCATGGAGTCATACTTGTCCGTATCAGTAGGTTCGCCTTAGTGAAAACCTCTCCATTTACCAGTACTTACAGTACCAAATCCGATAATATCACACACTTCTAAACCATTGACCACTACAATGCATAATCCAAACACCCTTCTCCATGTCACACCTTATTATGATCAAACATGAGATCTCAACACAAAACGTCCACGTTCCGTCACGGCCAGCAAAAAAACCATTACTAAAGATAACAAAACGTATTTACACGATGATCGTCCACCGATTGAATACAAATATTATATTGACACCTTTCTGTTTGCCGAACTGCAAGTGACTACTAATACTTGTGTAAACATGGGGTAATCTTAGTGTGATATCTTGTTTGGCCTTTTTATGTTCGGTTTTAGAATTGTTTGCATCTTTATCTGCTAATAAAATGTTTTAAGTAACTGTGTTTTCATATTCTGCAGTCATTTAGTCAGGTGTACCATTGTTCCCTTTTTCAAATATATTTTCCATTTTGAAACTAGGTTGCTTTCTTATTTTCAATACAATGACAATCTGCCGAAAAAAATAAGTTAATTTCCAATATCACCCCTTCACTGACCCTACTATTTGTAAAATTTAATTTACCACTAATACTTGTGTAAACATGGGGTAGTCTTAGTGTTATATCTTTGAAATTTTTATGTTCGGTGTTAGAATTGTTTGCATAATTATATATCTGCTAGTAAAAAGGTTTATGTATCGCTTGGATATTATCATGTCCTGCAGTCATTTCAGTAGGTACTATACTATTATCTTTTTCAAATGCTTCATTCTTGAAATCAGATTTTTCCTATTCCTGTAGTAAAAGCGATGATAATTCCGGCCAATGTGTCAAGTGCATTTCTTATAAAAATAATACTCGTATGTCTTTCGTCCGATACTGCACTGGCACTCTTCTGTTTGTTGATGTGCATTGTCCAAGTTAGTAAACATGGGGTAGTCTTAGTGTACTATCTTATTTGGGATTTTTTATGCTCGGTGTTAGTCTTGTTTGCATCTTTATCTGCCAGTTAAAGGTTTGATTTGGTTGGTTTTTCTGTATTGGCATCGTCAGTTGTGTTGTTGTCATCTTTTTTTAATGCTTCTTCATCTTGTCACTAGGATTATTTTTATTTGTGTTACTAAAAGGCATGATATTTTACAGTCTACTTGTATTCCTAGTCCGTCCAATACTGCATTGACACCTTTCTGTTTGTGTGTCATAAGTATACTTGAAAAATATTGAGTAATCTTGGTGTGATACTTCGATTGAGTTATTTATATTTGTTTGCATCGGTGTTTTCATATTCTGCAGTCATTTTGCCATGTTTGTCATTGTTCATTCATTTCAAATATTTGTTCCATCTTGAAACCTGATAGTGTACTTATATTAGAAAGAATGAAATTCTCCAGGAAAATTGTACGTGCATTTCCAATATCAGTTCTTTTGTTCGATAATGCACTGGCACTCTTTTTTTGTCGAAGTTCAAGGGACTACGAATACATGTGTAAACATGAGGTCTTAGTGTGATACCATATTTCGATTTTTTTTCAAGTTCGGTATTAGACTTGTTTGTATCTTTATCTGCTAGTAAAAAGATTGGTTATATCGGTTACTCATCTAGTTATCGTGTTCTGCTGTCATTACGTCAGTTGCGTTATCACCATATTATTATTTTTTCTCTTTTAGTTTACTACTTTTCAAACTTAATATTCGTTTAAACTTCACATTTGGTTAAACCAATAACAACCTCTCCAGGCTAGTTTTTTCTGGATATTTAAATCACATCTTTACTACGGGTGGTCCTCTCCTTAGCGTGTTGGAACTATTTAAGACGGCACAAATCTGTTCTGAAGGCCACCACAATCAAACATCTTGAAGTTTTACAGCAATTAGAGTGATCTTAATCATTTTAAAAAAGTTAATGGCCTTTAGTTTACTTTATTTTCAATTTTATACATAAAGTCACCTAATATTTTACAAGAAAACACTTCGACAACACCATACCATTTAATACAACTTTCATTTTCACTTAATTTGCCGAGAAACCGTGAAATATGAGTCGGTTCTACCATAAAGCAATTTCAGCGCTAGCAATAAGCGTCTTATAGGTCCTACAATTTATATACGTTTAATGCTTTAATAACTATAGCAGCCTACGCTAGTGAAATTAAATATACTAATAATATAATGCCACTAGGTACAAGTTAATTGAATGCGAATTTATTGGTTTACCAGTTGCGTGCTAAACCGTATTTACATTTATTAAACGCTAAAGTTGGTTCCTGGATTTACTCGAAGAGCAGAAAGTTTTATCGTTGAAATATACTTAACAAATAATAACATCTTGTTTATAGTTTCCAAAAGGAAGTAGGAAACGTATAACTACTGCACTGTTTCATACTGCCGGTTCTTTGTTTCGGAAATAGTCATAGCGTTATTTTTACAAAAGTTATGCAATCTTATATTATAAATCCAGGTTTGTAAAATCTGCTAGTTACTTATCCATATTTTAAATACACGGAATGCAATTAAATTAAAGGCTTCGTATTTAGCTTTTACTCCTGAGAAACTTGAACATAATAATGGGGGTTCATTACAAAAATATTAATAATAGACAAACCACTACCTACACCTTCAGAAAATGCAGTATGGTATACTAAACATCCAGAAAGAAAAACTTATAATAATTGTGATGAAATGATACAAAATATGGTCAATATATAAATATTAGATAAGTTTCCACATGGATACCTAATATTTATGTAGTCATTTTGTACAACCGATAAGTTCGTTGTCTTACCGAATGTCCTAGACAATAGTAAGATTTTCAAGTTGCTGTAACTTGGAGGCAATATCGTTATATATGAGAATCCATTGCGCCTTGCAGCAATGAAATACAATAGACAATGTACGTTAAAAGGGATAATAATATTTTACGTTTAATTTTAGTATGAGGATAGCCAGTTGGTGTTACGACGATTATTGAGCAATAAAAGGATGAACTGGATACTAGCTACTTGGACTTGGTGGTAGAAAGCGGTTTTAGTGCAGGACGTTAAATATAATAGTACCGTAAAATGAAACCAAGATCAAGCAAGGTACGGATAACCATACTAGGTTAGCAATCAAAACGAAATCGTTAAAAGTGGTTGAAGACTTAGAATCATATGTTATTAAAATTTATGTCTACTGGAGATGCAATCGGTTTTACGTTTTGTCTTTTAAAAAGTAGTTAGCTTTAACTTACCCGTTTATTTTGTTTGGATTATATATTTTCTACAATTTTAGCACGTTCCCAATCAAGCTACCTAGAGATGTGCCACATCGTTTGCCAAATAGATGATTGATGGGGCCGAAGGCTTCTAGAGTTTCGACCGCTTACCAGAAGGCGTATGTTGGAAGGCCTTCCACCTGGTGAAGGCCATAGGAATACAAGAAGCACAGTTCCGGTCGATGTAGCGGCGCTTGATGAGGCCCATATCCAATGGATGATGATGATAACATACGTTTTTGTTCTTCCAGAACTGGTCAAAAGATTATTTTTAAAATATTTCAAGCAAATAACACAAACTAACTTTAGATATATATTAACTAACAAGCAATATATTACTGCAAGCTTTGCGTGCAGCACTGTACCTTTCTGAGCTACATACATCTAGTTATATATATCGCAGTTGAAAACTTGTACCATGTATTATATTCCCTCTCGGAGCTAATTACCCATTAAGGTACACGTCTTATAACATTATCAGCTAGTCAACTTCACTTCATTACCGTCAGACTACACGTTCTGTTCTATCGTAACCAGTTAGCGGTAACTCAAAGTATTCAATATACTCTTGTATTATAGACGAGGAACTGCTTTTGTTAAATATATTCTGAGAAGAAAATCTTATTTAGTTACTGGTTTATTAATTGTGTGTGTGAGTTTAGTAATTATGTGTTTTTAGTGTTAGTTTGTCTCAGGTTTTTTTTATTAATCTTGTATGATAGGTAACAGAAATTATACACTTAATTACTTATTCCTTTAAATTCATATAGAATGTTAATTAATTAGGTTAATTTTCCCGACGAAGGACGATAGTACTTAGGTTACACTGGTTGACACTGATAACTGTCAGTCGGATAAACTTTCAAAAAAGCTTTAGCAAATGATAGTTACGAGGTGCAAATAATGATGCACAAAGAAGGTGTCTATCAGCTTATTTACTTCACACTAACCAACTTTAGAGTATTCTGTACCAAATTACTGCAGGCAATGTGTCGTCCATACTTTTTTATTCATTAAAAACTAATTAGGCCTTCTCACACTCTCCGTTACCGGTAACACGCCTGTGGTATTGAATCGCATTCACGTTTAATAGCCAGCAAACTGCTTTTGCGCTCCAATTCTATGTATAATAATCTTTAGTAGTTTAGAGATACCTTGCATTTGTATAGAGCTGTTAGTACCGAGAAATGTTGGAAGTTTCATAGTAATAAGTACTAAGTAATTTCAAAAAGTGTGCCAACTATCTATCTTCTTTCTGTGTAACTGTAAAGTGCAATATCTGATGAGAGAATCTTTGTAAATATTTAATTTAAGTGGTCACTTACTGTAAGCATCAATTGGTGGTTGCGAAAATTGACCTACATCATTCTGATCCCATCAAATGTGTTTGCAAACCATCACCTGGTTATTTAAAAGACTTTAATTTGTAAAACGATGCGTGAAGGGTCGCGATGTACGATGGAACGACGATACAAAAACATAGTTTTTGTAAAAATATATCGTCGCTGTGAAATCGCCTTAAAAGTCCTATGCAGTCTGTGAAAATTTTAATCTTCGTTTTTTAAATAAGACGTTGCTATTCCACTGCTACCCAAAGAACACCACTATTCCTTGCAGATGTACTTAGCAAGCTTTTTTTACTTCCAATCCAATTTCAAACAACACATAACTTCCTAATTAACAAACCAGCAACAAATTACGCTCACAAAAAAAAAAAAACCATTTACCGAACATTGGGTGTGTTATGTTCGGTAAATGGTTCTTTTTATCCACTCTATACAAATCGCCATCATTAAGCCGGCAGGTTCGGAATGCTGCTTGCCTGTCGCACCACGCTTAACATCTGATATTCGATACCACGCTATCTTTCGATCTGCTACCTAATGTCTTCTACATTGCACAGTTGTTTGTCTTTAATTGTTCGTTTGTTTGTCCTTAATGTCTTTAGAAACTGCTTGGTCGTTTTCGATGGTGTTAATTTTGTTTTTCTTTTCTTTATTTCTTTTTAATTTTGCTTTAGACTGTGATATCTTTTTATTTAGCTTAAGTAGGTTGACCGATACTTAACTAACAAGTATGTCAGAACAAACAATTTTAAAATTTACGGCCGATTTCTGATTTGAGTATTTGAGGTTAAAAACGTGTCAAACCCTAGTTTAGTGCCAAATTTTGACAGGTTTTCAGGCTAAATACAGCTTGAGAAATACTCAACTTCAAATGCTTCATTCAGAAATCGGGGGCAAGGGTTCTAAAATAAATTACTTTCTGTCAGTGACAATGATTGTCAAAATAAATAAAATTGACCTTTATAAATTAATATATAATAAATAAGTTAATATTAAGGCATACACAAATGTCAGCATAATTTAATATTTTGCACTTATAGACAAATATGTTACTGATGGAATGACACATTTTAGATTTCTTTATTGAATATTGTTTTTATTCTCTTAGTGACGTATGTTAATGTGATAATTTCGGTGTAAAATATAATATTCTGTCTATCTGTATTCTCCTCTTTTTCTAAGCGCTTCTTAACTCTCTTATAATTTGGTCGTCACAATCCCGTGGAGAGTCAATCTGGTACATGAAAAAATATCGATTTGTAATAAAAGACACAAAAAAAACTGACTACCAAAGCGAAACACAAAAAATTGCGAAAATAACTTTCTTTTTGGAAGTCGGTGTCTTTGGTACTTCTTGTTTTATCTTTTTGAAACCTTTTTATCTTTACAATAACAGTATATTGTTCATGTACCCTCCACAGCAAACAACCAAAATTAAACGAAGTAGAATAATTATATTATTAGTTTGCATATACTCGTAGGTTATGTGCGTCCATTATATTATAACAAACCGTTACTGTTATCAAATAATAAAACTTATTCATAAGCAAAAAAAAAAAAAATATCGGTGTTATTTCAAAAAGTAGCTAATCTTTCTGCTATTTGCTCAAACTTCTATTTTACTTGTAAGAAATTCAAGGAAGATAACACTTTGATGATAAGTTTTAGAAATATGAAAGTTCGTTCCTTATAACAGTTTCAAAGGTCAAATGGAAATTTCTTAATTACGGACCACCGGAAAATGTTTAACAACTTCAGTGCCTAGTCGACTGAAAATCTGATTTAATCTATTTGCTACTGTTAAGAAGATTTCTGTTATATTTTTTGGAATATTATTTCAATCGTTCTGAGAGAAGGACATTAGTAGTAAATAAGGTCAAGCCGAATATTATTTTGAAATAGCTTCTGTGTCACCCACGTGCGCAATATTTTAATTTCTCAATACACGTACAGGTTTAAAAGTGTTCAATAGCTTAATCCAAGCCATGGTCTACTAATGTGCCAGGTTCTAATACCAGGTCAGTCGTATTAGAACAACAAGGTATGATAGATGAAAAAATTATAAACATACAAATTTCCACATGTTTAATAATATTAGTAAGAAGTAGAATTAAACGAGACAACGAACACTTCTTTTTTCTTGAAGATCCAAACAAACAAATCCAATCTTAAAAAATATTTAATAGATGCCAATATTAATCCCAAATTAACACACACGTTTGGGAACTTTATTTGAATTATGAACAGAAGTGTTAATATTATAATGAGCAGGTACGCCATTGGAGAAATATCGTTTGACGTCATAAATCACGCCTCACGCCTACACATCAAGACGGGTTTCGTAGAAAGATCTTCACCCATAAATTTTGTGACTAATTAAAGGTTGACTAACATAAATGACTTATATGTATCAAGTAAGACATTAAAATTCGCAGGTATTACAAAACGTCCGCTTTTTAATAATGACTAATCTGTAATTCGTAGGAATATCTTATATGACAGGTTTTTTGAACCACAATAAAATGAAGTATGTCAGCTTAATCCTGTTTAAATCCGCAATCAAGTTATCTTTATTTAAATCTCGTTGACACTTCATTTTGGTTTCTACTATGAGTAATAGGTAGAAGGCCTCGAACTCACGGTTTAAATCTACCTCAATATTATTAAAATGAAACAAGAATTGTAAAATAGGAGGCAACTAAATAGTTAAGTACGCCCGTCAGGCGTTCTTACGCAGTTAATCCTGCTACTTTGAAAAATAATTACATGCGCTGTTGAATGGAAAAGTAAAGCAACAAAATTTTATGAATGCCGTTGTTTTACTTACTAAAGTAAATCATTCACGCGTAGACTTCGAAATTAAATTAGTACTTGGGATCAACTCTGAAATATTCAAAATAAATACAGCATTTATTTAAGCACAAATCAAAAAAACGTAGAAAATTGTTTATTTTTTCGCGATTTCAATGTTAATCCGACGGCTAACCTTGTTCATTCTCAATTTAGCACTTACAAGATCGTCTATGAGTTATACACTATATACTTCACAATCACACGGTGTTTTTATATTTCCAAAATAATTCCATTTATGACATGTTCTACCTTTATAAGTTAAAAAGTTAGTTGTTTCAATAGTTCGGTACAGTCAGGTTTGTTTACGCAAATTTTCTTATATGCAAAACCAAATTTACATCTCCCATTTACCTACAAGGCCTAAAATAAACAAGGCCTAGGCAAAACCCACACTAATTCACTAAGGGTCGCTGTAACAACAGAGGCGCGGATGCAGCCTATTATTGACCTACTGCTGGGCAAAATGCCACTCTCATTGATGTTATTATCACAACGGGAGGTAATCGACGTAATCGCAAGCCTTGCTATCCGTCTAACTATCTATGTAAGTATAGGAGGGGTCTGAATAACTAGAGGCTTTGCGGGTTAAGTTAGAATTGTAGTGTTGTGTATTTATGCAACTGCTTGTACATAAAGAATTATGATGCTTCATGAAACAATGCCAACGAATTTCATTAGATTTTCTTAATAAAAATTCGGTACGTAAAAAATCAAAAGGATGTTTTTCTATGTGTATTTGTATTATAACTTTTGTTGATTTTGACAACTGGTCTCATACCAATATAATAAATGGATAAAATGTTGCTAAAAAGACCAGGAAACCTAATGATGTGGTTACCGTTGGTGTAGATTACGAACAGTCTAAGGCCACTAACGTTAACTTTTTTTAAATTTGTTGTTTAGTGTGTCTTAGTCAAAAAAAAACAGTAATCGCGAGGTCTTATTATGTAAATTCTTCAGTAACAGTATCATACTTAAACAGAGACATACTTCATCTTAAGAGAACAGTGGTGGCCCAGTGGTAACGGCCGCAACTTACATGTTGTAGGTCTTGGGTTCGAACCCAGGCAGGCGATTAACTTTGTGTAAATTATTTCATCACCACAGCTCTCAAAACTTTAAAAGAGAACAACGTGAGGAAACCGGCATGTCCTATAACCAAAAATTCGAAGACATGAACACCAACCCGCACTCATAGAGAGGATGCCTGTGTCCCAGCATTGGGAACCTCAAAAGGCTGGGATAATGAACATACTTCAACTTTGACAGATTTTGCCAGATCTTAAATTGCATTTCAGATTGAAGCATGGCACACTTATGTCAACGTCAATATCACGTTATGTTTAACGGCATTTCACAAAGCCGTGTCCATTTAACTAAGAGAAAACATACACATGGCAAATACTGCTATTTTCTTGCCTTATATTCAATAGCAATGTGTACCAGCTGGTGTGTTATTATGAGTGGAAACTGACTTAGTATGCGGTTCATTTGTTTACCTAGTCATTTGAGAAAGCGTTATAAATCAGCTGTTTTGTGTCAAGGTAGTCATCATAAGAGTATCAGACGGACTACCGTCAGATAGATTTCCAAAAAATATTGGTCACGTATTTTTTCTTTTGTCACGTTAACAAAAAATGATGACGATTCAGTGCGCTAAAATATCGCATGACGTCATGCCTTGGTACAATTTTTACATAGAAGTGACGTCACAAGCCCCCACTCCTGAACTTTGTTTGGTGATTCAGGCGTTTTATTTTGGTGATTTTTTATTGATTTGAATAAGCAAAAAATACGTGTCTAATATTTTTTGGAAATCTATCTGACGGATTGAATAGAATTTCCTGTTTCTTACCCTGTTATCAATCCTATTTAAGAACAAATTTACTTACCGATGAAAGAAAATATTTCAATTGGCTCTGCCAACTCAATATGGAATAATTTGAAATTTTTCTTGATTTCGGTGGATTTCCGGTGGTGACAATGCTTAATGATATAGCTCAAAGTACGATCATTGATCGTACTTTTACTCCCTTTTTATGACACAATCGCGTCATCTAGTTGGATTTATATCCGTGGCTGTAACATTGTATGCCTATGGTACCTATGTATCTACTATTAAGTACAGTTTTTGAAATGATGTATCGGGTAGGTATTACCATAATTATATCGTCTCGTGATGAAGTAGAGCAGATTATTGACACTGGAATGTTATAATATGACGTATGTTAAAAACAATAAATTTCAATGTAACAAATACAATACGTCATATTTTACCTATAGTTATAGTACGTGATATAATTCATTTCTCTATTGCCTTATAATCAATCTTTTTAATAATTATGTAAGAAAGCCGATTGATCAGTGTTATTCTTTCTTCAAATGTTATTAAAATTAAGTTAACAAGTTATTAGTCAAAGCTTGCTCATGCAATTTATTCTTCAAACAGCAGTTCTTTTTCTTAGCTTTAGTAATAAGAGTGGGTACGTAAAATATAAATTATACTCTAAATAAATCACAACATATTTTCCAGCTTGCATTTCATACAAGCCGAGCCAAATTTCAGCAAAAAGGCCGAGGTCTAAAACTGGCATCGCAACCCTTCACTGGACGGGAAGCTAATAAAGCGTAGAAGTTTAAAGTTTTAATTAAAAAGCCCCGGTAATTAGATACGGTCTGTGGATATGTTAATTAATCCACGGGTTAATTCTTCAAAACAGTGCCATTGTTCCCGGAGTCATAAAAATTGCGTACCTTCGGAGAAACAGACGGCTCGTGATTGGGTAGATGCTTACTTTTTGAAATACAAGTTCGATTATTATACGGGGTTTTTTTAAATTGTTTACTCGGATTCTTTCTAATACTTTATTTGATTTTATTTGCTACTAAAATATTGAATTAGAAAACAAGTGCAATTTAAAAACTCCTGAAACGATATCTTGCTCAAATACCCTGATTCAAACAGTAAACCCCCATATCTTTTGAACGGCTGAACTAATTTTCGTTAAACATAGGTAATGACACTTCCGATAGTGTCACCTTTCAAACAAAAAAACCTAAATCAAAATCGGTTCATCAGTTTAAGGGCTATGATGCCACAGACAGATACAAAAACACACAGGTACACACGTCAAACACATAACACCCCTGTTTTTCAGTCATGATTTAAAAAGATGAAGAAGAAGGAGAAAAGTAGATCCGATCCGATTACTAACATAATCTTACTGCTAGTAGTAGTATTATAGCTTAGTGTGATAAGCGATTTCTGAAAATGCACGGTTTCTCAGGGAGAGAACATGGAAGTGAATCCGCTGTGAAAAACTAGTTTCCTATTAACCACACACAATACTTCCTATTTTTGTGATTTTCTTTCCAAACAATAATTTAAAAAAAAATACAACCGAATTCCAAACAAACACACTACAAAGTGAAAAATAACTTAAATTTCGGAAGTCGGTGTTCCTGATTTCGTTTCTTCGTTTTTTGACACCGACTTCCGAAATTTAAGTTATTTTTCACTTTGTAGTGTTTTTGTTTGGAAGTCGGTTGTAATTTTTGTAAAAAAAAGTTTTTATATTTCACTTTTTAGTTGTGGTACATAATGGGCCAGTTATATAGGCTAGGTACCTATACAGTCCAAAGTGAAGCCAGAATAGATTAACCCAATATCAGGAAACTTAAATAAATAAAACCGGTGGAATAAGGACATGCCAGTTTTCTCACGATGTTGTCCTTCACCGTTTTTGAGAGCAGTGGTGATGAAATAATTTACACAAAGTCAAGCGCCTACCTGGGCTCGAACCCACGACCTACAACTTGTAAGTCACGGCCGATACCACTGGGCCGCCACTGCCCTCCACTGGACCACCACTGCTCTCGACCAAAAATTCCAACAACCAACCAAAAATTCGAAGGCATGTGACATCCGCCAACCCGCACTGGGCCCGCGTGGTGGATTACGGCCCATTCCCGCTCTCAGAGAGGAGGCCTGTGTCCCAGCAGTGGGAACATTAATAGGCTGATGATGATGATACTGATGGAATGAGAGTATACCAGGGTGAAGTGTTCACACCTGCGTACTTCTTTAGAGCGTACCAGTGTGATGATATGTTATGAAATGGTGTAAACAATAAACAGACATGCGATTGCAGCTATCCCGAGTGATTTGCTGTCATTTATTGAAGAGTTCTGATGTATATCTCCGAAGTTATTCATCAGATCATGATAAAAATTAAATGGGACTATATGACCAGCACCATCTTTCGAATAAAAAAAGAATCATCAAAATCGGGTGGCCCAATAAAAAGTTCTGAGGTAACAAACATAAAAAAAACAGTCGAAAACCTCCTCCTTTTTGCGAAGTCGGTTAGTAAAGAAACATTTTTTTTTGTAATCACCAGTTCACTATGATATATGGTTAAATGTACACACACCATTTGCCCCAAAATCGGTGATGTGGGTTTCGTCAGATATAATCATCATATTCATCATCATCCACAGCCTGACTTAGCACTGCTGAGCATAGCCCTCTCTTTTTAACCAACTTCTCGTAAAGAATTTTTTTATTTAAATTTCATCATGATGAAATTTAAATGGGACCACAAGACCAAGTAAAAAAAAATGAAGTACTTCGGAGATATACATCAAAACTCTTCAAAAAATGTTGGCAAATCACTCGGGATAGCTGCAATCGCATATCTGCTTATTTTTTACACCATATCATAACATAACATCACACTGGTACGCTCTATATGGCTACCCAGGTGTGAACTGTTCACCCTGGTATACTCTCATTCCACCGGTTTTCTTTTGCCAATCCCCACGTTCTTGTTCCAGCTACATCCAATGGGCAGACGACATTGTTGCCATCGTCGGTAAAAGCTGGATGAGGCTCTATATTACGTTAAAATAATTCTAATTTGATGTTCCGAGTGATTTTCACTGTAATTCAAATAAACGATGTTGCCAACCAGTTCCAGAAAATGCCATACTAAGTGAAAGGAATATCCACAATTCCTTTCGTAACAACATAAAGCACATACAAGACACGGTTGGAAGCCTGTTATTGAATTTCACATTGTTGTTTGTTATTTTTGGTCGTTCGAAGTGAAATATTAAGGGGGCTTTATGAACTCGATTGATTACTCACCGGGTGAAGTAATTAAGAACTCTCATATAATGCATTAAGGAGAAGGGAACAATGCATTCGCAAATGTATTTTATGAACGTTGATTGAGTATTTTTTTGGCCTCATTTATTCTTTGGTCATTTACGAGTTAGGACGAAATTAATCGCAGTTTTAATAAGCTTTGCGTTTTGGATGACTCATTACTTTGGAAAGGTAAGCGATTTAACAAATTCTATGTGAATATTAAGCATGCATATATCACAGAGAGGAAGCCTGTGTTCCTGCAGTGGGAACATTTATAGGCTGATGATGTGATGTGTGATGTGATATATCACAGATCGTTCGCAATCATGAGACATGGTCAATTTGATACAGAAGAAATCATAATAAAACAAGAGTAATAATAGAATGTTGCCCCAGTTGCATCTTTGTATAAAAAAGTCAGGGTGACCTTTTTCTACAAAGACCTTCCAGGGGTTTTATGTATTAAACTTACTAGTTAATCATAGTTTTACATAATTATGTACATTTAAAATACAGAAAAAAAACATTAAAAAGATCGAAAGCTCTACTAGTTCTAATTCTCAGGCAACTCCAAAACCAGCTTAACCCAAAATAAAATGTTGTCATGCCTTACTTCGGCTGGCTTAAAGGTCTTGAAAAGTTCTATTAAGTTCTATTTTAGGCCGATACACGTGCCTGTCGCTGTGTTTATCGATGCCTGTAAATACTAAGCTATCATGAAAACTATTTTAGATTCCTTTTACATGTCCAAATATGTGGTATTTACCCATTAAATTGCCGTTTTATGAAACGGGTCACATTGATCAATAATAACTATCTTTGTTTGACTTGTACCTTGTACGTACGTTGTAACGTTCAAATAAACTTTATTTTAAGGCATGTTATTTTTTTTTTTAAATAAGTTATTCATTTGTTTTTTAAGGAAGAGCTCGTGGCTAAATAATAACACGCGCGGGTCGATCTTAAAGGTTAAGCAACGCCTGCCGAGGTTGTTCCATGGATGGGTTACCATTTTTACATAATGCATTTCTTCCGTGCCTCGGAAAGCTCGTTAAGCCGTTGGTCCCGGCTGTCATTTGAAGATCTTTGACATTCGTTACACGTAGTCAGAAGCCTGATATCTGTCACCAGTCTAGTCAAGGGGTATCGTGTTACCCTGTTACTGGGTTGTGGAGGTCAGATAGGCAGCAGTGATATAAAACCGTTGTAAATGTTTTATTCATTGTTGATTTGTTTAGATATTGTTGATATTTTTAAAAATATTTTGATTGAGAATACGTGTAAACCTAATTGAATTGCGTTTATATTTTGACAAACCAATTTTGAGCACGACTATGTCCACAGATAGCTTTAAACAATAGATTTTTATTTTTACTTTTTTATGTGGGTCCAGTAAACCAATAAAAAATATAGAAAATAAATTATGTGGTCTAGGAGACTCGCGGGTCCAGTAGTGAGCGGGTCCAACTGACCAAAGACTCCCGTGTCATTGAAATCACCAACCCGTCTTGAGCAAGTGTGGTGATCCTAGAAATATGGTGGTAATCAACGCTCTTGCCGTCTGTGTATGAGAGCATGAGAGCCTTTGCGTGTGGGACAGTTACACGCCGATACTACTATTTATGTATATTTATGACCCGTTTCATAAAACGTTAATACCCTAATACCTTTCACTATGAATAGAATACAGATATATTAGGTAAATTAGAGTTTATTAAAATGGGGACCGTTTCCACAAGCACAATGTAGAAGCATTAAACTCTAATTTGACAGTCCCCACAAGGGACAACTTAGACCTACTAATGTGTCTGCCCTTTAACCTAAAACCCTACACTAACCCTACAAGGTTATTTTAATTTTATTGTTTGACAGACATAGATCTAGAGGTCTGTAACTTATTTAATTTAGCGAAACGTGATCCCAATGATCCGGAGTTAAAAGTGAATTGAACTTGTAAGTACAGCCTTGTTTTTGACAAGAATTAGCAGGAGGGAGGGAGGGAGGGAGGGACAATAGAATACAATATTTAGCAGGGAGGCGACAATATTAGCAAAACATTGCTGTGGTTTAGGCACCAATAGGTAAACATGTTTTGATTGTAGGAAGATTGAAAATAAGAAAAAAATCACACGGTACGCGTACACCAAAACCGAGTCATCGGTTGATTTCGGGTCGGAACTCATCGGACGACTGTCTCAGACAAATATATTATATTACTGCCGACATCGGACGTTGCCGGTATTGGTGTGAAGTATCACTGTACAGAGTGAAGACGCGTTTAAAAAAATGGAGGATTTCGAGGAAATGTATCTTTTAGAAAATTCGTGGTCTACATAAGCTATCTCCATTTCCGATGTAACTTCGGCCCATAACCGTTTTGCAATATCTCGATTATTGTAACTTTTTGAATGTTTGTCCCACAGTGGTGACCTGTTATAAATGCAACTAATTAATTTTTAACCGACTTCCCAAAAAGGAGGATGTTCTCAATTCGGATGTTTATTTATATATGTTTTATATATATTTGGCCATAACTCCGTCATATATAAACGGTTTTACTGTTTTTTGTTCGAAATAAGTTTATTCCGAAATGGTCCAAATTAAATTTGGTAAAGATCTGATGAAGAACTTCGGAGATATACAACATAACTCTTCAATAAATGACGGCAAATCTCTCGGCATTTCTGTAAACGCATGTCTGTTTATTGTTTACACCATTTCATACGCCAGTATGCTCTAAACGGGTACGCAGATGTGTATAGTTCAGCCTGCTACACTCTCATTCCACTGGTTATGTTCAAGTTACATGTTATTCGGGTAATCTATTCTGGCATCACTGTAGGCATTATAGGTATATCTACCATACTATAGAACTTGTCCATTATGTACCACTAAAAAGTGAAAAATAAAAACTTTTTTACCAAACAATACAACCAACTTCTAAATAAAAATACACAACAAAATGTAAAATTACT
Organism: Orthosia cruda; assembly: GCA_964057195.1. Lineage (NCBI taxonomy): Eukaryota > Metazoa > Arthropoda > Insecta > Lepidoptera > Noctuidae > Orthosia > Orthosia cruda. The sequence continues at coordinate 14,076,119 of OZ059836.1, read as the reverse complement.
TTAATTTCGGAACGCGGTGTTAAAAAACGAAGAAACTTAAACAGGAACACCGACTTCCGAAATAGAAGTAATTTTAACTTTGTCATGTATTTTTATTTCCAAGTCGGTTGTATTTTTTTTGTAAAATTGTTTTTATTTTTCTCTTTTTAGTGGTACATAATGGCCAAGTTCTATAGTAAGGTACCTATAATACCTACAGTGATGCCAGAATAGATTACTCGAATAACAAGTAGTTGTTTTAGGCGACGTAGAAGATGGCAAACTGGATAGAAATCCCAACAAGTTCGGACTCGCCGGATGATCGGTCATTTTCTTTTACATGCATTTGGTTAGATCGGCCGAGTTTAACCGATGACGCCCGATCATACTTCAGCCGATAACGGATTAGGGGTCCGCGAGCCATTAGACAGTCATATCCTCGATTTCTGAATTAAGACTTTGATGTTCACTATTCCTCAAACTCTAGCCTGAAAACATATCAAACTTTGGCTGTAAATTAATTCATTTGGTAACCCACGATTGATCTATGTTAAAAAAATCTGCAAACTTCATACTTATTCCATCCACGTATTGGAATCACAATGGTAATAATTATCAGTGCTTAACAGGTAAATCTAATTGCTAATTTACTATAGTCCCATCACGATCAACGATGCCCTCGTGAAGAACTGATGAATGTCATGCAGTATTGTTGCATACAAATAGATTGCTTTTAACTGTTTACGAAGCCACCAGTGTGCCTGTTTGGTTCTACGGTATTAAGGTTGCACGTTTTGATTTTCAAAATTATATCCAGTGACTTAATGAAAGCCGTGAAAATAAGCCAGATAAATGAAACATAAGACAAGTTGATGTGGCTATGGTGGGTTAACTGCTTGATTTCGAATGTCATATGCCCGATGGCTAATTCCCCGAAGTTATCAGATCGAACGTCTGAATCGCCGAATCCATAGCATCGTTGTACCACAATTTCGAATAGCCATTAGATCGAGCGTCTGTTTCGCCGAAAAGCCATTGCAACGATATCCATCGAATGTATATTGGCTTGACGTGCCAGTAAGTCTAAAGCTATTCATCCTAAAATAAATTTATTTTGATTAAACCCTTCTGCTTTGTTTTTAATCCCAATTTATATTCCTTCTTTTAGTTTTCTTGAATATTTTAGGTTGAATAGCTTTCAACTTACTGGCACGTCGAGCCAATAAACATTCGATTGATAGGACTATCGTTGTAATGGGATTTTCGGCGAAAAGGACGGAAATTGTGGTAGATTGGGGTAGGCCAAATCGACTGGTTGGGGGCCTAGTATATCCAGAAGCAGATTTTTATTATTTTTTTGTCTGAAATAATGATGTTGACCAACTTGGTTCTGAGTTAAATGCAGATCTCTGCCAAATTTACAAAATATTAAAAAAAACCGATAAACCGACGTCACTTAAAAAAGTTTAACCACCATCGCTGCTCACCCCGAAAACCTTATAAGCTCACTACACATTAAGTAAATCTGTCTCTTAGTGACATCTAAACAGATAACAATATCGTCGCTATAGTGGGTGTAGCCGTATCTGATCTAATTAATGCGACGTTGATTGATACTAATGTAGTTCGTAACGTCGGTCTCGGTGAGTAATTGATTGTCACAACATGATGTATACGGTTATAAAAATTGATATTTAGTACTGGTTTTTTGGGCTTTTGAGGTCGGGTCATGGTGTTTAGAAGGTTCGTTGTATCTTTATCAATTAATCGGACACTAACAATCTTTCGGTAAATGAAAGGGAGCGCCAAGCCGCAGCAAGCCTTTTAATGGTTACTTGTATAGCTTTCATCAGCTTTTATTTGTGGCTTCGTTTTCTAAGCTTATCTTTCAGGAACCATTATTTTTCTGGAATAGTATAGCCTATAGGCTACTAGTGCATTTACACAGTGACAGTGGTGTTTTGTTCCAGTCAAAAGTTTTTCTAATTCCTGCACTTTTAGAGATTACTATCAAACTTGACTTGCATAGAGGAATAATTTCATGAATCCTGATAGCAGATAATGTGAATGTGTGTGTACACCAAGAGGTGGATAAAGATAATTTGCTTGATTTTATGAAAAGAGCTGCACTGTAATTTCTGGAAAAATAAAAGACAAACAAAGCTTTCATTATAAAATCACTTAACACTTAAAATGACTTGACGCACACATAATACTGTTTACAGGACAACTTCAGCTATGCTCCAGAATTATGATCACAAGTTTTGCATAACATTTTGCACCGTGCACTAAGACGTCTGTTCGAGCAAAATAAGAAAGGGTCAAAAGTTTCAGTCTTTACAAACTTGTAACGACGTACAAGTTTGGTTTCATAAAAGTTTATTCATGGATTTTTATGTAATAATAATTTCGATTCTACAAGATTATCAGCTGTGCCTCTTATCATATTGCATTCTACCTTTTAGTCACCCAAAGGGCAATGGAGAGAGCTATACTCGGCGTTTCCTTGCATGATCGAATCAGAAATGAAGACATCCGTAAGAGAACCAAGGTTGCCGATATAGCCCGTAATAAGAATTGCCAAACTTAAGTGGCAGTAGGCAAGGCACATTGCTCTCAGAACGGATGGTCATTGGGGCTGAAGACTTCTAGAGTGGCGACCGCGAACCGGAAGACGTTGCGATGGAAGGCCTCTCACTAGGTATAGCGACGACCTGGTCAAGGCTGCGGGAGTCCGGTGGAAGTGAGACGCACGAGGCCGATCAGTGTGGCGACGCTTGGGGGAGGCCTATATCCAGCTGTGGACATCTTCTGGCTGTAATGATGATGCTTACTTTTTGGCAGTGGCTTCGCCCGCTCGAAAGTTGGTAAATATCCCAAGGCAACCTACTCCAGGGATACGTCCAACGTAAAAGTATCCTATGACCTATGCCATGGACCAGTTAATCTCTACATCGCTTAAAAATTAGCTCAGTGGCTTAGGCGTGAACCAAAACAAACAAATCCACAGAATCAAATTCACGGTGGGATCACTATATCCCATGTATTCATTCATAGAACATTTAAATATATGACACAATGATGAATTAATCAAGTTCATTGCCAAAGCCTGTGTCAACAGTCGTTTGGTTTCAAATAAGATTGATTGTAGGTCCGTGCGTGTGACCTACTTATTGCTCTGTCTCCATACTACATACTATGTAATACTCGTATCTATCCGTATTAAACTGTTAAACGGACTATTTAATATCTTCGAACTCTTATTTGTTTTCTTTCTTTTTTCTGTTTATAACCGACTGTCCAAAAAGGAGGAGATTCTTAATTGGGATGTTTCTATTCTTTGTTTTATGAATGTTAGGGCATAACTCCGTCATATATGGATGGATTTGCATAATTCTTTTTTCGTTTGGAAGGTTATACTCTTTAGGTATTTCCATTGTCACCAAAACAAAATCTGATGATGGGATCCCATGGAAATTGAAGGAACTCCTCAAATATTATAGGCAGACATTTGATTTTGGTATTTTCAATAACATAGCAAGCATTTTCACTCAGAAAGTATAATTTGGTGAAGAGGAACAGAAGGTGACCACAGACGGCCACTGGAACTCTTTAATAAGTATGTCATAGGTATAAGATATTTCGAATAGTTAAGCGACTATAATGAAGGAAATACATATAAATAAATGGTCCTGATTAAAATAGTACCATCGAACTGATCTGACGATGAAGCCGTAAGGTAGGCACTAGAACTCCGTAATAAAATAATGTATACTAGTCGTGTTTGGCTTATTAGTATTGAAATAAGATGTACTCTGGCTATAAATGGCAATATGAGGTACCAACACTAAAGGTCTATCCACACATAGACCTTTAAAAGGGTTAAATTAAATAAAAATAAACCGACTACTAAAGCAAAACACTGCAAAGCAGAAAATAACTTTGTTTTCCGAAGTCGGTGTCGAAAAGTTATTCTTCTCTTTGTAGTGTTTTTCTTCTTCAGTTTTTTATGTGAAAAATTATATAGCCGCGTTGAGGGATTTTTGGAAGGGGCAAATCATAAATAGGTTCACATCATCGAAATGCTATTATGATATCTTTTTCGAAATGCTAATGTGACGGAGTAACTGTGTTTATGGCGTATGCAGACTGGCGGAATTTGTGTGAAGATAGTGCCCGTAACAAAAAGTCACAGTTATTCGAAAGCTTTCAAGTTTTCAGTTCTCTCGGCAATCCCTATAACTGCCTATTTTTTCCAGTTTTGTCTGTTTAATCATTTTGACAGTTTTATTATTTGTTATATTTTCTCAGTCTTTCAAAATCATGGATGTTGGTAACCTTCAGTGGTGAATTTCAGTTTTGTGAACTAAATCTTCTATACTAATCTGCTTAGTGGCTTTACCTGCATTATTCACCATCGTCTCAGGTGGAACAGTTGCAAAATGTCCTGTCCCCTTCTAATTCTTAGCTAAAGCAGCTGTTATAAAACCGGTCCTAACTGAGTTATTGTCAGTTATGTGGTTGTTTTTAGTAAGATAATAGATACCTAGTCTTACGCTTAAGCGTAGATGTTGTGTACCTCTAAGTAGTATAAAATATCAATGACTGCCTGTCTCGGTATACGCTTAATTTTTCTAAATCATGCAACATGGATTTTGATACGCTTTTCACTAATAGAAAAAGCGATCAACCAGGAAGGTTTGCGTTATACTAATAATTATCTGGTACGAAGCCGGGTTTGTTTTAGACCTAAAAAAATTAAGTTAAAGTCAGTATTTGATTGAAGTTGTATTTAAAGTTAAACATCGGAGATTCAATTGTTCGAAATTACATTAATCACAGTAAACATTTTTGTCTATATATCTATAGATCCTTTAACAAGCTGTAGACAGATGTAGCCTTTGTGCTATTTCAGACTATAATCTATGACTGTGCCAAATTTCATCCAGATCCATTCAGCTGTTCTGGCGTGATTGAGTAACGAAGTTTCGTATTTATAATATTAGTATGATTTCAGTGTGAGGTGAAATTCATCCTTCATTGTGAATTGACGTTTAAACCTTAGTATTGGAGTCACATCCTCCACTTGACTCAATCAAATGACACTATTGCGCGTTATTTTATTGAGTGACATAGTTTGTTTTTAACCTCAAAATATTTGGCTACCTCTGGTGTCAGGGTTAATTAAGCCGCCTCTGGGAACCTCACGGGCATCTGACTACAATATTTCAGACTTACATTAACTATATAAGACCAAGTTTCCGGACGATGTTTCCCTTCAGCGTTGCATGTGATGTCCAAAGGTAAACCTAGAAAATAAAAATAAATTTGAAAAAGTCACATTGGTACTTGCGCGGATTTGAACCCACGACCTGAAGCACTACAAACGAGTCCTTAGCTACTGGGCCACCATGACTTAGTACAATATATTGACATACTGTACTGACATAGTAAAATATGCAACGTCTGGGGCAAAGTATTATAAAAATAAATAATAGTATAATATATTGACATAAATCGAGGGTATTTTTCCGGTGACTGAGTTGAGTTAAATGATGGAATTTTCTTTAAAAGACTTAGAATATAGGTAAGGCAAACCCCTAGACAAAGCACTTGTTTATAAAGTATTAATAAATAATTAGGTATAATAAAGAAATTTCATAGGTGCTAAATTAAATAAGTTGCTAAAATAAGTAACATAAATACAGTTACAAAATCTATAGCTAATTTGAACGAACAACATTCATTTACAACCGAAAATTACCTTATTGTGCAACATGAAAGTTTCGCGCCGCATTCCAATCTCGGTTGCATTTGTTCAATTCAAATTATAGTGCGACATTCCGATACTTATTGAGCAAAGATATCGAAACAACATTGTTTGATATATATTTAAAGTGAATGAGTGAAGTTACTTTTGAGAATTAATCTTATATTATGGTATAAAGGGGAAACCTACCCACTCTTGTTGATCTAAAACTTAAGTCCATTGTAAAGGCTTTCCATTAATAAACAGAACATCTTTATATACTGTTCATTAATGGATTAGAGATTACTTTTCGCAGACTATACGAAACTAACAACAAATAGTGTGCAAAGTGAAAAGATATTAAATATTTAGGAGAAAACTATCTAATATGCAGTATCTGCGCAGGATATTTATGCTGTTTGAATATAATAATAAATAATACATGCATTGACACAATGTCTTGTGTCCATGTTTTGTGACTGTCGTCATTGGCGTGTATTATGCTAACTACATAGGTATTATACTCACAGTGGATCTTTGTGCCTCTGAAGTTGGCTGCCAAATCCTGCACTGCTTGTGTCAATGTTGAAGGTAAAGATAGCTTTGTATAACTGCCTCTTTCACTCGCTGACATTTGTCGCATCGTCCTATCTCGCTGATTCTATGCAGTATACTCGATGACAAACTGATTCTTGCGCAATTGTTCGTAGAGCCAACTTCAGAGACATAAAGATTCGCGGTGACTAATAAATAGCTTTCCTAATTCATATACATAAGTGTGGAGAAATATTATAAGTAACAGTTTATTTGAGATCGACTATCTGCCTTTATAAACTGCGTCAAAGCAAATGACTTAATTTCTAATGTTTAGTGGCAATTGTAAGAAGTTATGTTTAATGTCACATTGAATTAATGTTTGATCTTGCGCAGACATAAACAATAGACGTTTTGTTTAATTTGATTAATGTAGCTAGTTTATTTGATAAAGTTTTCTGCTAGAATAATAAGTTGATGAAAATTACGCCACCCTTTATGTGTGTGTAAAGATAACTAAGAGGTAGAAACGTATTTACTCATTTCCCAATACCGTCAGGAAATTAGATGTCTGTTCCTATTAGGGTTAATACCTCAGAATCCAAATAATTGGATATCTAGTCTATTGCGGCTTTAATAGGCTCTACTCAGGGTCACGATCCTCAGATAAAAAGATTAAGGGAGCCTAATTTTCCGAAATGAGTGCCAACACAATTTCCGGCGAACGTCGAAAAATTAAATTTCAGCACAGAAAACACTAAAAATCTTGGAGGCCTCAGCAAACTCGACTTTAATTTCTTTTTAAAAGATTTCTGGCGAACTTCATCGACTGCGACAGACGAGAAGCGAAAATGAAACAATTATGCAAATGGCCAACAAAATAAAACTCATTTTATTAATAATCAAATAACGGGAGTTCGCATTCGCAAATGAAATAAAATTTTCGTAAATGGTGGCATTAATTGTCGGGCCGAGGAGATGGGGCGTCTGTCCCCAACCTCCTTCCTTCTGGCTTCTATCAAACAGAAGTTATCTCAAGGGGGAGAAGTTTTAATAAAATTCCGAATGCCTCGGGCAGTTAGATACAGTGAGATTCTTATATGCCATAATATCTTCTAGTTATAAAAGTGGAAATTTAGCTGAAAGAATCTTTTGCTTGATCGGATGACTTTGAGGGACTTCAATATTCGAGTTCAGCGATATCCGCGATTGTTCGGCATTCGATCAAATAAAACTGATACCATCATTTTGAAGTATTTGCAGTTCAGTAACTGTTTTGAATGGATCTTTGAAATGTGAACATAGACAAAAAAGGTTTTAAGTACAGACTAGTCTGAGTGTAATAAGATTTAAAAATATATTTTGATGAATTCTATGAGTAGACCTCTATTATTCCAAAAATAGAAAAAACGGAGGGGTAAACCTATTTATCAATTTGATAGCGTTCAAGTGGAAAATTACAGATTATTATTTTCCTTGACAATAGCGTCTGCAAAAAAGAAAAATAGGGCTCCAAAGTTTCACTTCAAGGTGAGTACCTATTCATAATTATAAAATCATTAAAGACAGAAGAGATTAGGTCAGGTAAATATAATGATATGATATAATTATTAAAGCCTTTTTAACTGACTTCCCAAAAAGGAGGGGGTTCTCAATTCAGATCCTAACACTTTTTTATATATCTGTTCGGGCATAACTGCGTCATATATAAACGGATTTGCAAAATTCTTTTTTTTAATTTGAAAAAAAATAATTCCAAAATGGTCCCATTTAAATTTGGTAAAGATCTGATGAAGATCTTTGGAGATATACAACAGAACTCTTCAATAAATGACGGCAAATCTCTCGCAATTGCTGCAATAGCATGTCTGTTTATTCTTTACACCATTACATAACATACCATCACGCCAGTATGCGCTAAACGGGTACGCAGATGTATACAAGCCTCTCATTCCACCGGTTATGATCTATTTATATGTTATTTGGGTAATCTATTCTGGCATCACTGTGGGCATCATAGGTACTTTTAGTCTGTAAGAGATTGCCCTGTGCGATAAGACCGCCCATTGTACACTTATCTTTATAAATGTTTTGTCCTGTAATTATTTAAGTGGTCTACAATAAAGTATACAATAAATAAATAAATACTTTACTAAAGAACTTGTCCATTATGTACCACGAAAAAGTAAAAACTTAAAAAAACGACTTCTGAAGCAAAACACTACTATTCGAAAAATAACTTTTTTTCCGAAGTCGGTATCTATAAAAACGAAAAACAGTAGGTACCAAAGACACCGACTTCAGAAAAAGGTATTTTTCGATTTGTAGTGTTTTGCTTTAGAAGTCGGTTTTATTTTTTTGTTAATAGGTTTTTTTAGTCTATTGCTTTGTTATTTCATCTCCAATTTCAAATATTTAATTGGCTACTTAAAAACATATTACGTTCACACCTTTTGTGCCAGTATGTGCTGGTTTTCGGACGAGTACCAACGCGGACATATCATCTAATTTAAATCGTGTTCCAAAGGTCAACGACCAATAATGAAACGAAGACAACTTTGTTGAAAAACAGCAAGTTCAATTGTGATAAAGGCTGTTTCTCTCATTAATAATGTATTTGTCTGTTCTTCGAGGAATCGTGAGGCAAAAAATTAAATGCCACTCTATTTCTGGATTATATTCCTCCACCATTTATGTACGTAACGATGTAGAAAGATTTCCGAGAAATATTTTTTGTAATTGTTTTTTTTTTATTATTATTGTTATACATACCTACCTTACCTATAGTATACAGGATCATATTATATTATGAAGTTAAACTTCGTTAATGTGATGGGTATAAATTGATATTTTATATCTTATTTTTTTACTAGCTTCCGGCAACGGCTTAGCCTGCGTGAAAGTCAGAAATTGTCGTGGGACAACTTCCGTTGGGAAACCTAAATCTATCTTTTTGCCAAATTTTATCCAGATCCGTCCAGCCGTTTTGGCGTGATTGAGTAACAAACAAACATCCATCCAAACTTTCGCATTTATAATATAGCCTGCACGCGGCATCGCCCGCGTGAAAGTCGAAAATTATCCCGAGGGAACATATTCCCAGGATAAAAAGTATCCTATAGGTATTCCAGACTATAATCTATCTCTGTAACAAATTTCATCCAGATTCTTAGAGCTGTTTGAGCGTGAAGAAGTAGCAAACATACAAACACACACACACACACACTCACAAACTTTAGCATTTATAATTGACAAATTCTGTATTTCCAACGAAACTCTATCAAAATTAGATACCAAATTCTAGAAAATTGCCAAATTGAAGCCGAAATTCTACAAACAATAATTCGTCAAGCGCGTTTAATTAGCAGGATCGTATAATTTGCAATATGGTAAATTAATATTCTTTATTTGCCGATCTACGCTAACAGCTTGGCTTAATTACACGCGCCATTTTATGACAAAGCGGAGCAATTTGGAGCAACTTTTTAAACTAATTGCCAACTACCGTATTGCACCAATATGGCGAGCTAGTTTCTCAACTACAACCTTGACAAAGAGCGATGAAATTTTTATTTACCTATCTTCAGTTAAAACTGGGCTTAATCGAAAAGTTGCTGTTAAGCGGGGTTTACACGAGAAATTAATTCTGCAACCAGGAGCAACATGGAGCAACTTAATAAACGAATTGCTCCATGTTTGCGAATATGGTGAGGTGATTTCTGTTGCTACAACATTGACATAGAGCAATGTGGAGCAATGTTTCCATAAATTTGGGCTTTCACAGGCAATAACAGCAATCAGAGGATTAATAAGAAATAAACTAACTGGTCCGTATGAGCCAAAATCAGCCAATATGGTGAAGTGGTTACTCTAATTGCTACAGGATATAAAAAAAATGTTGCTCCAGATTGCAGAATACGGAAATAATTGCCCGTCTAAATCCAGCTTTTAGGTAATGCTTATCGTCAAAATGCTGAGTTCAAAGCTCCCATAAGAAATTTTGTTATTCTCAATTAAAACGTTAACAGGACTAAGTAAATATTTCAGTGTTACTTTGGACGCTATTTATGGCCCTTCTAAGGCTTAATTAAAGACCCTTTGATGTTCAATCTCTTACGGGAAACTCGGTAATTGCTTACTACGGTAAGTAAATGGAAAATTTTTGGTTATTTACGTACGCATCTTGTGGAATGGAAGCGTGATTAGTCCTTAAAATATTAGGCTTTTGAAAGAGTTGGAGTTTGAAGTTACGTGTGAGCTGACAGGCGAATCCATCTTTAATTAATGAAGTCCAGAAAGTTATATATATCTTTCTCCGTTCAAAATTGTTTGCATGGTATGAAAAGCTGCAGGTATTTTGGTGACAGGTGAAATTAAGAATCTTTGTCAATTTAATTCAAACTATTTATTTTTGCTTAATAAATTACTCCCCTAAAATTTCATATGAATTAGTTCCAATCTGTTGCAGGTGGTATCTCAGCCATTAAACACCTACCTGCCTACAGCAATAAGGGTGTACTAATGACACATATTATTAGTCAGGAAAATCCACCTCAATTTTCCACCGCAAAATTTGTGCCACAGCGACCATTCCACCACACTACATCACGATTAGTCTTGCCAATTCTCCCCTACGTACCCACTAATCCGCGACCGCACAAAAACTTAATTAACCAAAATATATATGGGAGTGTATAAACAAACATGAGCCACAAAGTCACTCCCTCCCCCCTTGGGACTTTATACGGTGATACTATTTCGTGTAATGACTCCAAAATGAGGATACACCTCCCCGCAATATACGGGGCGTATGTTTGGAGGCTTTAAACCTAGATGTGGTAACGTGTGGGTGAAGGCTTATCTTTATGTTGAGACGTAAAGTTTGGAAATGAAAGTCATTCCAAAACATTCGAAACGTTAATTACGTATTTTTTTTATTATTGACCACTTCAACGCTTACCATCAGGTGAAATAGTGTACAAACGTTAGCCTATAGTGATTTAAAAAGTGAATTTTATAACGAACTTTTTTCGAACTCGTTTTTCTTTGCAGTGCTGTCTCTTTGAGCTTATGTTCAGGTTCAAAACTTGATGCTGTGTTGAAAATTCTTGAGCGGCTAGCTCATTTCAAAACGTGTGAAGGTATGAGAAAAAGGAAGTAGTAACAGTGAACTCTAGCAATGCCATCACGAAAAATACTGAAAAAATTGACTTCAGAAACTCTAGATAAAGTAACTCTACTAAAATCAGCTATAGCGATTTTCAAAAAGTCTAAATTGTGTCATATTTACAAGTGCTAAACTAAATATGAGCTATCCTTAAAGTTTTCTTGCGTAATCGAATCAGAAATGAAGACAATCCGCAAGAGAACCAAGGTTACTGAGATAGCCCGAAGAATTGCCAAACTTAAGTGGCAGTGGGCATATTGCTCGTAGAACGCATGGCCGTTTGGGCCGAAAAATTCTGGATTGCTAACCGCGTACCGGTAGAAGTAGCGGCAGCGTTGAAAAGCCTCCTTCTAGGTAGACCAATGACCTGGTGAAGGCTGCGGGAGTCCAGTGGATGAGAAACGCACAGGATCGAGCAGTGTGGCGACGTTTGGGGCAAGCATCCATCAGTGGACGTCTTTCGGCTAAATGGTGTTTTTTTTTAAATATATTTTGGCTTTTGATTGTGATTTAATATGGATTTGACATACCATTATTGATATTTGATGCTGATTGATATTTTTACACATAAATTTGACAAAAAATATTGTTGATTTACATTTGCTTGATATTTCTTTGTTTTGTTGACATTTGTAATATTTTCCTTTAAGAAGATTCAATTGATTCATTGTTTTTAATCATTCATCCTTTCATTTATTATTATTATTGTATTCATTAATTTTATTCAAGATTTGCACACCATAGTATGTGGCAAACATGTTTAAACCTTTTCTTTTTTTGTAATCCTGCATGCACTTAAATTGTTATTATTATTTGTTGTATGTAAACACATGTTTATGCAAATAATTATATCTGAATCTGAAATGATGGTGATGATGATACTAAATGTCACTTGACAAATCCTTTAGTTACGTTTTGACTCTCTGAGAGTCGTTATTTCTGATATAATTTCACTTTGTACAGAACCTCAGGCATTTCTATTCCACGCCACTTCCATACCACCGACATCTTTGTACTTTTATTCACAGCAGCTCCTTAATTCATACACGTCACGTTTTCATGGGAGGCGTCGAGTCGTTCTCTCGAATCGAGTAACGCGAAATGAACATAGCATTAAAGTATCGTTTTCATCTCTTCATATTAAAACATTGAATTTCGTAAGATTGAGCAATAAGTTTTATTGTATGGTTATGTTATTATGAGAGAATTAATTAAGGCTTGTTTGTTGAGATAAAAACATTTTTAAAGAAAGATATAATAATATGAAATACTAAAATAAGTTTAGCCTGAAGGAAAAGCATGATCAATAAGTGAAAAAAAAAACCGGCCAAGTGCGAGTCAGACTCGCGCACGAAGGGTTCCGTACCATTATAGCAAAAACGGCATAAAAATCACGTTTTTTGTATGGGAGCCCGCCTTTAATATTTAGTTTATTCTGTTTTTAGTATTTTTTGTTATAGCGGCAACAGAAATACATCATCTGTTAAAATTTCAATTCTCTAGCTATCACGGTTCTTAAGATACAGCCTGGTGACAGACAGAGAGACAGACGGACCGCGGAGTCTTAGTAATAGGGTCCCGTTTTTACCCTTTGGGTAAGGAACCCTATAAAAACTGTGTAACTTATTTCGAGGATATGTGAGATTCGTTTATTGGACCTAAACAGGTGTATAGTGATGTTTTTTTTAAGAAACACGCTTTGTGCCATTATCTACTATGAAACTTCTAAATGTCACAATTGGTTCAGGACATGACAAAATGCATGAAATACCCTCTCCAAACTATACTTATGCAAAAAAATCCACATCTAAACAAAATAGTTCATCATCAGCGCCCTATCATCCTAACCTACTTCATATTCATAGCACTAAATTGGAATATATAAAAACATTCATCTCATGAAAAATCTCCATAATTTAATTCAATATTATCACTAAGTCTGTGCGAGTCACATGCGAGGAACGCACGCACGTCTAATATCACATTTATATGAATATTTGTCTCAATGAAAAACCCCCCGTTATGGGTCACGGGGAAATTTATATTCCGCACCCATTCGAGGAATTTTTCATATCCGCAGTAAATTGTTATAATATTTTAAAATATTGCTGCGGTTATGGCAACTCTAGTGATGTATTGTAGTAGGTAGTGTTTGGCGGGCTTGTTTCGAGTGACGTTCAGCGGCTATTTGCAAATTGATTCCTATTGGATATTGTGATATAAAATTGGTGCAGTTTTGTGTGTCAACTGTCTACGCAACTGGACAATATGTGAAATCTTTGATAGAAGTGATCTCGGGATAGTGGAGCGGAGAATTTTATTGTAATATTGACTACCTCCGCAAAGCTTACTGGGTACAATTTGCTGCCAAATACTCCAAAAAACCATTAGAATCTGTTAGATCCTCATTCTAATGCATATTTAAGAATGTTAAAACCCATCTATGTATCCGACTGATATACTTGTATCTGATGCAATCATCAGATACAAGTATATCAGTCGGATACATAGATATATCTATATAGGGTCATGAAAAAAAAAAAAAAAAAATTTTGCGTGTATTTGTGTGTGTTGTATAATGTTATGTAATGTTTTTTTCTTATATCAAAACATTGTTTTTGAAAACTTCATGCCTGTGAGTTGATGGGACTATTTTTTGTACTTTTTAGGGTTCCGTACCGCAAACGAAAAAAACGGTACCCTTATTTGGGTCACATTTTTGTCCTTCCGTCCGTCTGTCTAACTGTCAAGACACTTTTTCTCAGGAACGCGTAGAGGTATCAAGCTGAAATTTATATCAAATACTCAGGTCTACAGTCCATTAAAGCTATGAAAAAAAATTCTAAGCCAACGCAATCAAAAGATACAGACGTTTATGCCGCAAATTTTCGACACTCGCAAGGGAATCAAAACCTACAGGGTACTTTCCGTGAACTCAGAATCTTGAAATTTGGGACGAAGCAACATAATTGCGAAAACCATACATTTTTAGTTACGTCATATAATAAAAAATATTTTTAATAATTTTAAACTTACTTCCCTTTTCCTCATGAAAGCGTAGAGGAATTAAATTGAAATTCATATCAAATACTCAGGTCTATAATACCTTTAAGCTGAGGTTTGTACGGAAACCTCAGTGCGCGAGTCCGACTCGCACTTTTTCGTTTTTTTTTTTGTACGGACTATCATTGTTTTTTTTTTTAGAGTGTTATTCTTTGGCAGGACAGTCTTTACTTCTGAAAACACCAATATAATAATGATTGCATGTTTTATTACAGTCGTTTGGCCTAGAATTAGAGCAAGAGGAAATGAACCATTGACTTTATGTTTGTAGGAAATGATTTCCGTGCAAACATCTAATTTTCATTATAAGTTTAATCTTAGTTCAGTGCTCGACATAGGGATCTAAATGAAAGCATTAACAGTAAATATTGGTTCGAATTCTCCAATAATAATCAGGAAGATAATATTTTACTTATTTTAATATCTTTCATTATAGATTCTGTTTCAAGTGTGTTTTATTTAATTTTCAGAGACACATTTTAATAAGCATTATCATAATGATAATACTAAGCCAGCTAAAGGGGCTATTAAAACTATTTTTTCAGTGGCTTTACCTACCTACTTACTTCTCGCAAACTATGAAAAATAATTTTGTGCTGACACGAGATATAAAATAAAAAAATAACTTGCATGGCAAAAAAATAAAATATAATCCCGTACCAGGCCAAAAAGATTCCTATCTCAGCATATGCAGCGATATTTATAAAAACAATAAATACATTTTACCATTGTTATATGCATTTTTAACTAAAAACAGTCACTATATATTCTTATTTCAAAACAAAAATTGTAAAAAGCACACAAATGCATGCCTGGATTAGATTAAGTTGATATTTATTTTGGCTATCCAAATGTTTGCTCGATTTTTATTGCATGTTACAAGTTAGTATTGTTTGTTTGAATTTTGAACTAAATTGGATGCAAAAAGGGTGATCGAAATCAGAGTGTACTTTAATGTTTATTAGCAAAGTTCTTTTAACAAAATGATATTTACTTTCGATAAATAAATAGCTTGTGAAGATCAAAAGAGCGTTTTGTTGACATGCAAATCAATTTGTTTCAATTTAAATCCCGATTTTCTCAAAAAACAAGCATCAAAATACAAATAGAACTGGGCTGTAATTAATACCGAGTAACAACAACAAAGGGCAATAGCCAAAAGGGTAGACCAGAGGTCTAACTAGGAGTTGAGAAGTCCTTGTCTCGACCCTCATACATAGCGTATATGACCTGAAACTAAATAAACAAAATTAAGTCGTAAAAGTAAGCAGGGAACATTCACACGCAAGATTATGCAATCTCTTAAAAAATAGTAGGCAGTTATGGGGACTGCCGACAGAGGTGAAAACTTACAACTTTGGAATAACTGACCACTATTCCAAAGTTTTAGTTTTCACTGGCGTGACACGTCACATAAGCACGTCGATGACGCTATCACATTAGCATGTCAGTAACCATAAGTATTGCCCTTCCAAAAATCGTACGACGCGGATAGGCTTTCACTTCAAACAAAAATATCCAATTTAATATAATACTTTTTTAACAAAAAGAAATACAAACTGACTTCTAAAACAAAAAATTGCTAAGCGTAAAATTATTTTCTTTTCCGATGTCGGTATCTTTGGTACCTATTGTTTCAGGGTTTCGACACCGACTTCGGAAAAGAAAATTATTTTTCGATTTGTAGTGTTATGTTTTGGCAGTCGGTCGGTTTGATTTTATTGTTATTTATTTATCTCTTTGTGGTTTTGGTAGGTGTAGTGACCGGTTCTATGGGGCAATTCACAGGCTCGTTCACGCACTAAATGACCACACTTCAACACGTCTACTCTGGCCAGCGGCTCTCGTAATACTAACGCGGTGCGCACGAGATTGTGTATGTCTGTGTGGGGGAAAGTGGGGATGGCAAAGTGAACGTGCGAGTGAGATAGATACACTACATCCCTTCGTCATTAATGATTTTATTAAGAATATATTTAATATTAATTCATTTTGTATAATGTATTTTTGGTATGCTTAATGTAATCATAATATTGTTTGTTCTTCACGTGACAGATTCTTGTCTTTTTTTCACGCTCTCAATATCCCTTCACCCTCCTATTTTTCTTCAATTTAATGAGAGAAAATAAAGCTATCACCAAAATCTCTGAAAACTGTAATTTTACAGTGTACTTTTATAATTATTTTGTTAGTACGTGGACATTAGTATGTGTGACATGAGTAATTGTTTGTGATTTAATTTTTTTATGTATTTTGTTACATTTTCTAGATTGTCACTGGGAAATAAAAAAAAAGTGTGAGTTGATGTATGTTAATGGAAATCACAACTCCTCAAATTTAATGGCAGCTGCCACCCAGCAATTTAATGGCAGCAAAACCCACCAATTTAATGGCAGCAACCCACCAATTTAATGGCAGCAGCCCACCAATTTAATGGCAGCAACCGACCAATTTAATGGCACCAACCACCCACCAATTTAATGGCAGCAAACCCACCAATTTAATGGTAGCAACCCACCAATTTAATGGCAGCAACCACCCAC
Organism: Orthosia cruda; assembly: GCA_964057195.1. Classification (NCBI taxonomy): domain Eukaryota; kingdom Metazoa; phylum Arthropoda; class Insecta; order Lepidoptera; family Noctuidae; genus Orthosia; species Orthosia cruda. The sequence goes on along the minus strand of OZ059836.1, from coordinate 14,059,084 downwards.
CAATTTAATGGCAGCAAAACCCACCAATTTAATGGTAGCAAACCCACCAATGTAATGGCAGCAAAACCCACCAATTTAATGGCAGCAAACCCACCAATTTAATGGTAGCAAACCCACCAATTTAATGGCAGCAAAACCACCCAATTTAATGGCAGCAAAACCCACCAATTTAATGGCAGCAAAACCCACCAATTTAATGGTAGCAAACCCACCAATTTAATGGTAGCAAACCCACCAATTTAATGGCAGCAAAACCCACCAATTTAATGGCAGCAAAACCCACCAATTTAATGGTAGCAAACCCACCAATTTAATGATAGCAAAACCCACCAATTTAATGGTAGCAAAACCCGCCAATCTAATGGCAGAACAACCAACCAATTAAATGGCAGCGTCTTTTTACTCCAACTATTCCTATAAGCATAATCAACCTATAATGCTCCATTCGCCGGAAAGCGAACCTCCCCTCTGCGACAGGGACAAGGCCTCAAATCATCACATGAGCTAAGCGTTGCCCGGCAGACGTCACACGTCCCTGAATTACCAGCTCCAGGACATACGGTTTCCTCACCATAAGTATTTTTTTTTATAACAGTACTATTTCGTGACATTGGAAATCTGACAATCCACTACACCAATCGAGTGTGGTCACCTACAAAACTGTTTATGTAGGTACCTTTATAGTTTTACAAAAACAGTTCAGTGTTAACGTTAACATTGCATATCTTCACAGCTAAATAACTTAAAGGCTATCGATGTCGCACTTGTTAAAACTGACATTTCGATAGTTGTCTGGTCCCCGAGGTATCTTTTTACAACAGCAGTGCACTTGGTAGTTTTAATTGATTTGCGCCCATATGGCTATTCTGATCCAGCGCGCTCTCCAAGCTGTACACCACTTTAAATCATATCGTTATCTACGTATATTGAGGTTAGCCTTCATAATACTCATTCCACATGAAATAGGCGCGATTTCAGAACATGACCCGCCTTGAATCTAACTAAATTGACATAACACGCCTAGGATCTAGTCATACCTTATGGCATCAGCCACCTTGGATCCAGCCTCCTAAACTGGCATCACCCTCCCATGATGTAGCCAACCATATGCCATACAGGCATTAAGTCCGCCTTTGCACCCTTGTGCATGAAGTCCAAATAAATAAATACGTTCTTTTTTTTCGCTTCAAATACGCTTAGCCGTCAGGCAAATCTTAGTTTGACCATAAACTAACTTTTTTGTCCGTTTGACGTTAATGAAGAACTCATACTCAAACTATATATTTGTAACACATACATACTTATGTGTAAAGAAAAGTAAAGAGATCGCCATTGCTCATCGTATCTACTCTAATACATTCAGGCGTCCCGCTTTAAATACCCAGAAAACTGTAAGTGTAAATTCTGTGTTGTATTATTGTATAGTGGCGTGAATCTCAGTGTCACGACACCTCTATTTAAATTTTCAGTTGGAAATAATTTATTTTACAATGACACAATATAATTATGTGTACAATCAACAAGATTGAAACCTGACCCACCATATACTAATTATTCTACGGGTATTCTAACCCAATTAGGTCTAATCTTGCTTAAATATATTTTTCTCAGCAACAACTTGCCATCGATTTAATAAGACAGTCATATACTAATATATTATAGAGTGAAAGTCAGTGACTATTAGTTTACCAATCTCGCTGTCATTTTAATGATATTAGCAGATTGAATATTTACTCAACATCTTGATATTTAGCATTTTTCTTTGAATTCAGAATAAACTCATAAATAGTAGTACTCTAAATAGTTCGTATTTTGTATTTATTTTATCAAATTCTATCCTGCGCTTCTTTATATAAGGAAACAATGCGTGACGATAGTTAATTCCAATATCTGCTATAACACAATATTTTTTTTTTCTTTTAATAATCTTACTGCAATGAACAAAATGGTCATAGTAGTTGCGCGACCAGATGCCTGTACTAACTCAGTTTTTTATAATTTTGAAACATCTTATATCCACCATAAGATGACTGGTATATAGTAAGAAAACTCTAATGTTTTGAAGTTTACAAACGGATGGGTCAAGAATCAAACAGCCTAACTGTATATATTGGGTATTGTTACGTACGTAGTATATTTTTGATTTATTTTATTCCTTCTGTGTTAGTTTGACTTTTTACACCTGACTACATCTACCCTCTTTTACAAACTCTCTCCACCACTCAAAAGTTTGGTAGTAGAAAACCGAATCCAGAGCTAAACTCGTCTTTGTACAAATATTTATTTTATTTTGTATGTCCTGTGTACAAAAATAATTAAGAATGTTCCAAATGCAATTTTTTTTTTTTTTTTAAAACGTTGTCCCACTCTAGGAATTTCTCCTGTATCGTGGGTGCGTTTACAAACATATAAACTCACATACACAAACACCCAGAGCCGGAACAACTATCTGTAGGTCATACAAATATTTGTCCCGTGCGGGAATCGAACCCGCGACACGCAGCGCAGCAGTCAATCGCTCAACCACTACGCCAACCGTGCGCGCTATGGTGTAAATCTGTTTTCACGACCATTACACTCTCAAAAATGTACATACCTGATAGGGTCAGCAGCTCAAACCCTTTTGTAGAATGGTAGGCAACTGTCATTTCAGACAGATCGGAAACCTTACTAATATTATAAATGCGAAAGTATGGACGGACGGCTTCATGTCCGGCACCCAACCATGCTAGAACTGCCGAACGGATCCGGCTGAAACTCGGCACAAAGACAGATCACAGTCAGGAACAGCCCATAGGCCACTTACCATGGTGTATTGTCCACTAGGAATAAATTTCGACCTGCGCGGTTGTGAAGCCGCTGGAAGAAGCTAGCTCATAAATATTTTTTCGTACCCAGAAAGTAATAAGTTTAGTATATTGTTCCAAAACGTACTGTATATGCTTCGTAGGCAATGAATAAACAACGAGGTCTTGAAAAGATTATTTCAGAGTTAACACGAATTTTTTAACTAACTAATAGTGTAATTTAAGTAACTTTATCCATTTATAAATCAATCATTCCTTTTCTTTTTACGTTTAATTAGCCCTAAAACTACGTAACTGAAACCCGTTTTTTATATAGCACTGTCTTTTCATGAGTCACCGCTGTTTATATCAGGAATTTGGACTCATATGCATGGCTTATGTAACCAAAACATGACTGCTTGGCCTTAGGATGTTGCAAATATTTACGTGCCCATTACGAGCTTTTTAGAATCTGCGTGGCTTGACGTGATTCAATTTAAACTTGAGACCTTCCTTTAAGTAGTTACGGCTACAAATGTGGATATTTAATTTTATATTGTATTGGTTATTAAGATGTACACACTTTTGCCCTAGCCACCCTTGGTGATATTATAGGTTACTGATTATTGTCATTAACATTTTAATCGGTAGACGATTCAATTTTAACCTGTTTATTTTAAGGGTTAGGCTCGATAAACAATGAATAAATACGTAGGCATTTAGGTATATATGTTCCTACAATGTACATATTCACATAAACAGTCAGTGCGTGTATACCTATGTTTTAAGTTCTTTCATTAGGATTTCTACATAGGCGTGGTTGTAACTGCAAACTTCACTAGAGCGACTATATAATCTTTGGGTTTACTGCTTGATTTCGAATGTCATGTGCCCCATGACTAATTCTCCTAAGTCATCAAATCAAACTTCCGAATTACCGAAATTCCATAGCATCGATGTACCACAATTTCGAATAGTGTCCAAATGTGTCCGAATGGAAACGAAATCACAATATGCCGCCATAAAACTTAAGTAGTCAAGCAAAACGTATTTCCCGATCTGTGGAAACCCCTATTTGAATTATTAACGGTGATAAGAGAATGATTCCATTAAATAGGGTGGACTCTCGATTGTCTGTGTAAATATTACAAAGATATCCGCGTTGCAGCCGCAGTAGTTAGGTTCAAAATAACAATGCATCGATTTTATTATTTTAATCAGATGTTATGATTTGAAATCGTAAAGTAAATTTTGTTATTTACCTACCCACCAATATAATTTACAATCGTTTTAGAATAGTTAGTTTGATGTTTCTTTAACGACACAGTTTTTTGTTATTAGACACAACTTAGTCATGGCCCTTGGCTCTTTGATTAGAATAACACGAATTTCTTAACCTTCGTAATACTAAATGTCCTTTATTATTAAAATCTGGTACGGTTATTTACTCAATACTTAGGCAGAATTTATTTTCCGCTACATAGTTATGTTTAAGCATTCGTATGACGTTAACACAACAAATAGGTATATACTATGTAATTTTTTTAATTTTTACACTTAGGACCTGCTTAAATGTCTTATTTTCATAACGGTATGTGGGCGCCTAACGATAACAAATAACCGAGTGTCATGTCATGCATTATCTACTTACCCCAATCCTTCTTCTTTTTATTTACATATATATTTTTCTTACTTTATCCTCGTCGCCATTTGTAGTGACCGGTTCTATGGGGCAATTCACAGGCTCGTTCACGCACTAAATGACCACACTTCAACACGTCTACTCTGGCCAGCGGCTCTCGTAATACTAACGCGGTGCGCACGAGATTGTGTATGTCTGTGTGGGGGAAAGTGGGGATGGCAAAGTGAACGTGCGAGTGAGATAGATACACTACAGTAGGTACCTCCAATTACATGTTTATAGCCAAAGTGCATCTCATGACGATTCCAATAAGCCCAAACACGACTAGGATAAATTGTTTTATTTCGGAGTTCTAATGCCTACCTTTCGGCTTCATCATTAGATCAGTTCGATGTTACCATTTTTATCAGTACCATTTATTTATAAGTATTTGCTTCATCATAGTCGGTTAACTATTCGAGATATCTTATACCCGTGACATAATTAGCATTATGAAGTTCTAGTGGCCATCGGTGGTCTTCTTTATCAGTTCCAATTCACCAAATGATACTTTCTCAGTGAAAATAATGCATTGTTGATGAAAATACCAAAATCGCTATATGTATGTCTATAATATTTGAGGAGCTCCCTCGATTTCTCTAGGATCCCATAAGCAGATCCTGACCTAGTGACCATGGGACCACTTTGAAAGTATACCCTTTCAAACAAAAGAATAATTTTCCAAATCGGTCGTGGCGTCTTTAAGTAATCACGACACACAAATTAAAAAAAAGATTCCGACAAATTGAGAACCTCCTCCATTTTTGAAATCGGTTAAAAACCACTCAACTACTGCCAACTCTAAAACTGCTGTTTTATATAGATTGCTATATAAAACAATTTATCAAAGACACACCAAGAAGATCGCCACACAGATAACACGATACCAACCTATCCGCTTCCAGAATTTACTTACAAGACTAATTCACGAATACTTCCCCCCATGTTATAAATGGCGGTAATTATTCTCTCTGGCATCTGTCATGTTAAAGAATAGTCGCCAGCCTGAGGCCGAGTGCAGCCGACGTAATTGCTATTGTTAAATCAACAGTCAACCATGGACGTTGACGCTGTGTAGATATTGCAAGGAAATACGAGGATAGGGAGAGGACTTGGACTATTTTGGCACCATAATATGGATGGATGTATTGTTAAGGAGTGTAGGGATTTGAGACATATTGGGCTTTTTAGACCTGCAACCAAACTTAACTCGCGTAGTTCTTTCATGAAGCGGTCTATAATTCAGTCCTATGTACACCTCACATTTTTTGACCACCTCAAATTCTTCGAAAGCAAGTTTGTGATGATTTTACAATTAGTTCAAAACTTCAATTAATGACAGCTGACGCAGTTTTCCTGTTCCTTTAACATCATTCTTTGTTGGGCAGCTCTCACGATCTTAACCTTTGAGCTTCCAAAAACTTAGTTCTCCATTTTACTTCTCACCGCACTCGGTTTCTATCGAATTTTTACACTGAATTCTGTAACGTGCTTAACCTAGACATCAAAAAAGCTAAAAGTAAATTTTATTTAAAGCGTGCTAGGTGGACTGATGACCTGGTTAAGGTTGCAGGAAGGCGCTGGATGCGAGCACGGGATCGGTCAATGTGTCGACGCCTGGGGGAGGCCTATGTCCAGCAGTGGACGTTTTTAGGCTGAAATGATGATGATGATGATTTAAAGCGTAGATTCTGGAACTAATATTTGTTCTCTCATACATAGCTCGGCCTTCGTCAGTTATTGTATTTTAAACTGTCTTATTTAGTATTTATTATATTATTTATTAGTCAATTGTTTTAGTGTTTTTTGTTAGTTAGTCTATGTATGTATGTATGTAGTGTAAGTACGCAAAATACGCGCTTGGTCGTGGAGTTGCGGAAACAGCCCGTCGAAACTAAACTAGTCTATGAATATCCGATTTTAATTAATGTGCATTTTTTTTTCTACACCTACCACTATTGTGATTTTTAAGCCGAAGGTTGACTGGTAGAGTATGCCTTGCTGCATTAAGTCCACCTATGTACATGAAGTTTTAATTAATAATAAATTATCAAGGTGTGCCACATACCTCAAGCGAAATCTTGAATCATTAAACAATAATGCGAATCAGAAAAACCTACAGAAATAAAGTCATCTCTTCATAATATTGAAGCAACACATATTTTGTATTTAAACGTTCATCATTTACGCGCACAGATGACCGGATACACCTGACGATATTAAAAACGCGTCGATGTAACTTCCATTCCGTGTCGTGCTGTTCCAAAAATGAAGTCTATTTGTTAGTCACTTTTAAAAACGGGTTTAAACATTTTAATATTTTTTCGGCTAATTAGTTCTGGTAATTGTTTTCGGCCCCTCTTTAACGAATGTCTATCAATCGTTGAAATTGAATGTGTTAGTTTTGTTCTTGTAGCAGAATGTTCCACTGTTACTTAATTATTCTTGTTATAACATAATGCTCGTATTTGATCAAAATAAAAAGATTATTTATTTTATTGCTAACCACATTGTTGTCTGTCTGTAGGTTATATATAAGTACAATTTCATATGAAATATAAAATGAACGAAAAAAAAACATCGAGGAAAGGTGGGGTTCTACTCACCGCGAGCATTCGCTCCACGACTTTTGTTTTGCAAACATTCGGTGCACGGAAAAATTCATTAAAAACGAACACAGGATTATGAGAAGGGGCACAGCGATTACAATTTGATTGAATTCACATACTTTGCGATCTTTTCGGTCCGCGATAACATAATGCCAAGTAAATTCTTGGGGCGAATGTTCACACGTAGGGAGAGACCGTCCAAAACACAAAGTAGCCATCAGTTTTCGTCCTAAAATGAGCTGTTATGCAACAAGCACTGGCCAACAACAAGTAGGTATATGATTTTCCTCATAATATTTCATATTGGCTCTTATTTTCGGTTTCAACCTTGAAATAAACAGATGTCACAGCATATGCTCAACAATGAAGAGATTAAACTAGGTTATGCTCTTATATTATGAGTGAAACTGAACAGCAAGTCATTAATGCTTATTAACCAGTTGGTACCTACCTTATGTACACATGTACAACAGATGGCTTCGACCAATGTCAAAGTATGTAATTTGTATAGTGCCTGAAGTTACGTTTGCTCTATAGTCAGGGTGTTCGAAAAAAGGTAATTCGTTTGTCTTTTTAACGCTTCTAGCGTTTCAACTGGCTTATTACCTTTTATTACGGAATTGGATGTTATTTAAGAGCAAGTGCATTATTTAAGATGCAGGTAGGTTTTAATTTAATTGATGCTTACTTCCAATTGATTTCCACCATGATCAGTCAGGAAAGATGCAACAAAGTCCAACAGCAGCTGCTGTAACTCTTTAGACAGCTAGCCCTCATCAAAGGCTTTATCTCAATCTGCCGAAAAAAATTGTGTAATGATACTGAGATTTTAAAGGGGCTTGTACCTTTACATTAGGAATACATCTATTGGTGATTGCAGTTTTCTTGGGAAGGAAGACAATGTCTATCTACATACCGATCTAAATCTTTAGTCTCCTTTTGAAATTTCAGCGGAAGCAGACATAATCTTTTCAGAGAACCTGGCTTCTATCTCGCTTTGTCATAATAGTCATCATTTCAGCTCAAAGACGTCCAGTGCTGGGCGTAGGCCTCCACCAAGCATCGCCGACCTGACCAATCCTCTGCGTCTAGCATCCATCGCATTCCCGCAGCTTTAACCAGGCCATGAGGTCTATCTTGAGGGAGGCCTTCCAATACTGCGTCTTCGGGTTCACGATTGCCACTGAAGAACTTGTCGGCCCCATCGACCATCATCGAGCAATGTGCCCTGCCCACTGCCACTTTAGATTGAATATTATTCGGGATATGTCTGTAAGCCTGATCACGCAAGGAAACTTCGAGCATGGCCCTCTCCATTGCCTTGTTTTGTCACTATAATATAACTATAACACGCAATTACTAGGTAGCCATTTGTAGAAACATTGAACCGCAGAGTTCAACGACCATTTTAAACGCTAAAACACGTTATAGAAAGCAAAACACGACACAGGTGGCTAAAACCCTTCATTAAAATAAAACTACTATCATTATAGTTTTCCCATTGACCTAGAAGTTTTAACAACTGCCTAGAACAGTCCTTGAAACACAAAATACTGTTTGTAACCGCAAAGATAATAAGCGACAACTTGTAATCTTAACTTACATCAACAGACAGAAAACGTTACGAAATTGTAACAGAAACAATAGAACAGTTGTTGAAATAGCAGTTATGTTATGATTTGGTAATCGTTACAAATTGTGTATCAAATTCGTACGTACAGATGTTAGTAAAGAAAGTGAATATTTTTATTGCGTCAGTTAACTACATTTATTACTTCAGTACGAAACAATCGTGTAACTGAGAAACTCGTCAAGTTATATTTGTATTACTATTGATTGTAGAGATATCTTATTACCAAAGTTATCGGGCTTGTAGACGTCAGTTAGGCAGTAACTCCATATTATGTCATCGGTTACATTTGGGGGAGTGTGCGATGGAATTGCACAATTTGATTCCGCCTAACCTTTTCCATCATCGGACTAAAAGACATATGGCAATGCGACATTGGTACATGGTGGACATCCCATCCATACGCACCAAGCGATTTGCGAATACTTTCATTGTGCGTACAGCTAAGGAGTGGAATTCACTGCCGGAGTCTTTGTTTACTGATAGCTACAAGAGGTATTTAAGTCAAGAGTGCATACGTTACTTCTAGGCAAGCGTGCTTCACCGTCGACCATTCCATCATCGCTTACCATCAGGCGAGATAGTGATCAAAGGCAAGTCAATGGTTAAAAAAAAAAAACTTACGACACCCACGTGACACATTTATGTAATCCACATAATTCCTTACCAGAGACAAACCACAGATTCACTCCCAGACACTGATAGCTACAACCTAGAGGTGTTTAATTAAGTCAAGAGTGAATGGGTTACTTCTGGGCAAGCGTATTTTACTGTCGGTCACATCATCACTTAGTTAATTAAAATAAATCTAAAACATAGGTGGAAAATGTTAGGCAGATGCATTGATTATGCCAGTATTTATAAAATTAAAAGTATTACATATATGCATTGCCCAATACTCCTTACGATTAAAATTACTATTTCGTCTACGTAAAGATGGCCATTATTTGAATTATCAGGAACCATCTCACAACATCAATTTGTGTAGCTCACATGAACGATGTCACTTCCTAGCAGGTAACCTAAGTAGCAAATGTTTATAACGATTTCAATTCATTCTTATCTCGCCGAAACCCACTTTAAAAACCTAATTATATCGGATGAAAGTTGCAAGCAAACCTGTGGTTACTCGTTTCTGAATTCGACAAATTACTGTGTTTTTCTCCAAACATTTTCAATTAATCGACGCCTTTCGTCTGATTCGATTATAGCTCTCATCGTCCGTTGTAGGTAGACACCATCTGAAATTGTGATAGGGGCCGATGATAAATTTTTGATTCAAAAGTCCATTTCATTCAGCCTTTGTGTGGCGTTGATGGCAAACCGTTTATTATCAATGATGGACGTAATTTTCTAGTTATGTAAGAACGAACTAAGGCATTTTATATTGTAGGTTGAGTGTTCGTGCAGTTATGGCAAATTGAATTGTCTGCAAAAGATCGAAAGTAGTGATAGTTTCTGGCACGTACAACTTATGACTGTCAGGAGTTCATTAAATTGTAAGTTGCTTTCAATTTTGCTATTGAACAACTCGCTTCTTTTGTAAGAAAAAAAAGAGCGAGAAAACATGATTCCAAGACTCGTGCAAACAATGTTTGTAGAAAAATGATCATTTGATAACTTTCATGATTACAAGAGAATCCAGTTCAAGCGACACTTTGTATACGCAATTGAAAGGTACCTAACATTCTTACTCATCATCATCACGCTTTAGCAGTCCACAGCTGGACATAGATCTCTTCAATTGCACGCCATTTGTTTCGATTTTCGGCTGTCATTCTGCTGCTACCAACACCCTACGAAGGCCGTCGCTCCCCTAGCCTGAGGGCGTTCTACCTTACGTTTACTAGTTCCCGGTCTCCACTCAAGAACACGTTTACCCCAACGGTCATAGGTTCTACAACTTATATTGCCGGCCCATTGCCACTTCAGCTTACTTAATCTGTGAGTTATGTCGAAAATTTTGGTTCCTCAATGTGGATTCAATCCCTTAGAGAAACTCCGAGTATAGACCTTTCCATAGCCCACTGAGCAAATTTGAACTGATGAACCAGCCGTATTGTGAGTGTCCACGTCTCGGCACCGTAGGTCATAACAGGTAGGACGCACTGGTTGAAGACTTTGATCTTCAGGTTTTGTGGGATACGCGACGAGATAACGTTCTTACTAACTTTCATTAAAATGCATGTTACTGATATCTAATTATGAGCCTGACTTAAGCCAAAATAATGATCCTTTCTTTAATAAGCACAAAAACAATTCAAACATCCGACTCCTGAAATTGAAAACAATAACCGCAGCAACAAAACGTTAGAACCACAAACGGTCATACATTATAAACAAGAAAATCACTTCACTGTTAACACAAAGACGGTACACAATAAATTTGGTACACAAACTGGGCCTGACTACTCGTAAATTTTGACCCACAGTATCAACATACACCCTCAGGGAAAGCGTGCACTAAAGATTAACTTATTCATAATAATCGAAAGAATTCTCATGGTTTTTAACACGTGAATTCTGCTCACGAGTTCGTAGTATCTCTGCACGTTGGCCATTTTACATCCAGCCTTCAATGTATTGGTGGAAGTCCGCTAAATCAGGCGAGGATTATTGAAAGTCTTGGCGTTTGAAATATTTTACGAGCTTAGCATTAGTGTCTGATTTTTATTAGCGATACACTGTGACTTGTGACGGTGAATTACTAAAACTTAGGAACTATTTAGTCGTCATCCTTCGATTTCTGAATTAGAAATTTGAAGTTGATTTTTTGTCGAACTCTGCTTTTGTTTGAAACCTTTTCCAAATTCGGCATTACGACTGCAAAACGACTTAAGGTTTGACACGTTCTTATTCCCAATTCTTAATTCAAATAAATAATAATTTAAAAAAAATCTAATAAACACGCTTTAATAGAAAACCAAACTAAAAAGTAATAGATATATTATTAAAAATATATATTGTTAATCACACTATTCTTAATTAAAATTTATTGAAAATTATTTTCTACTTTTTAGTTTGGTTTTCTATTAGAGCTTGTTTTTTAGTTTTCTTAAAACTAATATTATTAATTTTTTACTTTTTTAAGAAATTTCTGTTAAGGATAATGGAACAAACTATTTAAATTATTGCTTTGTCATCGGTCCTTGATAAGTGTGCAAAGTTTCAAATTAATCCGACGTTTTGAAGGGGGTGAAAATCACGTTCAAAGATTCCGTACATACATACCGTTCCGATACATACATAGCAAGCAAATAATAAAAAAGCATATCAAGCTAATAAAAGCGTGTTAAAAACAGCTCTGTGTTCAGAAGAAAATTCTATTATTATAACGTAGTTGAAGACACCTAGACTAGATGGAGAGACGATCTTGTCGTGGTTGTCGTTTCGTGAAAGCTGGTAGCAGATGCATGACAGAGGGTGAAAATAAACTTAATGAATGTGCAACTGGAAAGGTTTGTGGTCTGAAGTGGACCGGTAAAGTAAGTTAAAAATAAAAAAGCTTAGCAAAACCACGTAAATTATTTTACACGCCTTTATTTTTAACACCTAATGATTCACCAACACCATACTTAAACACAATATTTATCTCCATTCAATACATTACGCCATTACACAACAAAACGTAATAAAAATCTGCGCACGCTTCGCTGTTACAGCTAACGTCACTCTCACGCTTCCACAGTAATATCAGAGGAGCGTAGTATTTACGACTGAGTCGTATTCTTTGTGCCTTATTTGGCAACACCTTACAGCACCGTTAGGGTACAAAGCTTTTATGTAACTTTAGATTTAAATTGAAATTTATTGAGGTATGATGTGTTTTAGTTTATGTTGTACAGGTAAGGGATATTATAAGTAGTGTTTTGAACCTCGCAAGGGTAATACCTTTATTTTATATTATGCAAATACAGCCGCGTATGATAGTAAGCTTTCGTGAAAGTATTAATAATATCGTTTATTTATATTTATATATTTAATATTATAAAGAGGTAAAGTTTGTGAGTTTGTAGGGGGTAATCTCTGGATCTACTGAACCGATTTAGATGAAATTTGGCATGGAGATAGCATGTATTCGCTTGGGATGATAAAACACTTTTTACAAGGGCGAAGCCGCGGGCAGAAGCTTGTATAAAGTAAATCTGTAATTGCGTTTGCCTTAAAAAGGATATTTTGCTTAATATTTTAAAAGATTTATTTACATAGACAAAAGTATATACAGTGTATAAAATACTTAAATAACTAAGACTACAAACATATAAATTTTAACCAAAAACTACTTACTAACTAAAAATATACTAAAATATGGCTACGAAAAACTCCTCCACATCGTTGCCCACTGGTAATGTACCCAAAAGGCTGGCAGCATTGCCACGTTGCATGGCAATGCTTAATCTCTGACCAAGGTAAAAGCCAGCCCTTAGGTCACGCGAAGTGTCAGTTTTTTTTTCTTTTGTCGAATATTTTAAATGGTTGATATTATTGATGGATGCCACTTACCTACTATCCTTCTGCCAATATCCTTATTACACTTTGTTTCACATCTCTGACAAACTTTAAATGTGACGTACACACTGATCGCAATATGTCTCAAACTACCGAAGTCTAAAACAACTTTTTAATATTAAACGATACTTGCAAACCGCATATTTGGCTTAGCTGCTCATGGCATAACGGTTCACACCAAATTATTATACATATATATCGTTTATAACACACGAACATATATCTATTTACCTGTATATTTAACACCATAAGAACTGATTCACATCCGTGCACTCCAACGTAAGGTTCCGTTGAAAACCAGCGTCAGGTAACTCCTAGTTATCTGGCATTTTGCTGAATTGGACCTATTTGGCGCAGCCGCGGGACACACTATGTAATTGTATTAAAATTAAGTTCCCTTTATTTGTACTTACATTGTGTGTATCGGTGTGTGCCAAATAAATTAGTTTTCTTTCTTTCTTTTCTTTAATTGATGAATTTTGGTACAGAAATTTCTGCTGTTTCCTGAACAGTCCTTTTGCAGCTTTTTCAAACAAACTTAAATAGAAAATTATCGGTAAAATTCTCATTATTTATGAAACCATAAGTACTTTACATTTAGCCTTGCCCCATTCAAGCCTGAACACACCGCTCCCACTCGTTAGCCAGTTAATCTCTAGGTGACTCGTATCCGACCAGGTTTCCGTTTGACATTTGGCGGTTGACGGATCTGGTAAACGTCAATAATTTCCGGAAGTAACCACAAATACGCAATATCACGGCTGAAGGGATTGAACGGTATACTTGGTAATGAGAACAGGATTCCCTTTGAGGCAAATCACTGGATACTGTCTAGTTGGTAAAGGTCACGTATGGACCAGATTTAGATGGTAGAATAAGGTTTGTGGTGCTTTCATTTTGTGTATCTGTAAATACAATTATCAAGAAAACTGATTTTTTTAGAGCAATAAGAGAGGCAATACGACAACGTTTTTCAATACGATAATGTTTTTTCATAGAAATAGTTCTGACTTTAGAGCAATTTCTGTGAAAACGCGTCGTCGCAGTGTCGCGTCCCACCTGTCTTTTATGGCCTTTTTTTTTGAGCTGTTACCAACCAACCTACGAAGATCAGTCACTTAGGATCTAGACAGACGAACTGCATTTCAACTGCATTCCGACTGCAAATTTGCAGTTTGAATGCAGTTAGTACACCTGCAAACCAACCGTGCAGTCCGATTGGGTGTGCAGTTGTCGTTGGATGTGTACGCCATTCAAGCTGCAAATTTGCAGTCGGAGTGCAGTTGAAATGCAGTCCGTCTGACTAGAGCCTAAGTCTATCTATCATTTTTTTTTATCTTATTTTAAAATTTAAAGGAAATTTGTTGATGCGCCGTCTAATCGCTGGTAGTCGAAAGCGAACGTCAGTTCCAAAGTATAGATTATTATTATTATCAAACAACTTCATAATTATGGCACCTGTCACCACACTACATCAAAGGTCTAGTAAATATAGACGCATATTCACCTTGGGTTACTGTCTACCAACATCATCGCATTGTTGGGCATAGACCAGGACTTGCAGCATTTTGCCCTTTCAAATTAATTCGTAGTAATACATCATCATCAGCCTACAGCAGCCCGCTGCTGGACATAGGCCTCTCTTATGGATTTTTGGCAACTTTCATCCAGCTACCACCAGCCACCCTGCTCTACCCCAACGGTCATCGGTTCTACGGCTAAAATGGCCCGCCCATTGTTACTTCAGCTTGCTTATTCTGTGAAATATGTTGACAATGCCTCTTAATACTGTACTTAACTATATCATGTACTCACAAATAGAATGATACTAAAAAATATCGTCTCTTAACGTTTACTAAAATATAACCCGATTATTCAGTAAGCTAATCAATCAGCTTTTACCAAAACCACTTGACACATAACATGTAAGATACATCACACACATTGTCATATTCAATCTGTCTTCTCCCTTTTAAATTTTTCGTCAGTAAACATTGTACACTCAACATTATGCCAATATTGATAAGACGAATCAATATTCCCACCGTCGCGGGCTCGGTAACCTTTTTCACAGCTAAAGCTTAAGCCTGCAAACATGCTTACTGATCTCTTTGTATTTTATCCTTTTAGACAGCACAAGGAATTTGAAACTCTATGTTATGAGGTCCACAGTTGAGTTTCGATTGAGTTTTTCTCGATAGAAAAGTCGAATATTCGTAAGCTAATATAAAATAAGCCCGCGAACAGAGAGTTATCGGATCCACGATTTTTTGGACGCGTTCCGAACGAAAATTAAGGGAGCATTACGACACTCACTGACCTGCCAGTTTAATCAAACTTTTGATGCCTTTTTATGTAATAAAGTACAAACGATTTTTATAGTAAACCCTCTTCTTTGAACACTCCCTTAGTACACTTTTACCGGGATTTTTTATAATATTGAAATAAGAGAGAATTTATCGGCCATCTAAACTTTTATTTATTCTAAGTTAAGTAGCAGGTATTAAAATAGCGCAAACTTCAATATCTTTGAATACTATTGCATAATTTTACCTTATTTTTACGAGCCATTTTTCAATATTTTAAAAAAATCCTTAAATACGAGTGAATAGATCGAAAGTGAATCAATTTAACCACAAGTTTTTTTTCAATTCACATCACATCATTAGCCTTTTTAATGTTCCTACTGCTGGGACACAGACCTCCTCTCATAGAGGGAGTGGGCTATAATCCACCACGCGGGCCCAGTGCGGATTGGTAGATATCACATGTCTTTGAATTTTTGGTTCTAGGACATGCCAGTTTCCTCACGATGTTTTCCTTCACCGTTTTGAGAGCAGCGGTAATGAAATAAATTACACAAAGTAAAGCGCCTGCTCGGGTTCGAATCTACAACCTACAACTCGTAAGTCGGGACCGTAACCACTGGGCCACCACTGCTCCTTTTTCAATTAAAGCAATAAAATTACTGTATATCTTTCGGTTTATTGCAAAGTCGAGCTTATTTGAGCTGTTTCGAACTGGCCGTTCATATATTTTCGTAATTTTCATATTTCGATGAGGAAAAAACTTTTGTTTTGACAGCTATAAATTTTATGTGAGTCGCCGTTATGAAATCATTCATTTTTTCTTTAAGTAAAGCTGTTCTCCTAATTATGTGTTGATGTGCAAAGCCTTCTATTATGCAATCGTGTCGTGCCGTCAAGATTACAGTGGTTGAAAGATACAGCTAAATTACGGTCCAGATGGCCAGACAGGTCCAAGTATGAAGCATGTTTTCCTGGGCTGAGTCCACCCTTGCATCTTAAATAGAATGGCGCTCAGCTAAGGAACTCAGATCAAATAAAAAGTCAAGCCGCCATAGCTTTTTATTTAATCTCGAAAGCAAAGGCGTAGAGAGCTCGACTGACAAGCAAAGACGTAGTTTCGTTGTACATGTGTGCGTGTGTGCGTGTAATTGTGTACGTATACGGCAAGGTGTAGTTTTAACCGGCGTCACCTTGTTGTTTGCAACGTTCCATCTTGACTTTTTATTTGATCTGAGCTAAGCAATAGGTATATTTATTGAAAGCTGAAAAATGCTGACTAACGGCACCAGGGGCTCATGACAAGTGTCATCAAAGACGTCAGCGATGGTGATGGTCAAAATAATGGATTGATCACGTGTCATTTTGATAGCGATTGTCATTCCCAAACATTTTTGACTTTTTTTCAATCGCTGTCGCCACGCTTTCGATGGCAGAATGTCACTTGTCTAGGGCCTCAGGCCATGGGCAAGACGCGTGTATATTTTCGCTGTATTTCAATTATAAATTAGTGTAGCTTCGAGTGAATTTTTTATTGGTGGTTTTCTTAAGCAATACAAATAATATACCTAGATCAGCATATTTAATATGCTATCCACTAAACGTATTTGCCGTTATTTTTTTGTTCAAACCCACCAATTACAATAATTACAACTTATAAGGGAATATTTAGTTTTTAGCAACCTTATCTATTTATTCAACTGTTGCTTTCGTATTTTTGCCTACCTGAGACAAAAACTGCATAATGAATATATAATAAAGAATTATTAATTAAAAATATTCAACCCGACTCAATGCTGGCAAAACTCCGGCAAAATTACCACAATAGAGTTTCACGCTCCTCTCGATTTTGAGGTATTGTTTTGATAAAAAAGAGAAATTAAAAGAGAAATGGAAATCCTTCCTCTTCAGCCCTCGGCCATCCAATTAGACGCACTTTCAAGTGAAATTCAAAAAACGTACAATAGGACCCTCGATATCGCACGTTGAAAATTCATGAGGTGTGGTTGCAGTGGGAGAGACGAGACAAACAACTCTGAATCGCCTTATAACAAAACCTGGACAAAGTGCAAAGTCCAATATACATCGCATTGATGGTTTTGGTTGTTGCCCGCAGGAATCGATACTTGATAATTATCGCAAGTTTATGCCCAAAGACCAATGATTCCGTCGTGGTTTTCTATGGACTGTATTTCTTGGTAGATTGCTTGGATGGAAACGACTTGCAAGCTAGAATTCGTTCAAGTTCGTTTTATTTACTGTTAAATTAAAGAGTAGTTTTTTTTAATATTGATTATCAGAATAATAGTTTGTATTGCGCACCACTTTGCTTCAACTTCCTGACACTCATTTAGCCTGTAACTAAAATCTTCAATGACTCGCTGAAAAAAGTAAGGGCAGATTCCTTGACTTCATATGGCAGTCATAATAGCCCAGTTTTAACGTCTGCTGATGTTTTCCCATGGAGCTACTTAAAAGCAAAATTTACAACCCATTGCGACCCAACCTGAATGTTTTGTTGACTCACAGAAGAAATAAAAGCTATTCCAAGAGTGATTATCCACAGCGAGTTATTGAAAATTTAGTTTCGGACTAAATGAGTGTAAGGACTTCCTGACACTCATTTAATTCATTTAGTCCTTTGGACTATTCTTTTTTTAATTATCAAAAACGAAAATCATTCTGAGACACCCTATACTACGAATAGATTCACTGATTTTAAATACAACTGAAAGCAAGAAAATTTAGTTAAGGATGGTTATTGTTTTTCTCTTAGAAGCAATCGTTCCAATAGCATTAAGCACAACTACTTATACTATCATCTTTTTCCAAAAAAAATATTGTTCAAGTTCGATCGAATATGTAATGTAATGTCACAGAAATTTCGCACTCGTCGCTGCAAATGGGCCGTACCCTTCCCTGGATGCACTGGCACGAACTGTTGCATGGCTTGAAATACAGTACCAATTAAAGTTGACACCCGACGCCTCCTACGGTTTGCACCTCGAACTTTCGATTGGTTCTCACGTGTCCACCTATTTATTTTGTTTTTTTCGCGATTCCGTGCAGATCGTATCTTAGGTCATTATGGGGCGAAAGTCATTTTAAATTGTGCCAATGTGCGTTTTATGGTTCATACACATTAGTCACGTCAATTGCCAAAGTCACCGATCTGTCACGTCAATGTTTGGATTGTTTTTTTATTTTTTTAGTTTAACGTTTGTTTGTGAATGACAGATGCGCTGGTCGTTACGTGATGGACGCGGATGTGTGGGGCCGATTTTCTGCGACTTCTACTAAACTATATTTTTGAACTGGCTTACTGGCGGTAACGTGACTGATGTATGAATCTTTAGTAAGTATTTTCAGGATTTTAAGGCCTAAAGATTAACATATTAAAATGCTCGTTACTTCCGTAGTTTAGGAATTGTGTTCAACTCAGAAAACCGTTCGTCATTAATAATTTCCATAAAAAAAAACATTGGCTACGCAACCTGATAAATACATTACATAATATTCTACATAAGCTCGAATAAAACGATACGTTACACGAACAATCAACGCCTGAAGCCATGGAAAGAAAGCCTGTTATATACACCGCGTGAAAGAGAACTGCAGTCAAAGGTTTAAAATGTTTCATACACTTTACTTCTTTGATAGATTCCATTTGGGTCTACCTTTTATAGCAGAACTTTTTTCAGATTTGTTTCTGTCACTAACTTTTGTAGCACAATATTTTGACTTGTAAGACAATATTTTAATTTTAATTTAAAGTTAAAAATGCCATCTTATAAATATGCCTAAGAAAATTATCCCAAATCAAATTCTGCCATCTTCATGATATGCCAAGTGAAATTGTACGAAATAATCGTCGCTCTAAATAAACATTATCCTAAACGAAATCATACCAAATAAAATTCTGTCATCTTAATGGTATGCCATTGTAAATTCGGACATATAAACATTCGGCCCAACAATAATTATATTAAATAATTTGTATGCCTTAAAATATTCGTTTAAAGAAGATTATGCCAAGTGTGTTATGCCAAATCAATTTCAGAGCATAAAGATTCTGCTAGATAGAGGGCACCCATTCCATTCGTATCCTTGGTCTAGATAGAATCTGGGCAGGTTCGTTTTTTCAGACTCTTTAGGCAATCAATGAAATGTTACGTAAACATACAACATGCGTAACTATTTTAATTAAAACAAAAAGTCGTATCTCTTAATCTCTAGTTTCTTCAATAGAGTGCAATTTGTCTCATTACCTCTGCTCTCAAAACGGTAAAGGAAATCATCGTGAGGCATGTCTCAGAACTAAAAATTCAGACTTGTGAAAAATTCAAATCTACCAATCCGCATCCTGAAGAGGCCTTTGTCTAGTTGATAGTAATTATGCTTACGTAACAGAGTAATCTTAAGGGATCAGTAACCGCTGGTATAATTATGTAAAGAGTTTTTTGTATATGTTAAATACCGAACACTAAAATCGTATTCAGTACTTAGGTTTGAACTAACGTATAAACTTAACCGGGTTGAAGGTATAAATAAAACTACCAAACTGTCTACTGATCTAAGTAAAGTAAGTGTATTTGCAAGTTCCTATACCAAATCGGCAAATAATCTCTCTTGTGACTTCTATTTGGAAGCCAACGCCATCAACTAGATGGCGTCATTGTAAAACTTAAAAAAACAATGTTTTGTTGAATAATTAATGAGCAACTGTTGATCATTAACCGTATAATATGAATATTCATTTTCTATCGATACCCGATCTCTATGGAGGTACTAAACACCCTATGCAGGTCCTAAAAAAAAAGCTATAAATAAGGCTTAAAAGTTATCGAAAAACATTTTCTAAGGCATCGCATGCATTTTACATTACACTATCGTGTATAACTGCAATATTTTACTAAACGTAAAACCTAAGTTTAGTGACAACTCAAGTAAAAAGATTGTTTTGTTCAGAAAACCTTTTAGAGTTTCGTCTAACAGAAACATGGCAGCGGAGGTATTTGACAATAGAAAAGGGTAGGCTGAAAGGAATTGAAACTTTTAGAGTAATGTCAACAAGAATTGTGATATTTGTGTTAGTAAAAAAATTATACTAAAATACATATAGTCTATTGACTATATGTATTTTAGATTAAAGTTTTTTGTATGGTTTCAGGCATAAACAGGATAAGTAGTCGTATATGAAAGGCAGATAATCATAATGAACTTTATGTTATTAAGTGCATAACAAAATTGCTTACCATCAGGTAAGTTAGTGGTTGAGCGCGACCCTATATATAATATAAAACGTAATATCTGAAATACTACTAAAAACTGTATTGCATCTTGATAAAAAAAAACTGATATTTAGGTCCGAAATGTGTTTATTAAATAAAATATCTAAAGCAAATAAAGAATGGCATTGAACATACACACACACTACAAACACACAAAATACATCTATACTAATATTATAAAGAGGTAAAGTTTGTGAGTTTGTGACGTTGTAAGGGGTAATCTCTGGATCTACTGAACCGATTTTGAAAATTCTTTCACCAGTAGAAAGCTACATTATTCCCGAGTGTCATAAGCTATAATATATTTCCAAAAAAAATAGAGATCCTTATGAAAATTGCAATAATGTAACCCAAGGTAGCAAAATATTGCCTGTAAAATACATTATTTGGCGTGCGCTGAGGAAACTATTGATGATAGATAAAATTTTGTAGGTAGATAGCCATGGTAGCCAGGGTAGGCAGGTTTTGGGCAGGGTATCCAGGTTTTGGGCAGGGTAGCCAGGGTAGCCAGGGTAGACAGGGTAGCCAGGGTAGCCAGGTTGGCCAGGGTAGCCAGGATAGCCATGGTAGCCAGGGTAGGCAGGTTTTGGGCAGGGTAGCCAGGGTAGGCAGATTTTGGGCAGGGTAGCCATGGTAGCCAGGGTAGGCAGGTTTTGGGCAGGGTAGCCAGGGTAGGCAGGTTAGCCAGGGTAGCCAGGGTAGGCAGGGTAGGCAAGGAAGGCAGGGTAGGGGCAGGTTAGCCAGGGTAGGTAGGGTAGGCAGTGTAGGGGCAGGGTAGGCAGGGTAGCCATTGTAGCCAGGTTAGGCAGGGTAGGGGCAAGGTAGCCAGGGAAGCCACAGTAGTCAGGGTAGCCAGCGTGGCCAGGGTAGCCAGGGTAGATAGGTTTGGGGCAGGGTAGCCAGGGTAGCCATGGTAGCCAGGGAAGCCAGGGTGGCCAGGGTAGCCATGTTTGCCAGGGTAGCCAGAGTAGCCTGGGTAGCCATGGTAGCCAGGGTAGGCAGGGTAGGCAGGGTATAGCCATGGTAGCCAGGATAGCCATGGTAGCTAGGGTATGAGCAAGGTATCCAGGGTATCCAGAGTAGCCAGAGTAGCCATGGAAGCCAGGGTAGCCAGGGTGGCCAGGGTAGCCAGGGTAGGGGCAAGGTAGCCACGGTAGCCAGAGTAGCCAGAGTAGCCAGGGTAGCCAGGGTTGCCAAGGTAGCCAGGGTAGCCAGAGTAGCGAGGGTAGCCATGATAGCCAGAGTATCCAGGTTTGGGGCAGGGTTGCCAGAGTAGCCAGGTTTGGGGCAGGGTAGCCAGGGTAGCCATAGTAGCCAGGGTAGGTAGGTATCCAGTTGACGGGAGCGAAGCCCCGGGGGTCAGCTAGTTTACTATATTGAAGATGACGAATTTAAGTCGACAAAACTGAAAACTAAAGACGTGAAGTTCTCTGGAGAAATTACTTATTTGTCATACGTAATTTTTCTCAAATTCCAATAATAAAATTACCATTTTACTGAAAACAGAAGCTCTATTAATGTATTCTAAGTATTAAAACTAAATTATTACTATACACCCATCTCTCTCACGTTAAGAAAATACACCGAAAAGCAATTTCTGTGCTAACCGCGGCAAATAATAAGATGCCTACATCTATGTTTATATTGAAAACTAAGGGTGTTTCACCCTTGGGGTGGTGGCTTGGCGTGTCATAAAGAACGCTTTCATGCAAAGTGGATTTGTGAAAGTTTTCGCTTGAAATAATATTTGAATTTGTAATTCTGACGTCACACTGTACGTTGGATGATGGATGTTGTCTAGTTGGAAACATGCTACAGAAACTGATATGGCCTGCAAAATGCTGTACTTTGGTTTAATAACTACGTTTGTTTCTGTTTGTTCGTGATGCAGAAATTGTGGTTGTGTTTTCAGTTTGGTGGTCGTTATCGGATTTGGTTTGGCTATCCTATAGCTTCATTTGCGGTGTCATTAACATTGTTATTATTTGAACGAATGTTTCCCAGCTTTTCTTCAAATTATTGTTTTATAGTTCAAAAAACATTTCAAGGGCTTTTTGAATTTAAATTCATCGATGCTGCTTTACTATTTAATTTATGATGATTTTAAATTAGACAGTTGATCTTTGTCAATACTGTGACTATTAAATCAGAAGTTCGTCATTTCATGGATTGTACACAATTGCATATATATGCTGAACTGTTACGATAAGGTCACTGTCACTTTTAAAATGGTTACCCATTCGTCAGCGTAGAGCGCTGAGGGCCTTGACTACTCTGTTTTCTTTTATTGATAAACCCACTTCTCCTTCTTATCTGACTTCTCATGTTCAATTCCTTTGCTCTGCTCACAGTAAAAATCTTCACTCCACCAATAGTCGTCTTCTACAATGTCCTTCTCACCGCTCTGGGTTTATCCACTCGTCCTTCTTTGTCCAGGCTATCTCTCTTTGGAATGCGCTCCCTCAGAATATCAGGATGGCAAACAGTCGGTTCTCTTTCAAATTTAAGGCACGTGAGCACATTCGCAAGAAGTTTGAATCATCACAGAATTGATTTGTTGGTTTCGGTTTCTCTATAGCATTGTTTTTTGTATGTATGTATCTAAGTATATATTTGTATATATTTTTTATATATGTTTTTTTTTCTCAATGTATCCCTTAATTTAGTTGCACCTGCCTTATTTTATCTCTGCACCACCCTAAGGTCGACTGGTAGAAAATGCCTAAGGCATTAAGTCCGCCTTTGTACTTGTGCATAAAGTTTTATAAATAAATAAATAAGTCACCAAATAATTGCCACAAAAAATCACAAACTGAAACTTTCATTATTTTCCTATCAGCTCCATACAACATGCCATACAATTTCAAATAAACTCTATACAAACCATAAACACACGCAGATATACATGTAGCTGTCACAACATGTTTCATGAAAGTTTTCCCATAAGTTCCAAGGGGTTAGTGCCCCTTCCCATAACTCACCCCAGAACCACCCCTTTTCGTGATATGCTTCTAATATGATACAAGCACATGCATATTTATAAAAGAACACTGAACTAACAAGCATCACTTATTTTTTTGGTTGAAGAAATATGGAGATTATGATAATCTCGTTTTGGATGCTTGAGCATGATAGAGATTGTATATCTGTGTGTTTAACAAAGATTAATTAGCCTATTATAAATATACCTTAACATGTAATAAGTTAGCGACCTACATAAATCGATATCTTGGCCATTATAACATAACATCGAACTGCAGAGCTGCGAGAGCAGTGGTGGCCCAGTGATTCATCACCACTGCTCTCTTAAAACGGTGAAAGAAAACATCGTGAGGAAACCGACATGTCCTAGAACCAAAAATTCAAAGACATGTGACATCTACCAATCCGCACTGGGCCCGCGTGGTGGATTATAGCCCACTCCCTCTATGAGAGGAGGCCTGTGTCCCAGCAGTGGGAACTTTACAAGGCTGATGATGTGATGTGATGTGATTGAACTGCATCGAAGAAACTTCCTCCGTCCCAGCTTATGCTGAACGATGACCGTTTGTATACTCTGTATTTGTATTTAAGTATTTCCTTTGTTGTTTATGTTAAGCGTCGTGCCTGCCGCAAATAAAGCTTTTTTTCTATACTTTCAGCCGTAAGACGTCCACATGATGAACATTAGGTCAACACCAAGAGTCGCACATATCAACCAGTTCTGTATGACTCACACCGATTGGATTGACAGTCTTCACCAGGCCATCAGTCCACCTTGTAAAAGGTCTTCCATAGCTGCTTCTTCCGATCTTGAAGATATAAAATAGCATTTGTTGTAAGCAGGTGCTTACAACAAATGCTATTTTAGATCACTCAAGCCAGAGGTAGGAATAGACTTAAATGTATTAATCTTATTTTCATAATATAAAGTTAACATGAATCGCGGTGGCTTTCAAAAATTATGCACTGGTAGACGTCGTGCTAAATTCACTCCAATGCAGCCTTAATCAATACCCTGGTGCCTGGTAATGAGCAACAAAAAAGACCTCTGATTTGCCAACATTTTGGCATTTATTGTCGCTGAGATGACATGGCAACTTGAATTTGATTGTTTTTACCCGACTACGGCGAAGCTAAAAGGAAGGGTTATGAATTTAGCAGTCTATGTATGTATGTTTGTATTAACGTATGTCCCTCCGTAACGCCTAAACTATTCTTCCGATTTTGTAAAACCAAACCATCTTTAAAAGAGTAACCATGGAGTTTCTTGCCGGTTCTTCTCCATAGGAAACGACTAACCCGAACCGTGCTCATTTTGTCGACGTTTTATAAGTGCCCATGTAGGCCTATGTGAAATAAAAAAATTGATTTTGATTTTTGATTTTGTTGAATAAGGTGTCTATTGATTAGTTATTATGCCCGGGTTTACACTTATTTATTTTTCGTGAATTGGCTTTGTAATAAATCATTCAGGACCAAAAATTGCATGAAAAAATCATTCAATAGGAAACCTTTTTGACCCATATGTGAAGAAAATACCGAAAGTATATTTCCACCATAACCGCACAGTGAACTATAAAAGCGCTATCTCCAAGATATAGTCTAACGTGGGCCGCTTGCAAAAACGCGCTTGAATTTTATGAGTCCTTTAATGGCACATACCTATGTAGGTATGTTTTATTTAGTTTGGTCATATCAGTTTCCTTTATATACTTCTGCTTGATAGTCTAATCTAAGAGAGATCTTGGTAATAAAATGTATCGAGATAGAATATGTCTGTCTTCGAATTGTCTTTAAAGACTTACCCCTATATGTCTAGTCATGTCCTCCAACTAGACTCCTTCTTGACTCTCCAAATTGACAGTTATGCTTGTTACTCATTAAAATTAATCGATGGTAATATTCTGGGCACGCTAAAATGAGGTTATTTAGAATCTAAGTAATATGCAACAGCAGAAATGACACCAACCTATACCTCTATTTAAATACAACATAAAACTATAAATAAATATTATGATTGCTTTAAGAATTTCTGGGTTCAAATAAAGAATTCATTAATTCATAGCATTTATAGTTTTATATTTTGTCAATTAAGACAAAGTAAAAAAATTTTTGGTGGCACTTCATTGTCTCATAAAAAATATATATAATTTATATGGCACTTTTTCTAATAAAGGTCCGTCATCCCTGCACTAGGTGGACCGATGACCTGGTGAAGGTTGCGAGGATCCGCTGGATGCGAGACGCATATGTCGAGCAGTGGACGTCTTATGATTGAAATGATGATGATGAGGGTTTTTCGCTGTCATGAGGACTAAGTCGATTGGAGACTAACGATGTTGCTTGGTGCCACTTCCAGTTAGTACAATTCAAAACTTTTTTTTTGTACCTGTATAGGTACAACTTTTCTCGTATCGTCACGAGTAACATAGAGGTCAAGGTCCCTTACATTACAAGTCATAGTGGTTCGAACCC
This sequence comes from Orthosia cruda, assembly GCA_964057195.1. Classification (NCBI taxonomy): domain Eukaryota; kingdom Metazoa; phylum Arthropoda; class Insecta; order Lepidoptera; family Noctuidae; genus Orthosia; species Orthosia cruda. The sequence continues at coordinate 14,032,815 of OZ059836.1, read as the reverse complement.
AGTCAGAATAAAATAAAAAGACGCTATATAAAACAAAATAAAAATGCCTCAAGCTCTATGTTTCTTTTTGCTGAATAACCATTTCATAGCCAGCTATTTCGAATATGATTTTTACGGTAGGCCACATTCTCGGGTGAACGGATTCGTAGCAAAAGTAATATTTTTGTACGAGCATAACGTAATAAAAAGAAAACCCCTTGATGTTCATTGGAAATTGGGAATTGACATGAAACATTTTTGGAACCACATTATCATAACATATTTTTATTTAAATAATGTGAATTAATAAAAAAACTTAATTCAAAAATCAAAAAGCCCAACTGCTTTAGAAGCGAACTAAAAAGACGTAAGCAAGAAGAAAATCATGCTGTGCAGTTCCGGCCGCTAACTTTATAGTTAACATGTTTATTTTCGAATTAGGTACATGTAAACTTATAAGTGCTATAAATATTTGAAATCACCTCTTAAAATCCTTTATTTTGATATGCCACACGAAAGAAGAAACACGAAGAAAGAAGAAAAAAAATGGGTCCCCACAATCCGCCATTTTTCTAACTTCCAATTCTAATGTAGCCAGTGACACTTGCAAGATTAAGACAAATCGATTGACGTAAGAATCATTAAAATCGGCCAACTCGTTTGGTCTCTAGAACCCCACTACACTATTATTATTATTGATACATACAGACTGTATGTCTGTATGTTTCCATAGTAAGCCCCAGGCTTACTATAACGATTACAAGACATACGGTGATAAACCATGAAATGTTATTTATCTGTTTTGCTGGCTTACAGAAGCATCGTTAGATTTTCCAGAAGCCGTCGGTGCGATTATCACATCCTCCTTCGAAGATTATCCTCCCATCGCGGCATCGTCGCCAAGTAGTAGCCGGTCGGCTCCCAACTTACATGCCGTTTTCTGGTTGCTCGTTCCTTTGGTCAGTAAGATGGGTAGCGTGCCAACGGGTTACGCAACCGAGATGATTGGCACTGGCAGGGTCGCCATATGGTGTTGGGTCCAGGAAATGAAACAGAGGTTTAGTCTTAGTAAGACCTCAGACGAATGTCAGCTGTCTATTGATTTAATGTGTTTATATATAGCAGCAGTACGTGAGTATTTGTGTGTGCACATGAACTGGCGAAAATTTAGAAAATCCGCTGGATGCGGGACGCATGGGACCGGTCAATGTTGAGCCAATGTCAATGTCGCTTGGGGGAGGCCTCGTCTGATATGATGATGATGATGATGATGAGAGTATATGCTTATCGCTAATATCTTATAGTATCTTACATACTACGTGACTACGTGCCACACTACAGTCCTTATGAATTGAAAAAGTCACATTGATACATGCCCGGATTTGCATCCACGACGTCGGCAACGAAGGGCGAGGTCTTAGCCACACGGCCTCCTTCTTACATTATATTTGAAAATAATGAGAGAGGATTTATATAAATCAAGAGATCTGCTTCGGGTTTAATTGAAATGAAAGGCAAAGCCATCAATGAAGATGTATTAACAAGCAAAGCTACTAAGTAAAAGCATTAAGTTTTACTCAACAAAGTTGGTTCCAAGTATGAGAGGTACGTTCACTACACATTCGCTCCAGGGAATAAACAGAATGAAAAGTGTTTTATAGCCAAAGAAAACAGAAGTAGTAAAATTGAAATTGAAATATACGCAGACGAAACCGCTAACAAAAGTGCTATAAAATCTAGCTTGCTGACTTAAGGTGAAAGAGACAATAAAAATGTCTAACATGAAGTTTGCCCTTTCAAAGCTGTTATTTCTATTCTTTTACTTGAAAAGAAAAATGTTTTACAACTCTATTTTTTATGGTAAGTAGTGTGGTACTGCTTCTGTCATGATATTTTTTGATTGGCTCAAGGATTTTTGTTGACTTGTAGCAATATGCAGTGATGGCCCCGACTTACGTGTCATAGGTCGTCGGTTTGATCCCAGGCAGGCACTTTACTTTGTGTAAATTATTTCATCACCATTGCTCTCAAAACGGTGAAGGAAAACATCGTGAGGAGACGGATGTCCTAGAACCAAAAAATCGAAGACATGTGACATCCAGCAATACGCACTGGGCCCGCGTGGTGGATTAAGGCTCACTTCCTCTCACAGCTTAAGCCTAAGGCCCAGTCCCAGCAGTGGGAACATTAAAAAGCTGATGATGATGATTTGGCAATATGCAGGCAGGCACATTGATTGCTGAATTAAGAATTTTATTGAAGTATTTTCAGGCTTAGAATCTGTCAAGGTTTGGTTTATTAGGGTTCAACACGTTCTTAACTCCAAATATATTGATAAATCGGCCCGCACTGAATTTTCTTTGTAAATTGACACTTTGCTGTAAAAAAATTATAATATACCCAAATTCCACAAGCGCATTCGTTTGATTACATATGTCTATTTCAAACATGGCAATATACATGAAATAATTACCTCAGGTGTTTTCTATCTTACTCTTTAGATAATTATATTCCTTGGGAATTCTATTTTTAGTCTTCAGATATAGCTAGTGTATATTTAAAGCATGCTGCAAAAACTTTAAAACCATCAACGGGTTTTATTTCTTCTCTATCAGCAATACAAACTAACACAAGCTTTTTTGTTACCACTGGTTATTTATAATTCGAAAACAAGGTTCAACAGTATAATCACGGCCTTTTTAAATCGATCCAAGTCGTAACCTAATATAAAATTAAATACGCAATTTGCTTGCAAACTAGCCGATAACGACCAATCAGCATTGTCAGGGTTAATAAGCAATCTATTGGATTCGATAATAATTGGATCCCTTCTTGACTATTTTAGAAAATCTATTTTGGAATTGCTGAGAATTTTATTAAAGGATTGGGCTACAGAAGCGAATTTTCGATCACAATTGGGTCCATCATAAAAGTGAAATTGCGAAAATATTGTATTATTTACCGATTGACTAATTTGATTCACTGAAAGTAACTTAAAAACACTTAGAAGCAAGGTTAGGAATTTGTAAAATTAATGGACATGGTTGGACGAAAAATATATACTAGGACGCCTCGCGGTTTCACCCGCGTAGTTCCCGTTCCCGTGGGAATACAGGGATAAAAAGTAGCCTATGTCACCCGGGGATAGAGTAGCTTCCCAACGGTGAAAGATTTTTTGAAATCGGTCCAGTAGTGTTGGAGCCTATTCGGTACAAACAAACAAACAAAAAAATCTTTCCTCTTTATAATATTGGTATAGAAGACAGTTTCGAGCATTCATCATCATCATCAGCCTTTTTATTTTCCCACTGCTGGGACACAGGCCTCCTCTCTGTGAGAGGGAATGGGCCGTGGGCGGGTTGGTGGATGTCGCATGTATTCGAATTTTTGTTTCTAGGACATACCGGTTTCTTCACGATGTTTTCCTTCACCGTTTTGATAGCAGAGGCGGTAAAATCAAATACGCAAAGTAAAGCTCCTGCCTGGGTTTGAACCCACGACCTACAATTTAGGTACATGTCGAGTGGTATCACTAATCCACCACTCACTCGAGCATTAATCGTGGTTAAATAACTTCACATTTCAATAGTAAATTATATAAAATATTTTTAGTTCGTGCTGAATCCTATACCTACTTCTTGTTTATCTGATTCAAAGTAAAAACATAACAACATGAACATCAAACAAAACATATTTAATAGTTACAACATTCATTCAACATCAATACTGCAAAAACTTGTCGCATCACATCACTGAACGGAATCTCTTAATAAGGCCCTATAGTATATACATCTAGTTAATTCATCTCATAGTTTCTGCAACGTCTCTAACTAGCTTTTAGTTCAAGAGCATGGCTTTAGCGAACTTAGCCAATGCCAATGGGTCGCGTATGAATTCGCCGCTAGAGGCACTGGTGTAGCGTAAGGTCTCCGATATGTCAAACTCCACTGTTTGTGTTGTGAGTGGGCAGATGTTTTCCTGATTATATTATTGTTGACAATATTTTGCGATACCTCAGATTAGTTATGGAAAATATGAGTTACGTCAGTGAAGGTATTAAATATGATTTAAATGTAAACTTCGTTTTCACGCCCGTAGTAGTTACGTAACAAACTTTGACAGCTATATTTCTAGACGTTGACACGTTCCAAGTTTAAAATGACGTTAATTAGTTCAGCCTCATGGGAAAATACACGTTTTCAAAATATGAACGTCGAACGTCAGTTACCAAAAAGGATTTCTTATGAAAGACTTGAAATGTTTAAAGCACCCTCAATCGGGTTATCGGGATATCGATTGATATTTAGTTTGTATGGATACCAGAATATGTATGTTTCCCGGGTGGTAAAATTATGATTCTATTTAGTCCGTCAGTGAGATTATCAAATAATATTGGACCCATATTTCTTACTTCATAAAATAAATAACAAATTACAAAAATAAAGTGCATCAAAGTTCAGGAGTGGGGTGACGTCACTTTGTCAGTATAAAGTGTAGAGTATCGTGACGTCACATGATATTTAAACGCACTGCATTGTCGTCACTTTATGTTAACGTGTCCAAATAAAATATACGTATACAATATTTCTTATAAATCTACCTGACGGACAAAAAAATGAATTTTCAGTCAACTACCCTATTGGTGATTGATTTATCTTTCCTTCATCCTGCTTATATCTTAATAGTTTTGCTAAGACTTTCGGTGAGGCCTTATATGTAATCAATTAACAGAATCAGATCTATATTACGAGCACTGAGCAATAAAGAAAACCAGACTCCACTGCTTATACATTTACTCACACTATAACTTGGCGATAGTTTTAATAATGATAACCATAATAAGTTAAGTTAAGTTATTGTGAAGGATGGGACGGTTGACATTTGTCGGGCATGTCACCGCCCGGGTGAATCGATCCGCCAAATTATCTCTGGTTGTTCTCGTGTAGTTAACGAAGAGTACTTGCATACACTCTTGTGGCATCGGAGGTACCGTACTACAGGTATGTGCCCGACCCAGTTCTCGAAAATGGCAATATCACATTGTACTGGGATCGGTCCATCATCACTGTGGTGGACCGAATCGAGAGGCGTGCAATGATTGTTGACATTACCGTCCCGCATGACGGGAACCTCGTAAAAGCCGAAAAAGATAAGCAAATCAAGTATCTTGACTTGGCTCGCGAGGTTGTCGAAAATGGGATGTGGACAAAGCGATCATTGTACCGATATTCGTGTCAGCCAATGACTTAATAGCCACGAGCCTCGACCAACACCTTAGGAGGCTCTCGTTAGACGGCTGGGTCAAGGGCCTGATCCAGAAAGCAGTACTGCTGGACACGGCTCGCATTGTTAGGAGGTTCCTCTCTCTGGAGACCTGACCGCCGGTAGCTTGGACCCTGTTCCCGATACCGGTGGGCCTCTATTTTTTTATTTTTTGTTTGTATGTGTTTTTTAAAAATATTTAAAAATGTAATCAATAAGAAAAAGTTAAATAAAGATCATAATTAAATTAACTTACTTTCAGAATCCCTTTTTAAAAAAATGTCTTTCCTTCCAAACCATATAAAAATCGATCACTTAAATATTCACGACACGAACGAACCATCATTAATTCATTACCTTAACAGATTGGACAATAGTCTTTACTCTTACGACTACATGGGGGACGGAAATGTGCACTAATTAAAACTGGAGGTCATACAGTACGGTCTACAGATGTGACAAGATACAATCGTCGGTACTCCGGTACGTGACGGTGGGTATCTCGCCACTGGTTTAATTGAACACGGCCGGGGCGGTTGACCGGTGTTGTGTGGAGCTATGATAGCAGCGAGTTTGGAGGAGGGAAAATCGAATTATTATTAGAAGTTAATCTAGACTACAGTTAGAGAATATAGAAAGTGTAAAGTTAAGCCAAGTCTTGCAATTAGCAAGAGCTAAGTTTGTACCTATTAAAATCAAATACTTGATAACCCCAAAAGAGGCATTTCGCTGTATGATTTAACATAACAAATCTTTTTCATAAAAGTTGCCTCAGGAGATAGGTAAGGATAACACAGCAATTTATAATAATAGTGAAATGTCGCAAATAGGATATATTCTTGTTAGTAGAGATTTTGTTTAAAAGTTATTTGAATATTTTCCAGGCTCAGCTCGGTTAGAGCCCTCAGTCATAGACTGTGGTCTATGACAGAGGGCTCTAACCGAGCTATTTGTGAATAATTCTACTTTTATTTTAAATTAAGAATGAAACCCTCACTTAAACATAAACGTTCTCCTTCATGATTGGCATTTATAATGAAACCTTCTTATTTTCCTTGCCGACTCGTAGTCACACCAGATTATCACACCAGTGTGACAAACAGGATTTTTTTCTCGTTTGTCACACCACTGATTTTTTCACACCATATATACGATAATTGCTAGTTCAGTACCTATATATTCTAATAAAGTCGATCTGTTGATCGGCGTTTGTTCTTTGCCGATTATTTAGATTTTTCTACTTTTAGTTATAATTATGCCGATTTAATTTAATAAATTCTCCACGACCATTTCCACCAATACTTTCTATCCTCGGCGACTTGGGGAACACTTCTCAAACAACTTCAGCGATACCGCTAATACATGTGCTTATGAGCGATAAAAAAGTCGACAGCATGCTGCATTGTTTGACATCCTGAAAACTAAATTTCCTTATTAGTGTCCCACTATATTCCACGCAGATTTCAAGATTGCCGTAGCAAATGCATTAAGATGATTTTCCACATAAATCGGTAAAAAAGTGTTACTATCAATATTGTCAGAGCTTATGGCGAAAAGCGAAATCATTTAGTTTGAAAACTAAACCACATAAAATAATTGTGGTTCTATTGTCGCTAACACCATTAGAACTTGTTAAAATCGGATGGGAGTACATAAAAACAGAATCTAATGAATTTAGCGAGGAAAAGTTGATACATTTAATAGCACACATGGCCCGACAACGGCTAAATGATGAACAATATATCGCCGACTGGAATATAGTTGGTCAAAGGCACAGAACCAACAACGTTTGTGAAAGTTGGCACTCCGAATTATATATAATCCAAAATTATTAACAGTATTATTCAATCAAAAGGTAATTGATATAGGAAAAAAAAAGGTCGACCAAACTGATAAAGACAGTTGTATCATTTTCTGACAATTAAATCCCTTTAAATGGTGACATATCATTGGGACATTTCCTTGAAACATTGCATCAAAAACGTAATTTGAAGGTTTTTAATTTAACAGTAGTACAGCACTAGGACATACTAAGATAGCACCAGTTAGGAATAAATGGTGTGGAAACATCAGTGGTGCGACAAACGAGAAAAAAGACCTGTTTGTCATTCTGGTGTGATAATCTGTTGAGACTAGGAGTCGGCAAGTACGTATTTTGATTCGAAATCTAATTTTCAGTTTTGATAGTAGATCATTACTGAAAATTAGACTCAAAATCGCTCATTTCAAAGCTCCACCGTAAACCGAGCAGTCGAATACGAGTCTATAGTTCTACTGGTTGTTATCAAAACAACCTTTTATAAGGAGTAAGCCATTTCGTTACGTAATAAATAGGAACACGTATTAGGTTGATGTGTGTTTGTAGATGATTGTGCAGTGGTGAATAGATTTAGTGATTGTAGATAATGAGGAATTAGGACGGCATGTATGCCGTCACATACGAATTACAAAAATACCCCACGCCACACAAACCCTAAATCGCGCTATCAAAGTTCTCTGCGCAATTTGAACACATACCGATATATTATCTTTTCTTGTGGAGGGTCCGAGAAATAACTCGGACACTTCGACCCATTAGAATCTATTGTGGTCCCCTATATAACCTTCTCCTCCCCAATCTTTTTGAAAACTCTCTTCATGAGTTTTACAACGAGACTAGGAGATTATGAGCCTACAGTCTACAGTTAGTCAGTTCTGGTTTTGGATATCCAACCCCTAGGAGACTCATTCGCTTACCAGCCAGTGCATCGCTTGTGCACAGAGGGTGCTTCATGCGTTCCGTATGTTCCCCACACAATCTGCACTTGGGTGTCGTGGTTAGACCCATCTTCAAGAGCATGTCGTTGGTTCCAAAGTGCCCAGTAAAGGCCCCAAGCAGATAACGGATTTGCCCCCTGCTCATGTTCCAAATGCAAGTATATACCGATAAAAACCGTCAGATAGTTAGTTTCCAACCAGATACAACATCCGTCTGATCGGAGGATCCTCTCTTTACAATGGAGGATGCGAAACTTTCCTCGTTCCGTCCCGTTCCACATACCTCCATAGATTTGTTTCCGAATAATCAGATTGATCCGTAAGCCAAAGTGTATAAAAACTAGTTCGAAAGTTATAAAAAAATATTTGTTTCAGGCAACCATCCGAAGTTTAAAAATCATTTGCAATATGTGGGCTGGACCTACAGAAGAGTTGAAATATAAACTTATTTAAAGTTATACTGAAGTCAAGATCACACAAACCTTTACGTATTGACAGGCAGTCAAAAATATTTCAAAGCCTTCTTATCCACACCTACATCAATGAATTATAACTTTCAAAACACCTGTCATAAATATAATTTAACTTTTACTGTCACTTGTCCATTAAAAATTCTTTAAAAAGTTGAGTTTATCAAGTCTGAAAAGTTTGACGATTCAACTTGATTAAAGAAGATACTTTTCTACGTCTTGGAAAAAAGAAAAGGCGAAGATTCTAAATTTAAATAGTTTTTTTTAAATCGTGAACTTTTAAAATTCTGACTGTCATGATTTCAATTGGCTTTTTCGATTAAATTAGATCGAACAAAAACTCCTAATTGCAGTGATATGGTTAGTGGATCTTTCGCAATATACGAGTAATAGACTAACTATTCAACTTTCATCAAAGATTTTCGTGTTAAAATGCATATGTATCTGTAACAGGTTTTAAAGGGTTTACTAAATTTGAATAAAGTGTGCGAGTTTAGTTCTTCTCAGTGAATAAGCATGTAATTTTATATTTATCACATTTAAGATTCTTATCTTCAAGCATCATGACATTTTAGATTCATATCCATTCTACCAGTAATTTATTATATAAACAGTGAAAGGCCGGGTCCACAATTTCAATGTACAAATTACTCTGATATAACCCCATTTGCAAAATAATTTAATATTCCATAATACAGTTACAAGCAGTCTCGGGGCTACACCTAAGTTTGACCGGTTCAAACCACGTTCTACCCGGTAGCAAATAAAACAAGGCACATTCTATTTCTTAACACCTCTCTTAAAGCTGTGCAATATAATGTTGCCATCATACAACGTAACACTACAAAAACATTATTGATTTTCTGTGAAACAGGACTTGTCAAAACACATCATTAGTGAAGATGAAAGCCCCATTGCAATCTCACACGACCTTCACCGAAATCACATTGTGTATTCCGTTCAAAATAAATAACCTGTCATCGCAAAATGGCACAGACAACGTTCAAGTTAAACGATTGTACACTTGATAATAAAATAATTTGACTCCAACGACGTATGCAGCACCAGTGTTAAACGACCTCTCACTCTGCCAAAATCTTAACGTTAGATGTACACGTAACAAAACCCTAAAGCGCTGCCACAGGCCTGTTTAAACCAGTCATCAAAAATATACCCACCATCATACGAAGATATGCCATGCACGTAGTTTTTTTTAATTACTTTCCGTCAATGGGACGTGCAATCATCAATCAATAAGTCGGAAAGATTGATGAATGAGCCTCTAAAATCAATTCACTGGTGATGATGTATTTTGCCGTTTAATTTGACACTAAATATATTCGATGAGGACAGCTAAACGATGTCTCGTAAACTCTTAAACGGCTTGTAAATTGACTTTTTTTCGTTCGTTATTTGAATAAGCTTTTTAAAGAGATAATGTGACAGTCCATCAGTCGAAACAATCTGCGCTTATCAACAGTCAAATCGCGACTGTCAGTCTGAATGGCCAATGGCACAATGAAGCCCTAAATAACGTCTGTGGACGTCGGTGCGGCGCCTCAGACGACGTCCAAGACCGCGCCGTTCGTATTCGCGCGGAGTGACGGACAATGCCACCGCCCTGACTGCCCTGCCACCGGCATTCATTCAAGCGGCGTGCGGCGGGTAGAAGCGACCGCATCCGCATTTACGGGTTATTCGAGTGAGAAAAGATAAAGCTTTTTATGGTGAATTGAAATGTTTCTCTATTAGAATATTTCGCTGAGCTGGATTTTCAACGTGTTTGTTAGAGCGTATTCGGGATTTATTTAGTACGATGATTTCAATCAGCTTTATACGTCGTATGATGGAGATATGTGAAATAAACGTACATGACAGATAATTTCTGAAAGTCTGACACGATATATAATGGAAAAACTTTTCACACGATGCCGTTTAGACTTCTACACGAGTGAACTTTCATAACAAATCTCATGACATGACTTACAATTTTCAAGGCAAGGACATGATATTCAATAATTAAGCTTATTTATATGAGGCACGTAATTCGGTAAGTAACGAGGGATTGGTTATGTTGTGACGTCATTGTACACGTTTTAACGTCACTTTAATTGACATGGCTGACACGGGAAATGCCGTATTACGATATCACAACATGTTATTAAATAGGCCCCGGGTTTATGATAGAAAATGAGGTAGTAAGACTCGGTTGAATAACAAGCTCACGGTCGTATTTTATATTGTATGTTTGATGCCCTAAGGACTTGTTCGGCGGTTGCTTGTTGTTGATAATGTTTTTATATCTCACGAAAATTATATTATTATATGTTTAAGGTACCTTTCATTAGAAAACGAGAGTAGAGATATACGCAGTGTATTTAATTTTCTCAAATTTTTATTTTTATTTATTTATGGACATACAAAACACTTTACAGAGAGAAGAAAGAATACAGATAGAAGAGCACAAAGGTACTGCTTATTTCAATAGAAATTTCTTCCAGCAAACCTGCGACAGGATAGTTGGATTATAGACGAAGACACAGTTTGTAGAAAGAAATAAGGAAACCTAAAATAGACTATAATAACTTAACTAATTATATATAAATTACACATATACCTTAACTAAATATAAGTTTAGAAGATAAAAATATATACGTATAATATACAAAATTACAATATGGTAGAGAGTTAATGTTCTTTGACTGGTTATTTGAACAGAGATACATTTTGAGAGTCACGGATTTTAGGTAGAAGTGAGTTTCACAATCGTACTGCATGGATAGATAAGGAGTGGGAATAGAAATGAGTTATAGATACCTACTGGATTTTGCAGTATTTAAAACCATTGAAAAGATCTTTGGTGGAGTAAACTTCATAAGACTATTCAAATCAATATGCACCATAATTATAATTTAATTAGTTACGTGAACAACGCTTAGCTTATTAGATTTCAATAATATTTTAACTACTAAATTTGTAAGTGATGTCTCCAGCTTATTTATAACTAATATATTTATTAGTTTATCCTCGCACTGGAACGCCTTGCAGCAATTACAACAATGGAGCACAATCTTATAATAATCTCACTATAAGTTCAGGTTTCCTCACGACATTTTCCTTCACCGTTGTCAGTAATGTCCAAGATAAACTTGGAAGTACATATTAATTGAAAACGTCGCATTGGCACTTGTCCGGATTCGAACCCACGACCTCAAGCACGAGAGGCAAAGTCTTAGCCACTGGGACACTTTTTTATATAAACTCACATACACAAACACCCAGAGCCGGAACAACTATCTGTAGGTCATACAAATATTTGTTCCGTGCGGGAATCGAACACACGACACGTAGCGCAGCAGTCAATCACTCAACCACTGCGCCAACCGTGCTCCCCAAGTTATGTTTCTCTAACATCAATAACGAAAACTCATCTGACGAAATAGTTGTAAAGCATAACTGGAAGTCGCAGTAAGCGAAGTGCTGTTAACAAGAAAACGTCAGGCAACAAAGCAACTCGGTCTGACGCGTCAGGGACGCGGCGTGATTGCGCCGTGCTGTCTCGACGCCCTGAGATATTAGACTTGCACTGTCTCTGTGCAGTTGCTTGTAAACATTGAGTTAGGGGACTGGAAATGACGACTAATTTGTTGAGGGATTTGTTAATAGGAACCCAGTTAGAAATTCTTAGACGTAGAAGTAACTCTGCCATGTGTCCGTCGCGGCCAAAGCTTAGTTTTGCTATCGCTTGTTGATACGTTAACACTACGTACCCTAGGATGACTTGCACTATTTATGTGAACTTTTTCGTTAAGTGCTATAAAATACTGGTAATTATACATAAAAAAATGTAACATAGCTCTTTACTTTTTTGCATATTCTTTGACGTCTAATTTGATAAGATAAATATGTCTCGGAGAATATAAGGCCTTAGATGATGAGCATTACAATTGGCAAACGTCTTAGGTTAGATAGGATCTCAAGGTGTTTGTTTGACCACCGATTAGAGAATTCAAGACTTTTGAAGTACATGCTCAGAAAATCGGTTACTACTAAAGTTTAAATAAACTGGCCAAGAGCGTGTCGGACTCGCGCACAGAGGGTTCCGTACAAACGCTACATTCACCTACATTCACCATCAATTCTTTCGTGTCGATTAACTCAAACTATAGTCTCAACCAGTAATAACAGTACTGAAGTTCATAAACTGTGAGGGCACTGAAAATTGCTATAACGATAAGATAAACAGAATTGAGGGACAAAATTAACTTCGCCGTTGGAAAACTATAGTCCCCATACATCGACATAAGTCCCGGTCAGTTTACCAACTGCAAATAAGTTCAAAATCTTTATTTTTTTTATGTAGGTACAAATTGACGGTTTTCGGATTTTTTCGTTTACTTGTGTATAGTTTGTTGCCAAATTTCATGATTGTAGGTCAACGAGAAGTTTCCTTGTAGATTTTGATTCTCTTGCGAGTACGGCTATATCTCTTGACTAGCGGACGCCTCGCAGTTTCACCCGCGTAGTTCCCGTTCCTGTGGGAATACAGGATTAAAAAGTAACTTATGTCACCTGGGGATAATGTAGCTTCCCGACGGTGAAAGAATTTTTGAAATCGGTTTAGTAGTTTTTAAGTTTATTCGTTACATACAAAAACACAAATCTTTTCTCTTTATAATATTAGTATAGAAGTATATATATAGATTACGTTGATCTAGAAGTTTGATTTTTTCACAGCGGCAAGGGGTTGCAAACTGGAGTATACGATATTAATTTCAACTCGATACCTCCTCGCTTTCCCGAGATAAAGGGTCTTGACAGACAGACGTACAGACAGACACACAGACGGACAAGAAAGGGATCCTATAAGGGTTCCGTTTTTCCATATGAGGTACGGAACTATAAAAAATATTATTGAATAAATTATATGAGCGAAATTAATTCAATTAAGTATCACATCTAGCCAGTTACACCATCCTTGTCAAAACTTTTGAGTTCGAGATTGTTGCCCGTCTCCCTCTAGCAGGTTATTAATGTAGTTTTAAAATGTGCACTCCAAATGACTTTATCTGAGTTAAAACCGCGGTTAAAGCTTGTCTTTGTGCTTCTGACGGACCCATTTAACTCAATTCATGAAGAATTAAAAGATAATGACAAAAAATTGTTCTCGAATGTGTTATGAGTTTGTGCAAGAGAATGGTTGGTAGACTTTTGCTATTATTTAGTATTACATTTTTGCTTGTTGGTGTATGATTTTTGTATATTAAGTTTTAAGTAACTTGCCCTTATTTTTATTAGCAATTATGTTAATATAGGAGCACTTAAGCTAAGTAGATAAAATGTAGGTGTACTAAAGTAAAGTAAATTCTTATCAAAACATGTTTAAGCTTTAAGCATAATAATCATGCTGAATTTTTTTATAGCGATATAATTACCAGCTACCACTTATTTTTCCAGATTGCAATTTTATACTTATTCACACGTAGTTATGCTCGCGGCTTCGTCGCTACCGTCAACTGCCTACCCTATCCTACCTACCTACCCTACTTACCTTTGTACCTACCCTACCAACATTTTTTTTCTATTGTTACTCTGCCGCGGAGAATCTTAACACCGCCATTAAGAAAATGCCGTCAAATGCACAATGCCATCTATCGAATATGGGGTTCAACTGTCCGAGTATCTGATTTGCTTGTGTTGTGATATTTTACTTCTTGAACACTTTAAATTCATTTTACTTTTGATAGAGAAAAGCAATTGCGATGAAACAAAAACTAAGTTCAAGTTACCCAAAATGTTTATGTATAAAAGTTATCTACATTGATTTCGAACATTTTACGTGATGCGTGCACAACTAAACAGACAAAAATGCCAAAAATGCTGGTAATAGGTTCTGTTGCTTATCCTTTAACGCACTGGCTATTTTTTTTTGTATGTTCGATGTACTTTTCTACAGATTTATTATATGTATTGATTTTGGACACGCTAGTTCATGTTGAGGTTTTTAGCTAAACAGCAGGTAACCTTAGTGACCTTCCTTACGGCTCGACGCAGTATCGTTTTATATCACATCAATAATCAATTTTTAACCCTCGACGGAAAAAGAGGGGTGTTATAATTACTTAGCGATATTGCAAGTAAGTTCATGTGAGAACGCAATGTGATTCATTTCAACCGATTTGGATATGATTTTTTTCTAGAATATAAGTGCAATAAAGAAAGAAAGAGAAGAAAGAAAGAAAAGAAAGAAAAGAAAGAAAAGAAAGAAAAGAAAGAAAAGAAAGAAAAGAAAGAAAAGAAAGAAAAGAAAGAAAAGAAAGAAAAGAAGGAAAAGAAAGAAAAGAAAGAAAAGAAAGAAAAGAAAGAAAAGAAAGAAAAGAAAGAAAAGAAGGAAAAGAAAGAAAAGAAAGAAAAGAAAGAAAAGAAAGAAAAGAAAGAAAAGAAAGAAAAGAAAGAAAAGAAAGAAAAGAAAGAAAAGAAAGAAAAGAAGGAAAAGAAAGAAAAGAAAGAAAAATATTAACACCACCAACAACGACACAATAACGACGACGACGACGCAATTTAAATTATTTGGCGCCATTAGAAAAGTTTAAAGCAAGAGGCAAATATCTAGAAACTATCTTAGTTTGACTTTAATGCTATAAATCTGTCTTTAAAAACAATTCAAAGAGCTGATGGTATTAAATTCATCATCATCAGCCTTTTAATATTCCCACTGCTGGGACAGAGGCCTTCTCTATATAAAAGGGAATCGGCCGTAATCCACCACGCGTGCCCAGTGCGGATTGGTGGATGTCACATGTCTTCGAATTTTGTTTCTAGGACATGCCGGTTGCCTCACGATGTTTTCCTTCACCGTTTTGAGAGCAGTGGTGATGAAATAATTTACACAAAGTAAAGCGCCCACCTTGTATTAAATTCTTAGTATTATATTTCTGAGAGTACTATCAAATTATTCCATGCTATGAAACTTCAATTTACTTAAGGTGTCTTTGAAAATTGTATTCACATTAGGAAGTCATCTGCCTATTTTGAATAAACATTACATGTTTCAGTAAATACCCGGGATATTTGCTTAAGAAATTCAAGTATTTTCTTCTTTTCGTGCTTAATCTTTATGTACAAAAGAAAGTCGTGTTAGTTACACGGCTAACACCATTTATAACTCGAGAACGGCTGGATCGATTTTATGATCTTTAATTTGTTGTATTTATCTCCGCCCCGATTATCTATTCAAATATCGGTAATATTAACGAAAAACAAAATTATTAAAATTATTATTATACGGACACAGGGCTATCTCTGATACATGTCATAAACAAAACACGGACCAAAATGAACATAGCGTTGTATACTGATTCTGGTAATGCCAGTAGATGGCGTTGTCGATTATTCTGAAATTCAAAAATAGTGTAACCCGTAGTTACACAATTTTCCCATACATTAGTTTGAGGATGTAAGAATTGATGTTTTAATCTATAACTATAAACACTGAATTTTTGGCTTGGACACTTGTTACGTATTTGTTTTTACTCATTTATTTGTTTATTTTATTTGTAAATGGAACATGTTCGCTCCGTCACTTGCCCTTAAGGTTTCATTGTTTCGACGTCACCCAATCGACACCGGCTATCGCTGAAAACCAGCGCTGTGGCTCTGACTTACGCAGAGTCTCAGCATTATGCTGAGCGATGACCATTTTGCGTGGTTTTGACGCATACTTTGTATTTGTATTTAAGCATTCCTTCGTTTTTTTTTTATGGTATGCGTCGTGCCTGGCGCAAATAAACGTTTTTCTTTCTCTTCTTTTCTTAATTTGCGGGGACAGCTATAAAAGTATAAATGTTTTTTATTTCGTGAATATTAATTTGTAGTATTGTAACAGAATGCACCAGGTGGTTTCTTTAATATTTTGGTACCATATAAATAATAAAAGTTTGACTTTAAAATTACTGTAAGGGCCATTAAAGTAATCCCTTGAATTACAACAAGGCTTAAAAAAAACGAATGCAATAAAAATATTCAAAAAAATAATGGGCCCAAAACCATCCTTTATACACTCGACATTCTGCGCCAAATTTTCCCTTCTCTTAAGCAAAATTTATGAGCAAATATTTTGAAAGTCTATACATTAGTTAATGAATGCAGCTCTTGGCAATGTGTACGCAACGTCTTCTGTGTCCGTATTCTGCATTTTTTGATTTTAGTTTTTCTAATTTAAATAATAATGTAACCTATATTCATTTTTGTTTAATAAAATTTGGTTTTTCACCACGTACCTATTGGTTTAACTTCATCACATGTTATTTCGAGTCTATTTTTTATACACTATAGGCACGCGCTTGACCACTATCTCACCTGATGGTAAGCGATGATGTGGTCGACGGTGAATCACGCTTAACTATAAAAAACCTATTCACACTTGACTTAAAGACCCCTAGATTGTAGATTGTTGGTTATTGTTTGTTGTAGATTGTTGTGTATTTGGTTCAGTTTAAGCAGTTTTTTTTCGTTTTCTGTAATTTTACTAATCTAACTTATATATCCACTGATAAAAATTTTCAGCCATACACTGATTTTAGTAAAAATATTTCACTTTCTTACTATTGTTATTTTCAATTCCCAGAAAATATGTTTAATGGAATTTCTTCATCCGCCACTAAAGTGCTACTTCATCAAGATTTGTTTCTAAAGAAAACCCACTTAGGTTTGTCTGCGATAGATATAATAAAATCACAATTTTCCTTAAAATACCGAGCTAAGATGTTTCTTAAAAGATTTTCTTAGTACTCAAAATACTTTGTTGTCAAAACACTTTTACAATAACATCACAACAATGTTACCTTGAAATACGTAAGTACTCTACGCAGCCTGTCACAGAATAGGGACACAGTTATAATGGATAGCATCGAGACAGTCACTTGACGCACCCTTGCAATACCATAATAGAGCCTTCTTTCCATCGCCCTCTTTGGAATAACAGTAATTCGTTTATATAATACCTATCTCTTGTATTATAAACGACTATGAATTTTTACTTCATTTATTATATTAACCTTTTAGAGAAAGTAAATTTGCACAGAGCTTAAATTAGCGGAGTATTTTACAGTAGCATGATTAAGTCAAAAGAGGGGTATTTTTTTGAAGTATGCATCGCTGATTTATGGAGTATTTCAATTAGTTTTTGATGCATCGTTAGGCTAATTTCCTTGAAAAAAAGAGATAAATTATCTGAGTCTTACCTTGGGGTGTAAAGATTTATTTATACCTCTTAAAAATTGATATAGGTACTTATGAGGCAGATGTGAGGCACATCTGCCTCATAAGTACCTATATCAATTTTTCCGGGATTTAACACTAGAATATTAATTGATTTTCTTATATATATATGTGTACTAGCGGACGCCTCGCGGTTTCATCCGCGTAGGTCCCGTTCCCGTGGGAATACAGGGTTTAAAAGTAGCTTATGTTACCCGGGGATAGTGTAGCTTCCCAACGGTGAAAGAATTTTTGAAATCAGCCCAGTAGTTTCGGAGCCTATTCGGTAGAAACAAACAAACACACATACAAACAAAAAAATCTTTCCTCTTTATAATATTTATTATATTATATATGTATTTTTACATTCTTAATCACACTAATATTATAAAAGCGAAAATTTTTGTGTTTGTTATATGAAGTATATAAAAAACACAATGCCAGTGATCTGGACGAAAGTTGGCACAGAGATTATATTCAGGAATACATGCACATAGGATAATTTTTATCCCGGGAGTACGTTCCCTCGGGACTAGTACTCTTATAAGTTTGAATGAATCTCAAGTGTAGCCAATACTATTTTTCTGCCAGCTTGCATGGCGAAGGTTTCTTCCAGCAGGAAAACTTCACAGTACCTTGCAGACACTTTGTTGTCAAGTTGTTGTTTCAATGGGCCTCGTCAGAAAGCTTACAGTCACCCATAGGGCAATGGAGAGAGCTACGCTCGGAGCTTCCTTGCGTGATCGTATCAAAAATGTAGAGATCCGCAAAAGAACCACGGTTACCGACATAGCCCAAAGAATTGCCAAACTTAAGTGGCAGTGGGCAGGGCACATTGCTCGCAGATCGGATGGCCGATGGGGCAGAAAGGTTCTGGAGTAGCGACCGCGAACTGGAAGACGTTGCATTGGAAGGCCGCCCACCAGATGGACCGATGACCTGGTGAAGGTTGCGGGGATCCGCTGGAACGGTCAATGTGGTGACACTTGGTGGAGGCCTATGTGGTGGTGTTGCCTGGAGGCGATCGCGGTATGTGATAAGGCCGCCTATTTTAATTGTATTAATTTAAGTTTCTTTTTATAATTGTATTTTAAGGTGTACTATTAAGCATATACATAATATATACATAAATATGTCCAGCAGTGGACGTCTTTCGGCTGATATGATGATGATGACCTTGTATGATATCACGTAAACCGATTGTTCGATCCTTGTAGGTATTGTGGAGGTATTTGGAGAAAAACTTCATCAATACTTTTTTTTTACTACTGTTACTACTATGCAACTAAACTAAGTCGTGGGCTACGCTGGAGCCTGTTCTAAACGTCATAGAACAGCTGTAATCTGTGAAGGTGGTGAATACTTCCTGTGAAACCAGTGCCGTCAACTGTGATTGCTGATACTGTCCTTGGCGGGCGTGGATGAAAGGTTGGTGTCCATAATATTCTTCATAAGCTTTCAGGGGTCGAAGATGAGTTACTCACCTATTAACTCGCGACTCACCTCATACAGTCCACATCGAGAAAACTCCCTTAGTACTGTACGTAGACCGTACACCGATACTAAAGTAAGTTCGAGTAAGTCAAAAATTTATTAAACATTAAACTGCGTTTAAATAATATAGACGCCATCACCAAGAACAACATTACAGAAATTGAAAAACAAAAGAAAAATTTCAAATACGAAGGAATTCCATAAACAGTCGTGTTGTACTGCAATCATATTTTTATTTTTTTAACGTATGTTTTAACGAGCTTTGCATGTTAATGAATGTATTTAACGCAGTTATTTATTTACTCGCATTTTGTTCAGTACTTTCAGACGAAGTGACCTAAAATGTGGAATACTTTTGAGTGTAGTGGGGAATTCCTGCCACTAGAATAACTGCTGTTTTGTAAACGAGCGTTCTTCTATAAAATTCTTGTGAATGAAAAATTTATTTGCCAGAAAATACCTGCGTGTAGTCGCAGTAATGTGTGTGTGTGTGTAATAGATCAAAACCAGTGTCCATTTTTAGGGTTCCGTACCTCGAAAGGAAAAAACGGAACCCTTATAGGATCACTTTGTTGTCCGTCTGTCCGTCTGTCTGCCAATACCCTTTTTCTCAAGAACGCGTGGAAGTATCTGAAATTTATATCAAATACTCAGGTCTACTGTCCTTTAAAGCTGTGAAAAAATCAAACTTTTAAGCCTACGCAATCAAAAGATACAGCCGTTTATGCCGCAAATTGTCGCAAATCACTCGCAAGGGAATCAAAACCTACAGAGACTTCCCGTGAACTCAGAATCTTGAAATTTGGTACGAAGCAACGTTTTATAGCACAGATAAAGTAAAATTTGCGAAAACTGTAAATTTTTAGTTACATAATATAATAAAAATGATTTTCATAATTTTAAACATACAACCCCTTTCCTCATGAACGCGTAGAGGTATTAAATTGAAATTCATATCAAATACCCAGGTCTATAATACCTTCAAGCTGAGGAGCTGTAAGGCACCCTCGGTGTGCGAGTCCGACTCGCACTTAGCCGGTTTTTCGATATGTGAAAAATTCACGGCAATAGAATATATAACGAAATTAAAAGTTAAACTATCACAGCTATGTAAGCTTTACAAGTTTACGAGTAATATTCGACTAACTCATAAAATGTACTAGGAAAAGTAAACATTTTGTATATTTATTTATGGGGACAAAAGTTTTCGAACGGCAAAGTTAATTTTGTCACTTCTTTAGAGCAATGTTCGGTGCTTTCATTGTTTATGAACGTAAGAAATCTTACCTATTTATTTTGATAAGTGTAGCTCTTTATATGGTACCCTCTGTGCGCTAGTCAGACTCACAATTGGCCGGTTTTTTATTATGATTAAGTTATGGTGTACATAAAGGAATCAATACAAAAAAAAATCTTTTTGCAAAAAAATACTACCGACATCGGTAGTCATTCGGTGTCCATAACGCAAAAAAATTGGTACCTAGGAAAGACACCGACTTCAAAAAATAAAGTTATTTTTCACTTCGTAGTTTTGTATTTGGAAGCCGGTAGTATTTTTTTGTAAAAATGATTTTTTTTATTTTTCACTTTTTAGTTGTACCTACTTAATAGGCAAGTTAGTAAGCTATAACGCCAGAATAGATTTAATGAAACTTGAAGATAACCGGTGAAATGAGAGGTCTGCGTACCCCTTATGAGCGTACTGGCGTGATGTTATATTATGAAATGGTATAAAGAATAAACAGACATGCAATTGCAGCAATCCCTAGAGATTTGCCGTTATTTATTGAAGAGTTATGTTGTATATCTCTGAAATTCATCATCAGATCTTCACCAAATTAAAATGGGACCTATTTCGAAAAATTCAAACAAAAAAAAAATATATTTTAAAATCAGTCCACAATTGACGGAGATATCGGTAAACAAAAACAAAAAGAAAAAAAAAAACTTTATGTCGAACATAGAACCGCCTTCTTTTTGGGAAGTCGGTTAAAAATAAATAACTGCCTTAGTCATAAAACGCCTCCATATGATTATTACCTATTTAGGTCCGATTACTAATAATCTTATGGAGGCGTTAGCATGGAGAACCTAGATAATTTCTAGATTAGTACTACTGTTTATAATAATGAGGTTGTGGGTATTATAAGGCCATAAAAATAAAACCTTTTCACCGTCGATAGCTACCCTCATCTCCTTAAAACACTGAACCAATCAGAATATTATTTTGCCTTACTAACCATACAACGGCGATTCTACAGAAAGGCAATCGCGATAATTTGATATTAAGTGTCCTATTATTTTAAATACATGATGTGCCGACGCAATTCGCTACCAGTTGAAACCATAAAAGATGCATAAATGTTAATAAGAACTTTTAACTGTGTATAATCTTGAGAATGATGGTAGATCAGGATAGTTCGCTGCTGATTTCATTTGTTTCACAGACTAGAGACAGCTGCGAGATGTTAGAGGTGGCATTGGCTATACTTTACATTAATTATTACAGGACTGCCCAAAAGAGGAGTCTTATGTTTTCAGGGTTCATGTATGTTTGTGAGTTTCTTTATTCCACCATAATTTCTAAACGGCTTAACCGATATCAATGTTTGTGAAGCTTTAGAAGCGTTGCGTTATCCCGGGTAACATAGATTGCCGGTTAACATGAAAATTGAAAATAATATAATGTTCATGAAAAAATGGCAATATTTTTTTCATACAAATTTGTCTACTTATAGGTATTATCATCGTTTCGTCTAGAGCTTGCTTAGTACGTAACAAAAATATATAACAGTAGTATTTAATATGCATTCGTTCAGTAATAACATGACAAAAGAAATTAAATAATATAACAGTAGGTACTATTCAATATCCCATAGCAAAACTTATAAAAAATTGGGTACGTTTGCAAACATTTCGTTGTATCATTTTATGGCAGAAAAAAAAGACCTTTTTCTTTCTTTTCTTTTGTTTCCAAATGTCTTTCATTCTTTATTTCTATTATTTTCATAAAAAAGAACAAGTATATCGCCATTTTCGCAACGAAACACGTAATAGATAGAAATAGACAGGTCTGAATGTCAAAGATGACAAAATTTGAGGTTCCAGCGCCACGAATTTTCGTAGTATCTTCAACTCCCTATGCCGTTTAGACCTTGTCGGTGATTCCATGTTCTGTGATTTATTTACTCCAGTACCCACGTGAGAACACTGCACTCTAGGATATGATTAGCCAACAATTAACTTATGTAGATATATTTTAAATTTGTCATTTCCTTTATTAATTGTCCTGAGCTAGAATGTTCTCAGCATTGTGAGTGTAGCGTTTGATGAACAGGCTACGGGTTTTTTTATAACCGTGGGTTCCGTTATCTGTTCATAAAGTAAGGACAAAGAAAGGGTAATTACTGATGAGACTAAGGGTCAGGCTAAATACTTCCTGTATAACATAAATAAGCACAAAGGAGGAGCTCGTGGCTAAATAATAACAGCCGCACGGGTCGATCTTCAAGGTTTAGCAACGCTTGTCGAGTTCACTCCATGGATGGGTGACTATCTTTACATGGTGAGTTCCTTCCGTGCCTCGGAAAGCACGTTAAGCTGTTGGTCCTGGCTGTCATTTGAAGACCTTTGACAGTCGTTATGGGGAGTCAGTAGTCTGATATCTGACAGCAATCTAGCCAAGGGGTATCATGTTACCCAGTTACTGGGTTTTAGAGGTCAGATAGGCAGACGCTCCATGTAAATACTGTTATTCTGGTGACCACAACATAGTCAGGTGGGAAAACGCTCGTCACGCCGCACATCCATCTCAACATTCTCATTTCTGCTACATGCAATCTCCTTTCATCCATCTTTTTCAAAGCCCAACATCCTGATCCATACAGTATGACAGATTTAATCATGGACTCGTATGTTTTACCATTTAACTTGAGGGGCATCCGGGCGTCGCAAGTTGTTCCAGTGACCTGTCGCCATTTCATCCATCCTGATTTGATCCGGTGTGTTACGTCTCGGTCGACCTCGCCATCCCCTTGGAAAAGCGGAGCAGATAGGTATGGGCGTTCCAGTGAGAGTTATAGGCACGGAACTGGAGAGACCGCCAAAATTGCAAAACAAGTATTAAGTTTTGCTTCTGCTCAATTTCAGGTCAATACTCTCCAGTCTGTGCAACCACACCTCCAATCTACTATGGACCTCTAAGCCACTCTCAGCAACCAGCACAATGTC
Source organism: Orthosia cruda (assembly GCA_964057195.1). NCBI lineage: Eukaryota > Metazoa > Arthropoda > Insecta > Lepidoptera > Noctuidae > Orthosia > Orthosia cruda. The sequence goes on along the minus strand of OZ059836.1, from coordinate 14,009,365 downwards.
ATCGGCAAACAGCACATACCAGGGTGCCTTTTCCTGTATGTCCGTTGTCAGAGCGTCCATTATCAACAGGAAGAGGTAGGGACTGAGGGCCGACCTTTGGTGCAAGTCGACTGCCACACTGAAGCTGCCAGTATTGCCCACTGTAGACCGACCCAGAGATGAGAACAGTATTCCAAGCAAGATCGAACTTGCGCTTGATACAACTAAAAAAAGCCAACAACAAAAGCAAAAGCCGTCATACTACTGTCATAGGTCCCCCTATAGCGTATCCATCCACTTGCGTGACCCTCACCAGGTCATCGATTCACTTCGTAGGAGGCAAGATGTATAATTATGTTTCATTCAAACAGTGTCTGCCTAATCTCTAGATCACCAGTTCATCTTCAGTCCACGATATTTTTGAACACACATAAATGCCATCACGTAACACAAACACACCAAATCTTCTTAGTTGGAGAGCGTCTAAAACGCCCGTCTACACAGTACATAAGCGTCAAGACATGTTTTTTGTAATCCAGATTAGGTTGAAGAAGAATAACGGCAGAGCCCGGTCAAAAGAAAACGTAAACAGGACTTAACTGGTAAATGCGGCTTTTACAGATGATATATTTTAGCTTTTTACAGGGCCGTTAAAATAGCCTTAATTAAACGCTGTTTTACATTTTGTTGCCGTTATTGCCTTTATTTTGTTTGTTTTGTTAATTTTGCTGTATCTTTGGTAATTAATTAGTTGTGTTTAGCTTTTGTGTTGAGGATTTGGGTCATGTTTTTTGGGGTTAATATTTGCTCGAAATTCGGTGTACAGCATCGCACTATAATATTATAAAGGCGAAAGTTTGTGAGTGTCCTGTGTTTGTATGTTTTTTGCTTCTTCACGCTCGTTTGAAACACAGGCTAAACGGATCTGGATGAAATTTGGTACAGTGATATATTATGGTTAGGAATAGCATATAGGATATTTTTTATTCCGGCAATATATTCTCTCGGGATAATTTTCGACAATCACAACGAACGAAGCCGCTGGCAGAAGCTAGTTTGAAAATAAATGTATTAAAGGGATCAGCTTGTTGTGCATTTGACACGTATCAACTTGAATTTTTATTTGGGACGAACGTATATAGAAAAATCCTTTGTTATTTTTTGTTATTTTCAACAACGACAAACAAGTGCTTTATACATTGTCAACTTTCTTTTTATTTTCATATAAAATTCAACAGCATCAATAAAACAGAATAAAATTTTCAGGCTTAACGCCACACAGCACGAAATATTTTTCTTTACGACCATACAAAATTAAATACGTTCGATTTCTACATGCATTCGAACCAACAAACAAACCGATCACTGTCAAAAATCGCGTGATAACAACCCTTAGCCTGCAAACGCTAAAAATATTTTTGATACATTCGTAACGTTACCAAAAAAAAAAATGCCGTTCATTGAACTCGATCCTATAAATTTTGTCACCTTTTTACAAATAACTATGCACTCGCATGATCAGACGACATTATTGGGCCTGCACAGAAATCGTGGTGGTTTATGAACTGTACATTCACATTACTTAGTGTTATTGTAGATGCTACGAGTAACACGCGATGCCAACTTGGTCTTTGATTAAGTATATCGAGTTTCGCAACTAATAATGTTAGGAAGTTCTGTGTTTTGAATTATGTAGACGATGTGCCTGTGAAGTGTTGTGCTAATTCAGTGCTAATAAAAGTAATAATAATGTAATTTTGCATTTTGTTATTTTTGAAGATTTTTTGCCGTCTGGTTTACCATAATGTTGGTAAATCCCAAGGTTAATTATATATAAGGAGAGTTGTTTTTATAAGTATGTCATGTTTCGTACCTTGTAATAAGAGTTAATATTTTAGTTTATATTTAGTCGTTAATCTAAAAAGCATGCTGTGGCCTCCTATTATTGAGGGAGTGCACTCATTACTAAATATTGATGATTAATTGTATTTTTTGTGTACATATTTCGTTGGTGGACGTGAATAAATAAATAAATGGTAATAATAGTTTATTTCATAATTGGATTGCAAAGTTTACAAATGTTGTATTTATATATTTTTAGTTTATATTATACAATAAAGACAGGTGAAGTACTGTTCTCCTAGATAGGCTAAAATTTCGCCTGTGTTAAGGAGAGACAGTGCCAATCCCCTGTTTGGCGGATTATTATAGAAATAATGTATATGTGCTATTTTTAATTTATTTATACTAAGTTTTATATTATTTATACTAGAGTGTGTATGTGCGTGTGTGTGTGTATTTGTGTATGTGTGTGTGTTTATAGCTGCATTTATGTGTAAAGTGTGATGTTACAAAATTTTTATTTATTTTGTGCTTATAATCGTTTTCCTACCTTGGCACTGTTCATTTCATAAAGTATAGTGACCCAGTTACTGGTTTGTAGAGTTAGATAGTCAGTCGTACTATGTTAAATTCTGGTACTTGTTCAGATGCAGATTAGACATTTCAGTTTAACCAATACCCACTTAGTTTGGGATTGATCAAAATGTTGGGCCATATAGTTGGCCAATAAATAAAAATATTGCATTATTACAGTTTCTTTCACCAAACGCGTTAACACTTCCAAATCGAAGACTTTATTGTCACCATGACGCATGCAAAACTTCAAGACAAAACAGCTCAGTTTTCCTTTTAGAATCAACCCTCTAAACGCTACGGCCGTTTTCCATCATACCTTGTAACGCATATAATCACGTTACGGCAAATAACGCGTTATCCTTTCACGTTCTGACGGGGCTAATGACGTTGAAAAATAAGCCAAGCTTAGCCGATGCAAGCGTTACACGGTTTAATATAGTGGGGTGCCGTACTGATATATCGTACGTCATATTTTTGTCGTTATTACAGTATGAAACGTAAATGTAACGGTGACTTTTTATTTTGTACCTGTGAGTTGTTTTTGGATTATCGGTGAAGGGATTGAAAGTGCTGAAGATGCATATTGAGATGATTTATTGATACATCGCTTGTGCATAAAATGCAGAGGAAGCGAGAAAATAATTTAGTCGATAAAATATAGACACGTCATAGACCTATTCATGAAATTGCGGATGCTTTTTTAACCCTGGATAGGAGCCAAATCCAAGAATGATTCTTATAATAATGATAATCATTCATAAACCCTACTAGGAAAGAGCAAAATCGTGCACATTGTCTACTCTGCCTAGCTTTTTTCCAAATATGGAGAGGTTGTTTTCAGTCTACCGGCTGTGGCTGAGTATTTTACATCAAGCGTACAAACAATGATATCAATAAATATCAAAAGATTTTTTTTCTTTCTAATTATAAACATTTATTTACATAGATTAAAATATATACAGTATATAAAATACATAAATAACTAAGACTACAAACATATACACTTTAACCAAAAATTACTCACTAACTAAACCTAAAAATATACTAAACTAAAATATGGTGTCGAAAAACTCCTCCACATCGTTGTCCACTGGTAATGTGCCCAAAATACTGGCAGCATTGCCACGTTGTATGGCAATGCTTATTCTCTGATCAAGGTAAAAGCCAATCCTTGGGTCACGCGAAGTGTGAACTAGGTGTTTGGGAAGATATCTAAACAAAGCGTGCGCACTCGGACCCCATGGACCAAGAGTATCAACCCCAAACGGCTCGAAAATATACCTACCGATGAGGTTATTATATTGCCGCCGCTTCAGGTTCTCAGCAGCTGCAGCAGCAGCGCCAGCACATCACGACGAACTAGGAAGATGGGATGGCGCCAGAGTATCGATACAAGTAGCGCCCCACACTAAAGGCCTACCCATCTTCCATGGAAACAAAGACATACCGTCCGGTCTTTTGCCATCGTCGCGTGCCAGGCCATGGGGTTCTAATACGGCCGGAACGCCGACGGTGACGAGACCACGTCGGATGATGTCGTTTAAGTTTCCGTGCCGAGCGAAGTGACCCGCACTTTGGCTGCATGAAAGACCTTGGTGACCGAGGCTGTTGACGACTTCGAAAAGCTAAATAAAATAAAATTATAATTAGATTAAAAGGCTCTTAAACATCGAAACTTAACACCGTGGATTTTTCATCTGTTGCTATATTTACTGTGTCCTCACCTACAAAAATGAACGAATATGAAAAAATATTGGCACTTTCTGAAAATTTCAATTTATTCATTATTTTAGTCAAGGGATGCTGGCAATTTCCATCACGAAAGTGACACATTCAATCACCAACTATAAAAAATTACTTTACTGAACTGCGTATAAAAAATTATGAATGATTTAAACATGGTTCGGGCACGTATCAATGTTTATATTCAGCAGTAAATATTTTGTATTTTAAGCCCAATTCCGTTATGGAACTCACGAGCGTCAGCGCACACCCTGAATACAAAAATATACAGAAGGTGGGCTATATACAACAAGTGAAAACAGACGAACGCACACATAGATTCGTAAATACGTACGGCAAACTCAAACAAATGACAGTCCCGAGTCCGCTTGCACTCGCAGTACGTGAAGTGTGTCTATGTGTGCATGCGTTTTCGCTCATTGTATGCAACCGACCTTCTGTATCTTTCCATTTAATGCCGTATGTATGAAAAGCTCGTGCACGAGATTGTACTTCGTTAGAGGATTCATCTGTTAATATAAATCTGTAAGAGATTATGTCCATGTGAGATGTTTATCACAAATTATGAAGCAGAGTAGGCGTATCTGTTAGTGTGGGTTAGGTTTTGTTGCTTGCTGTGGAAATTATTATGGGTACCTATTTGTTATAGAGCAGTGGTGGCCCAGTGGTATCGGCCACGACTTACAAATTGTGGGTCGTGGGTTCGAACCTAGGCAAGCGCTTTACTTTGTGTAAATTATTTCAGCACCATCTCAAAACGGTGAAGGAAATCATTTCGTGAGGAAACCTGTGTCCTAAAACCAAAAATTCGAAGACTTGTGTTATCCACCAACTCGCACTGGGCCCGCGTGATGGATTACGGCCCATGCCCTTTCACAGAGAGGAGGCCTGTGTCCCAGCAGTGGGAACATTAATACGATGATGATGACCTATTTGATATAAATGAAAGTCAGTGAGTGAAGATAGACTTATCAAAAATCCAACTGGAATCAAAAAGTGTTTATTGCAATATAGCAGTAGCAATTTTAGAATAAATAAAATATGAAATCAAATTCAAATCTGCAAAAAACAAACCTTGTGTTGGCTTTATCAATGTTATTACATTAGGTAGGCACCTGAGTGCAATTTGGTATAAAAGAATATGTTTTTGGTATTGAACAGAAATTTAAATAGCAGAAAAGAAAACTTATCTTGAAAATAGGAGTCCAATGTCTTATCAAAGTCAGCTCACTGAATTCAAATAAAGAATATCTCAGCAACATTTTTCACAAAACCATCTTATTGTCATTCTTAACAACGACATATAAATGAAATTACAATATACACTCCAACAATAATACTGAAAATTTTCTCTTTAAGTAAACAAAATCACAAGTAAATAAAAAAGCTTTGTAAAAGAGTGCACTCACGAGTTGGATGCATTATCAGCATTTGTTCTCGTAGTTTCGATCTTCACTCAGAGTAGATAAGTGATCCAGTGGCTATATTCTGGCAAAATGGATTGTAAAACGCTGTTGTGTCGCTATATTTTAATATTTAAAATGGCACTGATATTTTAATTAATTCAATAGCGTTAAGCGCGTTGTTCATTAAATAACGTTTAATAAGTCTGATGTGTGTACCTGTGTGTTTGTGTATGTGTATATTTGTCTCTGGTATCATAGCTCCTAAAAGGATGAACCGATTTTTGTTTGAAAGGTGACTTTATCCAGAGTGTTCTTAGCTATGTTTGATGAAAATCGGTTCAGCTGTTCTAAAGTTATGGGCGTATTATTGTTTGAATCGTTCTGTTATCGCAAGATATCGTGTCATAATTACGTGTTCAATAGATTGTCAATTGAAGCTTGTCTACTACTAGATGAATTATGTAGCATGAAATTAAAATGAGTCTGAGAGCTTATTCTGTGTTACACTGCTCGATAAACGCCTTTCTCTTTCCAAAAAATGCAATGCAAAAAGTGCAATGTCTGGCCAAGTTAGATCTGAATACATGATCAGAGGCCATAGACAAGTGACATTCTATCAACAAAATCGTGGCAATAACGATTGTAAAAAACTTTTAAAAGCTAATACTATTAATAATATTATAAAGCTGAAGAGTTTGTTTGTTTGAACGCGCTAATCTCAGGAACTATTTGGTTGGAATTGAAAAATTATTTTATTTTGGATAGTCCATTTATTGAGGAAGGTTATAGGCTATATAATATAACGCTACGACCAACAGGAGCGGAGCATAAATGAAAAATGTTGCAAAAACGGGAAAATAATCCTAATTCAGAGCTTCCGTTGCGTGCGCTGCGTAAACCGTTTACGCGTTTAGGTAGATAGATAGCCAGTTGACGGGAGCGAAGCCGGACTGGCTATATATTTGCCTATGATATTTGAGGAGTTCCCTCGATTTCTCCAGAATCTTATAATCAGATCCTGACCTGATGACCATGAGACCAACTGGAAATTATACCCCTTTGAACAAAAGAATTTTCTAAATCGGTCCAGGCGTCTTTGAGTAATCGGGGAACATACATAAAAAAAGATTCCGGTGAATTAAGAACCTCCTCCTTTTTTAAAGACGGTTAAAAACGTCAATAATTGATGGCAATATCAAACGCTGCCGAAATGTCACTTAACCAATCCCGTACATTTTTGGCATTACAATCATTGTCATCGCTGAAATCGAGTGAAACTTTTCAAGAGCCTCAAATCATCTCACTTCCCGCAGGCGTCCAGATTTTCATTTCATTGTATTTTTCCTTTGTTGTTACCATGTTTTGACAGAAAATCGTCATCATTCTCAAGAAAACTTGGTGAAGTGAAATTTTGACGAAAGAAGATGAAGTCCCTGTGGAACGACTCTGAAACTTATGTTTCCAAGTGATTGTAGATGGAAAACAAAATATTCTTGAAAACAGAATACAGACTCAGATGTAACGCGATTTTGCGGATTTCGCTACTTGCTGTCTTAAAGGACACTTGAAAACTGCCAAGTTTAGTCTGAACTAAAAGAAACAGCGACATAAAATATACAGTTAGAGGCTAAAGGTTGGATTGAAACAAGAACGTGTCCTGTTACATATAGGATATAACGAAGAGGGTCATTGGTTATGAGGCACTGGTCAAGTAATAGCTCCAGAGCCTTGAACATCCTCGCCGAGTTGCCAGCTTGTCGGTTTTTTTATCTGTCTCAATTCTGGGAATGTGCGATAGAATTGCATGATATAAGCCCGTTTTATCATCGGACAACCAGACGTACGGCGATGCGCCATCGGTATATGGTGGACATTCCACCCATACGCACAAAACGTTTTGAGAACACTTTTATTATGCGTACAGCTAAGGAGGCAATTGCACTGCTAAAGTCTGTGTTTTCCGACAGCTACAATCTAGGGGTATTTAAGTCAAGAATGAATAGGTATTTTGTTGTGGCAAGCGTGCTTCATCGTTGACCATAACATCGCTTACCATCTGGTAAGATAGTGTATTTTGAAAACTTCTTCTGTCCATGTATACATATGAACAACCTTCTCCAAAGAAGTTAAAGATAATTCTCATAAAAAAATGTATCTCCAATATAAAATTTGGTCAGCTGATGAAAACTTTGTTTGTAAAACCCAAAATATTTTTTGGGTATGGCGGAAAATATAACTTCCTTGCAGAATGATAATTATTTACATGTGCAGAGGCAGTTTTTTAAATATGACACCAATAATTTTAACACCATTCCATTACACCCTGTATGTATATCTTAAGTTACCTCTGTGTAGTATGTTCAACATTATTAGACTTTTACGAGTGACGTGAATGTTGGTACTTTATTTTAATACCGTACCATAGATAAGTGAAAACATGAAATAGGTCATGAACATAAAACATACGTCATGACGAGAAATAAATGACTGTAGCTCAAAAGAGGTTATTGTGTCAATAATCATTTGACTGACAGACTACCAGCAAAAGGGTTGACCGTGTGTTGACCTGAAAATAGGAGTAGGTATTGTATAATTCTTTTGTTACACAGATGCGTTTAAAGAAACTACTTTCAACCCGGATTTAGAATCCGTAAACGGTGTAAACCATTGTAAACATTTTGCACAGTTTGAGAATCGAACTGCTGCTGCGCTAATCGAGCCGTCAAACATTATAACTATGGCATTACAATAGGCTATGAATAATATAATAATGTGCAAAACAATTTTTCAAACAAAACTAAGCCACAATCAAAACGAGAGTCGCTGGTATCAATATAGCGTCCACCAACAGTTCGGACGCGACGAAAGCGTAGGAATTAATGACGCTAATAAAATAAATGTGCGACATTCGTTTACACGTCCCTGTGTTTATGTCTCATTTAAGACGACATATACTTTTACAGCCGCATCGTAAAACGTCCCATGTGGCGTGCTTTATCAAGCGGGACTTTAAGAAGCCAATTCTTACGCACAGCTCTAATGACTCGGAAATGACCGACAAAGTGAATTCTGTTCTGTTTTATTTTAAGTTACGATTTCATTTTTATGTCGTATAGAGGTTGGTGTGGTACGTGTTTCAAAATCGATTCCAATGACATAAAAGATTTTGAGCTCTATATTTTAGGGGTAATAGGCGGAACCACTCCGGATTTGAATATATCTCGAGTTGTTTGGGAGTTTATTACTTAATAAACCTTTATTTTGAGGCAGTGGGTGTAGGCAGAAATATGGTAGGAATGAGTAAATTAGTTTAGAACCGGTAGCATTGAGATTAGATAGGAATGAAGATTCTATTGAGATAAAAAGTTGGATTAGATTAGTTTTTTTTTCATATCTCTCGGTATATTATTTCAACACATCATATCAGAAATGAGGAGCTTAAAAGAGATACAGATTTATAAACTGCTCTAACAGCATACTATGCCTACGTATACTCCTGGCTGAATTATGGAATCGTAGTGTGGGGAAATGGTGTGGACAAAGATAGACTTTATATTCTACAAAAGAAATGTTTACGAATTCTTGCCAATATAGATAACACAGAAAGCTACAAACCATTTTTTGTAAGATAAAAATTCCTTAAACTAACTGGTATCTACATTTTAGCGCAAATTTGTAAGAAAACACCAGTCACTATGCCCAGTCACTAAGGACCTTCGCCCGCAACATCGCAGTGTTAGACGCCAAAACAAAAATGAAAAAACATCGTTATTGGATTCCATACAAAGACAGATCTTTGTATGGAATCCAATAACGATGTTTTTTGTTTTTAACGATGGTCAGACCCAAGCACCTACATCGCCTTAAAGAACTAACTAAGCGCAAAAAAAAAAAAAACTGATTTTTTACATATTACGACGCCGTTTAGATAATTATGTATATCAAAACATGGTAATTTTTAGACTTAAAAACATTCCACATCACTTGAGAGAAAACTATTCTTATCCAAGACCACACAGCCAACTCAAAAGAGGCCAAACCAAGAGTCTGTCCCAATGCTCTCTTACCAAATCTTAGTCCTACATCTAACGCTGTCAACGTCCTCACAAATCAAGTGTTTCAAAACGTGTCACAATAAATACATTCAGCGATAAAAAAACAACCTTTCTCAATGATTTATTCTATACAATTAGTGCGATTTAAGAGAATCACGGTTGTATTAACGAGCGAAATCATCTATTACTTTAGTCGTAAATACATCGTCGGACTATGGACCAATGTTGTTAGTAAAAGAAGAAAAAGACCGCACTCCAGCGTCAAAGAAATTAAATTATGAGTTGGGATTCTATATACTCTTTGCATAATGAGTCACTAGAATGGATCTCGAATTATGGTTTGGCGAGTAGGATAAGGTTTTATTTCGCATTGCATTAAATGCAGTTTTGTCATTGAGATTATAATGAAAAAATTGCGTGGTGAGATTCATCTTATTCCATTTTTATAAGAAGAAAATTATGGTAAGTAAGGTTTTCCAAAGTGCAGTTTTTTAATAAGATTCAATTTATATTGTTAACAATTTTAATTCAAAATTAGCTTTCAATAGAACAAGAGAACCAGGGTTACTGACATAGCCCGAAGAATTGCCAAACTTAAGTGGCAATGGGCAGGGCACATTGCTCGCAGAATGGATGGCCGATGGGGCAGAAAGGTTCTATAGTGGCGACCGCGAACCGGAAAACGTTGCGTTTGAAGGCCTCCCACCAGGTGGACCGATGACCTGGTGAAGGTTGCGGGGATCCGCTGGATGCGAGATGCACGGGACCGATCAATGTGGCGACGCTTGGGGGAGGCCAATGTCCAGCAGTGGACGTCTTTCGGCCTACATGATGATGATGATGAGCTTTCAATATCTAAAATATAATTTCGAATTATTAGATCTTCTCGCCAAATTTCCTGTTTGTTCGAAACCTGCGTAGGTAGATAAAACAACAAAAGCAAACATAATAAACACAAAATAGAGTTTCAGCCCACGTTCAAGAAAATGTTCTTCGAGGGAACTGATTACACCTCCCTCATTTCATATGCCCCAGACTTAGCAGAGCCGGCTAACACAAAACATTATGCAAAAGGAAACAAATTAGAAAGAAAAAAAAACAAAACGAAACTTTGAATTTATGGAGGTTGAATGTGAAACGACAAACGATGCAATAAATAACGTTGGTATACTTTACGTGATTTCGTAACCGAGTGAAGTGAAATTTTTAACAGAACAGAAACGCGAACTAATGGCACTTAATTCGAGCCCTAATGTCGCGTTTATTGTGATGAGTAGAAAGGGAATGGGAACCAAGTACGTAACTGTTATTGACATTATTTTTGATGTTACTGTCGCGAGCAAGAGAATGGCTCCGTTCGCAGATTAGTGCTTAGTGGCGCGAAAATGTTGAAATGAGTTTGCGAGTATAAATTGGGTTTATGGACGCTTACCGTCTTGATAAATTAGGTGCTTGGATCATAAATTTTTTATTCGTTTTGATGTTATGTTTTAATTTTGATGGTGTAAGGAAGATGTTTCCTTTTCATTACAGTGAAACTTCTATTGCGTTTTCAGTGTTAATTTTTAAATTTTTCCATATCACCGGAACTCCTACGATTTAGTCAGAGTAAGATAAATAATGAAATCTTTTCACACGAATATATCAAAAATAAGACCCACAAACCAAAATAATGCGTTTATGGACCAACTTGGAAATAAATTGAATGTAACGATAATTTAGGATATATGACAACGGTACAAACTAAATAACTCACAAGGCATCTACATACAAAATTTAAGTACATCTGCTAGAAATCCGAAGAGCATGTTGCGCAACCTGCTCATTGTACGTATTCTCAACTTGTTACCACACGAGTAATAGCTTGCACAGGCACACAAAAAGCACGTGCCACAAAAAATCACATTACACGCTACAAACGATACTAATTCGAAACAGATACACATCACATCCAATTTCACTACTACCACTTAACAGCATATTACGAAACAGGTAGCACCAATAAAATACCCTTGAATTATGCAACAAAGCATTACAAAAGGGTGGAAGTTAGCATGGAAAACAATGAACTAAACACACACTGGATCGTGCCGTGTGAAACTTAGTGCAAAATGTTGGTTTATCGAAACATCTAATCGGATTCATGGCGTGCACCGCATTGATATTGCACGATGTTACTTGCAAGAAACTATTGCGAAATTTACTATTGTTTCCATACGATTTTGTTGCGTGATAATATCGAAAGTTCCTTCTTTTTTGTTTGCTCAAGTATTTTGCATACAATTTGCGGGGTTCGGTATCAAGAGATCGTTTTAATTTTTTGATAGTCATCTTGGGTGCGATGATACTGGGTTCCACATTACGATTCTCAATTATATAATGCTTTTCATTTGGATTTTCACACTCCGATTCTTCATTTTTATAAGCAATCTATGTAATCAATCATTGTGATTTAGTATCATCGTTTTCTTTTTCATCATCGTTAAATATAACTCACGTGGAATAATCATCTATATCTTCAAAATTCGTATCTTGTTTGTAATGTATTCTGGTTCTATATGTAGTACCTAAGACTTCTTTTTGTTACAAAATACATACTTTGAAAGCGTCTGATCTATTTATTTTAAACCACTTAGCATTATTAGATATAGACTACCTAAATATCCCAGTAAACAAAGCCCGTATATATTCCAACTTCATTTTTTGTAACATAAAACTGGATCAATACAGGGAGCCAAACAAAACAGTACAGTTTCCACATTCAGCGTTGTCCAAAATAAACACTTATAATGACAGACCATTAACACTTACCGATGCATGTTTACTGGGGGGAATAAGTTTCTGTATGACAAACTAAATTATATTATGGAACACAGTGTACTTTGGAACGGGGAGCAAGTATGCAGAAGAAATGTGCTTATTGTTACATTTCTAACTTAAATGTACTAATAAAACTGCCTGTACAATTAATTATATCATTTAATATACAAGACTGGTCCATGTGACGACAGTTGAGGTAAGTCTATGTCCAGAATTGAACGTTTTTTTAAATAAAATGATGATGATAATAAAAAAGACTGATTATGGTATATGATAAAGATTATGTTAGTGTCCACTAATCAATTGAAAGATAGTTTAAGGCACAGATACCCTTCAGTAGCTGATTTTAAAATGAGAATCACGTCTAAACGGCTAGTCGTAATATTTTGGAAAAAAAAAAACAATTTTCTTAATAATTTGATCTATGAACATTTTGAGTTTTATTCGTATAACATGGTGTAATTAATTTGTAAAAATATCTACATTTTGATCAAAAGCTTTTTTTAAGTCATAGAATAACAGGAAAGTACAAAAAACTACCGAATTTTGGGTCGCGCGTGTGTGAAACGAGTGCGCATTTTGTTCCCTCAAGGTCGTTGGCGACTGTCGACGACAGTCGACGTCTTAAAAGGCTTAGAACGCATCAACATCTGCTATGTTAAAAAGCTTGGCATATTATAGTCACGCAGCACCCGTGTAACGGTGGTGTTATTCTTGCTAACTGGACTTTTTTTTTATTAAGCTCGTGCTAAGAAAACTAAAGGAGAAGAATCACATATCAATACATTACGAGCAATAAAGAAGATAATAAACAAAAGCATAATAACAGTAATTGTAGAAATTAAACCATTGACGTAAGATGATACCGCTATCCTCATCAAGGCAATAGGCCTAATGGAGATGGCACATAATAATCTTAACACATATGTTAAATACAACAATTTATTTAATCATGTATACTTTGCAGTACTTATATAAATGTGCGCTATATTGCGTGACTGTGTGTATTAAGTTATTAGTCCACCACAGCAAACATCGCGCTAACCTCCAAATTCATGTGCATCCAACTTTTTACAACTTTATTGCTTGAATAATAAGGTATAAATTTCGATGTCGTTCAGTTCACCAAGTTGCGAATACATTCGGCAATGCACACACGTGTTGTTCTCATTAATGAGATAATTCCTTCGGGGAAACGCTAGAAAATGGAATAAATATGGCGACCGAATTGCAAATGTAGTTATTTGTGTTACAAAGCTAAGCGGTGACTATTTCTTTAGCATGATTGAAGTTTTAAGTAAACCTTCTATATTAAATTTTGTAAAAGTATTCAAATACTTTTTGTGAATCTAAGACAACCTACTTCTACTTTTGCTATTGATAAAACAGAAACGCATTGAAAAAAATCTTTGTAAAATAAACATGTATAAAGCTTATAAGCTATAACTTTTCAATCTAAATTAAACTATAAGATTTCCAAATCCTACGAAAAAAGACGTTAGTAATAACACCAAAAATTTCCTTATAAATAGGAAAATCTAACGTAATTAAAGAAAACGAGTAGGTATATATTACAAGCCTAAGAAATATTCATTCGGAATAATAATATGGGGTAGAAATAATAAAACCAGCCTGTAACTGCCTCACTGCAGGATCAAGGCTAGAGTGTACAGAGAAAACAGGAGCATTGGAATACCTTTATATTACGCACAGCTCAGGAGTGGCATTCCATGCTAGAGTCTGTTTCCCGATAGCTACAATTTAGGGATATTTAAGTCAAGAGTAAATAGGTTACTTCTAGGCAAGCGTTCTTCACCGTCGACCTCATCATCGCTTATCATCACGTGAGATAGTGTTCAAGCAAGAGCCGATCTTGAATTTAAAAAAACAGTCTTATTATTATTACTAGTTGCTGCCTGGCTCCACCTGAGTAGACTTAGTACTTCCCCTAATATCTTTATCAATTACAACCTGTGTTATTCTGATGTATAAGCTATTTAACTGTAAAGATTCATCTAAATCCATTCAGTAGTTATTGCGTGAAAGAGTAACAAACATCCATAATTAAATATTTTCACATTTGTTATATTAGTTGTAAAGAGGATGTATAATATATAAGCAGGTACAAATTTTGTTTCATCACGATGTTTTGCTATAGCGACGTCAGTGATATCCAATCTGAATTCCAAAAACCAAATATCTATGATATTGCGAAGATGACGTAAAAGTATATTCGAAGAATATTCACGGAAACTGTGTTTGATAACAAACAAATGGTATCCGATACTTTTGTTTGGGCCAAACACACCGACATTGTAAACGTGAGAAAAAAATAGGATGACGGAAAACCATGCGGTGACATTGTAACATTGACAATTTTCTCAGGCTTTAGACATAATAATTTCGTTATGGTTTAAGAAGAAGAGAAAAGCCATTATTTAGTTTTAGAGAGACATAACATCATACCTGGATGGCATTGAAATAAAGTAAATAATTTTAGGTATGAGGTGTCAATCGTTGTAAATGAATGTCCCTTCGTGCACCATTTTTACAATGCTGGTAGTGAGCGATTACGCCATGGTTTTAAGGATTCCTTTACGTGGTTCGTCCTTGCTCCTACTACAACATCCAACACTGCCGTGGCTTTAATGTTTAACGGAAGTTCGAATTTCGCTTCCTCCTTCCAGACTTCCTGCTTTTTGGTCAATGAAATAAGTATCAAATTAAATTATATAAACTTTAAAAAGATAACCAAAATCACTTTTACACGACATGTTATTTATAAATGAAAATCCCTTGGCTATCTCTAAGAAAAATCTCAAAAAATACTCAGAGGTCAAGGTCTCTTTTAAAATCTAGACTTTATCAAAAATATCTTGTAACAATATAGGATAGCGTCTGGACTGGCCTTTTGATGAAAAACCCAGAAACGATTTGACTAAACCTGTCTCAGAAGACGGCATAACTGTAACAGCCAGTCCAGCTCCCTAAAATGGCTTAGGGAGCCCAACTTCTCGACTCATAACATTACCACCAGAGTAGGACCTTAAAAATGCAGTTACGCAATTTTTGTAATTGGTGTCTTGATGAGCATATGTCATCAAATTAACGCAACGTACACGCGATGCCTATGCAGCGTCTACGTTGTTGCAACATATCACTGATTACGTGGATTATTCGCTCAGTGGAAAAACAATATACACCTACAAGTATTATTACGTTCTAAAAGGGTAAAATCTCAGTCAATCACTTTAGGTAAATAAAATGTAAAAAGTTTAACAAAGTATGTCGAAAAGAGATAGCTTTTAGTTCCAAAGTACTCAAGTGATTAAAGCGATCGTTTGAGCTAGACTCGCTTGAAGTCGTAAATTAAGTGATGAAACACAACAAAATGTACATAGACTTACCGTAATGTTCATGAGTTAGTGCAATCAAGTGATAACAAGTGTTTTAGTGAAAGCCTGCAATTTTATGCAGTTTTAAGTACATGTTTCTACACAATGTGTATGGCCTTCTACTTATATTTTACACTAGCTTCTACCCGTGACTTCGCCCGCGTAAAAAGTATTTTATCATCCCAAGGAAATCAAAACTATCCTATGTCAAACTATCCACATGCCAAATTTCATCTAAATCTGTTCAGTAGATCCAGAGATTACTCCCTACAACCTCACAAACCTTCATCTCTTTATAATATTACTAGCTGTCCCCCGGGGACACGTCCCGTTCGCTCCCGTCAACTAGCTACCTACCTACCCTGCCTAAACTGCCTACCCTGCCTACCCTGCCTACCATACCATTTATAGGCAACATTTTGCTACCGTGGGTTACATTATTGCAATTTTCATAAGGATCTCATTTTTTTTTTGAAAAATGTTATAGCCTATGACACTCAGGAATAATGTAGCTTTCTACTGGTGGAAGAATTTTCAAAATAAGTTCAGTAGATCCAGAGATAACCTCTTATATAAACGACACAAACTTTACCCCTTTATAATATTAGTATAGATAAGCAATGCGTTTCACCTTTTACTATAAATATTAAGGTTTATATATACAGCAGAAATAGTAAGATACATTACTACTAGTATAATGCTCTTGATGTTTCACTACTGCGCAAAGTATCCCTCTATTAGTCAACTATAACGAAACTGTTTGTTTCTGTTATATTAGTACCTACAAACATCTTTCGTGAAACAGTCTAGTTCATCTCACCATCTTTGACTTGTATCTGGGGAAGGAAAGCGAAAAAAGGAAATAAGATACATAAATATTACAATATGGTGTCACATTTCCTGATACATGCCTAACAAGGCCTCTGCGAGTTGGCTTCGGCCCCTCGCACGCCTTTCAAAGGACCGGGACCCCGGGTCCCGAGATATTACAATACTAATTCTCAGCAGGTTTTACACTTCAATGTATCAGAAAAAACAGGACGTGTGTGTAGTTTTCAATCTTTATGCCCATGAGTGCCCGAAACGTGGATTCACGCGAGATACAATGGCTTTTTAATTGTTTCTGTAATAACGGCATTCAACCGGTTAACTCCCAGACGAAAACAGGAGTAAAAATACTGCCAGACATTCTAACCGGACCAAAAATAAATCTGCCTAGCCTTTTACTAATTATGTTGGGGTCGGCATCCAGTCTTACCGGATTCAGCTGAGTACCAGTGTTTTACATGGAGCGACTGCCTATCTGACCTGCACAACCCATTAACTGGGTAACACGGTACCCCGTGGCTAGACTGGCGTCAGATCTCAAGTTTTTCTACCCGTAACGACTGTCAATGGTCTTCAAACGACAGCCGGGACCAACGGCTTAATGTGCTTTCCGAGGCACGGAGGAATCGCGGTATATTAAAATGGTCACCCATCCACGGACTGACCTCGTCAAGCGTTGCTTAACCTTGAAGATCGACCCGTGTGGCTGTTATTATTTAACCATGAGCTCCTCCCGCACCGCACAAAAATGAAAAACATAATAAAAACCTTGTTACTAAATTTGAATAATGTATTCGCTCAATGCTATCGTATTTCACACTTCCATTAGTACCCCCCATTTCGTCTGCTTATTTATTTGGTTTGCTTGCGTCCTTATTGCAGGGGGTTAAGGTTGATTTTTCTTTGTTGTCATATCGTGTATCAAATTATCAGTTAGGTGTTGGAGGGCTATTAGGCTGTCTGCAGTATTTGCTCCGAAATGCAGTTGATCCGCGGTTTAGGGTTGATTAGGGGTGGATGTTCGATAGAGGAAGCAAATTAGATTTGTCATAATATTGGTTATGAAATTGGTAATAGGAAATGACAGTTATTTGGGAAGGGATATTTGTGGTTATATCGATACAAATTATTGCACTGAAACGTTTCATCTCCTGTGTATTTCAGCAAGTAGTAGGTACTGACGCTCCACAGTAGCCTAGAGGTAAAAAGGAAGACCTGATTTCTTTAGAACTACACAGCAGCTTACTACGTAGCTGTCTATGCTACTGAGGTAAGTTTAATCGTATGAAATAGAAAGAAAGAAAAAAAAGTATTTATTATACCGCAAAGCGACACATAAATAAATACGTTAATAACTAATGACGCTACACGCCACACAAATATTTGTGTTTATACAACCTTTTTAAATTGTTTGTTGTTTGGGCCAAATCTTGCAACTGAATTTTAAAACAGTTGCCTTCATCCAATTGAGCTGCTGCCACGTTTGGCTTGGATGACAATGCACGTTAAGCTAAAAAGCTTGCTTACAAAATGTTTTTTTTATATTTAGTGAACTTCATTTTCTAATAAACATTGATAAAATACCGATCACTTTTATTAACAATCTGAATCATCTTTGTAAATAGTTTAGTTCAGTTCTAATGTTGATAGATAAACCGCAGTTACCATCGTTTTACTCAGAGAAAGTGTGATTTGATTCAGTTTGCCAGCCGTGAGGCTTACAATGTTTCAGTCTTTATTTTAAGCTTTTTTATATTCATTTTGTACCTATATACCTACATTGTGGATTGCATTTTAATTGCCAAACAAATATGTTTTCTTTCTCTCTTGCCAACATAGATTTCTGAGAAAGCAGTAATATACAATAAGGGTCCCTAAAAGTCTAGGAAGAGAATAAAAGCTACATCACATTTACATTCACATAGGCGAGACATCTTTACTCAAAAAGTATATCCCGTAACTCGTTCACAGCAAAAAAGTCCAAACAATAATGGAACTAGAAAGAGACCCAAATTCGCGTCCCAAGATGCTTACCGAGCCGTCTGACGTCACGGCTCACGTCACGACATCACAATTAATTCCCAACCCTTTTCATATTCCCTTTCACGGTAAATGGTGCGTGGAAAAACTTCTCAAGTCATCGGGGTATGAGTTTATCATATCGCCGTGTTATTCACTCGGTATTTCGGCTATCACACTGTTGTTATTTGATGTTAAGTTGTTTTGGGAGCTCTGACTTTCTTTGAGATGTCTTTTATGTGAGTTAAGTAATGTGTTTCGATGTGATGTATTACTTTTGTGACTGACAGAAAATATCTAGGGACTTGATGTACTTTACTTTTCTAAAACCGTTTGAGAATTCTTTGATACTGTCTGGATCTAGAATATTAGGCGTACTCCAGTTGATGAAGTAGATATTCTTTTTATTACGAACAAGAACCCTCTGAAAAGGAATGAAATACAATAACGCACTTCACTGCTTGCATGCACCAAACAGCTTACAAATGTTGCACCATGTCGACACAGTGTCTCCTAATGCACTACCAACAAACACACAACGACACAACACAATCTAATTGGTAACCATCGACGCGACAGCGTTTGCATAAGCCGGGAGGGTGCTAGCCAGCATTATTTTTGCACGTACTCAATTTCTCGCCTCACTGGGTGTCCCAGAGAATAGATATTAATTTACATGAATAAATAAAATTTGCATTAAGAGCGTCCGAGACGGGGAAGGCGCAAAGAAAACTGTTACTTGATATACAGAATAGATTGGTGCAGAAGTTTGGTTCTATATTATGTGTGAGAACAAGCGCACGCTCACATATACGCGTACGTACGGAGATCTCACTCAAACTATCTCAAAAGACTGTCAGTTGCAAGTGCGCTTGCACTCGCTGTAGGTGAAACGTTTCTATGTGTGCGTGCGTTTTCGCTTCTTGTATGGAGTAGACCTTCTGTATCTTTTTATTCTGTGCTTGAGTGCAGCAAGCTTTTTCTCGCATCATATTCTTATGGCATGCGTAAACATTCTATGTGGGTTACTGTTTACTTTGCCATGTTTGCATAGTTGCGTACGAAAATGGTGTAGCAGAAAGTTTTTTCTTTGGTATATTTGCGTCAGGCAAATATTATTCGGTAGTATAGATATATTTCTGTTTCGAGTAAAACATTTATTGCGAAATGTTTTGATAGTCTTTCGGTTATGCCTTTGAATTTAATATCTAGCAATGAAACGGCAGTAAAAATCAAAGCTGCTTTTAGCTTTCATAAAATTGTGAAACCAACCGCCCTCACTCATCTTCTCTATTATTGCTAATTCACTGGATTTGAGTGTTATGATTATAAAGCATTCGGTCCCAAAATTGCACCCTACCAAAAGAATTTGGTGCAGTAACATGTACCAAAAATTTAAAACTCTCGTGTTTCCTTATTCCCTGTGGGCCGCTCTCTAATGTATTTCATTTATGCTAATTCTATTTTTTTATTTTTCTTCGACGCCTTGGTGTGTCTTTTAATGGAGTTTCGTGTTTTTGTTTTCAAAATTGCTAATTTTAATATACCTTTCTTAATAAAAATTGTATATTTTCTATTAAAATTCAACGCGGTCAGTGTTGCTGATGCTTATTTTATCTTTATGATAAAATATTATAAGATTTTGTATCTGTTCACGAAGTTTAAGTAATTGGAATCTGCTACCGTCATAAGCTGGGAACTTAATTAGTTTAACCTAGATTATTTTGAGATCTTAAATAATCGACTTTTCTATTAAAGGTACTTATTTATTAAAGTCATCTTGACCTGGATCTTTATGGTTGAAACGGGTAGTTTGAAGCCTGTCATTAACTATGTTGCGCAGATCAAATTAGCAGAGCGTCCCAAGTGAACTACACCCGAACATCAAAGGGAATATGACAAGAATATTTGCTTTTGACAAGAATATTTGCTTTTGACAAGAATATTTACTTTTTAAAGTATTATTTTATTTTGTTTTAACTATTGTGAATGTTGTTTATTTTTTTTGTTTTTAATTTTAATTTATCTTAGTAAGTTTTTAATCATGGTCTGGCAGTTTACCCGAATGTCCTTTCTTTGATATTGTTCGTCAAATCGTTGAGCACCTCAAATTCTGAGTTGAGCTGCACGGTTATTGACAAATGCGAGCACTGACTGTACAGGTCCACTCAATTTGGCTATTTCTTTCCTCAAAAGACCATTTCAGACATCAGTCTACATGGTCTTCACATGATCTAACCAAGACTTTGTCTGGACTTTAAAAGAGACTGTGACCTCTGAGTTTGTTTTGGCCTTTCTTCTCAGAGTAGTCAGATAGGAAACGCCAACCTCATCTAGTTTTTGAAAACATGATCAACATGTATAAGTGTTTGTACAAACCAACTTACAGAAATAAAATCATTTATATACTGTCTAGCGTTCTCTATCTCTGTTTAGCGTTTGTGGACTACGAGAAAGCCTTCGATTCGATAGAGACTTGGGCTGTACTGCAGTCTCTCCAACGGTGCCAGATCGACTACCGGTACATTGAGGTGTTGAAGTGTTTGTACAAAAACGCCACCATGTCAGGTTCACCCGTCTTCAGGATCAGACCTCGAAACCAATCCTTCTCCAGCGCGGCTTGAGACAGGGAGACGTCATTTCTCCGAAACTGTTCACTGCTGCGCTGGAGGATGTCTTCAAGGTTCTGGACTGGAGGGGGCTGGGCATCAACGATAATGGCGAGTACATTACTCACCTTCGGTTTGCCGACGACATAGTGGTCATGGCTGAGACCATGGAGAGCCTCAGTAAAATGCTCGATGACCTCAGTAGAGCTTCCGAAAGAGTGGGTCTTAAAATGAACATGGACAAAACCAAGATCATGGTGAATGCCCATGTAACACCCACTCCTATCAAGGTCGGAGACTCTACTCTCGAAGTTGTAGACGATTATGTCTACCTGGGACAAACGGTCCAGTTGGGTAGGTCCAATTTCGAGAAAGAGGTCAACCGTCGAATCCGACTCGGCTGGGCGGCGTTCGGGAAGTTGCGTGGTATCTTCTCGTCCAATTTACCGCAGTGTCTCAAGACAAAAGTCTATGACCAGTGTGTGTTGCCAGTGATCACCTATGGGACCGAGACGTGGTCGCTCACAATGGGCCGTATCAGAAAGCTCAAAGTCACCCAAAGGGCAATGGAGAGGTCTATGCTCGGAATTTCCTTGCGTGATCACGTCAGAAATGATGATATCCGCAGGAGAACCAAAGTTACCGACATAGCCCGAAGAATTGCCAAACTTAAGTGGCAGTGGGCAGGGCACATTGCTCGCAGTACGGATGGCCGATGGGGCCGAATAGTTCTGGAATGGCGACCGCGAACCGGAAGACGATACGTTGGAAGGCCTCCCACTAGGTGGACTGATGACCTGGTTAAGGTTGCGGGAAGGCGCTGGATGCGAGACGCACGGGATCGGTCAATGTGGCGACGCCTGGGGGAGGCCTATGTCCAGCAGTGGACGTCTTTCGGCTGAAATGATGATGATGATGATAATATACTGTAGAAAAATTGCATGGCTATGCAATTTTTGCTTAGTTTGACTGTGTGAGGATAAGTAGTTATAACACAAACAACCCACTTTATAAAATACACTTAGCCTTACGAAAATAACAGTACGCGTCATATTATTACATTTAAAAGTCATAGTGTCACAAGTCTACAAAGTCTAGAAGAAGACTTAAAGTTCAGTCAATCATTATTTGACGCACCATAATTTGCGCACTTAACTAGAAACAAATATTACGACGATAAATACTGCTATTTGATTTTGCGAGCACAGAATGTCTTAACCTTCATAAAGTTAATTAAAGATATGTTAAGACCTAGGGCATTAAAGTCTGTGTCTCTAGGCATAGTATCAAATTCTAGCTGTCTTTAGTTAATGTCTCAATAATACTCGCTTTCAATTAACTTATTCTATTTTGAAGTCAAACAAAATTCAAGAGTTTTGAACTGTTCAAGTGGTACAAAAGTCAGGGCTGATTCTAAACGGTGCGAGACTGGAATGTCTAGAAGGACTTGGTTTTAGGGGTTTTTCCAGCTGTGGGATAACATCGGCAAGACCAAAAAAATATCATGCTAGTTATACTCTGCAGACGTGATAGGTAACTACCTCTCAATATGTAACGACAATAATACAAAAAATAACAACTTACAGATTATTTGCACTCAAAATTAAAAGCAACAGTCGCTTCACGATCAACATTAAAATAATGATTGAAAGCTATTCATTATGAATAATAAACTTTTTAAGTACTTTGATATCTCGATGACGACTTTAGAAATAGCTTGTTTCGCAATTCCTACGGAAGCACCTTCTAACACGTACAAAATGAAACGTGTTTTATATTATTTCTGAAAATATCATCGACGGACAGTGAAAGAAAACCTTTCAAATGGAATCGTTCAAGCAACGAATAAATAAAATATATTATTTTTGTGTATCGGATGAAAAACACGTTTTAAAAACACGCACGGATGCCAATGTAAGTTGGGTCTAAGTAACAAGCGGAAAAAAACTCCTAGATTAGTTTCTATGAGTTGTTCATTTACTGAAATTCACATAGACTATGAAACAAAACCTTAGGCTTTTTCTTTGATTCAAAGTTTTTTCTTAGGCCTAATTGAAATAGTTTTTTTCTGCGTAGAATAATAATATAATTTTTAGTCATTTCATGCTCCAAAGTCACTTTTCAATTTCAAACAATTTTCGATAGACAGAACTTAAACAAAGTCGTAATCCGGCGACAGTCGAAGGGTTTCAATTTGTCATAAAATTTATCGTCAAGCCTCCGATGCCCGCACAAAGAGATTGGAAAAATTGTTTCCAGCAATTCCCTTATTAGATGACCGGCGACCCAGCCGGACGCCATCCGCCTTTGACCTCTAGTTAGATAGGATGGGTGTGTTGGATATAAAGATGCGACTACAGTTGGAACAACAGAGGTATTTAAGTTAACTTGACAACATTTTGAAGGGATACAATATTTAGAAATATTCTTTCGCTAGTTCTGGTATTTGACTATAGATTGGTGTCATCATCAATACCACCATTTAAGTGGAAAGACCAAGTGTCACCACATAGTTTCGTTTAAAAATAAATGTTTTGATGGAAACTTACTTAACTTATTTTTTTTATCCTTTCTTTTTTTATTCTTCGCAGCATACCCTTTCATTTGATATCATGGCTAGTGCGCCATCTTGGGCCGTCCATATTGGATTTAGAAAGACGTTACTTACCTAACCATGTATTGTCATCCAAAGTAAACGCGTATGCAAAATTTCATCTTAATCGGTGGAAGATAACTGCTTTAAAATTCATTTGCATAATTTCACCCGAACACACTTACATACAAACACTGCAAGTTCAATAAAAGCTTGTCAAAATATAAATTTTAGATGTAATAAATAATCAATTAACTAAAATTGTGATTATAAAATATTTTTAATTACCTGTGACCAGATTATTGCTTACACCGTAAGTGTTTAATAAATCTCGCCATATCATAAACTGTCGATAAATTGTTAACATTTTGATTTACAATAAAAAGCATCAACATTAATGACATTCCCAAACTTCGACCCAGTACTGCCAGTTCGAAAAATAAAACACTTAAAAAAATTAAAACTTCTCGACTCAACTCCTAAGTACCGAAAACGTTTACCTGCAACGAAATCCTTACTTGGCCGGTCGTTCCATCTTTTACAGTGGCAATAAAAGTGCCCAGGATATCCGAAGGGAATGAGGGTCGATGGAAGCCTGCGGATCCCTGATATGTAACCACTACATCGTATAAGGTAATCTCCTATGTCCGCGGATTGCTTGCCCGAATGACACCACTGCTATATAATGGAGATTGATTCTTAGTCTCAAAATTGTTGGCGAAAATCGGGCTTTTTATGGATTTAGGCTTGAATTATAGTACTGATAGTTAAGCTGGGCTAGGTTAGGCAATGGACCCAGTGGGTTTGTTTTAAGGGGTAGTTAAGATGACCTTAAAATAGACATACGTCTAAGTAAAAGTTATGTGAATTCAAATGCCACTTAAATTCTTTAAAAATACGTTAGCAATATGCACGTCATATTAGCTTTGCATTTTATGTAACATAAAGCGTTCACTTTTCCGTTGAAAACTATTTGTTTTTAGTAATATATAAGAGGGTACTTATTTTTTTTCCTACGTTCAGATCTAACGACTTCAAAGACGAAAATCATGCTTTACTCTACTGGTTGGTTTGGACCTAATTAAATCCTCAAAAAGTAGAAAACATGACTCGTACAAGACTTTTTCTTTCCTGTAGCTGAGTTGTATTAAAAATGCAATGCATCTCCATAAAAACTGACACTTCATGTACTTTTTGTAATCCAGTTCCGCCATAGTGGAACGCTAAGTATTTCTAGTTTTACGTTGCTCTTATTAGATTAATTTTACGTTAAGGAAATTATAAAATGAAAATGTTATGAACGCTTTGCGTTGAGAGATAAAAACTGCACCTGTGAGTTTCAATAAATGTTTTCTTCGATCTCTTTGATATTTTCACTTTCTCCATCCATTCGTTACTCACAATCCCCTTCAATATTTTCGTCTACCTCATAAGTTATATCAACCTTACGTAATCCAAAAACATACGGACGGATAAAACCAATTTTTAAAGGTCCAACTTCTAAAGGATTTGTGACCCACTTATTCGGGTCGAGTTTTCTTTACAGGGTTTCGTATTCCTTCTATCCCTGTGATAGATCGCCCTCTCTGACGTCGAATGTTCAATAAGCTTGAATAATTTGTGCAAAAAATACAAGAATAAATACCCTTAAAGCCTTAGAACAAAGAGTGCCGATCCAATTTCGTTCAACGGCCTTTTAATTAAAAAAAGAATTTGGTAATCACTCGAGATAAGGCTCTGTTTACATTAACATTGCCGGTGCTTTGGATGTAAAGAGATAACGATATCAGAGGATATTGAAAATTACGCTATTATCAGTGCTAATTTTCTTGTACCGCTAACAACGCATCAATTCCTGCAGTGATTTGCGTGACGTCAAACCATTTATCTATAGTTATGCCCATATCCATAATTTACAGCAAATATTTTTTTATAAAATTATTAATAATATTTTATTAGTTAACATTTTTCGTTTCTGCTTTTAGTTCAACATTACTATCTACTACCAATATAAATTGTCCAACCTAAACCTATAAGTGTCCAAGACGATACTGAAACTGTAAAATTGCATTGCTAACTGAACTTGAAAATGAATTCAAATTCAAAACCAACATAATTTATCTCATAAAACACACGCACGCTCACTAAATAGAAAGCCTTCACAATGAACAAACAAAAAAAAAACACATCAAGGGAACGAACGCCACGAAAATATGGTAATGAAATACTCCAGACAAATCCTCGCATAACATCGACGCCCAAATAATAGCATCCGCTAGAAATAACCAGGTTTTGTACCTCGTATTTTCCGTATTAAGTATTTTGTTGAAAGCCCTTTCCTTGTCCGACCCCTCTTTGTACTGTATCCGATATCATCCCCTCAAAATTATGAAAGTGTATAAACATTTTCACGCCCCCAGTTTCGCCCTCCGTTTTCCACATTTCCCGGTTGCAAGTTATTATTATCAAATCAAGCTATAGATACCTAACCTGATAACGGTTGCATGACTACTCACTCCCCTAAGTTAATGGAAATATAAGACCGATATCGAGATTTTCAATCATTGTTTTACGATACCGTAATTTTGAGGGGACCTGAATTGGATTTTCAGGAAAGTTCATAAATTTATTTGTATTTAGTAGCCCACTGTTTATTATTCAAATGTTTACTTGAAGCAGAAGCAAATCAGATCTCACTTCAGTTTAGTCTTGCGAATTCAAAGCCTGAACGGATTTCAATACAAAACGATGGTACTCTCATTTAAGGACAGTTTGGGCATTGCAATTGCTGGATATCAAAGGGTTGACTGCTACACTGAAGTTTATCAATTCTATTCGTAAAGGCTCCTAGAAAAGAAAATTTAATAATAGTAGTTTATGAAACTGTTGCATAATGAGGGGTATTAAAACATGAGTGTGTGTTTAAAAACCGAGCCGTAGGCGAGGTTTTTAATAGTTTTCACACGAATGTTTTAATACCTAGTTATGTGCAGTTTCATACACTACTTTATCTACACTCATAAATTGGGATTGAACCTACTAAATACCTCTCTTTGCATTTTCCATGCCATAAAATCTTGATAGCATTTGTCATATACTTTTCTCTACTTTGCTGGTAATAAATTAAGAGTAATTTCCTTCGCCGCATCTAAAATATCGGGTGGAGTCAAATTTTCTTCACATTCACTGATATCAGACATTTTTAAACAATAATTAAAATAACTCATGAAATTCAGTACAGCAAAACTTGCAAAACGTATGAATGGCGCCAAAACCCAGCACGTCACCACATTAACCGCGCATGCGCTAAGGCTTGCACGCACGCACTGCGATCTTTATTCGCGCGATTTTTTCCGCCCATTCTGTGACCTATGGAATTGTATGAAGTTGTTCGCATTGCGGTAAAGAAATCGTGCGGAAATAATACCGCAAGAAATTCGTGTTTTGCCACAGAATCCACCGCACTACGGCGCGAATTTTATTCGCCCGAATATTTTGAGCTCTATGAACAATTAGAAGGAAACAAAATTCGCGCGAAGAAAAATCGCAGTGCATGCTAAGTCTAAAGCGGGCATTGTCATAGACAATTTAAAATTGGAATCAAATCTTTTTATAATAGGTACTATAAAATGGCATTACAAAAAAAAAATATGGAAACTCCTTAGTAATTAACTTCTTGGATTTGTCCTGTATCGTAATAGAAAAAAAATTGTTTTATAGCATTATTTTGTTAGAGAAATAGTGTTATAATAAGATTCTATTTTTAAATTTCGGTATTGTGTTTATAAAGTATGTCAATATAAACTCGTTTTGAATTTTATAATTCGAATATTACGATATGAGAGTAGATAAAAAGATTTCTAAGACTATTTCAGTAGTTTTATCTGAAACAACTGGTCCTCCAACATACAGATGGAAAGTGACATTGCGAAAGCAACTATAGAAAGTGTTCTACGGGAATAATACTCATAGAACAGTTTTATAATTTCGATGAAAATTGGTAATCGCAGAGTTAAAGCCGAAGCCTTAAAACCAAACTACATATACCGACACAATCAGCGGCAAAACCAACAGATGAAAATTGATGAAAAAGATTCACACTTGCGCGAAATCGCAGCGGTAAGCGTCAGTGCAGTAACAGGATAATGATTTCACTCGCGAACAGTAAACTCTGCAAATCCTGAAACCCCGCTCTAAAATTAATTAACGCAAGGATAAAACTAGTGCAAGAAACACAAATTGTCTAGGACATTACCATCAAAACTCATTTTGTGTACGTGATAACAAAGAACGTAGCCGGATATGCTTCGATTTGCATAATCCGTGCATCAAGATCCGTTAATTTTCTTTTAATGCGACGGCAGCTGCAGGCTATGCAAACAGGCATCACTCGTTAATCGTGTTACGTTTTTAGAAACAATATTTTGAAATGTGGTTCGGGTTTAACTTGCAATGTATGTATGTAAGTGTTCGGGTCAAATCTTGCAACTGAAGTTTAAAGCAGTTATCCTCCACCGATTAAGATGAAATTTTACATACACGTTAAGATTTTGATGACAATGCATGGTTAGCTAAGTGACGTCATTCTCAGTCCAACATGGCGGACGGCCCAAGATGGCGGACTAGTTATTTTTTGTGCACTGCTATGATATGGATATCACATGAAAGGGTTTGCTGAGAAGAATACGAAAAAAGCTGGTTTAAAAAAAAGTATTTAGTGAATAATTTTATTAGTAATTTAAGTCGCTTTAGCGCAGATTTTTTTGATGAAAGATGTCTTCATGGCAGGTGTAACTTATTTTTTTTTTACAGATTGCCTATTCATACCAGATTTATTTATCGGATAAAAGGTATACCTATAGGGTAAACAGAGTCCGCCCCTATTTGTGATTATTAGGGTTCCGTACCCAAAGAGTAAAAACGGGATCCTATTAACGGGTCCGTCTGTCAGTCTGTCTGTCTGTCTGTCACCAGGCTGTATCTTATGAACCGTGATAGCTAGACAGTTGAAATTTTCACAGATGATGTATTTCTGTTGCCGCTATAACAAAAAATACTAAAAACAAAATAAATATTTAAGTGGGGCTCCCATACAACAAACGTGATTTTTTTGCAGTTTTTTTTTTGCGATAATGGTACGGAACCCTTCGTGTGTGAGTCCGACTCGCACTTGGCCGGTTTTTTTTGGTACCTACTTTCAATGACACTGAAAAATTGTTTATACGCTAGTATTGACTTATTTCATAGTGTTAAGCTTAAACCAAAGAATATTTGAAATATTTATTCAAAAACTTAAGGCACTTTACCCATTCATGTATAAAACACCGATACTAAAAAAGAACTCGCAACTTACATTTTAAGAATCAATACATTAAAACCCTTTCCAACTTCATACCATTACACAGCCACCTTTTCACTTTTATCAAAACTCTTTTCAATAAAATCTCTTTGACAGTCTCAGAACGAAAGATTTCTTGCCTTTGACTGTTCCAAGCATCTGACTAGTCGGTCGACAAGTTAACCGATCAGTGGTCCAACTCCCGACTAGTTGGCCGATAAGACGGGCGACAATTTGGCCGATACGTTGGCTGACTCCATTGCAGACAAAGCGAGACCTTTCCCAGTTGTCGAGGTATCAATAGGTATAACTTCAAATAGAGCGAAACAGCATCCAGTGGTACGCAACCTTCTGGTAGATACGTTTGGATGTTAATATTCATTACGGTGCATCCCTGGGGAGTTGGGTTCAGACAAATAGACGGCGTTGTCGCAAACTCGTCAGACGACTATAATGTGAGAATAGTCTAGAGTCCCTGGCTTGATTATTGTGATAATAAGTTTTAGTCTGCTTTTAATGGTACAGATTTAACATGATTTTATCAATATCCTTTATTACAACACAGCTTCTGGTGATAGGAGGAAATCCTCTGAAGAAGTATTTTAAGGAATATTATTCAATAATAAGGTTCATAGAAATTTTCATCAAAGTGTTTATTACTGTAAAGAAAACAAGCTCGATACGTAGGCAAATGTTTCTCATGCTTGTAATTTACCTTTATTCATGTTATTATGTAGCTGAAAGGAAATACTGAATAAATATAGTAAACTAGTTATTAAATGATGGTTATCAAAAAGAATATTAATTACAGTTTTATAAAACCAAAAAACATATTCGATGATTGTCTTCACGCATTGAGGGACGCGACAAATTCACACTAAGTAGAGCAATAAAGACGGTTGAAAGTCAAAAATTGAGTTATTTTTGGTAGCAAATGTTATCCCATTTTAACTTTTTCGAAAATCACTGACATAACGCCACTTGTGTAGGCTCCGTAGATGCTGAAGGCATTTAAAAGAAAATAAGTTCTTTTGTTGTTCCAATTTGTCTCAAACTCACGATTTATTAATTAGCTATTAATAGACTGATGAAGTCAGGACTGCCGTAAACTCCAATAATATTGGTTCGCTAAGAAGTCCCCACCATATCGTGATTACAATAAAATTCATTTGAATTTACACAGTTAATATTCATATGAGTAATATCAGTGATAATTCATATAAACGTGGACCAAATTATAATAACACTAGATCCTGCCCGCGGCTTCGCCCGCTTAAAAAGGGTTTTATCATCCCAAGGAAATACAAACTATCCTATGTCCTTTACAGGGTCTCAATCTATCGCCATGCCAAATTTCATCTAAATCGGTTACGTAGATAAAGAGATTACCCCCTACAACCTCACAAACTTTACCTCTTTATAATATTATATCCTACTAATATTATAAATACGAATGTTTGTGAGGATGGATGGATGTATGTATGTTTGTTACTCTTTCACGCAAAAACTACTTTACGGATTTAGATAAAACTTTACAGTAGTATAGGTTATACATCAGAATAACACAAAGGCTACAATTTATAATGATTTTTTGTAATTTTGGTCATAATATAACGACAAATGTTAAGTAAGTCGGAAAAAATCTGCCCTTTGGGAGCTATCTTCGCGTGCTCTGCCTAAACCGTTGGAGTACACAAATATAGTGTACCGTAGGATTGTTTGTCTTAAATAGTTCTACATAAAAGTCCGGGACAGCATATATCTACCTTTTATGTGGAAGCCACCATGAACTAAAATAGTGAAACTTAAATACAATTAAATTGGATACTTTTTACAATGCAAATTTTAGAATATTTTGAAACTCTTATCAAAATCGATACATTTGTCGCTTTAAATATGTAATGTAGATAAACTTTGTCTTTTACACTAATTAATTTGAACGCATAGTTTAAAAGTTTTCACGATAAGATTGACTTGAATGGAGCTCGAGCGACATTAATACGCGCAGCGGGTAAAGCGGGGGAGGGGGGGCGAGGCAATGCAAGAGTAACAAACATACATACATCCATCCATCCTCCCAAAATTTCGCATTTATAATATTAGTAGGATGGTTTGTCACGAAACTTTATGTGGCAGACCAAATTCCACGTGAGCGAAGCCGCGGGCAAAAGCTAGTTATATTATATAGATATCTCAAAGTAACAATTCCGTTCTCATATAAATAATTAATAAACCTACTTATACCTTACCTTCATCTATCAAAAGGATACCTACATACTCGTATCTCGACTAATACTTACAGGTGCTTTGAGCGAGCTGTATTGACGACATTCATTGCAGACGACTAGTTTGCTAACTACAGTTTCTCATCAGTAACCACAGAAGGATTTGTAGTGATCCTTGGTTATAAATGTATGTACTGGAACTAGGAATCTGAGAAATAGATACTATAGAGATAGATCATGTTCTTTGAAATTATTTGCAGATGAGTGAGGGATTTGCATATACAATTTATTTTTTTAACACTACCTGCATTGTGAATTTGTGATCACGTCTGTTCGTAATTTTATTAATGCAAATGTTCTGATACCTACCTGTTCACATTAAACATAACATCATAGATACATAATTATTATACTGTGAAAGAATAGTGGAATTATATTTGCGTTTAGAACTGTTTAACTGTGTAAGAGGGAGACTGTCCGTGATACAGTTTCGACTAGTACGGAGGACAGTGTGAATCGAATGCTACAACCTAAATAACAATATCAGTGTAAGTAATTATTAGTGGGTGGTTAGTGCTTCAGTACGTACTAAATAATTATCGTTGTGACGTAAGTACTGAACGAACAACACTCATAAAATGTACAAAAAGTGAGAAATATCACATTGAATGTTAGTATTTAAACACAAGAACTTCTTTGTCTATGTATATAATGTCTACCTACAAAATGTCAAAAACACCTAATTATATGGTTGTACTATTTTATGATGCAAATAAAGTTATATTATTATTTATATTATTTGAAACTGGAATTTGTTAGTTAACTGTTTTCTGTTTAGTGAATTAAAGTAGTAACTTTCGCCGGGGACGGTCAACTGGCGATCTTTGTGTATGTCACGCACTGATGAGGCGAAGCCATCGAGAGACACGGCGAAGCACTTGCTGTATCGCTTGATATTTCGAAGGCCTTTGACAGGGTCTGGCACGCAAGTCTGCTCGGTAAGCTTCCTGCTTATGGCATCCCAGCTGGTTTTTGTAGCTGGATATCAGACTTCCTTAATCAACGCTCAATCCGAGTAGTCAATAACGGCTGCTCCTCTGACCTTATGTCTGGCAACACAGACTCCTGCAGGGAATTCCATTCCTTAGCTGTACGCACAATAAAAGTGTTGCAATCTAGGGGTCTTTAAGTCAAGAGTGAATGGGTTTTTTCTAGGCAAGCGTGCATCACCGTCGGCCACATCATCGCTTTCCATCAGGTGAGATAGTGGTCAAGCGCGAGCCTATTGATAATATTTTTTTTTTGTTAAATACGGTGTTATTGTAAATAAGTTAAATCAGGAAAGTGGTCGTTGTACTCGTCAACAACTCTTACTTTTATTACGTTGTACTCTTGGCATAGCTTATAAAATAATCTGTAACCTATTTCTTCATTTTGGTGAGTTATACAACAGTTGTTTATCTTTTTACTAATTCAGAGCTTGTTCTATTCTAAAAGATGTTATTACACATTAAATTACAAAAGTAGTACATGCCTTTAAAATCTTTTTACCGACTTCTTTATAAAGAGTTATTGGGTTTTCCACAAGAGGCCCTAGACAAGTGACAATTTATCACCAAAAGCGTGGCGATAGCGATTATCAAAACAGCAAAATTGTATGGGATTGACAAGCGATATCGAAAAATCACGTGATCCCCTTACATTTTGACATCTCGACTATCACCTTTGCTGACATCGAATATCAATTGGGCTAGAACCTCTGGCACAGAGAGTTTGTGGTAATACACAATCTCCCTGCTCTGGAATTTCTTAGTAGCAGCAGGCATAATATAATGAATGTTTATCTTTTTATAACTGTATGTGTGTAAATGAATAATTAAATAAATAAATTAACATGAGTGGCATCTTGTGTCAGTATAGTTCGTAATACAAGTAGAACAATGATTCCCACAATTTCAGAATGTTGCCTAAAGTTCCTTTACACGTTTAATGATACCACTACAATCCATGCAAAACAGACTAACCTTTCCATTCAGATTTCTCAGCTATAAAAGAGCCTTCGGTGTATCCGATAGGTAATTCAATAGCACACACTGGTTGGTTTGTAGTTCTGAATTAATATTCATTACTGTCTTGGATAAACCTTCGCGTTGGCGCGAGGTAAGCTCTGCGTCTCGGTGGCTGCTGTCAGGAAGAACTCGGTACGTGGTGTTGTAATTGACATTACTAATTGATATCTTGTTTTGGGTTCTGTATTTCTAGTTGGTTTGTTTTTGTAATATCTATTTAGTTATCACTTCATAGTTTTTGGTTTCCTTATCTTGTAACCCCTGACGGAAAAATGGAGTTGTTATAAGTTTGACGTGTGTACCTGTACGTTTGTGTATCTGTCTGTGGCATCATGGCTTCTAAACGGATAAACTGATTTTGATTTTTGAGTTTGAAAGGTGACTTTATCGAGAGTTTTCTTAGCTATGTTTGATGAGAATCGGTTCAGCCGTTCAAAAGTTATGAGCGTTTTACTGTTTGAATCGGGCTGTTTTCGCAAGATATCGTGTCGTTATTACGTGTTCAATAGATTGTCGGTCGAAACGTGTCTTCTACTAGATAAATTATGTAGCATAAAATAAAAATGTGTCGGGGATTTATACATTTTTAATTTTTCTTGTTTATCTTCTATAATTATTGTGTCTAAATCTACGGCTTATCGATTTACTAGCTTCTGCCAGCGGCTTCGCCCGCGTGAATGTCGAAAATTATCCCAAGGGAACATATTCCCGGGTTAAAAGTATCCTATGTACTATTCCAGACTATAATCTATCTCTGTGCTAAATTTCATCCAGATCCGTCCAGCCGTTTGAGCGTGAAGAAGTAGCAAACATACAAACACACTCACAGACTTTCGCCTTTATAATATTAAGTGTGATGTAATCTACCTATGATATTTTTTTGTCAATAGGTAATTAACTCCACGTGGCACTATTTAATTTTCACTTTAATATTTAAAAAACAATTCCTGAGAAACTGTCGCGATAAAGATATTTTGAATAAAGAAACAAATCAAGAAACAACTCCTTTATTCGGTTTCCCTAGAATAACAACGCTTCAGTAGGTAACTAAGTTACTCGTGCAACAAATTTATGATTTCATTCAATCGTATTTCAAGAAAATAATTTCTTGCTACAAAAGCTGCTTCACTTTTACTTTTGGATTTCTTTTGTTTTCCTCGTGTTCGTCATATATACCAAGTCATGCATGACCTCACTATGAGGACCCTTGGCATTTTGTCAAAGATTTTTGTGACGGGATACTCTCGAACTCAATTGACATTGAAGAGACTACGTATATGTGCTTGTAAAGTCCGGATATGAGTATATTTACGATATTATATACACTTGACCTCATGGAATACATATAGGTCAGATTTGTTTACAGGAAAGTTTGGTAATTTGTAGTTTTATTACTAGCTTTTATTTACTTGCAGTCTATGTATGTATGTAAGTGTGTTCGGGTGAAATATTGCAACTGAATTTCAAAGCAGTTATCCTCCACCGATTAGGATTAAGATAGTTTCTTTTTTGCATACACATTTAGTTTTGATGATAATGCAAAAAAAAAAAAAAAAAAAATGCATGGTTAGCTAAGTGACGTCATTCTAAATCAAATATGGCGGACAGCCCAAGATGGCGGACTAGTTATTTTTTGTGCACTGCCATGATATGGTTATCAAATGAAATAGATTGCTGAGAAGAATACGAAAAAAGCTTTAAAAAAAAAGATTTTTGAATGAATAATTTTATTTTATTGTTTATCTTGAAGCTACAATCTGTCTTTTGTACAGCTTATGTAGTGTCTAGAGTATATAAGGATTAGAAAAGCCCACTACATACGTATAAAAATTGGTGACTTAATGGTGCAAATAAATATTTATGAAAATTGTTTATACAGAATAATGATATATTATGAAAGAGACCAAAAATAAACAGTTAAATATTAGAAGTTGCAGAAAATAATTTACATATATTAATCTCAAATTGTATTATGCTAATGATAGACAAACCTATCTTCACGTAAACGAAGACGCTTTTTACATTCAACAGTTACTGCCTCGCAAATATAAAACTTTTTAATGGAGTTAATTTGATAAAAAATTTAACGACGTGAATTTTAATGGGAATGGCAATAAAATAATGATAGACAAAAATCGACGTGTCCAACGTTCGAAAGTAAAAACTTCATTAAAAAAAACAACTTTGTTCATAAAATAATAATATTATGAAAACGACCGGCCGGATCGTAAAAACCTTTTGATTGGTTTGAATAAAGTCGTATAGTTTTTCACTTCGGAAAAAGGCAAATATCTTTTCGAGTGTTCTCTATTTGCGCAGATCAGTTTTCAGCAAAGATTTATCTAGCTCAAATAATATTTAGTAACATTGCTTTCTCATTTTTAACCAACGTACCAAAAAGGAGGAGGTTCTATGTTCGACATTACGTTTTTTTTTTTTTGCTTATGTTCACCGATATCTCCGTCAATTGTTGACCTATTTTGATATTTTTTTTTGTTTAAAACGGTTTCAAAATTGGTCCCATTTTAATTTGGTAAAGATCTGATGAAGAACTTCGAAGATATACAACGGAACTCTTCAAGAAATAAAGGCAAATCTCTTGGGATTGCTGCAATCGCATGGCAGTTTATTGTTTATACCATTTCATAACATAACACCATGCCAGTAAGGTCTGAAGGGGTACGCAGATTTGTGAAATTCACCTTTATAGACTCTTATTCACCGGTTATGTTCAAGTTTCATGATATTTGGCAATATAGGTACCTTACTAAACAACTTGCCTATTAGGTAGGTTGTTTAGTAAGGTACCAGACAACTAAAAAGTGAAAAATAAAAATGTTTATAAAAAAAAATACTACCGACTTCCAAATAAGAAAACTGCAAAGTGAAACTTAACTTTATTTTTGGAAGTCGGTGTCTATAACTCAAAAAATTGGTACCTACCAAAGACAACAACTTCCAAAAATAAAGTTAAGTTTCACATTTTGTAGTTTTCTTTTTTTTATTTTAGTTTATTTTGGCTTCAAACAGTCATATACAATCAATACAATTCTTCAGAAAATTGGTTTTGAACGCAAAAAGTGGTTTTGAACGTGAGGGGCGTACGGGTAGGCGAGCGTGCGCTTTTAGTGATAGTTTACTAAGTAATGATGGCGAATCGGTTAATTAGTTTAAAATTTTGAACAATTGAATAATATCAAACATATTACGTATGTTACATAGACTTTATGCCTACGCAATGCATCTTCATATGCAGCGTCGTAAATATTATTTTCTTATTTGGAAGTCGGTAGTATTTTTTTCTAAAATCATTTTTTTTGTTCCTAGTATTGTTTGTTTTTTTTTTTTTGTAATTTGTCGACGTTTTATAAGTGCCCATGTAGGCCTATGTGAAATAAAAAAATTGATTTTGATTTTGAGTAAGAAAAAAGTCCCAATTATTATTTCAGTGTACTGCGAGTAATTATGTCTTTTCATTGCGAGTATCATATAATAGTAATCCACACCTAAGACTTATAAAATTTACACAAAAAAAAATCTCATCACCTTATTCTTAACAATTTTCATCTCCATTACATTTAAAAGCCACATACGGAGTTCTCATCCACAAGCGTCGCGATGAGCTCTCACCAGTTGTAATAACACGATATGGGGACGTATAATATGAGATCTCTTTTTGCTCAGGCTTATCTGTGGTACGCCCGCGGATCCCTAGATGTGTTTTATTTTAATTTTCTCCTTTATTATGTCTGTGGATAGCTTATGCGATGTGCTGATTGTTTTTCGGTGCTTAATAACTTATTTTTACTGACTATGACGAAGCAATTGAAAAGATTATGACTAGCAGTCTATATATGTTTGTATTTCCGTATGTTCCTCCGTAGCGCCTAAACTATTAAACCAATTTTGGTGAATAAGGTGTCAATCGATTCGATAAGGCCCGTGTAAAATAAGTTTAATTAAAAAATCATCGGGCTACACTTTTAAATTTAAGTACTACTAATAATATGTTTTAGTTTTTAGTTTAAGTATGTATATTATATTTTATGTATGTCAAGTTTTGTGACAAATAAACACTTTTCTTTTTTTCTACTTTGCGTTGCTGGTTTTGGCGACATTCTATTTAGGTATAAGTTGCTTGAATAAACTCTCATTTCAAACAAACCTAACAGTGTACAGAATCTACGGATACAGGGGCCTTACTCTGACTTGTCATATTTCAACTATCATAGTTCCACTTTGAGAGATAGATGGGGCTATACAGGACAAAGAGTACTATCTCTTTTTAGCCCCCGACGGAAAAAAGGGGTGTTATAAGTTTGACGTGTGTACCTGTGTGTTTGAGTATTTGTGTATATGTCTGTGGCATCATAGCTCCTAAACGGATAAACTGATTTTGATTTCTTTTTTTTTTGTTTGAATGGTGACATTATCGGGCCTGTTCTTAGGTATGTTTGAGTTATGGGCGTTTTACTGTTTGAATCGGGGCATTTTCGCAAGATATCGTGTCATAATTATGTTTTTGATAGATTGTTGATCGAAGTGTGTCTACTACTAGATAAATTATGTGGTTTAAAAAGAATGAAAAAAAAAAAGAATTGTTATGAAAATGGGGATGTTGGAATTTTTTATTTGTTCACAGTGGAATGATGTTTTTTTTTTGTTCCTCCTCGCACTGGAATGCCTTACAGCAATTACACCGATGGATCACAACCTTACAAATACTAAGTATAATTCCAGCTTTCCTCACGATGTTTTCCTTCACCGGTGTCTGCGATTTCAAATATAAACTTGGAAAGAACGTATGAATTGAAAAATTCACATTGGTATTGGTGGTCGACACGTTATAAAAAGGCCCCAGAATAGAATCGAATATACTACACAGTGCCGTGTTTCATTGGAATTAGTTCATGAAAACACCTTTTTTGTTTTTTGGGTTTGGCAAAACGAACAGGCTATTTAGTACAGTACTTAATTCTGTTTTAATTGCACCTAAATACTAGTGAGTTTATTATTCCATATTAGTTAGAAATCACGCTATTGTGTGATGTATTTATTAAAATAAATAATTAAGGGTTATTCAACTGTCTGGATTGAAGTGCCTATTCTGTTTAATCATATTCAATTTGGATTGAATCAAAGCCGAAAACAGCTTAAGAAAAATTAAAGGAACTTACTACTACTGACCCAAATTTATTTCAAAAATCGAATAAAAAATTCTGGCCCCAAAATCCTATTCGAAAATTATTGCAACCAATCCGAAAAAGTGCATTCACTACCCGAAAGAGTAGGCAATTCCGCTATTCAAACTCATAAAACTTCAACGGAACAATATTCAGTACTCCAATTACGGCTATAGCATTCGAGTGCTCTGGAAAGAATATTGCAAAAAATCTGGCGAGGTACGATTTTCATTCGTGCATTAAGGGCCCCGTACCACTATTGACACACAATTTAAATTAAGACAATATCGGCTTGTACATTACCTTTTTCATGGTGTATTGTATTTGTATGTATAAGCCCTTGGGTTCTGATTTATTTTTTATATGTCCTATTTTGATAGCGGGTCATTAACTTTACATGCATGTTACAGTTTATAGTTTATCTTTACAATTTTGAGCCGTTTGGGGTCGAAACGCTTGGGTCCTTTTTAAGGAGATCTCTCGCCGACTGATCGACACTGTGCGTGACCAGAGGGCTTGCTCTTTCTTTGCGCAAAGAATCAGCATTGCCATTCAATGTGACAATGCTGCCAGTTTTCTGGGCACGTGCCCGGATGACAGCGATGTGGAGGAGTACTTCGACGCCTAAATGTACCTGTCTTTTGTATATAGTGTAAGTAGTTAGGAAACCTGGACTTATATAGTTATAATGTAAGTCTGAAATAGCCAAGTCAGAGGCCTGTGGGGATTCTCAGAGGCGGCTTAATTAACTCTGACACCAGAGGTGGCCACACCTCACACGAAAAGAAGAAGAAGTTAGGTTTAGTATAAGTTTGTATAGTTTACTTTTGTATAGTGTTTAAGTACGTGCATGTATATTATATATTGTGACACTTGTGAAAACATCTTTAACCTATTTCTGAAGACCTAAAACAGCCCTGTGACAAATTAATATATAATTCTTCTGCATACAACACTTAATTTAAAAGTGGGCAAATAAATGTAACTCTCTATTCATGTTTTATTACTTTGCTGAGACGCTTTTAAAAGCGTTGACTTAGTAGTATTATTGTACCGTTTTCACCCTCAGCGTACGGAACCCAAAGAAGCTCGGTAGCGCCGAGGGAAGAGCGTGACGTCACGAGCCGTTGCAACAGAACCTAATAGGAAACGCGATCGTTGTCTTTAATCGAATCGGCGTACGGAGGCCGTCGAGTTGAGAAAGCTTAGAACTGGAGTAATACTGGATCCAGGAAATTAAGAGTTTGAGCATTTCAGAGAATTTACTTTTTGCTTTTTTAATGAAAATTCGAGAGAGGCTTAGGTAAGAGGATCATCGTCGGTTTAAGGAAGTATTTTTTGCCCTGTATTTTAAAACAAGTTTTTATGTAAATTTTCTGGATACCTCTATCTACCTGCTTACTGACCTGCTTGGTACAGCGACACTCCAACTGGAGGATACGTATTCGCGAGCTGGCTGACCAAAACCAGATGTATCCTCCGACTGCACAGCATAATTTGCTTCTTGTTTACGTCTTTTTAGTTCGCTTTTTAAGCAGTCGGGTTTTTTGATTTTTTTAATTAACTTTTTTTTATTTATAACTTTAGATTTAGGTACATTTTAACTTAAAAGTGTTGTATATTTTTTAAATCTCCTCTTAATACCCTTTATTTTGATATCCCAGACGACGGGTATGAAAAAAAAAATTGTCCCCCACAATATGGCGACCAAAATCCGTCATTTATCTTTTTTTCTATTTTAATGTAACCAGGGATAAGACGAATCGATTGACGTATGAATCATCAAAATTGGCCAACGCGTTTAGTCTCTAGGACACCACATAGGAACAAACATACATACATATATACAGTAAGTCGTCCTGAATATAGCTTGATCATAAAACCAAAAGTACCTAGTAACAAAACAGACCTACTGTAATGTACACAGCTCTTTACTAATATAATGTATTTTTCCATTATTTTGTCCATGTAAATCCCATGCTGAGTCCATATACATAAAAAGTGATACAAGAACTCAGAGGGGAACCAGCCTGATGGATTAGACTGGACCCTGATGACAGACTACATGATAATCAAATTACGAAGAGGAGAATATTTTTCAATAAACCTGTTTAGGGAGGTATCAATCAGATTTTAGAGCCCAATAAATACAGAATGTTATGACACTTTTCAGTCGCATGTGCTTTGTATTTAATTTAAAGTTAAAGGTATTTATAGTTAGGCAAACTAAGGTTTTATTAACTCTGACCAGTAAAAGCAGCTACCTACTCATTTTTATAACTCTTTAAATTTCATGTATTTCGATATACTAACATGATTGATAAATTTTGATCACTACGAAAAATTCAATAAGAACACATTAATACGTCACTTTTTGTATGATTCTGTGTGAATTCTTAATTTCGGTTTTTGCCTTCCAGAGGAACATTCGACAGCCTTTTTACTTGAAACAATAACCATGGAAGCTCAATACCTCTGGAGAGACAACGTGCAGCGCCAGTGTGATCTGCTCCCTCGTCCTGAAGGGGCCCGTGGTGGCCGGTCGCAGCAGGCACCCCCATGGGCATATCTATGTGGGCTCAATGTGGCTATCTTCGGTGTCGACAAAACATTAATTCTGTTACATAGGTTAATTCTTTCAAAATTGCCACATAACCTGAGCTCCTCGACGGCCCCAGTGAAAGATTGCGTGACACGCAGTGCGAGAGACCTCACATTTTAGTTTTGTGGACAAGGATTTTTTTGTGATAGCGAGTTTGTAGACAGAAGCCAGGAAGATAGTCCGAAGACTATCTTCCTGGCTTCTGTCTACAAACTCGCTCTCTTTAACAGAATTATTATTACATCATTACCAACGACTTTTACTATGAGGACAACACTGTCACAGCAAATAAAAAGAAGTTGGTCCATACATTTCCTAACCGACAAACAATCGGAGGAGATTCTGAACTCGACGCTTATAGTTCACGCCAAACTTCTAGGCCTCCTTGAAGTTGGCTTTCCGATGGCAAGGCACGGCGCGGTGCTGTTTTTGTATGAGATTTACTACTGCGCAGCTATTGTAGCCAACTTCAGGGCGAGCTTGGCGTTTGGCGAGATCTATTTGTTTATTCACTTAGTTCTATCGTTTGGAGAATGTATGGAGAAACGGTTTTTTTTTCACGACATTACCAATAGTAATTTAGGGTTTAAAACAAGAGCTTAGATAAAGTGACTGCCAAATTTTTCGGGATGGACCACGTATATTGGGCGCACGGTTGGCGCTGCGCTGCGTGTCGTGAGCTCGATTCCCGCACGGGTCAAGTATTTGTATGAAATACAGATAGTTTTTCCGGCTCTGCGTGTTTGTGTATGTGAGTTTATATGTTTGTAAACACACCCACCTGCGATATTGCTAGTATGGGGTAAAGATTTAAAAAAAAATCGGTAGCGCATGTTAATGCCGTTTTTTGACATTCTTTATCGCTGATGCAAAGTCACCTTCTATAGAGCCCAAGGAGTCTTAAGTCAAGTAAGCCAGCAGTGTAACCTGTATGAGAAAGTTAACTCTACGGTCATCTACCTGGCATAGTGAGTGTGGTGACAAGAGGAAGTTATATCCTTATTAGGTAGTTGGTACTTACCTGAGCGTGTGGTTTTTACGTCTAGAACCTTTCGCATCTTAGAAATCATGCCACGTACCTATGTGTTGTTATGTTGACATTTATATACAACAGATGACCACGGTTGGCGGTAGATGGCTACTAATAAAAACAATTATTTGAAGACCTGTAAAGATGATTAATAATCTGGAATTTGTTTATCATCGCAACTGAAGTAAAGAATTACAAAAATAAAGTAAAATCTATTGTTGTTAAAAAATGCAATGTTTATTCCTTTGCCATTGAATAATGAAAAATAAATAAAAACGATTTAAAAGTAATTCCACACTGCAAACATCCATTTATTAAAAAGTCAGTGAAAAATAAAAGTGCTACCAACCGTTAATCTGATTTCAGTGCAATGTCTGAAAAAATTTCAACAACTTTTTATTTTAATAATCGAATTTGTGTATATCTCTTTGCATGATGGAAATATTTTTTAACGGAACTGTTTACTGTGTGTGAAATAGTTTTTGCTGATTCTCGTTTTCGCATCAAAGGAAACAGGTATAAATAAATCAAATAGAACAAACAGTTACTTTCTAGTAGCTTTATTAAATCTACATCAGAATAATCTCAAATTACTTGTAGCATATTTTATATTACTTATTTTAACACCCATCAGGACAGATTATCAAGTCCCAATATTCTTTGTTATTACCTATGAAGACGCAATATATTGTAATAAAAATGCTTAGTTGATTCTCTTTGTAACTTCACGAGCACTAAAAGGAACTACAAGATAAAAAAGTCGCGACCCGATTCAAATTAAATCACCAAGTAAATAGTGCTTAAGTTTATTTCAGAAATTTCTCTTCCTACTTAAACGGCATAATATAGTAAAACAATATTTCTCTCTCTCTTAGTCGGTTACATCTGGGGCGGATGATCTGCCTCCACCGTTTTCTGACCAGCGCTTTCCTTACGACCGTGTAGAATTTGGAAAACGACGAGTCTTTCACTTGATCGGTCCATCTCGTCGGTGAACGACCGCGCGACCTTTTATCTTCGGTGTTCCAAATCACAATATCTAAATTTCCTCTTATATGAAATGTTGCAGATTTTGCAGTAAAATCTGCTCGTACTGATTTCAGAATTATCAAATTTTGCAGATACAAATTCAATTTAAATTACCAAATAATGCACTAACATTTCGTTTAATTAAAAACCAAAATCCACAATTGACCAAACAAAAAAAAACAGAAAACATCGAAACTAAATAACACACCAAACATGATAAAAATCTGCTCCTCATCAAAAGCGATAAAAAGTTATCAAGACATAATATCGTGGCATATAATTGTTCGGACATCGTTGCTGATGTCAGCAGCAACGAAGCCTAATTGTACTTAATTTTCACAGAATCATTTCCTCCCATATAATCAAGTATCACTCACCAAACTAATTCCTGACACTCGCAGACACCACGAGCTTGGTGAATGGGTTAAGTTATAAGGACTTAGCGATTTACAGAAATAAAGTGTTGAGATTATTTTTGCATTTTTTACGTTTAAAAACATATCACATGAATAAGCTTGCTCCTATTTCCCAA
The DNA here is from genome assembly GCA_964057195.1 of Orthosia cruda. Taxonomy (NCBI): domain Eukaryota; kingdom Metazoa; phylum Arthropoda; class Insecta; order Lepidoptera; family Noctuidae; genus Orthosia; species Orthosia cruda. Next base: position 13,965,492 of record OZ059836.1, on the reverse strand, counting down.
GGCCCGCAGATTCTAAAGAAGATTCGTAAGTCCGTCGTCACTCCATATCGTGTTCCTCAAACTAGTGCAGGTCAATGAAACTATGGTGGTTATTTCTGGTTTGAGACGAATCAATCTAGGTATGTTTATTTTTCCTAAAAAGATATTTAGCGAAAAATTGCAAGTATTGCTAAGGTTCAATATTGGTATTATAGATTTTTTACTGTACATGCACTGTGACTCCATTCGTTACTTTCCAAATTCTATTCCTAAACAATAAGTTCAATAAATCTAAAACCCGACTATTGAAAAATCACGCTCTAAAAAGTATGAAACAAGAAAATATTCTCATCTCAGGGGATAACCGTGGTCGTATGCTACTTTGCAGAATATATTGTAGATGGCATAAGACCGCCGTTAATTTAATGAGACGTCACATAGCCTATAACCAGCGGACAAACAAGACGCTTCCAACGACCCCATTTGTCAAATTATGATAAGTAGTTTAGAAGTTATGAGGGAACAGATGAACATACATACACACTACCACACTATTCGGGTAAAAATGTAGAGATTTCTCACTTAGATTCCAAAAGAGCGAAAAACGCTATCGCTTGTCGCTCCTCTTATAACACGCGCCTAAACCGTAATGAGATTTTCCGTCGCCACTGTTCTCCCTGCATTTGATACACCTGCTATAAGCCGCTATAAAAGTGTAATAACACTAATGGCATTCGCATGTCTTCATTATTATAGCTTCTCGTAAACTCGTTATTTATTAAGGAGCACTGCATTGTTTTAATTTTAATGTTTAGTAAAAAGTTTTGCTTCACTATTTGTAGAAGTAATGACTCCAAGTGGTTTTTATGTACCTATTTGGACGATCGTTTCGTGTCAGTATGTTTTATGTGGGTACTTGAATGTGCGTCATGTTTGACGTGAAATGCGAACGTCATTGTCTATTTTTGGCTTTGAAAAGTTCACTGTAACCGTGAGCATGACGATTCTGTAAACATTTTTATATGTACTCACAAGTTAATATTCCAAATATGAATTAAAAAAATGTTGTATAAACACGTAATTTATATTCATGGATAGGTAAAATTAAAAAAAATACCATTACAGTGCAACATTTTCCTTCGATTTTCAAACAATTTCATCAAAAAATTACTTTTTAATTTTTATAGCACACTTTTACTTTTTAATTTATTGGCGCATATGGGCTCATTGACTTAATGTAGAAAAATTGTGTGATGTCTATAGTTGCGCAATGAGAATCTAAATTGCCCGCCATACCACATATTTTTCCGTTTCCACTTTTGTTATAATTCAACTGTATGTGTGAAGTGAAGATATAAAAAACTTTTTAACAAAAAATCAAACCGACTTCCAGAACAAAAAACTACAAAGCAAAAAATAACTTTCTTTTCCGAAGTCGGTGTCTTTTGTACCCATTTTTTTTTCAGTTTTTCGACACCGACTTCGGAAAAGAAAGTTATTTTTTGCTTTGTAGTTTTTTGTTCTGGAAGTCGGTTTGATTTTTTGTTAAAAAGTTTTTTATTTTTCTCTTTTTAGTTTTGGTAGGTACCTCCAATTAACATGATTATCAATTACAGCCAAAGTACATCTCATTGCGATTCCAATAAGCCCAAACACGACTAAGATACATTGTTTTATATTAGAGTTCCAGTGCCTACCTTCCGGCTTCATCATCAGATCAGTTCGATGGTGCCATTTTCATCAGTACCATTTATTTATAAGTATTTGCTTCATTATAGTCGGTTTACTATTCGAGATATCTTATGCCCGTGACATAATTTAGGAGTTCCAGTGGCCATCTGTGGCCTTCTTCATCAGTTTGACTCCACCAAATGGTACTTTCCGAGTGCAAATGATTGCATTGTTGATGAAAATACCAAAATCGCTATATGTTTGCCTATAATATTTGAGGAGTTCCCTCGATTTCTCTAGGATTCCATCATCAGATCCTGACCTGATGATTATGGGACCAACTAGGAAGTATACCCTTTCAAACAAAAGAAGAATTTTTAAAATCGGTCCAGGGGTCTTTGAGTAATCGGGGAACATACATAAAAAAAAAAAAAAAAGATTCCGACGAATTGAGAACCTCCTCCTTTTTTTGAAGTCGGTTAAAAATAGTGTACGCAACGGCATATAATTAGGTATTAAAGCACTCGCGTAATATTATTATCACACTCGGCTTCGCCTCGTATGATGAACCTACGCTCCTGTTTTAATAACCCCTATATGACTGTTGCATAAACTACTATTATTTAGTTTCGTAAACTATTGGAATTTCAAGAATGTCATCATTCCAATGAATCATGCGTTGATTTTTTTGTAATAATAAAGTTATACTAAACAAGTTGGCTTCAACAGACGACCCACTGACCCATTGGCCAAACTAGCAAAAAATTTAATAAAAAGATCACGAGTAATATTCGCAAACATTATTCGTGCCAACATTTATGATTCAATCGATAATATGAACAAATCTTTTACACTGTTCAGAATCCCGTATAAAATATACGGCTAGACCGATATTTTATGAAGACAGCCATAAACACAGCGTTCCTGTCGTTATTCTTTGTCATATTCAAATTGCTTCCAACAGAGTATAGAATTTCTATTAGAAATACCACTACTGTATCCTTGTATTCATAAGGAGGGTATTACACTATCATATATATTTATGATCATACATGATCAAATGATTATACATAAGATCCTAAATAAATGACATAAAATTATCAATGATTGATACTATGTTTATATTACATCACACTAATATTATAAAGGCGAAAGTTTGTGCGAGTGTGTGTGTGCGTGTGCGTTTGTGTGTGTTTGTATGTTTGTTACTTCTTCACGCTCAAACGGCTGGACGGATCTGGGTGTAATTAGGTAAGGGCACAGAGGTAGATTATAGTCAGGAATAGCAGATAGGATACATTTTATCCCGGGAATATGTTCCCTTGGGATAATTTTCGACATTCACGCGGGCGAAGCCGCTGGCATAAGCTAGTCACACTAATATTATAAAAGCGAAAGTTTGTGAGTGAGTAGGTATGTTTGTTACTTCTTCAAGCTAGAACGGCTAAACGGGTTTGGATGAAATTTGACACAGATAGATTATAGTCAGTAATAGCAAACAGAATACATTTTATCCCACAAAAAGGTTACCTCGGGATAATTTACGACTTTCACGCGGATAAAGCCGCTGGCAAAAGCTAGTAATATTTTAAAGGCAAAAAATTGTGTTTGTTACTTTATCACACCAGAATGGCTAAACGGATTTGCATGAAACTTGACACAGAGACATATTATAGTCAGATATAGCACACACGATACTTTTTAACACGGGAATATGTGGCCTCAGGATAATATTCAACATTTACGCGAGCGAAGCCGCTGGCAGAAGCTAGTTATCATATAAATATGACTCACAGATCTATCCTAGATATATTATTATGATAGTGTGTAGTGTAATACCCCCATTAGACCTGCTCTAAGAAACGTTAGGCCATTAGTAAGTACAGCTAACCATAATCGTAAACTTAATAATATATATCCTCGTTATTACTCTTTTGAAGAGACGCGGACGTGTAAACTCATAATACAAAAACTATAATTCTAATAAATATGTATGCCTTTTCCTATGTAAACGATCTCACAAAACATCAAAATTCAATCTCAGCCTGAATTACGCATAGAAGCCATTTCATCGACATCGTAAAGTGTCACTATAAAACGTTGAATCTTTTCAGAGCCTCGTATTCACGAACACGCAATCAATCAAACATATTAGCAAGCTTCGACAGCGGTAGCTGCAGTACTTGGTTCAATTTATTCAAGGTTGGCAGTCCTTATAACACTTATTGGCATTCATAAGCGCTTGGAGTCTCATAAAGTGTAGATCAATATTCTGTAGCCGGTAAGCTGCCGGTACTACGGCAGTCGAATCCTTTGTACTCTAGATTACGTTATTTAGGCAACCATTGACATGTAAATTCCTCTAGGCTATTAAATTTGCATTCTAATTAAAACAAGACACCCGGTATTGGCTTATTTTGTAAATACTGGCTGCTTCTTGTAAGTACTTCAGTTTGTTTACCTAAAGTTTCAGCCTGGAGGCAGGCGTACTTTAGCTTTTATGGACACTACGTTCAAGCTTACCTAAATTAAATTCCTGCCTGGTATTGTTTTTGGTAAATCGGTGAGCATACTCCTGTCTAAAGCTAGTTAACAGTTGTGGTATGAGTGTTACTCACTCGTGATCACGTTAAGGATCTCTTTTGTCAATATGTATACAAAAAAGAGGTTACTCCTTACCGTCCCCAGGCGAGGCTTATCCAGTTTCAATGCACATTAGTGTTTACGTTAACGCGATTGAGCGTGAGTTAAAACTCGCACTAAGGCCTCAGGTTAACAATCTCACGGACTAGCCATGCGATAATGATAATGATGATGTTGATTGGTTATGTTGTGCAGCAATGGTCTTCACATTGTTGTCGTATTGCCACGCCGCGCCTGTTTTCGGGAGCCTAAATATGAATCTTACTAGTTAACAGTCTCAATCACTTCTTAAAAATGGTTATTCTTTTGATCAACATAGGAACAGTCTATTGCCCGTCGTTGGTTACACTTAAGTTGTAAGTACGGAGTGTTAATTTAATCATTTCCCAGCTTATACTAAATCGTTTACCAGTGACGCGTGGTCTACTGCTCCAACATTAAAAGAACGACCTACCTTACAGAACAGCTTCTTAAACATAAACAACAAAGCCACAAGAGCACATCAACTTGATAAAAATAACAACCAATAAGAAGCTAACGATGCTCTTCACGAACCGTCGCCATTAGAAGACCCTGAATTGAAAGCAATGTTTTCACAATATGATGTGAGGCTTTATGGTTCCCGACTTAGGATGGTGTCGTGAGAATCGACTTTGATATTGTAAAAGGAAAGGGAAGAGTAGCTGTAGGTTATATAGTTGCAGCATGCGATGATCTTACAGTAAAGAATATCTCTGAAGTTTGGTTTTTTCTTCCATGTAAATTTTACTGTGGTCAGACTGCAGCAAAATATCTAGTGGCAGTGGACATGATAGTTATAAACTTAACGACAAAATTGGCAATTTATTTGGCTTAGCGACAAATAATAGTTCTAAGTACTGCTGGCTGACCTAATTTTCCACCAGAATCTACTTAAGTTCTTGTATCTTAAGATTTTATTCGCGCAAGAGATTAGCCAAGACTCCCATCTCCAGTACAGCTTAACAATTTATTTTCAAAGCTCAATAAAATTATTTTATACAACGTGCGACAGCGAATTGTTTTGTTGTATAAGTGCTAAGCCACAACAAATAATTTTATTCTCCCTGACCGGTCCCATGGCGAGACCCAACGCGTGATAATGCATTATTTATACGCTCTAAGATGACCAAAACGAATGCAGATACTAACGAAAAATAAGATACGGAGGCACAGTCGCCTTTTGTCTCAACGACAAACGTGCCTCGTGAATAAATAACACAAATAAAAATCCTATAAATATTGAACAACAGTATATTTCACACTTTACCGAAGCCACGGTAACTGAGATATATTATGACATGGTTATATCGATGCAGGTTTTTTGGGTGGTTGCTGTTTCACGAATATTTGTAAACGAAACGAAACAATGCGAATTATTTTTTATTGTAATTTTTTGTTCAATGTAGGTCTGTATACTTCATTCGTCCAGATTTGGTAGTAACAAAAAGTTCTGAGATCGCAAATATTAAGTTACTTTCGTTTCATTGGTTTTTATATCTCAAAACAACTGTTTGATTTTTTTTGTTCACTATTTTGTTTTTTTCGCGTGTCGAGAAAGTTGTTGAATTTTGACCGAAAGTTTGGAGTGTAATGAAATTTAAAGCAGCGGCATAGAGTATGCTCGACGTGTAGATTTGTTTAGTTTTCGATCAATATTTCATCGTCATAGGCAGCCGGTCACCACGTAACGTCAGCGCTCTGCCAAACATGGACACAGAAAGGAATGGGGACATTTGATTACATTTTTTTTATGTCATCCACACATGTCACATTTTTCACTGAATGTTGTGTATAGTTTTTATAAATGGTTATTTCTGTTTCGGATTCAGTAAAGCAAAACGGGCAACTGTACAACAAGTATTTACATATGTATGTATATTTCATCCTCAATATTATTTTACTTCTATCTACTTGACGTCCTGAAAAAAGGGAATGTTCGTGCGGCAACATAATTGCATTAACATAATTTGCATTTAAAGAAACCTATTATTTTTGTATGTTAAAAGTTTCAACGAGATCTCTCTTACATTAGAAACCTAATGACGATTGCGAATGTGCAACTATACTCGGAATTTTAATTCGATTCCAGATTTGACAATTTCAGTGTTGCAACGTTATGACAAGTACTAAATAGTGACGTTGCAAAATTATTCGATATGGAAATGGAATATTTCCGGATCGATTCTTCTCGTTTATAATTTTACTCTCGTAAACTAAGTATATCAGGAAATTAAATATTTCTGAACCGATAATTTAGTTTTGACGATTAATTAACGATCTGAGACTTTTCTTTTATAATTGTGTGTGAAATAAATAAAAAAATGTGATCATGAAGGAACATGACAAATAAAACCGATAGATGTATTATGGTAATAATGTATTTTATATATTGTCACCGTCATCGCTATCGCTATCGCTGTCACTTTCTGTAACATTTATTATAAATGTGTCTGTGATATTGTCAATTAACATATCTATAGCCTACTCATGTTTTCCTCTTCTTTGACAACATGGGATACGCATTTAGACCATTCGGTAGCCGTAATTTTTTGAATGCCTTCCTGAAATAAATTTCTCACGTCTGTCAATTTGAAAGTTTTATTATTTTGAGCTACATGCCCCTTTACCTGCGCCCATATCAATTCGATAGGGTTTAGGTCGCAATGGTAAGGTGGCAGTCTTAAAACCGTGATCCCATGTTGTGCTGCCATTTCGTCTACAGCGTACTTATTAAAAGACTCGTTATGTGGAATCAGTTCTAAAAGCGTAGCTTTAACCATATCTGGTTCGTAATGAATATTTTTATTTAAAAGCCAATCTTGAATGGCAGCTTTTTTCCAGCTCATTTTGTTTTTCGATTGTTTATCGATTTTTGTGTTCATCACTACACTATTATATGTGGTATCATTATTTCACAAAATGACAGTAGCTAATGTCAAATCTGGAATCGAATTAAAATTCTGACTATAGATGCATATTTTTTTTTTATTCAAAGTATCTTGCAGATTTACTTGAAATAAACTATTTTGATTTTGATTGAATCTCATTGCCATGATGTACATATTTTTTGTCTGAATATAGTTTTATGCTAAATGTTATTAGACAGTATACCTACTCTACGATTTTAATTATCATCATCATCATGATCATCAGCCTTTTAATGTTCCCATTGCTTGGACACAGGCCTTTTCTCTTTGAGAGAGGGAATAGGCCTTAGAAAACCACGCGGGCCCAGTGCGGGTTGGTGGGTGTCACATGTCATCGAGTTTTTGGTTCTAGGACATGCCAGTTTCCTCACGATGTTTTTTTTCACCATTTTCTGAGCAGTGGTGGTAAAAGAATTTACACAAAGCACAGATAATATAATACTAGCATACAGATGCCTCATCCCATACAAAGAAACCGTGCCGACGTAACTAGCGTTTTCCATCTGATTAATCTTGTTATTTTTGTAAGTACATCAATCGCGTTCGATCCCGTTTCACGGCAAGAGATGGTGTTAGCAGCGATTTGGAAGTATAATGGTTTACTAGGTTCGAGAATATATTTTTCTTAAAATATAATGAAGGTTCGTTTTATAGTATTTTTTTGCACGTTTTTAAAGTTTTTTGCACCAAAATGTGTTACAACGCAAATTTTAATAATCGTATGGAATGCCACAGAAATTTAAAAATGCGCCATCTATTGGCATCAATTTGAAATGATACGTTCAAATAATCTTTGAAATGTGAATTAAGAGCCCAATATTCCATAATTTTATACTTAGGAGAGTCGATTAAACAAGAACATACAATTTTTATGTTCAATTCCAGAAAATTATAATTTTACAAAATTCTATTGAATTGTGTGTACATGTCGCGCCATCTAGTGAGATTTATTTGAACCAAATTTTCTTTATTAGCAATGAGACCCCGTGCACAAAGTAAATTTTGGGCGCACGGTTGGCGTAGTGGTTGAGCGATTGACTGCTGCGCTGTGTGTCGCGGGTTCGATTCCCGCACGGGACAAATATTTGTATGACCTACAAATAATTGTTCCGGCTCTGGGTGTTTGTGTATGTGAGTTTATATGTTTGTAAACGCACCCACGATACAGGTGAAATTCCTAGTGTGGGGCAATGATTAAAAAAAAAAAAAAAGTTGTTGGTTTGGACAATGGTTTCGACCCCACGACTTACGACACGTAAGTCGGGACCGTTACCACTGGGCTACGACTGCGATTTTAATCGTATCTCTATAAGACTAGCAACTTGTCACTAATTAAAAAAAACCGGCCACGTGCGTGACGGACTTTGCACATTTTGGGTTCCGTAAAAAAGAAAAAATCTGATTTAAAAATATATTGGTATTTTTAGTAAAGTAAACGTAATAATAAACATTATGACCAAATTTCAAGGTCGTAGGACAATGGGAAGTATAAAAAATCTTCGGAACAAAATTGTGTGACAGACGACGGCCATACAGACAGACGGACAAACAGACACGTGAGTGACAGCAATAGGGCTCCGTTTGTTTGGACCCTTCGTGTACGGAACCCTAAAAATTGCAACGCATTGTCATGCCAACAGTATGTATTTATTTAGCAATGCAGAAATATTTACTGCAATCATATTCAACACCTTATTACCATGAAAACGACGCATAAAAAAAGAAACCAACAAAACCATACAGTAGTTACGCGAAAAGAAAAAAAAAAGCTTACTGAAAATAATCCTAACAGTTGACATTACCAGAGGCTCCGTTTCGGAAACTTCAACAAGTCTCCAAAGTTTTTCTATTACGTTCGTGTAAGCGTATGAATAGTGGATATGTATGGCGCAAAACTGCCGGAGCGCAATACCGTTTATATAGCGTTAATATATAAATCAAAACGTTGTTCGGTCTCGCCGATATGAAAGAACGTTTACATTTTGTACAGTTTTATATATTTTGTATTTAAATTTGCTCGATGTGTGAAGGAAGAGCTTTTCGTTGCATATTCACAAATATTGTAGGGAGACTTCAAGATAAGTGTAGGAAATTAAAATACAGCTTTTGAAGTTCGTTCGTTGATCAACCCAAAGTAAGACACAATATACGTATTTATATTTATAAGGACAGAATCAGAATATTTAAGTATAGAACGATATCTTACTGAATGACATCTTCTCCATAGGACATTAACCTTTAGAACAGGAAATTATCTTCTGTAAATTCAGAATTACCAGTAAATGGTAGATCGAAAAAAAAAATTTTTTTCAAATATAAACGGCATTTCGATACATATTATTAGCTATCTTTTGCTTTGAAGCAAGGAATTGCTTGTATTAAGAGCTGCATTTCCACTTATCAATATTTTATGCAATTGAAATGTAGACATGCAAGACTAAAAATCAAAGTTTTTTTGTTTTTGTTTTTACTCTTTACTTTATAATATTTTAATAATATTGATAATATTATTAAAATATTATATTATAATTTGATTTTTTTGATTATAATAATTTGATTTAATACTGTAGAATTGATAACACTGTGCAGAACATTCAATCTGCCTACTCTAAATTTTGTTTAATTGGGCCACCAAGATACAGGCTATGCCTAGTTTAGGGTCCATGGCCAATTCCACTGTGTTGTGTTGTTTATTTAAGTATTTTTTTTTCATTGTGTAATTTATGTATCTGATGTAACATGTGTGTATGGCAATACATTCAATTTAATTTAAAAGGGTAACTTTGCAAATCAATGAGCGAAAAGCGACAAAAAAAAAACTATCGAAAAATGGGAAAGCGATAAATACTTACATTTTGAGTTGACTATATTAGAATAATTGCTCATGCTGTCGTTTACAACTTAAGTATTCCGCAAGAATGACACTGGTCTGTTACATTTCAGTATTATCAATCGTAGACGTTTTTTTTCACAAGATTGCACCTAACCAGCGAGTAAAATTATATATATTAACTAAACAACTAATAAACGTATGTTAACCAAATAACGAGTATGTACAACAAACAATAGTAATAGCTTATTCAGGTGCCGCATAATCTAATAGAATGTAATTATTATTGCCCAATCGATTTATCATAACAATCAAATTAACTTTGCATTTCCATACATTACCATCCAATATATTAGTTTATCTAATATTACGCAGTGGGAATATTAGGTAGGTATTAGAGCTGGACCAACAGAATTAGTCTCCGAAAGTCGTCACTTAATGAGTTACAGAAACACAGGCAATAAAATAAATGAATCACTAGTACTTAGTAAAGCATAGTCAGTCTTTTAACGTTTCCACTGCTGGGAGTGATTACTTAATGAGTTGCAGAAACACAGGCCAGGAGGCCTTAAAGGCCATAGAGAGGACTCTATGGCCTTATCTACCATGTGGGCCTATCCACTACTGAGTATACCTAAGTTTAATATTTTCGTTTAATTATTGTTCATATATTTTATTTTGTATATCTAACACTGTTGTGTCCTTTTTAAGCCAAAGGTTGACTGGTATCGAAAGCTTTATGCATTAAGTCCGCCTATTTATCACTACTGACATAAAGTTTAAATAAATATAACCAAAACACTACAAAGCGAAAAATTACTTTCTTTTCCGATGTCGGTGTCTTGGTATCCATTGTTTTCCGTTTTCGACACCGGCTGGCCCAAGCTGGGAAGTACCTATACTTTTTCAAACAAAATAATAATTTTCCAAAACAGTCCAGGCGTCTTTGAGTATTCGGGGATATATATATCAAAAAAGATTGACGAATTGAGAACCTCCTCCTTTTTTTGAATTCGGTTAAAAATCTATACTAATTAATACTCTATAGGTTTTTTACACCTCCATTGTTTTCTTGTTTTTTTTCTATGTGTGTTACCTCAGAACTGGTTACTGGGTGAATCGATTTTGATGATTCTTTTTTTATTTGAAAACTGGTGCTTGTCATGTGGTCCCATTTAAACTTGGTCAAGATCTGATGAAGAACTTCGGAGATATACATCAGAACTCTTCAATAAATGACAGCAGATCACTCGGGATAGCAGCAATCGGATGTCTGTTTATTGTCATCAATCATTTCATAACATAACATCACACTAGCACGCTTTAAAGTTGTACGCAGGTGTGAACAGTTCACCCTGGTATACTCTAAATCCACCGTTTTTGTTTAAGTTTCATGTTTCTGGGTTAATCTATTCTGGCTTCACTTTGGAGAATTGGTCCGTCCCACAACTAAAAAGTGAAAAATAAAAAACTTTTTAACAAAAAATACAACCGACTTCCAAATAAAAACACTACAAAGTGAAAAATAACTTCAATTGCGGAAGTCGGTGTCAAAAAACGAAGATCCCAAAACAGGAACACCGACTGCCGAAATTGAAGTTATTTTTCACTTTGTAGTGTTTTTATTTGGAAGTCGGTTGTATTTTTTATTAAAAAGCTTTTTTGAACATATTTTTGTCATTTGTGATTTTAGATAGAATATAAGAAATACTCCAGCATAGGTACAGCTAAACCCTGAATAAACCACTATACATTCCTCATATCAGACAACATAACACCAAACTCATTTACCCGACTTACAGTGTTACCTAACTACGTTTGTTACCGACAAATAAACTTAAATCCCCCAAAATTGAGCTTAACCCTCTACATACCCACGAATTTACAAGTTAACCCTAATTCCAGCCTGATATCGCTGGTACTGTGAGCTCCATGTTTGTGAATTACTGGAATAATTTACGCATGATTGGATTTATCTGGGTAGCCAGTTATTCTTACAATTGGAGTTTTTGGTAAGCTAGTAATGGTAGGTCTGTGTAAATAAGGGCCTAGAATTAGTAGGTTACTTTTGTTGTATGAATCGATAGTACTTTGTTACAATGTTTGTTTTTCGCCGTATTTTGTTTAAGGTTTGTCGTAAAACTGCAATGTTATTGATCTGATCCTAGAGTAGAATTTGAATTGAATTGATATAAAATTATAGGGTTTGAAATAATTAACTGGTTAGGATGTGAAGTCAGTGATTTGAGACGTGTTAATTGAATCGCACAAAGCTATATAAGTTTTGTATATCTAATGACTACAATTGTGTGAAGAAAGACTCCTAGGTACACATTTTTACACACTTACTCTGACGTTTCTCCAACATTGCATCAAGATAAAACGGCAGCAAGACTCATTTTAAACTCATGCAAATACGTAACTAAGTTACCGTAAATCTCAGTCGACATTCAACAGTCAGATTCTATTCGCAACACCAAAACGCTGCATTCGGCAAACGCCGAAACTCAAATACCGAGACTAGGTACGGTAGACCGTACCTAGACCAGTTTGTGTTGCAGTCCATTACCATAATTAACTCCAAACACTACGCTGTCGCGGTGACAACTCAAACATTCAGGGTATCGGTGAAAATTGTAAGCAAATACTCTAATATCTATCAGGTACAGCGTTTTGCTTACAGCGAACTTGAATCAAGTTGCGGGCAGGTAAAATGGCGCTTGAAATGTTTTCGCGAAATATTTTAATTTATTGTTTTACAAAAGTGAGAAGCAGTTTAAATTCCAAAATGAATCAAAATAATTGGTTAATAATAATTTCAGTTAGGGCAAATATTCCAACTAAAAAAGAAAATAATCTGTTTAACGTATTTTCTATACAAAAGCTTTGTGTTTTATTCCTCAAGTAAAGTTATCTGACTTTTGAGAAATCGGCCCTTACAATTAAATAAAAAGTTTTAACATGTCAAACATAATAAAATTGTATTAATACTTTTGCTCTGTCAAACTTAAGCCATATTACAAAATGTATTATATTTTGTACGTATGTAAAGCCGAGAATTATGAATTCAGATATTTTTCATTTCACTCCCTAATGCCATTTTCATGTATTCACCAATCTACATTGGATATTCCAGTTCCTAGTTATGAATATAATAGCTGCAGGGTTAAAATGGAGTGGCATATATTCATATATGGCATATAGGTACATATATAAATTTCGATTCAGTGCTGTGGCTATGTAATTTTAAATGTATGTCTGAAATTGAATATGTTGAATTGATTTTACTTTATTTGTTTAACAATTTGCATTTAAATCGTGAACCCAGATGAATTACTAAAACTTAAACAAGAACCTTCCTGTTCAACTTCTTTGGATACTGCAGGGGTCATCAGAATAGGCAGTCACAAACCATAACTAAAGTTGACATTAATAATCAAAGTGCACCAGAATTCCTCCCGTTTTAATCTCATCTAGTTCGCTGATAAGTACCTTCTCGCATTTGCACGTATCACTCTTTCTTTTTTTATCAAATAAAGTAAAATAAAAACAGATGTATATTTTGGTTGTTTTATATCATCAACGTTAAACTCATAATCATATAGCAGCATTTTAGTACTTATTAATGTGATATTAATGAGGAAATAAATTTCCATCAGTAAATAAAACGACGGTTTCAAATATGGTGCCGTTACCGTTACCTACAAAGTTTTAATGATGTTTCAACTCGAATGAGTTAAGTAACTTCAGTGTAAATATTCAATGTCGATTGATTCATGTTAGAACTTTGCTGAAAGGGAAGTATTTAATGACATATTTGTTTGAGTTGTTGAGGCAAATACCTGTTAGGGTAAACGTTGATAAGTTCAGTATCTTGATTCCGTGGAATCAATGATGGATGTAATTACTCTCACCTCAGAATACAGTTCAAACACTTCAAGCTAATTTAAGCATCATTAGAAACAGATTTCAATCTCATTATGATGTTTCTGCTAAAAGACGTCCAGTACTGACCATATGTCTCCTACGAGTGTCTCTAATCTAGTAGCCTGTATATGGTAAACATAGGAAGATTAAAACTACAGTTTTTTTTTCATTCCTAACACTCTGAATACACATATCGACATCTAAACACTCTTCTGTTTTCCACGATGACTACAACTCATCATTTGCAATCTGCAACTGATATACCCAACCCAAACGATAAATGATCAGAAAATCCAGTCATCCTAATTAGAACGTCCCAACTTATCGGAACAAATCCGCATAGGTACGTAAAGATATATCGATTGACACACCAGGCTGTCCCACTGAACCGATTCTGTTTAATCAACGCCCCGGATTGGAACTATTGGAACTATTCGAAGTGATTGAAGCGAGAACGCCGGCTGACGAGCAATCTTCAACTAATATCCTTCGCGAGAACTCAATTACAATACGGTAGTGCCTTTAATTTCCTCATGTAAGGCTGTTGGAAGCTTACTGTTTTAACAATGCATGTTACTATTTGTTGTCGATGCTATCTCGAGTATAATCTCGAGTGTGCGGAAAGAACCTTAAATGCAATGGATGTAGATTGAAGTTCAGTTTGTAGTCAATTCGAAAGCAATAGTACAGAATTTCTCGTTAGTTTTAACAATATGGATACGCAAAAATCAAGAAGCTTGTGACAAAATTTAAAATAGCATTACAAAAACTCAGATGGCCACCTTTTTTCTAGTAAATTAGATCTAAAACGTGTTTCAGTGATATTCGATCTGGCAGAAGAACCAAACAACACCTGTTTCTCACAAATAAACAAAAACCAAAACTAGAAAGTACTACTTTTTCAAACCATTCTACAAGTGCCTATTGTTAGGATACCCAGGCCATGTAAACATTATTAGTGCCACAAAAAATACAATCTAGTCCACACAAAGCCGTAGTATCTGCGTCTAGTATGAAACCTATTAACAATAGAACATTTATAGTTATCTCAGAGATCTCCATTCGAATAGATTTGGTTCTAAATTTCACTGCTTTGTCTGTTTTAGTGTCGAGCACCGTATCTATGTGTTATTGTGTTGCCTTGGGCGAATTTGGGTTTATATGGCTTGATTCTAGTTCTATTTTTTGTGAGAAATTTAATTTGAGTGTTTAGAAAGCACTAGGCGTTTTGTTGTTATCTCTATTTTATTAAATCTAAGGCTAAACAAAGAGATGATTAAAATCTAAATTATATTAAGATTTTTTCTGTTGTTACTATGAAATGCTTTAATAGTATACCTAGAAGCCACAATAGCATCAACTACTTCTATAAAGTCCTACATGGATATTTCTTCGAACGAAACCTTTACCTGGAGAAGCGAAGAATTTACAGTTAACTGGAAATTAGATGAAGCAAGGTAGATATGTGTTCCGATTCCCAATCATCTCTTTGATTTCCGGATTGTTGTGAAAACTGGAGCAGGTTTAGAAACGTATACCAAACAGATATTGAACTAGGCAGTGTGGAAATAAAAAGGCTTTCAATAACACAAGCGAAAATAAATCTTAAACCCAATCTAATAATAACTCTTCACATACTTTGCAGACATGATTCTCAAATCACAGATAAATATAGAACAGTGACCTAACTTTGCAAAAGAATTTTCTCAGAAATATCCCAAACTTAATACACGAAACAAAAAATAAAGAGAAACGGAAAGATTTGCAAAGATTCTTGAATAATAAATTCCTAAAGACCGCCTTCCTGGGACTACTTGGGCTAAAATTCTTTAATATGAGATATAAATCTTGCCATAAATAAGAAAATACTTTCTATCGTACAGCGAAAAATAATTTTAAATCTCAAAATTCTGCGTAATTCAGAATCGGAATTACGCAGAATTGTCATCTGACGACAAGCCCCATCAAAAGAGCTTATTGGAAAGAGTTCTAATTAGAACATTTTCTGGTTATCAATAGGTTCTTTCCAATATTGTCAAGAAAGTCTTCTCAGAATATGGAACTACATATTTATATTTATTTGAAATTATTTTTCCTTCATCGACCCTGTTCCTTTTTTGATAAAGACTTCTTTGAAAAACTTTTTTTTTTTTGACATCACACCAGTTCAATACGCATTACAATCTGTTTAGAATATGGGACACCTAAATATTTTTTTTCGCCCATATCTAGTCTTCATCAACACCATTAAACACCAAAACAGTTTATTGAATAAACTGACTGCAGTCCTCAGTCCTCGCATAAAGCCAGTTGGGCGAATTTGAATAGAACACGCTATCGGCCATGCAGTGTCGCGGCACCGAATGGAATTGTATCGGCAATAGGCCTCAGGTGGCGATTAGAGCAGATCTCTGAATAGATAGTGACACGCAACTCCATACACAAGTCTACAATACTATTTAACTTCGGATTGTGTTGGACGCTAGTTGGATTGCTGTAGGCAGGTATGTCTTTAAGGGCGTTGAACTGTTTGGAAGAAAATAAAACATGAGAAATGTGGCAGCTATTGGGTCCGTCTTAATAGTAGACTGGCCCTAGAAATTTCTCCTAGAACATAGCGGTGTGTTTATACTTTTATAGACAAAATTAATTATGTACATATTTTTATTTATTCAAGTAAACTAAGAGATACTATTACTTTAACCCCGATAGTGTGATAATGCTGATGATCTAAAAGATTTAAATGTAAATCGCATTTTTCAGTTGACTTAGTTTAATCATAATAATATTACTAGCACTAAAACCATAATAAAGGTAAAACAAAACCTCTGACACTGGAACTGTAGAAAACAATGAATTATTTTGTAGGTTTTCTCCGTGTGCTCTACTCAGACCATTCATATTTTCAAATCGTTCTTTAACACGAATTCCAATCTTAATAATAATAATAAAATTTATTCAAAAAGGCACAAAATCCCAATTATAAAAAAATACAAGTTCATAGTTAATTAAAAAATCATTAAAATGAATACAGTGAAACAAAATGCGTTATAAAATTCAAATAAAAAAAAAAGTCGTTAATACAAAATACACCGACGATAGAAATCACTAAAATGATGATGATGATGATTTTTATGAACTTGTCTAAGATCTTATTATAATACTTTATATAGAAACTTCTATAGTCCATAATCTTTTAACTCATATGACACTTTCCTTTCGCACCTTAATAAGATTTTCCATAATAATTATTTACATTTCGATATTGTCCTAGATATTTCGACATATCTCTTTTAGAGAAAATTATATTGTCGCTATATTTAAAACGGATTTTATCTATGTCGACTCAGGTACTCAGCAAAGTCGATCTCTACTTAGATAGGTACCTCGTGATACTTTGTAAATAACATGCTCTAGATTATTATGTAACGTGTTATGTAATATCGGGTTTAGAGTCGAGACTTTATAGGTGTTTCGATATTATTTCATATTTCGGAATATTTTAGTTATGGAGCGGTGCGATTGATCTAAAACGCCGACGGGAATATAGTTAAGAGGAAGTTAATACGTTTTGCAATGTTAATGTTTGTTAATATATCAATAATCAGTAGGTAGTACCTATTGATTTAGGGTCTCTTGATGATAGGGTCGGCTTCCGAATTAATTTTTTAGAATTAAAAAAGTATCAGACCTTATATTGAATGGCAAAGTTGGACAGGTTTTCTGATTAAAGTAGGTTTGGACAAATACCCGACTTCGAGTTGTTAATTCAGAAATCGGGGGTATGTTATATCAGGTAAGATTTAAGCAGTTATTCAAGTAAGCGCAATTAGATTTTTGATTAAAATAACTTGTTTGAAAAAACATCAATATATACCTGTTTTAAGAGAATTCCAAACATGAATGATCTTCTAGCTGTAACATCACAGATTTTAAAAGCGCATAAAACTTAACATCCTCCTTGATAACATCTCTCAATAACAAGGTTTTCCAACATATTGCCGCAGTACGATCCCAGAACAAAAGAAGCAACTTTCTTAAGCCTCGAATAATGTGCATTTTAATTACATTTTCTTGCTTCTGAATTATGCAAGGAGCAGTCGTTATTCTTAATGGTACGGATAAAATCCTAAACGATTATTTTGCTATTGTGCGTCTTGAGACGAAGATAGCGCAGTAAAGTTGTTCTGCTTTATTTAATTGATCAAGTTAAGTGAGTTCCTTGAGTTTTGTAGTTCAAGATATAGGATATGGCTACGTGAATGTAGCTTGGATAGACTTTGTGCGTTATACTCCGAGTTATGCAAAAGATTTTGATAAAGGTATTAAAGTAATGCACCCCAACAACATAACAATGATCGACTTACAAAATTCAAAAGAATATACTAAAGTTCTTGAGACAATAAGCAGTCGAGACAACAATCCGAATCGCGCGAACATCAAAACAAATCTTCAGCAAGAACTCAAAATATTTCGCGAGGAAGAAAACAAAAGAAAAGTTTTAAAAACGACACCGATCCAAATAACAGGACGAGATAATACGGGGGTCGCTTTAGTGAAACGTCATCGGCAGTCAGGACACGTCCTACACCAGGCTGTGACACAGCCTCCAGATATACAGAAAAAATAATACACGAACAACTTTCACAAAAGTGGGCGAAGTCATTTATCAAGCTAGCGCTAAGAACTCTCGACAGGGAGAACTTTTGATACAGGATACGCTGGCGCTAGACATTAATAATAAGGATATCGTAGTACTCGGAGTGTTTTTAGGATGTCTTCAACGTGTTTTATCACTTAAGCTCGAAAACTTTCCTCTTAACGTCACGGAGTTTTTGCTCGCGGCTGTCGTGTCAACCGCGACCTAGATAAAAGAAATTGTAGTTTTTCTTTTATGCATCTAGAATTCTTGTTCTTTAAAACGCTTTTAGTGTTGTATTATGCCTCTGCTTTTAAATATTCCGAACTGCTATTTGTGAAACTTTCTCCATTAAACTACCCCAAGATTTAACATTCTCACCCGGAGGTTGTAACTTGTAACTTCATAATAGTATCAAAGCTAATATATCGAGAACAAACAACTTCGGTATCTTTATTCCCGGCGCCTGCCTCCAAACTCGGGCCGTATTCTGTACATAACTAACTTCCAGTTAGACCCGTAAACGACTTTACGTGTCGAACAAGGAAATCAAATTATCAACTCCTACCAACTTCGCACCTCTTCCAGTCCGTACGAGATACTGGAATTTGTTGTCCCGAAAACGGTCCTCCTTCACTATTTGAAAATTCTGTAGGTACGTTTCTTTAGACAAAAATATGTGTAGGGGCACGCGACGCCAAACAAGCTTTATTGGGTATCTTCGCCAAACTATGCGAGTTGGGAATTCAATAAGTGACAGTGAAACGAATTAAGGGTTACCCGTGGTAATGTAACCTGCACTTTGGGTCCGATTGTCACTTTGATGTTTACTTTTTTCGATGTTCCAAAATATTGAAAACTAAACAGTTTCACTCAAAAGTATAAGTTCATTACTCGAATAGATTCATCGTCATAATAAAGAATACATTAAGCATTGAAACGAACTCGGTAGAACATTTCTTTCATACCCTATTCAATAACACATCGGTCATTCAAAGAAAGACACGACCATGCATCTATTACCATAATTTCTCAGACGGTGCGCAGGTTCCTTTTTTAACCCGATGCGGTGGCTCGATTAAGAAAACATTACATAATTGTGCGAGAGCTGTCGGGCGCGCAAGTGGCGCCATGCGAGGGAACGTGTAACTATGTGGGGGTGGCGAGGGTGCGGGGGGTTCGCAGAGGGGCGGCTATGAACGCCACCACTCTCGCCGAACTGACGGACCGATCGCTTCGCCCGCCAGTCGCTCATGAACCACGATGAGGACGGCACGCGTCCGCGTCGCCTCCGACAACGAACGTACGTGCGCCGCGACGTAAACATTACCCTGTGAAGTGACAAATTAATAATGAGTCTATAGTACAATATTGACTCAAACTCAGTGACCGTTTCCAGTTACCGTTTTTATCAAATCGGTATAGACAAATGTGTTTAGAAAATGTTTCAATTGCTGACTCTTTTGTTAGTGACTTTGGGTGTTAATGCGGCTTATGCTCCGAGAGGTGTGGATAACTGCAGTCGCCTGTCTAAAGGTGACGAGGGCACACTGTGCCGGGTGCGAACCTTAGACGCCGATGGATCCAGTCTAACATCTGCATCTTCCGAGAACACGAAGCGACTCTCCGTAGAATGCAACCAGCTGCTTCTCTTTGAAAGTTATTTGGAAGCAAACTATTTCCAAAGATTTTCAACGCTTGCTGAACTATCACTCGAGAACTGCAAACTTTTGAGAATACCCGGCAACGCGTTCGAAGGCTTGCGAGAACTGAAAAAGTTGTCGGTTCGATCTAAAAACTACGATTGGAGCCCGAATAAAAACTTGGAACTCTCACTCGGAACTTTCAACGGTTTGCGGGAATTGCAAACACTTGATCTGGGTGAAAATAACTTGAAAGCGATACCACAGGATGTCTTCTGCCCGTTGGACAATTTACAAGTGCTAAATATTACTCACAATAGGATCAAAAGTGTAGATCGTCTCGGCTTTGGGAAAAGCTGTGGTTCCGGTCTGCGAAGCCTAGATTTAAGCCACAATGAACTCAAGACGCTCTCCGAGGAATCGGAAATTACAGGATTAAAACGGCTTCAGGAGTTAAGACTCCAACACAATAATATCACAGATATTTCAGGTGAAACATTTAATGGGCTTATTTCGCTCCGAATACTAAATATTTCTTATAATAACCTTCAGTATATACCAGAGGGTACGTTCGCGAGCACGAAGGAGTTGCGAGAGGTATATTTGAATAATAACTTGTTATTTGAACTAGCCAGAGGCGTGTTCCACCGATTAGAACAATTGCTTGTCTTAGATTTATCGAATAATCAACTCTCGAGCGCTCATATAGACGGTGGAACATTTGTTGGCCTTATACGCTTAGTCATTCTGAACTTATCTAACAACGCGTTGACGAGGATAGATGGCAAGACATTCAAGGACTTGTTCTTCTTGCAAATACTAGATTTAAGAAATAATTCTATAGGATATATTGAAGAGAATACTTTCCTACCTTTGTATAATTTGCATACTTTAAATTTAGCCGAAAACCGCTTGCATACGATAGATGAGTTCCTATTTAACGGATTGTTTGTACTTAGCAAATTAAACTTGAACAATAACTTATTAATTAATATAGATCTGAAGGCGTTTAAGAACTGTTCAGACCTTAAAGAATTAGATTTAAGTTCAAACCAGCTAACAGACATCCCGTCAGCTATTTGGGAGTTATCTCTATTAAAAACTTTGGATCTCGGCGAGAATCAAATACTGGATATCAAAAACGGCTCCTTCAAAAACTTAGACCAATTAACCGGTTTAAGATTAATCGACAATCAAATCGGAAACCTTACAGTTGGTATGTTTTCTGATTTGCCAAGCCTACAAGTGCTCAATTTGGCTAAGAATAAAGTCCAAGCCGTAGAAAGAGGTACCTTTGTTAACAACAAACAGTTAGAGGCGATCAGATTAGACGGCAATTTCATATCAGATATCAACGGAGTTTTTTCAACCTTACTGAGTTTGCTTTGGCTCAATCTATCCGAGAATCATTTAGTTTGGTTTGATTATGCTTTTATACCGGTTAATCTGAAATGGCTCGACGTGCACGGTAACTTTATTGAACATTTAGGCAATTATTACAAACTCCAAGACGAAATTCACATAAAAACATTAGACGTGAGTCATAACCGTATCGTGGATATTTCGCCGATGGCAATTCCTAACAGCGTGGAGTTACTGTTCATAAACGATAACCGCATAAACAGTATTCAAGTGAACACGTTTATGGAGAAGCGTAATCTCACCCGAGTTGATATTTACGCAAATGAGATATCTCATTTAGATATCAACAGCCTCCGGTTGTCTCCGGTCCCCTTGAACAAGTCGTTGCCTGAGTTCTACATCGGAGGAAATCCGTTCAACTGTGATTGCTCCATGGAATGGCTGCCTTTGATAAACAATATGACTGCGATGAGACAGCACCCAAGAATAATGGATCTTGAGAACGTATTGTGCAAAATGACACACACAAGAGGCGTAACTCACATACCATTAAGCAACTTAAAGTCAACCGATTTCTTGTGTACGTACGAAACTCATTGTTTCACTCTATGCCGCTGCTGTGATTACGTAGCATGCGATTGCCAAATGACGTGCCCGAATAATTGTTCCTGTTATCACGATCCGACTTGGAATAAAAACGTGGTCGATTGTTCTAGCCAACGTGCAATTGAAATACCAGAGAAAATTCCAATGGACGCAACAGAGGTATACTTAGACGGCAACGACTTTAAAGAACTACAAAATTATGCATTCATTGGTCGCAAAAATATGAGATCTCTGTATGTTAATTCAAGCGAAGTTGAGAATATTCAGAATAGAACGTTCGCTGGTTTATCCTCCCTCATTACGCTGCATCTTGGTAACAATAAACTAAAGCATTTAAACGGCTACGAGTTCGAACATCTGACGCAGCTTAACGAGCTTTACTTACAAGACAATTTTATCAGCCATATAGCGAACTCAACGTTCCTAACTTTGAATTCATTGAAAATCTTAAGAATAGATGGCAACAGACTAGTAGATTTTAACGTGTGGAGTTTGAACATTAACAGAAACTTGAACGCGCTTACATTAGGCAACAACATGTGGTCGTGCAAATGTAGATATTTACAAAGGTTTACATCGTACATATCTGATAATGTTGCTAAAATCGTTGACATAACAGATGTGTGGTGTTGGAACACTGACCCAAAATCCACACAAAAGAAGGAGCTGAATTTGAATGGCACAATTTGTAGTGACTATTACGCCGGCGATTCTGTTATAGATAACATGTTGGTCTCAAATTACATGCCCATGATGGTGACTACGCTCTCCGGATTCATGTTGATTATGCTAGTCATCCTTGTGATTTTCTTATTCAGAGACACGATTCGCGTATGGCTTTATACAAGCTGCGGCATAAGATTGTTCCCATTCACTGGAGCGTACGACGACACTGATAAATTATACGATGCTTATGTTTGCTACAGCCCTAAAGATGATGATTTTGTTATTCAAACGTTGGCTGCTGAATTGGAAAATGGTAACCCCTCGTATCATCTTTGTTTACACTACAGAGACATACCACAGCATAATGTTGCTTACATGCAATGCACGTTACCTCTTCCTGAGGCAGCGGAAGCATCGAAACGCATCATTATTGTCCTCACAAGGAACTTTATCGAAACGGAATGGTCGCGTTTCGAATTTCGCCAAGCTTTGTACGAAATCCTAAAACCTCGAATTTATTCCTTAGTAATAATAGAAGAAAGCTCCGTATTGCCCGAAGCCGAATGCGATCCCGATTTGAGGCCATATTTGAAAACGAGTTCAAGGATAAGATGGGGCCAAAACAAATTCTGGGAGAAGTTGCGTTATGCGATGCCGGATCAGAAATATAAATCTAAGTCGTCTACTTACAGAAACAATATCAATTCTTATACGATGAGAAGTGGTATGCAGAACGGGACGATGAGGTCGTTTTCCTTCACGGAGAAAATGAGAGGATCGGCGGACGGTGTGAGTACAACGCCGGAATTTGCGGAAAATCGTCCGCATCAAGTTCAGTCGGGGTCATACGGGCCTGACGGTAGACCGCCTTCAGATCATATTTATTCTTCTATAGATTCCGACTATTCGTCGTTAGAGTTAGGTGCAAACAATCCGAATAGAAGACGAGAGTTTAGGCATTGGCCACCTCCACTGCCACTAATTGACACTCAGTCATCAGGTCAAGCCTATCTTGTCTAGTCTACGCTTCTCATAAAACCCATGTAAAATCATTTAGTCAAGCTTCATTGTGAATACTTGTATTAATCGCAACGCGCGCTTTACCAAATAATTAAGATTTTAATCTATTTTTGTAATTTCTCGCCGTTACAAAGGGCGTCTCATAATGTTGGTGTAAATACATTCTATAAGACTGCTGTAGAAATATTATGTGAATTTGTATATAGATTGTAAATAATTGTCCATATAAGTCACGAGTATACTATTTATGTATTTTAATAAAGCCATTGTGATAATTTTTGCTATAAAACATTTTATTTTTTATTTTAAACCCTTTCTTCCACATCAACATAACAACAGAACTGGCCCCAACAACGTTATCTTTGAATCGTTATTTGGAAACATTATCAACATTTTATCACAGTACCCAATTAAAAATATTCTTATTAGTGGGTATTAATGTTCCAAAATCTTGTGAAAATGTTTTTGTAACAAAAGACGGTCACACTTTTTGCTTGAATTTCCAACATTATAACAAAACATCACGACAATATTCCCCGAAGGTTAAGCACAGGTGCACCTGAGTACACCTACATTTCACAACACAACATTTTGTTTCCTATACAGTTCATTGTTGATGCCAAGGTTCTCTCCCTAACTATGAAGTATTAAGTCAACTTCACACATTATACAAACTTCTTTACTGACTGCAACTATACGACTTTCACACATTATCGCGTGTATAATAACAAAGAAAGGTAAACAGATTTTATAATCCAGCCAAAAAGGGTGATTGTGTAAGCAGATATGGTAAGTATAAACTTAGGTGAGTATGACTTCTGCTGGTGATATGCTATGCTGATTTTGATTGTTTTATTATGGTATATAATCTAAACTAATATCAACAGAGATAATCAGTGCCAGTATCTTACTGATCCGATTTCAAAAAATTACTGATAGAAAACATTGAGATATTTTTATTCCAGAAAATGTTGATTGTATGGTTTTTATAGCACATAGGTAAGCCACTAAGGCAAAGCTAAGGGGAAAAGATAGAAAGATATATTTTAAGGAAATTGATAAAGACATACAAGTTAAATACTTTAACATAGTCAACAGTATATCCGTCTTTAGTAGTCAACGTTTTGATAACCAAAGCCACGTGTAATATAATGTTTTAAGGACGATATCAGTAACCATAAAGAAATTCCTCGTGCGGAAATAAGCTGGACTGCAGGAATAAGTTATCTCTGACAGATTATTAATTAAATAAATATTGAAAAAAACAGGTACAATTTTCCTGCTGGTAGCTATCCTGAGTACAGTGTTCCTCTACAGTATCACGAGTTTTGGGCACATAAATTTACTGATTTTTGTGAGTAGTTGAGTTGGTACCAAATTAAAGGTTGTTTAACTTTTTGTCACCGAGTTAATGCAAATATCGTAAATTTTCGTTCTAGATAAGACAAGGATGGAGTAGGGTTATGTATGTGTTATCTTCTATTATAAACTATCAAACTTTGACGGCATATATTGTATTGGAAATAATCTGTACACAATATATCGAGATTTTATAATCTCACTAGATTAATTACGGTAGTTGCAATAGTCCGGTCTTCTTCTTCTTCTTCATGTTGCTGGCACGAGAGTCATTCAAATTAGTTTGTAAATAACATAGCCACTTCCACGGCATCCTCAATGGCAGTACACACTTAGATCATTTGGCTGCATGTTTTGAAGCATAGAGGACAGGAGGTGGAGTATGGTTTTCTCCAGCAAAAATCACCTTCATTCATTTCATCACAAACAAATAACCAAAGTTCTAAGCAAAACACTAAAAAGAGCAAAAATAACTTTCGTTTCGGAAGTCGGTGTCGCAAAACGACAAAAACGTAGTTGTACCAAAGTTTTTTTGAGTAAGGTCTATAATAAAGTACCTAAATGAGTGACGAAATACCAATAATAACTCAATTTACACATTCGTGTTGTTTATCGTTAAGGAGTTTGGTTGTATGTTCCAAATCTTGAAAACTGCTGAACCGATTTTGATGAAACTTGTACTGTTCCCAAAAAAAATATCAATATCAGATTACTAGTTTCGGTGATATACATGGACAAACATACATACACACACACATGAAATTTGGCACTCGTGTTTACAAGCTTACACATAATATGTGAATATTGTGCAATACCAACCATATTACATAAATACATGTCGAATTGATAGCCTCCTTTTTTTAGAAGTCGGTAATAAATTAAAAGTCAACTTGTATATGTATACGTATCTACTACCAACACTAAAGTAAAGCTCGTAACAAGAGGTGTTCAACTGACATTTCGTACAGAAACACAAACAAAAGTGCGTGTTAATTTGGATTAGACTTCGCACTATTTGTATACAAACTTTTGTGGCGCACGCACTAACATAGCCTTATTACACACGAAAAGGTTACGTGCGTGGGGGTATGAAGGTTTTTCTACGAAGGAATGCAGCATTTTTAGGACGTAACAACAATAAAATAAAAATTAACGTTTTAGGGTGTAGCATAGTGTTTAAAGCACTTATTACCCTTAATTACCCTATTGAGAATTGCGCACTACAATCGTTTGAAATTGTTACATCTTTATTAAAACAGTAGTAGCAAGTACCAATATGACTTTTTCAAGCTAATGTTACTTTCTAAGTCTAACTTGGACATTGCTGACAACTGTAAAGGCAAACATCTTGATAAAACCTGGACTTATATAGATGTTTTACAATTGTTACAAAATGTTCCAACGCAAGTCTACACGAATACAATAAATAAATAAAAAGCCGATATGATATACACGGCAAAATCACTTACTTTTTTCTAGTCTCTTTGGATTGAGTCCAAACAAAAAGTTGTTTAAAATTCAACACGTTTTTAATTTCACAACTTTTAAGAAGTAGCAATACACTCAGCCTTATCTAACACAATCTTAGAGAGAACAAAAAAGAAAAGATAAGCTTCCAAAATGTTTGCATTAAATATTTCAAAATTTAAAAAAAAAACAATGGACCAGGCACGGGAGAGCTACCTGCAGCCAAATCTGACAAAGCTTGGCAGACGTGACCAGAATACGGTGGTCATCTCTTCCATATCATAATCTCAGGGACTCACCCACAGAATTTTAAAATCAGAATCTTCCTTTCGTAACCTCAAAGGGAACTTGCGTATAATCCTATTAATTATACTTTTCTGTTTTTTTCTGAATATATTTTTTGGTTTTAAAAGAGTTTTCTTTTTGATCCGGGTGATGGAAGGATTGGTTGGTATGTTTTCTTAAATTTGAAGTGATGCTAATTTTTAGGGTTCCGTACCCAAAAGGTAAAAACGGGACCCTATTACTAAGACTCCGTGGTCCGTCTGTCTGTCTGACACCAGGCTGTATCTCATGTACCGTGATAGCTAGACAGTTGAAATTTTCACAGATGATGTATTTCTGTTGCCTGTATAACAACAAATACTAAAAACAGAATAAAATTAATATTTAAGTGTTGACGTATTCCCATACAACAAACCTGACATTTTTGTCGTTTTTTTTAGATAATGGTAAGGAACTATTTGTGTGCGAGTCCGACTCACATTTGGCCGGTTTATTAAGATTATTAATAAAAAAAAGAAAAATTTATTTATGTAGATGAACCTCGTCGTCGGTCTTCATTAATTCTTAAGGCCAAACATAAAACTGCGAATTGACGCGATGCGAATTCGCAGTACAGAAAACAGCTAAGCAGTATCAAGCAACAAGCTCGTAGATTTTTACGATGCGACGTCGCACCGCAGTTTTGTGTTTGGGTACTTAATTCAATATTTCAATAGTACCTAGAAACTTCTTTATTTGACCATGACGTTTGTCTTTCTCATCATACCACAAAAAATTAAAACAATACACTTGACCAACACACATTACAACCTGCTAAAGAGTTTATAGCCGAGCCAAGCAAACACACCTCCTTTGACCTGCCCGACATCCGTGGCCGAATTAAATTCATAACTCTTTTCCCGTCCGCGTGTCCCGAGCTGCCAACCTTAAGCTAAAATGCCCCTATCTGACAATTGGCTGATTTTAGATTTTTAAACCATACATAAATCTAATCTACTTCGCGTGCCAAAAAACGGAGTAAAGTTACGATCAATAATCGTAATCTGAGCTTTTCATTTAGCATTATCGGCACCGGAAATCCACTGAAATCTAGAAAAATGCCTTTTTATGCCATATTGAGCTGTAAAGAATGTATAGAAAAAGTTGGCAGAGGCATTGGAAATGTTTTCTTTCATTGGTAAGTAAATTTGTTTTTAAATTGTTTGTGATAAATTGGCACGCTTGGGTTTCATACAGATGGAGGGATTTGCGTTATCTATTTAGATTTA
This sequence comes from Orthosia cruda, assembly GCA_964057195.1. Classification (NCBI taxonomy): domain Eukaryota; kingdom Metazoa; phylum Arthropoda; class Insecta; order Lepidoptera; family Noctuidae; genus Orthosia; species Orthosia cruda. The sequence continues at coordinate 13,937,179 of OZ059836.1, read as the reverse complement.
TGTCTAAGCAGATCTACAAAAACAACGTTAAGTTACAAATTTTTGTAGCTTACCGTATGTTGCTTATGTTTGTTGTTTGTTTATGTTTGTTGTTTACAAACTTACTTTTGATATGATTAAGTCCCTGATAAACTAACAATCAGCCTATATGAAAGTGCGCTATTTTTTAACACCAGGCGCCACTCTCGCATGATTTATAGTCGATAAATAGCATTGATATTTAATTATTTGCGGCTTTTTATTTTTCAATTCAACTAAGAAGAACCTGTGTTTGTCTAAGAAGAAGAAGACTCCAAATATGATTTTGTCAGATAGTGGCATTACAATTAGAGGACGGCAGCGACTCCCTTATATCCTAATTCACATGCTCCCGTAAATTTCTGTTTTCCTGGTACACAATTTGCGTTTGATAAGACGTTGGGGGCTAGTAGGCCAAGGCCAATTATAAATATGCGAAGCCTTAAGTGACTGGTCATCTGTTTCTAGTACATTAGCCTATTTAGATCCATTAAATTTTATTGGCTGGGAAGATTGTCATGGTGATAATGGTGTGTGGTCTCGGTGAGTAAATTAGCATGACAAATTGATTTGCTCATGGAAGCGAGTGGTCTATTTTGTTTGGTAATTGTTATTTTATCAAACACTCTAATGATTGAATTTTGGCTTCGTGTTTGTGGTTGGAGATAGTTATTGATATATCAAGGACTCATAAATACATAATAATGACAACATTTACATTTGTGAAAATTTATATGTTCGAGCGGACGAGTTAGAATTAGAGGATCAGGTACAAATAAAACAGTTATGTATGTTCAAAAAATATTCATCATCATCATTTCAGCCGAAAGACGTCCACTGCTGGACATAGCCCAAAAAATAGGCAAAAAAATTTATATATTATCAAAGGCACAATAAAAAACAAATGATTTAAAATTTCTATAGTACGTAAATGGACACTTATCATGATTTTTTTATAAAAACAAAAGATATCTAAACAATAAATAACTTGATATCAAAATGAAAAATGATCATAATTTACAATAGAGACACATTAAATCACTGATTGAAATATAAAACACATAAATGATACGAATTTACAATAAATTCAATTCATTTCAAATGAATGTACCAACAATTCATAACCAAATGAGAGAATAGAACATAAATTCATTTAAAATAATACAAAAGATATTAATGCAGTAACAATTCTATTACAATACCAATTTTAATTAAACGTCGATATAGAGACAGTAATGTATAAAGTATAATTTTCTATCTATTGAGCATATTCAATTACATACAAATGAAACAATATTGCTGTTGCTGTTAAAGTGACGCGTTATGATATTATCATGTTTAATTAATTCATAATTTATTTGTTTTCAAAGATAACTAGGAAGTTACCAAGATAATCATAATAATCGAATATTCCCACTGACTATAGTCATCCTTGTCACACATTACAAATTTCTGATGATGTCGCCTGCAATAAGTTTCAGACCCTCTGTCTGTCTAATATAAGTCTGTATTTTTCTATCATGATGGGTAGTCACTTATTTTTTTTCAATTCTGGCTTCTGCCAGTGCAGAAGTCGCAAACTATCCCAAGGAAACGATATGCCGAGATAAAAAGTATTATATGTCATTCTCCAAGGCCCAATGTTTCTCTATACTAAAATTCATATAAGTTGGTGAAGCGGTTGAGGCGTGAAAACATAATAAACATAATTACAGACACATAGTTACATTTACGTTTACAATATTAGTATGGTTATGGATGGATAACTACGTAGGTATTACCAAGTTATTTTTTGCCATTAAATATTTATTTTATGAAAACATTCCTACTTGCGCTTGACCAGTTTTCTTATTATTGTCTGTCACCACTACCCACTGAGAACACTCCCTATGAAGACCCATAGGGAGTGTTCTCAGTGGATCTCATTATCATGGACATGATAATGTTTTCAGACGATTATTCATTACTCATAGATGGTTGTAACAATCTCACGCTGATATTCATCCGGCCAACAAAGGATTAACACAAATGGATCTAATTGAACTCAGTCCTGCAATGAGATCAGGTTATGGAGAGCAGACAATTGAATCTAGGAAATTAACCTGGGTGGTCTAGACACTTTGGACTAGTTAATCTCATCTTCATCGTCGTGTGTGAAACAGTCACTGGGAGTAAGTGGTCTCTAGGGTTGACTTTGACAAAGAATACCAACTATTCTATTGGTATGTACGAAAATAATGACCTGGCAATAAATTGTAAGTAAACAAGGGCAAATAAAAATGAACTTATCTCAAGTTCATTTTTATTTGCCCTTGTTTACTACTAGATGCCGCTGTAGAATCAACCTGGCCAAATGGAGTATCATAGACCCATCCAAAACACAGTGCCAGTGTGGTGTTCTTTCGCAAGATTTGGCCCACCTCCTTGTCTGCCTTTCATGCCCGCCCGAGCACCTACACCTTACGAAATTTGAACGTAGCAAATGACAGGGCTGTCCGAGTAGCTACATACTGGTCGGACAAAATCTGAATGGTTGAGACTATGGTTTGAGTTTATCGACACGAAAGAAGAAGAAGACTACTACTAGCTTTTCTTAGCAGCTACATTGGACTCTACTAGCCAGCTAAATTAGATTAAAAGTATCCCATGCCAGTATGTTTAGTAAGTCCCATTCAAATGCGCTTCAATGGTTAATCGTTGAAGCGTGATTTATTTTTAAAAAAATATCCATTCATTTACCCACCGCTTTAGGATATAAAATTTAGCGACGCGTCAAAAATAAATATTTTTCCTTTTTTTACCGAGCTTTTTAGCTTACCGTGAATTGTCATCCAAATCAAACGTGTTTGCAAAGTTTCATCTTAATCGGTTGAAGATCTTAATGCTTTGAAATTTAGTTGCAAGATTTGACCCGAACATACATACATTGGCAAGTTATTAAAAAAAACGCTTGTAAAAAGTTAGTCAAGTGATGCGATTTTTTATTGAAAATTCATTCATACGGTCACAGCATCACGGGTGACTATGTGTCACATTAATTTTGCGATAATTTTGTTCCAAAAACTGGGCCATATACCTACTATATAATTTATAATATTAGAATAACTTCAAACATAATCCAGTATCGAATCGCACAATTTCATTACTTCACGTTGATACGTTGGTTTCGTATTTTATCACAGCAGCCCATCCATGTGGTGTGGAGTACTGAAATTCTGAAAGCTACATATATAAGTGATATGGTTTAGATAAAATTGCGATATGATTAATACTAAAAACAACACCATGACTCACAGATAACGCGTCCCGTCTCAAACCATCTCATTAGTCAACAGTGAAAGTGACTCATATCAAAAACACCATAGGTGACACACATGTGATCCCAAACTCTGTCATGATCTAGTTCCCACAAGTCTTATTACATCTAGCAATTAATATGAAATTATAAAGTGATTCAAATTTGTGGTACAGTAAGGAAATGCCACTTATCGATAACGTACATGATGCAAGTGCTATAGCTGTTTGCTTAACTGATTCAGAGCTTCGGGTACTCAGTTGGATTGATTCGTCATAAGTTGTAAACGATATTTCGTTATCAATACTAGGAATATAATGTTTAATATAAATCATATAATTTATTGTTATATGCAAATCATTGACACATTAATTCATAGATTATTTTTATATTATTATTATTTAGAAATGTTATTTAATACCGAAAATTTGTAATAGATGGTCCGGGAAAAAGTTCCCTGTTTAAAGATATCTAAATATGCACTAACAAGTTATAAGACTTAAGGAAAGTTTAAACTACCTACCAACCAAACGATCTAGCATTCTACATGTAGCTAAAACAAGTCCTTTTGTATCTCCACTTATCAAAAACTTATACGGTTTGAATTCATTTATTTCTAAAGATTACAAATCACTTTTACAGAAATAAATACTAAACATTAATTGAATTAATATACATTTTTGTTGTCCAGGAGTAGCTATAGTGTTAACATTACGAATATATGAGGGTAATTGTTAAAAGTTTTCCCACATTAATTGATGAAATAAACAAACATCTGGTTTTACTTAAAAACACGTGTGAATTTATTATTACGAATACAGTTATCTCAATGTCGAATAAACATTAAATTGCTTAGTCATACACCTTACAACACAAGTGCTATTGTGTCTTATTTCCACTCCCAAACTCATCGTTGCGGACGTCGTCATTAAGAATTACTGTGGGAGAGCCGTCGAAAGCTGTACAATTTTATGTGACATTTGTCATACAATGATACTGCCCATTAACACCCACTCCTTCACTTATTTCATCAATTAGAGTATCACACCCACGGAGACTGTTAGTTATTAACGTATTGTTTATTTCTCGACCCCTTAAGCGAATAATTGCTTAATACAATTATTTCATCTTTATTATTTTGGTTTCTTAAATTGTTTTGTTCTGTTAGTGTTATGACTGTGTTCATGTGGCATGACAAGAGTCATTAGAATATTAAACTCAGTTTTGCATATTTTTTTATCCTTATTTTTATTACACATTTATTTTGGATTTAGAAACTGATCTTATTTAAGTAGTATGTTTTGAATCAAAACAACATAGAATTTACATAACGACAATATTATTTTATCCTGAAATCTTCACTTTTATTACAGCCCTTATTCCTTTGATGCCCTTTTTGCTTTTTATTATCTAATATAACCTAGACAAATATTCTGAATAGCAAAAGTACTCAAACTTCTATTGCAAATTCAATTTTCACTTTATATTGCCAAAAAGATTTTTTTTTTCGTTTATTTTTATTAGGTTACCTACTGATTACATCGTCAGGCTCAAAATCAGCTGGTAGAATAAGTCAACAGAACGGATGTCTTATTCCATTGTCTTCAATATTCACAGTAGCAACATTCTCAAAAGGCATAAAAGAGAAAAAGTTTCCAAATGCCCATAAAACACATGGAAAGGTTATGACTCATTGTTGACTCCCTATTGACATAAATACGGTAGTCGCAATAAAACGGTCTTAGAACCATGACATAAATTCTCCTAAGTATGTCTCTGTACCTTTTGTTATATTTTTTGTCCCATAAATATCACGCAAAATGTTTACTTTGTCTTATTCTTAGTTTTTATTATCATCTTTGTTTTTAACAATGGGCTCATGTTGATTGACATTCATGAAAAGTTTTTCTTGGTTGCTTGATATTGCTGTCAGTGGGTTTTTATAGTTGGGTAGTTTTGTTATGTTACTTAGCTGAAACCTTTGTCTTTTTTACGAGTAAATGTTACGACTCACGGGTAGAATATAGAAAAAAATTACAAAAGGTTACTTCAATTTAGGAAATGTTCTGAAATCAATTACAACAATACGTATAATTTCTTTCTAATTTTAAACTTTTGTCTTCCTGCATGTGATTGTGTATCTATAATAAATGTTTAGCAAGTGCCTGTCGTCGTTAGTAACGGGCTCAACCAGACAGGTATGATGCCCATTAAATCGTACCATCCTACGCACTACACAACAGCATCAATCGATTTAACATCAGCCTCATAAACTATCGACTAGCTTGACATCACATTTTATAGCTCATCCATTTCAGGTGCTATAAACAATGTACTTAATGACCACATTATTTGTAATCAATCCGCAAAACATCCTGACCTTTAAGGTAACATTAAGTTAAGATACAATTTCGCATTACCTGTAATCAATCAAGATGAACTTAATCCGCATTTAAACGTACAATGTAACCGCTAACGATGTCTCTATGATATCATCGCGCTATGTCGAAATAATTACCCTTATGGGTGTTTGATTATATGCGAATAACGTGCCTGCTTCAATTATATCATTCCTACGCGCGAGATTACAGAGGCTGCGCGAATAAATGTAGATGACGAAAATAGTATAGATGTGGTAAGTGGACATTTTGGATGTGGTGGATTATACAGTGAACATGTTAATCTGAATAACCCATGCGAGAACTTCATGAAGAAAATAACATAACTGTTCTTTTGAAGTCAGGTACATTGGTATGTACTTGTCCCGATATGAACACTGGATCTCAAGCACGAGATCTTCTAAATTTGCATAGCCACTGCGTGGTGGTCCACGTCATTTAATTATTACTGAATAAACATCTGGAGGGCTAATAGCCATATCTAAGTTATTGAAATAATTGCTCAAATGGAAGAATAAATGTCTTGCTACCCCTTTGACAATAGCACTGGGCTTGCACATTGCCTGAATGAATTTAAAAGATTTCTAAATCTAATAAACCGTAATGTAAAAATTAATGCCAATTATTAAAGGACTAATCTGTTTGTAAAGCCACGGGGAATTGCGTAGATATAGCTTCATAATCATCATCATCATTTCAGCCGATAGACGTCAGATACAGCTTGCTTAAGAGGCATAATATTATAAAATATATTTCACAAACAAATATAAAAGCTTTTAAATTATAAGTATCTACCCCTACCACCACTAAACATTAATACTAGACTCGAAACTATCACAAACGATTAGACCAACTAAAACATAGCCTCAAACAGCTGAACTATCTAAGCACATAAACTTCAAATTGAATAATATCTCTAATTTATCAAATAATTGTGGCAAAGACATTGAAGGACGAATGTAATTCGACGATTACATCACAATAGAACATTCTGTTGAACCTGATTGATTACACTCAGTTAATGGGAATTTCAGAATGAACAATCCGACTAAATGTTACGACTATCTGTTTGTAATTGGCGTACAAACAAAGATCTCTGTGTTCGCGGCATTAATTTCACGTTTGAGATACGTAATAATCAAAACATGAATTCGTGTTTCGGTAATGCATTCGGATAGGAATTTGACTAGGCAACTTTGTTTACTGATGATAATTTGTGTCTTTAGGTTGAATTGTTAACTAGGTTTAGTTGTATGTAGTATGTTATCTTCTGTTTTAGTGTAGCTTCGTGTGTTTGTTGTTTCTATTAAATAATATGTATCTTACATTCTCTAAATGAAAAAAAAAAATCTTCATTCATTCAATAATATGTATGTATGTTTGAGAGCATTGCTGGCCCAGTGGTATCGGCCGCAACTTACAAGTTGTAGGTTGTTGGCACAAACCCAGGCAGGCGCTTAACTTTGTGTAAATTATTACATCATCATTACTCTCATAACGGTGAAGGAAAACATCGTGAGGAAACCGGCATGTTCGAGAACCAAAAATTCAGAAGACATGTGACACCAACCCACACTGGGCCCGCGTGGTGGATTACGGCCCATCCCAACTCACAGAGAGGAAGCCTGTGTTCCAGCAGTGGGCACATTAGTAGGCCAATGATGATGATGATGATACATTCATATCTAATGGTTTTTTGGTCGGAGAAATATGGATTGTCGAATGTATATCCCATCTAAAGAATAATTTTTTGCCAGTATACTCTTAATCTTGATTTATGTAGTATCTTAGTAAACTCCTTTCAAAATGCTTACTGCCCTACTTACTTAAGTTATCTATTATGATTCCTTTTAATCCTTCGTGGGCGGAATCCCAGTGATGAGCCATACAGAAAATAATACTCTCATATAATTTTGATCACTTTAAGATTGATATTATGTAACACATTGTTCATTTGCAATATACGCATAAAACATTACTTAATAGTTATTTAGTAGATGTCAATAACATTCACTCCGTCACAAAGCTTTACGCTCAAACTCATTTCAACCACTTCAATATCTTCATTTTCTCTTACGAAATTCTCATCTGCTTTATCATTATCAAGCATTCATTCATTAGTTGTAAGTTAAGGTTTAATGACTTTGATTTTAATTACACAATGGGCCAACACTTCATTAAATTGTCACTCACGTTGGTTCTTTTCGTAATAATCTTGAAGGTGTGACGTAATACGTCCCTACTGACTTTTGACATCGTTGTGAGTTATTGACTTTTGAAGAAGCGCTCATTTGAATTGGATAGAACGTTTGAGGTTCTATGGTTTCTTTGTATTTCGAGTGTTCAATTTTAGGATTTAGAATGTGTTGTAATTTATTAATGAAATGTTTACGTTTGTTTCGTAATAGACTATTTAGGTGATACAAATTTATTGAGAAATTTTGCATTGGGGATCAGAAAATATTCAATAAATTACTATGATACACAATTTCCTGATTTTCTTTTCCTCAAAATAAATCATTACCACCATGGATCATAACGGCTAAATAATCTCTACCGTTGTCTTCAAAACCGTCAATAAAAAAGTATACAGTGAGTAATAAACGTAACTTTTATAGCTGTAGATAGTACACCATATGGAAGCGCACGTAAACACAACGGTACCGTATTTTTCTTCCTCATGACGTCACTCCACGCTCCACAATTTCCATAATCGACTCACGAAGCCCATTCTAACCTAAAACATATCCACCAGTAGTACCTACCAGTACTTGCTTAGTCGTAAACAACGCGTCGTGTTTTTATTAAAATTCCTTTAATAATTTCGCCTCGTTGGCTCGGCAAGTGGGTCATGGGACTTGTACAAGTACGTACATAGTTTGCTGGCAGTACCACAGGTTTGCCGGTCACTCGCCCGCAAAAGGGGCTATGTGGAGAGATAGAAAATAGTTTTAAAGAGGACTCCATCGGTATTCACTACGGACGGCAAGCGGGAAGCCTGCCCTAGTTCGGATTTCAATTATCCACCTCAACCATTTGTTTTCTGAACGTAAAACGAAACAAACATCGGAGCTCTGAATGTGTTACCAGAAAGAGCGCATATTTTCAGAGGGTTTTATTCGACTGGAGATAAATTCCTGCAATGGTTTTCTTTTATATCGTTTTGTCATCCATAACAGAAGAATAGTTTAGACATTACCTCAGGATTTGTAGGCCATCTACCTTTTAGCACAGTTTACATAACCTTTGTAGGTGTTTGAAGAATTGATATTGTTAATGCTGAATCCATAACCGTACCTACTCGTTCACTGTGACTCATTCGCACATATTACAGACCCCCTTTTCTGTTGTAGTGTCGATTTAAACTTCAACTTTCAAATTATTTATTCTTAATCCTCTTCGTTTTGTTTTTGTTTTCACCCATCTCTAAATCCATTTAACAATAATTTGCACGAATTTAATTTCAATTGGAACTTTTACAGACAAAACAAAATCTAATATTCTAGACAGTATATATAATAGTAGTTTTCTTCTTATTAAGGTATAAAAGCAAAGAATGATTGGATAGATAACGACTGTGCTAAGGTCGAAGAAAAAGATTTTCACATTAATTTTATATTCCCTGTCTATAGTATCTAATTTTAATACTTCGTCTACAGTTTTCACTCTTTGCAAAAATAGAAAAAGTGTCACTGGTTTTATGAAATTAATATTTAGCACGCCAATATTAGCAACCCTCAAATCCTTTATCCAAAACCCAAATTTATTGTTACCATTATTCTTAAACCTCTTTTTTCTTCAAATAAGATTTTCAAAGCAAGTTTCTCGAAGCAGAGCGTACGCTCAATTGTCAAACTTGTTTATATAAGTTTGAACACACTTGGAATAACAATCCTTTGTTGACGGTTCTTTTGAGCCTGCCCGTGACAAACTCAAAGGATTCGCTGCGAAGCGTGTCCACTCAAGATGGGAACATCTGTTATATTAAATTAAATGTCTTCCGTTGGACGTCTAAATATAGATTTATAATTTCAGATGTAAAGGTGTGCGGTCAGGGTGGGCGATAAGTTGCAATGTGATGCGAATATTGTTTGATGCAGTTTACTGATGCAGTTAGTGCATTAAGATAATGACATCTAGAAATAGCGTTTATAGAACAAAAACTGTAAAGCTTCCATGTATAATACCAGTCTGGAGCTGACCCAATACTAGTTAAAGGCCTCTTCAGATACAGAGAAGGCAAGAGCATTGAAAACCACGGTTGCTCAAGACGGATTGGTGATTTCAAACCTATATTAGCTATAAGACACGATGTTTTCCTTCACCGTTGTCAGTTATATCTAAGATAAACTTAGAAAGTACATAATGAATTTGAAAAGTACTTGCCCGGAATATAAACATTGGGTAAATATTATATTCTATATTTACCTTGAACGTTGCAAAGTCATATCTACGAAATTCATTCCAAAATAAAGTATATATCTCCCAACAGCGACTTATTAAACAAAACAAACACAAACGCTGCGAAAATTAGATTCTAATTAAAGGAAATGTTGAAGTTTTCCATTGGTACGACACAAGCATTCATTAGTAGGTAAAGCGTGTCATTTTGTTCGCAACAGGCACTGAATACCCGAATACGGCTAATGTGTGGTAAGAAAGGGAGCCACGCACGCCGTATCACAACCAGCCAAATGAAATTTCGCACAAATGAAAATTAGATGGTGAAATAATGTACCCATTTAAGGTGTTCAACAAACCGTGAATGAAAATAATAGTAGCTCCCAAGCAAAAGCAGCGAGAATGATATTATAGTAATTAAGAGCAAACTACCAGAAAATTTTGTCGCCGTACAATGTTTTTGGTACAACAATGTCATTAAATAAATACCGGAGTTCGCAACCGAAAGACGTCGTACTATTAACCAAATAAAACTGTTCATTAAATTCGTGATTTATGCTTTCGCGGCTTTTATTCATTGCGTTATAAATTCGCCCTCGTTCGAAATTTTACAGCTGAGTCCGGGAGATTTACTGGGGAAATACGTCGATTCAATTTCAGATCATCCCCCGAACGCATTTGACTTAAAAATACAAATTGAAATTTTATGTTAGTGTGATTATTTTGGCTGAAAATACCAACATTAAAACTTCTGTAGCCTTTCAGGGAATGTATAAAGTCATGCATAATTCACGGTCAGGATGATACTGGTGGACATGCAGACCGTACATTTATGAAATATACTAATTTTGCCAGCATTTTTGCGCGTAAGAAAGTCAAAATAATCCCACGAGAACATAGTATATTTGGACGAGTGGATAGAATGAGTGTGTTTCCTATGACCTATTTTAGGCAATGGTCTACCTATGCTGTCATCAAAATGAGTTCAACCTTTAAGGTGTTCATTGAGTTGTTGATTTACAAACATGCAGATATTTTATTGCATATTTGTAATGGGTAAGAGAGCTTATTGCACATCCTTCATAGTGTAGGAGTGCAATAAGGCCTCCACTCAGGCATGTCTCTAAAATTCCCTCAAAGTGTAATTTAACTTCATTTTTGCGTGGTAGTCAGAACTTTCAAATAAATGAAGCGTGGTGATCCAAATTAAAACGTTTGACATTCAATGACTATTACTATAATTTCTCCTGTTCCCTTGAACTTTAAAGGTCGTATAACTAGATGACTTTTAAAACCATCATACAGGTCGTGTTTCTATAACAACACGGAAAACCACAAATTCCAAAATTAGGTGACAATCAATTTTTCGGGCATACCTTAATATTTTTGCATCTAGCTCATCAGTAATAATAATCATCATTGAGTTATGTTACACGGCCAAAGGCCAATTACATAAGTTAAGGACATTTTTTTTCCGGAAGTCAGTGTCTTTGAAAAGGGGGTCAGTGATCGTATGTCGCCGACCCCAAGTAATATTGAATAAGGGCAAGAAGATGATGATGGTGTCTTTGGTACCTATTTCTTTTTGGTTTTTGATACCGACTTCCGAAAAGAAAGTTAATTTTTGCTTTGTAGTGTTTTGTTTTGGAAGTCGGTTTAATTTTTATATTAAAAAGTTTTTTTAAATTTCTCTTTTTTATTTTGGTACCTTATATTACCATGAAAATACGCATTAATAAGGATAACTTAAAAACTACTCGTCGCAAGCACCAGCTTTCAAATGAAAAAATAATCATCAAAGTCGGTTCATAATTGGCGGAACAATCACGTATCAAACGTACAAAAACAGACAGTCGTAAGCTTTTTGATGTCGGTTGAAAATAAAAACAAACAATAATGAAACCATCATCTGCGTAACATTTTCCTAACTACTTTGGGGTAAGGATGCAGTCTAACCAGATGCACCTGATTACCAGTATTTTATATGGAACAGTACCCATCTGAACTCCACAACCCAGTAACCAGGTGTCATGACACTGCTTGGCAAGACTGGTGTCGGATTTTCTGGCTTCTGACTACCCGTAACTTTGATGGTCATGGTTTTAGCCGAAATATATCCACTGCTAAACATAGGCCTGCCCCAAGTGTCACCACATTGACCGTTTCAGTACGTCTTACATCCAGCGAATGGGATAAATTAATTAATAACTATTATAGTGAAAACACTCCTATCAAAGTCGGAGACTCTACACTCTAAGTTGTGGACGATTACTACCTGGGACAAACGGTCCAGTTAGGTAAGTCCAACTTCGAGAAAGAGGTCAACCATCGAATCCAACTCAGCTGGGCAGCGTTTGGGCAGTTGCGCGGTATCTTCTTGTCCAACTTACCAGTGTCTCAAGACGAACAGATGCTACATGCAGAGGCCTATGTCCAGCAATGGATGTCATTCGGCTGAAATGATGATGATAGTGCATGAGAAAAATTTAGGCAACGTGACGTCCGATGAAGCTTAGACTTAGCGTAACTTTGAAAACACTGAAATAATATGATACTATGGAGCTGGTTTCATGATGGATCGTGATGTTTGCCATAACAACTCCTCAACCAGACAAGATAACACCATCGTGTTTGGGCTCATTGGATATGTATTGACAAATGATATAATATTTCGCAGTTTTTTTAGTTATTTAAAAGCTTTTTTTAAAAAGTTTTTTACTTTTCTGGGTTATGTTTTTCGCGCGGATCTTGTATGTTTGTATGTATGTAATATTCTTTATTACCTCTTATCTTGCAAACCTGCACTCAACGGATTTACATAATTAAGACATCGTTAGATACGTCTTGACCGCACAAGTGTTCTTAAATAGGTGACATTAGAAAAAAAAAACACGACGGATTTTGGGCGCCATATAATTGGGGCTCTCAATTTTTTTTCTTCTATACCCATCAAGGGGTATGGTAGGGTATCAAAATGAAGGATTTTTAGAGATGATTACAAAAATGTATACTACTTATATGTTTAAGTACTTACTTTCTACTTTATTCATAAAAAAATATAACTAGAAACATAAGCCTTTCCTTGCAGCCGGGTAAAAAGATGTAAATAAACAAAAGATAATAAAATCAAAAAAACCCGACTGCTTATGAAGCGAACTAAATGTTTACGAATTATTTATGAGCTTGCTGAACAAAATCATATGTATCCTCCGACTACACAGCATGATTTTCTTCTTGTTTACATCTTTTTAGTTCGTTCATAAGCAGTCGGGTTTTTTGATGTATTTAACTTTTTTTATCCAAGTTATCATGAAAGCAAACATACAACACAAACCTCTTCAAATGCTTGCCAGCGTACTCAATCATTGACCAATCTTCAAAATTCCCACCTCGCAATGATCGCATCACTCAATGAAGACAATACATAAACATTTTATGCAAATATGATAAAGAGTCCAGACGTGCCTCAATATATTTGACTTTCAATCTCATCTCATTAACATGGCCATCGTCAAAGCATTCCATTCATTATGACTGAACAAACATGACTTTAACAGGTGTGTTAAATGATATCACAAAGGCTGAAGCACACAAAAGGCGATAGTTCTCTTCGACGTTAGAATACGATTACCTGTGTTCTTGGTACCAAATGGAATCTGTAAAGAATAGAATAAAAAACATTTATTCGACATAGACACAACATAACAACAACAATCACAAAATAACAGAGAAAAATAGTAAAAAAAAATACAAACAAGGTAAAAAAGTATAGGTAAGGTGGATTTGTGGAAATAGCTAACGTTACCCACAAAAACCACTGAGACGAAAATGTAGTGGGATATAGAGTTTACATAAAACTAAACAATATAATGTGTACTATATTAATAAACGTTTGGGAATGACTAACGCGAAACACGTAACTTACATAAATCATAGTCAGTTAGAGAATAAAAAACATCTTAATTTTCGTTCATCTATAACTTTCCCTTTTTTTTTTTAAATAAACTGTCCTATTCTTCTCCTTCTTCAGTCGATCCCTCATTACTGAGGATCATGGTCACTGGACCCCTTTAAGCGGACAATCTGCCACCATCGATTCCGGTCCAAAGTTGCCACTAAAGGCCAAAGGAATAATCACCTGCTGGAATTTGCTTGAAGACGTAGCTTCTTTCACTTGGTCAGACCATTGTGTTGGCGACCGGCCTCGTGCTCTCTTTCCTTCGGTATTGCAAACACCGGTATAGCTTTTCAATGCTGCTATCTCCTCTTCGCATAATGTGGCCAAAGTAAGCCAACTGCCCAATATTTTCCATAAAAAATCGCGCTTCGTTTACGCCTCTACACCTCACTCAGCTATCAGCCTGCCATCTAATTCATAGCATCGTAAATGTCTTGCAGTATAACACGTTCCTAAAATAATCATATGAACATCGTCAACTTGTCCACACCTCATAATTTATTACCATCTTCCTCATTTCCAGGTAGTGAAAGTCTTAAACAAAATGGTTGACAATGGGCAAATAAAGATCCAACTCATTCTGTGATATGCCCCATTTTTTTTTCCCAGGTTTGTTCTTATCGTGGGCCAATATTTGTTTTTATAACAGGTTAGACTTGTGATGGCTTAAGTTGGTCTTATGTTGACACAATGTTGGTTTGTGTTGGTTGATATTTGTATTTATCTATAAAAATGCTGATTTTGACAGTTGGTAAGTAAGCTTTTTTATTGTTAGCTATTCTGTACTGAATCATTAAACTATTTCCACATCTTTTGCATTTTTTCTCACGTGGTCTCACACATCACATCATCAGCCCTTTAATGTTCCCACTGCTGGGATACAGGCCACCTCTCATAGAGGGTGTGGGCTATAATCTACCACGCGGGCCCAGTGCGGATAGGTAGATGTTACATGTCTTTGAATTTTTGTTTCTAGGACATGCCGGTTTCCTCACGATGTTTTCCTTCACCGTGGTCTATCTCACACTAACTATGTATTCCAGTATCAGAGTATTAATCAAATTAATTTTGATATCTATTCAGTATTTCCAGAAATAATATTTTATACAAATGTCAATAAATAAATAAAAAACTTTAAACTCTTTTCTATATGTACGTATCTTGCGGACTGAACGAATTTCAATATAACAGTGTAGATACTTAATAAGTGAATCGCAAGTTATCAGATAAACTCAGCATAAAAGAAACATATCAATCCCACATGTTACGCAAATTCAGTCTTAATATTATTTCTATAAACGCAATAATAAAACATAAAGAACTAAAGGCCAAAAGAAATATAGAAGTTTTACTTTTGTCTCTGACGAATATCATTATATCTACCTACATTAGGTATTTCAACATTTACTGTCACTGAAAAAATAAACCGTCGCCGCACGAGGTTTTCTCTCAAAATAATTGAGTATTCATAAAGTTATTATTTTAATAAATAAATTAAAAGGAAGAATATTGAAGTCGTAGTTTTTATCATGTTCTTTATTTAAGCTTTTCTTGATAAAAAACAGCGAATTGATCTTTCAATTTCGATGAAATGTCTTTAAATATAGACAGATAATAACTCACACTCACTAAAACACTAAAAAAACACGGTCGTAGTAAGCTTCTTAAGGTACCAAGTGTTTGTATCCACAGTAAGTTACTTTTTAGGGTTCCGTACACGAAGGGTCTAAACGGAATCCTATTGCTGTCACTCACGTGTCCGTCCGTTTGTCTGTCTGTCCGTCGTCTGTCACACGGATTTTACAGCCAAACGGTTGGAGCTATAGTCTTCAATTTTTTACATCTTGTTGACCCAAAGCCAAAAAATATTTTTAAGGCGGGGTCCCATACAGCAAAAGGGGGAGGGGGCATGAAAAAAACAATGTAGTAAACAGTGGGATATCTTTGTTTAGAACACGTTGAGTAAATAAAAAAGGAATAAGAAGCCACCAAAGTCAGTGAATTTTTTACAAAAATTTTGTACCGAAGAATTTTTTAACTTCCCGTTGTTAACCTATGAACTTGATATGTGGTGATAATGTTTATTAATACTTATATTTTACTAACAAATACCAATATATTGATAAATAGGTTTTTTTTTAAATGCCTACATTTTTTCTATTACAACAAACTTAGTTTTGCGGTTTGGTACGGAACCCTAAATTTGCGAAGTCCGATACGCACTTGGCCTGTTTTTCCATATATATTAACCAGTTTTACTCACATTAGCATATAGTCTTATAAATACCGCTGTTTATTTAACTCAATCTACAGACATCAAAACGAACCGTCCTGTGACTCAAGCTAAAACAATTGTTTTAGCTTGAGTCACAGGAATTCCTGTCCAAAAAAATAATGTCTTCACCAAAACTTTTCTATCCAAAACAATAAAGACGTTAGTCATTAAAAAAAGTAGTTATCGTGTGAAAAATCGTTCCAAAGCTTCTATCTTCGTAGTGCCCAAAGCATGTAATTTTATACTTTCTACGTACTTAAATGGTACATTCGGAGAAATAATTACATGCTTGCTGCTTATCTGACGAGAGTTTGACAGCTCAATGTGGGTTTGGCAAAACATTACAATGTATTACGGACAGAAACAAAAGCTACCGATGAGAAGGAAACAAACGTTTATGTGTGACTGTCCATGTCTGATATGAGTTGGAATCTGTGTCAGGAATCTACATAATATTATGTTTGTATTCGTCATGTCTGTTGTAAAGGGTTAGGCGATGTTGTAATTGTGTTTGCTGTACCTTGTAAAAGCTAAGGCTACATTTGAAATTTGATTGATACGCCATAACCACCACAAGAGGACACACCACGGGACAGAGACGTGGTTGCTCACAATGGGCCTAATCAGAAAGCTTAAAGTCACCTAAACGGCAATGTAGAGGGCTATGCTCAGAGTTTCCTTGCGTGATCGAATCAGAAATGAAGACATCCGAAAGAGAACCAAAGTTACCGATATAGCTCGAAGAATTGCCAAACTTAAGTGTCAGTGGGTAGGGCACATTGCTCGCAGATCGGATGGCTGTTGGGGCTGAAAAGTTCTGGAGTGACGACCGCGTACCGGAAGACGCAGCGTTGGAAGGTCTACCACTAGGTGGAGCGACGACCTCGTTAAGGTTGCGGGCATCTGGTGGATGCGAAACGCACAGGATCGATCAGTGTGGCGACGCTTGGGGGAGGCCTATGTCCAGAAGTGGACGTGTTTCGGCTGAAATGATGATGATGACGAAGAAATGGGTGAAGCCATAGCCCATAGCTCTCGCTGGAACGCCCATACCAATCTGCTACGACTTGCCGTACCTAGGGTTGATTGTCCAAGGGGATGGCGAGGAAGACCGAGACGTAACGGACCGGATCTACTCAGGATGGATAAATGGCGACAGGTCACTGGAACAACTTGCGACCCATCGATGTCTCTGAAGCAGAAGGGCAAATTCTACAAGTCCGTGATTTGACCTGTCGTACTGTATGAATCAAAATGCTGGGCTGTGAAAAAGATGTATGAAAAGAGATTGCATGTAGCTGAGAATATTGAGATGGATATGCGGAGTGAGGAGAATCGATAAAGTGAGAAATGAGTATGTTAGAGGAAGTTTATAAGTGGCACCAATGACAGATAAGTTGAAAGGAATCTGTTTGTCCTGGTATGGTCATGTGGTGATGAAACGTATGTTACTATAAAAACTTTTTCGCAAAAAAATAACTGACTTCAAAAACAAAACACCAAAAAGATATATTTTTTTCGAAAATGTTTTTATTTCTCTCTTTTTAGTTTTGGTTCACCATCACTACAAATTGAGCAAGTTCCATAGTAAGATACTTAAATGATTGACAAAATACCCATAATAACTCAATTTACACATTCTTGCTGTTTTTCGGTAAAGAGTTCGGTTGTATGCTCCATATCTTGAAAACTGCCTAACCGATTTTGATGAAACTTGCATTATGCCCAAGTTGAAAGATACAAAAAAGAATGATTATTTACATACAATTAATATTTTACAAATTAAAATGCGTGGCGAAAGATACATACAAACAAACATACATAAATATAATGGATCCATATGGATGACACGGGGTATCCATTTGTTGTATATCAAAACCTTCTCCAGAGTGTAACAAATACTTTTCTGGAAACTGCATCAAAATCGGTTCCGCCAAACGTGATAAAATCGCGGACAAACATAAAACCGCGGACAAACATACATACAAGCCTACAGATTAAACTCGGTACCTCCTTTTTTTTGAAGCCGGTTTAAAAACAGTTCTGAATTTAAATGTGGATGAAGAGAGAAGGAGGGGAAGACCAAAGTTCAGATGGATGGACTGTTTGAGAGTGACATGAAACAAAAAGGGAGTCAGTGATATCGTGACGGGGAACAGGACGGTATGGAAGACGAAAACATGTTGCACCGACCCCAAGTAACAAGGGATACGGGCAGGCAGAAGAAGTGGACAATTCATGCTGATAACAATTAAAAAAAAATGATGCAGTCTTGACTTTCCTATCGATACATATGCACAGTATAAAAAATATACCGAATCTTGATAGTTGACACTTGACCAGTCAAAACATTCTTGCCATTAGTAACTTCCCAGAAACCCCTCACGGAGTTTATTTTACAATTTGGATATTTAATATAAGCACTAATTAAAACATAGACATTATATCTTAATTTTTTAAAGCGTGAAAACCGTAAGCTATAATAATGATGCTATTAAAACAGTCGGCAAGAACATACCAAACAGTTGCCATTATACTTCGAACATGCATATTTCCTACTACTTATGTAAATTGATTCATAATAAATATTTTGATTCTACCTTAACGAGTAGTTGAAGTCGGATCGCTCGTTCGAATCTCGTTAAAACGGAATATAAACTTGTATTTACATAATATTGTTATTTATTGCACAACCCTTTATTATTCTATGTTAAGTTGCTAAATAAGTTGCTTGATTTCCATTTTGAGAAGACGTAGAGAATAGATGATTGTGGGGGAGCGCAAGTTACAAGTTTTAATACGGAAACAAATCTTTCCAATCTTATCTAAACAAGGAAAACTTTAAAAGAACACATCGGTATAGATACTTATAGTCATACAAAATACAAACCGTCTTCTTAACCCAAGAGTGTCTCACCTAGTATGAACAACTATATGTTACGAGAAGTATGATATTCCCTTATAGCGGTTCTTCTCTTCAACACCTTTTACCAAACATACGGGAAGTGAAGAAGCAAGATTTGTAAGATTACACAAATCCATTAGGTATTACCGCTGCTGATTCATACATTCCATCATCATCCATTATCACTCTTTTGACGAAAGATAAAAATAAAGATGAAATAATTCACACATTTCACACGCTATATAACCATTCTTTAAGTCATACTTTTATAAAGAGAATCAAAATTCTTAAAGAAAGCATACTTCTAAAGTAGACAAAGATATGCAACGCAAAAATGTAGTCATATTTTATTTTACATACAAAATCCACATAAAAAATACAGCTCATGATATATTCGCATCCTTTTGAATAAAAACTTGAATTCAAAATATACCATAAGCCTTGAAATAAAAGTAACGAGGCTCTGTGATTGACAGAAGAGCTTGTTATTTCTCTAATTCTCTGCAAAATGTACTTTATTTTGACAAGTGTGTGAATAAAAACAGTGTCACTTTTATTTTTCTTTTGTTGAATAAACAGTCCTTTAAATGGATTTAGCATATGTTTTGGATTGGCTATTGGAGAAGGCAAAAACACAAAACACCTTTACGGTGTTTTGTGTTTTTGCCTTCACTTAGTGAGAATTTGGAGATTCTGTTATTGACAATGTCAGCAAAAGAACACAATAGTAGGTAAGCTCACCCAGATCTTAATCTTTCACAAATTGTTGTAGATAACTGAGAGGATGCATTTTTTAATAAAGTAGAGAAACAGTAATTATATAACCAGAAATATTAACATGAAGTGGAGTAGAACGATAATAGTCATAAAATTCCACTTAAATAAATTGGTTCAAGAATCTCAAAGGAGCAAAAACCGATTGTAATTCGTTAAAACACACTTTACAAAATTACGAAGCAACAAAAACAACTTTAACAACTGAAACTGATTCAGTGCTTTTAATTTTAATCACCATGCATCCTACTCATCTCCTAAATGAAAACAGGCGTGATGATAAATCAATACATAAACTTACATATTCTGTCATTTATCTCAGTACTTTAACTGCCATTATTTAAATTGCTTCTGTACATGAAAACCATTTTGTCCAATTAAATGAGTTAGCGAATTTTAATGAATCGAGTTGAGCATTGATTCAATGCTGTATCGACTTCTTTGTAACTCGAGAGTAAAAGCAATTTAGTAAAGAAACAAATCAATGCTGAGTCAACGAAGTTTAAAATGTTGATGTTCATTTTGCTTTGATCGAATATTTGCCATGTTACTCTGAAAGGAATTCTCGGCAAGCATTTCATTTTACTTTGGTTAATATGTTTTCTGTATACAAAAATATAAGGTGTTCTAATAGTGTTTATTTAATATTTTGTATTTCTTTGAATATAATTTTTTTATTTTATTTACTCGTTTGGATACTTTTGAAATTAGCTAACAGCATCTACTTTGTTTGAGCTTTTAAATCAGGCGTTATGATACAATCTTCGATTTATAAGAAATACGCAGCAGATGACGTTAAGTAGTTTCTACCTACCCCCATGGAAGAAAGGTGTGCGTCTTTATAATAATATGTGTATAACAAAGACTTGAACAAACATAACACCGTACCTTACAATATTACCTACAGTCAACAAACCAGCAAACCTTTTAAAGATAAAGACATTTCCAAAGAAAATAGACCCATCAAGGTTCCAGATTTTGAACCGGCAATCAATCACCAATAACTAGCCCTCGTTAGCACATACGCCACTGATCGGGGTGAAGTAGAACACACAGAAACTACAAACCAAGGACCCACGAAGGATAAGTTAGACGGATATCGATCCATTAACCCGAGGCGGCATCAATCACCCACGGCAAACATTTGGCCCATTATATTGGACAAACACCGCCGCCCTACGACTTCTGGGCTTATGTTTGTTTCTTATAAAGTCATTTGAAATAGTGAGGTTTTGTTTTGATAGTACTGACCAATGTTTGGAAGTTGGAACTTGCTTAGTTGGGCTTTTTGATTGGGTTTGTTTTGAGCTATGGGTTGATTTGGACGTGATTAATGTTTAAATGTTATTAATAACGATAGTAGTGCGTAGGCTCGTAGTTAATCAAAATAATGATACAGTGCGTAACAAGAAATTCAGTTTTGATTAGATTTCCTCCGGAAACTGCTGCATGGTGCAATAGTTGAGATCAGTTTTTTTTATAAGCTTTTGCACATAATGATTCAAAAATCTATGTATTGGATTATTTAGAAATATTTAAAGAAGTCCATCAAGAAAATAAATTTCAGAAGACCATTAGGCATCAAAAAGCCCTTTTTTGGGTCTGGTCTTAAAGTACCTGCTTAGACTAAGTAGGTCCTAATATTGCAGAAAACCTCAATAAATAATTCCCAAAAGCTATTCAAAAACTAATGGAAGCACATTATTCTTTGGTCTATTAATAAAGCACTTAATAACGCCAACTTTAAGATTTATCACAGCAATATCCCTTGTATTAAAAATTGAAGGTTTCATATTAGCGAAAATCTGTAATGCTAGCAATATCTTGAAAGTTATTTTAGCTCGAAAGGGTCTCAAATAAAAAAATATAGTGTGACATTGGCCAGACTGATAATATTTGTTTTATATTTTCTTTTTACCAAGCTGTTGTATTATAAAGTGCAGGGTAAAGGCTTGTCCACTATAAAGAGTGAAATAAAAAAAACAATTAACATTTCATTTTTCTACCTAATACTCTGAATAACATTCCTAAAACTATGCAGTCAAATATTGTCACTAGCACATATAAAAAATGTAAACTTACCTTAAAAAAATATTATACAACAGGTGACATCGCATCTTAGGTTTTGAGTGGGTATATGTAAATTGTTTACCTATTTTAGTAATATGCGGTGCGAGTTTGCTTCCTCCACTTTGTCACATAAACCTTTTAAGGTTTTAGACAAGTGTTATGCTGTACAATAAGTGTAACTAAATGTATTGAAAAATAAAAGAAGAAAAAAAAAAAAAAGGTGTGTAGGTCGATGGAGCCGAAAATTTCTGGAGTGGCTATTGTTTACCAAAAGGCGCAGCGTTCGAAGGTGTCCCACTAGCTGGACTGATAACCTGGTTAAAGCCGTGGCAATACACTGGATGCGAGACGTACAGGATCAGTCGATGTGGTGGTAGTGGTACCGGTGGAAGGCTTTCAGCTGAAATGATGATGATATGCGTGGTGTAGTGTGAATGGTCATTATTTACTTTATGGATCGCTGTGTGACAATAATATGAACATAGAACGCAATGACACTTTACATTATGGTGATCAAGCTTCAAGATGGCCCTATAATATTATATTGGTAAAACATGCAGTGTTATTAACATCCTACTGATAATCTAGGTGAATACTCTTTGCAATTAAGGCACATAAAATCACAATGACAACCAATCCTATGTCAATATGAATGCCGTCTTACACTGCCGTTATCGTATGATAGTCAATGCCTACGCATAAGACGGCAATGGAGACGTCTGGATAGCCATAATGACCGCTACACTTTTATCTATTATCTCAGATAGTTTCTTATGATACTGGGTTCAGAGATATGCGACTATATTGAACAGGGACCTTTCTAGAGTGGCTCTATATGGCCATTTTGCTATTCTGCATGATTTATGTCATGTTTTATTTTTCTCTTTATCTACAATGTGCTGAAATTTTATCACTATTGTTTACAATACTTTCAGTTACAGTAACAACAAGACAAGACCAAGACAAGACAAGACAGACAAGACTCCTACACAACACAAACCCAGATATACAAGATTTCGCCATGGGTATCGAAGCATCGACACACCTCATACTGGTGTCTGAAAGAAGTGTTTACCGTTGTTTATTTTTCCTATCCTTTTATTTGTCCGTTCGAAAGAGGTAACTGATAGTTTTTCATTATCATAAAAATTTGCTCTTGTTCTTATATAGTATATTTTATATTTAAAATAAACCTTAACGATTCATAACCTTCTTTGGTGACATCATAGTTATCAAAATTATCACTTAAATGGAAGATCTTTTCCAAGTAGACACAACAATCTTAACTAGAAACAAAACAAAACATAATTTTATTTTACTTCCTCGCAACGACATAATTCAAAGTGGCGGCAAGAGATATAAACGGAAGGACGTCCAAATTTCAGTTTTATAGTTTTAATTTAGGAGCCTCTGAAGTACAGGTGAAGAGATTGGATGACGTAATAAACGTAGCGGCGAATTTTCATTTACTTAGAAGCTAAGTGAATGTGTTTGGAATTGTTGCTTATATTGGGAAAACTCTCAGATGATCTTTAATATAAATTCCTTTTGAGATCAGTGAATTGAGGTGAGAATGGAGTTGATGAAATCTTTTTTTTTAATCGCACACGGTAATGGCTACCGTACATGCAATGAGCCACCATTTTCGGATTGTGTTACCTTTTGAATTGGTACCAAAATCACAGTTTATTTATATTGTAATCCGTACGGAATCATGCAATGGTGGTACTCGTGATCATGGTGATGACAAGTTACAAGAACATTCAAACTATTTGTCCTCAGACAAGTACACTAAAATCCATAGTAATCGATACAGAAACATGTTCTTACATAACTTCTAACTATTTATTGAATCCGATTCAAACCTGAAATCAGCTTTCAACATCTTATCCGAAACTGCATTTTGTATAAAATAGTGTCGCAATGTACGAAGATAAGATTGTTAATGGTCGTACAAATTGTTTCAAACATTTACATTTAAATCTGGTTCGGCCAGAACATGCATTCTAGCAGGTTTTGTTACAATATCAAGGCGTTAATCTTAACAAAAATGTTTTTGTGTTACGTCTCTTGGATATTCCTCTTTGTTGTTTGGACTTAATTTTAGCTAGAGTTTTTGGAGGGTTTGTAGTTTTCAGTAAAATGGTGATATCTCTTTGCCTGCCAGCGTCGTGAATAAGAAGTAAATATGTTCAATTTTATCGCTTTATTGAGATGGATACAAAATAATATAAGACACTGTAAGGACACACACCAAACCGCACTTAACAAAAAAATAATGAACACAAACAATATAATTCAAAAGAAATTGCCCTAACAACTAAATCCCCTGCAAAAATAATTCACATAATTATACGGCTTACTCCAAAACAATAATTTACTTGGCTACACGCTGAGATTAAGCCAAAATAAATTGCAATAAGACTTTAGTAATACCTTAACATTATTATAAACTTTCTTAATGAGATTTGTTGTAGACAGGCGAAGCCTCATATTTTTGTATCCCACGCAAGTCTACCACAAAATCACTTAGTTTAAGAGCCCTAAAGGTACGCTTACATGGGCAATTTATTGCGCAACTATTGCCAAATGCGTAGAAATTGACAAGAGACCCTAGATAAAGTCATTCCATAAGTGATGGCGCTGGTCATAATGCCAAAATGTATGGAATGTCACGTGACCAAACGTGACATTTCGATAGTACTTGGCAATCTAAATACATTTTTGACATTTTAGGGTACCATTCCTCAAAAAGAACCATTATAAGATCACTTCGTTGTCTCTCGAATGATCAAGTTGAAATGATATACTCGTAGGTATTCAAGTTTGCAATCCCTTGAAGCCCTGAAAAAATCTAACTTCTAATTCAACACAATCAAAAGATATCACCGTTTATGTCGCATATTTGAGGGATCGCAAGGGAATCAAAACCTAAAGCATCAAGGAATCAAGACCTAGAATCATGAAATTTGGCAAGAAGCAATGTCTTAGTAATATTACTAACATTTCAAATACTTTGCCATTAAGCGAAAAAATTTACTTTCGGTTAAAAATATAATTTTTGTGGGAGTTTCGTCTGCCAACAAACTGTCCTACAGTTTGGCAGAAGTAAAATCTTTTTGTATGAGTGAGACAGACATCTTTTGAGAATAAACATTATCTTTTTTTTTTATAGCACAAGAAAATGGAAAAAACTGAAAACTGTAAATTAGTACAGGGCGTTAGTATTTAGGGTGTACCGTTGGCGCAGTGGTTGAGAGATTGACTGCTGCGCTGCGTGTCGCGGATTCGATTCGCACACGGAACAAATATTTGTATGACCTACAGATAGTTGTCCGGCTCTGTGTGTTGTGTATGTGAGTTTATATGTTTGTAAACGCACCCACGATACAGGAAGAAATGTTGTGGAGATAAGTTTAATAAAAGAAGACTATTAACTTATTTGCAGTTGGTAAACTGACCGCGACCTATATTGATTTATGGGGACAACAGTTTTTGAACTGCAAAGTTGATTTTGTCCCTTCGTTAGAGCAATGTTTGGTCCTTTTATTGTTTATGATCGTCAGTAAGGGAACCTAATTATTTAGGTGAATGTAGCTGTTTATACGGAACCCTTGGTGTGCGAGTTCGACTCGCACTTGGCCGGTTTTTCAATCGCTATTAAAATGTTTTCGTTCTTCTTATTAGCGTGTCGATGGCAATTTTTTTTTTTTTTTTTCTTGATCTGTTGTATCTGCAATCAGTCTTGAGTACTTTAAGCAGATGTGGTAAGTGACAATTGGCATTTATTTCGAGTGTGCTTTCCAGTGAGAGCAACTACTCATAGGTTTAGCATGTATTAAATGCTACTCAAGAGGGTATAGACAGAATGTCTTTTCTTTTGAGACGTTTCTGGTACGTGCGCGTTGTCAAACCAGTGGCCAGTTCATTTGGATGCCTCTCCAGCCTTTCCAAGTATGTTTTACTTATGGCCAAGATTTCCTCTTTCACAGAGTTCATTTGAAATTGGTTGTGTATTTCACAATTTGTAATGAACCAAGGCCCATTGTATATGGATCTCAGAATCACATTTTGCATGCGCTGGATGATGGATATATTAGAATTGCTACAACTCCCCCATAGCTGGATGCCGTACATCCACACAGGCTTTAGAACGGTTTTATATATAAGGAGTTTGTTGTCAGTTGATAATTTGCTGTTCCGCCCTAATAGCCAGTGTAGGTTTTTGTAGCGCAAGTTGAGCTCATCTCGCTTGGTCTTTATGTGCTGCCTCCACGTTAGGCGGCGATCAAGATGTAGTCCTAGGTATTTCACATAATCTTTATGTGGTAGCAAGTTGTCGTTAAGCTTTACTGGCGGACAATCGCCTCTGCGTAGCGTGAAAGTGACCTGTACCGACTTAGATGGGCTAACTGTTATTCGCCACTTTTGGAGCCAGTCAGATATTTTGTCTAGACCATTTTGCAGCGTTTGTGAAGCAATTGTGGGGTCATGGTTGCTAGCCAGAATTGCTGTATCATCAGCGAAGGTTGCTGTAGTCACGTTGTCCTCTGCTGGCAAGTCTGCTGTGTACAACGTGTACAGAATTGGCCCCAGCACTGAACCTTGGGGGACGCCAGCCTTTATTTCGAATAACTTCGACGTTGCCTCAGCTTCTTTGACTTGAAACAGTCAATCTGTTAGGTAGCTCTTCATTAGCTCATAGATGTTGTGAGGAAGACAAGCCTTTATCTTATAAAGTAAGCCCTTGTGCCAAACGCGGTCGAAAGCCTGCTGAATATCCAGGAAGACTGAGCAACAGAACTCCCTTTCCTCCAGCGATTTCCTAATCCTGTCGCACACTCTGTGAACCTGTTCGACGGTGGAGTGCTCAGGTCGGAATCCAAATTGGTGACAAGGTATGGTGTTATTTTCCTTTAAAATTGGCTGTATTCTGCAGAGCAGGAGTTTCTCAAAGATTTTCGACAGTACTGGTAGTAAGCTTATAGGTCTATAGGATGTCACCACATTGGGTGGTTTGCCTGGTTAATGCACCATGAGTATCTGTGAAACTTTCCACTCTTGTGGAAAGTACTGCACTCTTAGGACCCCATTGTAGAGTGTCGTTAGAAACACGATGGCCTTTTTTGGTAGTTGTAATAAGATTTCCTTCGTGATTAGGTCAAATCCGGGTGCTTTTCTACTACCGAGGTTTTTTATTGTAGCCCAAACTTCTCTGGCAGTGACAGATCGTGGAGGAGGTGACATTTGGAGATCTTGTCTTTGAAAGGAGTTTATTTCTTCTTCAGACACGGAATCTGTTGCCTCGTTAGGAAGGAATACATTTGCCAAATGCTCAGCAAACGTATCAGCCTTTTCTTGAGGTGTTCTTGCCCACCCTTGGCTCCTTCTGAGAGGTGGTACAGCTACCTGGGGTCTGGTATATTGCTATGTGAACTTCCAAAGAGAGTAGTTGGTTGAGGCTGAAGGAGTGAGTGATTCAAGCTGGGTTTATAAGGTGTTATCATGCCAGGTTTGAAGCAGTTCTTTAAGCCTGCTAGCGGCCTTACGGAAATTGTACTTGTCTTCGTTTAAACCACTTTGGTGCCATATCCTACGAAGTCTTCTTTTTTCAAGCAATGATTCCTTTATTTCCAGGGGGTAATCAGAAGACCTAATTTTACTTGGACATTCAGGAGTACTGATCCAACATGCTTCTTGGATCATATTTGTTATATACTGAGTAGCAATGTCTATATCATCTGGAGTTTTTAATGCTATTTTTAGCTCAATATTATCTTCAATGTACTCCCTAAAACCCTCCCAGTCTGTGTACTTATTGGTTAATGTTGATGGTCTCGCAATTTCAATCAGTCTGTAACAAATATATTTCCGTATCGACTTACAGCGACATCTGACAGAGTTGCACTAGAAGAAATGACAATTATGAGAGAAAGCTAGTAAGAGATTCACGACTTTGGTGCTAGATGGCGTTAAGGTCGGGGCGGAATTATTATAAATTCTTTACAAAACCTGTTAAATATTGTGTGCATTAATATAATTCAACAAGCACACAATCTCCTACATATCTAGGCTATTAATTTCTGGTATACATAAATACTTAAAGAAAATATAGACATGACATCTCTATGGGTCAATAAAATGATCAATGTCTATGGCCGACGAGAGTGACATTTCTTTTTCATTACGAATGGATACGAAACGAGTCCAGGAATAAAATCCCATAAGAAAAGTTAAATAAAGTAATTTAAAATGACTCGGAGGCGAAAGGGAAACAACCCTAAGTTTAAAGTAATAATGTGCCAGCAAGCGCTGTGAGTATTTGTGGAATTGAACTATATTTTCATGCTTGTGAGACATGTGCTCGTATGATGCTAATACCGCATTTTCTCCCATCGACAGGGCTTCTTAGGATTAATTTTAATATTAATAAAATAGAATAAAACATGGTCAACGAAACTATATAAGAACAGCAACACCGCATTCAACAACAGGCTCCGGACACCCATGATATTTTGACCGATGAAATAATGGATACTATCTGCACAGGAACGATGCTGGTTGTGACATCACATATCTGAAGCTAAGTTTAAAGGGTAGTTTATATACCATCCACAAGTAAGTGAGATACATATAAAATTGTGATGCAGTAGTGATGCCTGTGAAGTAATTAAATTAGTTGACCAAATATAAAGACTTTTACTTCTATCGACCCTCATGCGAAATCATCCCTGCAATTGTCTCATCCAGAATACCTACCCCTGAGCTGGCTGGTGAGTAAGGAGAAAAAATTGTCTTACAAGTCTTGAACTTATTGTTAGTAATACCGGTGTATGATCAGATGATGTATCATAACACGGTTTTGGCTTTAGTTAGTCTTTAGACAAACCTTTACTGATGAAAAAATCCAGCAGATCTGGGGTTTTCCGTGAGTCACTAGGCCAGTAGGTAGGTTCAGCAGTAGATATTGCAGATAAGTTGTTCCCTTGAATGCTCAGTTTCAGCTGTCTACCTCGAGTGGTAATTAGCCTCGACCCCCAAGATGTATGCTTCGCATTCCAATCGCCTCCTGCCACAAAACGGTTACCAAGTGACATAAAGAAGTGCGAAAACATGGTGTCACTAATTTTATGTTTTGGTGGGCAGTAGACAGCCGACACGTTCAGACACCCATTTACGTCTTCCACGCTTATTGTTGTAGCTTGAATGTGGTCGGTTTTATACTCTGGCATTAGATGATGTTTGATCGACTTTCTTACTATCACTGCCGTCCCAGCATGGGCCGTCCCATCAGGATGATTTGTCAGGTAGCATTGGTGGTCTGGAAATTTAACATTAGTAGTTGAGGTGCAATGTGCTTCAGAAATCAGTAGAATATCTAGCTTTTGCTCCGTCATTAAGAGGTCAACCTCATTTTTATTTGGGGTTAGCCCATTTATGTTGAAAGTTCCAATCCTTAAGGCAGTCATTTTGTCAGCCTGTCGACGAGTTTAGTTATGAGGCTCATTAAAGTACTCATTTGGTGTAAGATAGAGTCAAACTTCTCAGATTGCTTTAATAGTAATTGTTCGATTGTCATACTTGTGTGTGTAGGGTTAGGAGTATGTCGTAGTGCCTCAGCATAAGTTGCGAACTTGGTACCAGGAATGATTTTGTCAGCTTCACCAGCTTTTTCAGTGGAATCATTGGCAACATACTTAGTTGGTGCTTGTTGGCGAGAATCAACCGCTGTAAAAGCGGTCTTTTTTGTTCTTCGGGCTACAATTTCTTTATATACTGCACAACCCCTATAGTTAGCAGGGTGCGGGCCACTGCATAGTGCACACAGAGCAGGTGTTTGGCGATCAATCTTCTGGCATTCTGAAGTCTTGTGGGACTGTCCACATTTAACGCAACGGTAAGGGCGCATACAGTAGTTCTTCGAGTGGCCATATTGTTGGTCCTTTACCGCTTTATTGTTTGACCCAGGAGCCAGATTTACAAAGAATGTAGAGGTTGGTTTTTTCTCGGGGTCGTACTTAGCATTGATAATTTCTCCAGTAACTGTATTTCCTGTGGCCCCATTTTATTCTCTAATGATACTAGTGGGCGTGGATGGATGTAAGTTGCGAATAACTATTCTAAAGCATCTCATATCCTTTCTGTTAAAAGTATGCCCAATGAGTCCATTCTCCCTCACAAGCACAATTAGCTTTTTGTAGGTGTCAATGTCCACACTACTAATTCTTAGCTGATTTCGATTCACAATCTTGTAAGTGAATTGTCTTCTTTCAGTAACAGTTTCTAGAAGTTCAGTCAATTTGCTGACATCTTCTATCCCGTAAAGGATGATCGGTGGAGGTTTGCTAGGTTTTTTGACTGGTTCTTCGGGATCATTTTGGGTCAGGTCAATTGGTTGGTCGATGGCAAATATAAAAAGTTAAATATTGTGTTTAGCCCAGAACTCAGCCACGGCAACACCATTCTGTAACGCAGTCAGAAGGTCAAGCTGCGCACTCCGTGAGATGGGCCATGGTCTGCGGAGAGATGCTGCAGAATCACTGAGGACTAGTGCTATCAGTCATGTCCTTGCTGCGGCCAACCTGAGTGCGGAGTCTGTTTAGGGTTTTCCAGGTCGACTACGGCAGAGTTTTCGTTGATATAATGTCACTTGTTTAGAACCGAAGTATTGCCCAACTACCCCGTGCATGCCCCGTGTAAGCGCACCTTTATATTATGTTCTAAGAATATGACAAATAACATTATTTGTTTAGATAGAGTTCATATTATGATGTCTATTGCTTGAGCAGACGTAACATCTACGTGCTTAGGAAACTTGGCCACTATTTGTTGTAATAAGAGTCTTGTACTCATTTCTATATCTCGTAATTACGTCTGGTAGTTAGAAAGGGAAAGTTTTTCTGTTTGATGTGATGTAGCAGTTCATACAAGACATTGAATGTTGTTGTGGTTTTTGGAGTTAACACAGTTTTATTTGGCCTTTGTCTAAACTTTGTTCAAAGCATACACCGACAATATTAGTGCTATTGGCACTCATGTTGTGTCATATTTATTTATTTGGTAGTTGCAGGAAATGGTTTTGTTTTCTTAGATTGGAATGACACTAGACAGAACAAATGCTTTAACTTTATGTAAGCAGCTTGAAGTTTTTCTGACTCCCCAAAATAAAGAACTCGTAGAGGCGTAGATACAGTTCAACGTCTTGTTTTGATCTGTAACACAAAATAAAGATTTTATGTAAATAATCACGGCAGAACAAAAGTAAAAAACTACACTTAATTTGTATCTGCTATGAAGCATTAAAATTAAAGAGTCAACGTCGACAGTACATTGATCCCAAACGGAGCGGCGTCGGACCGCATCCGGCAAATAATTAAAACTTTTACAAGAGCCAGTGAAATGTGGAAGAAAGAAATAAATTTTCTACTCGAACGCACACTTTCGTTTTTATCCTTCAAGCTTGTGATTTATACCCAAAACTTATTTACTGCTGTCCAAACACGATATTTCACTTTGTCTCTCCAATAATAATCACCAATTTACTTTAAAAGCTTCTTTTCTATGGCAAATTAAAGTGGTTCAGCTCTCGTATTGAAAGGTTCAGTTTTTGCTATATACGTGTTATCTATCTTTTCTGGCAGGATTTCTTCTCAATCGAAAGAATTTCCAGATTTTCGTTGTCCTTATTTTTTTGCTCTTAAACCCGTTCTTTAAAAACGATTAGTGGATATCTATTAAGATCTTTTTTTAAACAATTTAAACTCATTAAGATAAAGTCAGGAACTAAAAGAGATTATTTATTAGGGCGTGAATTTTCCGAGCAAACCCATAGGCGAGATTAGAGTCCAGAGGAAATTACTGAGGAATTACGGTGGCTGGCCTTACCCGGGGTTAGTCAAAGAGAAGTCGGGATTCAAATAGAATCCTTTGATCTATAAAATATCACTGGCACGCGATTTTGATGAATCGTGAAATGCCGGTGCACCATTACTTGATATTAAAATAATATGCAAGCGTTTAGACCATTGAAATGGATTTATATTTAATGAAGGCTTATTTTATTCATGGATATAAAATGCTTTGAAACAACCCACACAACAAAACTGAAGCAAAGTTCAGAATATTTGTTATTTCTGCAGATTCAAACGTAAACGTGGATAATGATAGGATTGTTTTTAAGCTTTAAGTATATGAATACGTAGTGGTCATTTATTTTATTGCAAGCATCGACTGCAGCGTTCTATTTTTAAATGTACTCTGTCAGCGTTATGAAAGAGTTGTTTTCTTTGCTATCAAACTTAGATTTTGTCCACCTATTAACGGCACCTAATTTAAAAACTGCATAATTTCTATATATTGCCCAATATTTGTTATTCCAAGTCCATTAACATAACGAAATTATATAAAAAAGCGATACAAGAGCCAACAAAACGTTCAATCAAGCCATGTCCCTCAATCATAAACATTTAACTTATTTGTGGCCAGTAAATTTTATTTTAGTGTTGCCATAAACCTTTTCTGTTATTGCCATCATGGACTATGGTGGACGTGGGAATACCTATGGTTCTAATAATCCGATTGGTGTCCAATCTTTTTAATGTTGTTTGTATAGCAATGAGATTTTATTGAGTAAATTATTTGTTTGATTGAGTGTAGCTCATCAGTCAATAAATACTTTTATTTGGCATTTTTTTCAGGTTTGGGCATCTCTTCAAAATTTGTTGTATACTTTATCTATACCATAATATTATAAAGAGGTAAAGTTTGTGAGTTTGTAAGCTTGCAGGAGATAATCTCTGGATCTACTGAACCGATTTAGATGAAATTTATCATGAAGATAGTTTGAGATGTTGCAAAGGACATAAGATAGTTTGTATTCCTTAGGTATGATAAAACACTTTTTACGCGGGCGAAGCTAGTAAATTATAAAATCAATATGGTCGGACCTTGCAAAACAAATATGTCACGGAATTCATCAAGCGAGTATATGAATTTAAAAGTGGAATAAAAGTCATAAAACCACATCATCGCTTACCATCAGGTGAGATACTGGTCAAGCGCAAGCCAATCAAGGATTTTTTTTTTTTCTTTTTTATTCCTATTCTTTTTTTAAAACCCGCCTGAATCAGTATTTTGAATACCATTTTTCATTTGAGCACACAATATAAATGGTTATCGTAACTCTATGTATACAGAAACTACATAAATTCTGTAGGCTGTAAATAACACAGATTACACAAGCAATATTCAGATTGTCATTTTCGCAGTTAATAACATGAAACTCGTTCTAATTGGACTTCAGATTGACTGACGTATGTGCGCTGAACGTAGAATTAGCTACACAGCCTAGATTGCCATCCATTACCTGCTCTAGTTTAGACTGAAAATTAGATCATAAACACACGTATCTATGAATACTGCATGACTGGCTGTCACCCACGGCTCAGGCCGTATGGAATTAGTACTTCCTTCAATATTTAATAAATTTTGTTTGTGTTAATCTTTGTGTTATTATCATGTATCCAAATCCATATAATATTATTTTATGTATGTCGCATCAAGGCTGGCCGATAGATGCAAACCATCGGGAAGTCAGGATGTATTTCCTTGGCTTAAGACATCGTGTTTGGGCAGGTAGGTGGGTACAGTCGTGAAAATGAAATTACGCACACCGGGTTTATTCAAATATAGTCACAACTCAGTTACTATCTTGCTTACTTATATTACGGATCGACACTGATTCTACAACGACTTAGCTCTAAGGCGGTCAGTACTCAACTGCCATATTCTGCTGTCCCTACCACGCAAGTGATTAGAAAAAGCGCGCCAATGCGACGTTGTTCTTGATTTGCCACCTCAGGGCGTGCTTGCGCATTATTTTGACGTCCGTACTATTGACTAAACCCGACATATATTATAAATGCGAAAGTAATTTCGTTCTCTCTATTCCCTTTTCACACCTTAACGGATGAACAGATATGGATGAAACTTGGCATATGGATAGACCAAAACCTGGATTAGAACAAAGGGTAGTACATCTTAGGTTTTGCATAATAAAACACGTGGGCGAAGACACTGGCAGAAGCTAAGTAAGCAATTTTATTTCAAAGTGAAAAGCCGTTTAGTAGATTTTGCGTTAAAAAGCACAAACATCCATACTCATAATGAAAGTAACTCTGTCCTTTTTACGCCTTAACATCTGAACAAGTTTGGATGAAACTTGGCCTTTAGATTTTTTTTATTTTTTTAACTTTGTATAGATTCTTTTACCGATTATTTTGTGAATGTGTGAACATTGTAGGCCTTCTAGATGTTAGTTAACATTTGTTAACTTTGTTATATATTATACAAACTTATTTTTTTTAGTTTCTTACGACTTATTGTCGGGCCTACGTTGTCCCCCCATAGTACTAATGCTGTAACATGGAAATATTGTAAAACCAAACGTTTTTTTAAAATAGTAACCATGGAGTTTTTTGCCGGTTCTTCTCCATAGAAAATGACCAACCCGAACCGTGCACCTTTTGTCGACGTTTTATAAGTGCCCATGAAGGCCTATGTAAAATAAAAATAAATATTTTGTTTTTTTTTGATAGACCAGCACTCGGATCAAGAAATAGGATTCATCCTATATTCTAACCAGTATAATATCCTTATATTACTACTACTATTTGGTATAATAAGATATATTACTTTAAAGTTTCATGGAAATCTGTTCATTAAATTGTTCATTAAAGAATACAAACATACATACTTATAATCCTTCAAATTAAAAATATTAGTGGGATATATCCGTTCCTTCATTTTCTGTGTTCACGTTAAGTTTTCATTTTTCTTCAATATCCACACCGAGATTTGTTCCACAAATAGCGAAACGTTCTCTTGTTTGCAAAAGAACATAATATTAGCTCGTTTATTTACATAAAGTGAAACGAATCACCATTTTTAATACAGCCTGATACACAAATGAACAAGGAAACATGATCTTTATCATACTGAACTTAAAGTCTAAGTTGCCATGTGTATTCTTCAGTGTTTTTTACAGTATCAATTTTACCTATTTCATAGAGCTCCTCGCCTACATATTTTATTTCGTTTGTTCATAAGAGAATAAATAGCCGTGATTTCAATATTCAAGACTATGTCAATAAAATCTGCCGCTATTTTCTCTAGAAATATGCAAGGATCAACCCAGCCGAGTAATCTCATCCGTCGAGTTTGCTTAGCATAATGATATATGAAATAAAGCAAGCTTTGAACAAGACGGACTAAGTAAAGCTACCAGCTTTTTAAGCTTACTTTACCTTACAATTGTGAGCATA
Organism: Orthosia cruda; assembly: GCA_964057195.1. NCBI lineage: Eukaryota > Metazoa > Arthropoda > Insecta > Lepidoptera > Noctuidae > Orthosia > Orthosia cruda. The sequence continues at coordinate 13,901,762 of OZ059836.1, read as the reverse complement.
ACGTGTGATTATTATCACGAAACGTTTATTTAATTTGCTTACAATAATAAACTCCCGTGTACTACTCCTTAACAACTAAAAACAATCCCTGCACACAATATACAAATTCACGGTACATTAACATTACAAACAACATAAAGGTGCGTACATAACGTCGGATTACGTTGGCGCGCGGTATCGAATTACCACCATAATTGGTCGAACCTTCACTGTTGAACGTATGGCTAATGCAACAATTTACGCATCAGCTAATCTGCAAATTGGTGCTGCTTTGTCGGCCGGAGGCCGGTCGTGTCGTCGGCCCGGTCTGTCTGCAACCGGCTTTATACGACCGATGATTTATTGATGGACGAAGCGGACTTCAATCGCTGCTATTATGGTCGTAAATGGATTACGTTAAGGATGTTACTAGATAACTGGCATTCTTTATTTGAAAATGGTAAAGTGTCAAGAGTTTTCGTATTATGAAGATAGGAGTAATCACAGCTTGCGAAGGTTTGCTCAAAATATTTAGTTTAATTGTTTGCGTTTATTAATATTCAGGTTTCTGAAATGTTCGCAAGTTGCATAACTGGCACAGCTTTTTAAAAATGACTGATGTTTCCTGGTCCATAAACAATGTACCTATCTTACAAAGCACCCCAGTTATTTTCGCAAAATCACTAAGGAATCCATATTATTATTTTCAAGGTTCTCGAAACTATAACTATGCGTGGCCCTGTTACAGTTATTTTTATAATGACGAGTACCTGTCAATACTAAAATTACTGTTACTTTTCAATCCTTTGAGCAAATGAGCGCGTGCTGTGAGGCTTTCAATGATTCTTCGGCTGTGTGGGAGGGCTTGTTTTCTGAAAAGAAGCAATAAATACTGTTTGTACTCTTCCTTTCTTTCTTTTCTTATATTTAAATTTTAACAAATTAAGTAAAACATAGTAAGACTCTTTTGAAAGTTTAACATTAATTGGCAATGGCACATTGCCGTAGACATTAAATAAAAAATAATAATTAAGTAGCAAATAAAGATGATGATTTATTATCACCATCAGATACTACCAACGATTACGAAGCTATTAACAAAGTTATTGATGTTATAGACTCTATTTTGGAAACCTACCATTTGTGTCAAAAAGTTAGTGATTTAATGACTCGCATTTAAATGCAGCCATCTGTGTTTACATAATTTTTTTTAAACAGATACCCATGTATCACTTCGGTAGAGTCTCAATATTCAGGAATTTTGATAAAATTCATGTTACATCCCATATATTCTACCCGTGGGTTTCGGGCGAAAGGCGACTGAGGGACTGCCGAGAATGGGCAACAACATTTTCTGTGCGTTGTTGTAATCAAACTGCGATCTGCAACCCAACCTATAAAGCGCAGCGACTATAGCAAATCTTCCCAAATATTTGGGAATATTTTTATATTTGATTACCTATATTCTAGTAGAACTTCTGGGCCTAGTTGACATTATTTAACTCGCTCCTCACGTCTCCATGGTAGCGCCCTGACTGAAGCGGCCACGGGCCGCGGTGGTTTCGTTTGGTCCACTTCCACTGATAATAATTAATTTAACGCCATGTCTATACGTCTGTGCGTACCAGTTCTTGTACGCAAATGTACCCAAATTATCTTAATAAGGAGAGAGGAAAATGCTTCATAATATTTTGCTTAATATTTTACACGAAACAAGTTAAGTTTTAAGTGTTTTACTAAATAAAATTGAATTAAATAGGAGTTTTTTCATTACTGTAACGAAAGAGATTAGAGCTCTGCTATGGTTTAAAAAAATAAAATACAAATTGGTGTCAAAATATTCGATCGTCACACAAAAAATATTCCCAACTTAACTGTTAAGGATAAAAATAAAACCAAAGGATTGCTCTAACAGAATTAATTTTATTTAAACATTTTTGGTCGGATTATATAAGTTTTAAATGGCTTAGCGCATCAAAGTTGTCAACTAAAATAGCTTTGAAAACTTTTCACATTTTGTCAACTAATCCGTGGTTTGGGCAAAATTTCATGTATTTTTGTCTAATAATAAGTACCTTGAAAGTATTTTAGACATACATGACCACAATCCAGTGGTTTATGATGCAGACATTCCTAAGGTTTTTAGGTTTTTACGTTCGAGTACTAAAATTAATCAAAAACTTTATACTAAATATTAGGTACTACTAAAATATTAAACGTGGCTATAAGGTAAAAATTTAACATCGTGCCGTGTTTTGTAAAATATTTTATAATTAAAGGTTTAGTGTCCCACGTGTCTAGCGACCCAGGTTAACAATATAGCTTTTGATAAAAAAATAATGTAGCTAGTTTAAAAATCATAACTTTTGATATTCTAACCTAAGACGTTTGAAAAAATAGAACAAAATCAGGATTAGGTACACACTTTATAAATATATGGCACGTGAAATCAGAGTTTATTTTCTTAGTCCTAAGACTCTTTTTTAACAAAAGTTCTCTACAATGAAAATATAACCCTAAAAATAACACCTCTTCATAGTTCATACTCCTTGCAGTCGGGCAAGATAATCTTCCGTTATACTCAATTAAAATACGTTTAGAACATCACCTGGCGAGATAAACATCGCAACTATAGAAACTTGAGAATTTCAAACCTCAATTTTGACAACAAAAAGGCCATAATCGATTTTGGGGTCTACAAAAGGAGCATTATATTTGACAAGTCGACTGTACAAACGTTGTTTGTGGTGGAGATTATTTCGGTTGAAATGAATGAAAGCAAAACACGATCCTGTGAATATGTTGGTTGGTAATTGAAATACGAACAGCGCCCTCAAGGGTGGTTTTTTAATTCTTTTTTAACGTCCGTGGGCTCGATAGGTTCGAGTGTCGCTGTTGTCTCGAGAAATCGATTTTATAGAAAATATTTTTGGCTTAAAAATTCTGTGAGATTATTTTCCTTAGAATTGTCGTTCGTCGTTTTGTATGTGAATGATTGAAATGCTTAGGTTTGGTTATTACTTCGTATTTTTCGGTTCGTATATTTTAGGTCTCGATTGGCTCTTCAATCTTTTTTAGTTCTGAAAGACGTATAAATATTCTTCATCGTCTTAGGTAATACAAAATAATTTTCATCACAGACATGACCAAAATATAAACTACACCCCAACGTTGTTAATTTGAGATACAATACGGGTTTCTCTTTTATTACTATAAAGGATGAACATAAAAAAAACAATCCTTTCTTCAATACATCATAAAACATGTTACCCTCTCATTGTGGTTTATTGATTAATAGATGAAACTTTCAACGCAAGACAGGAAACGTATGGTAATAGAAAAACCCACCCGCAGGCAATCGTCATTACGCCTGTCGTTCGAAGGGTCCAGTATAAAATAGTGATTAATTATTATAATTTAGTCCATGTCATCGGACATCCACATGGCAGCCCCACCAGACAGTTTAATCTTAGTCCAGGTGCTGTTTATCTGATTGTATCGTAAAAGGGTTTAAATTCGTAGTTAGTAGCCGTCGCGTCGTTCCGATTGTACTCCGGTAGTAAGTGAAAACATAATTGTGCTTATTGATGACGTGGCGAAAACAGTGATTGAGTTTCATGGGACGTAATAGGACAAATAAATATGAGTCTGATTAAGGTGCATCCAATACGCTGACATAATAAGATAACTTGATTTAGCTTGACTGTAACACCGTGAATGTTGATTATTGAAACTCGATAATTTCACGAATACATACCAGCTCATAGAACACAGACCACACATTAAGACGTGCAACATTTTGAATGAACAAAATACAATATGCTAATCCAGCAATGAAAGACATTGAGGGCAACCGCCTGTTCTCATTCTAGACTATAAAAGCAACTATCACATTGCGATCTTAATGACAACACTTTGCAAGCTTTAAGAGGAGTCGGCAAATCTAATAGTGACATAAAATTACCGTTCGAAGCCTTACCCACTGCAAACAGGGGACCAACTTTTAAAATGGATGACAACGGTAACCTGACGGCGCAATAGAGCATCACAAAAACTGTGCAACCTAATCCCGAACAATAGAACATGGATGCAACAAAGCGCAGACATATATCAAACAACAAAAACACTGCTCTCGACGGCCGTACGAGCGAACGAACACTATCATTTACGCAACGATTTGTCATCGAGATTCGGGGGTAGAGGGGCGGGACATTTTAGCTGATCCCTACGACTGGTTCTCAAACATTTTGTTGATAAACCCAGTTCTTTGTTAACTAAACCATAATGATGGTAACAAATATGACAACAAAAATTTATCCAAGCACTTGATGAACTTCGTGAAAATCATAATATACGATTTTGATATCATATTGGCTGTTGATTTCTTTTGCTTTATTGACGTTTAGGATTTACCAGAAGGGAGGAAAAATTTAAGCTTTAATTACACAAAGAAATAAAAGAAGATCGTACCAGACCTTTCAGAAATATTTAGCCCGATTGCACAATTTCCAACCACAGATCTCCAATCAACAACGACGAAAATTTGCAGCCATTCGAAATCGACATCCAAACCGCTAGTAATATCCCGGAAACTGGATTAACGGTTGTCAACTTGATGAACGATGTGCGTAAGTTACACGACAATGGAATGTGGGCATCCGTCCCATTTGGTACCGAACGTCCGATACGCATCGCGAACATTAATTAATTATGAATCGCTCTTGAGTTTTTCAAAATACGAACATTTTTGTTCAAAGGATTTGATCAGCGGGCGGTATTCTAGCACTGTGGCCCGATTCTACTATTGTTAGTTCCATAGGGATACATTAAACGCCTTTTTGTTGTGTTGTTACATTTTTACACGGTTGTCTATCACAATTTGGTGCTTGAGCTTCGTTTAGAAAATTCTTTGTTTCCTTAATCATTATTTCAAGTTAATAAAATATAAAAATCTGCTGCTCTATTCTGTGAGGATTACTTTGACTATATTTTTAAAAAGAGTTTTGTAACGTTCTTGCTTTTCATTTATATGTCTCTTATAAAGATTTTCTAGTTTGACAGTTATTTATTGGTTATTGTTTCATCGGATGGAGTTAGTAGAGATCGGCAAGGCTAGTTGAGGACACACCTCAACTAGCCTTGCCGATCTCTACGGCTGGGTTAGGTATTGTTTATTCCTGCTCATAATTAGTTAGTTACTAATGGCTTCCTAAGCAATCAATCAAATCATTGATTCAGATTGATACACTTTTCGAGTTTTATTTAAAGTGTAAAAATAACTATAAAAATGCATATTATTTTGGTTTTTGTTGAATATTTTCTTATTTCGCAAACATTTTATTAAAACAAAACAGCATAAAAAAGAAAAAAAAACCTGTTCGTCACTTTCAACACAGTACATATACTGCCATATACATCGATAATATATTACAACAACATAGCCCAAAGCTAATATGCCGGAATATTCTTAAGGCCCGGCTCGCCACGCGGCTCCCTTCTACGATTTATTGTTTAATCACAAGCACTCAGCCACCGTACTATTGCGTCGGTAAATTGTGGCAAGCAACGAACGTTAGAGATGTTTAATCTTGACTGGAAAGGTCAGCAAAGTTGTAATTTGGTGGATAAAGAAATTAATAAGAATGAAGTTTGAAAATAAGTGGCATGATTCGAGAAGGCTTCAATGTTTTTTTCAAAAAGTGTAAACCTAACTAATTTTATAAAGAGAGAGCCCAAATTTTCTGAGTTTGTTCAGTCATGTAGGGCTTTACTCAAAAAAAAAATAAGCTTTGTTGCTAGTTACTAAACATATTATTAACAATATACTATACTTGGTGTTTTAATGAGAATTCAATGTTTTTTTCAAAAAGTGTAATCTCAACTAATTTCATAAAGAGAGAGCCCAAATTTTCTGAGTTTGTTCAGACATGTAGGGTTTCACTTAAATAATAAAAATAAAATAAGCCTTTGTTGCTAGTTACTTAACCTATTATTTACAATATACTATACTTGTTGTTTTAATGAGATTATAACCTATTTACACTGTATTTATAACTATTAATTTATTTTCTCGGCACCTTGTTATTTTCCCTCGCACCAGCTTTCGACAAAGGCCTCCTTTTTTTTTTTTTTTTTTTTTTTTTTTTTGGGTGGGAAATCATCCTATGACTTCTCCCGCTCTGGGTGAAGCGGGAGGCCGTGTCAGACTTTTACTGACTAAAACCCACCCGTGCTCCTTCAGTTGCTTGAGCCAGGGCCGCGGTAACTCTTTTTCAAATTTATCCGCGACCCAGACAGGCATTGGCCCTAGTTGGCCCCGTCAATTTTGCTGACATCTCTTTGAGGCGCGCGTGGAACACTACGCGCCGTCGACTCGGGCCTGGTCCTTATCGGACGGCGAGCTACCCATTACTCGTCGTCAGCAAGCCCGCGCCTACGGTGGCTGGGAATCAGCTTGCGACTCCCGACGCCCAGGGCGTCTCCTGCGGCGGCTTGGGGCGTGAGGGTGCCTCCGTTGCGTCTCCCTCACGCGTTCTGCCTCCTCCTTTGCGAGCATTACTGCTTCGCAGAAGGAGGTGACAGCTTCCCATGCCCTCTCGCTCCGTACCATGGTCTTGACCAGGGCCGGACGCGAGAGGTCGCCTCCGCCGATCGCCTCCACGAGGACACGGCGTTGCTCCGCCCAAGCGGGGCAGACCTCCACCGTGTGTTCTACCGTGTCCTCCGGGCGATCCAAACAGTGGTGACACCCGGGCGTTTCCTCCCGCCTTATCCTGAACAGGAACCTCCCGAAACAGCCGTGTCCGGTGAGGACCTGCGTCAGGCGGAAGGTGAGGGCGCCGTGACGCCTCTCAAGCCACTCCTCAAAGAGGGGCCTTACCGCCGCAATTGTGGCGTGCCCAGCGCTGGGTTGCGACAATCGTCCACTCCATGTCGCCATGAGATCCTGCCGGAGCTCTGTCCGCTGAACCGCGATTTGTCGCGCAAAGGCCTCCTAGAAGGCTATCCACTTGACTCTATCCCTCGCTACCCGTAAACATTTTGGACCTGCCACTTTCTTTATATTGTCTTCCCACCGCTTTACCTGTCTTCCTCTACTTCTTTTACTTCCTCTCGGATTTTACTTACATTACATACACATACAATTATTTAGTGATGAAAAAATATGTCGTGAAAAGCCTAAAATACTAGTCGGTTTACCTTAGATAAACGGACAGTGAAGTTCTTCAAAAAGAGGTAGAACATAAAAAGTACATACCTAATTAAGTAAACTGCTGTCTCTTCCTCCATCCTAATTCTCTGTGTGTATAAACGTCGTTCGCTATATTGCAGTTCGATGTGACGTAATAAATGCTCCATGTGTGTAAACCCAAGTCCTCAATAACTCTAGCGAACAACTTCATAGTAACAATCACTAAACACGAAATATATTACTTAACACTCCCTTTCTCACTTCCATTTAGATTTTTTTTATTTCTTATAATTTTATTGTAATCCGAACACTGTGTGGTCTTTAATTTTTTATTGATCGTATCTACGTTACCATTGTTACCTAGTGGGGTAACTTCAAATTCCTCTAGCCAAAAAACTGGCACCTGAAATTGGAATTCTACGCGTTCTCGTCATACATTAATCCTATTAAAATGACATATGACGTAGGTTAAGACAGACGTCTAAAATGATGCGTCTTATACTAATCGCCTTTATTTGTTTGACATTGGCTTATAATTTACATATGAAGTTAAAAATGTATGAGTATAAAAAAGACTTTCTAAGGGCGGTCGTTAACAGCGGTTACAAAAATGTAATATATTGTAATGGACGGCAATTACATGATAAATATAACTTCTATTGAAGGCAGTAATATATGATTCAATATTTATAAAATATTATGTGATTCATCAGATTACTTTGCCTTTTCAAAGTAAAGGTCAAATTATTTCATAAAGTTTTATAAAAGATTTTTACTGCCCATGTGTTTTTAAATACCTACTGTTTTTACCACGCTGGATATATTTATTTAGATATTTTACATCTCTATGAAATAAATAAAGTCCTTGTTAAAAGTAACGATTGTCCATAATGCGTAGGAAATTCACAATAAAAATGTTTACACGACAAATAAACGACAATGAAGGAAAATGGACAATATTTCCGTGTAAAGCGACATTCACACCAAATTCAACCGAAAATTGGCGTGAAAATTGTCTCTATTTGCGTCAGTGTGCACTGACAAAAACTTATTGTAACATACTACAAAATACAGGCGTTTCTTTTGTCTTTTTACAACTTACTGAGAAGGAGAATGAGATCCCACTGGGTGAAACAATTGCTAGCTGCATTTAATACAGCGCCTTTGAGATTTGGAAGCGTGCCACATTTTGTCTCTCTATTGTCGAAAACAGTAGCAACTTTTATTGTTACGGCATTGAGACGTTTTTGGCACGCTTCTGTTACCTGGGTGGCTTGACTCCGAAGGGTATATTGCCCTAATGACCCATACATATATGCGTGACGACCGATTCGTTTGTCCATATTGTCCAGTTCGAAGTTACTGAAGATTGATGTTAGTATTGTCATTCAGTAATTATGTTACTTCTGACAAATGGGTGAAATAAGTAGAATTAGCCCATTGTGTGCTGATTTAGAAATAAAATGGAATATTCAGAATTATGGGCCGTGTAAACCTCAAACATATCTTTTTTGATGTTTGTGTATAGTTTTTTATTCATAAAGCGACACGGCCATTAAATTCTCTTAACAAACCTAATATCAAAAAGAGATAAAATAAGGATTTAATTGTTTCAAATGAAGGAAATAACAATATAATTAAGACTCTATAATAATTAAGCCTCTAAATGAGCATATGTCGAGAGAATACGCCATAAACAAACACAACATCTCAATATAAGGAGTCGAGGCAACATATTAACATAAACATCGATTCAATAGCGTTCCGAACATCTCTCCGGTCACAGTTTGAATACATTACGGCCGAGTTGTTTTTTATTACGACAATAATTTAAGAATTAAACTGTTCTTGCTCTGTTTATTGGTCCTTTTCTGCTTGTTCCGAGACTTTTCTAGTCGCTCCCCGCGGATGCTCAATCGAAATGGACACACACGCAATGGCTCGTTGGTCCTTCGGTCGTAAAAATCGATTACTTTATTTTCTTACAAGCTCATCATTATAGAATAAAAGAAAATGTTCAAGGTTTTATTGGACCACATACAGCTTCATGGCGATACAAGAAATTTTCGATTTTAAGTACAATATTTTATTGATCAGCGCTAAAATGTTTAAGTACGGTGTCGAACGCGAGTTAAAAACGTAACATTTTGTTAAGAACTAATTTAAAAGCCCATTGTCTTCGTCGGTTCACGGTCACACAGGACGACAGTCGGTAATGACCCATTAACATTATGTTTCACACCATCCATTAATACAAAAAGACCTGCAATTAAAAAGGAAACGGCGCCGCCACTAATTCCGAAGCACTCTCACTTAAAACGTTACAACTTTACTGCATTCAAACATCTGATAAGGGACTTGCCAACCGAAAAATAAAAGGAAAAAAAGTTGCCATATCGCAACGGTAGCTTTTAGAATTTATAGGCAGAATATCTCTATTTCGTTTCGGTGTTATCGGTATCGGGATATTTATCAGCGGCATCTAATGATCGGTCAGTTTATAATAGGCTGTGAGTGTCAAGTTAATGAGAATATATTCCGACCTGGTACACAATAAATTAAAGAGGTTTCGAATAAAACGGCATATTAATTGGACATTAGTATACGTCAACACCTCCGAAGCAAAGTGTGGCCGATAGGAACGATTAAAGTACGTGAAAGTATCTAAGAAGTAACTCGGGGACTATAAAATTAGGTGGGTGTAAATTTTTAACGTTGGCCGGGGGCTATTTCTGTAAATGCGATGTGAATTTAAATTTGTTTTTTAAAAGCTTTTGAAGCAGTTCCGTTTGTTCCGAGTAAGGAAGTAACGTTGGAGGGGTCCGGCCGTTCGGGTGCTACAAAACATGAGGGCTTTTGTTTAGATTAAGGTGGTTATTGTCAGTGTGAACTGTTTATACTGCATTCATTTATTGTTTCACCAAAAAAAAAAGGTTACCTAATTCAATACTTACAGAATGTTTAGTAAACGCCATCATACTATTTTCTATCAAATAAAACATAAAACAGTGGAAAATATACGAAGGAAACCTGCGCTTGACGGTAAACACCTAAGAATTAAACTCCTTAAATTCACACAAAACTTAGCAGCGCCAGCTCCGAAATTTCGGTACGAAGCTATAATTCAATGGTGCTTTAGAGGAAGACATTACTTTTGTCTAAGCAAATTGAATTCCACAAAATCTCCTCGAGAAGATTGACTGACCACAAATTGGGGATTCGTTGTCAAGCGAGATAACATCGGAGGAATCTCATTACAGTTGAACATTCGTCCCAGTTCGGTTCTGTCTTTACGTGTTGCCTCCAACTTTGGCGCAGGAATCTTCAGAGATTCTAGATTGTTTCAAGTTACTGGTGGTAAACATTGTCCAACCAACTTTGGACGTGGTATTTTGTCATTACTATTTACGGACTGTCTGACTCTTTGATTTGAAATAGATCTGATAAGATTGTCCAGACAGACGGTTGTAGTTTGAGGAGTAAATCGATGTTGGTTTAATACTTATATTAAGAGTTCATGTCGCCGCAAGATTGAATCAACCGCAAACTGTTAAAGCCCCGGCAGCCAGCGGCGAACGGAAAATTAAAAAGCAAAGCGGGGGCCGCTTCCTAGCCATTCTTTTTAATTTTCAACGTTGCATTGGACGGTGTGGAATCATTAAAATTTCCTCCGTGCCCGCCACCCTTGCAGATTTATTTGATATGGAATGATAAAGTTAGCAGTCTTATAGAATTCACAATGAGTACGCGTTAATCAACGGGACAAGTTTTAACACTTTTTTGACGTTAATTACTATTAATATTTGCACACTCATTTTGTTTTTTTATTAGCTTCATTAGCCTTTAAGATTGTAAGAAAATTAATCTTAGGAAGGATGATTGATGGGCTGCGATTGTATTCAAAGATTTTTTTCCAACAAGCATCTTATAGGCACATTTTGGAGTGTGGCTTTTTGATGTTTTTTGCTAGCTCGTGAGCTGAGAATAGCAGAAGATAACAATATTTTAATACTGGAAATATAATACTGCCTTTTATAACAAAATAATGTTCGTAATAGATTGCGCTGGCCTGGATTAGTAAACTTAATATTCAAATCCGTCCAAACTTTAGTCGAGCCGAAATTAGATTGTCAACTTAGTAACTCTATTAAAGTAAAAAACGACGTTATACCCATAATCACTTAGTAAAAACTAGTGTGACAAATCCTTATTTGCGAGGCAGTATATAAAATAAACGAAATAGAAATATTTTTCCACGTCGTACAAAATTATGACATTCTATCGTAACAAAAAAGCAACATTACTCCCCATAAATAATAATTAATCCTCTTAGCATAATATTATCGCTAAGGATTTAGGCGCATATGACTATACGTAACTAATAAGACTAAATGGTAATAAATTGTGTGTTATTAGCAAAGCAAATGACTTTACTAAACAAGTCGCTGACGACTTTTTCAACCGGTCGAGTATTTACCGGTAAAGTGAAGTACACAAGCAATCGCATCCGCTCTTCCGAGACATTCCACATTTAAATATTAAAATGACGGTGTGGAAAAGAATTTTCGTTTAATTCTAAATTCTTGGCATTAATTTCAGTCGGTGGACGGTGTGCACTCGTCTTTTCTTGTTAGGATGGAGCAGAATTCCGTGCGGTATAAGACGTTCCGCCTACGAAAGTTTTACTAACCCGTTTCCCACAGTTGAGTCATAACTTATGTGGGGTGATAAGCAACCCGGTATTGCACATCTTTGTGGCATTCTTTGATCGGGATTCACATAGGTTTACTTATGGACACCTTTTTTATAATATTATGATGAATATAATATCATTCATTTATTATTTTTTTATTATTTCTCATATATTATGCCAACAGCTGCTACCTGGATGCTACAGATTAAAAAAAGCTTTAGCGCATTCAATTTGTTTATGGTCTACGAAAGTATGATCATATTATATTTCTCATCTTCGCAAGGAACTCAAATGGCTTCCAATCCGTCTTCGCAGGAACACTCGGCTTTTTTGTCTTCTCTTCAACATCTTACACAACCGTCTTATCCTTCCTACGTGCGTGAGCGATTTTCTTTCGATCACCCTAGAGATGTATTATGTAGGTCACATCTTAGGTCTCTCCTTAAATCTCATCCTTATTAAAACCAGCTATTGTTCTCATTCCTTCTCCGTCCATGCTCATGCCGTAAGATTGTGGAATTCACTTCCGCCTAACATTCTAAATCTGAAAACTATCTGATCTGAGAATTATATCTCCTCTCATAAATGACCTTTACATATATATGTATATATTAATTATCTATATATTTTAAAATTATGTGTTTATATAAGTATATATCAAACTTTACACTATTGGTGCAGGTGCCTATGTTTTTATATCTTAGTTTAATTCGTTTACTTTTTCTCTTCCTGTTATCTTCTTCACCACTCTCTTCTCCACTCTACTGTCTGTCTTCTTTTCCACTCTATCTTGTCTACATTTCTTTCATTTAATTTTTCCTTTTCACGGGTCTGTTGGTAGAAATTTCTTAAGAAATAAGCAGTCTCTTTGAACTCTATTTTTCTTGATGTGGTGTCTCTGTGTATAATACTGTGTGTACATAAATTATTAAACAAATACAAATTCTAATAAAACTCAAAACTAATGTAGTGTGCCTACAGTCAAGCCCATCTGACAGTGCCACCAAATAAATAATTTTAATTAAATGATATTTGACAAAACCTCGAATAAACATAAAAAAACAGATGCTAAAAAATATAAAACGAAATAAAAATTTACATATACAAAAATAAAGTAGCGAAGTAAATATAAAACGGTCAATTTACAAATCATCAATATGTGTAATGTCCTTCTTCGTCTAACACAAGACTATCCACACACCGTAGCGTCCATACAAAGCTTTCGTTATTAACTATCATTAGTGAACCGCGAAAGGCTCGCGCGTAGGTGAGGCGAACAAATGCGATGAATTCCTCTAATTTATTGTTCATTCAATGTATATAAATTGCCAATTATGTACGACTAGTTTTAGTTATCTTTCTAGCAAATCCACACTGGACTTCTGTGCAAATTATGTCATCTATCTCAGAAACTACTGGACCAAATGCCATGGAATAAAGCTTGGAATATGCGTAAATAAATGCTCATTTTTTTAATTTTCACGGTCAATAATTCACAAATAATTGCCGTCATGTATTTTCAATATTTTATTAAGATTATGTCAATAAAGAATCTATAAAACTGGTTTGACTATTTTTAGATCTAGATAAAACATTCTTAATAGGACTTATATTCGTATTAATTTATTTTATCTATAAAGAATGCTTAAGATGTCAAAGGCCGGGGAACGCCCAGCACAATCGTTCTTTGTGTGAATCTCTAATGATAAAATATTACTCTAAAACTAATAAAGCTAAGTTTTGTTTGAAGCATAATATTTCTTGAAAACAGCTATAGGAATTCGTAAATATTTAAAAGAAATAAAGCACTAAATTATATAAAGTAGATAACAAATAGTTGGAAACTAACTTTTGTGTAGTCTGTAAAACTGCTCGTATTGATTAAGTAGTCTATTTTTAAAGCATATGGAATGGTAACGTCGTGGCAATCAATACTTGATCACGAGACTAAGGCCCACTGGCACCACTTAGCTATAATATCACTAAATGCATTTGGTATGTTTAACAAGGTGCATTTGAAATAATTGAAAACCTTTAAAGGGGTTAGTTAATGTTCTTATCATTTTAATGCACTTTTACTGAGAGACTAACCCTGCAATCGCGAAAAAAATCTTCTGTTTCCTTCATTTAGTTGTGTTATAAAATATTTTATCTACTCTCATATCGTAATATTCGAATTATAAACTTCAAAACGAGTTTGTATTGACATACTTTATAAACACAATACCGAAATTTAATAATAGAATCTGCTAGAACACAATTTTTTTCTATTACGATACAGAGCAAATCCAAGAAGTTAATATCAACGAGGAATTTCCATCAATTATTTTTTGTAATTGAAAGCTTATGCGGGGCGCGCCATTTTAACCCGACGATTGCGGGAAGGAAATGATTTTTAATAGTACCTACTCGTATTATAAGATGTATTGATTCCAATTTTTACTTTTCTGTGGCGTTGCCACAGACAAGTAAAAATTCAAAATTATAGTTTTTCTTGCACTTTTGATTTTTTTTTTATTTAGTAGGTTCAATCCCAATGTATGAGTGTAGATAAAGAAGTGTATGAAACTGCACAAAATCAGGTACTAAAACATGAGTGTGTGTAAAAGTATCACACGAATGTTTTATAAACTACTGTACCCCTTATAATGCAACAGTTTCATAAACTACTATATCTACTTAACAGTATTTTTTTATATTTTAGAATTAATCTCATGTTTATAGCACTTCCTGAACGAGAAGAGAGTCAAAAGTCTTCCTGTAAAGCTTACTTACATGAACCTCTTGAAAAGATACCAAAAAGCTACGAATAACATTTTAAATGACACTGCATCTGCAATATCAACTTCGTGGCCTTATTAAAAACTGTTAGCACATAAGCACCACATAATATTCCACTGAAACAAATAGAATAGCTGCAGTTTTGTTCCAAAACCCGTTTCAAAACAGTACATTTGGGCGCTATCCAGGGCATTTATACGACACCAATGTTTGGCATTAGCGGTTTATATTTTGCTATAATAACCCCTCTGCCATCTGTTTGGCAGCTGTACGTAGTGGCCCACTTTGACAAAACACGTGTTAATATGAGAACTGTTCGTAAAAATATGGCTTTGATAGTTAACAGTGATATCAGAATGTGGTAATGAGGGCAGGGTAATGTATTTAATTTTGTGATAGCTGAGAAATACAAGAGTGTCGTTGTTTTGTTTGGATTTTGTTTGGATGGGCATTTCAGCGATCAAATTGTCATGAGTTTTTGGTGATTTTATTTTTTTGGTGGTTCCGGTCTGGTTGTTTGTGTGTTGGAGTTTGTGTGTTTGTAAATGCATCCAAGATAAAGGAGAAATTTAATATGAGGCAACGTTTTAAAAAAATAAAGATTTTAATGACTGGTTTATACTTTGCCGAAGGATTCATTGTGATTTATTATTTTATAATACCTACAACTAAAACCACTATTTAAATAATTAAATATAATGTGCGAACGAATACTACCAACTTCAGTATCTTCATTGCAGCCTTCTCATGTAGACATCGACTTCAACATTGCCTAGCGTTTTCCCAACTATGATCAGGTCGACTTTGATTTTTATCAGATGCAGCTGTATACCAGTCTTCAATTTCATTTCATATAGAAAGACTGCCTATTTTACCTCCACACCCAGTCACTGGGTAATGCGTGTCTGGCTTCTGGCTAACCGACTGTCAAAGATGTACTTTGTGCCTAATGACTTTGTTTGTTCTTTCTCCTGGTTGATATGGAGGGAAGTGGAAATTGTGTTTTTGTTTTTCTACTCCTTCTTTATTATTTTCATTCTCCAGGACTTCGTCGAGCTTTATTGCCTCGGTGATTTTCTGGTGATTTCCACTGTTGATTTTGGCTTTCAGGAGTTGCAGTGGTTTGGGAATAGTGCGGTGGGATTGACCGGAAAAAAATAGGGTTGTTTAACCATGACGACCAACCCGTGCGGATGTTTTTACTTAATCACGACTTCTTCGAGTTTTTGTAGGCAATCATTTCATTTATAATTAGTTATTCAGAGTTACTTCTTTTTATAAAACTTCAAGTTCATTTACTCTCTTCAATGTGTGTTTAATAGAGATAACTCCACAATTAGATAAATGTGAAGTAAGTAGAGGTTGATGCCTCCAGTCTCCTTCATCATCCTTTTTCATAAACAATCCATTAATTGTAACATCTCAAGAATTCAGTGATTGATGTAGCCAAATCTTGAATGCAGAATAAATGAATAACTTTAAATCCATTTGTGATTAAGATCTAAAATATTTATACGAAGTATATTGCTGCTACAACTTAAATACACATTAATTCGAATGCTATATTCTCCATCAAATCATTAGACGATGCATAGTTCATTCCACATAGTCATTTTACACAACAATTATCAATAAATCATGCTTGCAAACACTACAACTTGTCCCCAAGATTTATTCTTCTAGCTCTCACATCTTTGAACTGAACACCGAAGGGATTTAATAACATAAATGCTGACACATTTTTCTCAATAATTTATGTGAATAAGCTCACACGCGACGAAGTAGGCTCATAATTTATACCGATGTTCGCCAGCCGACAAACTTCGGGACAATAAAGCACTATGCAGCGACATTAATTACAAGTTATCGTAAAACATGGAGTGTTCCAGCGAACTGCATGTTTCCCGTAACAAACACGGCGCGACACTGTGTTTAGGAACCGGTGCCAAATGTATCAAATTAGACACAGTGTCTCATTATGATGGACACGGTTTTATGTGTGGTTTGGGATGATGTACTACGGCTCTTGTAATGTGACTTCTTCCTGAGCATGACCGAGCTGGTACATTACAATAACTCCTGCAAAATGCGAATTAGGGCAGGTAATTTTACAGGGTATAGATACTATGATATTCGTTATGATTGCAGTGGTGAAGCTTTGAATTTAATCGTGCTATTAACCGCGTTGAAAAATAAATACCGCACACGTGTTTAACGGTAATTACAGGCTATTCATTTAAAATCCAATCATAAAGAAAGCAAATTGAAATACATGTGCATTTGCTATTATTTGTTAGTTTGTAAAATGATTCAATAGTTCAGTTATGGCCAGTTTCTGAATTAATTGTTTGGAGTTAAAAATATTTCAGACACCATGCCAAAATTGGCGGGATTCAGGCTAAAAAAGTGTTTGATAAATACTCATTTTAAAATTCTTAAATTCAGATTTGCAAGATACACACTTAGTTTGATGTGTTCATTCATGTAAAGGAATTCTGGAAATACGAATAGATATTAATTACAATTTGACATAAACAAAATTACGGAATGATAGAAAGGAAACAACAGCAAGGCATTCTTGATCACGCTGATGAATTTCCAAAGCTTCTGATCTCTGTTCAAGACAAATTTGAAGTATGAAAAATTTCATTAGTAATCCTACTTCACAAAACCTTAAAGACAGATTTCCCAAAAGTCAATAGGAAAACCCTACCACAGCATAAAACACTACAGTAAATAAAACTTGGCAAAATTTGTATGATCCTACAGAAGACGATAATTATAAGGATATCGGTAATTATGAATAGTTACAAAACACGACACAGACTGAGTCTGTATCGTGTTTTGTACACACAAGTGGTTGCTCGGTAAATCTTTGATGTTCTTCTTGTTGTTTAGTTGGATATACTCGAGAGCGGTTGGTGTGAATTGGATTTAGAGACAAAAGACCTTTCTAACTTGGTTGCTTTTCCGGGCTGGTTTGGACTTAGACATTGTTTTGGAATTTAGCTTAAGGCAAGCCTGAGCTAATTGTTCTCTAAAAACCCAATTTCTGAAAAATAAATGGACTAAACGACTGATAACAACCATTTATTAATCATATTTTTTAACTATAGTCTTACTAACTTTTAAATTTGAAGACCTGAATTTGAGGATCCAGCTTTTAACTGAATATCCCAATCACCAAATTCACTGGAACATCCACACAATCTCCTACCGTACCATAAAACATAAATAGCGCTAATTTCAAACGCCTGCAGCTAGGTGTCGTCTCCTTTGATTAATAGACTATTAATCCCGGATTATACTCCATGTTGTTTCGGTTTTAATGCTTGATTTACCCGGTTTATCTTCGGATGTATATCAACGCGGTTGTGTGAAAATGTGTGACTAAGTCATTTTGTATGGCTTTCGTCTTCAATTTGTATTTTGGTAAATTGTTATTTATTTGAGCATTTCTTCAATTAAAGAGTATATTACTTTGATTACTTCGTGTAGTATAAGCGACACTGAAATAGAAAGCGATCATCACCAGAATACGCGATCGTTGCGTTCGTCTGCACGGCAAAATCGGAAAGTGCCCTGTTTCGGCACGACAATCGTGTATTTACGCGAATATAGCTTCCTACGCCAGAGCCTGTCACTTGTCTGTGTGATAATTATCCATGTCCTAGACATATCAAATGCTATTTTTTTAAGCTGCTCATATCTAGACCTATATGTCTAAATCTGATTGTACATACGTGATGCTATATAAGTGTTTTTTATTCGTCTAGGTCTTGTAAATGTTCTCTACTATTATTCTACTTATGACGTCCATATAAATCAATGTTCAGCCGACATTTGATTCTGCAAATCAATTTTGCATTTATGAGTGAGATACCTACATAAACCACATGATGAATTATGACTAGCAATTAATTATGTTATCGAATCAAATCCATCAAATATTTGATTTTAATTACACAGATGAGGTTTAGTGATCACAGCATTTTATGCGGTTTGTATTATTTGAATTATTAATTGGTACGAGTAGGTCATTATAAATAATAACAGGATTATGAATAAGTATATTCAATCAAAGGTACTTTTTAAGCGTCGTCATCGTCATCATTTTAGCCGAACATAGTCCACTGCCGGACTAAGGCCTTCCACAAGTGTCCCCACATCGACTGGTCATCTTCCATCCAGTGGATTTCCGCAGCCTTCACCAGATTATCCGTTCACCTTGCGGGAGGTTGGAGGCCTCCCACGCTGCGTCTTCAGACGCGGTCACCTCTCCAGAATTTTCGGCCCCTTCGATCATCCATTTTGCAAGTTCCCTGTCTATTACCACATAAGATTGGATTTTTTTTGGGCTATGTCGGTTACTTTGATTTTTCGTCGGATATTTTTATTTATTCTTAATTTAAGCGAGTAAGTAAGAGATTAAGCTTCAGATAAAAGTGATATTCTACATCAACTTTAATTAAAGCAAAAAAACACAAGCAAGGTTCGTTAAAATTGATTAACATTATTAACTGTGACATTCATCTATAAATATAAATAGAATCGTTATTCAATTTATATTTATTGTATAGTATAGAGCAGTGGTGGCCCAGTGGTTACGATCCCGTCTTACGAGTTGCAGGTCGTGGGTTCGTACCCGAGCAGGCGCTTTACTTTGTGTAATTTATTTCATCACCACTGCTCTCAAAACGGTGAAGGAAAACATCGTGAGGAAACAGGCATGTCCTAGAACTAAAAATTCAAAGACATGTGACATCTACCAAACCGCACTGGGCCCGCGTGGTGGATTATAGCCCACTCCCTCTATGAGAGGAGGCCTGTGTCCCAGCAGTGGGAACTTTAAAAGGCTGATGATGTGATGATATAGTATCGTGATACTGAACAAATATATAAAGTATCCTGTAGGAGAGCCTTGATCGCCTGCGACCCCAACTGTAGGTATAACATCAAAACCTTAAATTCCACCACAGCACTAATCACAACATATACTTACTATAAAATATAGTGGTATTATTGAAAAGACACAAATAGTTAATTTCCTTTATACATTATAGACCGTAATCTTATGCAAAAATATTAATATAGACATTTCTAGGCCTTTTTTCTCAGCCCGACATTACGCATAATGACACAAAGAGACCAAAACTAAAGAAATTAAACCACGTAGGACCGCTACATGTTAAACGGAGGCTGTATTATGTAAAGAAGAAAAGAAAACACAAAATTACAAGTTACGGATAAATAAATGAAAATCTGATTGCATTCGCGGTGGCTGGATGTAATTGAAAAAATGTCCCTTGAATTGTTTGCAACGGGTCTGAACCTCAGTAATAAGACGGGATTATATTCCCTCTTATTTCTTCGGATTCAGTTGCTTCGAAGATAAGTAATTTCGAAGATTACTTTTAAGATGTTAAGACTATATTTTTATGGGAACCGTAGACTGATGGTGATGACTTGTAATTTATAGTTGCAGAATAGCAAGTGATATTAACATATGTTTCGGTTTTCTTTTGTTTCATCAAGTCAATTGTTACTTACTAGTAATGTTCTTGAGGGTTTTAGGCCTAGTTTATTTTTTAGCCACCCACTACGTTTGTTTGGTTAGATTGGACCAGTTGGAGAGAAATGATTATTTGCTTTTTCATAAAATGTATACTGCTTTTAGTCTATATTGCTTATATCAGATCGTCTTATATTTTATTCGATGATTTTATTGCTGTCAGTAAAACGCAAAAATGTTGGGTGGTGTACCCAACATTTTACCGAAATCAGGACTTGAGTAAATACAAATTTTCTAATAAATCTTCTAAAACTATGTATTTACATTAATTTCTTGTTTAATATTGATGTTGTCAAGTTAATTGCTGTTTGGAACTTCAATGGTACTTTCCTTTAATCTTAAAGGCCCTACAATATTTTGGAGTAAAATGTTTCAAGCGTTTTCGTCTTAACTTAATAGATAGGAAAAGTTATTATTAATTATAATTTCGGAGTTTAGACATTTGGTACAAATAATGTTTCCTCAAACATTAATGTTTCCATTTACAAGTTGAATCGAGATAATAAAACAATTTGCTTCTGGGAGATAAAGATATAAAATATGAATGTAATCGGTTGTTTACAAAAGGAGTTTAAAAAAAAGCAAAATAAGCTTCAAACACATTGAAAATGAATAAATCGAAAGGTTATTTAGGAAAGAATATTATGTTTGAAAATCATCATTTCAAAAACATTTTTATCGTCATTGAATCTGCTGTGATATGGATGATTAATTGAAATTCACGCTATCTTCGACATAAATTTCAATATGAAAAAGCACACACAAAATAACTAAAATCAAAGATACCAAACCATGTGGCTCGTTGCGCCTCCGGTTACAGAAGTACATCGATAGCGTATGATGTTCTTCAAATTATTAATATCTGTAACAAACTAGATACTAGGCTTATCTTGCAGTGCGTTCCGGCACATATAGGTTTACGAGGTAAAAATGAGGCTGATCGTTTATCAAAACTTGTAGTTGAAACGGGTAGCGAAATTATGCTTGATTACTGGCAATATTTGTCAAAGTTGAAAATGGACTGCCATGCCAAATGGAAGACCCATTTTAATGAAATAACCAAAGTGAAAGGGATATAGTACAAAATAATTCAGAGTGAGATGCACCCTGGTTTGATCACGGAAGACTGCGTAGAGGTTATATTAAGTAAGCACTAAGATTTTGTTCTGGGCACTATCCATGTGCAAAGTTTGCTTATTTAACGAGAAAAGCTACATCGTCTAACTGTGACATATGCAACAAAACTGAAGATAAGCAACATTTGCTGATGGATTGTTGTTGAGGAATAAGCATAAAAGAGAACTACTGATTAAATAGTTTAAATTGAACATTTGTGATGTTGGACTTATCCAGAATATATTGGCAGCTAAATCAGAGGTCGCGAAAAGGATGTGTGGCTTGCTCTATAAATAAGTGTAGTCAGTGGTTACTTACCTTTCATTTTTAGCTGTAGAATAATTGATAAGGTACAATGGGGTTGACGTATCCATGTGGATAAAAAGCCCTGATTAAGAAAGCATAAAAAAAGATACCAAACAAAATTGAACATCAGTGCGACACAATCCAGCCGACAAACCAGCAGCAACTGCAAATAACGATGCCCCAGATACAACAAGTGCATTCGTATCGGCGATTGTAACCGTCTTCTATTGTCATTCTAACTGGCGGCCATTTGCAACAATTAGCGATACTCAAGCGAAGTTAACGAGCCAATTGTACGGAACGAGTACTAATAATGAATATTGTTGATCATCTAAATGTTTATCTGTTGGATCTAACTTTAGATCGTTAGGGAGATAAAATTAGTTTTCATTATTGCTTTTGTCGTCTCTATGTGTTTGGGCTTTGTCTAGGTTTTTTTGTGTTCTTGTAATTGCCTTTGACTAAAATGATTAACTTTAACAGTTTTATTTTATTTGGATTCGTTTTCATTCTTTACTGGATCCGGACCAGATATTATTAAAATATTTGCCACGGCAATAAGATGCTCAGCTCTGTCGTTCATCGGTTTATAACCACTCCATCCACTAAGCTCGATGCTTATGCCAACACCCCAATATAGCGATCATTAGAAGACCCATATTAAGCGACATACGTATATGGGTTAATTTAATAATAACTTCATTTGACGCAAGCCAAGTGTGGTGTCAGCCCATTTGTAAATAGAAGTCACTGACTTCCTTATAAACATATGCCGTAGAAGAACGCTTGATCGTGCTTGACGGATGTATTATGATGGTTCCACAGAGCACCGCAACACTTTGGTGGCAATTACAGATACGCCATTTCCAAAAATTGTCATAGACACCAAGCATGTCAGTGAGTATCCCCATTTAATCATATAAACTTACGGCTTGCAACAATTTTGTTTATGATATCTTTATCTTTATGAACTTACGCAGATGAATAAGTCTTAAGAATTATCTACTAGTATTGTTGTTTCTTGTCACTGTTCAGTATTTTCTGTAACGCCGATTTATGTTGCTGATTTAATTTATAAAAAAAAATGTATGTATCACAGACTCACACTAATCAGATTCCGGTCAAAGTTTCCTCATTGACACCAGCGGAACCGATAACCATCGAAACTTCTATCTCACGAATCTCGTTTTTTGATCGCCGTGACGATAAAATTAGTTTTCATTAGAGTTAATTAGAAAGAGTTATATATTACCACAAACTTGGTGCCAAACGGAGTATTAATTTTGTCACTTTCATCTGTCAGATTTGATAAATATTGTGGAACTGGGTGATTAATAGATAAATGATTAACTTAATTATGATTAATCGAGCGAAACTTGCAGTTTGTGATAGGTATTATGATCGATTCTAAGCTTAGAATTGTGCCCAATTATGCGTTTATCTTTTTTGTGGAGTTCTATAGGCTGAAAATGATGATGATTTATTTGATTATAATATAAAAGTAGGTAAGTATCATCAATTACTATAATATTTATTTCCACTTTTTGTGCACTTATTCTTGATACTTAGTTTGATGATAAATTAGCAGGCGAGGACGTGCCTGTCTACTCTTTAGTAATATTTTAGCGATAAAAGTGGGTAATGAAATGGGCAGAAGACATTCTTGCCATCAGGGGTAGAACCTAGATGAACGGTGCCACGCGTGGGGGAGGGAGAGAAACAGAGAGAAGAGAGGGCTATGCCCAGCAGTGGGAAAAGTCAGGCTGTGCATGATGATAATTATGAAAAATAAATCTATAAAATGAGTGTATTAATAAGCATCGTGAATAAAAGAATGTCATTAAAGAATTTAAAACTGGATTAAAAATAAATTATTTTTCTTTAATCATTTTAGTGCGGCTTGTCTCATTCTTTAATTGCGTTTGAAAGTCCTAAGATTATGAAAAATAATATTCTAACTTCATTATTTGTATTTGAATAATAAACTTATTCAATTGAATTCTAGAATTACTTTTTGATATTTTGCCCATTAACATGATTGTTTTTTATGAATTCGTAATAATGTTTTGCAAGAATTACTAATTTATAGTTTCTGTAGTTTATTTTATTTTACTAGGAATGTATCAAACTTTCGCAATAAGTTTAGAAAACTCGACTACAAGAAAACCCTCATAATCCAAAATAACCATATTTATGCTAAAGCCAAGTAAACATAACATAAATTCAACATTCCTTTACTTTATTATGAGAACCAAATCAAGAAAACATTTGTAACCATAACTCTTCTACATCAGATTAGTTTACAGCATCTTCGCCTCTATTTATAGCTCTATTAGAAACGGCAATAGTATGATGACATTAATTAAGATAGGACCATTTTGATCGTTAACCCATTTTCGCTAAGACGGAAGGGAGAAGAACCAATCATTATTCTCTTTAGTCAAGTCAATTCGAATTGTAAAACATTTTGTTAACTTCTTTTAGAATTTTATCTTGACTTCGTTTAAATGTTTGTTGAGTAAAATTTTCGTTACTGAGTTATACGTTTATCGTTTTTATGTTTTTAATGAGCCGTATAATGAATTTTGATGATAAAGAGTAATTTTATGATGACATAAGTAACTGCTAATAAAAGTGATAATTAATTTAATAGTTGTTTTCTTTCAATACATCCAAAGGATATCAGGTTTATATCTACCAGATATCCTGACGACAGTAATATCACCGTCGTCTTACAATTTATGTTTTTGTAAAAAAGTCTTGTAACCATTTTGGTGTACACTTAAGTATAATCTATTTTATTATATTTCTTATGATACGTATTGCCATAATGATGTAAAATTCATAAGTATACCAAGATAGAGTATTTCTAACATTTTAATGCAACTCAAAAGCTATTAGAAGTGAATGCACTACTTAAATAATAATAATAGTAATTTTTAAGCCGTGTAGTTCAATTAGTCATTCTATAGTTTTAGGCAATCGATCCATTAAACCTCCCAAACCAATAGCCCAATATCTTTGTCTCCATATTTAACAATTCTGCTCCAACCGAGATTGTCCTTGGGTGCAATTACTTATTGCATCCAAGGATAATCGTCGGTAGGTGTCACATATCATGACACATATCTAGCAAGTCCTCTGCGAATTGGCTTAGGTCCCTGGCACGCCTTTCAAAGGTCTGGGACCCCAGGCTCCCGAGATAGTTAAACAATACACAATTATATACATAACTGTCCCACTTTTGGGATTAATTAATGCACTACTTGTCAATTAATTTAGTGGTAGTCACATTTCCTATTTACAATTAGTTATGCCAGTCATTATAAAGATATCGAACGTCACTGTACTCCACACTTGCTTCAATGAGGTCCCTTTCAATTAACAGCTTATCTATTACGTCCTTGTTAACACACACATTACTGTAACTTAACTACGTGTCAATTTCTTACTTGCCTACACATACAGGGTGGATTTTTGAGACAGAGTAGTAAAAGCAGGTATCTTAATCGTTGTTGTTACAAAGAAAACGTTTTTTTAGGACATTGTCCTAAACTTGTTGACTGCTTGCTAACTGCATTCACTGATTTTGAAAAAAAATCAGTAAGAAAATTTATACTTTTCATAAAACTTTTTAGATTCCAAACGATTCTGTTTCTAATAAGAATCAAATATTTTGTGGACCATCTGAGGTTAGAGTACTAGAAAAGTCATAATATCAGGTAAAATTTACCTATAATATTCCCTTTGCTGGGATTAGCTCCTCTCTTTGAGATGGAATGGGTAATCTACCACACGAACCATGTGCGAGTTAGTAGGTGTCACATATCTTCGAATTTTTAATTCTTGGACTGTTTACTGGTTTCCTCACGATGTTTTCTTTCACCGTTATGAGAGCAGTGGTGATGAAATAAATTACACAAAGTAATGCACCTGCCTGGATTTGACCACTACCTACGACCACCACCAGACTGGTCTCTCAAAAGTCAAAATCGCAAAAAATATAAATTCCTTCCTACAAAAATCCACCTTGTATATCGTGCCGGCCATTAAGGGCTATTATTTGTTGTGTAAGACGTATAGTGTGCAAAGAAAACAATTTAATGGTAGTCGGTGGTCGGTCACTTAACCGTAACCTGAGAGTTACCGAGTTAAACCGATGGGTTATGTTGTGTTTGGTGTAACTGAATATCCTCTGACAGAAGCTCCTGCGTTCCCATTTATTATTTGCTCAGCGTCCGCAAATAGGTTCCTTTTAATATTTTTCTGTTAGTGAGAATGCGCAGTCGAAAGCGATTTTTATGTTTTGTTCATTTGTTAATGATCAGCCATCATTCTTGCTTGCGAAATATTAAACTTTAAAAGGTGATTTGATCAAATAAGAACATTAGATACTTCAGTTGCCATACCTAGTAAAATTTATCTGGTAATTGTAATTGAGAATATTAAAAAATATAAAATTAAAAAGCTATTAATATTTGCAAAGATAAAAAAGCCGTAAATATTTTTAAAACCAATGAACAAAACCCTTTAATATTAAACATTTCACATTTATTTTATAAAAAAATAATTACTAGTGTATTGTCACAGTCAGTGGTTATAAACCGAAATAAAAAAGTAGAAATCTAAAAGAAAGTAATTTCTTTTATGGCCCAGACTAATAAAAACTATTGAATATGCTTATCCAATTCTCAATGGACACAAATTCTCTGAAACAACTTTAATGGGATAAAAAAATACTTGAATTTCTTGACATTAATTAAATTTTGGATTATTGAAAACCCTTTGCGTATTCTAAATCTAATTTATTTTTCATTACGAAAGCCACTAAATTATATTATGGAAATAGGGTTGTGACAATTTAGAGTCCTTAATTCTATTTCAGGCTCTAATGTTCCCTAATCAAATTTAAATAGTTTATGTGTTCCGTCAGCCACGCGACTTCTCACATTAGAGATAAGGAACCGCACATAAATTTAATATTCTATTAGATTCTCTAATCGTTAATCCGGTTGGCTTATAGACTGTATCTTTGAAGGCATAAATTATTTAGCGTTAAATAAGCCGTCCCTTATAATAATTTTATGCTTATTCGGACTATGTTATGTATTTTTATCGGCCGCCCCAAACTCGGGGTCAGAAATCACAACGGTATTGAATTATCATTTGAATATGATATATGGGGTGTACTCAAATCCGGGGTGCAGACAATCGCTGTGAAATTGTTTTGGGGAACGTTTGATTAGATAAAGTGAATTATTGCTTTGATGTTGAAGAAAACGAATGTTCGCTGGCGTGATTGTTTGTTTGAATTCTCATGAATAATAAAACAAATTCGGAGTGTGTATGCGACACGATAATTTAAATTGATGCAAAATATAATGTCATTGGACTCGACTTTATAAGTCCTCAAATTGCAGTGTAAAAGTAGAATTTATAATATCATAGTCTAGGTTTTTATAAAATGTTAAATAATGTGACATGTGACCCGTATTTCACCGAAAACTTCTTCGAAACCTGAATTAGATGCTGAATGTATTGTTGTATAAAAAGTGTCGCAATACTGTCCTTTTATTTTGGAACCAATTTCTTCAACAAATTCAGCTTACACGTGCGGTACGACAATCATTTTGAAACCACGTTTCTTTCAATCCTTAATAACCATGAAATTACTTGTATTAATAGAACCAGGTCTATGAATAGACGAATACCCACGGCAAGTTGATCGGCGCCATATCACCAATTTACATTCACCAAACAGATATATCTTTGAAAGCATACAACAATAAAGCAGCAGCAAAAACTAAGCTTTTCTAATAAATTTTAAATTTAGGATATTAGGGAAACAGTGGAGCAACTTAAAAGCAATTTGTCTGGAAATAGCTCGACGCGGTAGGCGGATAACAGCTGCGAAGTCTCCAACGAGACCAACAAACAATTAAAATATCAGACTAATGGAGTCAAAGGAATCTTGAATATGTTAATGAACATGTCTTCTTGTCCTCTATTAGTTCACACCGCAAAGATTTTGAAAAAAGGTCTCATTAATTAAAAAGTTCGACAGGCGTCAGTCGTGTGATGGCTTTGGCGGGACATCCTCGTTACTTTTTTTCACGTCAATTACCTGTTCGTCAAGTCGCTGACTTCCATGTTGCACATTTTAATGGTTGATATGATCTGAAAGGCGCTTAAACTTTCGTTAAAAAATATTTAGGTTACACTTTTAGCACCAGCCAATTAAGATGAAACTAAAAATACAATTCATCTATAGTCAACAACAAACAGTACAGTTTTGGTCAAACTGTACAAAATAATTTATATAGGGTCAGCTGCTAAACCAAAACATACAAAATAAAACACACACACCAAAATACAAATCAAGAAAAACACGCCACAGCCCGAAATAGCCACGCCAAAAAATGCTCTTAATCCTTGGCAAATTCACGCCACACAGCATTGCAACAATATCATTATACAATACGCTCTCACAATAACCTATCTGGCGGTTCGCCACGTGTTGATTTTGGAGCAAACGAGGGTCGTATAGACCTCAATGACAATAATAGAAATATGCAAATAACAGCGCCACAGCGGCCAGCAGAGATGATATTCAAACAAGATTACGTGTGTAAACGTTGACGGACGAATTGTGGATGTTCATAAATCTGAGGAACCCTGGGTAAAGTAAACATTAGGAAAGGGCTCCGAAATTTTATAAAATTTAAGCACTCAGGATTTAGAATGATTTAGGTTGTTTTAAGATTTGATTTATGGAGGATGTGTTTTAAGATTAGGTGCTTAAATATTTTTTTGTACGGATATTAATTTGTCCATTACGCTCTTTTTCCTATTTTATGAAAGACTGTTTTAGGTGCTTTATTTGGTCACATAAGAAAACCTAATATAACGGGTATGCAGGTCCACCTGTTACAATATGGTTTTCGTATAGTATTTTACACACTTCCTTACTTATATTAAATGTCTGATTAAAATCTTCATGACGATATCGAACTTCTTCTCTTTTTGTAAACTGACTTTATGTGACTTGAATGACGTTAAAGAATATTTTCGGTAATCGTATTAAGTCAAGTACGCGGCTGTTTATGCCCCAATTTTAAAAGTTCATGTGTCGTATTAAATTAAAAACAAAAATTTCATGGCTGGTCAAACGTAAAATCCAGGACATAACGTTAATGCACGCAAACTGCAAGGAACGGATAATTTATTATAGGCCCGTTAATACTTTAACCTACATTAAAATTTATTGCACGCTCATATGAAAATATTGGGTAAATTATTTTATAAAAATATGCTGATAATATAGTTTTTTCATCGTTTGTTATTTGCTTGAGACTTCAGAAAGAAATGAAACCTGTAGTTTTGCTTGCCCCAAAGTAATAAGAAGCTTCCATAGTAAGACGCTAAATCATTGAAATCAATTTCAAATGATTTGCAATTGAGGCCAATTACTGACTAGGCAGGTATAATTAAATAACCTACGTAACAACAAGAACAGAACAAGACAGGTTGTTGAACTCATCAAATATCTGACGGACTTGTGCGTCATAATATTGCTGGTACTGCTCAAAGGATTAACACAACAGACCAGACCAAAAACAAACATGAGATTATTGACTTTGAAACAAATCAAAACACAAGTTTAAGCAGAACACGTCGAAAATATGGAAATAAATAATTTTCGGACTTAACCAGTAACAGGGACATGCAAATACAGGACAGATAGGAACAAATAACGGGCATGTTTGTGTCCTCTACGAGCTTTAACGCAAATGTATCCGTAAGCCGTCCGGAGAGCAGAATCTCTTAATTTACGCCCCAAAGGGATTTGCTAAAGCCAAACATTGTTCGCTAATTATAACGAGACGCATGTGCTTCGCGTCCCACGAGGATCTTAGCAACTTAACGAGTAGCGTTGTTGTCCGTGTGTGAAATATTCAATTGGAATTTAAATTATTTTAAGGTTTTTGCATTATTGGTGGATCATTTTGGTCGATTTTCCCTATTACAGTGTTCGTTTTCATTTACATCAACATTTCCTTACTATAATTTAAAATCAAGTTATTCTTTAATAGCTTCTCCCAGCGGCTTCACCCGCGTGAAAAGTGTTTTCTTATCCTTATGGCACATTATACTGGGATGAAAAGCATATGTGCTATTACAGACTATAATTTCATACAGATCCGTTCAGTCATTCTGGCGTGATTGAGTAACATACATAGGTACATCCATACTGTCAAACACACATCCATCCAAACTTTCATATTTATAATATTAGTAAGATAAGATAAAATTATGATAGGTGTTTTAACATTAGCAGACACTAATGCTGTTTTACTATTTACTGCTAAGAAGTTGTTTTCAATTTGTTTCTCGAAAGTGCAATAAACTTCAAACAGCATTTATTAATTCCCACCTAAAAACATTCTAAGTAAATTGCTTCGTTTGATCTTGTCTATCGACTAAGTTTCTAAGTGGACAAACTTTTATCCTTTCGCAATTCCTCTCTCACTTTGTATATTAAACTCTCCTGAATACAAATTCCAATCAAAGTAACATCAGTTTGAGATAAAAATAAAAGCATCAAACTCCGCCACATTAGCACGTGGCTGGATCACACCCCTCTGTCGCCTCAAAAATTCTATAACCACCTATCAGACAAACACATCTGCATACAGCATCAACTTCATGCAACCACTGCATAATTTAAGCAAAGTGATCCTTAATACAATGCCATAAAGAGTTTGAAGTGTCGTTATGAGCAGCAGATATAAATTTGCTAATAGGGTGAGCTAATCTGTCAGCTGAGCCGCTGGAGATCGTTTAAAAGCTGTGCCCCCTTCCTTCTATTGTTTATTTAGGATGGCGATTCGCGGTGAAAGCCCGTTTTTTGAGGCGTACTCTAATGCGATTGTCCGTTAGCCACGAAGTGGCATGAAGAGCGAAATGATATGCTGATAGCACTCACAAGTGGTCATTGCGGTAATGACAGGGGAGATTGAGATATTAATCCGATAAAACGACGGAAGGGTTTAAAATGAAGGTATACAATTAAATGCGAACGTTGACTACACATGATTTTGTTTCGGGTATAGACTTAAAACACTTTGAAGTTACCGGAGAGTTAACAATGAGTAAATTATTAAGCTTCTTATCAGATTTAGCCCCCTTTTGTATTTTAATTAGCTCACATGAAATAATTTCAAGTAGAAGCAAGCTCGTATGAAGGATGTTACGGAAACTAATGAGAGTGTTTAATCACTTTAAGTACAAGACGAAGTAGAAATTCAAAGCAAGGAATTGTTTAGCCGGAGGGTAAACTCGGACAAAATCCGGTAACTTTACAAAGTGAAGAAGATTTGACCGAAAGGTAAGTCCTGTCAAAATTTGGGATTAAAGACACCGGGTCAAAAACAGTTGATTGAAAAATAATATATATTCTCTCATGGGGACAAGGTGAAGGCATTTGCGTAGAAGAAATCATAAGTTTAAGTTACTTGCAATATTCTATGTATATTGTGTTTAAACTTTATTGAAAGGTGTCTAACGCAAACTAATTATCAGGACCCGACTACATACAATTTTCAAATGACAGTATGCACGAACTAATTTCATTCGACCTTTAGTGGGTGTTAACATCTTAAAGCTATTAGGCGTAGGCTTAGCTCTAATTCGTATGGGCGCTTATGCTAATATGGAACCGTGGCTTATGCAAAAACTGGTTTCATATAGGCTGACAGTTAATTACTTGTTAAAATGTTTGCTCATATTGCGTTGTATTAAATTATTTCACCATCTAGTATGTCGCAAGACGGTAAATATACATTTTGACTGTTGAACAAAAGGCGATCAAGTTAAGCCCAAATCATAGATTACGAGGGTTGAAAATCAGTGGTAGGTATTAAAACCAATCACGTGTTACTCCCTAACATTATGCTAAATGCTGACCTTGATAATTCTTTTGGCACAATAAATAATACATACATAATACATACATAAACTCACGCTCTTTTCCTATGGGGGTATGCAGAAACTGCAGAAGGCCACCTGCTGCTACAATTTTTCCAAACTTACTCCTTTGCCGTCATTGCATTCAATTAGTCATACACGTGCGCTCGGTTATGAGTACACCAGTTGTGCTAGAAGGCCCGGTTGGCTATTGGCACAATCAGCAACTTTTTTATTCATTTTCTATTCAATTTGAAGCCTTTCGTGTAACATAAATATAACAATCTGGACTGTGTAATTTTATATGTAGATGCCGAAAGTAAGTCGGCTATCGTTTGAGGAAACAAAAAAATGATGGACACCAATTATTATAATATTAAACATGTGTTGAAATGAAAACAGTTGGAACATGTGGTAAAAGTTTTAGGTGGAGACAGCCAACAGTGCCACATTTCTGTTGTAATATTGAACACGATATTAATGCTATTGAATTATCTATTTTCTATACATAGTTGCGACTTGCACGCAAAGATCTGCAGATGATACAGCATATGTGAATGTTTTCACAGAAGTGAATTAGTTCTATACTATGATAGATGAAACCATTTTGTGTTGACTCTTGTTGATGCCTTAGACCCTAGTGGCCCTAGTAGCCCTAGTGACGTGGTGGCCCAGTGGCTAAGAACTCGCCGCTCGAGGTCGTGGGCTCAAATCCGGGTAGTACCAATGTGACTTTTTCAAATTCATATGTAGGTACTTTCTAAGTTTATCTTGGACATCACAGGCAACGGTGAAGGAAAGCATAGTGAGGAAACGTGGAGTTATATAGAATAGCCTAGTAAGAGGCCTGTGGGGTTCTCAGAGGCGGCTCAAGGATCTTCCCCGCTTTAGTGCCGTAAAACGGTTACTTTCTAAGCTTACTCCTTAGTAATGGCTAGATTAAAAGGTATGAAAAAAATGTATATTTATTATTGATTCCTGTACATTATTTATGAAACATGGTTTTTTCGTGTAACTAATAACTTTGCTATAAGAAAAATTAACAACACAATATTTTTTCGATACTTTTGGATACTCCTCCAAAACGACTTGGATGTTTAAAAATATTTTTACATAGAAAAAATTATGGCTGAAATTATTTATAACTGAAATGTCATATGTTAATCAAAGAATATTTTGCAAACAAAACTGTCCATAAGGAAGTTTAATTTTTATATTCTAGTTCCAAGCAGGCGCACGGCCAGTACTGCGTTAACATTGGGGAATATAAACGCCTTGGTTAAGTCTGACACCAGAGGTGGCTACATACTCACACGAAGAGAAGGAAGAAGAAGCGATTATTATCTGTTGTCAGCAGTTTCTGATATAGTGGAGAAGAGTTAGACAGGGACAATTAGATTTTTCTAAGTTTCTTCCATACGTTTTCTTCATTATGAAACAGCACATGGCTCAGAATTGTGTCAACATTTGACAAATAACATTGTATAGGGTGATAGTCAATTTCAAATTCAACGTTCAATTGTTTTATTCGAATGAATAGGTACCTTACCTGAGGGCAGTAACCTTTGCCTATTCAGGTTATAATATGGTATACTCACAGAACATGACCACCTAAGAAGTGCCATTCATTTGTCCCATTACATTCTAGTGACCTATCAAATGTCAAGTATAATAAACCTTCGTTTTTTTTAAGTCGCCAAATACAGAAACCCTTAGGTGTTCGTAAAAATAGAAACCAATATGTCAAATGCTATGAAAACATTTTCAAATATACGAAAATAACTGAAGCCAAATATGAATGGAATTGGAACGAAGACGAAATCAATTACGTGCCATTTCACATGTATATTATTTTAGTCCCGGGTCAAATCCAGTGGAAGTTGGCCAATCACGGGACGGTCCCTAACAACGGACAAAAGCACAATTAAGTACAGCAGGGACCGATAACAAAAGGCCGGAGAGCACACAATTTGTTGCAGCCCATCTTTATCTGGCCCACTATTGACCCTTTACCCTAATTCATAGAGTGTTCAACCCCCTTTATGTTGCCCTAGTAGAACTAATCCAATACACTGGACTTAGCATACTGATAAGTCGTGCAAAATTTTGTATCGTTCATTTTTAGACTGTGGCACTAGGGTAGAGGCACCGACAACGGCAGCCGGCAAAAAATTATTATTATTCTTCGATGAGAACAAAACATGTGGTCTGAGTTTGCGTATTATCACGCTTTAGCGACATTTTGAGAGTGATTCGCGTATCTTTATTCTGTGGGGACCCCTCATTGCTAATGATACGTCGTTAGTTTCAGCGCGCACGTGTATTAACGGACTTAATGTTATTAAGTTACATTTACATTTAAATTGTCTCCTTTTGCTAATCCCTCGTAGGAGTAAATATTATTGGAGTGCGTTCATGAGACTAGTATATAATCTCGGCAGTATTTTGAATGGCATGTTATTCACATGCCAAAATATTAGCTTATTAAGCTTTTAAGAGTTAATATACAAACAGCTCCCTCAAATGAATAATTAATGCACCTTAGCTATCTACATTTATGTACACATCCGAGTACCGAGACCGAACGTTATTCCAACAGGTTTTTTTCTCCAAAAAGCGAGCCATCCGCACTGTCACCGTAGCGTTTCACTCCGCACCTTTGCATTCGTTCCATCACCACTCATTCCGCGTCAACGCATGCACTAATTAGGTGACACCCAACACCGTCGCACGAAACACGCTGCTAGCTCCCATAGGAAACTTTGGACGCAAAGGGAACAAACCAGGTGTGAAATTGAGTCTCTCTCTCTTTTTATTTTTAAGAATTCTTTCGTGTGCATACCTGTGTTTGGAAGACTAAAATTTTTGATTAAAAGTTGAAAGGTACGGTCTGCTGTAGTGAAATGATTATGAAATGTTATAAAACATTATTTTAATTAAAAGATTTTCTAAGAAACAATATTCTTTCTCAACTCAGATACTTTAAAGAATTCCGATAAAAAAACACAAAGGACAACAGCGACTAACTTCTATTGGTTCCAATTAGACAAACTTGTGTAGCATATAAATTAATAAAAAGTTTAAACATTTACAAATAAAGGCCATAGAGTTTCGCAGTGCAAAATAGAATAGAACAGAACACAAAGTGTCGCTCGTTATAGTGTCGCAATCGCAAACTTGGCCCTTTTGTCGGGTTCTGTTCGGTTCTAGCGAATGTACTAATTAGTCCCCGACTTATTTGCTGAGTGCAATGGAAAGTTCTTGAACGGGCCCGGTTGACCTGCGGTGGCAGGCAGCGTGTTGAATCGTTCACCTTGCCACTGTCTGAAGTTCGGACGCTGGTTTTCCTTTGTTTTGCTTCCTATGGCACGTTTAGTTACTTGTGCTTGACAACATGTTCGTAGATCCTCTTTAGAAAGTTCAGTGAAGATTGCTTTATGTGAGAAATTGAGTCGTTTGCTTGGCGCAACTGTCATCTAATACAACGCAATTATTTTGTGCTGTATTTTCACTTGTGAAAGTAGTTTTAAAGGTCCTTCTTAGTACGGGTGGTTGATGGACGGAAAGTTGTCATTGGATTATTTAAATGTCGAGCGAGTTTAAAACTTTAAAAGTTGGTTAATGACCACACCCGTTCCCAAATTGGCCTTAATTATTAGTCCTTATTGTCTTAATTAACAACACTATTTGACCCGCTTAAGATTATGCACATGGTTTTAATTTATATTATGTAGAATACATCTGCCTTTTGCGTCAAGTAGTCGCTAGCTCTACTACTGAACAGGAAGTCCTGGGTTTGATACCCGGGCTGGGCAGTAGGGTAGCAGGCTGGATTTGGACTTGTGTCCAGTTGGTGGCAATAGGCTCTCTTCTCAAGGAGTTTTCAACATGTTTAACAGGTACACCCACAATCCCATCAGGGTATTATCATCATCATTATCAGCCTTTTAATGTTCCCACTGCTGGGACACAGGCCTCCTCTCTGTGAGAGAGGAAATGGGCCTTAATCCACCACGTGGGCTCAGTGCGGATTGGTGGATGTCACATGTCTTCGAAGTTTTGGTTCTAGGTTGTGCCGGTTTCCTCACGATGTTTTCTTTTACCGTTTTGAGAGCAGTGGTGATGAAATAATTTACACAAAATAAAGCCCCTACCTTGGTTCGAACCCACGACCTACGACACGTAAGTTGGGGTCGTTACCATTGGGCCACCACTGATCTACCCTATACGTATACATCTGTGTAACCCTTTGGAGAATGCAGGCGTGATGGTTTGTTCAGAAACAGAGACCAACAAAATAATATAGGTGGGCAGAGATTTTTCACGATTGCCATATTAAAACCCCCCACACACACCCTCTAAAAAGCAAAAAGTAAGACTCGTGCTCGTGTCGGGGAACCGACAACGTGTACAGCAGTTTGTTTTATTAACTTAACGGTTCCCTGACGCGAGTTTGTGTCGGGGATTTTTTTAAATTTTTAATTTTATTTTATTTCTGGTTTAAAAAAAAACACGCTTCAATCGACAATTTATCGAAACACTTAATTATGACACGATATCTTGCGGCAAAACCCCGATTCAAAGAGTAAAATGTGGGTAACTTTTGAACGGCTATGCCGATTTTAATCATACATAGCTAAAAACACTCTCGACAAAGTCACAATTTAATTAAAAAAGACTAAATCAAAATCGGTTCATCTGTTTAGGATCTATGATGCCACAGACATACACACAGATACAAAGATACTCAGATACACAGCAACACACGTCAAACTTATAACACCCCTCTTTTTCCGTCGGGGGTTAAAAAGAAAGCTTGCAATATTAGTATCACCGTAAATATGTTTAACAATTGACACAAACCGTCCTCAAACTGAATAAATTTCTCAAACCAGTCACATGTCCACGATTCGATCAATATCACTTAAAAATAAATCCAGCTTTTGCTTGCAAAGTTTCTTTACAAGTTGCCAGCGACCTATTATTCCTTACCGTTGATAGTTCGATAGATTATAGTATGGAGATCGATGCAGCGTGAAATTGTCAGCACTTTGCATACATTACGCGTTTCCCACGTTGTAATGTGAAAAATGAGTTCTATGACGCAGCATTTTATAATGGTTTTGCGGAGAAAATGGTGATGGAATCATGTGTCGAGAGTTTCATGGAAATAAGGTAATTAAATGTCTTTTTCTCAAACATGCTTGGAAAATTGAGCATTATTTTGACAACATTCTTCGAGATAAATCGAAATTGCTGTATTGGCCAAATACATGCGAGCAGCGGCTGGCAAAAGTTGTATGAAAATCCAGATCTGTCGTGGTTTAGCGGCCAAATAAATTACTAAACTCATATCTTTCGTGTAATTTAAAAATGGAACGATCTTTTACTCCGAAACATGGCAAAGAAGGAGGTAACTTATCAAAGGTTTTATTTAAATTTCGAACTGGCTTGCAAATAGAAAGCTGTTTATTGAAAAAAAAAACAAACAATAAAAAAACAAAAATTATTGTTGTTTGTTTTTTTGTTATAGATTTTGAAAAGTAATTGTATTTGTTAAAATGAGTTCTAGGTACTTAATTTTAATTTCCGCGCATTATTGGAGAAAAGTACAATACAAGCCTTGGCCACAACTAGGCATTGCTGTACTTACGTATGTGTGCTTCAGCTTCGCCTCGGCCCACATTTACACGTTCGTCAATTAATGGCATCAATGCCACTTTTGCTGGCCGCTGCAGTAATGTACTATAATCTGAAATACAATTAATATTAATGATGATTGATTCCAAAATCTGTCTGACATGGAAAGCCAAATATTTTTTAAAGTTCAGGATCATTGTGACGGAAAAATGGATGCACCAAGCTTCGCTTCACTCGCTCATGGTTTTTTTACTGTTATTTCATTTTAGGCAGCCTTTCATTATTATATTTTTTTACCGACTTCAAAAAAAGAAGGAGGTAATCAATTCGACTCGTATGTATGTAATATTATTGGAACTGCACTATATTCAAATAATTATGTTATTCTATATGGGCTTCTAAACACGTGTGCCAAATTTCATAACTGTTTGTTTGTATGTATGTATGTTTGTCCACGCATTTCTCCGAAACTATTTATCGGATCGTGATCATTCTTTTTGTGTTGGATTGAGTATCTCTTAATTTAGGGAATAGTGTTCAAGGTTCATCAAAATCGGTCCAGTAACTTTTAAGATATGGAGCATACAACATAACTCCTTAGCGACAAACAGCACGAATGTGTAAATTGAGTTATTATGGGTATTTTGTCAATCCTTTAGGTACCGTACTATGGAAATTGCTCATTTTTAGTGATGGTGTACTAAAACTAAAAAGAGAGAAATAAAAACATTTTCACAAAAAATAAACCGAACTTAAAAGCAAAACACTAAAAAGTGCAAAATAACTTTCGTTTCGGAAGTCGGTTTCGAAAAATGATAAATACAAGAGCTACCAAAAACACCGACTTCCGAAACGAAATTTATTTTGCACTTTTTAGTGTTTTGCTTTTGAAGTCGGTTTATTTTTTATGAAAAAGTTTAATAATAACATATTTGTGTTACCTTTAAAACATATTGTGTACCAAAGCTGATCTTCATTTTTGTAAGTTTTACCGACATAACGTCGGTAAAACGTTTTAGGTTTTCTCAAGAGATTACCGACTGTTTACGACCCTAAGAGCGTGTTACCTTCCAAAACACTTTAAGACCAACTAAAAATAATGTACACAGCACTTTGGGCTATTTAACGACCACTGAGATGGTCTAGACAATTTTTTACTACCATCCCTTCGGTCTTTCAAACCACGAGACGCTTGAATAAGACTAAAGGTACCTAAGCGAAACCTAAACACGCCCTGGGATGAGTGGCCGTTATTTTTAATGAGAAATAAACTGCAGGCTCTGGTTAGACCGTTCTCTTAACGAAGTCTGCAGCCAAATATCCACGTCGCTACCGTTCCCGCAAGTGTGTAATAAAAACCCTCTAATTACGAACCTTATGGCAAAGAGTTGCTATATTTTTTGGTTGGGTTTTTCGATGTGTGGATATTGTTTGGAGTGTGAACATTTTTGGCTTGGATTGTTTTTCGGCTGTGTAAATATTTCTATGTGAAATCCTTAGAATCATTACTTTATTTTATTACTGCTTATATCACATAAGCTGTTATAAGTTTGTCTACGTTTCGTGAAAGTTTCTTTTTCTTTTAACTTTCTTTTTTTTTCTATTTGATTC
The DNA here is from genome assembly GCA_964057195.1 of Orthosia cruda. Taxonomy (NCBI): domain Eukaryota; kingdom Metazoa; phylum Arthropoda; class Insecta; order Lepidoptera; family Noctuidae; genus Orthosia; species Orthosia cruda. The sequence goes on along the minus strand of OZ059836.1, from coordinate 13,862,906 downwards.
AAAGAGTAAAGTTTACCTAGATATCTTAAATTCTCTCAACAACATGCGTAGAAAGGTAAAAAGCTGTTGATCTGAAGCAAAATATCATCGCCACTCTCTTGTCTTTGTCCCATAATTGATCTCTTTTAGATTGCCAATAAAATGAGAAGCATATAGAAAGTATTTGGGAAGCATGTAGAAAGTGATCACTGATCGGTCACACACACTGATCGGTCTCAGCTGTTTCGTAGGCCTCCCCCAAGCGTCGCTACACTGATCGGTCCTGTGCATCCACCGGTTGCCCGCAGGCTTGACCATGTAGAAAGTGCTGTTTCGTAGGCCTCCACCAAGCGTCGCCATACTGATCGGTCCTGTGTGTTTCGCATCCACCGGACGCCCGCAGTATTGACCATGTGGAAAGTGCTGTTTCGTAAATACTTTACAGTTCTTTTTAATCCTTCAATGAAACCTACATTTCACTTACAGACATTCAATTCACTGAAAAAACGTTATTTTTACCCGACTGCCGAAGGAGGGTATTGTGTTTATCAGTCTATGTATGTATGTTTGTTCCTATGTGGCGTTCCAGAGACCAAACGCGTTGGCCAATTTTGTTGATTCTTACGTCAATCGATTCGTCTCCCTGCGTGTGTCACTGGCTATATTAAAATTGGAAAATAAAACAATGGCTGATTTTGGGCGCCATTGTGTGGGGGATTTTTTCCCCCTTCCAAACCTCTCGTGTGAGATATCAAAATAAAGTGTTTTAAAAGATAATTTCAAAAATATATATCAATTATATGTTTGAATGTACCTAATTCTTAAAAAAAAACTAAAAAGAAAATCATAAAACCCGACTGCTTAAAAAGCGAACTAAAAAGACGTAAACAAGAACAAAATTATGCTGTGCAGTCGGAGGATACATCTGGTTTTGGTCAGCCAGGTCGCGAATACGTATCCTCCGACTGCACAGCATATTTTTTTTCTAGTTTACGTCTTTTTAGTTCGCTTTTCTAAATTCTGTTGCAGCCCTAGGTTAGCACAATAATGACTAGTAACATAGTAGACGACCCGGTCACAGTTCTGCCGTAGTTCCTAATTAGAGCTTGTCCTACGCAGCGCCGGGCGGTTTGCAGTTTTCAATAGAAAACTTTTTGTTGCAATCCAGTTTATCTATAGTGTAGTTGGAGGTCTGATTTAGTACTAGAGTTTGTTTATACGATATTGTAGTTTATTCGTTTAAATAAAGTTTATTTTTAGTGTCCTCGATAGTTTTAACGTACTGAATCATATTTTGTTTTGAATGTATTTTATTCAACCGTTTTATTTGGTAATTTGAACTATTACAAATATCAATTTTAACTTAGGTATCGTCAAATAGTTGAAACCCTTAAATTCTGAGTTGAGCTGCTCGGTTATTAACAAATGCGTGCACTAACTGGACAGATCCACTCAACCAGGCTGGTTCTTTCCTCAAAACACCATTTCAGACATCATTCTACATGGTCTTCAGATGATCTAACCAAGATTTTGTCTGGACTTTAAAAGAGACTGTGACCTCTGAGTTTGTTTTGGCCTTTCTTCCCAGAGAAGTCAGATAGGAAACGCCGATCTCATCTAGTTTTAAAAAATATGATCGACATGTAAAAAAGTTTGTACAAACCAACTTACAGAAATAAAATCATTTGGCATCATCTGCCACTGTTGCCATGTTACTTGGGATCAGTTCTGGTTTGCTCGGCATGTTTTTTTTGCCAGTATCACGTGAACTGTCGCGCAATCAATAAATAACTTTTCTTTCAGTTAGGTATACGCAAACTTTGTCAACAACATAAAGTCTATATTACAACTGAAAAAATGTTCAATGTTCACTTCAAAAGTAAACTCCTAGATTACTTGCGTAGATCAAAAATAAGCTGGGCTTAAAGATTATGTAAATACGAACAAGATTAAGCAATACAATCCTATTGATATATCGCGTATTTAAAGTAAGAAATATATTACTTTGCTTGATTATTATTTTCTAGTAGGATACATTTTTTAACCCCCGACGGAAAAAGAGGGGTGTTATAAGTTTGATGTGTGTTGCTGTGTATCTGTGTGTCTGTCTGTGGGAACATAGCGCCTCAACGGATGAACCAATTTTGATTTAGTTTTTTTTTTTAATTTTGATTGTGTCGAGAGTGTTCTTAGCTATGTTTGAATAAAATCGGTTCAGCCGTTCAAAAGTTATGAGCGTTTTACTGTTTGAATCGGGATGTTTTCGCAAGATAAATGTGTCGGAGGGTTTTTTAAATTTTGAAATTTTACTTGTACATAATTGACATTAAAAAGTTCAAGCTTGAAAGCTTTAACTGTCTAGCAATTTAAATATTAAAAGCACAAGCATCTTTACCCGACTTCCGAAGGAGGGTAGTGTGTTTATCAGTCTATGTATGTATCCATGTATGTAGGTATGTGCGTTCTATGCGTTGCTATGTGGCGTTTCAGAGGCCAAACGCGTTTGGCGATTTTGATGATTCGTAAAATCGATTCGTCTTAATCTTGTGAGTGTCGTTGGCTACATTAAAATTGGAAAATAGGAAAAATGACGGCTTTTGTGCGCCATATTGTGGGGGCCCAATTTATTTTTTTCTTCCCATCCCATCGTATGGGATATCAAAATAAAGGGTATTAAGAGGCGATTTCAAAAATATAAAACACTTATATGTTTAAATGTACCTAATTCGAAAAAAAAAATTAACTAAAACATGTTAAATAAAAAAACAATTTTTTTCTTTTATACGTCTTTTTAGTTCGCTTTTTAAGCAGTCGCGGTTTTTAGATTTTTTTTATTAATTGTTTTTTGCGTGTGAATTTTCTCCGTAAAATATAAGATGTACAAGTTCTCTTTGGCCCAAAAAGTTGGGTCTTTTAAGTAAGTACAAAATTTCATATTCTAGGTTTAGATCTACTCATTATAATAATAACAACAACATTACATTTTGTTAAACACATACCCAGCGTTTTCGTTCCACCAGAACAACTACAACATAACATTTTGAAATGTATCAAAATATCATGTGAGACGTACTACTAGGCCAATTAATATTGCATTAATGAAGCAGATAGTCGTTTGAATAAACGCTCTAAACTACTATTTAATTGACGACTCAACACGCAACAATTGAGAAATTTAGGTTGGTTCTGTTGCTCCACACGCTTTATTCAAGTACCAGCCTAATGCTTTGAATATCAACAGAATACTTAAATTTTGTGGATAATCTCTAAACCGATTGAGACTGTGAGCCCAAGTTGGTCGCTGCAGAAACAATCTCGTAAAATTGGGTAACTTTGACAAATCCCAAACACGGTGCAAGAGTAAAACGCCTTCACAAGATATGCACCACCTCCTGTCCTGACATGCACAACCACCAGCACCTTTCACGACTTGAACGAGGTCAAATAAAATTTGAGACGAATAAGCACTTAAAGAAGAAGAAGCACACTTAAAAGCTAATTATGAAGGAAAATAATCATTCTTTTTTTGTAGTTGTAACTTAGTGCTAAAGTTTTATTAGGTACTTGGTATTCAAAGGGTAAAGCCAAGTTCGTTTAGTTTTAATCTTGATTATAAAATTAAAATTCATGAATGTTGTATTTTTGTTAGACAACCTATGTAGGCAGTCTGTAGACACAGGCACTGTTTGAAATATGTAAAACTATGATGTGTGAAACCAGATAACTAAAAGTCACACATTACCATAAAAGACATAAGAATACTAAAATTGTGATGTCTGTCAACGGACTTAAGGCTCCTCAGACAGGTGCGACACGACAATGCGACAACGTTTTTCCATAGAAATTGTTCTTAAAATTATCTTTACGGGTAGAATAGTAGTGTGGTGCCTGTCAGCACTTAGCAGTTTTTAAGAAAAACCAAAGTCAATTACAAATGTCATTAAAAAATACAAAAACAAACCTATATTGCCTACAAATTCAATTCATGTTTTGACATAACAACAGCCGTAAGCAACTATTACAGAACAATATCAAAGTTTCCTTAGTATCAAGACATGCCACTGCTGATAAAAAGATTACTATATCAACCAATTTGATTACACGATGGAACTTTTTCATTCCCCTCGACGAATGTCAAAACAGTATGTAATCCAATTCAATTATTGTCTAGGTCTCGTCAGTATAATTGTACGCGGCGTACTACGAAACTAGATATTTAAATGGATATTTGTAAGACATCAGAATACATTTAGATACTTTAAATTTTGATTTTTGTGCTGTAAAATAATGAACATTATTCTGTATCAGATACAGTTTAGTTTTTATTGCAATTAAATTTAAGTTACGACCTTTTTGACACTTTGTGTCAGAAATCAAATTGAATTTAATGTAATTTCTGTAAGTTGGAATGGTTTTGTTTTATACACGTTTATTCGTCAAGAATTAATGTAATTTTTTTCATGCTACTTGACAGCGAAAGGATTTTATATAAGTAATGAAAGTATTTAGTGTTTGGTGTTGATGCTATGCGTAAGTGAATGGTGGAGATTATTTTAAGATTCCCAGAGACAAGCGCAAAGCCAGGTACATGCCACAACGCATTTTCATAGAAATTGTCACATTGTTGCGTCGCGTCCGTCTGTGGGATCCTTTAATGTAACAATTTGATGAATGGGTAGGATTGAATAAGTTAGAATGAAAAGCGCGCTATAGTAGCTAGCTCTGTAGTAGTAGTTAGTCTATTAATTTAATTGGTGATATCGATGCCCAATACCTACACAATATTGAAGACTTACTCGTCTTTCAGTACAGTATGTAAGAACTGACAACTAAACAGATAGATATGAACTTGCTATTCGATCAACTAGCCTACTAAAAGCTTAATGTTTCCTAACACTATACCATTAAAGATCATTAGATCAACAATTACTACTTACTAACATCTTAATAATGTCATCATTGGTAGTGTTAAGCAAATTGATATGACATTTAAGGAAAATGTCAACCTATTACAATCGTATTTATAGGTAGCTGATGGTGCTAGACTTTAATAATTGTTAAACTATAAACTATTCATGAAATCTAAACTAGAATTACAATTAATGAGTAAAAACCGGCCAAGTGCGAGTCGGACTCGCGCACTAAGAGTTACGTACCATTATCGCAAAAAACGGAAAATAAACACGTTTTTTGTATGGGAGCCCCACTTAAATATTTATTTTATTCTGTTTTTAGTATGTGTCTTTATAGCGGCTACAGAAATACATCATCTGTGAAATTTTCAACTGTTTAGCTATTACGGTTCATGAGATACAGCCTGGTGACAGACGGACAGACAGACAGACGGATCGTAGAGTCTTAGTAATAGGGTCCCGTTTTTACCCTTTGGGTACGCAACCCTAAAAATTGGTTATTTTTAGGAGGTTAGGAACCATTGAAGATGAAATTCTTCCAATGATAGAAATATGAATATTTTTTAGCTACAATTCGGCAAAAATGCAAGGTTTCTGTGGCAGAAACAATAAGAGTGAATCCGCATGAAAGGACTAGTGCTTTATACAGGCATCATTCCGTCAAATATATTCTAAACTTATGAAATACGGATTAGACCCATTCTAAAAAGTTTGAATAAAAAATTCTGATACAAGAAAATATGTCGAAAAACACCTTACATTTAGGTATAATACTACAATACAGTATTATGTGAAACAGCTTTAATGCAGTCTATTTTAGCAATAAATGTCCAATAATACAGAATTTAAAAACGTATTAACATACCTTTGTTGAAATATGATGTATGTATCGACAGTTCTTTGAGATAAGCTTTTATGATGTTAATATTCTGTAAGCTTAGTATGATAAACTTCAAGCTGTAGGTAGCCTGTAGGCGTAAACCCTTTTGAATTGACTGTTTGTCAACAGTAGTTGACATTACTAAGGAGAATGAAAAATGTATCGAGGTTGGCTTTTAGCAAGATTAGACTTAAGTTTGTTACTAATTTGGTGTAGAATCCTACTACTATTATATAAGTGAAAGTTTGTGAGGACAGATGGATAGATTGATGTATGTCAATCTTTCACGCAAAAACCACTAAACGAAATTTGATGAAACTCTACAGAAGCATAGCTTATACATCAGAATTACACATAGGCAATAATTTATAAAGATACTAGCTTCTGCCAGTGGCTTCACTGAAAAGTAGCCTATGTGCTATTCCAGTCTATAATATATTTCTGTGCCAAATTTCATCCAAATCCTTTCAGCCGTTCTGGCCTGATTTAGTAATAAACATACATCTAAACTTTCGCATTTATCCATACTTTATCACCCATATAATATAATAATATTATAAATGCGAAAGTAACTCTGTCCGTCTGTTACCTTTTCACGCTTAAACCGCTGTGCCGATTTAGAAGAAATTTGGTATGGACATAGTTTGAGACCCTGGGAAGGACTTAGCATAATTATTTATCCCGGAAATCATATTTAAGGGGGTGGGACGGGGCATGGAAGTTTGTATGGTGAACAAATACACCTAGAATATTATTACGCGATATAAAAAAAAACACAGACGAAGTCGCGGGCTAATATTATATAGTAAGATTTGGAGTGGTATTAATACCACGCGGGTGGAGCCGCAGGTGGCAGCTAGTAAAGCATAATATTCTATTATGTTTTGTTCTATTGACGAACTTTAGTGATCATTGTCACTTGTTTATTCGAAGGTAGTAGCTGGATAAGAGTTGCAGAAAATCGATGTAAATGGCATGCGATTGGAGAGGCCTATAACTAGCAGTGGACTGCGGTAGGCTGATGATGATGATGATGAATTCAAAGGCAAAGAATAAGAGAAAGGAGTCTTATTTGCTGGTCAGATCATAATAGCCAAACTTGCAGAAGAACCAAGGAGATGATTCCTCTTTGTGGACTGCTGTAGGTTGATGATGAATTCAAAGGCAAAGAAGAAGGCGAAGGAATATGTGCTGTTCAGATCATATCCGAACTTGTAGAAGAACTCAGGAGCTGGGTCATCTTTGTGGGCTGCCAATATAGTAACATTCTAGCGGAGTTAGTGATTGTTGAAATGAAATCATAAATTTTAACCACCGACGGAAAAATAAGGGTGTTATAAGTTTGACTAATGTACCTGTGTGTTTTTTTATTAGTGTAAATGTCTGCAGCTTCTAAACGGGTAAACTGATTTTGATTTAGTTTGGTTTTTGTTCGAAAGATGACTTTATCGAGAGTGTATCAATTATGTAGTTAAAAAGAATATAATAAAAAAATTACGGGTGTTTTGTCTTTTTTTAATTTTTACTTGTTAAAAATCATTGTCGCTGGTGGAATGTAATTTTATCAAGAGTCTCTTAACGACTAGTAAATCTTTTAATAATACTCGTAGTAAATAGTCTTCTTTTACGCACCTGCCATATTATTTCTCTACCAGTCAACCAAGGGTGGTTGACTGGTGGCATTAAGTCCGCCTATGTATCTTTAAGTTGCATGTAGTTTTATTAAATTAATTATTAATAAAATGCTCTTAAAATTGCACATTTAATTAAGTCTCTTATAAACGAAAGTTAACTATTATTGTACGTAATGCTACTGCTTTGTACCTGAAATAACAGATTTATATTATCCTATGTAAATCTTGAAGTTCTTTGGCCCGTCTGTCATTATAAGCTGAAGTTGCTACCAATAACAATGCTTGTTTAAATTGAAAACAATTGAAAGTTCTCATTAGTCAGTATTATCTTTAAAAATTATGATGAACATGCAACAATGTAAGTGGAGGAGCTTGTGGCTGAATAATAACAGCCGCACGGGTCAATCTACAAAGTTAAGCAACGCTGCCGAGGTCGGGCTGTGGATGGGTGACCATCATAGCGAGATTCCTCCGTGCCTCAGAAAGCTGTTAGTCCCGGCTGTCATTTTTAGATATTTGACGGTCATTACGGATAGTCGAAATCAGGATATCAGACACCAGTCTTGCCAAGAGATTTCATGGTACTAGGTCGTAGAGGTCTCATAAGCGAACGCTGTAATATTATGTTGAATAATGTACAGGCTGCATCAGGAGTTGTTTACTATACGGACCTAGTGGAAACTAGAACAAGTTTCCGTGCGTTCAAGCGTTTTTGCCATACTTTTAAATTTTACTATGTAATTCTTGTTGCTATGCTGGTGAGAATTTTTTTTATTTTTATTTACCTCTTATTGGAAACAAATATAACAGCTCACAATGTTAGGTCCCATTAATATTGATAAAGGCGGTCGCTGTATATAAAATACTGATACTCAGCTGCATCTGTTTAGACTGGAAGCTAAACCCCATAAAGTTGGGAAAAGGCAGGGCATAGTTATAGTATTGTTATCTATATTAAATAGGGACGTTTCCTGGCTAGAAAAAAGGTAATTCTATTTAGTCCGTCAGTGAGATTATCAAATAATATTAGACACGATTTTTTTGATTCACCATATCAATAAAAAAAAAAATTAAGCGCATCAAAGTTCAGGAGTGGGCGCTTGTGACGTCACTAAGGCAGTATAAATTGTAGCGGCGTGTTGTTTCACGATATTTTAACGCATTATATCGTCGTAACCTTATGTTTACGTGCCAAATTGTTTTTTGTGTAACTGTGTATTTGATATGAAAATACACGGGCGTCCCTTTCATTTCTATTTACATCGCTCTACCCGCTAAAATACCCACACAAGGTTTTACTGGATTAGAGTCAAAGACTATAACATTATGCAGCTATTTAAGTGGTGACAAGTACTAATTATTTGACTATAAAACATATTCAAGATAGACAGCAATTTCTACTGATGGAACTTTAGAAATAATTTATTATTTAATGTTAGGAAACTAAGTAATTATTTCCTTAAAGGTTTCAAAGAGCAAAAATGATTGAAACTCTTTGAGAAAACGTCAAATATTTTAAGTTTCAAAACGCTTACGGTTCAAACAAAAAGGTTATAATTTGTAAGCCTTGGGCCGCATCCAGAATGAACACGCGGTGACAAGCGATAGCGGCTGCGATTTGGTTGATGAGTTCGATTGGCCATTGTAAATCGACTTTTTAGAGCGTAGAGGTGTTTCCACAGGTTAAACCAAGTAATGCTAAGATAACTCTATCAAGTTACCAAGCAACATTCATCAATCAATATTGACAGACATCAAACTATGCTTCAAAAACCACAGACTGGCATCAAAATCACAGATTTTGAAGCTCACGTGTTAGTCATAACCTGACAAGAAGTTGCTTTGCTTCACGTTTGTGAAAACGGACATCAACCTAATACTTATCCTGTCACGCGAGGTACCCGCCATATTCACTACAAGTATGGCAACGGAACTTTCAAAGTTTGATGCTGATGAATGATTGAATGAATGAAAGAAAAAAATAATGAAGGTACCTATGAAATAAAGAAAGATCGAAAGAAAAAGGAACAAAAGAATGAACGAATGAAATAATGAAAATTAAAATATGAAAGAGAGAATGAACGAATGAAATAAAGAAGGAATGAAAATCTGGAAGAAAGATTGAACGAACAAAAGAGTGAACGAATTAATAAAGAAAATAAAAAAAATATTAGGCACTTGAAATGCAACACACAATATACTTAGCAGCAGCCTCAGCAACCGCCCAAGCACCTTACCTTGACCGAACCCTTCAAGACGCACAGTAAACCGTATGAGGAGTTGTGTGAGCTGTGACGTCCAATGAGCTGCCTGCCAGACCTGTGATTGACTGCGCATTGGTGGTAATTGGAAACATCGTGTTATTGGCAGCTCGGCGCGATTTAAAGGTGCGGTTTTAAGAGTGAGTTTAAAAATGCCAGTGAGATGTGACTTTCTGAGTCATGGAATGAGGAATGTTTGCGTATATAAATTACTTTTTGATAGTGCATTCTCATAATGATGCCTTCTGGTTTGAATTGTAGTTTTCATTTCGAGAAACAAATAATAACGCAACTATTCTTAAAAGAGATAGATAAACAAGTGCGAGTCGGACTCGCACACGATGGGTTCCGTACAATTATCACCAAAAACGAAAAAAAAAACACGTTTGTTGTATGGGAGCCCCACTTAAATGATTATTTTATTCTGTTTTTAGTATTTGTTGTTATAGCGGCAACAGAAATACTACATCTTTAAAAAATTCAACTGTCTAGCTATCACGGTTCATGATATACAGCCTGGTGAAAGACAGACAGACAGACCGTGGAGTCTTAGTTATAGGGTCCCGTTTTTACCCTGGGTACGGAACCCTTAAAATAATAAAACACACGAACACAAACGTACTTATAATGATCAAAGAAATACACTTTAAATCAATCGTAGCATATTAAATACGTGAAACTATTTGTGGCAATAAAAATATATTAGAAATCGCACTTCAAAAGTTCAAAGCCTAGACATCAAAGAAGCCTATATTTAATCATTAGAAACATAGATAATTTCGATATATTTGCAACTTCAACAGTATTCAATAGACTCGAGTCTATTTTCTTTGCAAACATTCTTAGGTAAAGCATTACTCGAAGGGTACAAGAGTACTTATTGGCAACTAACACTCGATTGTCAAGAGTTCGGAGACAAACGTCTGGGCGTCCGCGGACAGACACACTTGAGAATTTTCAAAAGTCTTTCTAGTAGCCTTTCTAGGAGCAACTAAAAAGGCTCTAAATTAATGAAAAAATAGTTATCTTTATAACAACCTTAAGGTTTACTTTAACGTTGATTTTTAGCGATGAAAATGATGTGGGATATATTTGTAGCTGGTGAAATAAATACACTATTTCAGCCGAATAATGTTTACTGCTGTCCTGTGCTTCTTTATATCGAGCAAACTTCCGCAAGTCGAGTCGAGTCGTAGTAGGTTATGAGGAGGTGGATATACAAGGTATTCATGCAGTTGCCACTCCAGAAAATTAAAAAGTCTGAATACTGTTAATGCAAAAATTTCCAACCAACTTACAATACGCTACATGAAACTTGAAATAACCGGTGAAATGACTGTACGTATAAGTGTCTACCTCTTCAATACAGGAGCGATGTTGCCATATCATCGTCATCATATCCGCCGAAAGACGTCCACTGCTGGACATAGGCCTTCCCCAAGCGTCGCATATATGTTACCATATGTTTGACTGCAATACAACCTCTTTTTATTTCTAAAACATGTATTCAAATAAAGTTAGCTTATCATGCAAACACAAAAATTAAATTTTGTATTTATTTCCAAACACACCTTCGTTGTTTGAACCAAGCAAGATACGTGTGTAAATGTTTTTCCAATTGAGCGAACTAATCATGACTCGCTTATCTCTCTCCTATATTTATTTCACTCGCTATTTCAACCCAGACCTCAGACTATTATTTCAGATTGACAAAGGCCAATAATAAGGTGTTTGCTCTTTCTATCCTTTGTCTAGTCGCTAATTAAACTGCTATCTGTATCGCAACATTCGTCCGTAACTTTGATCCTGCGAGCGCAGGTATAAAATTATACAGGGTTTTTAAATGAGACTCTTTGGCGAAAACTAAAACTGGTTATTTTAATAAGAAATAATTTTTTGATAAGGTAGTAGTTGTAAAGCAAATTAGTAGGTATATTTTATGCAATGATAGATCTAGTTCTAACTAACAACTTACTAAGGGATTATTATATTTGCAGGGGCCACATTCCTACCTTCGCCTCTATTAATGGTATTTTACTTTTCTCCAAAATGTACTTATGATTCTTTTGATCACTCTATTTTAAAAATTACTTTTGCTCTGAAAGTAAATCTCAATCATTCATCTTGTAATAGCCCTATATTTTTTCCGTCGAACCCAATACTAAACATTAATATAGAATTTTGATATTACTCATTTTTAGTACAATAAATTCCGTCGGTCCATCTCATTAAGGCGCCCATCCATAATAAAAACCGGCTTATTTGCAATTTTTACGGCAGGACCTCCATTGTTGAACCTATATAACGAGATATGGAGCCCTTTTGTGTGATAAAAGCAATTCTTCAATTTTATAGTTCATAGTTCACATGGGCCAATATCGAAGTGCAGAGGAAAGGACTAAGTATTCGATGATTTACAATGGTCATATAATCTGGATAATCGGCGGTTAGCACTTAAGGCTCTGCTTTTAAATGCTGCGAGGTGCTGTGTGGTAGGCTATACTGGGAATATACAAATTGAAATTATGTGTAAACTAGTAAGTGTAAGTGTCGTGGTGGCCCAGTGGCTAAGACCTCGCCTGTCGTGCTTGAGGTCGTCGTTGGTACGAATCCGGGCAAGTACCAATGTAAATTTTTCAAATTCATATGTACTTTCTAAGTTAATCTTGGACATCACAGGCAACGGTGAAGGAAACCTGGACTTATATAGTTATAATGTAAGTCTGAAATAGCCAAGTCAGAGGCCTGTGGGGATTCCCAGAGGCGGCTTAATTAACTCTGACACCAGAGGTGGCCACACCTCACACGAAAAGAAGAAAGAAAGAAGATGTGTAAACTCATTCGAAATAATTTAATCCAACCGTAGGTTGCTTCTAATGTTTGCTTCTGACATTTCAATCTAATAAACTTTTAGGACAATTAAAATAGACTTTTGGCTGTTAATTTGGTGAATAACATAATTAGTCTATAATGTTTCCACGAATGATTCAAAATGAAATATAAATGTAATTTTCTAAAGAGCTGACTAAACAGGCTTTCCGGAGTAAACGGTGGTTCGTCCTTAGAAAACAAACCATCATACCAGGTTAAAACGATACTAGCAAGAAGATGAAAAATTAACCTCTTTAGTCCTCAGGTAAAATAAAATAAAATACCATGGTCACTTTCACATCACTCACGTAAATAGTTGCGGTGATTTTTGCTTGCCAACCACCACAAAACTATACAACTTACAAGCATTAATTTCCTTTAACTTTCACAGTGACAAAAAGAAACCAGGCTTTAGTAAAATTCCGCAAGTTCAAACCACTACTTACAGTCCAGCATCCCCGCTTTCATTCAAGTCAGAGGATATTTATGCTCCTACGACGTCATCTAAGAGGATGGTTTTGTCCCTGTTCGAATATATTTATGCTAGGGATTTCTTTTTTCATTTTTATTATGTCATCTCCTGATTAGTAGTCGTTAAGTTATAGGCTCAAACTTGCTCGTGTTGTGTTGTAAATCATTTCTTTATGTTTTGTTCCTTTTCTTCGTCTCTTTGCATTCTTTGGAACGCAAATATTTGAGTGGAATTTGTTGAGTGTCAATCTCAGTATTATCTGACGCTATTCGACTGTTAAGTCAGTTTCAAGCACTGTGTTCCAAGTAATCGCTCATGTTTCGAGCAACCACACTGCACCTTCAGAAACGTCATCGAGGATCATCGGTTTAACCAACTGGAGATAGCTTTAACACCCTCGCCTTACCACAATTCAGACTAGTCAACACTCTATTCTAAATCAATATAGGCACAATGGCACATCTCTAACCGTCTTGCATCGTGTCTGAGATCGTTCTACGACCTAAGCCTTCTCCACTTTGCCCCGTCTTGTGTATCTACGATATTGGATTGCTGTATGTTATGACAGACTCCGGCCGCATATTGGTAAGCATATAACCTTATAGCTACATAACCTTACAGTGTCGTCCTCGGAATATGTAAATATTGAAGAGCTTCTTACGGTTTTGATGTTACGTCATTCACAGATTTTATGTGGTAAGGTATCAAGGGTAAATACGTGTGTCTGGCATACTTTGCTTTGTAAAGGATTGAAATGTTAAGACCTACTGACTTCTTGATATATTTTGGGTAAGAATTATATAATAGTAAAAATTTTCATAAATGAGAACTGGAACGATTTTTGCTGCAGTTCTTCAATAGACGTCAATGCATCTCCACATTTTCCTTCATCTAATCTATCTGTAAAAAAATATGCTCCTCAAATTATTTCCTTTACCTGCATTCAGTCAAACAAGCCATGTCCTACTATTTACTATAACAACACAGTTTGACAAACCACATGTGTATAACGTGGTTTCAAGCTGGCTTGTGCAAGCACATAGACGGACCTAGTATATTAAATTGATGCTGCTCTCAAGCTAACTGGGGAAAATGGAGTTCTATAGCACTTAAAAGCGATGGGCTAACAAGTTGTTCTACTTGAAGCTTGATATAGCCTTTATGGAGTACAAGTATAGTACTTAGCGGGCATGTGGTTTCAAGAAGCGTATCGGTTCTTAGTATGGTATAAAAGCATCTCTTTGCAAGTGATGGAAAAATTATTTTAGGAAAGTCTTATACTTGCCGTAGCCAACGAAATTTTCTATAATATTTAAATCTTTTAGTAAGGTATGTTGGCTTTATAAATATAAGTTTGTAGAAGTTGACATACATCACTTGTATGGTCAACCCGCACATTACGTTACAGGTTAAGCAACATCAGCGTTTGCATACGCACGATCATTTCGAAAACAAGCGAAGTAAAAATAATTTAGTGATTTTACCACACTTAACACGGGTGGTTTAATTCATGATCCTCGGTTTTCCATCATCACAAGTGTACAGAACAATCATCGTGCACTTCAACAAAGTGTATAGAATATCGTCGTACATCAGTTGTTCATTTTTTTTATATTTCGACATGCATTTATGTACGTAGATACAATGTAACAATTTTCATATTTGGCGGTCTTAACGCTCATAGCGACATTTTCCACACAACTTCAGGATGAACTGAATAAATATATCATGTCATTTTCATATCTTTTATTTTTTTGATTCTTGGGATTTAATTTCTTGAAGATTCTTCACGCTAAATGAAATAAAACCTGCCAAGTGCGTGACGGACTTCGCATATTTAGGGTTCCGTACCAAACGAAAAATCTGAAAAGAATAAATCTAAAATATACGTAATAATAAACTTTATCACCAAATTTCTATTCATAGGTCAATGGGAACTAAAAAAATTCTTAGGAACAGAATTGTGTAACAGACGGACACGTGAGTGACAGCAATAGGGTTCCATTTGGACCCTTCGGTTACGGAACCCTAAAAATTTATAAAAACTATTTTAATCAGTTGTATTAAAATTTCATTTTCGCTTCTAACATAATTAGTTGAAAACTATACTTAATTAGTGAGAACGTCTCGTCTGTCGCACACAATGAATTACCTCGATCTAAGTATTCATTAAAACTTTTACCCACATCGATAAACACGTTGACTCTTCGTTTAGGCTTTCTTAAGTACAGCATATCTATTTAATCCTTCTTAGTTCTTAATTAGGTTTTGAAGAGTAATCTTCATATTCGTGTAGAAAGTTCTTAACGAGTTTTACTAGTTAGGTACAGTCTGTTTTCTTCTACAAGTTTGTGTTATTTATTTAATAGTGATATTAAATTCTTTGACTAATATTCATCTACGTTCTATTAAAAGCTGTTTTTATGCTTTGCTTTGTCTACTACATTCTAACTACTTGATACGTTCTACATTGTCGTTATGGATTCCTTATAGTTAAATTGCCTTAATTTTTTTATCTAATTAATTTTGTAAAAATAAGTATGAAGCAGTAAGTTTTTTGTGTAATTGTGTATAACTTTTATGGTGATAAATAAAGTATATTCTATTCTATCCGATTGTCTTAAATTATGTTTTTTTACCTATAACTTGTATGTGTGGTGATAGCTTTCGAAATAATTTGATAATAGATAAATGAATACATAATTATTCAACTTTATACACCTTCAAATTGGCCTCCCGTGGAGACGCTAATGATATCATTTACGAGATAACCATCACAACAAGAGGACAAAATAACAAAGCAACAGAAACCAGCCAACACCCAAATTATGTTCTGTTCAACCCGAAACAATTATCCATATAAACAACAAGACATCAGCACCCGCAATACATTTTAAACAAACACAAAAGGCCGCCATGATAATTATTAATATTTTCACGGTGTGATAATCAAGCTTCCAATACCTTCGTAATTAAAACAAAACATCAAAAAGGCGGTTTATTTACTGACGGTATGTTTCTAAATTACATACAATGCGAGTTCCGTGTTCAAAATTGGGTACAATGAGCAAAAAAATGTATCGAGATCTATTCACGAATTACTCAAATTAGTCATCGCTACGAGCGATCTCATTTCCCGAGGTCTCTTATTATAATGTTGTTAGGCACATTCTAGTTTGAATATAATAATTTGGATTAGCATTTAATTTTACGGGCCAACGATCGTGCTGTCGAACCTGATGGGTTCCCAAACGTTTGACTTTAAAATTACTATCTTTTGTCTCATCGTTATGTTTAGAAACAATTTCGAGTGTATATTCTAACCCTTTGTACCGTGTGACGATGTGTTTTTACAAAATTGCTTTTTAATTGAAAGTGATATTGCCTAACGATGGTGATGGTGAAAATTCGATCCAATATATTATTAAATTCTAGTTTGCGGTTCGCAACCATTAAATTACATTTACATTGTTTTATTAGGAGAAGACCTTATGTTTGTAATTCAAAGTATACAAATTACTATATGAGCCAATGTTCAGAGTAATAAGACATTAAAAAGATATTTGCCTTATTTGTACATTATTTAACAAAATGATAAGACTGAAAGGTTACACTATTCACAATTATTTGTTCGTTTTATGGTACATATTTAAAGTAATTTATTTTTACAATAAAAATATTATACATTTTAGATGTGTAACTCTTTTGGTGTACAATAAAGTATACTTATTCCATTCTTAAACAGCACCATATTGCCAAAATGAACAAACAATAGAATCTACGTCTGACACAGTACAACTCAACAGGTGATTAATACATCATCTGATCTTACCCTCGTGACTACCAACAATTAGGTTTTTGTCTTTTATGACTCTCCGAATTCCGGGCCTTAATTATAAAATTTGCCCGAGTAAATAATCCTTATTAGCATTATCATGACCACGTAGTGATTCATATCAATTCTGGAAATCGCGCATTAAAATAATACGTCAAAATTATTTTGCTAAATACATCCTTCGGCATGATTACCATAATCAAAACACGCTTAGGTGATGTCTGATGCTCATTCATGGAATCGACCTTCACTATTTTGGATCAAAACTTAATGAAGTCTGACTAAGATTGAAGAAACTACATACTCAGTTGTACGGATTGTTAAATGGTTATTACCTACAGTTAATCGAGGGTGTAAGCAACCATGGTCCATTATAAAAAGATACTTAATTCGTATCATAAAGAATTTAAATTCATAAAACGGTTGATGACATAATGGGATCGGTAATTTCGGGGCTCGGTGCAAACGGTCGATCGCATGTGAAGATCGGCGATGTTCAACTCATGAATAAATAATATGGAATCACAATTTAGGGTCGCCATTAAGCAATTATGCTGTTGTTACCATTATGATGTTTTCGAAATGCTTTTAATTTTTTATTAGATCAAATTATCGTGGAGGCCAAGGTGTCCGCACGACGCCAAACGGTCGCCTATTAAATATCAATCAGGGAAGTTTTTCATTTTAAAGACGTTAAGGATACTGAGTCAATAAATGTTACAATGATCCAAGATATGATTAAGTGTTATTAATTTTTTGATCTGATAATGTCGAACATTTATTCTTATAAACAGCTGCTTACGAAGCAAAAACGATTAGTTTGCATAGTATGCAAAGCAGAGCGTCAGAAAAATAGGTACTTGACACCGACCCGTACTTAGCAGACCCTTAATTCCGCGTAGAACGCAACATAATTTTAAGCAAATTACCCTGTAATTGTGAGTAATCCAAAACAAAAGAACGTAACAAGATTAAAGTATCTGCCTACCTAATCTTAGACCGTAAAGTAATAAAGGATCTTCTCAAGACCCGAAATATTCCGTAATAAAAATAATTAAATGAAATTAACATATATTTTGGACGGTTCACGAAGACCTTTGGATATAATGATAGTATTTTCGCTCCATATACCTGGTGGATGTCCCAAATGAGTATTTTTTCCCGGCCACGAAGAAATGGGCATCGAAATAACTGCTTTCCGGCCAAATCGATGGACGTTTTGGACCATTTACTTGATCACAGTTTTTAACTTTTGATCGTTGAGTAAATCGCGTCGTAAGTGAGGGTTTCCTTGGTTCTATTAATATCGTTTATTTTCGTCATTGTTTATTATTTTCTTTCAAATTTTGTAGCTTCAAGGTTAATGATGGGTTTGTGTCATGGTTGTTAAATCTAAATGCCGACGCAATGTTGACTCAGAAACAAATATACTTGAAAGTCAGTTAAATATTGAACCTAGTTTGATTTCTAGAGGTGTTCTATTTTATATATTTCTCTATTATTTTCAAAATCAAAATGTTTATTTGTAACAAGTACCTTTCCATCATTCAAGGTATTGTGAATATTGATAACCAAAAACCTATTTGATTTCTACTGAATTCTCAAAAGGATCCACAAAATATCAAATAAATATATCGAGCCTTCATTTTGGTATCAAATAAATCTGTCACTTGTTCACAATTCACAGGAGACAACAAAAAATATTGAATTCTGAATCTCAGCGATAAACTCGAATGAGAAATATTCCTTTTTTTTCTATTCAGTATGTGTAGTGTATTGTTGAGTACAATATCGTCTAGAAACGGTACAGTGTAGGCACGATAATGATGTCCATGGATTGCTGAATTCGTCCCCTCGTATACCTAACCTTCACGTTGACCCATGCAGAAATTTTAACGACCACCTTTCCTGTTTTTTTAGAGACACGTGCCTGCTAACGATGTGGGTACTTGCGTTTTCTTTACAATATATCAAATTAAAATGTCTTTAGAAGTTCCTCAGTCGCGTGTACAATGCTTCTTGGTAATCTTGAAACAAAGAATGTTTAAAGATGATTACTGTCCGACGATATAATAAAACGGTGTGGAAACGGAGATTGTACATAATATTGAATATTTTTAAAACAATTTCCGGCTGCGTGATTGAGGAAGCGATGTTTATAAGTTTTATGGTAACAGTAATTCAGCTGAAAGTTTTTTGCACCTGCCGAATTTCGGTAAAGAAGCCAAGAATTAAATTGGTATTGATAATGATGAGTGGCCCAAATAAAAATTTTAGTCTTCCGTAATTTGTTGGCTGTTTCAGTAAAAATACAAAATCTTCAAACCAACTAAAATATTTTAAAATAGTGACCGACCTTTCCCCATAGAAAATGCAAAAGATGTAAATAAGGAGAAAAGGAGGACCCATGTCAAATAAGCTCATTAATTACATTAACGTAATTCCGCAATGCATCAATCATTATGCTAGGCCTAAAGGAGAGGAGATCAGTAATGCAGCCGATAGTCCGGTCCTCGCTCAGGATAAAATTTGTAATCC
Organism: Orthosia cruda; assembly: GCA_964057195.1. Classification (NCBI taxonomy): domain Eukaryota; kingdom Metazoa; phylum Arthropoda; class Insecta; order Lepidoptera; family Noctuidae; genus Orthosia; species Orthosia cruda. The sequence continues at coordinate 13,843,523 of OZ059836.1, read as the reverse complement.
TTTTAAGTAATGAGTACAGGTCATAGAGTGATGAAATTTTAGAAGGTTTGGAAGTGGAATTTAAATTCAGGGTTGTTTTATTTAATTTGATGACTGCGGTTTTAAATAACTTAAGCGGTATAAAGCGAATTAAATTTCCTGGAATATGCCTTTCAAAGTTATAACAACCATGATGATAAATTATGGGCAGTTGACTTTTTCAACAGATATGGAATTCAGAAAAGGCCAAATGCCGGAGCAGTGGGAAAATATAGCTTGGTTAATAAAAAACAGTAATTAGTTAAGTATCATTAACATTCAACAGACACAAACAAGAAGAGCTAAGAAACAATAGAAATTGCTCTTAATTTTGACTAAGCAAATTCTATCTAATCTTCTCACAATACTTGACAAAAATAAACTACCAAGACGTAAAACCCAATTGATATTAGAAACACCAGTAACTCGATATTTTCGGCATCGCCGCCTATCTATGGCTTCCTATAACAACCTTGCATTCCATTAATTCTTTCTTGTCCTACTTTCGTGACAAACGTATAAGATATTATGTTTATGTTATTTATTCTGTTTTCATTCTCTTTCCAAGTTTCTTGGCCTGCTGTTAACATTTGGTTTTCAAAACAAACATGGGTTTTTGCTTTGAAAGGTACATTAAATGCTTAATTTTGATGGCCTTTCTTGTTTTTTCTTATTCGGCTGTTTCCTCAATTTCGTCTGATTTAGAAGTGATCTCATTTTCTGAAACCTTATGACTGTTATTGGTTTGATAATTATCAACGTCAGACAAATATTTATCACTTGACTTGAGCCAGACTAGGCACCACTAAGTCTACATAAGCGTCTAGTAAACATCCATATAATACCTATATCTCAACCTCTGAATAAAAAGCCCTCAAATCATCTTCACTGGGCACATCTACGGAATTAAGGCCTCTACATCTCAGCCCAAGGGTCCGCTTATCAATCTACATCATGATCCTTCATTATTAAGAGTGATGGGACTCGAACTGAGTGTAGATTTGTCCGAGGTTTAGCCTTTAACGATAGATGGCCTGTAGGGAAGCCAAAGGGTGTCGAAACTGAATATTTACTCTGTACAGTACTCGATCAAAGTTGTCTGCATCTAATGTTTGGGGTACTCGTATCTCGCAACGTTTGGTACAATGTTGGTATTGAAAGTGGAATGGACAAAATGAAAATGTTCTTGATGAGATAAAAGAAAAATTATTAATAAATGCAAACAGACATTACTAATACACAGTTTGTATACTGCATTAATTAATTAATATTCAAACTCAGGAACACGGGCTACCTTTTTGAGCATGATATTCAAGGACAAGTTCTTTTAAGCTACGTTTGTGGAGCTTAGGGGATAGTGATTTAACTGTGATTGATCCAGATACCAACGTAGGAGTTGATTTTTCTAAATAGTGTTTGAGCAATCATACATAATCCAGAATATATCTACAGAATACTCTTCCACATTACATAAATACATACATTATAGAATTGCCACTAAACAGTTTCGTAAAGACTTTACCCATCTTAATGTCTAGATGCCCGAGCAAACTTAAGCCGTTTACAGACGGTCGATGCATAAACAATGTACTGCGATTGGTAACACTTCCTACTCGAACTAAATTTTCTACATTACACCACAAAGGTCCTCTTACACATTTCTTTATGAGCATTCCGAGTTAGAATCTTACGGGCATTTAAAGTGACAATTTATGTGACAATGTCCTACAATATATTAGCCTCTGCGCCAAAGCCCCGGTTAAAATACAAGAAGCAAGCTAACGAGAGCGTATAGAAATGGCTTAAATAAAACTTTACGAGGCCGATCGAGGAATCAGTAGTGTACTTATAATCTGTTGAATTTATTGTCAGGTTCTTAGATTGTACTGGTTTATAAATAATACACGTTTAGAGGAGGAACTAAGCTGTAAATGTGTCTTACCTTAAGAGTGATTGAGATGATTGATATTGTCTGATGACCTTGATTTCGTCTGCTCAGAAGAATTAGTTATTGTCACCGTGTACCTAACCTTTAACGATATAAACGAAGAAGAAGACACGAAGAATTTGGGTTTTAATGTAAAATGTTAGGAACTGTATTAATTTTAATTAAAGCATAACTTAAACTTCACATTAAGACAGCCAGAGGCCACGTTTCGTTGTAAATACAAACACCCTAGAGGCCAAGAAACAAATGTGCCTCTCAGACAAAACAAATTAAGACAATTTCAAATTAACAGAGACTGCAAAGTCTAAAATATGTGAGCGGAGAATTGTAGCCACACAACGTTTCAGTATTTCGAGAAACTCGCGACCTAACTGCCGTGAGGACAGGTACTATTATTGCACAGACACACTAACATCTCCATTCTTTATGCTACAGAATGATATAAGCTTGAAGAAAAATTGGTTGAATAATCCAGCGCATCAATTCTAGGAAGCAACAATTGCTAGTCTGTGACGTAGTAGTTACACGCGCACACGGATGGCTCTCGAAAGCTGAAGAACCCCTTTTGCTTGGGCTGAGTCCCCTCAGGCCCCTTCCTCGCAAGCGGGGTCCCTAATGAGTCGCCAGAGCACTAGAGTTGTAGGTCGTCTCGTGTTAAAACTTACTCCCCCTGCACTACATGGTTACTTCGTGCGGAAAGCGTGGCCGGATTTTTCTTTCGCTTTGTTTTTCAGCCAGCATTACACCGAGTGGGATTATTTATTAAAATGGAAACGATGATATCTGCTTACTTATTAGGGATTCTGCGTTTCTGCAAATATTGTTTCTTGTAATGAGTTTTTAAGATATTTGATAGCGGAGCTTTGTTTTTTTGGAAGGTAAGGATTTTGTGATTGCAGAGAAAACAGTTCGCATTTCATCCCAATAACAGATACATATTCATTGGGATTTTCAAAGAATGAAGTAACAGATTCGAATTCAATTTTATAGGATTCAAGGTCAAGCAAGGCAAGTATTCATCAAGGCTATCCATTAAACCCTTGACCTCATAAAACAAAATCATCATCACAATAAAATTAAGACCAGAAACAAATGAGGCTCAATCCGCAAAGGCTCCAAGTGTAATAAGAGTACTAAATAAGTAACACGAATAACTTACTGGGGCCCTGAGCGGCCTCATTAGGCCCTTTATTTTGACCCTACGTGGGAGGGCGGAGACGGAGGGCCCGGCTTTTATTTATTCACAGATTTATTACACCGATTCGCGTTTGTTGAGACGTTTTTTAATATTATGTTCGCGTCATTATTTATGTGTAATGTATCGGTAAGTATTAAAGTCTTCTGTGAATTGGTTCGCTACTCCTAAGTATAAGGTCTTTGCTATTTGACTTTTCACCTGGAGTTTTTACATAATTTTGAATAGTATTGAATTAAACAGGATCACAATAGATTGTGGAATAGGCCAATCGGGGAAACCACGTTAAAAAAACGCTTCAAGTACACTACCTCCCAGGTGGCTTGGAAACGTGTGCATATTATGAAGAATACAAACTTTTTCAACCATTATATCTCATAAACGGTGACGTTTAGGAGAAAGATTGTAGAGACCATTCTTATAGATAATTGCATAATCTACATTTTTTATCTGATATATTTTTATCATAAAACTTGCCTTAAACCCATATTTGCTAACTTTGATCTTGAATAAAAAAAAATACATGTGTGAGATCGATGGGGACTTTTTACATTTCATTTATAATGGTGTTCCGAACATTCGTACCAATTTTCACCTCTATGCGAATTATTGCACTTTGATATGTCTAATTTGACCGGACTATATAAACCTTCGGATGATACAAGCATGATGTTATATTAATTCTTCTGTTAAATAGTATTAAGCCATTCCTATTTTTTCTTCCCACTTCTATATGGGATTCGAAAAAAATAACATTCCATATGTTATCATACCCATATTTACAACATTCAGTTCTAATTCATATTCCTAAATAAAAAACGAACTTATCACGTTGGGAGTCCAGAAACAACTTACGGCGCTCTCACAGTCCATCCAAACTTAAATGATAATAACATTTTGAATAATCTAATTCCGTTTGGAATTCATGAATACCCTTAAAGTTCAATAAACTACGAACTGATCGAAATTACAAATACCGACATACAATCAAACACAGCATCTTTATGACAATATTCATTTTAGACTATTATCTAGTCCATATCTACTAATATTATAAATACCAAAGTCATCCTGTCTGTCTGTCTGTGTGTTACCTCTTCACGTCCTCACAGATGAACGTCTTGTAATAAGTATGAGTGTGTCCTAGATAAGAAGATTTTAGTAATTTTTAGTCGGCCTTTGGCTAGCAGAGGTCAGGCAAAGGCTTCTCCAAGTCCTTCCAGACATTGTTCTCCCGTCTTCACACAAACTGTATTTCAACCAGTCCTCATGGTACGCGTTGAAATCATCTCACCACCTATTTCTTGGCCGGTCGACGGCACCTGTCATCTTCAGGAACCCAATGATATAGAACATAGGATACTTTTTACCATGGAGTTTTTTGCCGGTTTTTCTCCATAGGAAACGACCAACCCGAACCGTGCTCATTTTGTCGACGTTTTATAAGTGCCCATGTAGGCCTATGTGAAATAAAAAAATTGATTTTGTTTTTGATTTTGATTTTTTGTCGCGGAAATATGTTCCCTTGAGATAATTTTCGACTATCAAACAGGTGAAGCCGCTGACAGAAGCTAGTATATTCATATCGGCTGTCATTATACATTCATTAGATCGACAATGCACGTAGGTGTCGATAGATTTGATACAGATCAATGCGGGGGCGAAATAACTTCATTGTTGCAGTGTGTTACGGGTAAATGAACTGTGCGCGAGTGTACTAGTATTTGGACGTTTTTGTTTGTGGCCAATGTAGGTTACTTGTATGTTTGTAACTTTTTTGTATAAGCTGGCATGTTATTCACGAAATAAATGTTTAGAAATTGGCATGCAATATATAAATCATACATGTTGTATTAAGCTTCCACAGAAAAACGCAACGCGACAAAGTGACAATGATACGTTAATCCGCTTTCATAGAAATTGTTCTAAAACCGCTCACAGAAACAACAATTACTTGCGTCGCGTGTCGTCGCGTCAGCTGCACCTGTCTGTAAGAGACTTTACTAGCTTGGATGATTCTAGTCACAAGTAGGGAAACATTATCTCGTCCGCATTTTACCAGCATCAGTGGCAAACTCATCAAGAACTCAACAAATATTGGCCACACATAGCCAACAAACGAACAAGCGAACAAAGCGATAACACTTTCATCGCAGTCACCAATCGGGCGCGACCATCAAAAGCGTCATATTCAAAAGTCGTTAAATTCAACCGTGTCCACACATCCTCCCGTACCTAATTGAGACATTTTAACACGAAAGGATGTGATTATGGCCGAGCATAAAAGTCCATATTATTTCGGTGTGTGTCGAACCCTAAAGCGGAACTTTAAAAATAGAGATTTGAGGGTTACAAAATTTCGCGGTTGGTTGTGCGCGCGCACGATTCCAATAATCAGGTTCTTACGCCCTTTTTATAAGTGTTATGTTTGCTCCTTTTTCATTAAACAGTCATTGACAATGATTGCCACTTTGGCATTTTCCAGACGACTCTGCAAATTCTAGGTATCTAACGAATTAGATTTTTTGTATAAACGCGCCTTCGTATCATTGTCGTAGTACGATAAGAGAAAGAATAAATATTTTTTTTTTATTTCTCGTCATTAGACCGTAAAACCAACATTACTGATACAAATAGCCCATACCTTCATAATGACCGAAACGACATTGACATACGCAACAAAACAGCCTGATGCCTGTCCTAGTTTCCATTAGTTAACCCTTCCGAAGACAATGTATGTAGTTATATACCGAGTGGTCCCAATGACACCAAATAGGTAGCAGTTACCAGAACAAATGGTAGGAGATCGTAATCTGTATGTGATTGATTCCACTGTCTGTGAGGGACGTTTTAGAAGTAATTTTGTGAACAATCAGACCGTTCTATCTTTGTTGAAAACTGTTTTGTTACGACAAATGATACGGTGAAATTCTTTGTCCAATGTGGGTAGATATTATCTTCAAAAATAGAATTAGAACAGCCTATTTTCGCCACAATCTAATTTCGTTCGCCGTTTATTTAAGTTTACCTTTAGAGCCGTATATAATCAATTAATCGATTGACCCTTAACAAGGTAAGTTGTCCCAAAGAGTAGAAACTCACCTTAACGTAGGGGAGGCTGTGGTTTTCAAAACTAGTGGACTGGCCCGGGGTGAAACATCACCGAGAAACTCTATGCGGTATTCATTCAGGGCTTTGTTTGTAAACCACTAATTTGCTGGAATTAAAATTACAAACTGAAAAACTTTTGAAGGAATACCTTTTTAACTGACTTCCCATAAAGGAGGAAGTTCTCAATTCGGATGTGTATAATTCTTTTTTTTTTTTATTCGGGCATAATTCCATCATGTATGGACGAAATTGCAAAAAAAAATATTTTTTGTTTGAAAGCACACTCTCAAGGTGGTCCCATTGTCATCAAATCAGATTCTGATGATGAGATCCCATGGAAATCAAGGGAGCTCCTCAATTATGAAAGGCATCTTCCTAGCCTATCGATTTTGGTAATTTATATTTTAATAACATAGCAAGCATTTGCATTCAGAAAGTATCATTTGGTGAAATGGAACTGATGAAGAAGATCACAGATGGTCACTGGAACTCCTTAATAAGTATGTCATCGGTATAAGGTATCTCGAATAGTTAAGCGACTATAAAAAAATAAATGGTACTGATGAAAATGGCACCATCGAACTGATCTGATGGTGAAGCCGGAAGGTAGGCACTGGAACTCCGTATTAAAACAGAGTATCCTAGTCGTGTTTGGGCTTATTGGCATTAAAATGAAATGTACTCTGGCTATAAACGATTTCACGGTAATATAAGGTACCAACACTAAAAAGAGTAAAATAAAAAACGTTTTAACAAAAAAAAAAAAACCGACTTCGAAGTATTTTACTAAGTAAAATGATGCTTCAATTTTATTTGACCCAAGTATTTAGAACAAAATTAAGACTGTAAATCAAAACCAAACCTAACCTTTAAGCGTAAAATGGATAGGACCAAAATATAATTTATATTTGATCTTTTATCTGCCACTTAAATTTAATCTGGAGAATGTCACACTGGAACGCCTTGAAGACATTCTCGAAATGATCAAACGGTATGATATGACACCGCTAAGGTATAACTTCGGCCTAATTCACACCGGGGTGAGCGACTTGGATGCTTTGAAACACGAGACCCTGCTCCAAACCAAGTTTAATGAGAAACTATCTGTGAAACGGGAGTCGGGCAACTTTTTTATTTTTAATTAAACGTTTATTGCCAGCCGGGAGCTCATCCTCTTGATGTATGCCAGTGTAATTGTGGCTTTCATTAGTGGCAGTTTGCAACTCATATTCGGACGTTTTCGCGTGGAATTCTGTTACATTTTAAAACTGTTTTTACGTATTACCGTAGCAAACAGGGTGAATTTTACAGTAGAGCTTCCACTAAACGGATATGTTGGGCACCCTGTACGTTATACAAACAAGGAAATAAAGAGCTAATTACATGACTGGCTTTGCAAATATCACACTCGGCGCAAGTTCGAACTAAAATATCTCAAGTTTTCAAATATTTTCAAATTTATCAACGACAAAGCTAAAACGTCTTTGAAGTTGAGCTTTTGAAAATGGATATCAGTTGTGTGATGATTGTAATTGTGACTTTGTGATTGCAAACTGAAACAGTCTTGAAATGGAACCTACGAGTTTTCCAGCATGTATCTGTAGTAAACCACAACGAGCATGAACGAGTTTCTCTTTTAAATACCAAATACACCTCGAAAATAATTCACTCAAGTTCTCGTAATCCTATTAATCGTAAAGCCAGTGTCCACATGACTGAAATCCGCAAATGAATACGGCCGCAGCGAACGGCCAGCAATTTTCACCTGTACTCGAAAAAAGTAAACCACAGTACGAGTACCCTACAGGACAATATCGGGCTCGGGAGCTGAAGAGCCTTGATTGGACGGTTCCACTCATACAAACGAACAGCGGCTCTGTCCTTTTTCACGAACATTGTTAGCGCATTAACTAGTTAATGGAGGGTTTATTTTTAGTTTTATTTTTGGGCACGCGTTTGGGGTTGTCATATTTTTTTGCTGTTACACCGGAGTGTAACTTGGTTATGTTCGGTTACTGTTAAGAGCATTTTGTGCTATTTTGAATTTTGCAAAAATGTCCAAAGATATTACAAATTAACAGCTTGTATTGTTATTTATTGATCACCGCCAAAATGGCATTATTATAGGGTAAAGAAAATAATAATTACCTTACCATCAAAAATTCAAAAAGCTTTCATCTAGTGTTTTAACACCTATAGAATGACATTATCTCATTTTTACGACTCATAATGACTCATTCTATTTTCATAATTTCGTTATAACCAGCTAAATCAATAACACGCCAATCTGGAAGCAATCAGGGCGTTGCCGGTGTGACGGACACCCCAAATCAAGGGGCTGGGATGTTTTTGCACCCATTTGGTAGCATATTGGTGAAGCACGCGCTCGCCACGTGCGCCGATGTGTCCGGGCCTTTATCTCAACTTGAAATGCGCGTTCACGACTCAACGCGCTCCTGATGAGTTTGTTATTGGATTACTACTGAGATCAACACCGACAAACTTAGGTTAACTGTTGAAAACTACGCAACTGTAAGGCTTATGTAGAATTAAACGAAAGACGGGAACATACTCTACGTCAACCTGTTATAAAAAGCAAATAGTTTACTCTAAGGCTTTTGAATACATTGATCTAACATTATATTGCTGCATGTGCATCATACTAATAGTTCATCACTTAAAAACTCGGATACCACCATAATATAAGTATTTGCAACTTTAATGCATTGGATCAATTTAAAAGTATCGGCACACATACCAAACCACGTTTTACAAATACCAGTAGGAGTACCTCTAGGAGCTATACTCAGCCCCATCGTGAAAATCAACGTGCAAATATTATTATAGATAGAAAGGAAGTGAGCTTTATTTGTATTTTGTGTTAGAAACATGCAACGATGGCGCCGGCAAAATTAAATTTGTAAATCTAGGGGAGAGTTCCCTCTGTCAGCGCTTAGATTTTTGTGTATCAGCACTTTAAGGATTTGGAATGTCAACGTAAGAGCATTTCGAGGAATGTAATTACTCGAATGAGGATTAGTGTGATTGATCTGAAAAAGCTGAGTAGGCTAAAAATAAAACTGGATTACATACCGAAGATTAGAATTATATACTCGGAAAGTATGTTAAGGTGTTGCCAGCTGATACTTATAAATTTTGACATTCGTTATGGTAGTGAGAAAAAAGAAAGCTGAAAGAAGTATCAGCTAGTAACAACCCAGTTACTGGGTTTTGGAGGTAGATAAGCAGTCGTTCTGTATAAAATACTGGTAATCAGCTACATCCTGTTAAACTGGAAGAACCTATTTGGAAAATTGATTGAATCTCTTTAAATGTCCAATAGGTATCCTCATTAAAAAGGTAACGGTATATACGTATTGTCCTTCTTTATATAATTCATAATATCTCACACCAAACATTTCAAAAATGTTTAAATGAATTAAAAAACCAATCAAATCGTGATTTAAAGACGAACACAGGTCGTCAAATATAACAAAAAATGTCTTAATTTGTTTTTTTGTGTTATTAGTATTATCGTATATGATTGGATAAGAAATTAATAAGCGTCTATTGGCTAATGTCTTCGTTATTTAGTCGTGATTGTGAGCGATGCAAACGGGCGATTGTAAAACAGTATTTTTAATTATCACAAATGTTTACGTTTTATGTATAAAAGTATTTCTTCGTGAACCCTTCATTTTTTTATTACATGCAATAGTTTTATAATTATGAATTACAATTTCCAGTATACAAAACGGCTAATAAAGAACACATGAAAAAAACCCTGTGCAAAAGAGCGTCTGTCACATTTCATTAATAATAATATTTTAGTGCCTGACAGGGGTGAGAGGTGAAACACATGCCATTTCTCCCGAAAAAAATAACATACCGTGTCAAATACACGCACGCTATAATTCATAATCGGATTAGCAACTTTGCGACACTTCCCTTGGCTTATTAAGACATTTATTTTTTGTACATTTTAGGAACATGGAATAGTGAGAGTTGGGCCGTTTTGTCCCAAAATAAATCCGTTTAAACGCCCGTCTGCTTGAGCCGTCCAACAAATTAGACAGTTTGTCGTAGGCGTGTGGGTCCGCAACTTATTAGCATAAATTTAAAATTACGACCAATTCCCCTGAATTGTTTTCTCGAGTCGATAGTTAAGTTTAATTTACGTCAACTTTTTTACATTTGATTCGGAAGATTAAAAACTTACTTAATAGCTTTGTCGGCCATTAACGTGTGATAGCTAACAAATAGCTCTATTATTCATTGTGAAATATGAATTAGAACAATAAAAATTTGATTTAGAATGTGACAATACAAAATTGGAAAGGCGATGTCTATACAGGAAGACGTACGGCAATTAAATGGTGATAAATTTATTAATGCTGATCATGTCTGACTGGAATAGCTTTGAAGACCTCAAATGTTATGCGCAACGTACTTATATTTAACGTTTTTTAGAATCGATAATAGCTTTTAAGGTACTTGATAGAATCAATAATCGTTAGCTAACCCTTGCATGTAAATGCGTTTTTAAAACAGATGTATGCAGTTTAAATGTTTTATCATTCGCTTTAAACATAATAATAAATTTAATAATAATAATAAATTTATTGATCAAAAAGGTACAGATGATTAGAAAAACAAAACTTACACTAAATAATTACAAGAAAGGTATACAAGGTTCCAAATTATAGAATAGTGTATGGTAGAACATGTTGATGTAAGTACATGGTACATCTGTTGACAATTTACGTTGCCCTGTCTCTTAAACTAGGATATACCTGTATCTTAAGAGACAGTGGACGGCCATAATGTAATGATTAAATGTTACCTTTTATTTAGTGAGAACTCTGACGATCCTCCCACAATTAAACAATTTGCAGATAAGGGTAATAAATTGAGAAAAAGTAATAATAATGAATTTAATTTTTGTGTGTGTGCGTGTTGTGTGTACATGTGTGTACGTGTGTTTGTGTGTGGTGCATGTATGTGCGTGTGCTAGGTTAAGAAGGTTAATATTGATTCTGTGTGAGCATAGTCTTGTTGAAGTAGCCACTAAAACTGTGAACGCATACGTAAATAATAAATTTTAAACGAGTATTAAGCTGGGACAGGTTGAGCCAGATGTCAGAATATTATGGGTACACTATAAATTAAAATGGAAGAAATAATTACGAACTGAATCTGATGATTTTCATATTTTTATAAAGGTCAGCGGGGCGATTCTCGCATTTTTATATTCGTATTTTATCTCAGTCTCACTGTCAAAAATGATAAATGATAAATGATTTTATTTCTGTAAGTTGGTTTATACAAACACTTTTACATGTCGAACATATTTTTTAAAACTAGATGAGGTCGGCGTTTCCTATCTGACTACTCTGAGAAGAAAGGCCGAAACAAACTCAGAGGTAATGTAATGTAATGTCTCAAAATGTAATGTCTCCAAGTCCTTACATTTTGAGAAGCTTTTGAGATTGATTGTCGTCGAGATGACGTTGTGACATGAATCTTTTAAGTACGAGAATTAGCCTTCTTGTATATTTTTACCACTGGTTGTTTTTGCTTTTTTCTTAATGTTGGTCCAAAATCCATAGTCCATTTGCCGTTTCATTATTATTCTCATCTATATGAGAAAAAGTTCTGGTACTAAAAGTTCATATCTCCTCATCTGTATCTTCTATTGTCCCTGTATACAGTAAATTGTGTAACTATTCATCTTCAGACAATCCCGATTGATCCTTTGGAAATTCCTTAACGCCTTTTCAACGTCACGATGCCTGTAAAGCATTGTGCAAGGTGTAATAGCCCTTGCTATCACTTGACCTTTCATAATTTACATCAACAACAATGCAGGGGTACTGCGATATTCGCCTGTCATAATGGTTAAGTGAAATTCACGATTGACCTCAGTGAAATGGGCCCGAATAAAGTCCTGGCACAATTGACTAGAAGACGCTGTATGTAAAGGAGCTAGAACATGATATTTTTAGGCAAGAACATTTGCGAAACTAGAAATAAGTATACTTTATACTCGTGCTGTCGTGAACAGCAAGGCTCAGGGGAGACGCTTGGCGTTGTAGTGCGAGTCCCAGGGTGATCTTTTAAGAGGTCCCCTTCCTTGTGCTGATGGTGATCACCGGAGAGGTTGTAGTGAGGTCAAAATATTCCACAATCCCAGGTATTTTCCCGAAAAGGGTGCCTTTAGAACGCTTCCCCCTAAAAATAAAAAAATGGAGATCCTCTATGCTATCATACTCTTTTGCTTCGATGTCTCTATCTAGCTGGCCATATCGTGTTGTCCTATACAAACTAAAGTGGATATTTTCCACATTGTCTTATGAATTGGATATCCTATCTATCTAGTATAAAAGCCACCACCATTGAAGGTGTTTAATAAACCCAACACGTCATTATAATCAGCGCTTCAACCTTGTTACAGGAACGTATAATATCCTGACAGATGCGTTTGTCCATTGTTTTGTAGCATCCGGGAAGAGGAATAAATTAACCACCCTATAATAGTAGCAAGAATCGCACGAAGGTCGTCGTAATCGGCAAACAATTTATGGAATTCAAATAGCTAAGACCAGATGCCTGGCCCTTGCCAGGTATCGGTGTCATCCCAGGGGTGACCGGAGTAAGGTTATTACCGACTGGCACCTAAGGATTGGGCAAGGAAAAGTTGGTTTGCTGGTGGTGAGATGGGCAGACGGCATTGTTGCCTTCTCGGGTAGAACCTGCATAAGATTTACATAGGTGCAAGCATGGGGATTGCGAAAATAAAAATGAGGCCTAGCAGAGAGCGACATCAGCAGCGTGATGATGATGCATGCTGATTCGAGATGGCCTCTTTCAGTTTGTCCTTCGATCAACAAATCAAACAGTATTAAATTATAAGATCACCTATCATTATAAGTACATTTATTTTAACAAGAATTAATATACAATTGAATTTCTCAAAACGTATGACTAATAACAAAACAAACCCTTACACAAAGATACCACATCGATGTCAATGGATAGCATTTATTCTTATTTTTATTTGAGTAATCAAAACGGTAAATCGGCATTGTCGCTCATAGAAGGTGAAAATGTCAAGATCAAAAACATACACACAATACGTAAAAACGTAATAAGTTCTCGCGAACCATATCAATTCTCAAGAAAAATACCAAGTAACTTCTACAAAAGTTGACTTACAAACAACGTGTTGACGTGGGATCACTGACGTGTCGTATGGACCAATGGAAGCGTGAGTGAGTGGCACAATATTCGCGAGCTAGTAAACAATAGTGGCGCATCTCACGTTTGATGCACCGATACGCTATCCATAGTCGTGGAGTTAGTGGAAGGTTTTTTTTCGTTAATCAGTGTAGACGTATTGTCTTTTAAGTTACATAGTATGCAAACACGGAATATGCAACAAATATTCCTCTATGAATCTCCACGATAGGAGATAACGGGATGGCATGAGGTTCTAGACGAGTGACATTATATTAATTAAAGCGCGCGACACTTTAATAGTGATTGGGAAAAAGTCATCATCATCATATCTCCCCTTGTCCCATGTTTCTTTAAAAAAAAAACAATCGATCTGCCTAGCCTTTTCCCAACTATGTTGGGGTCGGCTTCCAGTCTAACCGGATTCAGCTGAGTACCAGTGTTTTACACGGAGGACCTCCACAACCCAAAGTGGGTAACACGGTACCCCTTGGCTAAACTGGTGTCAGATCTCAAGCTTCTGACTACTCGTAACGACTGTCAAAGATCTTCAAATGACAGACGGGACCAACGGCTTAACGTGCTTTCCGAGGCGTGGAGGAAACTCGGTGTGTTGAAATGGTCACCCATCCACGGACCGAACTCTTCAAGCGTTGCTTAACCTTGAAGATCGACCCGTGCGGCTGTTATTATATAAACAAGCTAAAAAAAAATAAGAAAAATAAAACAAGAATAAAGTGAAAAATAAAAGAAAAAAGATTGCAAGTGCTATTGAAATGTCACATGATCATGTCTTAAGAATCTATTTAACTCTTTTCAAAATTACATCCAATAAAAAAAGAGTCTAAGAAACCGAAAACATTTAAAAAGGATCCATTATATCCATAATTTAGTAGAGCTACCATTCCTCATACAAACCAGCCGTAAAAGACAAAAACTTATTACTTCAATATAAATCTCATTACAAACTGATTAATGATAATTAGAAAAAATATTTTTAACCAGGACTATGAATAACTATCATCGGAGCGCACTGGTACAGTCGATCGCACGATGCCGAGAGTCAGAGGCTACGTACGTCACATCACTCATCGCCCTTTTGCTCTTATGTGTACCGTGCCCTTTGCACTATTACACCTTCGACCACCGTTCTTAATTTCAACCCTATAATCTACCAAGAAAGGTTAACTTTAGACTGACACCTTGTCCTTAATAGCTAGTTAAGCATCATTCCAAAATGTTCTTTACCATGATAAGTTAGAGTTGGTTTTTGAATGACTGATGCCTAAAGGTGGTTACACGAAAACCAGACGCGGTAACGTGTCGGTCGGTAATTCAATAAGGACTACCTAAATTGACTCAGATGCGTTCAGAGTTTGTGGGCCTGCTAATTTGTTGGCAAACATATTGTTTGACGGACGCCGACCGGTGTCTGGATACTGCGAATGAATGGCTATTTAATTGAGTTTGAAAAAGGTTCCGACATCATAATTTTAGAGTGTAAAATAGTTTTATAGGTTTTGGATGACCGGTTTGGATGATTTGAAGTAGGTATTCAAAATAAGCAGTGGTGGCCCAGTGGTATCGGCCGCGACTTACAAGTTGTAGGTCGTGGGTTCGAACCCAGGCAGGCGCTTTACTTTATGTAAATTATTTCATCACTGCTCTCAAAAACGGTGAAGGAAAACATCGTGAGGAAACCGGCATGTCCTAGAACCAAAAATTCGAAGACATGTGACATCCACCAACCCGCACTGGGCCCGCGTGGTGAATTATGGCCCATCCCCTCTCACAGAGAGAAGGCCTGTGTCCCAGCAGTGGGAACATTAATAGGCTGATGATGATGATGATGATGATTAAAAATAATCCGACGTTGATGGTTATTCACAGATAAAAAATGGATTTGTAGACAGCATCACTAAAATTATTTGTCATCAAGGATGGGTTTGAGAAGGGGTTATATTGTTAAATTACACAATAAAAAGGACTTTTGTAGTGGCGACATGAAGTTTTTTTTTGTATTATAGAAAAAAGTTAATAAAATCAAAAAACCCGACTGCAAATATGTAAACAAGAAGAAAATCATGCTGTGCAGTCGGAGGATATTTATAGTTTTGGTCAGCCAGCTCGCGAATATGTTTCCTCCTTAGGTTTTTGATTTTATTAACTTTTTTTATTTACATCTTTTTAGTTTCCTTTCTTTTTTTCAAATGACTTTTAAACATATAAGTGGGATATATTTTTGCAATCATCTTTAAAAATCCCTTCATTTTAATAACCCCACTCGATGGGTTACGAAAAAAAAAAAACAATCCCACAATATGGCGCGCGCAGTCCGCCCTGTTCCTTTTTTTAACGGTACTTATCTAAGAACACTTGGGTGGCCAAGACCTATCTAACGATATCTTTATTATAAAAATCCGTCAAGTGGTTTGAAAGATATCTTGTATGTTTGTAATATTCTTTATATTACATACATATATACATACAAGATACGCGTGAAAAACATAACTCTTTACCTTACAGCCGGGTAAAAATAGAAATGGAATGAAATAATGCAGTCTTCTGAAATCCGTAGAACGGTCAAATACAAACAATAATAAATCTATCTGAGTAAATTAGAGACTATAGCTAATTATAAGTTTCCTCTTGCGCCAAGCAATTAAGAACCCTATGTTCACAGCACGCAGATTTTCTGCTGATTCTTAAAACCTAACCAAATTGCCCATTCTTCTTGGCAAGTGCCATCAATCACCTTTTAGTTTTAACTGTTTTAGGTTCAAATGACGTTAATGTAAATTAGTTTTTGTTTAATTACGAGTTTTACAGACATATGATTTATTGGTAGATTGTGAGATATGAGCTTTGAACTGCTTTTTAAATTATGCACAGATTTGAAGGTATATTTCTTTTCGTTAATGAACTTTAACTTAAGACGGAATGACGTCATTATTTATTAGTATCTAAAATGAAAATGAAGTCATGATTAGACAGCTATGTACTTTTATAACGATATGTTTTTAGGGTTCCGTACCCAAAGGGTAAAAATGGGAGCCTATTACTAAGACTCCATGGTCCGTCTGTCTGTCTGTCACCAGGCTGTATCTCATGAACCGTGATAACTAGACAATTGAAATTTTCACAGATTATTTATTTCTGTTGCCGCTATAACAACAAAAACTAAAAACAGAATAAAATAAATATTTAAGTGGGGTTCCCATACAACAAACGTGATTTTTTGCCGGTTTTTGCGAAGATGGTATGGAACCCTTCGTGCGCGAGTCCGACTCGCACTTGGCCGATTTTTTATTTTGGCTGTTTTACTTATAAACTAAACATTCGTTACTATAATACTTTTTAAAGATGACTTACTGCCTGGCTGGTTTTTCTCAAGCAGATTTACGAGCAAAAAAAGAATACTGTCCAAAACCTAATATTCAAAATTAGAATGAAACAGACACTTGAAAAGTTACGACTGTTTCATGTTCTAACCAATTTTTGAGACACAAAAAGATAGACGTCTCGTAAAAATCAAATGTGTAAAGATTTACAACTAAAAACTTTTGAAATATAATAACGTGTCAGTTAAAATTACCGGCCAAGTGTAATAAATAAAATTTTATAAGTTCATCCTTTGAAGGAAGGACTTTTGAATACCTGAAACGATCTTTTTATTCGATACTTTTAGCTGTACCTAATTGGGGAGTGGCTGAACCAGTATTTGAGTTATGCATTTCTCGTTTCCTCAAGATCAATAAGGATTACTCATGCTTCCTTTAAACATTTAAGTGATATTCGGTGAACTAATAAAATGTCCTTTGAGGAGGTTGTGGCTAAATAATAACAGCCGCACGGGTCGATCATCAAGGTTACGCAACGCTTGACAAGGTGGGCCCATGGATGGGTGACCATTTCAACATACCGAGTTTCCTCCGTGCCTCGGAATTAAGGCACGTTAAGCCGTTGGTCCCGGCTGTCATTTGAAGATCTTTGACAGTCGTTATGAGTAGTCAGAAGCTTGAGATCTGAGGCCAGTCTAGCCAAGGGGTACCGTGATACCCAGTTACTGGGTTGTGAAGGTCAGTTAGGCAGTCGCTCCATGTAAAGTACTGGTACTCAGCTGAATCCAATTAGACTGGAAGCTGACCCCAACGTAGTTGGGAAAAGGCTAGGCAGATTGATTTAATAAAAAGCCCTTTGTCAAAAACTCGAAACGCAGTCATAATTTGGGATTAGGGCTGTCTTCATAAATTAGTACATAAAAATCCCTAGTAAACTATAATATATCGCCAGTCTTCACATCAATTTTAGAACCATTTCGAATTTGGAATGGAACGTCAATCATTTAAAGTCGACCATTTTTTGCCCTAACCCTCTAAAACACATGGTAGAGATGGACACGAGTCCCGGGAATCGGGTTCTCATCTTCCCGTCCTTGATAAATAGCGTGGAATTTTTGTTTACAAACACTTTTTACCGGCCGAAAAATTTTCGGCCGTAGACCAAACTCAATTTCACTGCGAAATGAACGAAACGACAAAAAATGCCCGAACAACCGAACCGGTGATTTGTGGGGCACATTCATTGCAGTGACAAGCTTGTTCGGGCAGGGCCGGACCACACGACTCGCTATCCGAATTACGTTACGTTACGGGAATATACGCAAACACCGAACGAGTACGAACAGTGACGTTACTTGTTAAATCCATGTCGAATCCGATTCGGATTGATGTTGATTGAGTTATGCGTCCAGTTCGGCGGCGAATGCCGATTTTAAATTAAAACTGATACCAATGACGGGTTTAGTTTACACGAGCTGCAGTTGGATTGTGTGTTTTCGGCAGATAATCCTGTAAATGATTAATGAGGAAATAATCACTCGATCATAGAACTGAAAACAGTAATTTTATATTTCGCCTTTTTTTGCTTTTACGACTCACTTCGCTATAGTTGTATCTCAGTAAGATATTATATTATTATATGGACATATAGACACGTTCCATGGTAACACCAAATATTCTAGCATGAAATAAAATAACTAGACTGAATATTAAACAAAGCCAGAAAACAACATAATTTTAACTGTTACAAAATTAAATTCACCAAAATTAAACTTTCACTGAGCTCTTAAATTTTGGCCACCCTTATTATGTTCGCACTACAATAAGTCCTACATTGCTTTTAAAATAAAATTTACATTTTAACAGTAACAATTCTAGAATAATACCCAATATAAAACGAAAGCCCGGACCATGTTATCTTTTTCGCATTACAATAAATTTCGTAACACGATTTCCACGATTACACTTCACAAGGTACAAACAAAATAGGCTCGCTAATTTGTTTACAATTAATTATTTCCAAATAAAAGGTCGCTGGGCAAGGAAAGGGCGAAAAAATACGCCTAACATGTACCAGGCTTACAATTTATTTTGGCCCGCCGCGCCAGTCGGCGAGCTTAGTTAAAAGTATAATAGGTTTCAAGTGCCGCTTTTAAGTGGGACATGAAACAACGTTTTTATAGCATCCTCTTGGCTTTAAACAATGGACACTCGTGTAACAAAAAAGTACGCTGCAGCAGGAGGGTTAATTAGTACTAAATCAAACCTTCGATATGAATACTGGATAGGCTTTTCAAAAAGCTCGGGGAGTCTGTGAAAAGGGAATAGGTTTCCCGTTTCTATTGTTCTTTTTGGTTGAATTTTTCAATTGGCTCGAAGTTCAATACTTGAAAATTGGTTCTTTATTCAAAAAAGCTCTGCTTTTTGTGAATAGTATAAAAACATGACGATGAGAAGTACAGTTCTGATGAAAAAAAATGCTTTTAAAAATCTTTTTCATCTGAAAAGCAAACGTTGAAAATAAATAAAGATGAATATTGCGTGGCACATCCGTTTCCACAGCTAAGTAATAAGTGCATAGATTAAAATGCATTAATCAACTTTAGCGGGATTCCGCCGCAAACCACAGCTGTATCACCCTGTCTTCACATTAAAACGGGGTTCAGTTGAAACAAAAAACTATCTACCCTCGACTCATCATCGGTAAGTACTTTTAAAAGGTGTTTTTACACTGCTAAAACACTGATAGCACATTTTTTTAGTAAAAAAAAATCAGTTGCATTTGAAATGCCGACATCCGCGGCTCACGGGTTGTATTCAATCATAGCAACCGCCCGAGGGAGTAATAAAAAAAATCTCGTGTGAATATTAACAGCACATTCTTACTTGTTCCAAATGTGAGGTTGAGACTGGAAGGAGGATTGCGAAACAGGAGGAGCGACAGCGGATCTGTCACAATTATGAAATATTTAGGTCCGCTTTTGATCTGTTCTGGAATATACAACAATTTAATTCAAAGTCAAAGTCAAATATATTTATTTCAACTAGGCCATTTGAACGTCAACAATTAAAATTTACAAGAAATAAAAAAATATTTTACCGTGCATTCGGAAAAGTAACTTTTTACGGAGAAAAACGCATAAGAAACTCCATACTTACTCTTTTAAAAAAAATATTGTTTCAAAATATTTACATACATACATTAATAAATTCATATATTACGGATGGGACGATGCACCCAGAGTAGCACTACACACTATACTATGTACAGATATAAAGTATTAAATTAAGTGAGTATTACACTTGTACTGTGCAGTTATATAATAGGTACTAGAAAAACATTAACATCCGATGCAGTTAAGTTATGACCAATCCCAACTGACGGCGCCCGCTCACGAACATGACGCATGAATCGGCACCACCCATCTCAACCATCATGAAGGGAACCGAATGATCGAACACACGCGCCACCATTAGAGAGACATTTGATAGAGCATGACACACTCAACTGCCAGGGCACGCACAAGTCAACGAACGACACATAGGTACAATACAGTAAATGGTAGATTTACAGTTGGGTACATAATACTCACACACGTGCTGTGCAGTTATATAATACTAAAAGAAATTGAGTTTATACAACACAACACAAATATATTCATACAGTCTTCAGCAGGTCCAACAATACTTCAAAACAATATTGTTCTGCATATCACTAGTTTTTGCGCCCTAGTGGTTTAATTAATCTTAACAAGAACAATGGATGGTACGCCAGACATATCCTTCCTAAAGCTAAGACTGGTCTGGACTGGTGGAAATAAATAATCTATGTAGAAATCCTGCCAGATTAAACTTTAAAACAATCAATATAAACAGTCTCATCTATCACGAGGAAACCATCTCCTCCTATTCACTTGACCATGAACCTGTCTGAAATTGGTGTCAATGGAGCTGTAATTTTACTACTCTGTGGCAATAATATTGTAGATACTTTATTATGTACTTACTTTAGAAATTAATACAACCAAGCTGACATGGCCACAATCATTGCGCTTGTAACGGTGCCGAAATATCGAGCTCTCAACCAAAATATAAATATACATAGTAAATATCCCGAAACCATTGTGCTAACCGACTTCCCAAAAAGGAGGAGGTTCTATGTTCGACATTATGTTTTTTTTTGTTCTTTTTTTTGTGTATGTTCACCGATATCTCCGTCAATTGTGGACCGATTTAAGAAAATATTTTTTTTGTTTAAAAACATATGTTTAGAAATTGGTTCCATTTTAATTTAGTAGCACTCTTCGCCTGCCATCGCCGCCGAGCGGACGTCTCGCTGCCGCCCGCCGCTCTCGCCAACCCCACCGCGCGCCCCGCCGCGCCCCTCTCTCCGACTCGTCGCGCCACTGCGTGACGTCACTGCGGTCGCCGCGTCTCCGCGCGCCGCCCACAGGTGTCGCTACTAGTAACTTCGGTTACTAGTAGGGACATCTTTTTTGGCCCCTTCCGGGTTAAAACCACGACTTAGTGGTCCTTGGTGGAAACCTAACGATGTTAACGAAGCCAAGTGAAGTGGTGATCCGCCCACTTGCCAAGTCCCGTCTGGACACGGCAGTCAGAAGGAGTCGGGAGCAGGGTAGTTGGCCTTGGTAGATAGCCTAGTCAACCCCTGTCTCTGCCCCACAGCGATTCACCTGGCACGGTCGGGTGTCTCAACCCCGACGTGCCAGACTTTCGGTACACAGGAGGAGGGTGGCCCACCTTCGGTGCCCTAGGAACCCTGCCACCCAATAAGATTGGTGGCAGGATAACAAGCTTAGGGCTCACCAGATACTCACCTCCCAGTCTAACCCGGCTGGGAGGGTAGGATTCACACATCCCCGGGCCCATCCACCCGGGGAATAAGGTTATCAGCCCCTTAGTAGTTTTAGATTTTCTTTTCTCTTCTCCTTGTTCTGGCTCTATTGACAACGATGCATCCCGTTGAGGTGTTAATAGAGCTCGTCAAGGACTTGATGTCGGACGATCCCAGTCCGCGTCATGAAAACCAGGCCCGATTTAAGATCATTCTTGCATCTCTTGCCAGATGTGCACCTTACAGTGCCCCTGTCCCCTCGCCCTATTCTGACGTAAGTCAGCTCCCTGAAAATGTGCAAAATGCCATTAAAACCATTAAGGAGAGGTTCGCTCAGGACTGTCATCTCCGAGGTAGACTCGCCTGTCCTTTTGGCACAGTGTTAGAAGCACTAGTACCAAACATATATCCGACCGTGGATGATGTACTGGAACCTGAACCTAGCATGGCCCCCGTGTCATGTGAGGCGAAGGATTCTCCAAGATCCCCATCCCCACCCGTCAGGCCCACTTCCGGGCCTAGATCACCCACCCTTTCCCAGGGCGAGGTTCAGGCAAATAGTGCCACTAAGCCAGATCCGATTCCCTCTGAGAGGGACCGTAGCCCAATAAAGCCCCAGACTTCGGCTGCTAAGCCTCCTCCTCCTCGTAGGATGTCCGCCCGTCTTCAGTACAAAAAGTACAAAGAGCGCGTAGCAGCTATGCACTCTGAATCTAGGTCCAAATCAAATACTTGGGTCGATGAGGAGCATGACTCTCCCATCGAGATGGACACAGCCCTTAGTACCGACGATGAATGGGCAGCAGTAGCTGTCCACATCGATCAGTTCATAGAAAATCCCCCAGACAGAGAATTCTGACAGAGAATTCATTCTCCACTCTGGAGGAAAGAGGAAAATGAGGAAAAGTCCCCCTCACGCTACCAAGGCCAAAAAGCCAGTAGCTAAGACCTCTCCCCAGCCAGTTCTGCCGCCGGCCTTGCCCGACAGGCAACCCTCCCCCGCCCCCGCCCCCGCTAGTCCTTCTCAGCGGTTAAACCGTTCGCCCAGCCCTATGGTAGTAGTTAATACTACCACTAGGAAGCCCCCTCCTCCTCCACCCATTTATCTTCAAGATAAAGGGAAATGGAGCGACATCTCAAGCGCCTGTGTAGCGCGTAAAATTAATTTCACCAAGGCCACTGCATGCCAACAAGGCATCAGAATTCAAGTCCCCACTCCCAATGATTATCGAGGTTTAACTCGTTTTCTAAAAGACAGGAAAGTATCTTTCCATACTTACTCCCTTCCGGAGGAAAAGTATACCAGAGTAGTCATTAAGCGCGTTCCGAAGGAAATCCCGACGGAAGAAATCCGAGAGGATTTACTAGCGCAAAAAGTCCCTGTGTCAGAGGTCCACCGATTGCATAAAGCAAGAGGCGGAGATCTCTACGACATGGTCCTTGTCGTGTGTTTCCCCTTCGAGGGTCACAACCCCATATTTAATGTCCGGACCGTATGTAACTTATCAGGCATTTCCATTGAAAAGCCATACCGTCCCCATCTCGTTGGTCAGTGTCACAACTGCCAACTCTACGGTCACTCTCAGACCAATTGTTTCGCTCCTCCCAGGTGCGTTAAGTGCTTGGGAGAGCACAATACCAAGGACTGTTCCCGTCCAAAAGACCGATCACAATGCACGGAGCCTCCCAGCTGCGTGCTTTGTGGACAAGTCGGGCACCCGGCTAATTACCGTGGTTGCCCAAAAGCCCCTAAACTTGCGCCTAAAATGGCCAAGCGTAATGACGCGCGCCAAGCGCCCATAACGTAACAAAAATTGGTACCTACGAAAGACACCGACTTCAAAAAATAAAGTTATTTTTCACTTTGTAGTTTTGTATTTGGAAGTCGGTAGTATATTTTTGTAAAAAAGTTATTTAATACTTTCACAAATCGATGTGAAATATACTAGTAGCAATTTCCATGTATATGAAGAGTTTGCTTATAAACTTAACGAGATTTTCAGTAATTACTTCTAAGTAAAAGTTTTTATATATCTCATATCAATGGATGGTTGATGAGATTGAAGAGTTCATGCTGTCTTATGCCGCTGTACCACATAACACTATAATATTATAAAGGCGAAAGTTTGTGAGTGTGTTTCTATGTTTGTTACTCTTTCACGCAAAAACTACTGAACAGATCTGGATCAAATTTGGCACAGAGATAGATTATAGTCTGGAATAGCACATAGGCTAGTAATGCAATAAGTGCGATAATTAGGTGGCGAGAACCACTTACCGTCAAGTGAGTCACCTGCCTATTTTTCTACCTTATGGCATAACTCTACCTACGATCAGTTTATTATCTAGAAGCCAGTAACAGTAAGGTTGCCCTAGTCGGCGGCGCGAACAATTTTGTGGCTGGGGTTAAAATGCATGCTATCTCATCCGACAACACGTACGAAAGGGATAGACGCTGTGATGAGCAGTAAGAAGCTAGTTCGCGTACGAATACACACTCATGTTATAGAAATAATAAATGGGTGATAAATTAGAACGAAAAGGAGCGCGCGAAATTTTATAAACAGACCTTTGGGAGTATCATGTATCATGAAAAAACATACTGAATGTATTAGTCTATACCAATATTATAAAGAGGAAAGATTTTTTTGTTTGTTTGTTTGTACCGAATAGGCTCCAAAACTACTGGACCGATTTAAAAAATTCTTTCACCGTTGGGAAGGTACTCTATCCCCGGGTGACATAGGCTATTTTTTATCCCTATATTCCCACGGGAACGGGAACTACGCGGGTGAAACCGCGAGGCGTCCTCTAGTTTAAAATAAAATTATTTGCATTTTTTAACTGCTTATCTATCCCTGTCTACTGTTTTGCAATTTTCCTTCTTTTTATGGTATTTATTTCCGCCCAAAGATGCGTTGAAATTAGTGTTGAAATATGGAACTTTCGACGCTCATAACTTTCAAATACAAGTTTTTTTTTACTTTTTGTTTCCATACGGGGCTAAATGATGAGACAAATTATTATCATTTTTTGTTTTGAGCGTACACTGTCAAACAATGGAATTATCGCCATACTAGGTTTGCATGGAAGAATGACTGATTAGGGCAACCTTAAGACGTGAAACAGTAACAAACAGAGTTACTGTCGCGTATATGATATCCTAACTACCTATTCTGCCGTCTCTTAAGCCGTCACTCAAACCAATAAAAGCCAAACTTATCGATATCTAAAACCAGCGTATACTTCTAAAAATATCCCTAAACAGTACCCCAAAACCATTACATACAGAATATACGCAATAAAAAAACTCCTTCTAACAAGATTACGGTAGCGGCTGCAAGTTTATCTAATCTCCCCTTGTTTCCTCCCTGAGATGTAATGGAAGTAGCTTCATTAAGACAAGCCTAACTATGATAGACGATAATGAGAGAGGATGTAGCTTATGACGTGTTTTAACATTACATAGGGGTGGTAATAAGCTGCGGTTGTTATGACTTTTTTGTCACGTTAAGGATCGTTTTTAAATTGGTGTTATTGGCGGGGATATTAAGAGTTATAGGTAGTCTTAAGCGTTGGTACCCCTGATGATATTGCTATTTATATTACACTCAAGTAAAGCTGGAACTGGTCAACACCGTAAAAACTGATACACATCCATACACTTCAACTTAAGGTTCAGTTAAAAACCAGCATCAGGCAACTCTTAGTTGTCTGGCATTATGCTGAACTGGACCTTTTTGGCGCAGCCACGGGGCACACTATGTATTTAATGGTTTTAAAATTAAATTACCTTTTATATGTAACTATATTGTGTGTATCTGTGTGTGCCAAACAAACTAGTTTTATTTCTTTCTTCTTTTCCTTTGGTCGATGGCAGGAGGTCGCAGGGTCGCAGCCCGATCAGTTGCTCTTACCAAATCCCTTAAACGCTTAACACCAAATTACATGATGCATTTACGACGGCAAAGACAGACACAGATGAAGAAGCAACATCATAACTAAAAATTTGATTTCCCGCCAGGTGAATCACAACCCTCAATAATGAGGAACACGATATGCGATGAGGGAAGCTATAGTTGTTAGAATCGTATTCAGTTGAATTAGTTAGTCAGTTGTTCATGATCACCAACTTGCTATCTTTAGGGCAGTTACGCACTACACGTCCGTCTCCGTGACCCGTGTCCGTGATTTGAATTCCGAGTTCAAAATGTTCTGAAATGTGACAAAAAGTACTATGGCTGCTTCGGAACTGAAATTTCATGGACAAGGATCGAATGTAGTGCGTTACCGCCATTAGGGCCAAGTCCCATTGAGAGGTACTCATATTAACTAGTACTATTGTACTTCAAGAAGAGCTACACTCACTACAATTAGATCTACAAGGTTAGAGAGAAATGGCAATGTGATCTAGTTTGGAATAAAGGTACTAGGTTAATTAATAGTTTAATTGATTTTTATTCCAATTTATTTTTAGTCGACACAGTATCTCTTATTCTTCTATACTGTCAAACAGAGTGAACAGGCATGCAGGGGTGAATAGAAACAAAACTTTGAAAGGAATCTTCAAGTTATTTAAAAAAAAAAAAAACAATTTTAGTTGGTACTCGAATATATTAAGTAAATATAAAAAAAAACCTATGCTTTATTTGAAACCAATACAGTTGTATCAAAGTTATAATCCTAATCAAAGTTTTGTTCCCATTCACCCCTGCATTCCTATTCGTGTAATGGTACATTCCGATTCGCCGTCATCTCCATAGTCACCTTCCTAGCCATAATTATCATACCTAGTTCACACAATTCGTTCTGTGACATTAACGTTTTTTATTTCTTTTTCACCCATTGTAAGAAATAACGTTATTATTATAAGATATTTAAGCTATCATAATGCTCATAATTTCCAAACGTAGTTTAAATTCGTTTAAAATTAGGCTACGTATCTTCAAATAATTTAGACTACAGCAATATAGAATACCTAACGTAAACAACTAATTAGATAATTCTCGTATTTCTGTTTTCTCAACGTGAATATTTAGCGAAGTCTAGTGTTTACCAGACTATGATGAAATAAGCTTGCTTTGTATAAAGCTCGCGTAGTTCCCGTTCCCTTGAGAATACAAGGATAAAAAGTAGCTTATGTCACCCGGGGATAGTGTAACTTCCAAACAGTGAAAGAATTTTTGAAATCGGTCCAGTAGTTTTCAAGTTTATTCCTTACATACAAAAATCCAAAAATACAAATCTTTCCTCTTTATAAAATTAGTATGGAAGCATAGATTAAATTCTACTTATCAATTACTATAAGTACTTATTCCTCTAGATAAGTAATAAAGTATCTGCTTATAAAAGGCATTCACTAAGACCTTATCATTAACCAAATGAATTGCTTACATAGGAAACAAAAGTAAAATCGGATAATACATGGTATCTACTGATCCCCACAATCTTAAAACAAACGATTTCCATCACTAAAGTCTTACCTAGGACACTTTAAAAACATAACCTCCGAACTCCCGATCAATAAACTACGAAAGGAAACAAAAAAAAACACAAGACAGTCGCCACCAAAATCCTTGCGACATGACGTCATGTCATAAATCGCAAACAATCCTCTCCGTGATATTAAAATAAATGTTTCCGTTCCTGAAAGGCATGCACAGTGTCACATGTATAGGCTTATCGAAAAAAAATCGATGGTATATCAACATTTTCCATTTGATGTACTTATCGATATTTTAAGACATCGATATCAAAATAACGAATGTCGAAAACGAAGTTTATAAAGCAGGCAAAACATTTCGTCCTTGTTCAAAAAACTGGTGTTCAGTTAGGTATAAAAATATAGCATCTCGATATTGTTTTAGATTCCTAAAACAATATATAGTATGGTACAAACAATATATGGTATCCTACTCCTAAGTTTAACAAACATCGATTCTATAATATCGATACTTTTTGACACTTCAAACATCCCTAGTGTCGTATCTGAAAACAGGTGGTCCTATTTAAGATAATCCTTGTTAATACTGCATCTGTCTTCTCGATATATCACTCTCTTTTAGTGCAGTTTTGAAATATGCTACCGACTCAGACATATGTTAAAAGTTTAAAGCTCATAAGTCGATCTGGCGACGAACCGTGATTGTTTTTTGGCTGTGGTTTTTATTGAAAGTATTTGAGTAAGTTAGGGATAAGGAGAAAAGGAAATTAAATGAAATATGCCATGAAATTGTGTCATATATACGTAGGAAGTTAACACATACATAAGTAGATGCAGGCAGGAACTACAGAACGCCAGCTACTAGATCCTTACATACTTGTTTTGCTTCACTCCGTAGTTAACACATTCTTGCTAAATACACTGTCTATTTTTTCAACCTTTGTTGATTTCAGTAAATCTAACAACCAAACGAGCATCTTTTCGCAGGCTCTAATCGCCCAAAGTCAACAAAGTCGTCGCAATAGTCATTGGAAAAATGTCATGTGCTATCAATATGTTGTGATTAATCCCTTACATTTTACCGTTGTATAGGGCAAAAGCTGGATAGTTGCCTCACTTTTTAAAATCACTCTATGTCTCTTAGTACAAAAAGCAATATAATTTATTTGTAATATTGGCCAGTACGTTGGTTTTTTATCTACAAGTTTATGAAAAGTTAAAAACATTATCTTTAATATTTCTAAAGTATTAGCGATTTTTACGGACAGCTAAATATTGGGACATCTATCTCACAAAGGGGATAGCTGCCTAATCCATGTAAATTATGTTTAGGATAGATGCCCCGCCGAGAAACATCAATCTATCCCGCAAAAACTTTGAACGCATTTTGCCTTCCCATGCAAAAGCCCAGAAACAAGAGATACGGTCAATTTAGTGGTAGTTGGAGAATCTTTCGATAGATTAATAAAATAGCATGCGATTCATCCGCGAAACTAGAATAATTATAATCGGGGCAACTATATCCCTGGACCAACTATTCTGGTTTTACCCTATGAACCACCTGCGAATCGATGTAACGACTATCTGGTAAAATTAGGTTGCCTGGGCGAAAATGCTGAATGCTGTGGATATGGAACTGCATTGCAGACTATGTTCAACCTACTTTTCTGCTCTCTGGGCCTCAAAACCTGTATTCAAGTGACCTATGCGCTGCCATTGATGATACCGTCGAATTGGCGAATTGACCTAAAAAATGTATCCGTTGACACAAAGAAGATAGAAACTAAAGTTATCCATCTACTGAGGTAGGTATCTATAGTTCTATAGCTTCGTTTCTGTAACTTAACAAAATTAGCTTTTCAAACTACCTTCTTCTTTCAACTTCCTAACTTGATATTTCTAATTTATGGAGTTACCTCGAAAATGAAACTCAATTTGTAATTTGAAACTTTAATCCAAATCATGGAATAGCTAACATTAGTTGATCAAATAAATAATCTTAGATGATTATTTTTTATTCGAAAGGCATATATTTTCTTCTTTATTATAGTTGATTTGTTTTAGCATGACAATAGCGATTATTCCCCTTTCCTTAATGTCTTCGTAGGCATTTAAAAATAACTATTTATTACACCAAATAAGTTACACATTTCTTTTACAAAAAACTCGTTAATATTAATTTATATTTGGAATCCGCTAAGTGCCTTATTACGAATATTTTTTATCTCATAACAACATCACATTTAAGACGTTTAAGCCGCATCACATTAGCATTTTCACGGCTGTCATTCAAGCCCAACGCGAGATATTAATCTAAAATAAGATATACCTTTACCTTTGTTACGAGGAAGCGTGTGTGGATTCGTGAATCCCGAAGACTCGAAATATGTATAAGGCTGGCCACACAGCGACCAGCAATACATTTGCACTGAATCATGCATGCGCCAACAGAAAGATTGGTATTATTTTTCGGATCTGGAAAATATACACACTGCGGATATGTTCACTGTGTATGATATGGTAAAATATACATAGAGCATGATTTGATTTTAGAAAATGCAACGAAGTATTTGGATTATTGATTCATGCAATGGGATCCCAGCGTTTGAATTTTCAGCTAGGAGCGCTGGTGTAGATTGAGGGCTCCAAAATGATAATTTTGATAGGTTTTAACTTTTATCGCGAAAATATTCTTTTTTTTTTAAATTATTGTAAATATTTTCCAAATATGGCAGATTTAGATAGGTACGGGACTTACCAATCACTGCTTAAATAGAGTTTTATGTTTCGCAAAATGGAAACTTCCTTTTTTTTCGAAAAAAAGGGGCTGCGCAAAACAGTGGCATAAAATGAATTTAAATTCAAACTGTGCTTCCGTGCGCATTATAGCAAAGTTTAACAGCTATATTTATTAACCTTATTCGATAGTGGCGCCAACTGGTGAGCAATAAAACGTTGGCTGCCATTGGAAAGGCTCTTTTCTAGTAACGAGCGGATGCAGGATGATAGTAGGTAATTAATCTATGTGTTCATATCTGATACATTAAATGATGCACACAAGAAGTCAGATTGCTGTCACTATTGTCTTCTATCAGTAACCTGAAGTCCGTATTCCACATCACCACATCCATGACCCTGGACGCGCTTGTGAGTTAGTTCTAGATATAACACGAAATATATATATTAATATGTAATATATATTATTAAAATGTTATATATATATAATGTATATTACTAATATATTATATATTAATATGAAATGTATATATACAATAACACGAAATGATCAGACTTACTATAGAACAATATCTAAATAAGTAACAGGTGCGTAGACAGATACACATTTAAATCACTCAAAAAATAAACTACCTTTCCAAATAAACAACGTCAAAATTCAAAAATATCTCACCAAATTATGATTCTGGCCTTGACAGTGCCCGACCAAGTCATATCCCAAGATTCTCGGCGGCGCAGTCGTTAAACAGTGACATATGGCTGTCAGAATTAGTCGGATTAGTGATTTCACGGAGCTGCACGGCGAGGATCCAATTACATACGGCGGAACTTGAAAATTAACGGAAAAAAAACAAACATGACAATCGGGTTTTAAAATCGGGGCGGAATCCGTTTATGGGTGTCAACTTTGTTTGAGTTAGTGCGATTTTAAATGAATTGAATGATACTCGTACTTCGTGGAACCAAAATATATTTTAGATATTTGCCCATACTATAAACATATACACTTGAACCGCTGAAGAAATTTTCATGTATTTTGGTATAGTGATAGATTGGATCTTGTTGTATGTTCTCTTGGGATAGTTTCCAGTTCTCACGCAGGCGAAGCCACTGGCAGCAGCCAGTATGTAAATATGTTATAGTGTACCAAAAAAATTGATACTTCAGATTTGAAAATTATAAACTAAAAACATACAACGGACATTATATGCCTTTTATTCATAGGCGCTAGGTAACAGGTCTAAGTTATTAGTGGACACCTTAATAAAGAACTTTCATTGTTAAGTTATTTAGAAGTTCTTAGCTCCAATGAAAGTTTTAAAAGGTCAAGAACGAACAGTTTACGTTGAATAAATAACTATGATTTCTATTTATGAAGATTTTCTTCTACAGTAAGTCTTGGAGGTGGTGAAAGATTATTCGTAACTGTATTGTACTCAATTACCTAAATAGCCTCTTTTGAACCCAGATTATTAAAGTGTTTTAAACAAAGCTAAAATTATACAAGGCTTCCAAATGTATTTTATTTAAATGAAAGCCTCGTTTTAGACTTCACAATAAAATGCGCCTGCGCATGCCACTGCTAACGCCATCTGTCAACAAAACACTAAACTATCAGCGCTTACGCTACTCACCGCAAGATGTCACTTTCTCACAAAGTCATCATCTACCTAATGAAAACTAAATATCCCATCCTACCCATTGAAAATTAATTATTTAAGTGTTTTAAGATAATTCGCTAATGGCCATCCATCTTCCAGATCCCTTGTCAACGAAACGCTTTTCCCTCACCCCCGTTATTAATTCAAAACTTTAATTAAAACAATTCATAATTATAACTGGAAAATTATGAAATAATTTCGCCCTTTAAGCCGCCTGTCAACTAAACAATTCTGTACAGTCCATCAAAATTAATCTAACCTAATCCGGAGGCTGTCTCAAGTTTAAACAAAGATATTGCAAACTGAATATCAAGTGTAGGGGTGAAACATACGGGGTAGTAACTGAAGCTCGTTTATTCGATTATGACGGGAACAGATGTCGACTGAAAGCTCTAAAATAATCTAAATATTGAGTAGTGATATTTTTTAAAGACCTAGAGAAAAACTAAGAACGCTAATTCAAAGTATTTAATCAAGGAGCAGTGGTGGCTCAGTGGTAACGGGCCCGACTTACGTGTCGTAGGTCGTGAGTTCAAACCCAGGCAATATACACAAAGTAAATTTGTGTAAATTATTTCTTCACTACTGCTCTTAAAACGGTGAAAGAAAACATCGTGAGGAAACCGGCATATTCTAAAACCAAAAATTCGAAGACATGTCTTGTGACATCCACCAACCCCAACTGGGCCCGCGTGGTGGATTAAAGCCAATTACCTCTCTCACAGAGAGGAAGCCTGAGTCCCAGCAGTGGGAACATTAAAAAGGCTGATGATGATTAAATCAAGTCAGTATGACATGGTAGAATTTAAAAGTAATTTAACACATTCTATAAGTTTTAATTCACATTCATTTATTTAACGTGCACAGATAAAACATGATGACAATACAGTGTGGTAAGAAATTAAAACTAACAATGACCATAACAATTTAGCAACGGGTTCCAAACTAGGCACAGCCTGTGTCTTGGTGACCCAAACATTACACTTAGTTTTTTATGTAGATATACAAGTCCTGCTAGCGCTACGTGGCAATTAATTACATACTCGTAAAATAATAATGATAATAAATACAAAATGGACAAAATAGAGCAACATATTGCAGTGCAGAAAAACAGTTAAGGTGAGTAAGTGTGAAGTGTAAGTGAGGGTGTGTGTTTAATCCGATTGTGCGTAGGTATTAACTTGTGCAACAAAATAAACATTCCGTTTTCTCGTAACTCCGGTCCAACAACCGAACAATAATAATTGTGCATTCCTAAATTTATAGAACACAGTGAACTGCGCATTCACCTAACATCTGGCAATGTATAATTATGCACTGTGTTGAGCGATAAAGATTTAAATTTTGATTTTGAGAAGCCCCCATTATAAAAAAAAAACAACTAAGCATTGGCACAATATGATCCATTAGGGCCCAAAAAGACCAATTTAATTTGTGTCAAATGTCATTTAATTTCCTTTCAAACTCACCAAATGGACACAATCAACTCGTATCACAAACAATCGGAGCGTGCCATCTCAAAACTTCATCCCCTGTGTTCGTAACAGTAAAATGTACCGTATCTGTAGAGCCCCTTTATAATCGTCGCTTATTATTAAACTCTCACCCTACTGTAACACAGTTTATACGAGTAACGATCGAGTTTCGACGAGTAAACAATTTGGCGATTCGATTCGGAAACTTTGCAACCCTGTGTTCCGAACGGGGATTGGTAGTGTTTGGGCTACACAAATTGGAACTATTTTGTGGTTACAAAAAGGTTGTTCCGTGTTTTCGGTTGGGGTTAATTAATTTTGGAACATGTTTTTTTTTACATAACTTCACAGAGTTAAGCTGGCAGTGCTTGTTTTCAAAGATATTTAAACAATAGTGATTGAAAACCATCACTTTACCAAGTTTAATAAAATGTGATATAAATGTAGTTAACGCTTTCTCGAAAAACTTGCTTCCTTCTCTACTCCCAATGATGTAGCCGGTCTAGATACTTCTCATCATCATCCACAGCCCGACTTCGCCCACTGCTAAGCATAGGGCTCTCTCTTCTTGTATCAATCACCACGTTCCTGTGCCAACCTCATCCAGGTTCTAACCGCAATGGCAACAATGTCATCTGCCCATCTCGCCGCTGGACGACCAATACTTTTTCTTCCAGTCCTTGGACGCCATTCAGTCACCACCTTACTCTACCTATCATCACCGTGCCTTGACAGGTGTCCTGCTCAGCTCCATTTCAGTACCAAAATTCGTTTTCCGACGTCGGAAACCTTCGTACGTCTTCAGATCTCAACGTTTGGAACCCGGTCTAGTAGCCTTAAGCCAAGCATGGGTCGCTCCATGGCTCTCTGTACAACTCGAAGCCCGTACCCAGCCTCCTGTGTAAGCGTCCACGTCTCGGCACCGTAAGTCATGGTGGGCAAAAGTGGCAAAAGCACAAGGTCATCTTGTGCTTCTCGCTGAAAACCTCGAGATATAGATACTTCTACTTTCATAAATTTCCTCTATAACACCAAATACACCCTTTTCCAAAAGAAATATATCACAAACTTACTCTACCCCACCCTTATTTTTCCTTACGGTCAAAATAAAGCTCAAAACAGAAGAAAAAAGGCTCCAATTCCTCCAATATTAATAATACTTGGTATTTGACCGTTAAATGTCTCGCAGCCTTACCCTCGCAAAGGGCAGCAACATGCAATACTTCAGCTACGAAATTGCATCGCGTGTCCGTAAATTGGTCTAAGGCATTGGCAAATTATTTGAAAATCCCTACCGTTTATTTGTCACGGCCC
Organism: Orthosia cruda; assembly: GCA_964057195.1. Taxonomy (NCBI): domain Eukaryota; kingdom Metazoa; phylum Arthropoda; class Insecta; order Lepidoptera; family Noctuidae; genus Orthosia; species Orthosia cruda. The sequence continues at coordinate 13,809,190 of OZ059836.1, read as the reverse complement.
TTTGCAGTGATTTACTGGCGTTTCCTAGCAACTTCAATCGATACCAATGAGTGTGAAAATAGACACAGCTTTTATAATGCTTCTGAGAAATGGGCCTTCGATTTGCTGTTTTGTTCGTGAGTAATTATAATATGGTAGGTAAACTTTCGTAGGTAGCTTCGTAGGTGAACTTTCTTGAGTATAGGTTACCCAAAGTGACATTCTCTAAGCGAATGACGAACAAAAAGTCCAAAATGTTTGCTGGGATTAACATGGGCAACTGGAATGTCATCTGATCAATACCTTACGTTTTGGCATTTGAACAATTGCAATAGTATCGCAAATAGTTCTTTGACATTTAGAATATCATTTTGTCTAGACCCAACTATCGTAATAACATCTAAAAAGAAAGGTTTAGACTTTTTAGGGTTCCTTACCTGAAGAGTCCAAACGGAGTCCTTTTGATGTCACTCACGTGTCTGTCTGTCCGCCTGTCTGTTCGTCGTTTGTCACAAAGGTTTTACAGCCAAACAATTGGAGCTACAGACTTAAAATTTTCAAAGTATAAGCATCTTGTTCACCCAAAGCCATACAGTCAATTTTTTTTTGTTACTATTTAAAAGTTTTGATCTTTCCCATTGAGTGGGGTATCGTTGTTTAGAGCTCTTTATGTAGATAAATATTGTATTTTTTGTTTTAAAGAATATTGGAAAGCAAATGATTAAGAACCCACCAAAGTCAGCTTTTCTTACAACATTTTGTTCCGAAGTATTTTTTAACTTTCCATTGACCACTTGAAATTTGGTGATAATGTTTACTATTATGTACCTTTTCCTAACAAATACCAATATATTGATAAATCAGATTGTTTTATTTGTAATGCCCAAATTTTCTCTTACAACCAATTTGATTTTGCGGTTTGGTACGGAACCCTATATGTGCGACACACCGGTTTATTTTCTTCTCTCTTTTTTTCTCCGAAACTAAACTATTAACTTCATGCCACAGAGTTTCGGAACCTTGTGAAACACGCGATCCTACACCTTGCAGTTATCGATAAGCCTTTAATGCCCTTAACTTTTCATTTTTTTCAGGTTACTTTTCACTCCGTTGCGAACCTGTAGGTAATTACTTTTAACTTTCTATGGATTCCATAAATTGAACTGTAGCATATTGAGTTTCATCTAAGCTTCGATTAGTACCTAGAGCTTTGCCTAGCATAAAACAGCAGCCGAATTGCCTAAGTGAATTCGGCAAAGGAAACAGTTTGGAACCTTCAAAAAGTTAGAATCATTTCTTTCAACTTTTTCGGTATTGTGAAACTAATTTGGAAAGAGTACGATCATCCTCCTGATGATTTATTTCCAAATAATTAGGACATAATTAATTTTGCTTTACTTACAACTAATGGTCTTCTCATGCTTTTAATTAAAAATGTATAGGTAATGGTTCCTTAAAACTGCAAAAACAATTATTCTTTGCAATCAATTCTACGTCAAAATATTGGTCATGGAAAGATTCATCTCCTTTCCTTTTCAGAGTGTAATATGCAATACTTAAAGTCGTTTTTGTGAAGGTTCCAAACTGTTTCCTTTGCCGAATTCACTTACGCAATTCGGCTGCTGGACTATCTTTGGGACAATACGAAGTAATTATAATATTAACCGCATAAAACAACACCATCCCATTAACTTAAGACAATATCTGTGGTTCCGATTCCGATCCCAATTTACACCAAAAAAATCCCGGCACTTTATAAAAAGCCGATATTTACGCTCAATTTAGTATACAGCAAACAGTCCACAATAGGAACAAAGGGTCCAACTAAATTCTAACACGAAGAGAAACCACAAAACCTATTATTTATCGCCGAAAACCGATCTCATTATTTTTAACGAGGCCAGCTAACGTGTGGCAAAAATCTGCCCAATTTATGGTAAAAAAATAAAATAGCTTGGTGATTGCCACGCTGATGGTATTGTCCGTGGAAAATACTCCTTATGGTGTCCATGGGTTTATGGGCTCGCTATTATTTCACAATAACCAATCAGTGGCATACATGTCACTTGCCTGACGCACCCCGGCACTGTGTCGGGGTGTTAACGCTACCGTTAATGTTAGTTCATTCAATGCCGTTTTTTTTTTGGGAGGTTTAGCTGGATTGTGATTAATCATATTTTTGTGTTTTTTTTGCTATATCTTGTTTTGTTGATTTATTTATTTACTAACCTAACTAAACTGTCGCTATAACTAGCTATGAACTACATACATACATAAACTCACGCCTTGTTACTACGATTCTTACATACTTCTTTTACTTCACTCACGTTCATACATCTAGTCATAAACGCACGCTGGTTATGAGTACTGCGCAGCTGGCCTTTTTGAAGAAGATCGCCAATAAGGTCTATTTATGTCTTTCTAGAGCGTCCCTTCCCGGCGTTTCCATTCACGTCTGCCTTGTAAACATCTTTCGTTAGTCGCCTTTCTTTAATCCTTTCAACATGGCCAAACCATCTTAGCATACTCTTTTCAATTTTAGTCACTAAATCTTCATTAAAACCACAACGTTGTCTTATTACATAATTCCTCAATTTATCATTTAAAGTTACACCACTCATACTTCGCAAGGAACGCTTCGGACTATTATAGCTGTAACTATTGAAACAATACAAAGTTACTTTGGTGCTAACCCTAACTAAACTAATCCCTTTGTAAAGTTTTCCGATAAAATTACCAGCGCTACAAAAAAAAGTTCTTGAATTACTTTCTCATGTAGAGACTCCCAGCAAATTTTATAACGGTATTAAATGCGAACACATTAACGGGAACTCCGCTGTTCACTGGTGTTTGCAATATAAAAAATGTGACTTTTCAGAACAATTTTTGAGGGAGAAAACAATTACCTACCCTTTGAAAGTTTAATATTGAAAATGTGTGTTTTTATTTCTGGTCATTGATCAAATTCGTGGGTACAGATCTGTTGGGTAGCTAATAAAAGTTTCATAAGTATATTAATCTTTCTTATTGAAGAATTTGTTATTGTTGCTACATCGTTGGTATGATGGTGGTCTCAAGCGCTACTCTACTGAGCATAAAGACTTGGATTTGATTCCTATGTTGGGCAAAGTCTTACTGTATTTTTTCATCTTTTTCGCAGCAATTGAGGTATTCTGTGGACGCTCTCTGCACGTTCCGGGGGACGGGGGACGTTCACTGTTAAATGGGCTTAAAATACACGTAAAATAGTGTTATGTGGGTAAACTAGTACATAATTTACACCTCTGCCTAACTCGGCATGATGTTTTGTACGTTGATATTTTTAGTGCAAATAAGAAAAGCGAAGAATAGATAGAGAAAGCCTAGAATTGTGAAATCGACGACTGAGACACTTTACCATAGTAACAATAGACAAATCAATACACTATTCAAGAAGAATACTCTAAGAAACCATTCTATTCTCAAATTCCTAGCACCTTTAAACAAACACTAACAAATTAAACTAGAAACCCAGAACAAATGGAACATCCAATCCAATACGGTGAACACAAAACTATTCTCTAGGAAAGTGGTTAAACAATAAAATCACAGAACCACAACTTCGTTCACTGCAATTATACAAATTGAACGTCGCTGAACTATTCATTATGGGAAAGCTAACGTGAACCACTGTGTTTTAAAACTATTAAAATAGCTTCGGAGCAATTTCTATACAGTTCCTGTAATAAAATAAAAGCCATTGGGTAGTTGGAGACCATTTATGTAGCTTTAAGGATTAAATTATGGCATTCATAGCATTATATTAATAATGCTATGATTGGACACAATTTTCATGGTGATAGAGTAATGAAAATTTAGTTTAATAACGTCAAATCATCGTTAGTCTGTAATTAATTATCTTTCCAATTGTGACGTTGTACCGGTTCTTTTGACGTTGTACAATCCTTCGGTGTTGCTGCAAGGGCTGTAGCTGGACAACTCTGCGTGCTACCCTCCGACCTACCTGGCCACCAGTCACGTTCTGAGAACTACAGGTTAGTGGTTTTCTTTCGGCGGTATTGAACTTAACACATGCTCGATGTCGTGAACTCACACCAGTCTCCTGTTGGGTTAATATTTAAAAAATCATTTTTTTTGTAATGATTATTATATCTACTCTTTGAGAGTTTGATATACCTGCCAGGCCCCTAACCATTACACAATGTTACACAGAAAGATTCTGGGGTGGTATCTTAAGAGGACACGGTGCTCTTTCCATGTAGTACCACCAGGGTTATTTTAGTAGAAGTGTTTCCTTCTGTAACACAAATAACGAAAAGGTTAGTAATTGTATGTTTAGGTAGCGTATTTCTACTTAACCCACACAATACATTTATTTCTAAAAAAAAATTGGCAAGGTTAGAAAAATAGCAAATACAGTAGGTTTGTTCTCAAGTACACATCTACGTTATAGAAGGCTAACAAAAACCCACGCTCACCGACCTGTGATCAAAAATTATCTCCATCGAAAATCTCGTCAAACAACGTGGGCTCTGAAATAAATCGGAACATCAAAGCCCACCTGAAATACGATAAAGGGATTCATTCACTCAATAGACGGAGAAAACGATAACCTCGGCCGGATATCCTGTTACGCACTCCAATCAAAGATGGTTGCCAAATTGTACGAAGCTGAGAAAGATCAGTCAGAAAAAGGGTGACAAAATTCCAATTTTCCGGAACGTTTGGGATATAGGAACTGGATGATTGAGTTGTCCGCCTTTAGGAGCTGCAAACGAGCAAAAGTGAACGAGTCGAAAGCTGTGGGAAAACAATTTCTGCGGTACATTGGATCTGGTTTTGTGTTTATAGGAACCATAAATGTTGTAGTTTCTATGATTTGGTTGATGGCTGCTAAATACTTTTGACAATGGGTAGAATGTCACTAGTTAAGAGCTTTAGTCAGAAAGAGTGGTGTTTTCTTTCTTCTGAGTGACTTTCTGGTTCACGCAGCCCTCTAACCACTTAGATATTCTCCTTGACGATATATGCGGATATATGCGGAAAATATGTGGAAATACAAGTAAGAGTAAACAGGCTCCTTCTGGGTAAGCTCACTCCATCGTCGACTCTGTCTCTGTCACCTATGACTTAGACTAGAGTCAAGAGCAAACCCATCACAAATAAAATAAAAAAATATATTTTTGTTTAAAAAAGTAACAGTCTCACCTCATTAATGTCCCTTCACATCATTTTAACCCCAGAAATCCCTTCACAAAATCCATAAACACCGTGAAATAAATATCATTAACAACGACATCAAGGTACCTAGGTATAAATAGGTTTTTCAGTGCAACGTGCGGACGGTGACCACTAACTGCGGCGGGCACCGAAATCGCCCCTCACCATTACTTCCCCCGGCCGTTCATTACCGGAAACCTGGCCAAAAACCCAACTATTCTATACCTGGATTATAGAAAGGAGGATAGTTTGGAAAACGTAGGTACTTTTTTTTGTCCTAATTTTTATAGGTAGAGGATTTGAATTTAGAACCTACTAATCAGTTGCTAGACTATTCCGATTTTTTTTAAAATAAGGTCTGTAATACAAAAATAGCCAGTCTTGGTTCTATACTATAACGTTGTTTAAGGTTACACTAGTCGAAAATTCTTCCATACAAACGTAGTCTGGCGATTACTCCACTGTTTGACGATGTACGTTCAAAATAAAAAATGATATCAATTTGTCTCATTATTATCTAGCCCTGTATGGAAACAGAAAAGTAAAAAAAGACGTGTGGCACTCGGGGACTGCCACGGTAAAGCTATTGCATAGCATTTAATTTTTGAGAATTTAAGTCATTTTCTTTCACCTATTGTTCTTAAAATCTACTTTCTTTTCCCAAATAGTAAATGCAGATCACGGTCCACCCACAATAATAAACCCTTAACGCCACCCTCTAACAACCCCCTTATTATCATATTTTTTACCTTATAATAAATTTAAATAGTGACCCCTATTTATACCACAATAAGGTCGCTTTTTCTATGTGATCCTTATTCCCACATTCACAAAGTCTACATTGAACGTGGTGGAATTTAAAATAGGATACAAATAAAGAACCTCAACTTCAATAGAACATAAAAATATTTCCTACATCCGTCATAATAAAAATTCTTATTTTAACTTGTCATTGCCAAGCGAATTTGAGCCTTTAAACTAAAAACGTTAAGAACTCGAAAACAAACCCCCATTTATTTCCGATTAATAAAACTCTAAAAAACAAAACAAAAATATAAAGAGACCCTAGACCCTAGAAATAAGGTCGCTTTCCTTTGACAAGCAAAAGTGACCCTTATTCTCATTAGCATAAGGTCCACATTGATCACCATTGTCACGTTTCGTTACGGAATTTTTTGTTACGGAATTTCTGGATTCGGTCTCCACGCTCAAGGCCCGCGATAGAAGCTATGCAACAGCTTAAAAATACAATAATTGAAAGTTATGAGCGTCGAAAGTTCTATATTTCACTACTACACTACTAATTTTAACGCATCTTTGGGCGGAAATAAATACCATAAGTAGAAGGAAAATTGCAAAACGGCCTCCATACAGGGATAGATTTTATTTTGAAAATATACAGTTAGTAGTTTTTGCATGATATCTAGACTCCCAAAGGTCTGTTCATAAAATTTCGCGCGCTCGTTTTCATCCTAAATCATTATCCATTTCACTACAAATTTGCAAAAGTGCTAATTCGTACGAGAACTAGCTTCTTACTGCTCATCACAGCATCAATCTCTTTCGCACGTGTTGTCGGATGAGACAGCATGCATTTTAACCCCGCGCACAAAATAGTTCGTGCCGTTGACTAGGGGAACCTTAACTAATGATATAATCTTTTTTCTTTTATAATAAAAATTAATTAAGAAAAAAATAATGCCTTTTATATTTTAACAGAACAAAAACACTCGTTTTGCTGAAGATATGTTTGCGTAATAGTAACCTAATCGGATAAATGATGACGTTCTAGCTATTTTTACAAAATCTTCTTCGTTTAAGTTCAAGCATATTCAAGTATGAATCATTGCAATAGCTACAAGGTCTGTGAAGGAATTTACAGCATGTTTATCCGACACAGTTTACTGCGACGACGCGACTCAATAAATCTAAAGACAAGCCTGAGTTCGAAACAATAGACGCAGGTGCCTTTATTGTGCAAGTCTTTTTATTCGCATTTAACTTCTGAAGAATTTTGAAACTACTTTTTTTTTCTTTTTAAAAGACTGCCGTGCTATATGCTCCATTCCTGTGATTTGTGTAGGATGTTGATGCCCAAGAATTATGAAAAGGTACGAATCAAAATTTGGTCAGCTGACGGTATGCCATTGTCGAGTATCTAAAGGCTCCAACAGACAGCGTGATGCACCTATCTGCGGCAGCCTTAAAGAGCATTTTCACCTTAAGGACTTTTTCTTATCTTATTTCATTTTTATATTTTTTTATTTGGGTAAAGGGCTTTGTCGCTTAGCGATAACATTGCCCATCTTACATTGGTTTCTGGAGTTTCTATTCCTGCTACAACATAATCTTGGTTTTGATACAAATTCCGTTCGTTTTGCTGGAAAAACTGAGCATTGTGCGCGCGCCCCGCTGTTTGCTCGACCCCTGAAAATGAAAGCGTTAATGAAATCGATTATTATACGATTGCCGGTGATATATCGTTACGGTGAATCCGTGTCTGTGGTTTATATGAATTAATCGTAATGTCAGAAATTATTCGACTTCACATATTTTTTGTCGGTACCAGAAATATAGGACTATTTCCTATCAAGACTTAAATTTGGGCAAAAGTTGCTTAGGTAAAGGCTTGCACAGAAAGGCTAGACACAATAATGCGACATTATCAGTAATTTTTGAAAAATCTGTCTCTATATATGATGTAAAGAGAATAAAATTATGCTAGATGCATATAGTAAAAGTTCAGTACAGAAAACTCCCCTATTGAACTTTACGACTTACGTGGGGGGAAGAGAAACAAACAAAGGGTAAAATAATCTCAACAATAATTTTTGTTTTAATTAAATCACAAATGATGAAACATCTGAGTAACCGCGAGTTCTTCGAAATCAAATTTCCCTCTCCATAAATTGCGATAAGGATAAAAGTGTCACAGATTTAAAAGTTCTCTAGAAAACCAATTAAAACGTACTCGTGGATTCATCTTTGTGATCTTGTTTTGCTATAAAAGCGAGATTTATGACAACCGCAATATATAAAAAACTTAATGCAGTGGTAAGGCAAAGTGTTTACAAAATTAGTCACTGCAGGACATAAGTCACTGAAAGTAGTGTGTATCTCAGAAATATCGTTGTCAATAAAATTTATGGGATTTCATATGACGGTGTCGTAAATTTTAAATTCTGTGTGGTCCTTGATATATTGGTAAATGTATTATGAACCCGGGAGCATTTCGTTTCCGAATTTATTTGGCATTCGCAATGGTCAACCGCAGAAATTTCAGTCCACTAAATGACACACAACAAGTATGCACTTTATAGCGATGTAAAATGGTACCTTTTCCAAATATTCATGTGGCAGTACTTGAACCTTCTTTAACATCTCTTTATAGGAAATAGGTGAAGTGTAAACTTAACAATCCGACATTACGACGTTATCATACTACTAACACATGCGTAGAGGTTGAGAGGAGTTTAGCAAGCGTTCTTATAGGATCAAACCACTTAGATAAAGTTTATTTTTTGTATTGTTTGAAATCAAATCAAATTTACTGCACCCATAATGCACATACAGGTGGTAAATATTAATAACAGTAACAATGTATAAGCAGATATAGTCTGATTGGGATCGTGGTGTTGCCTTTGGCAATTTGTGCATTTGAGAAATAATAATAATTAATGTTACTGAGCATTCAAGTGATGATTCCAGTTCATATGGAGAAAATTCAACGATTCATAATAATAAAATCGTAAGTATGTTAGTTCTTTTATTTGCTGTTTTTTAATATTTATATATCCATAATTACTTTTTCAAAATTTAACTTTCATATCTTTACACTGCGATATATTTTACTGCTACATTTATATTCGTTTTAACTGAAATTAATCGGAATAACGGATTGAATAAGTACGTCACTTCACTTCTGTAAGCGTCCATGAAGTATTGCATTTTATTGTCTATGTTAATAATAACGAAACTTTTTAAGCGTGCATCTGTCAAATATAAAATAGAAATTGGGCTGGATGGAGAGTAGTTCTGAATATTCGTGCCGTAGTATTGTCCACACATCATCATCATCGTTTTGCTCCAATCGTTGCCACAAAGACCGGTCTCGTTCGTCTCGAACCCAGCAGATTCAACGGCCTTCACAAGGTCACTGGTCTACCTTGTGAGAATAATATAATTAATGTAACCGATCGGTATTGCTACCTTAAAGATAAGAACAAACGTTTAATAGAAAAACTTTTGAAAGTATCTGCCAAAACCCGTGTCATAACATTACAAAACAAACACCAAATCGCATTCCCCCAATCTGAAACGGATCTTACACTAACACGTAACAACGTCAGTAAATCTCAAACTTGCGTAAATAGGAACCTTCAACATCCAATGAATCACGAGAATGACTCAATGGACCATTAAGTGACCATAATTTATGACTTTAATTGAGTATCTACGTTTGTGACCATTTTTACGATCATTCTCCTTTTTAGCCTTATCTAGATTCGGTTTAAGTAATTAATTTTTGGTATACATTACACCGATGACGGTCGGTTTGAATGCAACATCTGATAGGGCTTTTATTATTTTAATTTTATTTTGTAATATGATAGTTGATCTGATTTTTAGAAGGGAAAGTGAAAATATTGTGAAATGAAACAAGAATGTGATATTTGATACTGTGTTTAAGGTTTTACGGCGACTATTATAACGTAAGAATGAAGCATCCATCTTTTAATGATCAGGATAGTATGTCTGATTTCCGCTGAGAGAGTTATTAGAAAAATTACTTCCATTGTTTACAAGAGTATTTTTTTCGTTGTATCTGATGTCATTTACGCATATTCTATTTGTATTGATTTCATTTTAAATACAGTAATTACGCTGAACTCCATGGCAAATTGGAACTCCAGTAGTAGCAACCTATTCTTATGAAGAGAGGCTACCAATCTTCCACAAAAGTAAGTCCAGTGATGCCCATCAGTGACCTACGGTCATTCAATTCAATTTTCTTATTTTAGTCATTCTGTTGCAAATATAATCCAAAAGCCAAGTCCTGGTAGATGAGGTGATCAAAATTTCTCTCTCAACTATTTTACTCAGAAAATCACCGCACACCTTACGTGAGGGTGCTTATCAACCGACTACAGAGGCAAAAGTCAACGGAGGGGAGAGGGTTATTACGGTACTTATAAGCAATGGACTTTACTACCTACACATCCCTAACTACTGTGTAGGTAGGTATGTTGAATGTCTACACTAGCAAGTTGGCAACGCACCCTGGTCTTGTTATCACCCCAGTACGATTTTGTACGTTTATAGTTGCCAACAATATGGTTAGCGCGCGAGACTTGACAACTTCTAAAGATTGACTATAATTATCAAGATTAATTTTGTCTCTTTTCGAAGTATATGTTTGATGTCATATTGTTGTAAACTATACATAAAAGCTTATAGAATAAACTGTATCAATTGAATTCTCTCAGCAAGTTTCCCTAACTTGAAATTCCGTCTTTTCATTACGTGTTGGAAAAGCGTTGGCGTAAACGTCGCTTTATCGACAGGCGTCTACGCTACGTCAACGCCTACGCTGGGTAAGCGCCACGTTTGAAACCATCCAATACGGTTCAGCAATTCATGTTATAAATATGTGTGTCGGAGTGAGTCGAACTTGACCCCGTGTCAATTCACAGCAGTGTAATATTGCCTTGGGCAAACCTAAACAAACCGCACTATATAAATACATACGAAACACAATGTATCGGGTATATTAATTCGAAACTAGACGGTACACACCGATGTCACAAATTCAGGAAATTGGTTCCATTGGCTGAGCAAACTTTCTGTATTCCCTCCCGGAGTACGTTAGAAGTAATGTAAGTTCGCAGACAGGCTACGCTGCTGTCGTTTTTAGCCAATTTCAGTACTAGTGAATAATTTATTTAAGTTTCGAACGTTAATATAACTTTTTTAATACATCACCTAGTTTCTGGAAGGCCTGACTTTTTAAAGTTACACATCAAACATCCTCCCATTGGTGGATCGTTGGAGTTCTGAAAAGGTTGCCTTCATCGAGCGCAGTTAATCTTTGAGATTTGTGTCTTGGAATTGAAAGAATTCTTATTTCAGTACTTGAAATTACCATAAAGTTTTAACAAAGCCACAAGCATTTTTCTTGATAAGAAAGTTTTAGCAAAGCGTATTTCAGAAGTTTTAAGATAATTCGTTTTTTTAAGAAGACATTTTATCCACGCAAAAATTTAAAGATATAAACACACATAATAACAAACTTTATGCAAACGTTATTTTAATAGTCAAAGCTGCAGCTCTTAATTTTCTCACTACAGCATATCAACACCAAAACACCCAAAGGGCAATGGAGAGTGCTGTGCTCGGACTTTCCATGCGTGATCGAATCAGAAATGTAGAGATCCGCAAGAGAACCAGGGTTACGAACATAGCCCGAAGAATTGCCACACTTAACTGGCAGTGGGCAGAGCACATTGCTCACGGAACGGATGATGAAACGTTTTGGAATGGCGACCGCGAACCGGGAGACACTGCGTTGGCAGATCTCCCAACAGGTAGACAGATGAACTGGTGAGGGTGGCGGGAGTCCACAGGATGCGAGACGCACGGGACCGGTCAATATGGCGACGCATTGCGACGGCCTATGTCCAGCAGCGGTCGCCTTTTGGCTGATATCAACAATGTTTGGCACTATTATTATCTTAAGGACAATCGCCAAAACAAATGACAAACATTAACAAAAAACACCTACACGTACTGTATGCAAAACAGCAACAATATCAAGTAACCCAACAAATGCACACGTCAGGCTAGTGTTAATTTATATTCACGTCTTCTAAATGCGTATGCAAAAAGTTAATTAAAGGGGAAAAACCATAGACATTGAATGACGAGCGGCCCCGCCCTTTGCGTATCGCAATTTATATGGTTCGCATTATTCCAACCTTTCGCTTGCTTCTGCATCAATTACAGCACAAGTGCGTTCGTTGTTGATCCCGTTTTGTTGGGTAAGGAAGGCTGATTTGAGATTAATCGGCGGGCATGGTATGTGCGTAATTTACTTTGTGTGAAGACTAACTTTGTCGTTGGGTTTGAAATAAACTTTATAGAGATTGGAGTTGAAATTAACTAAAAAGTAATGCAGTGATTGGACGTAGTAGTTAAACCAATTCAAACAATTACTTAGTTATCGATATAATTGCTTTTCCTTGTTTCCATTGAAGCGCAAGCTTTTACAACTTCGTATTTTGCTGTTTTAAACACACTATGTTACATAGATATTAGGTATCAAGTATATGGACATTTTCTTAACATTATAAAAATTAAATCACAATCCCGACACAAAAACCACTCAAAAGCAAAAAATAAGCCTCGTACTCACGCCTTTTAAAGGAGATTGCCCATACACAGGCCTCTTATGAGGTATCGTGTCTGCGATTTCAATATTATCCAAAAATAGGATTTATATCTTGTTTTTTTCCATCCGTGTCCTTTACTTTATATGTACAGACAACAACAGATCATCCTTCACTTGGACATATACACCTTATTGCATTGTAATAAGGGTTCATTTCAAGAACAAAAACATCGTTATATCTCGTGAACCCAGCAAAATAAATAAAAAATATGAATATATCGTGTTTTGTCTAGAATATAAAACCAAATTCATAAAGATACAACCATTTTTTCTAAGGGGCCCAAGTTCCCTTACAAAATGGGCATTCTCCTTTAATTTTTATTTCATGCTTTTTAAACTTCATATAATATACCTTGTAGTAGATACGCTTCAATCGACAATCTATCGAAACATGTAAATATGACAAGATATCTTGCAAAAAAATCCAGTATCAAAGAGTAAAATGCGGATAACTTTTGAACGGGTCAACCGATTTTAATCAATTTTAGCTAAGAACACTCTTGACAGAGTGATCTTTCAAACAAAAACAAAACCAAAATCGGTTTATCCGTTCGGGAGCTACGAGGCCACAGACAGACACACATACACACAAACACGTCAAACTTATGACACCTACCTTTTTTGCGTCGGGGGTTAAAAATAAGCATCCATTTGTAAAGACCTGACCATCTATGACAGATCGTTATTTCTTGGCCTGCCCTGGCCTGGCTCTAGACAAGTGTCATTCGATGTCAGCGATGGTTTTGGTCGGAATGCCAAAATGTGAAGGATTGATCACGTGACATTTCGATAGCGTTTGGCATTCCCATAAAGTTTTGACATTTTTAACCCCCGACGGAAAAAGAGGGGTGTTATAAGTTTGAGGTGTGTTGCTGTGTATCTGTGTGTCTATGTATCTGTGTGTCTGTCTGTGGCATCATAGCGCCTTAACGGATGAACCGATTTTAATTTAGTTTTTTTTTTGTTTGATAGGTGATTGTGTCGAGAGTGTTCTTAGCTAAGTTTGAATAAAATCGGTTCAGCCGTTCAAAAGTTATGGGCGTTTTACTGTTTGAATCGGGATGTTTTCACAAGATAAATGTGACGGAGTTTTTTTTAAATTTTGAAATTTTACTTGTTTCAATCGCTATCGCCAAGGTTTCGATGATAGACTGTCTCTTGTCTAGGGTCTCTGGTGATTTTTATTATTACTAATACATTTATTTCAGATATCAAATCCATACACAAAATAATACATTGAATAATAAAAACCCATTAAAACATAGGATTACAAATTAGATTATTAAAAATTAAATTACATTTATTGAAACAACATTAAAATATGCTTATAAACTATGTTAGTGAGCGCCCATAACAATGCGCATCCATTAATTCTGGATTGGGCAATCCGTTCGAGACGCAATCATCTGCATGATGCCATTGCTACTGCCTCGCACGCGCTGCCACAAGGAGGCTACCCTCTTCCGCAAACATGCCGGACGCACTACAATAGCGAGGCAGCCGCATCAGCACCCTGTCCGTATTGGACACGCAGAGCACTAGCAGCCCGTTGGGTGTAATTCACCCACAAGCTGCTCGAGTAGAAGGACTGGCAATACGCCTTAAAAAGAGTTATCTTAACTTCCCTCGAGCAGCGTGCAAATCATATTCCCCCGGACTGCCAGCGCCCTGCGTTCCCTCTCTATGTCAGCATCATCCTGCAACTCGTCTGTCACAATGTGCCCCAGATATTTAAAGCTCGTCACTACACGAAGAGCTACACCATTAAGCATAATAGGCGGAACACGGACCGGACCACGCTTTCCACTCTTGAAGACAAGAACTTCGCTCTTCTTAGAGTTATATCTCAGTCCAAGATCCGCCGCGTATGCCTCACAAATCGCAAACAGTTTACGAACAGCCCCCACCGAAGGGCCCAGCAGCACCATGTCATCTGCATAACTGATGTTATTTACGCAAACCCCATCCACATAACAACCCGTATGGGTGCTGCTGAGTTCACCGATAAGGTCAATAACATAAAGAAAATTTTGGTTATTCGAGAATAGCTATTTATGCAACTGTTACGTTATGGACGGTCTTTTAATACGAGTGCAATTTTTCGGTACAAGCGTAGCGCATACCGAAATAGGTGGGCACGAGTTATTAAAAGAACAATAACGTACAGTTGCATACAAGATTTTATCTACGAAGGTAGGAATAAAACACAGATATAGACAAATATTGTTACGTTCCCGCCATATCACGAAACCTTCATAACATTTCTCATATACATGTCTTGATTTTTCTGGTAGTAAATTATTTGTAGCCGCAACTGCTTTATTTGTTATATTTGGTGGAGTATTTTCAATATCACTTGATGTTGACGACATTTTTAATAAAATTTGGAATAAAAATTCACTCAGAATTTTTTTCCCGCGTCCACTTTTTTTTTAGTCTTTATTAGGTTTAAGGCAAAGATCTTGTAGCCGCAACAGCCAAATAGTATACGATACTTTTGTTCTTAACTTGTTCCATTTTTAAAAATATCATTCACATTGTCTCGATTTCGAAGGAATATTATAGGTACCTGGCTGTATGTTCAGAATGTCTTTGCGTGTGTTTTAGAATTTATGACGATTCGCATAATGCAACCCGATGTCGTTATGGGTATCATAATGCAACCGCTGTCAATTTTATAATTTGAATATAACGAAACCGAAGTAGATAAAAATATATTATACACAGTGATCATCATCAGCCTTTTTTTACTGGTCTCACTGCTGGGACACAGGCCTCCTCTCTGTGAGAGAAGGAATGGGCAAAAACCCACCACGCGGGCCCAATTCGGATTGGCGAATGTCATATGTCTCGAATTTTTGGTTCAAGGACATGCCACACATATTCCTACACTTGTTTTCATAAATTTCTGACTAGTGCCTATAATGAGTTGCTATGAAGTATAAAGTAAATTATTTTGCCAACTGAATACACAGTTAATTAACGACCATGGACTCTTCTCCCATGTAGTTTGAACCACAGTTTCAACATCTTCCATTTCATAGTGTAAACCAATCTTAATTCACTTACAAGTAACCTCATTACACGAACACGAGTATTAAGATGATAAGAAACTAGCACGTCCTACATTACCCTTTAGTTTTGTATCAGTACATCGAACATGTTGTCTTTAACTTAATTACTCTCGAGTGGTTTACGAAATTTTCCTAATAATATTGGTTTAGCTAGGAACTTGTATACATGGTGTATATCTTCCTGGATTGATGACCTTTTAGTTCTTTGTTTGAGAAAAAAGAAATTGCTGTGTAGTACCTGTTTGGACGTTTTATCTTTTTAACCGACTTCAAAAAAGGAGGAGGTTCTCAATACGTCGGTTGGAATCTTTTTTTTATGTTTGTGCCCCAATAACTCAAAGACGTCTGAACTGATTTGCAAAATTCTTATTTTGTATGAAAATGCATACTTCGCATGCATGCATACTGTGGAACTGATAAAGAAGGACGCACATGAAAACGGAAGATAGGCACTGGAACTCCTCCACTAAAACAATATATCCTAGTCGTGTTTGGGCTTATGTACTTTGGCTAATGAAAATGATTTTCATAGTAATGAAAGAAGGTACCTACTTATCAAAACTAAAAAGAGAAATATAAAAAACTTATTAACAATAAATAAAACCGACTTCCAAAAAAAAACCACTATAAAGCGCGAAATAACTTTCCTTTCCAAAGTCGGTGTCGAAAATCGGAAAACAATGGGGTCCAAAGACACCGATTTCGGCAAGAAAATAATTTTTCGCTTTGTAGTGTTTTTTTTGGCAGTCGGTTTGATTTTTTCATTAAAAAGTATTTAAACTCCATCGCCTGTGATTTTATCATTGTTTTGGAGAGAATAAAAAAAAAGTTAATTTAAAAATCAAAAACCGGACTGCGAACTAAAAAGATGTAAACAAGTAGAAAATCATGCTGTGCAGTCTACTTGTTTACATCTTTTTAGTTCGCAGTCGGGTTTTTGATTTTTAAATTAACTTTTTTATTTACAACTTTTTAGTTACCTATTTTTTTTTCTAATCGCATTTAAACATATAAGTGGTATATATTTTTGTAATCACCTTTAAAAATCCTTCATTTTGATACCCCACTCGATGGGTTCCGAAGAAAAAAATATTGAGTCGCCCCCAATATGGCGCACAAAAGCCGCCATTTTTGTTTTTTTTTAACGTCACTTATCTAAGAACACTTGGGCGGCTAAGCCCTATCTAACGATGTATTAATTATGAAAAATCCATCTAGCGGTTTGCATGATATGAGGTAATAAAGAATATTACATACATACATACATACAAGATACGCGCGAAAAACATAACCCTTTCCTTGCAGCCGGGTAAAAACATAACCCTTTCCTTGCAGCCGGGTAAAAAGCAACGAAGGGAAAATGCTTGATTTTTACTACAAAATTCTAAATAAGTCAGCGATGGTCTAAAATAAACTTAAAAGTCATATTGACCGTGATGGACCTGAACAAGTTAAATTACTCCTTACTGGGCTTTACAGTCTGGCTATTATAACTATTCAGAACTCATAATTGGTATGCCCAAAAAGTTTTGTATGTGGTATGCTTTTACATCAGTCACTTTCGTGGTACTTGATCTGTGAGATTGATTACGCTCTGTAAATTATTTTTCACAAATCTATTTAGAGTTAATAGTAGGTTAAACCTATGAAAAATGAATGAAATTCCGCACATATTATATGTTATGGAAATTCCAATATGTGGAGGAATAGCATGATATCGTTTTTTGTCAGAAACGATAATGTTTACAAGATATCGAAAAGTTGGCGTGTACGTCGTTTTAATGATTTTGATATTTTGTTTTTTTTCATAATATATTATATAACTAAAACCATTTTTTTTCAAATAGTCAGTCGCCTGCTGATGTTGTTTATAATAAGATCGTGTCAAATTACAACATTTTGAAGCAAAACAACAAACTTTGTGGTTATGCTTAAACTACTATAGAATAGACTGTAAATTCATAACACGTAAGTACTTATTATTTGTAAATTCCAAGTAGATTGGGGACATTAAAAAGCTGTTTTTTAATGTTATTATTTTTATCATCTTGACCTTATTTGTCATTTCTTTTATATTGTCGTTGAATAGTTTCAGAGATTTCCTTAGACCTCCGTAGGGGCTTCTCCTGTATTCAGGCTCAAGTATTAATAATGCTTTGGTAGACTGTATCAAATTTAGACTGTTTCGTGGTAAAGTGACTATTCTTCACCAGAAAATAATCAGAATATAAACAAAATAGATCGTTCTCTTTGATCTTTTTAGTCTATCAAAAACAAAAGAATTATCAAACTCTTTTTTCGTGGTATAAACGGTGTTACCACCCCCAAATTGTCGGCTGCCCACATTTTTTGACTTATGCATAGTTATAATAGCCAGACTCTAGTATTGTTATCCTCTGACCCCTGTACTGCAATAGCAAAGATGTTACGATAGCAAAAATATATAAAAGATTTATTATAAAAGATAAATATAATAAAAGATTTTGAAGTTAATAGCCTAACATTATCTTGACCTCCTTTTACTTTGGGGCGGTGCAGTAGGCCTTCTTCTGCCATTCTTCTCCAAAAATCATCCTCTCAGTATGCATTTTCATAGTTTTTAATTAACGTTATACTTAAAAATAAATATCATTAATTATATATATAGTCCATCCATCGATTCTTTAGACTTCTGCTATTATTATAGCCGTTCAAATTAATACTCCAAAACTTTCCTTAGAATATTTTATAGTACTAAGTTAGTACAACCTGTATACTTCCAAAATTACATGACTACGATTGGCAAACAAGACTAAATAATAATCTGCGTACCCTTAACATAGAACACTATTAAGTTATCTCTTCTAATCAATATCATAATTGGTTTGTCTATAATTTTCTTTGAACTGACGAAACTTGGGTAATTATCTCTGAATTAATTAAATTATGGAAAGGCAAGATTTTCGCTAATACATTAATTTCCTTTACGCCGATTCATCGGAACCCCTTCGCCTTTCATGTGGTAATTTTATTTTGTTATTGATTCGATTTTAATTAATATTTTCCTTTGTCTTTGTCGTATCGCTAATCCTATTGTTTGGTACCATGACTGATGACATAGTATATAGAGATACTTACCCCTGATTTCAGAATGAAGTATTAGAAGTTGAAAATCAAAATCTTTTTTTTTATTTCACATAGGCCTACATGGGCACTTATAAAACGTCGACAAAAGGTGCACGGTTCGGGTTGGTCGTTTCCTATGGAGAAGAACCGGCAAGAAACTCCATGGTTACTCTTTTAAAAATGGTTTGGTTTTACAATATTTCCATATTACAGCATTAGTACTTAGATATGGGGCGACAACGTAGGCCCGACATAAGACAATAAGTCGTAAGAAACTAAAAAAATTAAATAAAAAGATTATATCTATACTAATATTATAAAGCTGAAGAGTTTGTTTGTTTGTTTGTTTGTTTGTTTGTTTGAACGCGCTAATCTCAGAAACTACTGGTTGGAATTGAAAAATTCTTTTTGTGTTGGATAGTCCATTTATTGAGGAAGGTTATAGGCTATATAACATCACGCTACGACCAACAGGAGCAGAGCATAAATGAAAAATGTTGCAAAAACGGGCAAAATTATTCCTTTTTGAGAGCTTCCGTTGCGTGCGCTGCGTAAACGGTTTAATTACACAACAATCATGTATGTAGAGTAGGTAGGGTTGATGGGTAGGTAGGTAGCCAGTTGACGGGAGCGAAGCCGCGTGGGACAGCTAGTATTATATAAAAAAGTTAAAACAAATGTTAACTAGCATCTAGAAGGCCTATAATGTTCACACATTCACAAAACAATCGGTAAAAGAGTCTATAAAAAGGCAAAACAAAAAAAAAGTATAATAAGACTACATTTAACACGTGGCACAAATGTTGTTATCAGTGCTGTAACTATTCTTAGCAAAGGGCTATAAAGATGATTGAAAACCATTGTAAAAAGTCTAATTAAAAGAAGGAAAGAAAAAATTAGATTGAAAATAGTTAGAGACATCCACAATTTGTGCCGTTTACAAGTTACCAGGGAAGCTGCATGCGCAGACGGAGCCGAGGCCAAATGTTTTTATCTTCAACGTAGTCCTTGATTTTATAATATGCTTTTTTAATAAGGATACGTTTGATGTACTTTTTGAACTTTCCATCGGTCAGTTCTATAACTGACTTTGGCAAATTGTTATAAAAGCGTACACTGTTTATAATAAAAGACTTGCTAGTTTTCGTTAATCTGAATTTGGGTATTACAATTTCGTGCTTACTGCGTGTATTTAAATTATGGAAGTCGCTTCTAGTTTTGAAAAGCCCTCGATTTTTACGGACATACAAAATACATTCCAAAATATTGAAAGTTGAAGTAGAGTAGTTATCAAAGGCTTTTTATATTGTGAAAATCCCACCGCACTATTCCCAAACCACTGCAACTCCTGAATGCCACAATCAACAGTGGCGACCACCAGCAAAGCGCCTAGGCAATGAAGCTCGACGAAGTCCCGGAGAATGAATTTAACTGCCTTGGATCCCGCAACGAAATTAATCAGAAAAGAATAATGGAGGAGTAGGAAAAATCAAACTCTACTTTAGCCTGAAAACCTGTAAAAAATTGGCATTTATGTAGGGTGGAACACGTTCTTAACTCCAAATACTCATTTCTCTTTGACTTTGTCTCTCGATTTGATCTATGGGATTAGGATTTCTTATCACCTTTTCCATAAGTGATAAAAATTCTAAGTATTAGTAGTGGTACTAGTATTTATTATTTGTTTTGGGTTTGCTCTTGACTCTAGTCTAGGTCAGAGGTGACAGAGACAAAGCCAACAATGAAGTGAACTTACCCACAAGAAGCCTGTTCACTCTAAATTTGAAGGGATTCGGATTGAATGCGTTCGGAAATACAGGCGCAAGTAGTGAGTTCCACTCATTCGCTATGCGCATTATGAAGGGTGTTTGGAAGCGCTTGGTGCGAATTGATGGAATGGCAACCAGATAAGGATGGAAACTTACAGTGCGTCTATATGTCCGATTTTAGAATGGATGGTATCATGAATAGCCTCTGCTATTTGGCAAGAGAGTTCCAATTGTTGAGGTTAACATATAAAAACTAAAAAAACTAAGATTTATTATTCACAGTAACAAAAGAATTTTAAAGCAAGTATCGGGACCTCGTTTTAATTATCAGTAGGAAAGGTTTCTTAAATATGCAGAACCCACTTAACCAGGAATCTTTGGTCAGCTGGACCCGCTCGCTACTGGACCCATGAACCCATTTTCGCTTTATACGCTGAATACGGATATTATGCCGGTTTTGGATACGGTTACGGATATGAAATTATTTGGGATTATCCGTTAGTTTAGTTAGTTAGCCTGCATTCTGTAAGATTTCTTTCAGTTGGAAAGTTTTAATGTGGGTCCATTTAACCAATAAAAGTACAGAAAATAAATGATGTGGTCAAGTGGATTCGCGGGTCCAGCAGCAAGCGGGCCCAGCTGATCAAAGACTCCCAGATTTAACTGTGATATCTAAATTACAAACAAGGGACTCAATTAAGAACCAAATATAAAACCCTTAGCCCCGACTAGTTTATTAAAATATTTTTAAAAACAAACGCAATTTCTTTATAGTGGCGTTCTGTATTAAAATTTATAAGAACACCGCCTGGCATGGTTTTAATTAAGTCTCTCTCATATCCAGTCACATCTGACGCTTGCGATAATAAATAGCTGGGTTTTATGCAGTTTTGTATATTGATAGCGCTGACGTTAGGTCGTATATTTTTTATTTTATGTAAGGTGATCTTTAACAAGGCTGCATTTGCACCGGTATTTGAAAAGATTAAAAGAACTTTGGCAACGAGTACCAAAAAAATCTAACACCTTACAACACTATTTCTATAGTTCAATGGATGTACATAGTCTTTTTCCAGTTATATTGGGTTGACTCACTGGATGCAGGTCAATAACAGCACAGCAAATATGGAGAAAATGCCCATCTGAACCTTGCAACCAGCATCAGGGTAGAACGATACCGCTTCGCAAAATTGTGCTATCATCAAAAAGTTATTTTGTAGGCAAATAACTATTAGATCTTTACATATGTAATTGCCGTTCTGCAGTTCTGGCCAATTTAAATCAATAGTACATTACTGCAGCGGCCAGCAAAAGAGGCATTGATAGACGAACGTGTAAATTTGGGCCCAGGCCAAGCCAAGGCAGACACATACGTAAGTCCATCAATGCCTAGTTGTGGCCAAGGCTTGTATAGTACTTTTCTCAAATAATACCCGGAAATTAAGGCCGTACCCAGACCAAAACACCGCCGTGAACATTCCTAGTGCCCTAGCGGCACACTGGTGGCGCATGAGTTACGCCCAGATTTTAGAATATTTTTTTTATAAAATCGAATTTTGGTCTTTTGAAAAAAAAATCCTTACAATATGATCGTTATTTAATTGTCTATCCATTAGTGTTAGTACAAACATTAATTAATGAACACTTTACGAGGAGATGCATGCTATCAATCATTATTACTCATTTTTATGGTTTTCTTGGAAGGAGATTAGTGAAACATAACCTCATGAAAAAAAAAATGATATCTACCATTTTGGGATCAATAACATGTAGAAATTTAATATATTTTTATTAGTTGATATTTCCCTGTAAATAACGAGTAGATAGCTCCTAAAAACTGCATGAAAAACAGCTAGCGCGGCGTTTTGCCTTGCCTCGAACTTATGAACTTATTTTGTCAATAGTACATTACTGCAGCGGCCAGCAAAAGAGGCATTGATGGTCGAACGTATAAATGTGGGCCGAGGCGAAGCCGAGGCACACATACGTAAGTCCATCAATGCCTAGTTTTGGCCAAAACTTGTATAGTGCTTTTCTCAAATAATGCGCGGAAATTAAAACTAAGTAGTACCTAGAACCCATTTTGTCAAAATCAACGACGAACAACAATAATATTGTTCCCGCGTAGTGTTTATTTGTCTTTTTTTTTTCAATTAACAGCGTTATATATGCAAGACAGTTCGAAATTTAAATAAAACCTTTGATCAGTTACCTCCTTGGTGGCCATGCTTCGGAGTAAAAGATCGTTCTGATGATGATGAGATGAGATGTAATTTATTTGGCTGCTAGACACGACAGATATGGATTTTCATACAACTTTTGCCGGCCGCTGCTCGCATGTATATGGCCAGTACAGCAATTTCGATTTATCTCGAAGAAGGTTGTTAAAATGATGCTCAAATTTACAAGCAAGTATGAAATTTTTTTTTTGTTTAGCTAAGAATTCCATTTTCAAACTTATTTTATTTCAAAAACATGGAAATATTTTTTTCAAAATTTGTTTTTTCATCAGCGTCATGTTTTCATCGCATTTGAATCTTTTTCGTCATCATGGATACGTTAAAGAATCGAATAATTATGGAATATGAGTACCGTTGTGGTAGCAACGCGGCACAAGCTGCTCGCAAAATCAACGACGCTTACGGAGCGAACACTATAAACGAACGCACCACTTGTTATTGGTTTGCCTGCTTCCGTTCTGGAAATTTCGACCTGAAAATTATCCCCAGGGTCGTCCGAACTCTTTTATCGAAGTTATTTAGTTAAATAAATCGTCGTTATTGGTGCGTTATCTACTTGCATAAAGGAAGTATTCAAGTTTTTCTTGTCTGCTATGCAATAAAAAATATTGACACGCAATCTTTCTCTAAAAATGTAAACTATAAATTCTATACTTTCAACGTTCATATATTATAATAAAACAAGTTCAGAAAGCTGCTACACTTTTATAAATTACGAAGGAGTATCGTAGAGCTATAAAACTTGTCACAGTTGACTGTGCAATAAAAAGTAAGCATTTCTTGAACTCTTATTAAATTTTTCAGGCGTCCCCTCCGCGAGTTTTCCTACTGAAATGTTAGAATATTAAATGGGAAACGGTCTTACTGACGCCATATCGTATGGGACCCTTTGGGTTTCGCTGTACGTTTCCAATAACCCGTCCTCTTATTTATGTGTCGGGTTAACAGCGACAAATTGTTGGAGAAAATGTTTGGACAAACGTTTGGAATAGGTTCTGACTCTAAGTCCTATGGTAATGTTGGGACTTGGGACCAAAAGACCAACGTTATTAACATTTACTTATTTATCATTCTTTGGGACTACATTTAACGTATAATAAATGCTGTCATTACTGATTATGCGGAGATAAGCAGTCATAAATTTCTATTGAGGAGCTCATGGCTAAACAATAACAGCCGCACTGGTCGATCATCAAGGTTAAGCAACGCTTGACGAGGTCGGTCCGCGGATGGGTGACCATTTAACATACCGAGTTTCCTCCATGCTTCGGAAAGCATGTTAAGCCGTTGGTCCCGGCTGTCCTTTGAAGATCTTTGATAGTCGTTACAAGTAGTCAGAAGCTTGAGATCTAACACCAGTCTTGCCAAGCGATACCGTGATACCCAGTAACTGGGTTGTGGTAGTCAGATAGGCAGTCGGTCCATGTAAAACACCAGTACTCAGCTGAATCCGGTTAGACTGGAAGCCAACCCCAATATAGTTGGGAAAAGGCTAGACAGACTGAATACTGCTTATGTCATAATGACAATAATTAAAATGAAAACAATAAAGAAAAGGTGCCTTTCAGATCAAGAGAGTTCTCAGGTCTAATTAATTATTAGCATACACCACCACCACAAGCTCTTAGAGTAAGGTTATTTTGAGTGTGTGTAAGGGACAGATGTATATGACTTGTATACATCTGTCACTTAAACGATCTCAAAATAACCTTACTCTAAGAGCTTGTGATCTTCCCCCTGAGTCTACCCTAAACAATATGCATTACACAGATCATATATATATATATATAATATGTACGTATTAATACGACATTTATTGATGTGGGTGTACAATAGGTGCCTAACCTTTGTGAAATACTGGCGTTATGTTATGGACGTGTAATACCACAACTATTAATTTCAAATTGCCTTCCCAAGCAATATTTTAAAGCAAGAACAATCATACTAAAGTCTTACATCATTGGTTCCATCGTAATGCACTTTTCCGTTCAGTTGTTCCTCGATTTGATGATATTGAAAAATTTCCGTGAAATATTGCAATCGGCGCTTTGACTTTGCAACTGCGCTCACCGGGGAATGCCCATCGTAAGACTACTCACTGAGATTGCTTTGCCCGCCTCTTTGATATTGTGTTCGGAGGTGAAAAATTTACAGCGCACTCTAGACATCGCACGGAAGTAAAGAAATTAGAACAAAAAGGCAACTGCTGCCTGGAAATACGGCATCTTATTGCACGCTTTGTAGAACTTAAAGAATATGGAATCTTTTGGCAGAGGCTTGGAAATGTTGAAGGATCAACTAGGGAAATTATGTAGAAAATGATGTCGGTTTTCAATAGGTTGCAGGACTTTCACGGGAACTGTGCATACGATTTATTACCGACAATTCCTACCTAATAAATGGTATTTTATCGGCGCTTGAACAACAACTGAGTTTAGGTACCGATTTGTATTTCTCTTTAATCCACGTCCTCATAGTTAACATAATAAATATCGATTTATGTCAGCCGAAACAAATTATCAAACCCTAATAGGCATTAAACACGAGACCGTATTGTATTAGATAATTGTTTTAGCTTGCCACTTGAGCCTGAGAAAAACGATCATGACAGACAGAATGAAGACGAAGTGATCCTTAAGAATGGAATAAATTCTTAATCGAGTATCAAGACTCAAAAATGATTAGTAAAACTCACAACTATGTTAGTAAGCACTGATACTATACAAAGAAAAACAAAACATACAATACAAAATTGATTACCGTTGGAGCCCTATGCGAGATGACACAACAGTGACCCACGTACGAACAGTCTAGCTCTAGGCAAAACGAAATCATGCTTAGGATACTGCATTAGTATACATATAAGGGTTCCAATTTTCTTAAGAAATTCTTAAAATATTTTGTTCATCGTAACCCACCGAAGCAACAGTTTTAAGGCTTCCACAGTTATTATTAAGCCTCTAGTTTCTAAATCATTTTCAAGTGGAAAGCCGAGCTCCCCAATTAAGTGTTCTAGTACAAAATTGTTTGTCGACACTGAAGAACAATACTAAAGCGTAGTGAAACAGTCAAGGGCCATAGGTCCAACTATTCAAATGAAGACCTCTAGAACTTGTGAACTTTTGACAAAGCTATATAACGGATACTGTGTTTACGCACTTTGTTTTATAAATGCAGCATTTAATTGGGTTCTCTGTTGCTTTTTATTTACTTCCTAATACCTATAGTTTTTATTACTTTGGGAAATATTCATAAAACTTAGACCGTAAAAAAAGTATCATCGACTCAGCGAAAATTATTGTTATAAGTAGACAAGTATGTGATTGGCATTTGCTGCCGAAATGATACTTCATCAATTAAACTTGTCTTTTCGACAATCGTTTTCCTGGAATTTTGTTTAAAGCCTCTTATAACCATCTCTCATTTTTACAAGCTTTTATTTAACTTGCAATGTATGTATGTATGTAAGTGTGTTCAGGTCAATCTTGCAAATGAATTAAGATGAAATTTTGCATACACGTTTAGTTTGGATGAAAATGCATGGTAAGCTAAGTGACGTTATTCTAAATCCAATATGGCGGATATCTCAAGATGGCGGACTAGATATTTTTTGTGCACTGCCATGATATGGGTATCAAATGAAAGGGGTTGATGAGCAGAATACGAAAAAACCTTGAATTAAAAAATGATTTTTGAATGAATACATTTTTTAATATTATGCAAAACTTTATTCCATTTCGAAAATGTTCCCATTAAATATTTTTTGTTTAAAACTCTTTTCAAACCCAGTTCTTTTTTTTAATACAGTTATTTAAAAAAACGAACAAGATTTAAAATATACAACGCTTTTAAATCTTCCATAAAATTTGACAAATCTCAATTAAGTAGGCGTCTAATCAAACGCTGCGTATAACATTATACGCCCAGTGCGAAACATATAGACATAGCTCTGTAGGTTGTCCAGTACCATCTGTGACCGTCTGGATATGATGTCTTTAATTAAGGCCTCTCGCTTCAACGACTTTCCTCAAACCATACGTCTATACGGGGCACTATGTACGCTCAGAAGTACGTCTGGAAATCATAACTTACAAAACTACTGTAAATGTTTGGTTAAGTTTCTTCCAGCGATATATTTTGGAATATATAATCCTTTTTTCGATTATATATAGAAAAAGTGTCTGAAGATACATATTATACATAATTATTTGTTAAGAGTTACCATTTTTGTCGTCATATGATTTTGGCTTTCAAATTCGTTCTCTGAAACTAACACGCTCCATATTAATTACTTTCAAACAACATATCTTACTTCTTACTAATATTTTAAATGTGAATGTTTAGATGGATGTATGTTTGTTACTCCATCATGCCTATTCAAATCAAAATAATTATTATGAATTCTTTGACATTGTAATTTTTATTTTGACGTTGTGATTTATATTTTGACATTATGATAATAAGAAACAAAATTAATACAAAATTTCATACATTTATATATAATATTCTTCCACAGTTGAGTACCTAGTTTTGATTTGCATGTACCTAGCTTTTTAGTTAATAATTCTACACCAGCAATGGTGTGAAACAATGCTAAATGTAAGATCTCAATGTCCCATATAGGTATTAAGAAATAAATACTTAATACATACATACGCCAGAACGGCAGAACGGATCTGGATGAAATTTGGCACAGAGATACATTATAGTCTGGAATAACACGTAGGCTTTTTATCCCGGTATAATGTTCCCTTGAGATGATAAAACAGTTCTTTGGAACTAGGTAGTTCCAAAGAACTGTTTTATCATCAGGTGCACGGCGTCCGCTAATAAAAAATATTGGTGGAAGTACTAATTTTACGCGGGTGCCGTGGGCAGTAGCAAGTAAGTACACGCTATAATACTCTAACACGCTCATGCTCTTTTAGATTTGTTTAAGCATCAGACGACACCCACTCATTCAGCCAGCTTTAATGAGTAGTATGAGAAGATTAATAGTTTCCACACTTTTTGCTTCTTTGAAACCGTCTGCACAGAATCAAACAATAAGGATAAATTTTGCTAGACCGTAGCGGGCGCGAGCCGAGCCCCGTGCGAGGCACGCCACTGGTCCGAAATGAGTAAGTCGTGAGTTCGAACCCAGGCAGGCGCTTTACTTGTGTAAATTATTTCATCACCACTGCTCTCAAAACGGTGAAGGAAAACATCTTGAGGAAACCGGCATGTCCTAGAACCAAAAAATCGAAGACATGTGACATTCACCAAACCGCACTGGGTCCACGTGGTGGATTAAAGCCCATTACGTCTCTCACAGAGAGGATGTCTGTGTCCCAGCAGTGGGAACATTATATGGCTGATGATGATTTTTATTTTACGATTGGCTCGCGCGGACTCTCGCTCGGACCACATGTCGACTGTGAAACACGCTTGCCTAGAAGTAACATATTCATTCTTGACTTAAAGACCCCAAAGTTGTAGCTTTGAAGAACTGGCTCTTCACTCTTGTTTACGATAGTGTGGAGAAAAAACTTAATTAAATTAAGTAAATTAATTAATAGTTAAATCAATCCATTTTTTTTATTTTTTACGTAGAAACTTATTCATTCTTATTTTAGTCATCTACCCATACCATCATACACAAACACGCACACACATACACACAGTACGACTAAGACTTTGTTTTAGTTATTTTTGTTGAATTTTATGATATCCCAAAATTATATTTTTATTTGATTTGACATTCGATATTATAATAACAATTAGTATTATTAATATTTATTATTAATTTTACTCAAAATTTAATATTAATTTTTAATTTGATTTGACATTAGATATTAAGATGAAATTATATGAGGAGGGCGCTGTCTCCTGCCATACAGGTCCGCCTAGTTCGGCATTCAGAGGCTTCAAAATTACTGTAACCAATTATTATGTCAATAAAGATTATTTGATTTGATTTGAGCTATCACGAAACAAAGACTCCAGCAGGGAATATAAGGTGAAGTTATATGAGGAGGGCGCTGTCTCCTACAATACAGGTCCGCCTAGCTCGGCAGTCAGAGTCTTCAAAATTACTGTTACCAAATATTATGTCAATAAAGATTAATTGATTTGATTTGAGCTATCACGAAACATAGACTCCGACCGGGAGTATAAGATGAAATTATATGAGAAAAAAAGCAAAACGATTTATGCATATGGGTGGGAAGTCCACCATGTAGTTTTCTTCCAAGATGGGATAATGTGGGAACCCTAGTGATAACATAATAAATTAACCATCACTATTAAAAAATTAAGAAATACCTGCGCTGCGATCACGGCCTCTGTGATAGGTTTGAGTCACGCATTATATCACGGTTTTTGCTCCCAAAATGTGATAAAAATGCGTGACTCAAGTCTATCACAGTAGGCCGTGCTCGCCGCGCTGCTCAGCTTCTTTCTAAGAGATTCATTCGTACAGATCAGATGGGCAAGCATTGACGAAGTCATTCGCTAATATGAACGCATCTTGCTTTAGCTTAGTAACAATAAAAAAAAAAAAAAATTGTTGTTATGCAAAGAAGTTTATTACTAGCACACCAAACTATTGATGCAGACTATCATGTCCAATTATCCAAACTAATATTATAAGTCTGTGTGTTTGTTATTTATTGGTGTCTTAACAGCTAAATGTATTTGGATGAAACTTGGCCCACGGGAAGACCTACTAGGACATTAGGCACTAGGTAAAACTTTTCAACCGCTGCCAGCAAATTGTTGAAGTTAAAAATAATAAAAAAGGTATAAACCAAATAACCCGACTGCAAAGATGTAAACAAGAAGAAAATAATGCTGTACAGTCAAAGGATACATATTGGCGAGCTGGCTGACCAAAACTATAATTATCCTCCGACTGCACAGCATGATTTTCTTCTTAGTTACATCTTTTCAGTTGGATTTTTTGATTTTACCAACTTTTTTTTAATGACTTTTAAACATATAAGGGATATATATTTTTGTAATCACCTCTAAAAATCCTTAATTTTGATACTCCATTCGATGAGTTTTGCAATTTTTTTTTGCTTTGATACTCTCGATAAGTTTGAAAGCAAAAAATATTGCAACTCTCACAATATGGCGCCCAATATTCGCCACGTTCCTTTTTTTTAACGGCATTTATCTATGGACACTTGGGCGGTCAAGACCATCTGACAACCTTAATTATAAAAATCTGTCAAGTGGTTTGAAAGATATGAGTTCAAATCAATCTGCCTAGCCTTTTCCAAACTATATTGGGGTCGGCTTCCAGTCTAACCGGATTCAGCTGAGTACCAGTGTTTTACATGGAGCGACTGCTTATCTGACCTCCACAACCCAGTAACTGGGTAACATGGTACCCCTTAGCAATACTGGTGTCAGATCTCAAGCTTCTGACTACTCGTAACGATTGTCAAAGATCTTCAAATGAAAGCCGGGACCAACGGCTTAACGTGCTTTCCAAAACACGGAGGAAAACTCGGTATATTGAAATGGTCACCCATCCACGGACCGACCTCGTCAAGAGTTGCTTAACCTCGATGATCGACCAGTGCGGCTGTTATTATTAAGCCACGAGAGATTGAAAGATATGAGGTAATAAAGAATATTACAAACATACTTACAAGATACGCGCGAAAAACATAAGCCTTTCCTTGCAATCGGGTAATAAAAACTTTTACTCCAGTCCAGATCTCCCCATAAAATGAACATTTATTAAACAAGTCGCGAAAAGAAAAAAGGCCAAAAACGAAAGACGATCAAGGTTTTAATTAAAACATCAATATTGAAATGTTTGAGATCGATAAACGGAGTGAAGTTATTCATAGCAATTAAGATGGCGTATTTTGTATACGAATGTATGTAACGGAGATTTTTTGGGTCGTTATAATTAAGTTAAAGTGTTTTGGATTTTGTTGAATCATTCAATTTTGATGTTGAATATTTTAATGACTCGTATGTTAGTGTAAAACATTTTGTTAGTGCTGTTAGTGATTAAGGTGAATTGAGGTAGTGCAGCTGATTTCTCGATGCAGGAATGTCAGCAATAATGCTGATTGAGATTGAGCTTTTTATGCTTTACGAGTTATTGAAATAATTTGACTCTGTCATACTATCAACTAAAGATCGTAGCCGACTTAAGGTCGTAGCTCATTTGCACGACCCCGCTCCAACGCCACTCCCGCACTACACCGCCTTTTACGGAGTTGACTGATCGCTATCGCCGCACCGATAGCTAGAAGGCAACCATCAGCCGTATTGCGTAACTGAATACGGCAACGCAAAAGGTTTGACCGCTATCCAATCGACCAATCACATGCAAGATGAATGACGCGATGTGGGTTTCCGCCTGTGTGATTGGTTGATTTGGTCGATTGGATAGCGGTCAAACTCTTTGCGTTGCCGTATTCAATTACGCAATACAGCTGCAGGTGTCCACGCGCTTACAGCTAGCAGTCAACATGCTGTCTCCGCGCCAACTGCTTTCGCTTTACCTTTTTCGACAAGCTAGCAACATGCTTCAAGCGAGCAGTCTGCGTGCGAACTTACCGCCATCGTACCAATTGATAGTTGACGTCTCGCTTACCGCATCCTTCCACGTGCTTCAAGCGGGCGGCCCGAGCGCTATACGCACGCAGACTGCTCGCTTGAAGCATGTTGCTAGCTTGTCGAAAAAGGCAAGGCAAAACCGGTTGGCGCGTGGACAGACAGTTGACTGCTAGCTGTAAGTGCGTGAACAGCTGGTTGCCTGCTAGCTGTCGGCGCGTGTGCAGCGAGCAGTCATCTCCGTTTGAGGCGGTGTTGTTTGGGAGCGGTGTTAGAACGGGGTCGTGTAAATGAGCTTCTACCTTTAGACGGAAACCTTCATGCAGTATTTTATGCTCGAGTTTTGATAAGCAGTAAAAATGTTAAATCATTCCAAACTGATTTCAAAAATGATCTACACATTCTACACGGTAGGCTTGATAATCAAATGATCGTTGGAATTTATTTCGATCTTGATCGTGAAAAGCCACACACTCACCTCGTTAAAATCACATTTTACAGATTAAAGATATCTTAAACGCCGAAGGACCAGCTTAATGATAATATCTGCTTAATTTTTTATTTAAATTTAAAGCAATAGCCTAATTATTTCATTCATAAGCGTTCCTGCTTATGTTGTAAATCAGGGTTATCACTTAAGATCTCTATTCAGGGCTTATAAAAGTCCATACGTTGTGTCGTATCTGAGGCTTTAACATACGGTAAATGAATAAATTGCTCTTAATTAAGACTGCATTTCATGGTGTTTTTTTTATATTTTTTCCTTTATAGGCTCGTGCTTCTCCACTATCTCACCTTTTTGGTATCAATCTAGATTTAAGGTGTAAATTGTGGCTATTGATAAGCCTCGTTTGGTTATGCCAGTTACGCTATGGCATTTTTGTTAAATCAGTGTGCATTAAACGTTCTAAGATCTACTTATCTGTACTCAAAATCTTAACATGCAAAAGCTGGATAGTCGCCACACTTTTTGAAATCACTCTATATAGCCCAGTACAAAAAGCAAAATACTTTATTTGTAAAACTGGCCGGTACTTTGGTTTGTTATTTACAAATTTATGGCAATATTGCCAAAATATTAGCGATTTTTACAGACTTCTATATTTTGTATTATATCTATCCCATATAGGGGATAGTTCCCTAATCCATGTAAATTACGTTTAGGATAGATTTCCCGCCGAAAAACGGGACATCTATCCCGCAAAATCTTTGATCGCATTTTGTCTGCCCATGCAATCGCACAGAGACATGACACTCGGTCAACTTAGTGGTAGTTGAAGAATTTTTGATAGATTAATAAAATATCAAGCGATTCATCTGCGAAACTAGATTAATTACAATCGGGGCAACTATCCTGGTTTTACCCTATAGAAATATATTTTATCATGCGTGACTAGAGGGTTCTGGACACGTATCCGGATGATAGTGATATGGAGTACCTTGACGCTTAGGTTCATTTGTTTTTTTAATCATGGCATAATAATAATATACGATTTCATTATTTTCATGTCTCATTATTTTGATAAAACAATAGTACATTGTGTATTAAGGGCGGTAGGTAAGGAATTACGATCGAGACTCTTGTAGAAGCCCGAAGTCGAAGACTGAGGGCTTTCTGAGTCGAGGTTCGTAATTCCCGTACCGCCCGTGATACACACAATGTTTTTCATCACATTTGCGAGTAATAATTATGAATTATAGCTTTAATACACAAGTCAGCACAGCTGTTATTACGAAATACGTGAACCTTTTTTAAGCGGTTGGCGAATTTTTGCCCACACCACAGATTATACAGTGTTTCGTTCAGAAACTTTAAGGGCAAATACTTATGTAGGTATACAGCCATGACGGAGTGTAAAAAGAATTAAATAATTTCGACGTTTTCATACTATAACTATTAAAATCGATTATTAAGAAAATTAGTTGAGTATTTAAGTAACATGTAGCGAGATTGCAAAGAAATTCCTGTTTAGATAACATTTTATGACAATTTTTCAATTGCGTGTAAACTACTTGCTTGAACTTGCATGACCTGTGTGCTGTGCTGTAAATTAAAAAAATATTACTTACCGCCCTAGGGCTTCATGACAAACAAAAAAGCCCGAGGGTTTTATATGGGGCATTACGGCTAAGTTAACCTGTATGTTTTGATACTGTTTACGTGCAAGTGTGATGAAAATTATTTTAAAAACAGAAATCCCGACTGCTAAAAATTAATTTACTGAAAAGAGAAAAATAAGTACTAGATATAATTTCTACATTAAAAATTATGAGGTTCTGCCAGCGGTGACAAACGAAGTTTTGGTCGGTTTTTCAAAAAAATTGTTTGTCTCCCCTGCAGTAAAAAAAAATTCACCCTCTTTGTTTTTTTAGGGCGGGAGCTATTTAAAAAAAATATAGCCTACAATTGAGACGAATCCAGCGACACCCCATATTTCATAATCCGTCAAGCCGTTTGGGCTTTAGAGTGTGCCATAGAAATGGACAAATATACATACATATATACATACGTACATCCATACGCTCGAAAAAATATTACCCTTCCACAGTCGGGTAAAAAGAAAGAAATCTGTAAATTCATTACAATTAATTGACTCACCAGATTTGCTACCTAACCGTTTAACTCACCCTTCTAAGGACCACATTATAAACGAGCATTAAACATCATTAAGAACCGTAACATCATCAAAACATAATTTGTTTCTTACATAAATTATTCCTATAAACCGAAATGAAGGACCAATTGCAATATTTAACCGTATTGCCGTATACCGCCTTAAAATAACCTGAATTTTTCAATCTCCCAACTGACGTTATCTGTCCATTGATTAAGGCAGGCATACATCAGCGGCTATTCCCGGCGCAAGCTCTTTGACGTCGCCTACCGCGCGCTTATTAAACTTAACGATAAGGCCGATTTACACTGATGAGATACGTGGCCTTGCATATTAATAGTAGGTGCCGATCATTTGGTCTGAGTAAATCTTTGGTGTAAATGTGTTCGTTTTGTCGTTGATATGTTACTTTAGTACCAAAATTACTGAAAATATAAACTTATTCTAATCGTTGGAAGGTGTACAAGATTTTAGGTATTTAAACAAAGTTGTGAAGGCAAATTCAGTCGAATTAAATTTTAGTGTCAATTTTGGTGTGTAGCATAAATTTATTCATTGAATTGGCTTGATTAACTTAAGAGAATTGCCTAATAACATTCTAAAACACTTTTTGTGACACGTCACTGGATGTCTACCAGGTTTTAATTAACATACAAAAGAGGACAAACAAGTGCGCTTTATCTACCCAACACACGTATGTATATTTTAACGTAGGTACCGTAGCATAAACAAATATTTTCACTCCCAAATACCAGCACAAACATTCCGAAGCTTTTGTTCAAAAAAATTTCAGCAAAAAAACATGCTGTTATTTTTCAACTTTGATGAACAGCGATACTCTAAACTGTGACATATTCAGGCTTTTTACAAAATCGCCTATACAGTCTGTAGCGATTGTGCAATACCATATAAATGATCAAAGTAATTGATAGGTCTACTGTGTTCGGACCGATAGACAACATGAAAACATGTCCGATACGAATTTGAAGCGATTGAAAGCGACCCAGTTTCTATGCGCTTACGAATATTGACCGGATATTTTAAGTGATACAGATTAATTTTAAGTATTTGTTGGTAACAGTGAAAATTGGGAAACTTAAGAATATTATGGTAATTGTGAAGGATGTTTGGAAGCACTTGGTGAGAATTGGTGGAATGGCAACTAGTTAAGGACGGTAACTTTCAGTGCTTCTAGATGTCCGACATAGAAGGGGGCCGGTGGGATGAGGTCGTGGAGTTCTTGAGCACACTCACCTAAGTACGGTCTGTAGAAGACCGAGAACCTTGCTGCAGAAAGCCAAGCTGTGAAACTTGGCAATCAACAGATTAACTTCGCCAATGAGCCTCTTCCACCGAGTTAAGGGCGGCAAGATAAAGTATATAGTCTTAAAAAGAAAGACCGGTATATGAAATTTTAAAAAATTTAGAAATAATCAAAATTATCTACGTAAACGGTAGTTTTAGCCGAATGCAAAGAAATCACGACGTTTCGCGAGTTTAGTAAGTATCCTGGCAAAAAAGAAAATAAATGAAAACGTAGCTTACGCCTGTCGTTTTCATCAGACACATTTCTGTTTATAAAATAATCCTTTGAACAACAGATTCACAGAAACTATCATTCGCCTGGCAGGCGACTGCATTCGCAGAATCTTTGACACTAACATTCGTTATTTTAGTAAACACCGCAAAGAAAATAGAATAAAACTTCAGAACATTTTCTCTAAAACCACTCATAAAAGAATTGGATGGCTGCCATTTAAATATATATTCCAGCTCAATTCTAGGTTAAAAAAAACACTTTATTTACCAATATTTTTATTCTTCGGTAAACCATTTTAAAGCCTATTGCGGAACAAGCAGGCCAAGGGTCTTTTTTCTTTGAGGCATAAGGATAACTGCTAATGTTTCATGCTTGTTTAAACCGCTTTGTTGGTCTTGTGTTCGAAAGTACAACGCTGAATAATAAAAAGAAAAAAAGTAAAAAAAAATAAGAATGAAAAATATAATAATTAATAATAATAATTGGCTATCGGTTGAGAAGAGGTGGTCAGGTCATATCACACCTCCTTTACATGGATGATCTGAAGCTCTTTGCCCCCAACAACTTGCAACTGATGGAGCTACTGAAGGTAACAGAAACCTTCCGTGACGCCATCCGTATGGGATTTGGTGTGGACAAATGTGCAGTCATGCATGTAAAGCGAGGGGAGATTATGGAATCCGTGGGAATACAACTCTCGGATTCCATACACCTTCGATCCCTTTCCTCAACCGAAACTTACAAGTATTTGGGTATGTCGGAAGCACTAGGCATCAATGCTACTGACGTGAAACAGTCATTGAAGGAGCGCTTCTTTGGCCGCCTGAAAAGAGTACTAAATAGTCTTTTATTGGGCGGTAACAAGGTGCGCGCCTTCAACGGCTGGGTCATGCCGGTATTGATGTATTCTTTCGGCATACTCAAATGGACTCAGACTGAACTTGACGCCCTGGATAGGAGGGTCCGCACGCTGCTTACCGTAAATCGTATGCCTCACCCACGTTCATCGGTTATGAGACTGTATATCCCTCGGAAGTGCGGGGGTCGTGGCTTTTTAAATGCTAAGACCCTACACAACCGCGAGGTATGCAGTCTTAGGGAATACTTCCAGGCCGCTGACGTGGGTATGCATCAAGATGTGGTAGCGGTGGACAAGGGCCTTACCCCACTCTCTTTGGCTAACGAGAACTGGCGCAAACCTATAGTATTAGATACTAACTACCGCAGGGAGGTATGGCAGAGCAAGGAGCTTCACGGACGCTTCTACCGGGTCCTACATGGGCCCGATGTAGATCTTTTAGCGTCCGTGGCCTGGCTGCGATTTGGTGACCTGTTCGGGGAAACCGAAGGTTTTGTCTTTGTGATTATGGACGAAGTTATGATGACGAACAACTACCGGAAATACATTGTGAAGGACGGCACGGTTGACATCTGTCGGGCATGTCACCGGGCGGTTGAATCAATCCGTCACATTATCTCCGGTTGTTCTAGTCTGGCTAACGGAGACTATTTGCATAGACACAACCTTGTAGCCAGGATTATCCATCAGCAACTTGCTCTTAAATACAATCTTGTGGAGTCGGAAGTGCCTTACTATAAGTATGTGCCCGACCCAGTTCTCGAAAATGGCAATGTCACGTTGTATTGGTATCGGTCTATCATCACTGACAGGATTATTGTTGCCAATAAGCCAGACATTTTTTTTTTTTTTTTTTTTTTTTATTATCAATAGGCTCGCGCTTGACCACTATCTCACCTGATGGAAAGCGATGATGTAGTCGACGGTGAAGCACGCTTGCCTAGAAAAAACCCATTCACTCTTGACTTAAAGACCCCTAGATTGTAGCTATCGGGAAACACAGACTCCGGCAGGGAATTCCACTCCTTAGCTGTACGCATAATAAAAGTGTCCCCAAAACGTTTTGTGCGTATGGGTGGGATGTCCACCATGTATCGATGACGCATCACCGTGCGTCTGGTTGTCCGATGATGCAACGGGCTGGGCGGAATTAAATCATGCAATTCCATCGCACACTCCCCGAAATGTAACCGATAAAATACCGACAAGCTGGCAACTCGGCGACGATGTTCAAGGCTCTGGAGCTTAGATTTGACCAGTGCTTCATCGTCGATGAGTCTCTTGGCCCGCTTTTCGATCGACTCTAGTGCATCTAGCTGATATTTGGCAGATCCGTCCCAGAGATGAGAACAGTACTCCATGCGCGATCGAACTTGCGCTTGATACAAGTTGAGCAGCTGTTCCGGCGTGAAGTACTTTCGCACCTTCGCAAGGATCCTCAACTTTTTGGCAGCCAGCTGAGCCTTTGCCTCAATGTATGGCCCAAAATTGAGAGTTGATGTCAGCGTAACGCCAAGAAGCTCAAGATGGTCCGTTATTGGCACGGTTACATCACGGAAAGTTGGAGCCGGGTGAAATTGGCTCTTTTTAGCGGAAAAAGACACGCCTGGGTTTTGGCAGCATTAAACTTGACCAGATTGGCATCACCCCAATCGGAGACTGCCTGCAAGGACAAGTTTAAACGCTCCACCATGGCCTCACGGAGAGACCGGATCAGTGGCCCGGTAGCACGTGCGTTGGACAAGTATCTCTCAGCAACAGTGCTGTCGTCTGCATACCCAAAGGTGCCAGGTTTTAGCAGATCGTTGATGTGCAACAAGAACAATGTTGCCGAGAGTACCGACCCCTGAGGGACGCCGGCATTAATATCCAATTGGTCCGACGAGCAGCCATCGATAACCACTCGAATGGACCGATCCCTCAGGAAGTCTGCAATCCAATCACACATACCACCGGGCAGACCGAATGAAGGAAGCTTACCAATAAGGCTTTCGTGCCAGACCCTATCGAAAGCCTTCGAGATGTCGAGGGAGACGGCAAGCGCTTCCCCGTGCCTCTCAATGGCCTCACTCCATACGTGAATGGCATACGCTAGAAGATCCCCAGTAGACCGATTTCGGCGGAAGCCGTATTGGCGGTCGCTAAGGATATCATTAGTTTCTAGGTATGCCAGGAGCTTAGTGTTTAGTATACGCTCCATACTCTTACAGAGTATGGAGGTTACAGAGATGGGTCTGTAATTAGCCGGGTCAGCTCGACTGCCCTTCTTGGGCACGGGCTGTACGTTGGCTTGCTTCCAAGCATTCGGCACTTTTCCAGTCTCATATGAAAGGCGGAATAGGCGTGTCAAGATCGGAGACAGTTCAGGCGCACAGGTTCTAAGAACAATAGCTGGTATTCCGTCAGGGCCACTAGCCTTATTCACGTCGAGGTTTCGCAGCACCCTACGGATGTCCTTTTGATGGATGCGAATGTCCGACATACTCGTCTCGCATCCATCAGCAGAAGGAGGGGGCCGCGAATCACCAGGATTCAGACGCGAAGATTCCGCAAAAAGGGGGGCAAATAAATTTGCCTTCTCTTCAGCGGAGTGGGCCAGTGACCCATCAGGTTTCAGCAGTGGTGGTAGTGAGGGACGGCAGAAGTTCGATTCGACCGACTTAGCCAGGGACCAAAACGCTTTACTACCTGCTGGGTAAGAAGCAAGTTTGGTGCCTATTCGGCTAATGTGGTCGAACCGAGCCCTTCGCAACACCTTCTTGCAGGACTTGGCAGCCCTGTTGTAGGCTCTCTTCTTCTGATCCACGTCACTCGCCTTGCGCGATCGTGCGTCGGCCCATGCCAGGTATGCCTCATGCTTAAGGGCATCGGCGCAATGACATTCGGCGCCAAACCATGGCCGGTCAACGCTGGACACCGTTACATCAGAGAACGGAATGTAGTACTCCATCCCCTGACGCAACACATCTGTCACTGCGTCAGCGCATGACGATGGGTCATCCGAAGAGAAGCAAGTGGGCTGCCAAGGATAGCATGCGAAGAAAGATCGCATGCCATCCCAATCTGCTGACCTGTACCGCCAAACCCGCCGGGTGCCTCTTGGGCTGGGATCGGGCGGGGAGTAGACGGACACAGACTTCACCAGACAGTGGTCTGAACTACCCAAAGGTGAAGTTATCGACACAGAGTATCTGTCTGGATCTGTTGTCAGCAGAAGGTCCAAGCAATTGGCCGTGTGCGAATCAACATCCGGCACCCTTGTTGCCCCATGGACCAGCTGGGTTAGATTTAGCGCAAGCGAAAGCTTACGCATCTCTCGTCCAGCATGGTCAGTGCACCGGTATGGGAAGAGCCACTCCTGGTGGTGGGCATTGAAGTCCCCCAGTAACACTAATTGGGCGGAAGGGTACCGTTGCTGTGCCGCATCAGCCGCCTCACTAAGGTACTCTGTGAGCCTGGTTGTCTCCTGATCTCCTGTATGCGAACGGTAGACACAGGCGTAGATAATTTTATCCAGACCTGTGTCCACGAGAGCCCACAGCGTTGAGAATCTGGAGTCCTCAAGGTTACGGAGACGCCGATAGCAAGTGTCGTCACGGGCGTACACACATGCACCCGCGCGTGTTCTAAAATTGTGCTCCAGGGTAAACCCTGGGTATGATAAGTACGAGACGTCTGAAGGACTCGCTATCCAGCGTAACGCCAAGAAGCTCAAGATGGTCCGTTATTGGCACGGTTACATCACGGAAAGTTGGAGCCGGGTGAAATTGGCTCTTTTTAGCGGAAAAAGACACGCCTGGGTTTTGGCAGCATTAAACTTGACCAGATTGGCATCACCCCAATCGGAGACTGCCTGCAAGGACAAGTTTAAACGCTCCACCATGGCCTCACGGAGAGACCGGATCAGTGGCCCGGTAGCACGTGCGTTGGACAAGTATCTCTCAGCAACAGTGCTGTCGTCTGCATACCCAAAGGTGCCAGGTTTTAGCAGATCGTTGATGTGCAACAAGAACAATGTTGCCGAGAGTACCGACCCCTGAGGGACGCCGGCATTAATATCCAATTGGTCCGACGAGCAGCCATCGATAACCACTCGAATGGACCGATCCCTCAGGAAGTCTGCAATCCAATCACACATACCACCGGGCAGACCGAATGAAGGAAGCTTACCAATAAGGCTTTCGTGCCAGACCCTATCGAAAGCCTTCGAGATGTCGAGGGAGACGGCAAGCGCTTCCCCGTGCCTCTCAATGGCCTCACTCCATACGTGAATGGCATACGCTAGAAGATCCCCAGTAGACCGATTTCGGCGGAAGCCGTATTGGCGGTCGCTAAGGATATCATTAGTTTCTAGGTATGCCAGGAGCTTAGTGTTTAGTATACGCTCCATACTCTTACAGAGTATGGAGGTTACAGAGATGGGTCTGTAATTAGCCGGGTCAGCTCGACTGCCCTTCTTGGGCACGGGCTGTACGTTGGCTTGCTTCCAAGCATTCGGCACTTTTCCAGTCTCATATGAAAGGCGGAATAGGCGTGTCAAGATCGGAGACAGTTCAGGCGCACAGGTTCTAAGAACAATAGCTGGTATTCCGTCAGGGCCACTAGCCTTATTCACGTCGAGGTTTCGCAGCACCCTACGGATGTCCTTTTGATGGATGCGAATGTCCGACATACTCGTCTCGCATCCATCAGGAGAAGGAGGGGGCCGCGAATCACCAGGATTCAGACGCGAAGATTCCGCAAAAAGGGAGGCAAATAAACCAGCCAGTGACCCATCAGGTTTCAGCAGTGGTGGTAGTGAGGGACGGCAGAAGTTCGATTCGACCGACTTAGCCAGGGACCAAAACGCTTTACTACCTGCTGGGTAAGAAGCAAGTTTGGTGCCTATTCGGCTAATGTGGTCGAACCGAGCCCTTCGCAACACCTTCTTGCAGGACTTGGCAGCCCTGTTGTAGGCTCTCTTCTTCTGATCCACGTCACTCGCCTTGCGCGATCGTGCGTCGGCCCATGCCAGGTATGCCTCATGCTTAAGGGCATCGGCGCAATGACATTCGGCGCCAAACCATGGCCGGTCAACGCTGGACACCGTTACATCAGAGAACGGAATGTAGTACTCCATCCCCTGACGCAACACATCTGTCACTGCGTCAGCGCATGACGATGGGTCATCCGAAGAGAAGCAAGTGGGCTGCCAAGGATAGCATGCGAAGAAAGATCGCATGCCATCCCAATCTGCTGACCTGTACCGCCAAACCCGCCGGGTGCCTCTTGGGCTGGGATCGGGCGGGGAGTAGACGGACACAGACTTCACCAGACAGTGGTCTGAACTACCCAAAGGTGAAGTTATCGACACAGAGTATCTGTCTGGATCTGTTGTCAGCAGAAGGTCCAAGCAATTGGCCGTGTGCGAATCAACATCCGGCACCCTTGTTGCCCCATGGACCAGCTGGGTTAGATTTAGCGCAAGCGAAAGCTTACGCATCTCTCGTCCAGCATGGTCAGTGCACCGGTATGGGAAGAGCCACTCCTGGTGGTGGGCATTGAAGTCCCCCAGTAACACTAATTGGGCGGAAGGGTACCGTTGCTGTGCCGCATCAGCCGCCTCACTAAGGTACTCTGTGAGCCTGGTTGTCTCCTGATCTCCTGTATGCGAACGGTAGACACAGGCGTAGATAATTTTATCCAGACCTGTGTCCACGAGAGCCCACAGCGTTGAGAATCTGGAGTCCTCAAGGTTACGGAGACGCCGATAGCAAGTGTCGTCACGGGCGTACACACATGCACCCGCGCGTGTTCTAAAATTGTGCTCCAGGGTAAACCCTGGGTATGATAAGTACGAGACGTCTGAAGGACTCGCTATCTGCGTCTCCGTAAGAATAAACAGCGCTGGTTTCTCAGCCTCCAGGTGGTAGTGGACTGCAGAGAGATTTGAGTGCAGACCT
Organism: Orthosia cruda; assembly: GCA_964057195.1. Taxonomy (NCBI): domain Eukaryota; kingdom Metazoa; phylum Arthropoda; class Insecta; order Lepidoptera; family Noctuidae; genus Orthosia; species Orthosia cruda. Next base: position 13,766,838 of record OZ059836.1, on the reverse strand, counting down.
CTAATGTTGGTGAGGTGCACTTTGTGGGGGAGGAGGTGCAGCCGCTGTCTAGCTCCAGTATTCTTTTTCGTTTTCATATCATAAATTGAAGAGTGAATGTGAGTGATGAGAGGAGAAGGAAGTGAGACGAGGTTCCACGCTGCTAACCTACAGACACGCAATGAAAGGCCGCCATCATTGGGGCACTAGTCTGGAGACTGCGGGGACGCCCGAGCCCCCCCGGAATGTCCATCGGGCCCTCCCCATCTGGTCGCCAACCAGCACGATGGTGCATTCCGGGATTTTTCGACAGTTGGCGGGGCAGCCTTTCGCGTGTGGCTGGCACACTACTTGGGCCCCCAACTACCTGCGGTCGGCCAGCGGCGCACCGTGCCTCGGATCCCGCTACCCTCCGCGACTAGTCTCCCGATACGTCCATAACAGTGCGCGTCAGGCTAGTCAGCCTGCAGTGGAACAGCTGTCTCGACCCAACTCCTCTAGTAGCTACACCGGGCATCATACCGGAACACGGCTAGGCCGCTTGGCGGTACGTCTTTGCCCGGTGGGTGGTCGCAAGCCTTCGGCCGAAGCCTACCACCAGATGTCACATGATTTGCACCACCCGGGGACCACGTGTAGGGAATCAGAGGGTAAACTCCTACGGACGTGGGTGACTCGGCCCCCAAAACATACATGACATAGTGGTGATAGACCGACTAGAGCGTCGCGCAATGATTGTTGATATAGCGGTCCCACATGATGAGAACCTCGTGAAGGCTGAGAGAGATAAGAAAAGCAAGTATCTTGTCCCACATGTCGACAACCTCGCGAGCCAGAGCTCGCGAGGTTGTCGACATGTGGGACGTGAATACAGCTATCATTGTGCCGGTAGTCGTTACGGCCAATGGCATAATAGCCAAGAGCCTCGGCGAACATCTGAGGAGGCTCTCGTTGGGCAGCTTTTTTTATTTTATCTTTTTATAGAATAATATTTAAAAATATGTATATAAAATGAATAAATGGAATAATAATAATTTTTTTTATAAAGAAATATTTGAAAATGAAAAAAAAAGTGTGTAGAAAATTTCATAAACTGAATAGTAATAAGTAAATGTATTTTTTCAATGTTTTTCTTTTTTGTATGTTCTTTATAAAAATATTTAAAAAATTAATAAATAAGAAAATAGTTAAATAAAGGAAATAATAAGTATATGAGCATTTATCTAGAATTTCTCTGTAGCAGCCCAGTATACGGATTTGTATCCAAATGATGGCACCAGGCACCAGTCTCGCCTCCTATTACATAGAACTTAAACATATTTTGCGAAATACAGCTATTATAAGAACCTCCGTCAATCCCATCTGGATACAAATACACAGCCGTACCATACTTTTCTTGAAGCTATTACGGACATTTTAACCCCTGACTTATTTTAACATTAGAAGAACACTATAATGTCGACTCCGATACTTACATCAACATTTCACACAATTAACTAAATCTTAAATAATACTTTAAAAAAATGAAAAAAATTAATAATATGTTAACATCAGAGCTTGTGCTCAATCTTTTATAGATAACTTGTAAAAATGTAAAAAGCCATTTAGAGAAAACTGTTCTTCAAGATACAGGATTTTCCTAGTTTGAAGGACAGGGATCTTATTATGTTTAATAGCCAAATGTACATTTTTCTAATGTAAACACTGATGTAACCTAGATTATTCAACTTGGTTTTACATTCGATGTCACTACTTTTTGTGGTAGAAGAACTGCACCGGCAGACATGTGTTTTTTACACGTTATGTTTTTGATGGAATACATTTCTCAATCATTACCCCTCGCTTTCATCCATAGAATATCACTTGTCTCCCTCTGGCCTCTGGTCATGTGAGACCGTATGTTTAAAATTATGAATCACATTACAAAAACTAATATAAACGGGTCAAAGCCAAATAATTCAAATGTAATCTATTATTCATTCGTTAGTTACTTTTACTCTATTAATGTAATATTCAATTCCAAATTGGAATATTTGAAATAGATAAAATTAGAATTAGGTATATTTTGTGGGCCGCAGTGCAGTTTTGCTGTTTTATTAATATGTGGGTAGTTGATGAAAATTTACCACTCTCGGGTATATTATCTACAAATGCATTAACATCACAATTTCGGTGCGAGTTATATAAGTGTGGGCTTTTTTCAATGTCAAACAAATCTAGTGCATTTTACTACAGCATTGCTAATGTAAGCATTTCAAAGTGAACAGCTAAGTGAAGTCAGCTTGAACCGTTTTCAAACTCACTTCACCTATCATCGAGGTGGCATTTTAGCAGAACAGACTGGCTACCGTCAACCAGTATCCTCCCACTACTGGCAAAAGCGTCCCACCATGACTGGGGCGCTTTTTCGGTTTGTTTAGCTCATTCTACCATCCCGTCATGCGTCTGAAATAATGTTTTCAGTAAAATAATTATGCAAAACATATAATTTGAAACAAAAATACTCATAATAATACTTGGCGCATACGAATAACAAAGTATTCGTTTCCACAATGGAATAAAACACGAAGAAAATTACGTTTTTCTTCAAACTACAGACACGAGATTGCTTCAAAGGGGCTCCATAATAAGGAGTCTGTCTCCGCACCGGCCAACGTTCCGGACAAGTGTATTGTTAGCTTAGAACATTAAAAGTAACGTTGAGAAGGTCCATTCTACGCAAGATGCAAAAAAACAGACACCATTTCATTCGCAGTAATATACAGGCGTCATGGTTTGTCCTCATCTTCATATCAAAAAAAATCCGCTGTGTATTTCTCAAAACTAAATGTGACGACTACTGCCTGGACAGCCCATCAATCAGTTTTTATTTTTGTTTTTGTAGCGGTTTTTTCAGGACTTCTACAGTCTGTAAATGGTTGGTTATGCTGAAAAAACGAATGAGGGCTTCGTTGTCTCATCTGAAATCGACACGTTACGATCTTTGATAGCAAACCGTGTCATTTTATGACTGGAAAAAGTCACCTCACCATGGTTACTACTCTAGCATTACTGAAGCCACTAATGCCGATGGTGACTATGGGGTGGTTTTTGAATGACGTATTGGATGTGTGGATCTTCTGTGCGTTTTTTGCCTATTTTGATGTCATATTGCAAACGCTTATGTCTCTGTCGTGGACTCGCGGTACAAAACACTGTTTCGAACCTATCGCTTTGAACATGCATTAGCTGATGAAAGTCCAAAAGTTTGCCTGGGCTGGACCCATTCAATTTAGTATGCCTAAGAAAATTATACAGCAAGCAGTTTGGTCATATTGGATAACTCTACAAGTTCTGAGGGTATAGACTAAAATATTATGTGTTAATTAAAAGGGCAAGTTACTGTGTAAATTGTGTGAGCATTAGTTGTTAGTTTTTTTTCTAATGTTTATAAAAGATCTCCCACAAGGTGGACCGATGACTTGGAGAGGACCGCGGGAATCGGCTGGATACGAGAAGCACAGAACCGCTCCGATGTAGTGACGCTTGGGGATGTCGACGCTTGGGGAAGTCCAGCAATAGACGTTTTTCGGCTGAAATCATGAAGATGATATAATGTTAACGAAAAGTGTTAGTTATAAATATCTTTTTACCCGACTATGGCGAAGCAAGGGAGGGTTCTGTTTTTGAACGGTATGTGTGTATGTATGTTCATCTGTTCCCTCATAACTTCTAAACTACTTACCATAATTTGACAAATGAGGTGTCATTGGAAGCGTCTTGTTTGTCCGCTGGTTATAGGACGGCTTTTCGTTTTTTCCAGCCAAGGTTAACGAAGTTAATGTTATTCCTAAAGAAGCCTAAGCCTTTTTCTGAAGGTAATCAAGTTGTAAGACAGTCGAAACTAGTGACCTAAGGCAAGCAACTACGTACAAAAGGTTTTTAATACTATATCGTGTCGGACGCCCGCATAATCAGGTCTCAGTAACGAGGTCCCGCCAAAATAGAAGAATAATTCTTTTACCAACACCCTTTGTATATTTCAAGCTTTCTCTAAAGCTTTGTGAATACTGTGAATAGACTGTCCTCTGGACGGGAATTTTAAAGCAATTGTAGAATAGATAGTCATTTGCGAGTTCTATACAAATGCATTAATTTTATTTTGTGTCTAGCACTGCCGAAATGCCAGTACTATTTTGTGGAAAAGTTTATTTGAGTGCCACGATGAAAATCTAGGAAGTATTCAAACTTAAGTATAGTCACAAACAACTGTGTTTTGTGCGATTTTGTGTACTTATTTACGGTGCTAGTCCCGGAATTTCCTTGTTCCTTGGAGCTATTTTCTTTAATGCTTCTACTGGATTTTCACAAAAGTGTAAATTAAGTTATTTGGGAAATGTTTCTTAAGTTAAGTTACAACTTGCATAGTGTTGAATACAGGCCTGCGGACCATAAGCCAAAAGGCAACACTTGGGCCCATGAGCAATGCTGCGACTCCTGGATCCTACAAGGTCTATACACGCGAAACCACGATACGCGGCAGCGGTAACTAGGGGTTTGTTTTTTTGGGATACCGGTTCCCGTATAGGTGAAAAGTTATACAAGAATATACAACTTATAGCTACAATCCACATTTGTCCCCGTGGTGGTCTCCTGGTCTCGTTCAATCCCGTGTCCGGTTATAGGGGGAAAATATATATATAACAGGGGAAAACTAACGTGGTCTGCTTCGGGGTTCCTGGCAGACACCTAGAAACGTTCCCGACAATAATACCTCGCTGCGTACGAAATATATACACAAAAAAATGCACGGGCGACTCACAGTACCACTCGCGGATCACAACGTAATTTCGAATAATGATGGGTTGGTTCAACAAAATCAAAATCAAGACCAAACGTATTACGTCTCAAGATATCAAAGACAATTATTTAAGTACTGTCACCTTCAACCCAACCAACAACTGTCAATATCGATGACAGCGAGTTGACTCAGTGTTGCATCAAAATAACAAAAAATTACGAAACCTTTTTTGTTTCGGATACATAGGTTAATGTTATCATTTCTCTACGTAAGTAACGTAGCAAAATGATTACCTACTAAACCATCCCACGTTTCCCATTCATTTCCGGAACCCAGACGTATGTTTAACATGTTGTAAAATGTTACAACCAATACTTATTCCATTTTACCTTTACCGTACTCTGCGATACGGTTTACCCCATATAAACAGTACCCAATAAGTATAAACCTAAAAAAAATACAACCCGACTTTTGAATTCACTTTTCGTAAAAGCAATTCCGTTTACGGTGACATTACAGCGCTCACAAAGGTACACGAACTCGTAAACCTTATCATGAAGATAATAAATAACACTTTTCTTTAACAAATTTCAGTTTCGGAAGTTCGTGCAGATACGGTGGTGTATCTAAGAGAGTATAACTAAAGTACTGAGTCAGGGTTCCTTATCGTAAGTATTGCCGCCTCACTGACAGGGGTCTTCATAAAAATTTAATGTCTTTAATCTTTAAAGCCCTCCAAACTTTGGGCCGATGATAGCCCTAAGTTTACGAGGAACGCGTAAACTTCCGTAATGGTTACTATGTACTACTTTGTTGCAGAAGTTTTATGTTCCATATTAAGGATTGTAATGACAAGATGGCTGCCAAGATAAGTGGTGAACAAATTTGGGATATTATAATAAAATGTTGGGGTAAATATTTTTGTTGGGGACTGTACCGGAACCGAAACAATAAAAATGTTTTTATTGATGACTAAGCTTGACGATACTTTATCTATTTTATTGCTTAGGACGAGGGACTGTTGATAAAGAAATGAATGATAGATCAGATCAGAATCCCGTAAAGTCAGTTTCTCATCGAGTCTAGACTGTGCGGTCGCGTGGGAAATACTAGAGAGAGACCTAAGTATGACCTTCACTTTATCATTTGGTTGCCACGTCACACTTTTGTCTTGGAAGTCTCGAATGGAATTGACCAACTGCCAACGTAGGCAAAGATTTTAATTAAAACTAAGAACGCCTCAACTTTTGAAATCAGTGAACATTTTTGAAATAGGAACGCCACTTTTTTTTAAATATACAAACATTTTGAAAAAAGAACCACTTCTTATAAAAGCTAGCACCTAATCGCCAGTTCATTCAGCCTAGTCCTATAATAAGCAAGGTTGCGTGCTCGCCAAGCATAAAGTATCGCTTAGAAATGAAAGCGTGCTTACTGCTTATTGTTTTAAATTGCCACCCGCCCCCGGTGTGACAGTGGGCGGAATGCGTTACTCTACCATTATTATGGAGGAAAAGCCATAGGGACTTTTTGTGCTTGACCATTTTGTAAAATTAAATGCTTCTTTTAAGGAACGTTGTTAGCGCATAATAATATCACGTACTTGTTTTTGTTTTATAAAACATGGCTACTACAAAAAATCTGTAAGAGAAGAAAACATAATATGCACTATTAAAAATCTTATCCTTTTCAGTGATATTTTTATAAGGGCCGATTTTTCATGTTTTTTATTAAAAACTGTCAAATCTGTGTCAAGTAAGAAGTCAAGTAGCCTTTTTATTTGTCAAATCAAAGTTAAGTGACGATTGAGCCAATGAAGAGGCGATACAATATTTTCAGAAAGGTACATCCTATAAAATGACAAAGTAGTCCAGTCCAATTCAACCCCCAAAAGCTTTATGATAATCAGATGACAATTGTCAACCATAATTCTTCCTTCAAAGCCTAATCTAGGCTTCCATTCAGATAACACGACACAATTAATAACAGGAATCCAAAGCAGCCCTTAATCTATTACATTAATACTTTAATCTTTAGTAGTCACGCAATACCTATTACAGAGCATTAAAAATCAACTACCAAAACGAATGTTGCCGTTAAATTATCAAAAATACACTCTCCATCTAAAGAAGTAAAGGCTTCCAAAGACACGCGCCAGCCGACAATGCGACAACTCTATTATATAAAAAATTACCAACGGCGAAAATGATGCTTTTGTTTTCCTAATGTCGCGTCTCGCCTACCAGTGGGAGTCGTAAACTGTGAGTAAAGGCTCCCACAGACGAGAGCAATGCGACAACGTGACAATGTGATATCGCCATTTCATTTTTTTTTTTTTTTATTGACTACAGATTAAAAAGTTTATGAAAACGCGATCATTGACGCTTTCTCGCACCGCGCGTGGGGGCCTTAAAGGGTACAAAAAGTTGAAACCGTACAAGTAACATTTTTACATTTGCATAGGGTTTCGTGCTGTCTGGCTGACAAAGAATGTGGCGTGCCATCTATTGTGTCCGCGACAGCCAAGTTATTATTTCAATGGTATTTTTTTATTAGGAAAAGGAGACGTTTACTGGAAAATAAACAGAACTATTGACATATATTATCGCTCTGGGCTTTGTCTGTGCCCTTTACGCTTGAATTCATCCTCATTCCAAATTTAAAAATTTCAATATGCATTGCGCGGTGTATGCCTTCTGTTACTAAGCCATCCATAAACAAAACAGTCAATCTATTACCTACAGTGTATACAACGGTTTTAATTGTTTTTTTTAACGTTCGCAGTACAGAACTCCTCGCGTGCACGTCTAGCGTGATTTGTGCGCCTCGGAATCGCGCGTGACGTCGCTCGGGGAACCTTTCCCCCACAAAAAGGGGGAGGTCAACTGTTACCCCGCATACCAGCGAGTACAGTAACATGTCCGACCCCGTTTTACTAACAAACGACAGTTTTATTTCCTCCTAAGTCGAGACGAGTGCAAGAAATCAGATTTTGAATTATTCGTGGCTTTTTAAAAGACTTGAATATTGGAGTTTTAAAACTAGATCGGTTGTAAGTTACCTTTATATAGTACCATTAATAAACTAATCTGTTATGTTATACGATATAGTAACGCCTCTCTTTAAAAGCATACCGAACTGATGAAGAAGCATACGCTCATCAAAAGTATGACACTCTTTTCCAGTGTACTTATACCTTTATTTATAATAACTTATCAGCCAAAGCAAGCGTGACCAGGCATCTTCTGGACATGCTAGTCATATTGTCGTCAAAAACGGCCAAGTGCGGGACAGACTTCGCACATTTAGGGTTCCGCATCACACTGCTAAATCAAGTCGGTTGTGATAGGAAAGATGAGGGAATTTCATAGAAAAAAATTGATTTATCAACATATTGGTATTTGTTAGTGAAATATATGTACCTAACAATAAAAAATATCACCAAATTTGAAGTTTACAGGTTAATTGAAAGTTAAAATATTATTTGGAACAAAATTTTGTATAAAAAGCTGACTTTGGTGGCTTCTCATTCCTTTGTCATCCAAATTCCATATTTAAAAAGAAAAAGTAAAGTATTTATCTACTCAATGAGTTCTAAACAACGATATGCCACTTGATGGTGTAGGTCAAAATATATTTTTCGATCGCCTTTTTCTGTTTAAGGAGCCCTCCTAAAAAACATTTAAAAATATTATTTGTAAATTTTTATGGCTTTGGGTCAACAAGGTGCTTATACTGTGAAAATTTTAAGACTGTAGCTCCAACCGTTTGACTGTAGAACCTGTGTGATAGACGACGGACAGACAGACAGACGGACAGACAGACACGTGAGTGACAGCAATAGTGCTTCGTTTGGACCTTTCGGGTTCGGTTTTCAAAAAAACAGGGCTTTTGTAATAAACATCAGTGGCTTTCTTCTTTCTTTCTCCCCTTTTCCAAGTTTTATCCAAATCTCTACGTTTAATCATCAGCCTATTAATGTTCCCACTGCTGGGACACAGGCCTACTTTCTGTGAGAGGGGACGTTTCATAAAATATACAATACATTTACCAACTTACCATCACAACTATTGATCAAGGCCCACTAACCCCACCAATTTACTAACATTTCTAACGATAGTGTGTTATTGTCAAAATTAAAACACAAAATGTGTCAAAAGCACAATGATTACACACACTAATATTATTGTAAATTAGTGAAGTTACAATTACAACTAGGTATATCTAGTTAATCCATCAACCGTAACAAAAAGCGCATTAGAATGAAACATTAATAAAAGATACTTGGAAACGGATTATTATCTTCAGCTCTTACAGCAATGTGACGTCGCGGATTTCTGAAGACAGTTGATTATCGAAACGAGTCCCATAATGGAGCAATGCTTGGTTTTATGCCGATGTAAAGATTTACTAGAAGTGTCCCTACAGCTACAGCCACTAACTAAAATATTCCAATATGTTACATTATATTTTTATTCATGTTAATTAGTGTTTTTTTTTGCTTAAGATGTCTTGGATCAATGCCTCATTCACGCCATTGATGAACTACTTCTTCTATTACCACTCTTCATTGACGTAACCTTTGTATGTTGGGACACAGGCATCATCTCTGTGAGTGGATGCCTGTGTGTAAGAGCTGATGATTGACGTAAGGTGAAGTCTCCTTTATTATAAAAGAGGTCTGTTCAGCACTGCACAGCAGCAAAATTCAAGAAGTGAATCATTAAATTCGAGTATAAGGCTTGTAAATCTAAATCCTTAAAACATTGGTTACTATAACACTAAGTACAAGTATTCGTATATATATTTAATGACAAGAGTCTCTAGACAAGTATCATCAAGTATCACATCGTGAGGAAACCTGGACTTATAGTGAGTTTATTATAAGATTGTGCTCCATTGGTGTAATTGAGGATACACTAATAAATCAATCTATTGATTGATTTAATCTATTGATTGATTTATTCGATGTCAGTGATGGCGATGACCAAAATGTAAGGAATTGAAGGAGTTCCGTACCTCAAAAGGAAAAAAAAATCACTTTGTTGTCCGTGCGTCTGTCTGTCTGTCAAGACCCTTTTTCTCAGGAACGCGTAGAGGTATCAAGCTGAAATTTATATCAAATACTCAGGTTTAATGTCCCTTAAAGCTGTGAAAAAATCAACTGAAAAAAACTTCTAAGCCAACGCAATCAAAAGATATAGCCATTTATGTTGCAAATTGCCGCAAATTTTCGACACTCGCAAGGAAATCAAAACCTACAGGGTACTTCCCGTGAGCTCAGAATCTTGAAATTTGGTACGAAGCAACGTCTTGTAGCACAGATAAAGGAATAATTGAGGAAACCGTAAATTTTTTGTTACATCATGTAATAAAAATATTTTTAATAATTTTAAACTTACTACCCCTTTCCTCATGAACGCGTATTAAATTGAAATTCATATCAAATACTCAAGTCTGTAATACCTTTAAACTGAGGTTTGTACGGAACCCTCGGTGCGCGAGTCCGACTCGCACTTGGCTGGTTTTCCCACTCGATATCGCCACGCATTCGATGTTAGAATGTTACTTGTCTAAGGTTTCTGGTGTCTAAGGTAACTTTAATGATTGCCGAAAGTCAAATTTTTCGCTTAATCATGGGACATTTTGGTAGTGATTGTCAATCCCAGACATTTTAGACTTTCTACAAACATTACCGCATGTAGAACCTCAAATATGTCTAAGCCTCTCCTAGTACTTCCGCGCCGCTTCTATTCAACCTACATCGTTGGAACTTTTATAAAGCGTCCACAGAAGCAAGAGTAAAAAAGAATGAATATTACAAATGATTCAATTTGGTGAGACATTATTTTTTGTTGCTCCTTTTGATACTTGCGATTTCTTTGGTCGATATCACTTATTCGTCTTTTGTATAACGAGGGCAATGTTATTCTGCGGTATTTTAATAAGACGCCTTACGTATCGGTGTGACCTTTTTCACCTTACCTTACCGTATATTAAGATTTTTTAAATGGCTCTTTCTTTATGAAAGTTTTAAGAATCATAATTCTGGAAAAATCCGGGCTGAGCTTAAATTGGTTTTTAAATGACAGGTGTTGGATATCATTATGTGTTATACAATGACATTTTATACTTTTTGAAAATTTGAAAATTCTGGTGACCGACTTTAATTTGTAATAAAATAATCGTTATATCTATACTGCTTGTTGATTATTTTATATTTGAAAATAATAATTGAGAATCATTCGGGCAAACCAAAGAAAATTAAAAGATAGATAGATACTGTTGCGATCACAGTAAATAAAAGCGTATAAGCGTTACCATAAATTATAAATTCTAACGAAAATATCATATTTTAAATAATGCTTCAGCCCGTGTATATGAACAACTTTCTCCAAGAAAGTCATAGTCAATTCCCAAAAAAAAACAGGATTTTCTATAGAAAGTTGTCGTCATCTGACCAAAATTTTTATGGAATATTTATTTTTTAAGTACTAAATCATAGACAGTTCTCAAAATAAAAAATCCCCCCCCTCTCTTCCCTTGGGGAAAGATATTCATATAGATGGCCAGAAGCAGTATTTATAATATGATCGCTCATTTCTGTTCCTCGCTGTATATATCGCACCTGTGAGCATACTATTTTTTATGTAAATGGTTTTATATTCAAATGACCGTTCAAAACCAGACTACAAAACAATTGTTTTTGCCAGACTCCTGTAAATTTGCCTTTAGACCTTTTAATAGTGTAATTTCAAGTAAAATTCAAAGAGATGAATGTTTTAATCCTGAAGTCTAGCTCAAAGTTAAAATTATGAGTAAAAAATTGAGACAGTAACTGACTGCCAACTCTTTTTACCAAGATAATGAATTTATCCATTACTCCTAGACACGCTTGCAAAGAATATCAAGCACCTAATGAAATTAGTTTTTTCTCATTAGGAGATAGTAGCAAGTTTAAAAAAACAACCTAATACCTTTAAAATAATCCTGACAAAAATTGCAAACAGCAAAGAATTTCTATTTCTTCAAGGCGAAGCAGATAGAACTTAAAGGATATTTTTAAATTCTCTGGCGCGAGGCGATGGAAACTGAATACAGAATTTGCTAGCACTTACGAAAATCAAGTGTTTTAGAAATGTTTCTGGTCGAAGTGGTTTAAAGAATGTACAAGTAAATGTGACACTGTTTTAATAAATTTACTCGTATCTAGATGATTAAATGGCTAATGTGTTGATAGTATAATGTCTAGGAAGAAACCTGGTTTGTTAGTATTGTTAGCTTGATGAAAATTCATGTGCTAATTTGAAATATAAAAATATTTAGTTATTTTGCATTGTTTAAATAAAATAAGTCTTGAATTCTATTGAAATGTTTTGGTTGTTTCGGAAGTTTGTATTAAAACAAATATTAATTATTGTTAAATCTATACCATAAAACATGTTGATTTTTATGTGGATTTCTGAATGTAAACATATTCAGAAATCCACTTACGGGAAAGTCTATGTTAAAAAGCAGGAGGAATCGCCGACTCACATAATTAAAACTGAAGCCCAAATTCAAGCTTTAATGCAAGAGATATGACTTGAGGCAGGATGTATATGTTACATGCCACAGTCCATACATATGCTAAACTGGTCAGTAAACGATAATATTGTAATAGTCTTAAGTCTTTTGTTAACTCCACCGAAACATATCTGTTTGTTAAATAATATAAATAATGTAATACTTTTGACTCATTTACACACTCTATACATATTCAAATTTCATGCACACCATGTTCTTTATAACGAACGCAAATATGCATCCGCTCTTACATACACACACATTCAACGCACTTATATTCTCATCAAAACCGAAATAGACATTTTAAAAATAGTATATAAAAATAATATAACATCAGCTCACTATATTTATAGCATAAGTCTAAACTATGTTTTAATTCTTAAACTTAAAAATCGTAGATACTTGTATCACCTCTATGTTATTGAATCACAGTCCGCTAAACGATCTTCCAAATGAATAGTGCACACACAATTATGCAAGAAATAGACGATGTAGTTGTGGCGGAAGCTACTTTACATCAAATTGAAGAATTTTCTAAAAAGATCAATGTACGAAACTTGGACTTCACAATTGTCTCACAAAACATTAGAAGCATTTACAGTAATCTAAATGATTTACAAATTACTTTAACCAACTTTAAGTTTGATGCCGACATTATCATTTTAAGTGAATGCAGACTGGACGCGAATAAATCCATCCCCGAAATTCAAAATTATCTGTCCTTCTCCACTACTAATCATATAAATCGTTGCGATGGCGTAGTAGCATATGTTAAAAGCTCGCACAAAGTTAGTGTGAAAGAGGTAATATTGGCTCACTCGTCATGCTTACAAATAAGCCTGCCCAATCTTATTATCCTGGGTATCTATCGCTCACCATCAAACAGTAATGCTGACAACTTTATAATTTCTCTTAATAACCACCTGAACACCCTAAAATCATGCAAACATATTGTATTAACTGGCGATATAAATATAAATATTATTCATAAAACTCAAGAACAAACTAACGAGCGTACAAATAGACATAGCTACCTAAACATGCTGGCAATGCACGGTTTACTACCAGGACATTCACTACCAACTAGAGGTGAAAACTGTTTGGATCATTTTATCTTGAAAATGGACAAGAACAAAAATGCTGCCACTATTGCTGTTCTGGATACTACCATAACGGACCACTTAATGATATTCTTGAAGTTATCAAATATCAGAACGGCGCATAAATGTTCTAGAACAAAAACAGTTGTTGATTTTGAGAAAGCGATAGTAAATTTAAAAGAAAGTAGTATTTACGAACTGAATTTAATTAATGACCCTGTTGCACTTACTGAACTTTTCATTGACAAACTCAGATATTGCCTTCTAATAAATACCGTAACAACCTTAATCCCGAAAAATAACCGCATTATTAAACCATGGATTAGTATGGGTATCTTACGTTGTATTCAGAATAGAAACAATATGCAGAGGAAACTACGTCTAGATCCGAATAACGATATCTTAAAAATAACATACAGAAGGTATCGTAATCACTGCAATAACCTTATTAAAAAACTTAAAAGAAAATATGACAGGGAACAGATAGAAAAAGCAAATAAAGATACTAAAAAAATGTGGAAAGCTGTAAATAATATCACGCATCGTAAACAAACAAAAACTCAAAATTTAGATTTATTAGAGATAAAAGCAACCTCTCATGAGTCAGTGAATCACGTCAATAACTATTTCTCTAGTATTGGTAAGACTTTGGCTGAGGAAATCAACTCTATCAATCTAACCCAAGATCGTGAGACTAATAACTTGACGGATTCACAGGCCTCATCTTTTGTACTTCTAGAAACTGATCCTCAGGAAGTCCATGGCGTACTGATGAGTCTTAAAACTGAGAGCGCACCAGGATGGGACAATATATCTACAAAGTTTCTTAAATCTGCCCATGACGTAGTGGTACCGATTATTACACATCTTGCTAATCAGTGTTTCACGCAAGGTATTTTTCCACCATTTCTAAAACAAGCCATTATTACTCCTGTGCACAAGGGTGGCGATAGAGATGATGTGTGCAACTACAGACCCATATCAGTCTTATCTGCAATTTCAAAAATCATAGAAAAGCTAATTAACACTCGATTGATAAATTACATGAACAAATATAACATAATATCTGGCTGTCAATATGGATTTAGGCAGGGGTTATCGACAGAAGATGCAGTCTCAGGATTAACCTCTCATATTGTTGGAAACGTGGATACAGGCAAAAGGTGTCTAACTGTTTTCCTGGATCTAAAAAAGGCCTTCGACACCGTCTCTGTTCCAGTCCTTGTGCGTAGTTTGGAAAACATAGGTGTAAGAGGAGTCCCTTTGGCTCTTCTCACAGATTATCTCCAGAATAGAAAACAGCGTGTAAAGATAGGAAACTACGTCAGTGATGAGTTGAAGGTGAGCTTCGGTGTTCCGCAAGGCAGTGTTCTGGGGCCTACGCTTTTCTTAATATACATAAACAGCCTTTGCGAAATGAACCTTGAAAAGGGTCGTATTTTTTCCTATGCAGACGACACAGCCATTGTCTTTACTGGAGAAACATGGGAATCTGTATATCGATATGCTGAAAAGGGACTCATGAAGGTTGCAAAATGGTTAAATAATTTCTTACTAACACTAAACATCTCTAAAACTAAATATATAGCATTTACTAATTACAACAACAGTCAACCTGGACCTAATCATAACCTTAGAATACATAGCTGTGATAATCCTACTAGCACAAATTGTTCTTGCATTAAAATAGCAAAAGTGACTAATATAAAATATCTAGGTGTTTTGGTAGACCAACGTTTATCTTGGCATTTACACGCGGATATGGTCATGTCTAGGACTAGAAAACTCATTTGGATTTTCAAGACACTAAGACATGTTACCACAAAAACTTTATTAAATCAGATATACGTTTCACTGGCCCAGTCAGTTCTAGTGTATTGTATATCTGTATGGGGCGGGGCCACTAAAATCAAATTCTTAGAACTGGAAAGAGCGCAAAGGTCTCTCTTAAAAGTGATGTATTTTAAACCGTATAGATTCCATACTGAAAACCTTTACTCACTAAGTGGCCTCCTCACAGTCAGAAAATTATATGTACTCCATGCTATTTTAAAATT
This sequence comes from Orthosia cruda, assembly GCA_964057195.1. Lineage (NCBI taxonomy): Eukaryota > Metazoa > Arthropoda > Insecta > Lepidoptera > Noctuidae > Orthosia > Orthosia cruda. The sequence goes on along the minus strand of OZ059836.1, from coordinate 13,751,356 downwards.
ACACAAAACCCTCTCCTATGATTCTAGTCTCAACAATAAACGGAGAAAATATCCTGTTGCACCAGAAATATCGGTTAAAACCTCATATGCGAAAAGGCAGTTCACCAGACAATCCGCTTCCATCTACAACAAATTAAATAAACTTTTAAATATTTATCCTATGAGTTATCGAGAATGTAAGAAGTCTTTATTAGACTGGCTAATAGGCCAAAGTTATGATGAAATTGAAACTCTTTTACAAAGTGTCATGTGAAAATTTATCGATAAGCGACACATACACACACACCACACATACACAAACATACCATACACACACCACTCATACACACACACACCTCACACACACATATCCTAGATTTAAGTTGAATTTGTCTTGTATTTACACTCCTACATTATTATTGTTTCTAGTTTTAGAAGAGCGGGGTCTCCTAGCACAGGTATTTATTATACTTAAAAGGAGGCCTCTATGTAAGATTATATATTGTAGAAGTTTGTAAAGTTAATTGAAATAAATTTATTATTTATTTATTATTACTTTTGAGTTTGTTATAATTTTTGATATTTTTCATTGTAAGTAGCTCAATGCTGACTTCCGGACAAAATGTCGTTTTTATTTTCCATTGGCTGATACTGGTCTTTTTCCTCGGTGTCAACGAGGAAAGGACCGCCAATCACAATCAATCATCAAAGAGTGTGTATCATGAGTATCAGAAAAAATGGAGATGTTCTGTAAAGCCGATAACAAAGTAAAACAATTATTTGATGAAGTACAGTCTTTGAATTCTTATATCTGAAAGTTTTAACAGTATAAACCATAATAGCAAAAGCTTCAATCATCTCAAATCAAAGTTAGTATTAAATTCAGTGCAGACACATTCCACTATTTAGTGATGGAATGCAAATATTTAGTCAATGAAATGTACGCACAACAACGCACAACTTTAGACAAAGTTTCTGAGGGTTAATAATGCTGTAGACAAGGAACGAAAATAACCGATTGTTGAAATCGGTGCGGAAATTATACAGTACACAAAAAAAGAGAAAACCGCATATCAAAGATGGCTCCTGTAGTCAAACATCTAAAGAAAAAACAACTTTGCCAAGAAAGTAAAAATCAACCAAAAATACCATAACTATCAAAACATCTATGATTAGAAATCTTACCAAACTTCGTCGTAGAAAGTTATAAAAGTGTCATTACTAAAACCGATGCCTACAAACTTTGCCTATACCGCAAACTTTATTACGGAAAATCGAATTTACCTCATCGGTCTTATGGTGTTCTGGTCCAAGGAAGCAGGCAGTTTCTGGCCAGAAGCCAACATCGGAAACTACTGGCCTTTTTACATTTAATACTCTTAAGTTTGATGTAGTGTACCGCACAACTTATAAGGAAACTGAGATTAATACCGTTTATTTTGCTAAGAGGTTTAGCTGAAATTGCTTTCTTGGGTAAACTAAAAAACGATTTTTTAGTTTTCGTGTAAGAGGTTTAGAGGAAAGTGTTCTTACTTTATGAAAACGAGGTGTCAAAGTTATAACATTACCCATGGATACTTTAACAGCGCTTCAATCAAATTAAATTCCAACCTGTTTTCTAAAAATATAAACCACAAAATGTTAATTGTCCTAAATAGTAACTTCTCCAGTAACCAACTGAAATACGAGTATCTCATGCAAAGCAAAAATCTGTTATGCAAAACAGAAATAAAACACAAAAACAATAATGTGACAGTCGTTTGACAACTCCTGCAATTCAGAGCCATTGTGTTTCGCTTCCGTGTAAATAATTTTTAATTTCCTCTTATAATTTTCATTCTCTCCCTGTAGCCCAGTAAATGTCAGTGAGTATAGCTTTATTTTCAACTCGGAGCATTCATGAGCAAGTTTTTATTATGCCCATGTCGTTTGTCACTTTGAGACAGAGGAAGCGTTAATTTGACAGGGGATCTCATGCCATACTGACCCAGTTGCGTACTGGATTACTTTATTCTACGTGTTGGCTTGTCACAATTTTTCGAATCGTTATAAATTGTGTTGGAACGTTGTCTTCGTGTCAGTCGTTTGTTCTTCGTGTCAGGTATGGTTGGGGATTTTGGTTTTTCAGGGTGTTTTTTGTTCCGTCACTTTGGTGTGTCATGTTCATCATATTTGTTGAGGAAAGATGATGAGATGAAACTTCCAAGCGTATGGCAGTCGCTCTTTCATTAAACCATTAGTCAACAACGTATCTAAATTGTTCGTTTTTTTTAACTATAGCCGTATGATGAAGAGAAAACTGGAATAGTTGCTTGCTTCCTCTATAATAGTTGTGTTGAATAAACGGTTCACAAAAATTGCGACTACAAATCATGCTTTAAATCTAAATTACCAGTTATTTTGCAAGCATTTCCCACACACGAATAAAGTTAAAAATAAACACTACCAAAGGACATAGACCTGGCTCATATAGTTTGAAAGTCGTAAATATTTGAGCAAGCAATTCCCAATTCCGGGGGTGTATAAATCTGACAGATGAAAAGTTCATAACTAGGAAACTAATTGGTCCCAAATGGCCCGATAGTCATAGTGGATGACTCCTATGGGACGAAATAAACCTGCGAATATGTAGGAATATTCGTACTTTGTTTAAGTTAAACAATAGTGTTATGACTGTACTGTTTACTTTCTCCTTTCTTCTTTTTCATTTGTTTTTCTTCGTGTTTTATTCACTGCTGTAAGTCCTTTTTTAAAGGTCATCATAACTTTGACATTTTGTCACATAATTTCGTGAGGATTACTTTGCTGACTTTGTGTTGCTATTCATAGTTCTGTTTACTGAAGAACTTGGTGAAATTTAATTTCGGGATTAAGTTGTAGGCTCTAAAGACTTTGTTATAATAAATGGTAATGGTGCTTTACTTTTTTGTTTGTTAAAGTATAAGAAAACTCTTTCTTATGGAGTAGTATTAACATTTCCAAGATTTGTTTATGTGCTTTGAACTGAACTATCTTTACTTTAGAATCTGGTGCACTCGTCTTATAATTTACGTTTTAATCTATTCTAATTCCTGTTTCATTTAACCTTTTTGCCTCTGTTACATGTTAAAGACCCAGATTCACTTCCTAGATTTAAAGACCTCATCTAAAGACGTTCTCCAAAATTGAAATGATTTAAGAACGAATTAAACATTGATTTAGCAGCCACTTCTCTCACACACGCTTCCACTAAATTGAATACAGCTGCCGTCAGCCATAAAATAGCATCGTCCAAACATAAGCGACAACGACCACTTTCGTATATGAAAACCAAAATATAATGACACGTCTTCCCTTCCCTTAATTGGTGGAAGCCAAGCATCGGCAGTGAGATTACAGGGGTCAAATTAAATCAGTCGTGTTGTATTCAAAGAGCGAGTGCGATTTTATGATCCGTGAATATCGCACAGGCATTTCTAGATGTTCGGATCACATTTTTATTGTTATGGAAATACGAGTTTCCCGTTAGTTGGAAATTTCAAAAGGGTCGATTAGGATGTCTGGTTTTGAAGGTTCTGCACAATACCGGGTCCCCCTCCTTATTTGTAAGATGTACCCTCGGTTGAGTTGGGCTGCATTCCTTTCAAGGGTTTCCAGAATTTATTGCCCGAAGATTTCTTTGTGATGTTGGAGTGACTTTTAAAGTTCGCGGTATTGAATTATGGCTCGTACGCTCGATTGAATTTTTACTACGCCGTGAAAATTTTTCTTTTAAACTTGCGCATTTTTTATGTATGGGGGTTTTATGAATACGTGTTGATTTATTTAGTTATGAAAGTTAATAAATTGTCCCTTTGCAAAATTCAAACATTAAAATAAGATTATTTATGGTCTTGACATCGTAGGGAGCACCAAATACCCGTTTTTTTTTACTGTAATTCAGAAAAGAAAACAATGGCTCTGTATAGATTTTTCATCAATTAAAACCATCTCATCATCATCAGCATTTCAGCCGAAACACATCCACTGCTGGACATATGCCATTCCCAAGAGTCGCCAAACTGACCGGTCCTGTGCATCTCCATCTACTAATTATGAAAATCTTCTTACGTCATGATAAATGATTTTATTTCTGTAAGTTGATCAACATGTAAAAGTATTTGTACACACTTTTACATGCCGATCATATTTTTTTAAACTAGATGAAGTTGGCGTTTCCTATCTGACTACTCTGAGAAGAAAGGCCGAAACAAACTCAGAGGTCACAGTCTCTTTTAAAGACTAGACAAAATCTTGGTTAGATCATGTGAAGACCATGTAGACTGATATCTGAAATGGTCTTTTGAGGAAAGAACCAGCCAGATTGAGTGGACCTGTCCAGTCAGTGCACACATTTGTCATAACCGAGCAGCTCAACTCAGAATTTAAGGAGTTCAACGATTCGATGCACAATACCAAAGAAAGGACATTCGGGTTTGCCGCATAAACTACTCAAACTGCCAGACCATGATTACAAACTAACTAAGATAAATTAAAATTAAAAACAAACAAAAATAATGATCCACATAGTCTTCACATTCACAATAATTAAAATTTAAATGATATAACACTTTAAAAAGTAAATATTCTTATCATTTCAAGAAAACCAAAAGAAAAGAGAATAACAAAATTCAAGGGCCAAATTTAAAAAAAAAAACAAAATTAATTGGAGCAGCTCAATCACAAGCCTTTTTGTCCTCAACGTAATCTTTAATGGTATAAAACACTTTCTGGCACAACTTACGTTTAATGAATGATTTTAATGTATTGAGACATAGATCATGTACGTGGCTTGGAAGCTTATTATAAAAGCCACAAAAGACATTGACATCTTAACAAGCTTCTTGAGCCTTTTGTAGGTACTACAAATTTGTGTTTGTTCCTAATATTTATGTTATGGATATCACAGTATTTTTTTAACAATTTTATATTTGTATGGGCTTATAAAAGATTTTCATAAATATACTGAGAAGGCACCATCATTACATTAATCTCCTTAAATTTCTGTCTGAGAGAGTGTGATCGAACAGCTCTTTTCTACAAAACAAAGATAGTCTGGACATGCTAACAAAAACAAAAAATGAGCCTTGGCATAAAAAGCCTTTTAAAATCTTAGTATATATACATATTTTAAGATTTTTCTGACCATTACACAAATGCTGACTTAAAACAACATTACGAACACGTGCTACAGCCATTCAAAAGTCTAGGCTACTACAAATGAAGCCAAGTTCTGGTCGCACAAACTAAAGAATCGACTGACGAAATTTTATTGAATTTTCCGTCCAATATAAGAGCCAAGTCGTTATTGATGGACGTGCCGTGACGTGGCATCAGCGCTAAAACGGCGCTTTTTCCGAAAAACTACGTCAAAAATATGAAATAAGTAAAATTCTGGATACCAATTTAAGATTTTTACGATGGACACTAAAAATATTGCAGAGCTGGCTTGAAAAAGGTAAAACTATGTGGATTTTAGATTGAAGACCTGATACAGTTCTCTGCTACGAAATAGACTACTGTTAGCTTTTTTATAAAAGTGCAAGATATTGGGACTTATTTTTCTAGGTTAAAATAAATTAAATTAAAAACTAAATGCGTAGCTTCTCCTTGTTTCTGAATTGAGGATTTGGAGTTTCATTTAATTTGGCCTTTGATTGGATTCTTTATTTAAAAATCGAGAGTGTGTCTTTCAATTTTCTCATCAAACTTTACACTCCAGCAAAATCTTGATAAAGCAAACATTTTAGCTGCCCAATTGGTGATGGAATACGGAACAATGTTTCATATGAAATTTGGGACAACTTTGTATCTTTTTAGGAAGGCATATCGATCACCAGCGCTGGAGATATGAGAAAATCGCATAACTGGTGTTCCATGGATTATTTGATAGATCGACGATCGGCTTGGGTAGGTACTATTATGGTACATGGTACAAAATGCTTCAATAACGTCACTTTCAGGGAACGGATTGATTGATCAGTTACTAAAGATTTTTATATGGAATAGATAGCCTGATTAGTTTGGCCTTGATAATTTTTCCTACTATCCTGAGATGGACGAGGCAAATCTGGAGTAGGTCAAATCATAGGATAACCAACGGCGCATTTTCCAAATACCTAGTAATATAGCTACATAATATACCTACGTATCCAGATTATTTCAGCCTCCTCCGATCAAACCAATCAACTCAGTCTAACGCATACCACAGCGGGCTATAAATCTGTCCCACACCACCCAGTCCTCCGTTTGCCGCACCCAAACTGTACTGGGCACCTTTTTAAAATCTTCGGTTCACCTAGCCACAGTAAAAATATACAAACAGTGTGGAAACTACCTACAAACACTCGAAACGGCACACTCACACAAACATGACGCGACGAGTGGACACGTATGTTTGTATGAGTGTACCGTTTCGAGCGTTTGTAGGTAGTTTCAATACTGTTTGTATATTTTTACTGTGATTTAGCGTCTTAATTAAACCCTCCTTTTTAAACAACGGCCTCGCTCCCGTCAACTGCCTTTGCCAACTCTACCCTAGTTACCCACCTACCTACTAATATTTTTTTCTAGGGTCATTCTTCCGGGGCGAATCTTAACACCGCCATTCAGAAAATGACATCAAATGCGCAACGCCATCTATCGAATATGGAGTTCAACTGTCCGAGTATCTGAATTACGTGTGTTGTGATGTTTTAACTTCTTGAACACTTTAAATTCATATAACTTTTGAAAGAGTGAACCGATTGCAATGTAACAAAAAATTTAGTAATACTTCAAGTTACAATTAAACTTATCTACATTGGTTTCGTACATTTTACGTAATGCGTGCACAACTAAACAGACATAAATTCCAAAAATACTGTAAAAGGGTTATTTTCGATGTACGAAAACGACTTTTCTACAGATTTATTATACGTATTGATGATTAATTAAATGATTATATTTCTCACAAAACAGTAATAGTTTGAGCCCCCCCGCTCTAAAATGATACGCCCGTTTTAAAAGCTATAAACACCCCACATTATCCACACACCATTTATTACACAGCAAAATAGCAGAACATAGTAGACTAACCACACGTTGATTTGATCCGGAACAAATAAATCATGGTCCTAAACGAACCTTCACTGTTTAAATATTCCACTCCCGAGAGGGTACCGCGCAAAACAACGCACTCATGCATTTTTAGTCAGTGTTGCACTAGTGAGCGAACAAATATGATGGCGAATTACGGATTAATTTGATGGGGAAGTGACTGAATTTCATTTTGCAGGTCTTTGTTACATAGTTAGTATGGATTAAAATGTTTAAAAAATTAAATGAATAGGTAAAAAGTTGTAGAAGTCTAACTTTGACTTGTAGCTTTTTTAATCGTGAACAAAACAGAGGGGTGCTTTATGCATGAGTAGCAAACAAGTCAAAGACAAATTATTTATTTCAATTAGACTATTATAAGGCACTTTTGAGTGTGTTAACCTGATAACCTGATGCTAGGGTCACGGCCGCCTATACCATGTTTTTGTTTTGCGTGGATACATTCTCATGCATACTGCACTACCACGGGGAGACAGCGCAGTTATGTGGGATTCCAACACCCTAAAACTCCACGGTGTCCTCCTGTGCCGCATATGGCGGGAACACGGGCACGCATTAGCACTCGTCCTTGAAGCCGCCGCGGCTGTCCGTCACCGAATCCTCCCCTGTGAAGTACCCCCCGTCACCGGCGCACTAGAACACCACTCCTGGGACCAAACCAGCACATGTGTGCCAGACAACCCAGTGTATGGCACCTTTAGTCCCGCTGTGATGGGTCAGGTCAGTGGCCCCACCACCTACCACTTTTCGGCCGCAGGGGAGAGTGGCCAACGCTATAACAACACTACACTTTGCCTGCGGCCCCACCGCGCCCTCCATCAGACGGTGGCAACTCCGTATAGGCCGCGGAAGGTAGTGAGAGTGGTGCACCGCAATACCGGCCCTCCTCTCCCGCCGCGATCTCTAACACTCAGCTGCGATGCCTCCCATACAGCATCGTGGCCCGCCTCAATTGCGATGTCGCCCAAGCGGCACCGCAACCTATTTGGCCGCTACGTCGTTGGCTTAATCGGCAAAAGCCCTGACAAGCGCTCCCTCCTCGGGTTCCTCTTTGCTTCACCGTGGATGACCAAGCCACGGCTACTGAGCTCCCCCACCTCGAGAATGCGGAGAACCCAGGGAGGGGACCGCTGCCTATATCAGGGATAACTACATTGATTTCTCTTTTGCTGAAGCTGTTGTGCAATGGACGAAGGAAACATTTAATAAACTTATGCATTCTATGTGTATTTTTTTTCGTGTTCAACAAAGTACAGGGTGTTTGGAAGGGAGCTGTACATACGCCTAGGGTAGAAACTAGGGATAGTCTGCTACCTACCCCCGCCCATTATATTGACCTTGGCCTCAAGGTTTTTTTTTAATTTATTTTTATTTTTTATTTGACTTTTTTGTGATTTTTTGACTAAAACTACCTGTAGCTCAAAATCTATCCATGGGACCGGTCGGCTAATGGTCTTGTTTTAATCGTTAGAGTCTTAGGGTCCTGCAAAAAATTATTTTACACCAGAAAATTGTGGAGAAGAAAAGTTATGGGGCCTGAAGTACCATAGTAAGGTAAAGAAATAATTTTAAGGGCAACTTTCTATGGGGTTTAAAAAAAACTAACAGGGTTGGAGTTCTTCTGATTTTTTTAAAACATCCTCAGTCCATGCCCTTTCTAACGATATGCTAAAAGTGTATTTATCACTTTTAGTTTTAAAGTTATTAATTAATTTCCGCAACTAGGGCACTTTTACCACCACGAGTCGACATTTGTAAGACAAATGTAATTTCCAGAATTTAAACCAGTTTGGCCTACAGTTGGCAAATTTGTTGTCTCACTCTTACACGAGAGCAACATGTAAGAGACAAAACATGTCATGTCATGTCTCTTTCGCTCTTGGGTCGACGGGGCCGGGCAGGTAACTCGTTGGGGTCTTTGTTAGTCAGTCGAGATTTACCCATCTTAGCTAACTTACGTACTTGCCGTTACGACGCTCCACTGTTTTCGTTAATTTTGTTGAGTTTGTTATTACTTCGTTTTTGTTAAGTTTTGTTATTTGTTACCTTGTTGTTGGCAAAATGGCTGGATTTACCAGTGAAGAGTACACCGACATGCTGGTGGTGTATGGAATGGCTGATTGCAATGGGCGCGAGGCACGGAGGATTTATCAAGAACGGTATCCTAACCGGCGAGTGCCTAACCACCAAACGTTTGGCTCAACTTATCGGCGTCTGCGAGAAACCGGAAATTTAAATTTCCGGGAACCAGCCGTGAACAGATTTCAACCAAATTTGGCTGCGGAAGAACGCATATTGGCTGAATTTGAGGAAGATCCGACCAGAAGCGTAAGAACCGTAGCCCGGACGCTTGGTTTAAGCGTGTGGAAAGTCTGGTCGGTTCTTCGCGAAAATGGACGTCATCCTTTCCACTACACCCCTGTTCAAGGTAATTTTTTACATAAAGTTTTTGTTTTTAGCTCTTATGTAATGAACTAGCATGTGAATTTCATAGGCAATTTTTAAATTAACATGAGCATGTGTGTGAGAGAGAGAGAAATGGAAAGACAGAGATAGCAATCAATGTTACATAGCTACTAATTCATAAGGAAACCGCTAACGTTGATATTTTTATTGTTTTAGGCTTAGAGGATAACGACTATGCAAGAAGGGTGGAGTTTTGCCGCCACTTGCTCCATACGGACGTGGAAGATATTAATTTTTTACGGAGTATTCTCTGGACTGACGAGTCCAAGTTTGACAAGGAAGGAATTGTAAATTACCACAATCTCCATCACTGGGCACCCAGAGATCAAAACCCGAGAGTCAAGAGGCACAGAGGTTTTCAACGAAGGTTCTCCGTGAACGTATGGGCAGGCGTCATCGGTAATCGGTTGATAGGGCCGCACTTTTTGCCAGACAACCTAAACGGGCAAAACTACTTAGATTTCCTCGAAAACGATTTGCCTGATTTAGCGGAAGAAGTGTTTGACGAAGATCGGCCCATAGTCTTCCAGCACGACGGCTGTCCTGCTCATTGGAGCCTAGCAGTGAGGGAGCTTCTGGACAACTGCTTTCCTAATTCTTGGATTGGTCGGGGTGGGCCAATTCCCTGGCCCCCAAGGTCGCCTGACCTTACCCCACTCGACTTCTACGTCTGGGGAAGGGCGAAAGAGTTGGTGTACGCAGAAGAAGTACCAACAAGGGAGGTTCTAATTAACAGGATCCACGCCGCATTCGATACAATGCGCGAGGAACTGCTGCTTAGAACGGTGACCGTGGAGATGAGGAAGAGGTGCCGAGCATGTTTACAGGTCAATGGTCATCAATTTGAACAAAATTTGTAATTAATTAAAATTAGTAATTAATTAAAATTTGTAATTTAATGACATTAGTCATTACCAAATTTTTTGTTTCATTTGCCATCCTTTTACGATCGAACACATTTAATTTTCATTAGTTGAAATTTTTGCTTGAAGTGCCCTAGTTGCGGAAATTAATTAATAACTTTAAAACTAAAAGTGATAATTACACTTTTAGCATATCGTTAGAAAGGGCATGGACTGAGGATGTTTTAAAAAAATCAGAAGAACTCCAACCTTGTTAGTTTTTTTTTAAACCCCATAGAAAGTTGCCCTTAAAATTATTTCTTTACCTTACTACGGTACTTCAGGCCCCATAACTTTTCTTCTCCACAATTTTCTGGTGTAAAATAATTTTTTGCAGGACCCTAAGACTCTAACGATTAAAACAAGACCATTAGCCGACCGGTCCCATGGATAGATTTTGAGCTACAGGTAGTTTTAGTCAAAAAATCATAAAAAAGTCAAATAAAAAATAATAATAAATTAAAAAAAAACCTTGAGGCCAAGGTCAATATAATGGGCGGGGGTAGGTAGCAGACTATCCCTAGTTTCTACCCTAGGCGTATGTACAGCTCCCTTCCAAACACCCTGTATAATCATCATCAAATGGAAAATCGTAGCTTCAAGTATTATGACACAAATCTAGGAAGAAGATGATGTTAAAACCAGATTCTTGATAAATCATACTGAATGAAAGTTTGACGTCAAAAAGATTTTAATTTAAAAAAGAGAGGAGCTCGTGGCTAAATAATGCCAGCCTCACGGGTCGATCTTTAAGGTTAAGCAACGCTTGCCGACGTCGGTCAGGGGATGGGACCTTTACATAGCTAGTTTCCTTCGTGCCTCGAAAAACACGTTAAGCTTTTGGTCTCGGGTATCATTTGAAGATCTTTATTGACAGTCGTAATGGGTAGTCAGAAGCCTGATATCTGCCAGTCTAGCCAAGGGTTTGCCCAGTTACTGGGTTGTGGTGGTCAGATAGGCAGTCGCTCCATGTAATATACTGATACTCAGCTAAATCCGTTTAGCCTGGAAGTCGACCCCAACCAAGTTGGGAAAAAAGGTAGGAAGATTGAAAACTTCACATAAAATTTTTCCTTTTAACCAAGTACGCGCTGACACACTAACAAGCAGCACATACTTGACTCAATATACAGACGTTTTCGTACAAACGCTAAATACGTGATTTATGAAAGAGACTTGTTGAAACACTCAAGAAACGGTTCAAATCTCGCAGAAAAGCAAGATGAATGTGTGCTGCACATTTGACGCCTGAAAATGTGAGACGGTGACTGCAGATGGCTTTTTGGGTTCCTTGAGTAGTTATATAAAAAAGTTTTCGGCAAGACATCCAAATAGTTCAAAACTGCAAGCGCGTACCGGCAGGCGTAACGATGGAAGAGCTCCCACAAGATGGGCCAATAACCTGGAGAAGGCAACCGAATTCAAAAAACCCCAGGACCAGTCGATGAGGTGGTGTTTGTGGCAGTCCTATACCCAGGAGTGGAAGTATTTAGGCTGAAATGATGGTGATGAATAAAAAACCGTCCAACAACCGTCCAGGTACAAGACGTACCAGTTACAAGACGTACAAAGTGCATGAAAAGTTATGGTCAATGAATAAAATCCAGAACAAAAAATAAAAATAAACTATAACAAATAATACAAAAAAGCAACATGATATTAATCTTCTTAGAAGATGAGTCATAAAATTATGAGGCTGACAAGTTGATTCATAGGGTATTAAAAACTTATCAATCTAAATTAGAACAAGTTTAAAATGTGTTAGGACTTATTCTTAGAAAATATAATGTTAGGAATTCAAAATGAATCACTAAACACTTGTTTAAGTTTTCTATTTTTTTGGTGATAAAGTCATTGTTAACTACAATTTTGTAATAAGTAGCAAATTATGTTTTTTTAACCCCCGACGGAAAAAGAGGGGTGTTATATGTTTGACGTGTGTTGCTGTGTATCTGTGTGTCTGTGTATCTGTGTGTCTGGGTATCTGTGTGTCAGTGTATCTGTTATCTGTGTGTCTGTGTATCTGTGTGTCTGTCTGTTGCATAATAGCGCCTCAGCGGATGAACCGATTGTGATTTAGTTTTTTTTTATGTTTGAAAGGTGATTGTGTCGAGAGTGTTCTTAGCTATGTTTGAATAAAATCGGTTCAGCCGTTCAAAGTTATGGGCGTTTTACTGTTTGAATCGGGATGTTTTCGCAAGATAAATGTGTTGGGGGGGTTTTTTAAATTTTGAAATTGTACATGTTTTAATTAAAGGTATACAAGAGCTTGAGATTTAGGTAACATCGCGGGTCAAAAACATCAAGTGCAGGACTCTGGTACGGAACCAACTAAAAAGGTGCTACACAATTCGACAATTTTAAACTTCACAAGTTCTCAGGCATGCAAATTACGAGAATATACTTCAGGAATGGTATTTTCGAAATGAAAAACGAACTAAGTTGTGCTTTCTTTTTCTCTAGAGTAAGCGTATTGCTGCACTTAAAATGCATCAAACAGGATTGAGCGTAGAAACTCAGCAAAGAGCAAAATTGTTGGTAATTTTTGAGCAAAAGCTTCTAAAGATCTCACGTAAGCACATTTTGAATAGAGGAATTAAATTGCAAACAGATTTTTTTTTGTAGATGTAATATACTTTTGTGCTAATTTAGTTTTAGTTGCGATGGCACAATGACGAAAATCTACTAAAGTTTTCAAGCACTATCTGATAAAGGACAATTTTACCTATCTAGTACCTGATGACCACTTTCCGCTAGACTCCATGTTTTTATGCGTCCTTCGTCCATGTAACAGATTTAAGAAGTCGTAAATTTAACGAGCTCTTCCATTCCGCCCCAGGTTATATTTTTGCTATTGAACTTGACCTTGGTCTCCATTCAGCAATAGCCTTAATCTATTTGCTTTCTTAACGTCTAGCCAGATCCAACAGAACAAAATAATTACATCAGTAACTTTTGATATCACAGTAGCTCTGACGTTACCGAGACAGATCAGCGAATTCATGGAATCCCGGGATAAAAGTATTAACTTTAATATAAACAAACTGCTCTATATTATTATGTATCCTATTATCATTCGTTACATTCAGATTACGAGTGCTATTAACTGCGGTATATAATACAAACAGCCATTAGAGAGACTAACCAACTCGAGTAACTGCCCATTTATATGTAAATTTTGCAGTATAAAGATAATTTAAGGGATTTTACTTCTTAAGATCTGTCTAAGGTCATAGGTGAGGATAAGAAGGGTAGGATAGGGTAGGATTTAAATTGTATAAGTTTGAAATGTCAACTATTTATCCGACTGCCGAAGGACGGTAATGTGTTTATCAGTCTATGTATGTATGTAAGTTTGTTTCTATGTGGCGTTCTAGAGAACAAACGGGTAGGCGGATTTTGATGATTGTTACGTCAAGTGATTCGTCTTAACCTTGTGGGTGTCACTGACTAAATCAAACTTCAAAAACCGAAAAATATATTATTTATATAGTTACTATTTTTTTAAATTTCCATACAATTTTTTTCTTCCTATCTCATCCTGTGGGCTAGAAAAATTAAGGATTTTAATTGATGATTACAAAGACATATTACACTAATACGTTTAAAATTAATTCGAAAAAAAAATCTGACTAAAGAGTTATAAAAAAGGTAATTTACAAAACAAATTATTATAAAAACAAAAAACTCGACTGCGACAAAATTATTTTATTTTTAATTTTGTATTATTAATAATAGGCTTGCGCTTGAACACTATATATCTGATCTGATGTTAACCAATAATATGGTTGACGATGAAGGACACGCTTAGAAGAAACCTATTCACTCTTGACTTAAAGACTGGCGGGCGCACGGTTGGCGCAGTGGTTGAGCGATTGACTGCTGCGCTGCGTGTCGCGGGTTCGATTCCCGCACGGAACAAATATTTGTATGACCTACAGATAACTAGTTGTTCCGGCTCTGGGTGTTGTGTATGTGAGTTTATATGTTTGTAAACGCACCCACGATACAGGAAGAAATTCCTAGTGTGGGGCAACGTTTTTTTATGAAAAAAAACCTACCTATCAGGAAATACAGACTCCGGCAGGGAATTCCACTCTTTTGCTGTACGCTTAATAAAAGTATTCCCAAAACGTTTGGTGCGTATGGGTGGGATTTCCACCATGTACGTCTTGTAGTCCGATGATAAAACGGGCTAGGAGGAATGAGTTCATGCAATTTTAACGCACACTCTCCGAAATGTAACTGATAAAAAAACGACAGGCTGACAACTCGGCGCTGATGTTCAAGGCTCTGGAGCCTAGACTCGACCAGTATCTCATTGCCGATGAGCCTCTTAGCCCATTTTTCGCTCGACTCAAGTGCATCTAACTGGTATTTGGCAGAACCACCCCAGAGATGAGAGAACTGAACTCGTATCAACGAGTTGAGCAATTAACTGAAAAGAGAAAAAAAGTACTTTTTGGTGTAATTTATACATTAAATATGAAGTACTGCCAGACCGGTGACAAACGTTGCTATTTTTTTAGAGTAGGTAATTTATGAAGGCAGATGTTATGGATTTAGGTTGTTTGTTCAGGGTAACCGATTGTGACTCTTTGGTCATATGATAAAGACAACTTTACTTCACGCCTGAATTTTCTTGAGGATTTATCTCCAATCCTTCAGAAAATTCAGATACAGGTACACCAGGATAGTATTCCCAAATTTCACTTTTGGTCATGTGATATCGTTGTAGTTTTGAATAACTTGTTGTTAACCCCGTAGTTTGATATCTACTTAAGCTAAGCAAAGCTTCAAAACCCCACTTGTCACTGACCGTAATAGGTACTGTCCCAAACTGTCCTGAACTTGTTAGAAACAGATGGATATCATTTTGTCACAAAAACTACGCCAAGCTAAATATTGCATAAAATATCTGCAGATATGCACCAATTTAGAAAATGATGTTGACTTCATAACGAGCTAATATCCTGCTCAACGAAATGATGATTTACAAAAAATAAGCCGTAATCAAATTCATCAAGACTACTGATTAAATAGATCAAGCAAGAAAAACTAATAACACAAGACTTGATATTCTATGCAACAAAAAACTTCCATGTGCAACCAATGAACATTAAAGCACAAAATATGTATGGTCATAATGCAAAAGAGTATAGATGATCGACTTCATATAACTGGTGAAAATAAGCGCACGCACATGTACACGCGAACCTACATACAGTTGGCATACAGTGATCTTAAACAAAGTCCAGTCCCAAGTGCGCTTGCACTTGCTGTAAGTGAGATGTGTCTATGTGTGGGTGCGTTCTCGCCCCTTGTATGGAGTTGGGCATCTACACTTACCTACTATGTGATTAAAGTCAATAACAAAACAAGCCCTAACAACAAAAAATGCGATTAATCAAAACATAATGAGCTCAACTCAGATATAATCAAGGGAAAAAATCCAATGTTTAACAAACAGGCATTTAGAACTAAACAAGTTTCAACGTGTCATCAATCATGGCGGATTGACGGACGGTGTCAAGTATGACAGTAATGAAATTTTACGCCCGCATCATTGCATTTGCTTCGGTAATTACGTGTTAAACTGGACGGGTTATATGCGAGATTTTTTTATTGATACTGTGTGGAATGTCGTTAAAAAACGTTGGCGCCTTTATTTTAGAAGTACACACATCAACACGGTCTAGGGATATTTCATACTCAAGTAAATAACTCGAAAAGTACTGGCCGCATTGGAATCTTTTATACACCGATTTGTTTGTAATTTATCTCAGACTAATTCCAAATTCAAATTTTTGAAAATTATTTTGTTTCGGTGGCATAAAAATGTCTTGTTGTGTAGGAGAGGGAATTTTCATTTGTGCGAAATTTAGAAAACAATACGAATTACGTTTAGTTACAGTTTTTTTCATTTTTAAACGAAAGATAAAGTTAAAATTGAGGTATTGTAGCCATGCAACGCCAACATTTGACGAGGGCGGAGATGTTACGAGCTGTGGGAATGCTGGAAGCTGGGTCTGTTCAGCGTAATGTTGCTGAGGCCATAGGGACCCACCAAAATGTAATTTCAAGATTGTGGACACGCTATCGTGCCACAGGTGAAGTAGCGGAGAGGCACCGGGGCCCAAGTCGCATCATTACCCCCAGACAAGACCAAATTTTGCAAATTACTCCGTGAGCTCAACCAAATGCAACGGCGACTCAATTGGTCCAAAGGCTGCGAGTGGAACACCAAGTGCTTGTGAGTGACCAAACTGTAAGAAGGCGACTGCATGAAAGCAATCTATGCTCTCGTAGACCACTCCGGGTCCCACCTTTACGGAGAGGCAATCGTGGACGACGATTAGAATGGGTTCGGAACCACGTGGACTGGGGCTGTGAGCAATGGTCCAATGTGCTGTTCACGGATGAACCCAGGTTCGGCTTCCATCCAGATTCACGAAGGACGCGTGTTTGGCGAGTTCCTGGACGATGGAGCCGTCTTCAGAACCCTCAGGAAGTTCACCCATACCAAGGAGGAACAATTATGGTTTGGGCAGGAATTCGTCTTGGAGGACGGACGGATCTCGTTTGGGTGCGGGGCAATATGACGGCAGAACGATACGTCCAACAGGTGCTGGGGCCCGTGATCTTGCCCCACAGAACACAAATGGGGCAAGATTTCCTGCTCATGCACGACAATGCCCGGGCACACACGGCGAGAACGGTAGCAGCTTGGTTACATACACACAATGTTAGGGCCTTAGACTGGCCTGCTCAATCGCCAGATCTAAATCCCATTTAGCATGCGTGGGATATGCTGCAAAGAAGAGCTCTGTAGGAAGTTCCTGAAAATCTGGCTACAGAAGATCAACTTTTTGCGCACCTCAGAAGGACATGGGTCAATATTCCGCAGCAAGACATTGACAACCTTGTTCTGAGCATGCCGAATCGTTGCCGACGTATTATGAACATCATTGGCGCTTTCTCTACTACTAACTTCATATTTATAAACACAAATTAAATGATTTTTCAATTTTTTTCAGTTTTTACTCATAAATTAAAAGTTAATTCATATACGGTTTCCGTCTATGCTTCATTTTTTTTCCATAAAATCCTGAAATTTTAATCGAAGTACCTCAACCATTATTAAAAAATGGTAGAATATTAAATAACGTATCTTTTAAATATATACATGTCATATAAATAATTAACACATTGATAGTAATTCGCTTTTTAAAAATATCCCTAGACCGTGTTGATGTGTTTATTTAGGCAGTTGATTCAATTAATTCTGAAAATAGAAGATATATTTATATATAAAAGATATATTTAAATATTTAATGCTCTTTAATCTTCGACTGTATTTCCTACGAGATTTCTTCCTTTTTCTCAGGATTCAAGCTTCACTAACAGATACAATTCATTATGCAATACAATACATTTGATTATGACAGGACAGACCACACGACAAGGGCCCGCCAAAAAATAAAGAAAAATAAAACCCTCAAAAATTATATCAGCTTGTCATATAGTCACGCCATTCTTAAAAGGATATCTCATATACTTCAATGACTTCAACCTTAATCCAATCGTCAATCACGATTGTCAAATTATAATTTACACCAGTCAAGCCTTTAAATACAAGCTCCATTTCTTTTTACTGCAACCAGGCTGAGCTAATAAGACACGTATTAAAAAGCTCTTAAATCGAAACGGCATAACACAGAAGCAACAAAAACTGACATCGAAATGTGGATACGAATAAAGAAGACGCTCTGTGACAGTCGGAGATTCCAAGATATAAAAATACAGAGATAAATCTGCTGGTACTAAAGACACAGATTAAGGGAATTTAGCTCTTGGAGCAGTTGGAATAGAGGAGAATCTTGTGGATGATTCGGAAGTTGCAGACGAACAGTGATCTCGATGTCTTTAGGTGTAAATTATTCAAACGCGGCTCATCCAACGACGCTCGGCTGATTCTACTTTTTTACCGCCGTAAGCTCGTCTTTAAACATAAACGAAGGAATTATTTAGAGAGCCCGGATCAAGAATTAAACCACAAGGTGTCACTGTTGAATGCTGATTACGACCCATATCAAGGTACTGGGAGAATTTTTAAATGACAGTATCGGAGTTTGGTCTTTGTTGTGAATTTTAAACGCACGCCGAATTAGAGCTGGGTGTTTTTTCAATAATTGTCCTGTGACGTCATGCACTTTTTGAATTCCTACTAAAACTAATCGAAATTCTAGATAAATAATAATTAATTATAAGCTTTGCCAATATTATGAAAATATTAAAGCTGAGAAACCAAACTATTTAGTAATATTAGATAAATTTTATATGTTCTCTTAATCTACATTTACTGTTAAATTCTCGCTTTGAAAGATACTATTTGTCGACTGCAAATTCTAACCCGCATGAGCCAAGAAACATAGTTTTAAGCACAAAATGAGATTGGAATTGTTGCAAACTTCATGAGCATGCCAAATGCTTTAGAGCTTTATCACTCGCTTGTTCTAATTTAGTTACCTACTCGTATTTTAGCACTGTGAGAACTTGTGTTTATTTACTGTTGTGTTTAACTACTTTGTTCACTTTAGAATAGAATAGAATAGAATATACTTCATTGTACACCAAAAACTAAAGTTACACATCACTTCATACATAATGTACCAACAGATTCCGGCAATTCTTTTGAAAACATATATTTCATCAATGATATTTGAAGTCTCACGAACGGAATAAATCCTTTAGAAGGGAAACTAAATTTTTATGATTCTAGTTCAACCATCAAAGAAAATAGTTCTCAAGACAATCAAAGTTTACAATCACAACATTCACCGCCTAATGACAGAAAACTATTCATGTAGCTGTCGACAACTCACATCGGGGTTAAAATGGCGACGGTAATAACACAAAACATCAATAATAGTATGTAATTAAAGCCCAGTGTCCGGAAATAGCGAAATTGATTAGAGGAATTATGTATAATGTGTCGACGATTGCGAGACCCACTTCGTTCCAGCAGACCAGTATTTATTTATATGAGTTTTACGTTGAACTGGGAAAGAAATAAACGTTTCCTTGAATTGTTATAATTGTTTTGTATGATGATCTCAAATTATGTTCAGGTTTGTGCTGAGTGATGGCCGTTTTGCGCGGTTGTGGCGCATACTTGATCCAAATTTTGTAAGCAACGACATGGTTAGATTAAAAGGTAATTAATTAATAGTGTATATTTTAAATTACCTTAAGTATGTATACATTTTTGTAATGATAACAAATAAATAATTAAGTATTGTTTTTATTTAACCGACTTCAAAAAAAGGAGGAGGTTCTCAATTCGTCGGAATCTTTTTTTTTTATGTATGTTCTCCGATTACTCAAAGACGCCTAGACCGATTTCAAAAAATCTTCTTCTGTTTTGAAGGGTATACTTCCTAGTTGGTCTCATAGTTATCAGGTCAGGATCTGATGATGGGATCCTAGAGCAATCGAGGGAACTCCTCAAATATTATAGGCATACATATAGTGATTTTGGTATTTTCATCAACAATGCAATCACTTGCACTCAGAAAGTATAATTTGGTGAAGTGGAACTGATGAAAAAGACCACAGATGGCCACTGGAACTCCTAGATGCTAAGTATGTCACGGGTATAAAATATCTCGAATAGTTAACCGACTATGATGAAGCAAATACTTACTCGTATAAATGAATAGTACTGATGAAAATGGTACCATTGAACTGTTCTGATGATGACGTTTTGGGAATACTTTTATTATGCGTACAGCTAAGGAGTGGAATTCCCTGCCGGAGTCTGTGTTTCCCGATAGCTACAATCTAGGGGTCTTTAAGTCAAGAGTGAATAGGTTACTTCTAGGCAAGCGTGCTCCTCCATCGACCACATCATCGCTTACTATCGTATAGGTGAGATAGTGGTCAAGCGCGAGCC
Organism: Orthosia cruda; assembly: GCA_964057195.1. NCBI lineage: Eukaryota > Metazoa > Arthropoda > Insecta > Lepidoptera > Noctuidae > Orthosia > Orthosia cruda. The sequence goes on along the minus strand of OZ059836.1, from coordinate 13,730,938 downwards.
TATAATAGATAAAAAAATAAATAAAAAAAAAAATGACGCAGGAAGGCAGGCACTGGAACTCTGAAATAAAACAATATATCCTAGTCGTGCTTAGGCTTATTGGAATCGTCTTGAGATGTACTTTATACATACATGATTATCATGTTAATTGGAAATACCTACCAAAACTAAAAAGAGAAAATAAAAAACTGTTTTAACAAAAAATCAAACCGACTTCCAGAACAAAAAGCTACAAAGCAAAAAATTACTTTCTTTTCAGAAGTCGGTGTCGAAAAACTGACAAAAATGGGTACAAAAGACACCGACTTCGGAAAAGAAAGTTATTTTTTGCTTTGCAGCTTTTTGTTCTGGAAGTCGGTTTGATTTTTGTTAAGAAGTTTTTTTTAATAAATTCATTTAATGGATCCTTGAGTAAAAAAACTTAACACTTAAAATTCCACCGCTGCATTTCATGAAAAAGCTGTTACCGTGATAAAAATGAAGCAGAGTTGTGCAATAACCGATGTTGGTATTCACAACAAACAATATGCTATAACCACAGATACAGTTTAGTTTTCTGCTAGAAATTGCTGACTTTAATACTCATAAAATAATGGATAAACTCTATATACCGTATCATAGCCACCACAGGTTGCAACATTATCAAACCGAGCACACCGTATGGGGATCAGAAACCATGTAGGGACTAACATGTATGATAACATTACACTGCAAGCTTAGCTAGGTATAAGCAGGGCATGAGCTAAGCTAACAGATTAATTTCACTGCCGCGCTATATTTTCGTTTCAATAGGTATATATAGCTATTAAGAATGGCCATAACCTTGAGTAGCTGATAATCTCTAGCAAGGTCGAAGGCAAGAGGCCGAGGAGCCGCAGCCCGATCAGTTGGTCTAACCAATTCTGTACAACGCTGTATATCAAGCAGCACGATGCATTCCACGACGCCAATGACAGACAGGTGGAGAAACATCATCAGAGAAAAGTTGATCTCCTGTCGGGGGATTCATGATCCTCAGTAAAGAGGAACACGATGCTAGGAGGAGGAGGTAATTGTCCCTTTAATAGGCAAAGCTCTTCCCCCATGTGTCGATTATTTATTTATATATATCTCTACTTAGGAACTAAAACCATTTTTTTTTCAAATGTGCTGTCTCTTGAAAATAAATTCTTTTGAAATTCAGTGTCGTTCTATATTTCATTTATTAATTACTAGCTTCTGCCAGCGGCTTCGCCCGTGTGATAAATATTTCTTATTCCAAGGAAACCTTTAACGGTGATAAAAAGTAGCATATGTTCTATTCCAGAATATAGTATATATCTGAGCCAAATTCCATTTAGATCCGTTTATCCTTTTTGGCGTGATTGAGTAACAAACATTCATCCATCCAAACTTTCACATTTATAATATTAGTAAGATCATAAGATTTACCGTCCTATTTTTCACCTGTGTGGGAAATGGTTATCTATCATGAATCCACCAAACCTTTATAAAAATATGTTTTTTTTGTTATTAATAAAAGAAGACAGCCTAAAGAATTTTATTATCGCTTATTTGTACATGTCATAATGTGAACTGATAAATATTATGTAAATTGTACACAATTATATATTGCGATATTCAAGTATTCACCAAACGTCTAGCCAAAAGTGTGATATACTGTGTCTAAACCGTACAAATTGACACAAGACTCCCACACCGTCCAATGAATTAATAACTACCCACCAGATCGAAACAAATTTACGAGACACCTCACCATTAATCGCATCGCTTCCAAGTTCCAATGTAGGACGAGCCTCTAGGTGCAACTCGTGACCGCTTGGCCATTCGCCGCGCACAAATCGCGCGAGTAGTTTATAGTACTGCCGGCGGCATCTCACCATGCCCCTGAAGATACACGCCTTCCTTCGTGGACACCATTTTCGGTATTAAGGTTACATACGGACTGATATAAAGCGTCACTTTCTTGTTATAGAGTGAAGATTTCTTCGCTGATAGTTGTGACGTGTGTGTGGTCGACGATCGAAGTTTGAACCAGAAATGGTGCGATGAACGGTGCAAATGATTTGAAAGATTATTTGACATCAACGGCATACCTTTTTCATTTATTGCATACAAAGCAAGGTTTCGGAGACAATCAATTTGATCAATGCTCAATAGCATGTATTGTATTTTCACCAACGTACAACAAACATTTAAACCCCATGAAAAAAGCACCATTCAAAAAAATTACCTTCACCAAAGACTTATGTTGAAATGAGCTCTGGCGTAAATAGCTATTTGAAAATTTCTCGCGTTGTGCATATTAAAACATTTCATTCGCCGTTTCAGTAGTTGCTCCGCGGGGCGTGCACAACTCTACGGGAGTTTGGTTGAGTGCGCACTACAAAGGTCGGATGTGATGTGTTTTCCTTTTATTTATGTGAACCTGGTGCACTGGGCCACGTCACTAATGCGCGTACATTGAACGTTAGGCCTTGGCAGTTAAATGATAGAGTTTATTTTTCAGTGTTCAAAGAAAAATATAATTGTGGGGGGTTGTGATTAGCTAAGTGTGATGAAAATTGCGTGCTGTGTTTATGAGTTATTATTACCTCACATAGGTGATATTAATTTGTGTCGGTGCATGATTATTAACCTGCACTAGCATTAAATTAGAATTTAACGTTGAAAATGAATAAATATATTATTAATCCATTTTCAAAGTCCCTACCTTTATTGGGCGAGTAATAATTATTATAGCAGTTCTGTGAACCCGTGAAAACTAATATACAATTAAACACCACACACTACGTGGCAAGAGAGCACTTCTAAAGAATCCGTCAAGGATAACTGCAACAAAAACTTCAAAACAAACAAAAAACGAGTTAACACTTCCCATCTACCCTCGCAATATTTCTCCCATTCTCTATCTAAAAAATCCAATTTCGCATCCGTCGACAACACGTGACGCCGAAAAAACTGCCGAGTCTGACAAAGCCGTCATAAAGTCCCCAAGTAATTCATAAAGTGGGAAAGTGCCATTCCTCGTTCAGCCAGGCGATTCGTCTCGACTCACGACAGAGACCTATTAATTTTTACGATCCATTTAATTCTTTAACCTGGCGGAATCAATTTATAACAGTTTTATCGTCAGAGATTTAACGTGCGTTGTAAAGCTTCTGTCGGTGTCTCGATACAGTATTGCATCGCAAGCACGCTATTGAAAACCGAGTGAGAACTTCTAATTGGATTTTCTACTTCATTTTGTATTGATAAAATGTGTGGCCATTGTAGGGATAGCATCTGGTTGCCAATGAAAGATTGCGATACGCAATGTTTCAATTCATTAGGGTAAATTAATGATAAAGGCTTCCCAATATTTATTCGATTTGCATCTCAGGATGATCACAAACTATGTACCGATTGTTTATACTTCCAGCTTTGGAGACGTCAGGTGAGGTTTAACCCTTCTAGACAAACAAAGGATTGATCGTTTTGGTCTTCTAACAATGATATATAATCCTTGGCAACTACATTATCCTTGTTCTCAAAACCTACATCATTTTAATGAAAACATTTTCGTACAACAGACACGAAAAAATCCTCAGTGAACAAACACAGAGGCACTCTTTAACATTGAATGTGAACACAAGGTCAAATAACAAAGAAAAGTTAGCTCATTTATGTCACAACCCCTTTCAACATGAATACGCTGATTAAATTACATACAAAGAAGAACTTGAGCGACGTTGCGACCTCAAAAGAGCCTTGAAATTTCGCTACGAGATTATAATCCGAGGAAAAACTAGAAGAAAATGATACGTGGAAACAAATGTTGAAGAGATATCTCTTCAACATTTGTTTGATAGAGTTGAATAGAAGTCGAGGACAAATGAAAAGAACATTGCGTACATTGTGACGGATTGCAGATATACAGGAAAAAGACAGTTAATAGATATGGACTATTTATATAAAGTTATGAAGTGTTTTGCTCATGAAGAATTTTATTGAGTCGTGTTGTAACTTAGTATCTACATAAATATTTAGCGCAAATAATTCACAAAATTTAAAGCTTGATTGACGGTCGTTTTCTCAAACAGTTTCAAAAGCATAAATGCCTAAAATCTAAAAAAAAACAAAGAATTTTGCCCGCAAACAATTTCAAAAAATTCTGAACTATATACAGCAACTATTTAGCAGGTTCTTAATTCAAATTCTCTATAGAAGATTTAAATTTAGTGTCTGCATCGTTTTCATTTTTTTTTAAAGAAATTTGAATTTAGAAACTGCATCATATTTAAAATGTTCTACAGAGAATTTGAATTTAGAATTTTCTAATCAGTTGCTAAACACTTCATAGATTTTTTACACATAAGACCCATTTTACTTGAGTTCGAGTGCACAAAACCACCCAAACTGTAAACAGCAAAGGTTTTTAATACCCTTGAGACAACAAAACAGCAGTAACTAGCCAGTTTTCGACGTTTCAGTAAACGCAACGATGCAAGCGTGCGTTCCAATCGTAAATCAATGAGACTGCAGTCGCTTTGCATACTCAGCCATTAGCACAAACCACTGCGCGGCCCGCTGTTTTATAAGCGGATTACTGCGGTCAATAAAATATAAATAAATATATGTTTACTTTGAAATGGTATTTTTATTTCAGTGGACTTATGAGAGTATCTTGTTGAACAGTGTAAATTTTATGACGCGATTAAAATGCTTTGTCATATTTTTTTATATCACTCTTCAATGTTTTATGGGTCTTAAGGACAAGCAAAAGACCGGTCGATTTGCGACACTTGGGCAAGCCGATCACACAGAGTATTTTTAATGCTGATGTCCAGCTGTGGCAATCCTCAGACGACATCGGCTGAAATGATGAAGTGATGGGATTCAAAAATAGTTCTGTCTTTGTTTGTGCTCTTAGATGTAGGTGTTAATATATTATCTTAGTTCAAAGAAAAGTTTATTGCACACAAAAGTAAATTGGATACTAATCAATTTCATTTCAAATTCTTTGTGTGTCGTTTAGTATTCAATTGAAGTGGCGGTTTTAATGTTTTTTGTGTAATGGTTTGAAAATAGATCTTCAAATTGCATTCTAGGAGATCCATTTGAAAGAAATTAGAATTTCTTCTATCCAATGATTCGAAATAAACGAATTCGTATTGGTCTACTAATCTATAATTAAATCTTTAACAGTTTCGAATAATTCAAAGAAAGAATGCTTTACGAACTTCGAACAACTGTCAATTTTGACATAAAACCATAGCGTAGTGATTATGTCTAACACAAAATACTTATGGCGGACTTTACCAGGTCAATTTCATAATCCTCCCACGTATGGTGGATAAATGTATTTACCTTGAGGTTCTATCACATCTGATGTTGACTGAAACAGACGTCTCAGCCGTACCAGCCTCCACATGTCACATCCATTTATCCAGACCAAACTGGCCAGCCTGACTTGATTGGATTGATGTATGGCGCCCTTTACGAACAAAACTGCGAAACGACACGTTTCAACATTTGATTTTCATGTCGATCGTGTAACTCTGTAAATTGGTGTCATTCGCGCGTGACTGCTATTTTGATACAAACTAGATTTTAACAACCATTTGTGTATTGTTTGCGGGACTTTTTCAATATCAGTTATGTTTAGTTAACGTTTGTAACCTTTAATACATGACATATTTTTTGTTATACTGATTGACAGCGCAAAATTACATTGTAATTTTGCAGGTATATAGGTATATAGAAATAATAATGTAGATTTTAAAGTTCATTAAAGTATGTTTATAGATTCATCATCATCTGGTCAATCTTTTCTTAACTTTGTTGGAATCGGCTATGATGCCTAATAGTAATACAAGCAGGTAACTTCGGTAAAAAAATAAAATCTTTCTGCCTTTTTTCCTGACATTCTATTTTGCCGAAATACAGGCTCTCACCTAGTTCGGCTGCAGAAGAACCCTCTGATAATTGTATTGCACTCGTACTTAGTTTTTTAAGTCACTAATCCAAATTGTAAACCTTTGCCTAAGACAATAAATTATTCTAAAATATGATTAAATTTTAACCAGTTTTATCACATCCCGCTTAACTTGTTAGAGAAACCTAGCGATACTTCGCATAAAAGATAAAACATTATACCTACCAGATAAAAATACGGCTTCATTTTGAGCCGTTTCCAAGATCATAGATAGCTGTGAATTAATACTGACCATTTCTCAACAATGTCCCACAGCCTGAATGTTAAATCGAATAGAAAATTTAGAATCAGTTAGATCTTACTGCACAAGACGTGAAATATAGGCTTGAGACGTTTGAATCTTATATTTACTTGTAGATTTTAACGTAATTATTCATTGAAGCTGGCTTGTAAATTGGTAGATTTCATGAGAAAATTTAATTTCAAACAAGTTCTTAGTTTAAATCCTATCCTTTTTATGTGGCAGTCTAGATGTGTGATATGTGTGTTTTTGATGTAAGTTGTGTGTGTGATGGATGTCAATTCTCAACGGCTGAACTGATTAGGAAGTTTTTTTGAACAATTCGGCTTTCGAGGGATAATTTTCGACTACCACGCAGACGAAGCCGCGAGCGGAAGTTAGTTGTCAAATAAATTTCAAATTATTAGACTGTGTTGCATTTGGACAAGTTCAGACCTTATTAAAATGAAAGAGTATGTATCCACTGGTATGCGATTTTGCATACTTCTACGAAACTAGACTAAAAACCTTCACATTCTTACTAAAGCCGTGGGGTCTCATCCCATACAAAGAATTTGCCTCGACGTACTGTACTGATTATTTGATTTATCTATCGATATCGATTGATTATTAGATGGTGATCTGTCAATCGCCGTGGAACCGAACGCGATTGATTTACAAAAAATAATCGGTATAATCAGATGAAAAACGGTAGGTTCGTGGCACGGTTTCTTTGTATGGGATGAGGCATCTATATGCTAGAATTATATTATATGTGATAAAACCAATCGAAATTCAAACCTAACCCTCATTAAACTCAAAACAACAATCAATTCACGTACAAATCAACGTCATTAACAGACAACTCGTACTTACTCGTTCATCAAATAAAGCAAATCCATAACGCAAGCTCTAATCAAAACTGATCGCTTGAATCAGCGGGTTTGCGTTGCATGCATTGAAATCATAAATCAATTGGATAGCCTATTACTTTGTGTGTTCAGCCATTAGCTAGCTTCCATGTCGATGTAAGTGCAACCGCTAACTTGGAAACTGACGATATTGTAAACTAAGCCGGGAATAGTGCTGCAAAATTGAGCGCTGCAATTAAATATTATTCGAAGCAGCTTGTTTATTATTCGAAGCAAAGTTGAACTTGACAAGATGTTTAATCGAATTTATATCGTTGTGTTTGGGTTTGTTTGAATTTATTATTTTGTTTCCATTTTAATTAAAAAAACTGCCTCATTTGTCTATTGCTCGCAAGCGCTACTGCTGTGCATAAGGTCCTGGGTTCAATACCCAGGTTGGACCAAATGTTATTGGGTTTTCCATCTGGAATTTCTCGGTAGCAGCCTGGAGTCTGGATTTGGGCCTGGTTCGTGGCAAAATGGGACTTAAACATAATTGGTGAAATGTGGGTTTACTATAGATGAACCTCTGGCTCAACCTTCTGGTAATACAGTCGTGAAGTTATATTAACATGAAAAAGAAGATAACTTTATAAAATCTTGATTAATTTTAGGGAGAAAAAGATTATTCGAGAAACACTTACAGAATATTATTCGACTAGAAAAAGAACCTCCCTACCACATCACTATTTTTCCTATGACATTTTTATGAGCACTGAGCTATAAGTAGAATCTGATGATGATTGCAAATGATATGTAAAGTAGACGCCATTATCTTGTACCTGTTAGAATAATTGAGATGAGTTGTTATTTTGTTAGAATATTCGGTTTAATTAATTTTAATCTAAACTTTTATTACATATTAAGGAGTTGAATTCCCTGCCGGGTTCTATGATGCCTGACACTATCCAACCTGCGGGTGTTTAAGTCAAGAGTGAATTGGTTACTTCTAGGCCCTAGGTAAGCGTGCTTCACTTTCGACCACATCTTCGCTTACCATCAGGTTAGATTTTTAATCGACTTTAAAAAGCTTTTTTTTCGTTCCTGTACTACTCACAGACGCTTGGGCCGATTTGGAAAATTTGTTTGAAAGGTTCTTCGCAGGTGGTCCCACGATAATCAGGTTAGGATCTGATGATGGGATTCTGGAGAAATCAAGGGAACGCCTCGAAAAAAAAAGCCAGCTTGTTTTATAACAGAAAAGAACTTCTTAACAAATCAAAGCTTCCAAAACAAAACACTACAAAGCGAAAAAACTCGCCGAATAACTTCTATTCCAAAGTCGGTGTCGAAAAACGGAAAACCATAGATAACAAAGACACTTGGCAATACCTAATTATTTAAAGCGAATTTGTTAACTCTTATATGGCTATGCAATTAGGCTGCCGGTCTTTTCTTCCTGTCTTGTGGTGGTTTTTCGTTTTTGAAGTTTTTTTTGTTAAAAAGTTCTTTTCTGTTATAGAACACTTTCTCAATATAATTTGACCAGAAAAAAAATCTCCCTACCACATCACTATTCTTCCCATGACATTTTAAAGAGCAATGAGCTTTAAGCAGAATCGTTATGCCTTCATTGTAGACTGCTAATACTTTATAACATAACTGCAAATGATATGTAAAGTAGGCGCCATTATCTTGTACCTATTAGAGTAATTGAGATGAGTTGTTGCTTTGTTAGAATATTCTAGGCGTAACTGGGGTGCATTTTTGTGTTATAAATATTGTTCTTTAAAAAATGTACCTGATGTAATGGACCTAATTATAAAAATAGCTTATGTACGGTTTAATTACTTTTAATTAAACCAGATTTAATGAGGACAGTGGTGTCCCAATTGTAAAGGCTCCGACTTACGTGTCGTAGGTCGTGAGTTCGAACCCAGGCAAGGGCTTTACTTTATATAAATTATTTCATCACCACTGCTCTTAAAACGGTGAAAGAAAACATCGTGAGGAAACCGGCATGTCCTAGAACCAAAAATTCGAAGACATGTGACATCCACCAACCCGCACTGAGCCCATGTGGTGGATTAAGGCCTGTTACCTCTCTCACAGAGAGGATGGCTGTGTCCCAGCAGTGGGCAACATTATTAGGCTGATGATGATGACTTTTAATATAAACTTTTTAATTATTGGATAATTTTAAGATGTGCGTACATCTTAATCAATAGAATTTCCTGCCGGAGTCTGTGATTCCTGACACCTACAACCTGCGGGTCTTTAAGTCAAGAGTGAATTCAACACAACACTTCTTAGGTAAGCGTGCTTCACTTTCGAGCACATCATCACCATCAGGTGAGATAATGGTCAAACAAGAGGCAATTTTTCTGTGATAAAGAAACACTTTCTGAATATTATTCGACCAGAAAAAATTCTCCCTACCACATCACTATTCTTCCCATGACATTTTTACGAGCACTGAGGTATAAGCAGAATCATTATGCCTTTATTACAGACTGCTTATACTTACTTAAATGACTGCAAATGTATGTAAAATAGGAGCCATTATCTTGTATTAGAGTAATTGTTATGAATCGCTGCTTTGTTACAATATTCTAGGCGTAACTAGGGTGCATTTTTGTTTTATAAATATTGTTTTTAGGATGCCCACCCAAAGGGTAAAAACGGGACCCTATTACTTAGACTGCACTGTCTGTCTGTCACCAGGCTGTATCTCACGAACAGTTATAGCTAGAAAGTTGAAATTTTCACAGATGATGTATTTCTGTTGCTGCTATAACAAAAAAATACTAAAAACAGAATAAAATAAATAATTAAGTGGGGCTCCCATACAACAAACATGTTATTTTTGCCGTTTTTTTTGCGATAATAGTACGGAATCCGACTCGCGCCTAGAAGGTTTTATTAGATGTCTTCCTATTAATGAGTGGAGAGGCTTCGCTTTAAAACTTAATTAATATCTTTTTTGTAAGCAATTTTATCTTTTGAGCTCGTGGCTATAATATTTAATGACGATGGGTGATCATTTTATCATACCAAGATTCTTTCGTACCTCGGAAAGCACGTTAAGCAGTTGTCCCGACTGCCATTAGTCATTAGTAGTCAGAAGCTAGGCAATCAGACCAGGGACATGTCTTAACAGGCATTGCACAGAGCAGGTTCTGGTTTGGTCTTTTAGAAGGTAACGGGGTCCTTTCCAAGTGCTGATGGTAATCACCGGGGTATTTCTAGTGCGGTAAAAAGCCCACACTACTTGCTCTTTTCCCCTAGAAAGTCCAGGCGCCTTTTGAAGTTATGCCCCTGTCAACAAATATAAAAAAAATGAGACAAGTATATCAGTCACTTAATGTGAAATAATGTTATACAGCTGCAACCTGTCAGACTGGATGCAGCTGTATACATAAAGAAAGAAAGAAAGTAAATACATTTATTTTGCATATACTAAAATATACACAATATACTAGATACTTAATACTATAAATCAGATAAAATACAAATAAAAATACATTAAAAAAAAGGTCTCATGTAAGTTAGCAGAAAAGTGTGTGTGTGATTTCAACTGGACCTGGTGTATGATGTGATGGATGGAAATCAGTCATACTGCAAGGTGACGTGTATAAAAATAGTGGGGAATATGTACATAAATAGTGTGATAATGATTAGGTAACAATGCAAGAATAAAAAATACTAATCATGTGGGTCGATATAGTTCTCGCCTAACTTATTGGCCGCCCTGAAGTTGGCTACAATGGCTGCGCAGTAGGAAATCTCATACAAAAACAGTACCGTTTCGTGTCTCGCGCATCCGGTAAACCAACTTCAGGGCGTTCAATAAGTTAGGCGATGGCTATACATATCATATAATTGAGACATTTAGTGCGACCATATCTAGCTTCCTTTGCGCTTCCATGAGACACAGCCGTAAGCGTCGTCTAAAAACAGGTATTTTGTTAATTACTCTAATCGGTGGTGGCAAGTTATTCCATATTTTCAATACTCAATACTTTATTGCATTCCATATGTATTACATAGATGGTATAGACATGGTAAAAGATCAATATGGACCCCGTCGGGCACAGCAAAAATTAGGAGAGGGGAAGAGGGCCAAGTAACATTTCAAGGCATTACATAGTATCAAGAAATCTAATAAAAATATTACAGATGTCAAATTGGATGTATAATTATGTCTGTGTTTATAGGTATGATACATTGATTGAATAGGAATAGTAAATAAGTAATTATTATGAAATTGATTGAGGTATTTTCATTAAGATTAAATTATGTTATTATATTTGGCTTTTGTAAGTACCTATTTTTGAAGCCGCATAACGTCTCACATAACACACATCTCCGAACACAGCTGGGAAGAAGTTAGGCAGATTTATAAAGCAATTTCAATATAATTACTAATGTCTATTTTAATTCTCAGACATATACCCAGTTAACACGACATCAGTTACGTTCCACGATTTATATTTATTTAAATAAAACATTTTTTCCCTCACCTTTAAAAATATAACACGCTTTTATACCATAAATCCTTTCAACTTTCATTATTCACAACAAGGAATGAAAAGTCACAAAGGGCACTGTACGCACATACAACTTATGACTGATGGCGGAAAATCAATTTCCATCGGCCCCCGACATCTGACATCTCACTTACTCCACACCCTCCCCTACCACGAACTGATCTAGCTGTTTTTCACCTTCGTTAAACACGTCAAAATAAACAAAAAATGATGAATAGACCAGCTAAGGAAATCACCTAATGTGTATTTTAATGATTCGTAGTAAGGGTCGCGTATTAGATGTTACTTTTCTTGGGAGGGGCTAACCGATCGATTGGTAGGGAAAGTCATTCCGATCAAGCATCATGTTTCATGTGTTTTTTTTTCATAAAATGTAAACTGTTTTAGGCAGCCTATTGTTGCTTTTTTATTATTGATAGGCTCGCGCTTGACCACTATCTCACCTGATGGTAAGCGATGATGTGGTTGACGATGTAACACGCTTGCCTAGAAGAAACCTATTCACTCTTGATTTAAATCAGGGAGTTCCACTCCCTCACTCCACTGTACGCATAATGAAAGTATTTCCAAACAATTTAGTGCGTATGGGTGGGATGTCCACCATGTACCGATGGTGCATCGCCGTACGTCTTGTAGTCCGATGATGAAATGGGCTAGGTGGAATTATATCATGCAAAACTACATTGCATTCATATATCGCAATACTACAAACATTTACAAAACCAAGAGTACAATTGGCGGTCTTACGCCTTATATCAGTCTTTGGATGGCATGTATCAGTGTAAGAAGAGATATAAGGTTATATTGAGGACTACTTAGAACGTATATAAACCGATCATTTTGGTAACACATCGACACGACTGTTATGGCGATTATGTCGTGAACTTATAACGCTTCTGTTGTTTCCGAAATATGACAGTAGACAGTCGCCTCGACAGTCGGATGTCCGAAATCTTGACAGTCCCCAACCCCAACAGAGTCGGTAAAAGCCTAAGCCATTGATTTTACCAAAAGGAAATCTCCTAATGTGTTTAACCATGCCAGAACAGGGTCGCAAAATTAAAGTGCGTGACTTTCTATTATGATTTAATCGTCTACGAAAATTCACTTGAATACAAGCACTTTACTAGGGTAAGTCAAAAGCTGGTTAATAACCCGACAATAAGGTTACTCGAAACTTTTAATTGTAGAACGTTTATCGCTGTTTTGTTACGACTATACTACGCTCTTTCGTGGGGCTACGTTGTCAACGAAGTAAATTTTCATATATTTATGTAAATAAATTCTATGAGGAATGTTAAGGTCGGTTCGTTTTTCCGTCGCTTTCGTATAGTGGTGGATGGCACGATAGTTTTATGAGGTGGAAACGGGCACACATGAGGTGTTAGGTGTCTAAAGAAGTGAGCTTTGTTCTTGCATGTGTGATGTTACTTTACACCAACTTTTACTTTTTACATAGGCACGTACGTACCTGCATTAGGTAGCGTTTGTTCTCGTTCTGCTATAGTAAATCGGCTTCTGCTATAGATGTTCGGTAATCTTCGTGTTGCTGGATTAGCCCGAACGTCGAACCTCAGAGCAATACTCTACAAACGTAAATATTCCAAATAGTTAACTGCCTACAAATGCAGTGCACCCACCATTGAACGTTTTGTAGAATTTATTAGTGATTTAATTTATGTTTATCATGATATTACAAAATAAACAAATACTTTCATAGTTATAGTAATGGTACATTAGATGCCATCATCACACGTTCGTATTTACGAAGATAGACGATGATTCCAGAAGCGCATACAATGTATAACTATTTTGACATATCTGTCAAAACCCTCACAAAATTTACAGCTCTGTAGAAAGAGACAAAGTGACTATGCGACTCTTTTCTGCAGCTCATAGTGATAAAACTCAGTCCATTCGCCAAGTATAAAGTGTTAACAAAACAAAACACCAAAAATCTCTGACGCATCACTTCACTCGCAGTCGTAGATTATGTGCAAATGATACGTAGTGCCGACCTGTCCAGGCGAACGTAGGGGAAGCTTCGCTCTTCGCGTGACGCTCCCCATCGCATCCGGCCTCCGGGGTGAGTCCGTGCAACACTCACGTTATAAAACTGTGTATATTTTAATACTGATCAAAGTAAATTATCTGTGTGTATGTTGACTATATTTGTTGTAAGAGGCTTCATTTGTTTTTGGTAATTGCATTACATTTTAATGATGGCAGAATGACTCAAGAACTCTATCCAACTAAGAACAAAACTTCGTTTGTTTTTGAATGTTCATCATTCTGAAACAAATGACAGTCACTATGTAGTCAGGTTTGTGGAGTGACCCAATCAGAGTCATAGAAATCGACCACCAGGCACCTACTGCCGCTACACTTTTATAGTTGAAAAGAAAAAGCTCAGTTCATTCTCAATATCAGTGTACTCAAAAGTGTTATGGTGTTGTTGTTGTTGACACACTCAATAACAGGGCAGGTAAACTGATACAATTGTACACCCTTGCCCTCTCTTCTTTCCGTTACCAACACAACTTAAAAAACCCCAAAACAGGATTAAACGTACAAAAAAACATACCAAAGACGAAAAACTACAAACAACAACACGGCCATTGAAATGTTTATCCGTTAACAAAGCATCGCGCATTCCCTGCCCGTTGCTGCCATTTGTCGCCCTAAGTTTGACACGAACTTGCTCGTCGAAGGGAAAGGAGAAAAAAGTAAATATTTCACGGCCCTGCTGCACCCTTGTTGGTGGAATCACGCGTCGCCTGCGCGTGTTTTCACGAAGACGGATCATTGCGACGCGCGACAAGATTAGGTGGAGACGGGCGGATAAAACGCTGCGTTTTGAACGCTAGTTTTTTTTGTCAATACTGGTAAATTAAATAAATTAAATGCCTTCTTTTTTAATGAACCTTGGAATAAAAATGGGTGAAAGATTCAGTAGCTCGAACGCTGATTTAGAGAAAGTTTACTCAACCATACCAAGCATTATAAAAGAGAAAATAATGTGTCTGACTTGAAAAATAATGGCAATAACAAGGTAGTAGGTACAGAATACGTTTAAGGAAAGAAGTTTAATAGTTAATCTTCTTATTATTATGTAATCTTTAGCTTCAAATATTCTATTACAATATTAATCCTCAAACATTCTTTACGAAGTTGAAGATTATTAATGGATGTTGTATAACTCCTAATTAGCCTATAATTAGTACAGTAAGCCTATTATGTAGGCCTCCAGTAACTATAATTTTATCCCTTTATTTGAATTGCGCAAGAAATCCACTTTTCAACCGTAGCGTAAACAATGAAATAAATCAATTCGTGACCCATAAATAATCGCATGGCAGATCAATATGTGCACATAGCAAAACACCGCGCTAGACGTTCTTCGTGCAGTTTTTAGGAGCTATCTACTCTTTATTTACAATGAAATATCAACTAATAAAAATACATTAAATTTCTACATATTATTGATTCCAAAATGGTGGATGTCTTTTGTTTTTTCATGAAGTGTATGTTTCACTAATCTCCTTCCAACAAAACCATAAAAATGAGAAATAATGATTGATAGCATGCATCTCCTCGTAAAGTGTTCATTAATATTTTTTTGTACTAACACTAATGGATAGACAATTTGATAACGAACATTTTGTAAGTTTTATTTTTTTTTCAAAAGACCAATATTCCTTTTTATAAAGATTTTATTCTAAAATCTGGGCGCATTCACTACTGTAATTCATGCGCCACCAGTGCCGCTAGGCCAATAGGAATGCTCATATCTCATGCTGATTTTTTGGTCAGGGTACGGCCTTAATAAATATTGTTTTTAGTTTATTACTGTTTCAAGTATGTTATACGTTGTTTGTTTAAATATTACGGGGAATGAATGTGCTTGTTTTTTGGTATCTACTAAATTAGGTAATAAAGTCAGGATTAATGTACATTCCAACCAATAAACTATACCAACTGCATTCATTTCAATCTAGCTTCTGCCAGCGGCTTTGCTCGTGTGAAAGTCGAAATAAAAAGTATTCTACTTATGTCCTAATTCAGAACATGGTTTATGTTTATGCAAAATTTCATCTAAATTCATTCAGCCTTCAAGACGTTATAATGTAACAATCAGACTGATAGACAGACGAATGATGGTGTGATAGCACTAACATCGTGGCGACGCATCAGAAAGGCTGCGTATTTTCCCATTTATTTATGTATTATATACTTCATCATGATTATCAACATATCAGCCGAAAGATGTCCGCTGCTGGACATAGGCCTCCTCCAAGCGTCGCCACATTGACCTGTCCCGTGCGTCTCGCAACCAGCGAATCCCCAAACCAGGTCATCGGTCCACCTAAGGTGGAAGGCCTTCCAACGCAACGTTTTCCGGCTCGCAGTCGCCACTCCAGAACCTCTCAGCCCCATCGGCCATCCATTCTGCGAGCAATGTGTCCTGCCCACTACCACTTAAGTTTGGCAATTCTTCGGGCTATGTTGGTAACCCTGGTTCTCTTACGGATCTTTACATTTCTAATTCGATCACGCAAGGAAACTCCAAGCATAGCCTTCTCCATTGTTTTTTGAGTGGCTGCAATCTTTTTTGATGAGGCCCATCGTAAGCGATCATATCTCAGAGCCATATGTCATCACTGGCAACACACACTGGTCATAGACTTTCGTCTTGAGACACTGTTAAGTTGGATTATATACTTTATAAATAAAAATTTAATTTATAATATTTAAATAAGCATACCTACTTGAAGACCAAACTTATCTAACATAATTTCAGTTCCAAGCGTTCAAACCGCCGATCTGCAGACCCAGAGCTCCCTCGAAGATGGATCATCGAGACGGCGGAGGGCGCGCGATCGCGATAAACCGGCGCGATATGGAGAACTGCGGAATGTGAACACCTAGCCACCTCACGAATGCAACTACTCGTACGGTTTGTGTGCTTGACGTGTTCAGTGTTCACACCTTTGTATACCGTGTTTCTATGGTTAGTTTAAATTTTGTTATTTCAGATGTGTTTGCTCTTGACTCTAGTCTAGGTCAGAGGTGACAGAGACAGACGACGATGGAGTGAGCTTACACAGAAGAAGCCTGTTCACTCTAACTTTGAAGAGATTCGGGTTGAATGCGTTCGAAAAACAGACGCAGGTAGTGAGTTCCTCTCATTCGCTTTGCGCATTATGAAGGATTGAAGCGCTTGGTGCGAATTGGTGGAATGGCAACCAGGTAAGGATGGTAACATGCAATGCGTCTAGATGTCCGATGATAGAAGGGGACCGGTGGGAAGAGGTCGTGGAGTTCTTGAGCACACTCACTGAAGTACAGTCTGTAGAAGACCGACACGAAGTAAAATCGGTTACACGGTTTTTTTCACACACAATTTAAAAACAAATTTACTTACCAATGAAAGAAAATATTTCCAATGCCTCGGCCAACTTTTTCTATACAATCTTTATGGCTCAATATGGCAAAATTTTATAGATTTCGGTGGATTTCCGGTGCCGATAATGCTAAATGAAAAGCTCAAAGTACGATCATTAATACTAATTTTACTCCGTTTTTTGACACGCGAAGTACATACAATCGCGTCATCTAGTTAGATTTATATCTGTGCTTGCAACACAGAGGCTTGCAAGTCGAAGGCAATAGCTGCCTCAATGTAAGCCACATTTTGAATGAGCCGCCTTCTGGATGCCAAGTGGTCTGCTGGTGTCGGCAGACAACCCAGTGTGAATAAATCAAAATATGCTGATTCACAACCACGCCTTATTTACCCATTTTATCTTTAACAAAACAAAGCCCCAGACTGATTTCGCTAAATTAAAACTACAATTATTAACTACTGTGGTACGAGTATGTACCTAAAAATAAAAGTAATCACTTTTATTCACCACAAAAAATACCAGAAAAATCTTCAACAAAACTAGAAAACAATATCAAAGAAAAACACATCCACTTTAAATTTTCAAGTAAGTAACCAAGTGGCAAACCAAGGTCCTCACTCCGGGACTAACTTAGCTAAGTAAAGAGACTTGTTAACATAACTCAACAATCTAGGCCGCCTGTCCGGACGTGAAACAAAGTAAATAATAGCCTATTAAAGTTTGTGGTATATTCTTCAGAATTTTAGTACCTAGGGAGTGTAAAAATGTACTTAGATTCTGCTTTATAACTTGTTTGTTGCTTTCGTTTACAAAATTCTAAGATGTCTAAGGGTACGTTCGCACATAACATCCGTATTTCTAGGAACGTTTTTAACGGATCCATCGCTACTGGAGCTGATGTTCACACCGCATTTACAGTACTGTTTTAACGGATCCGTCGCTACTAGGGGTAATAGTCACACCACATTTAGTCAGTGTACCACCAACATTCAAGCAAAACGGATCAGTATTTTAATACTGTCGTGAGTGTGAACTCGCTCATACTACCTACGCCATTGCCGAACAAAAACTTATACGATAAAGCGGACCTGTAAAACGGACTGCTGTTTATTTTGTCGAATCGGTATTTTTACTGGATCTGGAATACTGTCATGTGGGTGAACTCGCTCAAACAACTACATACGCCAGCGCCGAATAAAAACGCACCTATACGATAAAGAGGACCTGTAAAACGGATCTTTGTTTGAACGAGCACTTAGATTGTTCATATTATTTACTGAAAAGTGT
The DNA here is from genome assembly GCA_964057195.1 of Orthosia cruda. Taxonomy (NCBI): domain Eukaryota; kingdom Metazoa; phylum Arthropoda; class Insecta; order Lepidoptera; family Noctuidae; genus Orthosia; species Orthosia cruda. The sequence goes on along the minus strand of OZ059836.1, from coordinate 13,712,645 downwards.
GAATGAATGAGTGATTCAGCCCCGTTGGTTAAGTAAAGGTCACAAGCACTTTCATGGGGCATGACAACCTGTGTTCGTTTCCCAGATTAGACAATTTGAATGTTTTGTCATCTGAAATTTCTCGGTAGCCGCCTGGAGTCTGGATCTCTGTAATAACTAGCTTCTGCCTGCGGCTTTGCCCGCGTGAAGATCGAAAATTATCCCGAGGAAACATATTCCAGGGATAAAAAAACGTATGTGCTATTCCTGCCTATAATCTATCTCTGTGCCAAATTTCATCCAGATCCGTCCAGCCGTTTGAGCATGAAGAAGAGCGTTTGAGCGTGAATCCCTCGGCAGGAGATCAACTTTTCTCTGACGATGATTCTCCATCTGTGTCTTTCCTTGGCGGCGTGGAGTGCATCGTGCAGCTTGATGTTCAACGTTGCACGTATTTGGTCAGACCATCTGATTGGGCTGCGGCCCCTCGGCCTCTTGCCTTCGACCTTGCCAGTGCTCATTTGCATGGGTTCTTTTCGGGCTAATACGAGTTAGACAAATCAACTTCTTCACTTATATGAAGGGTCACATTATGTATTGGCGAATAACGTAGGTATATGACATTCCACTAAACACGTAGTTTTATATACACGAACATTCGGTCAGTATCACTGTATTCAAGTCCAGTTTTTATCACAAATTAACAATTCAATAAAACCCGCCATATCCTTACTGTTCGATCCTTGACTTCTCTTCTTCGCGCCAAAAACTAGTCTTTAGTGTTACGTCAAGTTGACATCTGTCAAAGTCGTTCCAAACCATAGCTCTCGTCAGAAATCGTTAGAAGTGCCTACACATTAAATAACATGCAAACATAAGTATAATAATAATACGATTATGATTTTTTAATTAATTGGTAATTGATATCACAAAAATAACACAAACCTACAATTCATCTACAGAGTTAGACATTTCTCCAAAAGAAATGCCTTGAGCCTTGCTTTCAAAGAGCCTGTGTACAAAATGCTTTTCAACTCAAGAGGTAATCTATTATATACATATATTATACACATTATAACTTAGTCATACTTATAGTCAATAATTGATACATGTTTCATTTCATATTTAGAATATTTTGGAAAATAACTTTTATTCTAAATATCATTCTAAAATACATTTTCTAAACCAGTCATGAAGTGAGCGGGCGGGGGTTATCTCCCCGTGGTAGCGCAGTGTGCATGAGCATTTCTCCAGGATAAAAAAAAGGGTACCTGCATCCAAAACTTATCACAAACTATATTTAATTATAATAATAATAAAGCATTTATTTACTGATAAACTTAATCTACAATTAATATATAATATATAAACTAAACATAACAAATTATTGCCAAAACTATAAGTAAATCAGTAATGTTTAATTAAATTAGTTAACAATTTCTCATGTAAGTGAATTAATTTCAGGGAAATAAATACCTCAAATTATTGCACTTCGGCGTCTTCCTCCATCAGCGGGTTCCCCAGGCGCCTCCACTTGTCACGGTCTCGAGTAGCTCTAGCCCACCGGGCACCAGCTATCTCCACTGTGTCATCGTCCCAGCGTTTGCGTTGTCTACCTCTGCTTCTTTTTGATCCGTTTCTGATTTGCCATTCCGTTAACGCCTTAAACCATTTATTGCTTTTATCACAGAGCATAATATATGACTAGCCCATATCCATTTCAGTATTTTTGTGTAGTCGTTTACTTGGTAATTTTCTTCAGATCTTTAGCTCTCTTTTTTAGGGTTCCGTACTCAAAGGTTAATAACGGGACCCTATTACTAGACTCCACTGTCCGTATTTCTGTCTGCCTGTCTGTCACCAGGCTGTATCTCATGAACTGTGATAGCTAGACAGTTTAAATTTTCACAGATGACGTATTTCTGTTGCCGCTATAACAACGAATACCAAAAACAGAATAAAATAAATATTTAAGTGGGGCTCCTATACAGCAAACGTGTTTTTTTTGCCGTTTTTTGCGATATTCTTTATTCAATTACGTACTTTTAAATTCAGTTCATTTCCGTATTAGGCGAATCAGAAAACACTTAAAAATATTATTTCAAGTATAAACATCTGTTGAACTTAAGTGCTAAGTTCGTGTCAGACACATGCGTTTTCTTTGCCATCTTTCTTGTGCAGTAAAGTTTAAGCAAATATTAACATTTACTTTGGACATTTTCTTTTTCCCTCTGCCTACGTAACGCCCGCGTTTAATGCAGTAAAGATGTCTCGGTTATCCGAAAATATCCGCAAAATCTGGAGTTACTGTTATCTCTGCGTGAATTTTAAAGCATGTTTTTTAATACCAACATATTTCTTTGCACACAAGTGAAAACAAAACTGTCCTTCATAACTGACTAGTGCGAAACCAAAAGGAAGGGTTGTGATTTAAGTAGTCTATTTATGTATGTATGGTTGTATTTACGTATGTTCCTCCGTAGTGCCTAAACTTTACATCCGATTTTGCGGAATAATGTGTCAATCGATTCGTTATTATGGCTCGGGTAAAATAGACAAAAAAAAACCCCAGTCGGGTTACAGTTTTAATAAACTTTTTGCTTGTTATTAAAAAAAAATATTATTACCTACCCAATTTTGTTAATACAATGTTGTTTTGTTACTCATTCCTAAAATTTGTTGTCCTCTTTCTAACGTAAATGCAGAGCAAGTCAGGAAAACATCAACCGAAAAACATATCCGCAGTTCGGATCTCGGCTAACATTTTCAATAACGCGGCACGTCCCTACGTTCGAACAAAGTTCCAAAATGGCGCCGTACCAAAAGAACACACACTTAAAATGGCATTATCTTCTTATTTTTATATTAAACTTGAACTGGGAGGAAGTCTTGTAATCGCCTTAAGCTTTCATCATTCACAGACAGCTGTCGCCCCTGCGACATGTTCCCCGGTTTTTTTTTACAAAACTTTCTTTAAATTTTATTGTGATTTTGTTAAGAAGTCCCATAAAGTGTTTTTAGGCAAAGTGTCCCCTGATATTGGTACTTATACTGAAAAGAAAATGGTTTAGAAATAAATTAGCAGAACTGCGTGGTAAGAAAATAAGGGGTGGCCCCTTTTATTGTTTGTTCGAAAAATAAAAGCGATTAAAGACAACTGACAGAGCCACTCATACATTGGGATGTTATAATATAGACTATAGGTATCTCCAACGTAAATAGGTGTAGTCGTTTTATGCGTCATGTATATGTATCTCATGGGTATCGGCTTGGATAGCTTTATAAGTCTATAGACTTTGGCACATGAGAGTTTTCAGATGAAAATCGGTTGATACACTCGGAACGGAAATTGATCGCGCATGAGATCTAAATGCTGTACTAACACACTATTATGTCTTATTGAAGATCGTTGTCTTAACTGTGAATCGAATATAGAACAGAATATACTTAGGAGACAAAAGTTTTTCGTATCCATTATAACTTTTCTATAAAATCAGTTAGCCTTTTCCCAGCTAATTGGATGCTGCTGAGTACCGGTATTTTTGGGTACTTCTTTCAAAGCACGGAAATGCATTTGGAATATGAACAGGGGGCAAACCCGCTACCTGCTTGGGGCCTTAACTGGGCACTTTGGAACCAACGACATGCTCCTGAAGGTGGATCTAACCGCCACACCCATGTGCAGGTTGTGTGGGGAACATACGGACCGCATGGAGCACCTTCTGTGCACATGCGATGCACTGGCTGGTAAGCAAATGAGTCTCCTAAGGGATGGATATCCAAAACCAGAAGACTATAGCCTCATATCTCCTATTCTCGTTGTAAAACTCATGAAGAGAGTTTTCAACGAGATTGGGGAGGAGTAGGTTATCTAGGGGACCACAATAGATCCCAATGGGTCGAAGTTTCCAAATTATTTCTCGGCCCCTCCACAAGATAAGATAAGACCAGTATTTTACATGGAACGACTGCCTTCACAACCCAGTAACTGCTGGGTAACACGATACTTCTTAGCAATACAGCTGTCTGATTTCCTGACTGACTAACCGAACGACTGTCAAAAACCGGCAGTTGACAGCCGGAACCAAAAGCTTAACGTGCTTTCTGAAACACGGAGGAATCTTGCTATATCAAAACATTTATTAAATCTGTAGAAAAGCCATTTTTGTACATCAAAAAGATTTCAAAAAAAAATAGCCAGGGTGTTAAAGGATAACTAACAGAACCCATTTCCATCATTTTTGGAATTCTTGTCTGTTTATTTATGCACGCATAACATGAAATGTACGAAACCAATGTAGAAAACGTTTACACATAAAAATTATGCGTTACTTGATGTATTACTTAGTTTTTATTTCATCGCAATCGGTTCACTCTATCAAAAGTAAGATGAATTTAAAGTGTTCAAGAAGTAAAATTATCACAACACACGTAATTTAGATACTTGGACATTTGAACTCGATATTCGACAGATGATGTTGTGCATTTGATGAATGGCGGTGTTAAGATTCTCCGCAAAAGAATTATGACCCTAGAAAAACAATTGGTAGGTAGGTAATTAGGGTACGGTTGGCAGATAGATGACAGGAGCGATGCCGCGGGCACAGCTAGTAAAGAATACTTTTCTATAAATTAATAATAACTTTTATATAAAACCTTAATAAAATTACAGGGTACCCGAAATGATCCCATTCGACTCGCAACTATCGATATTATAGTTTTACCCTTTTACTATCCAATAAAGCTTTCATCTTTCGGACATTCGGTACGGCCATTTCGTATAATGATATTGGCCACTCTTTTACATACGAGTACTCCGCGCATTCACTCTTTATTACTTTTTGAGAAATTCAAACCAGAGTTGAAATTTAATCAAATAGTGAAATAAATGTTTTAACTGTTTGTCGTTTGCCGTGTTGTTTCGTTAAAAAATGCTGAATGAATTGTAGTTGCTAAATTAAAATTCATTTTCTGCTGCAGAAATGGAACTCGCTATAAACCAGTAGTGAGATTTTTCGCGCAAATGAATATAGCACAAAGTAAATTTTTGGAATTTAGTGTTACCAGATTTGCATGTATATTTTGTTTAAAGAAGTGTTATGTTTTAATTTGCTTTTGTAATAAAGATTGCAGTACAAACAAGTCATACAATAGACAGTGTTGGAATCAAGAACTCAAGAGCCATCTTCTCCGACCTAGGAGCATTACCATTTTGAATGCAGCATCATTCCATTTTTTTTCGAGATGCCCACTAATCTCTCCGATTCATATTCCTTTATGTGCTTTCCCTCAGCTGGGCAAAGGCCTCCTTCCATTATTTTCATTGTTACTGGTTCTGCGCCTCTTCTTTCCGTATTTATTTATTTAAACTTCATGTACAATGTTGATATATATAGGCGGACTTAATGCAGTAAAGCATTCTCTACCAGTCAACCTTTGGGTTAAAAACGGCATATGAACAATCGTATATTAATAAACTACCTAACTAATAAAATACATAAATAATTTCTAAAATAATATACTAATACATCATCATTTCATCATCATCATTTCAGCCGAAAGACGTCCACTGCTGGACATAGGCCTCCCCCAGGCGTCGCCACATTGCCCGATCCCGTGCGTCTCGCATCCAGTGCCTTTCCGCAACCTTAACCAGGTCATCAGTCCACCTAGTGGGAGGCCTTCCAACGTATCGTCTTCCGGTTCGCGGTCGCCATTCCAGAACTTTTCGGCCCCATCGGCCATCCGTTCTGCGAGCAAAGGACTAATACATACCTAATTCTAAATGAGACTGTGTGTTTCAAATATAATAACTATGACGAAGACCGAGCGATGTATGAGAGGACAAATAATAGTTCCGGATTCTACGCTTAAATGCAAATTTACTCCGTATTCAAACAATCATAAAACATTATATGCTGCATGAATGGTTTTGTAACTACCAATTCTTCAAATTAACTCAACAAAAGATAGGTAGTATTATAACAAACCCTTATCGCAGTCAGGTCCAAAAATAATGACGCCCAAATTGGCAACCGGAGGTACCATTTTTTTTTGTTATAAGCATAACCCGACTATCTATATTCCGTTAGTAGCTGATAACTTATCTAGCAACAAATTGCCTTGTATAATTCATAGAGGTTGCCAGGTGACAGGGGTACGCAATTCTGGCCTAAAATATGTGCATACATTCATATATAAATGTTCTTATATCTATTGTTAGAGTGGAGAAAAACCCTCTAGGTTTGTTTGTATTCATTATTTTGAAAGCATTATGTTGTCCCTTTGGACGTAAAGGGATGTTTTTGTTGTATGAAGGTAATGAAATGGTATCGATTGGCTATTGTTATTATATTGTGGTGAGATTGAATGTATCTCTTTTTCTGGCAATGAATATTCTCCTAATAAAAACATCCACAATCCAAGTGTGTATTAGATCCATAAACAAAGCTTTTTTGCATAAAAATACTACCGACTTCCAAATACAAAACTACAAAGTAAAAAATAACTTAATTTTTTGAAGTCGGTGTCTTTCGTAGGTACCTATATTTTTGCGTTATGGACACCGACTTCAAAAAATAAAGTTATTTTTTATTTTGTAGTGTTGTATTTGGAAGTCGGTAGTATTTTTTTGCAAAAATGATTTTTTTATTTTTCACTTTTTAGTTGTACCTACCTAATAGGTAAATTAGTAAGGTAACTATACCGCCAAAATAGATTTCATGAAACTTGAACATAACCGGTGAAATAAGAGATCTGCGTACCCCTTAAGGGCGTACTGGCGTGATGTTATGTTATGAAATGGTATAACCAATAAACAGACATGCGATTGCAGCAATCCCGAGAGATTTGCCGTTATTTAATGTTGAGTTCTGTTGTATATCTCCGAAGCTCTTCATCAAATCTTCACCAAATTAAAATGGGACCAATTTCGGAACATACTTTTTCAAACAAAAATAATAATTTACAAAATGGGTCCACAATTATAGATAGAATCGGTGAATCCAATAGATATCGGTGAAACTACACAAAAAAAACAAAAAGAAATGTCGAACATAGAACCTCCTCCTTTTTGGGAAGTCGATAAGATACGTAGGTATACCTATACTGATATTAAACCTAAAAAATTACCATGTAAATGAGGATACGAAACATGTAAACATAGTCGCTTTTCATGAGAAAAACAGTACCACACTATTATTCTGTAAAGAACATTTTCAGTCGATGTTGACACAATTTCAGAACCAAACCAACCCGCCCCGGAAAATAAGATACTAAAAATGAAGAAAACTTCATTAACTAACCCATTTCCTTAATTAAAAAGCTGAAACTATGAAACCGTTCGCAAAAAAACCTTAAAATGCTTGAAAAAGCGAAGCCCAACATACCAGCAGTGTAAGGTGCGCAACAAAAATTTAATTTTGCTACAAAACTTTCTATGGCCTCTCTTAAATTACTGACGTGGTACCGGCGAACTTTTCTTATTAGAGATCGCAGACATTTTCGAACAGCTCCCGCTGGACATACCTATATTATTTATGTCTTTAATTTAATGATGAACTTTCTCATTTTACGTATTGGAAGTGAATATTTTGTTTTTATAATTAAAAGCGTAGAGCGAAGTTAACTTGTCAATTAGTTTTTTGCTGTTGCTACCTGCTATGGTTTCTGAAGTTTTGAAAGATTCATCATTATAAAGGTGCTTACTATAACTGTATTATTGTTGTATATTCATACTATTAGATGTATACCTTTATACAAAAAGGTTATGGTCTTGTCATATATATATTTTTCTTACTTTAAAAACTGTACTGTACCTACTCATTTGATTCTAATAAATAAAATTCAATACCTGCTACTTCTAGTGTATACCTTCAACAATTATATACCCTTAAATATGATTACAAGTTGCAATAAAATGTCCATAATCCTGTCAACTCAAAATTGCCTCAAAATGAAATCTTCAAACTACCAAATAGCATTAACTCCTTATTTTTCTTTCATTACCTTGGGGCAATTGTCCTATCGTAGTCCGCAATAAAGTTGTAAGCTACCACGATTTATAACTGCTTGGTTGAGCCTGATAGTACGAAAAAACTTAATATCTGAGACGACGAAGTCTAGACCTTGAGGAACTTTATTTGGTTCTTACCGATGATTCTTGGGAAGTTCTTGGATGGCTCAATTTTCTTTTTTCTTGAGGACCGCCAAGTTATCAACTAGTGACAATGTTATTTTGAAAATGGAAGGAAAATTTGTAGAAGCTAAATGCTGTTCCGATTTTTAAATGAAAACAATAGAAAAGTTATAGCTTGCTTATTGAAATCGATCTCGCGACCGATACCGGGATTTCCAAAAAAAATCTTATGATAATTATGAAGTGACGTCACGTTTGTTTGAATTCTGTTGTTCTTGAAAATTCATGTATGCAAGCTAAGGCCGTACCATGACCAAAAAATCAGCATGAGATATGAGCATTCCTATTGGCCTAGCGGCACTGTCGGCGCATGAATTACAGTAGTGAATTCGCCCAGATTTTAGAATAAAATCTTTATAAAATCGAATATTGGTCTTTTGAAAAAAAAACTACCAAAATGTTCGTTATCAAATTGTCTATCCAATTATGTTGTTGTATGATTAGTGTTAGTACAAAAAAATATTAATGAACACTACGAGGAGATGCATGCTATCAATCATTATTTCTCATTTTTATGTTTTTGCTGGAAGGAGATTAGTGAAACAAATACAACATCAAAAAAAAAAAACTCCTTTTTTGGAATCAATAATATGTAGAATTTTAATGTATTTTTATTAGTTGATATTTGATTTTAAATAACGAGTAGATAGCTCTTAAAAACTGCACGAAAAACGGCTAGCGCGGCATTTTGCTCGGGGTAGCGCCTTAAAATAAATTACCAATATCCTTACCTTCAAATTATTTTATAAATTCTACCTATTCAGACTACTAGATTCAAGCAATGGTATCATGTTCAAACTTAGACGGAAAATATTTAACTTATTTGAATAATGTTATAATCAGCTTAACATTCTTAACCAAAACTTATGGCCAACATAACAACAAGAAAACCCCCTTCGACTCACATAACTAAAGGAAATCACGAGAGAAAGTTGCAAAGAAACATCTTTAACGGTCGATAGAGTTTTGAAAGATGCGGAAAAGAACTTTAGTCATGGATAATAAATACTTTTCAGGAGGAAACTATGTAGGGAGATGAGCAAAGTTGGACGGCTTGCGAACTAACGGCGTATTTTAAGTATACGACCGACTGGGCGACTAATAAAGTGCAAGCTTTTTTGAATATGGATAACGTGTCATTTGAATACAGGTTCCTACATTGTGACAAACCTAAGTTGAAACAATAGGCTGAGATAAATGAGAGCACAGGCCATTAAAAAGACACAAACCTCCAAGGAGAAGACAAAAAGTAAATTTCTAAAGAATTTACTTTCTGTAACTAATTGGGAAGATCCAGAAACACTTGGCAAGTAGAGGATGCAGAAACGAAAAAAAAATTAGACATAACACAACAGAAATCGTAAAACTTAGCTCTGTTATTTTTATAACAAATGGTACTTTTCTTCCACAATATTTCTATCCCACATAGTTTCCGCATATCACTAAAGCCATAAGCAATGTTCAACCTGAAGTTCACTCAAGCATACCCAAAACCTTTATACGAACGAAAACGATTTGATTTATACTTTCAAGACCGCTTTCCGAGTGACGGGACATGAGAAAAGCATTTTAATATTATCTTCGTTCGTAGAAAACAACGAAAAATCTACATTTCCTACACGGAAATACGTAACTTCATATTCCGGGAATAATAAATCTAAAGGGGGACGCATCTGTCAAAAGTGTAAAATATGTATTTCTTGTAACGCCCGCCTTGTCTTTTGTACTTAAGAGTAAGATGCATTACTATTGTAGGAGCCAGTTTTTTAATTTATATTTTTGACGATAATGTATTGTATCATGCAACGTATCCTTTTAAGAATCCTTTTTGCTATGTATTTTTCCGCACCAACAACAACGCAACATTAGCTGTTGTCTAGATTAGTCGGCTCTGCTTGTCAGTCTAGTAATAACCTACTTTTAACCTACGCGTTTCGGTTACCTACTTTGATAGTAAAACAATACACAAAATTAACAAACTAATGAGGAGACGATATGCTTTGCTTACTTTTCATTGTTTCATAAGTATTATAAGTTATTATTTCAATACAAAAATACAAAGCCGTTTTGTCTAGGCAGATAGCATTTCTCTAGATATCTTCACCAGGTTTCCATGCATATTCTCCGTCTGACGTCAACAGTACAATAGTTTTATACGATTTCCTCGTATTCCTCACTAAGTTTATAGCCCTGGCCTAAGTTTGTAGCCTATCTCTAGCGCGGATCTGCAAACCGGTTGTAAAACCTAAGTGGATTTTTATTGGTTCCATTTTGGAATCCGTTTTCGTAGAATCCATTGTAACAGAGGTCTAATCTCTAAAACTTTTTGCTTACATTTTACGTTACTATGTAGTAACATTATTTTTTAGGATATTCTCTGGGACGTATAGATAACTTTTATGATAAGTTGATTACGGAGGCATTTATTTATTACTAGCTTATGCCAGCGGGTTCGCCCTCGTGAGAGTCGAAATCTATCCCAAGGGAGCATATGCCCGGTCCTATGTGCTATGCCTGACTACAATCTATCTCTATGCCAAATTTCATCTAAAACGGTTGCGCCGTTCTGCGGTTCTGGCGTGATTGACTATCAAGCATACATCCATATATCCAAACTTTCGCATTTATAATATTACTAGCTTCTGCCAGCGGCTTCGCCCGCGTGAACATCAAAAATTATCCCGAGGGAGCATATTCCCGGGATAAAAAGTATCCTATGTGGTATTCCAGACTATAATCTATCTCTGTGCCAAATTTCAACCAGATACGTTCAGCCGTTCTGACGTGAAGAAGTAAAAAACACACTCACAAACTTTCACCTTTATATTATAGTGTGATAAGTAAGATTCACAATATATATTGCACACCACCCACAAACATTTCAATAGATATTTGTACAACGGGCGGTCTTATCGCACAGGGCTCTTGTCTTACAGACATCCTTTGGATAGACTGAACGAGAGGAAATTATTTTCTTCATATATACTTATCTATACTGCTATGCTGATATTATAAAGCTGGAGAGTTTGTTTGTTTGTTTGAACGCGCTAATCTCAGGTACTACTGGTTGCAATTGAAAATTTTTATTTGTGTTGGATAGTCCATTTATCGAGAAAGGTTATAACTTATATAACATCACTCTACGACCAATAGGAGCGGAGCATAAATGAAAAATGTTGCAAAAACGGGATAAAATATTTATTTTGAGAGCTTCCGTTGCGTGCGCTGCGTAAACGCTTTAAGTTACGCCAATATCATGTATGATAGAATTGGTCCTCTTTAAAAGTTCTAAAAAAAATCAGCAACAGTATATGTCTATCTTTTAAGATTGACTCACTATAACCTTTTTTTATGGTAATCAAATTTGTTCATTTGCGAAGGAGTTTCATCAACATCTTTACTAATATTATAAAGCTGAAGAGTTTTGTAGTTTGTTTGTAGTGTAGGTAGGGTAGTGGGTAGGAAGGGTAGGTAGGGTAGGTAGATAGATAGCCAGTTGACGGGAGCGAAGCCGCGGGGGTCAGCTAGTTTATTTATATTGTTATTATAATCTGATAATTTACTAAACACTACACAGTTTTCTCCTCGCCCTGTGGCTTTGCCCCCCGACTTTTTATCAGGCGTATGAACATAATTTCTTTATGCAATTTACTGTGCAAGATTTATTTATTAAATTTATTCGTCTGTAAATAAGAATAAGAATGCCTGATCCCTCACTCGAAATCAATAAGAAGATAATCCGCCAATAAACTCAGTTTATTTGTCCACAAATACTCGTAACAGCCATCCCAGTATAAATTCCATTCCGTTACTTGACGTTACGAAATGGAATATGCAGTGCCTCACACATTAAGCGGAATTAGGTCATATATCGAGGGTAATAGATTCAAATCCGCAACAAGTACAGTTCTGAGCGGATCTGGGAATTCCGCTTTGATCAGTGGCATCCGCAAATGGTGCCACTAAAGGATGGCTGGTCGGTCATGCAGAAGTTATCGCTTATTGAAATCGATCCCGCGACCGGTACCGGTATTTTTGAATCTTTCACAGTACTATTATGAAGTGACGTCACGTTTTTTCGAATTGGGTTAGCATGAAGGCGTGATAGAAGTTTGGATGTAAAATTTAAATGCAGAGAACATAATATGAGTTTTTAAACTAAATAATTAAATGAAATTACGAAACCGCTGCCTTCTAAATAAATCTGGCTTTATTGTAGGCAGTCTAGTCTGTATGGAACAAATCATTACTACATACCTCCGATATAATAATTATGGAACATCCTTATCTAATACTTAAATTTTAATAAATGTACCTATATTCAATTTCTTCTTTTCAATACTAGGAATGGGGCATCTGCTAGAGTTCTGCAAGTACTCAAAAGTTTACGGACACTTTAGAAATTCCAAGTGCCCATACCAGAAAGGGCATAAAACTTTCAGTAGTCTGCAGAAAACTGCAATAGATAGTTCCCGTAAGTGACTCTATTTCCAGTACTAAAAAATGTACCAACTTATATACCACCTCATCCAAACTAAGTTCCCAACAGTTGAGAACTTCATCGCAGCCGCACGCTCGGTTGACTCGCGTCGTTGTCACCTTTTCAGTTTCGCATCAAAGGCTCCCTTTTGATCGGTTTCCATAGCCCTAATTAGCAGTACCTCGTTCAACATTCGTTCGACTGGAAGATATTGTTTATTGGCAGTAGATCCGCCGTGCCGGAGCTCCAAGGGGCCTATTGGCACGGAAAATTGAGGCAAAATCGTGCACTAAACGCTTGCCCCCGTTCTTGAATTATTTCGATATGGAGCTCAAAACGCGAACTTTGCCGATAATTACGACCTTCGATTAATTACACGTATGGCGTCACCGTAAATTAGTTGTGGTGTTGATTGGTATGTAATTTGAAAATTGTGGGCTAATTTTCGGTGTTGTTTTCAGTAAATTATGTTTATCGATATCTAATTATTATCTCCATTAAACTAACGCTTTTGTGCACTAAAACTTTTCACTATACTTCTTAAAAGATAACTTGATCTCTGCGACATATGTCAAACTAACGTAGGTAAACGTTATTGTTACGTTTTTGTTAGCCTGTCAACTGTTACTTAATTCTAAACTTGCTAAACTTTTACGATGTTAAATTGTACGATTTGATGGCAAGAGGCGCTGTTTTACATCACAATGTACCACCTTACTTACAAACCTACTACTTATATAATATAATTTGGAGGTTTTTTTTTTTTTTTGTTTAAAATGGAAAGATCATACATAAGTTTATATACAAAACTATTTTTAGTTTTTTTTTTCGCTTTAGTTACAAAGCAATATCAAATTGAAAAGTTTTTCTTGAATCCAGTACCGAAAACACCTCGACAGTTCCCGAACAAACCCGTGTGACGTCACGACGTTCATTTTTACTCATTGTAGCACATAGCTGATACAGTGATTTGACCTTTACATCTTAAATCTTGTTATTATGGTCAATATATTGATGAAAATCGAATATAATGATCAAAAATATTGATCCTTAAATGGTATCGTGCTTGCTTCATACCATTATGTACAAATACTATAAAAAAATCCCCATTATATATATGAATCGCCCAATAGCCAGTTGAAAACATGTTTTTTTGTTTATGGAGAAGCTGCAAAAAAAAGCTGTCAACTGTCAACGGGAAAAGTGCCAAAAAAAACTGGCGGATTTTAAATTTAATATAAAATCGATCCCGTCGTTCTCCAATCCAGTGTGGATTGCCTTCGCGTGGATTGCATTGGATCCTTCATCAGGTCATCTTTCCTCCTTGAGGAAGGACCACCAACAGTGGTCACTTAATTCCAAATACCTGGGTGACCGAGCACTGCTTGGGTGAAAATCGTAGTACCTACATTATTACCTCAATGGTGAAAATAGAGAAAACGACGCTTTCTAAAAATGAAACCTAGCTAGATCGATTTATCGCTCCCGAAACCCCATGCATATTAAATTTCATGAAAATCGTTTTAGCCGTTTGCGAGATTCAGATTACATATATACATGAATTGCTCGTTAAAAGCGCACCTAATTGTTGCTGGCCGGGAAGACCGCCCAGCGTGCGCGGGGCGCCCAAGGGCCCCGTTGGCGTCTGCGTCACATTGTGACAGTGACTTTTCCGTGAAAAATTGTGTTTAGTGTTTATATTATAACAGTTTATTGTAGTTTTAAGTAAATGGTGCAGTGTAAATATAGTTTTAAGTGCGTATTTTATTGTTTTTATGACTTATAAATTTTTCCTGTAAGTATTGTATTTAGTTTTTATTTTCTATGTTAAATAATTACGACAGTAGCGATGCCTTACGAAACGCTTGTCAACCTTCCACATAGCTGGATGCCCTAAACAGATGCCCTCTCTGTTCCCAAGCACGGTTTTTTAAAGGCGAACAAGGTTTGAAGGTACATCTGGGTAAGAAACACAAATCCCACTATGTGCCTTCATCATGTCCAACAATACCCAGCACTGTTACACCAAATTCACCCCCTCAACCCCTTTGGCAAACGCTTGCAAAATTTAAAACTTCAACGCCTGTCTTAAAAAGAGTTTCTCGTGGCGCGAGACCATCCGTGGCATCGAGCCTAGCACGCTGTATCCGCCTCGCCGTCCGAGAGAACTCACTAAGTGCTTGGGAGAAATTACTCACCTTCCCTTTTAGAATCCTACATGTCCAAAAAAATCTGGCAACCAAAAAAACTTTAACCGCTCAAATCCAAGACAACTGTAACATTTCGGCCCAAAGTTTCGAACCAAAATTAACTTCACATCTCCCCCAAAGAGGGTTATTGCACCATGTGGAGTCTAAACTAGGTGAAAGTGACATCAGAGGTGCTGCTAGGATCATCTTCAGCAGCGATGTGGTTGCACCGTACTCTCCAGAGACCCTTGCAGCTCTGGAGAGCAAACACCCCGCCCCGGCAGATAATCTCATCTTCCCCGACCCCCAGATTCTGAAATCAACTCATTGAAAATTACAGCCCAACAACTGTGTACGGCCGTAGGCTCCTTCCGGAGTGGATCCGCCGGCGGCCTCGACGGCCTGACACCCCAACATTTAAAAGATTTAATGTGCGCAGCCGCCGGGGATGCTGGTGAGTCACTTTTGAAGGAGCTGACGGCCCTCATCAACCTCATGCTCTCCGGCAATGTGAACGAAGCCGTCATAGATATTTTGTACGGGGCGAATCTATGTGCCTTGCGCAAGAAGGATGGCGGCATTCGTCCCATTGCCGTAGGGTCTACCTACAGGCGTATCGCAGCCAAAATTTGCTGTGTTTTTTACAGCGAAGCACTGGCCAGAAAATTCCAGCCCCTACAACTGGGCTTCGGGTCCAAAGGGGGCTGTGAGGCTGCGGTACACGCCTTATCAACATACCTCGACAGTAATGAAGGTGAGGTCCTTAAGGTTGACATAAAAAATGCCTTTAATTCCGTAAACAGGGATACCTTGTTGACAGAAGTTCAAAAAGAAATACCCAAAATTTACAGTTTTCTATATCAATGTTATAGGCACCCCTCTAAATTACTCTACAAGGAAAACCTTTTGGAATCAGCTGTTGGTTGTCAACAAGGTGACCCTCTTGGGCCAGTCATTTTCAGTTTGGCAATAAACCCAATTATTCGGCAACTAAATTCTAAATTCAATGTATGGTATTTGGATGATGGAACCCTAGGAGGTGATGTAGATACAGTCTTGAACGATTTAACTTTTTTGAAAGATAAATTTAGCTCCATTGGGCTAGAACTTAACATTTCGAAATGCGAAATTTACCTCCCCCAAACTACTGACCGACAGACTACTTTAGCAAAATTCAACGCGATAGCACCTAATATTAAAATTACTGAGAGAAATTCTCTTCACCTCCTGGGTTCCCCTATTTTTGATGAATCCTTTCCAAATTTTATTGAACAGAAAATACAAAATTTTAACGATGTCTCGCAAAGACTTTTCAAAATTAACATGCATTCGGCCTACACACTTATCCGGTATTGTTGCTTTGGACCAAAATTTACTTATAGCCTTCGCTCCTCTCATTTATGGAAACACCCACAACTTTTAGAAAAAGTAGACCAAATTATAAAGAACACACTTTCATCTATCCTAAATGTGGCCTTGGACGACCGAGCATGGCAACAAGCCACGCTTCCCATTCGCTTGGGTGGCCTCGGCGTCCGCAAAATTTCAAGTATAAGTTTACCAGCCTTCCTCTCCTCGGTCTACGGTACTGATAAATTAACCCGGAACATCTTATCTTCCTCACTGGTTGATTTTGAGGTACCCTGTTTGACCGATGCGTTGAACGCTTGGAAAATGGCTTGTCTCAATACGGATCTGCCCGACAACCTGTCCTCCCAGAGACTTTGCAGTATTATACGGAATAACCTTATAAATACATCGTCTAGTACTGCTGAGCGTGCGCGTCTGCTGGCTGTGGGGGAATGGGAGTCGGGTTTGTGGCTTCAAGCACTCCCGTCATCCACCATAGGCACTATGATGGATGACTCTTCGTTTCGGCTCGCAACTTGTCAACGCTTAGGCGCACCTTGTGTTGCTCCGCATCGGTGCCATTGTGGTGAAGCTGTCGGCAGCCTTGGGCACTATGGCCTGTCTTGTTGCAAGAGCGCAGGGCGCATAGCACGGCACGCCAGTATCAATGACATTATTCGTCGAGCCCTTATCACCGCCAGCGTACCAGCTGTATTAGAACCTAACGGCTTAGTACGTGACGATGGGAAGAGACCAGATGGCATGACTTTGGTGCCGTGGAAGGTGGGTAGGCCTCTGGTGTGGGACGCAACCTGTGTCGACACCCTTGCGCCATCTCATGTTCCTAGTTCGGCGGGCTGTGCTGGCGCTGCTGCTGCGGCTGCTGAGGCCCTCAAGCGGCGCAAATACTGTAACCTAATTGGTAATTACAGTTTTGAGCCGTTTGGGGTCGAAACGCTTGGGTCATGGGGCCCGAGTGCACGCCTTCTTTTTAAGGAGATCTCTCGCCGACTGATCGACTCTGTGCGTGACCAGAGGGCTGGCTCTTTCTTTGCGCAAAGAATTAGCATTGCCATTCAACGTGGCAATGCTGCCAGTCTTCTGGGCACGTTCCCGGATGACAGCGATGTGGAGGAGTACTTCGACGCCTAAGTGTACCTGTCTTTTGTATTTAGTATAAGTTTGTATAGTTTTATTTTTGTTTAGTGTTTAAGTATGTACATATTAACACATTTATGTTGATAAATAAAACCATTAAATATTAATAGATTTATGGAGATATATTCATTATTTTATTCTCAAATAATAGATATTTCCGTTTGAATTGTGAAAATCGGTCAACGCATTTAAGAGATATGTACTGAAGAATTAGTGTAAAAAAATCTACCAAGTTAATATTTTTTTACGTTTTTGTTCTACAAAGTTTTTTAGTGTTTGTAAATATATAATTTAGATATTAGTGTTTAATATTATTAAGAGATATGTAAATAATGGGAATTACCGAACATTTTAAGGATTTTGTGCAAAAAATAAACATAAATAAAGGCTGCACAGATTTCGGGTTGTATCATATTTAGTGGTATCTAATGAAGTTTTTTGATATCCAAAGTCGAAGTTTCGCGCCAATCGTGTTTGTTTACTTTTTAGGGTTCCGTACCCAAAGGGTAAAAACGGGACTCAATTACTAAGACTCCGCGATCCGTCTGTCTGTCTGTCTGTCTGTCACCAGGCTGTATCTCATGAACCGTGATAGCTAGACAGTTCAAATTTTCACAGATGATGTATTTCTGTTGCCGCCGAATAAAATAAATATTTAAGTGGCGCTCCCATACAACAAACTTTTTTTGCCGATAATGGTACGGAACCCTTCGTGCGCGAGTCCGACTCGCATTTGGCCGGTTTTTTATTTTACACCAATATCACCTGATGAAAACGATTAGGTACGTTGTGACAATTCTGTTTCTAAATGTACCTGGTAAACAACAATAACAAACACCGGTCCACTAACACGTAATATTCATTACGAATTCATACTTTTTTATGCTCGAAACTTCCAAATCGTCCACCAGATAGGTATATAATCGAAATAAGCCTTTATGAATCCTTTATCACACATGACTAAATCAAATTTGCTGTTATAAATAACATTTTTCCACTAATTTTCGGCTATTTAGTCAATTCACGTGTAGTTGACACTGTAGTACAAAATTCTTTGAACGTTATGACGTCACCAACATGGCGACCAATCATGGCCCGTTCGTAGACAGGTGGTTCTTTTGATAATTTTATCGATTTTAAATTGCTTATAATAAATTGAAAAAAAATATTTAAGAGATTATTGCAACGACTTTTCAAAATAAATTTTAAAAATCGTATTTTTTTTTTAAATTCATCAACCCAATTGTTCCTTGACAATTTTTTGTACTATAATTATATTATAATTTTGATAATGACAGCTGTCACAGAGATCAAGCTATCTTTTATGAAGTATAGTTGTTTGTTTACACAAAATGCCTCGTCCACTGCTGAACATAGGCTACACCAAAGCGTCGCCATATCGATGTATTATTTGTTTTTGCATCGATCGAATTCCCGTGGCCTGTACGTGTACTGTGTGTTATTTTTTTCCTAAAATCACTTTGCTTTTTAAGGTATTGAAACATGCCTTCACACTATCATACAAACATTGTTTTATTATATTGACCATCATCAGATTCTATATCAACCAGCAAGCATACTAAATCCATTGTAACACAATTTTCTAAAAACAACCTCTGAATTAACTTAGAACTCTACCCAATCATTAAACACAATCAAATACATTTATGAATATCTAATACCAAATACCAACCTACATAATTAATTAATATCAGTACAACTGTTCATGTTCGGTATCGTTGGACTTGGAACTAGGCCACGGCCGTCTTCATAACGCTTGACAACTGCAGGCTTGTCTTCTCGCTCCAATGGCCACTGCTGCTTGTCACCAGCAAGCTAAGCAAGGGATAGTTCTGAACTTACTGCCGACCGCGGCTACGCCTACTTGGAATGCTTTCCTCACTTCACTACCATTTTAGCCAAATAGCACAATATATTTTAGCCTACGTATTGTTCTGATCATCATCATCATTATCAGCCTCTTAATGCTCCCACTGCTGGGACACAGGCCTCCTATCTGTGAGAGGGGATGGATCTTAATCCACCACGCTGGCCCAGTGCGGGTTAGTAGATCTCACATGCCTTTGTATTTTTGGTTCTAGGACTCGGTTTCCTCACGATGTCTTTCTTCACCGATTTTGGAGCAGTGGTGAAGAAATAATTTACACAAAGTAAAGCACCTGCCTAGGTTCGAACCACGACCTACGACATGTTCTAATGCATGAGCTATATTATTGTAAAGCTTAACCAAAATGTTTTCAGTATTTTTGTGTGAAATCATGCATCCATGTTTGATGAAAGCACATACAAAAAGGTCCTGTGTCAAATTTGTATCCAAATTCTATGAAAATTGGTGTGGTCGCAAGAAATCGTAAAAAGGGGCTCTTTCCAAGAACTTTCTGAAAAAGTTCAGGTTTTCCTACATTTATGTTCAGACCCTTCAACATAAAAATATATGTAATCTTCACACTATCTCAATTTCTGCAAAACCATGCTATTATCATATGTTTTAGAAAATTCGCTTACAGAATATTAATCTAAAACATTTTTATCTTTTGTCTCAATACTCTCGCGATACCTGTAAATAAATTAGCCAGGCCAAAGTTCGTTCGTTCGGAAGATATTGCTTATTGGAAACTATTACTACCCAGTTACTGTGGATACGAGCATTCATCCGTATAATATTTATATACTGCAACAGTATTTTTTGATGTCCCTTCAGTTCGTGTAATAAACATGAAATGGGTCCTGTTTCGAGATATTGTTGATAGAACGAATAAGTTTGGTTATTTCGCTATTATTTCCTTATCCATGATCAAATTGGGCTACAAACATGCAAATGCAATCTTAGTCCACGGATATGATATAATCTTTTGTTTTGATGGAATAAAGTTAATTAAAACTGAAGAGGAAATGTGGCCATAAGAAATTACGATGAAACTATTTCAAAACTCGAGTTGGCGACTTTTGCTGAAAGACTGAAAATTCTTGCTCTCGTTAAAAAGAGAACCTAATAATTTTAATTATTTCACTTTTGTGAATATCTCTGGACGAATACTTGTTATTTCTTGACTATTAAAATATCGTAGTAGTTTGCATCATCTTATATATTACTAGCTGACCCTCGGGGCTTCGCTCCCGTCAACTGGCTACCTACCCTGCCTACCCTGCCTACTGTGGCTACCTTGGCTACCCTGCCTTACCCTGGCTATCCTGGCTACCCTGGCTACCCTGGCTACCCTGCCTACCCTGCCTACCCTGCTTACCCTGGCTACCCTGGCTATCTTGCCTACCCTGGCTACCCCGCCTACCCTGCCTACCCTGCCTACCCTGCCTACCCTGCCTACCCTGGCTACCCCGCCTACCCTGCCTACAATTTTTTATCTATCATCAATAGTTTTCTCAGCGCACGCCAAATAATGTATTTAACAGGCAGCATTTTGCTCCCTTGGGTTACATTATTGCCATTTTCAATGATCTCTAATTTTTTTGAAAATATATTATAGTCTATGACACTCAGGAATAATGTAGCTTTCTACTGGTGAAAGAATTTTCAAAATCGGTTCAGTATGTCCAGAGATTACCCCTTACAACGTCACAAACTCACAAACTCACAAACCCACAAACTTTATCTCTTTATAATATTAGTATAGAAAAATATCTTTCAGTGACTCTAAATTTCTCTTAGGTCTGTTCCTTAAGCGCAGGTCGTAATTTAAATATTGTGGTTCACAATCAAAATAAATCTTTCTTTTGCAGTGACATAAAATCAACCAACTTAAAATGAATATATAACAAAATAATATTAAAACCAATAAATAAAACTGAAACAAACTAAATTACAGAAATAGAAGCGGGAACCAGTGTCAGACCTTTTTAATTGCAAAACATGACGGGGCCGAGAACTTCTTCCGATAAGAATCTATGAACCAAGTTGAAATTTAGTTTCGCGGACTGTCAGTATTGATATTCGAACAAGTTTTATCTTTTAGAACTTTGCTCTTTTTATTATCAACGTCTATTTTTTCATCGCTTCGGCGAAGACTCGGTAAATGAAAATGTCTTCAACAATTTTGCTGAGTCGAATTTTGTTAAATTGAGATTCGCATATAATTTTGATTTTTGTAGGTATCCATTTGATTGGAGGCTGAAATTCAGTGAAAATCAGAAGTTACAAGGAGTCGTCTTGTGCCAATTTGAATGTAAAATTCTCGACGATTTTTACTTCATGCCGGGTGTCATAATTAAAAATAAAACTGCGTATTGAAATTTTATTTGTGTTGTAACTTTGTTTTTGCATACTGCCGTGTCTTTCGCATCATATTGAACAATATGCTTGTACCAATATTTTCTTTTTGCAGACCTTTATAATATTGTAAATAAGTTTGCACCAAAATCAACTGACTTATAACAAAATCAGCTAAAAAGATTTGGTCCTTTTAGTGAAATTTTCTCAGCTAAGCTTTGAATTGAAATGTGAGCAAAATTTGAATTCAGAAACCTGTAAACGTTAATAAGATCCTTCATAATGTAAATTTTTCATAACGGTTATAAAAATTCCGACGTATTTGATAATTCACAGATAGCAATAAATTGTGATCAAGTCCCAAAATGTAGCAATAAAATGCCACGTGGTGAGCGGTTTATTGCTCCAAACGGAAATTTAATTAGACAGTTTCTGTCTTCGGGCCTAGGGTGAAAATTTTAGTGGCCAATATTTTTCAATTAAGTATCATAACAACGTAATGATTGTATTAAAACTGGCGTTTAATAGCGGAGGATGTGTTGGCAGCAAGAATCGGTAAGGTAACGCTCTATTGTATCTTTGGTAGAGTTGTTGATAAGGATGCATTTATATAATATGTAAATCAAAATGTGCAAACAGCCGCCTACATGATGAATCAACGTCAGATGGAGTCAGTGCGAGCTTGATGCGTGAGCTGAAATATGTCATTAGCTGAAACATTAAGCTAAATAAAATACAGAGGTTTTTTACGTCCACATACCAATTAGTAATAACTTATATTGCTTAAATTGAAAGGCACATTCGCAATGAAAAAGTGGCCATGACCCGAGTGCCTGAAACTTTCATAACTGTAACTTTTAACAACCAACCTGCAGCATTGTTTTTTCAAGTGCCTAGCCCAATTACTTATGCACCGTGTCGTCCTATAAAAAAAAACCTTGTTGTATACAGGTAGCATTTCGGCTAGTATTGATCGGACTGCTAGACGATCCGACACGCCCGGGGACCATACTTCTTCAATTATTCAGCTGCCTACTTCCACGGCAAAACTCGTTTGTTACATCTTGAGTGTATTGCTATTCCTCTTTTATGGTTTGAGGAAATCATCTGTCCTTGTCGTGTAGCGGAGTCCGAAGACCGGAGCGTCTCCGCGGGAATGTTAATAAAAATGTATTTTGCTTCCCGAATTCGGACTGTTTTATTGCTGTAGCGACATGAGTAAGGATGTGGGGGAGGAATTTGAATTTTTCTGGGGTAGTGTGAATTTGGTTCTTTGGTAGGTAGGTACAAAAAATCTCAGGCGCATAATTTATTTTTATTATTTATTATTCGCAAAGAGACAGAACAAGTTGGCGTGGGAATGTGAGTAGAACCGACACCAAATAATGTGACCAGGGAAGGAAGCAGAAGAAGATATATTTCGCGCAAAAATAAGAAATAGGAAAGCAGATATTAAATATAACTCTTTGAAATTATATTACGGTTTTCCTTTAACCATGATAGACGGGTTTGTCTGAACATTATGTGTAAATTTATCAACTTACGATTTAAATACAATTCATTGCATAGCATGTGTTTGATAAGATCTTCAAGACGAAATTCTGCTCGTACATTCCAAATATCCAAAATTGCCGCACTCCAAAGTCTGTAACAAACCTTGTTTGGTACAAAAGCTTTTAAACAGGGTAAATTTTGCCAATATCACAGCACTTTCAGGGCACGGTAAACGTTTAGCAATAACGTAAGCGATTACAGCGGCAATAACGATAGGTAACTGCATGGACAAGTCAATAACCGTTACAACCAGCGGCCCGCTCTGCATAATACGGCTAATAGCCGTGCTTATGGTGTAATATAATGTGTTGTGTATGGGTATTGGCTTATAGCTACTTTTGTAGCATGAGTGTGACATAATTATACTGGTAGCTAAGTCTTCGGTTATTGATAACTTTTCTATGTTTTATAATAAATAAATAATAATATCAGCTTGTAACTGTACCACTGCATGGTAAAGGCCTCTTCTCATTCAGAGAAGGCAAAGCACGAGCATTGTTCACAAATTGGTACAAAAGCTTTTAAACAGGGTTAATTTTGCCAACACCACAGCACTTTCAGGGGCTGGTAAACGTTTAGCAATAACGTAAGCGGTTACAGCGGCAACAACGATAGGTAACTGCATGGACTAATCAATAACCGTTACAACTAGCGGCCCGCTCTGCATAATACGGCTAATAGCAGTGCTTATGGTGTAATATACTGTGTTGTGTATGCGTATTGGCTTGTAGCTACATTTGTAGCGTGAGTGTAACATAATTATATTGGTAGTAACGACATTGATTATAAATAACTTTACTATGTTTTATAATAAACAAATAATAATACCAGCTTCTAATTGTACCACTGCAGGGTTAAGGCCTCTTCTCATATAGACGGCACGAGCATTGATCATAAATTGGTACAAAAAATCTTGAACAGGTTAAATTTTGCCAACACCACAGCACTTTCAGGGCCCGGTAAACGTTTAGCCATAACGTACGCGGTTACAGCGGCTATAACGATAGGTAACTATATGGACAAGTCAGTAACCGTTACAACTAGCGGCCCACACTGCGTAACACGCTTAATAGCAGTGCTAATGGTGTAATATACTGTGTTGAGGGTATTGGCTTGTAGCTACTTTTGTATGAATAACAAGTCACAGTTAATATTTTCGACACCTTTAGGTTTATTTTTGTTTGCTCCGTGCTACTATCGAATATAGTATCATTAGCAGGTCAAAGGCTGACCTTTGGGGCTGTTTAAATTTAGATGTTTGGTGTGGGACTGCTACGGTGCCACAGCGATGCGTTTGTCGTACCTACTGTGCACAATCGAAAATATCAACCGGTCGTGCGCAATACGACAAACGCATCGCTGCGGTGCTCAAACAGTTCTTCACCAAACGTCTAAATTGCAAAAGCCCTTATAGTAGCATGGCAAAAGTTTTATTCTATTTTGACCTCTGTTTCCAAGTAATTTCATTTACTATGCAGCAGTCTGCTCATTGGTAGCAGCGTCATTGGTTACAGATAACTTTATTGTGTTTAATTTACCTAATATGATTGCCTCGTTGGTTTTGTGGGTTCTATTTTCACGTCAGGCAGTGTTATTAATGTTGTATCTAGAAATGGCGGGAAATATAGAGTAGAGCTGAGCTGAGCAGAGTCTACATTGTGACTGTTACTGTCGGCCTATTATTATATTGTGTGATGGAATGACTACACGTGCTTCATGCAGGAGTGCAAGGAGCGCAAGTCGTCAATGGAAGGATTAAGGTGACGATTGGCACGGCATCAGGATCTGGTGAGACAATCTTCACGTTCCTGTGGTATTTAGTGGAAGCTGCATATCGTTTGTACGGAGACTTTTTGGACATTGAATTCGTGCCCTGGGGAAGCATATATATTACAATATATACTATACTATATATATATACTATACTACAATAGCAAAGTCAAACTCCCCAATCGTTGAATTGTGAAGTTTTATCTTAGTTGGCCTCTGCTTGCGCCAGTTTTGTACTAAATGTCCAACTTTCGCCCGCGTTTTAATCGACAAACTTGCAGAATTGGACAATCGCCGAGCGAGATATGGTTAATAGCTGCGGAATTCGTGACGATAAGCTAACTGTTATGGTTGTGTTCCGTTTCACAAAAAGTATATTAGGCTTTACAATAAACGATTTTGTTATATAGCTTTCTATTTTATTTTAATTTTAATATGGACCGAGTAAAACACTGATAGATATAAAAATGATTCGAAAGGAAATAAACACATATCTACCTAGTAAAAGAGGAATTTCCACTTAAGTGATAGTCTGCAAGACACATTACTCGCAGAACGGATGGCCGTTGGGGCCGAAAAGTTCTAGAGTGGCGACCGCGAACTGGAAGACGTTGCGTTGAAATACCTTCCACTAGGTGGAGCGACGACCTGGTCAAGGCTGCGGGAGTCCGGTGGATGCGAGATGCTCAGGACCGATCAATATGGTGACTCTTGGGAGGCCTATGTCGGGAGTGGACGTCTTTTGGCTGAAATGATGATGAAAAGAGGAATATATAAGTTTTATGTATTGGTACCGGAAGCAGGTAGCAGCCATAATAATAATGTAGGCAATTTATTTATCGTTTATCGCTATTTACTTCATTAAAAACGTTATTAACACACAAACAGTTTAATAAAATTGGATGCATTATTTCCCTAAACAATACAAACACAATTATAGGATTTTCCTTAAATAATGTACTATTTAATAACCTGTGCTGTTAAACAAACAAGTCAAAAATTATCATTAGTCTGGCCTACTAAACATTTATTCACCAAATAATGAGCTAATTATCAAAGCTCACATTTGAATTCAAATTATTTTCGCTAGCATAAATAATAGAATATGGAAAATAGGCTAGTCTAACAATAAATCGGTAATTTAGTGTTAATTTTAGCGGTATATTGTGTTATTCGGCCATTTTGTTTTGTGTTAGTGTTGTAAATGGTTTGCAAACGATCGCGTTAACTGCTTGTCAGTGCATTGTGCAACGGACATAATGGTGGATACCATGTTTTAGCGAAAGTAAAACAGGATATTTTATTTAAATGTTTATGTTCATACTAGCTGTTGCCCGCGACTTCATCTGTGAACCTACCATTAGTACTTTGAATAGCCTGTTTTTTATATCACGCCATAATTTTATTGTTTTTTTTTTAATTGTATGTTTGATTGTATTTTAATTGATTTTTAATTGTAATATTTGATTGCAATTTTAATTGTATTGCATTTTAATTTGTATTTTAATTGTATTTCTGTTAGTCCTTATATCTTTGTGGTTGTAACATTGCATTGGCATTAAAGCTGTTAATGTTTAACTTAAATAATTTTGAATACATAAATTATAGGTGTGTGGGCGTTACTTGAGAAATTATTAGTTCATCATACAAACTTCTACCCCCCTGTCCACCCCCTAAAGGATAATTACCGGGATAAAAACTATTCTATGTCCTTCCCAGGGTATCAAACTATCTCCATACCAAATGTCATCTTCATAAATCGGTTTAACGGATTAAACGTGAAAAGGTAACAGACAGACAGACATACAGAGTTACTTTCGCATTTATAATATTATAAGTATGGATAACATAACACCACGGCTGTATTCTCTGAAGAGTTGGGCAGTGGTACAGCTAAAGTATACATACATGTCACCAGTTTATATTTATCATCATCATTTCAGCTGAAAGGCCTATGTCCACTGCTGGACATAGGCCTCCCCCAGGCGTCGCCACATTGACTGATCCCGTGCGTCTCGCATCCAGCGCATTCCCGCAACATTACCCAGAACATCGGTTCACCTAGTGGGAGACATTCCAACGCATCGTCTTCCAGTTCGTGGCAGCCTTTCCAGAACTTTTCGGCCCCATCGGCCATCCGTTCTGCGAATAATGTGCCCTGCTCACTGCCACTTAAGTTTCACAATTCTTCGGGCTATGTCGGTAACTTTGGTTCTCCTGCGGATATCTTCATATCTGATGCGACCAGGTAAAGAAACTCCGAGCATAGCCCTCTCCATTGTTTATGTTTATGTACACACTTAATATAGAAAGGACCACCACCACGCCAAAGCGTTTTGGGAATACTTAGGTTAGGGTTTTCATTATGCGTACATCTAAGGATTAGAAATTTCCTGCCGGAGTCTGTGTTTCCCGATAGCTACAACCTCGGAGTATTTATGTCAAGAGTGAATAGGTTACTTTTAGGCAAGCGTCCTATTTTCGACTACATCATCGCTTATCATGAGGTGGGATAGTGGTCAAACGTGAGCCTATCGATAATAAAAAAGAACATTTACAAATAGAATATCATAGAGGTGCTGCTTAGTCTTTTTTTCTTTTAGCTAAATTGCCCGGCTTTTCCTGGGTTGAGCTATGTCTATCTAGGACAATGTACCTTTCGAATGATGAAACACTTTTAAGTAGTTCCTAAGTGGTTCATGCTCCATGAAGGTAAGATCGGTATAGTTGAAGAACTTAAGACTGTGTCACCGAGAGGAGTTCGCGTTACTGAATTTTGAGCCTTCAACCGATTCACTTAACAATTCTGATATTCCCACCGATTCACTTCAGAGACCTTCGTTTGAACTCCGCTAAAAACTTGCGGAGGCATATGCAAATACGAAGGTGTCATATCATGGAGATGTTCCACATATGCGGAGACGAAGAGTGAAGTCCCATTATAACCATATTTTAGTATGGATATGTAGGTAGGTACTACATTTAATCAGACAATGTCGACGTATGGTATAATCTTAATTAATCTGGTTTGGCTTACGGATTACATTTGCACGCATTGATAAACTGTAATAGCTGATTACTGAGCGTTACCCAAGTCGATTAGCGGTGATTAAATAAATTAATGTTATGATTAAACATATTAATAATTATTATTATTTGAGTAATGATGATTTAATTATGATTAAAACTGCATTAATTGTTTGGTTTTAAATGTGTACTTTATTATCAAATTGGCAGGTATCAAATATTTTTATTTCTGTATTTACTGAAATGTTTGAGGAGCTCGTGGCTAAATAATAACAGCCGCACGGGTCGATCATCAAGGTTAAGCAACGCTTGACGAGGTCGGTCCGTGGATAGGTGACCATTTCAACATACCGAGATTCCTCCGTGCCTCGGCAAGCACGTTAAGCCGTTGGTCCTGGCTGTCATTTGAAGATCTTTGACAGTTGTTACGAGTAGTCACAAGCTTGAGATCTGACACCAGTCTACCCAACGGGTTACCGTGTTACCCAGTTACTGGGTTGTGGAGTTCAGATAGGCAGTCGCTCCATGTAAACATACTGGTACTCAGCTGAATCCGGATAGACTGGAAGCCGACCCCAACACAGTTGGGAAAAGGCTAGGCAGATTGATTTTATTTACTGATATGTCATGACTAGTATAAATATTCATCATCATCATCATTCCAGCTGAAAGACGTCCGCTGCTAGACAGGTCTACCTCAAATAACACCACGTCAACCGGTTAAATAATATTTAATATTAATAGTACTTCACTTTCAGTAGTCCAAAAGTATTCTTGTTTTCTCACAGGGCATGGTAACTTTGAAAGTTAATTATTTTCCTTCAAGCTCGTTGCCTCGCCTTTATGTCAGTGTTCTACATCCGTCTGCGAATATGTACAATCTGCACATCATATCTTATGGGAGTGTATTCTTTGGCAGAATTAACGCAATATTATGTTGGATAAGTTGTACAGGCTGCATCTAGAGTTGTTTACTATACGGACCTTGTAGAAACTAGAACAAATTTCCGTGTGTTCAAGTGTTTTTGTCATACCTTTTATTAGAATCAAATAAAACAGCCCACTTTGTTAGGACCCATTAATATTAATGATAATTTTTATCCGTGGTGCTTGGCAACTGGGCCTATCCCAGTTGTAAACGATCCTTTGTGCCTATTGGCCTTGTTGGTTCTGTCTCCTGCTTGATATGGAGGGAAGTGGAAATTTGTATTTTTTGCTACTCCTCCGTAATTATTTTCTGATTAATTTCGTTGCGGGATCCAAGACAGTTAAATTCATTCTCCGGGATTTCGACGAGCTTCATCCTCGGCGATTTTCGGTGGTCGCCACTGTTGATTCTGGCTTTCAGGAGTAACAGTGGTTTGGGAATAGTGCGGTGAGATTGTCCCAAAAGTTCAAAAGTATTCATAATGCTATTTTTCTCACCTAAAACATCAATAAACTCTCTAAGCATTGTATATTTTATTTAAAATTTTAAAAATAAAAATAACTTTTTGGTGCACAATAATACATACTTATTTGAGTTTTATCGTTTTAAAATAAACGAAAAATTATCAATCAACATTGTTATCAAGTTACGAAAAAACTGTATAATTTCAGGATGATCCTTAACTTCCCGGAATCCCATGCCACCCTACAACATTATACCGCTATGGACGGCCTCATGAGCCAATAATGCTGCACCATTAAGCGATTGAAAAATGTCATACACCACTTTGCAGCGCCGATGCGCTACATTAACTTCGGTTTGGAAAGGGCGCATATTGTATGAAAAGCGTTGCCTTGTGATGGAAATGCTGCAGGATTATGTCCTATAAATTCTTTAGGTGGTAAGTTACAATGGATGGCGTTATATTTTTGATGGGGATTTTATTGTTGAAATATTCTGCTGATAAAATGGAATTGATACCCCAGATTTTAAAGGGCAAACCTTTGAGGTGGTGGTACTTATTTCGTTAGCATTAGTGAATGTCTCAATTATTAAAAAACCGTCCAATTGCGTCGGAGTCGGACTCGCGCACCGAGGGTTCTGTACATACAGCTACATCTACAAAATAATTTGGTAATATTACTGAACTCCATAAACAATGAAAGCAAAGAAAGATTGAGGAACAAAATTAATTTTGCCGTTTGAAAACTGTTGTCCCCATACAACGTAGTTTATCAACTGCAAGTAAGTTAATTATCACTTTTTTTCTTCAGGTACAAATTTACGGTTTTCGGTTTTTTTTTTTCATTTACTTGTGCTCTAAGACACAGCTTCTTGCAATTGAAATTTCATGATTCAAGGTCAATGGGCAGTACCCTGTAGATGCTGATTAAATTTGCGACATAAACGGCGGTATCTTTTGATTACGTTGATGCAGCTGTACCTAAATAGTTCTGTGCCCAGAAAAACTAAACTATGGTTTACCCAAAGCAACCTGCGAATAGGTAGGAAGAAGGACATTTTGGTAGTGAAACGTAAAATGATTTTAAATTTTCGTCGGCGAGGCTTCAGAGAATTTTAACACTGCGAAGTAGAATATTGCAGTTTTAGGTTAGCGCCATCTATTGACCATAGTGGAACTAATGTATTTAATGTTGATGATTTCTGAAAAAGTGTGCTATTTAAAGACATCGTTTTATTTTTCGTAATCTTTACATAAACTTCTATTACATAGAATAATTTCAGATTTTTCTCTATGTAAACTTCGGAGATAAGGGGGGAACGGCATTTTTTTGCAATTTTCGAAAATATAAAGAAGTATGTTTGAAAATATGCAAATAGCGCTCTTTCATATGATATCCCATAGCCCTAGTAGTCTTACTTCGATTTTTAAGAAACGCTTTCGGTCAGCGCAGCCAAAAAAAATAACAAACAAAAATCTTTCTTATTTATAAAACAGATGGGCAAACGTCATCTAAAACTATCCCAAACTTCAATTAGAAAGCATTAGTAGTTAAGACAGACTGAGTCGCATAAGGGTTCCTTTTCACGATTTTGGTACGGAATCCAAAAAGCGTTGTATCTTCTTCTGCCATCGTATCATCTTGAAAGACGTAGATAAGAATAGCTTATGTACTGGTAAAAAATATTAGCTAGGCAACATGATGGTAAAGGATCTGACTACTCAGGGTGCATCATGACCATTAATGTAGTTAGGTACGGTCAATCGTGGAGACTTGCTGAGTAATAACATCTGGGTACATAAATGAGACTTTACCAATAGAGCCGTCATACTCATTATAATGAAATACAAATTTGGCGATATTTTATTTTAGCTACCTAACATATGACCTATGGAACTAGGAACTTTATTTCTATCACTGAGTAGAAATAAAACGATGTCTTTAAATAGCACACTTTTTCAGAAATCATCAACATTAAATACATTAGTTCCACTATGGTCAATAGATGGCGCTAACCTAAAACTGCAATATTCTACTCCGCAGTGTTAAAATTCTCTGAAGACTTTAAGCCTAGTCGACGAAAATTTAAAATCATTTTACGTTTCACAACCAAAATGTCCTCCTTCCTACCTATTCGCAGGTTGCTTTGGGTAAACCACAGTTGTAGTTTTTCTGGGCACAGAACTATTTAGGTAGGTTAAAAGATCACAAAGATATAAATAGGACCCCATTATCATAAAGAGATAAACACACTGCTCAAAAGTACGATACCCTTTGTACTTCTGCCCATAGTAAGTACTTAAAACCCTTGGTCCAGGCTGTCATTAGTATGTCTTTTACAAGCTAACCCGGCGAACTTTGTACCACCACAGACAAATGCGGAAAAAACTTTTTTTTCTTAGTTATAATTTCGATATTTTTCCGATCTTTTAATAGTTATTTGCTTTCCAGAAATTGAACAAGTCAAAGATCATGAAAATCAGTCCAGCCGTTGTTGATATCGCCATAGTTGTACAGTTGTTACGCTCGAAGTTCTGCCAACCAGTCTTACCAAGAGATATCATGTTATATAGTTTCTGAGCTTTCGAGTTCAGAGGCTCTATACAAGTTAAAATATCACAAGTAAAGTTTAAAATATCCCCGACACATTTTTATTTCATCTTTTTAAACCGATCTATACCAATATTTTACCTACTTAAAGGAAATATGTTTTTGTTTGTTTGTTTGTACCGAATAGGTTCCGAAACTACTGGACTGATTTTAAAAATTCTTTTACTTATGGCAAGCTACATTATTCCCGAGTAACATAGGCTATAATTGTTTATCAAAAAAAATTAGATCCTTATGAAAATGGCAATAATGTAACCCAAAGTAGCAATATTTTGCCTATGAGATTCATTATTTGGCGTGCGCTGAGAAAACTATTGATTGTACAAAAAAATTATGTACTACATGATTAAAGTACTCATTATTAACTACGTAAAAGTCTGCGAGAGAATATATCAATATCATAGTTAAGTCACAATAGTAGTTTTTGTGTTCTAAAATTTTATTAGATCGCCGGTAGTAACAAAATTTGGTTACATTCGTGTTGTAGTAATTCTAAATAGTTTAAGAAATTGTTAGGTACGGTAGTGTAGGAGGGTAAAAAAAAGGTAAGGTGGGTAGGTAGATAGCCAGTTGATAGGAGCGGAGCCGCGGGGTCAGCTAGTAATTTATATAGTAGTAGACATGTTTCGGTCGACAATCTAAAGAACACGTAATTATGACACGCTATCTTGCGAAAATACCCTGATTCAAACAGTAAAACGCCCATAAATTTTGAACGGCTAACGGAGGTTCATCAAACATATCTCCAAACTCTCGGTAAAGTCTCCTTAAAAACAGAAAAATTTAAACAAAATCGGTTCATCCGTTTAGGAGCTATGATGCCACAGACAGACAAATACACAGAGCAACACACGTCAAACTTATAATACCCCTCTTTTTTCGTCGGCGGTTAAACATACTGATATTCGGCTGCATTCACAAAGGCAGAAAAATTACCCGAATATGGAAAAGCTAGGTTGATATTGACTCGTGGAGCTTATAACAATCAATTTTTGTAACAGTAAGTGTGTAGCACGTGTCGAGAAGCTTGAGATTTCTCAGAAAGTGCTCGATAATTGTAGAAAAATCTTACTAAGTATTGTACAAACAATAGACGTAATTAACGCCCCCTATTGTGTAATTCATTAGACATATGCAAAGTTATCTGTAGACCGTTACACAAGCAATATCCGAGCAATAGCGTATATTAGGTTTAAGTCCAGTATTATGGTTTTTATTACCTACGCAAATCTACAATACGGTACATCCAAGTATCCCTTTATGTAAAGGTTACAAAGCTACTTAAGTTATTGTTCGAAGAAACCGGAATTGTTAAACCTTAAAAATAAATAAAAAGGTACCAGGCTGTAACTCTCCCACCGCTGGAAAGGATTCCTGCAAATCTTCAAAATACTCTATCAATTTCATGAGAATTTTTGTTTTTCCTTGCATGTGTGTGCTGATCTATTCCTTTATATGCTTCAAACAAGACGCTGACGGCTTGAGTCTGCCTTGCCTTTGCCCAATTTCATAGGCGTTGCTTTGAAATTCAACGGGATTCAACTGTATTTAACATGGAAAAACTGCCTTACTGACCTCCAGAATCCGTTAACTGGGTAGCACGATCGAAACTCCTTGACAAGACTGGTATCAGCTTTCAGGCTTCTAACTACCCGTAAAGACCTTTTTTTGCGACAATCTCACCGCACTATTCCCAAACCACTGCAACTCCTGAGAGCCAGAATCAACAGTGGCGACCACCAGAAAAGCGCCGAAGCAATGATGCTCGAAGAAGTCCCGAAGAATGAATTTAACTGTCTTGGATCCCGCAACGAAATTAATCAGAAAAGAATAACGGAGGAGTAGGAAAAAATACAAATTTCCGCTTCCCTCCATAACAAACAAGGCCAATAGGCACAAAGGGTCGTTTACAACTGGGATAAGCCCAGTTGCCTAGCACCACGGATAAAAATTTAAAATTAATGGGTCCTAACATTGTGAGCTATTATATTTGATTCCAATAATAGGTATGGTATAAACGCTTGAATGCACGAACATTTGTTTAAGTTTACACAAGGTCCGTATAGTAAACAACTCCTGATGCAGCCTGTACACTATTCAAAATAATATTGCGTTCATTCTGCCAAAAATAACCTGCAACGACTGTAAAATATCTACAAATGGCTGCCGGGACCATCGTCTTAACATACTTTCCGAGGCTCGTAGGTCCCGGTATGTAATCACCCATCCATGGGTCGACCTCGGCAAGTGTTGCTTAACCTCAAAGATCGATCCTTGCGGCTGTTATAATCTAGCCACGAGCTCCTCATAAAACAGATAACCTTATATTATTTAGGAATGTGTCTTGCCACGTATGTAGTAACATACAAGAAGCTCATTAAACTTAACAAGAACTAAAATTCCAAGTAAAATGCGTTATAGTATGGTGTTCCTAGAGTATGAAGTTAATAGAGTGATTTTCTAAAATTGCCGGTAAAATAGACCACTTAGTTAGCTATCATATCGATCATGTCAAAAGTTCCATGAACTTGTCGGTCACTGTAGGCTTATCAACTAATTTAAGGGTTATCAGTATTCTACGTACATTACATTACAAAATAATTTGACCTTGCGTGGTTATTTGATTAAAGTTTACAGAAATTACCGTTGTGGAAAGAAATTACAAAAAACAAAGTTTAGTAAAATGTAAATCAACTTTAATAAAACAATATAAAACTAGTTTGGTTGCTAATAAGATACAAGTTTGCAAGGTCAAATTATTTTTTTCAGTGTAGAAAGCTAATTGATATTTAACATCCCTTATCGAATTGAATACACGTGGCAACCCAAGTTTAGTTTAATTCTGTCAAGACTCCAAAATGTTGGTTGCCACGTGAATTGTAATTCTCTAAGGGCACCAAAACGTGGGTTGAAGTTTTGTATAAAAGGAGAGATGGGACGTAAATGTTTCTGGAGCAGCGACTGCAAACTGGAAGGCATAGCTCATACAAGGTAAAAACACCTTGTACCGTTGCATTCTGCCTTTTTGAACAATGTGGGAGCATAGACAATATCAAAATTCAAAAATATACTCAATTCAATAGTGTTTACTATTTCTACCACAAGTTGTTGCATAACATCTCTATAGATTTGTTTTTTTTTCCGAAATCCAAATTGATTGCCTGATAATAGGTTATATTTTTCTAAATAGTAGTCTTTTTAACTTTTTAGTCACATCATAATTTTGGGTAGTTTATTTTTATCTTAATGTATAGGTATGTATATTATGTTCTTTGTATCTATTTTAAGATACACAACAGATTTGGTTTCCGTACGTCACGTCCTAGGCGACCACTGAAAATCAGCGCCGTGCTGTGGGTCCTCCACGGCACAGCATTATGCTGAGTGGAAGCCTTCTTGCCACAATCACGACATGCATCTGCCTGGCATCTTTTTCACCCTATTTATTTTCTGTTATAAAGAAAATGTAGGTAGTATATGTTATTATTGTTTGATTTATTTCTCGTCTTTACTAACTTAATAATACTATTTTTAAAGATTTAGCATAAGCATGTTCTTATACTGTATGTCGTTTTGTGACAAATAAACACTTTTTCTTTCTTTCTTTCTAAATTTCAGTTTCAGTCTAATAATTAAACATTTTTAATTATTTTTGGATATCTGAATGAGGACATAAATTTTTAAACCGGTAGTTCGTTCCCTTTGGATATTTTTTGTCTTTCACCTGAATAAATATACTACGCTCCTATAGGACAGAAATTTTAATTTTAATTCAAATAATATACTGCAATGAATAAAATGGTCAAAATTGACCGTAAACCCAACTTGACTCAGTTTCTATATTATTTATAACGTCCATAGTGAACCAACAAGGAGACTTTTTTTGAAGTTTCCAACGCGTTATTGTCTGAATAGGTCATGAATGAATTAGTTTGACTGTACCTTCATGTTAAGCCTCTTTACCTTTGGTAGATATTGTATTTATCCCCTTTTGTATCCATTTTTAACCGACTTCCCAAAAAGGAGGAGGTTCTATGTTCGACATTATGTTTGTTTTTTTTTTGTGTGTTCACCGATATCTCCGTCAATTGTGGACCGCTTTTGAAAATTCTTTTTTTGTTTAAAAAAGTATGTTCCGAAATTGGTCCCATTTTAATTTGGTGGAGATATACAACAGAACTCTTCAATAAATAACGGCAAATCTCTCGGAATTGTTGTAATCGCATGTCTGTTTATTGTTTATACCATTTCATAACATAACATCACGCCAGTACGCTCTTAAGGGGTACGCAGATCTCTCATTTCACCGGTTATGCTCAAGTTTTATGAAATCTATTCTGGCGTTATAGTTACCTTACTAACTTGCCTATTAGGTAGGTACAACTAAAAAGTGAAAAATAAAGAAACTTGACTTTGTAGTTTTGTGTTTGGAAGTCGGTAGTATTTTTTTGCAAAAAAGTTTTTTTATACATTTATCACCTGTATTACTCGATCCATATTTACTCGTATCTTATTCGATAAAAATTGAAATAAAACTCCTAATCATTTGAAGTAATTATAATCAATTTAGGTACAAAACACGAGAGTATAACAATTATCATTTATTGTAAAGATATCAAAAACATATAAACGACACCTATTGAGAAACGGAACAAACCATAACAGTTAGCTTATCGTCAAAAATTCCGCAGCCATTAACCATATCTCGCTCAGCGATTGTCCAATAACGCAAGTTTGTCGATTAAAACGCGGGCGAAAGTTGGACATTTAGTACAAAACTGGCACCAGCAGAGGCCAACTAAGATAAAACTTCACAATTCGACGATTGGGGAGTTTGACTTTGCTTTTGTAGATACTAACACTTGAAAACTGGGTATTAAATTTGACAGCTAGTTACTCCAGTGGTGGGATCTGCAGCTAACGCGAAACAGATCATGCTAGCGAATCTAACTCTTGCTTCGTCATGAATAGGGCGACTTATGACATCATTAAACATGATGTATGGAACGAAATTGATTCCGCCCTCTTCTACTGGACGGATTGGCGCGACGGCTGCTTCTTGCGCTCTCTGGTCTAATTCGTCTCCGGGATGTGCAACACAGAAGTCGACGTCAATCAGACTAACCCCAACGGCTTGAGCGCAGAGATAAGATCCTTGCAGGAAAGACGGAAAAGGGCTGGAGAATTCACAACCCATGTAGTGGACCTGAGCATCTTGATTGTCCTTCAGCATGTTCAGAACGCATCTGTGTAGTCGGTTTGCCCAGCAGTCAGGTTCACCAAACTGACACGTAAAAACACCATCGACCCATGTTGTTCTTCCCCAAGGCACGAATTCAATGTCCAGAAAGTCTCCGTACAAACGATATGCTTCCACTAAATGATCGCGAATGAAGTTCACTGTGTCACCACATCCTGATGCCGTGCCGATCGTCACCTTAATTCTTCCATTGACAGTTTGCACTTCTTGTCCGCTAACTTGTGTTAGCGCTAGCATAACGCACACGCTGATGAAAACAAAATATTTCACGGCCATGACGTCTTTCGTGCACCGCGTGTTTGTAAGAACTGTAATATTTGGAGCAATGCCGTTACCCAAGCTTATCGTGATATGATCTTTTTAATAAATAATCTAAGCAGGCGATAAGACCGATAAGCAAGATTTACGTCCAAGTATCGAAATAATTCGATATGATGAAGCATGTAGGTAGGTAATTGTATGAAACACGAAAGAAACCCGAAAATATTTGTTTGATACTAAACTTTGGCTAATAAAAACAACTGTGAAACAATTTTCTTTTCGCCCTCTCCCCTTGGAAAGTATTTCAAGGTAATCTCTTAAGATTACAACACAAAAAACTCGAACTCTTTAAGCCTCCATATTTTCTTTATGCGAAAAATATGTTTTTGTGGCAGCAAGTGGCCCGCCTAGAATAATAAACAGAAGAAACTTATTAACTTTCCTAAGAAGAAATATGTACATGCAGCCTTATTGGGGATCCGAAGGTACGGAGTAAAATGCCTCCCCTAATTTATTCTAGTTATACATTTTTGGAAGAATGTCGGCTTTTTTTTGACTTAATTACTCTCTGAGTATATTATGAAAAATACGATTTTGTGTGACTTAATAGGGCTGAGCCCTCGGTGTATTGTATTTTATTGCGATAACGATGTTGAAATTTAATTACAAAATCTGCAACAATCAAAATGAAATCACCAAAATTTTAGTATTACTTGGAAGCGGACGGTGCAAAAAAAACTATTACTGGTACAATTTCTAATATTATAAACCAGTGACTCGCTCCGGCTTCGCGCGTGACTAATTATACACAAAAACCTTCCTCGTTTCTCTCTCTTTCTATTGGTGAAAACCGCATGAAAATCCGTTCAGTTTTTGAGATTATCGCGTACAGACGCGGCGAGGGACTATGTTTTATAATAAACACATCAAACACGGTCTAGGGATATTTAAAAAAAAGCGAATTACTATCAATGTGTTAATTATTTATATGTTTTTAAAAGATACTTTATTTAATATTCTACCATTTTTTAATAATGGTTAAGGTACTTCGATTAAAAATTCAGGATTTTATGGAAAAAAAATGAAGCATAGACGGAAACCGTATATGAATTAACTTTTAATTTATGAGTAAAAACTGAAAAAAATAGAAAAATCATTTAATTTGTGTTTATAAACTTGAAGTTAGTAGTCTGAGAAAGCGCCCATGATGTTCATAACACATCGGCAACGATTAGACTCGCTCAGAACAAGGTTGTCAATGTCTTGCTGCGGAATATTGTCCCATGTCCTTCTGAGGTGCGCAAAAAGTTGATCTTCTGTAGCCAGATTTTCAGGAATTTCCTTCAGAGCTCTTCTTTGCAGTATATCCCACGCATGCTCAATGGGATTTAGATCTGTTGATTGAGCAGGCCAGTCTAAGGCCCTAACATTGTGTGTATGTAACCAAGCTGCTACCGTTCTCGCCGTATGTGCCCGGGCATTGTCGTGCATGAGCAGGAAATCTTGCCCCATTTGTGTTCTGTGGGGCAAGATTACGGGCCCCAGCACCTGTTGGATGTATCGTTCTGCCGTCATATTGCCCCGCACCCAAACGAGATCCGTCCGTCCCCCAAGACGAATGCCTGCCCAAACCATAATTGTTCCTCCTTGGTATGGGTGAACTTCCTGAGGGTTCTGAAGACGGCTCCATCGTCCAGGAACTCGCCAAACACGCGTCCTTCGTGAATCTGGATGGAAGCCGAACCTGGATTCATCCGTGAACAGCACATTGGACCATTGCTCACGGCCCCAGTCCACGTGGTTCCGAACCCATTCTAATCGTCGTCCCCGATTGCCTCTCCATAAAGGTGGGACCCGGAGTGGTCTACGAGAGCGTAGATTGCTTTCATGCAGTCGCCTTCTTACAGTTTGGTCACTCACAAGCACTTGATGTTCCACTCGCAGCCTTTGGACCAATTGAGTCGCCGTTGCATTTGGTTGAGCTCGCGCAGTAATTTGCAAAAATCGGTCTTGTCTGGGGGTTGTGATGCGACTTAGCCCCCGGTGCCTCTCCGCTACATCACCTGTGGCACGATAGCGTGTCCACAATCTTGAAATTACATTTTGGTGGGTCCCTATGGCCTCAGCAACATTACGCTGAACAGACCCAGCTTCCAGCTTTCCCACAGCTCGTAACACCTCCATCGTTGCATGGCTACAATACCTCAATTTTAACTTTATCTTTAGTTTAAAAATGAAAAAAAACTGTAACTAAACGTAATTCGTATTGTTTTCTAAATTTCGCACAAATGAAAATTCCCTCTCCTACACATCAAGACATTTTTATGCCACCGAAACAAAAAATTTTTAAAAAATTTGAATTTGGAATTAGTCTGAGATAAATTACAAACAAATCGGTGTATAAAAGATTCCAATGCGGCCAGTACTTTTCGAGTTATTTAATTGAGTATGAAATATCCCTATACCGTGTTGATGTGTGTATGTAGTGACAGTGATCTGACAGTCTTTATGTTTGGATATTTCTTTGTCATTCACACCCGAATAGCTGAAGGGATTTGATAAAATGCGCCTCATGGGTAGACCAAAAGTGCTAAATGGATAAAGTATCATTCTATCAGCGATATCGATAGTCGAAATTCCAAAATTTAATAGAAATTCACTTGTCTTCCAAAAAATACACCACTATCAAAACAAAACAAAAATAAATACAAGCCCAACAAAAACCTTAAGAGCACCACAAAAACCGGAACCAAGACACCTTAATCTTAATTCATTGCACAGAGAGCAGGTATTCAATTACTGTTAATATGTTTAAAAATGTACGCCCCCCTAGAAGGGTACGAACCACAGCATTAATGAAATTGACTTCCCGTGGGATAGAACTGGGGTCCTGGACGCGTTCCCCCTTGTAGTTGAAGCCGCAATGTTCCGGGACATAGACAAAGGTATCGATGCCGTATCAAATTAACGAGTTGTTGTCAAATTCCAAGTTTCTAAACTTGATATTGATGATGCTTTGTAAATAAGAAGGGTACACGACAATAAGGAACTGTCGCAGTGATTGAAGTTGGAGCAGTTGATTGTGATGTACGGGGTATATGTTTTATGGATTATGTGATTAATACGACATTATTTATAAAGTCCGGGCAATTTCAAAAATGGCCAATATGAAGAGGCAATATAATAAACACTATTGAAATTATTAAATTGACCGGGCTTTCTGAATAATACCCATCACTTATTGGGCCGGGTAATAAAAAGACGTACTTTTTTTAATTATTTTGATGTTGAAAGTTTTACTAATAGAATAGATAAGTATGATTACTATTTAAGCAACATAGTCGACAGAGCACCGCTGCTATTTCAGTCGGCGGGGCTCCTATTTCTGTCTGCAGCTGCAGGAGCTGAGTTCGCTCGCTGTGCTCGCTCATTTCAGCTCCTTTCGAACCAACCTATCCGTGTCGGGGTGCACTAAGCTCCCGAGCTCGCTTCGCTCGCTCTTGGACTAATTCATTGACCATAATAATCGATTGCCTAACCGTTACGTAGCAATATTCATATATATAATATATGTTATATATAATATAATATAATATAATATAATATAATATAATATAATATAATATAATATAATATAATATAATATAATATAATATAATATAATATAATATAATATAATATAATATAATATAATATAATATAATATAATATAATATAATATAATATAATATAATATAATATAATATAATATAATATAATATAATATAATATAATATAATATAATATAATATAATATAATATAATATAATATAATATAATATAATATAATATAATATAATATAATATAATATAATATAATATAATATAATATAATATAATATAATATAATATAATATTATAAATGCGAAAGTTTGTGAGGATGGATGTATGTATGTTTTTTACTCTTTCACGCAAAAGCTACTAAACGGATTTGGATGAAACTTTACAGTTATATAGGTTATACCTCAGGCTAC
The DNA here is from genome assembly GCA_964057195.1 of Orthosia cruda. Classification (NCBI taxonomy): domain Eukaryota; kingdom Metazoa; phylum Arthropoda; class Insecta; order Lepidoptera; family Noctuidae; genus Orthosia; species Orthosia cruda. Next base: position 13,671,159 of record OZ059836.1, on the reverse strand, counting down.
AATTTATAAAGATTTTTTGTAATTTGGTCATAAAATAAGGATAAATATCAAGTAAGTCAGGATAAAATCTGCCCTCTGAGAGCTATCTTCGCGTGCGCTGCCTAAACCGTTGGAGATACACAAATATAATGTACGATATGATTATTTGTCTTAAATAGTTCTAAATAAAAGTCCGCGACAAGATATATCTACCTTTTATGTGGAAGCCACTATGATCAAAATAGTGAACCTTAGATACAATTAAATTGGATAATTTTTACAATGCACATTTCAGAATATTTATCAATGTCTTATGAAAATTGACACATTTGGCTCTTTAAATATTTAATGTAGATAAACTTTGTCTTTTACACTAAGTAATTTGAACGCATAGTTTAAAAGTTATCACGATAAGATTGACTGGAATGGAACTCGAACGACATAAATACGCGCGGCGGGTAAAGCGGGGGAGCGAGGGGAGGGCTGATGTGATCCAAGCAATTACGCGTCGAAATCTATCAGTTTTGTCGTTAGATATCTGAAATACCGGATACGAGTAGAAACTATAGTTAAAAAAAAAAATGTTTGGCACCAAACTTTATGTGGCAGACCAAATTCCACGCGAGCGAAGCTGCGGGCAAAAGCTAGTATGATAAATATAGAAGTTTATATCAGTAATTATTACATTGCCCGATTTGACTTGACTAGATGCATAATGCCCGGGCATTATACATAGTTCCCTGATTAATTACTTGCTCGATGACATATGCAACTGAATTGTGTGAAGATTTTCTGTATATATAACTATGAAAGTTTGCAAAATTAAATAGTTTTGGAATTATTTTGTTAAACTATAAAGTATATCAACAGAAACTAGATGAGTGTTCAAATATCAATAACGATATTATTTTACTTGGAAAGAGTACCATAATATACGAAAACAAAGAGAAATTCAAATTAACAAATCACTTTATGGCGTGCTCATCAGTCGGCACAGAGCCGCATTCACTGCTATAAGTTGGTATACGGCTTATGAAAAACTTTTGGCGGCACTCTCACACAATCTGATTTAAACTTTTTACGAGCGACCACGCAATCTCATCAGCTGTGTCACACACAAGGGAAATGTGTAACACCCACGAATTTCGCTAATTTTAATTAATTCAAACTGCACAGTGAAAGTCAACTCTTAAACACCCTCCTCGACCATAAAGCTGAATCCTGTCTACAAACGACTGTTAGAACTTAACGAGTTCATACATCCCCGTCTACGGTTACAATGGGGCTCATAAAATTAATACCTTACCTCTGAATCGTCGGGCGGCCTCTCTAGATGGTAATTCCCCCTTAAATATTTAAGTTTTCTGTGCATCCTCCACCCGCAACAAGATTCAATTTCACGCCCTAAAAAGGGGTCCGCTTTGGGCGATTCTCGGCTTCTCAAATGTCAAGAGACATGAAAGCACCCAACTAAACAAGAACTCTATCAATTACTAGATACCAGTTTTCGAATGTTGTGTTTGTTTGTACTCTAAATAGCATAGGAGATCACGTTATGATGGTGGGAACATCGAAGAGAAACTCTTCAAGTATTATCCGGTTGCATACAAAATGGAAATGGTGGAACTCAATTGAATCAATCTTGCGTCAAATTGGCGAAGATTTGAAGGGAAGTTCACATTTTAAGTTCGTTTTCTGTTTGATGTATACAGTTTACGTCTTTACCTGTCGTTTTCCTTTCAAATTGTTATTGGGAAATCATTAAAATTGGTTCATTTTCAAAGTGCCGTACCTTACTTGTGTATGTGAAACATGTTTTCAGGCGTACTAATTGTGATCGAGAACTCGGCTCACGTAACGTTTGATATGACCCCTTAAATCACATATAACGCTATCAAACCGCATGATTAATTTGATAAGCTACGTGTCTAGCCTTAATGATATCTAGTGTGGCTACATTATTCACCAAGACGTACAAAATTAATCAGTTAACTGGTTTATGGTTAGATGAATTGATTTTCATTAGAGTATTGTGAGCTACGTTTGATGGATGACGTTGATTGTATTTATTTGTTGTTGTTTCTTCTATCTGGTCAATTTGATTGTTTACTAATGATCTATCGGGAGCAGTATTCTTGAAATTATATAAATTTTGTGTGTTGATTTGTGTTTCATTTGCATTGGTCCCAATTTCTCCTCCGATGTACCATTAGTAACCACAACTCCAGAGTTTCTAGTTTGTTTATAATTTTACAGGCAAATCGAATATTGCATTCATTTCATGGAAAACTCTAAAAGGTTAAAAAACCATCTCTAAAATTGTGTCCTTTGTACGGCACGTTTTTCTCCTATCCTATCATTTCAAAAACTACTTTCTTTCTACCTTTATACCTTACCTGTCCTTCTCAGATCTACCGTAGCAATTACAGTAACTTTAAATCTACTTAATCGATGTTATTTCTCTTCGTGTTTATTGTAATATTTAAAGAAAAGAAACGCGCGCGGATATTCGGGTTATTGGGCGATTCGCACGAATGTATGCGAAATGTGCGAATCGACCCTTTATAATATTTTTTTTTTGTGGCGTTTCGCACGAAGTTAATTTATTGGTATGCGATTCGACCACTCCAAAACTATTTAGTAGGCAATTGGCACACACATTGTGTTTTATGCAATACCTTTCAGATAAAATACACTTAAGTACAGAATTATTAAGGGTTGAATATTGTTATTGATATAAAATGAGACACAAATTAATCAAAAATATCTTTATTAAAAAAACTAGGTACTATAATTATGATTTGAGGACGTATTCCACATTGGGTACCCACTTAAACGAAAACTGATTGAATGGCACCTGAGGTATGCCACATACGGCACCTATCGATATTTTTCGCAGTTTTATTCCACAAAATTAAATGGCATCTACGGATCAGTAGGTACTTATTAGTGTTGGGACGTTTATATTTTTAGGACAAATCGTCCAATAACCCAAATATTCGAAATTCGATTACCTTCGAATTTTAGAATGCGATCGTCATTTTTATCTGTATAGAAATATGTGCATTACGTTACATAAATAGGGGTCAATATGCTATGTAAATCATCGTTTCACTTCGACTGTATGTCAATGTGCTTTAAACCTAAGACTGTACCTAAAATCTAAGATGGCTAGAAGCCATAAATACCTCGGCATTTCACGTACAGAATACATAAAGCACATGTCTACGTGATACTACTAGTATATATGCCTGGGGTATTAGTTACTTGTGCTATATAATCTTGCTTGAGTATCGGTAACTACTGTTGGTATTTTGTCGTAGTTCCTGTGGTTTATTTACCGTTGAATTAATAATTTGAAGTTAAGAGAATTTAAAATTCTACTTTTATGCTAATAGAGCCTAGTCAAATTAGCGATCAACCTTGGAATGAGAGACAATATTTAAAAGCTGAAAACTCGTATACACCTTCATTTTAGCATTCCAAAAGTTGTATCAAAAGTCTCATAAAATTTCGTGTCTGCGTCGTAAATTATTCAAGGTCAGAGGGCCCAAAATCAGTTTTTTGCTGCTTGATTCTCGGAAAGTTAGGATTCCCCTGCCAGCTAAATGGTTGATTTTGGATATGTGAAAAATTCACGGAAATTTATATTTGTCATGGACCAAGGCACTATGTATAGTCCCCGATCATTATGAGTAAGTATTAAGTCAAATTAGGCAATGTAATGAATACTGATTTAAACTTCTATATTTATCACATTGTCTGGTCATTATGAATATTGCTACGTAATGATTGGGAAATTCTATAATTATGATCAATGAATTAGTTGAAGAGCGAGCCAAGTGAACTCGGGAGCTTAGGGCACCCCGACACGGAAAGGTTAGTTTCGAAGGAGATAATCTCCTTCATGTTAGGTTACTTTAGACCCTGCAAAAATAGGAGACCGTTGACTTTGTTGCAATTGTAATCGTACTTAACTATTCTATATTAAAACCAATGTCAAGATTAAAATAATATAAAAGAACACATATTTTTGTTAACCAGCCCAATAAGTGTTGGGCATTATTCAGAAAGCTCGGTCAATTTAATTATTTCAATATTTTTTATCATATTGCCTACTCATATTGGGCATTTACTCACTTGGTCCATAACTAAAATAGCGAAATTAAAAGGAAAATTATCACAGTCAATTAGGCTTTACAAGTTTAAGAGTAACAGTCGACCAACTTATCAAATGTAGTCGGAAAAATAAAATAAATCTTATCACTAGAGCCATGTTTGATGCTTTCATTGTTTATGAACTTCAGTATTTTACCTAATTATGTTGGTGAATGTAGCCGTTAGTACGGAACTCACGGTCCGCGAGTCCGACTCGCACTTGGCCGGTTTTATATATAAGACGTAGGCGAACCTCGAGCAGAAGCACATAATAAATGAGCAAAGAAATATATTGTATACAAAACACGTGGGAAGTTTGATACCGGTAATGATGGTCCAAATTAATTAATTTATATCGTAAATGTTATCCATAAATAGAACAAAATACATGGAATTCATTATTATAGGAGTATCTTTATACCATTATAAGAAAAGTAAAAGGTTACGCGTATAAATAAATATGAATTGATATTGTTCTTGTTTATGAATTAAAAAATAACGAGTATTTATAGGTAACCAATCCGATCTGTCGGCATAAAAGGAGGTATATGCAGGGCTGGCACGCGGAATAACATATGAATAAAAAACAATAATTTGAATAACCGAATAAAAACGTAAACAAAAGCTGTATGTTTATCTACATATCGTTTATACAATATTGTTCAGAAAGAAATAAAAAAATGTTCTTTTATTATAAGAATTTAACGCCTACTTGTACCAAAAGGCAATAAATGCGTTACATGTTAAACGCATTTCTGTCTATCTCATCTTCTAATGATTGAAAGAAAAAAAAACGTTGATTTAAATTCGCGCTAAATGTACTGAATTATGTTGTAGTACAAGTCAACCTTACTATCATAACATCTAAGATATGAAATAATCAAGTGTTTTTAAGTTCACACTTTTGCTTACTGCCTTAATTTTGTATATCTGATTCGGCAACCGATCTCCTATGACCGATTCGCCATTGGACTGTTCGTCGACAGGATGATTCATTTATTTCCGTTTCCCCAGCAGTCTTTCACCTACGGACATTCCTTTTTTATATTTTTGTTTGTGTACAATAATGAATCTGAATCTACTAGGTAGGTATGCACAGCATATTCTATAAAACATAGTGTACCATTAACCTTCATGCAATTAACACTAACCATCCTAAAACTATAACTAGATCATAACTCTCGCAACATGATTATCTACCTAACACATTCAGTCTCATCTTAATAATACTAATCAAGTCATAATTAGTTCTAATGTTCTATTCAAGTCACCCTTCCCTCATTCTCTCTAATTCTGCAGCTATCACCGTTAAGCAATGCTCTGGCAAATAAATTAACCCCTATGAGACTAAAAGCGCTCGAAGCAGAGAAACCGATTTGGGATTTTACGATCACAGCTTAGTACTGACATTAATAGGGATAACTATTTCAGCGTTTTTGTTGGTGCTTTGGGTAGTTGAATGGGACTGAAAGGATTTGAAAGTGATGTTATTATTGTAAGCCTAACTATAGATCTGCAGACAGGTGCGATGCGACAATGCAACATCTTCATTTCATAGATGTTTTTCTAAAATTTGTAAAATGCGTTGTCGCTTCGACCGTGTCTGAGAGTGAGTGATTTCAAACATTCTCTACTCCATTGTCTTCTTCCTTTATTTTATTAGCCTTTTTTATTCTTCGTAATTATACTATCGCTGCAATGTTTGTCAATGTTAGCACTTTATTTTGTCGTTTATCATATGGTACTGTCACCCTAACATTTATTGCGATTTTTTTTGTCGCATCTTTGATGCGGAGTCAATATAAACAAAGACCGAGATCATCATCATTTCAGCCGAAAGACGTCCACTGCTGGACATAGGCCTCCCCCAGGCGTCGCCACATTGACCGATCCCGTGCGTCTCGCATCCAGCGCCTTCTCGCAACCTTAACCAGGTCATCAGTCCACCTAGTGGGAGGCCTTCCAACGTATCGTCTTCCGGTTCGCGGTCGCCATTCCAGAATATTTCGGCCCCATCGGCCATCCGTTCCACCCACTGCCACTTAAGTTTCGCAATTCTTCGGGTTATGTCGGTAATTTTGGTTCTCCTGCGGATATCACCATTTATGACGTGATCACGCAAGGAAATTCCGAGCATAGCCCTCTCCATTGCCCTTTGGGTGACTTTGAGCTTTCTGATAAGGCCCATTGTGAGCGACCATGTCTCGGTCCCATAGGTGATCACTGGCAACACACACTGGCCACTGACTTTTGCCTTGAGACACTGCGGTAGATTGGACGAGAAGATACCACGCAACTTCCCGAACGCTGCCCAGCCGAGTCGGATTCGACGGTTGACCTCTTTCTCGAAATTGGACCTACCCAACTGGACCGTTTGTCCCAGGTAGACATAATCGTCTACAACTTCTAGTGTAGAGTCTCCGACCTTGATAGGAGTGGATGTTACATGGGCATTCACCATGACCTTGGTTTTGTCCATTTTCATTTTAAGACCCACTCTTTCGGAAGCTCTACTGAGGTCATCGAACATTTTACTGAGGCTCTCCATGGTCTCAGCCATGACCACTATGTCGTCGGCAAACCGAAGGTTAGTGATATACTCGCCATTAACGTTGATGTCCAGCCCCCTCCAATCCGGAAGACATCCTCCAGACCGAGATATATTACGCAATAATAATAGTTAAAGTTCCTAAGAAGAAGTTCTATTTGGCCATGTTAGTCATTTAAATAGATAACAATTAAAAGAGAGAAGAAAATATAACTACCTATGCATCTACATAAATACATTAATAAATTGTCGAATAGCGCGTCGCGTTTAACGTATAGTATTACAGTTCCTGGGCGACCGAGAACTGCTGGGGCTCAGGAAAAAATAGAGAAAACGACGTTTTATAAAAATGAAGCCTAGCTACATCGATGTATCGCCCCCGAAAGGCCCTGTTCACTTTCCAGTAACAATGCTGGTTAGTATTTACTAAAAGTAATATAAATAAAAAATAAATGATTTCAGCCATACACATTTGAATCCCAGGACGGCTATCATAACTCAACACGGATTAAAGAAAAAAACATAAATAGTACAAAAAGGAAACAATTATTAAAGACAATCAGGGACATAAAGTTTAGTGAGCGTACAGTATTTACGAGACAGCCCTATTGTACTAAAACACAGACTATTAGCATACAAAGAGGGCCCACGCGTCGCCCTGCAGTTGTCGCTGCAACGAACCCGCTTTGTATTTGGACAGCCCTAATAAAATTATTTAAATTGCTCTATTAATTTCTTTGGGGTTCTTTATTTTTCGTGTGTTGCTGTGTGCTATTTGTCTCTAATTAAGAGTCCCGGGGAGCCTTAATTGGACTTTGAAGGTAGCTTTTTAACACTTATTTTCAAGGTAGTTAATGTTGTTTTCTGTATATTTAATACAGAGATTTTGAAAGCTTTTTAACTGTTATTTTTTTGGGTGCTTTAGAAAGAGATCTTGATACCAAACTTTCCAACAGCCACAATAAAGTCCTCACCTTTACGACTAGGTATAACAAACAAACAAAAGGATCCCCAATAGCACCTTTAGCAATTAACCCTAAAAACGTCACTCGTAATAATCCCGCACCTTTCCCTCGAAGAATTTAGTGGCGGACAAGTTTAAGCTTTGGGATAGAACGCACGAACTATCTCGAACCTCGCGTGATCCTAGCAGGGAAGCCATAATAGCCACCCGACTATTAGGCACACGGCCAGCCCAACTTAAGGCCGACTCACTTGAGCCAGTTTAATCTGGGATTGAAGCAGACTTGAGAACTTATTCTCGGGATGCTTGAGTGTCGTAACATATGGTAGGATAATAACGTGATAATTTTAGGGTTTGAGGATTTTGGTTGTATGATATGGCTAACTTCGTCGTTGGGTGAGAGTGAAAGTTGTAGATACCGTCTTAGGAATCTTAGGGACTTCACTGATGGTGTGACGTAATTTAGAATCGCGTCTATTAACGATATCGCCTACGTATTTTCAACCGACTTCAAAAAGGGAGAGGTTCTCAATTCGACTTGTATATTTGTTACGCGATTACTCTCTAATTACGTACCGATTTAGATGATTATTTTTTATTTGAAAGCTGGTGCTTTCCTCATGGTCTCATTTTAATTTGATCAAGATCTGACGAGTAGTTTTTAAGTTATCCTTAATAATGCGTATTTTCATGGTAGTATAAGGTACCTTCGAAAACCAAAAAGAGCAAAACAAAAAAATTACACTGATTTCCAAAAAAAAAACACTACACAGCGAAAAATAACTTTCTTTTCGGAAGTCGATGCCAAAAACGAAAAAAAAATAGGTACCAAAGAAATCGACTTTCAAAAAGAAAGTTATTTTTCGCTTTGTAGTGTTTTGTTTTGGAAATAAGTTATTTATTTTGTTAAAAAGGATTTTCTTTTAAAAAAATATGTACACATCGGTTGAATTGCATCGCATTGTATCCCTGTGAACGAACTTGTAATTTCGCTTCGTGAAACTAATCCCTTATAGGTGTGATATAAATCGAATCACGTCAAACCATCAGGAAGATCGCTTATAGTTTTGGATTGGTACAAAATGATATCGATATGCACTTTTTGTTTGATCTAATTTTGCAAAAAAAAACTTACTTGATTTGTTCTCCAGTAGAGTTTTATGCACAGAAATTGGACAGTGTTCTATACGGTGTCATATATAAAGAATTTAGAGAGAGAATCTTTCTTTCCAAAGAACAACAATGAACTGCGAAAAGGCAGAATTGTTCGCTCGACGACAAAATGAACGAATTTTCCTGTAACAGCACGGTAAAAATAATAAAAACGTATGTATTATTAAAAACCACGATAACATTATTACGAGTAGGTTAAAAAGGTCGAGTTTCGCTAACCACGTGGAAACCTCCACCCTTTCCACGTGTAGGAAGAAAATTCACCTTAAGTGTATTTTTAAATCAAAGGACCTGTGCTCAAGCAAAGACAGAACGGATTCTAAGGAAGTCTAGCGAATAAATATATTTCTGAGATTCATAAATATACGCAAATGAAACTGATGGAGTTGAAAAGCTCTCGACTATAAAGATTAAGCAATTTCGATCATCTAGGTAAAAAATGAATTTTTTTTGGGTCGCCACTGCAACTCCTGAAAGCCAGAATCGACAGTGGTGACCAGAAAAGTGCCGAGGCAATAAAGCTTAATGAAGTCCCGGATAATGAATTTAACTGTCTTGGATCCCGCAACGAAATTCATCAGAAAAGAATAAGGGAGGAGTAGGAAAAAATAAAAAAATCACTTCCTTCCATATCAAGCAGGAGACAGAACAAACAATGCGAATAGGCACGAAGGGTCGTTTACAACTGGGATAACACCACGGATAAAACAATATCATTAATATTAATGGGTCCCAACATTGAGAGCTGAAATACAACATATTTGATTCCAATAATAGATACGGCAAAAATGTGTTCTAGTTTCTACAAAGTCCGTATAATAAACAACTACAGATGCGGCTTGTACATTATCCTACATAATATTGCGTTCATTCTGCCAAAGAATACGCTCCCATAAGATATGTGCAGATTGTACATATTCGCAGTCAGATGTAGAACACTGACAAAAGGGCGAGGCAACGAGCTTGAAGGAAAATAATTTACTTTTAAAGTTACCAGCTTACCGAGGAACATACGTAGATGGGTGTCCAGACATTACATACAGAAACTCCTCCGTACCTCGGCAAGCACGTTAAGCCGTTGGTCCCGGCTGTCATTTGAAGATCTTTGACAGTCGTTACGGCAGTCGAAAAACAGAAAATCTAACACCAGTCTTGCCAAGGAGTATCGCTACCCAGTTACTGGGTTGTGGAGGTCAGATAGGCAGTCGCTCCATGTAAAATAGTGATATTCAACTGGAAGCTTTTTGTTTTGGATCGGATATCATCCAATGACTTCTCCCGCTCTGGGTGAAGCGGCAGGGCGTATCAAACTTTTACTGACTAAAACCCACCCGTGTTCCTTCAGTTGCTTAAGCCAGGGCCACGGTTACTCTTTTTCAAATTTATCCGCGACCCAGACAGGCATAGGCACTAACGGACCCCGTCAGTTTTTGCAGACATCTAATTGAGGCACGCGTGGAACACTACGCGCCGTTTACTCGGGCCTGGTTCTTATCGGACGGCGAGTTGCCCATTACTCGCCGTCCGCAAAGCCGCGCCTACGGTGGCCGTGAATAGGCTTGCGACTCCCGATTCCCAGGGCGTCTCTTGCGGTGGCTTGGGGCGTGAGGGCATCTCCGTTACGTCTCCCTCACGCGTTCTGCCTCCTCTTACGCGAGCATTACTGCTTCGCAGAAGGAGGTGACAGCTTCCCATGCCATTATACTGGAACCTGACCCTAACATAGTTGGGCAAAGGCTAGAAAGAAAGTCAGCACCCTAATGGTGTAAGTTCAAAAAGCGCTCGGTATGCTTTCCTTGCATTCACTGCTTCATGTGTTAAAAAAAACCATCTACTCGACAGCGTAAAACATGCAATGAATACAGTTGAGTTATCAAAATGAAAGGGAAGGAGTGTGCTTCGTGCTGTCAAAACCGATAAGCAATAGGATGCGGCAGAAACTGCAATTGAATTTAATTGTATGAAAATATCCACAAAGTTGGTAGAGGTTGTATTTGAGTACCCAGGATGCATATTGACACATGCAAAGACATGTGTGGGTTTTGATAGGGACGTGAAAAATCCGAATTGTAAAGGCAGATACGAAGCCACTGTTGTGTATCCTGAAGTATTTATACGCCTTACTAATGCACGCACATGCAATAGCATAACACCGTTCTAGATTAATCTGCCCATTGTACACAGACACTAAACATAAATCTAAGTTCAATTAACACTGTTACATGCAACTAACACACTAGTAAATTCAGTTCAAAGAGGACTGTAATTGTACGTAAATCTGAGATTAAGCGGTAGACTACCGATTAGCTGGGCCAAGCCTCCCCGGTATCGGCCCATTGCTTCTAAGCTGTGCCAACGGTTCCTATAATCCTGGGATTGCCAATATTATAACTGAACTAGTGCCGATAATTGGGTGTTAAGAGATATACGGAGTTAGGCTGCTTCAATTTTGTAAGTGAAGTTTTGGAGTTGGGTGATTAACTACATATCAAACGCTAATAGTTTTAATATCACCCAAAGGTCGTTTGGTAGAAAATACCTAAGATGTTAGGTCCCCACTTCACACAAACGTACAGAAGGTTTGTGTGCATGAAGTGGGTCTCTAGAAGTCCCTATTAAATAATTACATATACAAAGGGATAAAAGGTCCTTTTTATTTTTGTATCGGAATTCATACAACGAAACGGGAGGGCGTGTTAGACTTTACCGACTAAATCCCACCCATGCAACTAAAGGAACACTCCCTCAGTTGCTTGAGCCAGGGCCGCGGTTACCCTTTTAAAATTTTCCGCGAACCAGACAGGCATCGGTCCTAGCGGAACCTGTCAGTTTGGCTTACAGCTCTTTGAGGCGTGCGTGGAACACTACGCGCCGTCGACTCAGGCCTGGTCTTTGTCGGACGGCGAGCTACCCGTTACTCGTCGTCTGCAATCCCACGCCTAGGGTGGCAAATGGTGGGAATCGGCTTGCGACTCCCGACACCCAGGGCGTCTCCTGCGGTGAGGATACTTATTCGTGAACTGGCTGACCCCCTGATCCTCCGACTGCAAAGCATGATATTTTCTTGTTTACAGCTTTTTAGTTCGCTTGTTAAGGTCTATCCACACATATCAGGGCCGTGCCTGGGACGTGGACGGACCGTGCCCTGTCAGGGGCTCAAAAAAATATCGTTGTGTACATTTTTTATGAACTCGTCCACACACGTCCGTGCACGGGCCAGTGACGAAGCTTCAATGATTGGGCTCGGCCCTGTCACGTCCCGGGCACGGCCCTGATATGTGTGGATTGGGTTTTTGATTACCAAATTATTATTTTTTTTTAGGGAGGAAATGGAGTGATAAGTTGCGGTTGACGTTATTCGATCCTGGTATAGTTCTTTGATCAATAACAGGTTCTGAATAGTTTAGTGTTTTAAAACCTTTGATTGTACAGAGGTGTTGTAACCTATGTTTATACAGTGCCCCTATGTTTTCTTTTTTGATGATACATTATCTTTAGAAGCACTAGAACCCTCAAAAGATGTTCAAAATTGCGCTGTTAACAGAGGCCTGGTTTACAAATTTGACAACTATAAATGAAAATAAAGAAAACATAGGGGCAAAGTATATATCTTTCATTTCAGTTTATGGAATATCTTTTAAATTGGTCCAATATTGGAGGAGGAAATAAGCGAGAGCCAAACCTCGAATTATGACTTTTTACTTAAAATATTCAATCGGATAGCTTCGATCGCATTTTCTCTAAAGTTTGAGTAATAACTGGTTGACACTCGCGGAGACTGTAGAAGTTTAGAACAGAGAAAAAGCTTATACTTAGCGGTGGGAGGAATAAGGATGCCAATGATCAAAAATAAAATAATAAAGCAAAAAATAATAAATAAAAAATAAAGCAATTCTTAAAGGTGTTATTTTTATTTGTAAGTATGAACTTTACACCGAGTGAAAAATATACTCTTTCCTTTAATACTTCAGAGACTTTATAACAGAATCCATTCAGCCTAAAGTACTCAGATTTCCACACGAGTTACCCAACACTTCATCACTCGGCTAACGTCTTTTGACAACTTCACAGAAAACATCAAAACTTATAACAATTTCAAACATTTTACGACTTCCAAGTGACAACACAGTGACAATTGGATCCACCAATGAGAAGGCTACAAAGAGTTCCCCCTCTTCGTACGAAAGTCTTTATAGCAAACTTAATAATAATAATTTCGAGCTCGTCTCAACATACTCAAATTAATTGAATTATGTTGACATTGCTAACAACTCGACATAATTACTTGTGCATTAAACACGCATTGCTTCTGTGTATTTGTTACAAGAGTAGGTAGTTCATGGAGTATTGAAGTAGGTGACTTAGAAACATTATCTCTATCACTAAATCGCTTCACCATCATCATTGGCATCCTTATTCCTTCCACCGCTGAGTATAAGCTTTTTCTCTGTTCTGAACTTCTACAGTCTCCGCGAGTGTCAACCAGTTATTACTCAAACATAAGAGGAAATGCGGTCGCAGGCATCCGTTTGAATTTCCTAAGTAAAAAGTCATAATTCGCGGTTTGGCTCTCGTCTATTTCCTCCTCCAATATTGGAGCAATTTAAAAGATATTCGATAAACTGAAAACGAAAGGTACTATATACTTTGACCCTATGTTTTCCTATTTTCATTTATCTCTCTGTTGATAGCGCTATTTTGAGTATCTTTTGAGGGTTCTAGTGCTTCTAAAGATAATATATCATCTATATTGGAGGAGGATTTTTACTCAGGAAATTCAGTCGGACGTCTGCGACCTTATTTCCCCTTAAAGATAGGTTTAACTCAGCTGTACAATCAAACGTTTTAAAATACTCTTCACTAAACTATTCAAAATCTGTTATCGAACAAATAACTATACCAATTACTCTCCACCAACGTAGTTGTTAATTTTTTAATATCTGATTGACGCAGCCACTGTTCGATCCTTCTGTTTTCATATTTCCCCGAGATTTGCAAACAGAAGGATCGAACAACGTCAACCGCAACTTATTACTCCATTTCCTCCCTACTCTGCTGTCACCATATCATTCCTTATTCATTAACAGAGCACGGGAAGAGGCGAACCAATTAAAGTGATCAAATATGAGGGGCTCCATGTTTGCACATAGACGGTATGGCTTCTCCCGGCTAGGGTACTTTAATGGTGTGTGCTGGCATACGGATGTTAATACCCGATAAATATGCATTGTTTAATCGTCTGAAAATATAGGGCATACGTGTTTGTAATACGGATATATTAAAAGGTGGAGCTGGGTGCTAAGATGCTTAAAGTAGGTGGAGGGTCTCTTGAATGTGTATTTTTTTTTCAGACATAATGAGATACTATTTCAAAATCAGTTTCAGTTGATTTACAGGAATATAACTGGAACTTACCGGTTTCAGCGGCATATCAATCTGAAGAAGAAAAATATCAATCAGCGGACTAATAGGAAAAACATAATTTAAACGATAACGTAAATAAGGCAAGAAATTTTCAAAATGAATGGCGTTGGGATTCTGGGTATCAATATTCTCTTTGGCACAAAATTTCTTCATCAACATGCCTTCTTCAACATGTCTCTTCCCCTTTAGTCTTCGTCATCATCATTTCAGCCGAAAGACGTCTTCTACTGGACATAGGCCTCCCCCAGGCATCGCCACATTGACCGATCCAGATCTTCGTCTCAATAATCAGCATACATCTTTCATACAGTCGTTGCTGCCTTTCCTTGACTTGATCCTACTATAAAAACCATCAGCTTTCTTCGTTCATAGGTACTTACTCCCAAATTCCAATCACACACAACTTTTCAGTCAGCACTACGCAATAACTTTGCTAGTCCCATTAAAATGACTACAATGTACCGATCGTCGCCTCAGACTGCCAGGCTCTAAAGTACTTGCAACTAAGTTAACATAACCGGATCATCATCCAGACTAAACTAGTATTCCGTGACGCAGTCAGTCACGGCACATATTAAATTAAACCGTTCTTGCTAGATAAAGATAAAATAGAATGAGCAAATGGGTATTGTAGCAGGAAAATTAATAGATGCTTGTGATGTCAAGAGTGATCTTCTTTATGATGGTTCCCTTTTGCTAGGGTTGCAAATTTCAATAGTGTGATAGATTATTTTTTGTTTTATTATTTAGGATGCTTCATGGCGATCAAAGCTTTAGCTTTTAATTTGGTTTTCAAATTATGTATTTTCTTATATGTAACGAACTTCATCCACTTCAAACGTTATTTGCAAAATATTTATTTTCATGGGTAGAATTATACCTCGACAGAAGTGAATATACTGAAAAAAATTATTTAAATTATTGTAAACATACACAATTTGCTTATCTAATAATTGGTACGGATTTGATTTTATCACAGTATCAGGTTCTGATAAAATAGTTAGATAGGTAAATACTATAGCGGCTAATCAGATAAATGTAGCAAGTCCGCATTCTCTGATTTTTACGTAAACAACTAATATTTCTTTTAAATTCGAAAAAAGAACGACTCTATAAAATTCTGTCCAAAGAGTTCTGTAATGAAAAAGCGTATTGTCGACTACAAACAAAGTCCATAAGCGAACAGTGCTAAGTAGCTCCCGAGAAAATATCGATACGGAACCAAAAAATAATAATCCGACTACCCGACGTATAATCCACTGAAGACTCCATTATAAAGAACATGAACAATATTTCAAGGCGGAACTTATGTTGAATGGAATCTGATTTTTAATTAAATTCCTCATTCAACATACTTGTTCATTTAGAAATCTGAGCTCCTCTGAATAGGGTTTATTCTTGCTTTATTTTATACTTTTCCTCCCTTATCATTTTTACAGCGTTTTTCCTGGATACGCTTTCAATGTAATCCTTACCGGCTATTCTTTGTAAGTGTTTTATACTGAAAGTGGTATTAGTTACGTCAACCTCTATGCGGTGGAACTGTTTAAAATTAAACACTTTGTTTGTTAATCCCGTGTCCCTACTTTTTCATCTACAATGTCGGGAAAGTTTTCCTGGATTTATAGGGGCAACCTTTAAGACAAAGTGTCCAATAGTTTTGTAACTTTGCGACCTCCCTTTTTATCTACACGGGCATTCATTCGGTAAAAGGAAAACCAAGTCAGTATTCGAGTTACGCACGCTGTTCCTATTACAAAATTTAATAGTATCGTATCATCCGACGCGAGCTAACAAATGCGCACGGGTTTTCCATTCGCAATATGATTTCATACAGATGGATACCCACAATGACTGAGTAGCAATTAGATTGCACAAACACACGAAACCACTCGTGTGGAACAATATGAGAAAGGGTGCACAGCCTAACAAACAAAAGCTTTATTGAAGCTTATGGTTGTATTGTAACCTGTGATATTATGAATCGAATTCCTGCGCAATTAGCGACCTTATTGCCTGTAATTAGAGGTCAAAGTGGCAAATAAACAGACGATTACACGCACTGTTGTGCTGAATCGAAAAATAATAAGTTGATCGTTTCCGCGTTCAGTGGGCTGAGAGCAGAATTTTCGCGATTATTGTGTCGGTAATTATTTTGCATACGCAAGATAAAAGGTACTGTTATTGTTTTGACGTGAGTTCAGTATTAATCATTAAGGCACACACAGGGGTTTACACAGAGATGAAGTTCACAGAATGAATCCGAATTCATATACAACCAAGGTACCTAAAGGAAAATATATAGGAATAAATACCTATAGGAATTACCTATAGGAGCAAGAAATTCCTGTAGGAATAAATACTATTTCATATTTTTTTTATGTAATCACTAAAAATAATGAAACCAAACGAATTATTCGACGATTTAGGACACTGGCTCAAGAATTGGAGATACAACAATTACGCGCTAGATTCTAATTCTAACATTTTGTCCACACACTTGTAAAGGGTTAACTTCCACCTAAGCCAAGATGAACAAATTCCAAAAGAAATTGCACCAACAATTACACAATTCTATTCACGAAGCGTTGCAGTCGAGACAACCGAGTAATAATAATTATAGACCAACACAATATAAAATCCGAATCCTATTAGGAGCAGAAAAGGGTACAATTTGTATCGCGCCCGCATCTCTGCTGCGGATGAAGCCTCAACAATGAAAGCAACTGTTAAGAACATATAAAGGCAGCAACAGCGGTTAGAATGAAAGTCTGTGAAATGTAGAATTATGGTTGTCAACGCGCAGCATTTGTGCAAATTAAAATAGTGTTTTGACTATCTTCTTTACAGCAGTGATAATAGAAGAGTCTTGTTGGTGACGGGCAAACGATATTTTTGGTATAGACGCAGTTGGTATGAAATTATGTATATTAGCACAAGAAAAGAGAGGCATAACTGTGAACGAAGTTGGGCTATAATATATAATAGATGATAATGTCGTAGCGTCATATAGGTGATTCACTTTCAAGTGACATCACTACCCAGAAAATTTCGTCATATAGGTACAATGATGACATGCAAAGCTAGTGATATTCATAATCCTTCTCCTTCATAGTAGGGCAAATAAAACAGTAACACACTTCTCTTTCTTCAGAATTAATTACATATTCAACAATTGTTTTTACCCAATCAAAAGTGTAAGAAACCAAAAACATTTATTTCAACAACCTCCAATATATTTCCCAAGTCCGTACGTCCCTCAAGCCATCGTCGGCCGTGCACAAGCAAGACAAACCCGGCTTTTGTTGCGTCCGTCCAACGTAATACGTTCTATGACAAATTGGAATTTCAACTTGTAGGGACAGCAGTCCTATTCTTGAAAGGCTCGATAATTAGTCTCGAAGACCCTTTCTATCGTCTTCGCCGCTTTGTAATGCTCTGTTGTATTTTGGGCGCCTAGTACAACATATTGATTGATTTTGCTTGAAGTTGGGCTATTGTTTTAGGAAGGGTACTATTTTAAATGGTATTTTGAAAACTGTTTCTGCGGCTGTCTATTATGTGTTGTTTTCTGTTAATGCTTTTAAAGTAGCAATCACTGCTTCTTGAAAAATTAACTTAATTTAATATGAATGGGGAGATCGTATAATCTTAACACTAAGTTGAGTTTTTCCGGACCAAAAATTACAGTAAAGAAATATCAACAGCGAACTTAAAGTAATTCATGATCCTAATATGATATGAGATAGTCTGTAAAGTTACTATTTGCGCCGTTTCATTGGCGCTCTTTAATATAGGTTTAGTTTTTTATTTCACCCACTTTTTCTTTATATTTTTGATTTTCGCTGCTTGATTTTGTACTGAGGTAGAAATACGACCGAATCCGCCGCCGCGTGGTCGTGTCCGTGCCGCTCCGACTGGTTTATCCACAATTTTGGATTAAAACCACCCTTTGAGGTTGTTTCGTGTCGTACCCAACCCTCATATAGTCATCACTATCAAAAGACCGAGAAGAGCGCATCAAGGTTGCAGCAGCGTTGGCAGGTGGAACGAGGCCCTGAGCTGGACTGCCCACCGTGGAGCTAAGGTTGGTCAATTTTCTTTCCTTAGTTGCGAAACCAGCAGCCTTTTTCGATCTTGTGTTCTTTCCCCCTTTCTTAATTAAATATAACCTATGGAGATACAACCACTAGCCAGCTAGTACCCACCCGCGCAAACAGTTACTATACCCTGCCAATGATAAAGATATTGGATTAATATCCAAATATTTTGAAGACAGTTTCGAAACTACTGAGACTAGACGCAGGTGTATTTCCAAACTCCTTAGAACTTAAGTGCTTTGGTTCATAACATTTAAGATAGTTCTTAATTCCTTTTATAACCCAACTATAGTTCTAAGACCTGAAAGCTCTGCCATAAACAAGATGTTAAAAAACATGAATCAGTTAACTAACTAAATAAAGGTAGGTCTAAATATAGCAATTGACGTTTTGTTAAAAATATGAACAATAATTAAAGTCGGATATTAGTAAACTAACTAATTAATAAAATACATAAATCATTTCTAAAACAACAGACTAATAAATATTATAATAAATACCAAATTCTAAATGAGATAGTTTAAAATATAATAACTATTACGAAGACCGAGCTATGTATGAGAGGACAAATAATAGTTCCGGATTCTACGCTTAAATGAAAATTTACTCTCAACTTTTTTGATGTCAAGGGGCAGCACGTTCCAGAGTTTTATAGTTGAGACAGTGTAAGAATCAGATAGAAACCCAGTGCGAGAAGGAATAAGGAAAAGTAAATTTTTGGAATGAAATTAATTTTTGTATGATATATAATACATTGTCAATTTTAACATAACCTTTATGCTCAAAGAATATAAAATCAGCACACATATAACGAATTTCTGATACAAAGCACAACATAGAAATGAAATTAATTAAAATAATGAGAGAAGAATCTTACTTAATTAAGATGTATTCAAGCAAATTAGAACACGTCATGTAATTAGCTATAATATTGTGATTGTTCTCGA
Source organism: Orthosia cruda (assembly GCA_964057195.1). NCBI lineage: Eukaryota > Metazoa > Arthropoda > Insecta > Lepidoptera > Noctuidae > Orthosia > Orthosia cruda. Next base: position 13,651,866 of record OZ059836.1, on the reverse strand, counting down.
ACGTTCCTCGTTTTTTGAGCTTACTGAGAAATGGGGATTTGTATTCACACAAAAAAGACAGATGAAGTTCCCTACAAACAGACGCGATGCGACAATACAATAACGATACCACTACGCGTTTTCATGGAAACTGTGAAGTAATTTCAGATATATTTCTATGAATAGTCGTTGTTGCGTTGTCACATCGCACATGACGTCTTGGGAAGCCTTTAAGATACCCAAGAAATAAATACGTTGCTTGTTGTATAATACCTTTTTAGTTCAATTCAAATACCTACTTTTTAAATTCAAGAATTCAGAAAATTTAAGATGGATACACGATCCGAATCCATAGCTCAACCAATCCATGATTAGAAGTCTGATCAACCCATACATATAGAGACACATACCTAAAATAATACTCCAGACCGGACGGTATAATCCCGAATAAGCTGCATTGGACTGTACGAACCTAATGCGCCCGTATGTATGTCTATATGTAATGCACACATTTGTATGAATACCACAGTATGGTCCTTATCGTTCTTATATCGGATTCTATTTCGTTGCGATTTTGGAGTGTGTCCCTTGTTTTTGAGGGACGATATTTTTGTTGGTATATCAATATTGATAAATAAGGTCAATATTGATTCCATTGATCTATTTTGTCACAAAAATAATTTATGTGCAGAGAAAAATCACTCTATGGATTCTTGACACAGCCAGAAGGTATCGCGGTAGACTACGCAGAAGTTGGCGGGATGAGCTATAAAAAACAAATAACTAATGATTCACACTAGCCAGACCAGGACCGCTGGAAGTCAAGGCCTTTGCTAAAAAGTGCACTGTGAGACAGTTATCAGTAAGATTGATATTTTCATGTTAGAACAGTAAAGACTTGTTAGCCCTGTTTAGCGGCAGTCTGTTTACGATCAATTCATTTATTCTTAGAAGAAAATTTTAAGGACGATAGTATTTTTCACCTAGTTACTGGAATTATAACTAAACGGTAGATGACCAGCAAAACAAAGCAGCAATTTATGCTGCCTCCGTTAATGAGCAAAACGTTCCATTTAAGGATCTTCCTTGCTCCTAAGAGTATCCTTCATTAAAATTAGATCCAGACATAATATGCAAACTTACTGCAAAATCAGACATTAGCGGTAAAAAGTTTTAGAACACAATTTCTATAAGAAGGAATTCATACTTGAGAAGTTCGTAATGTTTTCAACGGCACTATAAGTAGATTCAACAGGGACAAGACGTTTAGTGCGTACAAAAATCTGCTTACAATTTTAGTGCTCCATGAGACAATTATTTTTTATCTAAAACATCAGCTTAATTTGCTTGTAGCAAATCAGGACACTTACAAAAACTTCTTCTTATTATGCTTAAATTCTTTCTGCGCTGTTCATTCTGACGCACAAAAATACTCACCAGAGTCATCTGTGCACAGCCTTATTCACGTATACGTCGCACCAGCTCGAGAGAAAAGGAAGATGAAGAAATGCATCCACACAGTGAAAACAAACGCTAAGCGCATCTCGATAAGTGCTGAGGCGAGCATCAGTTTCTGTTACTCTCAGATCAAATCTCATTTGCTCTTCAAAGTTTTACAAGTCTAAACACATGACGCACGATAACACAACTCTTAGTGTTTAGTTTCCATTTGCGAGCAGCCTCGATAATTGCTCTGACAGTCCGGATTTGTGCGTGCCATAATGTTTGTGTAGGCAAGTTATAGTGCTTTGTTATTTGTAGTTGGGAAAAAATATATATTAAAAGTAACAGAGCAAATTAAGAGTAAATTGTCACAGATGATGTACTTCTGTTGCCGCTTTAAAAACAAATACTAAAACCAGAATAAAATAAATATTTAAGTGGGGCTCTCTTACAACAAACATGATTTTTTGGCGTTTCTTGCGAAAATGGTACGGAACCCTTCGTGCGCGAGTCTGACTCGTACTTGGCCGGTTTTTGTTTTATCAAGAAATGCATTTAAGAAAATTGAATTTAAGAAAAGGGCATACAAGTATGACCTCATCAGCTGACCTGTGCATCATGTCTATATTACTCTGTCACTTTTAATATTATTTATATATGTATAGTAGACGGTCATTTCAATGTGATGTGAACCACTTTGTTATTTGGTCCTTTGCCATCTATTTTTACGCAATCTGCATCTATATACGAGGTCAGGTTGTGAAAGATAAATGAGCTAACGTAAAGTACGAATCAATTCAGGAAACAGAAGCACCTACCAAACACCGACACTGTCATCTTTATAAATACATAGCCAATATCTTTACTTACTCCCTGCTCACTTTGCACACGAAAAGCCTTTCTCTACAATGTTTTAGCACACATGATAAGCACCACGACGTCGAGCGCATACACAGATCAATATTAAAAAGTTTAGTTCTTTGCCATCTGGGTTAACTTTTACAATCGGATTAACAACATAGCATTCTGACAAGGACAGGTTCTGAAAGAAGAGTCAACTAATGTAAAGACTTACTTCAGAAATGAGAAATAATTATCTGACAACCGATACTGCCGACAGTTTGTTCATAATTGCATAATTCGTAAACGACAACGTAAATAAGACAAACAATTCTCAAAATGAATTGCGTTAGGATTCTGAGTATCAACATTCTCTTTGGCACAAAATGTCTTCATCCCTTTTAGTCATTGTCTCAATAATCACCATATTTCTAGAGTTATATTTCATACAGTCCTTGCTTCCTTTCCTTGCCTTAATCCTACTGTTATTGTTATTGTTACTGCAAAATTTCCAATCACACAACTTTTCATACAGCACTAAGCAACTTTCAATCAGCACTACACAACTTTTCAGTTAGCACTACGCAACTTTAGCCAGTATTGTATTTTATGGTAGTCCCATTAAAATACAATGTACTAATCGTCGTCTCAGACTACCAGGCTCTAAGATACTTACAACTAAGTTAACATAAGCGTATCATCGTCCAGACTGAACTAGTATTCCGTGACGCAGTCAGTAACGGCACATATTAAATTAAACCGTTCTTGCTAGATAAAGATAAAATGGAACGAGTAAATGGTATAGTGACAGGGAAAGGAGTAGATACTGCTTGTGATGACGAGAGTGATCTTCTTTATAATGTTTCCCTTTTGATAGGGTTGCAAATATCAAAAGTGTGATAGATTATTTTTGGTTTATTATTTAGGATGCTATATGGCGATGACAGCCTTACCTTTTAATTTGGTTTTCGAATTATCAAAATAATGTGTATTTTTTAATACATAGGTATGTCACGAACTTCATCCAATTCAAACGTTATTTGCAAAATATTTATTTTCATGGGTAGAATACAGAAGTGAAAGGATTCCCCCCCCCCTGACTCCGTGTTGAGTGGACGTGTTTTCTGTGCTCCTATACATTTGATTTTCGAAAGGTGGTCTAAAGTTTAATAAACACTCCAAAAGTTACACTAAAACACGCGTAATTATGCATAAAACAAACTGTGAAAAAACGAAACCAGTGTGCCAAGTGTTTCCGAAGATATAAACATAAACATTTAAAAGTTTTTAAAAAGTGATCGTTTTAATCTCTTTGTCTTTGTGTCGAAATGTTCTGACCTTGAACACCTCAAGTGGCAAACGTATAAATACGTCAAAGTAGCAGCTACTGATCGACTATTTCGCATCAATCTTCCGAAGCTCTGGTGGTCGAAAGGCATAAGCCGCCCGGCTATCCTCGTGTAGTCCTCTCGTTCGAGCCCGGCGACGGTAAATCACTTTTTGGAATTTAGAAGTAAAGTTAATCATAAATTCAATAAGTTCTGAGCTATTACTACAATATAACTTAGAAAATTTGGAATTAAACTTTTTTTGTTGTTACAAATAACAAGGAAATTAAAATGCAAAACCTCGAAATAAATAACATTACTGTCAGAAAACCAGTAAGGGCTAACTCAGCGGACGATATATTTAATATTAATCTGAAAAACAATTCCACACTGCTTGATACTACTATGATGAGCATGCCTAACACCTCACTTAATGACAGCGACGAAACTGAGAGCTATAAAGAAACTATCAAACGGCTCACCACAGAATTAGAAAGCGCTCATGTGGAGATTGAAAATTTGAACACTGAAAATTTTCGACTTAAGATGGATATTGGAGAGTACCAGAAAATCATAAATACATATAAAAAAGTGAACTGGTTAGATAGAAAGAGTCTTACACCGAGGTCTCCGTGTAAAAAGAATGTTGTAAGATCGAGCTGTTCCTCTACTCCAACCAAGCTGATTCTTCAACCTACAACGCTGCATCAACCTGACACTGTCGTTATAGCGCAATCGCCAAGCGATGCCAGAGACGAATCGTTCAACACAGCTGGCTCGATCTGCAGTCTGGAGGGATTACAGATCACTCAACCCCAATACCCCCATAAAAGCACGGAAAATGTAAATTCGACAGATCTCCAAAAGGATGGTCAGCAAACTAGTGAAATTATAACCACTCGGCGGGTGCCGCCGCCGTCTTCAACCAAGAGTAAAATATGTTTGTTGAGCACGGACAGCAAAAGCAAAGTCTTAGCAGTAGCTCGAAGCGTTATAAATCATGACTACGAAATTTGTCATTACCTGAAAACCAATGGAGACACCAAACAACTGCTTTATGGCTTGGAAACTAAGTTATGTGATTTTACTTTAAGAGACTTTTGCATTATCTTAATAGGTGCGGAAGACTTTAGAATAACAAAAGACTATTTTGAAATTGTTTTTTACGTTCGAAAGATACTACAGAACATAACACATACAAATGTAATTATTTGTTATCCCACCTACAAACTTGGTTATCCTTTATATAACTGGCGAATAGAATCATTCAATAATTTGATATACCTAGATTTAATTAGCCATCAGCATGCTTATTTTATAGATTCGAACTCAGATTTAACAGCAGATTTCAATATGTTTTATAAGCACTCGGGTAGAGTGAATAACAGAGGTATAAAATCAATTTTTGAAAATGTAATATTGTTGATGAAAGATATTGACTATAATGTAGAATTAACACCATGTAATATACATAGGGATCGATACACAAAGGATCAATCCACAAATAAAAAATATTGTCTTGGTTCTAATCCACAATGTACTCCTACGAATAATAGTAATGATTCTCAGTCAACGTATCGTGTAAAAGTTGATAACAAACATAAAGATTTTTTTCGTGTATAAGCACATATTTATCTTGCACCAGAACATTAATGGGCTGATAGGAAAATCAGGCCAATTGAGCATTCACCTTAATGAACTCCTACAACAAGGAAAGGTGGTTGATCTCATCTGTATCACAGAGCACAATATGAAAGCAGACGACACCACACAACTAAATTTACCTAACTATAAAATAGCAACATTTTCGTCACGAAGCACAAGAAACGGGGGTACGTGTATATTAATTAATCCTATCCATGAATATAAAATCATAGATGTCAAAAAATTCTGTGTCTCAGATGTCATAGAATGTTGTGCCGTTGAACTAACAGATCATCGGCTGGTGGTTATTTGTATTTATAGACCTCCAAAACATAGTAAAGATGTAACAGCAGTTTTCTTTGAAAAACTAGATCGTATATTAACACTATTTCGACATGGTGATAAAAAAATTGTAATATGCGGTGATTTTAACATCGATATTCTTCAAAACACGAGATTGGCTACAGAGTTCGAATATTTGCTTCTAAATTATAATATTAGACCGAGTATAAAGCAGCCTACTCGTATATCTAGTGGCACATGTATTGATAATATTATGCACAATGTCAAAGGTAGCCGTGGTGAAGTTCTTGACTTTGATTTGTCTGATCATACGGCTCAGCTCTTCAGATGCCCGGTAAAAAAGACGTGTTCCATTAAATACTGGTATGTAAGAAATCGTGATTACTGTGCCGAAAACAAAGCTAAGTTTCTAGACTGCATGCGTAATCTTAGTTTTGACGAAATCTACAAAAGTACAGAGCCTGAGACAGCTTTCAATTTATTTCACGATACGTTCCAATTATTCTATGATCTATGTTTTCCTTTTTTAAGAAAAAAGATTTCTATTAAAAAAACCCCCAAGTGGCTGTCTAAAGGTATCCGAACCTGCAGTAAGCGAAAAAGAGATATACTTTGGCATTATAGGCGATCTCCGACACATGATAATAAGTTATTACTAAAACAATATACAAAACGACTAAAAAAAATTATATACTTAACTCAAAAAGCACAAAATAATTATCAAATAAATAATGCTGAAAATAAAAGTAAAGCTACGTGGAACGTTATCAATAATTGCAAAACAAACTTTCCTTCAGAACCTTTGAATAAAATAAATATTAATGGTAAAATAGCTCATGATCCCTCAGAAATCACTACGGCTTTTAATGACTACTATATAGATTCAGTAAAGCAAACGTCTTGTAATAAAAATAGCAATAGCTTCCCAAGCCAAACCTATTACCCTAAATCGTTGTTTATGGCACCTACGGATCCTCGAGAATTATATGAAATTATAAATTCATTAAAAAACACGAATAGTACGGGTTACGACGGTATTTGTACAAAAATATTAAAACTAGTATCAAATATTATAGCACCCGTACTGAATCATATAATTAACTTGTGTATAGAAAACGGCCACTTTCCAAGTAAGTTAAAATTGACAATAATAAAACCGTTGCATAAAAAAGGTGATAAAACAGCTATTCAAAATTACCGTCCCATAGCTCTAATCCCAGTACTGTCTATAGTATTCGAAAAAGTCATAAACAAGTCTTTATATTCTTTCTTTGAATCACAAAATATACTAACTAAAGAGCAATATGGTTTTCGTAAAAATAAAACAATAAATATGGCAGTCTTTGAATTACTCTCAAAAATCATAGTCAATGTTGACAAAAAAACACCGATCGCAGCCATACTAATGGATATGTCAAAGGCATTTGATCATGTAGATCATGAATTATTACTACGTAAGTTAGAAGGTTATGGCGTAAGGGGCAATGTATTAAAATTAATTAAATCCTACTTATCTGACAGGAAGCAAGTCACTGTCTTAAAAAAGGTTTGCCCCAAAACAAAAGTAGAATATACCTATACGTCGTCGACTACATATGTTACATGCGGAGTTCCCCAAGGAAGTGTCCTCGGGCCCTTGCTATTCATTGTATACATAAATGATTTACCAAAATGTATTAAACATCAAACCGTTCTTTTTGCAGATGATAGCACTGTCATAGTCCCATGTGAAAACATACATACTTTCGAAAATGATATTAATAGTTCCCTTCAATCCATAATAAACTGGTTAGAAATAAATAAATTGAAAGTAAACTTAGAAAAAACCAAAATAATGTTATTTTATCAGCGAAAAAATCAAGTGCAACTTAATATTACTTACGATAATAAAAGGATCGCTGAAACTAATACTGCTACTTTTCTAGGATTACATTTAGACAATCACCTATCATGGAAATCCCATATTGAAACCGTTGCCAAAAAGTTAAATCAATATGCATATGCCCTATACAATTTATCAAAAATGGTAAATGAGTCTGCCGTTCTAGTAGCGTACAATGCATATGTAGTTTCTACACTACGGTTCGGCATTATGTACTGGGGAAATTCCACTGATAGACTCGTCGCTTTCAAAGCGCAAAAAAAATGCCTTAGATCAATTTTTAAATTAAAATCAACTGACAGCTGCCTACCATATTTTAGAAAATTTAATTTACTTACCATGCCTTGCTTATATATTTATGAGATAGCTTTGTTCGTAAAAACTAATTCGGAAACATTCAAAGCTGTAAAATCTAAACGCCGTAATATGGACATTTGCTCCTACTCACACAAGACTGCCCTTTATCAAAAAAGCATTGTAGGTATGGCACCCAAGATATACAATAAAATACCCAGGTGCATCAGAGAAAAAAATGAGTTAAATGAATTTAAAAAAACGCTGCTGAAATTCCTGACACAGAAGGCATATTACTCAGTACAAGAATACCTAACCGATGATAATTTGAATAAATATTCAAATAAATTGTAGATAAATATGTGCTTTAACAATATTTAGCAATATTAATAATATTAGTAATATTTTAACATTTTCGACTTAGTAATAATGTAATTATGTGCATGTAAATCATTTAATATTGTGATACTTATTCTTTAATTTAGTTGTAAGGACATTATATATAATTAATATTTGTATGCCGCTATCGGCTAGACATGGCGAACTTATATTTTATTATGTACACCTTGTATGTTACCTATGCTCTACAAATAAACATTTGATTTGATTTGATTTGATTTGATTTGAAAAAAAAATTATTAAATTTTTTGTAAACATACACAATTTTCTTAGCTAATTGATGTTATCACAGTATCAGGTTCTGATAAAATAGTTAGATAGGTAAATACTATAGCGCCTAATCAGATAAAATGTAACAAGTCCGCATTCTCTGATTTTACGTAAAGAACAATTATTATTATTATGAGCCTGTTATGTACCACAGCAGGGCAAAGGTCTCCCTTCCTTCTTTACATTTTATTCTGTCTCATGCTACGTCTGGCAAATCCTTCAGGTAGATGTCTAATTCGTCACGCCATCTCTCAACAAACATTTTTTTTAAATTCGTAAAAAGAACGACTCTATAAAATTCTGTCCCAAGAATTCCGTAATGAAATAGCGTTTTGTCGACTACAATCATAAGTCCATAAGCGAACAGTCACAGTGCTAAGTAACTCACAAAAAAATATCAATACGGAACCAAAAAATAATAATCCGACTACCCAACGTATAATCCACTGAAGATTCCATTATAAAGAACACGAACAATATTTCAAGGCAGATCTTATGTTGAATGGAATCTGAATTTTAATTAAATTCCTCATTCAACATATTTGTTCATTTAGAAATCTGAGCTCCTCTGAATAGGGTTTATTCATGCTTTATTTTATACTTTTCCTCTCTTATCATTTTTACAGCGTTCTTCCTGGATACTCTTTCAATGTAATCCTTACCGGCTATTACTTGTAAGTGTTTTATACTGAAAGTGGTATTAGTTACGTCAACCTCTATGCGGTGGAACTGTTTAAAGTTAAAAACTTTGTTTGTTAATCCCGCGTCCCTAGTTTTTCATCTACAATGTCGAGAAAGTTTTCCTGGATTTATAGGGGCAACCTTTAAGACGAAGTGTCCAATAGTTTTGTAACTTTGTGACCTCTCTTTCTATCTACACGGGCATTCATTCGGCAAAAGGAAAAAACCAAGTCAGCATTCGAGTTACGCACGCTGTTCCTATTACAAAATTTAATAGTACCGTATCATCCGCCGCGAGCTAACAAATGCGCACGGGTTTTCCATTCGCAATATGATTTCATACAGATGGATACCCACAATGACTGAGTAGCAATTAGATTGAACAAACACACGAAACCACTCGTGTGGAGCAATATGAGAAAAGGGTGCACAGCCTAACAAACAAAAGCTTTATTGAAGCTTATGGTTGTATTGTAACCTGTGATATTGTGAATCGAATTACTGCGCAATTAGCGACCTTATTGCCTGTAATTAGAGGTCAAAGTGGCAAATAAACAGACGATTACACGCACTGTTGTGCTGAATCGAAAAATAATAAGTTGATCGTTTCCGCGTTCAGTGGGCTGAGAGCAGAATTTTCGCGATTATTGTGTCGGTAATTATTTTGCATACGCAAGATAAAAGGTATTGTTATTGTTTTGATATGAGTTCAGTATTAATCATTAAGGCCGCAGGTTTACGCAAAGGTCAAGTTCGAAGAACGATTTCATTTACAACCAAGTATCTAAAGGAAAATAAATACTATAGGAATAAATACTAATTCATTATTTTTAGTTTTGCAATCATAAAAATAATGAAACCAAACGAATTATTCGATGATTTAAAACACTCCTGCAAGAATTGGAGATAAAACAATTACGTGCTAGATTCTAATCCTAATATTTTGGCAAGACACTTGTGAAAGGGTTAAGTTCCACCTAAGTCAAGATGAACAAAATCCAAAAGAAATTGCACCAACAATTACACAATTCTATTCACGAAGCGTTGCAGTCGAGAAAACCGAGTTACAATTACAGACCAACACAATATAAAATCCGAATCCTATTAGGAGCAGAAAAGGGTACATTTTGTATCGCGCCCGCATCTCTGCTGCGGATGAAGCCTCAACAATGAAAGCAACTGTTAAGAACATATAAAGGCAGCGACAGCGGTTAGAATGGAAGTCTGTGAAATGTAGAATTATGGTTGTCAACGCGCAGCATTTGTGCAAACTAAAGTAGTGTTTGACTATCTTCTTTATGGAAGTGATAATAAAAGTGTATGGAACCTTGCTGGTGACGGGCAAACGATTGTTTTGGTTTACGGGTAGAACCAGACGCAGTTGGTATAAAAGCATGGATATTGGCAGAAGAAAAACAAAACACTACAAAGCGAAAAATAACTTTCGTTTTCGAAATCGGTGTTTTTGTTACCTATTGTTTTCATTTATTCGACACCGAGTTTGGTAAAGGAAGTTATTTTTAGCTTTGTAGTGTTTTGTTTTGGAAGACGATTTGATTTTTTTGATAAAAAGTTTTTTATTTATCTCTTTTTAGTTTTGGTAATAATATTTGAGGAGTTCCCTCGATATCACCAGGATCCCGTTTTTAGATTTTGACCGGGTATACATGGGACCACCAGGTAAGTATACCCTTTCAAACAAAAGAAGAATTTTCCATATCAGTCCAGGCGTCTTTGAGCAAACGGAGAAAAAAAATAAAAAACAAGCCGACGACTTGAGAACCTCCTGCTTTATTTGAAGTCGGTTAAAAAAAGAGACATAACATTGAATGAAGTTGGGCTATAATAGATGACAATGACGTAGCCTTACACACTTTTAAGTGACATTACTACCCAGAAAATCTCGTCATATAGGTCCTACACGGTGAACCCTGAAAGCACCATAGGGTGCGCATGTTAGATGCGGTGCAATAAGCAGCAAGTCGCATGCGATGTACTAGCTTCTTTCCCTCTTTAAGCCAAGGAACGGTGTAGGAAACATTGTAGGTGAAAGCTCAGCACATCGCAGCGGTATGACATGCAAAGCTAGTGATATTCATAATCCTTCTCCTCCATAGTAGGGCAAAAAAACACTTCTCTTTCTTCAAAATTAATTATATATTCGTCAATTGTTTTTACCCAATCAAAAATTTAAGAAACCAATAACATTTATTGCAACAACTTCCAATATATTTCCCAAGTCCGTACGTCCCTCAAGCCATCGTCGGCCGTGCACAAGCAAGACAAACCCGGCTTTTGTTGCGTCCGTCCAACGTAATACGTTCTATGACAAATTGGAATTTGAACTTGTAGGGACAGCAGTCCCATTCTTGAAAGGCTCGATAATTAGTCTCGAGGACCATTTCTATCGTCTTCGCCGCTTTGTAATGCTCTGTTGTATTCTGGGCGCCTGGTACAACGTATTGATTGATTTTGCTTGAAGTTAGGCTATTGTCTTAAGAAGGGTACCGTTTTAAATGCTATTTTATAAACTGTTTCTGCGGCTGGCTATTATGTGTTGTTTTCTGTTAATAGTTTTTAAGCAGAGATCACTGCTTCTTGACAAATTAACTTAATTGTATGTAAATAGAGGGTACGTATAATCATAAACAAAGTAGATTTTTCCAGGACCAAAAATTACAGTCAAGAATTCATGATCCTAATATGATGTGAGATAGTCTGTAAAGTTACCATACCCTGCAAATGACAAAGAATTCGGATTAATATACAAATATTTTGAAGACAGTTTCGAAACAACTGAGACTAGACGCAGGTGTATTTCCAAACTCCTTAGAACTGAAGTGCTTCGGTTCATAACATTTAAGATAGTGCTTAATTCCTTTTATAACCCAACTATAGTTCTAAGACCTGAAAGCTCTACGATAAACTGAAAGTTGAAAACATGGATCAGTTAACTAACTAAATAAAGGTAGGTACTAAATATAGCAATTGACGTTTTGTTAAAAATATGAACAATAATTAAAGTCGGATATTAGTAAACTAACTAACTAATAAAATACATAAATCATTTCTAAAACAACAGACTAATAAATATTACAATAAATACCAAATTCTAAATGAGATAGTTTAAAATATAAAAACTATTAAGAAGACGGAGCTATGTATGAGAGGACACATAATAGTTCCGGATTCTAAGCTTAAATGAAAATTTACTCTCATATTTGTTCATGTCAAGGGGAAACACGTTCCAGAGTTTTATAGTTGAGACAGTGTAAGAATTACATAGAAACCCAGGGCGGTGAGAAGGAATATGGAGAAGTAATTTATGTATGTTATAACATTTTTAATTTAAACGTAACCTTTATGTTCTTAGAATATAAAATCAGCACACACATCACGAATTTCTGATACAAAGCTCAACATTCAAAAGAAATTAATTAAAATAATGAGAGACGAATCTTACTTAATTAAGACGTATTTCAAGCAAAGTAGAACACGTCGTGTAATTAGCTGTAATATTGTGATTGTTCTCGAACGTTCCACGTTTTTTGAGCTTACTGAGAAATGGGGATTTGTATTCAAACAATAAAGACAGAAGAAGTTCCCTACAAACAGACGCAATACGACAATACAACAACGATACCACTACGCGTTTTCATGGAAACTGTGAAGTGATTTTAGATATATTTGATGAATAGGCGTTGTCACATCGCACATGACGTCTTGGGAAGCCTTTATGAAATAAATACGTTGCTTGTTCTCTTTAATATATCTATAATACCTTTTTAGTTCAATTCAAATACCTACTCTTCAAATTCAAGAAGTCAGAAAATTTAAGATGGATACACGATCCGAATCCAGACAACATACCTTTAGGTCAACCAATCCATGATTAGAAGTCTGATCAACCTATACATTAGGGTGTCCCTTATATACGTGAATTTTTTTTTTTTCGGATGTCGGAATGCATACCCCGTAATTCTTTTTAAACTACCCACATCTACGTAAATACAAAATTTTATCTTCCTATGTCAACATTAACCCGTGCCGACAAGGCCGTAAAGATTTTGAAAATAGCTGCCTTTGACCCTTTTCGATATTCAACTAAACAAAATGAAATATTTATATTTTATAAAAACAATAATAAAAATTTTGTAAGAAAATAGGTATTTATTTATTAAAAGAACATAAAATTACAGATTAGCAAGGATATTTTCTTTTAAGGGTCTCTTTGTTACAGTCTGGATAAAGATTTCTGTGCTCTTGTACACAGCGTAGTAAAAATTGTTTCTGTTCTTCCTTTGCAGTAATTAAACCATGAAAATCTTGCATAAGTTTTACAGCTCTTTCAGCTGTATCATTCACTGCCCTTAAAGAAAAAACCTTTCTTTTTGCCTGTAAATAGGCAACATCTTCTTCCCACGTAGAAACAGGTTTCTCCAAGAAGTTATCATCAATTTTTAAACGAGAAAATAATTTTCTGCTCTTGATAGACACAAAATCACTCAATGATTTTCCTGTAACAATAGACAAGACAGTATTATTATCAGTTTATTAAAACAATTTAAGACATAGTAAAGTAAGCTTAGCGTTAGATCCTTTTACATGCTTTTTTTTTAAATTAATGATTAATAGCTAACTTTAACATAAAATTAAGTATTCCCACTTACCATGCAAATAATCAGACATATCTTCCTTCGATGGAATGTATCTTTTCCCAGAATCATACAAACTCTCTCTTTGTAAGTTCTCTACGATACTTCTCTTGGTTGCTTCATCAACTTCATCATCAAAGAGTGACAAAACAGTAATTTCTTCTGACAAGTACCAAAGATGTTGACTAAACTTTTTCAAAGCTGCTTGGGAGATCTCTTTGTTAATAGTTTCGTATTCCTTAAGCCTTTTTTAAAAGGACATATCTTGATTTGGTGCCTTCACCGCCAGACTACATCCCAGCCATGATTTCACATATACAACTGCAATGAATAAACGAATGTCTTGGAGTGCTCGTTTATCTTTGGCGCTAATTTTGAATTGAGATTGCAGCAAACATATTTTCAAACAGTAAATAGCTCTTGCCATCCACCTTGCTTGATGCATTGCTCCAGGAGGTCTTATTTTAATTTTTTCTCACTATCGCCTCCTAAGAAAATAATAGACAGTTCAATCAGTTCTCGATAATCGTCACGTACAATAGATTTTTGCAGTTCTTCATTATAAAATGTCAACAGTTCTTTAATTTTTGTATTACAAAAATGTTGTGTGACGATGTGGCTGTGTGTTTCAATAGCAGCAGAATTAATAGTATTCCAGCTGTCTCTAAACTTTTTAAACATCGGGATATCAGGGCTATTTGTTATTTGGTGGATTTTTGTTTCAAATACACACTTTAAAACCAGTTCGTAAACGTGATGGCGGCAAGCAAAGAGTAATAATTCCCTGTCTAGCTTTTGTTCCAAAAGTACACAAGCTCCTTTCAATCGCCCTGTATTAGATGCAGTTGTATCACAGCACATTATTTGTACTTTGTCCTCGAGGTTCCAGTCATAAAGTGCGTTTAACACAGCTTTAGCTTGATCTTGACCAGAAGAGCTCTCCAGCTTAGGCACAGCCAAAAGTTGTTCCTTTTCTTCAAATGATATAAGGATTGGCAGGCGTTCTTCTTTAGAACTTCTTACGTCCAGTCCAGGTAATAATTTTCCATCCCAATGAACGGTCACACTTTCAGGTAAATTATTCTGAAAATCTGATTTTATAGATTCCGCTCTATCTTTTCTAGTCTTTGTACGAATGCGTTGAATAGACGACTTGTTTATCGGGAAATCATCACTACTAAGATCTAGGGCTTCCACTACAGCCTGAAGTATATATACGGAATCTCTTATGCTTAATTGACATCTATCCAAAGCTGCAACTAATTTAGGAGTGATGAAATCTTTCCTTCCCCTTTTTGTAATACTTCCAGAACTTACCGTTTGAGATGTCGACGGTAAGGGTTCGTCGATGCTTTCATCAGAGCTGGAAGGTTGATCGGGATATCCTGGTGTCTCAATAAGATCTTGTGTAGTTAAAGATAAAGATAAACTCTCGGAACAGATTTGATCATGTCTTTTTTTCTCTTCTTTTAATTTTCTCTGTCTGGATCTTTCTTCTTTCTCAGCTAACTTTTTATCTACACCGGCTAAACATCCTGGACGCCCTGGTTCTCTTTGCTTTTGTAAAAAGATTTTATCTTCTTCTATTTTCATCCATTCCAAAGCATTAGCGTGTGCTATGTCGAATAAATTATCTAAATTGTTTTGAAAGTCCTTCTCACGGTGCTTGTAAATATCTTGTGTTTATTTGGAATTTTTTTGCAACTCTCTCCAAGCATGGTGAAGCTCCACAAGTCTCTTTACGCAGTTAGGAATAGCTCTGGTAGGGATTCTAGCTTTTTCCCAGAATATAATACACTCTCGAACGACGAGATTTGCGCTTTCACTAACACTCAATTTAACTTCACGAATGTTAAAAAAGAGGACTGCAAGAACTTGACGGTTAGACGGTAACTTTGCCCCAGTTATTTGATAGTTCAAGTCACCTACTAAGAAAATACTTTTTTTATTGCTTCTTAATTCCACTGCCATTTTTTAACGTAAAACAATATGTGTTCATCACGAGATTAACTAATGACAAATACGGCGAGTACGCGCCGCTATTTCCGCGTAACTTGTATGAACATGATTCGATGCAAGTCGGCACGGGTTTCCGTTCTCCAAATAAGGTAAAAATTAATGCCCGAGTGTTTTAGGTACTAATGAACAAAACTAAGACCTATGCGTTAAAAAATACAAACTTTGAAAAATAAGGGACACCCTACTATACATATAGAGACACATACCTAAAATAATACTCCAGACCGGACGGTATAATCCCGAATAAGCTGCAGTGGAGTGTACCAAACTAATGCGCCCCGTATATATGTAATGCACACATTTGTATGTACCACAGTATGATCCTTATTGTTCTTACATCGGATTATATTTCGTTGCGATTTTTGGGGTGTGTCCCTTGTTTTTTGAGGGACAATATTTTGTTGGTATATCAATATTGATAAATAAGGTCAATATTGATCCCATTGATCTATTTTGTCGAAAAAAATGCTTTATGTGCAGAGAAAAATCACTCTATGGATTCTTGACACAGCCAGAAGGTATCGCGGTAGACTACGCAGAAGTTGGCGGGATGAGCTATAAAAAACAAATAACTAATGATTCACACTAGCCAGACCAGAACCGCTGGAAGTCAAGGCCTTTGCTAAAAAGTGCACTGTGAGACAGTTATCAGTAAGATTGATATATTCATGTTAGAACAGTAAAGATTTGTTAGCCCTGTTTAGCGGCAGTCTATTTACGATCAATTCATTTATTCTTAGAAGAAAATTTTAAGGACGATAGTATTTTTCACCTAGTTACTGGAATTATAACTAAACGGTAGCAGACCAGCAAATCAAAGCAGCAATTTATGCTGCCTCCGTTAATGAGCAAAACGTTCCATTTAAGGACCTTCCTAGCTCCTAAGAATATCCTTCATTAAAATTAGATTCGGACATATGCAAACTTACTGCAAAATCAGACATTAGCGGTAAAAAAGGTTTAGAACACGATTTCTATAGGAAGGAATTCATACTTGAGAAGTTCGTAATGTTTTCAACGGCACTATAAGTAGAACCAACAGGGACTAGACTTGTAGTGCGTACAAAAATCTGCTTTCAATTTTAGTGCTCCATGAGACAATTCATTCAACATCAGCTTAATTTGCTTGCGGTCAAATCAGGACACTTACAAAAACTTCTTCTTGTTATGCTTAAATTCTTTCTGCGCTGTACATTCTGACGCACAAAAATACTCACCAGAGTCATCTGTGCACAGCCTTAATCACGCATACGTCGCACCAGCACGAGAGAAAAGGAAGATGATGAAATGCATCCACACAGTGAAAACAAACGCTAAGCGCATCTCGATAAGTGCTAAGGCCAGCATCAGTTTCTGTTACTCTCAGACCAAATCTAATTTGCTCTTCCAAGTTATACAAGTCTAGACACATGACACACGATAACACAACTCTTGGTGTTTAGTTTCCATTTCCGAGCAGCCTCGATAATTGCTTTGACAGTCCGGGTTTGTGCGTGCCATAATGTTTGTGTAGGCAAGTTATAGTGTGCTTTGTTATTTGTAGTTGGGAAAAAATATATATTAAAATTAACAGAGCAAATTAAGAGTAAATTGTCACAGATGATGTATTTCGGTATTAGACCGATGGCGCTAGGCTATTTTGATGTCATAAGTTTAAAAAATTCTAAAGATGCTTATTTCTTGCCTGTAGATACAGTCGTACCTATGAAGCTTATTATTGCGTTTTGTGTCACATCTGTTACTTGCATTTTCAGTAATTCGATGATTTGTGGTTGATTCTTTTTATTTAAATCAAAACTGGCAAAATTAACTTAAAGTTTAAAATAATAATGATGTCATATCTAGGATAGTCTGCGGAGTGTGCAAACCCAATTTGTGTCATATTCGTCCATTGCAAATCGACAGAGTCATTGTGTAGAAATAGTGCAAAAAAAAAAATACAATTAATGAAATAACTATTTCCTTTTTCAGATCACTTACATAAGCCTATTCAATAAATTTGTGCCAAATTAGGCCATGCAACATTAAGAATTTTAATTATTTTGCTTTGCCAAGCTACAAAAGCTTCAAAAAAATATTACAATCATTAGAGTTCACATAAATGCATGAAAAATCAACATTGTAAATTTGTGTCATTTTCATGCACGGTACTTATATATAAATGAATAAAACACAAAAACAATGGTTGCGATCGAGCGGGCGGACGCGTCCATGCGGCATACGTACTTACTACCTACCACAGTACCTACGCACACACGTTCGGTCATTCGGTCGGTACGATTTATTCTTAGATGCGAAGGATTCATAAAGAAATAACATACCTATCATATTGAGTATTGATTGACTCTTATCTCCGCTACGTAATGAACAAATGTGTAACCTATAGAGATAAAAATAATGACTTGCGAATGTTGTACAAAGCGTGCGTCAGCAATCTCATTACGCTACGAATGCCAATAGTTAATGCTTAGAAGACGGTCAATGTGGTCAGTATTATTTTAGATTGACGCTTTGATTCGCTTCGAATTTGATCCTGAAAGCGGTAGGTAGGTAGGTATGCCGATACCTACCTAAACCTACCGCTTTTTCGTTATACTTTTCGATATCGCGCGCCCCGCTTCGAGTAGGTAGATACTAGGTAGTGTAGAGTCAGGAAAACAAAATATTGTTGTGTGGTGATAGTGATTTTATTTCAGCACGGTCCTTTTTTCCGTAATCCCTTACAATGCTCGATTCTATGAATTTTAATAATCCCCTTTCTTTAACTATCACTGTATTAACGTCCAGTATGAGACCACATACCAACACCCAATATGAATAACATTGTAACTTTAGTCACATATTGGTACAACTTTATGTCATATGAAATCAGCAAGAACAGACCTTTATTTCTTGACTATAAGAACTACATTTGCGAAATTGTATAATTTCGCAAGCGTTTTAATTTTTTCTTATAAAAGAGATGTGTAACTTTTATGGTGTACAATAAAGTATATTCTATTCTATTGTAATTAAAAATGAACAATGTTTCTACTGAAGTATACTTGTAGATCAAGTTCCAATACACAAAAGTTTTGGTAACAAGGGTTTATTTGTGTGAAAGTCATTTTAAATTGACATACATAAAATTTAATAAGTATATTTTAAATTTTGGACTTTTTATATATTTTAATCCTAGTGTAATTTTAAGTTATAATAATAATAATTGTTCCAAAATGATTACATATGTGCAATATGTGCCTCATAATGCACATATGTAATCATTTTGGAATAATAAACAATTATTAAGTTATTAATAATACTTGTGTTGGGGCTGACTCGCTACTTCCCCTATTTTACATTTACATAATAGAATAATGAACTAAACAAAAACCAAAACACATAAAATAAAAGAAAACAGAATGCAAATTAAAAACTATGATATATATATATATATATAAGCTCAATAGTGTATGTGTGTGTGTGCGTGCGCGCGCCCGCGCGTGTTTGTGTGTGAATGTGTGTGCGTTTGTGTGTATCTGTGGTCTGTTTTTATGTATTCCTTTTTTTCTGTTTTTAGCAAGGTCTGATCAATATTTGTTCAATTTCCTCGTATGTTAATGTTTTTAACCATTCAAATATGATCTTCTTGCGTTGATGTTGAGGCTCCGGGTGGAATTTTAATTCTGAATTTATTTTATTATACACAAAGGCAGATTGAGCAACATACTGAAGCTCAGCAAAATCCGTGCGAACCCGCGATGAATGCGCCACCATATTATGACGTCTTTTAACCTGGTCTGCTGGATTAAGTGGTGTAGATTTATGCAGGTACAGTGTCATGTAATGTTTTTCTTCCTTAATCTAAACACTTATTTTAAATGTTATTATTTTAAAGAAAGATGCAGTGTTGACATCGATAATAGGTATCAGCATAAATGGTCTATGAGAAAAACTAAGAGTAGGTATGTAATAAAATGTTTTAAGACTCATTCAATATTACAGATATGTAGTTAAGGAGAATATAACAAAAATATGTGAAGAAGTAATTGCAATCGATAGGCGTGGTAAGCATTAGGATAGGTTAGGATAGGTGGACCCCCTTTTCCGAACTTAGACTCCTATTTGGTCCATTGTGCGTTTAGGCCTAGGTTAGGTCCATTGTGCGTCTCTGTGAGAGGGAATGGGCCGTAATCCACCACGCAGGCCCAGTGCGTCAACAACATCATCAACATCATCCATCAGATGTTATATGTCTTAGTTTTAAGATTCCATACCTATTATTACTAAGACTCCGCGGTCCGTCTGTCTGTCTGTCTGTCTGTCACCAGGCTGTATATCGTGAACCGTGATATCTAGTCAGTTGAAATTTTCACATAATTATGATGTATTTCTGTTGCCGCTATAACAACAAATACTAAAAATTGAATTAAATAAATATTTAAGTGGGAGCTCCCATACAACAAACGTGATTATTCAATACCCGAAATGCAACTGACAAAAAACCGATAATCTGGCAACTCGACAACGATGTTCAAGGCTCTTGAGCTTTGACTCGACCAGTGCCTCATTACCGATGAGCTTCTTGGCCCGTGTTTTTGATCAACTGCATCAAGCTGGTATTTGGCAGATCCGTCCCAAAAATGAGAACAGTACTCCTAAATCATCGAACTTGAGCTTGATACAACTTGAGCAATTATTTTGGCGTGAAGAACCGATTCCCCCACTTTTTGGCAGCCAGCTGAGTCTTTTCCTCAATGTATGGACCAACATTGAGGATCGTGTCAAATGTAACACCAAGAAGCTCAAAGTGGTCCATTATCGGCACGTTTACACCTCCGAAGAAAGGATCCAAGTGGAATTGGCCCATTTTAATGGAGAAAAGACACGCCTGGGTTTTAGCAGCGTAGAACCTGACCAAATTGGCATCGCCCCATTTGGAGACAGCCTTAAAGGATTAGCTCAAACGCTCCACCATAGCACGGACAAGGATGGACAAATACCTCTCAGCAACAGTGCTGTCGTCTGCATACCCAAGTTTTTGGCAGATCATTTATGTGTAGCAAAAATAATGTACTAACTTTTCAGAGACACCGGCATTATTATCCAATTGTTACGACGAGCAGCCGAGTGTCGTTCTGTATTTCGACAGTTAATTATTTCGACACAGTCTCAATTTCGAAAAACAATAGTTCGACAACTCATTGCTTCGACAGAACATATATTTGACTAGCATTAGTTCGACAGATTAAACTTCGACAACACACATCTTCGAAAAACACTACTTCGAGAAAACCCTTCCTCGATATGCACTTGTTCGGCGGATCTCTACTTCGACGGAACATACCTTTGACATAATACTGCTCTGAAATGTGACAATAATAATTGAATTTCGCTTTATATGAAGCTATCAAAAAGTTGTAGGCAGCCATTGACCAATCTAAAAGAAAGAAAATAAAACCGATGAGGCAGGGCTGACTTTAACCTATTGGAGGCCCTGGGCACATTAGGATAATGAGACCTCTATACATTTATTGCCGAAAAACATATTTCTTTCGAAAAAAATCGAGTATGACTGACTACAATACCTTCATTGCCTATTAGTTTTTGCATGCGCAAAGCTACTACTACTCTACTCTCGCCCGAAAATCAGGCTTTCCGATTTCAGCATGTACAATTTATGTAATGGTAACACTGCTTTAAGGCTGGGTTATTCGTGTCAGAAAATGATCCTTGATTTTCCTCTGGAAGAAATTCAGAGAAGGGCTGTCGCGTAGGGAATGTGGTAGAGAGTATCCAGAGACTCTCAGGAGCAGACCAGGCACTGCAGTAACAGAGAAGGAGCTATCATAGCGGTTAGAAGTGTGACATGGGATACGAAGGAGAAGAGAAGTGGAAGTGCGACAGGGTTAACCCCCGGGACGTAGTACCCAAAGAGTTTACGAAGATATTGAGGAGAATTAGGATTGTGTAGGATAGTATAGAGAAGAAATAGGATATGGGTATCTCGACGACGCCGAATTGGCAGCCACTTCAATTTAGTCCGAAACTCCGACACGTATTGTCACTTTTCAGAGCAGTATTATGTCGAAGTTATGTTTCGTCGAAATAGAAATCCGCCGAACAAGTGCATATTGAAGAAGGCTTCTGTCAAAGTAGTGTTTTTTGAAGATGTGTGTTGTCGAAGTATAATCTGTCGAACTAATGCTTGTCGAATATATGTTCTGTCGAAGCAATGAGTTGTCGAACTATTGTTTTTAGAAATTGAGACTGTGTCGAAATAATTAACTGTCGAAATTCAGAACGGCACTCCTAGGTTAGCCAGGAGCTTCATATTAAGCACCCGTAGAGATGGGTCTGTAGTTGGCCGGGTCAGCTCGGCTGTCCTTCTTGGACACGGGCTGTACGTTAGCATACTACCAATTTTTCTACAACTGCACTTTTCCAGTTTCATACGAATGGTGAAATAGACGTGTCAAGATTGGGCGCACAAATTTTAAGGACAAGTGCTAGTATCCCGTCGGGGTCCCTAGCTTTGTTAAAGTTGAGGTTGCCCAGCAACCTACAAACGTCCTTTTGATGGATGCGAAGGTCTGACATATGTCTCACATCCGCCAGGAGAAAGAAGGGGCCGTGCTTCACCAGAATGCAGACGCGAAGTTCGCCTTCTCCTCAGCGAAGCGGGCCAGCGATCTGCCGGGTTTCAGCAGTGGTGGTAGTGAGGGATGGCATAAGTTTGAATCAACCGACTTACCCAGGGACCAAAACGCTTTACTACCTGCTGGGTAAGAAGCAAGTTATGTCCCTATTTGGCCAATGTGGTCGAACCGAGCATTTTGCAACACCTTCTTGCAGGACTTGGCAGTGCTGTTGAAGGCCTTTTTTCTGACATACGTGACTCGCATTGCGCGTTCGAGCGTCGACCCATGCCAGGTACACCTCATGTTAAAGCGCGATCACAATCGGCGCCAAACCGTGGCCGGCCTTTGCTAGACATTGGTAAGTCAGAGACTGGAATCATCCGTCACGGTGTCCGCGCATGATGAGGGTCGGTCAGCCGAAGAAAATCAAGTTGGCAGCCAAGGATAGCATGTAAAGAAAGATCGCATCACATCCCAATCTGCTGACTTGTACTGACACCCCGCCGGGTGCCTCTTGGGTGGACAGTAGACGGACAAAGTCTTTAAAAGATAGCGGTCGGAGCTCGGAACTATCCAATGTGAAGTTATCGACACAGAGTATAGGTCTGGATCTGTTGTCAGCAGAAGGTCCAAGCAATTGGCCGTATGTGAATCAACATCCCCCGTTGCCGTTGCCCCCTGAAGCAGCCGGCTGATAAGCCCTAAGCAAAGTTTATACATCTCCCCTCCAGCATGATCACTGCACTGGTATGGGAAGAGCCACTACTGGTGGTCAGCATTAAAGTCCCCCCATATCAATAGTTGGACGGATGGGTACCGCGGCTGTGTTGCATCAGCTGCTTCACTGAGGTAATCCGTGAGCCTGCTTGTCTCCAGATCTCCGCTGTGCGAACGGTAGACACAGGCACGAATAATTTTATCCAGACCTGTGTCCACCAGAACCCAAAGCGTTGTGAATATTAATTGAATTACAATAATTATTAAAAAGCGACTTTTATTAGCTCTTCTATGGAAGAGCTAATAAAACTCGCGTACTTAACATGCCTTTTTATCCGAATGTAACATTGACACACATTGTAATGGTTGCTTACAATAATATTTATCAAAGATGTTTATTGACGGTATAATTCGTAATCATACACAAAACACAGAAAAAATCTTTCTAATGTTTTCATGGCCCCATTGTAACATCAGTTACAACGTTTTCATATTAAAAATGCTTAAAATATGTACATTGTAACATTTCAAAAATCATACTTGCAGTGGTTTTATCAAATCTGAAAGATCAGTTAAAATAAAACAACATGAAACCTAAAATGTACAGAACTATTTGTGCCTTCAGCTGCAAATAAATAATAAACTTTGCTAAAAAAGTTAGATATCTGTGTTGATTGAAAACCATGCCATATTGAGTTACAATGTTATTTATATTGGGTGTCGATATAACACATTTTTTATATTCAACCTCCATTTTAGTCTTTCAAAATTTCATAACTAACTTTTAAGACCCACTTGCGCAAAAAAACTTAACTCAGAGTTAGGTGCTCACACTAGGTTAAATTGACAGTTTGTTATACAAAATTGTCAAATAACCTCATCTTACCAACTAATTCTGAGTTAAGTTTTTCGTGCAAGTGGGCCTTAATCAATCAAATACATCATAAATAACGCACGCACTTGTTTGTTAGAACTTGCAAAGACCGAATGTAAACAAATAAACGCGCCGCGCGTCTGGCTGGCCGGCACCCGCCGCCCGCGCCCGCGCTTTTCTCTGCACTCGCGATTCGTTCGAAGAAGTCTAGTATTTTTATTTAAATAATAAGATTTCGTGGATAAAAACGACACAAATTATGAATAGTGTTTTGTTACTTCATAATAACCAAAAACACGTAAACTCTAATAACTTGCATTTTCTTTTGTGGATTTTGCAGGGTGTTGTAATAAAACAAAAAAATATCCATAAAAGTCGTGGATGAATTTGACACAAAATCTTTTAAAAAACAGATATCAGGGGGGTGACCACAAGCTCTTAGAGTAAGGTTATTTTGAGATCGAGTAAGGGAGAGCTGTATATGACGTGTATACATCTGTCACTTACTCGATATCAAAATAACCATACTCTAAGAGCTTGTGGTCACCCCCCAGTACTCTAAAACGCTTAACACCTATTTAAACTACTGTAATATTATTTTAGTGGTAGTTCGGCGACGTGTTAGGTACTGGTCAAGTATTAGTATTCTCATGGACAGAGATGACACAAATAATTATATACATTAGTTACTACTTCGTTAATATCATGAAAGGAAAATGTTCATCTCTAATTTTCTTTTCGTGAAATACTGGTCGAAAATACAAATACCTAAATTTCTACCTATACAAATACCTAGGTTGACACAAACTTTTGTATAAGGTTGGGGAAATGGTCCGGAAACTATATGCGAAACACAAACAACTTTAATATTTTTGAAACCTCAAAACCTAGCGCTATCGGTCTATATAAAAACAAATACTAAAAACAGAATAAAAAAGAATATTTATCTCATACAACAAACATGATTTTTTGGCGTTTCTTGCGAAAATGGTACGGAACCCTTCGTGCGCGAGTCTGACTCGTACTTGGCCGGTTTTTGTTTTATCAAGAAATGCATTCAAGTAAATTGAATTTAAGAAAAGGGCATACAAGTATGACCTCATCAGCTGACCTGTGCATCATGTCTATATTACTCTGTCACTTTTAATATTATGTATAGTACAGGGTCATTTCCAACCGATGTGATGATAATGAACCACTTTGTTATTTGGTCCTTTGCCATCTATTTTTACGCAATCTGCATCTTTATCAGGTCAGGTCGTGAAAGATAAATGAGCTAACGTAAAGTGCGAGTCACTTCAGGAAACAGAAGCGCCTACCAAACACCGACACTGACATCTTTATAAAAATCATAGCCAATGTCTTTACTTACTCCCTGCTCACTTTACACATGAAAAGCCTTTCTCTACAATGTTCTAACACACATCAATATTCAAAAAGTTTAGTCCTTTGCCATCTGGGTTAATTTTTACAATCGGATTAACAACATAGCATTCTGACAAGGATAGGTTCTGAAAGAAGAGTCAACTAATGTAAAGACTTACTTCAGAAATCAGAAATAATTATCTGACAACCGATACTGCCGACAGTTTGTTCATAATTTTATAATTCGTAAACGACTATCCTACTATCTATTGTAACGACTATCTATTGTTCCTAATTCGTAAACGACAACGTAAATAAGACAAACAATTCTCAAAATGAATTGCATTAGGATTCTGAGTATCAACATTCTCTTTGGCACAAAATTTCTTCATCGACATGTCTTCTTCCCTTTTAGTCATCGTCTCAATAATCACCATATTTCGATAGTTATATTTCATAAAGTCCTTGCTTCCTTTCCTTGCCTTGATCCTACTGTTAAAACCATCAACATTTGCCGTTCATAGGTACTTACGCAAAATTTCCAATCACACAACTTTTCAGACAGCACTAAGCAACTTTCAATCAGCACTACACAACTTTTCAGTAAGCACTACGCAACTTTAGCCAGCATTGTATTTTATGGTAGTCCCATTAAAATACAATGTACTGATCGTCGCCTCAGACAAATAAGTTAACATAAGCGGATCATCGTCCAGACTGAACTAGTATTCCGTGACGCAGTCAGTAACGGCACATATTAAATTAAACCGTTCTTGCTAGATAATGATAAAATGGAACGAGTAAATGGGTAAAGTGACAGGGAAATGAGTAGATACTGCTTGTGATGACGACAGTGATCTTCTTTATAATGTTTCCCTTTTGATAGGGCTGCAAATATCAAAAGTGTGAAATATTATTTTTGATTTATTATTTAGAATGCTATATGGCGATGACAGCCTTATCTTTTAATTTGGTTTTCGAATTATCAAAATAATGTATATTTTTTAATACATAGGTATGTCACGAACTTCATCCAATTCAAACGTTATTTGCAAAATATTTATTTTCATGGGTAGAATTTTACCTCGACAGAAGTGAAAAATAATTTATTTAAATTTTTGTAAACATACACAATTTTCTTAACTAATAATTGGTACGGATTTGATGTTATCACAGTATCAGGTTCTGATAAAATAGTAAGATAGGTAAATACTATAGCGGCTAATCAGATAAAATGTAGCAAGTCCGCATTCTCTGATTTTACGTAAAGAACAATTATTATTATTATGAGCCTGTTATGTCCCACAGCAGGGCAAAGGCCTCCCTTCCGTCTTTCCATTTTATTCTGTCTCTTGCTACGTCTGGCCAATCCTTCAGGTAGATGTCTAATTCGTCACGCCATCTCTCAACAAACATTTCTTTTAAATTCGTAAAAAGAACGACTCTATAAAATTCTGTCCCAAGAATTCCGAAATGAGATAGCGTTTTGTCGACTACAAACATAAGTCCATAAGCGAACAGTGCTAAGTAACTCACAAGAAAATATCAATACGGAACCAAAAAATAATAATCCGACTACCCGACGTATAATCCACTGAAGACTCCATTATATAGAACACGAACAATATTTCAAGGCGGAACTTATGTTGAATGGAATCTGATTTTAATTAAATTCCTCATTCAACATACTTGTTCATTTAGAAATCTGAGCTCCTCTTAATAGGGTTTATTCATGCTTTATTTTATACTTTTCCTCCCTTATACTTTTTACAGCGGTTTTCCTGGATACTCTTTCAATGTAATCCTTACCGGCTATTCTTCGTAAGTTGAGTTTTTTTATACTAAAAGTGGTATTAGTTATGTACCTCTATACGTCACCGCATTTTAAACAGTTACACTTTGTTTGTTAATCCCGTGTCCCTACTTTTTCATCTACAATGTTGGGAATGTTTTCCTGGATTTATAGGGGCAACCTTTAAGACAAAGTGTCCAATAGTTTTGTAACTTTCCGACCTCCCTTTCTATCTATACGGGCATTCATTCGGCAAAAGGAAAACCAAGTCAGCATTCGAGTTACGCACGTTGTTCCTATTACAAAATTTAATAGTACCGTATCATCCGCCGCGAGCTAACAAATGCGCACGGGTTTTCCATTCGCAATATGATTTTATACAGATGGATACCCACAATGACTGAGTAGCAATTAGATTGAACAAACACACGAAACCACTCGTGTGGAGCAATATGAGAAAAGGGTGCACAGCCTAACAAACAAAAGCTTTATTGAAGCTTATGGTTGTATTGTAACCTGTGATATTGTGAATCGAATTACTGCGCAATTAGCGACCTTATTGCCTGTAATTAGAGGTCAAAGTGGCAAATAAACAGACGATTACACGCACTGTTGTGCTGAATCGAAAAATAATAAGTTGATCGTTTCCGCGTTCAGTGGGCTGAGAGCAGAATTTTCGCGATTATTGTGTCGGTAATTATTTTGCATACGCAAGATAAAAGGTATTGTTATTGTTTTGATATGAGTTCAGTATTAATCATTAAGGCCGCAGGTTTACGCAAAGGTCAAGTTCGAAGAACGATTTCATTTACAACCAAGTATCTAAAGGAAAATAAATACTATAGGAATAAATACTAATTCATTATTTTTAGTTTTGCAATCATAAAAATAATGAAACCAAACGAATTATTCGATGATTTAAAACACTCCTGCAAGAATTGGAGATAAAACAATTACGTGCTAGATTCTAATCCTAATATTTTGGCAAGACACTTGTGAAAGGGTTAAGTTCCACCTAAGTCAAGATGAACAAAATCCAAAAGAAATTGCACCAACAATTACACAATTCTATTCACGAAGCGTTGCAGTCGAGAAAACCGAGTTACAATTACAGACCAACACAATATAAAATCCGAATCCTATTAGGAGCAGAAAAGGGTACAATTTGTATCGCACCCGCATCTCTGCTGCGGATGAAACCTCAACAATGAAAGCAACTGTTAAGAACATATAAAGGCAGCGATAGCGGTTAGAATGGAAGTCTGTGAAATGTAGAATTATGGTTGTCAACGTGCAGCATTTGTGCAAACTAAAGTAGTGTTTGACTATCTTCTTTATGGAAGTGATAATAAAAGTGTATGGAACCTTGCTGGTGACGGGCAAACGATATTTTTGGTATACGGGTAGAACCAGACGCAGTTGGTATAAAAGCATGGATATTGGCAGAAGAAAAACAAAACACTACAAAGCGAAAAATAGCTTTCGTTTTCAAGTCAGTGTTTTTGTTACCTATTGTTTTCATTTTTTCGACACCGAGTTTGGAGAAGAAAGTTATTTTTAGCTTTGTAGTGTTTTGTTTTGGAAGACGGTTTGATTTTTTTGATAAAAAGTTTTTTATTTATCTCTTTTTAGTTTTGGTAATAATATTTGAGGAGTTCCCTCGTTATCACCAGGATCCCATTTTTAGATTTTGACCGGGTATACATGGGACCACCAGGTAAGTATACCCTTTCAAACAAAAGAAGAATTTTCCATATCAGTCCAGGCGTCTTTGAGCAAACGGAGAAAAAAATAAAAAAACAAGGCGACGAATTGAGAACCTCCTGCTTTATTTGAATTCGGTTAAAAAAAGATACATAACATTGAATGAAGTTGGGCTATAATAGATGACAACGACGTAGCGTTATACACTTTTAAGTGACATCACTACCCAGAAAATCTCGTCATATATGTACAATGATGACATGCAAAGCTAGTGATATTCATAATCCTTCTCCTCCATAGTAGGGCAAATAAAACAGTAACACTCTTCACTTTCTTCAAAATTAATTACATATTCGTCAATTGTTTTTACCCAATCAAAAATGTAAGAAACCAATAACATTTATTTCGACAACCTCCAATATATTTCCCAAGTCCGTACGTCCCTCAAGCCATCTTCGGCCGTGCACAAGCAAGACAAACCCGGCTTTTGTTGCGTCCGTCCAACGTAATACGTTCTATGACAAATTGGAATTTCAACTTGTAGGGACAGCAGTCCCATTCTTGAAAGCCTCGATAATTAGTCTCGAGGACCATTTCTATCGTCTTCGCCGCTTTGTAATGCTCTGTTGTATTTTGGGCGCCTGGTACAACGTATTGATTGACTTTGCTTGAAGTTAGGCTATTGTCTTAAGAAGGGTACCGTTTTAAATGCTATTTTGAAAACTGTTTATTCGGCTGTCTATTATGTGTTGTTTTCTGTTAATAGTTTTTAAGCAGAGCACTGCTTCTTGACAAATTAACTTAATTGTACGTAAATAGAGGGATCGTATAATCATAAACAAAGTCGAGTTTTCCAGGACCAAAAATTACAGTAAAGAATTCATGATCCTAATATGATGTGAGATAGTCTGTAAAGTTACTATACCCTGTGTAATGTATGGTAACCTTATACTTATTGTTTATGATCGTTCTTGTCTGTGCTCAGTGTGATCATATTTTGGTACAAAGGTATTTTAATGCCTAGTTCAGTAAGCCATTGTCGACCTAATAGCGCGGTGGTGCCGGGTGGCACCTATTACAAACGAACAATTCTATCTATTACAAACAATTCCATTTGCTTGGACTTATTTCCATACTTAACCATTGGCCTAATCACCCCTATAGGTTTTGTAATAGTACCGTCATAGAATCTAAATACTAAATTAGAATTATCTAAAGGTCTATGGGTAAACAGTTGATCATACTTTTCCCTACTAGTACATGATACTAAAGACCCTGTATCAATCTCCATAGACAATTGGGTTTGATCTACATAAATAGTTAAGCTCACCGGTTTGTAGCTATTCAAACTAAGTTGATGCAAATCTTTTACTATCCAATCCTCCTCGTCTGTCAAAGGAGGCTCATCCTCCCCTGACTGGCTCCAGAGGTTTGACTGATTGGCTACCCCGCCTGCTGATTGAACATGCGTCACCATGTTATTGGTGTCACATCGGTCTTTCGGCTGTTTTCGACCAGAACGCACTGGACAAACCCGACGTAGATGTCCTTTCTGTCTACACATACCGCAGATAAACCGACTGTATCGACATCGCTCCCTCTGGTGATCCGAAGCCCCGCAAGCAGAACAATTGTTTTTCGAATCATCGGCGGTGACCTGCCGCGCCGCCGGCAGCCCGCGTGATCCATCACGCCCTCGGCGGCCCCCGCTGCGCGACGCCACCACCGTATGCAGCGCTCCAGCCGCGTTATCACCGCTACCGCCCGAGTCGCAATTTTTTCCGACTGTTTGTTCCACTGCCGCTGCATCCCTCTCCGCCGATTCCATAGCGCAGGAAATCTTAACGGCATTTGCATATTGCAGATGTTCTTCCGTAAACAATCGTTGCCTAATCGACTCGCTTCGCAACCCGCATACTAACTGATCACGTAAATTCTCTTCCAATACGGACGTAAATTCGCAAAATTTGGACATTTTCTTGAGTTCTGAAATATATTTTAAAATGGATTCACCCGCATTTTGTCTTCGTTGGAAACGGTACCTCTCTGCCATAAATGACGGATTTGGTTGCAAGTGATCCGTCATAACCTTCACCACCTCCACATAGGTTTTTGCACTCGGTTTGCCCGGACTTGTTAAGTTGCTTAAAAGTTCATAAGCTTCGTCACCCATCGCCGCAATCAATGTGGGTAACCAAAATTCCTCCTTAACATTGTTGACCTTGAAGAACATTTCCATGCGATCCACATACATTGTCCAATTTCCCGATCTTACATTAAACTCGGTTAGTTTTCCGATTGACATTTTGGATTAAATTTTTATTTAGCACGCTTCTAATTTTTATCCTCGTCGCCACTGAAATATATGAGTAAAACAACGTGTAGCTAGTAATTTGGTTTATACGGAAAGGCGATGACACACCATTCCCGTGACAGGCCATCGACAAGAACGATCATAAACAATACGTATAAGGTTACCATACATTACACCCTGCAAATGATAAAGATATCGGATTAAGGGCGCGGCGAACAAAGCTCGCAAATGCAATTCGAGGCGAGCGAAAAATTCGTTTGGAGTATTGCTATCTCTGTTTGCACGCACACGCGGCGCGCCGCGCGTAGCCGTGTGTGTGTGTGAGCAGATAGATATCGCTACCTAATCATCCTTTCGACTCGAAAGCCGGCCGACGCGAATGGCGCCCGCGTTCTTTTGTCTTTTTACCCGGCTGCAAGGAAAGTGTTATGTTTTTCGCGCGTATCTTGTATGTATGTATGTTTGTATGTATGTAATATTCTTTATTACCTCATATCTTCCGCTAGATGGATTTTTATAATTAATACATCGTTAGATAGGGCTTGGCCGCCCAAGTGTTCTTAGATAAGTGACGTTAAAAATAAACAAAAATGGCGGCTTTTGTGCGCCATATTGGGAGCGACTCAATATTTTTTTCTTCGAAACCCATCGAGCGGGGTATCAAAATGAAGGATTTTTAAAGGTGATTACAAAATTATATACCACTTATATGTTTAATGCGATTCGAAAAATAAATAGGTAACTAAAAAGTTTTAATAAAAAAAGTTAATTTAAAAATCAAAAACCCGACTGCGAACTAAAAAGACGTAAACAAGTAGAAAATCATGCTCTGCAGTCGGAGGATACATATTCGCGAGCTGGCTGACCACCTGATCCTCTGCACAGCAAAAATATAAATCGATTTATATTTTTTTTTAAAAATATAAATCGAAACTTGATAAAGTCGTGTAGGGTGACCATAATTATATTATATTATCGACTGAACGAAAAACAAAATACAATAATGGTAATCAGAAAACATAGTGTCAAAGATCCACACTAAACACGCCTATTTTCTTTCTTTCTAAAGTTTCTTTCTGAAAACTGATGGCCAAAGGCGTTTTTTCCTTGATCGTCGTGGCTCTGAAAATATTTTTGCAGTTTATTATGAAGTCGATTAGGGTCGGTAAGGGTCACCGAAGTCCAGAATAATTAAATAAAGTAGAACGAATTTGGATTTTTAGTTTTTTGTAATAGGAATTTTACAAAAAAGTCCAGCAAAAACTGTAAGGAGGGCATAAAACCGCACTTGTGCATGCAAGTCCAATCGCATGGTCACCCTACCCTGGGTGAGCCGTAACGTCACAGTAAGTATAGAGGAGCAATGTAGGTAAGTCTTAGCGGTGTCCTTGAGATAATTACCTACGCCCGCTTTGTCTCATGACATGAATAAACAAACAAAAAAAAATAAAGCTTCGTAAGTTGATGGATAGGTAGGTAGGTAAATACTAATTTATACAAAACTAGCTGTCCCCCGCGGCTTCGCTCCCGTCAACTGGCTACCTAACCTAATCCACATATCTACCTACCTACCCTACCCTACCCTATCTACATACCTAATCTATACTACATACATGATCGTACGCAACGCACGCAACAAAAGCTCTCAAAAAGGAATATTTTGCCCGTTTTTGCAACATTTTTCATTTATGCTCCGCTCCTACTGGTTGTAACGTGAAGTTATAATCTATATCCTTCCTCAATAAATGCACTATCGCACGCAAAAATATGTTTTCAATTCCAACCAGTAGTTCCTGAGATTAGTGCGTTCAAACAAACAAACAAACTCTTCAGCTTGATAATATTAGTATAGATATACTAAGGTACATAATAATTTAACTTATTGTATTATGTCATTGGGAAATAGGTACTTCCTGTGAGAAACTTCCCAACGTTCGGAGACCATGTCGGCAACCGAACCATATAGTAAATAATAACAAAGTCCGTAAACAACGCAAAGTTCGTAAAAAAGTACCAAAGTTCAAGGCAAATCTAAATCCAAGTTCAAAGCATTATTCAATATTGTCAGAAATATTAAAATAAGTACAATTTATAAAATAAATAAACGCGCACATAAAGCATAGTAAAGTAATCATCTAATAATGACAACAAACAATCCACAGAACAGTAGAACAAAAAACAGTGAAACACACCCGAAGCACACCCGAAGTGCCCCGAACAAACCCCACGCCGTACGAACTATACACAACCGTGAGCAGTGCGGCCACGCACACATTGACATTTGCTTGACGCGACAGCAATACTAGCTATTGGAAATGTGTGATTAATTTGATGTGTTCCGTAATACCAAAAATTATGAATGAAAACTGAATGTTTTTAAAATTTTTTGTTCGATGATTTGTAATTTGATAATATGAGCTATGTTCCTGCTACGAGATTAATAAAGATATTGTTTTTTATAATACAGAAATATCAAAAAGAAAACATGTCATTTACGCTGTAAAAATATACAAAATGGAATTCGCTAAAACTTCATTTTAGGTAAGTATTTAGAAAAAAAGAAGACGTAGGGACCTAGATAAATACTGTCTTAATCCGAATATCATCATAATATGGTGGAAATATGCTAAAATCACAAATGTTTTTGGTATTATGTTTGTATGGACAATTGATGCTTCGCCGCGCTCTTAATATATAAATATTTTGAAGACAGTTTCGAAACAACTGAGACTAGACGCAGGTGTATTTCCAAACTCCTTCGAACTTAAGTGCTTCGGTTCATAACATTTAAGATAACGCTTGATTCCTTTTATAAACCAACTATAGTTCTAAGACCTGAAAGCTCTACGATAAACTGAAAGTTGAAAAATATGGATCAGTTAACTAACTAAATAAAGGTAGGTACTATATATAGCAATTAACTTTTGTTAAAAATACGAACAATAATTAAAGTAGGATATTAGTAAACTAACTAACTAATAAAATACATAAATCATTTCTAAAACAATAGATTAATAAATATTATAATTAATACCAAATTCTAAATGAGATAGTTTTAAAATATAATAACTATTACGAATACCGAACTATGTATGAGAGGACAAATAATAGTTCCGGAAACTACACTTAAATGAAAATTTACTCTCAACTTTTTTTATGTCAAGGGGCAGCATGTTCCAGAGTTTTATAGTTAAGACAGTGTAAGAATCAGATAGAAACCCAGTGCGGTGAGAAGGAATATGGAAAAGCAAATTTTTGGAATGTAATTAATTTACTCGTATGTATGATATATAATACATTTTCAATTTTAACATAACCTTTACGTTCAGTGAATTTAAAATCAGCACACATATAACGAATTTCTGATACAAAGCTCAACATAGAAATGAAATTAATTAAAATAATGAGAGACGAATCTTACTTAATTAAGATGTATTTTAAGCAAAGTAGAACACGTCATGTAATTAGCTGTAATATTGTGATTGTTCTCGAACGTTCCTCGTTTTTTGAGCTTACTGAGAAATGGGGATTTGTATTCACACAAAAAAGACAGATGAAGTTCCCTACAAACAGACGCGATGCGACAATACAATAACGATACCACTACGCATTTTCATGGAAACTGTGAAGTAATTTCAGATATATTTCTATGAATAGTCGTTGTTGCGTTGTCACATCGCACATGACGTCTTGGGAAGCCTTTAAGATACCCAAGAAATAAATACGTTGCTTGTTGTATAATACCTTTTTAGTTCAATTCAAATACCTACTTTTTAAATTCAAGAAGTCAGAAAATTTAAGATGGATACACGATCCGAATCCATAGCTCAACCAACCCATGATTAGAAGTCTGATCAACCCATACATATAGAGACACATACCTAAAATAATACTCCAGACCGGACGGTATAATCCCGAATAAGCTGCATTGGACTGTACGAACCTAATGCGCCCGTATGTATGTCTATATGTAATGCACACATTTGTTTGTATGAAAGTATGGTCCTTATCGTTCTTATATCAGATTCTATTTCGTTGCGATTTTGGAGTGTGTCCCTTGTTTCTGAGGGACGATATTTTTGTTGGT
Source organism: Orthosia cruda (assembly GCA_964057195.1). NCBI lineage: Eukaryota > Metazoa > Arthropoda > Insecta > Lepidoptera > Noctuidae > Orthosia > Orthosia cruda. Next base: position 13,616,656 of record OZ059836.1, on the reverse strand, counting down.
ATATCAATATTGATAAATAAGGTCAATATTGATTCCATTGATCTATTTTGTCACAAAAATATTTTATGTGCTGAGAAAAATCACTCTATGGATTCTTGACACAGCCAGAAGGTATCGCGGTAGACTACGCAGAAGTTGGCGGGATGAGCTATAAAAAACAAAGATAATGAACTAATGATTTACACTAGCCAGACCAGAATCGCTGGAAGTCAAGGCCTTTGCTAAAAAGTGCACTGTGAGACAATTATCATTAAGATTGATATTTTCATGTTAGAACAGTAAAGACTTGTTAGCCCTGTTTAGCGGTAGTCTTATTACGATCAATTCATTTATTCTTAGAAGAAAATTTGAAGGTCGATAGTATTTTTCACCTAGTTACTGGAATTATAACTAAACGTTAGGAGACCAGCAAAACAAAGCAGCAATTTATGCTGCCTCCGTTAATGAGCAAAACGTTCCATTTAAGGACCTTCCTAGCTCCTAAGAGTATCCTTCATTAAAATTAGATCCAGACATATGCAAACTTACTGCAAAATCAGACATTAGCGGTAAAAAAGTTTTAGAACACTATTTCTATAAGAAGAAATTCAGACTTGAGAAGTTCGTAATGTTTTCAACTGCACTATAAGTAGATTCAACAGGGACAAGACGTTTAGTGCGTACAAAAATCTGCTTACAATTTTAGTGCTCCATGAGACAATTATTTTTTATCTAAAACATCAGCTTAATTTGCTTGCGGGCAAATCAGGACACTTACAAAAACTTCTTCTTGTTATGCTTAAATACTTTCTGCGCTGTACATTCTGACGCACAAAAATACTCACCAGAGTCATCTGTGCACAGCCTTAATCACGCATACGTCGCAACAGCTCGACAGAAAAGGAAGATGATGAAATGCATCCACACAGTGAAAACAAACGCTAAGCGAATCTCGATAAGTGCTAAGGCCAGCATCAGTTTCTGTTACTCTCAGACCAAATCTAATTTGCTCTTCGAAGTTATATAAGTCTAGACACATGACACACGATAACACAACTCTTGGTGTTTAGTTTCCATTTCCGAGCAGCCTCGATAATTGCTTTGACAGTCCGGGTTTGTGCGTGCCATAATGTTTGTGTAGGCAAGTTATAGTGTGCTCTGTTATTTGTAGTTGGGAAAAAATATATATTAAAATTAACAGAGCAAATTAAGAGTAAATTGTCACAGATGATGTATTTCGGTATTAGACCGATGGCGCTAGGCTATTTTGATGTCATAAGTTTAAAAAATTCTAAAGATGCTTATTTCTTGCCTGTAGATACAGTCGTACCTATGAAGCTTATTATTGCGTTTTGTGTCACATCTGTTACTTGCATTTTCAGTAATTCGATGATTTGTGGTTGATTCTTTTTATTTAAATCAAATCTGGCAAAATTAACTTAAAGTTTAAAATAATAATGATGTCATATCTAGGATAGTCTGCGGAGTGTGCAAACCCAATTTGTGTCATATTCGTCCATTGCAAATCGACATAGAGTCATTATGTAGAAATAGTGCAAAAAAAAAATTACAATTAATGAAATAACTATTTCCTTTTTCAGATCACTTACATAAGCCTATTCAATAAATTTGTGCCAAATTTGGCCATGCAACTTTAAGATTTTTAATTATTTTGCTTTGCCAAGCTACAAAATCTTCAAAAAAATATTACAATCATTAGAGTTCACATAAATGCATGAAAAATCAACATTGTAAATTTGTGTCATTTTCATGCACGATACTTATATATAAATGAATAAAACACAAAAACAATGGTTGCGATCGAGCGGGCGGACGCGTCCATGCGGCATACGTACCTACTACCTACCACAGTACCTACGCACACACGTTCGGTCATTCGGTCGGTACGATTTTTTCTTAGATGCGAAGGATTCATAAAGAAATAACATACCTATCATATTGAGTATTGATTGACTCTTATCTCCGCTACGTAATGAACAAATGTGTAACCTATAGAGATAAAAATAATGACTTGCGGATTTTGTACAAAGCGTGCATCTGCAATCTCATTACGCTACGAATGCCAATAGTTAATGCTTAGAAGACGGTCAATGTGGTCAGTATTATTTTAGATTGACGCTTTGATTCGCTTCGAATTTGATCCTGAAAGCGGTAGGTATGCCGATACCTACCTAAACCTACCGCTTTTTCGTTGTACTTCTCGATATCGCGCGCCCCGCTTCGAGTAGGTAGATACTAGGTAGTGTAGAGTCAGGAAAACAAAATATACACGACGTAATAAAATATTATTTTTGTTGTGTGGTGATAGTGATTTTATTTCAGCACGGTCCTTTTTTCCGTAATCCCTTACAATGCTCGATTCTATGAATTTTAATAATCCCCTTTCTTTAACTATCACTGTATTAACGTCCAGTATGAGACCACATACCAACACCCAATATGAATAACATTGTAACTTTAGTCACATATTGGTACAACTTTATGTCACATGAAATCAGCAAGAACAGACCTTTATTTCTGCCTTGTAACCGTATTTCTTGACTATAAGAACTACATTTGCGAAATTGTATAATTTCGCAAGCGTTTTTAATATTTCTTATAAAAGAGATGTGTATATTTTATGGTGTACAATAAATTATATTCTATTCTATTGTAATTAAAAATGAACAATGTTTCTACTGAAGTATACTTGTAGATCAAGTTCCAATACACAAAAGTTTTGGTAACAAGAGTTTATTTGTGTTAAAGTCATTTTAAATTGACATACGTACAATGTAATAAGTACATTTTAAATTTTGGACTATTTATATTTTAATCCTAATGTAATTTTAAATTACAATGTTTTCCTTCTTAAATCTAAACACTTATTTTAAATGTTATTATTTTAAAGAAAGATGCAGTGTTGACATCGAGAATAGGTATCAGCATAAATAGTCTATGAGAAAAACTAAGAGTAGGTATGTAATAAAATGTTTTAAGACTCATTCAATATTACAGATATGTAGTTAAGGAGAATATAACAAAAATATGTGAAGAAGTAATTGCAATCGATAGGCGAGGTAAGCATTAGGATAGGTTAGGATATGTAAACCCTCTTTTCTGAACCTAGACTCCCATTTGGTCCATTGTGCGTGTAGGCCTCCTCTCTGTGAGAGGGAATGGACCGTAATCCACCACGCAGGCCCAGTGCGGGTTGATGGATGTTATATGTCTTAGTTTTAAGATTCCATACCTATTACTAAGACTCCGCGGTCCGTCTGTCTGTCTGTCTGTCACCAGGCTGTATATCGTGAACCGTGATATCTAGTCAGTTGAAATTTTCACATATGATGTATTTCTGTTGCCGCTATAACAACAAATACAAAAAATTTAATTAAATAAATATTTAAGTGGGAGCTCCCATACAACAAACGTGATTATTCAATACCCGAAATGCAACTGACAAAAAACCGATAATCTGGCAACTCGGCAACGATATTCAAGGCTCTTGAGCTTTGACTCGACCAGTGCCTCATTGCCGATGAGCTTCTTGGCCCGTTTTTTGATCAACTTAACTGCATCAAGCTGGTATTTGGCAGATCCGTCCCAAAAATGAGAACAGTACTCCTAAATCATCGAACTTGAGCTTGATACAACTTGAGCAATTATTTTGGCGTGAAGAACCGATTCCCCCACTTTTTGGCAGCCAGCTGAGTCTTTTCCTCAATGTATGGACCAAAATTGAGGATCGTGTCAAATGTAACACCAAGAAGCTCAAAGTGGTCCATTATCGGCACGTTTACACCTCGGAAGTAAGGATCCAAGTGGAATTGGCTCATTTTAATGGAGAAAAGACTCGCCTGGGTTTTAGCAGCGTAGAACCTGACCAAATTGGCATCGCCCCATTTGGAGACTGCCTTCAAGGATAAGCTCAAACGCTCCACCATAGCACGGACAAGGATGGACAAATACCTCTCAGCAACAGTGCTGTCGTCTGCATACCCAAGTTTTTGGCAGATCATTTATGTGTAGCAAAAATAATGTACTAACTTTTCAGAGACACCGGCATTATTATCCAATTGTTACGACGAGCAGCCGAGTGTCGTTCTGAATTTCGACAGTTAATTATTTCGACACAGTCTCAATTTCGAAAAACAATAGTTCGACAACTCATTGCTTCGACAGAACATATATTTGACTAGCATTAGTTCGACAGATTAAACTTCGACAACACACATCTTCGAAAAACACTACTTCGAGAAAACCCTTTCTCGATATGCACTTGTTCGGCGGATCTCTACTTCTACGGAACATACCTTTGACATAATACTGCTCTGAAATGTGACAATAATAATTGAATTTCGCTTCATATGAAGCTATCAAAAAGTTGTAGGCAGCCATTGACCAATCTAAAAGAAAGAAAATAAAACCGATGAGGCAGGGCTGACTTTAACCTATTGGAGGCCCTGGGCACATTAGGATAATGAGACCTCTATACATTTATTGCCGAAAAACATATTTCTTTCGAAAAAAATCGAGTATGACTGACTACAATACCTTCATTGCCTATTAGTTTTTGCATGCGCAAAGCTACTCTACTCTCGCCCGAAAATTAGGCTTTCCAATTTCAGCATGTACAATTTATGTAATGGTAACACTGCTTTAAGGCTGGGTTATTCGTGTCAGAAAATAATCCTTGATTTTCCTCTGGAAGAAATTCAGAGAAGGGCTGTCGCGTAGGGAATGTGGTAGAGAGTATCCAGAGACTCTCAGGAGCAGACCAGGCACTGCAGTAACAGAGAAGGAGCCATCGTAGCGGTTAGAAGTGTGACATGGGATACGAAGGAGAAGAGAAGTGGAAGTGCGACAGGGTTTACCCCTCGGGACATAGTACCCAAAGCACTACACAACTTTTCAGTTAGCACTACGCAACTTTAGCCAGCATTGTATTTTATGGTAGTCCCATTAAAATACAATGTACTGATCGTCGTCTCAGACTACTAGGCTCTAATATACTTGCAACTAAGTTAACATAAGCGGATCATCGTCCCGACTGAACTAGTATTCCGTGACGCAGTCAGTAACGGCACATATTAAATTAAACCGTTCTGGCTAGATAAAGATAAAATGGAACGAGTAATTGGGTATAGTAACAGGGAAATGAGTAGATACTGCTTGAGATGACGAGAGTGATCTTCTTTATAATGTTTCCCTATTGATAGGGCTGCAAATATCAGAAGTGTGATAGATTATTTTTGTTTTATTATTTAGGATGCTATATGGCGATGACAGCCTTATCTTTTAATTTGGTTTTCAAATTATCAAAATAATGTATTTTTTTAATAAATAGGTATGTCACGAACTTCGTCCAATTCAAACGTTATTTGCAAAATATTTATTTTCATGGGTATTATTTTACCTCGACAGAAGTGAAAATAGTGAAAAATAATTTATTAAAATTTTTGTATACATAGGTACACAATTTTCTTATCTAATAATTGGTACGGATTTGATGTTATCACAGTATCAGGTTCTGATAAAATAGTAAGATAGGTAAATACTATAGCGGCTAATCAGATAAAATGTAGCAAGTCCGCATTCTCTGATTTTTACGTAAACAACTAATATTTCTTTTAAATTCGAAAAAAGAACGACTCTATAAAATTCTGTCCAAAGAGTTCCGTAATGAAAAAGCGTATTGTCGACTACAAACATAAGTCCATAAGCGAACAGTGCTAAGTAGCTCACGAGAAAATATCGATACGGAACCAAAAACTAATAATCCGACTACCCGACGTATAATCCACTGAAGACTCCATTATAAAGAACACGAACAATATTTCAAGGCGGAACTTATGTTGAATGGAATCAGATTTTTAATTAAATTCCTCATTCAACATACTTGTTCATTTAGAAATCTGAGCTCCTCTGAAAAGGGTTTATTCTTGCTTTATTTTATACATTTCCTCCCTTATAATTCTTATAGCGTTTTTCCTGGATACTCTTTCAATGTAATCCTTACCGGCTATTACTTGTAAGTTGAAGTTTTATACTAAAAGTGGTATTAGTTACGTCAACCTCTATGCGATGGAACTATTTAAAGTTAAACAGTTTGTTTGTTAATCCCGTGTCCCTACTACTTCATCTACAATGTCGGGAAAGTTTTCCTGGATTTATAGGGGCAACCTTTAAGACAAAGTGTCCAATAGTTTTGTAACTTTGCGACCTCCCTTTTTATCTACACGGGCATTCATTCGGTGAAAAGAAAACCAAGTCAGCATTCGAGTTACGCACGCTGTTCCTATTACAAAATTTAATAGTACCGTATCATCCGACGAGAGCTAACAAATGCGCACGGGTTTTCCATTCGCAATATGATTTCATACAGATGGATACCCACAATGACTGAGTAGCAATTATATTGAACAAACACATGAAACCACTCGTGTGGAACAATATGAGAAAGGGTGCACAGCCTAACAAACAAAAGCTTTATTGAAGCTTATGGTTGTATTGTAACCTGTGATATTATGAATCGAATTCCTGCGCAATTAGCGACCTTATTGCTTGTAACTAGAGATCAAAGTGGCAAATAAATAGACGATTACACGCACTGTTGTGCTGAATCGAAAAATAATAAGTTGATCGTTTCCGCGTTCAGTGGGCTGAGAGCAGAATTTTCGCGATTATTGTGTCGGTAATTATTTTGCATACGCAAGATAAAAGGTACTGTTATTGTTTTAACTTGAGTTCAGTATTAATCATTAAGGCCGCAGGTTTACACAGAGATGAAGTTCACAGAATGAATCCGACGAACGATTTCATTTACAACCAAGGTACCTAAAGGAAAATATATAGAAATAAATGACCACCTATAGGAGGAAGAAATACCTATAGGAACAAATACTATTTCATTATTTTTAGTTATGCAATCACTAAAAGCAATGAAACCAAACGAATTGTTCGACGATTTAAGACACTGGCTCAAGAATTGGAGATAAAACAATAACGCGCTAGATTCTAATTCTAACATTTTGTCCACACACTTGTGAAAGGGTTAACTTCCACCTAAGCCAAGATGAACAAAATCCAAAAGAAATTGCACCAACAATTACACAATTCTATTCACGAAGCGTTGCAGTCGAGACAACCGAGTTACAATTACAGACCAACACAATATAAAATTCGAATCCTATTAGGAGCAGAAAAGGGTACAATTTGTATCGCGCCCGCATCTCTGCTGCAGATGAAGCCTCAACAATGAAAGCAACTGTTAAGAACATATAAAGGCAGCGAAAGCGGTTAGAATGGAAGTCTGTGAAATTTAGAATTATGGTTGTCAACGTGCAGCATTTGTGCAAATTAAAGTAGTGTTTTGACTATCTTCTTTGTGATGTGAAAATGATGACAAGAACAGCTAGTGATATTTATAATACTTCTCCTCCATAGTAGACCAAATAAAACAGTAACGCACTTCTCTTTCTTCAGAATTAATTACATATTCGTCAATTGTTTTGACCCAATCTAAATTGTAAGAAACCAAACACATTTATTTCGACAACCTCCTATATATTTCCCAAGTCCGTACGTCCCTCAAGCCATCGTCGGCATTGCACAAGCAAGACAAACCCGGCTTTTGTTGCGTCCGTCCAACGTAATACGTTCTATAACAAATTGGCATTTCAACCTGTAGGGACAGCAGTCCTATTCTTAAAAGGCTCGATAATTAGTCTCGAGGACCCTTTCTATCTTCTTCGCCGCTTTGTAATGCTCTATTATATTTTGGTCGCCTGGTACAACATATTGATTGATTTTGATTTTGCCCAACGCTATTGTTTTAGGAAGGGTACCATTTTAAATGGTATTATGAAAACTGTTTCTGCGGCTGTCTATTATGTGTTGTTTTCTGTTAATGGTTTTTAAGCAGAAATCCCTGCTTCTTGAAAAATTAACTTAATTGAATGTAAATGGGGGGATCGTATAATCGTAACACTAAGTCGAGTTTTTCAGGACCAAAAATTACAGTAAAGAAATATCAACAGCGAAGTTAAAGTAATTCATGATCCTAATATGATATGAGATAGTCTGTAAAGTTACTATACCCTGCAAAAGATAAAGATATCGGATTAATATCCAAATATTTTGAAGACAGTTTCGAAACAACTGAGACTAGACGCAGGTGTATTTCCAAACCCCTTAGAACTTAAGTGCTTCGGTTCATGACATTTAAGATAGTGCTTAATTCCTTTTATAACCCAACTATAGTTCTAAGACCTGAAAGCTCTACGATAAACTGAAAGTTGAAAAACATGGATCAGTTAACTAACTAAATAAAGGTAGGTACTAAATATAGCAATTGACGTTTTGTTAAAAATATGAACAATAATTAAAGTCGGATATTAGTAAACTAACTAACTAATAAAATACATAAATCATTTCTAAAACAACAGACTAATAAATATTTCAATAAATACCAAATTCTAAATGAGATAGTTTAAAATATAATAACTATTAAGAAGACGGAGCTATGTATGAGAGGACAAATAATAGTTCCGGATTCTAAGCTTAAATGAAAATTTTCCCTCTATTATTTTGTCATGTCAAGGGAAAACACCTTCCAGAGTTTTATAGTTGAGACAGTGTAAGAATTACATAGAAACCCAGGGCGGTGAGAAGGAATATGGAGAAGTAATTTATGTATGTTATAACATTTTCAATTTCAACATAACCTTTATGTTCATAGAATATAAAATCAGCACACACATCACGAATTTCTGATACAAAGCTCAACATACAAATGAAATTAATTAAAATAATGAGAGACGAATCTTACTTAATTAAGATGTATTTCAAGCAAAGTAGAACACGTCATGTAATTAGCTGTAATATTGTGATTGTTCTCGAACGTTCCACGTTTTTTGAGCTTACTGAGAAATGGGGATTTGTATTCAAACAATAAAGACAGAAGAAGTTCCCTACAAACAGACGCAATACGACAATACAACAACGATACCACTACGTTTTCATGGAAACTGTGAAGTAATTTCAGATATATTTGATGAATAGGCGTTGTCACATCGCACATGTCGTCTTGGGAAGCCTTTATGAAATAAATACGTTGCTTGTTCTCTTTAATATATCTATAATACCTTTTTAGTTCAATTCAAATACCTACTCTTCAAATTCAAGAAGTCAGAAAATTTAAGATGGATACACGAACCGAATCCAGACAACATACCTTTAGGTCAACCAATCCATGATTAGAAGTCTGATCAACCCATACATATAGAGACACATACCTAAAATAATACTCCAGACCGGACGGTATAATCCCGAATAAGCTGCAGTGGAGTGTACCAACCTAATGCGCCCCGTATATATGTAATGCACACATTTGTATGTACCACAGTATGATCCTTATTGTTCTTACATCGGATTATATTTCGTTGCGATTTTTGGGGTGTGTCCCTTGTTTTTTGAGGGACAATATTTTGTTGGTATATCAATATTGATAAATAAGCTCAATATTGATCCCATTGATCTATTTTGTCGAAAAAAATGCTTTATGTGCAGAGAAAAATCACTCTATGGATTCTTGACACAGCCAGAAGGTATCGCGGTAGACAACGCAGAAGTTGGCGGGATGAGCTATAAAAAACAAATAACTAATGATTCACACTAGCCAGACCAGAACCGCTGGAAGTCAAGGCCTTTGCTAAAAAGTGCACTGTGAGACAATTATCAGTAAGATTGATATTTTCATGTTAGAACAGTAAAGATTTGTTAGCCCTGTTTAGCGGCAGTCTATTTACGATCAATTCATTTATTCTTAGAAGAAAATTTTAAGGACGATAGTATTTTTCACCTAGTTACTGGAATTATAACTAAACGGTAGCAGACCAGCAAATCAAAGCAGCAATTTATGCTGCCTCCGTTAATGAGCAAAACGTTCCATTTAAATGATAAATGATTTTATTTCTGTAAGTTGGTTTGTACAAACACTTTTACATGTCGAACATATTTTTAAAACTAGATGAGGTCGGCGTTTTCTATCTGACTACTCTGAGAAGAAAGGCCGAAACAAACTCAGAGGTCACAGTCTCTTTTAAAGTCCTGACAAAATCTTGATTAGATCATGTGAAGACCATGTAGACTGATGTCTGAAATGGTCTTTTGAGGAAAGAACCAGCCAGATTGAGTGGACCTGTCCAGTCAGTGCACGCATTTGTCAATAACCGAGCAGCTCAACTCAGAATTTAAGGAGCTCAACGATTCGACGAACAATACCAAAGAAAGGACATTCGGGTAGGCCGCATAAACTACTCAAACTGCCAGACCATGATTAAAAACTAAGATAATTTTAAATAAAAACAAAAAAAAAAATATCCACATAGTCTTCACATTCACAATAATTAAAATAAAATAATATAATACTTTAAAAAGTAAATATTCTTGTCATTGCAAGAAAACCAAAAAAATAAAAAAAAAATTTATAATAACAAAATGCATAGTGCAAAATATAATAAAAAAACAAAATTAATTGGAGCAGCTCAATCCCAAGCCTTTTTGTCCTCAATGTAATCTTTTGTTGTATAAAACGCTTTCTGGCACAACTTACGTTTAATGAAAGACTTGAATTTATTAAGACTTAGATCTTGCACGTGGCTTGGAAGCTTATTATAAAAGCGTACACATTGACATCTAAACGAGCCACCTATTTTCTTGAGCCTTGTTGTAGGTACTACAAATTTGTGTTTGTTCCTAGTATTTATGTTATGGATATCACTGTATTTTTTAAACAATTTTATATTTTTATGGGCATATAAAAGATTTTCATAAATATACTGAGAAGGCACAGTCATTACATTAATCTCCTTAAATTTCTCTCTGAGAGAGTGTCTCGGGCTTAATTTATAAATTGATCGAACAGCTCTTTTCTGCAAAACAAAGATAGTCTGGATGTCGGCGGCATTTCCCCACAACAGAATACCGTATGACATTACACTATGAAAATAACTAAAGTATACTAAACGGGCTGTCTCTATGTCAGTTACATTACGAATTTTTCTAACAGCATATGCTGCGGAGCTTAGCTTCTTTGACAATTTATCTATATGTGGGCCCCACTGAAGCTTAGCATCCAAAGTTAAGCCTAAGAATACTGTGCTATTTTCAGGATTCAATTCTTCGCCCTTTATCAACACATCGGTTTTCACCTGCCTAACGTGAGGTAGGGTAAACTTAATGCATTTGGTTTTTTTTTCATTAAGAAGTAAATTATTAACATTGAACCAGTGAACTACTTTTGAGATTGCGCTATTTACATCGTCAGTAACCAGCTGCTGACGTTTAAGTTTAAACAAAAGTGAAGTATCATCCGCAAACAACACTATATCATGGTTATCCTTTATGAGGTAAGGCAAGTCATTAATATAAATAAGAAACAAGAAAGGACCAAGAATCGAGTCCTGCGGGACTCCCATTGTTACCATAGATCCAGGAGATCTTTTTCCATTAACGTCAACGGTCTGAATCCTATTACTCAAATATGAAGTAAGAAGATCCAGAGCGCTGTTCCGGATCCCGTAGTGGCGGAGTTTCCTGATTAGCGTTTCATGAAAAACACAATCAAATGCCTTGGACAAATCACAAAAGATTCCCAAGGCATCGCACTTATCTTCCCATGCATTATAAATATGTCCTAAAAGCTCAACACCGGCATCAGTAGTTGAACGACCCCTTGTAAAACCGAACTGTTTGCTATGTAATAATTTATGTTTATTAAAAAATCTTTGCAATTGCTCTAAAATTAATTTCTCAAATATTTTGCTAAACGTAGGTAGTACTGAAATAGGTCTATAATTTGTAGGGTCTGATGTACTACCTGATTTAAACAAAGGTATTATTTTACTATTTTTCATAAGGTCAGGAAACTCCCCACAGTCGATACAATTATTAAAGATAATAGCTAAACTAGGTGCGACAATGTCAATAATAGACTTAGCAACTTCTACAGAATGACTCCACAGATCTGCAGTCTTTTTAACATTTAAAGTGTGAAAGGTTTTAATTATGTCTTTACAAGTAATATGTTCAAAACGAAATTCCGAATTGCAAACATTAACATTTTCTTTTAGCAAAGACTCAGCAACAGAAGGTGATGAGTTTAAGTATTTAGTAGTTGAAATGGGAATATCTGAAAAGAAATTTTCAAAGGCCACTGCGACTTGTGATTTAAGGACCTTCCTAGCTCCTAAGAGTATCCTTCATTAAAATTAGATTCGGACATATGCAAACTTACTGCAAAATCAGACATTAGCGGTAAAAAAGTTTTAGAACACGATTTCTATAGGAAGGAATTCATACTTGAGAAGTTCGTAATGTTTTCAACGGCACTATAAGTAGAACCAACAGGGACTAGACTTGTAGTGCGTACAAAAATCTGCTTACAATTTTAGTGCTCCATGAGACAATTCATTCAACATCAGCTTAATTTGCTTGCGGGCAAATCAGGACACTTACAAAAACTTCTTCTTGTTATGCTTAAATTCTTTCTGCGCTGTACATTCTGACGCACAAAAATACTCACCAGAGTCATCTGTGCACAGCCTTAATCACGCATACGTCGCACCAGCTCGAGAGAAAAGGAAGATGATGAAATGCATCCACACAGTGAAAACAAACGCTAAGCGCATCTCGATAAGTGCTAAGGCCAGCATCAGTTTCTGTTACTCTCAGACCAAATCTAATTTGCTCTTCCAAGTTATATAAGTCTAGACACATGACACACGATAACACAACTCTTGGTGTTTAGTTTCCATTTCCGAGCAGCCTCAATAATTGCTTTGACAGTCCGGGTTTGTGCGTGCCATAATGTTTGTGTAGGCAAGTTATAGTGTGCTTTGTTATTTGTAGTTGGGAAAAAATATATATTAAAATTAACAGAGCAAATTAAGAGTAAATTGTCACAGATGATGTATTTCGGTATTAGACCGATGGCGCTAGGCTATTTTGATGTCATAAGTTTAAAAAATTCTAAAGATGCTTATTTCTTGCCTGTAGATACAGTCGTACCTATGAAGCTTATTATTGCGTTTTGTTTCACATCTGTTACTTGCATTTTCAGTAATTCGATGATTTGTGGTTGATTCTTTTTATTTAAATCAAAACTGGCAAAATTAACTTAAAGTTTAAAATAATAATAATGTCATATCTAGGGTAGTCTGCGGAGTGTACAAACCCAATTTGTGTCATATTCGTCCATTGCAAATCGACATAGAGTCATTATGTTGAAATAGTGCAAAAAAAAAATACAATTAATGAAATAACTATTTCCTTTTTCAGATCACTTACATAAGCCTATTCAATAAATTTGTGCCAAATTAGGCCATGCAACTTTAAGATTTTAATTATTTTGCTTTGCCAAGCTACAAAAGCTTCAAAAAAATATTACAATCATTAGAGTTCACATATTCAATAACATAAATGCATGAAAAATCGACATTGTAAATTAGTGTCATTTTCATGCACAATAAGTAATAAATGAATAAAACACAAAACAATGGTTGCGATCGAGCGGGCGGACGCGTCCAGGCGGCATACGTACCTACTACCTACCACAGTACCTACGCACACACGTTCGGTCATTCGGTCGGTACGATTTTTTCTTAGATGCGAAGGATTCATAAAGAAATAACATACCTATCATATTGAGTATTGATTGACTCTTATCTCCGCTACGTAATGAACAAATGTGTAACCTATAGAGATAAAAATAATGACTTGCGAATTTTGTACAAAGTGTGCGTCTGCAATCTCATTAACCTACGAATGCCAATAGTTAATGCTTAGAAGACGGTCAATGTGGTCAGTATTATTTTAGATTGACGCTTTGATTCGCTTCGAATTTGATCCTGAAAGCGGTAGGTATGCCGATACCTACCTAAACCTACCGCTTTTTCGTTGTACTTCTCGATATCGCGCGCCCCGCTTCGAGTAGGTAGGTACTAGTTAGTGTACAGTCAGGAAAACAAAATATACACGACGTAATAAAATATTATTTTTGTTGTGTGGTGATAGTGATTTTATTTCAGCACGGTCCTTTTTTCCGTAATCCCTTACAATGCTCGGTTCTGTGAATTTTAATTATCCCCTTTCTTTAACTATCACTGTATTAACGTCCAGTATGAGACCACATACCAACACCCAATATGAATAACATTGTAACTTTAGTCACATATTGGTACAACTTTATGTCATATGAAATCAGCAAGAACAGACCTTTATTTCTGCCTTGTAACCGTATTTCTTGACTATAAGAACTACATTTGCGAAATTGTATAATTTCGCAAGCGTTTTTAATATTTCTTATAAAAGAGATGTGTAACTTTTATGGTGTACAATAAAGTATATTCTATTCTATTGTAATTAAAAATGAACAATGTTTCTACTGAAGTATACTTGTAGATCAAGTTCCAATACACAAAAGTTTTAGTAACAAGGGTTTATTTGTGTTAAAGTCATTTTAAATTGACATACGTACAATGTAATAAGTACATTTTAAATTTTGGACTATTTATATTTTAATCCTAATGTAATTTTAAATTACAATGTTTTTCTTCTTAAATCTAAACACTTATTTTAAATGTTATTATTTTAAAGAAAGATGCAGTGTTGACATCGAGAATAGAATCAATGTTCAATTCTCGGCCCTTTCCTTTTTCTTGTTTACATTAATGATCTCCCTTTTATGATGGCCAAATTATCGGATATAATTCTATTTGCTGATGATACTTCGCTAATTTTTAAAATAGATAGGCAAGATACGGATGTCTTAAATGTCAACGAAAGTCTGATTGTTCTCTCAAAATGGTTCGCAGCTAACAATCTTTTACTGAATGCGAAAAAATCAAAATGTCTAAAGTTCTCTTTACCAAATGTACCACAACATGACCTAAACCTAAATCTTGACGGCAAAAATTTTGAAGTTATAACGGAAACTGTATTCTTAGGGATTACTATCGATTCAAAATTGCAGTGGGGCGCGCACATTAGAACTCTTTCGGGTAGGTTAAGTTCGGCTGCATATGCAGTAAGCAAAATAAGGCAGCTAACCGATGTAGCTACAGCTAGGTTAGTATACTATGCTTATTTCCACAGTATTATGTCTTATGGCATTCTGCTGTGGGGATCAGCAGCAGACGTTGACTCAATTTTCATCCTACAAAAGAGGGCAATCCGCGCAATCTATAAAATGGGTCCTCGCGAGTCCCTCAGAGAAAAATTTAAAGAGATCGATATACTGACTCTACCTTCACTTTATATTTTGGAATGTATTTTGTATGTCCGTAAAAATCGGGGGCTTTTCAAAACTAGAAGCGACTTCTATAATTTAGATACACGCAGTAAGCACGAAATTGTAATACCCAAATTCAGATTAACGAAAACTAGCAAGTCTTTTCTTATAAACAGTATACGCTTTTATAACAAGTTGCCAAAGTCAGTTATAGAACTGACCGATGGAAGGTTCAAAAACTACATCAAACGTATCCTTATTAACAAAGCATATTATAAAATCAAGGACTACGTTGAAGATTTTGCCTTAGCTCCTTCTGCGCATGCAGCTTCCCTGGTAACTTGTAAACGGCACAAATAAGTGGATGTCTCTAACTATTCTCAATCTCATTTTTTCTTTCCTTCTTTTAATTAGACTTTTTACAATGGTTTTCAATCATCTTTATAGCCCTTTGCTAAGAATAGTTACAGCACTGATAACAACATTTGTGCCACACGTTAAATTTAGTCTTGTTATACTTATGTTTTTTTACCTTTGTATAGATTCTTTTACCGATTGTTTTGTGAATGTGTGAACATTGTAGGCCTTCTTGATGCTAGTTAACATTTGTTAACTTTTTTATTTAATATATAATCTTTTTATTTTATTTTTTTTAGTTTCTCACGACTTATTGTCATAATTCGGGCCTGCGTTGTCCCCCCATATCTAAGTACTAATGCTGTAACATGGAAATATTGTAAAACCAAACCATTTTTAAAAGAGTAACCATGGAGTTTCTTGCCGGTTCTTCTCCATAGGAAACGACCAACCCGAACCGTGCACCTTTTGTCGACGTTTTATAAGTGCCCATGTAGGCCTATGTGAAATAAAGAAAAAATGATTTGATTTGATTTGAATAGGTATCAGCATAAATGGTCTATGAGAAAAACTAAGAGTAGGTATGTAATAAAATGTTTAAAGACTCGTTCAATTTTTTTTTTTTAATAACTCTAATCCCCACCAACAAAATTGGTGCCTATTGAGTGCAAACACATTCATTCCGGTCAATCTTTCATTCCTCTCGCACTTTTATTCTTCATACTAATTTTCTTCTTGCATTCATCTCTTGTATACTGTGTGGGTTCATTTGACTATTCTACGGGCATTTTTTATTTTTCATCACAGTAAAGTGTAAATACAAAAAATATACAGGAGTTCTGTTAATCACAGATTACAAAAGAAAAACAATTGTGCAAATAGTGCTGTGTTTAATAACAAGTAATGTTAATAATAACAAAAATACAAAATTTTAAATTTATCGCAAAAGTGCTGTTTATCACAGGAATACATTATCGCTAAGGATATTAGAACACAGTTTATAACACAAAATATAGTCTTACACAATTCACAAACTTAGGTACTAAACGAAGTACTGCCGGCTATACGTGCCTGTGCTGCATTTCGTGCTTACATTTAAATATCATACAAAATACTAATGAAGCACGGTGCGCTTCAGGTTTTGTTTCGACGTATAACCGCAGTGGCTACTCTAGTGCAGTACTCCAGAAACTTTTCCCTAGTTTTCTTGTCCATGAGCCCATGCAGGCTCTCCCTCGTTATTTTCCTATCTAGCTCACATTCAAGTTGGTAGCGCTCCCCGATAAATAACGGGCATTCTACAAGTATGTGCTGGACAGTCTCTGCCACGCCTGGATCGCAGACACACGATGGGCTCTCCTTATACTTGAAGCGATTCAAGTATTCAGAGAACCCACCGTGCCCTGTCAAAACCTGCGTGAGGACGCCTTCGGGCCGCACCTGTTGTACAGTACGGAAAGCCACTATTGCGTCCGGAAGAAACATTTTCGTCACAGAAGCAGTCTCGCCCGACACATATCTCCGATTTCATTCATCAAGCGATTCCAAACGGATCTGTCGCTTGATAAATGAAATCGGACACTGGTCATAGTCCGGCTTCCTCTTTGACGACAATGCTGCTTCCCAGGGCGTGGGCCAGGTTGGCGCGCGAACTGCCAGGGGATGGAGAGAGCCATGGTTTGCAAGCGTCTGCAATGCTGCCATTGAGTCGCTATACAAACCATAGCTCGCCTCTTGCCGCGCGAGGATCACTTCTGTCGCTCTACAAATGGCCAGGAGTTCCGCCTGGTAGACTGTGCAGTATGCGGCAAGGCTAAGTTTGAGGGTCCGGACTTCGCCTTCATTATTCCAGATGGATAATGCGGCTCCTACCTTTCATCTTGCTGCCGTCGGTGAAGATTCGCACCGCCTGCACATTGTTACTGTCTAGTAACTCTTGGTCTGCCAGGCACATGAACTCCAGGGGCATTTGTGTAGCTGGATGAGAGGCTTCCGCAAACCGTACCGCACTCTCGATCTCCCTGTCTCCTGGCACAAACCGGGATGACCCTCTCCTCGCTTCATACAGGGCGGCTGCCTCTTGTATGCGCAGGTCTAGAGGTAGTATCCCAGACAGTGCCAGTGCCGAGTTCAAAGAGACAGTGCGGTAAGATTTGCAGAGCTTCTGAGCGAATTCTCGTTGAACAGAGCCTAGCTTCTTCCGTACACCCAACTTCTTTGCAGCGGGTGCCCAGGCGGCGGCTGCGTATGTTACTATGGGCTCAATCGTTGCTGTTTAAATTGTGTGTATTACGTGTTCAATCCCCAGCTAACCTTTGCGGCTCGGAACAGCTGCTTGTAAACGTCAGCTGCCCTTTTGCAAACGTTCGCGGCATGCTCATTGAACGTGAGCTTATCGTCTATGGTTAGACCCAGCAACTTCATTTTTCTGACCATACCGATGTCGACCCCGGCCCTGCTCAGCATTGGAGTGTCGTACTTAAGCTTATTGGTTATGGTCATCGCACAGGTTTTGTGCGGTGCAAACCTCAGCTTAATTCGGACGCCCCAATCCTGAACATGGGCGAGGGCTGCATTGGCGGTTCTAGAGACTTCAGTCGCAGTGTCCCCATCCACGACCAAGACGATGTCATCCGCGAACGCCTGCACGAAAAGTCCGCGCTGCTCTAGGTCCTGCAGTAGAGGGTCGAGAACGAGGTTCCACAGGATTGGACCTCCGATCGACCCCTGAACGCAGCCCTTGCTAGTCTCTCGAGTGCATTCCTCCCCGGCATACCGAACCTTGACCTTCCTACCATCGAGATAGCTGTCTATTAGCCTTCTGGTGTTAACCGGGCACTTTTCCTCAGCCAGTCTGACTCTTATGGCTGGCCACCAAGCGCTGTCGAAGGCGCCCTCTATATCCAGTGACACCAGGACAATTAGCTTCTTCAGCCTCAACTTGTCCTGTACGTGCTGCACTAGCGTATAGAGGGCGTCCTCGGTGCTCCTCTAGGGCATGAAGCCAAACTGACGAGTACTAAACCGCGGTACAAGCTGATATTTGAGACGCGCTACGACCATCCTCTCCAGAACCTTCTCCAGAACAGGCAACAGACCGATTGGTCTATATGCCTTGGGGTTGGTGTAGCTGTCCTTGCCCGACTTCCTGAGGACTACAACCGTAGCCTCCTTCCAGCTGGTCGGGAAGTGTGCCAATTCAAGGCACTTGTTGTAGAGGGCAAGGAAAGCGTCCGGGTCCTGGTGGATCGCTCGACTGCAGATGTCAGAAGTCAGTCCGTCCCCTCCTGGTGCCTTTTTGGGATTGAAACCCGCCACGGCGGCCTTCAGCTCCAGCGTCGTAAATGGGGGATCATGATATTCATCATGAGCCCAATCATTTACTCAGCTGGCTGCTTCTCTTATTCGCCTGTGGTCAGCGTTGTCCTGGTCTACTCTGTCTTCGGGGTAGAACGTATCCGCTAGTAGGGCGGCCGATTCACTCGGATTGAGGAATGCACCATCGCTGCATAGGGTCAGTTCTTCTTGTCTTTTGGCGGTCCTACCGATGATCCTGTAGATACCCTCCTAGACTCCCTCACGATCTTGCTTCCGGCAAAACTCCTTCCAACTGGTGATTTGGGCATTCTTCCCCTGCATCTCATATTCTTCTTTTGCTTTCAGGTACTCGCCAACGACCTTCGCTCGCCGGACCGGCGCGGCGTTGCGGATGCGGTTCTTCTTCGTCATCACTTCACTCTTTTTCACGGTGAGCTCCTCGGACCACCACGGACAGGTGAGTTTGATATTCCTATTTGTTTTTGGGATGGTGTTTTCACACGTCTCTGTGATCACCTTTATATATTTTTCTACCATTTTATCTAAGTTTTCTTTATTGTTTACCTCTTATACTATGTATAATATAATACTTTCTAGACTTATGTTACCCCCAATTTTTAACTCCCCCAGTTTAATATTAAAATCTTCCCAATTAGCTTTCCTGGTGTTGTACTGTCTCGTGGTTCTATTTATATTTATACCTTTTTCCTTTTTTATAGTAATATTAAGAAATATCGTGTTATGGTCCGAGGATGTTGCTCCCGTGTCGACCCGCCAGCCGTCCACCAGATCAAAAAGGTCGAGCGAACACACCGTGACGTCCATATGGCTTCTATACGCTCATTCAATATTACAGATATGTAGTTAAGGAGAATATAACAAAAATATGTGAAGAAGTAATTGCAATCGATAGGCTAGGATATGTAGACCCTCTTTTCTGAATTTAGACTCCCATTTGGTCCATTGTGCGTGTAGGCCTCCTCTCTGTGAGAGGGAATGGGCCGTAATCCACCACGCAGGCCCAGTGCGGGTTGATGGATGTTATATGTCTTAGTTTTAAGATTCCATACCTATTACTAAGACTCCGCGGTCCGTCTGTCTGTCTGTCTGTCACCAGGCTGTATATCGTGAACCGTGATATCTAGTCAGTTGAAATTTTCACATATGATGTATTTCTGTTGCCGCTATAACAACAAATACAAAAAAAATAATTAAATAAATATTTAAGTGGGAGCTCCCATACAACAAACGTGATTATTCAATACCCGAAATGCAACTGACAAAAAACCGATAATCTGGCAACTGGGCAACGATGTTCAAGGCTCTTGAGCTTTAACTCGACCAATGCCTCATTGCCGATCAGCTTCTTGGCCCGTTTTTTGATCAACTTAACTGCATCAAGCTGGTATTTGGCAGATCCGTCCCAAAAATGAGAACAGTACTCCTAAATCATCAAACTTGAGCTTGATACAACTTGAGCAATTATTTTGGCGTGAAGAACCGATTCCCCCACTTTTTGGCAGCCAGCTGAGTCTTTTCCTCAATGTATGGACCAAAATTGAGGATCGTGTCAAATGTAACACCAAGAAGCTCAAAGTGGTCCATTATCGGCACGTTTACACCTCGGAAGTAAGGATCCAAGTGGAATTGGCTCATTTTAATGGAGAAATACACGCCTGGGTTTTAGCAGCGTAGAACCTGACCAAATTGGCATCGCCCCATTTGGAGACTGCCTTCAAGGATAAGCTCAAACGCTCCACCATAGCACGGACAAGGATGGACAAATACCTCTCAGCAACAGTGCTGTCGTCTGCATACCCAAGTTTTTGGCAGATCCTTTATATGTAGCAAAAATAATGTACTAACTTTTCAGAGACACATTATTATCCAATTGTTACGACGAGCAGCCGAGTGTCGTTCTGAATTTCGACAGTTAATTATTTCGACACAGTCTCAATTTCGAAAAACAATAGTTCGACAACTCATTGCTTCGACAGAACATATATTTGACTAGCGTTAGTTCGACAGATTAAACTTCAACAACACACATCTTCGAAAAACACTACTTCGAGAAAACCCTTCCTCGACATGCACTTGTTCGGCGGATCTCTACTTCGACGGAACATACCTTTGACATAATAGTGCTCTGAAATGTGACAATAATAATTGAATTTCGTTTCATATGAAGCTATCAAAAAGTTGTAGGCAGCCATTGACCAATCTAAAAGAAAGAAAATAAAACCGATGAGGCAGGGCTGACTTTAACCTATTGGAGGCCCTGGGCACATTAGGATAATGAGACCTCTATACATTTATTGCCGAAAAACATATTTCTTTCGAAAAAAATCGAGTATGACTGACTACAATACCTTCATTACCTATTAGTTTTTGCATGCGCAAAGCTACTCTACTCTTGCCCGAAAATCAGGCTTTCCGATTTCAGCATGTACAATTTATGTAATGGTAACACTGCTTTAAAGCTGGGTTATTCGTGTCAGAAAATGATCCTTGATTTTCCTCTGGAAGAAATTCAGAGAAGGGCTGTCGCGTAGGGAATGTGGTAGAGAGTACCCAGAGACTCTCAGGAGCAGACCAGGCACTGCAGTAACAGAGAAGGAGCCATCATAGCGGTTAGAAGTGTGACATGGGATACAAAGGAGAAGAGAAGTGGAAGTGCGACAGGGTTTACCCCTCGGGACATAGTACCCAAAGAGTTTACGAAGATATTGAGGAGAATTAGGATTGTGTAGGAGAGTATAGAGAAGAAATAGGATATGGGTATCTCGACGACGCCGAATTGGCAGCCACTTCAATTTAGTCCGAAACTCCGACACGTATTGTCACTTTTCAGAGCAGTATTTTGTCGAAGTTATGTTCCGTCGAAATAGAAATCCGCCGAACAAGTGCATATTGAAGAAGGCTTCTGTCAAAGTAGTGTGTTTTGAAGATGTGTGTTGTCGAAGTATAATCTGTCGAACTAATGCTTGTCGAATATATGTTCTGTCGAAGCAATGAGTTGTCGAACTATTGTTTTTAGAAATTGAGACTGTGTCGAAATAATTAACTGTCGAAATTCAGAACGGCACTCGCTTCTAGGTTTTTTTTTTTTTTTTTTCGGACTGTTCTTCTCTGTCCTCGGACAGAGTCCGAGACCTTGGAGACTTATCTTTATTACAATGTAGGTTTTACAAACTTTATTATATTTTATTACAATTTACTATTTCTACGTTATTTGGTAAGTATTCTATATATTTATGTTTTTCTATATATTTATTATTATATTTTGTAGCTATAATTTTACATACCTTAATTTATTCTTCCTTATCTTATCTATATATTTTTCAACATTTATTTAATGCTTCCCATTATATACGACATTATACAATTTTGAGCACTATTATTTAACTATTTATTTCTATTTATGGTTTTTTCAGCTATCTTTATGCAATAATTTAGGAATTCCTTACTGTATTTTTTATCTGTTATTAATTTGTTTAGATTTACTGTCTTTATTTCTATATCTAGCTTCTGTGTTAGTTCATACCTCTCCAGGCCATAGGTCGGGCAGTCGGTCAATAAGTGAGTCACTGTCTCGTCCTTGTCGGGGTCACATATGCACGATGGGCTTGCCTTGCACTTAAATCTATTCAGATACTCAGAGAACCCACCATGCCCCGTAAATATTTGCGTAGTTATGCCCGTTGGTTTCAGCTTCCTAATGGTTCTGAAAGCGTCGACAGCGTCGGGAAAGAAAAGTTTGGTTGTCGCGGCTGTTTCACCCATCCTGTACCTCCGGTTCCATTCGGCAAGCGAATCCTTACGGATTTGCCGCTTGACGAATGAAACCGGACACTGGTCGTAGTCCGGCCTCTTCTTTAACTTTAGAGCCGCATCTTTAGCCAGCTGGTCAGCTCTTTCATTGCCCTCCAGTCCCGCATGAGCCTTAATCCAGAACAAAGATATATCTTTATTCTGTGATTTGCATATCCGCAAATTTTTTCTGGTTTCTACTGCGAGGGGGTGCGAAGAGCAGTGGTTTGTGACCGTTTGCAATGATGACCTAGAGTCACTGTAGATGCCAAAGGAATCTTTAGTGCTCTTTAGTATCTCCCACGTGGCTCTGCATATGGCCAGCAGTTCGGCCTGGTAGACGGTGCAGTAGGACGACAGCTTCAATTTATGGCTTTTGGTTTCGGCGCCATTGCTCCAAAGAGACAATGCCGCCCCCACCCTGCCCTCAATTTTGCTGCCGTCCGTGAAAATCTGTACTGCTTGTGTGCAGTGGTTTGCCAGTCGTTCTTCGTCTGCCAGGCATATGAACTGCAGGCTCATATGTTCTGCCGGGTGGGGTGTTGAGGCAAATGTGGTACGTCGCTCAACGTCCCCATCTACTGGCACTGACTGAGGTACCCCCCTCCTCGCCTCATACAGGGCAGCTGCCTCTCGAATTCGGAGGTCAAGGGGCAGTATCCCAGCCAGCAACAGAGCCGAGTTAAGGGAGACGGTGCGATAGGATTTGCACAGTTTCTGCGCAAACCCTCTTTGGACCACATTTAACCGCTTTTGTACACACAACTTAGCGGCTGCAGGTGCCCACGCACTTGCTGCGTATAATATGACTGGTTCGACTACTGCCGTGTACATGGTGCGGATGACGTCGGGGTGGAGTCCCCAGCTGATTTTTGCAGCCCTCGACAACTGTTTGTAGAAATTCAGTGCCTTTTGACACACATTAGCCGTGTGTTTGTTAAAAGTCAGCTTGTTGTCGATAGTTAGTCCCAGGACTTTGATTTCTTGCGTCATGCCAATGGCGACCCCTCCCATGCTCAGGCGCGGGGTGTCATACTTAAGTCTCCGCGTTATTACCATCGCATTTGTTTTATGCGGTGCGAATTTCAACTTATTGGTGACACCCCACCTGAAAACATGGGCGAGAGCGTCATTCGCCTTCCGCTCGATCTCGGTCGCTGAGTCGCCATCAAATACGAGCACCACGTCGTCAGCAAAAGCCTGGCAGTAGTCTCCCCTTTCCGCCAGCCCTTTTAGTAAGGGGTCCAGGAGGGTGTTCCACAGGGTAGGTCCTCCTATCGATCCCTGCACACAGCCTTTCGATGTTTCCCTCACAACCTCCTCGCCCGCATACCTGACCCTGACCCTTCGGTCATTGAGGTAACTGTCCATTACTCTCCTCACATTTACCGGACATTTTTCCTCAGCCAGTCTGGTTCGAATAGCTGGCCACCAAGCGCTGTCAAAAGCTCCCTCTATGTCTAGCGACACCATAACGGTTAGCCTGTGGTCTGCCAATTTTGCGCGTATGTGACCGACCAGATCATAGAGGGAGTCTTCTGTGCTCTTTTAGGGCATGAAACCATACTGGCGAGTACTAAGTCGTGGTATAATGTGCCATTTAACTCTGTTGATTACCAATTTTTCCAGTACTTTTCCCAGCACTGGCAACAACCCGATTGGCCTGTATGATTTCGGAACTGTATAGCTTTCTTTGCCGGGTTTCCTGAGGATGACAACTGTTGCCTCCTTCCATGTCCCGGGAAAGTAGCCCAGTTCGCTTCTAGGTTAGCCAGGAGCTTAATATTAAGCACCCGTAGAGATGGGTCTGTAATTGGCCGGGTCAGCTCGGCTGTCCTTCTTGGACACGGGCTGTACGTTAGCATACTACCAATTTTTCTACAACGGCACTTTTCCAGTTTCATACGAATGGTGAAATAGACGTGTCAAGATCGGGCGCACAAATTTTAAGGACAAGTGCTAGTATCCCGTCGGGGTCCCTAGCTTTGAGTAAGCTTTAAGTTGAGGTTGCCCAGCAACCTACAAACGTCCTTTTGATGGATGCGAAGGTCTGACATATGTCTCACATCCGCCAGGAGAAAGAAGGGGCCGCGCTTCACCAGAATGCAGACGCGAAGATTCCGCAAAAAGAGCCAAATAAGTTCGCCTTCTCCTCAGCGAAGCGGGCCAGCGATCTGCCGGGTTTCAGCAGTGGTGGTAGTGAGGGATGGCATAAGTTTGACTCAACCGACTTACCCAGGGACCAAAACGCTTTACTACCTGCTGGGTAAGAAGCAAGTTATGTCCCTATTTGGCCAATGTGGTCGAACCGAGCATTTTGCAACACCTTCTTGCAGGACTTGGCAGTGCTGTTGAAGGCCTTCTTTTCTGACATACGTGACTCGCATTGCGCGTTCGAGCGTCGATCCATGCCAGGTACACCTCATGTTAAAGCGCGATCACAATCGGCGCCAAACCGTGGCCGGCCTTTGCTAGACATTGGTAAGTCAGAGACCGGAATCATCCGTCACGGAGTCCGCGCATGATGAGGCTCGGTCAGCCGAAGAAAATCAAGTAGGCAGCCAAGGATAGCACGTAAAGAAAGATCGCATCACATCCCAATCTGCTGACTTGTACTGACACCTCGCTGGGTGCCTCTTGGGTGGACAGTAGACGGACAAAGTCTTTAAAAGATAGCGGTCGGAGCTCGGAACTATCCAAGGTGAAGTTATCGACACAGAGTATAGGTCTGCATCTGTTGTCAGCAGAAGGTCCAAGCAATTGGCCGTATGTGAATCAACTCCCGTTGCCGTTGCCCCCTGAAGCAGCCGGCTGATAAGCCCTAAGCAAAGTTTATACATCTCCCCTCCAGCATGATCACTGCACTGGTATGGGAAGAGCCACTACTGGTGGTCAGCATTAAAGTCCCCCCATATCACTAGTTGGACGGATGGGTACCGCGGCTGTGTTGCATCAGCTGCTTCACTGAGGTAATCCGTGAGCCTGCTTGTCTCCAGATCTCCGCTGTGCGAACGGTAGACACAGGCACGAATAATTTTATCCAGACCTGTGTCCACTAGAACCCAAAGCGTTGTGAATATTAATTGAATTACAATAATTATTAAAAAGCGACTTTTATTAGCTCTTCTATGGAAGAGCTAATAAAACTCGCGTACTTAACATGCCTTTTTATCCGAATGTAACATTGACACACATTGTAATGGTTGCTTACAATAATATTTATCACAAATGTTTATTGACGGTATAATTCGTAATCATACACAAAACACAGAAAAAATCTTTCTAATGTTTTCATGACCCCATTGTAACGGCAGTTACAACGTTTTCATATTAAAAATGCTTAAAATATGTACATTGTAACATTTCAAAAATCATACTTGCAGTGGTTTTATCAAATCTGAAAGATCAGTTAAAATAAACAGAACAACATGAAACCTAAAATGTACAGAACAATTTGTGCCTTCAGCTGCAAATAAATAATAAACTTTGCTAAAAAAATTAAATATCTGTGTTGATTGAAAACCATGCCATATTGAGTTACAATGTTATTTATATTGGGTGTCGATATAACACATTTTTTATATTCAACCTCCATTTTAGTCTTTCAAAATTTCATAACTAACTTTTAAGACCCACTTGCACAAAAAAACTTAACTCAGAGTTAGGTGCTCACACTAGGTTAAATTGACAGTTTGTTATACAAAATTGTCAAATAACCTCATCTTACCAACTAATTCTGAGTTAAGTTTTTCGTGCAAGTGGGCCTTAATCAATCAAATACATCATAAATAACGCACGCACTTGTTTGTTAGAACTTGCAAAGACCGAATGTAAACAAATAAACGCGCCGCGCGTCTGGCTGGCCGGCACCCGCCGCCCGCGCCCGCGCTTTTCTCTGCACTCGCAATTCGTTCGAAGATGTCTAGTATTTTTATTTAAATAATAAGATTTCGTGGATAAAAACGACACAAATTATGAATAGTGTTTTGTTACTTCATAATAACCAAAAACACGTAAACTCTATTATCTTGCATTTTCTTTTGTGGATTTTGCAGGGTGTTGTAATAAAAAAATAAAATATCTATAAAATTCGTGGATGAATTTGACACAAAATCTTTTAAAAAACAGATATCAGGGGGGTGACCACAAGCTCTTAGAGTAAGGTTATATTGAGATCGAGTTAGGGACAGATGTATATGACGTGTATACATCTGTCACAATTATTAATTAAATAATAAGATTTCGTGGATAAAAACGACACAAATTATGAATAGTGTTTTGTTACTTCATAATAACCAAAAACACGTAAACTCTATTATCTTGCATTTTCTTTTGTGGATTTTGCAGGGTGTTGTAATAAAAAAATAAAATATCTATAAAAGTCGTGGATGAATTTGACACAAAATCTTTTAAAAAACAGATATCAGGGGGGTGACCACAAGCTCTTAGAGTAAGGTTATTTTGAGATCGAGTAAGGGACAGATGTATATGACGTGTATACATCTGTCACTTACTCGATATCAAAATAACCATACTCTAAGAGCTTGTGGTCACCCCCCAGTACACTAAAACGCTTAACACCTATTTAAACTACTATAATATTATTTTAGTGGTAGTTCGGCGACGTGTTAGGTACTGGTCAAGTATTAGTATTCTCATGGACAGAGATGACACAAATAATTATATACATTAGTTACTACTTCGTTAATATCATGAAAGGAAAATGTTCATCTCTAATTTTCTTTTCGTGAAATACTGGTCGAAAATACAAATACCTCAATTTCTACCTATACAAATACCTAGGTTGACACAAACTTTTGTATAAGGTTGGGGTAATGGTCCGGAAACTATATGCGAAACACAAACAACTTTAATATTTTTGAAACCTCAAAACCTAGCGCTATCGGTCTATATAAAAACAAATACTAAAAACAGAATAAAAAAGAATATTTAAGTGGGGCTCTCATACAACAAACATGATTTTTTGGCGTTTCTTGCGAAAATTGTACGGAACCCTTCGTGCGCGAGTCTGACTCGTACTTGGCCGGTTTTTGTTTTATCATGAAATGCATTTAAGAAAATTGAATTTAAGAAAATGGCATACAAGTATGACCTCATCAGCTGACCTATGCATCATGTCTATATTACTCTGTCACTTTTAATATTATGTATATATGTATAGTAGAGCGTCATTTCAAACCGATGTAATGATGATGAACTACTTTGTTATTTGGTCCTTTGCCATCTATATTTACGCAATCTGCATCTATATACGAGGTCAGGTCGTGAAAGATAAATGATCTAACGTAAAGTGCGAGTCACTTCAGGAAACAGAAGCACCTACCAAATACCGACACTGTCATCTTTATAAAAATCATAGCCAATGTCTTTACTTACTCCCTGCTCCATTTACACACGAAAAGCCTTTCTCTACAATGTTATGGCACACATGGTAAGCACCACGACGTCGAGCGCATACACAGATCAATATTCAAAAAGTTTAGTCCTTTGCCATCTGGGTTAACTTTTACAATCGGATTAACAACATAGCATTCTGACAAGGACAGGTTCTGAAAGAAGGTAAAGTTTTACTTCAGAAATCAGAAATAATTATCTGACAACCGATACTGCCGACAGTTTGTTCATAATTTCATAATTCGTAAACGACTATCCTATTATCTATTGTAACGACTATCTATTGTTCCTAATTCTTAAACGACAACGTAAATAAGACAAACAATTCTCAAAATGAATTGCGTTAGGAGTCTTAGTATCAACATTCTCTTTGGCACAAAATGTCTTCATCAACATGTCTTCTTCCCTTTTAGTCATCGTCTCAATAATCACCATATTTCGATAGTTATATTTCATAAAGTCCTTGCTTCCTTTCCTTGCCTTGATCCTACTGTTAAAGCCATCAACTTTTGCCGTTCATAGGTGTTTACGCAAAATTACCAATCACAACACTTTTCATACAGCACTAAGCAACTTTCAATCAGCACTACCCAACTTTTCAGTTAGCACTACGCAACTTTAGCCAGCATTGTATTTTATGGTAGTCCCATTAAAATACAATGTACTGATCGTCGCCTCAGACAACTAGGCTCTAAGACACTTGCAACTAAGTTAACATAAGCGGATCATCGTCCAGACTGAACTAGTATTCCGTGACGCAGTCAGTAACGGCACATATTAAATTAAACCGTTCTTGCTAGATAAAGATAAAATGGAACGAGTAAATGGGTATAGTGACAGGGAAATAAGTAGATACTGCTTGTGATGACGACAGTGATCTTCTTTATAATGTTTCCCTTTTGATAAGGCTGCAAATATCAAAAGTGTTATAGATTATTTTTGTTTTATTATTTAGGATGCTATATGGCGATGACAGCCTTACCTTTTAATTTGGTTTTCGAATTATCAAAATAATGTATATTTTTTAATACATAGGTATGTCACGAACTTCATCCAATTCAAACGTTATTTGCAAAATATTTATTTTCATGGGTAGAATACAGAAGTGAAAAATAATTTATTAAAATTTTTGTAAACATACACAATTTTCTTAGCTAATTGATGTTATCACAGTATCAGGTTCTGATAAAATAGTTAGATAGGTAAATACTATAGCGCCTAATCAGATAAAATGTAACAAGTCCGCATTCTCTGATTTTACGTAAAGAACAATTATTATTATTATGAGCCTGTTATGTACCACAGCAGGGCAAAGGCCTCCCTTCCTTCTTTCTATTTTATTCTGTCTCATGCTACGTCTGGCAAATCCTTCAGGTAGATGTCTAATTCGTCACGCCATCTCTCAACAAACATTTTTTTTAAATTCGTAAAAAGAACGAATCTATAAAATTCTGTCCCAAGAATTCCGTAATGAAATAGCGTTTTGTCGACTACAATCATAAGTCCATAAGCGAACAGTCACAGTGCTAAGTAACTCACAAAAAAATATCAATACGGAACCAAAAAATAATAATCCGACTACCCAACGTATAATCCACTGAAGATTCCATTATAAAGAACACGAACAATATTTCAAGGCAGATCTTATGTTGAATGGAATCTGAATTTTAATTAAATTCCTCATTCAACATACTTGTTCATTTAGAAATCTGAGCTCCTCTGAATAGGGTTTATTCATGCTTTATTTTATACTTTTCCTCTCTTATCATTTTTACAGCGTTCTTCCTGGATACTCTTTCAATGTAATCCTTACCGGCTATTACTTGTAAGTGTTTTATACTGAAAGTGGTATTAGTTACGTCAACCTCTATGCGGTGGAACTGTTTAAAGTTAAAAACTTTGTTTGTTAATCCCGCGTCCCTACTTTTTCATCTACAATGTCGAGAAAGTTTTCCTGGATTTATAGGGGCAACCTTTAAGACGAAGTGTCCAATAGTTTTGTAACTTTGTGACCTCTCTTTCTATCTACACGGGCATTCATTCGGCAAAAGGAAAAAACCAAGTCAGCATTCGAGTTACGCACGCTGTTCCTATTACAAAATTTAATAGTACCGTATCATCCGCCGCGAGCTAACAAATGCGCACGGGTTTTCCATTCGCAATATGATTTCATACAGATGGATACCCACAATGACTGAGTAGCAATTAGTTTGAACAAACACACGAAACCACTCGTGTGGAGCAATATGAGAAAAGGGTGCACAGCCTAACAAGCAAAAGCTTTATTGAAGCTTATGGTTGTATTATAACCTGTGATATTGTGAATCGAATTACTGCGCAATTAGCGACCTTATTGCCTGTAATTAGAGGTCAAAGTGGCAAATAAACAGACGATTACACGCACTGTTGTGCTGAATCAAAAAATAATAAGTTGATCGTTTCCGCGTTCAGTGGGCTGAGAGCAGAATTTTCGCGATTATTGTGTCGGTAATTATTTTGCATACGCAAGATAAAAGGTATTGTTATTGTTTTGATATGAGTTCAGTATTAATCATTAAGGCCGCAGGTTTACGCAAAGGTCAAGTTCGAAGAACGATTTCATTTACAACCAAGTATCTAAAGGAAAATAAATACTATAGGAATAAATACTAATTCATTATTTTTAGTTTTGCAATCATAAAAATAATGAAACCAAACAAATTATTCGACGATTTAAAACACTCCTGCAAGAATTGGAGATAAAACAATTACGTGTTAGATTCTAATCCTAATATTTTGGCAAGACACTTGTGAAAGGGTTACGTTCCACCTAAGTCAAGATGAACAAAATCCAAAAGAAATTGCACCAACAATTACACAATTCTATTCACGAAGCGTTGCAGTCGAGAAAACCGAGTTACAATTACAGACCAACACAATATAAAATCCGAATCCTATTAGGAGCAGAAAAGGGTACAATTTGTATCGCGCCCGCATCTCTGCTGCGGATGAAGCCTCAACAATGAAAGCAACTGTTAAGAACATATAAAGGCAGCGACAGCGGTTAGAATGGAAGTCTGTGAAATGTAGAATTATGGTTGTCAACGCGCAGCATTTGTGCAAATTAAAGTAGTGTTTGACTATCTTCTTTATGGAAGTGATAATAAAAGTGTATGGAACCTTGCTGGTGGTGGGCAAACGATTGTTTTGGTTTGCGGGTAGAACCAGACGCAGTTGGTATGAAAACATGGATATTGGCAGACGAAAAACAAAACACTACTATGCGAAAAATAACTTTCTTTTCCGAAACCGGTGTCTTTTTAACCTATTGTTTTTCCTTTTTTCGACACCTAGTTTGGAAAAAAAAGTAATTTTTCGCTTTGTAGTGTTTTGTTTTGGAAGACGGTTTGATTTTTTTGATGAAAAGTTTTTTATGTATCTCTTTTTATTTTTGGTAACAATATTTGAGGAATTCCCTCGATATCGCCAGGATCCCTTAATAATTAAATTAATAAGATTTTGACCGGATAAACATGGGACCACCAGGGAAGTATACCCTTTCATACAAAAGAAGAATTTTCCAAATCAGTCCAAGCGTCTTTGAGGAATCGGAGAAAAAAATGCTGATGAATTGAAAACCTCGTCCTTTATACTATATTTTATTTATATCGGTTAAAAAAGAGGCATAACATTGAACGAAGTTGGGCTATAATAGATGACAATGACGTAGCCTTACACACTTTTAAGTGACATCACTACCTATAAAATCTCGTCATATAGGTACAATGATGACATGCAAAGCTAGTGATATTCATAATCCTTCTCCTCCATAGTAGGGCAAATAAAACAGTAACACTCTTCACTTTCTTCAAAATTAATTACATATTCGTCAATCGTTTTTATCCAATCAAAAATGTAAGAAACCAATAACATTTATTTCGACAACCTCCAATATATTTCCCAAGTCCGTACGTCCCTCAAGCCATCTTCGGCCGTGCACAATCAAGACAAACCCTGCTTTTGTTGCGTCCGTCCAACGTAATACGTTCTATGACAAATTGGAATTTCAACTTGTAGGGACAGCAGTCCCATTCTTGAAAGGCTCGATAATTAGTCTCGAGGACCATTTCTATCGTCTTCGCCGCTTTGTAATGCTCTGTTGTATTCTGGGCGCCTGGTACAACGTATTGATTGATTTTGCTTGAAGTTAGGCTATTGTCTTAAGAAGGGTACCGTTTTAAATGCTATTTTGAAAACTGTTTCTGCGGCTGTCTATTATGTGTTGTTTTCTGTTAATATTTTTAAGCAGGGATCACTGCTTCTTGCCAAATTAACTTAATTGTATGTAAATAGAGGGATCGTACTCGTATAATCGTAAAACTTAGTCGAGTTTTTCAGGACCAAAAATTACAGTAAAGAATTCTTGATCCTAATATGATGTGAGATAGTCTGTAAAGTTACTATACCCTGCAAATGATAAAGATATCGGATTAATATCCAAATATTTTGAAGACAGTTTCGAAACAACCGACACTAGACGCAGGTGTATTTCCAAACTCCTTAGAACTTAAGATCTTCGGTTCATAACATTTAAGATAGTGCCTAATTCCTTTTATAATCCAACTATAGTTCTGAGACCTGAAACCTTTACGATAAACTGAAAATTGAAAAACATGGATCAGTTAACTAATTAAAAAAAGGTAGGTACTAAATATAGCAATTGACGTTTTGTTAAAAATATGATCAATAATTAAAGTCGGATATTAGTAAACTAACCAACTAATAAAATATATAAATAATTTCTAAAACAATAGACTAATAAATATTATAATAAATACTAAATTCTAAATGAGATAGTTTTAAAATATAATAACTATTACGAAGACCGAACTATGTATGAGAGGACAAATAATAGTTCCGGAAACTACACTTAAATGAAAATTTACTCTCAACTTTTTTGATGTCAAGGGGCAGCACGTTCCAGAGTTTTATAGTTAAGACAGTGTAAGAATCAGATAGAAACCCAGTGCGGTGAGAAGGAATATGGAAAAGCAAATTTTTGGAATGTAATTAATTTACTCGTATGTATGATATATAATACATTTTCAATTTTAACATAACCTTTACGTTCAGTGAATTTAAAATCAGCACACATATAACGAATTTCTGATACAAAGCTCAACATAGAAATGAAATTAATTAAAATAATGAGAGACGAATCTTACTTAATTAAGATGTATTTTAAGCAAAGTAGAACACGTCATGTAATTAGCTGTAATATTGTGATTGTTCTCGAACGTTCCTCGTTTTTTGAGCTTACTGAGAAATGGGGATTTGTATTTAAACAATAAAGACAGATGAAGTTCCCTACAAACAGACGCGATGCGACAATACAATAACGATACCACTACGCGTTTTCATGGAAACTGTGAAGTAATTTCAGATCTATTTCTATGAATAGTCGTTGTCGCGTTGTCACATCGCACATCACGTCTTGGGAAGCCTTTAAGATACTCAAGAAATAAATACGTTGCTTTTTGTATAATCCCTTTTTAGTTCAATTAAAATACCTACTCTTCAAATTCAAGAAGTCAGAAAATTTAAGATGGATACACGATCCGAATCCAGGCAACATAACTATAGCTCAACCAATTCATGATTAGAAGTCTTATCAACACATACATATAGAGACACATACCTAAAATAATACTCCAGACCGGACGGCATAATCCCGAATGCATTGGACTGTACGAACCTAATGCGCCCGTATGTATGTCTGTATGTAATGCACACATTTGTATGAATACCACAGTATGGTCCTTATCGTTCTTATATCGGATTCTATTTCGTTGCGATTTTTGTGTGTCCCTTGTTTTTGAGGGACGATATTTTGTTGGTATATCAAAATTGATAAAAAAGGTCAATTTTGATTCTATTGACATACCTATATCCCAGTTTTTTTTTGTGCAGAGATTATAATCACTCGCGCTAAAAAACGCTGTTCATTCTGACGCACTAAAATACTCACCAGAGTCGTCTGTGCACAGCCTTATTCACATGTACGTCGTACCAGCTCGAGAGAATAAGAAAATCAAGAAATGCATCCACACAGTGAAAACAGACGCTAAGCGCATCTCGATAAGTGCTGAGGCCAGTATCAGTTTCTGTTACTCGCAGACCAAATCTAATTTGCTCTTCAAAGTTTTACAAGTCTAGACACTTGACGCACGATAACACAACTTTCTGTGTTTAGTTTCCATTTGCGAGCAGACTCGATAATTGTTCTGGCAACCTGGGTTTGTGCGTGCCATAATATTTGTGTGGGCAAGTTATAGTGTACTTTGTTATTTGTAGTTGGGAAAAAATATATATTAAAAGTAACAGAGCAAATTAAGAGTAAATTTTCACAGATGATGTATTTCTGTTGCCGCTATAAAAACAAATACTAAAACCAGAATAAAATAAATATTTAAGTGGGGCTCTCTTACAACAAACATGATTTTTTGGCGTTTCTTGCGAAAATGGTACGGAACCCTTCGTGCGCGAGTCTGACTCGCACTTGGCCGGTTTTTGTTTTAGCAAGAAAAGCATTTAATAAAATTGAATTTAAGAAAAGGGCATACAAGTATGACCTCATCAGCTGACCTGTGCATCATGTCTATATTACTCTGTCACTTTTAATATTATTTATATACGTATACTAGACGGTCATTTCAAACCGATGTGAACCACTTTGTTATTTGGTCCTTTGCCATCTATTTTTACGCAATCTGCATCTATATACGAGGTCAGGTTGTGAAAGATAAATGAGCTAACGTAAAGTACGAATCACTTCAGGAAACAGAAGCACCTACCAAACACCGACACTGTCATCTTTATAAATACATAGCCAATGTCTTTACTTACTCCCTGCTCACTTTGCACACGAAAAGCCTTTCTCTACAATGTTTTAGCACACATGATAAGCACCACGACGTCGAGCGCATACACAGATCAATATTCAAAAAGTTTAGTTCTTTGCCATCTGGGTTAACTTTTACAATCGGATTAACAACATAGCATTCTGACAAGGACAGGTTCTGAAAGAAGAGTCAACTAATGTAAAGACTTACTTCAGAAATGAGAAATAATTATCTGACAACCGATACTGCCGACAGTTTGTTCATAATTGCATAATTCGTAAACGACAACGTAAATAAGACAAACAATTCTCAAAATGAATTGCGTTAGGATTCTGAGTATCAACATTCTCTTTGGCACAAAATGTCTTCTTCCCTTTTAGTCATTGTCTCAATAATCACCATATTTCTAGAGTTATATTTCATACAGTCCTTGCTTCCTTTCCTTGCCTTAATCCTACTGTTATTGTTATTGTTACTGCAAAATTTCCAATCACACAACTTTTCATACAGCACTAAGCAACTTTCAATCAGCACTACACAACTTTTCAGTTATCACTACGCAACTTTAGCCAGCATTGTATTTTATGGTAGTCCCATTAAAATACAATGTACTAATCGTCACCTCAGACTACCAGGCTCTAAGATACTTGCAACTAAGTTAACATAAGCGGATCATCGTCCAGACTGAACTAGTATTCCGTGACGCAGTCAGTAACGGCACATATTAAATTAAACCGTTCTTGCTAGATAAAGATAAAATGGATTGAGTAAATGGGTATAGTGACAGGGAAATGAGTAGATACTGCTTTTGATGACGAGAGTGATCTTCTTTATAATGTTTCCCTTTTGATAGGGCTGAAAATATCAAAAGTGTGATAGATTATTTTTGTTTTATTATTTAGGATGCTATATGGCGATGACAGCCTTATCTTTTAATTTGGTTTTCGAATTCTAGAACTTCATCCAATTCAAACGTTATTTGCAAAATATTTATTTTTATGGGTAGAATTTTACCTCGACAGAAGTGAAAATAGTGAAAAATAATTTATTCAATTTTTTTAAACACATTTTTCTTATCTAATAATTGGTACGGATTTGATGTTATCACAGTATCAGGTCCTGATAAAATAGTAAGATAGGTAAATACTATAGCGGCTAATCAGATAAAATGTAGCAAGTCCGCATTCTCTGATTTTACGTAAAGAACAATTATTATTATTATGAGCCTGTTATGTCCCACTGCAGGGCAAAGGCCTCCCTTCCGTCTTTCCATTTTATTCTGTCTCTTTCTACGGCTGGCCAATCCTTCAGGTAGATTTCTAATTCGTCACGCCAAAGTCCATAAGTAAACAGTGCTGAGTAGCTCACAAGAAAATATCGATACGGAACCAAAAAATAATAATCCGACTACCCGACGTATAATCCACTGAAGACTCCATTATAAAGAACACGAACAATATTTCAAGGCAGAACTTATGTTGAATGGAATCTAATTTTTAATTAAATTCCTCATTTTACATACTTGTTCATTTAGAAATCTGAGCTCCTCTGAATAGGGTTTATTCTTGCTTTATTTTATACTTTTCCTCCCTTATAATTTTTACAGCGTTTTTCCTGAATACTCTTTCAATGTAATCCTTAACGGCTATTCTTTGTAAGTTTAGTTTTTTTATCATTAGTATAGTATTAGTTACGTCAACCTCTATGCGGTGGAACTGTTTAAAGTTAAAAACTTTGTTTGTTAATCCCGTGCTCCTACTTTTTCATCTACAATGTTAGGAAAGTTTTTCTGGATTTATAGGGGCGACCTTTAAGACAAAGTGTCCAATAGAGTTTTGTAACTTTGCGACCTCCCTTTCTATCTACACGGGCATTAATTCGGCAAAAGGAAAACCAAGTCAGCATTCGAGTTACGCACGCTGTTCCTATTACAAAATTTAATAGTACCGTATCATCCGACGCGAGCTAACAAATGCGCACGGGTTTTCCATTCGCAATATGATTTCATACAGATGGATACCCACAATGACTGAGTAGCAATTAGATTGAACAAACACATGAAACCACTCGTGTGGAACAATATGAGAAAGGGTGCACAGCCTAACAAACAAAAGCTTTATTGAAGCTTATGGTTATATTGTAACCTGTGATATTGTGAATTGAATTCTTGCGCAATTATCGACCTTATTGCCTGTAATTAGAGGTCAAAGTGGCAAATAAGCGCACTGTTGTGCTGAATCGAAAAATAAAAAGTTGATCGTTTCCGTGTTCAATGGGCTCAGAGCAGAATTTTCGCGATTATTGTGTCGGTAATTATTTTGCATACGCAAGATAAAAGGTACTGTTATTGTTTTGACGTGAGTTCAGTATTAATCATTAAGGCAGGTTTACACAGAGATGAAGTTTGCAGAATGAATCCGAAGAACGATTTCATTTACAACCAAGGTACCTAAAGGAAAATATGTAGGAATAAATACTATTTCATTATTTTTTGTTATGCAATCACTAAAAATAATGAAACCAAACGAATTATTCGACGATTTAGGACACTGGCTCAAGAATTGGAGATACAACAATTACGCGCTAGATTCTAATTCTAACATTTTGTCCACACACTTGTAAAGGGTTAACTTCCACCTAAGCCAAGATGAACAAAATCCAAAAGAAATTGCACCAACAATTACTCAATTCTATTCACGAAGCGTTGCAGT
Organism: Orthosia cruda; assembly: GCA_964057195.1. Lineage (NCBI taxonomy): Eukaryota > Metazoa > Arthropoda > Insecta > Lepidoptera > Noctuidae > Orthosia > Orthosia cruda. Next base: position 13,578,890 of record OZ059836.1, on the reverse strand, counting down.
CGAGAAAACCGAGTTACAATTACAGACCAACACAATATAAAATCCGAATCCTATTAGGAGCAGAAAAGGGTACAATTTGTATCGCGCCCGCATCTCAGCTGCGGATGAAGCCTCAACAATGAAAGCAACTGTTAAGAACATATAAAGGCAGCGACAGCGGTTAGAATGGAAGTCTGTGAAATGTAGAATTATGGTTGTCAACGCGCAGCATTTGTGCAAACTAAAGTAGTGTTTGACTATCTTCTTTATGGAAGTGATAATAAAAGTGTATGGAACCTTGCTGGTGACTGGCAAACGATATTTTTGGTATACGGGTAGAACCAGACGCAGTTGGTATGAAAGCATGGATATTGGCAGAAGAAAAACAAAACACTACAAAGCGAAAAATAACTTTCGTTTTCGAAGTCGGTGTTTTTGTTACCTATTGTTTTCATTTTTTCGACACCGAGTTTGGTAAAGAAAGTTATTTTTAGCTTTGTAGTGTTTTTTTTTGGTAATAATATTTGAGGAGTTCCCTCGATATCACCAGGATCCCATTTTTAGATTTTGACCGGGTATACATGGGACCACCAGGTAAGTATACCCTTTCAAACAAAAGAAGAATTTTCCATATCAGTCCAGGCGTCTTTGAGCAAACGGAGAAAAAAAATAAAAAACAAGCCGACGACTTGAGAACCTCCTGCTTTATTTGAAGTCGGTTAAAAAAAGAGACATAACATTGAATGAAGTTGGGCTATAATAGATGACAATGACGTAGCCTTACACACTTTTAAGTGACATTACTACCCAGAAAATCTCGTCATATAGGTCCTACACGGTGAACCCTGAAAGCACCATAGGGTGCGCATGTTAGATGCGGTGCAATAAGCAGCAAGTCGCATGCGATGTACTAGCTTCTTTCCCTCTTTAAGCCAAGGAACGGTGTAGGAAACATTGTAGGTGAAAGCTCAGCACATCGCAGCGGTATGACATGCAAAGCTAGTGATATTCATAATCCTTCTCCTCCATAGTAGGGCAAAAAAACACTTCTCTTTCTTCAAAATTAATTATATATTCGTCAATTGTTTTTACCCAATCAAAAATTTAAGAAACCAATAACATTTATTGCAACAACTTCCAATATATTTCCCAAGTCCGTACGTCCCTCAAGCCATCGTCGGCCGTGCACAATCAAGACAAACCCGGCTTTTGTTGCGTCCGTCCAACGTAATACGTTCTATGACAAATTGGAATTTCAACTTGTAGGGACAGCAGTCCTATTCTTGAAAGGCTCGATAATTAGTCTCGAGGACCATTTCTATCGTCTTCGCCGCTTTGTAATGCTCTGTTGTATTCTGGGCGCCTGGTACAACGTATTGATAGATTTTGCTTGAAGTTAGGCTATTGTCTTAAGAAGGGTACCGTTTTAAATGCTATTTTGAAAACTGTTTCTGTGGCTGGCTATTATGTGTTGTTTTTGTTAATAGTTTTTAAGCAGAGATCACTGCTTCTTGACAAATTAACTTAAATGTATGTAAATAGAGGGATCGTATAATCGTAAAACTAAGTCGAGTTTTTCAGGACCAAAAATTACAGTAAAGAATTCATGATCCTAATATGATGTGAGATAGTCTGTAAAGTTGCTATTCCCTGCAAATGATAAATATATCGGATTAATGTACAAATATTTTGAAAATAGTTTCGAAACAACCGAGACTAGACGCAGGTGTATTTCCAAACTCCTTAGAACTTAAGTGCTTCGGTTCATAACATTTAAGATAGTGCTTAATTCCTTTTATAATCCAACTATAGTTCTAAGACCTGAAAGCTTTACGATAAACTGAAAGATGAAAAACATGGATCAGTTAACTAACTAAATAAAGGTAGGTACTAAATATAGCAATAGACGTTTTGTTAAAAATATGATCAATAATTAAAGTCGGATATTAGTAAACTAACCAACTAATAAAATTCATAAATCATTTCTAAAACAATAAACTAACAAATATTATAATAAATACTAAATTCTAAATGAGATAGTTTAAAATATAATAACTATTACGAAGACCGAACTATGTATGAGAAGACAAATAATAGTTCCGGAAACTACACTTAAATGAAAATTTACTCTCAAATTGTTACAGAGTTTTATAGTTGAGACAGTGTAAGAATCCGATAGAAACCCAGTGCGGTGAGAAGGAAAATGGAAAAGTAAATTTTTGGAATGTAATTAATTTATGTATGGCTACCCTGCCTACCCTGCCTACCCTGCCTATCCTGCCTAACCTGGCCACCCTGCCTACCCTGGCTACCTTTGCTACCCTGCTTACCCTGGCTACCCAGTCTACCCTGCCTACCCAGTCAACCCTGGCTACGCTGACTACCCTGCGTACCCTGCTTAACCTGGCCACGTTGGCTACCCCGCCTACCCTGCCTACCCTGGCTATACTGGCTATCCTGCCTACCCTGGTTATCCTGCCTACCCTGCCTACCATGCCTATCCTGCCTACCCTGCCCACCCTGCCTACCCTACCTACCTACAAATTTGTATCTATCATTAATAGTTTTCTCAGCGCACGCCAAATAATGTATTATACAGGCAACATTTTGCTACCTTCGGTTACATTATTGCAATTTTCATAAGGATCTCAAATTATTTTGTAATTATATTATAGCTTATGACACTGTGAAATAATGTAGCTTTCTACTGGTGAAAGAATTCTCAAAATCGATTCAGTAGATCCAGAGATTACCCCTTACAACATCACAAACTCTTATAATATTAGTATAGCTATATAATACACTAACTGACCCCCGGGGCTTCGCTCCCGTCAACTGGCACCTGCCTACCTACCCTGTCTACCTTGCCTACCCTACCTACCCTGCCTGCCATGCCTGCCTTGCCTAACCTGCCTAACCTGCCTGCCTTGCCTACCCTGCCTATTCCCTGCCTGCCATGCCTACCCTGCCAACCCTGCCATGCCTTACCCTGCCTACCCTGCCTACTCCGCCTAATTTGCCTACCGGCAGGGTAGGCAATTACCCTGCCTACCGTACCTAGCCTGCCTATACTTCCTACAAAACCCTATCTACCTACCTAATAGTACCTAATAATTTTTATCTATCATCAATAGTTTTCTCAGCGCACGCCAAAGAATGAATTTTATAGGCAACATTTTGCTACCTTGGGTTACATTATTGCAATTTTCATAAGGGTCTCTAATTTTTTTGAAAATATTTTATAGCCTATGACACTCAAGAATAATGTAGCTTTCTACTGGTGAAAGAATTTTCAAAATCGGTTTAGTAGATCCAAAGATTACCCCTTACAACGTCACAAACTCACAAACTTTACCTCTTTATAATATTAGATTTTCAATTTTAACATAACCTTTATGTTCAATGAATATAAAATCAGCACACATATAACGAATTTCTGATACAAAGCTCAACATAGAAATTAAATTAATTAAAATAATGAGAGACGAATCTTACTTAATTAAGATGTATTTCAAGCAAAGTAGAACACGTCATGTAATTAGCTGTAATTTTGTGATTGTTCTCGAACGTTCCTCGTGTTTGAGCTTACTGAGAAATGAGGATTTGTATTCAAACAATAAAATCAGAAGAAGTTTCCTGCAAACAGACGCGATGCGACAATACAACAATGATACCACTACGCATTTTCATGGAAACTGTGAAGTAATTTCAGATCTATTTCTATGAATAGACGTTGTCGCTTTTTCACATCGCACATGTCAGGGAAGCCCTTAAGGTATCCAAGAAATGGATAGGTTGCGTGCTGTATAGTAACTACGTACCTTCTTAGTTCAATTCAAATACCTACTCTTCAAATTTAAGAAGTCAGTAAATTTAAGATTGATACACGATCCGAATCCAGACAACATACCTAAGCTTAAATAGTAGCTCAACCAATCCATGATTAGAAGTCTGATCAACCCATACATATACATATACATACCTAAAATAATACTCCAGACCGGACGGTATGATCCCGAATAAGCTGCAGTGGACTGTACGAACCTAATGCGCCCGTATGTATGTCTATATGTAATGCACACATTTGTATGAATACCACAGTATGATCCTTATCGTTCTTATATCGGATTCTATTTCGTTGCGATTTTTGGGGTGTGTCCCTTGTTTTTGAGGGACGATATTTTGTTGGTATATCAACATTGATAAAAAAGGTCAATTTTGATTCTATTGATCTATATTGTCGAAAAAAATGTTTTATGTACAGAAAAAATAATCACTCTATGGATCCTTGACACAGCCTGAAGGTATCGCGGTAGACCACGCAGAAGATGGCGGGATGAGCTATAAAAACAAAGATATGAACTAATGGTTCACACTAGCCCTGCACCAGAACCACTAGAAGTCAAGGCCTTTGCTAAACAGTGCACTATGAGACAGTTATCAGTTATTTTCATGTTAGAACAGTAAAGACTTTGTGTTCCCTGTTTAGCGGCAGTCGACTTACGACAATTTATATCAATTTATTTATTCTTAGAAGAAAATTTTAAGCATGTTAGAATTTGTCATCTAGTTACTCGAATTAAAACTAAACGGTAGGAGACCAGCGTAATCCGAAGCCAAAAGAAACCAGCAATTTACGCTGCCTTCGTTAATGAGCAAACGTTCCATTCAAGGACCTTCCTATCTCCTAAGAGTACCCGTCATTAAAATGAGATCTGGACATATGCAACTTACTGCAAAATCAGACATTAGCTGTAAAAACGTTTTAGAACACGATTTCTATCGGGCAGATTTTCTACTTGAGAAGTTCGTAATGTTTTCAATGGCACTATAAGTAGAGCCAACAAGGAATAGACTTTTAGCGCGTACAAAAAACTGCTAACAATTTGAGTGCTCCGTGAGACAACTATTATTTAGCTAAAACATCAGCTTAATTTGCCTGCGGGCAAATTAGGACAATTACAGAAACTTCTTCTTACTAGGCTTAAATTCTTTCTATGCTTTTCATTCTGACGCACAAAAATACTCACCAGAGTTGTCTGTGAACAGACTTATTCACGTATACGTCGCACCAGCTCGAGAGAATAAGAAAATCAAGAAATGCATCCAAACAGTGAAAACTAACGCTAAGCGCATCTCGATAAGTGCTGAGGCCAGTATCAGTTTCTGTTACTCTCAGACCAAATCTAATTTGCTCTTCAAAGTTTTACAAGTCTAGACACTTGACGCACGATATCACAACTCTCTGTGTTTAGTTTCCATTTGCGAGCAGACTCGATAATTGTTCTGGCAACCTGGGTTTGTGCGTGCCATAATATTTGTGTGGGCAAGTTAAAGTGTACTTTGTTATTTGTAGTTGGGCAAATATATATATTAAAAGTAACAGAGTAATATAAACATGATGCACAGCTCAGCTGATGAGGTCACACTTGTATGCCCTTTTGTTAAATTCATAATTGTTTTTCTTGCTAAAACAAAGATTATATACCAATATGTTGACGATATTAACAAAGTTGTGGGAAACACCTGGATGAGGGTTGCACAGAACCGGCAAAAAGGGCAAATAGAAAATGACGACTATAGGTATCCAGTAGAGGGTCATTTCAAACCGATGTGATGATGATGAAACACTTATTTGGTCCTTTGCCATCTATATTTACGCAATCTGCATCTATTTACGAGGTCAAGTCGTGAAAGATAAATGAGCTATCGTAAAGTGCGACTCACTTTAGGAAACAGAAGCACCTACCAAACACCGACACTGCCATCTTTATAAAAATCATAGCCACTGTTTTTGCTTACTCCCTGCTGATTTTACACAAGAAAAGCCTCTCTATATAATGTGCTAGCACACATGGTAAGCACTAGGGCTTTCAAATACTGGATTTTTTCCATACCGGAACACAAGTTCGATAAGGATATTAATAAACCCAATCAAATACGTGTTTTTATTTTCGAATCAGTCTTTATTAAGGTTACTTTCTGAAAATAATAATACAAAACTCTCTTATTAGTATAACAATTTGGTATTGATTGATTATAGAACTTATGAACGTTATTATGATGAACGTTATTATGATGATTTAAATAAATCTAGACATCTTGCACGTAGGCATTTCACATAGACTTTGCAAATTGCAATGTAAATGAGATCTACACTTATTATTATCTAAATGCCTATGTTTAATATCAACATAGGTATTATTATTTCTGGAACTGTAGTCAAGCAATCATTTGGTGTTATTTTACTAACATTCTTATACAGATTAAAAGAAAAAACAATAGCGCAACATCAGCTTTCAGTAAGTTGGCATCGCGTTTGCCAAGTTCCAGTACTGTCGCTTTGACCACAGAAAGGCTGTTGGATTTTTTTTTTTGCAACCTAGGTCAAATTAAATTCGTCTAATGAGAAATCGGAGTAAAATTTTAGATCGATTAGAACTTTTGATACACAATCGTTTAGTTTCAAAAAGTGCCCATCATGTCTAGCAATCTAGTATCTAACTCATTTCCTGTTTATGCATTTCAACAACATATTTTTGTAAAAAATTGTCGTTCATATTGCAATACGTTCTATGTCAAGATTTATTTGTTTTTTGGCAAATGAAAAAACGTGATTAGTTTAGATAAAAAATTACATTATTTTAAGTGGAAAAAATATTTAAAAATATCAAAAAACCTGACTGCTTAAAAAGCGAACTAAAAAGAAGTAAACAAGAAGAATATCATGCTGTGCAGTCGGAGGATACATCTGGTTTTGGTCAGCCAGCTCGCGAATATGTATCCTCCGACTGCATGGCATGATTTTCTTCTTGTTTATTTCTTTTTAGTTCGCTTTTTAAGCAGTCGGGTTTTTTGATAATTATTTTTTTATTTACAATTTATTAGTTATTTTTTTTTAATTAGGTTCATTTAAAGTTATAAGTGTTATATATTTTTGAAATCACCTCTTAAAACCCTTTATTTTGATGCCCCACACGATGGGTTTGGAAGAAAAAAATATATTTTTTCTCCTACAAAATGGCGCTCAAAATCCGCAATTTTTTTCTTTTCCGATTTTTATGTAGCCAGTGACACTCGCGGGGTTAAGACGAATCGATTCACGTAAGGATCATAAAAATCGGCCAACGCGTTTGGTCTCTAGAACGCCACATAGGAACAAACATACATACATACATACTTACATACATACATACATAGACTGATAACACATTACCCTCCTTCGGCAGTCGGGTAAAAAGGCCACAATATCAGACGCTTCAATTCTCCGTGAAAAATACGATCGCGTATTCGCGTGATCCGTTGAGAATAGCAACAAACCAAATAAAAAACGAATATTAATATTATAGATCTACTTACATGTTGTTTGCCAAGAACGTTTTGGGTAAGACACGCAAAGAGGTAGCAGCAGCAATGACGACGCCAACACGGTTAACCAAACTATCAAAAATACGCAATAGATCACACAATGACCAAGTTCACATTTTATCCTGGTGCCTTTGCGGAACTGACAAACAAAACAATAACGACATAAGTTAAGTACGGCTCGATTTCGGGAATCGGAACTCTCAGATCGTATATCACTTAATACAATTTGCTACTACTTATTACAACAAACCGCAATATTAGATATTAATGTTTGTAATACCGTAATCACGGTATTGGCTCATCAATACCGTGATTAAAAAAGACCAATATATATCCGTGATTACGGTATTACGGGATCTCGGAAGACCAGTATTGAAAGCCCTAGCTAAGCACCACGAAAATCGAGCGCATACACAGATCAATATTCAAAGCGTTTAGTACTTTACCATCTGTGTTTACACTTACAATCGGATTAACAACATAGCATTCTGACAAGGTCAGGTACTGAAAGAAGAGACAACTAACGTAAAGACTTTCTTCAGAAAACAGTAATAATTAACTACCAAACGATACTGCTGACAGTATGAACATCATAGCCACCGTCTTAGCTTACACCCTACTCACTTTACACAAGAAAAGCCTTTCTCTACAATGTACCAGCACACATGGTAAGTACACGTCATCGAGCGCATACACAGATCAATATTCAAAGTGTGTACAACTTATTTATTCCGCCCCCGCGCTTGCGGCACGCCTCCAACATGCCTCCGTCGTCGGCTTCTCGTCAAAATAACCAACGTTTACACTATCATTTACGTGTTGTGCCATTGTTTTATATGCACACGGAACGTAAGGGGAAAATAAACGAGACGTTGCCTTTGTGGTTTTGTTTTTCAGGCATTTTATGTCTTCAAAAGTGATTAGGGGACGAACTGGAGGACAAGATCTGGAAGTATGAAATGAGGATGTCTTATAACTCTACCTTTATTTGTTATCAGAACGAGAACATTTACTCCAGTTTTCTGTCTCTGCTAGCATAGCCCTCACAACTGCTGGCAAAGTCAGATCTCACCGGATCCTGGCGACCAAGACCTGGCGCTCAGAGGCCCACGAAGGGCACTCCTCGAGCGTGTGCTGTGTAGAGTCAACTTCACCTCCGCAGTGGTGGCAATTTGCCGTGGTGTCTCGCCCAATCCTATTCTGATACCTGAGTATCTGAATAGGATTCGGTACCTGAATAGCTGTACTCAGGTACAGCTATTCAGGTACAGGTCTGCCATCTGCCCGTATGCCTGTTTGTCGGTCTCTCACCAAGCTGTATCTCATGAACCGTTATAGCTAGACAGTTGAAAATTTCACAGATGATGTATTTCTATAGTCGCTACAACAAAACATACTAAAAGCAGAATAAATATGATTTTTTTGCCGCTTTTTGCGATAATGGTACGGAACCCTTCGTGCGCGAGTCCGACTCGAACTTGACCGGTTTTTTTGCAATGTCGTCGCAGCCGCTCTATGTAAAATACTAGTATTCATCTGCAAAATAGCTGCATCCGGTACGACTGGAAGCCGACCTCATCGTCGTCTGTTACTTGTATACTTCATCGCCAAGCTAGGCAAGCTTTTCCCTTCCACTATCCCATCAGTGGCTTATTCAAAAATGTTTTCTGCATTTCCCAATAACTTACCATGGTGCTACAGTCAACTCAGAAATCTACATTCTTTATTACCAACTTCCTCCCTGAAACTTCCGCAAAGTTTTATAAATAGCCCACAGAATACTCAACGACAATTTTGTTTGGCATAAACATTTTCAAGGATCGATGCATCTGCGACATGCAATATTGATTTGCGAGAAGGCAGTAAATAGCGAACGGTATGGAAGTCGACTCCTTTGGGGACAGGGGGTGTATTCTCGGATCTTTCATTAGTTTTGTGTCGCTAGTCGATATCGGTTTGGTTATTTTGTGGTTTAGTCATTTTGGTGTCTTAGTTGATGCAGTAGTTAGAGTATCTAGGCATTATTTGTAGATTGGCAGGTAGGATCTGTCTCCGTTACTAAGCTAAGGATCGTATTTAAACGAGCGAAGATAAATTCAAATCAAAGGTGTAAAAAATACTGAATATGGCTTACTGAATTACTAACGCACCAAACGTTTTGGAAATAAATTCATTATGCATACAGCTAAGGAGTGGAATTCCCTGCCGGAGTCTGTATTCCCTGATAGCTACAACCTGGGAATATTTAAGTCAAGAGCGAATAGGTTTCTTCTAGGTAAGCGTGCTCCATCGTCGACCACATCATCGCTTACCATCTGGTGAGATAGTGGTCAAGCGCGAGCCTACCAATAATAAAAAAAAGAACTGGGCGACAAACAGTGGGCGAATACGAATGTTTAAAACAGCGACTTGAAAATAAAAGTTGGGCTTCCAGCGGGGCTCCCTTTTCTGTCTGCAGGGACTTAAGTAACCGAACATGAAGGAGATGACGGGAGCTAAGTTTGCTCGCTTTGCTCACTTCATTCCCGTCATCCTTAGTTACTTACTTAGTATAAAGTCGCCATATTATTCATAGTATATTTATATATATTATTCATAGTATATATATATTCGTAGTATAAAGTCGCCAAATTATTCACCCGGTTAATAATTTGCCTTAAGCTAATAACTGTTTTCAATTACTCCCTTAATAAGAAGAACTTTGGATGTCTATGAAAAAGTCTACGAACAGTTACGAATATGCTTAGATTTTACGCGTGTCACAGACAAGAATGGAAGAAAACGCCTTTAATTTCTGATTTCGCTATAAACTGACCTTAAAAAGCCTACTTTAAAACCCTGTGGTGAAAAAGATTCCGAATTATGAATAAGAAGGGGACAGCCTATACATCAGTAACTTAAGTAAGTCCTCAGACAATACTACACAATCGACACTTTTTGGAAGAATTTTTGCTCTTTGCCACAAATTGCTTTTGTTGAGTTAGATCACTGATTCCATTCTAAGGGTGTGATTTGTTGGGCCGATATAAATAAACTGGGATAAGAGCAAGGCAATAACGATGATGAACGATTTTAAGCATGCTTATTTCATCATCATCATATCAGCCGAAAGACGTCCACTGCTGGACATAGGCCTTTCCCAAGCGTCGCCACATTGACCGGTCTCGTGCCTCGCCAGGTCATCGGTGCACCTGGTGGGAGGCCTTCCAACGCAACATCTTCCGTTTCGCGGGCGCCACTCCAGAACCTTTCTGCCCCATCGGCCATCATGCAAGCATGCTTATTAAAGATCGTTTTTTTAATTAAAGATTTTCCTTTTAAATAGTACGTGTATAATCTTGGAAATTTTCTTTTTTGACATCAAAAAACATATAACGTAAAATCCGGAACTATTATTTTTCCTCTCATACATAGCTCGGCCTCCGTCATAGTTATTATATTTTAAACTGTCTTATTTAAAATTTGGTACTTATTATAATATTTATTAGTCTCTTTTTAAGTCATTATTTATGTACTTTATTAGTTTATGAATAACCGATTTTAATTATTGTACATATTTTTTATTTTGTAAACCTACCACTGTTGTGTCCTTTTTAACCCAAAGGTTGACTGGTAGAGAATGCCTTGCTGCATTAAGTCCGCCTATGTATCACCATTACACATGAAGTTTAAAGTAATAAATCTATAGAACAGTGTAATATGGTTTAAAAAGCATTTAAATATTCATCTAAAACTTATCGCATGCTACCAAAATCCGTCACTCTAAAAGGGGAAGTTTCAGCTAAGCTATCACACACTCCCGGCTATTTCGCCAACACTAGCTCGCTACAAGGATTTGCAAGCTCTTTTTACGGATCTACTAAGAATAGAACCTAGTACAGGATACAAGTTTTAGAAGTTTAAGTGAAAATAACCAGCTGACGGTAGTTGGTGCTCCTTGGGATATTTGTCGGATATTGTTTCTCGAACGAAGCATTTTGTTTGATAGTTTATGAAGCTGTCTTTAAGTGGGGGTTTCTTTTTTAGTGATACTATTTATTTGTACTGGTTTTCTCTGTTTTCAGAGAGAGTTTTGAACTGTTTTCTTTTGCAATATATATGTCATGGACCAAGTGATTAATAATATAAAACGTTTATTTTCTCTTCACAAAGTTTCTTACATTCTATGCCTTGCAGTTTAAACCAGGGTATAACTTTGTGAGAGACTGGTGCCTGTGACAGGTTTCAATAAGTACCTGTATTAAGGTCCGTTTATATCTACAGACACAGCGTGCCAGACACGTGCTGTGGCAGACAAAATAATATTCTTTTATGCAGTGTCTATTAACGTATTTATATCTATCGTTACACGGCCGTGCAGACACCAACAGACACGGGCCATGCGCGGCCAGTATTCGCGGCAAGAATATTTTGTCTGTACGGTTCATGCCTGTACGTGTCTGTAGCTACCTACCGGGCAGTGTGAACAGAGCGATGTCTGACACGGTCACACGGCACGCTCAGATGTAAATAAACAGTGTCTGCCCTGGCACGTGTCTGGCACGCTCAGATATAAATAAACGGTGTCTGTCAGTGTCTGCCCCGGAACGTGTCTGACACGCTCAATGTCTGTAGATATAAACGGACCTTAACATGTCACCAGGTCCTCCCCGCGGCTAATATCCCATCATGACATACTGACTGACAGCTTGGATACAAGAAAATAAATTTGCAAGAAAGTTTAGCTTCATAGACATGGATAATAGAGACATAATATGAGAACAGTTTAAAATACAAATTACCTACAATAAGGAAATACAATGAAAAAGATAAAATATTATAAAATAAATTCTAAAGGTTTAGTTATTAGATTTTTAATAAGTAACAGAGTGAGCATGAAGAAAGTAAGTTTGTGTTTGTGTGTGATGTTGTTTTAGTGCTTGAGATTGTGTTTTGTGGGAACTTATTAATTAAGGCACTATGTATAATGCGCGGGCAATATGAATCAAGTTAAGTCAAATCGGGCAACGTAATGAATACTGATTTAAACTTCATTATTTTTCACATTGTCTGCTCATTATGAATATTGCTACGTAACTTTTGGGCAATTCGATAGTTATGGTACATTAGTATGGTTATCATTTTAAATATTTGCTTGGCATGAAATATCTGTGAAAAAGTTATTTTCACAGCAAAATTATATTATGTGGTCAGCAGGATTATAGGGTCGGTTAACATTGCATAATATTTGTAAGCGGTGCCGCTATTTTAGACAAATTAGTCCAAGAGCAAGCGAAGCTATAATTTGGAATGGATATACAAATTAATCACGCCGACAAAGAGGTAAAATAAAATCATGAAACATTTCTTTCTCCTGTACACGTAAAGTGACGATGATTTTTTTTCTCGTCTATCTGAAAATATTCAGTCTAAGTGAAAAATATTCACGGCAGTAGTATATATAACGAAATTAAAAGGAAAACTATGTAGGCTTCACAAGTTTACGAGTGATAGTCGACCAAAATATATAATGTATAGTATATGGAAAAGTAAAAAAAATTATTTTCTTTTATTGGAGTTTCTTGTCCGTTCTTCTCCATAACAAGCTACATTTCCGAATGGACGGTAGAATCAATTATTATTACATTTAATTTTTATTTTTGACGTTCGAAAGTGCCGCTTAATGGCCTAATTGAATAAAGAAATTTTGATTGATTTGATTGATTGATTGAATGACGTATACTCTTAGGAGATAGGAAGGCCCTTAAATGGAACGTTTTCTCATTAACGGAGGCAGCGTAAATTGCTGCTTTCATCGGATTACGCTGGTCTCCTACCGTTTAGTTTTAATTCGAGTAATAAGATGAAAAATACTAACACCCTTCAAATTTTCTTCTAAGAATAATTTAAATGATATGAAGTATAGTAAGTCGACTGCAACTAAACAGGGAACGCAAAGTCTTCACTGTTCTAACATGAAAATATCAATCTTACTGATAACTGTCCCACAGTGCACTGTTTAGCAAAGGCCTTGACTTCTAGTGGTTCTGGTCCAGGGCTAGTGTGAACCATTAGTTCTTATCTTTGTTTTCAGCTCATCCCGCCATATTTTGCATGGTCGACCGCGATAACTTCTGGCTGAGTCAAATTTGTCTTTTTTAGGGTTCCGTAGCCAAATGGCAAAAAATGGAACCCTTATGGATTCGTCATGTCTGTCTGTCTGTTGAAACTTGGTAAGTAGATGTATTCTGTGAACCGCATTAAGATTATCACACAAAAATAGAAAAAAAACAATAAATTTTGGGGGTTCCCCATACTTAGAACTGAAACTCAATTTTTTTTTTGTTCAAACCCATAGTGTGTGGTAAAATGTGTCCCCTCCCCTATAACTTCTAAAATAAGAGAATGATATAAGTAAAAAAAATATGATGTACAATGCAAATGTAAATATATGATAAACTTCAACCGAAAATTGGTTTGAACGAGATCTAGTAATACTAGTTTTTTTTTGAATACGTCATAAATCGTAAACCGCAATTTACCAAGTATCGTCGAACCCTTCGTGCGCGAGTCCGACTCGCACTTGGCCGGTTTTTATTATCAATGTTGATTTACCAACAAAAATATCGTCCCTCAAAAACAAGGGACACACTCCAAAAATCGCAACGAAATATAATTCGATATAAGAATGATAAGGACCGTATACTGTGGTATTCATACAAATGTGTGCACTACATATAGACATGCATACGGGCGCATTAGGGTCGTACAGTCCACTGCAGCTTATTCGGGATTATACCGTCCGGTCTGGAGTAATAGTTTAGGAATATGTCTCTATATGTATGGGTTGATCAGACTTCTAATCATGGATTGGTTGAGCTATGGATTCGGATCGTGTATCCATCTTAAATTTTCTGACTTCTTGAATTTGAAGAGTAGGTATTTGAATTGAACTAACAAGGTATTATACAACAAGCAACCTTTTTATTTCTTGGGTATCTTAAAGGCTTCCCAAGACGTCATGTGCGATGTGACAACGCGACAACGACTATTCATAGAAATAGATCTGAAATTACTTCACAGTTTCTATGAAAACGCGTAGTGGTATCGTTGTTGTATTGTCGCATCGCGTCTGTTTGCAGGGAACTTCTTCTGTCTTTATTGTTTGAATTCAAATCCTCATTTCTCAGTAAGCTCAAACACGAGGAACGTTCGAGAACAATCACAATATTATAGCTAATTACATGACGTGTTCTACTTTTATTGAAATACATCTTAATTAAGTAAGATTCGTTTCTCATTATTTTAATTAATTTCATTTGTATGTTGAGCTTTGTATCAGAAATTCGTGATGTGTGGGCTGATTTTATATTCTATGAACATAAAGGTTATGTTTAAATTGAAAATGTTATAACACACATAAATTATTTCTCCATATACCTTCTCACCGCACTGGGTTTCTATGTAATTCTTACACTGTCTCAACTATAAAATCTGGAACGTGCTTCCCCTTGACATCAAAAAATCTGAGAGTAAATTTTCATTTAAGCGTAGAATCCGGAACTATTATTTTTCCTCTCATACATAGCTCGGTCTTCGTAATAGTTATTATATTTTAAACTATCTCATTTAGAATTTGGTATTTATTATAATATTTATTATTATATTGTTTTAGAAATGATTTATGTATTTTATTAGTTAGTTAGTTTACTAATATCCGACTTTAATAATTGTTCATACTTTAAACAAAACGTCTATTGCTATATTTAGTACCTACCTTTATTTAGTTAACTGATCCATGTTTTTCAACTTCTTGTTTATAGTAGAGCTTTCAGGTCTTAGAACTATAGTTGGGTTATAAAAGGAATTAAGCACTATCTTAAATGTTATGAACCGAAGCACTTAAGTTCTAAGGAGTTTGGAAATACACCTGCGTCTAGTCTCAATAGTTTCGAAACTGTCTTCAAAATATTTGGATATTAATCCGATATATTTATCATTTGCAGGGTATAGTAACTTTACAGACTATCTCACATCATATTAGGATCATGAATTCTTAACTGTAATTTTTGGTCCTGGAAAACTCGACTTTGTTTACGATTATACGATCCCTCTATTTACATACAATTAAGTTAATTTGTCAAGAAACAGTGCTCTGCTTAAAAAATATTAACAGAAAAGAACACGTAACAGACAGCCGCAGAAACAGTTTTCAAAATAGCACTTAAAACGGTACCCTTCTTAAGACAATAGCCTAACTTCAAGCAAAATCAATCAATACGTTGTACCAGGCGCCCAGAATACAACAGAGCATTACAAAGCGGCGAAGACGATAGAAATGGTCCTCGAGACTAATTATCGAGCCTTTAAAGAATTGGACTGCTGTCCCTACAAGTTGAAATTCCAGTTTGTCATAGAACGTATTACGTTGGACGGACGCAACAAAAGCCAGGTTTGTCTTGATTGTGCACGGCCGACGATGGCTTGAGGCGAGACGGGACGTACGGACTTGGGAAATATATTGGAAGTTGTTGCAATAAATGTTATTGGTTTCTTATTATTATTAATTTTTGATTGGGTAAAAACAATTGACGAATATATAATTAATTTTGAAGAAAGAGAAGTGTTTTTTTGCCCTACTATGGAGGAGAAGGATTATGAATATCACTAGCTTTGCATGTCATCATTGTACCTATATGACGAGATTTTCTGGGTAGTAATGTTACTTAAAAGTGTGTAAGGCTACGTCATTGTCATCTATTATAGCCCAACTTCATTCAATGTTATGTCTCTTTTTTTAACCGACTTCAAATAAAGCAGGAGGTTCTCAAGTCGTCGGCTTGTTTTTTATTTTTTTTCTCCGTTTGCTCAAAGACGCCTGGACTGATATGGAAAATTCTTCTTTTGTTTGAAAGGGTATACTTACCTGGTGGTCCCATGTATACCCGGTCAAAATCTAAAAATGGGATCCTGGTGATATCGAGGGAACTCCTCAAATATTATTACCAAAACTAAATGGAGATAAATAAAAAACTTTTTATAAAAAAATCAAACCGTCTTCCAAAAAAAAAAACACTACAAAGCTAAAAATAACTTCCTTTACCAAACTCGGTGTCGAAAAAATGAAAACAATAGGTAACAAAAACACCGATTTCGAAAACGAAAGTTATTTTTCGCTGTGTAGTGTTTTGTTTTTCTTCTGCCAATATTCATGCTTTCATACCAACTGCGTCTGGTTCTACCCGTATACCAAAAATATCGTTTGCCCGTCACCAGCAAGGTTCCATACACTTTTATTATCACTTCCATAAAGAAGATAGTCAAACACTACTTTAGTTTGCACAAATGCTGCGCGTTGACAACCATAATTCTACATTTCACAGACTTCCATTCTAACCGCTGTCGCTGCCTTTATATGTTCTTAACAGTTGCTTTCATTGTTGAGGCTTCATCCGCAGCAGAGATGCGGGCGCGATACGAATTGTACCCTTTTCTGCTCCTAATAGGATTCGGATTTTATATTGTGTTGGTCTGTAATTGTAACTCGGTTTTCTTGACTGCAACGCTTCGTGAATAGAATTGAGTAATTGTTGGTGCAATTTCTGTTGGATTTTGTTCATCTTGGCTTAGGTGGAAGTTAACCCTTTACAAGTGTGTGGACAAAATGTTAGAATTAGAATCTAGCGCGTAATTGTTGTATCTCCAATTCTTGAGCCAGTGTCCTAAATCGTCGAATAATTCGTTTGGTTTCATTATTTTTAGTGATTGCATAACAAAATATAATGAAATAGTATTTATTCCTATATATTTTCCTTTAGGTACCTTGGTTGTAAATTAAATCGTTCTTCGGATTCATTCTGTAAACTTCATCTCTGTGTAAATCTGCGGCCTTAATGATTAATACTGAACTCACGTCAAAACAATAACAGCACCTTTTATCTTGCGTATGCAAAATAATTACCGACACAATAATCGCGAAAATTCTGCTCTCAGCCCATTGAACACGGAAACGATCAACTTATTATTTTTCGATTCAGCACAACAGTGTGCTTATTTGCCACTTTGACCTCTAATAACAGGCAATACGGTCGATAATTGCGCAAGAATTCAATTCACAATATCACAGGTTACAATATAACCATAAGCTTCAATAAAGCTTTTGTTTGTTAGGCTGTGCACCCTTTCTCATATTGTTCCACACGAGTGGTTTCATGTGTTTGTTCAATCTAATTGCTACTCAGTCATTGTGGGTATCCATCTGTATGAAATCATATTGCGAATGGAAAACCCGTGCGCATTTGTTAGCTCGCGTCGGATGATACGATACTATTAAATTTTGTAATAGGAACAGCGTGCGTAACTCGAATGCTGACTTGGTTTTCCTTTTGCCGAATTAATGCCCGTGTAGATAGAAAGGGAGGTCGCAAAGTTACAAAACTATTGGACACTTTGTCTTAAAGGTCGCCCCTATAAATCCAGAAAAACTTTTCTAACATTGTAGATGAAAAAGTAGGAGCACGGGATTAACAAACAAAGTGTTTAACTTTAAACAGTTCCACCGCATAGAGGTTGACGTAACTAATACTATACTAATAATAAAAAAACTCAACTTACAAAGAATAGCCGTTAAGGATTACATTGAAAGAGTATTCAGGAAAAACGCTGTAAAAATTATAAGGGAGGAAAAGTATAAAATAAAGCAAGAATAAACCCTATTCAGAGGAGCTCAGATTTCTAAATGAACAAGTATGTTGAATGAGGAATTTAATTAAAAATCAGATTCCATTCAACATAAGTTCCGCCTTGAAATATTGTTCGTGTTCTTTATAATCTAGTCTTCAGTGGATTATACGTCGGGTAGTTGGATTATTATTTTATGGTTCCGTATCGATATTTTCTTGTGAGCTACTCAGCACTGTTTGCTTATGGACTTATGTTTGTAGTCGACAATACACTTTTTCATTAAGGAATTCTTGGGACAGAATTTTATAGAGTCGTTCTTTTTTCGAATTTAAAAGAAATGTTTGTTGTTTAGGTAAAAATCAGAGAATGCGGACTAGCTACATTTTTTATTTTTATTTTTTCTAGCTGATTAGCCGCTGTAGTAACCTATCTAACTATTTTATAAGAACCTAATAATGTGATAACATCAAATCCGTACCAATTATTAGATAAGAAAATTGTGTATGTTTACAATGATTTAAATAAAGATTTTTCATTATTTTGACTTCTGTAGAGGTAAAATTGTACCCATGTAAATAAATATTTTGCAAATAACGTTTGAATTGGATGAAGTTTGTGACATAACTATGTATATAAGAAAATATATAATTTTGATAATTTAAAAACCAAATTAAAAGATAAAGCTTTGATCGCCATGAAGCATCCTAAATAATAAAACAAAAAATAATCTATCACACTTTTGAAATTTGCAACCCTAGCAAAAGGCAACCATCATAAAGAAGATCACTCTTGACATCACAAGCGTCTATTAATTTTCCTGCTACAATATAACGAGCAAATATATACCATTTGCTCGTTATATTTTATCTTTATCTAGCAAGAACGTTTGAATTTAATATGTGCCGTTAATGAATGCATCACGGAATACTAGTTCAGTCTGGACGATGATCCGCTTATGTTAACTTAGTTGCAAGTACTTTAGAGCCTGTTAGTCTGAGGCGACGATCGGTACATTGTAGTCATTTGAATGGGACTGCAAAGTTGTTGCGTAGTACTGACTGAAAAGTTGCGTAGTGCTGACTGAAAAGTTGTATAGTGCTGATTGAAAGTTGCTTAGTACTGTCTCAAAAGTTGTGTGATTGGAAATTTTGCGTAAGTACCAATGAACCGCAAAAGTTGATGCTTTTAACAGTAGGATCAAGGCAATAAAAGGAAGCAAGGACTGTATGAAATATAACTCTAGAAATATGGTGATTATTGAGACGATGACTAAAAGGGAAGAAGACATGTTGATGAAGACATTTTGAAGAAGACTTTTTGTGCCAAAGAGAATGTTGATACTCAGAATCCTAACGCAATTCATTTTGAAAATTGTTTGTCTTATTTACGTTGTCGTTTATGAATTATGAACAATAGATAGTCCTTACAATAGATAGTAGGATAGTCGTTTAACAATTATGAACAAACTGTCGGCAGTATCGGTTGGTAGATATTTTTTTTTGTAGTAAGTCTTTACATTAGTTGAATCTTCTTTCAGAACCTGACCTTGTCAGAATGCTATGTTGTTAATCCGATTGCAAAGTAAAAACAGATGGCAAAGGACTAAACACTTTGAATACTGATCTGTATATGCTTATAGAGAAAGGCTTTTCTTGTGGAAAGTCAGCAGGGGGATAAGAAAAGACAGTGGCCATGATTTTTATAAAGATGACAGTGTCGGTGTTTGGTAGGTGCTTCTGTTTCCTAAAGTGAGTTGCACTTTACGCCCAAATGCAAATAAAAAAGTACACTATCACACGCACAGGTCAGCTGATGACCTGTGCGTGTGATAGTGTACTCTTCAGCTGACTTGTGCGTCAAGTATATATAGCACTGTTACCTTTAATATGTATATTATCCCAACTTCAAATAACAAAGTACACTATAACTTGCCTACACAAACATAACGGCACGCACAAACCCGGATTGTCAGAACAATTATCGAGGCTGCTTGCAAATGGAAACTAAACACCAACAGTCTTATTACAAAAAACGAAATAATCCATGGTTTAAACCTGTACTATCAAGTCCAGGCTTATCTGCAAAACCATGGTCTAAATTGTATTACAAAACTCAAAAAAACCGTGGTCTTCTTAGTACCGTCGTTTGAACCATTGTATATACACCATCCACAGATTAAAAGAAATATCATTCGTTCACCATAATATCATTCTATTGCAACGTTCCGTATGCCCAGAAAAGAAAACATTTTGATAATATGATAAGGATTAAATGATGTTTAGGAGTGTTAAAAATATTGAGACTTTGTTATTTTGCATCGATATACCCATTTGTTATTTATTGATTGAAGTTTTGTTTAGATTTAAGCAAATTACTTAAATTCGTATTAATTACTAATAATCCATCTACGTACCTACGTGTAACGAAACGTAACATTCTCGCGCCTTATATGAAACCACAACATTAAACAAAACCATCGCAAGTTGAACAAAGTTCATTAAGCTTTGGAATTTTTAAGTTATCGAAGTCTCTAATAGAACAATTGCCTCTTTGTTAATAATATATATAATATTATATTGTGATGGACCAACAAAACAAAAACGTTTTGAGAATTGGAGTACCGAGGAAAAAGTAATATCCTCAATATTAATATTAATTAAATCAACCATGCTCATATCCATTTTCGGGTAAAAACAACACAACACAATAAAAAAGATGCTTTAACCCAATAACCTAAAAGATAAACTTTGACAGACACGACTTGACTTAGACCACCGTTAAACTAGGGGCCGCCGAGGTTTAGCGTTAGAGCATGATTTGGTCTATGGTTTATCGCTAAACCATTATTTGTTATATAATTTTTGTGTAAACCACAGTTTATAGAGATTTAAACCTGGATTTTAGGTTAAACCGCTTTTTGTAATAAGACTGCAAGAGTTGTGTTATCGTGCGTCAAGTGTCTAGACTTGTAAAACTTTGAAGAGCAAATTAGATTTGGTCTGAGACTAACAGAAACTGATGCTGGCCTCAGCACTTATCGAAATGCGCTTAGCGTTTGTTTTCACTGTGTGGATGCATTTCTTCATCTTCTTTTTCTCTCGAGCTGGTGCGACGTGTACGTGAATAAGGCTGTTCTCAGACGACTCTGGTAAGTATTTTTGTGTGTCAGAATGAACAGCGTAGAAAGGATTTAAGCCCATAAGAACGTAGGTTTTTCAAGTACCTCGTTTGGCTGCAACCAAATTAAGCTGATGTTTCAGTATTTATCTATATTTATCTGTAATTGTCCTAATTTGCCCGCAAGCAAATTAAGCTGATGTTTTAGATCAATAATGGTTGTGTCACGGAGCACTAAAATTGTAAGCAGATCTTTGTACGTTGTTAGCGATAAACCATAGACCAAATCATGCTCTAACGCTAAACCTCGGCGGCCCCTAGTTTAACGGTGGTCTAAGTCAAGTCGTGTCTGTCAAAGTTTATCTTTTAGGTTATTGGGTTAAAGCATCTTTTTTATTGTGTTGTGTTGTTTTTACCCGAAAATGGATATGAGCATGGTTGATTTAATTAATATTAATATTGAGGATATTACTTTTTCCTCGGTACTCCAATTCTCAAAACGTTTTTGTTTTGTTGGTCCATCACAATATAATATTATATATATTATTAACAAAGAGGCAATTGTTCTATTAGAGACTTCGATAACTTAAAAATTCCAAAGCTTAATGAACTTTGTTCAACTTGCGATGGTTTTGTTTAATGTTGTGGTTTCATATAAGGCGCGAGAATGTTACGTTTCGTTATACGTAGGTACGTAGATGGATTATTAGTAATTAATACGAATTTAAGTAATTTGCTTAAATCTAAACAAAACTTCAATCAATAAATAACAAATGGGTATATCGATGCAAAATAACAAAGTCTCAATATTTTTAACACTCCTAAACATCATTTAATCCTTATCATATTATCAAAATGTTTTCTTTTCTGGGCATACGGAACGTTGCAATAGAATGATATTATGGTGAACGAATGATATTTCTTTTAATCTGTGGATGGTGTATATACAATGGTTCAAACGACGGTACTAAGAAGACCACGGTTTTTTTGAGTTTTGTAATACAATTTAGACCATGGTTTCGCAGATAAGCCTGGACTTGATAGTACAGGTTTAAACCATGGATTATTTCGTTTTTTGTAATAAGACTGTTGGTGTTTAGTTTCCATTTGCAAGCAGCCTCGATAATTGTTCTGACAATCCGGGTTTGTGCGTGCCGTTATGTTTGTGTAGGCAAGTTATAGTGTACTTTGTTATTTGAAGTTGGGATAATATACATATTAAAGGTAACAGTGCTATATATACTTGACGCACAAGTCAGCTGAAGAGTACACTATCACACGCACAGGTCATCAGCTGACCTGTGCGTGTGATAGTGTACTTTTTTATTTGCATTTGGGCGTAAAGTGCAACTCACTTTAGGAAACAGAAGCACCTACCAAACACCGACACTGTCATCTTTATAAAAATCATGGCCACTGTCTTTTCTTATCCCCCTGCTGACTTTCCACAAGAAAAGCCTTTCTCTATAAGCATATACAGATCAGTATTCAAAGTGTTTAGTCCTTTGCCATCTGTTTTTACTTTGCAATCGGATTAACAACATAGCATTCTGACAAGGTCAGGTTCTGAAAGAAGATTCAACTAATGTAAAGACTTACTACAAAAAAAAAATATCTACCAACCGATACTGCCGACAGTTTGTTCATAATTGTTAAACGACTATCCTACTATCTATTGTAAGGACTATCTATTGTTCATAATTCATAAACGACAACGTAAATAAGACAAACAATTTTCAAAATGAATTGCGTTAGGATTCTGAGTATCAACATTCTCTTTGGCACAAAAAGTCTTCTTCAAAATGTCTTCATCAACATGTCTTCTTCCCTTTTAGTCATCGTCTCAATAATCACCATATTTCTAGAGTTATATTTCATACAGTCCTTGCTTCCTTTTATTGCCTTGATCCTACTGTTAAAAGCATCAACTTTTGCGGTTCATTGGTACTTACGCAAAATTTCCAATCACACAACTTTTGAGACAGTACTAAGCAACTTTCAATCAGCACTATACAACTTTTCAGTCAGCACTACGCAACTTTTCAGTCAGTACTACGCAACAACTTTGCAGTCCCATTCAAATGACTACAATGTACCGATCGTCGCCTCAGACTAACAGGCTCTAAAGTACTTGCAACTAAGTTAACATAAGCGGATCATCGTCCAGACTGAACTAGTATTCCGTGATGCATTCATTAACGGCACATATTAAATTCAAACGTTCTTGCTAGATAAAGATAAAATATAACGAGCAAATGGTATATATTTGCTCGTTATATTGTAGCAGGAAAATTAATAGACGCTTGTGATGTCAAGAGTGATCTTCTTTATGATGGTTGCCTTTTGCTAGGGTTGCAAATTTCAAAAGTGTGATAGATTATTTTTTGTTTTATTATTTAGGATGCTTCATGGCGATCAAAGCATTATCTTTTAATTTGGTTTTTAAATTATCAAAATTATATATTTTCTTATATACATAGTTATGTCACAAACTTCATCCAATTCAAACGTTATTTGCAAAATATTTATTTACATGGGTACAATTTTACCTCTACAGAAGTCAAAATAATGAAAAAATCTTTATTTAAATCATTGTAAACATACACAATTTTCTTATCTAATAATTGGTATGGATTTGATGTTATCACATTATTAGGTTCTTATAAAATAGTTAGATAGGTTACTACAGCGGCTAATCAGCTAGAAAAAATAAAAATAAAAAATGTAGCTAGTCCGCATTCTCTGATTTTTACCTAAACAACAAACATTTCTTTTAAATTCGAAAAAAGAACGACTCTATAAAATTCTGTCCCAAGAATTCCTTAATGAAAAAGTGTATTGTCGACTACAAACATAAGTCCATAAGCAAACAGTGCTGAGTAGCTCACAAGAAAATATCGATACGGAACCATAAAATAATAATCCAACTACCCGACGTATAATCCACTGAAGACTAGATTATAAAGAACACGAACAATATTTCAAGGCGGAACTTATGTTGAATGGAATCTGATTTTTAATTAAATTCCTCATTCAACATACTTGTTCATTTAGAAATCTGAGCTCCTCTGAATAGGGTTTATTCTTGCTTTATTTTATACTTTTCCTCCCTTATAATTTTTACAGCGTTTTTCCTGAATACTCTTTCAATGTAATCCTTAACGGCTATTCTTTGTAAGTTGAGTTTTTTTATTATTAGTATAGTATTAGTTACGTCAACCTCTATGCGGTGGAACTGTTTAAAGTTAAACACTTTGTTTGTTAATCCCGTGCTCCTACTTTTTCATCTACAATGTTAGAAAAGTTTTTCTGGATTTATAGGGGCGACCTTTAAGACAAAGTGTCCAATAGTTTTGTAACTTTGCGACCTCCCTTTCTATCTACACGGGCATTAATTCGGCAAAAGGAAAACCAAGTCAGCATTCGAGTTACGCACGCTGTTCCTATTACAAAATTTAATAGTATCGTATCATCCGACGCGAGCTAACAAATGCGCACGGGTTTTCCATTCGCAATATGATTTCATACAGATGGATACCCACAATGACTGAGTAGCAATTAGATTGAACAAACACATGAAACCACTCGTGTGGAACAATATGAGAAAGGGTGCACAGCCTAACAAACAAAAGCTTTATTGAAGCTTATGGTTATATTGTAACCTGTGATATTGTGAATTGAATTCTTGCGCAATTATCGACCGTATTGCCTGTTATTAGAGGTCAAAGTGGCAAATAAGCACACTGTTGTGCTGAATCGAAAAATAATAAGTTGATCGTTTCCGTGTTCAATGGGCTGAGAGCAGAATTTTCGCGATTATTGTGTCGGTAATTATTTTGCATACGCAAGATAAAAGGTGCTGTTATTGTTTTGACGTGAGTTCAGTATTAATCATTAAGGCCGCAGATTTACACAGAGATGAAGTTTACAGAATGAATCCGAAGAACGATTTAATTTACAACCAAGGTACCTAAAGGAAAATATATAGGAATAAATACTATTTCATTATATTTTGTTATGCAATCACTAAAAATAATGAAACCAAACGAATTATTCGACGATTTAGGACACTGGCTCAAGAATTGGAGATACAACAATTACGCGCTAGATTCTAATTCTAACATTTTGTCCACACACTTGTAAAGGGTTAACTTCCACCTAAGCCAAGATGAACAAAATCCAACAGAAATTGCACCAACAATTACTCAATTCTATTCACGAAGCGTTGCAGTCAAGAAAACCGAGTTACAATTACAGACCAACACAATATAAAATCCGAATCCTATTAGGAGCAGAAAAGGGTACAATTCGTATCGCGCCCGCATCTCTGCTGCGGATGAAGCCTCAACAATGAAAGCAACTGTTAAGAACATATAAAGGCAGCGACAGCGGTTAGAATGGAAGTCTGTGAAATGTAGAATTATGGTTGTCAACGCGCAGCATTTGTGCAAACTAAAGTAGTGTTTGACTATCTTCTTTATGGAAGTGATAATAAAAGTGTATGGAACCTTGCTGGTGACGGGCAAACGATATTTTTGGTATACGGGTAGAACCAGACGCAGTTGGTATAAAAGCATGGATATTGGCAGAAGAAAAACAAAACACTACACAGCGAAAAATAGCTTTCGTTTTCAAGTCGGTGTTTTTGTTACCTATTGTTTTCATTTTTTCGACACCGAGTTTGGTGAAGAAAGTTATTTTTAGCTTTGTAGTGTTTTGTTTTGGAAGACGGTTTGATTTTTTTGATAAAAAGTTTTTTATTTATCTCTTTTTAGTTTTGGTTATAATATTTGAGGAGTTCCCTCGATTTCGGCATGGTCCCATAATCATATTTTGACCGGATAAACATGGGACCACCAGGGAAGTATACCCTTTCAAACAAAAGAAGAATTTTCCAAATCGGTCCAGGCTTCTTTGAGTAATCGGGGAATATAAAAAAAACCAAAAAAAAAACCGACGAATTGAGAACCTCCTCCTTTATTTGAAGTCGGTTAAAAAAATAGACATAACATTGAATGAAGCTGGGCTATAATAGATGACAATGACGTGGCGTTATACACTTTTAAGTGACATCACTACCCAGAAAATCTCGTCATATATGTACAATGATGACATGCAAAGCTAGTGATATTCATAATCCTTCTCCTCCATAGTAGGGCAAATAAAACAGTAACACACTTCTCTTTCTTCAGAATTAATTACATATTCGTCAATTGTTTTTACACAATCAAAATTGTAAGAAACCAATAACATTTATTTCGACAACCTCCAATATGTTTCCCAAGTCCGTACGTCCCTCAAGCCATCGTCTGCCGTGCACAAACAAGACAAACCCGGCTTTTGTTGCGTCCGTCCAACGTAATACGTTCTATGACAAATTGGAATTTCAACTTGTAGGGACAGCAGTCTTATTCTTGAAAGGCTCGATAATTAGTCTCGAGGACCATTTCTATCGTCTTCGCCACTTTGTAATGCTCTGTTGTATTCTGGGCGCCTGGTACAACGTATTGATTGATTTTGCTTGCAGTTGGGTTATTGTCTTAAGAATAGTACCGTTTTAAATGCTATTTTGAAAACTGTTACTGCGGCTGTCTATTATGTGTTGTTTTCTGTTAATAGTTTTTAAGCAGAGATCACTGCTTCTTGACAAATTAAATTAATTGTATGTAAATAGAGGGATCGTATAATCGTAAAACTAAGTCGAGTTTTTCAGGACCAAAAATTACAGTAAAGAATTCTTGATCCTAATATGATGTGAGATAGTCTGTAAAGTTACTATACCCTGCAAATGATAAAGATATCGGATTAATATCCAAATATTTTGAAGACAGTTTCGAAACAACCGAGACTAGACGCAGGTGTATTTCCAAACTCCTTAGAACTTAAGATCTTCGGTTCATAACATTTAAGATAGTGCCTAATTCCTTTTATAATCCAACTATAGTTCTGAGACCTGAAAGCTCTGCCATAAACAAGATGTTGAAAAACATGAATCAGTTAACTAACTAAATAAAGGTAGGTCTAAATATAGCAAACGACGTTTTGTTAAAAATATGAACAATAATTAAAGTCGGATATTAGTAAACTAACTAACTAATAAAATTGATGAATCATTTCTAAAACAACAGACTAATAAATATTATAATAAATACCAAATTCTAAATGAGATAGTTTAAAATATAATAACTATTACGAAGACCGAGCTATGTATGAGAGGACAAATAATAGTTCCGGATTCTACGCTTAAATGAAAATTTACTCTCAACTTTTTTGATGTCAAGGGGCAGCACGTTCCAGAGTTTTATAGTTGAGACAGTGTAAGAATCAGATAGAAACCCAGTGCGAGAAGGAATAAGGAAAAGTAAATTTTTGGAATGAAATTAATTTTTGTATGATATATAATACATTGTCAATTTTAACATAACCTTTATGCTCAAAGAATATAAAATCAGCACACATATAACGAATTTCTGATACAAAGCACAACATAGAAATGAAATTAATTAAAATAATGAGAGAAGAATCTTACTTAATTAAGATGTATTCAAGCAAATTAGAACACGTCATGTAATTAGCTATAATATTGTGATTGTTCTCGAACGTTCCTCGTTTTTTGAGCTTACTGAGAAATGGGGATTTGTATTCACACAAAAAAGACAGATGAAGTTCCCTACAAACAGACGCGATGCGACAATACAATAACGATACCACTACGCGTTTTCATGGAAACTGTGAAGTAATTTCAGATATATTTCTATGAATAGTCGTTGTTGCGTTGTCACATCGCACATGACGTCTTGGGAAGCCTTTAAGATACCCAAGAAATAAATACGTTGCTTGTTGTATAATACCTTTTTAGTTCAATTCAAATACCTACTTTTTAAATTCAAGAAGTCAGAAAATTTAAGATGGATACACGATCCGAATCCATAGCTCAACCAATCCATGATTAGAAGTCTGATCAACCCATACATATAGAGACACATACCTAAAATAATACTCCAGACCGGACGGTATAATCCCGAATAAGCTGCATTGGACTGTACGAACCTAATGCGCCCGTATGTATGTCTATATGTAATGCACACATTTGTATGAATACCACAGTATGGTCCTTATCGTTCTTATATCGGATTCTATTTCGTTGCGATTTTGGAGTGTGTCCCTTGTTTTTGAGGGACGATATTTTTGTTGGTATATCAATATTGATAAATAAGGTCAATATTGATTCCATTGATCTATTTTGTCACAAAAATAATTTATGTGCAGAGAAAAATCACTCTATGGATTCTTGACACAGCCAGAAGGTATCGCGGTAGACTACGCAGAAGTTGGCGGGATGAGCTATAAAAAACAAATAACTAATGATTCACACTAGCCAGACCAGGACCGCTGGAAGTCAAGGCCTTTGCTAAAAAGTGCACTGTGAGACAGTTATCAGTAAGATTGATATTTTCATGTTAGAACAGTAAAGACTTGTTAGCCCTGTTTAGCGGCAGTCTATTTACGATCAATTCATTTATTCTTAGAAGAAAATTTGAAGGACGATAGTATTTTTCACCTAGTTACTGGAATTATAACTAAACGGTAGATGACCAGCAAAACAAAGCAGCAATTTATGCTGCCTCCGTTAATGAGCAAAACGTTCCATTTAAGGATCTTCCTTGCTCCTAAGAGTATCCTTCATTAAAATTAGATCCAGACATAATATGCAAACTTACTGCAAAATCAGACATTAGCGGTAAAAAGTTTTAGAACACAATTTCTATAAGAAGGAATTCATACTTGAGAAGTTCGTAATGTTTTCAACGGCACTATAAGTAGATTCAACAGGGACAAGACGTTTAGTGCGTACAAAAATCTGCTTACAATTTTAGTGCTCCATGAGACAATTATTTTTTATCTAAAACATCAGCTTAATTTGCTTGTAGCAAATCAGGACACTTACAAAAACTTCTTCTTATTATGCTTAAATTCTTTCTGCGCTGTTCATTCTGACGCACAAAAATACTCACCAGAGTCATCTGTGCACAGCCTTATTCACGTATACGTCGCACCAGCTCGAGAGAAAAGGAAGATGAAGAAATGCATCCACACAGTGAAAACAAACGCTAAGCGCATCTCGATAAGTGCTGAGGCGAGCATCAGTTTCTGTTACTCTCAGATCAAATCTCATTTGCTCTTCAAAGTTTTACA
Organism: Orthosia cruda; assembly: GCA_964057195.1. NCBI lineage: Eukaryota > Metazoa > Arthropoda > Insecta > Lepidoptera > Noctuidae > Orthosia > Orthosia cruda. The sequence goes on along the minus strand of OZ059836.1, from coordinate 13,549,568 downwards.
AGTCTAAACACATGACGCACGATAACACAACTCTTAGTGTTTAGTTTCCATTTGCGAGCAGCCTCGATAATTGCTCTGACAGTCCGGATTTGTGCGTGCCATAATGTTTGTGTAGGCAAGTTATAGTGCTTTGTTATTTGTAGTTGGGAAAAAATATATATTAAAAGTAACAGAGCAAATTAAGAGTAAATTGTCACAGATGATGTACTTCTGTTGCCGCTTTAAAAACAAATACTAAAACCAGAATAAAATAAATATTTAAGTGGGGCTCTCTTACAACAAACATGATTTTTTGGCGTTTCTTGCGAAAATGGTACGGAACCCTTCGTGCGCGAGTCTGACTCGTACTTGGCCGGTTTTTGTTTTATCAAGAAATGCATTTAAGAAAATTGAATTTAAGAAAAGGGCATACAAGTATGACCTCATCAGCTGACCTGTGCATCATGTCTATATTACTCTGTCACTTTTAATATTATTTATATATGTATAGTAGACGGTCATTTCAAACCGATGTGAACCACTTTGTTATTTGGTCCTTTGCCATCTATTTTTACGCAATCTGCATCTATATACGAGGTCAGGTTGTGAAAGATAAATGAGCTAACGTAAAGTACGAATCAATTCAGGAAACAGAAGCACCTACCAAACACCGACACTGTCATCTTTATAAATACATAGCCAATATCTTTACTTACTCCCTGCTCACTTTGCACACGAAAAGCCTTTCTCTACAATGTTTTAGCACACATGATAAGCACCACGACGTCGAGCGCATACACAGATCAATATTAAAAAGTTTAGTTCTTTGCCATCTGGGTTAACTTTTACAATCGGATTAACAACATAGCATTCTGACAAGGACAGGTTCTGAAAGAAGAGTCAACTAATGTAAAGACTTACTTCAGAAATGAGAAATAATTATCTGACAACCGATACTGCCGACAGTTTGTTCATAATTGCATAATTCGTAAACGACAACGTAAATAAGACAAACAATTCTCAAAATGAATTGCGTTAGGATTCTGAGTATCAACATTCTCTTTGGCACAAAATGTCTTCATCCCTTTTAGTCATTGTCTCAATAATCACCATATTTCTAGAGTTATATTTCATACAGTCCTTGCTTCCTTTCCTTGCCTTAATCCTACTGTTATTGTTATTGTTACTGCAAAATTTCCAATCACACAACTTTTCATACAGCACTAAGCAACTTTCAATCAGCACTACACAACTTTTCAGTTAGCACTACGCAACTTTAGCCAGTATTGTATTTTATGGTAGTCCCATTAAAATACAATGTACTAATCGTCGTCTCAGACTACCAGGCTCTAAGATACTTACAACTAAGTTAACATAAGCGTATCATCGTCCAGACTGAACTAGTATTCCGTGACGCAGTCAGTAACGGCACATATTAAATTAAACCGTTCTTGCTAGATAAAGATAAAATGGAACGAGTAAATGGTATAGTGACAGGGAAAGGAGTAGATACTGCTTGTGATGACGAGAGTGATCTTCTTTATAATGTTTCCCTTTTGATAGGGTTGCAAATATCAAAAGTGTGATAGATTATTTTTGGTTTATTATTTAGGATGCTATATGGCGATGACAGCCTTACCTTTTAATTTGGTTTTCGAATTATCAAAATAATGTATATTTTTTAATACATAGGTATGTCACGAACTTCATCCAATTCAAACGTTATTTGCAAAATATTTATTTTCATGGGTAGAATACAGAAGTGAAAAATAATTTATTAAAATTTTTGTAAACATACACAATTTTCTTAGCTAATTGATGTTATCACAGTATCAGGTTCTGATAAAATAGTTAGATAGGTAAATACTATAGCGCCTAATCAGATAAAATGTAACAAGTCCGCATTCTCTGATTTTACGTAAAGAACAATTATTATTATTATGAGCCTGATATGTACCACAGCAGGGCAAAGGTCTCCCTTCCTTCTTTACATTTTATTCTGTCTCATGCTACGTCTGGCAAATCCTTCAGGTAGATGTCTAATTCGTCACGCCATCTCTCAACAAACATTTTTTTTAAATTCGTAAAAAGAACGACTCTATAAAATTCTGTCCCAAGAATTCCGTAATGAAATAGCGTTTTGTCGACTACAATCATAAGTCCATAAGCGAACAGTCACAGTGCTAAGTAACTCACAAAAAAATATCAATACGGAACCAAAAAATAATAATCCGACTACCCAACGTATAATCCACTGAAGATTCCATTATAAAGAACACGAACAATATTTCAAGGCAGATCTTATGTTGAATGGAATCTGAATTTTAATTAAATTCCTCATTCAACATACTTGTTCATTTAGAAATCTGAGCTCCTCTGAATAGGGTTTATTCATGCTTTATTTTATACTTTTCCTCTCTTATCATTTTTACAGCGTTCTTCCTGGATACTCTTTCAATGTAATCCTTACCGGCTATTACTTGTAAGTGTTTTATACTGAAAGTGGTATTAGTTACGTCAACCTCTATGCGGTGGAACTGTTTAAAGTTAAAAACTTTGTTTGTTAATCCCGCGTCCCTACTTTTTCATCTACAATGTCGAGAAAGTTTTCCTGGATTTATAGGGGCAACCTTTAAGACGAAGTGTCCAATAGTTTTGTAACTTTGTGACCTCTCTTTCTATCTACACGGGCATTCATTCGGCAAAAGGAAAAAACCAAGTCAGCATTCGAGTTACGCACGCTGTTCCTATTACAAAATTTAATAGTACCGTATCCTCCGCCGCGAGCTAACAAATGCGCACGGGTTTTCCATTCGCAATATGATTTCATACAGATGGATACCCACAATGACTGAGTAGCAATTAGATTGAACAAACACACGAAACCACTCGTGTCGAGCAATATGAGAAAAGGGTGCACAGCCTAACAAACAAAAGCTTTATTGAAGCTTATGGTTGTATTGTAACCTGTGATATTGTGAATCGAATTACTGCGCAATTAGCGACCTTATTGCCTGTAATTAGAGGTCAAAGTGGCAAATAAACAGACGATTACACGCACTGTTGTGCTGAATCGAAAAATAATAAGTTGATCGTTTCCGCGTTCAGTGGGCTGAGAGCAGAATTTTCGCGATTATTGTGTCGGTAATTATTTTGCATACGCAAGATAAAAGGTATTGTTATTGTTTTGATATGAGTTCAGTATTAATCATTAAGGCCGCAGGTTTACGCAAAGGTCAAGTTCGAAGAACGATTTCATTTACAACCAAGTATCTAAAGGAAAATAAATACTATAGGAATAAATACTAATTCATTATTTTTAGTTTTGCAATCATAAAAATAATGAAACCAAACGAATTATTCGATGATTTAAAACACTCCTGCAAGAATTGGAGATAAAACAATTACGTGCTAGATTCTAATCCTAACATTTTGGCCAGACACTTGTGAAAGGGTTAAGTTCCACCTAAGTCAAGATGAACAAAATCCAAAAGAAATTGCACCAACAATTACACAATTCTATTCACGAAGCGTTGCAGTCGAGAAAACCGAGTTACAATTACAGACCAACACAATATAAAATCCGAATCCTATTAGGAGCAGAAAAGGGTACAATTTGTATCGCGCCCGCATCTCTGCTGCGGATGAAGCCTCAACAATGAAAGCAACTGTTAAGAACATATAAAGGCAGCGACAGCGGTTAGAATGGAAGTCTGTGAAATGTAGAATTATGGTTGTCAACGCGCAGCATTTGTGCAAACTAAAGTAGTGTTTGACTATCTTCTTTATGGAAGTGATAATAAAAGTGTATGGAACCTTGCTGGTGGCGGGCAAACGATTGTTTTGGTTTACGGGTAGAACCAGACGCAGTTGGTATAAAAGCATGGATTTTGGCAGAAGAAAAACAAAACACTACAAAGCGAAAAATAACTTTCGTTTTCGAAGTCGGTGTTTTTGTTACCTATTGTTTTCATTTTTTCGACACCGAGTTTGGTAAAGAAAGTTATTTTTAGCTTTGTAGTGTTTTTTTTTGGTAATAATATTTGAGGAGTTCCCTCGATATCACCAGGATCCCATTTTTAGATTTTGACCGGGTATACATGGGACCACCAGGTAAGTATACCCTTTCAAACAAAAGAAGAATTTTCCATATCAGTCCAGGCGTCTTTGAGCAAACGGAGAAAAAAAATAAAAAACAAGCCGTCGACTTGAGAACCTCCTGCTTTATTTGAAGTCAGTTAAAAAAAGAGACATAACATTGAATGAAGTTGGGCTATAATAGATGACAATGACGTAGCCTTACACACTTTTAAGTGACATTACTACCCAGAAAATCTCGTCATATAGGTACAATGATGACATGCAAAGCTAGTGATATTCATAATCCTTCTCCTCCATAGTAGGGCAAAAAAACACTTCTCTTTCTTCAAAATTAATTATATATTCGTCAATTGTTTTTACCCAATCAAAAATTTAAGAAACCAATAACATTTATTGCAACAACTTCCAATATATTTCCCAAGTCCGTACGTCCCTCAAGCCATCGTCGGCCGTGCACAATCAAGACAAACCCGGCTTTTGTTGCGTCCGTCCAACGTAATACGTTCTTTGACAAATTGGAATTTCAACTTGTAGAGACAGCAGTCCAATTCTTTAAAGGCTCGATAATTAGTCTCGAGGACCATTTCTATCGTCTTCGCCGCTTTGTAATGCTCTGTTGTATTCTGGGCGCCTGGTACAACGAATTGATTGATTTTGCTTGAAGTTAGGCAATTGTCTTAAGAAGGGTACCGTTTTAAGTGCTATTTTGAAAACTGTTTCTGTGGCTGTCTGTTATGTGTTCTTTTCTGTTAATATTTTTTAAGCAGAGCACTGTTTCTTGACAAAATAACTTAATTGTATGTAAATAGAGGGATCGTATAATCATAAACAAAGTCGAGTTTTCCAGGACCAAAAATTACAGTAAAGAATTCATGATCCTAATATGATGTGAGATAGTCTGTAAAGTTACTATACCCTGCAAATGATAAAGATATCGGATTAATATCCAAATATTTTGAAGACAGTTTCGAAACTATTGAGACTAGACGCAGGTGTATTTCCAAACTCCTTAGAACTTAAGTGCTTCGGTTCATAACATTTAAGATAGTGCTTAATTCCTTTTATAACCCAACTATAGTTCTAAGACCTGAAAGCTTTACGATAAACTGAAAGTTGAAAAACATGGATCAGTTAACTAACTAAATAAAGGTTGGTACTAAATATAGCAATTGACGTTTTGTTAAAAATATGATCAATAATTAAAGTCGGATATTAGTAAATTAACCAAATAATAAAATTCATAAATCATTTCTAAAACAATAGACTAATAAATACTATAATAAATACTAAATTCTAAATGAGATAGTTTAAAATATAATAACTATTACGACGACCGAACTATGTATGAGAGGACAAATAATAGTTCCGGAAACTACACTTAAATGAAAATTTACTCTCAACATTTTTGATGTCAAGGGGCAGCACGTTCCAGAGTTTTATAGTTGAGACAGTGTAAGAATCAGATAGAAACCTAGTGCGGTGAGAAGGAAAATGGAAAAGTAAATTTTTGGAATGTAATTAATTTATGTATGGCTACCCTGCCTACCCTGCCTACCCTGCCTACCCTGCCTACCCTGGCCACCCTGCCTACCCTGGCTACCTTGGCTACCCTGCCTACCCTGGCTACCCTGGCTACCCAGTCTACCCTGCCTACCCAGTCAACCCTGGCTACCCTGCCTATCCTGCGTACCCTGCCTAACCTGGCCACGTTGGCTACCCTGCCTACCCTGCCTAACCTGCCTACCCTGGCTATCCTGGCTACCCTGCCTACCCTGGTCACCCTGCCTACCCTGCCTATCCTGCCCACCCTGCCTACCCTGCCTACCCTGCCTACCCTGCCTATCCTGCCTACCCTGCCTACCCTACCTACCCTACTTACCTACAAATTTTTATTTATCATTAATAGTTTTCTCAGCGCACGCCAAATAATGAAACCGAAGGTAGCAAAATATTTTTGCTACCTTCGGTTACATTATTGCAATGTTCATAAGGGTCTCAAATTATTTTGAAATTAAATTATATTATTTTGAGAATTCTTTCTACTGGTGAAAGAATTCTCAAAATCGATTCAGTAGATCCAGAGATTACCCCTTACAACGTCACAAACTCTTATAATATTAGTATAGCTATATAATACACTAACTGACCCCCGGGCTTCGCTCCCGTCAACTGGCACCTACCTACCTACCCTGTCTACCTTGCCTATCCTGCCTACCCTGCCTGCCATGCCTGCCTTGCCTACCCTGCCTAACCTGCCTGCCTTGTCTACCCTGCCTATTCCCTGCCTGCCATGCCTACCCTGCCAACCCTGCCATGCCTTACCCTGCCTACCCTGCCTACTCCGCCTAATTTGCCTACCCTGCCTACCCTGCCTACCGTGCCTAGCCTGCCTACCATGCCTATACTACCTACCCAACCCTACTTACCTACCTAATAATACCTAATAATTTTTATCTATCATCAATAGTTTTCTCAGCGCACGCCAAAGAATGAATTTTATAGACAACATTTTGCTACCTTGGGTTACATTATTGCAATTTTCATAAGGGTCTCTAATTTTTTTGAAAATATTTTATAGCCAAGAATAATGTAGCTTTCTACTGGTGAAATAATTTTCAAAATCGGTTTAGTAGATCTAAAGATTACCCCTTACAACGTCACAAACTCACAAACTTACTTTCAATTTTAACATAACCTTTATGTTCAATGAATATAAAATCAGCACACATATAACGAATTTCTGATACAAAGCTCAACACAGAAATGAAATTAATTAAAATAATGAGAGACGAATCTTACTTAATTAAGATGTATTTCAAGCAAAGTAGAACACGTCATGTAATTAGCTGTAATTTTGTGATTGTTCTCGAACGTTCCTCGTGTTTGAGCTTACTGAGAAATGAGGATTTGTATTCAAACAATAAAAGCAGAAGAAGTTTCCTGCAAACAGACGCGATGCGACAATACAACAACGATACCACATTTTCATGGAAACTGAAGTAATTTCAGATCTATTTCTAAGAATAGACGTTGTCGCTTTTTCACATCGCACACGTCAGGGAAGCCCTTAAGGTATCCAAGAAATAGATAGGTTGCGTGCTGTATAGTAGCTACCTACCTTCTTAGTTCAATTCAAATACATGCTTTTCAAATTCAAGAATTCAGAAAATTTAAGATGGATACACGATCCCAATCTAGACAACATACCTAAGCTTAAATAGTAGCTCAACCAATCCATGATTAGAAGTCTGATCAACCCATACATATAGAGTCACATACCTAAAATAATACTCCAGACCGGACGGTATAATCCCGAATAAGCTGCAGTGGACTGTACGAACCTAATGCGCTCGTATGTATGTCTATATGTAATGCACACATTTGTATGAATACCACAGTATGGTCCTTATCGTTCTTATATCGGATTCTATTTCGTTGCGATTTTTGGAGTGTGTCCCTTGTTTTTGAGGGACGATATTTTGTTGGTACATCAGAAATGATAAAAAAGGTCAATTTTGATTTTATTAATCTTAATATATTATATAAATCTCGTGTCACAATGTTTGTCCTCAATGGACTCCTAAACCACTTACCCGATTATAATAAAATTCGCACACCATGTGCAGTTCGATCCAACTTGAGAGATAGGATAGTTTAAATCTCAAATTATAGTCGCAATTTTAATTTATTGCTAATTATTTGTCTGTTATTATTTGACAGTCACAATAACCTGACGCTATAACTCCAGAACGCACGAACCGATTTCCACGGTTTTGCATTCGTTGGAAAGGTCTCGGGCTCCGTGAGGTTTATAGGGTAAGTAGGGTAGGGTAGGTAGGGTAGGGTAGGTAGGGTAGGGTAGGTAGGGTAGGGTAGGTAGGGTAGGGTAGGTAGGGTAGGGTAGGTAGGGTAGGGTAGGGTAGGTAGGGTAGGGTAGGTAGGGTAGGGTAGGGTAGGTAGGGTAGGTAGGGTAGGTAGGGTAGGTAGGGTAGGTAGGGTAGGATAGGTATTTATTTTTTGAAGAAAATCTGAAGTTACTCGAATTTAAACTAAACGGTTGGAGACCAGCATAATCCGAAGCCAAAAGAAACCAGCAATTTACGCTGCCTTCGTTAACGAGCAAACGTTCCATTTAAGGACCTTCCTATCTCCTAAGAGTATCCGTCATTAAAAGGAGATCTGGGCATATGCAACTTACTGCAAAATCAGACATTAGCTGTAAAGACGTTTTAAAACACGATTTCTATCGGGCGGAATTTCTACTTGAGAAGTTCGTAATGTTTTCAATGGCACTATAAGTAGAGCCAACAAGGAATAGACTTTTAGCGCGTACAAAAATCTGCTAACAATTTGAGTGTGCCGTGAGAGAACTATTATTTACCTAAAACATCAGCTTAATTTGCTTGCGGGCAAATTATGACAATTACAGAAACTTCTTCTTACTAGGCTTAAATTCTCCCTATGCTTTTCATTCTGACGCACAAAAATACTCACCAGTGTCGTCTGTGAACAGACTTATTCACGTATACGTAGCACCAGCTCGAGAGAATAAGAAAATCAAGAAATGCATCCACACAGTGAAAACAGACGCTAAGCGCATCTCGATAAGTGCTGAGGCCAGTATCAGTTTCTGTTACTCGCAGACCAAATCTAATTTGCTCTTCAAAGTTTTACAAGTCTAGACACTTGATGCACGATAAAACAACTTTCTGTGTTTAGTTTCCATTTGCGAGCAGACTCGATAATTGTTCTGGCAACCTGGGTTTGTGCGTGCCATAATATTTGTGTGGGCAAGTTATGGTGTACTTTGTTATTTGTATTTGGGCAAATATATATATCAAAAGTAACAGAGTAATATATACTTGACGCACAGGTCAGCTGATGTGGTCACTATTGTGCATACAAGAGTGAACTCATCAGCTGACCTGTGAGTGTGATAGTGTGCTTTGTTATTTTTTGTTGGGAAAATATACACATATTAAAAGTGACAGAGTAATATAAACATGATGCACAGCTCAGCTGGTGAGGTCACACTTGTATGCCCTTTTGTTAAATTCATAATTATTTTTCTTGCTAAAACAAAGATTATGTACCAATATGTTGACGATATCAACAAAGTTGTGGGAAACACCTGGATGAGGGTTGCACAGAACCGGCAAAAAGGGCAAATAGAAAATGACGCCCATAGGTATCCAGTAGAGGGTCATTTCAAACCGATGTGATGATGATGAAACACTTATTTGGTCCTTTGCCATCTATATTTACGCAATCTGCATCTATTGACGAGGTCAAGTCGTGAAAGATAAATGATTTATCGTAAAGTGCGACTCACTTTAGGAAACAGAAGCACCTACCAAACACCGACACTGCCATCTTTATAAAAAATCATAGCCACTGTCTTTGCTTATTCCCTGCTGATTTTACACGAAAAGCCTCTCTATATAATGTGCTAGCACACATTGTAAGCACTAGGGCTTTCAAATACCGGAATTTTCAATACCGGAACACAAGTTCGATAAGGATATTAATAAACCCATTAAAATACGTGTTTTTATTTTCGAATCAGTTTTTATTAAGGTTACTTTCTGAAAATAATAATGCAAAACTCTCTTATTAGTATAACAATTTGGTATTGATTGATTATAGGACTTAAAATTACGAACGTAATTAAAACTTTAACTAAATCTAGACATCTTGCACGTAGGCATTTCACATAGATTTTGCAAATTGCAATGTAAATGAGATCTACACTTATTATTATCTAAATGCCTATGTTTAAAATCAACATAGGTATTATTATTTCTGGAACTGTAGTCAAGCATTCATTTGGTGTTATTTTACTAACATTCTTATACTGATTAAAAGAAAAAACAATAGCGCAACATCAGCTGTCAGTAAGTTGGCAACGCGTTTGCAAAGTTCTAGTACTTTCGCTTTTACCACAGAAAGGCTGTTGTAAATATTTTTTTGCAACGTAGGTCAAATTAAATTCGTCTAATGAGAAATCGGAGTAAAATTTTAGATCGATTAAAACTTTTGGTACACAATCGTTTAGTGTCAAAAAGTGCCCAATCATGTCAGCCATACTGCTCCATCATGTCTAGCAATCTAGTATCAAACTCATTTTCTGTCTATGCATTTCAACAACATATTTTTGTTACAAAAATATGTTGTAAAAATTGTCGTTCATATTGCAAAACGTTATATGTCAAGATTTATTTGTTTTTCGGCAAATAAAAAAACGTGATTAGTTTAGATAAAAAATTACATTATTTAAAGTGGAAAAGGCCACAATATCAGATGCTTCAATTCGCCGCGAAAAATACGATCGCGTATTCGCGTGATCCGTTGAGAATAGCAACAAACCCAATAAAAAACGAATATTAATATTATAGATCTACTTACATGTTGTTTGCCAAGAACATTTTGGGTAAGACACGCAAAGAGGCAGCAGCAGCAATGACGACGACAACACGATTAATCAAACTATCAAAAATACGCAATAGATCACACAATGACCAAGTTCACATTTTATCCTGGTGCCTTTGCGGAACTAACAAACAAACAAAACAATAACGACATAAGTTAAGTACGGCTCGATTCCGGGAATCGGAACTCTCAGATCGTATATCACTTAATACAATTTGCTACTACTTATTACAACAAACCGCAATATTAGATATTAATGTTTGTAATACCGTAATCACGGTATTGGCTCATCAATACCGTGATTAAAAAAGACCAATATATATCCGTGATTACGGTATTACGGGATCTCGGAATACCAGTATTGAAAGCCCTAGCTAAGCACCACGAAAATCGAGCGCATACACAGATCAATATTCAAAGCGTTTAGTACTTTACCATCTGTGTTTACACTTACAATCGGATTAACAACATAGCATTCTGACAAGGTCAGGTACTGAAAGAAGAGACAACTAACGTAAAGACTTACTTCAGAAAACAGTAATAATTAACTACCAAACGATACTGCTGACAGTATGAACATCATAGCCACCGTCTTAGCTTACACCCTACTCACTTTACACAAGAAAAGCCTTTCTCTACAATGTACCAGCATACATGGTAAGTACACGTCATCGAGCGCATACACAGATCAATATTCAAAGTGTGTACAACTTATTTATTCCGCCCCCGCGCTCGCGGCACGCCTCCAACATGCCTCCGTCGTCGGCTTCTCGTCAAAATAACCAACGTTTACACTATCATTTACGTGTTGTGCCATTGTTTTATATGCACACGGAACGTAAGGGGAAAATAAACGAGACGTTACCTTTGTGGTTTTGTTTTTCAGGCATTTTATGTCTTCAAAAGTGATTAGGGGACGAACTGGAGGACAAGATCTGGAAGTATGAAATGAGGATGTCTTATAACTCTACCTTTATTTGTTATCAGAACGAGACCATTTACTCCAGTTTTCTGTCTCTGCTAGCATAGCCCTCACAACTGCTGGCAAAGTTAGATCTCACCGGATCCTGGCGACCAAGACCTGCCGCTCAGAGGCCCACGAAGGGCACTCCTCGAGCGTGTGCTGTGTAGAGTCAACTTCACCTCCGCAGTGGTGGCAATTTGCCGTGGTATCTCGCCCAATCCTATTCAGATACCTGAGTATCTGAATAGGATTCTGTACATGAATAGCTGTACTCAGGTACAGCTATTCAGTTACAGGTCTGCCATCTGCCCGTATGTCTGTTTGTCGGTCTCTCACCAAGCTGTATCTCATGAACCGTTATAGCTAGACAGTTGAAAATTTCACAGATGATGTATTTCTATCGTCGCTATAACAAAAAATACTAAAATCAGAATAAAATATGTTTTTTTTGCCGTTTTTTGCGATAATGGTACGGAACCCTTCGTGCTCGAGTCCGACTCGAACTTGACCGGTATTTTTTGCAATGTCGTCGCAGCTGCTCTATGTAAAATACTAGTATTCATCTGCAAAATAGCTGCATCCGGTACGACTGGAAGCCGACCTCATCGTCGTCTGTTACTTGTATACTTCATCGCCAAGCTAGGCAAGCTTTTCCCTTCCACTATCCCATCAGTGGCTTATTCAAAAATGTTTTCTGCATTTCCCAATAACTTACCATGGTGCTACAGTCAACTCAGAAATCTACATTCTTTATTACCAACTTCCTCCCTGAAACTTCCGCAAAGTTTTATAAATAGCCCACAGAATACTCAACGACAATTTTGTTTGGCATAAACATTTTCAAGGATCGATGCATCTGCGACATGCAATATTGATTTGCGAGAAGGCAGTAAATAGCGAACGGTATGGAAGTCGACTCCTTTGGGGACAGGGGGTGTATTCTCGGATCTTTCATTAGTTTTGTGTCGCTAGTCGATATCGGTTTGGTTATTTTGTGGTTTAGTCATTTTGGTGTCTTAAAGAAAGAAAGAAAGAAAAATGTATTTATTGGTATTAAAAACAAAAACACCTTAAAATTAAACAAAATAAATAATTAAAACTATTAATACCAAAAATAAAAAATCTTAGTTGATGCAGTAGTTAGAGTATCTAGGCATTATTTGTAGATTGGCAGGTAGGATCTGTCTTCATTACTAAGATAAGGATAGTATTTAAACGAGCGAAGATAAATTCAAATTAAAGGTGTAAAAAATACTGAATATGGCTTACTGAAATAATAACGCACCAAACGTTTTGGAATTACATTCATTATGCGTACAGCTAAGGAGTGTAATTCCCTGCTGGAGTCTGTATTCCCTGATAGCTACAACCTGGGAGTCTTTAAGTCAAGAGTGAATAGGTCTCTTCTAGGTAAGCGTGCTACATCGTCGACCACATCATCGCTTACCAACAGGTGAGATAAAGCGCGAGCCTATCAATAAAAAAAAAGTAAAAAAACTGGGCGACAAACAGTGGGCGAATACGAATGTATTTTTTGTTTAAAACAGCGACAGAAAAGGGAGCCCCTTTTCTGTCTGGAGGGTCTTAAGTAACCGAACATGAAGGAGATGACGGGGGCTAAGTTTGCTCGCTTTGCTCACTCACTTCATTCCCGTCATCCTTAGTTACTTACTTAGTATAAAGTCGCCGATTCAGTATATTATTCACCCGGTTAATAATTTGCCTTAAGCTAATAACTGTTTTCAATTACTCCCTTAATAAGAAGAACTTTGGATGTCTATGAAAAAGTCTACGAACAGTTACGAATATGCTTAGATTTTACGCGTGTCACAGACAAGAATGGAAGAAAACGCCTTTAATTTCTGATTTCGCTATAAACTGACCTTAAAAAGCCTACTTTAAAACCCTGTGGTGAAAAAGATTCCGAATTATGAATAAGAAGGGGACAGCCTATACATCAGTAACTAAAGTAAGTCCTCAGACAATACTACAAAATCAACACTTTTGGAAGAATTTTTGCTCTTTGCCACAAATTGCTTTTGTTGAGTTAGATCACTGATCACTTTCATTCTAAGGGTGTGATTTGTTGGGCCGATATAAATAAATTGGGATAAGAGCAAGGCAATAACGATGATGAACGATTTTAAGCATGCTTATTTCATCATCATCATATCAGCCGAAAGACGTTCACTGCTGGACATAGGCCTTTCCCAAGCGTCGCCACATTGACCGGTCCCGTGCCTCGCCAGGTCATCGGTCCACCTGGTTGGAGGCCTTCCAACGCAACATCTTCCGTTTCGCGGGCGCCACTCCAGAACCTTTCTGCCCCATCGGCCATCATGCAAGCATGCTTATTTAAGATCGTTCTTTTAATTAAAGATTGTCCTTTTAAATAGAACGTGGATAATCTTGGAAGTTTTCTTTTTTGACATTAAAAAAAATATAACGTAAAATCCGGAACTATTATTTGACCTCTCATACATAGCTCGGCCTCCGTCATAGTTATTATATTTTAAACTGTGTTATTTAAAATTTGGTACTTATTATAATATTTATTAGTCTATTTTTTAGTAATTATTTATGTACTTTATTAGTTTATGAATATCCGATTTTAATTATTGTTCATATTTTTACCCGACTGCCGAAGGAGGGTAATGTGTTTATCAGTCTATGTATGTAAGTATGTATGTATGTATGTTTGTTCCTATGTGGCGTTCCAGAGACCAAATGCGTGGGCCGATTTTGATGATTCGTACGTCAATCGATGCGTCTTAACCCTGCGAGAGTCACTGGCTACATTAAAATTGAATAATAGGAAAATGGTGGATTTTGGGCGCCATATTGCGGAGGCCCAATTTTTTTTTTCATCCAATCCCATCGTGTTGGGTATCAAATTGAAGGGTTTTAAGAGGCAATTTCAAAAATATATGACACTCATATGTTTAAATGTACCTTATTCGAATAAAATGTTAACTAAAAAGTGTTAAATAAAAAAAAATATTCAAAAAATCAAAACACCCGACTGCTTAAAAATCGAACTAAAAAGACGTAAACAAGAAAAAAATCATGCTGTGCAGTCGGAGGATACATCTGGTTTTGGTCAGCCAGCTCGTAAATATGTATCCTCCGACTGCACAGCATGATTTTTTTCTTGTTTACGTCTTTTTTATTTTGTACACCTACCTCTGTTGTGTCCTTTTGGTTGACTGGTAGAGAATGCCTTGCTGCATTAAGTCCGCCTATGTATCACCATTACACATGAAGTTTAAATTAATAAATCTATAGAACAGTGTAATATTGTTTAAAAAGCATTTAAAAATTCATCTAAAACTTATCGCATGCTACCAAAATCCGTCACTCTTAAAAGGGGAAGTTTCAGCTAAGCTATCACACACTCCCGGCTATTTCGCCAACACTAGCTCGCTACAAGGATTTGCAAGCTCTTTTTACGGATCTACTAAGAATAGAACCTAGTACAGGATACAAGTTTTAGAAGTTTAAGTGAAAATAACCAGCTGACGGTAGTTGGTGCTCCTTGGGATATTTGTCGGATATTGTTTCTCGAACGAAGCATTTTGTTTGATAGTTTATGAAGCTGTCTTTAAGTGGGGGTTTCTTTTTTAGTGATACTGTTTATTTGTACTGGTTTTCTCTGTTTTCAGAGTGAGTTTTGAACTGTTTTCTTTTGCAATATATATGTCATGGACCAAGTAATTAATAATATAAAACGTTTATTTTCTCTTCACAAAGTTTCTTACATTCTATGCCTTGCAGTTTAAACCAGGGTATAACTTTGTGAGAGACTGGTGCCTGTGACAGGTTTCAATAAGTACCTGTATTAAGGTCCGTTTATATCTACAGACACTGAGCGTGCCAGACACGTGCCGTGGCAGACAAAATAATATTCTTTTATACAGTGTCTATTATTATACGTATTTATATCTATCGTTACACGGCCGCGCAGACACCAACAGACACGGGCCGTTCGCGGCCAGTATTCGCGGCAAGAATATTTTGTCTGTACGGTTCATGCCTGTACGTGTCTGTAGCTACCTACCGGGCAGTGTGAACAGAGCGATGTCTGACACGGTCACACGGCACGCTCAGATGTAAATAAACGGTGTCTGCCCTGGCACGTGTCTGGCACGCTCAGATATAAATAAACGGTGTCTGTCAGTGTCTGCCCCGGAACGTGTCTGACACGCTCAATGTCTGTAGATATAAACGGACCTTAACATGTCCTCCCCGCGGCTAAAATCCCATCATGACATACTGACTGACAGCTTGGATACAAGAAAATAAATTTGCAAGAAAGTTTAGCTTCATAGACATGGAGGATAGAGACATAATATGATAACAGTTTAAAATACAAATTACCTACAATAAGGAAATACAATGAAAAAGATAAAATATTATAAAATAAGTTCTAAAGGTTTAGTTATTAGATTTTTAATAAGTAACAGAGTGAGCATGAAGAAAGTAAGTTTGTGTTTGTGTGTGATGTTGTTTTAGTGCTTGAGGTTGTGTGTTGTGGAAACTTATTAATTAAGGCACTATGTATAATGCGCGGGCAATATGAATCAAGTTAAGTCAAATCGGGCAACGTAATGAATACTGATTTAAACTTCATTATTTTTCACATTGTCTGCTCATTATGAATATTGCGTCGTAACTTTTGGGCAATTCGATAGTTATGGTACATTAGTATGGTTATCATTTTAAATATTTGCTTGGCATGAAATATCTGTGAAAAAGTTATTTTCACAACAAAATTATATTATGTGGTCAGCAGGATTATAGGGTCGGTTAACATTGCATAATATTTGTAAGCGGTGCCGCTATTTTAGACAAATTAGTCCAAGAGCAAGCGAAGCTATAATTTGGAATGGATATACAAATAATCACGCCGACAAAGAGGTAAAATAAAATCATGAAACATTTGTTTCTCCTGTACACGTAAAGTGACGATGATTTTTTTTCTCGTCTATCTAAAAATATTCAGTCTAAGTGAAAATATTCACGGCAGTAGTATATATAACGAAATTAAAAGGAAAACTATGTAGGCTTCACAAGTTTAAAAAATATTTTCGTTACAGCAATGTTCGGTGCTTTCATTGCTTTTGAACTTTAATAATTTTTACCTTATTATGTTGGTGAATGTAGCTGTTTGTACGGAACCCTCGCTGGGCGAGTCCGACTCCCCTTGTCTGGTTTTTTAGATTTAATTTTGAGCTGTTTTCTGGGGCTGCAGTTTGGACACGTTCCGTAAACAAGTTTATGAGGGTTTTGTGTATTTTAAATATCAGAAGCAGTTTAAATTACGGTTTAACCTTCCCTTTTGACACTGCAAGTCACAACCTTTTCAATGAATCAATCAAATCGTCCATTTTTATCAAACTTAACCTAGTTTTAATGCGACACATAATTTACGGCTTTTCAAATCCAGTCTTCGCATAGTAAACGGCAGTATTCTGCCATAGGTCCTCGATCCACACAGAACAAACCTCGCAACACTGCAAAAATTTACGGCTTTTCAAATCCAGTCTTCGTATAGTAAACGGCAGTATTCTTCCATAGGTTCTCGATCCACACAGAACAAACCTCGCAACACTGCAAAAATTTACGGCTTTTCAAATCCAGTCTTCGTATAGTAAACGGCAGTATTCTTCCATAGGTCCTCGATCCACACAGAACAAACCTCGCAACACTGCAAAAATTTACGGCTTTTCAAATCCAGTCTTCGCATAGTAAACGGCAGTAGTCTTCCATAGGTCCTCGATCCACACAGAACAAACCTCGCAACACTGCAAAAATTTACGGCTTTTCAAATCCAGTCTTCGCATAGTAAACGGCACTATTCTTCCATAGGTCCTCGATCCACACAGAACAAACCTCGCAACACTGCAAAAATTTACGGCTTTTCAAATCCAGTCTTCGCATAGTAAACGGCAGTATTCTTGGTAGGTCCTCGATCCACACAGAACAAACCTCGCAACACTGCAAAAATTTACGGCTTTTCAAATCCAGTCTTCGCATAATAAACGGCAGTATTCTTCCATAGGTCCTCGATCCACACAGAACAAACCTCGCAACACTGCAAAAGTCACTAACCGCTCTACTTAATAGCAGCAACCGTTAATTTATAACCAGTATAAAGTTCGCATCGCAACACGCACCTTCCATATCTACTGTTAGGGCCCACCTTCTGCCGTCCTTACGTTAAAATGCCACTATCTGACATTTGGATGATTTTAGTTTTTAGGGTTAAAAACAGGAGCCTATTACTAAGACTACACGATCCGTCTGTCTGTCTGTCCGTCTGTCACCAGGCTGTATCTCATGAACCGTAATAGCTAGACAGTTGAAATTTTCCCAGATGAAGTATTTCTGTTTCCGCTATAATAACAAATCATCATTTCAGCATAAGACGTCCACTGCTGGACATAGGCCTCCCCCAGGCGTCGCCACATTGACCGATCCCGTGCGTCTCGCATCCAGCGCCTTCCCGCAACCTTAACCAGGTCATCAGTCCACCTAGTGGGAGGCCTTCCAACGTATCGTCTTCCGGTTATAACAATACTTAACAAAAACTTAAAATAAATATTTAAGTGGGGCTTTCATACAACAAACGTGATTTTTTGCCGTTTTTTGCGATAGTGGTACGGAACCCTTCGTGCGCGAGTTTGACTCGCACTTAGCCTACTTTTGATGCCATCAGCGTTTGCATTATCAGCAAAAAATATCTATTGATCTGTCTAAGCAGTATTTCTCTATTACCAATAGAATCAAAATAAAAAGCTAATAAGATCCCCAAATTTTTATGAAATAATTTTTATGTCTATTCGAAATAGCAAAATTAGATCTGTTTTTGGACACCCACATATCATTTATAGTTGATAAACAACATCGATTTTAAATTACGGTTTTGTTCTAAACTCAAAATATGGTTTTTTCAGATAGGGGCAGTAAAGTTTGAGGACGGCAGCCTTCACGAGTCAAAAATGGTTGCCATTCGTCAGCAAGAATTAACTTATCACGTTGACATACGGCACTGCCCTCAGAATTGGACATAATCTGCATTAATTAATTAAAACCTCGTTTGTACCGCAGTATGGAAAAAAGGCAGGTATTTTTTTCTTTATGACTTTATAGCACTCGGATTGTTTTATACCATTTTGTTGAGTGCTGTGGAAATAAAAATGTGGGTTTACTAGTTATGTGTCCTTGTTTTAACCTGTAAAGATATGTGTTAATTAGAATTGCTTTTTAAATAAATACACAAAGCCAAAGTGGGTGGTGTCGGCAAGTGTGGGTGTGCAACTCTTCAGCCAAGGCTTGTCGGTTTAAAAATAACCTGTTATTGGTTGTTATAATCGGGTTTATCATTTATTTTGTTCGGAGTCTAAACATTAAAAGAGCCGGTTTAGGTGAGACGCGCACCTGAAACTGAATCGTTTTTGTATTTCAGCTCGGCTGCGCATTGAAGTTAGACGACAAAATCCGTACATAACCGGTTAATTCCACGAAACCTATTGACGAATTTTTAATGCCTAAAACCGTTTAATTTTGGTTAAAGATAGAATAAAACCGAAAGAAAAAGTTACATATGTACTTAGACGATAACCGGTTCTATTTTTTTTTTCTGGTTTCCAACTTGCCTAAGGCTATGGAGAATACATGCATCATATTTGAATTGTCTTGAGCCTCCGCTCTTAACTTTGATTCCCTAAACACACAAATACAATCGGTAAAAGTCTAAAAATCCGCAACAATACTCAATAAAAGCTAAAGTAATTTAAACTTAAATCAAACATCGGTAATACAAGTCGTCGAGGTTGGACATCGTCAGAGCAACTACCGTCGCGGAATACTGATGACCCCCCGTAGTTGTATGCATTATGTATCCGCCTAAGCCCGCCCAAATGAATGCAACAGCCAAGAAAAACAACCCACATGAGACAGCCCAACAATGTACTGGAAGAGAATGTGGATTTGGTAAAAAAAATGCCGGTTTATTGGAAGGTTTATCGCGTTTAATCTGTGTAGTCATGAGAATCTTGTGTTTGAGTTGCAGGTAGCTCCTTATGGTCGAAAGATAAGCCAGTTTGGTAGATTGCAACGGTCCAGTTTTCTGTGGTTATAGCTATGGTAAAATGATACTGTGAGCATTCTAGACTTTCACAACAAATTCTGGTATTCCTCTTTGTGTTTCCATATTTAAACTTGAAACTAACACATATATTAACATATTATTATATACAATTGAATATTATAAAAACAAACCTATACACAAATACAAAGAGGAGAGAGAAAAGAGCTCATTGTGCATCAAAAAATTCGTCCACATCCATGTCAATGGGAAACGTTCCCAGAACGCTGGCAGCATTGCCACGTTGGATGGCAATGCTGATTCTCTGGCCGAAGAAAAGGCCTGCCGTCTGATCACGTAGTAAAACTGTTGGTCTGCATCGTGTAGGTTGTTTTTCTTGCCTGTTGCATTCATTTGGGCGGGCTTAGGCGGATACATAATACATACAACTCCGGGGGATCATCAGTATGGTTAAATACATATTGGCAATTGCACCTGCCACTTTACTGCTCATCAAAATTCAAAAGCATATGGCAAAAATCGCCATGACGGATACAAAATAATTATTTTTGAGACACAAATGTAACTATAACATGTCTCATAAAATTATTTTGTATACAATGGTGACAAATTCTTACACTCGTTCAGTGTAAAGGTCAATAAACGCCTACCCCTGACTTCTATCATGCGACGCCCAAGATAAGCAACAGTACACACGCTAAAAGATTCCAGACACGCACCTTTACCGCATCTAGTCGTATCTAACTCCTCAGACATTGTCCCCTACCTCCGTCTGTCGACGTGTATCTGAGGCTAAACGACGGAAATAAAAATCCTATAAATATTGAACAACCATATTTTTCTCACTTTGTCGCGAGAACCCGCCGTGTCGTCCGTTTGTCGCCTTATATGGGCGTTGTAGACCGTGGTTAGAGTGTTTACACATGCCGGTGACCGGTCGCTGAATTTTGCGGGCTTTTCTTTATGGTGTTTTGATAATATGTTTTAAAATTACGGAAATTCAAACACTGATAATAAAAATATTAGTCTGTTATTTATTGATACACTGAAATATGAAGTATCTAGAATTCTAGACGAGCGCAGTCATAAAATATAGAGACAATAACTCGAATAGATTTATTGCAAACCTATTGGAAAGGTACTTAATAAACTTTTCAAATACTTTTGTCACAAAAACTTTACGATACTCTCTTCAGTGAAATGCAACGGAAACTTTTCAAATATGGAATTTTATTTGAAAATTTCTTTGTTTTCTGAAATCGTAGCGATTTTTTTCAGTGTGTTCGGTTCTTTAGTTATATTTAGCGTATGCACTGCGCACAATGTGGCTCCGAATTCGATTTTTTAGAGTTCCGCAGGGACTGCGTTTGGTTTTATAGGCGATCATTTTCGAGGGATCAGTAGAAAATTGGTTGCCTTTGTAACATGCAACGGATTTCACAATCGAATGGGAATATATCTCACAATATACGTACCCGATCTCACATTGCTGGGGGTGTGCTGATGGATGTTTATTGCTAGGATATTTCCAACACAACTATCTGTATTGTAACTCTATAGATCTAACTCAGTGGTTTTCAGTCAATATGAAATAATATAATATTGATGAGACGAAATAATCGATTGACGGCTCTCAAGTAATAACCGCTCGTATTCAACACACTAACATTATAAAGGCAAAAGTTTGTGAGTTGTTGAGTGTGTTTGTATGTTTGTTACTTCTTCTAGCTCAAACGGCTGGACGGATCTGGATGAAATTAGGCACAGAGATAGATTATAGTTAGGAATAGCACATATATCCCTGGCATATTTTCCCTCTAAATAATTTTCGACTTTCACGCGGGGGAAGCCGCTGGTAGAAGCTAGTATCCAATTAGACCAAAATATAGTAAATATGCTAAATACCAAACATTTTTTTATCCAAGCTTCTTTTGAAGTATTCACTCTATAGAAGATTTCAAAACAAAACACTAAAGCTAGCAACCTCATCATATCTCAAGGAAGTTTATTCAATATGTACCGTACAAAGCTATCCGAAGAATAATAAATAGCCTGGCACAAATAGTGCACACGGTGGTCGTAAATGATAAACTCGTCCTGTGGATTATACAGTAAATTGGAAGTTAGATTGTACATCAGTGTGGCCAGCTGCAGCGGGGAAGCAGGATAAAAGTTTGCCAGTTGATTGAGCCACAGATTTAGAAGAAAACGCTATTTTTTGTAGGATGCAAAAGGCGCAAAAAATTGTCTCTTCAGGATATTTTAATTATTGTGAACCGTAAATAATAGACGGATTTTCTTACCGCGCAATAGAGTTCATTTAACAATTTGTTATTAAAACATTTATTTTCTATTTTAATTCATAAATGATTAAATATTTTAATAGATATCTTCACTGCTAAGCAATGGCCTCCCCGTTGCTCCATTATATCCATCGTTTCCAGTTCTGCGCCACTTTCTATCCCAAGGAATATCCAAGTGATGCAGCATTTTTTTCATGGTCTGTCGTAATACAAATCATCATCATCATATTATCAGCTGAAAGGCGTCCAGTGCTGGACATTATGCCTCCCCAAGCGTCACCACATTGACCGATCCCGTGTGTCCGCATTCAGCGGATCCCCGCAACCTTCACCAGGTCATCGGTCCACCTGGTGGGAAGCCTTCCAATGCAGCGTCTTCCGGTTCGCGGTCTCTAGAACTTTTCTGTCCCATCGGCCATCCGTTCTGCGAGAAATGTGCCCTGCCCACAGCCACTTAAGTTTGGCAATTCTTCGGGCTATGTCGGTAACCCTGGTTCTCTTGCGGATCTCTATATTTCAGATACAGTGACGGTAAACTCTATGATGAGACCCATTGTGAGCGACACCATAGGTCATAACTGGCAACACACACTGGTCATAGACTTTCGTCTTGAGACACTGTGGTAAGTTGGACGAGAAGATACCGCGCAACTTCCCGAACGCTGCCCAGCCGAGTCGGATTGGACGGTTGATAATAGTAATACAAATACATAATGATAAAAAAATATCATAACATGGCAGTAAACGCGTCTAAAAATACCTGCTTAGCCATACTTAAATCGCAATATCATGCATAACAAAAGCAAAACTCATAATTATTATCCTTTTAATCTTACCATGATATGGTCACAGTAACCACGGCGGTAGTCCAGTAAACATTACGACTTAATCTCAGCTAAATTGCCAGTTATCTGTTCTGGAGCAGGCTTGCATAATTGCAACTTTTTAGTTCGAGCAGCCGGTTTAATTAGAAGACCTTTTCCGTATAAATAAGATAAGTGTGACGTAATCGCGGGATGTTGCGATTAATTACTTAATTATGGTACGGTTTGCAAAGTTTGGTATGGTTTTAAGTGGACGATTGAAATGTTTGTTCGTCAAATTGATAATTTCGTGTGTCCCCGGTTGAGAAACACGAAATATTTGGTGTTGCTTTGCCAATACGTTTTTGTTTGTATTTTTAAAATCTGAAGCTGTGTCTTATCACGATCATCATCATCATCATTTCAGCCAAAGATGTCCACTGCTGGACATAGGCTTCCCCCAGGCGTCGCCACACTGATCGGTCCTGTGCGTTTCCCACGGACCAGACCAACGCTCCAGGAAGACGCAGTGTTGGAAGGCCTCCCCTTCCAACGCTGCGTCCTTCCGGTACGCGTTCGCCATTCCAGACCTTTTCAGACCCAACGGCCATCCATTCTGCGTGCTATGTGCCCTGCCCAATGCCACTCAAATTTGGCAACTCTTTGGGCTATGTCGGTAATCTTGGTTCTCTTCATTTCTGATTCGATCACGCAAGGAAATACCGAGCATAGCTCTCTCCATTGCCTGTTGGGTGACTTTTAGCCCATTGTGAGCGTCTCTGTCCCGTAAGTAATCGCGTGCAACACACACTGATCATAGACTTTCGTCTTGAGACAATGATATCAGGATATACGAGTACATATACAGGTAAATCTAATATATAAAATCTGTCTCGTGTTTGAAACCTGTTCCCCCAAAACATACTGCTAAGGTGAATTACCTAGAGTTATTCAGCAAAACTCTTAAAGCAAATAAAATATGTATCAAAAAGGAAGGCAGCTAATACTCCTGATTACATTCATTTTAAAACATACTTTGCGTTCCGCCAAAGCGGGGAAAGCGATGTCTAATCAAGCGAACGACAGCATGGAGAAGGCTTTTTGCACTAATGGAAGAACGCCCGCGATATGATAACACTCTAGGCAATTTTACAGCAATTCAAAAATCTACTCGCGCGTCGTCGAGCGTAAAATGGGTTTTTTCTGCTTCCACATTATGTTAAATGTGTCAACGGGAAAAAGTTGTGTTAGAAATGATTCGGTGGTTACGTTTCGTTTGTTTCGTTTTTCTTTTTTTGTTCGAGAGTTAAATGTCTCCTGTCAGATTAGGCAAAATTCTCGGAATCAAATGTTGACAAAATGGTTTCGTATATCTGATTACAAAAAAATAACTTTGTATTGTAGGAACGATATTTCAGCACCAAAATAAAGCTCAGCTCCTTTATTTTTCTCTTGAGAAGTGAGCACTATGTTCAAAGTTGAACTCTACAAATTCTCGAGCAAGCAATGAGAAATGAAGATATCTCAAGGCTGCAAAGTGCGGTAAAATCTTACTACAACTGAAGACTAATACAGATAAAACACATCCACGTGTAAACATGACAGTATTCACAAGAAACTAATGAATAGAAATTAATGTTAATGACGACGTCAAGAAATCAGCGTACACATCTCAAATCTCCATAAAAATTCTAATTGCAAAGAAGATACGTAATACAGATATTACGGATACTGTTTGTTTTTTACACATCGAAATAATAAGTACATAAGTAACAGGTTAAATAGGCGGTGACTACATAAATGGCTTATATCATAGAAGTTTGAAAGAAGAACAGAGAGTTATGAAAGAAGAAGACTTGTTGTTTTATTTATATAATATTATATAAATAAACGACTATTAATTATTTGGCAATATATCAAGGCGTTATATGAACAACTTTTAATTTGAAACCAACCTGAAGCAGCAAAAAACGCAGTTGTTTTTGTCGCCTTTGCCGAAAATAAAATAATATACCGAGCATATTTCTGTTTAAATTTAATTTAAGTATACTACTATTATAATATTACCAACTGAAATATGAAAAAATAAATTAATGATGAAATTACCCAGAAAAGTGTTTTCCTTAGAAATAATAAAAACATTACTACATAATGCACCTTTAATATTGAAGAAAAGGAATCCGTCACGTAAAGGGATGTCATTAGTACTATAGGATTATTTTCATTAAATGCATAGTTGTCTCCGGGCATTCGTACGTGTGCAGAATGGGACATGTTGTGACTTGCTGCTTCGTTTGCTGTTTTAATTGTTATGTCTCGATGGTTCTTATTGATTGAATTGGTATTTGGGAAAATAAGCAAGAAGACCAAGAACAAAGAAGATGTAAATGTACATAATATTAAGCGTGGAACTATTACCAAACTAAGCTTCTACGCTAAACATGAGCCGAATTTTTAACTGAATGGGTAGTATTTTATTAAATCGAACCATCTCATTATTATTGGACATCTTTTCTCGACTTACTAAATATTCAGATTTAGGTAATCAAACTCATACCAGATAAAAGAGTCAATACCAATAAAAAGATAATCTGACAAAGGCCCAAAAACAACGTAAAGGACAGAAGAACGTAACAAAACACAAAAACATCAAAACCCTTACAAGACAAACACTAATATGACAGAGTAACACAAAAAGATTGGTCGGAATTTCACCGCAATATATTCTACTGAAATTAGGTGGGCTGGTCTCGGCCGGTGACACAACCCCGTGACATGGGTCAGCCTCGTTAAATTTATCCGGTAACAACTCAGGTACGCTGCAAAAATATTTATGTACGGATGCTGCACTTGAAAAAGATATGTGGGGAAATGAGGATGATAGAGCTAGTAGGATTAAGAGTTAGGTTTGGTTTGGCTGTTATTTGTGAGTTATGAAAAGTAGATCATTATGTACTTATGTGAAATTAAGAGGTCACAAAGTTATACCTATTTTACTGAAAAATTGTTTCTTCCTTTGGATATATATTATAATTACTAGCTGTGCCCGCGGCTTCGCTCCCGTCAACTGTCTACTCTACTTGTACTTACCTTCCTACCTTACTACCCTACTACTACCCTACTACTGTTTTTTTTCTAGGGTCATTCTTTCGCAGAGAATCTTAACACCACCAATCAGAAAATGACGTCAAATGCCCAACGTCATCTATTGAATGTGGAATTCAACTGTATCTGAATTGCATGTTGTGATATTTTACTTCTTGAACACTTTAAATTCATTTAACTTTTTATAGAGTAAGCCGATTGCGATGAAACAAAAACTAAGTAATACTTCAAGTTACGCACCATTTTTGTGTATAAAATTTATTACATTGGTTAAGTATATTTAGCGTGATGCGTGCACAAATAAACACACAAACAGATAAACAGACAAACCGACAAAAATTCTGGCGTTGGGGTTCTGTTGGTTATCCATTAACACTATGGCTATTTTTTGGAATTATTTTCGATATACAAAAACTACTTTCTACATATTTTTTATTTGTATTGATATGTATGTCTCGCAGGAGTCTGCGATAACCTTACTTATTAATAGTTGGAACTAATTTAAAGTGTCATTCTTATTTAGAATGTTCTGTATGTCAGCTGATAACAGCGCCCGAAGGCAATTGGTACGTGTGTTTTGATAAATAATGGAAAATACAATAAATTAATATAAATAAATCCTGAAGACAATTAAAATATCGCGTATTAAATACGCAAATTGCGTACATAAATTGTTATATAAATACCTATTTCTTTGAAACTGAATCTACCAATAATACAATGTCTGAAACTGCCATTCAATACAAATACGACAGAAATTAAATTTCTGAAAAATAAATAAATGCTTACTAGACTTAGGTGCTTATAATATTCCAGTTATATAATTTTCATACGATATTCCAGTCCAGCGCGAAACACAGAGCGAATCAAGTCCAGCGCTCTTGTATTTCTCTCTTTGAAGCAGTTCGCTTTGTGACCACCGAAGTCGTATAAATCTATTAACAGAACAAAAAGGATTTCCCTTTAATTTCTTTGTAGTATGGAGCTCATGGATTTGAAATGTGTTTTAATAAAAGTTCTGTAGGAGTTTTTCATTCATAGGCAAAAATACATTGTAAGGAGACACTTTTCAATTTAAATGTTCGGATTGTACGAGTAATCAAATCCTGCCATGCTGTCCTATTTTGAAACATGAAGATTGTGGTTGAAAAATTAAAGATTATCTTATTCAAAATAATATTAATTATTATTTGTATCCGGATATAACCTTTCCCGTTACCTAATCTTAATATAGAAATATAATTTTGTACCCTCCGTAAATAACATCAAAAGTGTTCCAATTAGCTATTTATGTCGAAATTAAAAGTAGAATCCTAAAAATAATTCCCACTCACATTTGGGTGGAAAAGTTTCTCAGATTTCCGCATATGTGGGTAGGTTGGTATGTATTTTTTCATACGTCATTCAACGTAAGTTCTATTTCGTATTAAATACAGTGTCTCAAATAATCGAAACGCTATAAACGTTTCCATAAACTAGCTATAGCGCTTTCCGTATTCACTAAAGTCACGATAAAGTTATTTTATTTTTAGAATTTTACTGGCACTCAAAATCTTTCAGATTCCGTTGGTTATTCGAAATTTGTAATTCGTGTTACTTTTTTTTAACAGCTCCGTTCGGACACGGCAGGAACATGTCATTCGTGCCGTGGATAATCACGTGACATTTTAACACTGGCAACTCTGCTAATTGCGTGTCAGATTTTTAATAACATGGATTTCGAACGCCCCATCGCCGCGGATTTCTATGCCCCTGGTAATCCTTGGCTGCTACACTATCACTTTTAAACGGTTGCCTGGCGCAAATAAAGTCTTTTTTTCCTTCTTTCTAGATTTTATTTAGCTCAACATCGTTTTTGATATAATAAAATTGAAGAATTGTTAGAATTGTTAAAGTACTCATTAATAAGACGTATATAATTGTATTTTAACGATTATGGACCGATTTTAGGGGCCCAATTTAGAATCCCAAACTTGCTCGTATCAGCTTTTAACAGTCGAGTTTATAAAATTATTATCCGTACTAAACTCACAAACATTTCGGCTGGCACGGCTTCACGAAATCTGAATAAGGTAACACAATATTTGTTTTAAACCCATCCTCCCGTAATCTGCGAGAGCGTTTGCGTTACAACTTCCAGCGAAAATTAAACACCACACTAGTATTGTCAGACGTACTACAATGCAATTTAATTTCCCACTTCAAATAAGTCTATGCGGAGTTACCATTTGTCTATCTACATCCCTCAATAGGTATTATTCGATTAGACGGTCTAACTTCGCAATACAAATAAATCCGACTGCATTATTCGCTTTGGGGCGAGTATTGCAAGGGAATCAGGGTTTAATCCGTACTAAATTGCTTACCGTCTGCTTGAGGCTCGACCGATTATCTCTAGGATGAGTCTTTAACACCCCAACGAATATTTAACTTGCTTGTTTCCATTGTTAGGTTTGTATTTAATAATAATGTGTTTATCTTATAGGATTAGTAAATTGAATAAAATTTGCTTTACTTTTTATAGTAAGTAAGAGTTACATAGTTCAAAAATATGTATCACATTTATTTTCATTTGGTGAGTTCAGTATCAGTCAGCTGTTGGTGACTGTAGTACCATCTGTTTCTAAAAATAACTGTCAAAAAAAAACAAAAGAAAAGGAGTTTATTCTCGTACTTTCTAAAAATAAAAACGAAATACAAAACCAGTTAAAAGAAGAAAAAGGAAAACTTTTCTTAATTTATCTCCTTTACGCATTTTTAATATCAATTGCTTAGCTACTAATGCTTCCTTTGTTCCAATCCTTGATTCACAAAGAGGATTTCCGTTTTGTTTCTTAATTTTCCGCGCGGGCGCACACGCTCGTGCCTACTTAAACGCTGAGATTGTAGCCCCACAAGCAGCGGCTTTGTGGAGACGGAGGCGAAATGAAAAGTCGCTTATGTTGTATTCCAGGTTTTGTTTTTATGGTGTTACCTGGTTTTGGAATAGCACAGCTTGCATGCACATTTTATAGAAGGACTAATTTCAGTAGATTATGACTGGTGGAATCTTTATTTAGGTACTGGGTTTGATCGCTCTCTCTCTTTGCTTTGTCTTGTCCTATTATTTGGGGTTGGCTCTGCCATCCTTCGCCAAAAGTGTTTTGTGCTGGATCATCGTTTAGGTCGTTGTTTACGACAGACATCCCAATTAAAGCTTCTGTATTATTTATTCTTTTATTGAATACACAAAAGTTAATACCTACACTAGAAACAGAAGTAACACAAGTCAACCATATGGTTATGTTATATATACTGTAATTTCACAAAAAAACATAATTAGGTATGACCTTTGGCATTATATGCTACTGCGTTTTTTAAGCCACCTTTTCACATTCTCAAGAGACAAGATATTTCTAGACTAATTTTCCACAAACATATTTTTCTCACCGTATTTTCCCCTTTTCCTCGTTCTCACGCTTGTTTAAAAGCCAGCACCTATAAAGAAGTTCCAAACATGACAAGATGTTCTCGGGTATCATATTGCGTCACTTTCACGTCACATTCGATTATAAAGGGACAATCCTTGTAACAATAAGTTTATCCGTGACCTTTATCCGCTTTTGTGTTTGTTTTGTTTACGTTGACGTGTTACAGTAAGACGTTTGTTGTTATGGGATTTCTTTGGGTGTTTATCAAAAACTAGGATTTATTATTTTTGTTTATTTTTCCCATTTGAAATAACCAATTAACTGACATGCTTAATGAACCGGTGCAATTTTCTCAATTACCTGTTAAAATATTGCAAAACCTAAAAATTTGTCTAGGTTAAGCTGTGCAGACAGTGTCACAAGCTAAGCATAAACATATATAATCATTGAAAATAAAATGGCAAACATTTGGTATACTTAACGTATAATAGGATCCCAAAATACAATATCAAATTATTCATATGAAAAAAAATCAGCAAAATATTTGAATAGCTATTGCTAAACATGAACAGCTGTGTATGTTTTACGAGTATTTATTTTACTTTTTCACAGCACAAAATTCGCCAATACTGATTGAATATGAAACAATGGCAAAAAATACAGAGACTGTTGATATTAATCTTTTTGAATACCTTTTTTATCTATCATTCGATTCTATTGTTCATTTCAAATTAATCATTTCCAAAATTCTTTGTATTGTAATCCTATTGAGTTTCTTTAAAAGGCTTGTGTCTGATAGAATGGAAAATGACCTCCAATTCTGTTTTGTTTTCATTATCTTTGGTCCGTTCTTTAGCTTTGAATCTTGATTGATTTCAACCGCAATTATTAGTTTCTTTACGTTTGACTTTCAGAACATTTACAATTTGTTCGAGAATAATTATCTCTGCAGCTAAAGTAATTTTACTTCTTCTTTTTTTTCGTGTGAGAATGTGGCCATATCTGGTGACTTAATAGCCGCGTCTGGAAACGCCACAGGCTTCTGACTTGGCTATTTCAGGCTATTTCAGGCAACTATATGAGACCAGGGTTGCCTCACGATGTTTTCCTTCACCGTTGCCCGTAATGTCTAAGATAAATTTAGAAAGTACATATGAATTTGAAAAAGTCACATTGGTACTTGCCCGGATTTGAACCCCGAGAACCACGAGAGTTGAAGTAAACAAGTATGTATATCGTGGTGGCCCAGTAGTTAGCTACTGGGCCACCACGATACATACTACTTACATACTTGTTTTACTATTAACATGGGAATCGATTTAATTTTCTAGTATTTCAACATCATTTTGAAATTGTGATATTAAAAAGTAATACTTAGCTGCCATTTCGAAATTAATATCGCAGGTCTCGCAAAAAAGCTCGAAAGTCAGTCACTAAGTAAATTTCCTTTGCATCTTTTTATTCGTATCTTAAGTTATCGGGGAAGTATTGCTTTTTAATGTAATTTCCGAAACGGAACGCCACGTTGCCGGTAGTCTCCTACGGGAATCGACTAATGGATTTTGTTCATACTTCCCTCTGAACTCAATCTATCAGTTAGACTTCACATTTTAAGTAGTTTTCATTTTTTACCAGCTTTTGCTTTTTGTTTTTATAATCTCATACTTTTTTGCTCTCTGATATTCCGTGACTACTTTTCGTTAGGAGATAAAAATCTTTTCATAAGAAAATTTTGTTTAATTACTTATCTACCTTAAGTAGTTTTATAATAAAAACTATTCCCACCAGCGTAATATTAATTAACATATAAATTACATTATTCTAGATGTACCTAAAATATTTCGTTTTAATTTTAATCTTTAATAAATTAACGTAATTAATGTACTTCATTTTTATTCTATAAGTACGGTATTCGCAATATATATTAGTTTTCACTTCCCAAATATACAGTAAAAAAACCAGTCGTACGTTTAATTTTCGAGCGATTCTTATTATTGTGAGGACTTTAAACCGGGACCTAATTTGATCTCACAATTTTCTTCCCGTCGGGCGCTTGGGGCTCAGTGTCAACGTTTCATTTGGATTACACATTACCAACTAGCATCTTCATTCTTAGGCACTTCTATTATTGAGAGCCTAAGGTTTATATTCCTTTGTTTGAAATAAACTTTTATTGTTGCGGTAAGTCCGGGTGCAGTGCAGCGGTCATTCTGTTACAGCCGGGACCAACTTGAACATCTTCCAAGACTTTGTGCTGTCATTATTAAAGGAGAATGAGTATTGTTATGGCTGCTTTTCTGTTTTCATTAAATCTTGGTATTTTTAATAAGTATGGCGTAGGTAAATATTCAGTATATATGCATTTAAGTGAGTTGTTGGAACTTCGTGGAAAAACGATTGTGAGTTCTTAGTTTTTCGCGATATGGTTACCATTTGATATTTGCTGGCAGACGTAAGCAGATAGTTTTAGTCAAATTAAATGTATTGTCTGCTAATGATATAAAGCTAATAACTTGATTAGAGAATTTTATATACTCACTAAGACAGAAATAGAGAAAACCTTTACGTATACACTGACCACACCTCTAAATCAAATAAACACAATCAATAAACAATGTCAATTCTCGAGAGATAGTTTCAAATATTGATGACAGCTTACACCAGCAACTAGTTCCAACAGAATCAAAGACGCGAAAGAATCTTAAAGGGGAAGTAAAAGGAACGGTTTTAAGACATAATCCCTTTGGGAACAAAGGAGACATGAGCATGTTTGTTTCCCAATTTTACGCTTTGCTGGGTACGCCGAAAAGAATCTACTAGCGAAATGGATTCTTATTCCTCCTGAACTTATGTTTCTAGTGGAAGGTTTAATTGAAACAATGTTTAGTTATCCTTTTTGTGTTGGACAATTCCTTTGTCGTCTGTTACGTGATCATTATTTGTTTCGTTTCGATTGGGTTTCTTCGAAACTTATTGTTTTTATTTTCTCTAGTCAAACAAATAGTTGGATAACCTAACAGGCTGCCATAGCTAAATATTGATACGAAAAAAATGAGTCAGCTATCAAATGACAGAAAGCCTACTTCCTCACAATAAAATACTATTTCTTCAAGATTATCCGTAGCAGTTTCTAAAGAAGACCCGTATACAACACCGTATTCTTCATCTCACAAAACACAAACGAAATCTTCTGCTAGTTTGTAATCTGCATCACTAACAAACACTTCCCCCAGTGACTCAAAAATCAATCGACACGAAGCGAAAATGAAGAACCGGTCTCCCAATCCTATCACCTCTAATACTATTTCTTTAAGATTATTCAGAACAGTTACCAAAGAAGACCCGTCTGCGACACCGACTCCTCCATCTTACAAAACACAGACAAACTCCTCTGCTAGTTTGTCATCTGTATCACTAACACACACTTCCCCCCCAGCTTTCAAGCTTTCATTAACTTACACAACACTATAAAAATATTCCCGGAGCGCATCGGTGTCTCAAGAAAAGCCTTCCACAACGATTACCATATAGAGTGACATTTACACTGCGTCGACTCTCAAAGACACGTCGTTTTGTGGACGCCTGCTTTGAAGCACACATTGATTTTATTCCTAGAAGGATTGGATTAGTTGGCGAACTAATTGTTAGTAGATGCGCATTTGTTTACTAGCTTCTGATACGAAGTGAAGGCAATGAATAGTTAATTCTTTGGCTTGGAAAGGTTTGCTGTGCGTTGTGTACGTATGGTCTTCGAGAGTGTCATACGAGATTCTTGTTTTAAATTCTGGTTGACTATTTGATTTTTGATTTTTTTGCAATGAGCTAATTAGAGTGACGTTTACACCTTTTCGACTCTCAAAGGCACGTTTCATGACCGCTAGAGAAGGATTGGATTAGTTAACGAACAAACTTTAGTAGATGCGCATTTGTTTACTAGATTCTGATACGAAGTTGAGGCAATGAATATTTTATACTTTGGAAATGTACCACGGTCCGACGTAGCATCTTTTAGTAAGTAAATTGCAATACTTGTAATAAACTGGAGTAAAACATTCTAAATAAATTTGATATTTTTGCCAATAGGTTGCGCCAGCAGATACGTTTATTGATTTATGTTTAAGAAATTAGAGGTATATTATATCAGTCTCGAAATATTGTTTGGCAGATGTCTATTGTTTAATAAAGTATAAATTGGCCTTTATATATTATTTAGTCGTTTTCTCGTAGAATGTATAATGTTAGTTAGTTATAATTTAATTTGATCAGCAAACTTTAAAGAAACAACTCGCAACATTAAAATCAAAATATCGATAAAATTACTCTCTACCAGAAAAAACCGTCCCCGAGCTGAACTCAAAGGGGCTATTACCGCTTGTTAGCTGAATTGTACGAGGAATTATTAATGAAATAAATCCAAGGCAAAACCCAGCTTACCATTCATAGAGACATAGAGATAGAGATCATTTATTTTTCAGAAACATGAGTATGCACACACAAAGCATGCAAGATGTTAAGTACATTGCAGAAAGGATCACAGTCATGTTTTACCTTAACGGCGTACAAATATGTATTACAATAACCTTAATTATAACTATTTTATTTAATTATCATGCATATAAAAAAGTAATTAAATTTAAATATAATGTAGTCAAGCTTATACATCAATTAAATTAGATAAGAAGAATAACAAAAAAATATTATCATTACTATGCACATTATTATTAATTAAAATGTCAAAACAAAATAAAATAATTACAATAGTTTACAGAACCAAACTTCGCCACTACATCAGAATTATTATCTTTTCTCCATTAGAAACTCAGCAATACCACAAAGTACATAAGCGGCGGCGCTTCGCAGACAGAGAGTCCACTATGAACAAAGCGCCATTTTGAACGCACACATTGACATTTCGATTTTACAGGAAATAATGGGCAATATTGGACCGAGCTCATTCGCGGCTGTCACGAGTGCTTTGTGCGGGCGTTTGTCACGTCATTCATACATAAAGTAGGTACTGTAAAGAGGTTGCATTGGCTGGGTAACCAATATTAATTGTCACAGACTGAATATACTTTAAATTAATCAATATAATTCTTTAATTCATTTTAAGTTATAAAGCTCATTAAATTTTTCAAGATGGTTAGTTAGAAATTAAATATCTAGGAAAATAATAAATAACTTTAAGTCCCTAGACGAAATTGGAAAGGGTATGAAACTTGTCATATTAATATGGTTTAAGTTTAAGTCATCTAGCTCATAAATATGTTTCCTCCGATTGCAAAGCATAATTTTCTTCTTGTTTAAGTACCTACATATTTTTAGTTCGCTTCGTAAACAGTCGGGATTTTGGATTTAATTTAAAAAAAAACATATTTATATTTTTGTCTAACTTGGTGCTTTTCACATTTTTATGTTTTTGGTGAGATTATTATTACACCATTGTTACGTCTTTTTACCATCCAATCTTGGTCGTATGTGGAGTCGTGATCTTTATCGGATATTTGATGCTCTGTCTACCCTCTAAATCATGTAAGCATGATAATATGATGTAAGTTTTGACGAATCGATGTATTTATGTTTGTAACTTATACAACCTACTCTTTTTTTAAATTCAGTATCAATATAGTAGCAACCTTAGTGAGTCTGTCAAGTTTATCTGTCAATTTTCGAAAAGGCGGGAGTGGCCCTTCTGTATACTTTCTATTTTGTGGCAATACTATAGAAACATTTGGCTGCTAAATACCCCTTTAGTTTTTTTCTTAAATAAGTTAGTAACAGTTATATCTCTGAGTGCTTGTGCTAGGTGGATAAATATACGTGGTGTCATACAGAAAACACTTTTATACATTAGTGCTGAATTGGATCGTCTCACAAACAATCTGTGCTTATATTTATCGCGCCGGTTGCGTTTATCCATTTCTGATAGTTTCTCAAACTAGAAACAAAACAATACTAGTACTATAAATACGAAAGTACAGTACAACCATTATCTTAATATCTTGCCGTCTTGATTTGCCGAATACAAACGAATACTAACAGTTATTAGATTTATCGTGTATAATAATTTGAATTCAGAACTATGTACTTTATTGTTGTTTTGTTTTGATTTCCGTGTGAAATATAAAGAGCTATAAAATAGAGTCTGGCAAACGAAAGTAGACACTCGAAAATTATTTGCAAACTTTTTATATGGCAATGCTATACTAATGTCAACATCAATTTTTGGTGATTTGTTGTGTTCTTGATAATAGCATTTATTAAGTTAAAATTAATAAAACAATTAAAAGTGGATTACGAGAGATGTCGTTTCGCATGATGTCTAAATATCAAGAAATACAACAGGAGAAAGACGTTGAATTCAAACAACAAGAAGATTGTTTACGTGTGGTGTTTCATAAGTTAGTATGACGCTAATAAGTTGATACTTTGCTTTAATTCGTAATCACTATTTATCTTTGATACATAATATCTAAATTATTACCTACCTAAAGTACCTATAGTATTTTTATTCAGATGAAGTAAAATAAATAATTCTGCAGTATCAAATTAGGTTATTCCAGGTATTTCATACTAGTTTTAGGATTGCTATGCTGATATTTTTAAATTTGCCGCGCTTTTTCCACCCTGCCGTCTTAAAAGAGACTGTGACCTCTGAGTTTGTTTCGGCCTTTCTTCTCAGAGTAGTCAGATAGGAAACGCCGACCTCATCTAGTTTTAAAAAATATGTTCGACATGTAAAAGTGTTTGTATAAACCAACTTACAGAAATAAAATCATTTATCATTTATCTGCCATGGAGCTGCATCAGGGACGCACTCAGGTATCACCGGATGCCTCACTACCTCTGTCGAGTGGTCAAGGCCTATATGACGGACAGGACCGTCATCAACCCCGGTCACCAGGGAGTGTGGAACCGGCGAGAGATATCGTGCGGTGTCCCAGGGATCGGTCCTGGCACCGCATCTGTGGGACATCGGGTACGACTGGGTGCTGCGCGTCGATCTTCCTAGTGGAGTCAGCGTGGTATGCTACGCTGACGACACGCTAGTCCTGGCGTAGGGAAGTTTGCACCAGGTGGCGGCTGAAAACGCGACACGTGGGGTTGTGACAATCGTCGAGAGGATCCGGCAATTGGGACTCGAGGTGGCCCTGCACAAGTCCGAGGCCATGTGTTTTCACGGTCCTCGGAATGCGCCACTGCCGGGATCCCAAATATCGGTAGAAGGGGTTCTCATCGGCGTCGGGTCGACGATGAAGTATCTGGGACTCGTCCTCGACAGCCGATGGAATTTCGTGGAGCATTTCTGACGTTTGGCTCCCAGACTGGAGCGGGCCGGGGCTGCCCTCAAGCGGCTGCTGCCCAATCTAGGGTTAGTCCAAACGCCTTCTGCCGGAGGCTCTACGCGGGGGTCGTGCGATCCATGGCCCTTTACGGGGCACCGGTATGGGCGCGTTCCCTGAGGCGGCGACCAGCCCGCCGGTTGAACGCGTCCTAAAAGGTCATGGCCATCCGGCTGGTCCGGTGATATGGCGAGCCTCCTTGGATCTGGAAACAAAAGTCCTCGCGCAAATATGGGAGTGGCACGAGGAGGCGAAATGCCGGGTCGAAACTCCGTTGCCGCGACAAATCGTGGGTCGGCGGACAAAGCTCCGGCAAGATCTCGTGGCGACATGGAGTGGGCGATTGTCGCAACCCAGCGCTGGGCACGCCAAATTGCGGCAGTAAGGCCCCTCTTTGAGGAGTGGCTTGAGAGGCGTCACGGCGCCCTCTCCTTCCGCCTGACGCAGGTCCTCACCGGACACGGCTGTTTCGGGAGGTTCCTGTTCAGGATAAGGCGGGAGGAAACGCCCGGGTGTCACCATTGTGAGGATCGCCCGGAGGACACGGTGGAGGTCTGCCCCGCTTGGATGGAGCAATGTCGTGTCCTCGTGGAGGCGAACGGCGGTGGTGACTTCTCGCGTCCGGTCCTGGTCCAGACCATGATACGGAGCGAGAGGGCATGGGAAGCTGTCATCTCCTTCTGCGAAGCAGTAATGCTCGCAAAGGACGAGGCAGAACGCGTGAGGGAGACGCAACGGAGGCACCCTCACGCTACAAGCCACCGCAGGAGACGCCCTGGGCGTCGGGAGTCGCAAGCCGGTTCCCGGCCACCGCAGGCGCGGGCTTGCGGGTGGCGTGTAATGGGTAGCTCACCGTCTGATAAGGATCAGGCCCGAGTCGACGGCGCGTAGTGTTCCACGCGCGCCTCAAAGAGATGTCAGCAAAATTGACGGGATCCATTAGGGCCGATGCCTGTCTGGGTCGCGGATAAATTTGAAAAAGAGTTACCGCGGCCCTGGCTCAAGCAACTGAAGGAACACGGATGGGTTTTAGTCAGTAAAAGTCTGATACGCCCTCCCGCTTCGCCCAAAGCGGGAGAAGTCATAGGATGATTTCCCATCCAAAAAAAAAGAACCTAGCAGCTTTCCTCCCATTTTTTAAATAAATTACATTATGTTAAAAGAGTATTCATAACTCTATATACTTCCAAGTTGATTGAGAGCGTCCGGTCTGCACCGAGTACTTTAATCATGTGTATATATAATTTTCTATATATAATTATATATATATTATAATTATGTATATTTTTTATATATAATTTTCTCAGCGCACGCCAAATAATGAATCTTATAGGCAAAATTTAGCAACTTTGGGTTACATTATTGCAATTTGCATAAGGATCTCTAATTTTTTTGAAAATGAATTATATCCTTTGTTACTAGGGAATGATGTAGCTTTCCATAGGTAACATATTTTATTAAATCGGTCCAGTAGTTTTGGATCCTATTCGGTACAAACAAACAAACAAAAAATCCTCTTTATAATATAGGTATAGATTTTCATGTACAGTCACAACCTTAACATTACTGCGGCCGTACGTGATGTTTGTTAACCTAGTATAATAGTTGAATGTGATAGAAATTACATCTGTCTGTTTGTTTGTTACGTTTTCACGCCTAAACCGCTGAACTTATTTTGATTCATTTCGTATAGAGAGAGATTGGAATAAAGCATTATGATATTTCCCTTAAGATAATTTCCATCATTCATACGAGCGAAACCGCTGATAAAAACTAGTACAGCTACATTTCTAAGCAGTTACGCATTTGTAGGTAGATAAGTTTATAATTAGTTATTTCCCCAAAGGGCCCGGAGCGATCCCTTTATACAGTTGCTGCAGCAATTAACTTCGATCATGGTTGCACTGTCAGCTGAACACGCACTGCCAAGTCTAAAATGTTTGCACTAAATACTTGGTAATTAGTTGCAAATAACGGGGTTTGACTGTAATGGGATTAGGTATGTTTACCTACCCCGTTAGATTGAGTTTTGAGAGGATTCCTCTAAATTTAACCCACACCTTTAACTATTCTTCTTCAATAGTTTTATTTTAGAAATCCATGATCACTTGTAAAATTTAATTACTTGGCATATACCTGTATATGCAGACTAATTAACCTCGGTTATTAAAAAGAAACGAACAAAAGTAAATTTGTATCCCATGATCTTCAATATAATCAGGTAGCTCGCAGTTTGTGGCCTAAACAGAAGTTTTGAATCTTATTTAACAAATCTCCCATAAAAGAATTATCACTTAGAATTAGGGACGATGTCAGTAACGATATCATGCGCCGAATTTCTAGTTATAATAATCTAAATCTAAAATAAAAGTTTGCCATGTAAAAACGTCGTTAGTTACGTGTTTTCGTTAATTTTAGTTAGTGGTGTTTTCCAACTTCGCCAGTTTGATCAAACAATTGACGGGCATCCATGAATATTTTTTACATTAACAATTTGTTGGATAGCTCATGAGATAAAGATATTTTTTTCACATAATCTGTTTGGTCAGGATCATAGTAAAATTTTAAATAATCAACTCTGTTCGTGTGGCTACCTCGTTGAAATTTATGTATTTAAATTTTTATAATTACTTTTAAAGGGTTTGGTATTTTCAAACTCCTGAGTACTGACATATCTTCACAAAAGGGTCAGCTTCACATTCCAATAGTAACGTGTTTATTTTAAGATAAACGTAAAATAATTACCACTTTTGGGTACTTTTCTAAAACAACGAAATTCCGTCATATTTTCCAAAATGCTCCATCATCCCGTCTGACTTACAATCAGGATAAGTAACACTCCTCACACAAATTTTACTCGCTCTGATATATCCTTTAAAAAAATGTCCGTTTTGGAATTTTCAGACGAAGCGGTATAAGAGCAGGCCCACAATTTCGTTGCCGGATTTGCGTTTTATAAGTAATTATGCGTCAAGACCCTACCGATCCAAAGAAAATAAGCCGCCTAAAGATCAAAATAAAAAGCGTCCATTTTCTAAATCTGTAAATGCATCGCAATATATCTGAAACTTTTGCAATATTCTCGGTGATCTCTCAGCAGGCCCCAGCTACTCAGCTATCAACTTTTCGCTCTGAATATGGTTGCTCAAAATTCTATTGAGATCCTCCCCTATTGTGTCGTTTTAATGTTGAATAAAAGAATATAATACCAAACAATAACAGCCAGTCGATTCTATAAAACTTAGGTGAAGTGATGTCTTTCCAACTAATTCTAGGGATTGACAGCTCACTTTTATATAAATTATCACGGTGAGATTCTTATGGAGTACTAAAGAGACACAAGAGTTCTAGAGACTTTACAGCTTCATAATCTTTTTGCCTTATTTTCTTCCTTCACCAAAACTTCTAGCTTGAGAACGTACGAGCAGCTGGAGTTTGTTTTGTTATATTCCTTGGAATATAACTTGAGCTTGGAATATTACAACATAGTGCAGTTAATTAAGCCTCACAGTAAAGCCGGCGGGCCCGGGGCGAAATGGGAAATAGGTAATTATGAAGTTGCGTAGTGGCTTGCAGCTTGCCACTCCTTTTATTGTGCATGTCAGGGGCTATAGCGGGGGTATCACAACCTACCAAACTCCCCTCACTTGTAGGGTAATTATTTGAAATACTTTATTTAAGTTATTACCTTATCTAAGGGATCAGTAAATAACTGTCTGAAACTGAATGAAAACCTTTATCACAGATAATACAATACTAGCATACCTTTATTAAGAGCCACTATGTGTGACTTTACCTACCTACACTAACCCCACCATTGCGTTGGACAAACAACAACAATCTTTCTATTCCAATAAGACGTGTAGTTCTTGCCACGTGAGAAAAGAATTCATAGGTTTGAAAAAATCTACATATTTAAAACAGGAAAAATCATATATGTTTGTAACAACATCAGAGTTGCAATTCCAATGACATCTTGAATGTGGCTTTGTATATTTCCTGAAAATGCGTAGTTATATAGTTATATGCGATATCTCCCCGCTTACGCGTATAACTTAAGAAGCACCATAAAATCTCTAGTACTGCGGTGTTACATGAAATTAAAATATGGGTCTAGTTCATTTCAGTTTGTATTTTTTAACGATTTCGTAATGAGTTCTAACGTTAAGATAATATTATCATAGTTTCGAATTTAATTTGGTTTTTGAGCGATTTATTCAATGCTCTTTCTATTGCTTCTATTCTTTTAGAATCGAGTTTATTGCAAGTTCTAGTTAAGTATTGAAAGGTCACCCTTTTATATTTTCTTCGTAGTTCTTTTGAACGAAACTGTAAATAACTGATCTCATAAATAAGTGCTAAAGTTTTAGTGCTTACTAGTAAAACTTCTGAAGGCTTTAAATATTTTATGTCAGTAAAAGCAATTTTTATGTATTCCATATTTATTTATTGATGGTATAATTTCAACGAATGCTGACTTTTAAAAGGTTGTCCAAGGGCATTTGGAAGCCTCATATAGCTACTTCACTCCCAAAGCCTGTCTCACAGAAACCGTGTATACTTTCGAGATAAAATTATGTTTAGTGATAGTGTGCTTTGGACATTCATTGTAGCTTTTGATATTCAGTGTTCCATTCGACATTCTTTGTAGCTTTCGACATTCATTGTAGCTTTCGACATTCAGTGTAGCTC
The DNA here is from genome assembly GCA_964057195.1 of Orthosia cruda. Classification (NCBI taxonomy): domain Eukaryota; kingdom Metazoa; phylum Arthropoda; class Insecta; order Lepidoptera; family Noctuidae; genus Orthosia; species Orthosia cruda. Next base: position 13,508,329 of record OZ059836.1, on the reverse strand, counting down.
TCGACATTCAGTGTGGCATTGGACATTCAGTGAAGCTTTCGAAATTCACAGTAGCTTTTGACGTTCAGTGTAGCTTTTGACGTTCATTGTAGCTTTCGACATTCAGTGTTGCTTTTGACGTTCAGTGTAGCTTTTAACGTTTAGTGTAGCTTATGGCGTTTAGTGTAGTTTTCGGCGTTCAGTGTAGCTTTTGACGTCCAGTGTAGATTTTGACATTATTTGTAGCTTTCGGCATTCAGTGTAGCTTTTGACGTTCATTGCAGCTTTTGATGTTCAGTGTAGCTTTCGACATTCGGTGTACTATTTGACATTCAATGTAGGTTTCGACATTCAGTGTAGCATTCGGTATTCAGTGTAGCTTTCGAAATACTGTCTAGATTTTAATATTCAGTGCAGCTTTCGACATTCAGTATAGCTTTTGATATTCAGTAAAAGAAAGAAAGTGTAGCTTTCAACATTTAGTGCAGCTTTCAACATTTAGTGCAGCTTTCAACATTCCGTGTAGCTTTGGACATTCATTGTAGTTTCGACATTCGGTGTACTTTTCGACATTCTGTGTAGCTTAAGACATTCAGTGTAGTTTTCGACATTCAGTGTAGTGTTCGACATTCAGTGTAGCTTTTGGTATACAATGTAGCTTTCGGCATTCAGTCTAGATTTCGACATTCAGTGTAGCTTTCGACATTCAGTGTAGCTTTTGACATTCAGTGAAAGAAAGAAATAAAGTGTAGCTTTCCACATTCAGTGTAGCTTTGGACATTCATTGTAGTTTTAACATTCGGTGTAAATTTCGACATTCTGTGTAGCTTTCGACATTCAGTTTAGTTTTAAACATTCAGTGTAGCTTTCGACAATCAGTGTAGTTTTCGAAATTTAGTGTAGTTTTTGACATTCAGTGTAGCTTTCCGTATTCAGTGTAGCTTTCGAAATTCAGTCTAGATTTTGATATTCAGTGTAGCTTTCGACATTCAGTGTAGCTTTTGACATACAGTAAAAGAAAGAAAGAAAGTGTAGCTTTCAACATTTAGTGCAGCCTTCAACATTCCGTGTAGCTTTGGACATTCATTGTAGTTTCGACGTTCGGTGTACTTTTCGACATTATGTGTAGCTTTAGACATTCAGTGTAGTTTCCGACATTTAGTGTAGTGTTCGACATTCAGTGTTCAGGGGTCAGTGTACATTCAGTTTTTGACATTCAGTGTAGCTTTTGGTATTCAATGTAGCTTTCGGCATTCTGTCTAGATTTCGACATTCAGTGTAGCTTTCGAAATTCAGTGTAGCTTTTGACATTCAGTGAAAGAAAGAAATAAAGTGTAGTTTTCAACATTTAGTGCAGCTTTCGACATTCAGTGTAGCTTTGGACATTCATTGTAGTTTCAACATTCGGTGTACATTTCGACATTCTGTGTAGCTTTCGACATTCAGTTTAGTTTTCTACATTCAGTGTAGCTTTCGACAATCAGTGTAGTTTTCGACATTCAGTGTAGTGTTCGACATTCAGTGTAGTTTTCTACATTCAATGTAGCTTTCGACATTCAGTGTAGCTTTTAAAATGATTAATGCTAACCGCAATCTGATTGAGTTTGATTAGATTTTAAATAAATAAATAAAAAATGGGACCATTAATTTTTGTTTGTTATTTTGTTTGTTTTGACTTTTACAAAATGGTAAACCGAGAATAGAGACTCTTCAGATTTATTTTCCATCAGTAGGTTCCGACTTGGATTATTTTTGGTCTTCGTTGAGAAGGCCCAAACAAAACATTACAAAAAACGAACCAAAAACACCGACTTCCGAACATAAAGTTATTTTGAACTTTGTAGTTTACCTATTAGGAATTATATTAGCATGCGAGTATCAGAGATTACCTTTACAAACATAAACAAACAATTCTACCTGTTAATATTAGTTCAGATTCCTTATTAAATTGATTCAGGTTTTTAAAAAGATATGCCTGGAAAAAACCATAAATATTGCCCACGTATATTTAAGTACCCACTCTGTATTCGCTTTGAAAACATGCGTAGTAAAAGGAAAGTACTAAGTTTTCAGTCCCTAATGTAGAAATGGTCTTAGTGGCAAGTTTTTATTCAAGTTTAGCTCACAGGAACCTTACTACCCACTCTCTTTAAAAGTTTTATGTATTTTGTGAAAGACGAGGTGTGAATTGTCGGGAGATTTGAAGGACTAGGTTATCAACGATTCTTAATTTTAGGGACGCTTAACATGTCCCTTCGCCCTTATGACTTGATTTGGGTTAATATGCTTCGTTAACCACACAGGTAAAGATATTAGTGATGTTCTCAGAAATATAACTTTCTGTGCCACAAGCATGATGCAGGAGTGTGGTGGTACTCTTCTTCAAGAAGGGTGACAATGCCTTACTGAAGCACTATAGGCCCATCTCACTTCTTAGCCATGTCTACAAGCTGTTTTCAAGAGTCATCACGAATTGTCTCGCGCGCAGGTTTAACAATTTCCAGCCTCCCGAACAAGCCGGATTCCGTAAAGGCTTCAGCAACGTAGACCACATACATACGCTGCAGCAGGTTATGCAGAAGACCGAAGAGTACAACCTGCCTCTCAATTTAGCGTTTGTGGCCAACGAGAAAGCCTTACATTCCATCGAGACTTGGGCTGTACTGCAGTCTCTCCAACGGTGCCAAACCGACTACCGGTATATCGAGGTGTTGAAGTGTTTATACAAAAACGCCACCATGTGAGTTCGACTTCAGGATCAGACCTCGGAACCCGTACATTTGCAGCGAGGTGTGAGACTAGCAGACGTCATATCACCGAAGCTGTTTACCGTTTAACATTGACAAAACCAAGGTGATGCTGAATGCCCATGTTACACCCACTCCTATTAAGGTCGGAGACTCTACACTCGTAGTTGTGAGCGACTATGTCTACCTGGGACAAACGATCCAGTTGGGTAGGGCCAACTTCGAGAAAGAGGTCAACCGTCGAATCCGACTCGGCTGGGCAGCGTTTGGGAAGTTCTCAGACGGAAGTTCTCAGTGTCTCAAGACGTAAATCCAGTGTGACCAGTGTGTGTTTCTAGTGATGACATATGGCTCTGAGATGTGGTCGCTTACAATGGGCCTCATCAGAAAGCTTACAGTCACTAAAAGGGCAATGGAGAGGGCTATGCTCGGAGTTTCCTTGCGTGATCGAATCAGAAATGTAGAGATCCGCAAGAGAAGCAGGGTTACCGATATAGCCCGAAAAATTGCCAAACTTAAGTGGCATTGGGCAGGGCACATTGCTCGCAGAACGGATGGCCGATGGGGCAGAAAGGTTCTTGAGTGGCGACCGCGAACTGGAAGACGTTGCGTTGGAAGGCCTCCCGCCAGGTGGACCGATGACCTGGTGAAGGTTGCAGGGATCCGCTCGTTGCGAGACGCACGGGACCGGTCAAAGCGACGTTTGGGGGAGGCCTATGTTTAGCAGTGGACGTCTTTTGGCTGATATGATGATGATGTATTACAGTATAATGTGAAATAAAAAACAATGAATACTACTGCACTCATATCTTGATTTCGTAGCCTCTTCCAATTTCTTGACTGCGAAGCCAAGTGGGCTTCTGTAGGTACAACCTGGTCAGATGGGGGTACTCCGATCAACTACAATGTGACTGTGGACGTGTGACGAAGTGGCTAAGTTCTGGTCAAAGCACAACATCTAAATTAAAAACTGAAAATGGAATCATCGACACGATGGAGAAGAAAAAGACTCATCCAGGATTTTTCTTCGAGACCAGTTGAATGTATAAAACAAAAAAAGTTGGTAAATATGTTCTGGTGATGCGTTGTAGCCTGAACTTTCACCATATTATATCAAAAAAGAATCTCTTGGTGTCTCGTGGCGCTTATCTTCCATGTAAACACCATCGCTTCCATACAAAGCTATATATTTGAATTTGGTGCGCAACGCCCAACGCGACCCGCGAAGCTCCGCGTATCCGTAAACGAGGCCGTAGACCCCAAAACTGGCGAAGTGTTTATGCATACTAATATACACATTTAGCCAGTTTTGTTTAAGCCAAAATTATTCATGTACCTAAGTATCTGCTTTCACTCAAAAAATCACTACCCTATAAATAGCCCCAGTCAATAGTAGCCTACACAACAGCTCAACGTTAGTCCTCAGTATACAAGCCCGACTTATAAAACAAGGCATTCTTGTTAACAAGTTAAAACAGTGGAGGCCCAAACTTTAATTCGGGGGCACGATATTTGCAAACACCCCTTTGCCCCCGCTAACCCTTCCCTGCCACCCAACTGTCAACTGCAAAGGCTTTCGTGTAAGGAAATTTAAGGTCGGTCACGCGGACCGACGACGCTAGTCTAGGGTTTACAACGGATATATATTAGACACTGGATTTGCTTGCAGGATTTGTAAGTAGGAAGTTGGGGCCTGTTAGTTTCCATTTGTGTTTTGGAGTGCTGTTTGCGGCTCAATGTAAGAGAAGCCTACTATGTTTTAGGACAATGAGATAAACTTGAAAGGATAGTTAGGAAAACCTATATGTTTTGGAAACGCAGTAGACCACAATTCAAGTCAAAAATGACAAAAATAGAGACAGCCATGTTTATGCATGTATTTTAAGGTACACCAACAGCATTACATACAAAATAGTTTGTACCAAACAATGGTAAAATATAGGTGCTGGTATGTATGCCTATTACAAGTATATAATATTTTAAATATAAATATATAACGAAACCTTAAGAACATAATAAAAATGCAAACAAAGAAAAATAAATAGTGTGTTACCGGTGTATCCAGGGTTTAACGCAAGGTTAGTATAAAAATATATATAGATAGTTAGGAAAACCTATATGTTTTGGAAACGCAGTAGACCACAATTCAAGTCAAAAATGACAAAAATAGAGACAGCCATGTTTATGCATGTATTTTAAGGTACACCAACAGCATTACATACAAAATAGTTTGTACCAAACAATGGTAAAATATAGGTGCTGGTATGTATGCCTATTACAAGTATATAATATTTTAAATATAAATATATAAAAAAACCTTAAGAACATAATAAAAATGCAAACAAAGAAAAATAAATAGTGTGTTACCGGTGTATCCAGGGTTTAACCTTGCGTTAAACCCTGGATACACCGGTAACAGCTAAGATTTACCAAGTCTTCCTGGTAAAAGTCCGAAATGTGCCACATCAATCGCCAATTTCGGCCTTTTACGAGAAATCACACGTTAAATATACAGCAATGATAATACTGTAGAATAAATGCAAAATGCGTAATAAAGAAAAATGATCCACAGAATCATTACCCCCGTACCGAAACACCAAAATTAATTGCCTTAACGCTCTTTGTATTTCAAAATCTATTCAAACAAAACACACTTCATTTCCAATGCACAACATACTCGTAGCCTCAAGCAACATCTACTTATGACATTTCCATTAAAACTGCAAATCTTTAATACTGTAGGTTAGGACAAACACGCTACGTTCACGTCAAACTGTCTCGACTTTGAGATCCAGGTTTTAAATTAGTGTAGACTACTCAGAAAACAAGGAGGAAACCAACCTTAATCTGTTTAGGTCACGCTATAGCAACGTAACGCGAAATGTAACGTTACAGAGTTAAAGCATTTGAATTACTGGATTTGCAGCAAGACGAGCGCTGTTTGGACGCGGTTTCCGTTTTGATGATGAAAAGCGAATCAGACTTGACACATGGGTTTGTTATTAGCATATACCACGCACGAGGCCTTCTTGTTCAGTTTTCGTTATTGTATTTATTAAATGGATTTTTATTAATTATGAGATGATACATTATTTTTAATTGCTATAAAGCAAGCCGCCAAATTTATTAATATTAAAAAGCTATTGATAAAACATTATTTTTCCACAAGACTAAAACTAAGATCCACATACCCGAGTAGTATCCAACGACGCTGCTTTTATTAAAATTAATGAGCTGCTTTTCTGAAAAGAAGCAGCTCATCATAAAAATACTGTTTTCTTTTCCACGGGCATATTATCATGTATCAAAAAGATAATACTAACATTGCTATATTTTTAACATGGATTAAGAATACAGATTGCATTATTACCATCCTACGGTAAGCCCAACATAGAATATATGGATTTCAAAGAATTAACAGTACAGGATAGGCTAGTTGCAGTCACGCCAATTAATTATCCAATACAATGCTACAGTAGCCATATAGTGACACAGCCCACAGACACCCCAGAAGTGACGCGCGCACGCTTCACGGACATTTGTAGGCTTGAGGATTCTCTACGTTTGGATTCGATGAAAATGGATGTCCATACTGAGAAGTAGAATTTTCTTCAATTTAAAAGAGTTTAAGGAAAAGTTCGTGGTATGTGAGGTCTCATTATAAATATTACAATGATAAAGCTCTCATGTTTTGTTGTGCTTTGTAACTGGAGGATTTAGTTCAAAAAACATTTTAGTCAAGAGAGAGAGAAGTAGAGTTCAATTTATTAGTAACATGAACTAAAAAGGTACAAACCTATATTAATATATAAATACAATCAAATGTTACAATTAAAAACTCATTCTAAAATACAATCAAACATACAATTAAAAATAACCTAACTAGATTTAACCCCTTTCCGACCAGCTACAATTCAATATCAATAAACAAAGCCCATTTCCCAAATTTATTCATAACCAATTGCCAAGGACTATCCAACACTTCCGATCCTCGTCCTCAAGTCGGCCTCAGTTATTGTCGCCAGAGTGGCGAGTACAATCGAGTAGTTAATTACGGCCCCCGTAGGAAGGGCACCTATCAAAGGGTATAGCCAATTATAAACTTTGAACCTCCACGACCATTTCCTACAGACCCTCAACAACCCCCGACAGCGAACCAAAAATGTTCCAACTGAAAAAAAGAACAGGCCAAGTTATACTGGAATTATCCCTCTGTTTGCATTTAGGTGTAAACCAGATCTGAAAGTTTGTCCTAAACAGTGTTTCGTGTTTGCATTTTGTCGCGGGGTGCGAAAAGTGTAGTTTCGTAATTTGTGAGAATTTGAGCGTACAGTTCGCGAGTGGAAGTCAGTTTGTAACATGTTTTTGTTATGATAATAATTTCGGTAGGGAACGGAATGAGATCCCGTATTACGGTAAATATGGTGAATATTTTGAGGTGAAACTTTAGATTTAGGTTTTGTGTTTCGTTCGTAGCTTGTCGAGGACATTTCCATAATTTAACGTATTTGTATATTCGTTACGTTACACGACGAAATCGTAATAATAATTAACAATAAGATAAGTCATAACAGACATAACCATCCCGCAAGATAGGAACCTCGTGAAAGCCGAGAAAAATAAGCAAATTAATATTAGTGGCTTAATAGCCACGAGCCTCGACCAACACCTTAGGAGGATCTCGTTAGGCGGCTGGATTAAGGGTTTGATTTAGAAAGCAGTACTTCTGGACACGACTCGTATTGTTCAGAGGTTCCTCTCTCTGGAGCCTTGACCGACAACGGTAGCTTGGACCCTGTTCCCGATACCAGTGGGGCTCTATTTTTTATATTTTAAAAGTTTTGTTTTTAAATATAAGAAATTAAGTAAGTATTTTTATGCGTACAGCTAAGGAGTGGAATTCCCTGCCGGAGTCTGTTTCCTGATAGTTACAATCTTTAAGTCAAGAGTGAATGGGTTTTTTATAGGCAAGCGTGCTTCACCGTCGACCACATCATCGCTTACCATCAGGTGAGATAGTGGTGAAGCGCAAGCCTATTAATAAAAAAAAATATATTTAATAAAATATTTAAAAATGTATATAATAAGAAAAATAATGAACAAAGGACATATTAACAGTAAAATCCTAAAACAATCCACTGATGAATTAATCTGTTTCTTCATCACAACATCATTTAAATTGTGGCTTTTACACAAATTAATAATCCTGGAATAAAACCCAATTCGGAACTAAAGAAGTTACGGATATATACCTTCCTATAACTACATTACCACCTGAAAGCGAAACCAAACACTCAACCTAATTAAACCTTCGTTACAAGAAAATAACCAACGAAGTACATCCGAAGACACCCCAATTAATACCAGAGCTCGTTAATCAAGTGATATTAAAGACTTCGGACCGATAATTACATTTACCTCCCAAGGTGGCGACAAAATAAACAGATTATACCGTATATGTAAACATCTTTTGACGTTTGCTCGTAAATTGTTCACGTTGTTTACCTTTTATGACACAAGAATCTGAACTCATTATAGCGGACTTTGATGTTGGTGTCTGAAGTATAATACTCCTAGGTGGAAGTAGTGGTAGGCTTGACCTTATCGTGTAGTGTGTATTTAGTTGATAGTATGTCAATGTGTGATATGGATATAGTTAACAGCGTAACGAGATGACGGTCAACGATAATTGGGTAACCTTTTATCAAAAGGTGATTATAATTAAGTTGGTACTTAAAATTTGCATTTGTTATTTGTTTAGGTACTTAGTTGTGGGCTTACAACAATCATTATATAAAATGTTAATAAATTCACTCAATTTTTTTTATGGATATATATTTTGTAATACAATATTTAAAAATTAATCACGAAGACATTTAAAAAAAAACAACTGTTTCAATGATATGCAATTATTTGTACTAAGCGTAAATGATTTAATTTGCGCACTATACAACGCCAAGGTAGACAGCCGGTCTGGCGACCAACAACCCGAGACACAGAGCGCTGGTACTGGAGTTCGTAGGTTATTTTTGTGAAAAATTATAATCGTATTTTTTTTGCTTGTAATCGTTTTCTTTATCGATACCGAATTGCCTCACGAAATTCTTAGAGATATTTTTTTAATGCGAACAGCACTTCTGGAACCACAAACATTACAAAAGGTAAACCACGCCTGCCCATCTGCATTTCCCAGTGTTTTAGCGGGGTAGAAGAAATGGTGCAGGCTGCTTAGGTACTTACCTTTCTGTTAAGTTAGAAAAAGTTACGTCACGACTATAGGGCCTTTATCTACCGCATCAAAGCAAGTCAAACACACCCTAGGTTGCAGCCCCAGTACCTTTTTACTTGGATAAACTTACCTCAACGCCATAAAAGATTTCAGCTAACCAAACCAACTTATTAAATCTAAATAACGAAATCCAAAACCGTGCAAAATTAAATAAAAGTCATTATAGAACATCATACTTGATATGCTCATAAAACAGAGAGCGAGTGCGAGCTCCGAAAACGCATTATTTTAATTAAACTTGTATAAGACGGAATTAGTTGTGAGACGCTGTTTCATTAAAGCTTGTGTGCTTATGTTTGCTGTCGAGGAAAGGAAAGACTATGTTGTGTAGGTACTGAATTGTAGGTAGTAAAGTAGATAGCGCCTTATATCTTAGTGAGTGAGCTGGCTAAATAGAAGGATTCAATTTAAAAAATAAAACCCTTTTTATTATTTCTTTAGTCACAATGTTAAACCTCCTAGGAGGGTCCTATGACTGTATAACGTAAACGTACTAAAAAGCTGTTTTTTTTTTCAGATAGATGAGTTTTAACCCCGTAAAAATGTATTACCTAGTGCTTTTGCCTACTGACAAATTTGAAATAAGTAAAAATCGATCTGTCCGGAAAGACATTTTCCGAGCCAATCGCTGTGTCCCCTGAAAAAATAAACAAATGCTTCAAATTGGTATCTAGTTCCTAGGCGACCAGGTTGAAAATAGAGAATACGACATTTTCTAAAAATGAAACCTAGCTAGATCGATTCATCGCCCCCGAAAACCCCTGCATACTAAATTTCATGAAAATCGTTGGAGCCGGTTCCTTGATTCAGATTATACATATATCTACATATATACAAGAATTGCTCTTTTAAAGGTATTGGATTAGATAGATTAGATAAATGAATAGATTGTCCGTTATACAAATAGAATAACAACAAACAAAAAAACAAAGACTTAACTATAGACTTTAACAGGAACCCCGGTCGGTATTATTAAACACTCTTCGATCAAGGAAGCTGAACTGTTTGTGGAGCAAATATTTTAATATAGTCGTTATTAGTTTTAGCAATATTGATTAATATGGAGCGGTTGAGTGTGAATCGCAAATTATGTTTAATAACTGGACGGGATGTGTTTTTGTTATAGGGAACTATTTTCTTCTTCAGGTAGAATATTCATTTCAATTTTGTTGGGCAAAGTGATTTTCAGGAGAAAAGTATCTATTTTATATTACGGTAGGTATTTTGCGAAATAGTCATAGGCATATTTAGCAGATTTTATTTAATAAAATTAGAAGTTGTTACAGTATAGGGCAACAATGCAATTGAAATGGCTGCAATACCCTGCTGTTCCACTTCCATAGTAGGAAACCTAAAGGAATATATAAGTAGGTAAGTATCGATTCTCTAAATGACTCAATAAACGGCTAACTGAGTGTCGGACTTTCCACATTTAGGATTCCGTAGCAAATGTAGAAAAATATAATGGTATTTGTTAATAAATATACGTAATACTAAACATTTTCACCAAATTTCAAGTTTGTAGGTCAATTCAATTCATTTCATTTCTTTTATTTCAAGTATCACAGACTCATAACATAACAACAATAATAGCAGCACACGCAGTCACAATAATTAAACTCGAATAAAATACAATAATAAAAGTTTGATACATTAAAAATACATTAAATTAAAATGTAATTTCAATGAGTTCAAAAATTCTTCGGAACAAAATTTTGTGACAGACTACAGACAGACTTGACACATGAGTGAGAGCAATAGGAATCCGTTTAGACCCTTCAGGTAGTGCGGAAACCTAAAAAGCACAACAATAACGCAATCCCTTGGACATCAGCTATGGTAAAACAAACAGCATTCTGTTTTTGTTTCCCCAGATAAGCGTAAGAAATACAATATTAGCAAGCAAAACCTGTTTTTATTTTCCACTTCGGCGCATACTACAAGCTAACAGAACAAAGACACCAGGCTAACATAAAACTGAATACATACAATATTTCTGTCTGTGAGTAGAAACAAAACACGCCCTGCAGTGTAGAAATAAATTCAACATGGCCGCCAGCTTACAGTTGATGTAATGTTGGTTTAAATCAATTCATTGCTGGTTCTCTCTGATGTATTGCGATACAATTCGCGCAGTTTTGTTAGTGAACAATGACGGCATGATTTTTTATATTTTTGGTGTTTTTCTCAAATTCAGATAATTGTTATTGCCCTATTCACAAAAAAACAACAAATATGAATACATTTGTCGCTATTCTTATATTGATTAAAAAATATTTTATTTTTATATCGCGTATTTTTATGAACCCGTCGAACCTTTCATAAATCAACTAAACTTATTGGATTTCACAAGACGACCTCTAAGTATCTTGGAAAAAAATTGGGTGATGCTGCTGAAAAATATAAGTTTAAAATTTTCAATAAAGAACAATACAATGAAACACTTTCGGTTCTTAAAATTTAATTGCTATGCCGCGTCACTACCCCACGAAGCGAGACTTGGGAAGTTAGTGAAATGAGATCAATTAGAGAAGTACAATCGGGATCAGATGGGCCGGTATTACCGATCATCTCCCGGGAAATACCAATATTGTTGAGCTAACTTTGGGAGAACATTATTTGCTTTTATCATTAGGCTGATTACAGGAGTGGATTCATTATTTTTGTGCTTAAATGGATGTTAATTTAATATTTAAAACCTGGATGGAGATACATTTCACTTTATTTTTTTTTCATTGGGTTAATATTAGTGCCACCACATTTGAGACCAGTTCCTAGAAAGAAAATGTGAAACATTTTTAATGTGCGTTAGCTACTTAATTTTCATTATCCAATCGCATGACAGGACGACTCGCTATATTTACATTTGTGCCGCCACAATTACTTATTTCTAGAAGCCGAGAGTTTGAGTTTCGTAATTGGTATAGATATACTTCCAGTATCGAATAACAAATTAAGGAACTTTATTATGAAGGCCACCTTTAATAGTTCACAAATATTAAGTTTGTTACTCAAATTGTCCCTAATTTGATTTGATTGAACCCTATCGATGATAACGGAATAATTCAATGAAACTAACTTCGTAAAGGATCGATTGACCGAGGTCTCGGATTGTTACGAACTATTCCGATTATAAGTAATCGAAAACCAATTGAAACGGCTTCATTTTGAAAGGGAATTAAAGGAAATTAATACTTGAGATTTTATGGGAATCCGTAGTGAAATCATTGGAATGGTCTGATGAAATCAGATCATGTGTTGACTACTTTAAGGGTATAGTACGGGCAAAACTGATCGAGATAGGTTCACAAAAATCACTTTATCAAATCTTTAAGGACGTCATAACAGCTTGTAAGCGGCGTGGGTGGTGATGCACGATGCATGTTGCGTGCAGATATCTATCAGTGTATGTGGATTTTCGGTAAACGCAGTGTAACAGTGATCCATCAGGTCTTGCAGTGACTCAGACATCCAGGAACAACAACGAAATGTCTGTCTCTACCTCGTATATGAACCTCATGTTTAGTTGGATATTGTTCTACTTCCCGTTTACTTCCTTTTATAATACAAAAGATGTCATCGACGTATCTCTTCCATAGTCTGATGGTTTTCGGTCCTAGGCTCAATGCCTTTTCTTCAAAACGTTCCATACGTCGGGTGAAATAGGTAAATAAACAATGGAAATCATCGCGTTAAATTCCTGTGATATATTGTATCTCAATATTCATATTTGTTGTTTAATATTTGAATAGGACAATAACAATTCTCTGAAACTGAGAAAAAACACCAAAAATAAAATAAATCTTACCGTCATTGTTACTTTCACTAACAAAACAGCGCGAATTGAATCGCAATACATCAGAGAGAACCAGCAATGAATTGATTTGAACCAATATTACATCAACTGTAAGCTGGCGGCCATGTTGAATTTATTTCTATCCAGCAGGGCGTATTTTGTTTCTACTCACAGACAGAAATATTGTATGTATTCAGTTTTATGTTAGCCTGGTGTATTTGTTCTGTTAGCCTGTAGTATGCGCCGAAATGGGAAATAAAAACAGGTTTTGCTTGCTAGTATTGTATTCCTTACGCTTATCTGGGGAAACAAAAATAGAATGCTGTTTGTTTTACCATAGCTGGAGATGTCCAAGGGAATGCGTTATTGTTGTGCTTTTTAGGGTTCCGTACCCGAAGGGTCCAAACGGATCCCTATTGCTCCCGCTCACGTGTCCGCTGTCACAAAATTTTGTTCCGAAGAATGTTTAAACTTCCCTTTGACCTATGAACTTGAAATTTGGTGATAATGTTTATTATTACGTATATTTTACTAACAAATACCAATATATTATTTTATATTTGGCACGGAACCCTAAATGTGCGAAGTCCGACACGCACTTGACCGGTTTTTGAGTCAATTAGAGAATCGAATTACTGAACATAGGTACTCACCTACTTAAATATTCCTTTAGATTTCATACTGTGAAAATGCAGCAAGGTATTGTAGCCATTTTAATTGCATTGTTGCCCTATAGCGTAACAATTTCTAATTTTATTAACGAAAATCTAAATATGCATGTCAAACCTCAATATAAAATAGACACTTTTCTCCTGAAAATCTCTTTGACCAACAAAATTGAACTGAAAATTCTACCTGAAGAATAAAATAGTTCCCTATAACATAAACACATCCCGTCTAGTTATTAAACATAATTTTCGTTTCACACTCACCCGCTCCATATTAAACAATATTGCTAAAACTAACAACGACTATATTAATAAAGTTTTCTCCACAAACAGTTCAGCTTCCTTGATCGAAGAGTGTTTAATAATACCGGCCGAGGTTCCAGTTAAAGTCTAGTTATGTCTTTGTTTTGACGGATCTTAGCTGAACTTTGCTTCGTGAAACTACGTCTTTAGTTAGCAGTGTTATATTAGTAAAACGAACAATCTATTCATTTATCTTATCTCTCTAATCCAATACCGATATCCGATATCCGAATAACGAGCAATTCTGGTAGATATATGTATAATCTCGGAAACGGCTCCAACGATTTTCATGAAATTTAGTATGCAGGGGGTTTCGGGGGCGATAAATCGATCTAGCTAGGTTTCATTCTTAGAAAACGTCGTTTTCTCTATTTTCAACCCGAGCAGAGCTCATTCGCCTAGGAACTAGATACTGATTTGTTGTATTTATTTATTTTTTCAGGGGACAAAGCGATTGGCTCGGAAAATGTCTTTCCGGACAGATCGATTTTTACTTATTTCAAATTTTTCAGTAGCCAAAAGTACTAGGAAATACATTTTTATGGGTAAAGACTCATCTATCTGAAAAACCGGCCAAGTGCGAGTCGGACTCGCGCACGAAGGGTTTCGTACCACAATCGCAAAAAACGGCAAAAAAATCACGCTTGTTGTATGGGAGCCCCACTCAAATATTTATTTTATTCTCTTTTTAGTATTTGTTGTTATAGCGGCAACAGAAATACATACTCTGTGTAAATTTCAACCGTCTAACTATCACGGTTCATGAGATACAGCCTGGTGACAGACAGACAGACGGACCGCGGAGTCTTAGTAATAGGGTCCCGTTTTTACCCTTTGGGTACGGAACCCTAAAAAACAGCTTTTTAGTAAGTTTACGTAATACAGTCAAAGGAGGGTGGAGGTTAAACAGTGTATCTGAAGAAATAATAAAATTTATTTTTAATTGAATCCTGCTATTTAGCCAGCTCAATCACTAAGACTCTATCTACTTTACTACCTACAATTCAGTACCTACACAACATAGTCTTTGCTTTCCTCGACAGCAAAACATAAGCACACAAGCTTTAATGAAACAGCGTCTCACAACTAATTCCGTCTTATACAAGTTTAATTAAAATAATGCGTTTTCGGAGCTCACACTCGCTCACTGTTTTACGAGCAATCACGTACGATGTGCTATAATGACTTTTATTTAATTTTGCACGGTTTTGTATTTCGTAGTTTAGATTTAATAAGTTGGTTTGTTTAGATGAAATCTTTTATGGCGTTGAGGTAAGTTTATCCAAGTAAAAAGGTACTGGGGCTGCCACCTAGGGTGTTTTGGGACTTATGTTGATGCGGTAGATATAGGCCCTAAAGTCGTGACGTCACGTTTTCTAACTTAACAGAAATGTATGGTCCTGTAGAACCTGCTGCGCCACTAATTCTTCTACCCATCTAAAACACTGGGAAATGCAGACGGGCAGGCTTGGTTTGCCTTTTGTAATGTTTGACGTTCAAGATGTGCTATTTCTCAGCTTTTGAATAAAAGATTTCTGATTTTATAAGTTTCGTTTATATAAGGTGTTAAAAAATTAACTCTAAGAATTTCGCGGGGCAACACAGTGTCGACAAACAAAACAATTACAAGCAAAAAAAAAAAAAAAATTTCTTCCCAAAAATAACCTACCTACGAACACTAACTACATATTCCAATACCAGTGTTCTGAGGCGCGTTTGACCACCAGACCGGTTGTCTGCCTTGGCGTTGTATGGTGCGAAATCATTTATGCTTAATACTTAATTGCATGTCTTTAAAACAGTTGCTTTTTTAATTTTTCTTCGTGATTATTTTTGTATAGCTGTATTACACAACTCCTTATAATATTGAACTATTAGAGTGAATTTATTAACACCTTATATAATTATTGTTAAGTTAGTTTTATAACCCGAAAGCTCACACCAAAGTACCTTAACAAATAACAAAAACTAGTTTTAAGTACCAACTTAATTATAAGCACCTTTTGATAAAAGGTTACCCAATTATCGTTGACCGTCATCTCGTTACGCTGTTAACTATATCCATATCACACATCGACATACTTTCAACTAAATACACACCACACGATAAGGTCAATCCTACCACTACTTCCACCTAGGAGTATTATACTTCAGACACTAACATCAAAGTTAATAATGAGTTCAGATTCTTGTGTCATAAAAGGTAAACAACGTCACCAATTTACGAGCAAACGTCAAACGATGTTTACATGTAAGGTATAATCTGTTTATTTTGTCGCCACCTTGGTAGGTAAATGTAATTATCGGTCCGAAGTCTTTAATAGCACTTGAATAACGAGCTCTGGTATTAATTGGGGTGTCTTTAGATGTACTTCGTTGGTTATTTTCTTGTAACGAAGGTTTAATTAGGTTGAGTGTTTGGTTTCGCTTTCAGGTGCTAATGTAGTTATAGGAAGGTATATATCCGTAACTTCTTTAGTTCCGAATTGGGTATTTATGTAAAAGTCACAATTTAAATGATGTTGTGATGAAGAAACTAGATTAATTCATCAGTGGATTGTTTTGGGATTATACTGTTAATATGTCCTTTGTTCATTATTTTTCTTATTATCTACATTTTTAAATATTTTATAAAATAAATATTTTTAATTAATAGGCTCGCGCTTGACCACTATATCACCTGATGGTAAGCGATGATGTGGTCGACGGTGAAGCACGTTTGCCTAGAAAAAAAAATTACTCTTGACTTAGAAACCCCTAGTTTGTAGCTATCGGGAAACACAGACTCCGGCCGAAAATTCCACTCCTTAGCTGAACGCATAAAAAACTTATTTACTTTTTTATATTTAAAAAATTAAAACTTTTAAAATTTAAAAACTAGAGGCCCACCGGTATCGGGAACAGGGTCCAAGCTACCGTCGTCGGTCAGGGCTCCAGAGAGAGGAACCTCCGAACAATACGAGCCGTGTCCAGAAGTACTGCTTTCTGAATCAAGCCCTTAATCCAGCCGCCTAACGAGAGCCTCCTATGGTGTTGGTCGATGCTCGTGGCTATTAAGCCATTGGCTGTCACATCTATCGGTACAGTGATCCATATCCCACATGTTGACAACCTCGCGAGCCAAGTCAAGATAATTGATTTGCTTATTTTTCTCGGCTTTCTTCGAGCGGGAGGGTTATGTCTGTTATGTCTTATCTTACTGTTAATTATTATTATTATTTCATCATGTAATATAACGAATATACAAATATGGAATATAGAAAATGTCCTCGAAAAGCTACGAACGAAACACAAAACCTAAATCTAAAGTTTCACCTCAAAATATTCACCATATTCAGCGTAATACGAGACCTCATTCCGTTCCCTACCGAAATTATTATCATAACAAAAACATGTTACAAACTGACTTCCACTCGCGAACTGTACGCTCAAATTCTCACAAATTACGAAACTACACTTTTCGCTTCCCGCGACAAAATGCAAACACGAAACACTGTTTAGGACAAACTTTCAGATCTGGTTTACACCTAAATGCAAACAGAGGGAAAATTCCAGTATAACTTGGCCTGTTCTTTTTTCAGTTTGAACATTTTTGGTTCGCTGTCGGGGGTTGTTGAGGGTCTGTAGGAAATGGTCGTGGAGGTTCAAAGTTTATAATTGGCTATACCCTTGGATAGGTGCCCTTCCCACGGGGGCCGTAATTAACTACTCGATTGTACTCGCCACTCTGGCGACAATAACTGAGACCGACTTGAGGACGAGGATCGGAAGTGTTGGATAGTCCTTGGCAATTGGTTATGAATTAATTTGGGAAATGGGCTTTGTTTATTGATAGAGAATTGTAGCTGGTCGGAAAACTGTTAAATCTAGTGAAAAGTGATGATAAAGTTTGTGAAGTTTATTTTAATTGTATGTTTGACTGTATTTTAATTGTAACATTGATTGTATTTATTATTGTATTTTAAGTGTATTTTAACTGTATTTTTGGAAGTTGGATTTATGTGTATCTTTGTAGTAGTAACATTGCGTTGGCGTGTTAGGTGTCAAGGTGTTATTTTCGTAATTTTAAATAAATAACCGAATTAAAATCTTTTTTATTAATATAGGTTTGTACCTGTTACAAGAGTTCAATTTATAAGTAACCAGACCTGAAATGTTTTTCAACTAAATATTCTGGCTTTTCCAAATTCAAGCTCCAGTTACAATGCACTACAAAACATGCGTGCTTTATATTAATTTTTATTTAATATTTATATTGAGCCCTCATATACCACGAACTTTTCCTTAAACTTTTTTAAATTGAAGAAAATTCTACGTCTCAGTATGGTCCTGACCATCCATTTTTCTCGAATCCAAGCTTAGAGAATCCTGAAGCCTACAAATGTCCGTGAAGCGTGCGCGTCACTTCTGGAATATCTGTGGGCTGTGTACTGAGTGGCCATTGTAGCATTGTATTGGATAATTAATTGGCGTGAATGTAACTAGCCTAACCTGTACTGTTAATTCTTTGGAATCCATACATTCTATGATGGATCAATTTGATATATGTATACTTGATCCATGTTAAAAATATGGCAATGTTAGTATTGTCTATTAGATACTGTTCATGATAATATGGCTCATGGGATAGAAAACAGTATTTTTATGATGAGCTGTTTCTTTTCAGAAAAGCAGCTCATTAATTTTAATAAAAGCTGCGTCGGTGGATACTACTCGGGTCTGTGGATCTTAGATTTAGTCTTGTGAAAAAATAATGTTTCATCATTAGCTTTATAATATCAGTAAATATTAATACATCTGGCGGCTTGCTTTATGTTTATTCAGCCATTAAGAATTAATGTTTCATCTCATAATTAATAGAAGCCCACTAAATATAAAAAAATAACGAAAACTCAACAAGAAGGCCACGCGCGTGGTATATACTAATAACAAACCCAAGTGTCAAATCTGATTCGCTTTTCACCATCAAAACGGAAACCGCGTCCAATTAGCGCTCGTCTTGCTGCAAATCCAGTAATTCAAACGCTTTAACTCCGTAACGTTACGTTGCTATAGCGTGACCTAAACAGATTAATCCTCCTTGTTTTCCGAGTAGTCTACACTAATTTAAAACCTGGATCTCAAAATCGAGACAGTTTGACGTGAACGTAGCGTGTTGTCCTAACCTACAGTATTAAAAATTTGCAGTTTTTATGGAAATGTCATAAGTAGATGTTGCTTGAGGCTATGTTGTGCATTAAAAAAAGAAGTGTGTTTTGTTTGAATAGTTTTTGAAATACAAAGAGCGTTAAGGCAATTCATTTTGGCGTTTCGGTACGCGGGTAATAGTTTCTGTGAATAATTTTTATTTATGACGCATTGTGCTTTTATTCTATTTACAGTATTTTGGGGAAACAAAAACAGAATGCTGTTTGTTTTAACATAGCTGGAGATGTTCAAGGGAATACGTTATTGTTGTGCTTTTTAGGGTTCCATACCCGAAGGGTCTAAACGGATACCTATTGCTCTCACAACCTTGAGTCAAGCGTGATCCCCAGGAAAAACGTTTTGCCGACGAATTCTAGCTTCTCGTTGTTTAATATAATGTCACAATCATAACTTTCGACATTCAGCAAGGCAAATTTTAAACACTTAGTTTTTTTAGCATTCAAAACTAAATAAAATTATAAGCAGTGAACCAATTTAGAACTTGCTGCAATGCCTTATTTACGTCGGCTACATTACTCGTACGTCTATTTATCTTAAAAATCAAAGAAGTGTCATCAGCAAATAACACCATGTTTAGTTTGTTTTTCAATAGATGGCGTAAATCGTTAATGTATATTAAAAATAAGAAAGGACCTAAAATTGAGCCCTGGGGTACCTCCATTTTCACGTGCAACCCCGACGAATAGACACCGTTTATTTGAACTAATTACTGTCTATCATTTAAATAGGATTTTACTAAACTTAATGCTGATTGGCCTAGCCCGTAATGTTCAATTTTCAAAAGCAATGTTTCATGATCAACGCAATCAAACGCCTTCGACAGGTCGCAGAAGATACCTTTGTCCCTCCTCCCACACATCAAAGATGTGTTTTAATAAGGTGACACCAGCGTCGGTTGTACAACGTCCTTTGGTAAAACCATACTGTACACATAAAAATTTTCTAAAACCGCAATCGGTAGGTATTATAAACAAATAAAAAACAAGTTTGCACGCGCCGTTGTCAGCGGCCGCGTGCCGTCCCGTCCACTGCGCATCATACATTACATCATAGGTTTACATACAATCGGAAGTTTAGACTATTCGGAATCGAGTAGGTGGAGTTCTGTAGTTTCTGCCTTCGCCCATGAAAACAAGGCGTTAATACGTATGTTTAAAACAGAATAGAAATACATTTATTCGACACATATAACAGCATCTAACATGTAATCATTTCACCTGTTTATTACATCGTTTTAAAAGTTTCAAGTACGAGTATAACATTCGCTTATAGGTATAATAAGCCCATAGTCAAGAGACTTGGTAATAAGGTTTAATTTTCCAACAATGTATGCTATAAAATGTAACCTACTTTCCACAACTTTTCTCAGGTAAATTACTCAAGACAGGATACTTTAATAGCTGTTATACATGAGATTGGCAGAGTACTCGAAGAATAGTGGTATCGTTAGAACCACATTAGGCACTCAAGAATAAAATGATAAGTAAATAGAGATCTAATTCCACCTAGCCCGTTTCATTGGACTACCAGACGTATGGCGATGCCCCATCGGTACGTGGTAGACATCCCACCTATACGCACAAAACGGTTTTGGGAAAACTTTTATTGTGCGTACAGCTATGGAGTGGCATTCCCTGCCGGAGTCTGTGTTTCCTGACAGCTACAATCTACAGGTCTTTAAGTCAAGAGTGAATAGGTTTTTTCTAGGCAAGCTGGATTCACCGTCGACCACATCTTAGCTTATTATCAGGTGAGATAGTGGTCAAGCGTGAGCCTACAGAGAATAAAAAAAAGAAACTTTATTATGCTTCCGCAGCAGCAGCCCCAAATTGCCAAAGATGATAGCATGATACCGACCATAAAAATACCAGCTTGATAAGATACCTCGTTGAGCTTGTTAAAAGTCCTTTACCATCACTTCATCTCATCTTCTCAGCCGAAAGACGTCCACTGCTGAACAAAGAGATCCCCCAAAAGTCATGTGTGACCGGTCATGTGCGTCCGTCACTTAGTTATATAAAAATATATCAGATATTTTATCAGGTAGGTATTTTTACGGGCGGTTCCTATACTAGCAGTAAAGCTCCAACCAACTAAAAGAAAATAAGACATAACCGCGCCATCTTCAAACCACCTTCACAAATGTAAACAGCTCAGTTATTTACCTTGTACCGCTCTCTTAGAGTCCCTGAATGAAGAGTTCTTTCAGGAGTCTGCGTCCTCAGTAATGGCCCATCACGCAGCCTTTGAAACTAAATATTCCGTAAACACGGAGCTTAGGATTAAATTTTGTGGCGAATTTCTCGTTTACTTAGCCCCGGCTGCCCTATATGAAAAGGCTATCGATGGTTTGCGACAGTCAATTAGTACATACGAGCACATAATGTAATTTGGCTAAAACTTTGTATCAAGTAAATACTACAGTTTTTAGATAAGCTCTAAGCCGAGACGAGCAACGCCACGATTTGGAATTTTGAAGGCTTTTCAGTCTCCATGTGATGGTGGACTGAGGTGAGATTGGAGTGCAGAACTCTAATATTAGTGAGGTGCACTTTGTGTGGGAGGGAGTGCAGCAGCTGTTTTACTCCAGTTTTCTTTTTATGGCATGCCAATTTTGTTCAAGAGTAAAAGGAGAGGAGAAGAAAGTGAGATGAGGTGCCACGCTACTAGCCTACAGACAAACACTGAAAGGATGCTATGCTAGGCCCTAGTCCGGAGACTGCGGCGGCGCCCGAGCTCCCCCGACAATGTCCATCGGGCCCTCCCATCTGGTTGCCAACCAGTGCGATGGAGCGAGCCGGGCTTTATCGATAGTTCGCGGGGCAGATTTCCGTGT
Organism: Orthosia cruda; assembly: GCA_964057195.1. Classification (NCBI taxonomy): domain Eukaryota; kingdom Metazoa; phylum Arthropoda; class Insecta; order Lepidoptera; family Noctuidae; genus Orthosia; species Orthosia cruda. The sequence continues at coordinate 13,486,503 of OZ059836.1, read as the reverse complement.
GTGCCTGGCACGCTACTTGGGCTCCCAACTACCTGCGTCGGCCAGCGGCGCACCGTGCCTCGGCTCCCGCTACCCTCCACGACTAGTCTCCCGATACGCCCAAAACAGCGCGAGTCAGGCTGGTCAGCATGCAGTGGAACAACTATCGCCACCGAAATCGTCTAGTGGCTACACCGAGACCGAGCAAAAAAAAAAAAAATGCGATCGAATTAAGAAACCTCCTCCTTTTTTGAAATCGTTTAAAAAGGATTTACACAATCTTATGCAGGCAATCATAGACCAACTAGACAGTCACTCACTCGCATTTCTGCAAAAAAACTGTGAATCAAAGTCTAAACACGATTCACACGACTTAGGCAACGAAAACTTCAGACGTTCTACTCCTCTATAAGGCAGTACTCACTCATTATACAAAGTCAAAGGAATTAAAAAACCGACACTCTTTCTGAGACGAACTTCCATAAGTTAAGTCGTGAATATGCACTCTCTTTATTTCCACACCATGACGGCAGCGAGGCTTTGAAACGAGCGAATGAAAGCTCTTTAAATGCCTTCTTTCATATCAATTCTATGTGATCGGATGAGGAAAATGTTTGCATTCAGCTTCTTGGCTGTTGGCAGATTGGTTAGTAAGTAGGATGAATAGGCCGCTTACTAGTGCATTATAAGATCTGCTAGCTATTCTACAGGAATTGATAATTTTTTTTTTACTGAATACTCGTCCTATGCGTTAGTGAAGCTTTTTATCACGGAAAGATTTTTGTAAACCTATTATTTATCATGGCACCACCTTTGGGATATCTCATATCAAACAAAAAAAAGAATAATTTAAATCGTTTCATAATCGACGAAGTTATCCGCGAAAACATATAAAAATATATATGTGCGGTCGAATTGAGAAACTTCCTCCTTTTTTGAAGTCGGTTAAAATGGCTTTACACAAACTTAAGCAGGCAATCATAGATCAATTAGACAGTGACTCACTCGCATTTCAGCAAAAAAATAAACTGTGGATCGAAGTCTAAACACGATTTACTCGACTTAGGAAACAAAAACTTCAGACGTTCTACTCCTCTATAAGGCAGTACTCACTCATTATACAAAGTCAAAGGAATTAAAAAACCGACACCCTTTCTGAGACGAACAGCCATAAGTTAAGCCGTGAATATGCACTCTCTTTATTTCCACACCATGGCGGCTTTGAAACGAGCGAATGAAAGCTCTTTAAATGCCTTCTTTCATATCAATTCTATGTGATCGGGTAAGGAAAATGTTTGCATTCAGCTTCTTGGCTGTTGGCAGATTGGTTAGTAAGTAGGTTAAATGGCTATGAATAGGCAGCTTACTAGTGCGTTTATAAGATCTGCTAGCTTGTTCACAGGCATATATTACATAACTTTCTTTACGGAAAACACATCCTATGCATTAGTGAAGCTTTTTTAACTGAATGCCCAAAAAGGAGGAGGTTTTCAATTCGGATGTATATATATGTATTTATATTTTGTATGTTATGTATTGCATTATAAAGGCGAAAGTCTGTGAGTGTGTATGGTTTTTACTTCTTCACACTCAAAAGGCTGCATGGATCTGTATTAAATTTGGCAGAGAGATAGATTATAATCTGGAATGGCACATAGGATACTTTTTTCCTGGAAATATGTTTCCTCGGGATAATTTATAATTTTAATCGGCTGTCACGGATCTGGATGAAATTTGGTATGGAAATACCTAACAAAAGAAAGGAGGTTTGATTTGGTATTTAGTAGTCTGCTTTTTAGGGTTCCGTACCCAAAGGGTAAAAACGGGACCCTATTACTAAGACTCCACGGTCTGTCTATCTGTCTGTCTGTCACCAGGCTGTATCCCATGAACCGTGATAGCTAGGCAGTTGAAATTTTCACAGATGATGTATTTCTATTGCCGCTATAACAACAAATCTGTACAACTGTCGCCTTGGGGGCTGTCCCTGCGCCCTGTTACTACCGGAAAAAGGCAAATTTTCAGTCTAATAACAAACCGCGTAGCTAGCGGACAAGAGAGTCTTTTTTTATTGGGCGCACCAGGGAGTACCGGCAAAACTTTCCTACTGAACTTGCTGCTGGCACAGTTGCGCAAAGACAAAGTGGTTGCGCTGGCTGTTGCGTCCTCCGGAATAGCCGCAACCTTGCTGAGTGTTGGCAGAACAGCACACTCAGTGTTTCAGTGTTTAAGCTCCCGCTGAACCTTGCGAGTGAAGAAATGCCCACTTGCAACTTCAGCAAAAGCAGTAGTCCCAGTGCTCTATTGCAATGGTGCAAATTGATCGTGTGGAACGAATGCACGATGTCACACAAGCGAGCGATTCAAGCACTTGTTCGCAGCATGCAAGACATCTGGGGCAATCGAATGTTGATGGGTGGGGTGGTCGTATTGCTCGCAGGTGATTTCCGCCAGACGCTGCCTGTTATTGAACGGGGTACCGCACCAGACGAGATAAATTCGTACTTCGAGGCTTCACCGTTGTGTGGTAAGGTAGAGCGGTTACAGCTGAAGACCAATATTAGGGTCCAACTCTTCAATGATAAGGAACCTGGACTCTTCGCACAAAAACACTCCTCGAGGTCGGCGAAGGTCGAGTGCCGACGGACGCTAACGGCCAAATAACTTTTGACAACCGATTTCGCAATGTTGTAAGCTCGGAAGATAACCTTATTAATGAGGTATTTCCGAGCTAACAACAAAACCTGGCAAACGAGGAGTGGTTGTGCGAACGAGCTATCATGGCGCCCAAAAACGAATCGGTGGGTAAGATTAATACAAAAAGCAAGACAAGAAAACAATACAAGAGCAAGTTGCGCAGTACTCATAACCGGCGTGTGTGTTTGACTAGATGTATGAATGTGAGTGAAGCAAAAGAAGTATGTAAGGATCGTAGCAGGTGCAGTCAATTTCGATGATTAGTGATGATTAGTATGTCTATCTATTCTTACTAATCCTACAAATAACCGTTTTGGGAACACTTTTATTATGCGTACAGCTAAAGAGTAGAATTGCTGGAGTCTGTTTTTCCCGACAGCTACAATCTAGGGATCTTTAAGTAAAGAGTGAATAGGTTATTTCTAGACAAGCGTGTTTTACCGTCGACCATATCATTGCTTACCATCAGATGAGATAGTAGTCAAGCGCGAGCCTATAGATATTTAAAAAATATATAATTTTATTAAGGCGACAGTTTGTATGTTTTTGTTACCTCTTCACGCAAAAACGGCTAGACCGATTTGCATAAAATTTAAAATCAGCTAGCTTATACCCCAACTTAACACATAGGCTACAAGTAATTATCATAGTCATGAACGTTTTCCATCAGTGCGAAAAAACTGTAAAAAGCTACCTAACTTCAGTACTATCTCCGAAACTTAAGAGACAGGTTATGAAAACCGTGTCTTATTCGTGAAAAGTCTTTGTCAACTAATATACCCAGGTCTTTCACTGAGTCACTGTATGGAATAGCTAAGCCATCAAAGACAATCCGGGGGAGCTGCGACCAGTTTAATTTCGAACGCAACCTAGGACTGCCGACAACAATGACTTGAGTCTTCATAGGATTTACCTTCAGACCGAGAGTCAAACTCCAATGAGAAATACGATCTAAATCTTTATTGACCATATCAACTGCCTCAGACAATTCTTCTACTGGAGCTTGCGAATAAATTTGCAGATCGTCAGCTTAAAGGTGGTAAGACGAGAGAAGTTCATTGGAAATAGAATTAATAAAAATAGCGAAGAGAAGAGGAGATAGAACGCCCCCCCTGTGGTACGCCTGCAGAGGTATTGTACCATGACGAAGAAGAACCTTCAATGCAAATACGTTGTCGGCGGCCACACAGGTAACTACGAAACCAATCAATTGCCGTTGGAGATATGTTAAGAGAGCCAAGTATGCCGAGTAAGACATCAAAATCGACGGTGTTAAAAGCATTGCTGAAGTCTAATAAGGAAAGAACCGTCAGATTTCCATTTTCCATACCAAGTCTAATATCGTCCATAATGCTAACAAGTGCTGTTGTTGTACTATGTCCTGGACGAAACCCGGATTGGAAAAAGTTAAGGAGGTGGTTCTTGCACAGGAATGTACTAAGTTGGTTATGGATAAGGCGTTCAAGGACTTTGGACAGATACGGTAATATGGAGATAGGACGGAATTCAGAGAAGGAGACAGGGTTATGCTTTTTAGGAAGAGGAGTAATTTGGGCTTCTTTCCAAGAAGAGGGAAATAGCCTAGAAATTTCTTGGAATGTTGTAGACCGGTATTAGACAGCTAATGTGTTCGTTGTCTGTAATCTGAAAACTCCCTAAATTCGGCGTTTACGAGACACGTCGAAATGCCTACACATGGTTCTGGACCCACAAAATCATTTGCTGAGCCCTCTCTTGCCAGTTCATCTGCCACTTCGTTACCATGGATTCCTTTGTGCCCAGGGACCCACATCACTCTTACCCTGTTATGCTTCCCAAGCCTGTTTAGGGTCTGGATAGCATCCAGAATAAGTCTGGAGTCTACTTTGTAGGATACCATGGCTTTGATTGCAACCTGACTGTCACTAAGAATATGTATGGATTTACTTTTGGTTCCTCTATCTATATTCTCTTGAGCACAGGTTATTATGGCATATGTTTCTGCTTGGAATACAGTTGCCATCTTCCCTAAGCTTTTGCTACATTTGTAACCTTTTGCGTAAATGCCCGCTCCTGTACCTGATTCTATTTTGGATCCATCAGTGTACCACACCAGACTATCTTATTCTGGTGGATCGAGTCCCTTCGTCCAGTCTTTCAAGGGTTTCAGGTCTTTCAAACACAAACATAGTTTGCATTTTATCGGATATCATGCTTGTTATCCGATAATTTCCATCGAACTTTGTATGGTTAGTCTTTGGCTTAGAGGCATCCCATAGTCCAGCAACGGCAAGTCGATGTAATGTCTTCCTTGCCTCGAATTCAACCATCATATGCAGAGGAGGGATATTGAGGTATCTCTCAATCGCTGCCGTAGGTGTTGTCCTGAAAGCACCCGTGATGCCAAGACACATTTGTAACGTTGCCCCAAACGACGTGGTGTGCATTCGCATCGCAGCCAAGTATCAGGCCGAGGTTTTCTTGGTTGCCGTAGTCAACCAGTCTTCTGATTAGTGGTGTTACTGGTTCCTTTTGTTCATATGGGTGATGCAAGGATAATTTTCCTTTACTCTGTTCCTGTCCCCACTTGGATCAGAGTTGTTGTGAGACCCCTATAACAGAAAGTACGTAAGGGCATTGCCTCTATACCGCCCCTGATATAGATGCAAATCTTCGCGTCATTATTTAGACAGTCATAGAACACCATGCCCCCTGGCCCACCTAAGCCTTTTATAGTCTCTTTGTACAAATAAGGTTCCTGTATCAAAGCAACGTCTTATGTATTAAGCTTCAGTTGCCGAGCCAGAAGGGCAGTAGCGGCTCTGCAATGATGCAAATTGATTTGTACACACCTTAGTCCCTCCATCTTGGATGTTTTGATGGGTTTGTGCTGTTGTAGGAGGGCCTCAGCCCCATGCCACCATGCCCCCGCTGTCACCGCTGAGTACAGCACGCAGTCTCTTTGATGGTCCTCCCGTAGGAGTCCTTTCTAGAGCCGCCTGCTGTCTCAGCTTTTGGCGCTTTTTCTTTGCGCCCCAGATCGTCCAACCTGGCGCCAGCCTGATCCATGCCGACCGCCGGGAGACGACGAGGTGCTGCCTTTACCGGTCGCGTCCGGGGCCGCAAGGTCCGAGGTCATTCGACCTCTAACGCAAGGGTCCCGTGTCGCGTCAGCTTTGGCAGTACTCTTATAATGTTCTATAGACGTAACGGAAAGCTCAATAACACTGGCATGCGAGCTATTTTTCAAGATCTATATGTTATTTTACTTGAAATCAATCGATATAACGCAGACTCAATAGAAGCAAATATGATACCTTATACACAAGAGGATGAAGATAACCTGACTCCACAATTTGTTGACCAAGATAAAGAAAACTATTTTCAAATTGAGTACTATGACACGGTTAAAACTAAGAAAATAAATAAAGAAAAGCTAACACATTTTTTTTCGTCACTAATAATATCTGTGTTATGCATCACAATATTGCCGGTTTACTAAACAAATCCGACATGGTCACAGCGTGTTTGGATGAGTTTTCAGAGAAAGGTATGAATGTAGATATATTTTGCGTAGCCGAACACTTCATTATGGCAGGATATGAATCTTATGTGACTATTCCAAATTATCAACCAACGGCTTTGTACGGCTCAGAGGTAGCCGGTTACTTACAGTTGAGTTGTTTGATGTGAGTTGACGAAAACCACAGATTACACCACAGTAAAGTTTATTCGTAAAAGTTACACGAAAGTTAGGTTGGATGCTAATCCGCGATTATAGCGCTACGGCAGCTATTGGTCAACTAACTAAATATAATAATAAAGTAAATAAAAACGAGTAGTTAAAAGTAGGTCGCGGCGTAAGCAATTTGCCTGTACGTGAACCGTACATGCTCCCGAGGGAAAAGTGGGATGAGCATCCATTACAAAGCAAATAATAATATAATTAAAGTGAAAAGTAGTTATTTAAAGTTAAATAGTAAACAATAGTTAATGTGTCCTGGTAAAAGATGTAAAAATATAGGTATAGGTTATAACACTCAATTTAGTCAAAGTGAAATGCTTTCATCGGCTGTCTTGCTTCGCTGTAAACGGGCTCCGCTGCTGTCGAATGCATTTCTTGTAGCTCGATGTCCCTTCCAAAGTTATCCCTTCCTCTAGGTGTCACTCCTCTTTCGGCAGAGAGTGTTTTGACGTCTTCCTTTGTTTTCGTTTTCAAACATCGTTTAATAATAATATAGAGGGCAAGCGCAGCGATTCCTCCCAACATCAAAGAAGTAACCGAGTAGAGATAAATGACGTGACTTGACATTTGAGACGCCTTCGGTAATATTTCTCTGCTTTTCTGGAATTCCAACTGCTGGTCTACTTTTCTTATTTCTACTGCAGTTGGCGTTTCTTGTTCAGTTATATTTAATTTTGCATTCTGCCAGCCGAGGTCAAAGATGTGGTTAATAGTCGAATTAATAGTTGGTATTTCTATCTCTGGTTCCATGTTAAAAGTACTTCCCAGCTGATTGTGTGTAAATATTGTGGCGTCCTTTTTCTGTAGTAAGCACTTTGATTTCAAGGAAATCACTCCAGTCCCGTCAATGACCGCTGGCGTAACTTGATCGTTACATATGACGCGCATCAGCTGTTTCCCGCACAATGTAAATAGCCACATATTCGATTTGTGAAGCTTTGTCCAGGTTTCTTTGCATGTTACATCATTGAGGACGCATGATAAAGACTCTTGTTGGTTGAAGACTTGGGCCTCACATGGGGCGTCTTTATCGTGCATGTTGTAGACTGGATTACGTGAGACACAAGTGAATTCGTCTTCTCCGTATGAAGTACATTGGCGCATGTCTTGGTCTTCCATTGTTATGTAAGAGTTTTTTACAAAGTTGATTGCGATGAAGCTTGAACTTGGTTGTACGAGTTTTAAATGTCCTTGTCTAAGGAACGGTATTGGTATGACTCGATATATCTTGTAGTCTTCATCGCTCAGCAAGGGGATGTGTATTTCAAATAGCATGTAGTTGTTTGTTATTCGAGCCTTCACATGGATCAGGTCATAGATATTTTTCAAATCCCTTTGAGTGCCCTTTACAGGTAACGATAATCCCTGTGGCAACCTTCCGGATATTATGTTTAGCTGTTCGATCAGTTGATTAGCAGGAAATAGATGGGTATCTAAATGCCCTCTGTAAATGTTGGCGAGAGTGTTTATCAGCATTTCCAATATTCGGTTTAGATCACTTATAATCAGAGTTGACGTCACGGCAGCGGAATTTATGTCATTCATTGTGAATAGCATTTGCGCCTTGTTCACTATTTTTGTGATTTCGCTGCAAGTTTGGTTCATGTAGATGCGCAATGTTTTGAATTGTTCATCCATAAAGGCAGTGTTCTTTTTTATAACGTTGTTTTCAGCCTCTACAATTAATGTTTGGTTTTTCATAAGTTGTAGTAGGTAGTCATCATTTGATTGTAGATTCTGTATGTCTCTTTCGTACTTTTCGGCAAAGTCTGCGTCGAGCACTCCGAAAAGAGTTCTTGCTAATTTCCCAACTCCATCAAAGTAACCTCGTTTTGGTCTTGAGTGTTGAGTGAGCAGCATAGAGTTGTAGTCGGCTAGGTGACTCAGTTCATGACGTAGGTGGCCGACAATTGTTTCGCAAGGCGAGTACTCATGTGATATTCTTTGGCATAGTTTATCTATTTGGTTCACATAATCATTGATCTGACCAGTTGCTTGCCAGTATGAGGTTAAGTTGTAGTAAACCAATAGGGTCCATTCGTCATGTATTAGTTTCATTTGCCCAGCTTCATCGAAGTAAATCGGATGATTGCTTGATATAGGTGTAACCTTCAAGTTCAAGTTATTCGTTGGCGCTGATTGTGCAAGCCCCGTCATTGCTAGCATGGCTAGGAGAACTAGTGATAGCCAATTGTTCTTATTTTTTGCTGTGCCTCCCCGTTTTGTAGTTTCCGGAGTAGGTCTCCTTTGCTCTTCCTCTTCGTTTACCCTAGGTTCTTCGGGTTTAAGTGGTAATGGTGCTAGCTTCGTTATTGGTCGCTTAAGTGACCCTTTCCTTGTTTTTAAGGTAACAACCCGTACTCGACCATCAGCGCCTGGATGTAGTTCCTGGACTCTTCCTATAGCCCAGCGGCCAGGAGGTAAGTGCTCATCTTTGACTAATACTAGGGTTCCTAGTTTCAGGTTTTCTTTTGGTTGCTGCCATTTGCTTCGGTTTCCCAAAATCTTGCCATGTTTTCGAAATCGTTTAGTGTCACCAAGCAGTTGAATGTCTTTACATTCCCGCATAGAATCCAGCCTACTTTCGTTTGTTGAGCTACGGGGTATCTCTCACTCCTGATGACGCCGTTTAGGATAAGTTCTGAGTAGATGTCCGCGCCCAAGAGTAGATCGATCGGGCCCGACAGATTGAACTGTGGATCCGCTAGTTTTAAGTTTTCTAAATAGTCCCAGTTGCTGATTGGGAACGATGCGGTAGGTAAGTTGCTTATGAGTTTTTTCATAATTAATGTTTCAAAGTTTAGTCTGTAGTCTGAATGTATTGACTGGCATTCTAAGTTCATTGCCCCTTTGCAGTTGCCGCTAAGGGTTCCGACACCCGATACAACAGCGCTCACTTTACGTCGCTGTAATCGGAGGCGTTGTGCCGCGTTTTCCGTTATTAGGCTCACTTGAGAGCCTTGGTCTAGTAGGCCTCTCAAGTTGATGAAGTTTCCATCAATTGTTTTGACTTTCAGAAGTACAGTTGTCAACAACACTTCCCTTTGTTCGTTCGTTATGTTGTTGACCCCATAGGAAGTCGAAAGGGTCGACGATGGGTTTTCCTCCCTTGTTGCTTGTTTTTTGCTAGATAGTTCAGCTACATCTTCATGCATAAGTGTATGGTGTGCCTTATGACACAATTTACACGTCTTTCGTGATTTGCATTGTTTTTCTCCGTGGTTGAATAGGCAGTTTTTACAAATATGCAAGTTGCGAATTGCGTCATTCCGTTTGTTTGTGTCCATAGCCAAGAATTGTTCGCAATTCATCAATACGTGATTAGTTTTGCATATTGGGCATGTTTTTGCTGTCGTGAAGAAGGTTTTTGGTGAGTTTTGTGACTTGTTAAAGTACGATGACCCCTGCGTTTTATTCTTGTAGTTGTAATTTCGGTTTTCTGATCCCTTATGAGGCTGCTTTTCCGATTTCCATGGTTTGTTTGATGACGAGAATTTTTGGCTACTTCCCTGCAGAGCTTCCAGTGACATGAACTTTGATTCTAAAAACTCGGCGAACTCTTCCAGTTCGGGAAATTCCCTGGGATGTTTGATCTCCTTTATATATTCGTTATACGTAACGCTATCTAGTTTTTGAATCAATAGGTGGACCACGATCGGATCCCAGTTGGTGATGTCTAGCCCGATGTTTTTGAGCCCGTTCAAGCACTCCATCATGACGTCATGAAGCTTCCGTATGCTTGCTGCGGTTGGTTGCTGAATACTAGGTTGATTCAGGAGTGTATTCATGTATGATGTAAATAACAGCCGTTTGTTATCGTAGCGGTGGGTCAGCATGTCCCAGCAAGATGCATAGTTTTCAGCACTGATGCCAAGATGCTGAACCAGTTTCTCTGCTTCACCCTTCAGTTTTGTTTTCAAGTGTTGCATTTTTTGAGCCTTCGAAAGTGTCGGATTGTTGTGTACACTTTCGAGGTAGAGGTCTCTAAAAGTCAACCACTGGTTATAGTTGCCATGGAAATCGGGTATTTGAATTTTTGGCGTAGATTTCTCATAATGTGCATTGTTCCAGATGTTGTGTTGTAGTTTCCTTTTCAGGTCATCATAGAAGTTTTCTGCTGTATTGTATTTCTGTTGATAAATTGAGTCCTCATCTTGTAGTAGGTACTCTAGTTCCCAATTTGCCTTTTCGATTTGCTCCCATTTAGTTTTCAGGGTGCTTAAGTTGTCTTCTAATTCCCATTTTTCCATCGGTACTGCCAATGCTATGTTTACCTTTTCCACAGTGCGTTCAAACGCTCTAAAGTTGCAGTATTGTTGACGCAAAAGAACTTGTTGCTTTTCCGCCGACTCGCTTGCTTCCCGAGGAGGTACGTGGAATTGGATATCGTCGAAAGTAAATTTCGATTGTCCCTTACCTTGCTTAGGCGTAGCAGGTGGTTGTTCCGTCTTACCAGCAGGTGCAGACGGCAATTCCGATTTACGTTTCAACATGTCTTGCAGCACTTCTTCATACATCTTCTTCGTACAGTTGAAAATGTCGTCGTTGAAGTATTGAAGGTCTGTTGCTCCAGACTCTTCCAGTAGATGATGGTTGTGAACAAACTTCTCCCAGTTATTGTTCAGCCGAGAAAGACGCTCCTCCAGGTACGCCAAGTTCTTCCTGGTGGGACTGTCCTTCTTGTAGTTGGTGCAAATAAGCTTCAAGTCTCTGAAGGTTGTTTCTTGATGGCTTATCAGTTCCGTTACGCTCTGAACCATGGTTATTAGTTATTGGCTTGACCGTTGGTGGAGTAGAGTTGTATCACCGCAGGTACTAGTTCACCAAAGTTGCGAAGTTTCCGCAAGTTTTGGATATCAAGTGCGTTAGCGCCCCACTAACGCGATCCGCTCTTCTGGGACTCCAGCTAGACAGATTCGCTAACGTTAACAGAGAGAATACGCACCTGTTATATCCGGCTCGAAGGACCAGTTTTATGTACGGCTCAGAGGTAGCCGGTTACTTACAGTTGAGTTGTTTGATGTGAGTTGACGAAAACCACAGATTACACCACAGTAAAGTTTATTCGTAAAAGTTACACGAAAGTTAGGTTGGATGCTAATCCGCGATTATAGCGCTACGGCAGCTATTGGTCAACTAACTAAATATAATAATAAAGTAAATAAAAACGAGTAGTTAAAAGTAGGTCGCGGCGTAAGCAATTTGCCTGTACGTGAACCGTACAGGCTTCGTACTGCAGAAAAAAGCAAGAGAGGTGGAGCATGCATATTGGTAAAAAATTTACACCACTTCATAGAATTAAAGAAGATAGCAACCTTATCAGAACCCGGAGTACTTGAATGTTGCGCATTAAAGTTACCTAATTATAATACTGTCCTAGCATGTGTGTACAGAGTTCCCAAGTTAATTAACCTGAATGCATGTATGGATAAATTACAAATTCTCCTAAAAGAGCTAACTAAGAAGCGTAATCATAATATTGTCGTTGCTGAGGATTTTAGTATCGATATTTTAAAAAGGAACCTTCAATATATTGAATTTGAGTGCCTTTTTCTTAACTTTAATTTAAAATTAGCTGTAAATCAACCCACACGCCTTAAAAGTAAAACTTGTATCGATAATATTGCTCATAATTTTCGCAAAGCATGTAAGGTTGAAGTCCTAGAACTTGCTCTATCGGACCATACAGCACAACTGATGATATTCCCAGTACAAAAAAAAATGTAACATTACATACTGGCAGGTAAAAAGACGTGACTATTGCAATGAAAACATGACAAAATTTAAATATTGCTTACTTAATTTATCATTTTCTGACATTTACAAAAGCAATAATCGTAATGTAGCGTATAATTCTTTTCTTGACATATTTTCATTATTTTATAAATTGTGCTTTCCCGAAATGAATGTTAGAATTAATACTATGAGAAAACCGAAATGGGTGTCACGTGGTATTAAACTATGTAGTAAAAAGAAAAGACAACTCTTAGGCTATACAGACTAAACCAACTCAGATTAATAAAGGAACACTTACTAATTATTCTAAACTATTTAAAAGAATTGTAAAACTCACACAAAGAGCTCAAAATAACTACACAATAAATATTTCAGATAATAAATCGAAAGCTACTTGGAAAATAATAAATGACTCAAAATTCAATATTCCGAAAAACTGCATTTACAAAATTCGTATGAACAATGATATTATCACTGACCCAAAAGACATTGCAGATGCCTTCAATAATTACTTCGTTGACAAGATCAATCCTATAGCAGGATCTGGACAAAACCCTACAGCATTGATACATAAAAGAAAAGATTCTAAAAGAAAAGACATGCCAAAAGTAGATACGAATATACCTGTATGTACGATATTCTGTGACATGACACAGGCTTTCGACCATGTCCGTCACGATATACTAATTGAGAAGTTAGAAGCATACGGCATTAGAGGTAATGTCTCCAGCCTTATTAAATCTTATTTTAGCAACAGAAGATAATTTACAGAAATTTCGGCAGTAAAGTATTGCCTCCATAAGCATGAAGTAATTCATAAATCAAAAGAGCGTGAAGTCAAATTTGGCGTACCGCAAAGCACTGTCGTAGGCCCACTATTTTGTATTCTTTATATTAATGACTTACCCAAAAGTATTGACCACCCTATGACACTTTTTGCCGATGATAATACCATTACGATCGCTTGTAAAAATACACTTACGAAGCTGACATTAACAATTCTATAGGTTCAATGATAAAATGGTTGGAAAACAACAATCTTAAGATAAATCTTGGAAAAACGAATATCATGCATTTTGCCCAAAGATTAACCATTCCAAATGTTAATGTACACTATTGTTATAGTAACATAGTTGACACTACAAAATTTCTTGGAGTTACTATTGACAGTAAATTTTATTGGAAAGCGCATACGGAAGCCTTAAGCAAAACAATTATAATTCCACATAATATGCTCTGTTTAAATTAGCTCCGATGCTAAATGTTGATGCGCTGCTAACTGCGTATCATGGCTTAGTGTTCTCTAAGTTAAGATACGGAGTAATTTTATGGGGCAACTCAACAAATAAACATGTAATTTTTAAAACCAAAAAGAGGTGGCTTTGGACTTCACGTTACCGAAAGTAGCAAACCATATTTCAAAAAATATAAAATCTTGACCCTACCATCCTTGTACATTTTAGAGACCATTATGTTTGTCAGATCGAACCCACACTTATTTCCCCTATTGTCAGATAAAGTAATTCGAAATAGATGCGACAACAACAAACTTTGCGTGCCTAGATCTAGGACAGCACTATTGCGGAAAAGTATATTCTGTATGGCGCCAATTATTTATAATAAATTACCAAAATATTGAAGCATATACAACAGAAAAAATAAGAATTAGTTTAAAACGCCTTTTGTTAGAGAAAGTCTATTACAGTAGTGACGAATTTTTGACTGATAAATTAATCTGAGTTGTGTGAAATATCCAAATTTTACTAATTACTTTGACATTTAATTGACTAATTTTGTATACATTTATTTGATGAGTTGAAACAATATGTTGTGGCATATTTTTTATTTTAAAGCTTAATTTGGATTATTGATTGTTTTGTATAATGGATAAATTTGTAATTATTTGATGTTTGACTTGTTATATTTGTACGCCGTTGAGGCAAAACATGACAGTGATAAATTTAATGTAACATCTTGCATGCCATATGTGTGTATACTCATGTTTTGGACAAATAAATGATCTTATCTTATCTTATCTTATGCCCGGTGGGCTGGTTTGCAGTTCCACCCTTCGGTAGTCCCGCAGCAGTGCCGACCCTCGACAGTGCCGCAGCAGTACCGTCTTTTGACTGTCCGCCACAGCCCCACCTCGAGACCATCCCACTGCAGTCCCGCCTCTGGACGTTCCTGCTAGGGGAGATGCAGTCCCGGCTTGCGCCGGTCCCGCCGTCTGGTGCGCATCGACTTCCAATAATATCCGATTTAAAAGTTTTGGATCCGAAATCGAAATCGGAGGTTTAAAAACAATCGGAAGTTTCGATTTTTCGGAATCGGAATCGAACCTCCGCCTCCGTAACTTCCCTAACACACACATACTCGTATAAACAGGTAGGCAAGTGATATTCTGTAGTTTCTGCCTAAACCCATGAAAAAAGGCGTGATTATTGTATACGTACGCACAATACAACAGCATCAAACAAGGAGTAAAACATGCAAACCAACAACCATCAAATAAATTCACCTCTTTATCACATCGATATAAAAGTTTAAATTATAATATTCACTTATAAAATAGACTCAACTAACAATGTATGCTATAAAATATAACCTACTTTCCACTACTTTCCTCAGGTAATTTACACAAGACAGGATACTTTAATAGCTGGTATACATGAGACTGGCAGAGTACTCGAAGAATAGTGGTATAGTTAGTAACACATTAGGTACTTGAGACTAAAATGACAAGTAAATAGTATCTTTTATTATGCGTCCGCAGCAGCAGCAGCCCCAAATTGCCAAATAAAATAGCATAATACCGACCATAAAAATACATACCTGATAAGATACTTCGTTGAGATTGTTAAAGGTCCTGGTACCATCAGTTCATCTCATCTTCACCATCTTCTCAGCCGAAAGACTTCCACTGCTGAACTTAAACAAAAGTCGCCACAAAGACCTGCTGAAGACTGTATGAATATATTTGTGTTGTATAAACTCAATTTATTTTTGGATTATATAACTGCACAGCACATATGTGAGTACTATGTACCAACTGTAAATCTACCATTTACTGTACCTATGTGTCGTTCATTGACTTCCGTGTGCCCTGGCAGTTGAGTGTGTCATGCTCTCTCTAATGTCTCTCTGATGTTGGCACATTTGTTGGATCATTCGGTTCCCTTCATGATGGTTGAGCTGAGTGGTGCCGATCCATGTTTCATGTTCGTGAACGGGCGCCATCAGTTGGGATTGGTCATATCTTAGCTGCCTCCGCCTGTTTTTAAGTACCTATTTATTGTTTCTTTAATTTTTTGTTTTACTCTAGACGCTTTTAAGTGCGTTTTTTTTACATCGTTCTCACATATATGTATTTTTCCTACAAGATTATTGTAACCAAATACTTGTAAAACACTTTTTTTTTTAAAAGAGTATGTGTGGAGTTTCTTGTCCGTTCTTCTCCATAACAAGCTACATTTCCGAATGGACGGTAGAATCAATTATTATTACATTAATTTTTTTTTTGACATTCGAAAGTGCCACTTAATGGCCTAATTGAATAAAGAAATTTTGATTTTGATTTTTGATTGATTTTGAGTCCCCCAAAAGTCGCCACATCGACCGGTCGTGTGCGTCCGTCACTTATTTATATAATAAAATTATTCATTAAAAAAAAACTGTTTTTTAAACAAGCATTTTTCGTATTCTTCTCAGTAAACCGTTTCATTTGATACCCATATAATGGCAGTGCACAAAAAATAACTAGTCCACCATCTTAGGCCGTCCGCCATATTAGATTTAGAATGACGTCACTTAGCTAACCATGCATTGTCATCCAAACTAAACGTGTATGCAAAATTTCATCTAAGTCGGTGGCGGTTAACTGCATTTTTTTTTTTTGCAAGATTTGACCCGAACACACTTAGATACATACATACATTGTAAGTTAAATAAAAGCTTGTAAAAATATGTCAGGCATCTTATCAGGAAGGTATTTTTACTGTTTGCTCCTATACTAGCAGTTAAAGCTCCAACTAACTAAAAGAAAATAGGACATAGCCACGCCATCTTCACAAATGTAAACAGCTCAGGTATTAACCTTGTATCGCTCTCTTAGAGTCCCTGAATGAAGAGTTATTTCAGGAGTCTGCGTCCTCAGTAATGGCCCCTTACGCAGCCTTTAAAACTAAATATTCCGGAAACACGGAGCTTAGGATTCAATTTTGTGGCGAATTTCTCGTTTGCTTAGCCCCGGCCGTCCTATATGAAAAGGCTTTCGATGGTTAGCAACAATCTTTTAGTACATATATGAGGTAACTTGGAGCAAACTTTGTATCAAGTAAATACTATAGGTTGCAGATAAGCTCTAAGTCGGGGCGAGGAACGCCACGAATTGGAATTTAAAAAAACATTTTCAAAAATAGAAACTACCTACTTTCTAATAAAAAACTACTAAGTGAAAAATAACTTTCTTTTTGGAAGTCGGTGTCTTTGGTAGGTACCAATTTTTTGCGTTATGGACACCGACTTCCAAAAAGAAAGTTATTTTACATTTAGACATATTTTGTGGTGTACAATAAAGTATATATAATAAATAAATAAACAGACATGCGGTTGCAGCAATCCCGAGATATTTGTCATTATTTATTGAAGAATTATGTTGTATATCTTCGAAGTTCTCCATGAGATCGTCATCAACTTATTCAACGGAACATATTCTATGAAACAATAAAAAATTTCAATATCGGTCCATAATTGACGGAGATATCGGTGAAAATACAAAAAAAAAAACACGAAGTCGAACTTAGAAGCACCTCCTTTTTGGAAGATCGGTTAAAAAGCGAAAACATACATCATATGTCAATGGGCATACATCTAGTTTTACTTGCTGCTGCGAAAAACAGACAAGATCAGAAATACTCTTCAATCCTGCTGATTCCAATGGTGAAATAGGTTCTGCAAGTCTGGTGAAAACCTTGCAATCTTGTACTCTTTTTTGCTGTGGGGAAATCCTCATGGATAACCAACGTCTGGGGTTAAGAAATAACATGAATACGAGCGTAAACACCATCATCAACAGCCTATTAATGTTCCCACTGCTGGGATACAAGCCTCCTCTCTGTGAGAGGGGATGGTCCGTAAGGTTGCCATGTCTTCGAATTTTTGTTTCTAGGACATGCCGGTTTCCTCACGATGTTTTCCTTCATCGTTTTTGAGAGATGTGGTGATAAAATAATTTACACAAAGTAAAGCGCCTGCCTGGGTCCGAACCCACGACCTATAACTTGTAAGTCGCGGCCAATACCACTGGGCCACCACTGCTCTCACCACTGCTCTAAACACAGAATTTTATAATTCTCATTTGCACAGTACCTCTTTTAAAAATCTTGGGTCAAGTCGGACCCTCTTTTCTCCGCGCTCTGACGCTCTTTCACCTTATAAATCTTATCATTACCTGTTTAATTATTTAGCTTAACCACCTCACTTAAATTCATGCGAAATAAAAATAACCTTCTCCATTTTGTTAAAACTTAGGTGTGTTTTAACAAAAAGGCTTAGGTAAGCCTAAAAATACAGTTTTCGGTAAAACATAAACACGTAGTAATAGAAAAAGTAGTAGTACCTTAACACACCGTTGACACAAGAATTAGCTAACATATTGTTAGACACATGCTATTTTGACAAAATGCTGTTATAAACAGTCAATCAGATTACTTGACATACGCACAAAGTACGTAAGCAAACTTTAACATGTCGTTGATTTTCGATTTGAATGTGACTATTGTACAAGCTTTTATTTAACTTGCAATTTATGTATGTATGTATGTAAGTGTATTCGGGTCAAATCTTGCAATTGCATTTTAAAGCAGTTGTCCTCCACCGATTAAGATGAAATTTTTCATACACGTTTAGTTTGGATGACAATGCATGGTTAGCTAAGTGACGTCATTCCAAATCAATTATGGCGGACAGCCCAAGATGGTGGACTAGTTATTTTTTGTGCACTGCCATGATGTGGGTTGCAAATTAAAGGGTTTGCTGAGAAGAATACGAAAAATGCTTGTTTTATAAAAATATATTTAAAGAATAATTTTATTTAACTCTGTATAGAGTTAAAATAGAGAAATAATACAGGACAGTCAGCGTGTTCCATTTAGATAGTGCATAAGTAAAACATTATTAGGTGGGAATCTAGTTAGGCACACGTTCGCCTAGCAGGGACATCACCGCCGGCGACACTCATTATGTTGTTGTATGTGAGGTCAAGAACGTATGAAGATTGTTTTGAGAAATCTATTATTATAATGTTCAAATGGGAACAATCATACAGCTTGACAGAGTTGAATAGTTAAGCGGTACCATACGGCTGAATACAGCTTATTTGCTCATTTTTATATATTATATTTGCATTAAATATGAGGACACAGAAGCTATTCTAAATTGTCTTTCGGGCCGCTACAATGACATATCGCTGCACCAAAAATTAATGTGGCATCATTATATTTGTACGCTGTCTGTGAAGCTATCATAGAGTGCCTTTAGTTTCTTGTTAACATGTCTTATAATATTAAGAAAGAAAGCGAAAATATTTATTAGTGACCCGCACAGAAGATAAGAAAAATAAGCATAAAATTAAACAAAAATAAAAACCCCCTTCGATACCAAAAAGGCTCCTATCTCAGCATGTGCAGCGATATCCAAAAATAAAATAACGCTGCGCTGAAATTCTGATAGGGCCCAATGTTGATGCCACGGAAACGGAAACGGATAATTATATAATAAAATAAAATAGAATATTTAAATAACAAACAAAATAGAATAAACACAGAAGGTGGGTCAAAGTAAGTATAAATAAAATACAAATATATAAATAAAACATATTAAATGTAGGTAAACCTATAAAGACCGACGGCCGCGATGCTCAATCATCATTTGTCGAAACCATAGACAAACGACAGAGCGCGTGGACCAAAGAGTAATATATAAAATACGAAAGAAATCTATGGTCGGCTGTCAAACTCAAAAGAAATATGTTATGAAATAGTGTAAATAAATAAGTATAAATAAACCAGGCGAAAAGAATATATAGAATAGTGTTTTGCTAGTGTTAGATAAAACAGAGTGGTGTGAATGTTATTAGGGCCAAAGGTGATATACACTACTACACACTAACATCGTCTCACTAGGCCTCCATAAAAGCTAACACGTTCCCACTTAATCAAAACGCTACGCTAAAGACAACATTATCTCAAGAGTGTTTTCATAAATTAAGTAAAACACGGGCTTGTCCTAGTTTCGTAGCTCGTAACTCGTGCTACGCCGTAGACGCGCTACGATGTGCTACGAAGCCTTAAGGCGTTGTTATACTGTTACTAAATTAGTGGGGACGTGGCATCTTGACCTATTTCAAGGCTTGACACGTTGCCACTTGTTAGTTCCGACGCTAACGACCTTAGGCCTTAGGTGCACGATAGAATTGGTAAATACTACGTTGATGGAAAATTTTAAGTTTGACCGTAGCATAGATAGGTCAGAGCAGTGGTGGCGCAGTGGTTGCGGCACCACTGCTCCAAAATTATAAAAGACTTTTATTTGACACTATATTTTTAGCGGTAGCGGTTATCGGGTCTGTAATTGTACAAAGATTACTTTCTCCTTTTAAAGCACAAAAACAAACAATTTAACCTCTTTACAAAGTGAAAAAGTTTAGTTGTTTTAGTCGCATATGCCAGCAGCTAAAAGTATCTCATGCGCAGTAAGCCTAAAACCTATTACATATATACACGTGAGCTAAATAAATAGACGCCATATTTAATTTGTTGCCGGCTCGGGCACGTCACCTAATGAGATGACGCCGTAAGCCAAGGATTATGATGGAGATGCCTTCAGACATTCAGCAGAGGCATTTTATATGAGAGCGCCTTTGTGCCCATAATGGTTAGATTTATGAAGAAAGGGAAGTGAAACTTTAACGTATGTGCTAGTTTGAGGGTGAAACTAATGATGAAGTTATTTGGCAATTCGAAGTGGCCAGTAAGATTTTATTTTAAATATAAAGAAGGTACGCTCAGTAAATATGTTTTTCAGATTTTCATGCAATATGTGTGAGCTGTAAAACTGAGGGATCATTTTTAAAATCCGGGTGGGTGGCCATTCTATTCTTTCTGTCTGACGTTCTATTAACGACAGAAAAGACGAAGTTCCCATAACTACAGCTAATATAATAAGAGCACACAGATGCCTCATACAAAGGAACTGTGCCGATGTAACTAACGTTTTTCGACCCCGGATGTCGAATTTCAACGGACTATAAGGACTATTTCAATTCTTGTAATCCAAGGCAGAATGGAGGGCAAGAGATACCGGGGTCGCTCTCCGACCAGATGGGCAGATCTTATTGAAAACATCACCAAAGCTACGATGACCAACTGTTCCCACATTGCGTCCAATAGAACCGAATGGCGACGCATGGCAAGAGCCATCACGCATCATGACCCACCCATGACCACGACCACTCTGCCAAGAGTGCCGGACTAAGAAGAATAAGGACTATTTACTTACTATGAGTACATCGATGGCAATCGGTTCCTTACCACGGCTAAAGGTGGTGTTAGCAGCGACTTGCAAGTAAAAGAGTTTACTCGGTTCGTGACATTTTTTTCCCTTAAATACAGTGACGTTTAGTGTTATAGTATTTTTTTGCAAGTTTTTACAGTATCAATGTATCAAAATATGTTACAATACTTTGACTTTCCATACTCTCAATTCATCGTCACATGTCTAGTGATTTACTTACATTATCATGTAATTCCCAAATAAAACCTGCATTTACATTCAAATGCAAATAGGCAACTGTAAAAAATATTCAATTTCCCAACACTAGGCAGCACATTCAAGTCATACACGGTCTAATTGTAGGTTATATAGTGTTTAAGGTCAGCCCCCAGTTTTGGTCGAAACGAGGCCATAATCAAAACCATGTTCAACAATTATGGAGCACGGAACCGTGTGTCTACTACCATAATAACTATGAATGAGGTTTAGGAAAATATGGACGTTATTTTTGGTAATTCTTCGGATTTTAATGTTCTTAAAATTTGATACAATTACTAACCTAAATAAATAATAAAGGATGTTAGTATTAGTTTGCCGAAACTACCCGCAAAAGACGATTTATACAATGATTGTCATTACTAGTTTTTTGAAACTATCTCAAAATTCGATTTAGGGGATGTTAACGTTTTTTTGAAGAATCTTATTTCTTGTGTTAATAATCTTGAAACTTGACATAAATATGTAAAATAATAAAGTTTGTTATTATTCGTTTTTCGAAACTACCCCGCTTAATGGCCTAGTATGAAATAAATATATTTGACTTTGACTTTGGGTAGAGGTAGTAGTGGTAGGGTTGAGTTTGTAGGGTAGAGTATAGGTAGGGTTGAGTTTGTAGGGTAGAGTAAGTAGGGTAGGGTAGGTAGTATAGAAAGGTAGGTAGGGTAGGTTAGGTAGGTAGGATAACGTAGGGTAGGGTAGGTAGGTAGGATAGCGTAGGGTAGGGTAGGTAGGTAGGATAGAGTAGGGTAGGTAGGTAGCCAGTTGACGGGAGCGCAGCCGCAGGGGACAACTAGTTGTCAATAAATAACAAGCTATACTGTCAATATGAATTAAGAAATTGCATTGCTTTACTGTATTTGTCTGTCATGATACAAAAAGATATGTTGGGAATGGATAATCCTTAGTTATTACAAGAAACGATTAAAACATGCAGTTATTACCTATTCCCCACGCATAAATGAGCTATATTGTCGATGCTACAATGTTGCTAAACATTACTCTTACGTTATTGCGCTTATGCACTTTATTACGATATTTAAGCGAGCCATTAAGCACGGCCTGTTTTATTACGTAACTTAGCAGAGTGCCCGTGTCGTCCATTCTTAGGAATAGATTTCCTTAGAATATATTGCGTCATCTTTCTTAGAGTATTTCCACAACATATTAAAATAGAAAACTATCTTTATAACATACAAATTACGCCTGAATTCGCCGAAAGCTTAAGGTATATATTCCCCAATGCCAACGCGGTACTGGCCGTGCGCCCACTCGGTGCCAGGATATCAATATTTGGACCTCATTTTGGAACGTTTTATTTGCAAAATATTTTTTGATTAACAAATCCTAGAAGAAGTTCTAACCATCAATTTTTCTGTGTAAAAATATTTCTAGTTTAGCAGTATGCAAAAGAAGCGAAAAAGTGTCGTGTTCTTAATTATTTTTTTTAAAGCAAAAGTATGAATCATACGAACAAACCATGTTTCACAAACAATGTTCATGAATCAATACTGTTTTTTTTTTCATAACTTTTAACCTAACCTTTATTAAGTAGTATGCTTTAGGAAGTAACCTTTTTACGGCACTAAAGAGGAGTAAGGGCCTTAAGCAGAAGTGCACCTGTAGTACACCCTCATTTTTTTCATTTTATTAAGTCCTATATTACATAGGTGGCGATCCTTTTGCCATCAGGGCACAAGTTACCGGCTGCTACTACAAAAGCCCATAAGGAAAAACCCAATACCACTTTGCCCAACTCGGGAACCGAACCCATGACTTCATGCTCAGAAGTAGCTCTTGCAACTACTAAACCGGACCGGGATAAAAAGTATCCTATGTGCTATTCCAGGCTATAATCTATCTCTGTGCTAAATTTCATCTAGATCCGTTCATTAGTTTATGCGTAAAAGAGTAACAAACATCAACACACACTTACTCGCTCACAAACTTTCGCCTTTGTAATATTAGTAGGATTACATTTTAAAGAGTTTTTACCTAAAAACCGAAATACGCCTACATGCTAAAGTGCTTAAAGCCAAAATGATACCGACATTTCAATATAATAATTCAACCCAGTATCTTTTAAAAAGTAGGTCGAACCAGGGATCCACGCAAATACAAAAATAGATTAGTAGACAAAAGCTAATTCGGGGCATATTCCTAAAAACTCTTTACAAACAACTGGCGACGCTTCAAACAATCTAATTGCCAGACGAAACAAAAACAGAACAAATTGAATTTCGCGTTTTTGCGTTCAGAAAAGGCTTTAATCGTGTTTGTTTATTTTTACGAGTAATTAGTAGCAAAGAGGGAATTTTCGTGGAGTTGCTGGCACGAAATAGATAGGTAAGTGCAGAAGGTTGGCTCCATGCCGCGAACGAATACTCACGCACACATATACACGCTTCACGTACAGTGAGTGCGGGCGCACTTGCAAGTGGCATTTGTTTGAAATCGCCGAATGTAGTACACTTCTATGTGTGCGCCTGTTATCGCTTGTTATTTGGAGCCGACCTTCTGAAGTTATTTTTTGGTGGTTGCTTGTTGCTGGAAGTTTACGGAGGGCGTTACACGGACCGTGCAACCGGCTCTATGGTTTTTTGTGTTGTGGGAAGATCGTGTTTTATTTTTAGTGTGATTTTCAGCTCACTTTTTTGTGTATTCCTATGTAAAATATACGTAATTTAAGGTGTTAATAAATTTTTAATTATACATTTTATTAAGCCTATGTTGTTCTAATCCTTAGTGAATTGTCATCACAAAGCTTATATCGTAAGTACCTAAAATAACAAAACTACTTTAAGAGAAAAAATAACGAATATTATCAACATTCAGAATGGCTTATAGTCTGAATCTCGTTTAAAAATAAAAGTAAATGAAAACGGCCATGGCAATAAGGAAACAATGATCTTAGTCGGCACAATTTCCTGCTGTGAGAATCTGAAAAGAACTTATGAATAAAAATGACTATTTTAAGTAACAATGTTGTTCTTGTTTTTCGTTTAATTGTGAAAGGCAATGCTTTGCGCATCAAATTGAATATGTGGAAAGTTTTTTAACATCTAGTTTTAGCTAAATATAGCGATACTAGCGGACGCCTCGCGGTATCACCCGCTTAATTCCCGGTCCCGTGGAAATACAGGGATAAAAAGTAGCCTATGTCACCCGAGGATTGTGTATCTTCCCAACGGTGAAAGAAGTTTTGAGATCGGTCTAGTAGTTTTTAAGTTTTTTCATTACATACAAAAATACAAATCTTTCCTCTTTATAATATTAGTATAGATATAATAGTAGTAAGCAGTATAGATAACAGTAAAAAGTAAATCCAAAGAAACAAATGAATGAAATATTTAAAAAAATAATATCATGTCTTAAATACAAAGTTTACTTGAATTTAGAATTCCAAGTCAAACCGTAGTTATCTCAGTTGCCAGTGTTATTAAATAGCAATTTAAAAGACCATATTAAAGTTAGTTATTTTAGTTTAATACTCGGTACTCAGGTAACACGGGCTATATTTTATTGCGTACTTAAATATTCTTTAACAAACTCATTAATCATAATTCGGATAGTATAACAAGAACTGTAATTAAGGGCGTAATAAATATCGGTAAATGAGACGTGACGTATGAGAAAACATATCTGGTTTATTAATGAGTGGTTCTTGAGTTGAATATAATTAAAAGGTAATACCTTCTACACACACTTTTTGTTTTCTTTCGCCTTCTTCCTCTCCATCGTGTCGACCGCCAGTGTAGTATCAAATTCTGCTGGCCCAATGCTCCGTCAGTTCCACGGCATCGTCGGCGACAACACAGGGGTCGATTAGACTGTATGTTTCGGGGAAAAGAGGGCTGTTTCGCCATAGTGCCCAACATCCTTTACAGCTCAACATAGTCGGGTGGCTAGTAAATGGGTAATTAAATGCTAATATTCCAACTTTTGTTGCAAGCATTCAGTTAGAACGTCGTTATAATATGTAGGATTGGGTCCGAAATTGCCATTGACGTAATCCTATCGGTATCAGCAATAATGGGAAACGTTTGTCGTATCTATTCTCCGCTACTAGCAACACGAAACACTACATCACCGATAATATATCAGTGCTTTAATACTTCTCTATCGCGACAACACAAAACTAATATAAATTTCATTGCGCACCCCGTGTAACTACGACCACGTAACTAATATCAAACGTTACATTGTAAATATATTTTCCCAGAGGCATCTAATAACCCGTAACTACTGGCAAATATTAACGTGTTCTATAAAGTTCCGTCTTATCAGCAACAGTTGCTAATGGCGCCACCATAATTAAACTGACTCAAACGTGTCTCTTATTAAACTTTGGCTTACAACGAAATATTAGCTCGAGGGTTTAATATATATATGAGTGCCTAGGTAGTGTAAGAGATAATAATGAAATACGAGATAATTGCCGTTACGAGTATTTCAATAATCTCAATAAAAAAGTCATCAAGTCATTCACTCAATGAATGTCGTCTAACCTGTGCCCGTGTATCAATCGCAAGAATAGAGCCGGGGTCACGGCAGACCAATGAGAAGGCTTTCTTTGAAGAATGCCTTGGATTTCTTCCTAGAGAATTGACGAGACGAAGCACATGAGAGAAATGGACGGAATGGGAGAAGTGGGACAATTCAGGCTAATAAAAAAAAAACAATAAACCGACAAATATCGAATCCGCTCGGATAATATCGAAACCGCGAGAAGTGACGCTTCTGTCACTATCCTGTGGCAGTTTGCTCAGATAGTGATAGACGCTATTTGTAGGGCTGGGGTTCATTGTGATCTTCAGACTTTCGGTTATCAGTAGGTACTTGAGTGTCGTATTATTAGAAAATGTCTTAATTAGATAATTTTTTGATGGTTGGCCCATGAATATTATTGTTGTTTAGGCCCGACGCTCTGTTGATATCTAGCACTGGCGATTGAAGAGGAAAAATTTCCTTCACCGGAAGACGCTGTTTCTCATATTCAATTTAGGAGATTTAGACAATAGTTTCCTTGGACAGCAGACGATCATTTCACTTTGCTCTTTGTTTTAAAAGCTTATAAGCTAAGCAATCTTTAACAGCTTCAATCAAAGAACTTATCAGTGGTTGGCCTTTCATTTTATTTGTTCTCAGTCCTCTCCATTATGTTATCAACGTATGCATTCTGGCGCATAAGATGCTTGTTTCATCAAATCACGTAATTTCTCTAAGCAGATCATTCACAATAGGTCTTGAATCCTCTCTAAAATTCATCGTTGTCTGTCTGAAGCAGCCGGACAGCGTTCAGTCTGAGACCACGATTCGTCTGCAGCTGTAACCGCAGCCAGCCTTCACACAGACAGTACAACTGTCTTATACTAGCTGAATATAATACCATCTTTAGGGTTTTAGAATTTAAGTCCAGATTAGGCTTTATTAATCTTTATGTATTTATTTTGTTACCGTTCTGAAACACAATACTAGAGTACCGCACGCACCGCACGTCAGTGGTGAAAAACCAAGCCTAGTATTCTGTCGGACTCCGTACCAGCTTAAGGTGAAAATGTGGCCTTACTTGCAGCCTAGACCACTGTCTCAAGATACAAACCCACTATCGCCTCTAACTCATCTAACTCATGGTGGACCCATACGTACAAAACGATTTGCGAATAATTTTAGGTTTGGAATTCCCTGCCGGATTCTTTGTTTCCTGATAGCTACAACCTTGTGGTCTTTAAGTCAAGAGTGAATAGGCACGCGTGCTTCACCGTCGACCACATCCTCGCTTACCATCAGGCGAGATAGTGGTCAAACGCGAGCCTATCGTTAAATATAAAAATAAAAAATACTCGTCATTATAGGCCTTTTTAAATGTTCCCACTGCGAGGACATAGGCCTCCTCTCTGTGAGATGTAATAGGCCGTTATCCACCACGTGGGTTGGTGAATATTACATGTCTTTGAATTTTTGGTTCTCAGGCATTCCGGTTTCCTCATGATGTTTTCCTTCACCGTTTTGAGAGTAGTACTTAAGAAATAATTTACATAAAGTAAAGCGCCTGCCTGGGTCCAATACAGAGCTGTCAAAGTTATTTGCCTTCAGTTTACGGGGTTCTGGGTAAATCACATAATAGTTAGAGTTACTGACGCAAAACCCTCGAGGTTGTCGCCTGAAATACGATCAATTAGACAGAGAAACGCCAAGTGATGCCTCGACATATTCGCTCCAGGGAAATTAGGTTATACCCGAGCATTCCTGAGGTTATGACTTGTTCTTACAGTAATATTTCTTGAGTAAATGCTTAATGAAATACACAGAATTTAGTTTGCTCTGTTTATATTGAAAGGAGCGTAGGTGGAATATTGATATAGAGAATATGACATTTGAAAATAAGTGGCCAATTACCATTTTCAATTCAAATCAAATATCGATATCTATAGCAGCTTCTAAATTTATTCTGCGAAGAAAGATTCAATATTATTTTATACGATAACTAGCTGTCCCCGCGGCTTTGCTCCCGTCAACTGGCTATCTACCTACCTACCACTACCTACGACTAACTTACCTACCATATCTGCCCTACAAACTCTTTAGCTTTATAGTAGTATATAGATGTTGATAAAACACATCTCAAGTGACTCAATCTTAAAAGATAAACATATGCTGTCGCGGACTATTTTTTAGAAATTTTAAAAAAGGAACAATTCTATCATACATGATATTTACGTAACTAAAACCGTTTACGCAGCGCACGCAAGGGAAGCTCTCAAAAAGCAATAATTTTGCCCGTTTTTACAACATTTTTCATTTATGCTTCGCTCCTATTGGTCGTAGCGTGATGTTATATAGCAGCCTATAACCTGCCTCGATAAATGGACTATCCAACACAATAATATTTTTTCAATTCCAACTAGTAGTTCCTGAGATTAGCGCTTTCAAACAAACAAACCAACTCTTCAGCATTATAATATTAATATTATAGATAAAAACTAAAAGGGTTCTTCGCAAGATCAGACGCTTTTTCCAGTTTCTAAGTCCTAGAAAATAAGGCTTACAGCGCAAAATTTATAACAAGAAACTTGAACCGTAAAGTCAAGTATTTTTCCTTGAAATAGGGTCGCGATATAACGCTACAAAACTTCAAACTTCTATAACACTTAGAAATGGCATGCAAATTTTGAGAAAAGATTTTAAAAAGAAACAAAGACATTATAGTACATTGTGTATTAAGGGCGGCAAGTAAGGAATTACGATCGAGGCTCTAGTAGAAGCCCGAAGTCGAAGACTGAGGGCTTTCTGAGTCGAGGTTCGTAATTCCCGTACCGCCCGTGATACATACAATGTTTTGCATCACATTTGCGAGTAATAATTATGAATTATAGCTTTAATACACAAGTCAGCACAGCTGTTATTACGAAATACGTGAACTTTTTTTTAAGCGGTTGGCGAATTTTTGCCCACACCACAGATTATACAAGTTTTTCGTTCAGAAACTTTAAGGGCAAATACTTACGTAGGTATACAGCCATGACGGAGTGTAAAAAGAATTAAATAATTTCGACGTTTTCATACAATAACTATTAAACTCGATTATTAAGAACATTAGTTGAGTATTTAAGTAACATGTAGCGAGATTGCAAAGAAATTCCTGTTTAGATAACATTTTAAGACAATTTTTCAATTGCGTGTAAACTCCTTGCTTGAACTTGCATGACCTGTGTGCTGTGCCATAAATTAAAAAAAATATTACTTACCGCCCTAGGGTTTCATGACAAAAAGAAAGCCCGAGGGTTTTATATGGGGCATTACGGCCAATTTAACCTGTATGTTTAGATACTTTTTACGAGCAAGTGTGATGAAAAGTATAAAGAACATTCTTACGAGTAAGTTTAATTAGACGCCGTGTCTTTGAAAACAGTCCCGGTTCTTTGTGCCGTGTTAAAAGGCTTCAGACAAGTGGCTGCGGTAAAGCAGACGCCCTATATTATTTGAAAACTCAACGCTGCTTTAACATTATCATGTGTCCCATACACACGATAATGCGTTTGAGTGTTAACATGCAATATGAAGCAGTTTGCGATTATTTCCGTGTGAATAGACTGTTAATTTGCGTACACACTGATGCTCGTTGAATGCTGAACGATTCTCGAAAGGCGTGAATAACATGAGTGGCTCGCCTAATTTTACGGAATCAAAATGCGCGATCAGCGCGTCTGCACCGATGTAACTGCGGGCTAGTAGCGCATTGACAGCTCGCGGAAAATTCATGGTCTACATACTACAATTTTATGAACATGTGAATAGATAAATTTGTTGCGTGTGACAGTGTGTGCAGTGCGTTATAGTTGCGTGTGACGCGCGTCGACGGCGCCTGAAAAAAACGTAATGTGTAATAGTTCTACAGTTTGCGGCAAAAATTGATCAGTTAGAGGGTTTGATTTTAAAGAATTAACGGTGAAAGTATATTAGCTGCATTTTTCATAAACTTTTATTCCCAAAAATCTCAAAAATCAAACTTAAACTTTCTGATAAATTGAAATGAGAAAACTAGCAGCTTTTAACTTAAAACAACACAATCAAAAAACTTTGGCAATTAATAATTCTCAGTTCAAACGTAAAGTCTACAAGCGTGACTTTTAACTTATCATTTTAAAAATGAATGCGTAAATATTTTTAATCTTTGTAGATTTACTTAGTTTCCATCTCGCTAGTTATCAAAAGGCAGACTGGAAACACGAAAAGCAACAAACACACACACGAAACATACACGAACACACAAACATATAAACGAACACACACAACACACAAACAAACAAAATGAAACGAAACTTAGGCGGTCTACACATTGACGAACGCCTGGCAAACGCAAGGGCATCGCGCATTTTGATTCCGTAAAATTAGGCGAGCCACTCATGTTATTCACGCCTTTCGAGAATCGTTCAGCATTCAACGAGAATCCGTGTGTACGCAAATTAACAGTCTATTCACACGGAAATAATCGCAAACTGCTTCATATTGCATGTTAACACTCAAACGCATTATCGTGTGTATGGGACACATGATAATGTTAAAGCAGCGTTGAGTTTTCAAATAATATAGGGCGTCTGCTTTACCGCAGCCACTTGTCTGAAGCCTCTTAACACGGCACAAAGAACCGGGACTGTTTTCAAAGACACGGCTTCTAATTAAACTTACTCGTAAGAATGTTCTTTATACTTTTCATCACACTTGCACGTAAAATGTATCTAAACATGCAGGTTAACTTGGCCGTAATGCCCCATATAAAACCCTCGGGCTTTCTTTTTGTCATGAAACCCTAGGGCGGTAAGTAATTTTTTTTTTTTATTTATGGCACAGCACACAGGTCATGCAAGTTCAAGCAAGGAGTTTACACGCAATTGAAAAATTGTCTTAAAATGTTATCTAAACAGGAATTTCTTTGCAATCTCGCTACATGTTACTTAAATACTCAACTAATGTTCTTAATAATCGAGTTTAATAGTTATAGTATGAAAACGTCGAAATTATTTAATTCTTTTTACACTCCGTCATGGCTGTATACCTACGTAAGTATTTGCCCTTAAAGTTTCTGAACGAAACACTTGTATAATCTGTGGTGTGGGCAAAAATTCGCCAACCGCTTAAAAAAAAGTTCACGTATTTCGTAATAACAGCTGTGCTGACTTGTGTATTAAAGCTATAATTCATAATTATTACTCGCAAATGTGATGAAAAACATTGTATGTATCACGGGCGGTACAGGAATTACGAACCTCGACTCAGAAAGCCCTCAGTCTTCGACTTCGGGCTTCTACTAGAGCCTCGATCGTAATTCCTTACTTTCCGCCCTTAATACACAATGTACTATAATGTCTTTGTTTCTTTTTAAAATCTTTTCTCAAAATTTGCATGCCATTTCTAAGTGTTATAGAAGTTTGAAGTTTTGTAGCGTTATATCGCGACCCTATTTCAAGGAAAAATACTTGACTTTACGGTTCAAGTTTCTTGTTATAAATTTTGCGCTGTAAGCCTTATTTTCTAGGACTTAGAAACTGGAAAAAGCGTCTGATCTTGCGAAGAAACCTTTTAGTTTTTATCTATACTATTATAATATTATAATGCTGAAGAGTTGGTTTGTTTGTTTGAAAGCGCTAATCTCAGGAACTACTAGTTGGAATTGAAAAATTATTATTGTGTTGGATAGTCCATTTATCGAGGCAGGTTATAGGCTGCTATATAACATCACGCTACGACCAATAGGAGCGAAGCATAAATGAAAAATGTTGTAAAAACGGGCAAAATTATTGCTTTTTGAGAGCTTCCCTTGCGTGCGCTGCGTAAACGGTTTTAGTTACGTAAATATCATGTATGATAGAATTGTTCCTTTTTTAAAATTTCTAAAAAAAAGTCCGCGACAGCATATTTTTATCTTTTAAGATTGAGTCACTTGAGATGTGTTTTATCAACATCTATATACTACTATAAAGCTAAAGAGTTTGTTTGTAGGGCAGATATGGTAGGTAAGTTAGTCGTAGGTAGTGGTAGGTAGGTAGAAAGCCAGTTGACGAGAGCAAAGCCGCGGGGACAGCTAGTTATCGTATAAAATAACATTGAATCTTTCTTCGCAGAATAAATTTAGAAGCTGCTATAGATATCGATATTTGATTTGAATTGAAAATGGTAATTGGCCACTTATTTTCAAATGTCATACTCTCTATATCAATATTCCACCTACGCTCCTTTCAATATAAACAGAGCAAACTAAATTCTGAGTATTTCTCAACAATAACTCACCGTGTATTTCATACAATTCCTAGAATTATTTCAAGTATTCACCTGAGCATTTACTCAAGAAATATTACTGTAAGAACAAGTCATAACCTCAGGAATGCTCGGGTATAACCTAATTTCCCTGGAGCGAATGTGTCGAGGCATCACTTGGCGTTCCTCTGTCTAATTGATCGTATTTCAGGCGACACCCTCGAGGGTTTTGCGTCAGTAACTCTAATTATTATGTGTTTTACCCAGAATCCCGTAAAGTGAAGGCAAATAACTTTGACAGCTCTGTATTATGTTAGCATTGATTTACACTGTGGTGCTAAATAAAAGATGCGTTTTCAAAACATAAACACAAGTAGCCTTGGAAGAAACAGTATAGATATGCTCAAAGAACTGCTCAAGAGTGCTGAAAAGATACTTTCTAGATTGAAATGTGATCTAGAAAGTATCTTTTCAAATGACGAGCTATGCCTATGTATTGTAGTACTGTTCATTTAAAAGTATGTTGTGACACAGAGTTGCCGCGTTAAACCCGAGATGGTTTGTATTGGTATGTTAATACATTCAATAAATGTTTGTTAAAATGTCTTAGTAAATAAATAATTAATAATTGGTCAATACAATGTGAACATATATATTTGATATTCTGAATTATTATGGATTGATGTAATTAATCGCAGTAATCTATCATAATTTAGAATCAAATTCAATATTTTTGTTAATCTTTTAATAGGTTTTATGTGTGCAACATTCGTGTGGCAACACACGTTTTTCTTTGTCACTTGTGTAACATTACGTCGAGTGTAACGACCATTGGTTTTTTCCGTTTTAAATAAAAGTAAATCCATATTTTACTTTTTCTCTTTGTTTTATTTCAAACAATAATAAATATTATTGCAATTGTATTTTTTGCAAATACCATTTCAAAAAACCACCATCCCAGAAAACTATTCAGAAATAGCATATTCCTATGTGTTCCAAAACAGAATGAATAGTCCTAAAAGGAATTTCAGGAAACTATAACGAGAGCGGAAACCTTAACTCACAAACTTTTGTATGAAGGAAAACAGAAAGCTTGTTAAGTCACAAAATAAATTCCACTAAGAAAAGTCAAATATAAATTAAAAACCCAATACCACTTTGCTCGAATCGAGAACTGAACCCAGGACTTCATGCTCAGAAGTAGCTCTTGCAACTGCTAGAACAACGAGGCAGTTTTATAAAATACTAGCTTCTGCCTGCGGCTTAGCCCGCGTCATCATCATCTGCTTAGCCTTTTCCCAATTATGTTGGGGTCGGCTTCCAGTCTTACCGGATTCAGCGGGGTACCAGTGTTTTACATGGAGCGACTGCCTATTTGACCTCCACAACCTAGTAACTGGGTAACACGATACCCCTTGGCAAGACTGGTGTCAGATTTCAAGCTTCTGACTACTTGTAACGACTGTCAAAGATCTTTAAATGACAGCCGGGACCAATGGCTTAACGTGCTTTCCGAGGCACGGAGGAAACTCGGTATGTTGAAATGGTCACCCATCCACGGACCGACGTCGTCAAGCGTTGCTTAACCTTGAAGATCGACCCGTGCGGCTGTTATTATTTAGCCACGAGCTCCTCAGCCGCTTAGCCCGCGTGAATATCGAAAATTATCCCAAGGGGTCATATTAACGGGATAAAAAGTATCATTTGTGCTATTCCAGACTTTAATCTTTCTCTGTGCCAAATTTCATCCAGATCCGTCCAGCCGTTTGAGCGTGAAGAAGTAACAAACATACAAACACACTAACTTTCGTCTTTATAATATTAATGTGATTACATTTTAAAGAGTGTCAATTTGAAAGGGCAGAAAAATTTAACAGGCTTATTTGACCTAAAAACCGAAATACACCTACATCAAACGTGCTTAAAGGCAAAATGATACTGACATTTGAATATAATAATTCAGCCCAGTAGGTATATTTTAAAAAATAGGTCGAACCAGGGATCCACGCAAATACAAAAATAGATTAGTAGACAAAAGCTAATTCGGGGCATATTCGTAAAAACTCCTTACAAACAACTGGCGACGCTTCAAACAATCTAATTCAATTAAATCTAGTTCAGAATAGGCTTTAATCGTATTTGTTTATTTTACGAGTAATTAGTAAGCACAGAGGGAATTTTCGTGGAGTTGCTGGCACGAAATAGATAGGTAAGTGCAAAAGGTTGGCTTGATGCCGCGAACGAATACTCACGCACATGCTTCACGTACAGCGTGAGAGCAAAATCTCAAATAATAATTAACAAGATTGGTATTTCTAACAATAAAATAAAAACTGTGTGGCAAGTAATTAATAGAAAAACTGGAAAGACACAACAACGCGATCAGAATGAAATCAGTCTTTGAAAATAACTAATCAAACCATTTCTGATAAGCAAGAAGTCGCTGAGACATTAGAAAATTTATTTACCAACATTCCGTTAGAGGTTACGAAGTCTCTTCCCTCCTCATCAAAATTAGCTGAAGCTCTTCTTAAAGAAAATTTTACTAAAGACATACCAACCTTTAAATTTAAACCAATATGTCTTGATACAATTAAAAACGCGTTCAAAAGTCTCAATATAAAAAGACTGAAGACTTATGGGGGATATCCGTTAGGGTTCTTGTAGATATTATTGATTCGATTGCTCCTGTCCTTACAGGCATATTCAATCAATGTTTGGAAAGCGGCACGTTTCCTGACTTAATGGAGCACAGTAAAGTAGTATCAATTTCCAAATCAGGCTGTAAGAGTGATCCCTCTACTTATGTACCTATATCCGTGCTTCCAGCATTGAGTAAAATCTATGAAAAAATCATGCTGGACCAGATGTTGTCTCACTTCAATTCTAATGGGATCCTGCATAGTCAGCAGTTTGGTTTCACGAAAGGTAGGTCGACAACGGACGCGAGAGTAAAACTCATCAGCCACATCTTGGAATCTTGGGAGAAGTCCCAGGATGCCATTGGCGTTTTCTGTGATCTCTCAAAAGCGTTCGACTGCGTCGACCACAACACACTGATCTGTAAATTACACCATTACGAAATTCGAGGACAAGCTGCTGATCTCGTGCTTTCCTATTTATCAAACAGACAGCAAAAAGTAAATGTTAATGGGGCGACTTCCTCCGGATCTCTAGTCAAGATGGGCGTGCCCCAAGGTTCAATTCTCGGCCCTTTCCTCTTTCTTGTTTACATTAATGATCTCCCCTTTATGATGGCCAAATTATCGGATATAATTCTATTTGCTGATGATACTTCGCTAATTTTTAAAATAAACATACAAGATACGGATGTCTTACATGTCAACGAAAGTCTAATTATTCTCTCAAAATGGTTCGCAGCTAAAAATCTCTTACTGAATGCGAAAAAAAACAAAATGTCATAAGTTCTCTTTACCAAATGTACCACAACGAGACCTAAACTTAAATCTTGACGGCAAAAATCTTGAAGTTATAACGGAAACTGTATTCTTAGGGATTACTATCGATTCAAAATTGCAGTGGGGCGCGCACATTAGAACTCTTTCGGGAAGGTTAAGTTCAGCTGCATATGCAGTAAGGAAAATAAGGTAGTTAATCGATGTAGCCACAGCTAGGTTAGTATACTATGCTTATTTCCACAGTATTATGTCTTATGGCATTCTGCTGTGGGGATCAGCAGCAGATGTTGACTCAATTTTTATATTACAAAAGAGGGCAATCCGCGCGATCTATAAAATGGGTCCTCGCGAGTCCCTCAGAGATAAATTTAAAGAGATCGATATACTGACTCTACCTTCACTTTATATTTTGGAATGTATTTTGTATGTCCGCAAAAATCGAGGGCTTTTCAAAACTAGAAGCGACTTTCATAATTTAAATACACGCAGTAAGCACGAAATTTTAATACCCAAATTCAGATTAACTAAAACTAGCAAGTCTTTTCTTATAAACAGTATACGCTTTTATAACAAGTTGCCAAAGTCAGTTATAGAACTGACCGATGGAAAGTTCAAAAATCACATCAAACGTGTCCTTATTAAAAAAACCATATTATAAAATCAAGGACTACGTTGAAGATAAAAAAATTGGCTTTAGCTCCTTCTGCGCATGCGGCTTCCCTGGTAACTCATAAACGGCACAAATATATGGATGTCTCTAACTATTCTCAATCTCATTTTTTTTTTTTTCTTCTATTAATTGGACTTTTTACAATAGTTCGCAATCATCTTTATAGCCCTCTGCAAAGATAAGTTACAGCACTGATAACAACATTTGTGCCACATGTTAAATTTAGTCTTGTTATATATTTTTTTTTTTTTTAACTTTGTATAGATTCTTTTACCGATTATTTTGTGAATGTGTGAACATTGTAGGCCTTCTAGATGTTAGTTAACATTTGTTAACTTTGTTATATATTATATATACTTTTTTTTTTAGTTTCTTTCGACTTATTGTCGGGCCCATAGTACTAATGCTGTAACATGGAAATATTGTAAAACCAAACCATTTTTTTAAAGAGTAACCATGGAGTTTCTTGCCGGTTCTTCTCCATAGGAAACGACCAACCCGAACCGTGCACCTTTTGTCGACGTTTTATAAGTGCCCATGTAGGCCGATGTAAAATAAAAAAAATTGATTTTGATTTTGACTCATAATCGGCATGTGTGTATGACTAGATGCATGAATGTGAGTGAAGCAAAAGAAGTATGTAAGGATCGTAGCAGGTGGCGTTCTGTAGTTTCTGCCTTGGGAAAAAGGCGTGGGTTTATGTATGTATGTATGTAATATTATAATATTTCCAGGCGAATATATTAGTATTACCTAATTTTGAGAAATATCGGTATTATCCTATCTCTAATTGTGTCAATTTTAGTTCCTGAGAACCTCGAGCGGGGCGCTTTGAATCAGCACAAAAATTAGTCCAGCGTACTTGTATAACAGAGGTCAGTTGGCTCCACCGATTTTCATGAAATTTTGTATGCAGGGATTTCGGGGGCGATAAATCGATCTACCTAGGTTTCATTTTTCGAAAACGTCGTTTTCTCTATTTTCAACCCGAGCAGGGCTCTTTCGCCTAGGAACTAGATATTGATTTACAGTATTTTTTTTTTCAATGGCAAAGCGTTTGGCTCGGAAAATGTCTTTCCGGACAGATTGATTTTTACTTGTTTCAAATTTTTCAGTAGCCAGTAGTACTAGGAAATACATTTTTACGGGTAAAGATTCATCTATCTGAAAAACCGGCCAAGTGCGAGTCGGACTCGCGCAAGAAGGGTTCCGTACCACTATCGCAAAACACGGCAAAAAAATCACGTTTGTTGTATGTAATAAAATAAATATTTGAGTGGGGGAGCCCCACTCAAATATTTATTTTATTCTCTCTTTAGTATTTGTTGTTATAGCGGCAACAGAAATACATAATCTGTGAAAATTTCATCAGTCTAACTATCACGGTTCATGAGATACAGCCTGGTGACAGACAGACAGACGGACCGCGGAGACTTAGTAATAGGGTCCCGTTTTTACCCTTTAGGTACGGAACCCTAAAAAAACAGATTTTTAGTACGTTTACGTTATACAGTCAAAGGAGGGTGGAGGTTAAACAGTGTAACTGAAGAAATAATAAAATTATATTTTTAATTGAATCCTGCTATTTAGACAGCTCACTCACTAAGACATAAGGCCCTATCTACTTTACTACCTACAATTCAGTACCTACATAACATATTCTTTGCTTTCCTCGACAGCAAAACATAAGCACACAAGCTTTAATGAAACAGCGTCTCAGAACTAATTCCGTCTTATACAAGTTTAATTAAAATAATGCGTTTTCGGAGCTCTTACTCGCTCACTGTTTTACGAGCAATCACGTACGATGTGCTATAATGACTTTTATTTAATTTTGCACGGTTTTGGATTTCGTTGTTTAGATTTAATAAGTTGGTTTGGTTAGCTGAAATCTTTTATGGCTTTGAGGTAAGTTTATCCAAGTAAAAAGGTACTGGGGCTGCCACCTAGGGTGTTTTGGGACTTGTGTTGATGCGGTAGATATAGGCCCTAAAGTCGTGACGTCACGTTTTCTAACTTAACAGAAATATATGGTCCTGTAGAACCTGCTGCGCCACTAATTCTTCTACCTATCTAAAACACTGGGAAATGCAGACGGGCAGGCGTTGTTTGTATTTTGTAATGTTCAAGATGTGCTATTTCACAGCTTTTGAATAAAAGATTTCTGATTTTATAAGTTTCGTTTATACATATAAGGTGTTAAAAAATTAACTCTAAGAATTTCGTGAGGCAACTCGGTGTCGACAAACAAAATGATTACAAGCAAAAAAATATATATATTTCTTCACAAAAATAATCTACCTACGAACACTAACTACATATTCCAATACCAGTGTTCTGTGGCGCGGTTGATCGCCAGACCGTTTGTCTGCCTTGGCGTTGTATGGTGCGAAATCATTTATGCTTAATACAAATAATTGCATATCTGTAAAACAGTTGCTTTTTTAATTTTTCTTCGTGATTATTTTTGTATTATTTTTTACACCACTCCTTAATATATTGAAAAATTTAACTATTGGAGTGAATTTATTAACATCTTATATAATAATTGTTAAGTTAGTTTTATAACCCGTAAGCTCACACCAAAGTACCTTAACAAATAACAAAAACTAGTTTTAAGTACCAACTTAATTATAAGCACCTTTTGATAAAAGGTTACCCAATTATCGTCGACCGTCACCTCGTTACGCTGTTAACAATATCCATATCACACATTGACATACTTTCAACTAAATACACACCACACGATAAGGTCAATCCTACCACTACTTCCACCTAGAAGTATTATACTTCAGACACCAACATCAAAGTCCGCTATAATGAGTTCAGATTCTTGTGTCATAAAAGGTAAATAAGCATACGACACCAATTTACGAGCAAACGTCAAAAGATGTTTACATATACGGTATAATCTGTTTATTTTGTCGCCACCTTGGGAGGTAAATGTAATTATCGGTCCGAAGTCTTTAATAGCACTTGATTAACGAGCTCTGGTATTAATTGGGGTGTCTGGGAGGTTGAGTGTTTGGTTTCGCTTTCAGGTGCTTATAGGAAGGTATATATCCGTAACTTCTTTAGTTGCGAATTGGGTTTTATTCCAGGATTATTAATTTATGTAAAAGCCACACTTTAAATGATGTTGTGATGAAGAAACTAGATTAATTCATCAGTGGATTGTTTTGGGATTATACTGTTAATATGTCCTTTGTTCATTATTTTTCTTATTATCTACATTTTTAAATATTTTATTTAAAAAAATAGGCTCGCGCTTGACCACTATCTTACCTGATGGTAAGCGTTGATGTGGTCGACGGTGAAGCACGCTTGCCTAGAAAAAACATATTCACTCTTGACTTAAAGACCCCTAGATTGTAGCTATCGGGAAACACAGACTCCGGCAGGAAATTCCACTCCTTAGCTGAACGCATAAAAAAACTTATTTTCTTTTTTATATTTTAAAAATTAAAACTTTTAAAATATAAAAACTAGAGGCCCACCGGTATCGGGAACAGGGTCCAAGCTACCGTCGTCGGTCAGGGCTCCAGAGAGCGGAACCTCCGAACAATACGAGCCGTGTCCAGTAGTACTGCTTTCTGAATCAAGCCCTTAATCCAGCCGCCTAACGAGAGCCTCCTAAAGTGTTGGTCGAGGCTCGTGGCTATTAAGCCATTGGCTGTGATATCGGTACAATGATCGCTGAGTCCACATCCCACTTGTTGACAACCTCGCGAGACAAGTCAAGATACTTGATTTGCTTATTTTTCTCGGCTTTCACGAGGTTCCCTTCGAGCGGGAGGGTTATGTCTGTTATGTTTTATCTTACTGTTAATTATTATTATTATTGCATCGTGTAATGTAACGAATATACAAATACGTTAAATTATGAAAATGTCCTCGAAAAGCTACGAACGAAACACAAAACCTAAATCTAAAGTTTCACCTCAAAATATTCACCATATTTACCTTAATACGGGAACCTCATTCCGTTCCCTACCGAAATTATTATCATAACAAAAGTATGTTACAAACTGACTTCCACTCGCGAACTGTACGCTCAAATTCTCACAAATTACGAAACTACACTTTTCGCTTCCCGCGACAAAATGCAAACACGAAACACTGTTTAGGACAAACTTTCAGATCTGGTTTACACCTAAACGCAAACAGAGGGAAAATGCCAGTATAACTTGGCCTGTTCTTTTTTCAGTTTGAAAATTTTTGGTTCGCTGTCTGGGGTTGTTGAGGGTCTGTATGAAATGGTCGTGGAGGTTCAAACTTTATAATTGGCTATACCCTCCGATAGGTGCCCTTCCTACGGGGGCCGTAATTAACTACTCGATTGTACTCGCCACTCTGGCGACAATAACTGAGACCGACTTGAGGACGAGGATCGGAAGTGTTGGATAGTCCTTGGCAATTGGTTATGAATTAATTTGGGAAATGGGTTTTGTTTATTGATAGAGAATTGTAGCTGGTCGGAAAACCGTTAAATCTAGTGAAAAATGATGATCAAGTTTATTTTACTTGTATGTTTGACTGTATTTTGAATTGGATTTTTAATTGTAACATGTGATTGTATTTATTATTATATTTTAAGTGTATTTAAACTGTGTTTTTTGAAGTTAGATTTATGTGTATCTTTGTGGTAGTAACATTGCGTTGGCGTTTTAGGTGTCAAGGTGTTATTTATGTAATTTTAAATAAATAACCGTATTAAAATCTTTTTTATTAATATAGGTTTGTACCTGTTACAAGAGTTCAATTTATAAGTAACCTGACCTAAAATGTTTTTTCAACTAAATATTCTGGCTTTTCCCAATTCAAGCTCCAGTTACAATGCACTACAAAACATGCGTGCTTTATCATTGTAATATTTATATTGAGCCCACATATACCACGAACTTTTCCTTAAACTTTTTTAAATTGAAGAAAATTCTATGTCTCAGTATGGTCCTGACCATCCATTTTTCTCGAATCCGAGCTTAGAGAATCCTGAAGCCTGCAAATGTCCGTGAAGCGTGCGCGCGTCACTTCTGGAGTATCTGTGAGCTGTGTCACTGTGTGGCCATTGTAGCATTGTATTGGATAATTAATTGGCGTGACTGTAACTAGCCTACCTGTACTGTTAATTATTTGGAATCCATACATTCTATGATGGGATTACCGTAGGTAGGTAATTATGATCAATCTGTATTCTTGATCCATGTTAAAAATATGGCAATGTTAGTATTATCTATTAGATACTGTACATGATAATATGGCTCATGGGATAGAAAACAGTATTTTTATGATGAGCTGTTTCTTTTCAGAAAAGCAGCTCATTAATTTTAATAAAAGCTGCTTCGGTAGATACTACTCGGGTCTGTGGATCTTAGATTTAGTCTTGTGAAAAAATAATGTTTCATCGTTAGCTTTATAATATCAGTAAATATTAATACATCTGGCGGCTTGCTTTATGTTTATTCAGCCATTAAGAATTAATGTTTTATCTCATAATTAATAAACGCCCACTTAATATAAAAAATAACGAAAACTCAACAAGAAGGCCTCGCGCGTGGTATATACTAATAACAAACCCAAGTGTCAAGTCTGATTCGCTTTTCACCATCAAAACGGAAACCGCGTCCAAACAGCGCTCGTCTTGCTGCAAATCCAGTAATTCAAACGCTTTAATTCCGTAACGTTACGTTGATATAGCGTGACCTAAACAGATTAAGGTTGGTTTCCTCCTTGTTTTCCGAGTAGTCTACACTAATTTAAAACCTGGATCTCAAAATCGAGACAGTTTGACGTGAACGTAGCGTGTTGTCCTAACCTACAGTATTAAAAATTTGCAGTTTTTATGGAAATGTCATAAGTAGATGTTGCTTGAGGCTATGTTGTGCATTAAAAAAAGAAGTGTGTTTTGTTTGAATAGATTTTGAAATACAAAGAGCGTTAAGGCAATTCATTTTGGCGTTTCGGTACGCGGGTAATAGTTTCTGTGAATCATTTTTATTTATGACGCATTGTGCATTTATTCTATTTACAGTATTTTGGGGAAACAAAAACAGAATGCTGTTTGTTTTAACGTAGCTGGAGATGTTCAAGGGAATACGTTATTGTTGTGCTTCTTAGGGTTCCATACCCGAAGGGTCTAAACGGATACCTATTGCTCTCACAACCTTGAGTCTAGCGTGATCCCCAGGAAAAACGTTTTGCCGACGAATTCTAGCTTCTCGTTGTTTAATATAATGTCACAATCATAACTTTTGACATTCAGCAAGGCAAATTTTACACACTTAGTTTTTTTTGCATTCAAAACTAAATTATAAGCAGTGGACCAATTTAGAACTTGCTGCAATGCATTATTTACGTCGGCTACGTTACTCGTACGTCTATTTATCTTAAAAATCAAAGAAGTGTCATCAGCAAATAACACCATGTTTAGTTTGTTTTTCAATAGATGTCGTAAATCGTTAATGTATACTAAAAATAAGAAAGGACCTAAAATTGAGCCCTGGGTTACCTCCATCTTCACGTGCAACCCCGACGAATAGACACCGTTTATTTGAACTAATTACTGTCTATCATTCAAATAGGATTTTACTAAACTTAATGCTGATTGGCCTAGCCCGTAATGTTCAATTTTCAAAAGCAATGTTTCATGATCAACGCAATCAAACGCCTTCGAAAGGTCGCAGAAGATACCTTTGTCCCTCCTCCTACACATCAAAGATGTGTTTTAATAAGGTGACACCAGCGTCGGTTGTACAACGTCCTTTGGTGAAACCATACTGTAAACATAAAAATTTTCTAAAACCGCAATCGGTAGGTATTATAAACAAGTAAAAACAAGTTTGCACGCGCCGTTGTCAGCGGCCGCGTGCCGTCCCGTCCACTGCGCATCGACCTCTGATAATCTTTGATTTAAAAGTTTCGAAACCGAAACCGAATCGGAGGTTTACATACAATCGGAAGTTTAGACTATTCGGAATCGAGTAGGTGGTGTTCTGTAGTTTCTGCCTACGCCCATGAAAACAAGGCGTTAATACGTATGTATAAAACAGAATAGAAATACATTTATTCGACACATATAACAGCATCAAACATGTAATAATTTCACCTGTTTATTACATCGATTTAAAAGTTTCAAGTATAACATTCGCTTATAGGTATAATAAGCTCATAGTCAAGAGACTTGGTAATAAGGTTTAATTTTCCAACAATGTATGCTATAAAATGTAACCTACTTTCCACAACTTTTCTCAGGTAAATTACTCAAGACAGGATACTTTAATAGCTGTTATACATGAGACTGGCAGAGTACTCGAAGAATAGTGGTATCGTTAGTACCACATTAGGCACTCAAGAATAAAATGATAAGTAAATAGAGATCTAATTTCACCTAGCCCGTTTCATTGGACTACCAGACGTTTGGCCATGCGCCATCGGTACGTGGTAGACATCCCACCTATACGCACAAAACGTTTTGGGAAAACTTTTATTGTGCGTACAGCTATTGAGTGGCATTCCCTGCCGGAGTCTGTGTTTCCTGACAGCTACAATCTACAGGTCTTTAAGTCAAAAGTGAATAGGTTTTTTCTAGGCAAGCTGGATTCACCGTCGACCACATCTTCGCTTATTAT
The DNA here is from genome assembly GCA_964057195.1 of Orthosia cruda. NCBI lineage: Eukaryota > Metazoa > Arthropoda > Insecta > Lepidoptera > Noctuidae > Orthosia > Orthosia cruda. The sequence goes on along the minus strand of OZ059836.1, from coordinate 13,443,066 downwards.
CAGGTGAGATAGTGGTCAAGCGTGAGCCTACAGAGAATAAAAAAAAGAAACTTTATTATGCTTCCGCAGCAGCAGCCCCAAATTGCCAAAGATGATAGCATGATACCGACCATAAAAATACCAGCTTGATAAGATACCTCGTTGAGCTTGTTAAAAGTCCTTTACCATCACTTCATCTCATCTTCTCAGCCGAAAGACGTCCACTGCTGAACAAAGAGATCCCCCAAAAGTCATGTGTGACCGGTCATGTGCGTCCGTCACTTAGTTATATAAAATATATCAGATATCTTATCAGGTAGGTATTTTTACGGGCGGCTCCTGTACTAGCAGTTAAAGCTCCAACCAACTAAAAGAAAATAAGACATAACCGCGCCATCTTCAAACCACCTTCACAAATGTAAACAGCTCAGGTATTTACCTTGTACCGCTCTCTTAGAGTCCCTGAATGAAGAGTTCTTTCAGGAGTCTGCGTCCTCAGTAATGGCCCCTCACGCAGCCTTTGAAACTAAATATTCCGTAAACACGGAGCTTAGGATTAAATTTTGTGGCGAATTTCTCGTTTGCTTAGCCCCGGCTGCCCTATATGAAAAGGCTATCGATGGTTTGCGACAATCAATTAGTACATACATAAGGTAACTTGGCAAAAATTTTGTATCCAGTAAATACTATAGTTTTTAGATAAGCTCTAAGCCGAGGCGAGCAACGCCACGATTTGGAATTTTGTAGGCTTTTCAGTCTCCATGTGATGGTGGATTGAGGCGAGATTGGAGTGCAGAACTCTAATATTAGTGAGGTGCACTTTGTGTGGGAGGGGGTGCAGTTTTACTTGTTTTATTTTTATGCCATGCCATTTTTGTTCAAGAGTGAAAGGAGAGGAGAAGGAAGTGAGATGTGGTTCCACGCTACTAGCCTACAGACACACACTGAAAGGATGCTATCATTGGGCCCTAGTCCGGACACTGCGGCGGCGCCCGAGTTACCCCGGAGATGTCCATCGGGCCCTCCCATCTGGTCGCCAACCAGCGCGATGGAGCGAGCCGGGCTGTATCAATAGTTGGCGGGGCAGCCTTTCGTGTGTGCCTGGCACAATACTTGGGCTCCCAACTACCTGCGTCGGCCAGCGGCGCACCGTGCCTCGGCTCCTGCGACCCTCCACGACTAGTCTCCCGATACGCCAAAACAGCGCGATTCAGGCTGGTCAGCATGCAGTGGAACAACTATCGCCACTGAACTCGTCTAGTGGCTACACCGAGCATCGTACTGGAACACGGCTAGGCCGCTAAGCGGTACGTCTTTGCCCAGTGAGTGGTCGCAAGCCTTCGGCTGAAACCTACCACCAGTTAGTGTCACCTGACTTGCACCACCCGGGGACAACGTGTAGGGTAACAACAAAAGGAGTAAATATCCTGCGGACGCGGGTGAAAAAAGAAGAAGAGAAGAAGTCAAACCGACTTCCAAAACAAAATCAATGGAACCGAAAAACTAAAAAGCGAAAAATTACGTTCCTGCCGAAGTCGGTGTCTATAGAACCTATTGTTTTCCGTTTCATGACACTGACTTCGGAAAAGAAAGTAATTTTTCGCTTTGTAGTTTTTCGGTTCCATTGAATAACACTTTCTGTATGTAAATGATTGCATTTTTTATATAAATATCAAAATCGCTATCTGTATGCCTATAATATTTGAGGAGTTCCCTCGATTTTTCTGGAATGCCATCATCAGATCCTGATTTCCTTATCATGGCACCACCTTTGGGATATCTCATATCAAACAAAAAAAATAATAATTTAAATCGTTTCATAATCGACGAAGTTATCCGCGAAAACATATAAAAATATATATGTGCGGTCGAATTGAGAAACTTCCTCCTTTTTTGAAGTCGGTTAAAATGGCTTTACACAAACTTAAGCAGGCAATCATAGATCAATTAGACAGTGACTCACTCGCATTTCAGCAAAAAAATAAACTGTGGATCGAAGTCTAAACACGATTTACTCGACTTAGGAAACAAAAACTTCAGACGTTCTACTCCTCTATAAGGCAGTACTCACTCATTATACAAAGTCAAAGTAACTAAAAAACCGACACTCTTTCTGAGACGAACTTCCATAAGTTAAGCCGTGAATATGCACTCTCTTTATTTCCACACCATGACGGCAGCGAGGCTTTGAAACGAGCGAATGAAAGCTCTTTAAATGCCTTCTTTCATATCAAATCTATGTGATCGGGTAAGGAAAATGTTTGCATTCAGCTTCTTGGCTGTTGGCAGATTGGTTAGTAAGTAGGAGAAATGGCTATGAATAGGCCGCTTACTAGTGCGTTTATAAGATCTGCTAGCTATTCTACAGGAATTGCAATTTTTTTTTTTACTGAATACTCGTCCTATGCGTTAGTGAAGTTTTTTATCACGGAAAGATTTTTGTAAACCTATTATTTATTTGAAAGATAACCTACTTACCTTTTTATATGACAATATAATATAGTCTAAGGATGTAACGATAGTGATTATATTGGAACCAAGGTTGGAATCGGAAGTTTTAAATTTGGTTTATCGGAATCGGAATCGAAACTGGAACTGGAACCGAAATCGGCATCGGAGGCGCAGGCTGAAGAAAGGTGTGTTATGAGAAAGTTGTTTTAATAAAATAAAATAATTCATCAGCCTTTTTAATTTCAGCTCAAACACAATACACGTATAACTAGGCTTTGAAAAAACAAAGTAGTTTTTTAAAACCGCAATCGGTAGGTATTATATAAACAGGTTTGTACACGTTAACTGCTGCTACGTGCCGCCCCCGCCATTGCGCATCGACTTCCGATAATATCCGATTTAAAAGTATCGTATCCAAAATCGAAATCGGAGGTTTAAAACCAATCGGAAGTTTCGACTTTTTGGAATCGGAATCGAACCTCCGTAACATTCCTAATTCAGTCATATATACAGGTAGGTAGGTGGTTTTCTGTAGTTTCTGCATACACCCAAGGAAAAAAGGCGTGATTATATGTACACATATAGAATAGAATAGAAATAAATTTATTCGACACAGACACAATACAACAGCATCAAACAAATAGTAAAACGTGCAAACAAACAAATAATTACACCTCTTTTTTACATCGGTTTAAAAGTTTCAATTATAACATTTGCTTATTTAATAGGCCCATATCCAAAAAACTTGGTAATAAGTTTTCATTTTCCAACAATGTCTGCTATAAAATGTAACCAACTTTCCACAACTTTTCTCAGGTAAATTACACAAGACAGGAAACTTTAATAGCTGGTATACATGAGACTGGCAGAGTACTCGAAGAATAGTGGTATCGTTAGTAACACATTAGGTACTTGGGACTAATATGACAAGTAAATGGTATCTTTTATTATGCGTCTGCAGCAGCAGCTGCCCCAAATTGCCAAATAAAATAGCATAATACCGACCATAAAAATACCTATCTGATAAGATACCTTGTTAAGATTATTAAAGGTCCTGTACCATCACTTCATCTCATTGTCACCATCTTCTCAGCCGAAAGACGTCCACTGCTGAACATAAACAGAAGTCGTCACAAAGTCCCCCAAAAGTTGCCACATGGACCGGTCATGTGCGTCCGTCACTTATTTATATAATAAAATTATTCATAAAAAAACTGTTTTTTTAAACAAGCTTTCTTCGTATTTTTCTTAGCAAACCCTAATATTTTCAACCCATATCATGGCAGTGCACAAAAAATAACTAGTCCGCCATCTTGGGCCGTCCGCCATATTGGATTTAGAATGACGTCACTTAGCTAAACATGCATTGTCATCCAAACTAAACGTGTATGCAAAATTTCATCTTAATCGGTGGAGGTTAACTGCTTTAAAATTTAGTTGCAAGATTTGACCCGAACACAATTAGGTACATACATACATACGAGTACTTGCAAGTTAAATAAAAGCTTGTCAAAATATGTCAGGCATTTTATCACGTTAAAGCTCCAACTAACTAAAAGAAAATAGGACAAAGCCGCGCCATCTTCAAGCCATCTTCACAAATGTAAACAGCTCAGGTATTTACCTTGTACCGCTCTCTTATCGTCCCTGAATGAAGAGTTCTTTCAGGAGTCTGCGTCCTCAGTAATGGCCCCTTACGCAGCCTTTGAAACTAAATATTCCGTAAACACGGAGCTTAGGATTAAATTTTGTGGCGAATTTCTCGTTTGCTTAACTCCAGCTGCCCTATATGAAAAGGTTATCGATGGTTAGCAACAATCTTTTAGTACATACATGAGGTAACTTGGAGCAAACTTTGTATCAAGTAAATACTATAGGTTGTAGATAAGCTCTAAATCGAGTTGAGCAATGCCACGATTTGGAATTTTGTAAAAGTGAAAACCACTAACTGGGCATATTACACCTAGTCTGACTTACTGCTACGAAAAACAGAAAAACAGACAAGACCAGAAATACTCTTCAAACCTGCAATGGTGAAATAGGTCTTGCAAGTCAAGAGTGATAACGTTGCACTTTTTTTGTTGTGGGGAAATCCTTATGGATTACCAACGTCTGGGGAAACGAAACAACATGAATACGTGCGTAAACACCATCATTAACAGCCTATTAATGTTCCCACTGCTGGGATACAGGCCTCCTCTCTGTGAGAGGGGATGGGCCGTAAGGTTGCCAAGACTTCGAATTTTTGGTTCTAGGACATATCGGTTTCCTCACGATGTTTTCCTTTACCATTTTTGAGAGAAGTGGTGATGAAATAATTTACATAAAGTAAAGCGCCTGCCTGGGTCCGAACCAACGACCTATAATTTGTAAGTCACTAATACCAACAACAGAACTAAACACAGAATGTTATAATTCTTTTTTGCACATACCTCTAATAAAAATCTTGGGTCAAGTCGGACCCTCTTTTCGCCGCGCTCTGACGCTCTTTCACCTTATAAATCTTATCATTACGTGTTTAATTATTTAGCTTGACAAGCGCCAGCAATTAACCACCTCACTTAAATTCATGCGAAGTAAAAATAACCTGCCCCATTTTGTTAACACATACCTAAGCCTAAAAATACAGTTTTCGGTAAGACTTCAAAACTTAGTAATAGAAAAAGTAGTACCTTAACACACCGTTGACACAAGAATTAGCTAACATATTGTTAGACACATGCTATTTTGATAAAATGCTGTTATAAACAGTCAATCAGATTACTTGACACATGCACAAAGTACGGAAGCGGCGTCGCGTGTAACACAGATAAACTTATTAGCGTGTAAGGTAAACTTTGACATGTCGTTGATTTAGAAATAAACTACCGATTTTTAAAATAAGAATTGAAGTTGAGTATTTTTACTATTATTATATATTATTATTATATTTTATTTCTACTTTAGACTGAAAAGTTTGAAATTATGACATTAAAGTACGGTTTCCGTTAACATTAAAAACTCCAAATACTTATTTCAGAAATCGGCTCATATTCGTAGTCAACTAGAATATAGAAATAATACAGGACAGTTAACGAGTTCCATTTAGATAGTGCATAAGCAAAACATTATTAGGTGGGAACCTAGTTAAGCACACGTTCGCCTAGCAGGGACATCACCGCCGGCAACATTCGTTATGTTGTTGTATGTGAGGTCAAGAACGTATGAAGATTGTTTTGAGAAATCTATTTCAAATGGGAACAATCACACAGTATGACAGAGTTGAATAGTTAAGCGGTACTATACGGCTGAATAAAGCTTTTTTGCACGTTTTTTTATATATTATATTTTTAATCTGAATCTCGGAAATGACTCTAACGATTTTCGGGAGATCGATAAATCGATCTAGCTAGGTTTTATTTTTAGAAAACGTCGTTTTCGCTATTAATTGCGATATAATTATGAGGACACAGAAGCTATACTAAATTGTCTTTCGGGCCGCTACAATGACATATTGCTGCAGTAATAATTAATATATCATCATTTTATTTGTAAGCTGTCTCTGAAGCTATCATACAGTGCCTTTAGTTCCTTGTTAAAATGTCTTATAATATTAAGGCCAAAGGTGATATTCACTACTACACACTAACATCGTCTCACAAACTACTAGGCCTCCAGAAAAGCTAACACGTTCCCACTTAATCAAAACGCTACGCTAAAGACAACATTATCTCAAGAGTGTTTTCATAAATTAAGTAAAACACGGGCTTGTCCTAGTTTCGTAGCTCGTGCTACGCCGTAGACGCGCTACGATGTGCTACGAAGCCTTAAGGCGTTGTTATACTGTTACTAAATTAGTGGGGACGTGGCATCTTGACCTATTTCAAGGCTTGACACGTTGCCACTTGTTAGTTCCGACGCTAACGACCTAAGGGCTTAGGTGCACGATAGATTCTGTAAATACTACGTCGATGGAAAATTATAAGTTTGACCGGTAGGTAGGTGATTTATTGGTTTCATCAATGTCGACTGATATGTTACCAACTTCGTCAATATTACAAGTTCTTAAAAAAAATCGTAAAAACAGCCTGAATGGTGATATTATGTAAATATTGTAAAACACAGTTTTTTTTTAAGAGTTTTTGTGGAGTTTCTTGTCCGTTCTTCTCCATTGCAATCTGCCTTTGCAAATAGACGGTAGAATCAATTATTATTATATTACAGTGCCGCTTAATAACCTAATTGAAATAAATATTTTACTTTGACTAGATGATAAAATCCTTGTGTAACTTTAGGCTTCTGTCGATTACAACTTATCAAACATCTCGGCTGACTGTAGATATGACAGTAATATTTTTTCGATATAACTTCAGACCCCCCAAAATTATAAAAGACTTTTATTTGACACTATATTTTTCCTTCGGCTTTGCCACGGTAGCGGTTATCGGGTCTGTGCTTGTACAAAGATTTACTTTCTCCTTTTAAAGCACACAAACAAACGATTTAACCTCTTTACAAAATGAAAAAGTTTAGTTAAGTCACATATGCCAGCAGCTAAAAGTATCTCATGCGCAGTAAGCCTAAAACCTATTACATATATACACATGAGCTAAATAAATAGACGCCATATTTAATTTGGTGCCGGCTCGGGCACGTCACCTAATAAGATGACGCCGTAAGCCAAGGATTATGATGGAGATGCCTTCAGACATTCAACGGAGGCATTTTATATGAGAGCGCCTCTGTGCCCATAATGGGTACATTTATGAAGAAAGGTAAGTGAAACTTTAACGTGTGATGTGTTTGAGGGTCAAATTCTATATGATATATGAACTTATTTGACAAGTCGTAGTGGCCAGTAAGGGTATATTTTAAATAGAAAAGTTACTCTCAGTAAATATGTTTTTTAGATTTTCATGAAATATTTGTGAGCTGTAAAACTGAGAGGTCATTTTAAAAATCCGGCTCCCTAAAAGGCTCATTAAGTGGCTATGTATCCTGGGTGGCCAGTCCATTATTTCTGACTGACTTTCTATTAACGACAGGAAAGACGAAGTTCAGAATAGGAACAAGCAAAGCCCCACAAATGTAGGTATGTAGCTAGGTTTGTAGGTAGGTATGTAGGTAGGTATGTAGGTAGGTATGTGGGTAGGTATGTAGATAGGTATGTAGGTAGGTATGTAGGTAGATAAGTAGGTAGGTAGGTATGTAGGTAGGTATGTAGGTAGGTATGTAGGTAGGTATGTAGGTAGGTATGTAGGTAGGTATGTGGGTAGGTATGTAGGTAGGTATGTAGGTAGGTATGTAGGTAGGTAGGTAGATAGGTATGTAGGTATGTATGTACGGTAGGGTAGCCAGTTGGGGCTGGTCTGTGTTAGCAAACTTACGCTTTGAGCTGTCAGCGACAAGCCCTGTAGGGCTTGGCTTTGTCGATGCAGTCCTACCTTGCCTGGCTCCTTCAGAGCCGGCAAGGTGGCGTGGTCTTGAGGGAGAGCGCTACGGTCGTGTAGATCCTCAAGGCAAGTGCGGTGATTTTCCTTCTCGTGGTTGCCGCCCTGTTATTGGTCTAATTCCCTCTGAAATAGACGTAACTGAAATCACCGGGCGACGTATCACAGGGGTGGCGAGGTCATGCCCCTGGGTGTCCACCATTGAACAAAGAAAATGTTGGATAGCAATGACCTCCCGCGTGTTTGTGCCGTGCGCGGGGACCCGTATGGAGGGATGAAGGGATCCTGGTGATTGAGTGGAGCAGGCTGCACACAACACATCACTTTGGCCCGGATTTCTTCCGACACGGGAGGCCGTAGCCTAGCCAGCTATGGTCAATCGGCTGCGGGGTCCGGTCAGACGGCCCCCAGGCGAGTTCACTCCCATTGGGGGCTTGCAGACGGCGGCGCTCGCTCGCATCGCTAGTGGTAGTGGTGTGATTTGGTGTCGTGCAGTCTCGTGAGCAACTGATGGGGGAGGGCTATATCTCTCGGCTAATCCCTGGTGCTACCGTAGCATCGCCACTTGGGCACTCCATGGAGGGTGGGGAAAGTCGAGAGATGAAATTTATATCGGGATTTTTAAATGGATTTTATTTCAAGAAAAAACCACAAGGCGAAAGGACCGGCGAAAGTTGGGACTGCGCTCCAAAAGGCGGGACCGGCGAAAGCTGGGACTGCACACCAGACGGCGGGACCGGCGCAAGCCGGGACTGCATTTTCCATAGCAGGAACGTCCAGAGGCGAGACTGCAGTGGGATCGTCTCGAGGGGGGGCTGCGGCGGGACTGTCAAATGACGGTACTGCTGCGGCACTGCCGAGGGTCGGCACTGCTGCGGGACCGTTGAAGGGCGGAACTGCACACCAGACGGCGGGACCGGCGCAAGCCGGGACTGCATTTTCCGTAGCAGGAGCGCCCGGAGGCGAGACTGCAGTGGGGTCGTCTCGAAGTGGGGCTGCGGTGGGACTGTCAAATGACGGTACTGTTGCGGCACTGCCGAGGGCCGGCACTACTGCGGGACCGCCTAAGGGCGAAACTGCAAACCAGCCCACCGGGCACAAAGGTGCTGCCAAAACTGGCGCGACACGTGACCCTTGTGTCGGAGGTCGAATGACCTCGGACCTTGGGGCCCCGGACGCGACCGGCAAAGACAGCACCTCGTCGTCTACCGGCGGCCGGCATGAACCAGGCTGGCTTCCGGTTGGACGATCTGGGGCGCGCAGAAAGAAGCGCCAAAAGCTGAGACAGCAGGCGGCTCTAGAGGGGACTCCTACGGAGGGCCCATCAAAGAGACCGCGTGCTGCTCTCAGCGGCGACAGCGGGGACATGGCGGCCAAGAGGATGAAGACCCAAGGGCAATCATCCTCAACCGGATCCTTTAGGGATGCGGTGGCGACTGTGAAACTCGCTGTCGTCACAGTCAGGTACCCGGAGGAGTACTTGAGGGCGGAGGACTTGGTGCCAATCCAGGAGCTCATAATTGAGAAACTGGAAGTGGCGCCGGATCCTCTGCCTGTTTTAACGGTTGCTGCCGGAGTTGTCGCAGGTGCAGTTCATGTATCCTGCGACAACTCTGATGCAGCTAGCTGGTTTCGGGGGGCCATCCACAATGTGGAACTTGGCTCCTTGAAACTCAAGGTTGTTGACGCCAAGGACCTTCCAAAGGCAGTCAAAATGGCATGGAAGAGTCGCAACTTGGCGTTGCAGGACTCTGCCCGGGCCATTCGACTGCTCCAGCGGCTTAACCCTGCCTTGAGGACGAGCGACTGGAAGGTCGTGAATACTCTCACAGAGCAGACCGGCATCCGTCGTATCGTCCTCATGGACGGGGTGTCCGCTGGGGTCATCAAGGCCGCGGGCTACTCTCTTCCAGGAGGAATTGAACGGTACTCGTTCAAGCTCCTGGAAGAAGATAAGGGAGAGGCACCCACTGCGGAAGCAGAGGCGGAACCCTCCGAGGATGGACTACACCGACGTGAGGAGGCCATCGAGGAAATCTCTGCTTACGGCGCATCGCAGGAGGCAGAGATTGGGACCAGGGCGTCAGAGGCAGACCACGAGGATGACATCCTCGGGGACTTCGACACCCTGGGGATTCAGTCGCCGATTCCTCCTGAGGAGAGCCAGGCGATGGAGGAGGAGCCTCAAAACTAAGGCCTTCCTATATTGACACAGGCCCATCAAATCATCCAAGATGGAGGGACTAAGGTGTGTACAAATTAATTTGCATCATTGCAGAGCCGCTACTGCCCTTCTGGCTCGGCAACTGAAGCTTAACACATTTGACGTTGCCTTGATACAGGAACCTTATCTGTATAAGGGGAATATAAAAGGCTTAGGTGGGACAGGAGGCATGGTGCTCTATGACTGTCCAACTAATGACGCGAGGACTTGCATCTATATCAGGGGCGGTATAGAGGCAATGCCCTTACGTACTTTCTGTTACAGGGATCTCACAACAACTCTGATCCAAGTGGGGATGGGCACAGAGAAAAGGAAAATTATCCTTGCCTCTGCCTACCTCCCATATGAACAAAAGGAACCAGTAACACCACTAATCAGAAGACTGGTTGACTACGGCAACCAAGAAAACCTCGACCTGATACTTGGCTGCGATGCGAATGCACACCATGTCGTTTGGGGCAGCTCAGATGTCAACAAACGAGGGGAGGATTTGTTGGACTTTGTGGTAAGCTCTTCTTTACAAATCCTTAATGCAGGCAATAAACCTACTTTCAGGACCTCGGCGAGAACTGAAGTTATTGACCTGACACTGGCTTCAAACAAGGCCAGCGCTTACATCGAGAATTGGCATGTATCGGACGAAATCTCTCTGTCTGACCATAATTATATATGCTTTAGGTTTAGGACGGCGGCAGAAGCCGAAACTAGACGAAGGAGAAACCCAAGACATACAAATTGGGACTCATACAGGAGGGACCTAAAAGTAAATCTAGGGAGCCCTAAAGGTAAGCTCAATTCCATACTAGATATAGAATTTGAAGCTGATAGAATCAAGATGGGCACCATCGGTGCATGGGTAGATGCCGAACTGCCCAGAGAAAAAGGCCTTTTGCAAAAAGGTACCATGGTGGACTCCTGAACTAGCTAAAATACGTCAGGAAACACGACAGGCCTTCAATGATGCAAAAGTCAGGAAAGATTTCTCTGACTATCATAGCATGCTGACGAGGTATAAGATGGCGGTACGCAAGGCCAAAAGAACTAGTTGGCGGCAGCATTGCACCTCCATCGAAGCTCTGCCAAATGGAATGAGGTTGTGCAAAGCGATGTCCATGACTAAGACAAACCCACTATCATCTGTAAAGGATGAGAATGGGTATCTAACGGAAACTGGACAGGACACTCTGGGCGTGATGTTTAGAACTCACTTCCCGGAATGTATACTGCGCGACAGCGATGAAGAGGATCCAGTCACAAGGGACGAGCTCACAAGGCACACGTCCAAAAATAACTGGCTCACGGCAAAGAAAGTGGTAGATGAAAATAAACTGAAGCTTGCCATAGCGGGCTTCCAGCCTCTCAAATCCCCTGGTCCGGATGGAATCTACCCAATACTATTGCAAGAAGGGGCATCTGTTTTGATACCTCATTTGAGTAAGCTCTACAGAGCCTGCATAGCCTTTGGGTACGTACCCAAGGCATGGAGGGAGGTCAAAGTCACCTTTATACCGAAGGTGGGAAGGCCAACTTACGAAGAAGCTAAAGCTTACAGGCCAATTAGTCTATCATCCTTTCTCTTAAAAGCTCTGGAGAAACTGGTAGACAGGTACCTAAGAGAGGGACCACTTAAAAACTTCCCTCTACATAAACTACAGTGCGCCTACAGCCCTGGTAAATCTACAGAAACGGCATTGCACTATGTTGCGAGTCGAGCCGAGGCTGCGCTAGAGGGACAAGAGATCTGTGTCGGGGCTTTCCTCGACTTAGAGGGAGCCTTCGACAAGACAACATTTGAGTCCATACGCATCGCTGCAAAGGAACATGGCATCAATGATACCACGTGCAACTGGATTGACTATATGCTGAGAAGCAGAATAGTCAGATCGGAACTGATGGGAGACAGACTTAGTGCAAAAACAACAAGAGGTTGTCCGCAGGGCGGAGTGCTGTCACCATTATTGTGGTGCTTGGTAGTAGACTCGCTACTTACCAAGCTCAATACTGGACCATTCTACACAGTAGGCTATGCAGATGACATAGCTATAATGGTTAATGGTAAATTCCCGAACATAGTCTCTGGATTATTACAACAGGCATTGAGGATGACAGAGGAATGGTGTACAAAGAACCACCTCTCTATCAACCCAAGCAAAGCAGTCATTGTTCCATTCACGAGGAAGAGACAATTAGGAAACCTAGGAGAGCTCTCCCTCAATGGAATAAAGCTGCCCTGGTCTACCGAAGTAAAATATCTGGGTGTAACGCTTGATAGAGAACTCAGGTGGAAAACTCATGTGGAAAATATTACGACGAAAGCCCTACGAGTGTTCGGCATGTGTCGTTCCACCTACGGTAAAACTTGGGGGTTAAAGCCCAAAGTGATACGATGGCTGTACCGGACAATGATAATACCTATTATCACATACGGCAGCATAGTGTGGTGGCCCAGAACAAAGCTTGCCTCGTGCAAAGCGCCACTCACCAAATTACAAAGAACAGTGTGTCTAGGCATCACGGGTGCTTTCAGGACAACACCTACGGCAGCGATTGAGAGATACCTCAATATCCCTCCTCTGCATATGATGGTTGAATTCGAGGCAAGGAAGACATTACATCGACTTGCTGTGGCTGGACTATGGGATGCCTCTAAGCCTAGGACCAACCATACAAAGTTCGACGGGAATGAAGGCCTGGATCGGGTAACAAGCATGTTATCCGATAAAATGCAAACTATGTTTGTGTTTGAAAGGTCTTTCAAGGTCCAAATCCCTACAATAGAGGACTGGACGAAGGGAATCGATCCACCAGAACAAGACAGTCTGGTGTGGTACACTGATGGATCCAAAATGGAATCAGGTACAGGGGCGGGCATATACGCAAAAGGTTACAAATGTAGCAAAAGCCTAGGGAAAATGGCAACTGTATTCCAAGCGGAAACTTATGCCATAATAACCTGTGCTCAAGAGAATATAGATAGAGGAACCAGAGGTAAATCCATATATATTCTTAGTGACAGTCAGGCTGCAATCAAAGCCATGGCATCCTACAAAGTGGACTCCGGACTTATTCTGGATGCTGTCCAAACCCTAAACAGGCTTGGGAAGCACAACAGGGTAAGACTGATGTGGGTCCCAGGGCACAAAGGAATCCATGGTAACGAAATGGCAGATGAACTGGCAAGAGAGGGCTCAGCAAATGACTTTGTGGGTCCAGAACCATGTGTAGGCATCTCGACGTGCCTCGTAAAGGCCGCATTTAGGGAGTTTGCAGATCACAGACAGCGAACTCATTGGCAATCTAGCACCGGTCTACAACACTCCAAGAAATTCCTAGGCTCTACGTTCAAAGACCGGGAATGCATTTGGAACATGAGCAGGGGGCAAATCCGCTACCTGCTTGGGGCCTTTACTGGGCACTTTGGAACCAACGACATGCTCATGAAGATGGGTTTAACCGCGACACCCATGTGCAGGTTGTGTGGGGAACATACGGAATGCATGGAGCACCTTCTTTGCACATGCGATGCACTGGCTGGTAAGCGAATGAGTCTCTTAGGGGTTGGATATCCAAGACCAGAAGACTATAGGCTCATATCTCCCAGTCTCGTTGTAAAATTCATGAAAAGAGTTTTCAGCGAGATTGGGGAGGAGTAAGGTATCTAGGGGACCACAATAGATCCCAATGGGTCGAAGTGTCCGAGTTATTTCTCGGCCCCTCCACAAGATAAGATAAGAAGGGTAGCCAGTTGATGGGAGCGGCGGGGGCCGCGGGGGACAACTAGTTGTCAATAAATAACAAGCTATATTGTCAACATAATGTATGAAATTGAACATAGCTTTACTGTATTTGTCTGTCATGATATCCAGATATATGTTGGGAATGGCTAATTCTTAGTTATTACAAGAAACGATTAAAACATACAGTTATTACCTATTCCCCACGCACAAACGAGCTATATTGTCGAAGCTACAATGTTGCTAAACATTACTCCTGCGTTATTGCGCTTATGCACTTTATTACGGTATTTAAGCGAGCCATTAAGCACGGCCTGTTTTATTACGTAACATAGCAGAGTGCCCGTGTGGTCCATTCTTAGGAAAAGATTGCGTCATGTTTCTTAGAGTATTTCCACAATATATCAAAATAGAAAACTATCTTTATAACATAACATGACGCCTGATTTGAGGAAAGGTTAAGGCGTATATATTCGGTTTAAAGATTTTTTATTTATTCTAAAAAAACATAAATTGTTCACTTATCGAATAAATACTTGACTAAGGTTAGTGTAGTCCAGTAGCTAACAGTTTTGTTTTTTTGATGTAGGTAGGTAGGTACGATGTCGACTATAGTGAGACTTTTATGGTTAGCTTAGAAGTTTTGTGTTGTTAGTACTGTTTGAGTTTAGCTCTGTATACATTAAAAGAAGATGTGTTCCTTATATCTGCTGGTAGATTATTATAAAGCTGGACGCCTTCGTATTTTATATTTTCTTGCCACATTGCGTTCGCGGGGGACGCCTCTGTAGTTGGTTAGGGTTTCTTTGGCTGTATTTGGATGTTTTGGTGTTGAAGGATAGCTGTGTGAATGGTTTTATTAAGAATTTTTCTAATGAGAACGCAGGAATTGAAAGTGTATGCTCATTAGTTTGGTGTTTTTGTATAGTTCAGATGTAGATGTATGACAATCGTAGTTAAATAGAAGTTTAATTATTTTATTTTGTGCTATTTGCAGATCTTTAATTGCAGATTTTGTAGCGCATCCCCAGATTTCGATAAGATAATTTATGTGTGAGCGAATTAATGAGTTGTAAATGTTGAAGCGATTTTTTTTTGGGATGTTATTTATGTTTCCGCGCATTGATCCCATTAACGATGTTATTTTCCCCATTCACCAATGCTAACGCGGTACTGGCCGTGCGCCCGCTTGGTGCCAGGATATCAATATTGGACCTCCTTTTGGACAGTTATAATTGCAAAATATTTTTTAATTTACTTATCCTATGTAGGTTTTGGACCAGTATGCAAAAGTTATCATGTTTTTAATTATTTTTTTGAAAGCATCTATTAGTCATACGAAAAATACATGTTTCACAAATAATGTACATGAATCAATAATATTGCTTTTCAAACCTTTTAACCTAGCCGTTAATAAGGAGTATGCTTTAGAAAGTAACCGTTATACGTCACAAAAGCGGAGTAAGGGCCTTACACAGAAGTGCATGAGTAGTACACCCTCATTTCCCCATACATATAAGTTTTAATCCTATATTATATTGGGGGCGATCATTTTGCCATCAACAGGGCACAAGTCATCGGCTGCTACTGCAAAATTCCATGAGGTAAAACCCAATACCACTTAGCCTAACTCGGGAACCGAACCCAGGACTTCATGCTCAGAAATAGCTCTTGCAACTACTAGATCAACGAGGCAGTTTTATGAAATACTAGCTTCTGCCAGCGTAATCGCCCGCGTGAATGTGGAAAATTATCCCATGTGAACATATTCCCGGGATAAAAAGTACCTATGTGCTATTCCAGGCTATAATCTATCTCTGTGCCAAATTTCATCCAGATCCGTTCAGTAGTTTTTGCGTAAAAGAGTAACAAACATCAACCCACACATACACGCTCACAATCTTTCGCCTTTGTAATATTAGTAGGATTACGTTTTAAAGAGTGTTAATTTGAAAGGGCAAAAAAAATTAACTGGCTTATTTGACCTAAAAACCGAAATACGCCTACATCAAACGTGCTTCAAGGCAAAATGATGCCGACATTTCAATATAATAATTCAACCCAGTATCTTTTAAAAAGTAGGTCGAACCAGGGATCCACGCAAATACAAAAATAGATTATTAGACAAAAGCTAATTCGGGGCATATTCCTAAAAACTCTTTACAAACAACTGGCGACGCTTCAAACAATCTAATTTCCAGACGAAACAAAAACAGAATAAATTGAATTTCACGTTTTTGCGTTCAGAAAAGGCTTTAATCGTGTTTGTTTATTTTTACGAGTAATTAGTAGCACAGAGGGAATTTTCGTGGAGTTGCTGGCACGAAATAGATAGGTAAGTGCAGAAGGTCGGCTCTATGCAGTGAACGGAAACTCACACACACATATACACGCTTCACATACAGTGAGTGCGGGCGCACTAGCAACTGGCATTTGTTTGAAATCGCCGAATGAACGCTTCTATGTGTGCGCCTGTTTTTAACCGACTTCCCAAAAAGGAGGAGGTTCTATGTTCGACATTATGTTTTTTTTTATGTTCTCCGATATCTCCGTCAATTGTAGACCGATTTTGAAATTTTTTTTTGTCTGAAAATGTATGTTCCGAAATTGGTCCCATTTTAATGTGGTGAAGATCTGATGAAGAACTTCGGAGATATACAACAGAACTCTTCAATAAATAACGGAAAATGGTACCTACGAAAGACACCGACTTCAAAAAATAAAGTTATTTTTCACTTTGTAGTTTTGTATTTGGAAGTCGGTAGTATTTTTTTGCAAAACGTTTTTTTTCTCTCGTTATTTTTAGCCGACCTTCTGAAGTTATTTTTTGGTGGTTGCTTGTTGCTGAAAGTTTACGGAGGGCGTTACACGGACCGTGCAATATGCGGCTCTACGGTTTTTTTGTGCTGTGGGAAGATCGTGTTTTATTTTTGGAGTGATTTTCAGCTCATTTTTTTGTGTATTCCTATGTACAATATACATAATTTAAGGTGTTAATAAATTATTTAGTATACATTTTATTCAGCCTATGTTGTTCTAATCCTAAGTCAATTTTCATCACACAAGCATAAATTTTAAGTACCTAAAATAACAAAACAACTTTAAGAGAAAAAATAACGAATATTATCAACATTCAGAATGGCTTATAGTCTGAATCTCGTTTAAAAATAAAAGTAAATAAAAACGGTCATGGCAATAAAGAAACAATGATCTTAGTTGGCACAATTTCCTGCTGTGAGAATCTGAAAAGTACTTATGAATAAAAATGACTACTTAAAGTAACAATGTTTTTTTTGTTTTTAGTTTAATGGTGTAGGGCAATGCTATTTTGCGCATCAATTTGAAATTGTGGCAAGTTGTTTAACATCTAGTTTTAGCTAAATATAGCAATACTAGCGGACGCCTCGCGATTTCCCTCGCGTAGTTTCCGTTCCCGTGGAAATACAGGGATAAAAATTAGCCTATGTCACCCGGGGATAATGTAGCTTCCCAACGGTGAATGAAGTTTTGAAATCGGTGAAGTAGTTTTTAAGTTTATTCATTACATACAAAATACAAATCTTTCCTCTTTATAATATTACTATAGATATAGATATAATAGTAGTAAGTAGTATATATTACAGTAAAAAATAAACCCAAAGAAACAAATGAATAAAAAAATAATATCATGTCTTAAATGCAAAGTCTACTTGAATTTAGAATACCAAGTCAAACCGTAGTTATCTAGTGTTATTAAATTGCTATATTAAAGTTAGTCATTTCAGTTTAATATTCGGTACTCAGGTAACACTGGGCTTTATATTATTGCGTAAATAAATATTCTTTAACAAACTCATTAATCATAATTCGGATAGTATAACAAGAACTGTAATTAAGGGCGTAATAAATATCGGTAAATGAGACGTGACGTATGAGAAAACATACCTGGTTTATTAATTAAAGGCTCTTGAGTTGAATATACTTAATAGGTATACCTTCTTCACAAACGTTTGGTTTTCTTTCGCCTTCTTCTTCAGCATAGTGTCGACTAACAGTGTTCAAAACCAAAAAGTTTCGCCTTTTTTTTGTTATTTTGATGCAACACTGAGTCAAATCGCTGTCATCGATATTGACAGTTGTTGGTTGAGTAGACCGTTGACACTTACTCTTACTTTTAAAATAGTCTTTGATAGCGCGGGTTGGAACAAATTTTGGTCTTGAACTGGTTTTGATGTAATTGATAAATACCCAGCCTAAAAAAATCCGCAAATGCAGTTCTGCGGTTTCCGAAATTGTGTTCGGGATCCGCGAGTGGAACTGTATGTCGCCCGTGCATTTTTTTGTGTATGTGGTTCGCGTGCAGCGAAGTATTTTTGCCGGAAACGTATCTAGAGGTCTGGCTGGAATCCCGAAGCAGACCAGGTCGGTTATAATATCAAATTTTGCTGGCCCAATGCTTCGTCAGTTCCACAGCATCGACAGTTGGCGACAACACAGGGGTTTTTAGATTGTATGTTTTTACAGATCAACATAGTCTGGCAAGTGGCTAGTAAATTGATAACTAAACGCTAATATTCCAACTGCTGATGCATTCAATTAGAACGTCGTTATAATATATAGGATTAGGTCCGAAATTGCCATTGACGTGATCCTATCGATATCTGCTAGAATGAGAAACATTTGTCGTATCTATTCTCCGCTACTAGCAACACCAAATACTACATCACCGATAATATATCAGTCCTTAAATACTTCTCTATCGCAACAACACAAAACTAATATAAATTTAACTGCGCACCCCGCGTAACCACGACCACGTAACTAATATCCGACGTTACATTGTAAATATATTTTCCCAGAGGCATCTAATAACCCGTAACTACTGGCAAATATTAACGTGTTCTATAAAGTTCCGTCTTATCAGCAACAGTTGCTAATGGCGCCACCATAATTAAACTGACTCAAACGTATCTCTTATTAAACTTGGGCTTACAACGAAATATTAGCTCGACGGTTTAATTTAATTGTCATTACGAGTATTTCAATAATCTCAAATAAATCATTCACTACATGAATGTCGTCTAAGCTGTACCCGTGTATCAATCGCAAGACTAGTGCCGTAGTCAGCTATACGTGGCCACGGCAGACCGATGAGAAGGATTTCTTGGAAGAATGCCTTGAATGCCTTGGATTTCTTCCTTGAGAATTGACGAGATGAAGCACAAGGGAGAAATGGACGGAATGGGAGAAGTGGAACAGTTCAGGCTAAAAAAAAAAACAAATATCGAATTGCTTGGGAAACCGCAGCAAGTGACGCTCCTGTCACTATCCTATGACAGCTTGCTCAGATGGAGATAGAGACTTTTGGTTATCAGAAGGTACTTGAGTGTCGTATTGTTAGAAGATTTCTTAATTAGAATGTTTTTAATGATTGGCCCATGAATGGTGGTTTTGGGCCCGTCGATCTGTTGCTATCTAGCATTGGCGATCGCAGAGGATAAATGCTTCAATTTAGGAGATTTCAATAGGTTTCTTGAAAAAGATGATAATTTCACTTTCCTCTTTGAATTAAAAACTTATAAGCTAAGCAATCATTAACAGCTTCTATCAACCAACTTAGCAGCGGTTGGCCATACAGATTATTTGTTCACAGTCCTTTCCATTATGTCATCAACGTATACATCCTGGCAAAAAGATGCTTGTTTCATCAAATCACGCGATTTCTCTAAGCGAATTATTCACAATAGTTCTTGAATCCTCTCTAAAATTTACCGTTTTTTGTCTGAAGCAGCCGGACAGCGTTCAGTCTGACACCACGATTCGTCTGCAGCTGTAACCATCATCATCTTCCTGCCCTTGTCCCATGTTACTTGGGGTCGGCGCAACACGTTTTCCTCTGCCATACCGTCCTGTACCCAGTCACGCTATCACTGACTCCCTTTTCTTTCATATCACTCCTCACACAGTCCATCCATCTTTTCTTTGGCCGTCCCCTCCCTCTCCATCCATCCACATTTATATTCATAACTCTTTTAGTAACATGCGCTTCATCCCTCCTCATCAGATGGCCACACCAGGACAAACGGTTTCCTTTCAACTTTTCTGTCACATGTGTTCATTTCTCACTTTATCCATTCTCGTCACTCCGCACATCCATCTCAACATTCTCATCTCTGCTACATGCAATCTCTTTTCATCCATCTTTTTCACAGCCCAACATTCTGATCCATACAGTACGACAGGTCTAATCACGGCATTTTCCCCTTTAACTTGAGGCGCATCCGTGGGTCACAAGTTGTTCCAGTGAGTTGTCGCCATTTCATCCATCCCGAGCCGATCCGGTGCGTTACGTCTCGGTCTACCTCGCCATCCCCTTGGACAAGCGACCCTAGGTACCGGAAGTCGGAGCACATCGGTATGGCTGTCCCAGCGAGAGTTAGAGGCACGGAACTGGAGAGACCGCCAAAATCGCAAAACAAGTATTCGGTTTTAGTTCTGCTCAATTTCAAGCCAACACTCTCCAGTCTGTGCCACCATATCTCCAATTTGTTCTGGACCTCTAGGCCACTCTCGGCAACCAGCACAATGTCGTCGGCAAACAGCATACACCAGGGTGCCCCCTCCTGTATGTCTGACGTCAGTGCGTCCATTATCATCAGGAAGAGGTAGAGACTGAGAGCCGATCCCTGGTGTAAGCCAACTGCCACACTGAAGCTACCAGTAGTGCCGACTGTGGACCGAACTTGGGTACTGCATCGACTGTACATCGCTCGGACCAACTGTACATACTTCCCAGGCACACCTTTCTTCTTAAGGGCCCACCACAAAACCTCACGGGGTACCCGGTCGTATGCCTTTTCGAGGTCAACGAACACCATGTGCAAGTTTTTATGTGCACCTCTGTATTTCTCGCACAACTGGCGGATTACGAAAATGGCATCCGTTGTACCCCGACCAGGCATAAAACCGAATTGGTTCTGCGATATTTCACTCTCTTCTCTCAGCCGCCTTTCAATAACTTTCTCCCAAGCTTTCATACTATGTGACATGTACACAGCAGCTGCAACCGCAGCCAGCATTCACACAGACAGTACAACTGTCTTATACTAGCTGGCTATAATATCTTCTTTAGGGTTTTAAAAATTAAGTCCAGATTAGGCTTGATTAATCTGTATGTATTTATTTTGTTACCGTTCTGAAATACAATACTAGAGTACGCCGCACGTCAGTGGTAAAAAACCATTATAAGCAGGCCTCGTATTCGCTCCGTATTGGACTCCGTACCAGCTCAAGGTCAAAATGTGACCTTATTTGCAGCCTACACCACTGTCTCAAGTTACAAACCCAGTATCGCCTCTAACTCATCTAACTCAAGGTGGACCCATACGTACAAAGCGTTTTGCGAATAGTTTCATAGTGCGCACAGCAGAAGAGTGGAATTCCCTGCCGGAGCTTTGTTTCCTGATTGCTACAACCTTGGGGTCTTTAAGTCAAGAGTCAATAGATTACTCCTAGGCAAGCGTGCTTCACCGTCGACCACATCATCGCTTACCATCAGGCGAGATAGTGGCCCACTGCGGGGACAAAGGTGTGAGATCGGATCCTCTCTGTGAGATGGGCCGTTATCCACCACGCGGTTTGGTGAATATTACATGTCTTTGATTTTTTTGCTCTTGGGCATGCCGGTTTCCTCATGATGTTTTCCTTCACCGTTTTGAGAGCAGTACTTACGAAATAATTTAGACAAAGTAAAGCGCCTGCCTGGGTTCAAACCCACGACCTCCAACTTGTAAGGCGCAGCCATTACCACTGGGCCACCACTACGCTTCTAATTAAACATACAAAATGTTCAGCACCATTTTCAACTACGTTCCCGAAATCAGTCGCTATCATAAACATTCATCCAAACTTTAGCTTCTAAAATACATGTTATTTGCGGGATGCTTTATAACGAGCGTACACAAACTTGTCCCGTCTGCAACTGACCGAATAACACTGTCAGTTGCACTCTGACCAACCGACGCTTGTCGCCGCAAAAATTGCGACTCTATTCTACATTTTGACTAATATGGGAAGCAGAAAATCTTTAGAAGTATTGCTAACAATTGCCAAGTATTTCCAACGATTGAATGCAACGAGTTGATGAACTTGATAAGTTGTTTATGCTTATGCAAAAATGAAATCGACTAGACTGGACTCCCGCGGACCTCGGGTAATCAGTCCACCTGCAAGGCTTCCAACGCTGCATCTTCGTGGACGCGGTTGTAACAAAGGTAGTAAGGGTGACTGCCTACCGTAAGCCGATAGTACATTTTGGTGTCTGATTGTAAATTATTGTAGCAATCCCTTTAAATACTCGTATATTACCGCAATAATGATTTCGTTACACTTAAGCTATTAAGTGGAGACTAAGCCCAGTCTTGAAAACTGAGACTTTACCAGGAATGTCTCCTTTTGACTCTTTGTGCTTTCTTGCTAGGTCAAGTTCTTTCTAAAAGACTTTTAAAGGTGACAATTCCAAGACGTCGAAAGAATACGTAAGTTGTAATAACTAGGTAAAAAATTAAGTTAGAAAGGTCTGCGATGTGACTAATAAATATTAACTACACAACGAGTCTCAGAAGTTTTAGCAATATAAATATCAATTTGGCTTTTATCATTTTAATCTTTAATTAATTTGACCTAGCTTCTTATGTCGCGACTTCGCCTTCGAGAAGTGTTTAAGTATCCCAAGGTAACTTTCTACCGCGATTAAACGTCACAAGTCATATTTTAGAATATATATTTATCAAAATTTATTAATTAACTTTGATAAACTTATATTTTAGAATATAAGTTTATCAAAATGATTTAGTGATTTATAAGTAATAAAAAAACTTTTTTCAAAAAAATACTACCGACTTCCAAATACAAAACTACAAAGTGAGAAATAACTAAATTTTTTGATGTCGGTGTCTTTAGTAGGTACCATTTTTATGCGTTATGGACACCGACTACAAAAAATTTAGTTATTTCTCACTTTGTAGTTTTGTATTTGGAAGTCGGTAGTATTTTTTTGAAAAAAGTTTTTTTATTTTTCACTTTTTAGTTGTACGTACCTAATAGGCAAGTTAGTAAGGGAACTATTTCGCCAGAATAGATTTCATGAAACTTGAACATAACCTGTGAAATGAGAGATCTGCTTACCCCTTAAGAGCGAACTGGCGTGATGTTATGTTATGAAATGTTATAAACAACAAACAGACATGCGATTGCAGCAATCCCGAGAGATTTGCCGTTATTTATTGAAGAGTTATGTTGTATATCTCCGAAGTTCTTCATCAGATCTTCACCAAATTAAAATGGGACCAATTTCGGAACATACTTTATCAAACACAAAAAGAATTCTCAAAATCGGTCCACAATTGACGGAGTAATCGGTGAACATACACAAAAAAAAAAAAAAAAAAACAAACATGAAGTCGAACATAGAACCTCCTCCTTTTTGGGAAGTCGGTTAAAAACTTAACGAACGGACCTACTCACTTTCCCGTTATATATATACGAGTATAATATTAGTTTGAACTGTAGCGTAAAATATTTATGAAAATTATGAACATGTTTAATAGACTGTCTAACAATGTTAGTAACAGACATCTACATGTTAACGTCAAAACGTGCGTTAAGGCTTCGTAAGATAAGTTGATTAATTAATAAAATTATTCTGCATCGGCGCCTGATAATATTCACAACATGTCAAAGTCAATGTCAAATGTCTGAGGCGCCGTCTAGAACTCTAGAGTAAGCCAGGCCGCACACCAGAGCAGCATACAGCAAATGTTTTGGGCAGCAATTAATGCGGCCATTCATTCACCTACATTGTACGCACATACGAGAAGCATTTGCTTCTCGGCGCAATTTGCTGCGTGACAGCACGCACGCCGCACGTAAGCAAGATTAAACTCAAAACAAAAAGAATATTTTTCAAAAGTACTTGGTAGCATCCTATAGTAAGACTGAAACGTTTCTAGATCAATTATTAATGCTTTTGATATTACGAAATTTTCGCAACCGAGATTATAAGGGTTAATCCAGTACCGTCTTTTCCTCCTATTTATTCGTAGCAATTGCCTCATCAAAAAGTCATCTTCATTGGAGAACGACACAGCACTAATTGCGTTACAAGTGTGCGTATTTTTGCTTGCTGCTCTAGTGTGCGGCCGGGTTTACCCACTAGTTATATTAAAGTCAATAACTCGAATATATCGTTCAATTAGAGAGTAGTCTATTTTCTATCGGTATTGAAAAGCAGAGGAACATTTGTAGTCACTTATTTGTTTTGAAAAACAGTGAATTTTAGTGTCGGTAGACCTTTTAAGAAATAAGCGTTTCTAACCTTCTGGTTGATTTTCTGAAGTTGCGACGTCTAATTTAATTTGGTCTTAGAATGAGTGTCGCCCACTATATTTGTCGTTATATAAACCCTAGAAGACATTATCAGCAGTTCATATACCAGAGGTCTAGACAAGTGACTTTCTATCAACAAAAGCGTCGCCAAAGTGATGGGAAAAATTAAAAAATAAGGTATTTACCACGCGGCTTTTCGATATCGCATGTGAATCAAATTACTATTGAGTTTTCAATAATAATAATTATTGATTGAGTGTGCAACAGTGATCAGGCAGGGGCCAATAGTCCTTCTATAGCTTTAGGTAATCGATCCAAGAAACCTTCCAAATCCATAGTCCAATGTGTTTTTTGTCTCCATATTCTGCAATAGTCCTGCACCAGCCGGGCATGGTACTTGGGTGCTCTTGCATGTGCATACAGGAATACTCGCCGGTTGGTGTCACATTTCATCCTACTTCAAAGGTCCGGGACCCTAGAGTGCCGAGAATATAAAAAATAATGTATAATTGTTATCGATGATTGAATGTTACATTGTCTAAAGCCTAAGCTCCACAATAAACCTATTTTAAAGTATTTACGTGGGTATGAAAAAATGGGTACTTACTGTCGTGCTTTCATTAACACCTCAAGATTCAACGAATCTCTACGACTATGCTACAAAGTCTCGACCGACTTCCGAAGCCGTGTCCCATTTCCAATCTCGCCACATAAATTTCTAGTGTGTGTTGCAAAAACTCTACTCTGTGGGACCGACAGAAAACCGTGACGTCACAGCTCCCAGCGTCTGTGACCGCAAATGAAATGGATCCACAGTGCTATTCTGTAAAATTCTCACAATTAAAATCTTAAGTTAAGTTAAAGAAACGTTTCTTATATGAGGACCCCTTCTATTAATTCGCTTTATTTTTATTGTCTATAGGCTCGCGCTTGACCATTATTTCACCTGACGGTAAGCGATAATGTGCTCGACGGTGAAGCACGCTTGCCTAGAAATAATCTACATATTTGTTGTACAACAAAACTTGAAAACTTGTATGTCTTTATTAATAAACGCGGAGTAAAGTTACGCCTAACTTAAACCTTGAAAATGTATTGTTAATACTGATAAGTTGTAACTTTACTTCGAGCTTATTAATAAGAGAGGTAGTGGATACCGAAAGCGAATTCTTGTAATAGGTTTACGATTTCCATATCTACGAATTCTAGTCTTCTAATATTCAACAACACGTCACAATTTCATCTTTCAATGGCCAATGCTATAAAAGATATTTTCCAATCTGGCCATATAATTCTAGTGTGTGTTGCAAAAACTCTAATCTGTGGGAGCGACGGGCAGCCATGACGTCACAGCTTCCAGCGTCTGTGACCGCAATATCCTGTCCGATGCAGCTCTGCTATACAAATTAAACCGACGTTAGGGAATCATGTATGGTGACGTCATTTGGTGTGTATGCCTGTGTCGTAGCGGTTTTTAGATTGACGGTTCTGTTTAGATAGTTTTGAGACGAACTCTTACACACCACGTTTTAATATTTACGTTTTCGTGAGATATTTTTACGTTTCCTTTTTAACAAAAGTACTAAGGCCAACGTAAGTAGTGTTGCCTCGATTATTTCGGCAAGTATCCGATTAAAACGCGCTGTACGTATGTGTTTGCAGCTAAAGAGACACGCTGTGACAGCGCGTCTGTATCGATTTAACTCCGGGCTAGTAGCGCGTTGACAGCTTGCGGTCAAATTCGTGGTCTACATACTACAATTTTATGAACGTGTGAATAGGTAAATTTGTTGCATTAACGACACGTTTGCAGCGCGTTATAGTTGCGTGTGACGCGCGTTGACGGCGCCTGAAAAAAACGTAATGTGTAATAACTCTACAGTTTGCGGCGAAAATCGATCAGTTGGATTTTAAAGAATTAACGGTGAAAGTATATTAGCTGCATTTTTCATAAACTTTTAATCCCAAAAATCTCAAAAATCAAACTAAAACTTTCTGTTAAATTGAAATGAGAAATCTATCAGCTTTTAACTTAAAACAACACAATCAAAAAACATTGGCAATTAACTATAAGCGTGACTTTTAACTTATCATTTTAAAAATGAATACGTAAATATTTTTAATCTTTGTAGATTTACTTAGTTTCCATCTCGCTAGTTATCAAAAGGCAGATTGGAAACACGAAAAGCAAAAAACACACACAAAAAACATACACGAACACACAAACTTATAAACGAACACACACAACACACAAACAAACAAAATGAAACGAAACTTAGGGGGTCTACACATTGACGAACGCGTGGCAAACGCAAGTGAATCGCGCATTTTGATTCCGTAAAATTAGGCGAGTCACTCATGTTATTCACGCCTTTCGAGAATCGTTCAGCATTCAACGAGCATCCGTGTGTACGCAAATTAACAGTCTATTCACACGGAAATAATCGCAAACTGCTTCATATTGCATGTTAACACTCAAACGCATTATCGTGTGTATGGGACACATGACAATGTTAAAGCAGCGTTGAGTTTTCACATAATATAGGGCGTCTGCGTTACCGTAGCCACTTGTCTGAAGTCTCTTAATACGGCACAAAGAACCGGGACTGTTTTCAAAGACACGGCTTCTAATTAAACTTACTCGTAAGAATGTTCTTTATACTTAATGTCTTTGTTTCTTTTTAAAATCTTTTCTCATAATTTGCATGCCATTTCTAAGTGTTATAGAAGTTTTGTAGCGTTATATCGCGACCCTATTTCAAGGAAAAATACTTGACTTTACGGTTCAAGTTTCTTGGTATAAATTTTGCGCTGTAAGCCATTTTTTCTAGAACTTAGAAACGGGAAAAAGCGTCTGATCTTTTAGTTTTTATCTATACTAATATAAACCTGAAGAGTTTGTTTGTTTGAACGCGCTAATCTCAGGAACTACTGGTTGGAATTGAAAACTCTTTTTGTGTTGGATAGTCCATTTATCGAGGCAGGTTATAGGCTAAATAACATCACGCTACGTCCAATAGGAGCGGAGCATAAATGAAAAATGTTGCAAAAACGGGCAAAATTATTCCTTTTTGGAGAGCTTCCGTTGCGTTCGCTGCCTAAAAGGTTTAAGTTACGTAAATATCATGTATAATAGAATTGTTCCTCTTTAAAAGTAAAAAAAAAGTCCGCTACAGCATAGGTTTATCTTTTAAGATTGACTCACTATCACCTTTTTTATGGTAATCTGTTCATTTGCAAAGGAGTTTTATCAACATAGATACTACTATAAAGCTGAAGAGTTTGTTTGTTTGTAGGGTAGATATGGTAGATAATTTAGGTATCGTAGGTAGTGGTAGGATAGATAGCCAGTTGACAGGAGCGAAACCGCGGGAGTCAGCTAGTTATCGTATAAAATAACATTGAATCTTTCTTCGCAGAATAAATTGGGAAGCTGCTACAAATATCGATATTATATTTGATTTGAAAATGGTAAATGCCCACTTATTTTCAAATGTCATACTCTCTGAATCAATATTCCACCTACGCTTCTTTCAATATAAACAGAGCAAACTAAATTCTGAGTATTTCTCAACAATAACTCATCGTGTATTTCATACAATTCCTAGAATTATTTCAAGTATTCACCTGAGCATTAACTCAAGAAATATTACTGTAAGAACAAGTCATAACCTCAGGAATCCTCGGGTATAACCTAATTTCCCTGGAGCGAATATGTCGAGGCATCACTTGGCGTTCCTCTGTCTAATTGATCGTATTTCAGGCGACACCCTCGAGGGTTTTGCGTCAGTAACTCTAATACTAATTAGAGTTACTGTGTGTTACCCAGAACCCCGTGAACTGAAGGCAAATAAGTTTGACAGCTCTGTTTTATGTTAGGATTGAGTTACACTGTGGTGCAAAATAGAAGAAGCGTTTTATAGACATAAACACAGTGCCCTTGGAAGTAATAGTATAGATCTACTCAAAGAACTGTTCAAGAGTGTTGATAAGATATTTTCTAGACTGCAATGCGATCTAGAAAGTGTATTTTCAAATGACGAGCTAAACCTATGTATTGTAGTACTGTTCATTTAAAGTATTTTGTGACACCGAGTTGCCGCGTCTGACATACCGCTGTTAAACCCGCGATGGTTTGTGTTGGTATATTAATACATTAAATAAATGTTTCTTAATATGTCTTAGTAAATAAAATATAAAAAAAAGATAAAAAGAATAATTAATATAATTGCAATTGTATTTTTTGCAAATACCATTTCAAAAGACCATCAAAGTGTATCCTAGAAAACTATCCAAAAATAGCATATTTCTGGGTGTTCCATAACAGAATTTTGGAAGTCGGTGTCAAAAAACGAAGAATCGAAAACAGGAATACCGACTTCCGAAATTGATGACATTTTTCCCTTTGTAGTGTTTTTATTTGGAAGTCGGATGTATTTTTATGTGAAAAACTGTTTTTTTTTAATACCATTTTAAAAGACCACCAAAGTGCTATGTGTTCTAAAATAAAATGAATAGTCCTAAAAGGAATTTCAGGAAACTATAACGAGAACGGAAACTTACCTCACAAACTTTTGTCTGGAGGAAAACAGAAAGCTTATTACATCCCACACTAAATTTCACAAAGAAAAGTCAAATATAAATTAAAAACCTACCACTTTGCCCGACTCGAGAACTGAACCCAGGACTACATGCTCAGGAGTAGCTCTTGCAACTACTAGACCAACGAGGCAGTTTTATAAAATACTAGCTTCTACCAGTGGCTTCACCCACGTGAATAACGAAAATTGGCCCAAGGGAACATATTCCCAGGATAAAAAGTATCCTATGTGCTATTTCAGACTATAATTTATCTCTGTGACAAATTTCATCCAGATCCGTTCATTAGTTTTTGCGTCAAAGAGAAACAAACATCAACACACACTTACACGCTCACAAACTTTCGCCTTTGTAATATTAGTAGGATTCCATATTTTCGGTCCGTTAGATTTAAAGAGTGTCAATTTGAAAAGGCAGAAAAAATTTACAGGTTTATTTGACCTAAAAACCGAAATACGCCTACATTAAACGTGCTTAAAGTCGAAATAATACCGATATTTCAATATAATAATTCAGCCCAGTACCTATCTTTTAAAAAGTAGGTCGAACCAGGGATCCACGCAAATACAAAAATAGATTAGTAGACAAAAGCTAATTCGGGGCATATTCCTAAAAACTCTTTACAAACAACTGCCGCAGCGTATGTATGTGGTCTACGGTGCTGATGCCTTTACGGAATCCGACTTGTTCGGGAGGCTGGAAATCGTCAAAGCTGCGAGCGAGACGATTCGTGATGACTCTTGAAAACAGCTTGTAGACATGGCTAAGAAGTGAGATGGGCCTATAGTTCTTCAGTAAGGCATTGTCACCCTTCTTGAAGAAGAGTACCACCACACCCCTGCACCATGCCTGTGGCGTCCTCCCCTCGAGTATGACGAAATCAAACAGCTTCTGAAGGGCCTTAAGTACTGGTTTTCCACCCGCCTTCAGGAGTTCGGCCGTAATTCCGTCATCACCTGGTGCCTTGTTGTTCTTTAGCTGTTTCAGACCCATCCTAATCTCATACAGGCTGACGTCCGGAATGTCTTCGGTATAGTGTCGGGTCAATCTAGCTCTTGGGTCGTCTGCTAGACATTGATGTGTACAACTGCCCATAGAATGTCACGATCTCCCTGAGAAGCTCCGGTTTGGCGGATACGATCCTGCCATCGTCGGTCTTCAGTTTCGTGAGTTGGCTCTGCCCAATAGCCAGATCCCTTGCAAACACCTTGGAGCCTTTATTTCGTTCGATCGCGTCTTTAATACGCTCGGTATTGAAGCGGCGGAGGTCTCTTTTCAAGGATTTAGAGATCTGTCTATTGAGCTGCCGGTATTTGCACGCCTCATCTGAAGACTGCAGGATCATCTCACGCCTCTCCTTCATAAGCTTGAGGGTATGATCAGAGAGCTTTTTGTTTCTATCTGTACGGCGGGTCTTGAAAAACTTAGACCCGACCGTATGGATAGCTTCCACGAACCCGTTGCTGTATTCATCCACGGGGCTCCCTAGGCACTCGAAACGATTCTGGAGTTCGAGCTTAAAGCTCTCGGGGTTTTGGACCTGGATCTGTGCTGGCCGGAGCGTGGACTTCATCAGTCGAGACCTTTCAAGCTTAATATTAATGTTCGATGTGCCTCTTACCATGCGGTGATCGCTCCCGGTTTTTACCGAATTGATCACAGAGACATCATTGAACGTTTGCTTCTTGGTTGACATGATGAAGTCGATCTCGTTTTTAGTTGCACCATCGGGGCTTTGCCAGGTCCACTTCTTGTGCTCACGCTTTCTGAAGAAGGACTTCATCATGTAGAGGCCCTCCTTCTCCATAAAACTGGCCAGTAGGTGACCCCGGTGGTTCCGACGTCCAACTCCAAATTGCCCTACTTGCATCTCATCCTCGTCTCGTTTGCCCAGTTTCGCGTTGAAGTCCCCCATGACAACGGTGAAGTAAGTTTTGGAACCATGCATGGCTCTAGAGATATACTCATACATGCTCTCTATCTTGTCGTCGGGGTGTGCCGAAGTCGGGGCGTAGACCTGTATGACCTTCAGCGAATATCTTGCGGATACTCTGAGTATAAGGTACGCCACCCTGGTCGACACACTCTCGATCACAGAAGCCGACACCACCCTGGGACTGCCGGTCACCCTCTCGGAAACAGATAAGGTTACCGGATTTGAGGATTATCGAGTCCTCTCCCTCTCTTCGGACTTCAGATAGCCCTATAATGCTCCATCGTAACCTGCTCAACTCTTCCTCGAGTTCGGCTATCTTCTCATCCAGAGTGATCGCGTGTTATATTTTCCCAGGTCCAGTCGTCGGTGTTTGTTTATTGGGGTAGCCGGGTCCACTCCGGGGATTCTTTGCACCCCTTGCCACGCCATCGCCTCGACTGGTTTGGGGGAGGTTTGCCATAATCGCCACGCTTGGCAGGCGGGTTGGCGATCGCAGTTTGTTGGTAAAGTCCACAGAGAACGCTGCTGCCCATTCTCTGGTGTGTCCCTTAGTCGCCTCTTACGTCACCCACGGGAAGATATGGGATGGTGAAATTCTTTACGTCCGTCACCATACGGTAATCGTCATTATAAGCCTTTTTTAATGTTCCCACTGCGGGGACAAAGGTGTGAGATCGGATCCTCTCTGTGAGATCGGCCGTTATCCACCACGCGGGTTGGTGAATATTACATGTCTTTGATTTTTTTGCTCTTGGGCATGCCGGTTTCCTCATGATGTTTTCCTTCACCGTTTTGAGAGCAGTACTTACGAAATAATCTGCACAAAGTAAAGCGCCTGCCTGGGTTCAAACCCACGACCTCCAACTTGTAAGTCGCAGCCGTTACCACTGGGCCACCACTACGCTTCTAATTAAACATACAAAATGTCCAGCACCATTTTCAACTTTGTCTCCGAAATCAGTCACTATCATAAACATTCATCCAAACTTTAGCTTCTAAAATACATGTTATTTGCGGGATGCTTTATAACGAGCGTACACAAACTTGTCCCATCTGCAACTGACCGAATAACGCTGTCAGTTGCACTCTGACCAACCAACGCTTGTCGCCGTAAAAATTGCGACTCTATTCTACATTTTGAAAATCTTTAGAAGTATTGCTAACAATTGCCAAGTATTGCCAACGATTGAATGCAACGAGTTGATGAACTTGATAAGTTGTTTATGCTTATGCAAAAATTAAATCGACTAGACTGGACTCCCGCGGACCTCGGGTAATCAGTCCACCTGCAAGGCTTCCAACGCTGCATCTTACTTAGAACATTTTGGTATCTGATTGTAAATTATTGTAGCAATCCCTTTAAATACTCGTATATTATCCCAATAATGATTTCGTTATACTTAAGTTATTAAGTGGAGACTAAGCCCAGTCTTAAAAAATGAGACTTTACCAGGAATGTCTCCTTTTGACTCTTTGTGCTTTCTTGCTAGGTCAAGTTCTTTCTAAAAGACTTTTAAAGGTGACGATTCCAAGACGTCGAAAGAATACGTAAGTTGTAATAAATAGGTAAAAAATTAAGTTAGAAAGGTCTGCGATGTGACTAATAAATATTAACTACACAACGAGTCTCAGAAGATTTTGCAATAAAAATATCAATTTGGCTTTTATCATTTTAATCTTTAATTAATTTGACCTAGCTTCTTATGACGCGACTTCGCCTTCGAGAAGTGTTTAAGTATCCCAAGGTAACTTTCTACCGCGATTAAACGTCACAAGTCATATTTTAGAATATATATTTATCAAAATTTATTAATTTATTTTGATAAACTTATATTTTAGAATATAAGTTTATCAACATGATTTAGTGATTTATAAGAAAAAACCTAAAGAACGGACCTACTCACTTTCTCATTATACATATATAATATTAGTTTGAACTCTAGCGTAAAATATTCATGAAAATTACGAATATGTTTAATAGACTGTCTAACAATGTTAGAAACAGACATTTACATGTTAACGTCAAAACGTGCGTTATGGCTTCGAAAGCTAAGTTGATTAATTAATAAAATTATTCTGCATCGGCGCCTGATAATATTCACAACATGTCAAAGTCAATGTCAAATGTCTGAGGCGCCGTCTAGATCTCTAGAGTAAGCCAGGGCGCACACCAGAGTAGCATACAGCAAATGCTTTGTGCAGCAATTATTGCGCCCATACATTTTACCTACATTGTATGCACATACGAGAAGTATTTGCTTCTCGACGCAATTTTTTTGCGTGACAGCAAGCGCGCCGCACTTAAGCAAGATTAAACTCGTTCATTATTTGTGGCGCGGGTTTTTTTTATTAACTTTGTGTCAACTCAAAGCAATATTTTTTTTAAATTACTTTGTATCATCCTATAGTAAGACTGAAACTTTTCTAGATAAATTACCAAAATTTTCGCAACCGAGATTATAAGAATGTATCCAGTAACGTCTCTTTTTACCCGACTGCCGAAGGAGGGTAGTGTGTTTATCAGTCTATGTAAGTATGTGTGTATGGTATGTATGTAAGTATGTATGTATGTATTTTTGTTCCTATGTGGCATTCTAGAGACCAAACGCGTTGGCCGATTTTGATGATTCTAACGGCAATCGATTCGTCTTAACCCTGCGAGTGTCACTAGCTACATAAAAATTGGAAAAGAAAAAAATGGCGGATTTTGGGCGCCATTTTGTGGGGAGAAAAAATATTTTTTTCTTCCAAACCCATCGTGTGGGGTATCAAAATAATGGGTTTTAAAAGTTATTTTCGTAAAAAATATAAAACACTTATATGTTTAAATGTAAATAAAAAAAGTTAATTAAAAAAATCAAAACCCCGACTGCTTACAAAGCGAACTAAAAAGACGTAAACAAGAAGAAAATTATGCTGTGTAGTCGGAGGATACATCTGGTTTTGGTTAGCCAGCTCGCGAAGATGTACGTCTAAATAGTCGGCTTTTTGATTTTTTTAATTAACTTTTATTTAACTTTTTGTTAATAATACTAGTTGTAACTATAAGAGAATTAGTACGTATCGAAAGGCAACAGGCAACCATGACGTCACCGCTCCCAGCGTTTGTGACCGCAATATCCTGTCCGATGCAGCTCTGCTGTACAAATTAAACCGACGTTAGGGAATCATGAATGGTGACGTCATTTGGTGTGTATGCCTGTCTCGTGGCGGTTTTTAGTTTGATGGTAGTGTTTAGAGGTTTGAGACTAAAGCTTGCGGCGAAAATCGATCAGTCAAAGGGCTGGATTTTAAAGAACTAACGTTGAAAGTATATTGGCTGCATTTTTCATAAACCTTTTATTTCTCAAAAATCTCCAAAAACAAACTAAAACTTTCTGATAAATTGAAATGAGAAAACTAGTAGCTTTTAACTTAAAACAACACAATCAAAAAACTTTGCCAATTAATCATTCTCAGTTCAAACGTAAAGTCATCAAGCGTAACTTTTACCTTATCATTTTAATAATGAATGCGTAAATATTTTTATTCTTTGTAGATTTACTTAGTTTCCATCTCGCTAGTTATCTTAAGGCAGACTGGAAACACGAAAGGAAACTCTTTACATTCAAACGAAACTTGGGGTGTCTACACATTGACGAACGCCTGGCAAACGCAAGTGGATCGCGCATTTTGATTCCGTAAAATTAAGCGAGCCACTCACGTTATTCACGCCTTTCGAGAATCGTTCTGCATTCAACGAGCATCCGTGTGTACGCAACTTAACAGTCTATTCACACGGAAGTAATCGCAAACTGCTTCAATTTGCATGTTAACACTCAAACGCATAGTCGTGTGTATGGGACACATGATAATGTTGAAGTAGCGTTGAGTTTTCACATAATATAGGGCGTCTGCGTTACCGCAACTACTTGTCTGAAGCCTCTTAACACGGCACAAAGAACCGGGACTGTTTTCAAAGACACGGCTTCTAATTAAACTTACTCGTAAGAATGTTCTTTATACTTGATGTCTTTGTTTCTTTTTAAAATCTTTTCTCATAATTTGCATGCCATTTCTAAGTGTTATAGAAGTTTTGTAGCGTTATATTGCGACCCTATTTCAAGTAAAAATACTTGCCTTTACGGTTCAAGTTTCTTGTTATAAATTTTGCGCTGTAACCTTTTTTTTAAGACTTAGAAACTGGAAAAATCGTCTAATCTTGCGGAGTAACCTTTTAGCTTTCATTATCGAATAAAATAAGATTGAATCTTTCTTTGCAGAATAAATTGGGAAGCTAGCTATGGATATTGATATTTTATTTGATTTGAAAATGGTAAATACGTTTTTTTTTATAAATCTCTATAAGTGTGAAACACAATAAAAAGAAATTCAACTTTACAGCCATCTTATATGTTCCCTGAACAAACTACATGAAATAAAAATTACCTTAGTCAGAGAATAAGCATTTTTTGGTTAAAGTGTATATGTAGTCTTAGTTATTTAAGTATTTTATACACTGTATATACTTTTATCTATGTAAATGGTAAATGCCCACTTATTTTCAAACGACATACTCTCTATTTCAATATTCCACCTACGTTCCTTTCAATATAAACAGAGCAAACTAAATTCTGAGTATTTCTCTACAATAACTATCGTGTATTTCATACAATTCCTAGAATTATTTCAAGTATTCACCTGAGCATTTACTCAAGAAATATTACTGTAAGAACAAGTCATGACCTCAGGAATGTTCGGGTATAACCTAATTTCCCTGGAGCGAATGTGTCGAGGCATCACTTGGCGTTCCTCTGTCTAATTGATCGTATTTCAGGTGACACCCTCGAGGGTTTTGCGTCAGTAACTCTAATACTAATTAGAGTTACTGTGTGTTACCCAGAACCCCGTGAACTGAAGGCAAATAAGTATGACAGCTCTGTTTTATGTTAGGATTGAGTTACACTGTGGTGCAAAAGAGAAGAAGCGTTTTATAAACATAAACACAGTGCCCTTGGAAGTAATAGTATAGATCTACTCAAAGAACTGTTCAAGAGTGCTGAAAAGATACTTTCTAGATTGGAATGTGATCTAGAAAGTGTATTTTCAAATGACGAGCTATACCCGTGTATTGTAGTACTGTTCATTTAAAAGTATGTTGTGACGCAGAGCAGCCGCGTCTTACACACCGCTGTTAAACCCGCGATAGTTTGTGGTATATTAATAAATGTTTGTTAAAATGTCTTCAAAAATAAAAGAAAATTTGAAATATTCAATTATAAAAGGTTCAATTATAAAAAGAATAATTCATATTATTGCAATTGTATTTTTTGCAAATACCATTTCAAAAGACCATCAAAGTGTATCCCAGAAAACTATCCAAAAATAACATATTGCTATGTGTTCCAAAACAGAATGAATAGTCCTAAAAGGAATTTCAGGAAACTATAACGATAACGGAAACCTTACCTCACAAACTTTTGTCTGGAGGAAAACATAAAGCTTGTTACATCCCAAAATAAATTTCACAAAGAAAAGTCAAATATAAATTCTTCGCCATTACCTTTTGTTGCGAAGACGACATTTTGTTATTTTGCTACATACTTATTGTGCCTACAATTTTCTGTAGAGCAGTAAATCCATTAAAAGTGGAACAAAATAACATCGTAAAAGTTCCTAAAGAAAGGTAATAAGACAGCTCGCATCTCAGAACAGCCAAGAACCATTCCAGAAGTTTTTCGCATTCGTCCTTCCTTCATTTTATATTCTTAATGGACTCACCTGCGGGTTTACGTAATATTGTAGAAATTACGAGCGCCTGCTTCCTTTTATTTTAACGTTATTATCGTATATAAGCCGTGAAAGGATTTCAGTTTATTATTTAGTTGTTTGCAAGTGTTTTAGACGATGTTGCAAATAGCATGGAGTGTAATAATAACTAAAACAAAGTTTAATATACATATGTTGAAGGTGTAAAGTTACCTAGTAAGTACATCTTTCGGATTTTAGTTAAACATCTAGATAAGGAGATGATAAATGACTCTATCCTCTGGGAGCTGAACATAAAAATATCAGACTGTCCTCGATCTGCCTTCGTAGAATTTGAGAGTTCTTCGGTCACATTGCCAGTAAAGATGGACACAAACTCGAACAGTTGATGGTGACAGGTAAAATTGAAGGACAGCATCCTAGAGGCTGCAGTCCAATCAGATGGTCAGACCAAGATCGCACATAGTTGAACACCAAACTGCATGATGTTCCCCACGACGCAAAAGACAGACATAGATTCAAGAGACAAGAGACAAGAAACACGATGTGAGGATAAGGTATGGCACAGACCTCCCAAAAATCACGCGACGGAAATTCTGCGCTAAGACTCAACAAAAAAAATATAAGTCAACAATTACGATTTCTGTAGCACTTAACTTACTATGAGTAATTATCTACAAAATTTTCATTATCACAAAACCATTAGGCACGCCAACAAACATTACGTACAAAAAAATACTAAAAACTGAAGCTAACGACTGTTTCAAAACCTAAGTCTACATCAAAATGAAGCCTGTCACAAAAGGCGACTAAAATCTTTCACGAAAGCAATAACAAGATATCTTAGCCAACATATCGTTTATTCTTTAGCTAAAACCATCCTGCTGGCTGGCTGTGGGAATTTTCATGAGCACTTAGATGTAACGAGTTCCGTAAATAAGACTCCAGTTTGGTAATAAGAGTATGTTTGCAGGAGTAACGCGGTTTTAGTTGAGTACCTATTTTATTGTTCGCAGCCGTAAGATTTTTAAAGGGTGTTCCTTTTAATATATGCGAGCCTAGTACTTTTTGGCAAGAATGTGGTAATTTAATTAGACGTTCGTTGAAGCGAAATGCTTGTCTCTAAAAATACATATTTAACTCTTCAGGATGTTTTAACAAGAAATCCGAAACATAATTCTCGTAGCAACAACCAATGTCTAAAACTTGTTTCGTATTATCGTAAATAAGACTCCAATTTGGTAATAAGAATATGTTTGCAGGAGTAACGCGGTTTTATTTGAGTACCTATTTTAGTGTTCGGTGCCGTAAGATTTTTAAATATAATTTCTAAAACAATGGTACACCTAATTAGTAGTAGTAGTTGCTTAAGCTATAACTAAAATATTTTATTATAAACCCAAAGTAAACAGGAATTTCTATTTTTGGTAGCGACCTGTCTAATGAAGTTTCTTTCAAACCTGTGTTTCAGGGTTGGGTAAGGGTTTACTTTTCAAAATCTACTACCACGTTATTTTTCTTGTAATGTAATGGTTGTACGTCGTGTTGTGGCAATTAAATACTTCTTCTTCTACTTCTTCGATACGTTGGAAGGCCTCCCACTAGGTAGACCGATGACCTGGTTAAGGTTGCGGGAAGGCGCTGGATGCGAGACGCACGGGCTTGGTCAATGTAGCGACGCCTGGGGGAGGCCTATATCCAGCAATGGACGTCTTTCAGCTGAAATGATAATGATGAAATACTTCTTTCTTGTATTTCATTGCATAGCAATAAAAATTGGGTTATATGTGAGCCTACCACTTCTTGGCGAGGAATGTGGTTACATTACCACACAATAATATTAGACGTTGAGGCGAAATGTGTGTGTTGAAAGAATAATAATTGACTTTGCTAGGCTTTTTTAACTCGACATCAAGAATTTTGCTCTATATAAACCCATAAGAACCTTCATAAGCTATGAATTCATCTAGATTTTATTAGGTTCTTATTTTTACGAGATATTACATTTATTTCTCTCTTCGCAACAGCTAATTTCGTGGTATTACGAATAAATTTACTAGCTAAAATTTGACATTAGTATCTCCTAAAAGTAGTAATGTCCTTAACTAAAACCTAAGAACCTTGAAACTCCTCACGTTACGAAGACTTTGCACGTTGTTGACTCAATGAACTGGCTCCAAAATAGCCCCAAGATAAACTGGAAACTGTACATCGACCTTATCTATTGTGTGTAACAGGCCGTTTACGAGACAAACTTCTGAGTTTAGATTAAGCGTAACAGAGTCGTAACGAGGAACAACAGACGCAATTATACAACTAACTCACTCAAGTCTCCTTCGGAATAAAACTGTGGAGTATGAATAAGACCAGCATTAAAGGAAACTTTATAACTTTACGTATGTTTTATAGACCAGCAGGGCGAGCACGGCCTCTGTGACAGGCTTGAGTCAGGCATTTCATCGCGGTTTTTGCTCCCAATCTGTGATGTAAATGTGTGACCCAAGCCTATCACAGTAGGCTGTGCTCGCCCAGCAGCGATGGTAACTTTTCAAAACGAATATTCTTGCTATAACTATTGTGATCAGCGGATACATATTTTTTCACACAACATTCTTCTACAACGATATAAAAAAAATGGTTTTGGTCAGCCAGCTCGCGAATATGTATCCTCCGACTGCATAGCAGATTTTCTACTTGTTTGCATCTTTTTAGTTCGCTTCTTTATTTATCAGGTGGGTGTTTAAACCGTATTGTTTTACTACTTTTTACCCGACTGCCGAAGGAGGATAATTTGTTTATCAGTCTATATATGTATGTTTTTCCTATGTGGCGTTCTAGAGACCAAACCGATTTTGATGATTTTACGTCAATCGATTTTTGTTAACTTTGTGAGTGTCACTGGCTACATTAAAATTGGAAAATAAAAAAATGGCGACTTTTGGGCGCCATATTGTGGGGCACAATTTTTTTTTTTCCAAAATGCTCTATGTTTTATTTTAACGTCACTTATTTAAAAACTCTTTGGCGGTCAAGACGTATCTAGCGGTGTTTTAATTATGTAAATCCGTCAAGCGGTTTAAAAGATATGAGGTCATAAAAATATCATAGCCAAAGGTGATTTTATTCGTACTCAGACATACTTTTCTTTAAAAACTCCTCAATTAAACAGGATCGTTAAATGAAAGGAACAAAAACAATACTTAATTAAGTTTCGAATAGAAGAAACTTTTCAAGTGGAATTCAATGAGACTTGTTTCGTTTTAAACGCAGTTTCATGGGACTCTAGTTTCTTGTTGTATGTAAATCACGCTACGTATTTCTGAGGGGAGGACATCTGACGCGCGGCGATCGCGAATTTTAGCTGAAGCGAAAAGATATTAAGGCAAAAAAAGTTAATAAAATCAAAAAACCCGACTGCAAAGATGTAAACAAGAAGAAAATCATGCTGTGCAGTCAGAAGATACATATTCGCGAGCTGGCTTACCAAAACTATAAGTATATAAGTCGGGTTTTATGATTTTATATTTTTTTTTTATTTGCAAGTTTATCTTAATTTTATTTTTTTAATGATTTTTAAACATATAAGTGGTATATATTTTTGGAATCACCTCTTGAAACCCTTTATTTTGATACCCCACTCGATGGGATTCGAAGAAAAAAAATTGGAACCCCTAGAATATATAGCGCCCAACATCCGCCATGTTCCTTTTTTTTTAACGGCACTTATCTAAGAACACTTGGGCGGCCAAGACTTATCTAATGATGTCTTAATTATAAAAAATCCGTCAAGTGGTTTGGAAGATACGAGGTAATAAAGAATATTACATACATACAAACATACATACAAGATACGCGCGGAAAACCCTTTCCTTGCATCCGGTTAAAAATAAGGAATTATTAAGTTGTATTTTGATTTAAATATGTTGTTCGACCAACCTGCACTGGGCCCACGGGCCCATTACCTCTCTCACAGAGAGGGTGCCTGTGTCCCATGAGTGGGAACATTATAAGGCTGATGTTGTCCGATATGATGTACAACTTACTTGTCACATATTCTAGCCTACGAACATATTATGCACCTGTATATCAAATCAAATCAAATATTCTTTATTGACATAATAATTGTTTACAGCAATGTTGAAGCCTCCGACTCCCGAACTAGGCAGACCTGTATGACAGGAGTCAGCGCCCTCCCCATTTTATTTCATCTTAATAACTATGTCAAATCAAATTAATATTAAATTTGGAGGAATATTTATAATAAATATAATTAATAATTATTGTTATTAAGTATAATATCCAATGTCAAATCAAATTAAAATCGATATAAAATTTTGGATTAACATACAATTCAACAATAATAACTAAAACTAAGTCTAAGTCGTGCTGTGTGTGTGTATGTGTGTGCGTGTTTGCGTATGGTGGTATTGGTAGATGACTGAATAAGTATCCATGTAAACTAATAATAAATGAGATTGATTTAATTATTGATTGAATTAAAAATTAATAAATGAGATTGATTTAATTATTGATGGAATTCAAAATTAATTAATCAATTCAGTATTTTCTTTACACTATCGTAATCAAGAGTGAAGAGCCAGTTCTGCACCTTTAATTTACAGTCTCGCAAAGACAGCGGATAAAAGTTTAGGAGCCTATTAATTTTGTTCTAGACATAACTAGAAAGATAGGCATTTTGCCGTCTTGCAAAAGCCGTTCGACATCCGCCCGATTCAATGACATCTGGTATTTTCCGTTTATTTTGAAGTTTTGTATGATCATATGGCGTACATTCATGCTGTTTAGTTATTAGATGAAGAATAAACAGTTGTCTCACCGTGAGTACCCGGCATGGGGCTGGTCTGTGTTAGCAAACTTACGCTTTGAGCTGTCAGCGACAAGCTCTGTAGGGCTTGGCTTTGTCGATGCAGTCCTACCTTGCCTGGCTCCTTCAGAGCCGGCAAGGTGGCGTGGTCTTGAGGGAGAGCGCTACGGTCGTGTAGATCCTCAAGGCAAGTGCGGTGATTTTCCTTCTCGTGGTTGCCGCCCTGTTATTGGTCTAATTCCCTCTGAAATAGACGTAACTGAAATCACCGGGCGACGTATCACAGGGGTGGCGAGGTCATGCCCCTGGGTGTCCACCATTGAACAAATAAAATGTTGGATAGCAATGACCTCCCGCGTGTTTGTGCCGTGCGCGGGGACCCGTATGGAGGGATGAAGGGATCCTGGTGATTGAGTGGAGCAGGTTGCACACAACACATCACTTTGGCCCGGATTTCTTCCGACACGGGAGGCCGTAGCCTAGCCAGCTACGGCCAATCGGCTGCGGGGTCCGGTCAGACGGCCCCCAGGCGAGTTCACTCCCATTGGGGGCTTGCAGACGGCGGCGCTCGCTCGCATGGCTAGTGGTAGTGGTGTGAGTTGGTGTCGTGCAGTCTCGTAAGCAACTAATGGGGGGGGGCTATATCCCTCGGCTAATCCCTGGTGCTACCGTAGCATCGCCACTTGAGCACTCCATGGAGGGTGGGGATAGTCGAGGGATGAAATTTATATCGGGATTTTAAATGGATTTAAATTCAAAAAAAAACCACAAGGCGAAAGGACCGGCGAAAGTTGGGACTGCGCTCCAAAAGGCGGGACCGGCGAAAGCTGGGACTGCACACCAGACGGCGGGACCGGTGCAAGCCGGGACTGCATTTTCCTTAGCAGGAACGTCCAGAGGCGAGACTGCAGTGGGATCGTCTCGAGGTGGGGCTGCGGCGGGACTGCCAAATGACGGTACTGCTGCGGCACTGCCGAGGGTCGGCACTGCTGTGGGACCGTTGAAGGACGGAACTGCACACCAGACGGCGGGACCGGCGCAAGCCGGGACTGCTTTTTCCGTAGCAGGAACGCCCGGCGGCGAGACTGCAGTGGGGTCGTCTCGAGGTGGGGCTGCGGCGGGACTGTCAAATGACGGTACTGTTGCGGCACTGCCGAGGGCCGGCACTGCTGCGGGACCACCTAAGGGCGGAACTGCAAACCAGCCCACCGGGCACAAAGGTGCTGCCAAAACTGGCGCGACACGTGACCCTTGTGTCGGAGGTCGAATGACCTCGGACCTTGGGGCCCCGGACGCGACCGGCAAAAACAGCACCTCGTCGTCTCCCGGCGGCCGGCATGAACCAGGCTGGCTTCCGGTTGGACGATCTGGGGCGCGCAGGAAAAAGCGCCAAAAGCTGAGACAGCAGGCGGCTCTAGAGGGGACTCCTACGGAGGGCCCATCAAAGAGACCGCGTGCTGCTCTCAGCGGCGACAGCGGGGACATGGCGGCCAAGAGGATGAAGACCCAAGGGCAATCATCCTCAACCGGATCCTTTAGGGATGCGGTGGCGGCTGTGAAACTCGCTGTCGTCACAGTCAGGTACCCGGAAGAGTACTTGAGGGCGGAGGACTTGGTGCCAATCCAGGAGCTCATAATTGAGAAACTGGAAGTGGCGCCGGATCCTCTGCCTGTTTTAACGGTTGCTCCCGGAGTTGTCGCGGGTGCAGTTCATGTATCCTGCGACAACTCTGACGCAGCTAGCTGGTTTCGGGGGGCCATCCACAATGTGGAACTCGGCCCCTTGAAACTCAAGGTTGTTGACGCCAGGGACCTTCCAAAGCCAGTCAAAATGGCATGGAAGAGTCGCAACTTGGCGTTGCAGGACTCTGCCCGGGCCATTCGATTGCTCCAGCGGCTTAACCCTGCCTTGAGGACGAGCGACTGGAAGGTAGTGAATACTCTCACTGAGCAGACCGGCATCCGTCGTATCGTCCTCATGGACGGGGTGTCCGCTGGGGTCATCAAGGCCGCGGGCTACTCTCTTCCAGGAGGAATTGAACGGTATTCGTTCAAACTCCTGGAAGAAGATAAGGGAGAGGCACCCACTGCGGAAGCAGAGGCGGAACCCTCCGAGGATGGACTACACCGACGTGAGGAGGCCATCGAGGAAATCTCTGCTTACGGCGCAGCGCAGGAGGCAGAGATTGGGACCAGGGCGTCAGAGGCAGACCACGAGGATGACATCCTCGGGGAGTTCGACACCCTGGGGATTGAGTCGCCGATTGCTCTCGAGGAGACCCAGGCGATGGAGGAGGAGCCTCAAAACTAAGGCCCTCCTATATTAACACAGGCCCATCAAAATCATCCAAGATGGAGGGACTAAGGTGTGTACAAATTAATTTGCATCATTGCAGAGCCGCTACAGCCCTTCTGGCTCGGCAACTGAAGCTTAACACATATGACGTTGCCTTGATACAGGAACCTTATCTATATAAGGGGACTATAAAAGGCTTAGGTGGGACAGGAGGCACGGTGCTCTATGACTGTCCAACTAATGACGCGAGGACTTGCATCTATATCAGGGGCGGTATAGAGGCAATGCCCTTACGTACTTTCTGTTACAGGGATCTCACAACAACTTTGATCCAGGTGGGGATGGGCACAGAGAAAAGGAAAATTATCCTTGCCTCTGCCTACCTCCCATATGAACAAAAGGAACCAGTAACACCACTAATCAGAAGACTGGTTGACTACGGCAACCAAGAAAACCTCGACCTGATACTTGGCTGCGATGCGAATGCACACCATGTCGTTTGGGGCAGCTCGGATGTCAACAAACGAGGGGAGGATTTGTTGGACTTTGTGGTAAGCTCTTCTTTACAAATCCTTAACGCAGGCAATAAACCTACTTTCAGGACCTCGGCGAGAACTGAAGTTATTGACCTGACACTGGCTTCAAACAAGGCCAGCGCTTACATCGAAAATTGGCATGTATCGGACGAAATCTCTCTGTCTGACCATAATTATATATGCTTTAGGTTTAGGACGGCGGGAGAAGCCGAAACTAGACGAAGGAGAAACCCAAGACATACAAATTGGGACTCGTACAGGAGGGACCTAAAAGTAAATCTAGGGAGCCCTAAAGGTAAGCTTAATTCCATACTAGATATAGAATTTGAAGCTGATAGAATCAAGGTGGGCACCA
The DNA here is from genome assembly GCA_964057195.1 of Orthosia cruda. NCBI lineage: Eukaryota > Metazoa > Arthropoda > Insecta > Lepidoptera > Noctuidae > Orthosia > Orthosia cruda. The sequence continues at coordinate 13,398,589 of OZ059836.1, read as the reverse complement.
TCGGTGCATGGGTAGATAACTGCCCAGAGAAAAAGGCCTTTTGCAAAAAGGTACCATGGTGGACTCCTGAACTAGCTAAAATACGTCAGGAAACACGACAGGCCTTTAATGATGCAAAAGCCAGGAAAGATTTCTCTGACTATCATAGCATGCTGACGAGGTATAAGACGGCGGTACGCAAGGCCAAAAGAACTAGTTGGCGGCAGCATTGCACCTCCATCGAAGCTCTGCCAAATGGAATGAGGTTGTGCAAAGCAATAATAATAATAATAATAATAAAGTTTATTGTTCTTCTCTCACATAGAATTTTACAGACAATATAAAAAAACAAACAAAACATTAGCGAAAACTCTTGTGATCTATGTGAGAGACTGGTTTCTGTACTAGGAGACCTGTATGACAGATTACCAGCCTCTCCAGACTCCGGACAATAGATGACAGTTGTATACAACATCAGTAAGAAGTAATAGTTATGAGGGATTAAGCTAGGTGAGTGAGGTTGTTGCTGTTATGGTGGTACAAAGTGGGTGAGAGGAACTAAATTGAGTGAGTGTGTAATTGAGTATGAGTGCGTGAGTATGTGTGCGCGAGTGTGAGTGCGAGTGTGTGGGAGCGTGTATTCGTCTGAGTGAGTGTGTGTGGGACAGAGTGAGTGTGTGTGTGAGTGCGAGTGTGTGGGAGCGTGTATGTGTCTGAGTGAGTGTGTGTGGGACAGAGTGAGTGTGTGAGTGAGTGCGTGTGTGTGGGGTGAAAGAGGTGACAGCATACGCAGTTGGTTAGGATGGTACAATAAGCAGACTTTCAGTGTCATCGTAATTGAGCGACTTAAGCCAGGCAGTAATAACCCTCTTACAATTGGCTCTTGTAAGAGGGTAAACTGTTAGCTTCTTATTTATTTTATTATAAAGATGTCCACCAAGAAATTCAAAGAATTTGCGTGAGAAGGCAGTGTTACGATTAGTGAGTGTTGGGCAAACCCTGTGTTTGACTCTCTTGTTTGCATTAAGTAGTGGATCATAGCCAATTAAAGAATGTTGTTTTAGAGCTGAGCACAGAATAAAAAGTTGTCTTACTGTCAGCACATCAGAGAGCAAGTACAAATCTTTGGTAGGAAAGAAGAAAGGTAACGACAGGCTTACTTTTAGTACCGCTCTTTGAGCTCTTTCCAGTTTTATTAAGTTGGTTTTACAAGTGCCACCCCATAAAGTAATACAATAAGTGAGAATGGATTGGCACAGGGCCATGTAAACCATTTTAATTACATTTTTATCTGCAATACGACTTAAATTTTTAAAAATGAAAATTAGTTTTCGAGTTCTGGAAGATAGTAGGTCCAGGTGGAGTTTGAAGCTGAGAGAACTATCAATCATGACTCCCAGGTACTTTATACTAGATGCTATTTCTAATCGACTGCAGGAACAAGAGTGGTAAGATGAACAGTAATGGGCTTTGATGTTAAAATTTTCGTGAACTGAGGATGAGATGTTTTTAATAGAGAATGGTACAACTTTGGTTTTGCTGACATTGAGAGTTAGGCCATTGTTAATGAGCCAAGAAGTTACAGTATTGAACCCAGATTGAGCGAGGCTGTAAACCTCCTCCCAACTGTCACCATGGAAGATCAACGCAGTGTCATCCGCAAATGTGACAATTTTGCCATTTTTTAGTAGCAGATCACACAGGTCATTGATGAAGGTGAGGAAAAGCGTGGGCCCAACCACACTACCCTGAGGAACGCCGTAGCAAATAGGTAAGTCATCACTAGTGAATTCTCCAATTCTAACTCTCTGTTGCCTGTCAGCAAGGTAATCCCCAAGTAGTTTGAGCTGTGTATCACGAATCCCCATACTTTGTAGCTTAGTAAGTAGGAGTGGAACAGAGACTGTGTCAAAAGCTTTAGCTAAATCCAAGAATATCGCTATCACTTTCTTTTTGTGGTCAAGTTTATCAACAACATGATCGATTAACCCGTGAACCGCATCATTGGTCGAGATTCCAGCTCTAAAACCAAACTGAGATTTTGACAACAAGGATTTCGTCTCAAGATAGTTAATTAGACGCTTGTTAATAAGTTTTTCAGCTAGTTTAGACAGAGTAGAAAGTATAGAGATGGGTCGGTAGTTGTTGACACAGTCTCTGGCACCACTCTTGTAGATTGGGATTACTTCAGCAAATTTAAATTCCTTGGGAAAAACACCACTGTGGAACATTAAGTTGAAGATGTACGTTAAGGGCGGGACTAGGATAGTGTGGTATCTTTTAAGAAAAGCTCCTGAGATATTGTCTCGTCCAACTGAATTAGCTTTTTTTAGATTTAGGATACACTGACGAACCTCATCTTCATCAGTGGGAAGCAAAACGAAAGAGGAAGGACAAGACTTAGCGTGAGGCGTGTAGATAGATGGATTTCCGTCGTGAATGTTTTCAGCAAGGTTTTTGCCAATAGACACGAAAAAATTGTTTATTGCATTGACAGAGGTGGAAGGGTTTGGGGTGGATATAAGATCCATTGCTGGGTTTGATTTTTTGTTGGAGTGTGTTATTTGTTTTACAGCGTCCCAAAGTTTTTTATTGTTAGTTTTAGCTGCTTTATCTAATAGGTTTTTTTCATAGTCCGTTTTTAGTTTTTTTAGTAGCCAGTTGCAAAAGTTTCTATACCTTTTATAGGTGATCTTGCTGATTTCATCACTGGGATTTTTTTTTGATTTTATGTGGAGTTTATCTCGATTTTTCATACATCTCAACAGACCACTTGTTATCCAGGGCTTTATAATCCTGTTGCGATTAGAAATAGAGACGGTTCGTGTGTTAGCTAGGATTATAGTGTTTAGGTCATTGACTAACAATGTAGTAGCCACATTTACATCAGTTATTTCGTAGATGGAGTTGAGGCATATATTTTGCATATCGTTGTCAAGGCCTATGTAGTTAACTTTCCTAATGGAAGATGTTATCTTTGGATGGTGGTGGTTCTCAAGCACAAGTATCACACTGTCATGGTCGGTAATAGACGTCTCCGCGACATAGCAAAAGGCAGGGAGACTACTTTTTAGCATGACGTGATCTAAACAGGTTTTACTATGTGTTGGTAACTGGTGGGCAGGTAAGAGACCCATGGAAGCTAGTAGATTTAGGTAGGATGATGAGTTAGCATCGTTGGTATTGAGAGTTATGTCCACGTTAATATCTCCAATGAGTATGATATTAGGGAAATTTAAGCTACTTAAAAGGTTACTGAGAGATTCAAGAAATGGGTTAATGTTTTTATTACCAGGAGGTCTGTATATTGCAACGACGAGGGTATTGCTGTCTAGCTGTATTGTAATACAATTGACATCAAGAATGGTTGGTTCCGATATTATTGGACTTAAATTATCTTTGAAGTACACGATGACTCCTTCATTTTGGGTGATGTTATTTTCAGTTTTAGCAAAGTCAAAGCCTTCTATTGCAGGAATGTTGTGGGAGTTGCGTAGCCAACACTCCGTGAGTATGATAAGATCCCACTCAGTATTTGATCTTTTAAGAAGGGTTAACAGGCTAGGATAGTTACGATTAACACTACGGATGTTCTGATGTATTATTTTTAGGCTAGAGTGTGGCCTTTTAATTAGATTAGGACACTCTTCTATTTCGCAAGTGGATGAATCAGCTATAACAAAATCATCAAGATCACAATTAATTTGGTTTATGTTATCGAATTTTGATAATTTAAGTAAGTGGGTGAATTCGAGCATGTCAATAGACTGGAATTATGTGAAAAATAAGCGTGATTTAAAAGTGCGTTAGCGTGCGAGATATGAAAAGATGTGACGATTACTAGCTCATAAGTAGATTGAAAATTATTCATGCAAATGCAATATAATGATGAATTTGTATATAATGTATTGTAGTTATATGTAACAGATGGATAACAAGTAATAATTGTAAATAATGGTGTCGTAGCACTGTGGAAAAATTGAGAGGTGTGTATTATATGGATATGTTGTTGCGTTGCGTATGTATAGTTCACCCTATGTATGTGTGAAATGAGTGTAGGAAAGTTAAAAATGTTAGATGGTTGTGTTATTATTATTAATGTGTTGAGTGTTTCATTGTGGAGTATTGTGTAATAGCTTATAGTGTAAAACTTAAAAATATAAAAGGATATAACATAAAAAGTACAAAGTAAACATAGTAATTTGACGTAGAGTAGTCACTTAATTGCAATCTTTTCCAGATCTAGTTCGCAGTCCACACGCAGCGCTGGTGAATCATGGGTTTTTTTGATAAAAATCTTTCCATAAGAAGTCCATGTACTATGGAATTTGTGTTCCATAACAAACAGTCTGGCCAGGTATGCTAGTCGTCTCCCCAAGCTTGTCAGCGACTCATCGACAAAGACCGGCCTAGTAGGGCCAGGTAGCTGCAGGTGGGATGTATTTAACTTGCTGTCTTTGTGCATTTTATTGAAGTTCCTGCACTGTTTTAGGAATCCATCTTTACATGAAGTAGTTGTGAATTTGACCACAATATGATTACCAGATTCCTTTTTAGTTTTTAGGCGATAGACATCTTGAACATCAAGGTTAGATAATGGCTGATCAATGACCTCGCTCACCTTCTGGACTAGGTTACGAAGAATAATCTTATTTTCCGAGTCTTGTCTAGGAATGTTCCTAATTTCGATGGTGGATGCGCGTGAGTTACGCTCAAGCTGTTCTATTTTGCTCTCTAGTGCCTCGATTTTAAGTTCGTAACCTTTATTTTTTTGTTCAAGGTTAACCATTTTCTGTAATACTTCGTCATACTTGGAGGAAAGAAAATCCATGCTTTTCTGGATCTCAGTGTTCTGATCTTTGATTAATTGAATAGATTCCATGAGTTTCTCGAATTTGGAGTTCTGCTGGGCTTCAAATGAAGAAAAAATGTCCTTCAATTCGTCAGTGGATACAGTATATTCAGTCGTCCCGTGTACGTGATGTTTACGCTTCATTCTACGAGTGATGAAGTCACTTTGACCAGTAGGAGGTGACACGTATAACTGAGAATCAGATCCATAACTCAAGACAGGAGTTTTTACCAGTGAAGGAACATTAGTTGTCTTCGGCGGAGTGCGGCGAGACGACATAGTATAAATAAAGTAATTCCAACAAATACCTGGAGCGCTGACGTAGAAGCAAAGGTGTCACTATTAGAGGGTACTTGCGTACGCGCCGCCTTATTGGGTTACGGGGCGGGGCTTATGCGAGCTGATTCAGGGGGCGGAGTCGGCAGCAGCGCAGAGAAGTAGGTTGTCCTGCTCTTCCTTTGCAGCGCTTGGTCGGAGGGCGGGGCTGGATGTCTCACTCCGTTTCAACCTTGCCGTGCAGTCACGGACCTCCTCACTGGGTCTGCGCGCCTAGTACTAGCCGGTTGAACTTTGTTGAGGAATTTTGATTTATTTGTTATTTATATTAAATAAAAAATAAAAATAGTAGCGCGGATTACTAGAAAACACGACCGTACACCACGGCATCCGGAGGGGAGAGAAATTGTCCATGACTAAGACAAACCCACTATCATCTGTAAAGGATGAGAATGGGTATCTAACGGAAACTGGACAGGACACTCTGGGCGTGATGTTTAGAACTCACTTCCCGGAATGTATACTGCGCGATAGCGATGAAGAGGAACCAGTCACAAGGGACGAGCTCACAAGGCAAACGTCCAAAAATAACTGGCTCACGGCAAAGAAAGTGGTAGATGAGAATAAACTGAAGCTTGCCATAGCGGGCTTCCAGCCTCTCAAATCCCCTGGTCCGGATGGCATCTACCCAATACTATTGCAAGAAGGGGCATCTGTTTTGATACCTCATTTGAGTAAGCTCTACAGAGCCTGCGTAGCCTTTGGGTACGTACCCAAGGCATGGAGGGAAGTCAAAGTCACTTTTATACCGAAGGTAGGTAGACCGACTTACGAAGAAGCTAAAGCTTACAGGCCAATTAGTCTATCATCCTTTCTCTTAAAAGCTCTGGAGAAACTGGTAGACAGGTACCTAAGAGAGGGACCACTTAAAATCTTCCCTCTACATAAACTACAGTGCGCCTACAGCCCTGGCAAATCTACGGAAACGGCATTGCATTATGTTGCGAGTCGAGCCGAGGCTGCGCTAGAGGGACAAGAGATCTGTGTCGGGGCTTTCCTAGACATAGAGGGAGCCTTCGACAAGACAACATTTGAGTCCATACGCATCGCTGCAAAGGAACATGGCATCAATGATACCACGTGTAACTGGATTGACTATATGCTGAGAAGCAGAATAGTCAGATCGGAACTGATGGGAGACAGACTTAGTGCAAAAACAACAAGAGGTTGTCCGCAGGGTGGAGTGCTGTCACCATTATTATGGTGCTTGGTAGTAGACTCGCTACTTACCAAGCTCAATACTGGACCATTCTACACAGTAGGCTATGCAGATGACATAGCCATAATGGTTAATGGTAAATTCCCGAACATAGTCTCTGGATTATTACAACAGGCATTGAGGATGACAGAGGAATGGTGTACAAAGAACCACCTCTCTATCAACCCAAGCAAAGCAGTCATTGTTCCATTCACGAGGAAGAGACAACTAGGAAACCTAGGAGAGCTCTCCCTCAATGGAATAAAGCTGCCCTGGTCTACCGAAGTTAAATATCTGGGTGTAACGCTTGATAAAGAACTCAGGTGGAAAACTCATGTGGAAAATATTACGACGAAAGCCCTACGAGTGTTCGGCATGTGTCGTTCCACCTACGGTAAAACTTGGGGGTTAAAGCCCAAAGTGATACGATGGCTGTACCGAACAATGATAATACCTATTATCACATACGGCAGCATAGTGTGGTGGCCCAGAACAAAGCTTGCCTCGTGCAAAGCGCCACTCACCAGATTACAAAGAACAGTGTGTCTAGGCATCACGGGCGCTTTCAGGACAACACCTACGGCAGCGATTGAGAGATACCTCAATATCCCTCCTCTGCATATGATGGTTGAATTCGAGGCAAGGAAGACATTACATCGACTTGCTGTGGCTGGACTATGGGATGCCTCTAAGCCAAGGACCAACCATACAAAGTTTGACGGGAATGAAGGCCTGGATCGGGTAACAAGCATGTTATCCGATAAAATGCAAACTATGTTTGTGTTTGAAAGGTCTTTCAAGGTCCAAATCCCTACAATAGAGGACTGGACGAAGGGAATCGATCCACCAGAACAAGACAGTCTGGTGTGGTACACTGATGGATCCAAAATGGAATCAGGTACAGGGGCGGGAATATACGCAAAAGGTTACAAATGTAGCAAAAGCCTAGGGAAAATGGCAACTGTATTCCAAGCGGAAACTTATGCCATAATAACCTGTGCTCAAGAGAATATAGATAGAGGAACCAGAGGTAAATCCATATATATTCTTAGTGACAGTCAGGCTGCAATCAAAGCCATGGCATCCTACAAAGTGGACTCCGGACTTATTCTGGATGCTGTCCAAACCCTAAACAGGCTTGGGAAGCACAACAGGGTAAGACTGATGTGGGTCCCTGGGCACAAAGGAATCCATGGCAACGAAATGGCAGATGAACTGGCAAGAGAGGGCTCAGCAAATGACTTCGTGGGTCCAGAACCATGTGTAGGCATCTCGACGTGCCTCGTAAAAGCCGCATTTAGGGAGTTTGCAGATCACAGACAGCGAACTCATTGGCTATCTAGCACCGGTCTACAACACTCCAAGAAATTCCTAGGCTCTACGTTCAAAGCCCGGGAATGCATTTGGAATATGAGCAGGGGGCAAATCCGCTACCTGCTTGGGGCCTTTACTGGGCACTTTGGAACCAACGACATGCTCATGAAGATGGGTATAACCGCGACACCCATCTGCAGGTTGTGTGGGGAACATACGGAGCGCATGGAGCACCTTCTTTGCACATGCGATGCACTGGCTGGTAAGCGAATGAGTCTCCTAGGGGCTGGATATCCAAGACCAGAAGACTATAGGCTCATATCTCCCAGTCTCGTTGTAAAATTCATGAAAAGAGTTTTCAACGAGATTGGGGAGGAGTAAGGTATCTAGGGGACCACAATAGATCCCAATGGGTCGAAGTGTCCGAGTTGTTTCTCGGCCCCTCCACAAGATAAGATAAGAGTACCCGGCATACAGAGCATAATACAGAGATTTTGTGGGAAATCTGAATGGTTTAAATGTCATCGTCTTCAGCAAGGACCGTTGAGCTCTTTCTAGGCGTAAGAGGTACGTTTTGCATGCACCTCCCCAAGCCCCTATACAGTAACCAATAACTGATTGAGCCAATGCTTGATAGACTGTACGGAGGAGATCACCGTCTGCCACATCCCTGAGATTTTTAAAGACCCATGTAAGTTTCCTGACTCTTGACGAGACCATGTCGATATGGGGTTGCCAGGTTATTCTCTCATCCAAGAGAACCCCAAGATATTTTACAATTTTAGTATTACTCTAAGTTGTACACGAGCACTATTGGGTAAACGGTGGTTCACATGTGTGAATCCGAACAGTTATATTTGGTTGTTTTTTTGCGAGCATTAGTGAACTGTACATATGAGGTTTTAGATATATTAAGGGTCAGCAAGTTATGCCTCAGCCACGAGCTGACTTTATGAAGCCCTATCTCCGCATTTTGTTGGACTTCATCCCAAGTATCTCCCCGAAATACCAAAGCTGTGTCATCTGCATAAGTAAATATTTTGCCTTTATAGAGTGTCATTTGACATAAGTCGTTTATATAAATCAGGAAGAGACTGGGACCAAGAATGCTGCCCTGTGGGACTCCGTAAGTGACTGTGACATCTGAGCTAATGGCACTGCCCACCCTAACCTTTTGCAATCGACCAGTAAGGAAATCTTTGTAAATTTTTAGCACCATTCCCCTTATACCACAACTTTCCAGCTTGTCAACAAGAGCAGAGATCGAAACAGTGTCAAAAGCCTTGGCCAGATCAATAAATACTCCGACACACTTTTGTTTATTATCTAGACAACCTGAGACATAATCTACTAATGAGCCAACGGCACCATCTGTACTTTTCCCTACCCTAAAACCAAACTGAGAGTCAGATAATATGTGATTTTGCTCTAAAAACTTTATAAGCTGGTTATTTAATACTTTTTCCAGTAATTTAGAAAGCGCTGGCAGCACAGAAATTGGTCTGTAGTTTGTGACACTGTCTCGAGCCCCACTCTTGTAGACCGGAGTAATGAGGGCCCTTTTAAAAACACTAGGAAAAACGCCTTGCTCTATACATAATCTAACAATCGTGGTAAAATGCGGGACAATAATGTGTTTAGCCATTTATAGAAATCTACTTGAAATTGAATCCCAGCCCGTTGCAGAGTCGTTTTTAAGATTCATGACGAGAGATTCAATTTCTAATTCATCTGGCGGGAGCAGAACCATTGAGTTTGGAACACGTGGTATACTGAAATTTTTTGATGGCAGAGTGATTTTGGGGCTATTAGAAGATGTTATTTTGTCCGCAAGTAGCTTTCCAGCATTCGCAAAGAAATTATTCACAGCTTCAACGGCATCAGTGGGATTTTTACTGTTCTTTAGGAGATCATTAGAAGGTATTATTTGCTTGGTAGTACCAGAGATTGATTTTATGGCTGTCCATGTTTCCTTATTACTTTTTGCGCTTTGTAAAAGATGTTTTCCATAATTTATTTTAAGCTTCCGCAGCAAAGCGTTACAGTAATTTCTGTAGCGTTTATAAGCAACTACAAGAATTGCATTATTAGGATTTTTCCTAATCTCAGCATGAAGCCTATCACGGTGTCAGATACACCGAACTAAGCCAGGTGTTATCCAAGGTTTAATAGTTTTCTTACGACCCGAAATAATGCTAGATGTTGTATTGGATTTGATAACCGAAGTCAAGCTTTCAGTAAAGAGAGTTGCCGCTTCTTCAGCATTAGCTGAAGAGGATACGAAAGAAAAATCCATACTTTCTAGTTGTTTTAGGGTTGCTTTAAAATCAGTCTTAGAAATAACGTTAGATTGCCTCATCTGTTCGCGCTTACAAGACAAGCCAACTAAGACAGCGTCATGATCTGTGACAGTAGACTCTATGACAGTGACTATAGCTGGCTTGTTTGTTTTGATCATGATGTGATCTAAACAGTTGTTCAGTCTAGTTGGTAATGTATGCCCTGGGAGAAGACCCAGTTCAGCTGTGAGGTTTAAATAGGGTAGACTATTTCTGTCACTATTATCTGGTTTTATGTCAATATTTATATCTCCAATAATAATAATATTTTTTGACTTAACAGGACGAAGTATGTTATCAATGGATGTCAAAAAGTTGTCGATACAATAAATGGATGGAGATCTGTACGTGGCCAAAATTGTTATGTCATTATTAATTGTTAGCAGCAAAAAATTTGCTCCTATGGGATCAGGCTCATTCACTGTACACTTGATATCATTAGTGACATAAATGACAATTCCATCATTTTGATTTAAACTTTTCTTTGAAAAGTAGCACGAATAATCGTCCAAAAGTGGAGGTGGTTTTTGCTCATTTAACCAGCATTCAGTTAAAATGATTATGTCGGGTTTGAATGTAATCCTAGCCAAATGAGCAATAAAGCCATCCATATTCTTGTAGATGCTGCGAATATTGTGTGAGATTACGGTCAATACTTTCGAATCAGACTTGACTAACTTGCCACATTCTTCCGGTACGCATCTACAAGATTTTGCCACTGAGACACCATCAATGTCTTGAATTATACTATTTATTGCAGTCATTGTTTAAGCTAAAGCATAAAGGTCTCAACTTCTGGCAATGGTCCTCCGATAAAAAATAATGCCATGCTATTGGTTTTAAGAAACATACAATAAACAAGTAAATATTTTCCGATGTATAAACTCGAAAGTGTATCTGATTCGAGAGAATTAAAATATATAGTGTATTTGAGTGAGGATGTGTGTGGTTGTGTGTGTGTGTGTTTGATTTGATTGGCTTATGTGGAGTAATTATGTATATAAGTTATGTCGTCAGCACGCCTAGCACGAGATTCACATTCATGCAAAATAGATAAAAATCATGCCCAAAAATACAACTTATTACTAATTTACGAAATATAATATAATATACTTAATATAGATAATATACAATTATTAATGTTTTTTAGCAACATGGGCTTGAAAGTAGGTTGCTACTCATTTATATTAATTTGCGTTTTCTTTTTTCCTTAAATAAACTACCAAAACATTGAAATTATCATTTATTAACCATCTGAGCTAAATTAACTCCACAGAGGAGTTCATTCCCCCTCGGCATTCTAAAAGCACATTACGCAAAACCTCTCTAAACACAACCTAAACGGCTTGTTTCTATTTTTTCCTCAGAAATATGGCGTCGCATTTTAAGATATTAAACTTGTTCATATAATATATGCGCCCCCCTGCGCCTATTTCCTTCGGGAGGAGGCCATTTGTATTCACAAGGGAAGAACAGTGAATGCATTCGCTCGCTGCAAGCCAGAGATTCGTGACGAATTTTTCATATGAAATTTCATATACGAAAAATATTTATATTATTTTTGTTTTGAGCCTGGAATACGTCGCGTAAATACTTGTATGAATGTAACATTTCTGCAACTTTGTGTTATCTAATATGAATGTGAGTTGAAAGGGGAAAAGGCGTGTTCGCTAAATTTGTAAGTAAGAGAATGGTAGAGAAAATCTTACTACGAGTACTATCACATTACTATCACACTATATTACAGTAATATTATAAAGGTGAAAGTTTGTGAGTGTGTGTGTTTGTATGTTATTTACTTCTTCACGCTCAAACGGCTAAACGGATCTGGATTAAATTTGGCACAGAGATAGATTATTGTCTGAATTAGCACATATGATACTTTTTATTCCGGAAATATGTTCCCTCGGCATAATTGTCGACTTTCACGCGGTCGAAGCCGCTGGCAGAAGCTAGTTTAATTAAAAACGTAAAAGTTAGTGCGGATGGATGGATGGATGTTTGTTACTCTTTCACGCAAAAACTACTGAACGGATTTTGACGAGACTTTACAGAAATATAGCTTATACATCAGAATAACACATAGGTTATATATAATGTACAACGATATTGGGCGAAGTAGGTACTAATAACACGCGGCCTTAGTTTAAATTATATGTATCTATATAATTTAAGCTATGTATTCGTCCGATTTGCTTAAGTAAATACAAAGCGAACAGAAAAATTAGGTAATAAAAAATAGTTGTGCCAGTTTAGGATTCTCATAAATGAATATTTTTTTAATTCAAAACATAAACCTCAAGCACATCCAATTTCAAAATTACTCAGTGATCACCTCACTGCAGTAAAACATAACAATAATTTATCATCATAAATCAAAGGAACTTGGGCCACCCCTATTGACCAGTACAGTAAACGATCCTAGGGGATGTAGCTGTAACAGCGATGTTTGGCATGTGGATTGATGATCGTAGTGAGATGTTATCAGCCCTAAAACCAAGCCGGCTTTTTATTCTGAAAACAAACAAAAAAACACAAAAATATAAACCAACTTCAAAAGCAAAACACTAAAAAGCTCAAAATAACTTTCGTTTCGGAAGTCGCTGTCCTTGGTACCTAATGTTTTGAAGTCGGTTTTATTTAAATGTTTTGTTTGTCTCTTTTTAGTGTTAGTACACCATCACTAAAAATGAGCAATTTCTATAGTATGGTACCTAAAGGATTGACAAAATACCCATAAAAACTCAATTTACACATTCGTGCTTTGTCGCTAAGGAGTTCGGTTGTATACTCCATATCTTGAAAACTACCGGACCCATTTTGATGAAACTTGCACTATTCACTAAGTTGGGATAGAGATATTCAATCCAACACAATTTTTTTTTTATCACGATCCAATAGTTAGTTTCTGAGAAATGCGTGGACAAACATAATATACATATATACAAATATACATACACTTATGAAATTTTGCACACGTGCTTAGAAACCCACACACAGTAACATATGTGAATATTGTGCAATTCCAAGAATATTACATACATACGTTTCGAATTGATTATCTCCTTTTTTTTTGAAGTCGGTAAAAATTTACAGATGTTTTATCGTTTTCGTAACAATTAACGTCCCCCAAGTCACACGTGAAACCCAGTGTATCTCAAATGCACAAACAGTCTGACCTGAAACCGCTTTCAGTAGGCCATACAAATATTTGTTCCAATCACTCGGCCACTGCGCCAACAGAGCTGTCAACGTGGTCAACATTAGTATTTACCAGATTTATGTCCAACTACCTTGAAGTATTCTATCTATATTTTTCTTGTTAACATTATGGCTGGCTTTTTAACCGACTTAAAATAGGACGTTGTTCAATTCGATACGTAAGTATTGTAACTTTACGATTAGCTCAGGGGAGCCGCTGAGGACCTGTCTGCCGCAGTTCATATACCATGTGGCAGACTGGCACATTTTGTTATTAAAACAGTAAAAACTTCACTTCAGAATATAGTTGTTGTTTATTTAAAGTCTTCAGGGATTTATAACACTCATTCACAACTGAATTCATTACAATTTTATTAGTGCTTTGAGGGTAAGAATATACTTTGTAATTCAAGGCTAAAATATGTGTCCTTCAAATTTCGTAACCAAAACCAAACTAAAAAAAACTGACACCCACTTTTCCTCGTTCTGTCATCTGTTCTGAATTTCAAATCTCAATTAAGAAATCAAGACCAGAACGAATAAAAAAACGGTTTACAGAGGGGGCAGTCTGCCGCTGCCCTTATTATGAAAATTATAATGTACGAGCTTTGTAGTAGAAAAGTGTCCATGGTAAGTTATGTATATGGCTTAAGAAAATAAATTGAACAGACAGAGGTCAGATCAGATGAAAATGTCAGAGTATAAAATATTCCAAGATTTTACAAATTAGCAGTAAAATTATTTTGAGGATGTTAAAAACAATCAGAGATAACTAAAAGTATGATTTTCAGGTGCTAACAGTATCAAAGTGAGTCACATGAGTTGATACAACTTCATAAGATAAAAGGTGTGGTTTGTATAGTATTAAAAGCGTAAATAGACTAAAATATCTGTACCTATAGAATACCACATTATGTAATATGGTTGGAATTAAACAATATTTACATATGTTACTCTATGTGGGCTTCTAAATATGTGTGCCGTGATCATTCTTTTTATTGGTTTAGGTATCTCTCAACTTAGGGACTATTCCCTAAGTTGTAGTAGTTTTATCAAAATCGGTTCACCAGTTTTCAAGATATGGAACATACAACCGAAATCCTTAACGACAAACAGCACGAATGCCTAAATGGAGGTATTACGGGTGATTTTTCAATCCTTTAGGTTCTTATCTTACTATTTAACTTATTTTTTTTTTTGTGATGGTGTAAAAAAAGTCTTTATTTTTCTCAAAAAATAATCCGACTTCCAAAACAAAACACTGAAATAATAACTTTCGTTTCGGAAGTCGGTGTCGCAAAATTATACAAACAAGAGGTATAAAATGAGAATCACGTCGCTAGTCGTAATTTTTTGGGAAAAATATATATTACATGAGACCATATTACATATATTAAAGAGCCCCGATGGTGCAACAAAAAATGAGATCGACTTCATCATGTCAACCAAGAAGCAAATGTTCAATGATGTCTCTGTGATCAATTCGGTAAAAACCGGGAGCGATCACCGCATGGTAAGAGGCACATTGAACATTAATATTAAGCTTGAAAGGTCTCGACTGATGAAGTCCACGCTCCGGCCAGCACAGATCCAAGTCCAAAACCCCGAGAGCTTTCAGCTCGAACTCCAGAATCGTTTCGAGCTAGGCACTCTCTAGGAGCTCCGTGGATGAATATAGCAACGGGTTCGTGGAAGCTGTCCATACGGTCGGGTCTAAGTTTTTCAAGACCCGTACAGATAGAAACAAAAAGCTCTCAGATCACACCCTCAAGCTTATGAAGGAGAGGCGTGAGATGATCCTGCAGTCTTCAGATGAGGCGTGCAAATACCGGCAGCTCAATAGACAGATCTCTAAATCCTTGAAAAGAGACCTCCGACGCTTCAATACCGAGCGTATTAAAGACGCTATCGAGCGAAATAAAGGCTCCAAGGTGTTCTCAAGGGATCTGGCTATTGGGCAGAGCCAACTCACGAAACTGAAGACCGACGATGGCAGGATCGTATCCGCCAAACCGGAGCTTCTCAGGGAGATCGAGACATTCTATGGGCAGTTGTACACTTCGATCAGCAAGCCCGTTGCGAGTCTAGCAAACGACCCAAGAGCTAGATTGACCCGACACTATACCGAAGATATCCCGGACGTCAGCCTGTACGAGATTAGGATGGCTCTGAAACAGCTCAAAAACAACAAGGCGCCGGGTGATGACGGAATTACGGCCGATCTCCTGAAGGCGGGTGGAAAACCGGTCCTTAGGGCCCTTCAGAAGCTGTTTGATTCCGTCATACTCGAGGGCAAAACGCCACAGGCATGGTGCAGGGGTGTGGTGGTACTCTTCTTCAAGAAGGGCGACAATGCCCGGTTGAAGAACTATAGGCCCATCTCACTTCTTAGCCATGTCTACAAGTTGTTTTCAAGAGTCATCACGAATCGTCTCGCGCGCAGGTTTGACGATTTCCAGCCCCCCGAACAAGCCGGATTCCGAAAAGGCTTTAGCACCGTAGACCACATACATACGCTGCGGCAGGTTATACAGAAGACCGAAGAGTATAACCTGCCTCTCTGTTTAGCGTTTGTGGACTACGAGAAAGCCTTCGATTCGATAGAGACTTGGGATGTACTGCAATCTCTCCAACGGTGCCAGATCGACTACCGGTACATTGAGGTGTTGAAGTGTTTGTACAAAAACGCCACCATGTCAGTCCGTCTTCAGGATCAGACCTCGAAACCAATCCTTCTCCAGCGCGGCGTGAGACAGGGAGACGTCATTTCTCCGAAACTGTTCACTGCTGCGCTGGAGGATGTCTTCAAGGTTCTGGACTGGAGGGGGCTGGGCATCAACGTTAATGGCGAGTACATTACTCACCTTCGGTTTGCCGACGACATAGTGGTCATGGCTGAGACCATGGAGAGCCTCAGTAAAATGCTCGATGACCTCAGTAGAGCTTCCGAAAGAGTGGGTCTTAAAATGAACATGGACAAAACCAAGATCATGGTGAATGCCCATGTAACACCCACTCCTATCAAGGTCGGAGACTCTACTCTCGAAGTTGTAGACGATTATGTCTACCTGGGACAAACGGTCCAGTTGGGTAGGTCCAATTTCGAGAAAGAGGTCAACCGTCGAATCCGACTCGGCTGGGCGGCGTTCGGGAAGTTGCGTGGTATCTTCTCGTCCAATTTACCGCAGTGTTTCAAGACAAAAGTCTATGACCAGTGTGTGTTGTCAGTGATCACCTATGGGACCGAGACGTGGTCGCTCACAATGGGCCTTATCAGAAAGCTCAAAGTCACCCAAAGGGCAATGGAGAGGGCTATGCTCGGAATTTCCTTGCGTGATCACGTCAGGAATGATGATATCCGCAGGAGAACCAAAGTTACAGACATAGCCCGAAGAATTGCCAAACTTAAGTGGCAGTGGGCAGGGCACATTGCTCGCAGAACGGATGGCCGATGGGGCCGAAAGGTTCTGGAATGGCGACCGCGAACCGGAAGACGATACGTTGGAAGGCCTCCCACTAGGTGGACTGATGACCTGGTTAAGGTTGCGGGAAGGCGCTGGATGCGAGACGCACGGGATCGGTCAATGTGGCGACGCCTGGGGGAGGCCTATGTCCAGCAGTGGACGTCTTTCGGCTGAAATGATGATGATGATGATGAGACCATATTTTTAATAAATTGATCTAAAATTAATTTTGAATTTTATTCGTACAACATAGTGTATAATTATCGGCACGTAACTTGGCAAGGTTTTGGCGTAGTGGGGTAAGTTCGCGCATAGTGTGCGAACTGACCAACAACCATATAGAGCGAACGGAAAGTAAACGCGACGCGATTGGTCAGTCGTTCCTTGTGTCAACTGATTAACCAATCGCGCACTCGGAACGGCGCTAAACGTTCCCCGCATACCGCTTGATTAACCGAAGAGACCGTTGATTTTTAATCAACTTGTGCGGCTGTGCGCATCTAACGACCCTTGCCAAGTAACGTGCCGACAACTATAATTAATTTGTAATGTTATGTCTCACACGGAAAAAATACGACATTCGCACCAAAACCGCCGGGTGTATTTTAATGAAATTGTCACCATCTCAAAAACAATTTAATTATCGACATTTTGATCCAAGGCTTTTTTTTAAGTCATAGAATAATACGGAAAATACAAAAAAAACACTGAATATTGGGTCGCGCAGGTGTGAAACGTTTTGTTCCCTCAAGGTCGTTGGCAACTGTCATCGTTCTAACCCTATAATGATATCCCTTGTAAATATAATAAGGCTAATGATCAAGACAGAGAGTCCAAGCTTCCATCTAAACATTGACCGCATCTCCACATTTCCATCAAGATAAAAAAGACGCTAGAATTCAATCCCTATGTGGTGGGTTAGTACGAGTAGTAGGTACAATCTTATTTTCATTTTGTAAAGAGTTCAAAGACTTCACAAAAGCCCAGCACTCTACAAAATGACCCCCCCACACATTATACAAATGTACAAGAATGCTTAAATATCATCAGGACTGGGAACTTCCCTATTTTTTCTGTGCACCCCAAACCGCTAATAATGCTTGGCTCGGTCCATTGCGTCCGACTTACCGTGGAACTAAAACTTATTCCGGGAGCTTCTAGCTATCTCGGTGCAAGATCGCAAATGCTTTAACTTAGGATGTAAATTATTTAGCAGGTTTCATAAGATAGTCTGGTGTTTTGAAAATATGCTGGTAAAATTCCTAATTTACAGTTGGCTGCTTGATAGGATATGTAAAATTTTGCTATAGTTTCTGTAAATGTGATTTGATTTTCAGAGTGACTTTTAATTCATTGGCAATCTTACAGAAGTGAAAGTACGTACTCATGAAATTATAACTTTACAATGGAATCAACTGTGAAATATGAAAAAATTTAAACTAAACAAAATGTGCGAAACAACAATTTTTTCTCTATGATTTCAGAGTTACTCTCAAATTGTAACTTGTTTGTATGCACGAGTACTTTCAACTGAAAAATTGCAGACTAATTAACATTCACCCTGTATATTCATTCTCATACAACAGACCACCCAGACATTTATTTGATCACGATTCTTCTAGCCTTTCTACATTTGGTATATTATTTCTCAAATTCTTTCCTCAAACATTCTCCCAACATGTCCGAACGAGCGAAGATCTCTCTCCCTCATTTTTACGTTCCTCTTTTTCAAATGTACCCAAGCTTTCACCTTTTCATTGCTTATGGCGTTCGCATGGTACCAGCCTTTTATTACCTTATGCGTATGGAGTTCGGGCAATAACTAAGAAAATAATACTAAAATGCTCGGTTTGTTTACCGAATTCTGGTATAAACTCGGTCAGATTCGAATCATGAATATAATCTTATTTTATGAGGAGGATGAAATGTTGTAGTAATCTTTGCCTTTGGCTTTGATATTTTTGAGTACGTCCGTGTTTTAGAATTTTGATGAAATATCAAAAAGCACACATTGCTTTGGTAAGGTAAACATGTACGTGAGCAAGTATTTCAGTTGAAGTTTTAGTGCTTGAAGTAACTCACAGTAGTTTTCAATTTCAGCTCAAATTTGGGAGACCAAACAGCAGCTAGAAAGGGTTATGATAACTATGCTCTTCCAATTCTACTTTCTTACTTTTATAAATATAAAAGTATATATTTTTTATTTGGTCGGTTGGGTCCCACTATTCCCAAACCACTGCAACTCCTGAAAACTAAAATCAACAGTGGCAAACACCTAAAAATTGCCGAGGCAATGAAGCTCGACGAAGTCCCGGAGAATGAATTTAACTGTCTTGGATCCCCCAACGAAATTAATCAGAAAATAATAACGGAGGAGTAGAAAAATAAACCGGCCTAGTGCGAGTCGGACTCGTGCACGAAGGGTTCCGTACCATTATCGCAAACACGTCAAAAATTACATTTGTTGTGTAATATTTATTTTAATCTATTTTTAGTATTTGTTGTTACAGCGGCAATAAAAATACATAATCTGTGAAAATTCCAACTGTTTATCTATCACAGTGCATAAGATACAGCCTGGTGACAGATAGACAGTGGAGTCTTAGTAATAGGCTCTCGGTTTTACTCTTTGGGTACGGAACCCTAAAAACATAATTTCCAGTGTATAATGATTTGTAAATGAATAACGGAGCAGTAGGAAAAAAAACCATAATTTCCAGTTTATATTTATTTGTAAATGATTAACGCCTTAACATCTGAACGAATTTGGTTGAAATTAAGAACCATGGATGGCTTAAAACATACAATACTTTTTAACCCATTCGTACCTGTGGAAATTTTAAGACTATAACGTTGTGAAAAAATAGTACATACTTCCGTAAAAAAATGTACCTAAATAACCACCCACCATAATCATTCAACCAGCAACATAATCCCATACAAGGCCTCGTTAGCTCCAGAATACGTTCCCCGTACTAATGAGTTTTAGCCCTTTCAATCAGCCCCTCATGTAAAAAAGATCAACCCTTGTAAACGCACTTTGCTGATTAATTACTGACTTGCTTTATCCAGTCGGATGTAGGGTACTGGAGGTACTGACCCTCATTCAACTCGGCGGTTTTATTGGGTATGAGTAATAAAATGCTGGTGGATGTAAAAAAATACCCTTGCATTTCGAGCAAGATCTTGATGGGTTTCATCTAATTCTTGGTTGAGATATAAAAAACCGGCCAAGTGCATGTCGGACTTCGCACTTTTAAGGTTCCGTACCAATCCGCAATATTAAGTTGAATGTAATATGATAAATGAGGGAAGTTCAAAGAAAAATCGTCTTTATCAATATATTGGTATGTGTTAGTAAAATATACGTAATCATAAATATTATCACCAAATTTCAAGTTCAAAAGCAAAAAAAATCTTCGAAACAAAATTTTGTAAAAAATAGCTGAATTTGGTGGCTTCTCATTCCTTTGTTTTCTAATATGTTTTTAATCAAAAATACAGTATTTATCTAAGCTCTAAACAACGATAACCCACTCGATGGAAAAAAAATCACGCCCCCTTTAGCTTTGTGGGAGTCCCCCTTAAAAACATAAAAAGTATTTTTTGACAATTTGCATGGCTTGGGCCAACAAGATGCTTATACAGTGAAAATTTTAAGACTGCAGCTCCAACCGTTTGGCCGTTAAACCTGTGTGACAGGCGACGGACAGACTAACAGACAGACGGACACGTGAGTGAAAGCAATAGGGCTCCGTTTGAACCCTTCGGGTACGGAACCCTAAAAAGGAGAAACTTTAATTAATGAAAGGAGGGAAACTCATAAAAGTTATTCCAAAGATTACTTTGATAAGAAAAGATTGGAAAGATTATCCCTATCACAAACGTATATTTTATTTATGTGAAAAACTTGCAGTTGTATTCAATCACGCGCTGGAAATAACAGCCCAAGTTCTCAATCAGGTAGGTATAAAATCTAGTTTTGAAAATATACCTTTCGTCTCAAAGTCGAAGTCAAGTCAAAGTCAAAAATATTTTATTTCAACTAGGCCATTAAGCGGCACTTTTGAAAAATTACACACGTAATAGAAATTGATTCTACCGTGCATTCGGAAAAGTAGCTTGTTATGGAGAAGAACTCACAAGAAACTCCATGCTTAATCTTTTAAAAATTATAAGTCGTTTACAATATTTACATAAGTAATTAAGTATATACATTAATAAATTCATATATTTTTGTGAGGACGATGCACCCAGAATAGCACTACCTACTATACTACGTATAGGTATAAATTATTAAAAGTATTAACAGGTAAATTCATGAATTTGATAAATAGGAACATGGTTCTCACATACTTAAAAATAATGCAAACATAGGTAAAATACTTAATTCAACAACAACTGAACAGTGTGTGAGTCAATCACTGGAAACAAAAAAAAACAACAGTAACTATGAAGATGTATATAAATAAAAATAAAATCTCTGGTATAAATCAGATTCCTAAAGAAACCCATTTCTAAACGCTAACAAACAAATATTGGTATCACCAAGCAAACATTATCAAAAGAAAATCAAAGAAAAACAATTCACTCCGGCGCCGTTGAGCAAACTTTGGTGCGTTCCCTAATCTCCTACTTATTGGGGTTAAACCGATGAAGTCATCAATTTGAATGAAATCTACTCCAGCCCGCCCTCTTCCCTTCGGCTAATCAAAGAGTGCAGAGGTTAATACCAGTAGGTAGTAGGTGGGTACTTTGCGTTTTTTTTTCAATACCTTTTTGACAAACAGGGTTTGGCTTCTCTGCTGTCTAGGGTCTGGCTACTTTGTGCTCGGGGTTTAAATACATGCTATCTCATCCGACAACACGTGCGATAGATATAGATGTTGTGTTGAGCAGAAAGAAACTAGTTCGCGTACGAATTAGTTAGGACGAAAACGAGCGCGCGAAATTTTATAAACAAACCTTTAGGAGTATGGATATCATGAAAAAACCGGCCAAGTGCGAGTCGGACTCGCGCACGAAGGGTTCCGTTCCATTATCGCAAAAACGGCAAAAAAATCACGTTTTTTGTATGGGAGCCCCCCTTAAATATTAATTTTATCCTGTTTTTAGTATTTGTTGTTATAGCGGCAACAGACATACATCATCTGTGAAAATTTAAACTGTCTAGCTATCACGGTTCAGTCACGATACAGCCTGGTGACAGACAGACAGACAGACGGACCTCGGAGTCTCAGTCCCGTTTTTACCCTTTGGGTACGGAACCATAAAAACGATTAAATGTAACTGTCAAAAAAAAATTGCATTGTTGAACTACTAATATATGCCTTTATAATGACTGTTTTACAATTTTCCTTCTTCTTATGGTATTTATTTCCACCCAAAGATGCGTTAAAATTTGTGTTGAAATACGACATTTTCGACACTAATAATATACAAAAAAAACTGCCTTGTTTCCATACAAGGCTAGATAATGATGAGACAAATTGATATCATTTTTTATTTTGGACGTACATCGTCAAACAGTGGAGTAACCTACTACCTTGTATGGATGAATGATTGACTAAGGCAACCTGATGTCTATTAGTTCCTCCTGGAGTCAATACTCTTTGCTTAAAGGGACCTACTATTCTCGCCTACCTGAGTCCATTGCCATTTAAGAATCCTTTCTAAATATTGGCCAGGTTCACGAACCTCAGGTAGCTTCATTGATGTGAGTGGCTCTTGGTCACCGACCTATTTTGTCTGATGGAGTAAGGACATTGACCTCCGTTTACAAAACAAGCCAATCCATGTTTAAAACAAAGTTGAGAGTTAATTGAATAGCAAACTTAATTCCACAATTACCAACACATGTTTACTCTAAGAATTCTACCCTCAAATAAAGTCAAATTCGAACTTCAAAACTTGTCACAGAATAAATAAATATTTGTACGACCCACACAAAAGGGCGTCAACACCCGCTGTTGTCAAACTTAGTTCCTGACACTCATTGATATACTATATTTATTTCCACACTATAAGCGACGTTGTCTATCCACTTCGCACTTGTGATTTCCCCCGGGTAGCCTTGTTTAATAATTCAAGTCGTCCCATGTTCGGACCTCACCTTAGCCTTAGTTACTACGATGCCGAATAATTAATTTACAAGTGCCAGAACAACTTCGGGCTTGACCCACTTGGGCTGTGACGTGCTGCGGTCCGATTGTTTGCTTAAATTGTTATTTTATTCTACTAGGTTTAGTTATAGGAAATAATACAATTTTCACCAGACAAACATGTAAGAATTTGTTATTATAGGTAAAAGTCCGGGAGCGACCAGGAAGAATTGCGCGTTGCCTCTACAAGCAACGCGGATGCAACGACGATCGAAAATTCACATGCTAGACGCATAAGTAATACTTACCAAGATATAACCACATCACAGATAATATAATACCATCATACAGATGCCTCATCCCATACAAAGAAACCGTGCCGACGTAACTAGCGTTTTTCGTCTGATTAAGATGATTATTTTTGTAAGTACTTCGATCGCGTTCGGTTCCATTCCACGGTTATAGATGGTGTTAGCAGCGACTTGCAAGTAAAAGGGACTGTTTTTTCGGTTCGTGACTATTTTTTCCTTTAAATACAGTAATGATTTTTTTTATATTTTGCACTTACCAAAATGTAATATCTCAGAAATTTAAAACCACGCCATATTGGAATCAATTTTAAATGATCCGTTAAAATAATCTTTGAAATGTGAATTAAGAGCCCAATATTCCATAATTTTGTGATCAATTCTAGAAAATGTTAATTTTAGACATTTATTTGAACCAATTTTTCTTAGTTAACGCTGAGACCCTGTGCCGATACAGCTGAAAATAAATATCATACAAACATATTCTACGACTAAATGAGTCTTATGAAACTGTTGAAGTTTTCAGCTAGAAGCTCTATAAATCAGCTCTACTCGAGCATTATTGACTCGTACCTACACCTTTGTGGCACCAACAAAACACAACAAAAAATCCTGAAGAAAAAGAAAAATACATGTTCAATAACAATAATATCGGCACTTGTGGACCCTCATATTATTATAATTCAAATAAATTTAACAAGGTCCCTTTCGCAGCGTGTTTCATCCATCAATAACCCAAAGCATTACATACAAATGTAGCGAATATGTCATGAGATAGGGTTACCATCCATAAGAAATGCGTTGGGACAGGTGTGCCTCCGAACGGACCTTTTAGATTGGACTCGGAATAAGAATTGATCGAATTTGTGTCACATCAGTGTGGAGTAGAAATAAAGAATGGGAATATTGTTACCTGTATTGTAGGTGGCAAGGTTTGCAATAATAATAAAGACAGAGATTTGTTTTTGAGTATACGATAGATCAGTATATATCAGATATAGTATCTACTTGTCGCGAAATTTCTGTAAATGTTAAATAAAGGAAGGAAAACAAGGCAGGTGATAATGTTAACAAAATAAGATATATGGATATTCCTTTGACGCTTAAATCTTATAGTGCTATGAGGAAATATTCATACCTGTTACAATGGCCAATGAACTAAATTTAATTTTGCTCTATTAAATCTCACAAAATTGCAAACTCGTGGATATTCTCCAAGTACAAGGGGCTACAAGTGTCATCCCCGAATGAGACCTCAGGTGTAATATTGCACACTCGTGCTTGCGTTCCATGGCGACAAAGAAAAACGCGCCACCTTTAAATTTAGACCCGCTCCAAAATGTCACCTTTATTGCATCTTCTACGAATATGAATTTTATTTAAAATATAGTAAGAGGCAGATTTTTACGATTTTTCGGTTATTTATGGCTTCCAATACGAGTGCAGGTATCGGTTTCGTTATTTTCCCCTAGGCTGCGCATAAATCTTTCAAAAACACCGGAAGTATGCTCGAAAATGTAGAAACAATTCCGCCATTTTCCTGAAAGAAATTATTACGTCTTCATTTCCTTTTGCATCCCAATAGGAGAAAACAGGGAGGCTTATTTCATGGTAAATAATATAGCAAGATCGTGGACAGCCTAATATGTATGTTTAGTTGCCGGAGGATAGAATCATTGATGTGAAAGGCAGCCCAGGGGATTTACATCATATTCCTCCAGCACCACATCTCAAAAGCATCGATTTGGTCACGGTTGGCCTTATTCCTTTATCTTACAGCTTCATGTAAAGTTCATTCACCCAACGGGCTCCAAGTATATTCCACCCTTGGCATGTCATTAAACCGATGTGTTGTAAACAACAGCAATATAACACACCCTTACCATAGAATAATGAAGTTGTAACTTTCGACATCTAATTTCATACATTCATAAGTTATCCTCCAAACAATTGTATAACCCGTTCACAGCTTATGACGATGCGTTACAAGTAAAACGTGAACTGTCAAAAGTTCCACAAAGTTCATCGGTCCGTGTCTCAATAGAAATCATTCGGGACTCCGGTCGCTCACAGACCATTGATTTTCACGATAAATGTCGGAGTAAGAATAGTTTTTGTAACAACAGATGTTGTTCTAATCCACACGATTTGGATTATTCCTTTGTTTCAGACAATGTTAAATTATTCGTGAAATTAAAGAAAGCTAGCGGCAAAATAAATATTTTATTTATTTTGTGCATCAGACTTGAAAAGAGTTTTTCTATTAATACTGACTTTTTTTCTTTTTGCGTGGTGAAATGCTTAGGCATACTGCACTACCACGGGGATATAGCGCAGTTATATGGGACAACCCACTAAAACTCCACGGTGTCCTGCAGTGCGGGAAAACGCGCACGCGTTAGCACTCATCCGTGAACCCGCTGCACTGACTTGGTCTCGCCACTTTTTAGGGTATCGTCACTTATGCACGTCTCCTCTGCTGCCACCATTCAATCAATCAATCAATCAATCAATCAGTCTTTATTTGTAAACATAAGTAGGTTACAGCAGTGTGCAAGATGTTACAATAATACGAGTTTCTATATGTTTTGCCATGTGGCGTACAAATATACATTTATGTGAGGCATTTGCCAATTAGGTAAGATAATTTATAATAACTCCGTAATCAATATCAATTATTTGTGTAATTTAATATGTCAAGTAATGTCATTAATTAATTATAAATGTGATTATGTCAGTAATAAATAGTTATAATGTCAAATAAGTTATTGTTAACGGAAAAGTTTAAAAGTGATATTGTCCACAGAATTTCAAAGTCATCATTATACATTTTTATGCATGGGGCATGCTATGGGTATACAAATATTATTGCCAATTAGGTAAGAAAATTTATAATAACTCCGTAATCAATATCAATTATTTGTGTAATTTAATATGTCAAGTAATGTCATTAATTAATTATAAATGTGATTATGTCAGTAATAAATAGTTATAATGTCAAATAAGTTATTGTTAACGGAAAAGTTTAAAAGTGATATTGTCCACAGAATTTAAAAGTCATCATTATACATTTTTATGCATGGGGCATGCTATGGGTATACAAATATTATTATGTCAAGGAACTGTCATCAAAATAGTCACTGAGACTATAGTAACATTTCTGTATTAATAAATCACGTAATTTATGCTTGAAATTGACTACATTCTAACTGTAGTACTTTTTTATAAAATAATATCTCACCGTGAAAACACAGGTGAAGTGAAATCGATATGTGCCGTATGTGGAATACCTCAGGTACCATTCAATAAGTTTTCACTTGAGGACGTATTCCACATTGGGATGTGGAATACGTCCTCAAATCATATGGTGGTTATTTTAATAAAGACATTTTTGATTAATTTATGTCACATTTCATATCAATAATAATATTTAACCCTTATTACTTCTGTACTTTATCCTAACGGTATTCCATAAAACACAATGTGTGTGCCAATTGTCTACGACATAATTTTGGAGTGGTCGATTCGCACACCAATAAATTAACTTCGAAAAGTCGGTCGATTCTCACATGTCGGGCGAGTTAAATTCGTACGAATCGTCCAATAACCCAAATTTTAACAGTGTCATTTCTACAGAATTTAATAGATCGGCTGCTTATATTTTACCACGCTACGAGTCATTCTCAAATTGTTTGTGCTGTTACAGAGGAAGAATATGTTACCTTTAAACGAAAATCACTACAAAGGTACCTAAGCTTATCGGGCAGTTCAAAGACCCATAATAGGCCATTAACCGACTCGTACAAAAAACATGCCATAAATTAGCAGACCACAGCTATATGTCTTGCTTCCCCTAGTAAATTTCATTGCGAGCAATACCCCGTATTTAGTGCTAACCCATCGGCCCTATACGACTCCCATTATGGGATTGATGAACCCATAATAGTAGGGATTTATCTGTCTCGTTGTATCCGGGATGGAGTAAGGGTACGCCAGTGGTGGCAATATACATATACAGAGTTGCATTAATCAGTGTGTGATTTAGACGGTTTCACTGGAAAAAACTATACTATTTATTCTTAAAAAAACAAAATATCTTCTTAGTTTAGTTTAGTTTCGACGGGCTGTTTCCGCAACTTGACGACCAAGCGCGTATTTTGCGTACGGGTGGGATTCAGTCACATCATTCGATCCACTCCAGCTCCTCGAGGAAGGCCAGCAGCGCCCTGGTGCTGCCGACGATCTCCTGCAGGGTACCTGGGTTGCCGAAGTATTTGGCCCTGTAGCCAGCGATTACAGGGCAGCTTAGGAGTAGGTGTGCTGCCGTCTCTTCCTCCACCATGCAAGCTCTGCAGAATGGGCTGTCCGTGATACCTAAGACAAAGAGGTGCTTATTAAAGGTCCCATGTCCAGTGGTTACGGCTGTGACAGCTCGCAACTGTGGCTTAGTTAGTCGTAGGACCTTTTTCGTGAAACGGCCATCAATGAGGGGTAGTGCCTCCTTGGCCTGCCTACATTCGCTATGATCCATCCATAGCTTGCTGTGTTGAAAAAATACCCTCTTGGCTAAAGACGTAATTTTAGCTAGAGGAAGCCTTAAACTGAAGTTTTATCTTAATGTATTATTGTTTTATTGATCATGCACAGCAATCTAACTACCTCCTACTCACATCGTGTTCCTCATTACTGAGAGTCGTGATTCCCTGGTATTCGTGGAAACAACTTCTCCTTCACCAATTTGCGCCATCTGCTTTTGTCTTTGACGTCGTGGCGACCATCGTGCAGCTTAGTAGTTAACGTGATGTGCGAAATTGGTCTGACCATCTGTTTTCCCTTCGATCTTGCCAGTAACCATCAGTTGTTCGAGATTGTGCCCGTTCTTCCTGGCAAAGCGACAAAAAAACGCCAGATTCTGCCGAAGGCAGATCGTGGACAGCCTAATATGTATGTTTAGTTGCCGGAGGATAGAATCATTGATGTGAAAGGCAGTCCAGGGGATTTACATCATATTCCTCCAGCACCACATCTCAAAAGCA
This sequence comes from Orthosia cruda, assembly GCA_964057195.1. Classification (NCBI taxonomy): domain Eukaryota; kingdom Metazoa; phylum Arthropoda; class Insecta; order Lepidoptera; family Noctuidae; genus Orthosia; species Orthosia cruda. The sequence continues at coordinate 13,370,461 of OZ059836.1, read as the reverse complement.
TCGATTTGGTCACGGTTGGCCTTATTCAGAGTCCACGTCTCGGTTCCATAACTGAAGATACGAGAGAACACCAGGAAGCTGACTAATTTCACCTTCCTCTTCCTTGAAATGTTTCGGTCTCTCGATACTAAGTACACACAAAACCATAGTTAATTCCAAAACTACCACAATACAATTCGAAAACGAACAAACTTTAGTAAAAAAGGAGAAACCTTAAAATCCTATAAATCCGGGTCCCCAATAAAACAGGCAACAATGTAGGTATAAAGAAACTCAATTCGTTATATTTGATTTTATATAGGGATCAGTTGGTAGCCATTGAATAAATTTCCTGTATGTCATGTCCGTGGGCCCGTTCTATAAATCTCGCAAATTATATTCATAGACTGACAAACTGAATTCTGATGCTATCGGGCCATACAATGTTACCATGTACCTCGACCTTGGATACTAGATTCGCGAAGATAGCTACCGTGATCTGATAAGCTGAAATTATTCGTTGTGTCTTCAAAAAATATTCACTTCCCTTATAACAAAGGGAGTCCTTGTACTAGCAGCTAAGGTCATATTTTAGACATGTCATAGTCGGAAAATCTTTGTCATATATTTTGAATGTCGTCTTTGTTCTGTAGTATACAGCTGTCACGTAAAATAGGCTTACAGTTTTGTGATTTAGTACGCTACAATAGTATTAAAAAGCTTCATTTATGTTGGCTGTTAGCCAAATAAGTTGCCTAATACGGGGACATATTTTAATGTTATTAGGTAATATTTTCTAAAGTCAATCTCATCAATTTATATTATCTCATTCCATTTTGCGTTTATGGTAATTTAATATCAGTAAGGACTCATCATAGATGATTGAAACCAGTTTACCAATGGAAAAAACCCATAATGCCCATACTCCGCTTTAGTGCCGTAAAACGGTTATTTTCTCAAGCTTACTCCTTAGTAAGGCTAGAGTCGGCTGCAGAGTCGGGTGTAGGGCCTCGTGTGGAGTCGGGTGTTGAATCGTGTGTTCAGTCGGGTGTTGAGTCGGTTGATATAGCGGGTGTTCATTCGGGTGTTGTGCCGGGTGTTGCGTTGATTGTCGAGTCGGGTCTTGAGTAGGATGTTCAGTCAGGTATTTTGTCGGGTGTTTTATCGGTTGTTGAGTCGGGTGCTGAGTCGGGTGTTGAGTCAGGTGTTGAGTCCGGTGTTGAGGCGCGTTTGTAGTCGGTTGGTCAGTCGGTTGTTCAGTCGGGTGTTCTGTCGGGTGTTCAGTCGGTTGTTCAGTCGGGTGCACAGTCGGTTGTTGAGTAAGATGTTGAGTATGGTGTCGAGTCGGGTGTAGAGTCGATTGCTGAGTCGGGTGTAGGGTCGCGTGTGGAGTTGGGTGTTTAGTCGGGAGTAGAGTCGGGAGCTGCGCCGGATGTTGAGGCGGGTGTTGAGTCGGGTGTTGAGTCGTGTGTTGATTCGGGTGTTGAGTCGGTTGTTGAATCGGGTGTTTAGTCCGGTGTTGAGTCGGGTGTGTAGTCGGATGGTCAGTCGAGTATTCAGTCGGGTGTTTTGTCGGGTGTTGAGTCGTGTGGTGCGTCGGTTGTTGAATCGGGTGTTTAGCCGGGTGTTGAATCGGGTGTGTCGTCGGGTGGTCAGTCGCGTTTTCAGTCGGGTGTTTTGGTCGGGTGTTGAGGCGTGTGCTGAGCCGGGAGTTGAGTTGGGTGTGGAGTCGGGTGTTGAGTTTTGTGTTGAGGTGGTTGTTGAGTCGGGTGTTCTGTCGGGTGTTCAGTCGGTTGTTCAGTCGGGTGCACAGTCGGAGGTTGAGTCAGATGTTGAGTATGGTGTTGAGTCGGGTGTTGAGTCGATTGCTGAGTCGAGTGTAGGTTCGCGTGTGGATGTGGGTGTTTAGTTGGGAGTAGAGTCGGGTCCTGCGTCGGGTGTTGAGTCGGGTATTGAGTCGGGTGCAGAGACGATTGCTGAGACGGGTGCTGAGTCGGGTGTCGGATTGGGTGGTGCGTCGGGTGTTGAGTCGGGTGTAGAGTCGTGTGTTGAGTCGGGTGTCGAGTCCGTTGTTGAGTCAGATGTCTAATCGGGTGTTTAGTCGGGTTTCGAGGCAGGTGTTGAGTCCGGTGTTGAGGCGCGTTTGTAGTCGGTTGGTCAGTCGGTTGTTCAGTCGGTTGTTCAGTCGGGTGTTCTGTCGGGTGTTCAGTCGGTTGTTCAGTCGGGTGCACAGTCGTTTGTTGAGTCAGATGTTGAGTATGGTGTTGAGTCGGGTGCTGAGTCGATTGCTGAGTCGGGAGTAGGGTCGCGTGTGGAGTTGCGTGTTTAGTCGGGAGTAGAGTCATGAGCTGCGTCGGATGTTGAGGCGGGTGTTGAGTCGGGTGTTGAGTCGTGTTTTGATTCGGGTGTTGAGTCGGTTGTTGAATCGGGTGTTTAGTCCGGTGTTGAGTCGGGTGTGTAGTCGGATGGTCAGTCGCGTTTCCAGTCGGGTGTTTTGGTCGGGTGTTGATTCGTGTGCTGAGCCGGGAGTTGAGTAGGGTGTGGAGTCGGGTGTTCAGTCGGTTGTTCAGTCGGGTGCACAGTCAGATGTTGAGTATGGTGTTGAGTCGGGTGTTGAGACGATTGCTGAGTCGAGTGTAGGGTCGCGTGTGGAGGTGGGTGTTTAGTTGGGAGTAGAGTCGGGTGCTGCGTCGGGTGTTGAGTCGGGTATTGAGTCGGGTGCAGAGACGATTGCTGAGACGGGTGCTGAGTCGGGTGTCGGATCGGGTGCTGCGTCGGGTGTTGAGTCGGGAGTAGAGTCGTGTTTTGAGTCGGGTGTCGAGTCCGTTGTTGAGTCAGTTGTCTAATCGGGTGTTTAGTCGGGTGTCGAGTCGGGTGTTGAGTCGGGTGTTGAGACGGGTGTTGAGTCGGGTGTTGAGTTGTGTGTTGAGGCGGTTTTTGAGTTGGGTGTCGAGGCAGGTGTTGAGTCCGGTGTTGAGGCGCGTTTGTTGTCGGTTGTTCAGTCAGTTGTACAGTCGACTGTTCTGTCGGTTGTTCAGTCGGGTGTTAAGTCAGATGTTAGGTATGGTGTTGAGTCGGGTAATAAGTCGGGTGTTGTGCCGGGTGATGAGTCGGGTGTTGAGTCGGCTGTTGGGTCAGATGTTGAGTTGGGTGTAGAGTCGATTGCTGAGACGGGTGCAGAGTCGGGATTCGGATCGGGTGCTGCGACGGGTGTTGAGTCGGGAGTAGAGTCGTGTGTTGAGTCGGGTGTCGAGTCGGTTTTTGAGTCGGTTGTTGAATCGGGTGTTTTGTCGAGTGTTGAGTCGGTTGTTCAGTCGGGTGTTAAGTCAGATGATAGGTATGGTGTTGAGTCGGGTTTTCAGTCCGGTATCGTGCCGCGTGATGAGTCTGGTGTTGAGTCGGCTGTTGGGTCAGGTGTTGAGTTGGGTGTTGAGTCGTGTCGGCTGTTGAGTCGTGCATTTTGTCGTGTTTTGTGTCGGTTGTTGAGTCGGGTGTTGACTCGGGAGTTGTGTTGGGTGTTGAGTCGATTGCTGAGTCGGGTGCTGAGTCGGGAGTCAGACCGAGTGATGCGTGGGGTGTTGAGTCGGGAGTAGAATCGTGTGTTGAGTCGGATGTCGAGTGCGTTTTTGAGTCTGTTGTCGTATCGGGTGTTTAGTCGGGTGTTGAGTCGGGTGTGTAGTCGGGTGATCAGTCAGATTTTTTGTCGAGTGTTGAGCCGTGTGCTGAGCCGGGTGTTGAGTCGGGTGTTGAGTCGGGTGTTGAGTCGAGTGTGGAGTCGGGTTTAGAGTCCGGTGTTGAGTCGGGATTGCAGTCGGGAGGTCAGTCGATTGTTCAGTCGGGTGTTCTGACGGGTGTTCAGTCTGGTTTTGAGTCAGTTGTTGAGTCGGGTGTCGAGTCGGGTGTAGTCTCGGTTGTGTAGTTGGATGGTCAGTCAGGTGTCGAGTCGAGTGTAGTCTTGGTTTTGTAGCAGGGTGGTCAGTCGGGTGTTCAGTCGTTTGTTCTGTCGGTTGTTCAGTCAGGTGTTCAGTCGGGTGCTAATTCGGGTGCTGAATTGGTTGCTGGGTCCGGTGCTCAGTCCGGTGCTGATTCGAGTGCTGAGTCGGGTGATGGATCGGGTGTTGGTTGCCGGGTTAGGTCTAGGGTTGGTCCTCGAGTTGGGTGTTGAGTTGGGTCTGAAGTTGTGTTTCTATTTTGGTGTTTAGTCGGGTGTTGATTCGGGTGTTGAGTCGGGTGTTGAATCGGGTGTTGATTCGGGTGTTGAATCGGGTGTTGAGACGAAAACGTCGTTTTCTCTATTTTAGACCTCTGTCGCCCAGGCACTATTTAATTCAGCACACCAAGAGATTTTTCCATGTTGGTAATAATTAATTTCATATTTTTACGCTTGCAACAAAGCCGATTTGTCAGGTTGGTAAACGATAAGTTTGCATTTCTCGTTTTCCGTCGATTCCAAGGTTATTAATAGTGTGGCTCAGTCCATCTTTGATCGAGGCGTGATAAATAACTTTAAGGGTAAGTGCTACATTATAAACTGTATTATATTAGGTCATTAAATATGAAATTGGCGTTTTGTAAAAAATGTCAATCTGTTGGAGCAAGGTCCGGGAAGTACGGTGGATGTCTCAGACATTCCAATTGAAGCTCCTCTAATTTGGTAGCCGTTTGTTGTGCAGTGTGTGTTCTGAGGTTGTCCTGAAGCAGATGACAGACAGATTGACCAGCCTCGGCTGTTAAGCAGCTAGTTTTTCCATCATGGTTTGCAGTTGCTGACAATAGACATCCGCCGGTGAACGATACCGGCACTAGTCCAACAAACGCTCACAAGTAAATTTTCGCTTGGGGCAGGATTTGGCTGGTTCGCCAGGGTTCAGCCATTGCGATGAGCGTTTCTGCATTATTGTACAGGATCCACTTTTCATCACAGGTTATGATTCGATTTAAAATCCCTTCATTATTGTGCCGGTTGTGTAATGTAACGCAGCAGTCGACGCGCTTTTGTCGGTTTGCTGCAATCAATTCATGAGGTACCCAACTTTCAAGCTTTTTCACCTTCCCAATTTGCTTCAAGTGGATTAAAACAGTTTTTCACTAACACAAGCCTGCAGCTAACTCGGACGTGGTTTGTGATGGATTAGCTTCCACAACAGCCTTCAATTCTTCATTATCAACTTTGGTCTCCGGTCGTACACTGGGCTTGTTCTGCAGGTCAAATTTCCAGAACGAAAACGTTGGAACCATAAACGCATTGTGTTTTATTTTGCGACACCGTCGCCATACACATAATTAATCCTTCGAGCCGTTTCTGCAGCACTGGTGCCACGATGGAACGCGTACTCGTAAATAACGCGATATTTCAAGTTTTCCATTTTTTAAACTGACTGGCGCAAAGAAAAAACCAAAAAAGGAAAAAACAAATAAATTCCAAACACAAAAGCATGAGTAAATAGCTGTATAAATTTAAAATTGGAATTCCAAACCAAAGAGGAGATATTTGAGATCAAAGTGGCCAGTACGACAAAACGCCAATTTCACAGGTAAGGACCTAATATAAACAGTGTTCTATAAACTGTTGTGTAACTGTGTATTTGATTTTTTTATAAGAATACACTGGGTGAGAAACCCTTTTTAAGCATTTTTATTTTCATCGCCATCCCCGCTGAAATACCCACACAAGGTTTTCGCCTTTTAGTTAGAAGACTAAGACCTAAGTCTAATTATAAATATGAAAGTTTGTTAGTTTGTTTGTTACTCAATCACGCTTAAATGGCTAACGGATTTGAAAAAAACTTTGCACATAGATAGATCATGATCCGGACTAGACCAATGGCTACTTTTTATCCCGAAAACATAAATATTTAGATATAAAATGACGCCGCACTATAACCGAATATTAACGCGGGTGCCGTGTCGGTTGCTGAGTCGGGTGCTGGGTCGGGTGCTGAGTCGGGTGCTGTGTCGGGTGCTGAGTCGTGTGCTGAGTGGGATGCTGAGTCGAGAGCAGAGTCGGGTGCTGAGTCAAGTGTTGAATCGGGTGATGGATCGGGTGTTGAATCTGATGTTGCGTTGGTTGTCGGGTTGGGTCTCGAGTTGGGTGTTGCGTCGGGTCCCGAGTTGTGTGTCGAGCTTGGTGCTTAATCGGATGCTGAGTCGGGTGCTAAGTCACTTGCTGAGTTGGGTGCTGGGTCCTATGTGAGTTTGGTGTTAGGTCTGGTGTTGCGTCGGGTGTTGAGTCTGGTGTTGAGATTGGTGTTGCGTCGGGTGTTGATTCTGGTGTTGAATCGGGTTTAGTTTATTCGAAGTATTGAAAATCAGAATGTCGTTTTTCGGACCGAGAACCCTTTGAGCATTTGATTCTTCGATCGTATGAAAATCGGAAACTAACAAATCGCATTTACTACTTTCGGTAAAATAAATTTCTTGATTTTTAATAATAGACATTATAATTCTTAGTTATTATAAGTAAGCATTTCTCGTTTCTCGCTAGCCAGACTGCTATTTATCAACCAACCAACCTGACAAATAGCAATCCGGCTTTGTTGCAATCGTTAAAATATCAAATTAATTCTTGCCAACACAGAAAAATATCTCTTGGTGTGCTGAATTAAATAGTACCTTGGGTGACAGAGCTCTAAAATAGAGAAAACCACGTTTTCGACTCAACACCCGATTCAACACCCGACTAAATACCAAACCCGACACCCAACTCGAGACCCAACTCGAAATCCAACCCGACAACCAAGTCAACACCAGACTGAACACCCGATTCAACACCAGACTCAAAACCCGACGCAACACCCGTCCTAACACCAAACTCAACACCAGACTCAACACCCGGCGCAAAACTCGACCTAAAGCCAAAATCAGCACCGTACCCAGCACACGATCTAGCACCCATCTCTGCACCCGACTCAGCACCCGACTCAGCACACGACTCAACACCCGACGCAACAACCGAACTAACACCAAATTCGATACGAGACCACACACACGACTCAACACCCGATTCTACACCCTAATCAACGCTCAACTAAACACCAAACTCGACATACAACTGAAGACCCAACGCAACACCCAACTCGAAAACCAACTCGAGACCCAACCCGAAAAACCAACGCAACACTCGACTCTGCAACCGAGTCTACACTCGTCTCGGCACCTGAATCAGCACCCGATTCAGCACCCGACTAAGCACCCGACTCAGCACCCGACCCAGCACCCGACCCAGCACCCGACTCAGCAACCGACTCAGCACCCAACTCAGCACCCGAATCAGCAACCGACAAGGCACCCGCGTTAATTTCGGTTAGAATGCGGCATCATTTTATTTATAACTATTTATGTTTTCGGGATAAAAACTAGCCTTTGCTCTAGTCCGGATCATGATCTATCTATGTGCAAAGATTCCATCCAATTCATTTGCCGTTTATGCGTGATTGAGTAACAAACAATCTATCATATTTATAATATACATATGTGGTCTTCTAACTAAAAGACTAAGACCTTGTATGGGTATTTCAGCGGGGATGGCGATGTAAATAAAAATGCTTAAAAAGGGTTACTCACCCAGTTTATATCAAATACACAGTTACACTTCTTTTTTTTCGTATTGTTATTATTTATAATACAGTTTAAAATGTAGCACTTACCCTTACAGTTATTTAACACGCCTCGATCAAAGATGGACTGAGCCACACTATTAATAACCTTGGCATGGACGGGAAACGAGAAATGCAAACTTATCGTTTACCAACCTGACAAATCGACTTTGTTGCAAGCGTAAAATATCAAATTAATTATTGCCAACACAGAAAAATCTCTTGGTTTGCTGAATTAAATAGTAACTGGGCGACTGAGATCTAAAATAGAGAAAACGACGTTATCGACTCAACACCCGATTCAACACCCAACTCAACACCCGAATCAATACCCGACTAAACACCAAACTCGAGACCCAACTCAACACCCAACTCGAGCCCCAATCCGACACCCAACGCAACACCAGATTCAACCCTCGATTCATTATCCTACTCAGCACACGAATCAGCGCCCGACTCAGCACCGGACTCAAAATCAAAAAAACAAAATCTTTTTTTTTTATTTTACTTAGGCCTACATGGGCACTTATAAAACGTCGACAAAAGGTGCACGGTTTGGGTTGGTCGTTTCTTTTGGAGAAGAACCGGCAAGAAACTCCATGGTTGACTCAGGACCGGACCCAGCACCCGACTCAGCATCCGACTTAGCACCCGACTGTGCACCTGACTCTGCACCTGACTCAGCAAAGGTCTCAGCACACGACTCAGCACCCGACTCAGTCCCGACTCAGCACCCGACTCAGTCCCGACTCAACACCCGAATCGACGCCTAACACGAAAACCTACTCCATTCCCAACTCAAACCCTGACTCAGCAAACCGACTCAAAACCCGACTAAACACCAAACTCGACACACAACTCAAGTCCCAACACAACACCCAACTCGAAAACCAACTCGTGACCCAACCCGACAACCAACGCAACACTCGACTCAGCACCCGACTCTGCAACCGACTCAGCAACCGACTCAGCACCCGACGCAGCACCCGACCCAGCACACGACTCAACAACCGACTCAGCACCCGTATCAGCAACCGACACGGCACCCGCGGTAATTTCGGTTAGAGTGCGGCATCATTTTATATATAACTATTTATGTTTTCGGGATAAAAACTAGCCTTTGCTCTAGTCCGGATCATGATCTATCTATGTGCAACGATTCCATCCAATTCATTTGCCGTTTATGCGTGATTGAGTAACAAACAATCTATCATATTTATAATATACAATATGTGGTCTTCTAACTAAAAGACTAAGACCTTGTGTGGGTATTTCAGCGGGGATGGCGATGTAAATAAAAATGCTTAAAAAGGGTTACTCACCCAGTTTATATCAAATACACAGTTACACTTCTTTTTTTTCGTATTGTTATTATTTATAATACAGTTTAAAATGTAGCACTTACCCTTATAGTTATTTAACACGCCTCGATCAAAGATGGACTGAGCCACACTATTAATAACCTTGGCATGGACGGGAAACGAGAAATGCAAACTTATCGTTTACCAACCTGACAAATCGACTTTGTTGCAAGCGTAAAATATCAAATTAATTATTGCCAACACAGAAAAATCTCTTGGTGTGCTGAATTAAATAGTAACTGGGCGACTGAGATCTAAAATAGAGAAAACGACGTTATCGACTCAACACCCGATTCAACACCCAACTCAACACCCGAATCAATACCCGACTAAACACCAAACTCGAGTCCCAACTCAACACCCAACTCGAGCGCCAACCCGACACCCTACCCAGCACTCGAATCAGCACCCGACTCAGCACCGGACTCAGGACCGGACCCAGCACCCAACTCAGCATCCGACTAAGCACCCGACTCTGCACCCGACTCTGCACCTGACTCAGCAAACGACTCAGCAAACGACTCAGACCCAACTCGACACCTAACACGCAAAACCTACTTCATTTCCAGCTCAAACCCTGACTCGGCAACCGACTCAAAACCCGACTAAACACCAAACTCGACACCCAACTCGAGACCCAACTCAAAACCAAACTCAAGACCCAGCCAGACACCCAAGTCAACACCAGATTCAGTCTGATCACCCGATTCAACACCCGACTCAGCACCCGACTCAGCAGCTGATACTGCTCTCGACTCAGCACCATTATAATCTTTCACAAGATTTTATTTAACTTGCCTTATTAGTTCGTTAGTATGTGTGCCTCAAATATTTCCGCTAAATCTTAAAATAAATATTATAAATTCGAAATTAACTCTAGTCTGTCTGTCTGTAAACGAAATGTGGTAAGGGGATAGATGGCATCCTGAGGAAGGACATAGGCAAATAACAGCATTATAAAAAATTGGTAGTTAGGGTAGGGTGGGGAAGGTAGGGTAGGGTGGGTAGCCAGTTGATGAGAGCAAGAACAGATAGTTATTTATAAATTCCATATTTCCGCTGATAATTTTCAAGTAATTTTAAAAGCCCAACCTCGTGTATCGTCTGCCAAAATAGAAATAATATCAGGGTAAGCTTTAAAATTTTATAGGATCGAAACCACGTTAAGCAGATTACAGAATTTAAACCATTTCAGATAAATGATCGCAATTAATTATTTAATGGTCGCCAAATTAACAGATAGAGTTTCTGTTGACAATTTGTTGCTGTTTTGTTTGCTATGATACAACAAAACATTACTTATTTAGTAAAGTGACAAAACGTTTAACACATTACCAGAGTAGTATATTATTGGGCATTCTATACCACTATCGGCAAGTTGCTCGGCGAGTGCGCCTCGCTGCCGATAGTGGTATAGAATGCCCAATAATTGATAATCTACTCGCCTCTCCACTCGACCGAGACAGTACATTGTACTGAGAACTTGATTTGGAACGATAATTCGAGCAAATCGATACTCGACTCGCCACTCAACTCGACCGATACACTCGAACGAGACAGTTCATTTTGTCGCGTACTGGATGAGCTTTACTCGACCATTGACTAGTAACTTACTCCTTACCACTATATTCCATACGTCTGACCAGTATGCGGCGTTTCGGAGAACGATGAACTGTCAACTATCAACTCGACTCTCCGTTTACTTACTGCACTCGACCGATCACTCGAGTTTGTATTCGCTGTTAACAGAATGTCGAGCGAGAGTGATGGTGGCCGATGATTGTAACAAACCAAAGCTTGTGACTAAAGCGTTAACGGGTTGTTACTGTAAATAATAAACAACTGTAACTTAGGTACTTGGTTTAATTATCATAAAATGTTGGTTTGTCTGGAAACAAAATATCAGCCGCACGCACGAGCTCTTGTAGTTTTCGCCACTGAGGAGAGTCCGCGTCGGTCTGGAACTTGATTCGGACGAGCGCTTTCTTCCACAGCTCGGCGGAGTCGGTGAGGCGAGCGTCGTCAGCCTTGTACACCTTGCAGTCGATGTAGTACTCTCCGTCGGTGCTCGTTGCTCGGCGCTCACAGCCGCTGGCTACGCGGTTCACAAAGAATGAAGTTAGGTGATCCGATGAATGTTCTTTGTGTGGGATGTCGCGGTTTTTACTGATGCCGAATATGTCCATGCCAGTGTTGGTTTTTTTACTGAAATAATAACGAAAACTGTTATTAGTTAATGTTTACAACGAGAGATGCAGGGGCAAACAAAAACGGTGTGTAAGCAGCGCACACAATCGCATAATATTTTATGAACGACACCACGGATATTTCTGTAGAAAATATTACAAGTGACTAATCAGCGAATGGAATACTTATGCAAATTGCACTATTATAATTCAATTAGTGGAAACGTACTACTTTACTATTTTAATTTAATCAGAACTAGGAGATAATAAATTCAAAATATTATTCACCTGCTACGAGTTACGGTTGTTGTTTGTGACTGCATCTTGCGTTTCCCATTGCTGTCTGCAGACGGTTTGCGACTGGCCTTCACTTTGTGTCCAGTGATCGATGCTTGCGAGTAATCACACTCAGAGTCTGACCTGAAATAAAGATAGAGGAAATGTAGTCACACAATTATTATTAATTAATCCAATGGAGTAATGTCCATTGCGCTGGGCATACTATAGGACACAAGTGTTCGGGCAAACACTGGTTCTCTAATATTTAAATGGGATAGCACTGAGACTGAGCTAACTATGTACAGATCGGGTGATCTGTGAAGTAACGCGCTCACAAACAAATATATGTAGTTATAAATGACAGGCTAATCACAAGTGTGATCCATGAAAACGAACAGACTATTTTATCAGACTTACATTATTTTCCGATCAGAAGTTCCACTCGGTTTGATGACTTGGCTGGTGATGACAGCAGCGGATGGCTATCGACAATGCCGTCACTGATATTGTAGGCGACACGGAGTGTTTGTAGACCGATTATACAAGAGCACTTCGTTGCACTTGCAGACTGCGAAAACTTTGTACCGAACAGAAAAACTTGTGGCTTATAAGTTAAAATCGAATTATAAGTTAGGAATGTTAAATCCACTACAATCAATCCGGTATTGCTTTGTTAAAGTAACTTTTTCTATAGTCGTATTATACGCGTTGGTAAAATGAAGACGAAGGAAAATTTTATACTGTATCGAATGTCGATGCAGCGAAATAAGCTAGGGCTGACCAAACGATAGCGTGAACGGAATCGTCACAAACCAGATAGATTTTATTATTTTAAAGAAGTAAATAAATGTTTCCAAGGTAATTATTTCATCATCTACATTTAGGTTTCGTGTAGAAAAAATGAACTTACTGCCGTCTACCGCGTACTTCTCTAGATTTCCTAAAATAAATAGATAATATAATTCCTGTAACTACGGTAACGGGCATGACGAAACCATGAACGTTATATGATATCGTCATCGTCATGTCGTCTATCGACATACTATGATATATTTTAATCGATTAAGTGCATTGTGTGAAATTTGTATATTTGAATGCCTACCAAGTTGTTACTAACCCTAACCAAAATAGCTGATTATTGTGATTGCGAAATAAATAATTATGTTTAGCACACGTGTAACAATTAGGCAATAACAACTTTTATGATGAAATATTTTTCTGCTTTGTAGACAAAAAAGAAAACAAAAAAAAAAATCCCTAAAATATTATTTATTACCTCAAAGTCTCTCGGAGCGAGCACCTTTCTAAACTGTTACAGTACAATCAAGTTAATTATTATAAATAAATATTTAATTGATCTCACACCAGAAACAACAACAATTTCAGCTACTGGAGCAACTGTGTTCGTTATATCGGGGTGCTGAAATATACATACATATTTGGATCACGCAAATACATAATCTTATGTATGAATCATTTCATATTGTGCAGGTAATTATCAAATATAACACAACAATAATACGATAACTATTTAGATCATTACAATAATTATGACTATTTTTCATTCTAGAATTTACAGCTTTTTACCTAATTCTTCATCGGTACCAATAAACCATTTTTTTTTAGTTTCAGATACATTCTGCCTAAACATAATATTAATTACTGACTTGCCTGTGAAGAATTATTAAATTACTTGAAGTATATCTACATATTTGGACCACGCAGATACACGTACTCTTATGTATACATAGTTTCATATTTTGCAGGTAATTATGAAATATATTTTTCTTCCCAGAATATACCATTATCTTACCTAATCAGATTATGTACCTAATGCATCCATCCATTTTTTTATTATTTCAGATACATCCTGCCTAAACATAATTACCGACTTGCCTGTGAAAAATTACACAAGGATCTTGAAATCAGCGTAAAATTGTCCTGACCAAGTTGTACTAATTATATAAAATATTTTGTCTGGTATACCTAAGACGGTGAATATTAGTTGTAAGTATTATCTAATCCAAATTTATTGAACTAATAATTTCAAGTGTTCTTTGATTTCAAACAATAATATAATGCCTCACTGCTCTGATTGTAAAGTATTTGTAGACAATCGTCGATGGTCTGGTCATTTACGTAGCAATGTACATAAAAACAATAGTTCTACCCCTATGTATGATAATGTTGCAATTATTAATTCTTCTTTTAAAGAACGAATCAAAAGTTACAAAATCATAGCGACAGGTGAACAAATACATAGTTTTCCTGAGGTGTTTCTCAAAAGTATTAGTACACAAGTCAAACATTTAATAGACAATTCAATAGAGAAACACACCTCTGTCAAAATAAATTTTGAACTGTTTGCTTCGTTTCTTATGTATAAAAATGATCAACAAGAAATAAAATCATTCCGTACAAACAACATTATTACACATTTTAATTACGATTTTGATTCTATTTATAAACTAACTATTGATTTACTACTAAAAAAAATTGAAGAATTTGAGGAAAGGGATAGTGGTTGGACTTTTTTATGCAATTCACATTTAGAATTAAATATTAATAAATATCAACCTCTCAGCGGATCTAAATTTTTAACTTTGCCGAAATTCATAAAAAGTAAAAGAGCTTGTTTGAATATTCGGAACAATGATGAGTATTGCTTTTTGTGGTGTGTTGTGGCGGCATTGTACCCCACAAATAGACATCCCGATAGGATTTCGTCTTATCCCCGCTTTCAGGATGTTTTGAATGTTAATAATTTGACATTTCCAATCACATTTTCGGACATAGCTATCTTTGAGAAAAATAATCCTTCTGTTAATATATATGTGTATGGTTTAAAAAACGAGAAGACAATTATTGGACCGCTTTATAAAACGTTGAATAATAAGTCTAATAAAAGTATCCATCTACTGTTTATAGAAAACAATAATAATTCTCATTACTGTCTTATCAAAGATTTATCTCGTTTAGTTAGAAATCAGATGACCAAACATCATGGTAAACTATATTTCTGTGAAACTTGTTTATTGTTTTTTCCAACGCTTAGTCAAATTGAATCCCACTTGTGTGGGGGGATCGTCACAGTTTTATCAGAACAAGGTTCATTTTTAAAATTTAAAAATTATGATAGGAAACAAAACATTCCATTCGTCATATACGCTGATTTCGAAACGTTACTTGAACCCATTTCCGGCGATGATTTCAACACCGCTAATACGTCATACTCTAAACGCCACGTGCCGGCTGCATTCGCTTACAATGTCGTGTCATCAAATAAAAATGATAGCGTTGAAGGCTATAGAAGTTATCGCGGTAATGATTGTGTTTCAAAATTTATAAATTTTCTTACTGAGGATGTAAAACAAATACATCAGATTATATCCAAAAGCGAGCCTATGATATTCACTGATGACAATTCTCTAGAGTTCAAACGTGCCGTTAGGTGTCATATTTGCGACAATTTACTCTTGACCGATAAAGTAAGAGATCATTGTCATATTACAGGCCTGTATCGAGGTGCAGCACATCGACACTGTAATTTGCAACATAAAGTACCAAAATTTATACCAATATTTTTTCACAATTTATCCGGGTACGATTGTCATTTATTTATAAAAAAGTTAGGCGAAATTCCAGGCCCAATTAAAATAATCCCTAAGACTAAAGAAAAATACGTCGCATTTACCAAATTTATTCCTATTGCTGATAATGAGTTTATTTGTATAAG
This sequence comes from Orthosia cruda, assembly GCA_964057195.1. Lineage (NCBI taxonomy): Eukaryota > Metazoa > Arthropoda > Insecta > Lepidoptera > Noctuidae > Orthosia > Orthosia cruda. Next base: position 13,355,325 of record OZ059836.1, on the reverse strand, counting down.
ATTTTTAGATTCATTCAACTTTTTAGGGACAAGTTTAGACAAGCTCGCTAAAACATTGCAGGTGGAAGATTTTGTTAATCTTCGATTTCATTTTTCTAAAGACAGACAGTTTAATTTATTGACAAGAAAAGGTATATATCCTTATGATTACATGACCAATTGGAAATGTTACGATCAAAAATCATTGCCGTCTAAGGGTAATTTTTATAATTATTTGACTAACGAAGACATTACAGATGAGGATTATAATCACGCACAGGCTGTTTGGGCTGAATTCAATATTAATAACCTCGGCGAGTATACGGATCTATACTTAAAAACGGATGTGCTTTTGTTAACAGACATATTTCAAAATTTTCGGAAAACCTGTAAACAATATTACAGTCTTGACCCAGCGTTTTACATTACTGCACCTAGTTTATCTTTCGATGCAATGTTGCTAAAAACGGGCGTTCAGTTAGAACTCGTGTCGGACTTAGCTATCATCAGAATGATACAAAGCGGTATACGCGGCGGTTTGTGCATGTGTTCCCATCGGCATGCTAGAGCCAATCACAAATACATGCCTGAATATAATCCATCACAACCTGAGAGTTTCATAGTATATTTAGATTGTAATAATCTTTACGGTTTTAGCATGTGTCAGTATTTACCATACTCTAGTTTCAGATTTTTAAGTGATAACGAATTAGCAAATTTTAATGTTACCACTATAGAGGATAACGCAAACTGGGGCTTCATATTAGAAGTCGATCTATTGTATCCCGAGCATTTACATAATGACCATAATGACTTACCATTTTGTCCCGAAAAATGTGTACCCCCGGGAGGTAAAACAAAGAAATTAATAGCAAATTTGTATAATAAGTACAACTACGTGATTCACTACGTTCATTTAAAAAAATGTTTAGAACATGGTTTAATATTACGTAAAATTCATAGAGCAATTACTTTTAGACAGAGTCCATATTTAAAACAGTACATAGAGTTAAATACTCAATTAAGACAGAAAGCAAAAAGTTCCTTCGAACAAGACTTTTTTAAGTTATTAAATAACAGTGTTTTTGGAAAAACATTAGAAAATACTGAAAATAGAGTAACCGTACATTTAGTTAATCAATGGTGCGATCAGTCCAATCGAACTAAGAAATTTATATCCGCTGAGAAACTTATAGCCAACCCCTATTTCCACAGTGCATCTATTTTATCAGAAAATTTAGTTGCAATACAAATGAAACCTGATCAAATTATTTTAGATAAACCTATATACATAGGTTTCACTGTATTAGAACTTTCAAAAGCACACATGTATTACTTTCATTACAATATTGTAAAGCCTTTTTATAAAGATCGAGTGCAGCTATGTTACACAGATACCGATTCCTTTGTCTATAAAATATACACCAACGATTTTTACAATGATTTGAAATATAATTTTTTACAATATTTTGACAGCAGTAACTATGAAATCACAAATGATTTACAGATACCGCTAAAAAATAAAAAGGTTCCCGGTCTCTTTAAAGATGAAATGGGAGGAAAATATATTACTGATTTTGTTGGTTTGAGATCGAAACTTTACTCTATAAGAACCCCTAATAGTATCATTAAAAAAGCAAAAGGAGTAAAATCATGCGTGGTCAGGGATTTAAACTTATCAGACTATGAAACCATTTTATTTAATGGTGGAGTAATCCGGAGAAAAAATAATATGTTTAAATCAATAAAGCACGAAATATTTACTCGGACTGTCAACAAAGTTGCTTTATCTAGAAATGATGACAAACGATCGATATCTGTGGATCAAATATCAACCCGAGCCTGGGGGCATGCATTTATTTTTAAGAATGAATTACTTTGATCATAATTTTAAGTTAAGTGTTACCTACTCATAGTTTAGTTTTAGGAAATAATAAATGTTAATATTATACAAAAAATGAAATAAAGTGTGAATTATTATAATTATTGACTTGTTTTATTTCTGAAATCCTGTTTATTTCAAAATATCATTACACTTTTTTTTTTTTTTTTAAATCGGTAAACAAAGTTAACACTGATTGCAGTTATCTCACTATGCACCTAAAATACCATGCATCATAAGGTTGATTTTCGAATAACTAACGTTTTACGATTAAGTAACATGCTTACAAGGCGTTGTTTGTCATTGTATAAGTGTTACCTACGTTGCAGTTCATTGGCCTTAGTCTTGAGACACAAACGCTTAGTTGACAATATTAGTATGACTTGTAATTATTTAGTTATTTTGTCATCATTTACGAAATATTATTCGGCACGAACACCTGTTTAATATTTTTTTAACTTCCATCAAAAGTTATCATGTCGGTGAGTAAAATATTTTTAATTCGTTTTTTTTATGATTGTTTTATAATTAGAGATTGTGTTCGCAGCTGTGTTGTGTTGCATTTTTCCAGAGCCTTTTGTCACTAATCTAAAGTAAATCTAGACTTTCTCGATTGAAAACCCAATTAAAACGCTATACTAGCGGAATAGTGGTATAAATTGTGTTTATATTTTGTTCCAGAATTCTGACACCGAGATTGTATTCAGCCAGTATGCTCAGGATCCTTACGAGGGATTCTCCGAGATGTTTCGCAGTGAACCCGGGCAAAGCAAACAAGTCACGAAAGATAAAAAACCAAAACAACGGTGCAGGGAAAAATCGATAAAGCAAAATCCTACAAAATCCTTCGTTATGAGTCGACTACATCGAAAAGGGATTAAGTTAATAAAAATTTCAGTGGTAGATCTGTGTAACAACAATCCTCAAACCATAGACAGTGATAGTGACAGTGAAAACGTTATTATAAACGCTCAATATATTGTTCAAGATCCCATCGACAGTGTTATGGACGAAACTGAGTCTTTAGTTAAGAAAATATCAAAATCTTTAATAGGTACTGACTTTTATTAACCGTTTTTGTAAAGTAGTTAATATTTGTATTTTCATTATGATGTTTTTATTTAATTTTGTATTAGGTTGTGTTATTTGTGGAGTAGCGTGGGAGTGTTTAACAAAATAAAAGCAAATTTACATTATTTTGATTTTTATTTAAAAACCTTAAAACCAATAATCTAAATACATTACACATATGAGTACATACATTTATACCCATTCTAAATATTTCCTTAAACAAAGCACATTCTTAAGAGCACAATGCTTTAGATGTTTATTACAATTAAAATTAGATCTTCCTTCACAGTATTTTTTATGCAAAACAGAGAAACTAAGACATTGTTCTGTACCAAGGTCTGATACTTTACAATTCACACACAGTTCCTTTATCCAATTCACCTTCTCCAAACCATTTACAATAATTTCCTTATTTTCTAGATATGGAACGATTATACGCCGAAATTCTCTATAGTCAATATATCCTTCATTCCAATAAATACCTCTATTTCTTTCCAACCATTTAACTTGTCTCTTTTCGTCACTTGTTAAGTATTTAAACAAGTATGGCGGTTTTATTAAAAATGTTTGCGTATAATCACGACTTGCAAAAGCTAATTCTTTTATTATAAAATTATTGTTCAGGTCTTTAAACCCTTGAACATCTAAAATAATAGTATTCGGATTCATGATATTTTTCTCACAGTATTACTCAATGGCTTGTACTCAATTATGCAGTCGTTCAATATAAGACAGTATGCAGAAGTTTGATCTGGTATATCGGAATCACTCTCAATTTCCACTCTTACATCCACAATAGGACCTGTCTTTACATTATCAGCTTGTCTAGAGCAATCTATGACAAATAGCGGCGCCAAATCTTTGAATTGTTTCTCACTTAATAAGGGTTCCGAGCGACGTCCGTAATAAGACTGTTGAAATCTGATGTATTGCTCGTATAATAAAGCGATTCTGTTATTCGCGAAGCTGACATTTAGGTTTTCATACGGGAAGTAAGTTGAGTTTAAGTATACTCTAACGTCACGAACATGACAGTGATCGAACTGGGACATATCAGAACTTGAATTGTTTTTTCTATTTGTTTGTAGACCCATAATTATGTATCTTGGTTTCTCTATTTGTGAGGAAGTTTTGATAGACCAGGTATGTTTTGTAGTTTTAGGTAAAGCTGGATATTCGTACAGATCCCAATTTCTGAATATCATCTGGAGTGGTCGATCTTTTTCTAACAGTTTTAGCAAACTTATTTTTTCTTTGTCGGACACTTTAACATGCGGTACACGCCAGATGATTTTATTTATCTGAACGTCGTCTACAAATTCCCCGGTGTTAAGTTTCACAGCATTCAGATTAGTGTTACTTCGTAGCAATATCAGTTCGTGCCTACTATTTATCACGACTTTCTTGAAATCTTCTGCAAAACCGATAATGTTACAGAGGGGTATAGAAGCAGAAAAACTACCCCCATTAATATTTTTTATTCCATCGATATTCCAGCCCCATGCATTGGCTATCTTTGATTCACCTTCACTCATTGATATTAACGATTTCATGGTGGTAGTTATGCCAGCGTTTTTTATTCTATCAATTTCCACTCCATTCAGCTCATATCTTATATCTTGGAATAAGTAGAGTAGAGCATTATTCGTAAAATTAACACTAGTGGCTTTCTCTTTCATATCCTTTTTACTTACGACAACAGTTCCTTCCAAATACAAGGTACTAGCTGAGGGAAGTATATACAAGTCCTGTTGGTTAATAGGTATGCGGATTTCATCGTTTCTATTGAAACTAGTTACGTAGGGCTTGTAAGAATGAAATTCGATTCCTTCAACAGTGTTGTCATAAGTCGGAGCAGATAAAACGTCTAAGATATTCATTTTACCAAACCGATCGCTTTGAGAAATGCCTTGTTTTCTTTAGTTAATTTAATTTTCTTCTTAGAGCGAGCTCTTATTTGGTTGGAAGCTTGAGCGGAACTGATATTTTTGATTTGTTGATGCATATATTTATTGTAGTCAATCATTTTTTTCTTCTGAGATGCAAATACAGCTGCACTTCTTCACCGCGCAAATTGATTAAGCGGTTATTTATATCTAACAGCCTGATATGTATACAGCTAATGTTGTTTTGGTTAATTGGAAAGTATATCGCGTTTTTCGGGATTTCTATAATTCTATATCCGGGAGGCACGTTGAGAGCAAATTCGTGGATAATGTGACTGGGTTCTCCGTTTGTGTACGAGCCGCTTACAATATCACATTCGATCCTGATCACTGTTGTAGGTAAAATGTTGACTGGAAAGTGCGATACATGCCATTTATTTGCTTTTAAGATCTGCTTATTAAACCCTAACAAATTCCTAAACGTACCTTCTTTATTAAAATTTATGTCTTTTGTACAATATACAGCAGCTTTTAAAGTATTGTTATTGCACTGTAGTTTGATTGATGCATCTTTCATTTCAGATTTTAAATAATCATTAATATCTTGCAATTCATAGGTGCCGTCAGGTATTTCAATAACTTCGTTAGAACCATAATAGAACTTATTATTTGTTTTGTCAATGTTTGGAATAGAATTAAATGTTGCGAAATGCAATAAGGCACACTCATACTGTTCATATAGTTGCAACGTGTTAGGATAGTAAGTAGATAAAGTTGACGAGTTTCCAGTTATCGATAATGTGAGTGACATCTTGCAAATGATTCAAATAAAAGAAAAGCATAAGTTTTATACGTTTTATTTCCAAAAATTCCATAGATATTCTAAACATAAGTGTCCACAATTTACAGTGTTGAATTTCTGATATCTTGTATAATTATAAAAAACATTACAATTCTTAAAATATCGCATTAATTCCGTTGGAGGTTTTAAATCTCCAAAGCTATCAAAATATTCACAATAATTGCATACTTTTACATAAGCTACCCAATGCGTGCCTTCGTTCTTAGAGTCGTCCAAGTTAACGACACCACATTCAACCCGTTTTGGCGTCCTTGGTAACTGATCCTTCATGTATACTCCTCGAAAGTGAGGGATGTTGCGTGCATACCTTTGGATGTCTATATTAGTGAGAGGACGATTAGGTAGCTTATTTTTCAGTTTTTTGAAGACTTAATGAATAAACCATTACCATTTTTATGTGACTTAATGTACAAGCCCTGGCCTAACTTTAAAGACTCCATAGCCTTATTATGTCGTTGTGTTTCTCGCAAATTTTGCTGACCTGCTTTGTAATCGTTAACAGTTTTTGCAATACCAGCCGCACCACCAGCTAAAGTTCCTAAAGCTGATAAACCCGCAAAAATTGGGATTAAAGGTAGAATACCTCCAGTCTTTGGTAAGGGTATCACTCGCGGCACTCGAATTTTCTGAATGCATGGGATTATTTTTTTTGCTGCTGAGTAAGCAGCGTTAATTAAAGCTTTACTGTCCTTTGGATTCAGTTTCTTTATTTTTGCTTTTATTTTTGACACGAAACTTTTAAACGTTTTAATGCCAGAACCAGATTTCAGTTTGGCTTTCATAACTTTGCTCACTAACCATGAACTAAGTTTTTCACCTTTCCCAGCATCGCTCGATTTAAGTCTTTGTTTAGCCATATTTAGTAGTTGCAAATCAGCTTTGTGGCGATTGGGTAAGTCTGTATGGTTTGCATATGCAATGTCGTGATGCATACAAGCTTCGTCTAGCTTATTTACACCTCGGTCACCTCGTAATAAACGTTTCTGCAATTTAGTTCCGGGACCGCAATAATTGTAGCCGGGTAAATGAAGTTCGAACGGTAGATTATTAATTAAGGTATTAACAAGTTCACCTCCTTGCATTGTCTAATGTGTAATGAGAGAAATGATGCAAAAGTAATCGTTATATAATTATTTTAATCCACTATTGCAGTTTTCTCGATCCAACTATTTTCTTCGTTGTTTAGACCCAACCATTTCACAAACATTTTTGATCCTTTTCTTTTTAAAACCCTTTCTATCAAATAAATACCAGGATAGTAAGATTTCTGAAGTTCTTGCTCGTAAAAGGTTCCCATTATGGCTTGCTTTCGCTGATCTTGTATATGATATGTTACTGGTATGGTATGATAAATTTTTTTTATAGTAAATATTTCAGTTGACCAATTAGGTGTATAACCTTTTTCAAAATGGTGTTTGTATTTACTGATACGAACAAAGTCACCTACTTTGAACTTAGGTTTTCTACGGACGGTTACATGATTTAAGGCTTTTTTAATATTTTCTTTTATAACAGACTCGCAAGATTTATTTACTTCAATTGGTTTAAATTTAATGGTACGATGTTTTGTGTTGTTATATATCTTTAACGTAACCTCTAACGGTATACCTAACCACATATAGTTTCCGTTCAGACTAAAATATTTATATATTTTATTTTTAAGAGTTTTAATCAGTCGCTCTACGATCGAAGCTTTTTTGGTAGAAAACGTTGAGTAATGGTTAACATTGTAAGTCTTCATAAGCGTTTGAAATGAGTTGTTATAAAATTCTGTTCCCATATCAGTTTGTAAATTAACCGGTTTGCGATTGCTGTTAATCAGTATTCGTTTAAATGCATGAGTAACATCAAGTTTATTTTTTGATTTTAATGGCTCTGCCCAAGCGTACTTTGAGAAGCAGTCAATCACCACTAAAATGTAATTATGACCTTTATTATATTTTCTTAGATTTTGCATGTCCATCAGATCAGCTTGCCACAAGTCATCGATCCCCTTTAGAATGACAGGACGTCTAACGAAATTTCTTCGTGCTGCTTTATGTATTTCATTAACAATTTGCTGTTTTGCCATTACGGAGTTTTTTGTAGTAATTTATCTACCTCTGCTTTGGTATAAAACTTATCTTCCAAATGAGTTGAAATCTCAGGTATCTTTGCTTTTAAAGTAGCCTGAACTGTGTCCTTTGTGTCTTTTATGATTTGAGAGCGCAATGAACCAATCATGTTATTAAATTCTTTTAACATATTAGCATTCAATCGATCTACATAATCCTTGTTCACGGTCAGGTTATTTAATTCTTTTAACATGTTAGCATTCAATCGATCTACATAATCCTTGTTCACAGCATCGCCTGCTTCTACTGGAGATCGGACTCCTCTTAATCTTGATGTTTTTAAATCAAAATCTCCGTTTTCTAATTTTAACAATGCGTTCTCATTAAACTCAAATAACTCTGATAAACGCATTCTTTTGTGAATGTAGTGTCCGAATTTGTCTACGTTCATATTTAAGGTGTATTGTATCGAGAAGCTGATAATAAAATAAACACATTTTAAAATATTTATTTATTTATAACTTTACTTTCACGCAATTCTTCAATGATAGATATAATTTCATTATCTAATCCTGTGTTACCAGCATCTCGAGATGCAATTAGTAATTTTAACCTATCTACCAATTCATTTGGATCGTCCCAATAAACAAAATCAACATTTTTCTTCCACATTTTTGTAAAGGGTAGTCCTTTTCCTTTCGTTTGGTGGTCCTGAATTGTACTTCGTAGTTGGAATAGAGGCTTAATAATTTGCAAATATTTTTGTCCTTTATTACTTTTGATTGGTTTACCGGGCTCATAGTCCCGTCGATGTGCGTTTGTGTCAAGTAGCATCGACTTATAATGTTTCATATCACTCTCTGTAACCAAGCTTAAATCGGCATTCTTTTTCAACAGCAACTGTTTTAAACCAGGCGTATTTCGGTATTTGCGTCCAGCTACGATGATATACTCATCACTGATCGTTATACGAGCAGAACCTAACATCAATTTTCCGCCCTCTTTTCTGACACCAAACGGAATATCGGTCAGAGCTTCTGAGGACACTGACCAGGATGACGAATCAATACCTTGGTTGTTTTCAACTAATGATTTGTACGAAGAGTCACTTTCGATATCAGATTCATATTCGTCTTCATTGTCGTTATTATCATTGGTTCCTTTACTAATTGTGGGTTCTTTTTGCAAAGTTTTATCGATAAACGGAACTTCGGTTTCTTCATTTTCTATATTATGCGGAACACAAGCCTGCTTACTGACATTAGCAATTTGGTTGAGTGGTTCTGTTACCGGCTTGAAAACTGATTCCAGTACTTGCTGATTGTTAAGCTCAGCATCTCTCATCTTTCGCACCTTCTTCTTAACAGCATCTGCAGCCTCAACAATTTGTCTTTTCAGTGATTTTTCCATAGTAACAAAAAGTTCGTGATTGATTAAGCGTTGTCTGAAGAATAATAATATCGCGAGGGTAACACTCTTAAATATAAATATTTTTAATCAAAGACAACAAAAGTGTCAAATTTATTTCTATAACATCCTTTATTTTTGGAGCAATCCTTATTAATCACTACATAATTGAAAGGTTCACTCCATATTTTCGAACACATTTCACGAAATTCAATCCATGTCATATCAGTGTTGACATGTTCTTCATAAATATGCCGTAAATTAATTTCATCTTGTTTAAAAAGTATGATTAAGTTCGCATTATCTCTTACTAACTGCTTGGGGATTTTACTATATGTTTGGTTCAGATAAAAACAATCTATGCATTTGTGTCTTCCCATTGCAAAATAATCACGCATGTTATTTTGATTTTCACAAGCAACATCATCAAAAATAATCACGGAGTTGGGTTTTGCGTCCTGAACGCTTAGTACTTCCTCATTTCCCTGATATTTCTGGAGGGAAATACCGGGAACCCGTTGCAAAACTCTTTCTAAGAAAATGTACTTAGGTTGGTGCAGAGTTTTTGAATAAACATAAACATTTTCAAATCTTAATCCATTTTCGTGTATAAGAAGGCCAATTAATAAATTGGTTTTTCCACAATTGGATGGACCACAAATGATACATCGTACTGAGTTAGGTAATAATTCCCCATGACGAAAACTAGTCTTACAAATATCATCGCAGACTGTATCAACATGCAGCGATTGCGGTTGTTTTACAAATTTCATGATTACTGTTGGAAATGAACCGATTAAAAATGAGTGAATGTATATAGTACGTTAACATTTATAAACTTACCACAACCTCTTTTGCGTTACTGGTCATTGATCGAGTGGATTGTTCATTACTAAGCATTCTGTACCACCCTTCAGAGCGATAGCAAACTCGCATGATCATTGGTTGTATACAGTTATACACTAGAGAGTAAGTAAACGGAGAGTTGATGGATGATCATCGTTGCTCATCAAGTACGCAGCAAAATGTACTGTCTCGGTCGAGTTTATCGGTCGAGTGGAAAGGCGAGTCGATTATCAATTATTGGGCATTCTATACCACTATCGGCAGCGAGGCGCACTCGCCGAGCAACTTGCCGATAGTGGTATAGAATGCCCAATAATATACTACTTACCAGCTTTATTATCGAGTTAATGATTTTCAAATCTAGTAAAAAAAAATTGGGTCATCCCACCGCACTATTCCCAAACCATTGCAACTCCTGAAAGCCAGAATCAACAGTGGCGACCGCAAGAAAAGCGCCGAGGCAATGAAGCTCGATGAAGTCCCGGAGAATGAATTTAACCGTCTTGGATCCCGCAACGAAATTAATCAGAAAATAATCAACGAATAAATTCCACAGTCACCCACAGCCCTCTATATCAAGCAGGAGACAGAACAAACAAGGCCAATAGGCACAATGGGTATTTTACAACTAAGATAAGCCCAGTTGCCTAGCAGCAAGGATAAAAATTAATATTAATGGGTTTCATACCTAGTTACTTACATCATACCAGCCTCATAATTATCGTGGACCGATGACCTGGCCAAGGCCACGGAAATCCACAGGAAGCGAGAAGCACAAGAAGATGTGGTGACGCTTGGGGAGACCTATTTCTAGCTGTTGAAGTCTCTCGGGTGAAATGATGACGTTGGGTTATCATCGTAGATTCATGTTAAATTGTTAATCTTATAAATCCCCCCCTAGAAACTCCCTCCTAGCAACATAACCAAGTGACGCTTACTCAAATTCTTATTGACAAACAGGAGAAACTGTAGCCGTGTTGATGTCAATATCCTGAAACAATACAAAGTTTGATGAAAGCATAAACAAATTTTGAAGCGAGAATAATCGAGTCTATCTGTAGCCTCAGTGGGAATTGGTGCTCAATGCACAAACTTTACACAACAACTCCGAAAACACAAATACAGGAATAACTAGAGTGCTAGATCGTATGGTCATTCAAACTGATCCACTGCCAAACAAGATGAATGCTAGGGTTGCTGTTATCCAAATAACTACTCGCAGTACGCTAGAAAGTCCAGTTAACATTTGACACCAGTGCGAGTCTGTGCGAGTTTCCCCTTCATTGTGCGAGGAATTCTAAGCCTCTTTTGTGGGTATTCTTTAGACTAGGTGCCTAGCAACTGTTGATGGATTCAGCTTTGTTGAGTTGTGCGTTTGCATCCCTATTTGTTGTCAATCATCTAGCATGCAGTGAGAAATTAGTATGCAACGAGCGGTCACATTTGAACGAATGGTCGCAAATATTTTTCAAATTATTAGTATTGATGAATATTGTGCCCTTAGGTAGGTACCTAGAATAACAATAAAATAAGCTTGTCGCTCTTAGATTGATATGAAGGCCAAATTAGAGAAGTATATAAGATGAAGACAAGCTGCGTTGACTCCTAACACGTATATTGAGATAAAGACAGGAGGATGATGTGCCTAACAAAAAAAAACCTCACAGCATGGTCTACATTTAGAAAAATCAAAAACAACTTATAACTTAAATTAATGCAATTCTGAAACAATCATTTGACTATTTGATTCAAGTTGAATTCTTGCACCATCAACAAATCGATACATTTATTAAAGCCAGCCAGACACATCGAAAGGTTTCACCTATTTTAGTATGTTATATAATAATTGGTTATATTTTTATTATTAAACAATGCACCTGCCATGTTATCTCTTCACCACCCTTGGTTGACTGGTAGAGAATGGTCCGCCTTTGTAACTTTTGTGCATGAAGTCTAAATAAATAAATAAATAAAGGTACTCACAAAACTTTCATCATGTCTCTCCAATAGTTCTCCATGACGTCAAAAATCAAACAGAAAAGTCAAACATTGGCTACAAACGTTGGTAAACAAGATGTACTGAAAGTCGGGGCACGTGACAAGAACTTGTAATCGGAGGGTAGTTACTGTAGTGACGGATACGGGTAGGATCACTGTTGTGTAGACTAGGGACTCACTGATTTACGCTAAGGTTGGTAACGTAACTTTTTTTTAAGGTTTCGGCATTCGAAGAATTCCGAATTCAAATTTTAAACATGTAGAATCTAAATGGTTCACTTTGCCAAAGATAGTAGAAAGTTTTGATTCCACAAGATGCTTATTCAATACTACCTGCCGCCTGCGACTAAGTGAGTTTATTACTTCCCCCAATATATAGTTTATAGCCAATGTAAAGAACAGATTTGTTCAGTAGTTTTTTTGTGAACGAGTAACATTCATCCATCGATCCATTATCCCAAGCTTTCTTGTTTACAAAGTAAAAAATCAATTCATGCACTTAGACTTGGTACATAATATGATGGTTGCTGATCAATATTATAATACTAGCTTCTGCCAGCGGCAACGCCCGCGTGGAATTTTATTATCCCAAGGGAACATGATACCGGGCTAGAAAGCAGTCTGAGTGCTATTCCAGACTAAAATCTATCTCTGTGCCAAATTTCTACAGATCCATTCAGCCAGTCAGACGTGATGGAGTAACAAACATACATCCATCCATCCTAACTTTCACATTTATAATATTAGTAAGATATATACAAAAATAATAGTACATTATGATATAAGTGTGGTAAGTTGAAAATTATAGCCGAGGCGATATTGCTACAAGCAAGCAGAGGCTTTTTTAAGGTAAAGGCACACAAACAGCCAGTATTACTAATAAAGTAAATTAATATTTTTGTGTTTTGTTACAGATAAATGGTTGTAATTTATGGTCAAAATTAATAAAATTAAAGAATTACAGTTTTATTTATGATATTTTATCTCCCAAAGTTAATTTTATTCATAAAATGATGACCACTTTTCTGACATAAAAACTATTTGCTAAGATTTAAAAAAGTACCGTTCGTTTTAGACGGAGCATCTTGATAAACCGTGCGTTTTACATTACAATAACACACAAGTACGTAATGAGATACATTACGATATTGAAATTGGTGAAATAAGAGACCCTTTACGAGCAAATTTGTTATAAATATATTTATATTGGATAGATACAAAACCTCGGCACATAAATATTTCGCTCCAGATCCCAATGCCTGGAAGTATGTTTACTTCGGAGTATCAGCAACGTACTTTACTATTGGAAAATCATCCTCTACTGAAATACAAGCACGGCCTAGCTCAAGCTCAGCTGATCATCTCCTTTTTGTTTTTTTGCAAATATATTTAATAATTAATTATGTTCAAATTGTACAATTTTATGGAGATAGTTAATATTATTCTTTGACAATCTCGGGACCCTGGGGTCCCGGTCCTTTGAAAGGTGTGTGAGGGGACGAAGCCAACTCACAGAGGCCTTGTTAGGCATGTATCAGGAAATGTGACACCAATCGACGATTATACCTGTAAGCACAGCGCAAGTACACCCAAGGGCAATCCTCGGTTGGTGCAGGACTATTGCAAAATATGGAGAAAAATGTATTGGGCTATGGGTTTGGTAGGTTTAGTGGATTGATTGGCTAAAACTATAGGAGGACTACTGGCCCCTGCCTGACCAAAGTTGAAATACACGGCTATAAAATGGCAAGGGGTGACTAGCACACTCAATTAATGGGTCCCCATAAAGGATTGCTTGCACTTTAGGGACGAAGCGCCAAGGGGGTAACATATCCGGAGATGATTGAGGAGTGGAGAGGATATACCACGGCTATCAGGACAATCCCGGAAGTACTGTCAAGATCCCAACTAATATTATTACTACACTTTCCCTAATATTGTTTATTATTAAAACTGGAGACGACCTATGTTGCCTTCAAAAATTATTTATACAAAACTCGATAACAAAAAGTACCTTTCTCAAACTGGATCATTTCAATACGTTGATACAATACTCAATTTACCCCTGATCAAAAGCGGATACACAAACAACGAGTGAAATATCTCTTATAAAAGTATCAGTTACTTCAGTAACTACATTTTGGTCGGAAAATAAAATTATAGAGTACCTTTTCGACGAAGGAGAGCGTAACACACTCTGATCGCGATCCGCATACTAAATGTAAGGAAGCACCCGCGTGAAAGGTTCCCGTATCGATTTCTTGAAATTTCTACCCTAAACACACTTGCTTGTATAAAATATAAATAGGATATCCAGAATTTCCACGTTCGGAGCTCTTCTTGAAATCATTTGGACTTGTTCTGAATCAAGAACGAACTTGGGGAGACTTCTTAAGAAAAATAAACAGTTAAGATATTTCAAAAGCCAGATCTGAAAGCATCCTGCATTTCCGTCTGTTGATGTATTAAATAGAAACATATTTTGTAACAATGACGTGAACTAAGCTAGCAAAAGCGAAAACTCTTTTGTCAACTGCAACAAATATAAAACAAAAAACAATAATTATTTGAGGTAGTTCCCAAATAAAGTTATAGATAATCTCCGACTACATAAAGAGACCAAATCGGTTCAAAGCTGTAAGATTTTAGCCCTACTGACCTGAAAAACACATCAACAGCTGTGGGTCTTCCCAGGGTGCAGGAGTCCTTCCGGAAAAATAGGTTAGCAGATATTATCCTTATGAGCCAACAAACATATCGGGTTTACGATAAGAGTCCTTACTTCCTGCAGTTAAATGAGGAAAATACAAAAGAGTTACATAGTATTTAGTTACCCTTAAAAGGTAGGGAAGAGTAAAGTAAGTACGGTACTAAAACATAACCTACTCGTAAAATTAAAATTACATTGACTTAAAAATTTACCTACCTACAACAACACCTGAAATATGAAAATATTTAGGTACAACCTGTACCTAAATATTTTCTCGTGTCCCAAAATGATAACTTCGCATAAGTTTTGAAGCAAACAGAACATTTAGATGCATGAACCCATTATGCAACTCACGATGAATACATAACACATTTTTCAGTCGTTCTAAATAACGTAAGCCTCCATGCAGGGGCTCCAACACAAACTGCCAAACAAAAAACCGTCGCAGTAGCAACATTCACGAACTATGAGGGAAAAATAAAGGAGTAAAGTGAAGTCCCATGTCCACGGAACGCGCTGTACCTGAATACAAACGACAAATAACAAAATTGCTGCGGTCGGAACACTTGGGCCTTAGAAGGGGTCAACCCTTTGAAAAGCTTGAAATATACCCGACAATTTCTTGTGACTTAATTTGATGGTTTCGGCAACTTACAAAAGAAAGCGCCATTCATTGTTAAGACGTAAGGATTTTCTTGGAATATCAATTATATTAGCTTGTCAAAGGATTGGATGTTCAAAGTAAGTACTTCCTAATATCATAATAAGATTTCGTTTCTGATCTCTAGTTAAGGTACAATTTCTCTCAACAATTCTTATAGTCATCCAACGTTTTCCTATAACCTCGAGTCACAGATACAACAACAAAAAGAAAAGCGACGAAAAATTACAAAGCAAAAACGTTTTAAGAGTTAAGCCTCGCTCCTGATTGAGTGGGATAAGGTTGAAGGAAAAAGAGCAAAGGTAAATCCCTCCTGACCAAACAGCACTTAAGTATGTCCACTTAACGTTGAGAGTACGAATGAAAGCGGCCTGGACCCAATAGGACCGGCTAAAGTAAATAGATGAAATTTCTTTTCACTTGACTAAAGCTAAGTGAATGCGGACTGTGTTAATAAAATAATAGTGCCGCCTTATCGGGCATTTCGTCTAATGCTCGCCTATATCTTCAAAGGATTGTGCGTGCCCAAAGAAACAAACTCCTACAAACGACTTTTCTAAATGGGACCAGACTTTACTTAGCCCCAACTTTGGACTTTCAAACTGCGAATTAAATTCAATTGTTTAAGTTGAACTTTTCTACCTAATTTGTACCTCGTGTAAAGTAAAAAAGTCAGCAATTCGTCGAGCTCTGGTTACCAACATTTGCAAAACGAAAATTAGCTCTGATGACTCTAAAAGGTTAAGACGCGGAATAAAAAGGCTGTTATCGGAAAATTACACCAGAACATTCCCGGAATACTGCACGCAATTATAGCCGTTTCTGTCTCAACAATACGACCTGAAATCGCTTAAGCAAATTAATTAACAGTTACATGAACCTTACAGAATTCTGTGGTTTCCTTTTCCTTTAATTACACTTTGATTAGAATCATGAATCTTATACGTTTGACCTCCGAATAAATAAGTACCTGCGTAAGGATCGTGTCCTTTTTTTCTTAATTAAGGTCGCCTAACTGAATTTACGTAAATTAAGCGGAACCCTGAAGGTGGAATGAATGAAGTTAGTTCGGTAGGTAATAGGTGCTACCACCTAAATTTGCTCGTTGGAAACGATATTTTATTCCCGGGTATA
This sequence comes from Orthosia cruda, assembly GCA_964057195.1. Classification (NCBI taxonomy): domain Eukaryota; kingdom Metazoa; phylum Arthropoda; class Insecta; order Lepidoptera; family Noctuidae; genus Orthosia; species Orthosia cruda. The sequence continues at coordinate 13,338,835 of OZ059836.1, read as the reverse complement.
TAAAACTGGAACGTTTGCATATAGATCCCACTTTAAAAAGCGTTCGAATTTTTATTTTGGAACGTGTTCGTGTAATACGCGTCTTTCAGAATTTTAGATAAATATACCCGTGTCGTAAATAACTTATCTTGGACATAATATTAAACTTTGAATGCAGGAAAATCCGATATGCTCTATCCTTGGTTCCAACAAGAACTTAGCTCATACGTAGACTTATTTAAGGAAGGGGTGATGTGAACCCATGCCAACTAAATTATACTTTTCACATTTACTATCAAACGAAACTAAATTAAAATTTAGTGTAATGAATACTTCAGTAGCTCCGGAATAAGTGTAATTTTATCAACGCCATCGTTTGTCAAAAAGTCAAATTATATTTACTTGCTTTTTTAATTGAATTTATATTGTGACATAGTGATTTTTAATTGAATTAAAACTTAGACATTGTAATTCCAGTTTAATTTAAATTTTGACATAGTAATTTCAATTTAATTTAAATTTTGTTATTGTAATTTCAGTAAAATATATAATTTTGAAATAGTGATTTTTTATTGAATTAAAGCCTTGACATTGTAATTTAAATTTAATTTAAATTTTGATAGTTTTGTTGTGATTTTATTTTTGTATTGTGCAACTAATTTTGTACGCCATAAATGGCAAAACATGTAGCCAACTCATATTAACTAACATAAGACCTTTACACTGTACTCATGTTTTACAAAATAAATTTATCTTATCTTTCATTGTATTTTCAACAAACCATCGCTCATAAAATTTCACTTCGTCTGGAGCCCTAGTTCAGTAACCTGATTCAGTACTATACAATTAATATACTGCACCTTAAGTGGGGTTTGTCGATGAAATTAAGCGTATTTTACGCCCTTAAAGTTTTATTACTACGAGTCTGGATACATTGTATATGAGTAAAAATTAACCTTGAAATAATAACTCAACAACATATGAACTACAAACAAATAATTGAGTATCGGTCATAACCCCCTGAGATACAACAACAATTCTCAATCGGAGATAAAATCGAGACAGCAACATTCGATGGCCCATCACGTCCCAACTTAACCTGGAGAGTTTGGGCGTTTGTTTAACCTGCCTCTATTTACAGAAGCTGTGGTGAGGGCAGATTTGTACGCCAACTAAATCTTTAGGGAACAACACCAAACGAGAGATTTAAAAAAATGGAACGTGGTCTGGATAAATTGGTTCAGAAAGCTGAAGTGTTTTTGTTTCCATTTATTAGGTCTTGAAATGACTGGCAAATGAGATATGTATATTAAAAAAACCGGCCAAGTGCGAGTCAGACTCGCGCACGAAGGGTTCCGTACCATTATCGCAAAACGGCAAAAAAATCACGTGTGTTGTATGGGAGCCCCATTTAAATATTTATTTTATTCTGTTTTTAGTATTTATTGTTATAGCAGCAACAGAAATACATCATCTGTGAAAATTGCAACTGTCTAACTATCACGCACGGTTCATGAGATACAGCCTGTTGACAGATAGACAGATGGACAGTGGAGTCTTAGTAATAGGGTCCCGTTTTTACGCTTTGGTTATGGAACCCTAATAAATAGAACAGAGTTATTCTAAATCATATTCAAAAAATGGAGATTTCAACAGTCGATGGCCCATCACGTCCCAACGTAACCTGGTAATTTAAGATATTTCTATAACAAATATGTCTTACCCGATTTGCCGTGTTAGCTACTCGGAGTTAGCAAGATAACCCATGATGGGCCAAGCGAGCCCTATTAGGTCATGAAGTTACTAGCAAACGAGAGATTTTAAAAATGGAATATAAGAGTAAAATTTAAACTAAAGATGGATTGGCGACACTGGAATAGGCAACAGTAAAAGTGTGTGATGTCTTTTGTTTTTTCATTATTAGCTCTGAAAGTCATAGGGCTGTGTGGTTGAGATAATTAGACAAACAGAAAATATATTTCCCTTGCGACGTTGTAGACGTGAATTTTTCCTGAAGATAACAAAAATAAATTTCGGTTTCCATTTCAAATAATTGTAGTATTCCCTTCTAGGGAAAGTCTCTAGATCAGAGCTAAGTTACCTAACATCGAGATAAAAATTTCAAGGCTTTTAAAATCCATTGCCATGTTTGGCACCACTGAGACTAGTTTGGATGACACATTATTCACAATTTTACCCTACTGCCGAAAAAGGGTAATGTATTAATCAGTCTACGTATGTATGTATGAATATATTTCGTCTAATATATTCGTTCCTATATAACTTTTTAGTTAACATTTTTTTTTCGAAATTGGTACATTTAAACATATAAGTGTTATCAAATCACCTCTTTATATACCCTTTATTTTGATACCCAACACGTTGGGTTTGGAAGCAAAAATATTTTCCGATTTTAATGTAGCCAGTGACACTCTCAAGGTTAAGACGAATCGTTTGACGTAAGAATCATCAAAATCGGCCAACGCGTATGTTCTCTAGAACGTCACATAGAAAAAAGTTAATTCAATAAATCAAAAACCCGACTGCTGAAGAAGTGAAATAAAAAGACGTAAACAAGGAGAAAATCTTGCTGTGCAGTCGGAGGATACATCTGCCAGCCAACTAGCTAATATGTCTTCGATTATATGACTTCTTAAGCAGTCGGGTATTTTGATTTTTTTATTAACTTTTTTATAGATATTTGATTTGGATTAACACAAACTACATATAAACCTATATGTTGTTTGTGGTTAGGTTAAAGGTTGTCTGTAAGAGATTGCCATGTGCGATAAGATCGCCCATTGTACACTTGCTTTTATGATTGTTTGTCCTGTATATATTTTTGTGGTGTATAATAAAGAATATAATAAATAAATAATAGGTAACCACAAAATTAATTATTTAGGTCGCATAATTTTGTATTATGCTATTTGTGCTGTAAACTAATATATTCCAAATAATTTAGTTACAAATTATACAAACATAGCGACCGACCAAAGCTTGGTCATTACAATTAATTATTTATTATTGGGTAATGTTGTTACTTCATTAGGAAAATTACGTTGTTATAATTACATGAATCAGTGGGTGATAATTGCGGATGTTGGAGGATTTCAGCTAAAGAAACGTTTTTAGACCGTTAGTAGATAAGGGCAAAAGTATTATGGCAGTTTATTATAATTATTATTTATTTGTTCTCTTTTCTGTTTTTATAATTATGTTAAACTAATTGTTTTTCTAGTGTTTAAACTGCACTATAAAATGACTCTCTGTGTTGGTAAAGTGCATTACCTTAGAAGGTAAACTTTAGCGTTATGCTATTATAGTCATCGATAAGACTTTCGTGTTTAAGAAATAGTGCTGTGTTTTGGCTACCATCAATATCAATCAAATCTGTAGAAAAGTCGTTTTTGTACACCGAAAATATATTTTTGAAAAATAGCCTGGGTGTTAGAGGATAACTAACAGAACCCATTTCCAGCATTTTTGGATTTTTTTCTGCATCACGTAAAATGTGCGAAACTAATGTAGATAACTTAGTTTATTATTAATTACTGAGTTTTTGTTAAATCGCAATCGGTTCACTCTATCAAAAGTTAGATGAATTTAAAGTGTTCAAGAAGTAAAATTATCACAAAACACGCAATTTAGATACTCGGACAGTTGAATTCCATATTCGGTAGATGGCGTTGTGCATTTGAAGTCATTTTCTGAATGGCGGTGTTAAGATTCTCCGCGAAAGAATGACCCTAGAAATAAATTAGTAGATAGGTAAGTAGATTAGACACGGAGGTAAGTAGGGTAGTTAGGAAGGTAGACAGTCAGTTAACGGGAGTGAAAGCGCGGGCATAGCTAGTATTAAGTAAAATTGTTAATAGTGTACGGTAATTTCAGTGTGCAGTTACATTTAAGGTTATGAATAATTAGAATAAGATCTATTTATTTGCTTGTGTAACATTATGTGAATATAAACTTTTAAAAGCAAATCAATGAATATGTCATAACCGATACAAGAAAGTTAGAAGAGCAAAATTAATATGGCAAAAACGTAACCAGGGTAATGTTATAAATGCGAAAGTAACTCTGTGCTGCCGAACGAACAGATAGACAGACGTTTTTGCTTCATAGAGACTGAACGGATTTAGAATGATAGCGACAGATGCCTGCCCTCTATAATAGTCAACTTTCTCTGTCACTCTAGGTTTGCTATAAGAGAACTCAGCATTGAGTTAAGCTCAGCTTTGTACATGTGCTTTATTATCACATTTATATAATGTTGTTTTTTTTTATTTACTATTAAGAATTATGAATATGGAACGGGTGGTTCCTCCATCCGTGGGCACACGTGGTGATTTATATTTTAAGAAACTTAATGCTTAATATTAGCTGTTAGCTTAAGGCGATATATACGCCCCAATGTAACGCAGTACTGGCCGTGCGCCCGCTCGATGCCAAAAAATCAAAATTGAACCTCCTTTTGAACAGTTTTCTTTGCAAAATATTATTTGATTAACATATGCTATGTTAGGTATGAAGAAATTCCAGCCATCAATTTTTCTGTGTAAAATATTTTTAAACATCCAAGTCGTTTTGGAGGAGTTTCCAAACGATGCGAAAAAATATCGTGTTGCTAATTATTTTTTTAAAGCAAAACTATTAGTTACACGAAAAAACCTTGTGTTCAAAATTATGTACATGAATCAATAATAATTTTTTTTTTTTTTCAAACCTTTTAACCGAGCTGTTACTGAGGAGTATGCTTTAGAAAGTTACCGTTTTACGGCACTAAAGCGTATGTAGGCCCTTAATACTTGAAGCCTGATAGAGTGGATCGAATTCAGAAGTGAGAGAGAGGTATGAAAAGTTATAAGAACTACTTAGTGCTATAACTAAAAAACAAAGTTGCAATCTTCAACATTTGATATGGGATCTATACAGCGATGCCCATATAAAACAGAAAGAGGAAACATATTCCGACATAGCTTCTAAACACAATTCAAATCTCGAAAATAAAATACACACAAAATTCAATTTAAAAATTCGCCGTCGAGTTTCAGTCCATACCCCATACATAGTAACGGAAATAAAGGCTGAACCGTGTCCAAAGCGGAACACAGCCAGACACATGTCGGTGTTTAGTGCTGGTACGTGTCAACCTGTGTCCTCGTGTTAAATCAGAGGGCCATAGGACTAGCGGGAAACTTTGTTTTAAATTGAACTGCGGACTGACAGGCGGCTTGCTTAACCGACCGCACTGATACACACTATACTCTATTCGCTGGAGAAAAATAAAAGGTAAACAGCAAACAAACGTCAAACGGTTATAATCCGACAATTTTTTTAATTTCAACCTAACAACACAAAATGGTTACTTTTGTAGCACTCTTTAATTTTATTACCTATTAATGACAGCAAAGAAGACACTGTGAAAACCTTTTTTTATGGTTTGATAATCTTTTTTTTTTAAATTGAACTTTAGACTGACATGCGGCTTTCTTAGCCGACCGCACTGATACACACTGCACTCTAATCGCTGGGGAAAAATTAAAGGTAAACAGCAAACAAACGCAGCAGCCTGGATGAGATCGCGGAATGCGATAAGGCCGCCCGTTGCATATTTTTAGTTTTAAGTTTCTTTTGTTACTGTATTTTCTGGTGTATAATAAATAATACATAAATAAATAAATAAACGTCTATCGGTTATAATCCGACTAATTTTAATACAACCTTACAACACAAAATTGATACTTTTGTAGCACTCTTTAATTTTATTACCATAACAGTTCCGATCTCTGACTTTCGAGATGCTTTTTACTGTCGGCTATTGGTTTTGGTTTTAATAATACCAATTGTTTTGTTTATACAATAACCCACTTATTAATAAACACGGAATAAAGTTATACCAGTACTCGTATATACCTATGAAAATATAAAATATAATATTGATATTGTTGTAAAATACAGTTAAGAAAAAAATAATTTAAATGTTTGACATTATTTGTGTATGTGTATTTGGTTGTTGTATGAAATAAAAATCTCATGATATTTTTTAATTTAGATTTAAGCGACAGCAAAGAAGACCTGTAAAAATCTTTTTTATGGTTTGTTTACCTTTTATTTTTTGCTTTTTTTACGACTCACGAAAGGGCTAGCGTGCGGCCAGATACATTTTAAAACGTTTCATTCACTTCGCGTCTCACTAGACCACTTGCTAGGCTCTAACTAGGCGCTAAGCAATCCACCGGACGCCTGGCGTGCCGCGTTTTCGGCTTTTGGGAATATTCTGCGGCTAAATTAACCGTATCTAAAGTGGAATTTAGGCACGTAGTGGTCTGAAGATCGATTATGCCAGTAGGTATTTATTCATCTATAATGCAAAGTTGAATTCACTATGCAAGCAACTTCTTGACTGCGTCGAGCTGCACTGTTGCCGTCGTTGGAGCCTCTCAGGAGAGAGCCAACACAAGCGATTACAAATCGGAAAACACTACCAAATAATACGATGGAGAGTTGAGGAAAGAAACGGCAAAATTCAAAAGATTTGCCTATTACGTAAACAGTAAAATTTACAGAATAGTCTTACTGAAAACAATAGGTAGTGTTTTCAGCAAGGCTCTTCTGAAACAACCCATGATTATTTCGTAAAAACTTAACTTTTATTTAAACTGTTTAACAATTTGGTAAACCTGAATAAAAATACACCTAAACAGTACGAAAATAGTTCATTCAATCTCACTCGCAAAACTTGTTCTAATCCTAAACCAAAACCGCTAATTCTAGAGCCTGAAACTTATTGCTCGCAATTGTCGGCGCAATCTCATATAAATATAAAACTTTCACATTTACTGTTGTACGATTTCATATTCATACAAAGGTATGAATTGTAAGTCTAGTCAGCCAAATAATAACAAAAGGAAAACGTACTTTATTCGCAGAATAAATAGGTCTATTTTATTTTGTGTTTTAGTATTCTTGCAAACAAAGGCACTTATGGTTACCTAGGTACATTGTTAACATTATTGGCTAAGAATAGAAAACTAATAAAAATATATCGCGTTTGGTTCTCATAGAGTTGGTTTTCAGTAAATTTCAAAGAAAAAACTTTTCTTAAAGTATACAAGTTGTACTTACCGTATTAGTTTTGTATACACGATTGGATAAATTACTAATAAAAGCGTGTAACATAACTACATACAGGTACACTTATATAGTCTGTGATACCTACCTTGTATCTAACTTTTATGGCAAAGAAATTTTTTCAACCTAAGATATTTTCCAGAACGTTTTATTATACAAGTTTTTATTATGTATATTCCCATGCTTCATATTTCAAAACTACGTAGAAAGCTAAAAGTTCTCACAATCTCGACGTCATTTAGTCAACGTCAATAAAAAGTGTTGAAAAATTCAAAACTCTTTTTAAGACATTTAATTTAAAGTTTCAAAGTCTTTAGCCTCTAGTCATGAACTTAAATAGTTGGAGGTATTTTCAGTTCATTTTATACGTTGGTAGTGAAGTGAAGTTAATCGATATCTCAGAAGTTAAGGGTGTTTCATTTAGGCCTGGTGCAGAGTGAACGCGCAGTGACTAGGGCGGGTGTGAATATAGGCTCTAGAAAAGCGATATTCTATACGACAGCGATTGGATGAAAGTCAATAATGTATCTATGGTATTGCCACAAAGTACGTAAGCGCGCCGCAGACAGGCCACTACGAACAAAGCGCTATTTTGCACGCACACATTGACAATACGATTTTACAGGGATTCTCGGGCAATATTGGACAGAGCTCAGCCACGGCTTTCGCGAATGCGGATTTGTAAAATACGTGCCATATTTTTTAAAAAAAATTTTTTAGCAGAGGTTAATTTGTATTTATCTTCGTTCGTCGCTAACAAGGCCTTCGTTTGGCGAGTAAAGGAGGCTAGACGTGTTTCCTCGGGCAAAACAAGATCATCGCTCGCTAGCAAGACCGCTCTGGCTCCGTCACGTTACGCTAAATGCCCGCCATAATCACAAATAGCGGTTTGTGACTATGGCGGCAAAATGGACGCAAACGGCGGTTTCAAATGTTTGATTCGTCGCGCTCGCCTAAGCACTCGCCCAAGCTCCTCAGCCTATCCGAGGCCTTTAGCATGACTTTAGCGACTAGTGAGCGATTAGCTAGCTCGGTCAGTGTCCGTCCGAAGCAACGATGTTTATTTTCGTAGAATTTTAAAATAAGTGTGCAATAGCTGCTAAGTGGTTTCGCGAAACAAAATTGACTTGAGTTTAATTTGAACGCCAACTGGAGTGAACTTGCTAACATGATAACGTGCGCTGCTGCGCTACTAGAGTTCTTTTGTTATTTTAAATACTAAATATTTCGACTTTTTCTATTTCATGAAGTTTAGTTGGTACTTCAGACAAGCCTGTAAAAGTGCCAACAATTCCCAAGTACTTAATCCAGTAGCTCTTTTCGGGATGAACTGTATGCCTACTTACAAAGGTCTTGCGCATTCACTACACGTATAATATAACATACTCCATTATTCACACGCAGAAATACAAGCACAGATTGTTGAAACTGTAAAGAAACATAATTCTCATCCAGACTTAATAAATGTAGGAATTCACTGTTATACACCCGTTATACCGCTTCAATATTTCGTTCATACGCGTACATACACTGTGGGTACTTATGTAATTATTTCCTAAATATTTAGACGGTGGCGAACCTTCCCCATAAACTTGGGTAAGTTATGGCTGCCCCGGCTCGTAACGAGAACGCCGCGCCGTGCCAACCATATTGCGTACGCCCCAGTGTATTTTTTAAACCTTCATGCTTCTCCCTAATAACCGAAGTCACTTTAATACCGAAGCGGATTTATGTTTGCCTAGTACTTGGCAATTCTTCCGGTGGTTTTTGTATGACGTTTGTGAAAACAATGCTTTTTTGATTTTTCTACAGGAGATTTTGAATTTAGAATTATGTTTAAACGTTTTACCCGGTTGCATGGAAAGTTCTGCTAAATTTTTCGCGCGTTTCTTGTATGTATGTTTGTTTGTATGTAATATTCTTTATTACCTGATATCTTTCAAACCATTTGACGGATTGTTATAATTAAGACATCGTTAGATAGGACTTGACCGCCCAAGTGTTCTTAGATAAGTGCCGTTAACAAAAAAAAGGAACATGGCGGATTTTGGCCGCCATATTGTGGGCGCTGCAATATTTTTTCTGTTCCGAACCCATCGAGTGGCGTATCAAAATGAAGGGTTTTTAAAGGTGATTAAAAAAATATATACCACTTAAATGTTTAAAAATCATTAAAAAAAAAAGTTTTACTAAAAAGTTGTAAATAAAAAAGTTAATAAAATCAAAATCCCGACTGCAAATATGTTAACATTATTGACTTTGTTTTTAAATAGAGGTGTGTGGGATTTCAAATTCCAAGGGAGAAAATGACGACAGAATTTCAGACTTTTCGATATTTACAAAACCCACATTGTCTTCAGTCAACTTAGCTGTATTTTCATATTCAATGTGCTAAATAGCTAAGCTAAACACGATTAGTGAAATAGACTAACAAATTGGTCATGAGCTCGGTGCTAACTTTTAACCTTTCTGCCTACCTACCATCACTTTTCTTTTAAATAATGTTAATAATGTTTTAAAATAAGAATCATGTTTGGTTTTTGTTTGTATTGTCTGTTAAAGTTTAGTAGATTAGTTTATAATTTTGTAATTTTCGCATGCCTATTTGTAAAATATGGCTGGACCTATTCCCTATATCAGCATTGTACTGTACCCATATATGCAAAATATAATGTACATTATCTTTATTGCCGCGTAAGTTTTCAATGTAAGTAAAACTTACAAATCTTCTTTTCTAATACTAATATGCTGAATAGTTAATATCTGAACCGCAACATGATCTGCCGTTCTCAATTTCATCAGCAATTTCGTTTTTAGTTTGGAACCTTTTTCCTACTCATTTCCTGATGGAAATGAGTGGACTATCAGGTCAGATCTTTCAGTTGAGTTATTTATGTTACGAACCCATCAACATTTTAACATAGCCCTGCGAAGCTTACGTAAGTAAGGTATTCAGTTTCGCATCATCAATGTGCAAATGGATACCACACAAAACCCACAGGCCTATATCCACATCATAACTTCGTATATAAACCGTGATCATTAAACATTATATCGCAAGTATTACGATACTATAAAGCCGTTCATAAATTAGCCTATTTAACTTTGCAAATATTCCCAACGTGTTGGCAGACATTTTGAAGGTCGGTGGTCGGTAAGGCGTGCGATATTTTGCTGGTCGACAATACAAGCCCGTAAAACGATTTCCAGTGCTGCCAACTTAATGCTTTCAGCGCCAGATCTAGCGCTTTTTTTTTATTCAATAGCGCGTTGTAGCGCCTAGCGCTAAATCTTGCTTTTTGAAACATTGGACTTTCTTTAAAAAAAAGTAACTGCTCAAACTATCAACTTCCAAACTACGTGTTGAGGAAAATTTCATGCACAGATAAATATAAATTGAGGTCCAAAACTGATAAAGACCAACCAAAAGCAATTGTGGTAGAATCAGAAGAATTAATTAAATTCCTTTATTTTATAAAATAATATTTTATTTTTACTAAACATAGAAACTAAAAATTAAACTTAACTATATTAAACATCAGGTGAGATAGTGGTCAAGCGCGAGCCTAGGATATTAAAAAAAACAAGTACTATAATTTATATAACTCTTTTATAAGACATATTTTAAGTCAATAAGAAAAAGTACGTTTAGTCTGAAATTATTGGGCGTTTTGTTTGAATTTGGCGCCGAATACACCGAATTTTTGCCAGCGACCGCTTAGCGCTTTTTTAAAGAGCTAACAGCGCGTTTTTGCAGTTGAGTTGACTAGTTGGCAGCACTGACGATCTGAGTTATGCATGGTCACACGGACCCGTGGCCAGTAGCCCATTTCACATTTTTACTCAAACATGCAACTGCCGGCATTTCAACTTCGGCCAACATTACGCCAAAGTGTTAGTTGTGTGCGAACATAACTTGTTATTTACTGCCGGCTTGTTGGTTAGGTTTAGGTTACGGTTTTCTGTATGTTACGGCAATGAGATTCGAATATTTGAGTGAGTCAATCGTAGAAAAACTTTTTAACAAAAAAAAACAAACCGACTTCCAAAAAAAAACCCTACAAAGTGAACAATAACTTTCTATTCCGAAGTCGGTGTCTTTGGTACCTATTGTGTTCCGTGTTTCAACACCGATTACGGAAAAGTAAGTTATTTTTTCACTTTGTAGTGTTTTTTTTTGGAAGTCGGTTTGTTTTTTTTTTGTTATAATGTTTTTTTTTTATTTTTAGTTTTGATAGGTACCTCGAATTGCCATAAAAATCATATATAGCCAAACTAAATTTCATGACGATTCCAATAAGCCCAAACACGATTAGGATAAATTGTTTTATTTCGGAGTTCAGTGCCTACCTGCCGGCTTCATCATCAGATCAGTTCGATGGTGCCATTTTCATCAGTACTATTTATTGATAAGTATTTGCTTCATCATAGTCGTTTAACTATTCGAGAAATCGTAGACCCGTGACATACTTAGCATTAATGAGTTCCATTGGCCATCTGTGGTCTACTTCACCAGTTTGCCTTCACCAAATGATACTTTCTGAGTGCAGATGATTGTATTGTTGATGAAAATGCCAAAATTGGTATAATTTCGCCTATAATATTTGAGAAGTTTCCTCGATTTCTCCAAGATCACATCAACAGAACCTTGATCTGAAATGGAAAGTATATCCTTTCAAACAAAAGAAGAATTTTCCAAATCGGTCCAGGCGTCTTTTAGTAATCAGTTTACATACATAAAAAAAACAAAATACCAATCGAATTGAGAACCTCCTCCTTTTTGGGCAGTCGGTAAAAAACGTAAATGCTTAGTGAGTTCGAGCATGAACTAGGGTACATTTTCCTACCGATCGATGCTCAAAGAACTGCTTCTGACGATTGCCCTGCGTAAGTTTCGAGGGCTCTAAAAATCTACCCTGCATCGCCCCAGGCTTAACCGGTACGTGGGGTAACACAAAAATATTACCTGACTGTCTGATTGATCCAATTTGGTATAAAATTCAAACTTGGTTATACGAATTTATTTGAAGAAGGGTGAATGCTGACGAGAGCAGTAACTTTAGACAAGGGGCACATATCCCATTGCGCATATAATTACAGAGACAATAGAAAAACAATAGTTAATGCACCAACGGTGTGCAAATCACGCGTCATGGAAGAAAACATACACAAACAGATATAAACTTAAATTCTTGTATCTGTTTTAGAACAAATTGAGCAAAATTGCTCAGAAAAGCACATGTGAATCGTCCTAATTTACACATGTTTCACTTCAGTACAACAATGTGAGTGTAATGTTCCCAACGCCGCGCTTAATGTCGCTGAAACAAGAATAACTTTCAGTGACCGCGGCATAAAAAACATAAGTCCCGAGTTTAGAATATAGTTAACCTAAAAACTGCAAACGAAAAAAGCTTATCACGACCGCGGCGAGATTAAAACAATCTACAACACAATTCCGGGGAAAACTCCGGTTTTATATACTGTAGGGTTTTATGTGTGAGTGTGTGTGTGTGACATAGACGATGTAGGCAAGGGGGTTGTGTTGCACTAACTTAGCCGACTTTACGATTTGCGGCGGCCGCGGTGTCTCCGAAATTAGGGCCGTGGTTGTGTTTCAAAAATAGGAGCAACTCTCTGGAGCGTCGCGGTGTACTGTGCCCGGAATTTGTAAGTTGAGGTGAGAATGAAAAAGTAATGTTGTGTGGTCACTTTATAGTATGTATTGCGTCGAATTATGCGGAATGGTGCGGTAGATTTATATGGCATGTGTTATGGGAATTTACATTTATTTTAGGTATCGGTTAAAGTCAAATTGAGCTAATGCCTTGATGTGGTGATGTTTGAAATACATGAATATTTAAACAGAAAGTTCTACAAAATTGTATTTTCACGAAGTTTTACTGTTAAATGTTAAAAAAAAATACGATTAGCATTATGTAGGTGGACACACTGCAACTAGTAGATACATAAATATAAAACAAACAAAAAAATATCTAAAAAGGATAGTATTTAAACGAGCGAAAATATTCAAATTAAAGGTGTAATAGTACATTGTGTATTAAGGGCGGTAAGTAAGGAATTACGATCGAGGCTCTAGTAGAAGCCCGAAGTCGAAGACTGAGGGCTTTCTGAGTCAAGGTTCGTAATTCCCGTACCGCCCGTGATACATACAATGTTTTTCACCACATTTGCGAGTAATAATTATGAATTATAGCTTTAATACACAAGTCAGCACAGCTGTTATTACGAAATACGTGAACTTTTTTTTAAGCGGTTGGTGAATTTTTGCCTACACCACAGATTATAAAGTGTTTCGTTCAGAAACTTTAAGGGCAAATACTTACGTAGGTATACATACATGACGGAGTGTAAAAAGAATTAAATAATTTCAACGTTTTCAGACTATAACTATTAAAATCGATTATTAAGAACATTAGTTGAATATTTAAGTAACATGTAGCGAGATTGCGAAGAAATTCCTGTTTAGATAACATTTTAAGACAATTTTTCAATTGCTTGTAAACTCCTTGCTTGAACTTGCATGACCTGTGTGCTGTGCCATAAATTAAAAAAAATATTACTTTCCGCCCTAGGGTTTCATGACAAAAAGAAAGCCCGAGGGTTTTATATGGGGCATTACGGCCAAGTTAACCTGTATGTTTAGATACCTTTTACGTGCAAGTGTTATGAAAAAATACTGAATATAGCTTACTGATATACTAAGTGAGCCACAAACAGTGGGCGAATAAATAAAACAGCGACTTGAAAATAAAAGTTTGTCGACGGAGCCCCGCTGCTCCTTTTACTGCCTGCAGGGTCTAAAGTAACCTAACATGAAGGAGATGAAAGGAGATCGAACCTAACCTATCCGTGTCGGGGTTCTCTAAGCTCCCGAGCTCGCTTCGCTCGCTCTTGGACTAATTCGTTGAAAAGACGCCCGAACTCCCGCACTGCATGGCGATGTCACCTCGATGGTTGTTAGTGTAACAATATTATTACCGTAGCTCACAAAAACCTCCTAAAAGGTATTACTCAAACCGGATAAATAGTTACTTACTTAGTATAATAGTCGCCCATTCACTCCATTCAGTATATTTTTCGCCCGGTTAATAATTTCCCATCTAAAAACAGTTGACAGGGACTCTAGGTACCTACGTGAATGTTTTAAATTATCCATCCACCATACGAGTAATTACCAGATAATGTCAAAACTATAATGAAAAGTTGATAAAAATCATTTAATGAAATAAACAAACCACCAAAATCTATAACGAAATTAGAATTTCAATTTGACGGAATAGTTATCTGACGACGTGCCTGCTATCAGTGACAAAACTCTGTCACGCCAACTGCCGTGTCAGTTACTCTTTATTCTAATTGAAAATAAGGGACCCACCATCACACCTGAACACTTAATTGGATTAAAGGTTATTGATCTCGTGACACTTTACCGAATTAGCATAGGTATTTAGAAAAAAAATACTTTAATTTCCCTGCTCAGTTGTAAGGTACCTATATATATATAGTAGCTTCATTGTTGCATGAAAATATCGATCATTGCCTATGTCCCAATGATATTCTAGTTAACAGATATGTTATGAGCGCGCACATTGTGAAGACTCGAAAACGTCCTAATTGGGACGTGTAGTCTGTAGTCTATGTCACGCATGGCGAAGAGCGATACGCTTTTTTGAAACAAAACAAAATTTAAAAATGCCATCGTGTGTATTTAGAAAGTGTACCAATTATGATACCAAAGTACATAAAACAGAAGGGATCTCATACCATATGTAAGTACGTAATTTACTAATTTATTTCATATTTTTCCTAATATTCTGATATTTGGAGGTTAGAAAAAGAAATAAAAACATTGGATGTCAAAATAATGTTTGTTTACATTCACACGCAAGTGACAAACACTAGCTGTCTCTTTTTTCTTGTTGATTTTATCAAGCCATCCCTTTCGATTTGTAGTGAAATGTCAGATGAATGTAAAGTGTGTATGTGTGCTGCTGCTGTTGTGCGGAACACTTTTTTCGGTCGTTTTGCGAGTGTATAACGTATCTGTTTACTAGAATATCATTGCTTCGTCCTAATAACTCTTCGAAGGAACCTGAAGAATAAATGTTGAGGATCACTATAGGTGTCGGACTTTATATGCAGGCCTATATTTACGTGTTCAAATTATATAAATCAAGTAATGTGGGTTGGTCAACGATTGCTATTGCCATGTTAAAACAACAATATAGTCAAGCGGAATGTAGAATAAAAGAAAATATGTACTAACATCATCATCACTTCACGAACGACGAAAGACGTCCAACTGCTGGACATAGACCTCCCCAAGCTTAACCGCACTGATCGGTCCTGTGCGTTTCTCATCCAGCGGACTCCTGCAACCTTGACCAACATGCAGTGTAACAATTAATTTCTTAATTATATTTACAACTAGCTGTGGCCGCAGCTTCACTCCCGTCAACTGCCTACGCTACCCGTCTTACCATCCTGCCTCCAACCCAACCTATCAAATGGTAGATAGGTGGGAAGGAGGCAGGATGGTTTTCTAGCGTCATTCTTTCACGGCAAATCTTTACACCGCCATTCAGAAAATGACTTCAAATGCACAACGCCATCTAACTTTGATTGAGTGAACCGATTGCGATGAAACATAAACAAAGTAATAATAAATTCAACTTACACACAATTTTCATGTAAGAATAAGAATACGTAATGTATAAAAGTTATCTATATTGCGTGCATAAATAAACAGACAAACAGACAAAAACACAAAAATTTAAAAAAAAACTGGAAATAGGTTCTGTCGGTTATACTTTAACACTGGCATTTTTATGGAAATATTTTCTATGTACAAAAACGACTTTTCTACAGATTTATTTGTAAGTATTGATTACTGATTGATGTAAATTGTAGCAGTAACATTGAGGTAATAATGTACTACGCACTAGAGAAGTCACCACACATCACTGCTGTGTTCAGTTCATGTGGGGTCGGCCGGCCGCACTTCACGCAGTTGCTTGCTAGATGTTGAGCGCCTATGTCATTGTTTGTTTTTTAACGAAAAAACGTTCAAACGCATTAAATATGCTGTCGTGTGTTTTAAGATATTGCACTTATAATTCAACTAATACGGCGAAATGCAAAGGAATAACTTTTCGTCAATGAGTAAATAGAAAATCTAAATTAAATTAAATTTAAATTGAAATATTTGGTGGACGCCATGTTGCCTCATTTCTCATATAGACTAAAAAATAAGATGTGACAATTTGTGTAACAAGTTTAGGTAGAATTAGCTGACTTTGGTTTTTATAGCGGAAAATAACAATCCTAAGTTTATTCAGAAAGGAACTGACTGTGGTTATTCAAATAAATAGTTTAACAAATTGGTAGTTATGATAGGTGGGTAGGTGTTTAGGGTAGGGTAGGGTATGTAGGTATCCAGTTGATGGGAGCGAAGTCACGGGGGACAGCTAGTACATAAATAATGGGACGACGTAAATTACTTCAAATTCAGCGTTTAGCTTTGATATTCTTATGCAAAACAAACAGGACGGTTAGTACTGAGACCTTACCGGTACTTGCTTGAACGATGTGCTGCAATGTACTATTCAGCACGAGAAACCATGGACGCGGAGTGACCGTGAGAAAATCTCTAGATTATTTGAACCACATATTGACGTCTGGGAGGAACTTTTATCCGAATGGCAATGTAGGTGGGATCATTCCATCAAGGGCCGGCACCTCCGCCAATTCTTTCCATCTGTTCACGTGCGACTGGCCAGGACGTGGCTGGAAGTGGATCACTGTGTTGCCCAATTTCTCACAGGGCATGGTAACTTTAAAAGTAAATTATTTTCCTTCGAGCTCGTTGCCTCGCCTTTATGTCAGTATTCTACATCTGACTGCAAATATGTACAATCTGCTCATCATATCTTATGGGAGTGTATTCTTTGGCAGAATGAAAGCAATACTATGTTGAATAATGTACAGGCTGCATCAGAAGATGTTTACAATACGGATCTTGTGGAGTTACCACAAATTTCCGTGCGTTCAAGCGTTTTTGCCATACCTATTTATTATTGGAATCAAATATACGAGTAACACCTCACAATGTTAGGACCCATTAATATTAATGCTAATTTTTATCCGTGGTGCCAGGCAACTGGGCTTATCCCAGTTGTAAACGACCCTTTGTGCCTATTAACCTTGTTTGTTCTGTCTCCTACTTGATATGGAGGGAACTGGAAATTTTTAGTTTTTCCTACTCCTCCCCTATTATTTTCTGATTAATTTCGTTGCGGGATCCAAGACAGTTAAATTCATTCTCCGGGACTTCGTCGAGCTTCATTGCCTCGGTGCTTTTCTGGTGGTCACCACTATTGATTCTGGCTTTCAGGAATTGCAGTGATTTGGGAATAGTGCTGTGGGAATGTCCCAAAAAAGAAATACATAAACATAATATTAAATTAATTATTACTTTACTAAGGGTATTTCAACTAATTTTTTTTTTGTAAAAATGTGTGAATTCTAATGAAGCTTGTTAGGTATGAAGCTATGTAGGTACCGCTTCTGTAGTCAGTCAGCAGTTTAGTCTATATGAGTGACAAGTTGTTGCAGAATGTTGAACGAAACGCGTAAACGCCATGAAAATCACGGCGCTTCCGTCTTTTTGATCGCGAGAAAACTATACCTTATAAGCGCTCTAGCGCTGCGTGTTTATACTGTTTTGTTAGACGGCTAATTATTGTTACAGCGCTGCAGCGAAGTTTAGTTTAAACTCTTGTCAAAATAGAGCATGTCCTTTACTTAGGATAGCTTCTCTAATGAGCAGTAACCGGTTTTTCTTTTAAAGCTTGTCCTTCGACAAAGGCCTCCTCTAAACTATTCTGCATAGTCGTGAGCTGGCTGACCAAAACTAGATGTATCCTCCGGCTGCACAGCATGATTTTCTTCTTGTTTACGTCTTTTAGTTCGCTTCTTAACTTCTTAGACAGTCGGTTTTTTTAATTTTGGAATTATCGTTTTTTATTTAAAACTTTTCAGTTAAAGGTGTTAGAAATATTTAAACATATAAGTGTTTTATATTTTTTAAAACACCTCTTAAAACCCTTTATTTTGAGTTCAATTAATTAAGTAATACAATTTTTTTTTCAACACCCTTGCTTATAAAGTGGCTCTAATTTCACCGCAATTAGGCACATAATGACACCATCACAAGTGAGATAAAGAGTTTTTTTTAAATTTATTGGTTAAGTTGATTTGTTCTTAAAAAAGTTTCGATACTAAAAAGATCGTGCTCATTACATACAAATAAATTAATGTACCTATTGCTTGCTCATTCATTTCATGCAACTTCGTATTTAAATAGATAATTTCGAACTTGTACATGTTTAATAAATAAAACTTTTACTCAAATATAACTTTTGTTTTTCTCTGTAATAAAGAAAACTTGAAGTTCCCCATTTTGTACGTGGCTAAAACGCTATCCGCGAAAAGCCAAAAAAAAACCTCATACTTTTAGTCTATGGCCGATCGCCATTGTTAGATGCGCGCGCATAAGAAAACTGATTAATTTTGCCCGCCATTGCGAGAAATTTTTCACAACTCGTTTTCACTGTTGAAAATGTTTTTTTAGTATTATTTTCTTCACAAGTGTGTTGAAAAACGTCGTATGATACACGTGTGTATTGATGATTACCGTCCTCGGCTCTCTTAAGACCCTCACTTAACGGCTCGGGTCTCAATGGTGCCTCAGCGGTAATCATCAACATTACACACTTGTACCATAATGTACTATTTTCTTCAAATTGTTTATTTTTTTCTTCATAATGTACTATTTTCTACAAATTTGTTTTTCTTCCAATGTCAAATTGTCCCCACAATTTGACATTGGAAGAAAAACAAATTTGTCCCCCACAATATGGCGCCCAAAGTCTGCCAGTTTTCTATTTTCCATTTTTAATGTAGCCAATGACACTCGCAAGGTTAAGACGAATCTACGTAAGAATCATCAAAATCGGCCAACGCGTTTGGTTTCTAGAACGCCCCATAAGAACAAACATACATAGACTGATAAACACATTACCCTATATCGTTGCACATGCTGAGATAGGAGCCTTTTTGGTCTCGCACGGGGTTATTTTTTATTTTTTTATTTTGTGTTATTGTTGTGTTTTGCTTATCTCGTGTCTCCTGTGCGGGTCACAAATAAATATTTTCTTTCACTCTTTCTTTCTTAACACTTGCCAGCTTCTATTATACGTAGCCTATGCCCTATATAATCCAAGGTTGGTGATCATAGCTCTAACAGTGTATGGATTTCGCACTCTCAACAAATTACGTAGTGGCGAAAATATATTCACACTAGTGCAGAATAAATCACTCCACCAGGTCGAATGGAAACACGGATATTTCTCATAAAATTCACAAACAAAATATAAGTTGTGAAACAATAAATATTTTTACAGAGAAATTGTTTTCACGGATATATCTGCTTTGAATTTTAATTTTCATTGGAGCTTATGGATGTGAAGTTGCAATAAAATCTTTCATAACTACACTGGTGTTCAAAACTTACTACCACACTTTTAAAATTCTAATTTCTTCTAAACTATAGAAGTAGAACGATTTATTGAATATTTTCTGGATTGATTGGGATCTGGAGGCAAAATTCCTCGCGCAAATATGGGAATGGCGCGAGGAGGCGAAATGCCGGGGCGAAACTCCGCTGCCGCGACAAATCACGGCTCGGCGGACAGAGCTCCGGCAGGATCTCATGGCGATATGGAGAGGGCGACTGTCGCAACCCAGCGCTGGGCACGACATAATTGTGGCGATAAGGCCCCTCTTTGAGGAGTGGCTTGAGAGGCGTCACGGCGTCCTCACCCTCAGCCTGATGCAGGTCCTCACCGGACACGGCTGTTTCGGTAGGTTCCTGTACAGGATATGGCGGGAGGAAAAGCCCGGGTGTCACCATTGTGAGGATCGCCCGGAGGACACGGTAGAACATACGGTGCAGGTCTGCCCCGCTTGGGCGGAGCAGACCTCCACACGGGAAGCTGTCACCTACTTCTGCAAAGTAGTAATGCACGCGAAGAAGGAGGCAGAATGCGTGAGGGAAACGCGATGGAGGCGCTCTGACGCCCCAAACCACCGCAGGAGACGCCCTGGGCGTCGGGAGTCGCAAGCTGATTCCCGGCCACCGTAGGCGTGGGCTTGCGGACGGCGAGTAATGGGTAACTCGCCGTCCGATAAGGAACAGGCCCGAGTCGACGGCGCGTAGTGTTCCACGCGCGCCTCAAAGAGATGTCAGCAAATTGACGTGGTCCGCTAGTGCCGATGCCTGTCTGTAAAAACGGATATAATGTGCGCAAGCCTAATTATAAAGCGAATCTCCATTCTGGACTTCTTCATTCTGTACCTACAATGTTGATTCCCCGCAAACAGAGTAACAAAACAATATATATGAAAATATATCTTGAAATATGTAGACCATTGCGCAAAAAGTCAATAAAAGTATATGGGTCACTGCATTTCTTATGTATGACAGACACGCGTCACAAAACTCGCAAAGCGTACATGCCTGGCATGATCTTTGAAAACGATAAAACCATGCACCTGTTTTATTTATTCCGCTGAGTCATAAAAAATTGCATTACTAATGCATGTGTCACTCAGGCCACATTTTTACTAGGTAACCTTGTTCGACAGCACGAAACTTTTGGCACCTGGGAAGTCAGAATATTTAGAAAGTTGCAATTTTGATGAGCAATGCCTATGTTATGTTTTAATAATTTCCATAAGCAAATCAGTGAGAAAAATTGACTAAAATAAAGGCAATAAGAATAATAATATATTCTGAGTCCTTTTATAGATATTTCCGCCACTCCAATCGACCATATCGCCATGATAAAAATTGAACCATCTGTTTAACAATGATTAGGAACGGTACAAAAACTTGCAGCGTGTCAATGGTACTTAAATCGCATTTACGTACTAATCGACTGTTCTAAAACTTTTTAACAGACAAATTAAAACGACTTCCAAAACAAAACACTACAAAGCGAAATATTTTCGGTTTTCGGTGTCTTTGGTAACTAATATTATTCGTTTTTGACACAGACTTCCGAAATAAAAGTTATTTTTCGCTTTGTAGTGTTTTGTTTTGGATGTCAATTTAATTTGTCTGTTAAAAAGTTTTAGAACAATCGATTAGTACGTAAGTGCGATTTAAGTACCATTTACACGTTGCAAGTTTTTGTACCGTTCCTAATCATTGTTAAACAGAAGTTGCTAGTTTTATTGTTGGTTTAACTTATTGCACGCTACTGACAAATAAATCACTTCGTGTCAGTTGTTTTATTTTTCTCTTTTTAGTTAAATTTGGTACCATATAGTACCATGAAAATAATTTATAGCCAGAGGGCTTCTCATTACAACTCTAACAAGCCTAGACACAACTGGGATAAATTGTTTTATTACGGAGTTCCGGTGCCTACCTTCCGGCTTCATCACCAAATCAGTTCGATGGTACCATTTTTATTAGAACCATTTATTTATAATTGCTTCGTCACAGTCATTTAACTATTCTAGATATCTCATACCCAAAACATACTTAATATTAAAAAGTTCCAGTGACCATCTGTGGTCTTCTACATCAGTTTCACTTCACCAAATGATACTTTCTAAATGCAAATGCTTACCATGTAGGTGAAAGTACCAAAATCACTATATGTATGCCTATAAAGTTTGAGTATTTTCCTCGATTTCCATGGAATCCCCTAATAAGATGCTGAATTGGTGACAATAGGACAACCTCAATCATATACCCTTTCAAGCAAAAATAGTACATTGTGATACAAGGGTGGAAAGTAGGTTATTGCAAACGAGCTGTCATTAACAAGCCCGAGCCGAAGGCGAGGGTTTTTAATGACACGAGTTTGCAATAACCTACACACCCGTGTATCACACGACGTTTTTCAATACAATTGTGGGAAATAGTAAAAAACAAGTCAAAGAATTAAATTTTATTTTTCCATAAAATAAAATTAACGTAAGTCGCCATATATCTTTCTCGAGATAAGGGAGGCAAAATTTCATCTTGCGCAGTGTTTGCCTCAGATAAAATATCGGGTGGAGTTAATTCCATTTCATCACTTGTACTTGAACTCATATTAAAAAAAAGATAGAGATAGAGTTAGAGATCGAAATAGAGATAGAGTTAGAGATAGAGTTAGAGATCGAGATAGAGATCGAGATAGAGATAGAGTTAGAGATAGAGTTAGAGATAGAGTTAGAGATAGAGTTAGAGATAGAGTTAGAGATAGAGTTAGAGATAGAGTTAGAGATAGAGTTAGAGATAGAGATAGAGTTAGAGATAGAGTTAGAGATAGAGTTAGAGATAGAGTTAGAGATAGAGTTAGAGACAGAGTTAGAGATGGAGTTAGAGTTAGAGTTAGAGATAGAGTTAGAGATAGAGTTAGAGTTAGAGATAGAGTTATACAAACTTAGATAGAGTTAGAGATAGAATTAGAGATAGAGATAGAGTTAGAGATAGAGTTAGAGATAGAGTTAGAGATAGAGTTAGAGATAGAGTTAGAGATAGAGTTAGAGATAGAGTTAGAGATAGAGTTAGAGATAGAGTTAGAGATAGAGTTAGAGATAGAGTTAGAGATAGAGTTAGAGATAGAGTTAGAGATAGAGTTAGAGATAGAGTTATACAAACTTAGATAGAGTTAGAGATAGAGTTAGAGATAGAATTAGAGATAGAGAAAGAGATAGAGATAGAGATAGAGTTAGAGATAGAGTTAGAGATAGAGTTAGAGATAGAGATAGAGTTAGAGATAGAGTTAGAGATAGAGATAGAGTTATACAAACTGAGATAGAGTTAGAGATAGAGTTAGAGATAGAGTTAGAGATAGAATTAGAGATAGAGAAAGAGATAGAGATAGAGACAGAGTTAGAGATAGAGTTAGAGTTAGAGATAGAGTCAGAGATAGAGTTAGAGATAGAGTTAGAGATAGAGTTAGGGATAGAGTTATAGATAGAGATAGAGTTAGAGTTAGAGATAGAGTTAGAGATCGAGATAGAGATAGAGATAGAGTTAGAGATAGAGTTAGAGATAGAGATAGAGTTAGAGATAGAGTTAGAGATAGAGTTAGAGTTAGAGATAGAGTTAGAGATAGAGACAGAGTTAGAGATAGAGACAGAGTTAGAGATAGAGTTAGAGTTAGAGAAACCAATTTTACAACGAAAACAGCCTATACAGCCTATTCGATTTTTGACAAATGTTTATGTGAAAATAATGAAATTAAAAATGTTAATTCAATATATTAAACAACCATTTAATAAACTTTTGAGAATTTTATGCTAAGACGTACGGACTCATTCATTTTGTCCTCGAATAAAATCCCATTTTATTTTAAGTATGAAAACTCCTTGCTACTAAACTTTTTAAATTGACTAAAACATTTAAAACTTAACTGCAAAACTAATGATCGAGCTCGTAAACAAAAGTCACGACCGCGTAATAGAAAGATGCTTATGCGAAAGATTTAATTTTCGAATCATAATTATAGCCTCTGAAAGTACGCCATGTTTAACAACTGTATTGAAAAATAATTTTTAAAATCGGTCCATAATTGACGGAGTAATCGGTGAACATACACAAAAAAAAACATACAGCCGAACATAGAACCTCTTATTGGAAAGTCGGCTAAAAAGTGGCGCTGCGAATCAACAAGAATGTAATCTGAATTCTTTTTATCCATTTCTCTTGTGTCAAGACATCACTCACAAAAAAAACATTTCCCTTATTGTAAGTAGGTACACTTCCCACACGAGTTCTTTGTATCCACCAGGCACAATCTCCTACGCCATCATCCGTTCTTCGCAGACCTATTTGTAAGCAATAAAGAATGCAAATTGAAGAATCCAATTTGTAGTACAAAACGTTGTGTTTAAATATGCAACGGGGGCTTTGAAAAAATTGCTGCACTGTCCTAGAGGGTAACACAGGGGTCATTCTGTAGGGGCCGGGAAAAATGGATTTATAGGGTCATTCACGTTTATGTGTTAAAAGGGCATTGATATGCAAATTATATTGGTAAGTGTCGTTTGGATTAAAAATGTATCTTTTTAATACAGGCAGGTACGTAATGATTTTTTTACCGAGCTTGCAATTTTTTTAATATTTTGCGGCTATAACGACCTCATATGAGATAACGAATCCAAAAAAGGCGCCATCGAATATAATATTCTACCATCCAAACTTATCTCCACACGATTCTTACAACGACATTTCATCGCGCATAAAAAGATCCATTTCAAACTCGATCAAAAATCACAAGAATATTCCACATACGTTATCTCAGCTGGTCCATAAAATCTGCACGTTACACATCGTACATCAAATCATATAGCATGCATTTGATCGAAGTATGACAGACGTGTCACTGCTCAGTTGCTCACCAGAACTGTGACGACTCGCAAATCGATCGCGATTGACACAAGGTGAACGACTTACAAACAAACCTCCCCTTTTAAGTTGAACACGTCTTTGTTTGTCATGTGGATGGATATTGCCTTGAACTGTATGTAAATTGTGATGTACGGGATCGAACGTCATATGTCTTGTGTTTAGATAGTTCTGTAGAGCTCCTTGTGAAACCTTTGTTGGAGTAGTAACATCACATATATATCTGCGTAGACTAAACAGTTGGTTATATCTCATTGTCTTAGATATTATGTTATTCCTATCTTTATTATTATTTAACTATATGCTTTATTGTACACCATATAATACATTAATAAAAAAGAAAACTAAATTTAATACACATACAACGGTCGGCCTTATCGCTTTCCGCGTTCTCTTCCATATATGGACAGTAATTGCCTGGACATAAAATTGAGCGGGCATTGGTGTAACAAAAACAGTGCTAAAATAATATATTAATTTCGTTGCAGGATCTAAGACACAAAAATCGTGTCTCCGAGACTAGAAGATCTCGACGTTTTTCTCGTGGTCGCTACTATTAATTCTGGGTTACAGGAGTTGCAGTTATTAGGAATAGTTGGGCGGTCTTACCTCAGGCCTCGGCCTCGGTCTTCTCATTCAGATATCCCTTTGACCCGTAAGTCAGGTAATAATCATGCTCCGTAAGAAAGCATTATGTTAACAAAGTTGGATCGATATTATATACTTACGAAATTATCAGGTGAATATAAGTGGATATCTCTCTGAAAACTTGGCAACCGTAGTCACATCAGCATCCCCGAGGTAAGTCCATATAGATCTCAATTCCCTCGATACCTTACATAAGGTTTTGCACTGTACGAGCTTAGAAACACGAGCACCTAGCGACTTATAACTAAATATACAGAATCTTTAGTGGACAGTAACTGATTAGAAATAACACATGCCTACACCACACCTTTGAGAATAGGAGGAAAAGACTCAAGAGTATTTAGTGCCTGATAATTGTAGATACAGGAAAACGATGTTACTTAGGCCCGTTCATTAAGATTTATCTGAACAATTCCTCTGAAATGGATATCCAGTAAATCCCAATAAAGCTAGATAATAAACACTTATTTATAAATCATTAAGGGAAGATTATTAAGATGTCTACTCGTATACCTAAAGAAAGATTATTACTCGTGTACATAAAGAAGATCTCTTCATTATTTTAAGAGCTACTTGTCGCTACGTAAACTGTACTCAAAATAATATTTGTATATTCTATAATATCTCCCTCAGTTGATTCTAACGATTTTTAAACCCCGACGGAAAAAGAGGGGTGTTATAAGTTTGACGTGTGTATCTGTGTGTCTGTCTGTGGCATCATAGCGCCTCAACGGATGAACCGATTTTGATTTAGTTTTTTTTGTTTGAAAGGTGATTGTATCGAGAGTGTTCTTAGCTATGTTTGAATAAAATCGGTTCAGCCGTTCAAACGTTATGCGCGTTTTACTGTTTAGATCGTGATGTTTTCGCAAGATAAATGTGTCGGGGGATTTTTAAATTTCGAAATTTTACTTGTTGTTCATCTTCTTTCTTGTCATGTTTCCCATAAAATGATATTCTTTATGGATGCGTCATGCGGTGCATACACTTTCGTTGTTATTATGATAATTATTGTTGTCTCTGCAAAACATCAACGTTATTCCCAGGTTTCTTTACATAAAGCAATAATATTTTCCCCTACAACCGTTACACGTGCATCTCATCATATATTCAGCATCGCATGACCCGATACATTTGACACACGATCTGGTCAAACAGCGACCCGCTCGTATATCACAAAACAAATAATAAGATCCGAAGACTCGGACCCGAACATCATTCTTCAGACGTACTACTGAAGTGAAAGATAAAACAAAAAAAGAAATAGGTTTATTGTCCCACTGAGATCGAAAATACGGAATCCTTTTAAGGCACGGAAGCCGAAACGACACCGTTTTGTCAAAACCTTTTTCCACGTTTTCCGGGGCAACCTTGTGAAAGTTTGATGTCGTCCGTGCGTTACCACTTAAACCCGCTTCTTGCATATTGTATACTAATCTCGCATTCAGGTGTTGTTTTAAGTCTCTTTAGATGACCGCTGACTTATTTATTTGCGCTAAGATCCTTTCGCTGTTGAGACTGCGCAATTTTCCATTTGAGGCTACAAATAGAACAATTTGCTTTGCCTCGGGACCAAAATCTGTTCTAAATAGGTTCATGATTTGGGACAGATTTTTTAGGTATTCTTGAACACATTCCATTAGGTCTGTCTTTCATTTATAAAAGTAGACCTAATTTACAAACAATCTCTTTGTGTTTCTCAATAAGTACCTATTTCCAAAATCCTAGTACGGGTTCCAAGGACTATTGAACTAAACAATGCGAGGGAAGCGACCGAAACCATTCAGTGTATCGTTATTAGGGAGACCCGTTTCAGTATATAGGACATTTCCAACATTCTGATATCTAATCAAAATTCATGATCCACTACCCAATCTCCTATACAAATGATATCCATTGAACAACCTATCAAAACGTCTTGTATTCAGATACATAGTTAATACAAATCAGGTTCTGGGATATATTTTTCTTTTTATTTAAAATCTTCTAAAAGAAAAACTGGGCCGTTCGCCAATTTGCCCGAATTCGAGGTCACGAAAGTCAGATTTTTAGAGTAAAAAATCCCTAAATTCAATATAGGTACAAACTGGGTCTCGTTTGCTTGAAAGGCTACATAAAGAAACTTTTTCCATCGATAAGGTAACCTAAGAACCCTGAGATACAAAGTATTCGTACTTATCTGATACTCATGGCCGGTCCCTCGGCCGTTAGGACAAACAAATCTCGATTAAAGGGCCCAGTTCACTTTCATCTCATTAATGTCAGTAGACGCATTTAATTAAAATTCACCCTCCGAAGGCCTGACTTTATCTTGGCAGGGTTTTTCGATCTCGTTATTAGCACATTCCTGCTGAGATAGCGTCCTTCACCCTTAAGAAGCAAATTGACGGATAAAATATAACGTTGTCTGATTTGTTAATAGTTTTGTAAACGACGGATTACTTTTGCAGTGGGATAATTTGATTGGTTGAGAATACATTTGTATCATCATCGCTTACTATCAGGTGAGATAGTGGTCAAGCGCGAGCCTATATTAGATAAAAATAAAATACTTTTGTCGAACAGTGCTTTTATGAAGGTCTTTTCATTTGAATCAATTGAAAGGTTGCACCTCAGAGTTTTAATATTTTTGAAATTTTTAAGAAAATAATATTTACGCTCGGTGAATTTTATTCATTTGCAATACGGCGGAGTCTACCAACCTAAGCACGTCCTATTGGAAAACCAGTCACTATCTCCGAAAAACCTCGATCAGAAAAATAAATATTCTAATTTATAAGACGGGGAGAAAGGATTTTGATTAATAGCGGCGTCCCGTCCGTTTTCAGAGCCGCTATAGAGCCCAGTATAAGACATATGGCATCGCTTAAAAATTGAGGTCGGCATATAATCCACGGTTACGTTTTCCGTGATTATGCGGGTCTGAGCAAGATTGATGACGTCGACCAGCCAACGGATGGCTGGACGGACTTAACCCACCAAATCCCGCGGATTATGACCCATAAATAGCTATTCGTGCTTGTCCTTCGAATAGTTACTTGTTTCTGTTATGAGTCCAAGGACTCTCTTGCGTGGCCTTTTTTTGGTTTACTTGTAGAACATAATGTAGGTTAGGAAGTTCAATGAGAAAACTAGATACATTGTACAACATCTTTGTTGTGTTTTAATCCTAGTATATAATTTTTCTCCAGCTCGTGTCTTCTTAAGGCATGTTGTGCCAAAACAACTTGTTAGTTTTGTCTAATCGCACAACTTTGGTTGGTCCTTAGTTTAAAGTCTGACTTCATAAAATTGAAATTTAACCTTAGGGCATCGAATTTCACTATAACTTTTCGAATCTCAAACAAAATCTTCGATTCACAAGTCGAGTCTGCGTTTGAAGTAAGCTAATAAGGCTGCTAATTTTCTTTTCGGCGTCAGCTCTACGTGCGCGATACGTCACTGGCAGGGTAGGGGAGGATTACACAAGCCGACTCTTAAGCCTTACAAACGTTGCTCCAAATCGGTGTTATTTAGCAACGCGCCGCCGAGCCTCCCTAATTAAGCAGTACCCTAACTTTTCTTGACATTGCTACTGGAGCATACGTGTCGGTTCTGAGCAGACTGATTGTTTGGACAGACGAGAGGCAGAAACGGATTTAGAAGGATTTACAAGGAACTTTGTTGGAGTAGATCGATGTTGCCTACTTTGATCTTACACCCATTCATCGTAGGTATATGTCTCATCGTAGGTATATCAGTTTGCAAAGTCTATTGTAAGTTTCATCTACCTATATAGTCTTCAATTCTTCTATGATTAGAAGGTTAAGGCCTTGGTTCGTCGCAGGCCAGTTTCAAAAAAAATATAAACACGCAATTTAGTAGATAATTGCCGGGTGTTATTAATCTCGTCGAGTTTTTTTTAAAATAATATGTGCTTTTAGGGTAAGCTAATTTGGTAAGAAAGCACGCTACCATAGATTTAACTAAGAGGCAGGACTAACATTATTTATATCTGCCTTCATTATATCGGCGTTATTAATTCTTTAAAAAAAACTCCGTTTCTGTGGCGTGGTGAAAAAATATAATTATATTAAGCGTATTTTCAACTTATTGATAACTCGCTCCTTGACTCTTACTTATATTTCTCGAGTTGTCTGAACAGTATCTCAATACACACGAAGGCATTTTAAAAGAAACAAAACTTAGTACTCAAACGTGTCACGTTGCAGCGAGTGCTTGCCACAGACTAAGTGAGTTGGAGTGCGCGCGCTCTAACGCGTCTTACAAACAATTGAGTTGAGGAGTCTCCTCTAGTACGTAGTACATTTAACTCAATGTATTTGGGCTGGTTCTTTTTAGGGTTCCGTGGTCAACAAGGTTATAGTTTCGCCATGTCCGTCGGTTTGCAGCTTAGCCCAGAGACTCTTAGTACTAAAAAGCTATAATTTAGTATGGATATACATATTAGTCACGCCGATTAAGTGGTAAAACAAAAACATTTTTTTTTTATGTTACATCCTGTACACGTAAAGAGGGGATTTTTTTTCTCGTCTATCATATGGCTATCGTTGGATAGGCCATTCAAAAATATTACGGGTTTGTGAAAACTATTTTTAGATCCAGGGAGCCGTTTGCGTAAAATTGAGATATAAATTGCTAATTTTTGCTCTTCAGGCAAAAAAAAAGCTGAAATATGCATTAGGTACACATTCGTATAGCGTGCATGCACAAGCATTAATGTAACGTACCATAGCCTTTTCAATAAGGTCGTGACTTGTTTATTACTTTTATACTATTCAAGCAATCTTTTATTTTTCCTTTTCTCTTTGTCAAAGGCGTCTGGAGCTCTGGATGCTCTTTTGCGTCTTCGGGGACATTTCCAACGGAGTGCCTAGAGCCATCGTGATCGCACTTTACTTATTTTAATATCTTCGTTAATGGTTGAGTTTTAGTACCTAGATAAAGACTAGCTTTTTTTCGTAGCTATACCAAAAGGAACCGTGCATTTTATCGGAATAAAAAATAACTTATGGAATACGGATCAGTAGATTACCTACTTCCAAAGATAGTACCTACTTCACAAAATAAAAAAACACCTTTAAATATTTGTTTAACACACTTGCTCATAAAGTGGCTCTAATTTCACCGCAATTACACCTGTTATCAAACTGTGACTTTCTCATTACTATTATTCACAAGTGAGATAAAGAGTTTTTTTTTTATTTATTGGTTGAGTTGCTTGTTCTTAAAAAAGTTTAGATACAAAAAAGATCGTGCTCATTAGTACAAATGCAACTCATTTCATGCAACTTCGTATTTAAATAGATAATTTCAACTTGTACGTGTTTAATAAATAAAACTTTCACTTAAATATAACTTTCAGTTTTGTCTGTAATAAAGAAAACTTGAAATTCCCCATTTTGTACGTGGCTGAAACGCTATCTGCGAAAAGCCAAAAAAAAGATAACTCATTATTTTTAGTCTATGGCCGATCGCCATTGTTAGATGCGCGCGCATAGGAAAACTGATTAATTTTGCCCGCCATTGCGAAAAATAATTCACAACTCGTTTTCACTGTTGGAAATGATTTTTTAGTATTATTTTCTTCACAAGTGTGTTGAAAAACGTCGTACGATACACGTGTGTATTGATGATTACCGTCCTCGGCTCTCTTAAGACCCTCACCTAACGGCTCGGGTCTCACCAACTTTACACACTTGTACCATAATGTACTATTTTATACTTATAAGCAAATTCTGGATGAAATATTAAAATGTGAGTATATTGTGTGAGGAAATAAAGCTCATTTTCATGAAAAACTGACCTCCACGTTTCGCTAAACGAAAATTCATGGACAGAACCACGTAAAAAATGGAACAATCGATACGTGACTGGCCAGATAGTTTCAATTGAGTGCGTTGCTAAATTTTTATTAGGGAGCAGAGTTGCCTGATACAAAAACCTATACAACGTCTTGCCCCGAGGGCGCTCTTAACCTATTTTCATTTGGTTCGTGTTTTTATTCCCTCAAAGCGATGCGGGGTCTATGCGGCCCCGGTGTGGTTTTCAATTTACTAGCTTCAGGTTCAGCAACTCTGAAGTTTCTTCTACTTACGTGGTTCGCTACAATTACTGCAGTGGTTTTTGTCTGTTTAATTAGTTCTGAAGGAAATTGTCTGATGTGAGTGTTTCGTTGTAATCGTAAACTGTGTTATGAGCGAATTCGTTTTTATTTCCTTTCTTGTTTTGTTTTGCTACACGTTTCGCGTCGTTACAATGAGCGACTATACGGAGCTAGGAGATAAGTGAGCGAGCAAGCAAGCACACTAAAAAGTTTATAGACTGTCAGTATTTCGATGTCATTGACATATATTCTACCGATAGACAAGAACATTATTAAAAAAAATATTTTCAAATGTTAGAACCAAAGTTCGCTGCAGCGCTAAAATATTTCTGTTGTATAATCAAACTAAAAAATCATGCAGCGCTAGATCGCTTATATTTCATGGCGCTTACGAGTTTCGTTCAATAATAGTTTAAAGTAAGGTGTACGGATTGCAGTACAGTTCAGTCGAACAGAGTGAGTGTTCGGATCGCCAAACCTAGTGCATACTACATATATATATTGATAATCGGAGTGCATAGACGTATAGTAAAGTGTAAGACACCATTGTTTTGAGCCATTGCGGGCCAACAATTGTGTTAGGTAAACTGTAAGTGCAGACAGTAATTATCACAAAAATAAATAAAACTAATAAACCAATAATTCAACCAAAACCACTGGTGCCCAAGCATAAATCAAAAAAACAACCGATCCTACATACAATCGTTTGTGGCTCAAACAACACCATCGAACACTAAGCAATACCAACAATAACACTAATTCAAGTTGGTATAATCTCCAACGAATATCTATTATCCCGGAGTAAACACAAAGCTGGTACCTAGGTACATACCTAGATAACTACAGAACCTCAATAGGCTCGTCCAATCGATCCAGTGTTTGATGAGCTCTTGTGAATCAGCCTTTACATTGGGAGATTCTATCCCAGTAATTACATTACAATCATGAATGCCCGTCTAGATGATATCTGGTGGTCTGAAGCAGAAAGGTTTTAAATTATCGGATTCGGCGAATTTAATCATGGAAAAGTAAATATGTTAGGTGTCCTATTCAGAAATGGGACTGAAGATGTTATCTATACACAAAACGTGGAGTGGGCTGTTGGGTATGTGAAAAGTAAGGGCGCTAAAGAACATCGTAAGTATGTATTGCGTAAACGAACTACCGGTAAAACGAAGTTAAATTGATTGAATTTTGAATTAAAATTGACATAAATACTTGCATTATATGTTGAAAAATATTAAAAAATGCAGTGTTGGCGACTTTACTAAAAATTTTATATACTCAATTTTTTTTGGGAGAAAATATGAAAAAAACGAGCCCATATCAAAGTAACCCCATTTCATTTTAACGTTTATAGTTAAAATGAAATGGGGTTACTTTGATACCCCATCGTATTGTAAAGTAACCCCAATTAACAATTTATTTTTAATGAATTCACACTGTACAATTTTAAATATTTTTTCTGCAACAATTAGGAAACTGTATTCATGCGCTGAGGTTGATGCAAAACATGGCTGAAATATCAGTGCTGTAAATTTTAAAAAGAAAATTGAGGTGCGTTCCGTTTTCACGGAGTTAGCTTTTAAAACCTAAAAGAAAAAGTTATCATCAAAATTGCCCCAGATCTCAATGTAACCCCGTTCTACAAGATTTGTAGTTTGAGGAGCAATTTGGAGGATATTTTGCATGACCTAAGTCAAATAGAAACTGAATGATCAAAAAAACTTCTAATACGAATGACAAAAAGAAAATTATTAAGCAAAACTAAACAATGGCAACCGAGGATTCCAATTACGTCAAAGAGCACAACCCACAAAGTACAATCCCAGGCACAAAATTACGAAACCGCATTATCACCAAATTTTTCATTACTCAAAGCAATTCCACGAACGAAGGGACGCTCGAGTAACTCAATAACAGACGACAAAAGGCATCTGAGTATAAAATTCGCCAATTATACTCAACCCACTCACGAATACACCAATATTCCGAACGGATCACAATTAAATACCCTCCCGAGCGATTCTTCAAAGTAAAGGGATGATTTTAATTTAAATCTAGCCCTCCTCTAAACCGTTCCATATCTGGTCGCCGTTATTAGCACATTCTAGTGAAGCGATGTCCTCCCCGCGACCGCTTTGAGAACCACATTAACGATTTGTCCTTTTTGCAGTATAATCGTATTCAGTTTTGCGAGGGCAAAGGTACTGACGTAAATCAAAGAGTGGGGACTGTGCACAGTTGCCCTGGCTACAGGAATCTCGCTCGGCTGATTAGCAACGACTGCCCTGTTATAAATTGAATCAAACGGAACGCCGGTTTCGAAATTTAAAGGAACTAGCAAGCAGAAGGATATCTATTGTAGGTTAATCCCTTTAGCGGCACGTGCGTAATGGTTTTGTGAGATGAAAGTGATATAGGCAATGGTGCGTATAATAATCTGGACAATTACATCATAGGTAACCAAGTGCTTTTAATCCGGAAATGACGGTACAAATTCCATTTAATTCTTCCACTAGCACTATGCAAATCTGTAAATGGTATTTTTTTCTAACCATACTAACCTTATATTATGGAAGAAGAAAAATAACTTTTTACCAATAAAATTAAACCGACTTCTAGAGCAAAACACTACAAATCGAAAAATAACCGTTTTTTCGAAGTCGGTATCTAAAAAAATGAGAAACAGTAGGTGCCAAAGATTCCAAAAAAAAAAATATTTTGATTTGTAGTGCTTTTTGCTTTAGTAGTCGGTTCTATTTTTTTTTGTTGAAAAGTTTTTTTATTTTTCACTTTTTAGTGGTACATAATGGACAAGCTCTATAGTAAGGTACCATAATACCCACAGTGATGCCAGAATAGATTACTCAAATAACATGAAACTTGAACATAACCGGTGGAATGAGAGTGTACCAGGGTGAACTGTACTGTACTGCGTACCCATTCAGAGCATACTGGCGTGATGGTATGTTATGAAATGGTGTAAACAATAAACAGACATGCGATTGCAGCAATCGTGAGAGATTAGCCGTCATTTATTGAAGAGTTCTGCTGTATATCTCCGAAGTTCTTAATCAGATCTTTACCAAATTATTATGGAACTATTTCGGAATAAACTTCTTACAAACAAAAAAGAATTGTGCAAATATGTTTATTTAAGACGGAGTTATGCGCGAACATTCACAAAAAAAAAAGTCCGAATTGAGAACCTCCTACTTTTTGGGAAATCGGTTAAAAAAAAACGTGTTGCGCCGACCCTAAGTAACATTGAATAAGGGCAGGCAGATGTTGATGATGACTAACCTTATATTCACTAACCACGTATCTACTAACCAAACCATAGATCTACATACTTAAATAATATGTCTATCACTGTTTAAAAACCTTAGTCTGTACAAATTAGCAAAAACGAATTGAACCCACACAAGGCGTGATAAGCGATACCTATCTGACCCTTCCCTTAGATGACAGCTTTGATCTTCTTTCCCGAATCGACCTAAGCAGTGCACGGTGTTGGCTAAGCTAAAAGGATGATGGTGATTATGACCAAATCGTTAAAGGACTCAATGGCATAGAGTCTAAATTCTATCGTATTGATGCTGTCATCCTTCAATTTTATAGAGTAAAGTTTATTTTATTTGCATAGATTGTAGGTACATGACATAAGGTACAAAAAAAACCATTGTGAACCTTGTACAATCTATCAGATTGGGCATGCAAACATTAATGAATTAACTATGTAAACGAGTAGGTAATCAAAAAAACAAGTCACAAAATACAAAAATTACGAATTACAGTTCAAATCGGATACAATTAAATAAGTTGGAATGTTTTTTTTTTTTTTTTTATTATCAATAGGCTCGCGCTTGACCACTATCTCACCTGATGGAAAGCGATTATGTGGTCGACGGTGAAGCACGCTTGCCTAGAAAAAACCCATTCACTCTTGACTTAAAGACCCCTAGATTGTAGCTATCGGGAAACACAGATTCCGGCAGGGAATTCCACTCCTTAGCTGTACGCATAATAAGAGTGTCCCCAAAACGTTTTGTGCGTATGGGTGGGATGTCCACCATGTACCGATGACGCATCGCCGTGCGTCCGGTTGTCCGATGATGGAACGGGCTGGGCGGAATTAAATCATGCAGTTCCATCGTATGTCGTTAAATTGAATAAAACATATTATGATTATATTAAATTAGAATTTTATATGAGAATAAATTTTAGTCATTGTCATTTAGAAAATCGTTAATCGAGTAGTAACACTAATCAATAATGCTGTTAACTTCTTTTTAAAATTGCGTATTGTGTTATCTTTTATTATGTCAGGTATTTTTTTATATATTGTAGGTCCCATACTAATAACAT
This sequence comes from Orthosia cruda, assembly GCA_964057195.1. Lineage (NCBI taxonomy): Eukaryota > Metazoa > Arthropoda > Insecta > Lepidoptera > Noctuidae > Orthosia > Orthosia cruda. Next base: position 13,303,097 of record OZ059836.1, on the reverse strand, counting down.
TTTTTTTTAATAAAGCAGTATTGCAACTTTCAATTAGTAAAAGATGTTTGTACTGGCTTCTGATTGGTCTCTTACTAGTTTGCGAAACTGTAGTAAATAGTTCATATATGCATGTTACGTTTAACAAAAATTGCCATTTCTAAAATATAAATTGCCGGAAATGTTAACAGCTTTAGGGACTTAAACACTGGAACACAACTGTCAGTCGTTTTCATATAAATCTTTGTGTTTCTCTGTTTGTGTGTCAAAGTGTTTATAGTAGACACGGAAGATGAATAATAAAGTTGATTATAACGAAATGTCCCCTAAACGTATTCTACAAAAAGAACTCAGTAAAATTCTCGAAAATATTGTACCGTACCGTCGCCGTCGTAGCCGTATCAATCATAACAAAGACAAAACGTGCCACCCTCCCGAACATCGAGTGGCGACACCTCTACATACTAAACAACGACAAAGGTCAGAATTCGACAGACAAACAGAATTGGGAAAACAAACAATTCGCTCGGGAAACATTCTAAAGCACTTTAACGTTATTATACCAAGACATCAAGTCACATTAAATTCTTTATTCATTTTATTTTTGCGGGGTCACGGGCCGAGGCCGGAATTCCTGCAATGTCTTTGATCTAAGTCAGACGAAAAAAAAAAACATGAACGTAAATGCACTTCAACTGTCTTCATAAAGGGGGGAAAAATATAATTTATTCACGAGATAATTTTCTCCTCCCTTTTAAGGATAGACGCCGTTTGAAGTGGGGTGGGCACGAATGAATGTTTGCACTGAGCCGGGCTTAGGCTGCACTATGCTCTCTCTCTCGGGAAGACTTTGTCTTGTATTCAACGCTATTTTTTTATGTATCACCATTTTAATATTCAACATCGTAAAACTGTGGCGGTGTTCTGGCCTTTTCGCCTAATTGTGCCGGGTCAATGTTAGAGAGGGACACATGTTGTGTTTTTCAGTAAAATTTTATTCGAATTGCTCCAATTGGGCGTATCAAATGCTGTCAATATTATTCAATTTCCGAAATAACTTATCATAATACTTTATTATAGTTAAAAGGAAACATTAATTCATAACAAGCATCAGTCTCGTTGCCTTGGCCGCATCGAGCTGCATTATAAAGCTGGTACCTACTCATTAGCGAGGTATAACTTTAATCTTTGCATGTTTTGTTACCAGAAATCCTTTTATAGTGTGTACAGCCAAGGGTCAAAAGTGCAGTCTTACGCTCCCAAAACTCAAATGCCTTGTTTTTGTAGAAGAATTTACATTATCCACGACTGATCTCATATGTTGTGTAGAAATTAAAGTATAGATTATACCTACAAAACCGTGAAAAGTTAAAATACTTCTGCCTACAAAAAAATAGCCGCTGCTGTTTTGGTACCTAGAATGTGACTGCACTTTTCACCCTTAAATGTACATGGTTCGCGAGCGGTGCTTTGTTGTGGTCTTGATAATAGCATTTATTAAGTGAAAAAGAGAAAAAAACAATTAAAAGTGGATTACGGGAGATGTCATTTCGCTTGATGTCTAAATATCAAGAAAAACAACTGGAGAAAGACGCCGAATTCAAACAATAACAAGATTGTTTACGTGTGGTGTTAGATTTCATAAGTTAGTATGACGCTAATAAGTTGATACTTTGTTTTAATTCGTAATCACTATTTATCTTTGATACATAATATCTAAAGTATTACCTACCTATAGTATTTTTATTCAGACGAAGTAAATAAAATAATTGTAAAGTATCAAATTAGGTTATGCCAGGTATTTCATACTAGTTTTGGGGTAGCTATGCTGATAGTTTTTAAATTTGCCACGCTTTTTCAGTCTCTACGACGTTGTCTACTTACAGTTTTACTACTAATGAGTAGTACCCGGCTTTACGTGACCTAAAGCAGATTACCTACCTACCTACCTTTAACCATCAGTTTACAATCTTCATTTGACTTCTGCCCAATGGGTTATGGAGCTTTTTCTTACTATCTCGATACTACAAGTTCTGAAACTAAAACTGTAATATCAAGCACAATCCAGGAAGTTTTCAGTCCAGCTCAAGATTAATTTTACAGTCAACAGCTGCTCTCGAACAACTACTCAGAATAATTCAGTCAATTAACAAAGCCACAACAAACGAACTGTTTACCACACAACAATAATTAACTGTACAGCACTCACTTCACTCAAGTGACCCTATCAAGGATTCTTGGATAATTAAAGACTGTTTCTCAACCGTTAAATTAATCAAGACTTACGAAAGATGTTTATTAATACCGAAGTAATCAATTTAGTACATACCTTACGTACGTAGGTATCTAATTAATTAAGGTTTACGCAAATTAAGTCCTTACATTGTACGACGTTGAAAATTGATATTGTACCGTCGCCTAGGGCTTTACTTACGTGGTTGTAATAATGCCTACCTATCTACTTATTTCTCGTAGTTTGGAGATGGCGTGTGATTAAGCCTTTATGAAAATATATACTTGAGAAGTCACGAGACAACCCAAAACCTACCGCTTATTTCAGGATCTTACTCGTATCACAGATATTATATAATACTAGTGTAGATAGGTGCTAGTAGTAATTTTACAATTTAACTAGCTTTAGACCTGTTATAGGTACTGTATGGATCAGAATGTTGGGCTGTGAAAAAGATGGATGAAAAGAGATTGCATGTAGCAGAGATGAGAATGTTGAGATGGATGTGCGACTTGACGAGATTGGTTATAGTGAGAAATGAGTATATTAGAGGCAGTTTGAAAGTGACGCTAGTGACAGAAAAGTTGAAGGGAAACCGTTTGTCCTGGTATGGTCATGTGATGAGGGAGGATAAAACGAATGCTACTAAAAGAGTTATGAATATAAATGTGGATGTATGGAGAGGTAGAGGAAGGCCAAAGAACAAATGGATGAACTGTGTGTATGTGAGAAGTGATATATCGGGGTCAGTGATAGCGTGACAGAGGACAGGACGGTATAACGTGTTGCACCGACCCCAAGTAAAATGCGATATTAAGGGCAGGAAGATGATGAAGTAGCTATACTGAAATCAATTGAAAATTACATTGCAAATGTATAAAACTTTTGAGCGAGCTTTTAAGCATTGAGATATACATATACTCGTAGTAAGGAAAGGACAGGGGAGACTGAGACTTTTTCTGACGACACAATTTGGTCATAATAGGTCATACTAGATTGCAAATTGTGTTTACGTTAGCTTATATGCATTCACCAATCCATATAAGCAAACGTAAACACGTCATGTGTTGCTTTAAAATCTATATAATAGAGAGATCTATACTAAAGAGATAAAGTTTGTGACGTTGTAAGGGGTAATCTCTGGTAAACTTATTTCGAAAATTCTTTCACCAGTAGAAAGCTACATTATTCCTGAGTGTCATAGGCTATAATATAATTTTCATCACACTTGCACGTAAAAAGTATCTAAACATACAGGTTAACTTGGCCGTAATGCCCCATATAAAACCCTCGGGCTTTCTTTTTGTCATGAAACCCTAGGGCGGTAAGTAATATTTTTTTAATTTATGGCACAGCACACAGGTCATGCAAGTTCAAGCAAGGAGTTTACACGCAATTGAAAAATTGTCTTAAAATGTTATCTAAACAGGAATTTCTTTGCAATCTCGCTACATGTTAGTTAAATACTTAACTAATGTTCTTAATAATCGATTTTAATAGTTATAGTATGAAAACGTCGAAATTATTTGATTCTTTTTACACTCCGTCATGGCTATATACATTTGCCCTTAAAGTTTCTGAACGAAACACTAAACATAGTGTTACATACTCTTTGCGAAACACTGTATAATCTGTGGTGTGGGCATAAATTCGCCAACCGCTTAAAAAAAAAGTTCAAGTATTTCGTAATAACAGCTGTGCTGACTTGTGTATTAAAGCTATAATTCATAATTATTACTCGCAAATGTGATGAAAAACATTGTATGTATCACGGGCGGTACGGGAATTACGAACCTCGACTCAGAAAGCCCTCAGTCTTCGACTTCGGGCTTCTACTAGAGTCTCGATCGTAATTCCTTACTTACCGCCCTTAAGGACGCTGTTACATTTTCGACGAACTCAAATTTAGGTATCTAGTAGCACACAACAACATTACGCGCACGCACTCATTGAAACTACTGAGCGCTCGATTTTATACATCACTCAAATAATATTGGTCCTTGTTATTATTTTTTAATTTTATTGAAGTTGATTCAGGAAGGTTAGTTGGCACTTTGAAAATGCTTTTGGTAACTGTTACAAACCGTCGTCGTAAAAAGTAGGTTATTATTTTCAACCGACTTCAAAAAAAGGAGGTGCTCTATCTATTCGACCCGTATGAATCCGCGATTTTCTTTTAAAACTACTTATCCGATACTATCGGGTTTACGTCGATCAATGTATGTGTTTTCAGGGAAGGTTTTATTGTATAATATATTAGGATATGATAAAGATCTTCGGAGATAGACAATGGAACTCTTCAATAACAAATAGCAAATGACCTGCGATTAGTGTGATCGTATAGTTATGTTTTGTTTTCACCATACCATAATATAAAATCACGCTTGTACGTTTTTAGGGGGTTAACAGATTTATGTAGTATACCTACCCAATATGGGGTACCAACAAAAACTAAAAAGAGAAAAATAATAACGTTTCCGTGTCGAAAAACGAAAAACAATAGATACCGACACCGACTTTCGAAAAGAGAATTGAATTTCACTTTGTTGTAGTAAAAGGTATTTTTAAAAAAACGCAACGTAAAATAAGTAGATACCTAAAACGAAATAATTTCCGGTCACAAGGATTAAAAAACCGGCCAAGTGCGAGTCGGACTCGCGCACGACGGGTTCCGTACCATTATTGCAAAAAACGGCAAAAAAACACGTTTTTTGTATGGGAGCCCCAATATTTATTTTATTCTGTTTTAGTATTTGTTTTTATAGCGGCAACAGAAATACATCATCTGTGAAAATTTCAACTGCCTAGCTATCACGGTTCATGAGATACAGCCTGGTGACAGACGGACCGCGGAGTCTTAGTAATAGGGGAAACCCTAAAAATGACTTAATCATTTTGCATTACATATTATACACATATTATATAAAAATATTACCACCAAAAATTTTTGGAGTATTACATAGTGAGCATCAGCTAATGACATACTACCCGAAAACCATGAAAATGTCACCCATGACGAAAAGATGTCAAATTTTCGTCGGCGCCATCTTGTATTTTGGTTTTGACCCCGTATTCGATATGAGCGACCCCAAAATCCATGACAATGACACCCATGACGCAAAGATGTCAAATTTTCGTCGGCGCCATCTTGTATTTTGGTTTTGACCCCATATTAGATATAAGGGACGCCAAAAACCATGAAAATGACACCCATATCGAAAAGCGGTAAAATTTTCGTCGGCGCCATCTTTTATTTTGGTTTTGACCCCATATTCGATATAAGCGACCCCAAAAAACATGACAATGACACCTGTGACGAAAAGATGCCAAATTTTCGTCGCCGTCATCTTGTATTTTGGTTTGACCCCGTTTTCGTCATACATACATACATACAAACCGGTTCAAATCATAAATCTCCTCCCACCCATCCACTTCTAACCCCGCCGCCAGCTTAACCTTACCCATCCAAATCCTAACCTTACTAAGAGCTGCTTAAACCCACCCATCCATTTCTCAACCTTGTCAACAACTGCTTAACAATACCTATCCAAATCCCGATCATACCCAACATAATTTCTAAATCACATTCTAATAATAAAAGGAAACTCAAACAAACTTTTATTTCGGTCCGGTAAAATATCAACTCCTTTCGATCACGACATACGACTCACGCATGCACACTACAATCTTTTCTATTACTTTTATCGTATTTATTTTTTGCAAAAAAGCGATACGCTCGTCCTTCCACGAGCGCTTCTGAGCGCGGAATGGTAAGCTTCGAGTGCAAAATGTATGAAGAAGTCGGCGAGTGTTTTTATTTTAGCTAATAATTAAAATATATATTGATTTGGGTAAAAAATAATTATCTGAACCTGTAAAGGGCTATATATACCGCAATATTTTTATAATTTTGAAGATAAAAAATGCTGTAAAATTAACTAAACTGGGACCTATTCGGACCCTACTTTTTTAATATTTTTGCGATTATCGTGATGGGCAAAACGTATTTGTGCGAAAATTTTGTATGATGTCATACAATTTTTCTGATGCCAATCTGGAGCTGAATATATTATCTTTAAATTAAGACCATGATATCTTCACATCTGTGATTGCATATACATTAAAATTGTACCTGAAAAGCACTGTTATTTGTAGAAAAATGTAATAGCGTCCTTAATACACAATGTACTATTCAAAAAATTAGAGATTCATATGAAAATTGCAATATTGTAACCCAAGGTAGCAAAATTGTGCCTGTAAAATACATTATTTGGCGTGCGCTGAGAAAACTATTGATGATAGATAAAAATTAGTAGGTAGGTAGGTAGGTTAGCCAGGGTAGCCAGGGTAGGGGCAGGGTAGCCAGGGTAGCCATGGTAGCCAGGGTACGCAGAGTAGCCAGGGTAGGCAGGGTAGGCAGTGTAGGCAGAGTTGGCAAGATAGGCAGGATAGTCAGGGTAGGCAGGGTACGCAGGGTAGGGGCAGGGTAGGGACTGGGTAGCCAGGGTAGCCATGCCAGGATAGGTAGCCAGATGACGGGAGCGAAGCCCCGAGGGTCAGCTAGTAGAATATAATTTGCTGTAGGTACCTACACCAAAAAAGTTACATTATCTAGATTTAAAAGAAGATGTAGTGACTAAATTTGAAAAGAGTATGTTATGATGGTTTGGCCATGTTGAGAGAATGAATAAAAGGCGACAAACGAAAGATACCTATTAACAAGACACGTGAATGGAAACGCCGGGAGGGGACGCCCTAAAAAGACAAACATAGACCTTATTGGTGAGGTTTTCAGAAAGGCCAGGAGTGCGCAGTACTCAAAAGCGTAGCAGGTGGCGTTTAGTAGTTTCTGCCTACCCCCATGAGAAAAACGCGTGAGTTTATGTATGTGTGTGTCTTTTGTCAAATAATCTCTCATATTTTATTAATAACTAGATTTTTTGCCGCTGCTTCGCTCCTGTAGGTCACCACACAGGATCCGTTCAATTTTCGGGATAAAAAATGGCCTAACCCCCAGTTAGCAGCAGTTATCTGCTGTGATTGGCTGTTGAAAATGAATTCAACCAATTATCACCGATAATTTAGAGCTGGGAAACGTGGGGGTAAGACAGTGTAGCGATAGTGTAGCTTTAACCTTTTGAGCGCCAAGCGGAACCGAATGCGATGTGTCCCCCAGCGCCAAGCTATAAATGTATAACGAATATATAGTCAAAAGTAGTGATGTGGGTAATTATAGTATCGATAAATGTTACTCACATGTATTTTTTTTTATAAATGTACGAGAAAAATAGAATTAATGACGTATTTCGATATAACAATAAATAAAATAATGACAAATTTCGCTACCTTGTTTTATTAACAATAGTTGTGATAAGAAAAAGCAGAATACACTATAGATAATGACCAAACAAATACAAAACTCAATTTAGCCATAAGAAGTTGGCTACATCCCTATTGCCTTTTGGCGTCATCCAGTAGTCTTCTTATTAAGACCGTGGCGCCCGGAGCACGTAAATTTTTTTTTTTTTTGTGTATCGATGTTTATTATTATCGATTTTTCTTGGCCACGTTACGCGCTTCGTTTCAGGTTTCTGGCGTATCGCATTCAAAGTAAGAACGCAATTTTTGGTATGTTCTGTATTCTGAGATATACTAATTTCGAATGTAGGTACCTACTTACGCCAATCTAATGAGGTTATTAAACGAAAATATTTTATTTAATTTTTCTTACCGTTAATTAATGTACACTACACTCAAAATCTTCGCCTGGTGTACACCTTATACGATTTTTAAAAGTTCTTCAGAACGTAATTCATTAGCTTCACAATTTCTTTTTTTATCCATAACAGCGCTGCACTATCTCAAACTGACCTTGATGCACTTACGTCTATGACGTCACAGGTTGTCTCCTATTGATGTCCATAGCGCACGAGGCACCGATATCTATTAGTTTCGTAGTGACGGGATCTTTTAATATCGATATCAGTATTAACCAAAGTCCGGCTTTGTGTGTATTAAAAGATTTAAGTAAATATATGTGTAAGGGCTAGCAAAATTACGTACATTCTCCACAAGGATCGCATTTATTTCAAAACTCAACATTTTGATTCGAGTGTTTTTTCAAACTTTTGTGTATATCGACACTTTAGAAACTTAATCAAGTAACCACAGCACTAGGCGTCTTCCTATAAAGATTACGGCGCCTGGGACACAGCAAAAATTTTGGCTGGTATTATTTTTCTGTTTTTTATATAAACAAAGACCACTATTGAAATAAAACATTAAGTTTAGGGTTTTAGGTAATAGTATAGCAATACGCACAAAGCATTTGTTCATGTATTTTAATGTAATAAACGATAAGATTATATATTGTCTTCTAATAAAGACGTGGCATGGGGGGCACGGAAACGGTTGTCTTCTACAGAAGACCGTGGCGCTCAAAAGGTTAATAATGTAGTGAAATAATTGCCGAAATAGGTTCAGTACTGCCAGATATTACCCGTAACAAATAAACAATTTTATTTCTTTATAATATTAGTTAGAAGTTAATAGGAACAAGAACGGACTATTTCTGATGTCTCGCAGAATATCACTCTATAGATACTTAATTGACGAAAGCAGTAAAAAAATACATTTGTTAAGGACAAATAGTTTATTTTTCAAATATAAGCTGGATAACATTCTCCATATAAAAGCAACATTAATTTTATATTCTGCGATCCCTGAAAATAATTCAGAGCCAGCACTTTCTTTGCTCTTGCTTACAAAATCAACACTGCATTAAAAATATAAATAGTTTTTTTTCATTGGTCTATTTTGTATTTATTACTTACTTAGGAAAATGTGTGAATATTTTAGTAGATATTTACAAATGACAAGCGCTTTCTTCTTTCTCTGTTTGACGATGTACCTTCAAAATAAAAATAAAATATATCAATTTGTCTCATCATTATATAAGCCCTGTATGGAAACGAAAAAGTAAAAACAAAATTATGAGCGTCGAATGTTCCATATTTCAACACTAGTTTTAACGAATCTTTGGACGGAAATAAATACCATAAGAAGAAGGAAAATTGCAAAACGGCCTCCATACAGGGATAGATTAGTAATTCAACAATGCAAATAATTTTATTTTGAAACCTACATTTGGTGTTTTTTCCATGATATCTAGACTCCCAAAGGTCTGTTTATAAAATTTCGGGCGCTAGTTTTCTTCCTAAATCATCATCCGTCTCGAAACAAATTTGCAAAAGTGGTAATTCGTACGCGAACTAGCTTCTTACTGCTCATCACAGCATCTATCTCTTTCGCACGTGTTGACGGATGAGATAGCATGCATTTTAACCTCGCGTTCATGCCGTCGTCTAGGGGAACCTTAATATACTTTTTTTTTTTTAATCCTGACTGAACCTACGTTTAATTTAATGGTCAAAACTGGTTGTATGTATCCTTTTATCTGATAGCCACCAAATGTTTAGTCAACATCGCTGAAAGCGCTTGTCATCTATAATTCAGCTTAAAATCTAAATCTATTTCAGAACAAGCTACTCTATAACTATTTGGCACAATTTAGTACCCTGATATTATAACACCTAAATACTTAGACCGATTTACGATAACTTTAATGTTTTACAATAGTAAGTGTAATAAATTTATTGATTATAAGTGCATTGCAATATTAAGTAAGATTTGTTCTCTGTTACAATTTCAATAACTAAAGCTAAAAATATCAGCACATTATTCAATTGCTAACAAACATTCTGTATTATGACGTGCAATTGTTATTCAACTGGATGACAATATCCAGTACAAATATGTTCTTAATGTCCTTCGGCAAACTTCGTGTTTCGTCAGACGTCGGCTTTCTATCAGTTGTCCTTTGCACTTGGTGCAGACCGGACGCTCTCAATCAACTGGGAAGTATATAGAGTTGTTAATACTGTTCTAACTTAATGTAATATATTAAAAAAATGAGCGGCAAGCTACTAAATGAAAATAGTCTTACAGCTCTATATAGATCACACGGAAATCAAAACAAAACAACAATTAAGTACTTAGTTCTGAATTCAAATTATTATACACGATAAATCTAATAATTGATGGACATGGAAATCAGCACTCGTTTATATTCGGAAATGCGATGATTGCCGAGGGACATTAAGAAAATAGTTGTACTGTACATGCCTGAAACTTGCATTAAAGAGAGCAAGTAGCTTGCATACCATTATGACATTAATCAATTGGAAGTTATTATGGTACAATGGCATGCAAGCTCATGTTTATTCTCGCCCTTATGGTAATAAGCAATTTTAACTTCTCCGACTTCATATTTTATCGGCCACTTTATTGCTCAATTGTTCGATGACTTCTCTTTCAATACGATCATTAGTGCTTTCAACATCTAGTGATTTTCTAAGCATCTAATATTCTCAAACTATTCACTATCAACTGGCATGCCGTACTACCTAATAAAATTGTGCATCATTGCGATAATTTGACATGAGAATTCTATACATCGAACTACGTCATACTTATAATATCATAATTTTTATGTACCTACTTTTAGGCCGACACTCATAAGCCTCTTTACAATACAAATTCGATTGCTTACTCGAATACCACATTTTGGACCATTTTCATACTAAACAGTCAGTGCTAAAAAATTACCTTTATATATTTTTTTCTTTTTAGGGTTCCGTACCCAAAGGGTAAAAACGGGTCCCTATTACTGAGACTCCGCGGTCCGTCTGTCTGTCTATCTGTCTGTCTGTCTGTCACCAGGCTGTATCTCATGAACCGTGGTAGCTACACTGTTGAAATTTTCACAGATGATGTATGTCTGTTGCCGCTATAACAACAAATACTAAAAACAGGATAAAACTAATATTTAAGGGAGGCTCCCATACAAAAAACGTGTTTTTTTTTTGCCATTTCATGCAATAATGGTACGTGCGCAAGTCCGACTCGCACTTGGCCGGTTTTTTTACATTGTAAACATCTTAACTATAAAATTGTCTAGATATATACTAACGAACAAAATTTGTTTCTTTGTACGTATTAGCGTTTGTTTCCGAACAAAATCGTCTCCATTATTCGTTGGAAGGCTGTGACTGCCTTTGTTATTCTATGATATTCTATTTATCAGTCAGCCTTTAATATAGTTCATGCGAGTTCTTGTCGCAGTTGTCGGTCTACTGTCTTCAGTTACAAATGGAATATCAGTCAGCCTTTCATATAGTTCATGCGAGTTCTTGTCGCAGTTGTCGGTGTGCTGTCTTCAGTTACAAATGGAATATCAGTCAGCCTTTCATACAGTTCATGCGAGTTCTTGTCGCAGTAGTCGGTCTACTGTATTCAGTTACAAATGGAATATCAGTCAGCCTTTCATATAGTTTATACAAGTTCTTGTCGCAGTTGTCGGTCTACTGTCTTCAGTTACAAATGGAATATCAGTCAGCCTTTCATATAGTTCATGCGAGTTCTTGTCGCAGTTGTCGGTGTGCTGTCTTCAGTTACAAATGGAATATCAGTCAGCCTTTCATACAGTTCATGCGAGTTCTTGTCGCAGTAGTCGGTCTACTGTATTCAGTTACAAATGGAATATCAGTCAGCCTTTCATATAGTTTATACAAGTTCTTGTCGCAGTTGTCGGTCTACTGTCTTCAGTTACAAATGGAATATCAGTCAGCCTTTCATATAGTTCATGCGAGTTCTTGTCGCAGTTGTCGGTGTGCTGTCTTCAGTTACAAATGGAATATCAGTCAGCCTTTCATACAGTTCATGCGAGTTCTTGTCGCAGTAGTCGGTCTACTGTATTCACTGTATTCAGTTACAAATGGAATATCAGTCAGCCTTTCATATAGTTTATGCAAGTTCTTGTCGCAGTTGTCGGTCTACTGTATTCAGTTACAAATGGAATATCAGTCAGCCTTTCATATAGTTTATGCAAGTTCTTGTCTCAGTTGTCGATCTACTGTCTTTAGTTATGGAATATCAGTCAGCCTTTTTATATAGTTTATGCAAGTTCTTGTCGCAGTTGTCGGTCTACTGTATTCAGTTACAAATGGAATATCAGTCAGCCTTTCATATAGTTTATGCAAGTTCTTGTCGCAATCGTCGATCTACTGTCTTCAGATTCAAATGGAATATCAATCAGCCTCCCATATCAAACATACGAAATTTATCCACTAAACATATCCTACACACAAATTTAGCATCTGTAGAGTCTATGCTCTAGAAGAGAACTATGAACACTATAATATTGTCTACTAAAGACGTCTATAATAACGTCTATGACAATTACATAATATTGTCTACAGTCAGCAATAATATAGTGTCCATAGCTGTCTTTTTCAGGCGAATAGTAGAGCGTCATTTATCTAAAATATCTCTTTCAAGGACCAATGCGATTATATTCTCCATGTATTCTTTATTTTGTGATTAATTTTCAGACATTATCTAAACAATTTCATAACCCTTACTTTTCTATCGTGTAATATTTTCAGTGAATTAGAAAAATCATACCCAAATTATTTTTTTGTTATTTAAGAAGTTTTTTTTCGCACTGACTGTCCTATTACATTCCTGCTATATATATCACTAAGATACACTTATGTAATCTAATAGCCAGAGTAACATTTAATTTCCAACTCTATACTAACTACACAAGAGTGCAATATCGTCTATGCAATGCATTGTTTTATTAATTTCATGTTTTAAAATGACCGTGTGATAGCTGAAATTAATGAATTAACAATAATTACAGCCCTCTGCTATCATAATAACACATTCCATAAATATGTTTAGGCCATAATAGAGACAGTGTTCTAGATATATTTCAACATTCTCATTATAATAATGTTATGAATTTTAGATACGTTCTTAAAGATATAATAAAATATTATAAATTTATCTACATATTTTCTTTTACATAATTATACTGGATTAGTGCCGTTGCGATTATAACTACTATAGGAAAAAATATTGCTCTTAGGTCATAAAATATCGATGATCACGTCAACAAGCTATTATATACCTATACTCCATTTGAAATAACATTAGACATGTTTCTAATTTTTTTTACAGTCCGTTCAACCGATTTTGAGTTCTATCCCGTAAACATAAGGATGACACAAAAAGCATAAACCTGTTACCAAAACCAACTGTTTACTACAGCTACTATTTGTCGTATCACCAACGCAATAGAAGTCAAAATCGGTTGAACGGGCTGTAAAATGGGCTAATTTATACGTCTAATGTTATCGCAAATGGAGTTTAACTACTTTAAAAATGTAACTAGTACAAAGGTTTTACAACAAGTATATGTGCTTTACATTGTAATGATAACATTAAATCATTGACATAAGGTTTAAATTACAACGTGCGCTCATACAACAATTTATAATGTGCAATGTACTAAATTGTGCTAGAAACAAAACTATTATTTTCTAACTTTAATCTAACAATCACACATATTGGAAGTATTTATTCATATAATTAGTTACTCGTATATTTTACTACTAATAGGATTAACATATCTAGCTAAACAAGGAATATAAATATTTCATTATTTTAACATTTATATTGAGTGGTTCAGATTTAGAATGAGTATTGCCCGGTTTCTCGATCGGATATTAAGGTAATCGACGAATAATCGCCGGTTAACTTAGATTGGTTAAATGAATTTTCAACAGCCAATCACAGCAATTTGTCAAATTAATTTACCTTTGTGAAACCCGATGTTAATCTTGCAGATCAAGAGAAGATTGATCATCTAACTGTGTAAGTACATATTTGTGTAAAAATACGCAACTTATTTATATTTTACTCAAATACATTAAGGTAACAACATCTGCGCTTAGATATAAATAATTTCACTTAATAATTATGTATGGAATAACTGTATTTGTTGAGTGTACAAAAAGAAAATAAGAAATATTTTAAATAAAAAATAAAAAAAATAACATTTTATTTACTTTACATAAACTATAAGAGCTGTACATTTTGATTAGTATACCTATTTTAACCAGAAAAACAGATGACGTAAAACTGATACACAAATAAATATCGTCTCATTTTAATTTATAATATGCTGCCTTTTTATCATATTTTACAAAAACCAAAAAATCAAATGTTTGTGATCGTCTAATCACAAAATGCCAAAAAAATAACAATAGTCAAAGCTTTAGCAGATCAAAGCTATAAATTGAGAATTCGATTTCTACACAAGTAGATTCACTCTTAGCCTAAAACACAATAAAAAAAAAACACCAAATGAGCACTATATCAAATATTCTTCATCACTGTCCAAAAACAACTCGATGTACACAAAAACAACATCTTTGGCGAACAACCAAGAAAAAAAAAGAACTGTCAAAAGTAATATTGAACGAAAACGGTTCTCAGTAAGGAGTCTTTTACTTTTCCTGTACCTTCCGTCATAAACTCTCTTGCATCATAAGCCGAGGAGACAGAAGGCCAGCAGGTTGGAACATCAGTCATCCGCGTCTATGTCTTCGTCGCTCATCTCCTCCTCGCTGGTGCAATCTGGTGCTGAGGATTCAGCGGTGCAGCGCTCGCACCAGCATACGAATAGGTAGTTTTGGGCAAGCTCCTGTGTGGTGAATAGAGAAATTATTTTTGGGAAAAATTTCGGGCTGTTTTAAAGTTTTGATTGCTGTTTAATTTTGGTTTAGAGGTTAGTAACACTCTATTAAAAAATGATTGAAAAATTACAGATAGCACATTCAATTAAAAAAAAAGACAATTAATAATTTAATCATTAATTAATAATTTAATCAATAATTAATAATTTAATCATTAATGAACAAATAATTTATTAATATTTTTTTAAATTCTCTAGCTAATCCAGCCGTTGGCTACTGCCGCGTTATTTGCAACATTTAATAACTTTAGCATTGACTAAGAATGAGATACAATTATATCTATTGTTAGGAGACCCTCAGGGGATCAACGCTGCCCATTTCAGAACCATTAGTTTACATTTCTATCAAATTTGATTGGAATACACTGTAATTACTATAAGTTTCTAACAGTGAACGGAAATAAACATGGAAGCATTACTTCGAAGGAACTAGACGCGCATCTTGACACAAAATCACAAACAAACTCACACATCAAAACCCCGCCACTGATTCGCCAAACTACAGAAACAATATTATTACAACTCATGATGCACAGTTACCATCTAATTTATAGGCCGCTAATGACATTTCTACGACGCCACTGCGTCCACCATTCACGTCGCCCAGGATGTTTTATGCAATATGGTGGAAATCAATTATTAATTATGATAGTGATCGTATTAAAATAATCTGAAAGAAAATATAGAAGCATAAAAAAACGTGTGTGGTCAAGGAACACAGTCAGGAACGAATTTCCTTCTCACTTTGATTTAAACAAAAGCATTTGTTTTTATTTTTGCCATCTTCGATTATTTTAACCTCGCAATCGACTTTAGCACCCTCAAAAATTAAACCCATAATGTGAAATATGAAAGTTTTCGCAGCCACCATCTTGGATTTATATTTTGTCCAAATTTGCAAGAAAAAATCGCATAGAATATGAACGCTTTTTCACGTGATGATTTCTACCAGTCAACTCCTACCGCAATTCATGTAAAGAACCATATTTTATTGTATTAAAAAAAAAATTGGAACGACCAAAAAGATATCAGAAAACATAAAGATACAGCAACAATATATATTTTCTCCATGCTATTAAGGTACCTTTATGCACCTACAATAACTTAGTATATGTTGCATAGTGCCGTCCCCATAAAAAAATGGCGTGTTTCACTGGTATCTTAGATTGTAATTAAAATTATATTTGTCATTATTGTCAAGTAGAAAAGTAAATTGTTTGGTTGGCATAACATCATCCCCATAGATTTCGTGGTGTACTTCATGTTAATAGAAATATAATGAATAACGACGTATTTACACGTGAAAATTAATTCCAACATTCTAGTTATGCAAATGTGATTTATTTATGCACCAGAAAGCTTTTTTAAGCATTTAACACGCGAAAAACGGTAAATATTAGTCGACCGCCGCTGTTGCCTACTGCGGACCAACTCACCAACTAAAAGCGTGAGCGGCATAATCGGTAAGCCCCGCCCACCGCGGCACAATGTGCGTTGGGTCATTTTTTAAAGCCATGAATGCTTCCATGTTTATTTCCTTTCACTGGTTTCTAATTCATTATTTAAGTTTACAAACTCATTCAGGTTTGTTGCACGTGTTTTAGATTTCCTTGTTGGTATTTTTAGAATGAAAAATTTTTTTGCGGGGGGCGGTAATCGGTTAAGAGGGGGAGGGGGGGGGGTTTATCCTATCTTGTTCTCCTGGATGAAGTAGGGCAGGGGGGCAAATTTTGTTGTTGACAAACTGTTTCTGTGACAATGGTGTTCAATGTGGACCTTATATTAATGAGAATAAGGGTCACTTTTGCTTATCAAAGAAAAGCGACCTTATTTCAATGTGAATAAGGGTCACTTTATATTTTTGTTTTGTTATTTAGAATTTTATTAATCGGAAATAAATGGGGGTTTGGAAAAAAGAAAAAAATTATTAAAATTTAAAAAAAAAAAAAAAAAATTGTGGTTTTGCAACTCTATACAATTCGACATTCAGACGCATTTTCCAGGACCGGATCTAGAATAAATGCTATGCAATGGCTTTACAGCGGCAGTCCCCGAGTGCCACACGTCTTTTGTATTTTTTTGGGTGGGTAATCATCGAATGACTTCTCCCGCTCTGGGTGAAGCGGCAGGGCGTGACAGATTTTACTGACTAAAACCCACCCGTGTTCCTTCAGTTGCTTGTGCCGGGGCAGCAGTAACTCTCTTTCAAATTTATCCGCGACCCAGACAGAAAAAAATGTGGAACGCTTCACGATTTTGCGTGTCATCCTTGCGCAGGGGCCATGCTAATATTCAGTGTATCGTTCCAATTTTAGTATATGTACTGCCGAAGCAAGTACGTGATTTGCATGCCTTTGGTTGGACTGTGCTATATTTTTACAACTTTATATAATTACCCATATTAGCAAATAAATATTTATGAATATGAATATCAACAAAAGTTTTACAAACTCACTTTCTGCCGAGAATGCCGCGACCGTTGCAGGGTGCATTCATCAAGATAGCTAATGCAAATCTCGTCGCCGGGCAAGATAGGTTTCAACGCCTTCAGTTGCACCCTGTGGTTGCCGTAAGGGAAGGTTGACTCCGCGTTAGGGGCGCAACTGTGGTTGCAGGAGCTTTGCAACTGGAAGAGGCCTGAGCCTTCCGTGTTGAGGAAGGAACCGGATTCTGGAAGAGAGATGATGGACACATTTTATACTTCTGGATTGATGTCAAGGCCTTAATTATGACAGCAATATGTCGTAGTGATTAATGTTATGGTTTAAGAACTTTATTTTCCTCATAAAGAATTAACAATAATTCACTTACTGAGAAAACATTTTTAACATAAAAACATTATCAAGCGTAGGTACAGAAAGTATTTTTTTTTTTTAAAAAAAAAGTGGGTAAGTGCAAATCTTATGCGTAAACAAGTCATCAGGCGACCCGCTCGCCGTACGAGCGAACACGGATCCAAAGATAATTTACTAGATGTGGCATCGATGGCAGCGTAGTAATGTATTTGTGCAAGAAGTAGTTTATTATAATTTAGGTAAAAATTTTTATATCTATATTTAATAGCAGCGTTATTTTACTATTATTTATTATGGTTTAGCTTGTTTTTTTTTTTTTTTTTTTTTTGTTTTTTGATTAAAGATTCTATTTTTTAACATAGTATTTATTTGAGTTCAGTATGTAATGAGTTGAGTATGTGTGTATGTATTTGATATATATATATATATTTTTAATGAATTACCTAATTGATTATTATATGTTTTTTTAATCGTTTTTTAAAAGCCGAAATATTTTTAGTGTCTTTGATTTCTGATGGTAATTTATTGTATAAAGTTACACCTTCAAATTCTATATTCTTTTTGCCGTAATTAGTTCTGGGTGGACGTGTTATTAGATAACTTGGGTTCCGTAGTTGCTTTTTGTATATTTCATGTTTTTTGGTAAATTTTAGTGATGTATGAATGTCTTGGTTTAAAATTTTACGTATTAGTATGCACGTATAGTATTTATAAGTTTGTGTAATATTCATTATTTTCGTATCTTTGTATATTTTGTCAGTAGATGTACGGAACTTGTAGTTAAATAAGATTTTAATGAGTTTATTTTGCACTTTTTGTATGGGGTCTAAATTTGTTTTGGCTGCAGTCCCCCAGATTTCTATCAAGTAGTCGATATGGGATTTAACTAATGAATTGTAAATTATATAACGGACTTTTTGGGGTAAACATTTTTTTAGGCTTTGGAGAATTCCTGTTAATGCTAATAGTTTTGATCTTATTTTCTCAATATGAGGCATCCAATTTAAGTGAGTATCTAATATAAGGCCGAGATATTTTTCTTTGGTTTTTCTTTGAATTGTTTCATTGTTTATTTTTAGTTCTATATTATTGCCTATTGTTTTATTTTTTGCTGCAAATATTACGTAGTTTGTTTTAGTTGTATTAATAGTGAGCAAATTTGATTGGAACCATTTATTCAATAAATTCAGATCGTTTTGAGCTTGCGGCATAATGGCTTCAGTTGAGTTTCCAAAGTAGAAAAGACTAGTGTCATCGGCGTAAAGTGAAACGTCAGCCTTCAAACCGATTTGGGATATGTTATTTATATAAATTAGAAACATAAGAGGACCCAAAATGGAGCCCTGGGGTACACCAAATGTTACAGGATGTGAATGACTTTGATAGTCACCGATTTTTACAATTTGTTTCCGATTTTGCAAATATGACTTAAATATCTCGAGTGCTTTACCAGTGATACCAGTGTGTGACATTTTTTTAAGTAATATATCTGGACTAATTGTATCGAAGGCTTTTTTTAAATCAATAAAGATACCTAACGCGATTTGTTTTTGATCAATTTTGTTCTTAATTTTTGTTATCAAATCAATTGTGGCCGAAAGAGTATTTGATTGTGGTCTAAATCCATATTGCTTATTGTATAAAAAGCTTTTTGATTGAAGAAATTTTTCTAGACGGTTATAAAGAATTTTCTCAAATATTTTGGAGATCACCGGAAGCACAGATATTGGACGGTAGTTACATGGGTCAGATTTACATCCAGATTTGTAGATTGGTACTACTTTGGCAATTTTTAAGCTATCCGGAAAGATACCTCGTGTTAAGCAATCATTGATACAACTTGTGAGTTCGTTAATAATTATGTCCTTTACACATTTTATTGATTTTACGGAAATGCCATCGATGCCAGAACCAGTATTTGGATCCAAATTGTTTATTATTTTGCCTACTTCATCCGTGGTTGCTGGTGTAATACAATTTAATTCGGTAACGTGAGTTCCTTCTGTGTTTCCTGTAGCTTCATGTACGCCAGAATTATCCTTGATCTGGTCTGCCAAAGATGAACCAATAGTGGAAAAGTAGGAATTAAAAAGTTCACATATCCCTTTTGGGTCTGTAACTATTCCGTTTGCAGTTACAAGTTTTTCGGGTCCTTTTCTGTCTTTTATTTTGTTTTTAGAGAGATCGTTTATGAGTGTCCACATTTTTCTAGGTTTGGTAATGGTGTCTTGAAAACGTTTTTGGTAATATGTGTTTCTTGTATTTTCAATGTTATTTGCAACTTTCGTTTTAGCCTTCTCGTATTCTGCTTTTAAAATCAAATCTTGTTTATTTTCTTTATGTTTTAGCCAAATCTTGTTTCTGTTGTTTATTTCCTGTATGATTTCTCTCTTAATCCAATCTTGCCGCGGTCGATTCAATATTTTGATTTTCTTTATCTTACTCTTGCTTAAGCAGAGTTGTAGTTTATCTTCGAATCTTTTGTAAGTGGGTTCATCATCGTATTTTTCAAAATCTTGTATGTTTTTGTAGAGTTTTACATAGTCAATAGCTAGATATTCCTGTTTCTTAATAGTAGGTGTATCGTATCTTAGTATTTCCAAATAAATTTGCTTATGGTCAGACATCGCAGATTCTATCAGTGCAAAATTAAAGTTGTTGTCATGTAAGTTAGAGGAAACATGATCTATTATTGTTCTAGTTGCAGATGTTTCACGGGTACAATTTTTTAGGTCAATTTTATTTAAAATCTTATAGTTACTTTCTTTCAGGGTGTCCATGTAACTGCGGGTTGTACGATCTTTGGTTAGTAAATCCAGGTTATAATCTCCAAATACTATAGCTCGTTTCATCTTCTGTAATTGTTGCGAATATATGTCAAGGAAGTTATTTATGTTTGTTTTATCAGGCTTGTAAACGACGCCGATGTTTAGAGAGAACTTCTTAATAAATATCCAAAGGTAATGAATATCATCCACGCAATGTTCTTCTACTAAATTATGAGTTAGATTATCATGGACAAAAATTGAAACCCCGCCACCTCTTTTGTTGTGTCTGTAGTTATAATAGTGCGTGTAGCAAGGTATTTGTAGTATTTTGGCCTCATCTTCATCTTTAATCCAGGTTTCTGTAAGAATGACGATATGCGTGGCTGATTGCAGGGAACTGATAATACACTTCAGCTCATCGAATTTTCCGGGTTTGACAATACTGCGAGCATTGGCATAGAAGAATTTTAATGACTTTTTGGAATAGCTTATGTCACAATAAGAGTCAGTTATTTTGTATGTGATTTTCTCTCTGGACGTAATTAGTTTTTTGTTTGTGTGGGTGTTGAGCCAGCTTGGTTTTCTGTGGATGTTATAATTTTGGGAGCGCCTTTCACGTATTTGATTTGCAGGTTAGGTTCCCCATTTAAGGTACGTTTCTGTAGCTCATCTTTTAGGTGTTTCATATATTTTTGTTGTTGTGGGGTTTGATCAGGATAAATTTTCACATTTTTCATATTTGGGTTGTTTCTATTGCGTAAAATTGTTTTTGCAATATCTTCTGATAAGAAGCATACTTTGATTGCACGAGTATTTTCAGGCTTGTATTTTCCAAGACGCATTATTTTATTCGATTGAGGACAGTCTGCGTATATAGGTTTAATCACCTTTGAAATTTCATTACGATCGTACTCTTGTCGTTCGGTAGCAGAGTTACTCGTGGATTCGGGGATCCCAGCGACGATGATGTTTTTGGCTCGCACACTTCTATTCTTGACTTCATCAACAATATCTTCATATGCCACGAGATCTTGAACTGGGTTTGGTGGGGGGTTGTGTTTGAGATAATTAACGTCAGATTCAAGAAGTGCTACTTTTTTCTCTGTATTTTCTGTTATACTGGATAGGGCACAGAGCTTGGATTTGATGTCATTATTTTCCACAGTAATATTTTCGATGGTGCTACTTATGATGCTCACCTCATTTTTTATTGTAGTGATGTCTTGAGAGAGTTTATCGATACTCTCTGCTTGATCTGTTTTTGTGGACGTTAATACTGCCATCATCTCACTCATTTGCTTTTGTAATGTTTTCAACTCTGCTCTTATAAAATCAGAATCGTCGGTTAATTTGCGCTTGCCACGGAAAGTAATTATCGGAGTATTATCTGCGTTTATGTCCGAAATATTTGGATTAGATCCTCCAAGTTTTATTTCATTGCCACTTCCAGTCGGTGAACGTCGTGCGCTCATTGTATATCTGTGTTAAGAAGTTACTCACGTGGGTTATGCGATCTAACGCGTGCGCTGGCAGGTGTGAAAGGTGCAAAAAATATCGTCCTGTCTTGTTTACTCCAGTGGGTGGAGCCCGCGACACTATGCACAGTTCTTTTAGTAAAGGATGACTTATGACTTTGGTTTACGGTTGATAATACGTTAATGCAAATATATATATTTTTTAAATTAATTAGCAACACGTCTACTCTGTACGCTCGCTCAGAGATGATGAATGTTCGTCCTATCTTTGTATGAAAGAGACACCACTACAGAGCAAAGGGGTCTTGTCTTTGTTACAGGATACTATTATTCAATACGATGTCATAGTCCTTAGCAAGTTTAAGCAATGGGGATGTTCGCTGGGTAGAAAAATGGTAATTGTATTTAGTCCGTCAGTGAGATTATCAAATAATATTGGACCCAGATTTTTTGCTTTATCAAATAACTAATAAAAAAGTTAATTCAAAAAATCATAAAACCCGACTGCTTAAAAAGCGAACTTAAAAGACGTAAAAACAAGGAGAAAATCATGCTGTGCAGGCGGAGGATACATCTGGTTTTGGTCAGCCAGCTCGCGAAAATGTATCCTCCGCATGCACAGCATGATTTTCTCCTTGTTTTTACGCCTTTTTAGTTCGCTCTTTAAGCAGTCGGGTTTTTTGATTTTTTGAATTAACTTTTTTTATTTATTTATTATTTATAATATACTTTATTGTACACCACTTAAATAATTACAGAACAAAACATTTATAAAGATAAGTGTACAATGGGCGGTCTTATCGCACAGGGCAATCTCTTACAGACAACCTTTACAATTTACAACCTTTCAGTTTTTTTTTTAATTAGGTACATTTAACCATATAAGTGTTATATATTTTTGAAATCACCTCTTAAAACCCTTTATTTTGATACCCCACACGGTGGGTTTGGAAGAAAAAAAAAATTCCCCCCTACAAAATGGCGCCCAAAAGCCGCAATTTTTTTCTTTTCCAAATTTTTATGTAGCCTATGACACTCGCAGGGTTAAGACGAATCGATTGACGTCAGAATCATCAAAATCGGCCAACGCGTTTGGTCTCTAAAACGCCACATAGGAACAAACATACATACATAGACTGATAAACACATTACCCTCCTTCGGCAGTCGGGTATAAATTGACAAAGTTAAAGCGCCTCAAAGTTCAGGAGTGGGGGCTTGTGACATCACTTTGTCAGTATGAAGTGTAGCACGGCGTGACGTCACACAATATTTCAACGCACTGTATCATCGTAATTTTGTATTTACGTGACAAAAGAAAAATACGTGTCCAATATTTTTAGGTAATCTAGCTGACGGACAATATATATATTA
The DNA here is from genome assembly GCA_964057195.1 of Orthosia cruda. NCBI lineage: Eukaryota > Metazoa > Arthropoda > Insecta > Lepidoptera > Noctuidae > Orthosia > Orthosia cruda. Next base: position 13,279,811 of record OZ059836.1, on the reverse strand, counting down.
TTTTTTGACATTTTGATAAGATCTTTTCCCAATGAGATATTAAATTAAGAGCTGTAATCGCGAAATCCCCAGTTTGCTCAGAATATTTTTATGTATGGTCATATTTTTTGTAATTGACATTTTAACCTTACGAAGTCTGTTAGCACTAACTTATCAATTTAACGTCACAATAACATACCTTCTTCCACATACTGATAAAGCTTATCAATGAACAGATCCAGCTGTGCCTTCTCATCATCAGACATGGTGATTTCCAACACAGAGTTCACCCACATAGCCAGTGGACTGGTACCGATGCCTTGACCATTTGTGCCAACCAACGCCATTAGCGTGCAGAAACCTTCAGGTGTTAGGAACTGGAAAATAATTAATATAAGTTATTATTATAACATGGACCGGTCCCGGGCTTCTCGCATCCAGCGGATGCCCGCAACCTTAACCAGGTCATCGTTTCGGTTTCGATTCGCGGGAGAGGAGTAGGCCTATGTCCAGCAGTGGACGTCTTTCGGCTGAAAACATATATTATGTCGCGGTGGCCCAGTGGGTAAGAACTCGTCTCTCGTGCTTGAGGTCGAGGCTTCAAATCTGGGCAAGTAACTATGTGACTTTTTCAAATGCATATGTACTTTCTAAGTTTATCTTGGACATCACAGGCAACGGTGAAGAAAAACATCGTGAGTAAACCTGGACTTATATAGTTAATGTAAGTCTGAAATAGCCAAGACAGAGGCCTGTGGGGTTCTCAGAGATGGCTTAATTAACTCTGACACCAGAAGTGGCCACATCCTCACACGAAAAAACCCGACTGCAACAATGTAAACAAGAAGAAAAGCATGCTGTGCAGTCCGTGGATACAAATTCGCGAGCTGGCTGACCAAAACTATAAATATCCTCTGACTGCACAGCATTATTTTCTTCTTGTGTACATCTTTGCAGTCAGGATTTTTTATTTTATTAACTACTTTATTTACAACTTTTTAGTGACCTATACTTTTTTTTTCGAATGACTTTTAAACATTTAAGTGGTATATATTTTTGTAATCACCTCTAAAAACCCTTCATTTTGATACCCCAATCGACAAATGCAAAGAAAAAAAAAATTCGTCCTACAATATGGCACCCAAAATCCGCCATGTTTCTTTTTTTTACGGCACTTATCTAGGAACACTTGAGCGGCCAAGACCTATCTAACGATGTCTTAATTATAAAAATCCATCAAGTGGTTTGAAAGATACGAGGTAATAAAGAGTATTACATACATACATACAAGATACGCGCGAAAAACATAACCCTTTCCTTGCAGCCGGGTAAAAAGAAGAAAGGATGAAAAGATGATGATTATTATTATTACAACTGGGAAAATGTGGATTCATTATGTGCATATAGTCGCCCCATAATTACTTTATCATCCTAAGGTTAAATGTCACTAGCTTGTCATAAAAAAAACAAGATCCGGTACTGGATCCTGGCCCTTTTTTGTGACCTCTCACTGTCACTCTAAGGTTCATTGTAACCAAGGGTGACATACACGCGGTCGTTTGGCGCCCATGTGCTTGTTTGGTCCCTAATGCTAACGCGTGCCCGTGTTCCCGCCATAAGCGGCACAGGAGGACACCATGGAGTTTTAGTGGCTGAGATCTCCCCGTGGTAGCGCAGTATGCATGAGCATTTCTCCACGCTAAAGTCTGAAACAGCCCAGTCAGAGGCCTGTTGGGTTCCCAGAGGCGGCTTAGTTAACTTTGACACAAGAGGCGGCCACATCCTCAAACGAATAAGAAGAAAGGCTGAAAAGCAAGTCCTTTTTATCTTAAAGAACGCTTTCAGTTCCTTTGTGACACACATTCTAGGTCCTTGAGATCATCGGAGAATCTAAAATTAAGTATACGTATGCATTCCACATCCTTCTTCGACAAATCTTTTACAGTTCAAGCAGCTCGTTTGTGGAATGCATTACCTATTGAAGTGAGGCGTGCTCAATCCTTACCAACATTCAAAAAAATGGTGAAGGAGCATTTCCTTTCACTATAATTAGTTTTCTCCTTTCTCTATGATATTTTTGTTATTTATTAGTATATTATGTATTATTGTATGTATGTATTTTATGTTATTATGTCTAAGTATTATTATTTAAGATATGTTGTACACTGACAACCCTAAATTCCTCTCCTCTCGTTCAGTCCATCCAAAGGTTGTCTGTAAGAGATTGCCCTGTGCGATAAGACCGCCTATTGTACACTTGCTTTTATGATTTTTTGTCCTGTATATATATTTGTGTGGTGTACAATAAAGAATATAATAAATAAATAAATAAATAAAAGCTGATGATGTTTATGAATAAATGTGGATGCATGTGCATATAATCGCCCCATAATTACTTTATCATCCTAAGGTTAAATGTCACGAGGTTCTCATAAAACAACAAGATCCGGTACTGGATCCTGTCCTCTTATGTGACCTCTCACTGTCACTCTAAGGTTCACTGTAAGAGAACTTTGAGTTAAGCTCGGTTTTGAACATGTACTATATTATCACACTGTATTTGTGGGCAGACAATCCAAAGAAGCTATGCCATCCTTGGATAGTTGGCTAGACAGGAACGGCCTGCGATCGGTGACGGGGACCATCACGAGACACTGCTCGCTAAACAAACACTTCCACACAATAGGCATAACGGACAGCCCTTTGTGCAGGGCGTGCATGGAGGCTGAGGGAACCGTTGCGCACGTACTCTTTGAATGCACAGGCGTCACCCATATTAGAACACAAACCCTCGGGGCAACCAAATCTTATACAGATGTTCTAAGCAAACCAGGAGCTTTAATTAACTTCAGGACGGAGGTAGGCTGGTTAAATTAACCACTAAATGGCCGCCATGGCCCACGCACAATGGTCCATCTGAAGGACTAAGTGCGCCAACCAAATCCAACACTGTATTGAGTATTGTTCTTGGTGTAAAATAAAGAAGTCTTTTTCTATAATATAGAAGTTTCAATTTACTGGGAATTGTTATCAAAAGTTGTAAGCAATAACAAGTTGACATATTATACTATAGATCTCGGCCTAATCTGTGGGGATGTAAATATTACTGGTATTTCCTTACTACATAATGTAAATAGTGATGTTTCATCAATTAAAAAGAATAAAAACCTGTTTGAAGATAAATAAAAAAAAGCAGACTGGAATGATGTTTTAAACTATGTCAAACACTAATAATGTAAATAGTCTGTGGTAATTAGCTATGCTAGCCAAAATAAATATTTTTCGGATTTAGTCAATAGTATGGACGTCAAAACAAATTACAAGCACGCCACCTGGTGGCAAATCGAGCAACAAAAACAACAAGCCAAAACAACAAAAAGGAACAATATTACAAAAGTATTCTTCAGCTAATTGTTATACAAAGTTATCTAAACTCAATTTTGGAATAGAGTAAAATACAGAAAAGTGAGCACATGAGACAGATGGTTATGGTACTGACTGACATTGAATAAAGTGAGAAAGGGTGCCTGAGAAAGCCCAAGGAGCCTGTTAGTATCTGAGTTAATGTTTGTGCCAATTTTGACTTAAGGACACTGATTATAAAGTGCACTTTTCAATGTAATGAGGACACCATGACACCATTATGCACGAACTCTGATTCTTATTTACATTGTGGACATTTTCTCAATACTCAATGACCATGCTAATTATGTGCACACATTGGACTTCCACCTAGAGCAAATATTTAAATGGACTAATAATATTTGTTTTAAGTCTGAACCAATTCATGATTTTAATAAATTGCCATTCCAAACAAAAACAGAAATGTGTGGGAATTATTCTTGACTTAAAAAAGTGAATAGGTGTTGAAATTGAACGTAAAGTTACATAATGTTTAGTCTACAATTGACAGATTCTACTTTTGACATCATAGTCTACATTTGACCGATTCGACTTACGACAGATTCTACATATGACAGATTCTACATTTGATAGATTTGGAAAAAAGTGAAACAAGGAACGAACATTGTGGCATCAAAAATAATACTGTGATATAGTAATCACTATATTTATTGATAAGCATAATTTGTCTTTATACTATTTAAGCAACAAAGTCGAGGTAGCCCCGCTGCACAGGGCTTCTACTACTGTCTGCAAGGTCTAAAGTAACCTAACATGAAGGAGATGTTGAAAACAAATTATGTTTATCAATAAATATAGTGATTACTATTCATTATTATTCATTGAGTCAAAGGCTCAATTGGCTGCAAAAAAGTTGGGGATCCTTGCGAAGGTGAGACGGTACTTCACGCCTGAACAGCTGCTCAACTTGTATAAAGCGCAAGTTCGATGCATGGAGTACTGCTCTCACCTCTGGGATGGATCTGCCAATACCAGCTTGATGCACTTGAGCCGGCTTATTGGCAACGATGCACTGGTCGCCTCAAAGCTCCAGAGCCTCGAACATCGACGCCGAGTTGCCAGCCTGTCGGTTTTTTATCGGTTACATTTCGGGGAGTGCGCGACGGAACTGCACAATTTGATTCCGGCAAGCCCTTTCCATCATCGGACCACAAGACGTACGGCAATGTGTCATCGGTACATGGTGGATATCCCACCAATACGCACAAAGCGTTTTGAAAATACTTTCATTGTGCGTACAGCTAAGGAGTGGAACTCCCTGCCGGCGTCCTTGTTTCCTGATAGCTACAACCTAGGGGTCTTCAAGTCAAGAGTGAATAGGTTACTTCTAGGCAAGCGTGCTCCACTTTCGACCATATCATCACTTAACATCAGGCGAGATAGTGGTCAAACGCGAGCCTATAACAAATAAAAAGAAAAAAAAAAAAAAAATACTATATAACAGTATTATTTTTGATGCCACAATGTTCCTTACTTGTCTCACTTTTTTCCAAATCTGTCAAATGTAGAATCTGTCAAATGTAGACTATGTACAAGTGTGAGACTCAAAATCATATGACTAGTTCTTTAGATCACAGTACCTAAACCATTATTTAATTAATTACAATCATCAAACCATTCCTTTAAAACCTGATATCACTTCAAATGTCCAATATAGTTTGGTCTACTAATATACAATATCTTACCTCCTGAACTTCATCTCCGCTAACAACATGAGATGTCATCTCTCTCAAAGTATTCATCTGATGTGTGAATTGTTCTCCCAATAACTTGTGTACTAGCTCAGCATCTTCATTCTCAGTGCGATGGCAGAACTGTTTTACTTTAGCCACTGCTGCGGATGGGTCTGAACTCTGTTGGATGTACGCCAGTATTCTTACGAGTAGCATTATGCTTGTTGTTTCTGGTGGGTAGTGCATTTGTCTGGAAATATATTAATACATTTATCTCTTTTTTAATTGGCTCACGGAAGTTCCAAATATTGTAAAATCAAGTGCAGCATTGTTGTGACTGTTTTTCTGAGAGTACAATCTCTGTTTTCTGAAAAAAACTTTATTTTTCTTTTACTTTATATGGTGCAAATCTAAATAATCTAGCATCCATTAAATGCACACTGAATTGCATCCAATATCTTATTACTACTTATATTATTATTATTATCATTTTATTTTTTAAAACATTGCCCGTCTCTAGGTATTTCTTCTTGTATTGTGAACTCACAAAACACCCAGATCTGGAACAACTATCTGTAGGCCATACAGATACTTGTTCCGCAAGGGGATTGAACCCGCAACACGCAGAGCAGCAGCCGTTCGCTCAACCACTACACCAACCATGTTGTCGAGTTCTACTTCAATTATGATTCTAACTAGCTGCTAATGGATAAAGGCCCTCCCTCCATATTTTCCATTGCGAGATGAAACTAAACATCATTAGGATATTTTAAATTTGTGTATAGAGTTAAATTAAAACATAACTGCTTAATTAAAGATTTGACTCACTTCCAAGTCTCCAAAAGAACAACAATAGGGTGTTGGGCATCACTGGAATCATGACACAATATCCTATGGTACTTCACATAAGCATTCTGTCTGCATCCTTCCGAGCAGTAGAGGACGCCACATTGATCGCAGTTTGTTATGCATTCAATATTTATCTCAAAAATGTCTGAGTGCGGAAGAACTATATCTGGCTTGCATGACAGACGTCTTACATTCTGTTCTGGAGTTTCTAATGGCCTGAAATTAAATAATTTATAGCAAATAATAATTGTGTGAAATTTTAAGAACTGATGTCGTTTTGGCTAAAACAACAACAGTTTTTCAAATCCTTCTGGGTCCTACAGAGAGTTCAAGTTTGAATGTGACAACCACATGTTACAGGTATCAGTAAATTTACATTTTTCGCTAGGTACTTACGTTACCACAATTTTTTTTGTTCGATTCGGTATCCAATATGCTTAATGAATGCACGGGCGCATTATTAATAAAACCATTACAAAGGTAATAAACCACATAAATATTGTTCTTTTAGTATTTCATACCCTGTATAACAAATATAAACTGTGTGTGATGAAAACATACCTCATACAATAGTCGCATGCTAAATATCTGTAGGCCGCATTCCAAGCAAACTGACACGAGACTAAAGGATCCTCTTCCAAAATGACATCACCCTGGTCGTACTTCTTTGTAGCATAGAGCCCTTTACCCTGAGAAAAGAACGCTTATTAGAAAAAACAACACCTCAAGTCTGATATGCTGTGAAGAATTTCACTTACCTTCTTGCTATTAGATGTTCTTATCTCAAATCCTTCCATATTTATAATCTAACACTACCTTTAGTAATACTTATATAAAAGAAATATACTGTTTTTGTGTTAAAAACAATGAAAATTAGTGAAATTACAAAGAGCCTGCGGAAGAGGTGCGGAAGATTTTAGGTTATGTTCCTGTCAGTGTCAACCTCAACTTTCTGTCGGTTTTTTTTTTTTTTTTGTTTGTGCCTAACGGAACAGGCTAAGGTCTGAGACCATGCTGCCTAGTCATCAGTATTTGTATTCTTTAGTATGCATTAGAACGCGGATGCAACACATTCTAATGTTTCTTGGAGCATTTGGCAGCAAATTGCATCGAGTCAGCCTTCCCAGTAAGCTTTGCAGAGGTAGTCAATACTACAATAAAATACTCCGCTCCACTATCCCGAGATCGCTTCTGTTAACGTTTTTACATATTGTCCAATTGCGTAGACAGTTGAGACACAAAACTACACCAATTTTATATCACAATATCCACTATAAATCAATTTGCAAATAATATTAACAGCCGCTGAACTGCACTCGAGAAAATCCCGCCAAAAACCTCCTTTCTGTCGGTATTCCAAGTTGAAAAAATACTTTGGCTTCGTTCGGATACATCTATAAACACCAACAACAATAACACTTTGCACCTCATTTCTTAACATTATTATAACATTGCAATAATATTAACTCAATAAAGAAAATTCATTATTGCCTCGATGTTAATCTTTAACTCGTAATCAAAAACTTTACTAGATTAGCTCTGCTGCACGCTTACTGCGCGGAGACCTAAAACGTGGGGGCAGTCAATTCGTGGGTTGGAGACACTATTTTTCTAACTGGACGATAAAGTTCTTGAAGCAAGGCGCCCACCGCCAACAAGCTGTCGAGCAGCGAGAAGCGAGTTTGTAGTTCCATTAGTTTTGTCGCTCAGCTAATAAGCGAGTGGCCACATAATATGTTAGCTAGCATTCAGATCCGCACTGTAGGTAGTAGAAATGACCTTAGTGACCTGGTTGGTCTCACGGCGCGCGGCGTGAGCTCCAAGGAGCGAGTAGTTATTATTTGATAGTTCTTGTTGCTACGAAAATTTTAGTGGTGAGAGTTCTCGCTGGCAGTGTGAACAGCCAGCGATCAACTATTATTATAACATGTGTATCTTTTATCGACATAGGATCTATTTTTTTTGTACTTTTCTTCAGCGAGAAAATTTGATAGCTAATCGTTTTCAAGTCGGCGGTGGGACAAGCGCTTGTAAGGCAGGTACAGTATTAAAAACAAAAACATTATGCATAAATATTATTTATTTTATGCCAATTCTTACGCATAGTTTTTAAGGCTAAAATATCAGACTTAATCCAATACTGTAATCAGACATTTATTTCTAAAATTTCGTAGACTGGGTGGTTGGGTTAACGGTAACTGGCGTTTCGATACATTCGTCTTCTTTGAATTGTGATGCTTTGTAGGAGTCGACTTGGGCGATGGTATCAAACATGGGCAACTCTTTTGTTTCAGGCGTGAATGTTAACAATAGTGCGGACACTACAGCTGTTGCCGAAAACAGGAATGACGGCAGCGCTGCTATTTCCGTAATCTGTAATAAAATAAGAAAATTCAATATCCGGGCTGGTTCAATTCTGAACTCCCGTTATATGGCCTGATGTGGCCCTACTTGCCTACCTTATCTACTAGTACTTATTACTTCCATAGCCTAGGTACCTACCCATACTTAACAACTTTCCTGTTCAATCTGCAGACACAACGTGAGTCATTTCTACAGGGAAGTTGATAATAAGTACTTAACTATAACTTTTACTACAGGGTTACCTACTACTAAGAGCTCTAGGGAGCTGCTACTAAATAATATCTACCTACTCATTATTGCGATTATCTATTAGAGCATTTATTCATAATGAGCGAGTATTTTTACAATTAAAATTTATTCGCGCCTATGCCTTCGGGGGCGTCTGAAATTTGTTGACAATCTAATTCATAGAATACTATTTACTTTAGGGAGAAGAATATCGACTTCATATAAAAAAGTAAGGACAGATTTGCTGCGCGCTATTTAGTAGCACTCCAGAATACTACACTGAGACGAAAATATAAAAACCGGCCAAGTGCGAGTCGGACTCGCGCACGAAGGGTTCAGTATTTCTTTCAGGTACTACTCCGGGGGGGCTAAGCCCCCCCGGGGCGTTTGGAACTTAATCAATAGCAATAGGTTGCCGCTCGCTCACTTTCGCAGCAGATTTACGTATATTCGCGACGAATATCCCTACAATTTGGCAAATTATTTAAACCTGGTATCTTTTTACCCGACTGCCGAAGGAGGGTAATGTGTTTATTAGATCTGGAAACCCTTTATTTACGTGAAATGGCACTCAATCAGCCAATCAAGAATTGAGTAGTGCATGACATATTAAAGTAGCCAATCAGAAACCAGAATAGTGCCTAGAAAGAACGACACACTTTCGAGAATATCGCCATCCCTTTTCCTCTAACTAGCGTTAGCCCTATAAGGCTCTCCCACTCTAAATAGCTGTTTATAGATAGTAATTTCGCAAAATTTGTAGAATGAAAATTATAGCTGTGTCCTATTCGTTATGTGTACGCAAGAAAAAAGCCACAAAAAATAATATTTTTGTAAAGAATATTATTCTTCGTGGCCTTTTACAATGTTACTTTGACAATTTTGGTTCAGCTTATTCATTAAAATATTAATAATAATTGAAATTGATTTTAAATATTACTTTGTTTTCTTTATCTACGCCCCCCCCCCCCCCCCAGATGTCTTTACCGCCCCCCCGGAGAATTTTGCCTGAAAGAAAAACTAGAAGGGTTCCGTACCACTATAGCAAAAAACGGCAAATCACGGTTGTTGCCCCAGATATTTATTTTATTCTGTTTTTAGTATTTGTTGTTATAGCGGCAACAGAAACACATCATCTGTGAAAATTCAACTGTCTAGCTATCACGGTTCATGAGATACAGCCTGGTGACTGACAGACAAACGGACCGCGGAATCTTAGTAATACGGTCCCGTTTTTAACTTTGGGTACGGAACCCTAATTAACATTCCGGTCCAATGAGTGATATTTTGCTGGGCATAAAAGTCAACTTTTTAACTGCTTTCCAAAAAGGATGAGGTTCTATTGTTCGGCTTTATGTATTTAAGTGCTATGAAATTGTAACTTCTATTGTTTATAAAAACTAGAGCCGTGGAAAAAATACCCTTTAGCTGAGCAGCAGGGTGACTGATCAATGAGTTCGACTGCCCATATATCCTCGGCAAGTCTCGGAGGCAATTTAGCCTCAGTAGAGCCAAGTACTTGGTTGGCCACTTTAGCCAATGCTGGTTGAGACCGCTGAGATACTACCAATCAGAACGCTGTATTTGCATAAACTGAGTTTAATTGAACTAATCCCGATTAGTTTAATTGATGAAATCGGCCCTTATTTATTTATTTTAGCCTGTTCAAACAAAACTATTTCTTTCTCCCTTCTAATATTCTTGTTGACTTATGCGATAGGAATTTAAACGGAATGTCTACTGTTGAATATTAATCGAGGCTTGAATATGATTATTGTTATTTTCTCGGCAATCTGGCCGGAAAACTTTCATCAAATAAGCTCTCGCTGCCTACGCTCTTCATGGGAGCAGCCATAATGCGTAAGAAAGGACCGTAATCACTTTCATTTCGAGAATCTACGATTATGGGATAATTTACCACACGTGAAAGTTCCAAAGTGATCGACCAGTTTTCACTCTTACCTGTGCGTGTGCCCTTAGTCTTATCAACATCTCAGCCGAAAGACGTCCACTGCAGGACATAGGCCTCCCCCAAGCGTCGCAAGCAATGTCCTGCCCACTGCCACTTAAGTTTGGTAATTCTTTGGACTATGTCGGCGAATCTGCAGCCGAATTGCGTAAGTGAATTCGGCAAAGGAAACAGTTTGGAACCTTCAAAGAGTTAGAATCATTTCTTTCAACTTTTTCGGTATTGCGAAACTAATTTGGAAAGAGTACGATCATCCTCCTGATGATTTATATCCAAATAATTAGGACATAATTTAATTTTGTTTTATTTACAACTAATGGTCTTCTAATGCTTTTAATTAAAAATGTATAATGGTTCCTAAAAACGGAAAAAAAATATTATTCTTTACAATCAATTTTACTCAAAATATTGGTCATGGAAAGATTCATCTTTTTTCCTTTTCATAGTGTAATATGCAATACGTAAAGTCGTTTTTGTGAAGGTTCCAAACCGTTTCCTTTGCCGAATTTTCTTACGCAATTCGGCTGCTGGTTCTCTTTCGGTTGTCTTTATTTCTGATTCGATCACGCAAGAAAACTGTGAGCATAGCCCTCTTCATTGCCCTTTGGGTGACTTTAATCGTTCTTATGAGGCCCATTGTGAGCGACTACGTTTCGGTTCCATTATTTATTACTGGCACCCCTTACTCTAATGTAATAGTACATTATGGTACAAGTGTGTAATGTTGGTGATTACCGCTGAGGCGCCATTGAGACCCGAGCCGTTAGGTGAGGGTCTAAAGAGAGCCGAGGACGGTAATCATCAATACACACGTGTATCATACGACGTTTTTCAACACACTTGTGAAGAAAATAATACTAAAAACTTATTTCCAACAGTGAAAACGAGTTGTGAAATTTTTTTCGCAATGGCGGGCAAAATTAATCAGTTTTCCTATGCGCGCGCATCTAACAATGGCGATCGGCCACATACTAAAAATAATGAGTTATCTTTTATTTGGCTTTTCGCGGATAGCGTTTTAGCCACGTACAAAATGGGGTATTTCAAGTTTTCTTTATTACAGACAAAAACAAAAGTTATATTTAAGTGAAAGTTTTATTTATTAAACACGTACAAGTCGAAATTATCTATTTAAATACGAAGTTGCATGAAATGTATTGCATTTGTACTATTGAGCACGATTTTTTTTGTATCGAAACTTCTTTAAGAACAAAGCAACTCAAACAATAAATTAAAAAAAAATACTCTTTATCTCACTTGTGAATAATAGTACCTAATGAAAAAGTCACAGTTTGATAACAGGTGTCATTATGTGCCTAATTGCGGTGAAATTAGAGTCACTTTATGAGCAAGTGTGTTGAAATAGTACATTATGGTACAAGTGTGTAATGTTGGTGATTACCGCTGAGGCGCCATTGAGACCCGAGCCGTTAGGTGAGGGTCTTAAGAGAGCCGAGGACGGTAATCATCAATACACACGTGTATCATACGACGTTTTTCAACACACTTGTGATGTAAATAATACAAAAAAATCATTTCCAACAGTGAAAACGAGTTGTAATTTTTTTTTCGCAATGGCGGGCAAATTAATCAGTTTTCCTATGCGCGCGCATCTAACAATGGCGTTCGGCCATAGACTAAAAATAATGAGTTTTCTATTTTTTGACTTTTCGCGGATAGCCTTTTAGCCACGTACAAAATGGGGAATATCAAGTTTTCTTTATTACAGACCAAAACAAAAGTTATATTTGAGTGAAAGTTTTATTTATTAAACACGTACAAGTTGAAATTATATATTTAAATACGAAGTTGCATGAAATGTGTTGTATTTGTACTATTGAGCACGACCTTTTTCGTATCGAAACTTTTTTAAGAACAAAACAACTCAACTAATAAATTTAAAAAAAATCTCTTTATCTCACTTGTGAATAATAGTAATGACAAACTCACAGTTTGATAACAGGTCTCATTATGTGCCTATTTGCGATGAAATTCGAGCCACTTTATGAGCAAGTGTGTTGAAAAGTAACTAATTGTCCCAGTACAGGGAAAAGGCCTCCCTCTACCACACAATCCTGTCTTCTCTTATTGCGGGCCAGTCTAATCGGTGAGGCTCAAGCTCGTTGCGCCATGCCTCAGGTAAATGTAATATTGAAAAGTGGCCGACCAAGTACTTGGCTATATTGAGGCTAAATACCCTCCGAGATTTGCCGAGGTCAGGGCAGGGTAACTAATCAAACTCATTGATTAGTTACCCTGCTGCTTAGCTTAAAGGTATTTTGACCACGGCACGAGTTTTTATTTAAACAAGCGAAGTTACAATTTCATAGGACTTTAATACATACAGCCGAACATAGAACCTCCTCCTTTTTTACAAGCTTTTATTTAATTTTAACTTGCAATGTATGTATGTATGCTTGTATTTAAGTGTGTTCGGGTCAAATCTTGCAACTAAATTTTAAAGCAGTTATCCTCCACCTTAGAGCAACACGTTTGGATGACATTGCGTGGTTAGCTAAGTGACGTCATTCTAAATCCAATATGGCGGATGTCCCAAAATGACGGACTAGTTACTTTTTTTGTGCACTGCCATGATATGGGTATCAAATTAAAGGGTTTGCTGACAAGAATACGATAAAAGCTTGTTTTATAAAAAGATTTTATAATGAAGAACTCAGATCAAATAAAAAGTCATGGTTCAAACTAAGCCTTGCCGTACAAATACACAATTACACGCACTCACGTACAACGAAATTACGCCTTAGCTTGTTCTTCGAGCTTACAGATCAAATAATAATCGTTATACGTGTGCGCGTAAAATTGTGTATTTATACGGCAAGGCTTAGTTTAAACCGGCTTCACTTTGTTGTTTGCAACGTTCCATCTTGACTTTTTATTTGATCTGAGATGAAGAATTTATTGAAAAGTCAGTTAAAAAAATTTTCTTCTGGCCAGCAAAATATCGCTCATTGGACCGGAATATTAATTTTTGAAGTTCATGACCATAAAGTACTAAAAGTATCGGTATTTTAATGGCATCAAATAATGTAAAGCTAGCTGGTTCAAACGTCTACTAAACCATAAGATTGTGTAAACAATTTTACATACCTACCTAAATGAGTCAGCCATTTACATAATATCTTTCATTATAACGTAGATTTGGGAATTTTAATAGTTGATTGGTAGATCATGTTATTGACCAAACACTGGGCACTTATGTATACCTGTTTTGCATAGATACCTATGGGTGGCCCCGTGGCCATCAGTTACGTATTTAAAACCTGTATCTATTTTTTACTTATTTTACTGGTTCCTGTGTACCAGTTTTAATTTCGTAGTATTATTATTTAATAATAAGATATGTTACGTATCATGTAGTTATAAATATAATACATAACCTACTGATTATTTTTGGAAGTATGAAGTTCCTGGCACAACCAGCTAAACCTTGAATCTATCCTGCCTAATCTAAAACTTGAATTTTCACCTTTTGGTAAGGTCAGTCGACAATATTCGTAAGATTGTTTTCGAGAAAATGAAATTCCTCTTACTACTAAACTATTTTTGTGTTCTGGGGCAGTTTACTGTTTAAGTTCAACTCACTGCGTTGGCCAAATTAAAATCATTAAATGCTTTATAGAAATCATCACCAATCAATCGAAGTAGGTCTCCCCAAGTTGAGCCAACGGCTAGACCAGTCTCGTGGCTCTAGCATCCTGCGGATTCTCTGACTCTCACCAGATCGTCAGACAAGCTAGTTGTGAAAAAACCTACTCTAGCTACGCTTCGTCGTTGTATAGACGGCCTAGCGTCAGCCGTTAAAAAAACGGGCCTCCTTCTATTCGTATCAACGGCAAATCTAATAGTCCCAACCATTAGATCGTATGCCGTCCCAGTTGATATATAGAACTTTGGACCCTTATAGTAATTACAATTCTTACCAATAACGGTGTCAATGGAGCCAGCATACTGCCCACCCTCGCAGCCGTGTTACCGCATCCAAGCAAAGTCCCTCTTACACTGGTTGGGAACAGTTCCAGACTGTACGTGTAAATACCAGTAAAGCAGATCACCACACCAAGTTTTCCAACCAAGAATAAGACTACTTTCAACCAGGATATCGCTGGAAAAGAAAAAGGTTTTATAGTCATAAAGGTCATTATTATTTATTACCTTTCACTTTTAGCTTGTTATTAAGGATCGGCTCTAATGGCATCCGGAAATCCGTAGATACCAAAGAATTTTTGTTTAGGAGTGAGTTGACATTTGAATTGATCTTATCATTGGACAGTTATTAATCAGGTTTTCACATTATTACTTACATTCTGGGCAGTAGTTCTGAGCAATAAGAAAAACGGCAGAAACGAAATAGCCGCATTGCAGAGTGATCTTCCTTCCATACTTATTAAAGGTGTAGTAAGCTATCACTTCTCCAGGGAACGAAGTAAACGCAGCCAGAATAAAGTTGGTGTATTTATTGCCTGGTAGTAGCACGACATGTACTAGGGTTCCATAATAAAGGAAGCTGGATGTGAAGAAACAGAATGACGTCACTGACAGCCGGGTCATTATCTCTTTTGATGCTACAATGACTTTCATGTTCTCTCTCTCCTTTTGTTCCACCACATCAAACATTAACCGCAACTGATCATCACTTGCATCAGTTATCTCTTTCTCTGCGATATCAATCTTATTCATTTTCGCTATAATCTTCAGAGTTTTCTTCGCGCCATCCATTTTTCCACGAATCATTTGCCATCTCGTACTTTCTTTTAGAACGAATATGTACAAAATAAACAGTATCATGGGCGAGTAGACAACCAATATCAACCATTTCCAATATTGGAAACTCATCGCGAAGAAGGCGAAAACTATTTCGCCGACGTACACTGCACACGAGAAGATAATTCCAGCCAGCACCCTTTTGGAACTCCCTCCCACTTCAATCACTGAAAAGATATTGATATGGTTAGGAAACTTTATTTATTTACTTACCAAACAAAATCCAGCATTGAAATACTTACATAAAACTACCCCCACTGTGTAAAGACCAGATCCCATAACCGATTCAAAGAATTCTAAAGCCAGGTACCAATAGTAGCTCGTGATAAATATTTTGAACACCCCTATGCAAGCACCGACAGCGCAAATAATTACAGTTGGTTTTCTTCCAATTCTGAAACAAAAAGGAAAAGAGATTTGTTCGAGTTCATCGTCCACTGTCCATGTGTCGTAAAGATATCATCATGAAACTCTGCCTATGTAGGTGTTGGTTTGGTAATACTAAAAGCGGTTTTGCACGTTTTGTGGCTTGTGGCATTAGTCATAAAATCGTGACTGTCACGACAGCACAGGAGCACGTGCCTCTCAGGAGGAAGCCCAGCCAGTACGTACGTACCTTTCCAGTACGTTTGGATGTATGCGCGAGTGCTCCCTAAGCTCTTGTTAGTCAAGAGTAGTTGGAAGACCCTCCGCCTACCACAGGATGGTGGGTCTGAACATCCATCACTGACGTGATCATTTGAACACGAATTAAAAAAAACAAAAACCCGACTGCTTATGAATCGAACTAAAAATACGTAAACAAGAAGAAATCATACTGTACAGTCGGAGGATATGTAAACACGAGCTGGCTGACCAAAACCATGCCAGATGTATCCTCCGACTGCACAGCAAGATTTTCTTCTTGTTTACGTATTTAAGTTCGATTGGTTTTTGATTTTTGAATTAACTTTTTTTATTTATAACTTTTTAGGTAACTTTTATTTTAGAATTAACTTTAAACCTATAAGGCCTAGTTTCTCGCCTCTAAATTTTGAATGAATCTTCAACAGCCAAACACAGCAGCGTTATCACGCGTGCTTGACAATTTTTCACATTAATTCTGCGATAATTTAGAGGTGAGAAACTCGGCTTAAGTGTTATATTTTTTAAATCACCTCTTAAAACCCTTTATTTTGATAGCCCACACGCCGGATTTGGAAGAAAAATAATTACCCCACAATATGGCGCCCGAAATTCGCCATTTTTCTATTTTCCAATTTTAATGTAGCCAGTGACACTAGCAAGGTTAAGGCGAATTGATTGACGTATGACGTAAAATAACTTTATTTTAGGAAGTCGGTGTCTTTCGTAGACCGGTACCAATTTTATGCGTTATGGACACCGACTTCCAAAAATAAAGTAATTTTTCACTTACCTAGTAGTTTTTTATTTGGAAGTCGGTAGTATTTTTTTCGCAAAAAAGTTTTTTATTTTTCACTTGTTAGTTGTACTTACCTAATAGGCAAGTTTTATAGTAACGTAACTAAACTATAGGTAATACCAGAATATATTACCAGAATATCATGAAACTTGAACATAACCGGTGAATTGATCTGCGTACCCGTTAAGAGCGTACTGGCGTGATGTTGTGCTATGAAATAGTATAAACAATAAACATACATGCGATTGCAGCAATCCCGAGAGATTTTCCGTTATTTATTGAAGAGTTCTGCTGTATATCTTCGAAGTTCTTCATCAGATATTCCCCAAAATAAAATGGGACCAATTTCGGAATATGCTCTTTCAAATAATAAAGAATTTTCAAAATCGGTCCACAATTGACGGAGATATCGGTGAACATAGATAAAAAAAAAACATCCACGAAGTCGAACATAGAATCTCCTCCTTTTTGGTAGGTCGTTTAAAAATCATCAAAATTGGTCAACGCGTTTGGTCTCTAGATCGCCACATAGGAACAAGCATACATACATACATAGACTGTTAAATACATTACCCTCCCGTACATAGGAGTAAATGATAAATTATATTATTAAGATTAATAGTAGATATCACCACAGATAATATAATACTAGCATATATCACACAATTAATTTTGCTATTTTAGACTGGATGAGGACAGTGTTTTCTAGCTGAGTAACTTCTGAGAAGAAACACCGAAACATATCAGACACCAACTCCAGATCAGCTCCTTATCCCCATGGAATCAGAACCACGGGACGATATTTTTCTCTCTAATCTGAGCGATAAAATAATAATTATCGATGTAAAAGTTGAATTAAATTCCTAGACAAATAAAGGATGGAGGACGACTACATTCAAGATCATTAAAATAATTTCGACAGGTTTTTCTAGGAATACTAGTTTTAAGCAGAAACATGTAAAATTTTAAAAAACCCCGACACATTTTTATTTCATGCTACATAATTTATCTAATACCTACATAGTAGATACGCTTCGATTGGCAATCTATTGAACACGTAATTATGACGATATTTTGCGAAAACACCCAGATTCAAAAAGTAAAGCGCCCATAACTTTTGAACGGCAGAACCGATTTTATTCAAACATAGCTAAGAAAGAACACTCTCGATTAAGTCATCTTTTAAATAAAAAAAAACTAAATCAAAATCGGTTCACCCATTTGGTCGCTATGATGCCACAGACAGACACACATATACACAGATACACAGCAACACACGTCAAACTTATAACACCCCTCTTTTTTCGGAGGCGGTTTTAAGTTCCTTTGAGTAGAATTTTCTCGTAATTATAAATACCGAAATTTCTTGTAAGTTAGTTTCTTTAGTTTTAGGCTTGCCACGCTGAATTACTAACATAAAAAAAACGATACGTGAAATCATAACTGTCCTTGTCCCCATTGCCCGTACGTACTTAAGGGGGATAACGTTAAGGATGTTTTTCTTACAGTTACGTAAATTCGTTGTTACGGTAGCGAAACGGCCAAGCCACATATTTTGACTAAGGTGTGAGTTTGTGAAATTAGGGTTTGGGGGTATGTGGAACAGGGTGTTAAGTCCCACAAACCTCCATAGAAAAGGGAGGATCCTCCGACCAGACGGATGTTGTGTCTGGTCCGGGCAACTGCCCAACGGTTATTGTCGGACTGTTGTATGTTTTCTAATCGCGCTGAAAACTTTGCTTGCGCGATGCCGGATTTGTGTGACGTCATGCCATTAGTTCGTAAGTAGCGGCGTTGGTGCCGCTACAAGGGCTTGTGGAGTTAGGGCGTATAGAGTTAGAAGCTTGGTTGTACATGAGATCTGACAACATTTTGTTAGTGCGAGCCGTAAGGTCTCGTCCTGGCAACATTTTACATGAAAACGTGTTGGTGGGATTTCACTTCTTTTTCTCCGACAAAGGAGTTTATCAATTCGACTCGTATATATGTAATATTGTTGGAATTGCACAATATTCACAAATGTTACTCTAGCTTGGTATGTGTGTTTTTGTAAGTTGCTTAAGACAATATTCCAGCTCAAGAGGCGTTCGGCGGGTTTGGCGGTACAAGTCAGCATCTCTGACGTAACAATGTCTAGCGTTGACCGGCCATGGTTTGGCGCCGAGTGCAAGCGCGCCAACACGCTCAAATATGAGGCGTACCTGGCATGGGTCGACGCTCGGACGCGCAAAGCAAGCGACGTGGGTCAGCGCAAGAGAGCCTACAATAGGGCTGCCAAGTCCTGCAAGGAGGTGATGCGAAGATCTCGGTTTGACCACATAAGCCGTATTGGGACCAATTTTGATTCCTACCCAGCGGGTAGTAAAGGGTTTTGGTCCCTGGCTAAGTCAGTTGAATCGAACTTCTGCCGTCCCTCACTACCACCACTGCTGAAGCCTGACGGGTCACTGGCCCACTCCGCTGAAGAGAAAGCAAACTTGTTTGCCTCTCTTTTTGCGGAATCTTCGCGTCTGGATTTTAGTGATGCGCGGCCCCCTCTTATCCTGATGGTTGCGAGACGAGTATGTCGGACATTCGCATACATCAAAAGGACGTTCGTAGGGTACTGCGCAATCTTGACGTGAACAAAGCTAGTGGCCCCGATGGAATTCCAGCAATTGTTCTCAGAACCTGTGCGCCTGAATTGTCTCCGATCCTGACACGCCTGTTTCGCCTTTCGTATGAGACGAGAAAAGTGCCGAATGCCTGGAAGCAAGCTAACGTTCAGCCTGTGACCAAGAAGGGCTATCGGGCTGACCCGGCCAACTACAGACCCATATCAAGACCACTCAATCTGTCTGGTTCTTTCCTCAAAAGACCATTTGAGACATCAGTCTACATGGTCTTCACATGATCTAACCAAGATTTTGTCTAGACTTTAAAAGAGACTGTGACCTCTGAGTTTGTTTCGGCCTTTCTTCTCAGAGTAGTCAGATAGGAAACCCCGACCTCATCTAGTTTTAAAAAATATGTTCGACATGTAAAAGTGTTAGTACAAACCAACTTACATAAATAAAATAATTTATCAATAACGTCCATCCTCTGCAAGAGTATGGAACGAGTGCTTAATTCCAAGCTCCTGGCATACCTAGAAGCTAACGACATCCTCAGTGACCGCCAATATGGCTTCCGTCAAAATCGGTCAACTGGGGATCTTCTAGCGTATGCCATTCACATCTGGAGTGAGGCCATAGAGAGACACGGGGAAGCGCTTGCCGTCTCCCTCGACATCTCAAAGGCTTTTGATAGGGTCTGGCATGAAAGCCTTATTGGTAAGCTTCCTTCATTCGGTTTGCCCAGTGGTCTGTGCGATTGGATTGCAGACTTCCTGAGGGACCGGTCCATTCGAGTGGTTATTGATGGCCGCTCGTCTGAACTACTGAATATTAATGCCGGGGTCCCTCAGGGATCGGTCCTCTCAGCAACATTGTTCTTGTTGCACATAAATGATCTGCTAAGACCTTTGGATATGCAGACGACAGCACTGTTGCTGAAAGATACGTGTCCGACGCGCGCGCTACTGGACCTCAGATCCGGTCCCTCCGGGAGGCCATGGTTGGGCGCTTGAATCTGTCCTTGAAGGCAGTCTCGGAATGGGACGATGCCAATCTGGTCAGGTTCAATGCTGCTAAGACCCAGGTGTGTCTTTTTCCGCTAAAAGGAGCCTATTCCACCCGGCTCCTTCTTTCAGAGGTGTGACCGTGCCGATAACCGACCATCTTTCAGATTCTTGGCATCACGTTGACATCGACGCTCAATTTTGGTCCATTCATTGAGGCAAAAGCTCAGCTGGCTGCTAAAAAATTGGGGATCCTCGCGAAGGTGAGACGGTACTTCACGCCAGAACAGCTGCTCAACTTATATCAAGCGCAATTTCGATCATGCACGGAATACTGCTCTCATCTCTGGGACGGATCTGCCAAGTACCAGCTGGATGCACTTGATTCGATCGAAAGACGGGCTAAGAGGCTCATTGACAATGAAGTACTGGTCGAATCTAGGCTCCAGAACCTCGAAAATCGGCGCCGAGTTGCCAGTCTGTCGGTCGACTAATTCCTCCTAGCCCGTTCCATCATCGGACTACAAAACATACGGCGTTGCGTCATCGATACCTACATGGTGGACATCCCACCCATACACACCAAACGTTTTGGGAATTCTTTTATTATGCGTACAGCAAAGGAGTGGAATTCCCTGCCGGAGTCTGTATTTCCTGATAGCTACAACCTGGGAGTCTTTAAGTCAAGAGTGAAAAGGTTTCTTCTAGACAAGCGTGCTTCATCGTCGACCACATCATCGCTTACCATCAGGTGAGATAGTGGTCAAGCTCGAGCCTATCAATAATAATAAAAAAATATACTGTTAATTTTTTCATCCCCTAATTTAAAAAAATGAGGGGTGATTTAATAAAAAGCCTGAAGTATGTATTTTATTATTATAACAAGAAGTCCCTATATCAATTTACAGACCTCTAGCATCATAATTTGCGGCAGTCTCATATAAACTTCCATCCCCTAGTTTAAGGGGTTATGAGCTAAAAGTTCCAAGTTTTAGAATTGTTTTGTTGTTCGTGTAATAATACTAGCTTACATATTAAATTATAACTTGCCAGGGCTTCAGTAAGTATCCTTAGAATTTTAATGATGATACCGGCCACCTTAACCAAGTCATGGTTTACTAATGATAATCATAAAAAATATTCCCATAATTTACATTGGCATAACAAAATTCAGCATAATGATCATTACGCATAATGTTATTAGGCATAAATATTTTACCATATTATAAATACTGTTGGCATAATAATAATGATGCATAATGTTATAAAGCATAATGATATTTACACATATACACATCATAATGTTCTTTGGAATAAAACAAACATGTTTGCGGCTCAAGGGTGGCCCAAGGTCCACCAAAGCCATCCCGCCGCACCTAAATCTTTTTTTTTGAGTCCTAATACCTATCAAATATATTTAATTAGACATTTTAAGCTTAGGTAAACAATTTTCAATCGATTCAAATCGATATTAAATAAAAATATATATTTACATTTTACCCGTAGGTATTTTAATTTTCGGCTTTCAAATATCAAACCATAAAAATATCATGCCTAAAATATTTACGCAAATCCAAAGTATGGCAAAACAAATTAGACCAAACGACAGTTACGCTAACCGCTGCATTATGCCAAAGTATGCCGCAGTATTAATATGCTGATACAAGATACGCGAAAACGTTATGCCAAACATAAAAATGCCTAAAAAAATATGCCGAGAGGGGGATTCCCCCAAGTCGGGGGAAGCGTCGAGATAACTTGGACGTATTTTGGCTGAAATAGGTAAATGATTTTGATAATGATGATTCTTACTTGTCAGCAATCCATCCAGTGAATATCATAGAGAATATCATCCCCGCGTTGTGAATACTGCCAACCAAATTCACTTTCCAAGGCTGGCATGCAAGATTCAGCTGTAAACAAAAACAACATGAAGGTGTAAAACATTGCAATTTACTCATATTAGGTGTCGCCAATTTTAGATCTGAAGTGTTAATAAGTTAGACTGTAACAAATATAAATAATAATGTAAGAACGAAGGATTTCCTTGAATGCTAAATAATAATATATCCTAGATGAGAATCCGGATGTCTGGTATAGGTAGGTTTGTTTTTCGAATTGTCGTGGCGTTATGTTATTGTAAATGGTGCCGTGGTAAAAAAAATGTTACATAAGATACACGATAATCGCCATCACCATACGATTTTTTGCCTCCATTTACCTACTGTTCAACACGCTTGTTTTTTACAAATATATTAACTTAAATAGAATTCAATATTTTTTTTTAAATATAAAAAATACAAAGGGAAGAGGGAAATGGGCTCATTGTGCATCAAACAATTCGTCTACATCGATGTCAATGGGAAACGTGTCCAGAACGCTGGCAGCATTGCCACGTTGAATGGCTGATTATCTGGCCGAAGAAAAGTCCAGCCCTCTGGTCACGTGAAGAGTCGACGAGCTTTGTGCTAATTTCTTGATGTGCAATGTTTCAACCCCAAACAGCTCAAACATATAACTTCCAATAAGGTTGTTATATTTGCGGTTTTCTGCCCCAGCTCAGCCCGCCGTGCTAACAAGATGGGATGGCGCAAGGGTGTCGACACATGTTGCATCCCACACCAAAGGCCTACCCACCTTCCAGGGCATTAGGTCATCCCGTCTGGTCTCTTCCCATCTTCGCGTGCCAAGCTATTAGGTTCTATCTAACAGCTGGCACCCCGGCGGTGACATGAGCCCGACGTATGATGTCATTAATGCTGGCGTGCCATGCTATCCGGCCAGCGCTCCTACTGCAGGATAGGCCATGGTGACCGAGGCGGTCGAGTGCTTCACCACCTTCGTTCGTTTTGTGTTTAGGTTTGGGTTTACCTCAATTCAAAACCGGCATTTTAGAGATTTTGACTGATGTATCACCAAATCTCGAGAATTTTAACAGTTACTTTCCCTCAGTCGAATTTTTTCTAGGCGAGATTGGTTCGATGATTATTTTATGCACGCACGCCTACCTAACTTAGACATGATTTACCTACTGGAGCATGCATAATTTATTCATTTAGTGAATGGTGCGGTCAGGAACAAAAGTCAACTAAGTTCTTCAAAACTGTAGTATCTTCCGTTTAGGCTTCATCGTAGGTGGGCTAATAGGAACGTAATAGAGTTGAATCGAACTTTAATTAATACCAAATTCATAACATTTAATAAAGAAAATTTAAATTAAAATCAAAATATTTTATTTCACATAGGCCTACATGGGCACTTATAAAACGTCGCCAAAAGGGGCACGGTTCGGGTTGGTCGTTTCCTATGCAGAAGAACCGGCAAGAAACTCCACGGTTACTCTCTAAATCCGAAGACACATCCATAAAAACATGTAAACGAAAATCTAAAAATACATTTTATGATATTTTTCAGCCAGTATATCATTAAATTGAATACCATACCACACTAACAGAATGATCGCTGCAGTTGCTCGAACAGTAACTCTATTTATATATGCACCGAAGGTTAGAACAATTACATCCGTATCTTCCTATATAAATATTTTATGCTTTTATAACTACTGTATAATACATTAATAACATTTACTTTGACTTTACATAATTCCTGTAAAAAAACGTTTGTGTACATACTACATTTGGATGCAGAATGCTTCTAGGAGATTTTGAGATAATATTGACTATATGATACCACTTACTGTTTGGTTTAGGGGCTGTGTGGTCGATGGGTTTAGGTGACACACCTAGTCACAAAATTGTATTCACCTTTCTCCATCAACGGTAAGTGTCGTCAATTCCGAGTTTCTTTTTCTAGACTGTCTGATAAAACCATTCTAAGAACCTATGTATATTAGAGCTTTTTAAGCGTAATAGCACTAATTATGGTATTACATTATTCCACCACTTCCTCCAGTTCCTGTTTCTACATGAATTGATATTCAAGACTGAGGGACGAACGAGAGCAAAATATGAAAGGAGTGACAAAGGAAAAATTTTACTATTGAGAAATGAACGTCCCGGCGGAATGGTAAATATAATCAAAGAACGATCGAGAAAAAAATGCTATTTAAGGATTGTTGAGACAAAAATACTTCAGAGGGATATGCTAGAAAAATATACGACAGAAGGTGTCAAATGAAATATGCGTCAGAAGGATGGTCTAGAGAAAAATACCTCAGAGGGACGATCGAGAGAAAAATATTTCAGAGGGATGGTCTAGAGAAATTACGATATAAGAGTTAAAAAAAACCTCAGAGGGAGGATCGAGGGAAAATACTTTAGAGGGATGGTCTAGAGGAAAATACGATAAAAGTATGAAAAAATACCTCAGAGGGAGGATCGAGAGAAAAATAATTAAGAGGTATGGTCTAGAGCAAAAAATACGACTGAGGGATGGTCTAGAGAAAAATATGACATAAGAGTGATAGAGGGTAAAATACGACAGAGATATTAAAGCAGCCCCCATGGGCTGAGCAGTGGTGGCCCAGTGGTATCGGCCGCGACTTACAAGTTGTAGGTCGTGGGTTCGAACTAAGGCAGGCGCTATACTTTGTGTAAATTATTTCATCATCACTGCTCTCAAAAACGGTGAAGGAAAATATCGTGAGGAAACCGGCATGTCCTAGAACTAAAAATTCGAAGACTTGTGACATCCACCAACCTGCACTGGGCCCGCGTGGTGAATTATGGCCCATCCCCTCTCACAGAGAGGAGGCCTGTGTCCCAGCAGTGGGAACATTAATAGGCTGATGATGTGATGTGATTTTTACCATTCCTACTAATAGCTAATGGACTCGTCAAGCTTCAGTGACTCGGCGCTTTTCGTCGCCACGGTAAGACACGGTTGGAAATGGAAATAGTGTGGCGGGCTTGATGGCAAAGGGTCTCTCTCCATTCATGCTACTTCTCACTACTGTTTACTTTATGACGCCATTTTCGCTAGGGCCTCGGAAAATCTAAATGAGTGCCAATCAATTTTTGGCACCCATTTCGATGCTAATTTTATCCGACGATCGTCTGCTATTCTGTAGGGATGTCGAGAGAAAAACACAATATAGGTTGTAACTTGTAAGTGAAATTACATGAGGCAGGTTATTGCCCATCAACTAATCCTAGCACTGGTTGGTACTTTTATAGTCCTTGTCAACAAATCTTAATTCTTAGTAACCAGTAATAAAAAATGCGTTTTTACACAAACAAAATCCTACCCACTTCCAAATGAAAACACTTTAAAGTGAAAAATAACTTTATTTTTGGAAGTTGGTGTTTAGGGTAGGTACCATTTTTTTTCGTTATGGACACCGACTTTCAAAAAGAAAGTTTTTTTTCACTTTATAGTGTTTTTATTTGGAAGCCGGTAGTATTTTTTTGTAAAAATGATTTTTTTATTTATCACTTTTTAGTTGTACCTAATAGGCAAGTTCTTTAGTAAGGTACTCGTACCTATAATGCTAGAATAGATTACGCGACTAACATGAACCTGAACATAACTGGTAAAATGAGAGTGTATCATGGTGAACTGTACACACCTGCGTACCCCTTTAGAGCGTACTGGCGTGATGTTATGTTATGAAATGATATAATCCATAAAGAGACATGCGATTGCAGCAATCCCGAGAGATTTGCCGTCATTTATTGACGAGTTCTGTTGCATATCTCCGAAGTTCCTCATCAAATCTCCAAAAAACTAAAAAGCGACGAATTTGGGAACTATCGAACAAGAAAAGAATTTTCAAAATCGGTCCACAATTGACGAAGAGATCGGTGAAAATACACAAAAAAAAACATAAAGTCGAACATACAACCTCTTTCTTTTTGGCAAGTCGGTTAAAAATAAACGAATTATCGGTTATTCATTTATGGGCTTCGGAATAATAAGGTTAAATGGGCGCTAATTACCTGACTGCCGAAGGAGGGTAATGTGTTTATCAGTCTATGTATGTATGTTTGTTCCTATGTGGCGTTCTAGAGACCAAACGCGTTGGCCGATTTTAATATTTTTTTTTTCTTCCAAACCCATCGTGTGGGGTATCAAAATAAAGAGTTTTGAGAGGTGATTTTAAAAATATATAACACTTATATATTTAAATGTACAAAATTCAAAAAAAATTAAAAAGTTATAAATAAAAAAAGTTAATTCAAAAAAACAAAAACCCGACTGCTTAAAAAGCGAACTAAAAAGACGTAAACAAGAACAAATTCATGCTGTGCAATCGGAGGATACATCAGATTTTGGTCAGCCAGCTCGCGAAGATATATCCTCCGACTGCACAGCATGATTTTCTTCTTGTTTACGTCTTTTTAGTTCGCTTTTTGTTTTTTTTAATTATTTTTTTTTTTTAGGGTCAGCCTATAAATTCACGGCTTGCCTCACCTTAGTACTATGTATATTTACGGCTTTAATTATTTTTGTTGTTATAATTATTTAGATCGGATGTGAATTATTTATTTACTTATCTATTTTTGAGTGGTTAGGTATTTGAGTGTCCAGTTCCAGCCTAAAATTTAGAATCGTTAACGATAACCCAACATCCTGGGGTGGGCACCAGACCAAACTGAGGTGATCCCGGCCCACCAAGCCCCCTCTTAAATGCTTTACATTTTATTAACCAACTTCCCAAAAAGGAGGCGGTTTCTCAATTCGACCGTATATATTTCTTTTTTACGTGTGTTCGCGGATAACTTCGTCGTTTATGAACCGATTTTTGTTGGAAAGAGATATCCCAAAGGTGGTACCATGATAGGGATCTGATGATGGGATCCTAGAGGAATCGAGGGAACTCCTCAAATATTATAGGCATACATATAGCGGTAAAGGTTGTCTGTAAGAGATTGCCCTGTGCGATAAGACCGCCCATTGTACACTTGTTTTTGTAAATGTTTGTCCTGTATGTTTTTGTGGTGTACAATAAAGTATATAAATAAATAATAAATACATATAGCGATTTAGGTATTTTCATCAATAATGCAATCATTTGCATGCATCAGAAAGTATCATTTGGTGAAGTGGAACTGATGAAGAAGACCACAATGGCCACTGGAAATCCGAAATAAAACAATGTATCCTAGTCGTGTTTGGGATAATTGGAATCGTCATAAGATGTACTTTGGCTATATATGATTTTCATGTTAATTGGAGGTACCTACCAAAACTAAAAAGAGGAAAATAAAAAACATTTTAACAAAAAAAGACGTGTGGCACTCGGGGACTGCCGCGGTAAAGCTATTGCATAGCATTTATTCTAGATCCGGACCTGGAAAATGCGTCTGAATGTCAAATTGTATAGAGTTGCAAAACCAGAATATTTTTTTTTGTTTTTATTTTTTTTTAAATATTCATTAATTTTTACTTTTTTCTTTTCACTATTTTTTCTTTTTCCAAACACCCATTTATTTACGATTAATAAAATTCTAAAAAACAAAAATATAAAGTGACCCTTATTCACATTGAAATAAGGTCGCTTTTCTTTGATAAGCAAAAGTGACCCTTATTCTCATTAGCATAAGGTCCACATTGATTACCATTGTCACAGAAGAAGCTCAGAGAGACCGATAAAAGGTTTTTTTTTTAAGACAAACAAAAATTTTAAAATCCTCATATCTCAGAAACGGTTGGAGTTAGCGCATTTCTGACAAAAAATTTGCCCCCCTGCCCTCCGCCACTTCATCCAGGAGAACAAGATAGGATTTGCCCCCCCCCCCCGCCTTTAACCGTTTACCTCCCACCGCAAAAAAATTTTTCATTCTAAAAATACCAACACGGAAATCTAAAACACGTGCAACAAACCTCTCCCCCCCCGCCTCCCTGCCCCTCACCGCTCACATTCCTCAGAATTCAAAAACCTTATAAAAAATATCACCGCTGTGCCGGTCGGAGTGTTAGGTTATTTTCGTTACGGAATTTCTGGATTCGGTCTCCACGCTCAAGGCCCGCGATAGAAGCTATGCAATAGCTTAAAAATCAAACCGCTGTCAAATAACGGAAAACAATGGGTACAAAAGACACCGACTTCGGAAAAGAAAGTTATTTTTCGCTTTGAAGTGTTTTGTTTTGGAAGTCGGTTTAATTTTTTGTTAAAATATTAAAAAAATACCATTTGATAACAAGGTGACGGTTGGTACTTTAGACATGACTACCAATGAACGATATATTAATTACATCATCACAATAATTAATCATCAATAATATCAGGTCATTGTCCAGTGTTGACTCAAGTTTCCTAGATGACTAGACCCTTCTAAAATACTAGTCACCTTCTAAAACACAAGACTTTCAGAAACCAGGTAAAGTTATTCCCGCAGTCACATTATTCCAACAGATACCTTCTATCTTGATAAAATATTGCAGTAGGTAAAGTAAGTAAGTAAAAGTAAAATAAAAGTAAGAAAGTAAGTCTGTCTTTTACAACAGTCTGGGTCGCGGATAAATTTGAAAATAGAGTTACTACATTCTTGTATTGCAAAAATTCGTCAGTTGTGTGTGATACATCCTACTCTCCTTTAGAGTTATTGATGCAAAAGGCAAAGCATACCTAAGCTAAGTTAGTGAAAAGTGCAAACATACCTCAGCAACAATAGAATTGTTATTTTCATAGATCCAATCCCGACATTCTTCTATAACACCGCTGAACGAAGAATTTGAACATGTTTCATTTGATAAAGAAAATTTGTCATTCCTCAGAATTGGCTTATAACATTTGGAGTCGACGTCTTCGGGCCACCACGATGGAATTTTCATATCCTGATTATGATTTTCACACTCGGGCACCCGACATCTGTTTTGAAAGTAAATAAAGTAAGTATTAAAATTGATAATTCAATAATTACTTAGTCTGGATAGGGCCCGGTTGGTGATAAAAAGTTAGCCCCCTTTTCCTCGTCCAATAGGAGTTTTCTCCATCTTTGTCCGACCATCTGCCCAGTTTATATATGGTCGGCAAGCTTATTACGTATCTTGCAAGAGCAAAACGATAGCGATTTTTGCGCAACAACTGCTCTTCAATACAGAAGTTTTAAGCCGCGTTTCC
This sequence comes from Orthosia cruda, assembly GCA_964057195.1. NCBI lineage: Eukaryota > Metazoa > Arthropoda > Insecta > Lepidoptera > Noctuidae > Orthosia > Orthosia cruda. The sequence goes on along the minus strand of OZ059836.1, from coordinate 13,250,498 downwards.
ACAAGGCAACATTGAGTTCTTGGCGGTTTTTTTTTAAAATAAGTGCATTTGACAAACAGCGAGCGACTAGTAAACGATTGTGTAGGTCCTATCTTACCTACACTGTAGGTAAATCCGAATTATATCATAAGAATCTCTAATTTTAAAAAAAATAATTTATAGCTTATGTTACTCGGGAATAATGTAGCTATCCATACCATACGTGAAAGATTTTTTAAATCAGTCCAGTAGTTTCGGAGCCTTATTCGGTATCTACAAACAATCACACAAACAAAAAATCTTTCCTCTTTATAATTTTGGTATAGATAAAGCGTTTCATCGCGTGATGATTGGTGATTGCTGTTTCTTACGTAGGTCATAAGCCTGCGCTAAAAGTCTACGCCATAGAGCTCTGTTTTGGGTTGTCTGAATACTCAGGGTCTCTCGGACGAATTCCCTGGTGAATTCTCCGTCTAATAGAAGTATGGGACTTAAAAATATAACTATCGAAATGGTCTATTACAAGTTTTCGTCTCCCTAAATTTCGAAAAATTCTGTATTCCTGTGTTCTTCTATTCCTTAGGGGTCAATGTGTTTTGTTATTCAAATTAATTTCTAGAAAATACTTTCGTTCGTTGCCAATAAATTCATGCAAAATTGAAGCAATTCATTGGTACAACGAGCTCAATTGATGCTGACAGAGAGACATTCAGCTTCTTATACTTAAGTCTAATCAATTGGATCATTTATCATAATTATCATAGGTTTAGTAGGTACTTGTGCTTAATAAGTTATTATTTCTAATGTGCCTTTATGTATTACTTTTCTGGGATAATAGGTTAGTCTCTTTAGTCCGTCAGTTAGATAACCAAAAAATATAGGAAACGTTTTTTTCTTTTGCCACGTAAACAAAAAATTACGACGATAGGTACAGTGTGTTTAAATATCGGTTGACGTCACGGTGTGTTACACTTTATACTGACAAAGTGACGTCACAAAACCCCACTCCAGAACTTTGATGCGCCATATCTTATTATTTATTTGATAAAGCAAAAAATACGGGTAAATTATTATTATTATTTGATAATCTCACTGACTGACTAAATAGAATTATCATTTTTCTACCTAGGCAACATTCATGTGTTGGTTTTTATGTAACAAATATATTAACATAGGTACCTATATACAATTGAATAATATTAATAAAAAAAATATGGTAATGGATTCTGTCACAAGAAATTAGATTTTTTTATGGTCACGTCTATCTATACTTCCATACTAATATAAATCTTTTATAAAATATGCGAAAGTAATACTGTCTGTATTTCTGTTTGTTACATTTGATGTCTTAACGGCTGAAATAAACATACTGATAGACTCATTATAGTACAAGTTTAACCTTAGTGGGATTTGGTTGCTGTTTAATACGAATAATCCTGTACCTACTCTTTTGTAGAATTGAACCATAGTGGTTTTTTTTGTTGCTATTTAATACTAATAATCCTGTACTCTTTTGTACAATTGAACCTTAGTGGTTTTTGGTTGCTATTTAATACGAATAATTCTGTACTCTTTTGTACAATTGAACCTTAGTGGTTTTTGGTTGCTATTTAATACGAATAATCCTGTACTCTTTTGTACAATTGAACCTTAGTGGTTTATGGTTGCTATTTAATAAGAATAATCCTGTACTCTTTTGTACAATTGAACCTTAGTTGTTTTTGGTTGCTATTTAATACGAATAATCCTGTACTCTTTTGTATAATTGATAAATAAAGGAAAATAAATAGTTCTGGATGAAACTTGGCACTCAAGTAGAGCCCATTGACGATGTCCTACTATTATCTTGGGAGTAAATTCTCCAGGATAAAAGTTCCTTTTAGAAGAATTACCGATTTTCATACCGCCGAAGCCGCGGACAGAAGCTAGTATCATATAATAAAAAATATGTGGGTAATCTATACCTACCAATATTATCAAGAGGAAATATTTTTTTGTTTGTTTTTACCGAATAGGCTCCGAAATTAATAGACCGATTTAAAAAATTCTTTCACCAATAGTAAGCTATATTATTCCTGAGTGACACAGGCTATTTTTAATCCCGGAAACGGGTCCTGTGGGGTGGTCCACGGGAGCGAAGCCGCGGGGAACAGCTAGTAACTTATAAAAATTTGAGTCTTTATAGAAACCCTGTTATTTTGTAGGTAGGAAACCTATCTAACGAGTTGAATTAAAGACAAAAATAAACCGACTTCCAAAGTAAAACCCTACAAAGTAAACAATAACTTTCTTTGCCGAAGTCGGTGTCTTTGTAACCAATTGTTTTTCATTTTTAACCGACTTCCCAAAAAGGAGGAGGTTCTATGTTCGACTTCAAGTTTGTTTTGTATTTTTTTTTTTTTTTTGTATGTTCACCGATATCTTCGTCAATTGTAGACCGATTTTGAAAATTCTTTTTTTGTTTGAAAAGGTATTTTCCGAAATTGGTCCCATTTTAATTTTGTGAAGATCTGATGAAGAACTTCGGAGATATACAACAGAACTCTTCAATAAATAACGGCAAATCTCTCGGGATTGCTGCAATCGCATGTCTGTTTGTTGTTTATAATATTTCATAACATAACATCACGCCAGTTCGCTCTTAAGGGGTATGCAGATCTCTCATTTCACCGGTTATGTTCAAGTTTCATGAAATCTATTCTGGCGAAATAGTTCCCTTACTAACTTGCCTATTAGGTACGTACAATTAAAAAGTGAAAAATAAAAAAAACATTTTGCAAAAAAATACTACCGACTGTATTTGGAAGTCGGTAGTATTTTTTTGCAAAAAGTTTTTTTATTTCAACACCCACTTCGAATTGTTAATAAAAATACCAAAATCGCTATACGTATGCCTATAATATTTGAGGAGTTCCCTCAATTTCTCCAGGAACCCATCATCAGATCCTGACCTGATGACCATGGGCCCACCTGGCATGTATATCCTTTCCAACAAAAGAAGAGATTTTCTAATCGATCGGAGTCTTTGAAAATCGGACAACATACCTACTTACCTAAATTAAAAAAAAACCGACGATTTAAGAACCCCCTCTTTTTTTTGAAGTCGGTTAAAATTTCAATAGAAATACAAACAATAATAATAAGAGAAAACTATTGCTATTAAAATAAACTGGTAAAACATGTCTTCTCGGACCATTGACATTTTAAGTAGTTACATAAAGATACTAATTTTAATAGGGACAAGTTCTGTAGAACTAGTTATAAAACTTATTATTACTTATTATTGTATTCGTAATTATTATTATTTTCAATATTATGTCATTTGATTTACTCAGGTAGTTAATATTTTATTGTTCATAAAAAGATAAGTACCTACATATATAATTTTACGATTAATAAAATATTAACTACCATTTAATAGCAATTAAATACTATAGCGTCAGCGAGAAAAGTCAATTTACCTAAAACGCATTTCTTAAATTATTCAGCAATTTTTTTATTGTTTTTTTGTTTACTTCTATTCCGATTTTCCGACTCAAAAATTGAGATTTAGAAAAGTGTTTATCTTATTTCACTCACTTAAATAATAAAAATGAGAGAATAATAAAAAAAAAAATAAGTGCCAAAATCCTCTTCATCCATTTTATGATTAACAAAATATTTAATAAATTGTTATTAACAATAATATTAGTTTACCTGTAATTAATATTTTCAGCAACAAAAACATAGTTTACGTGTGTCATAGAAATCATGAACAATGTTAAACAAATTAAAATGTATTGTATCGTTTGAAATTTTCCGAAACGTTCAATTTGCGTAAAAATATCACTTTTTCCACTTTCATATTTCGTCTCACTTTTTACCGCAGTCATATTTATATTATTTTATTTAAAGTTTCTATAGTAATTATATTTTTTTAAATTTATAAACGTATAATTTCTGCGACCAATACGCCAATATCAAACGCCGGGATCGTACTAATACGGAATTGTTGAAACAAACACGACTGCTCACTATAGAGTTAAGCTTAAATAAATATTTATAAGAAGACACTGTCATTAGGACGCATTTTACAAGAAACCGGTCAAGTGTGAACTCTGTCTAGTGCGGAATATTCAGTACGGATGAATATTTACAAAACATGACATTTGATGACGACGACGCCTCGCAGTTGCCGCCAGTGCAGAGGAAAGATCTAATTGTTATGATACGACCTAGGCGAAATTATTTTATCCAGTGCCAAATATTATCACGTCACTGCGGGGTTACTTACATGTCATCGTCTGAGGAGGGGTTATACGTTTATGCCCCAAGTACCCCCCAAACCCCTTCGTCTATGTGTATCAAGGACACAGAACTTACAGCTCCATGACAGACGGACTAAAGGCATCCTTGCTCCATTAAACAGGGTGTGATTTAAACAGAGGAAAGTAAATAAGTCCTGCTTCGTAAGGTATTAAGCAATTTAATGCAATATCTAGCGTGAAATTCAAGATTATTAACCACTTCGAAAATTGCGGATCTTTCCAAAAAGGAGGAGATTTCTCAATTCGACAGTATATTTTTTTTTATGTGTGCTCGCGGATAGTTTCGTCGTTTATGAACCGATTTTGATGATTTTTTTTTTGTTGGAAAGGAGATGTCCCAAAGGTGGTACCATGATTAGGAAACCAGGATCTGATTATGGCATCCTAGAGAAATAGAGGGAACTCCTCAAATATAACAGGCATACATATAGCGATTTTGGTCAGAACACTCAGAAAGTGTCATTTGGTGGTCGGAACTGATGAAGAAGACCACAGATGGCCACTGGAACTCCTTAATGTTAAGTATGTCACGGGTGTAAGATATATCGAATAGCTAAACGACTATGATGACGCAAATAGGTACTTATAAATAAATGGTACTGTTGAAAATGGTGACAACGAACTGATCTGATGATGAAGCCGGAAGGTAGGTACTGGAACTCCGAAATAAAACAATGGATCCTAGTCGTGTTTGGGCTTATTGGAATCGTCATGAGATTTACTTTGGCTATAAATGATTTTCATGATATTTGGAAGTACCTACCAAAACTAAAAAGAGATATATAAATTACTTTTAACAAAAAAAAACAAACCGACTTCCAAAACACTACAAAGTGAAAAATAACTTTCTTTTCCGAAGTCGGTGTCGAAAAACGGAAAACAATAGGTACCAAAGACACAGACTTTGGAAATGAAAGTTATTTTTCACTTTGTAGTGTTTTGTTTTTTTTTCTTAAAAAGTTTTTTTAGAAATAAACTTAGGTACCCTACCTTATAGGTACAACTATCTAACAAGACCTCAATGCATAGATAAAAGTGTATCTTTACCGGTTATTTAACTGTACCTAACTATTAGACTGTATTTATTTATTTTAATTTAATTTAATTTTATCTAGACAAAGGTGAATGGCTTCTACTGATACCGAAAATAATTTTCATTCAATTTATAAAAGGCATGTTACCGACTAGCTTATAGCGTGGGGTCTTATCCCATACAAAGAAACTGTGCCGATGTACTGTACTTATTATTTGATTTATCTATCCATATCGATTGATTATAAGATGGTGATCAATCTATCGCCGTGGAATGGAACCGAACGCGATCGATTTACAAAAAAAAATCGGTATAATCAGATGAAAAACGCTAGTTATTTCGGCACGGTTTTAGGGTTCCGTAGCCAAATGCCAAAAAATTTAACCCTTATGGATTCGTCATGTCTGTCTGTCTGCCGTCCGTATGTCACAGCCACTTTTGTCCGAAACTATAAGAACTATGCTGTTGAAACTTGGTACGTAGATGTATTCATATTAAAAATTTAAAAAAAAAACAATACATTTTGGTTCCCCATTCTTAGAACTGAAACTCATTATTTTTTTCCATCAAACCCATACCTGTGGGGTATCTATGGATAGGTCTTCAAAAATTATATTGAGGTTTCAAATTTTTTTTTTTTTCTAAACTGAATAGTTTGCGCGAGAGACACTTCCAAAGTGATAAAATTTGCCCCCCTGTAACTTCTAAAATAAGAGAATGAAAAACAAAAAAAAAATGTACATTATCATGTAAACTTCCACTGAAAATTGGTTTGAACGAGATCTAGTAAGTATTTTTTTTTAATACGTCATAAATCGTAAACCGCAATTTACCAAGTACGGAACCCTTCGTGCGCGAGTCCGACTCGCACTTGGCCGGTTTTTTTGTATGGGATGAGGCATCTGTAGGCTAGTATTATATTTTCTGTGTTTATAATATAGTAGACCTCTAACGACCATAAGCCTCCCCAATCCCTGGACGCTCTTGAGAGCTCTTTAGGCTCGGTCTCATTCTTCATTACAATAATAACCAGCCAATGCCTACCCCATAACTAACCCATCATAGTTGGAGCTATGCAAAACGCGACGAAATAGCCCTTTTTACCCGACCGAGGAGAGCAATGTGTTTATCAGTCTATGTAGATATGTATGTTTGTTTCTATGCGGCGTTCTAGAGCCCAAACGCGTTGGCTGATGTTGATGATTCAAAAATCAGCCAACGAAAATAGAAAAATGGCGGATTTTGGGCGCCATATTGTGGAAGCCCAATTTTTTCTTCCAAACCCTTCGTGTGGGGTGTCAAAATAAAGGGTTTGCGGTGATTTCAAAAATATATAACACTTTTACCTATGTTTAAAATAACTAATTCGAAAAAAAACGTGTGAACTAAAAAGTTGAACATAAAAAGTTAATTAAAAAAATCAAAAAACCCGACTGCTTAAGAAGCGAACTATATATGAAAAAGAGGTAAACAAGAAGAAAATCTTGCTATGCAGTCGGAGGATACATCTGGTTTTGTTCAGCGTCAGCCAGCTCGCGAATATGCACAACATGGTTTTCTTCTTGCTTCCGTCTTTTTAGTCCGCTTCTTAGCAGTCGGGTTTTTAGATTTTTGAATTAACTTTTTTTTTCGCAACGGAATCATGATAACTTTGAAACACGGCCCCAGTGCCTAGGTATATAAAAAAAAAATGTACCTACGTTGATAATAAAAAAATCCTCTGTATTTGTCCTTGATATTAACTTGTCGGTGACGTATTTGACTATGAATTCAATTCGACTAGTAGGTACACAGTATATATACCAGGTTTTTTATTTTAACATTTTTGTTGGAGAACGCAGAGAATAAAACTTTAGCGCTGATTTGAATTAATTTGTTCGTTATTCGAACTGCGCAGGATTGTAAAGCAAATATCGCTCCAGCGCAGAATTTCGTGAGATTTGATTAGTACCTACCTATTGGTCCCGCGAATTAATAGTTCAGTAACTTCGATATTCGAATTCATTATAAATATAAGGTAACTTTTCCCAGCCAATAATACGGCCTGTGAATTTGTATAATTTTAAGATCAGGCGTTTTTAGGGTTACTAAGGACCCTATTACTAAGACACCGCGGTCCGTCTGTCTGTCTGTCCGTCTGTCACCAGGCTGTATTTCATGAACCGTGATAGCTAGACAGTTGAAATTTTCACAGATGATGTATTTCTGTTGCCGCTATAACAACAATTACTAAAAACAGAATAAAATAAATATTAAAGTGGGGAGCCCCACTTTAATATTTATTTTATTCTGTTTTTAGTGTTTTTCATGCAACAAACGTGAATTTATGCCGTTTTTTTGCGATAATGGTACTTCCCTTCGTGCGCGAGTCCGACTCGCACTTGGCCGGTTTTTTAATTAAAAAAGTGCCAGCTTTATGCATGATTATGTTTATTGGCATTAGAAAAAAGCGTATTTTACCCGACTGCCGAAGGAGGGTAATGTGTTTATCAGTCTCTGTATGTATGTATGTTTGTTCCTATGTGGCGTTCTAGAGACCAAACGCGTTGGCCGATTTTGATGATTCATACGTCAATCGATTCGTCTTAACCCTGCGAGTGTAACTGACTACATCAAAATTGGAAAAAAGAAAAATGGCGCATTTCGGGCGCCATATTGTGGAGGATAAAATTGTTTTTTTCTTCCAAACCCATCGTGTGGGTTATCAAAATAAAGGATTTTAAGAGGTGATTTCGAAAATATATAACACATATGTTTAAATGTACCTCAATATAAAAAAAATAACTAAAAAGTTATAAATAAAAATAAAAAATTCAAAAAACCATACTGCCAAAAAAGCGAACTAAAAAGCCGTAAACAAGAAGAAAATCATGCTGTTCAGTCGGAGGATACATCTAGTTTTGGTCATCCAGCTCGCAAATACGTATCCTCCGACTGCACAGCATGACAGTCGGGTTTTTTGTTTTTTTTTATTTTTTAAATGATTGCTTTTACTACCATACGGTGTTTGCTCTTTACAATCAGTAACACTGTTACATTTATGATCTAAATAGATGCCTACCGGTCATTGTTATATATAGTTCTCGCCAAACGTCTGGGCCGCCCTAATGTTTTCGACGGCGTTCCGATGCGCAGACATTTTTTTTTTAATTAAAATTTTATTCGGTTAAAAAGTGCGTTTCAAGAAATGGTTTTTACAAGCAATTCTTCAATTAAAGCAATGGTACCAACATTACGGCGAAGGGAATTCTTTCGTGAAACGCACTTTACAGGCAGCCTGGAACCTGAAAATTCTCAAGTTGGTACCTACTTACTTAGTATTTCGACAAAACTGAATCGTTTGTAGTCACTAATTATCGGTCAATGAGGGTAGTATTAAAGTGTCGTTTTATGTCAGTAGTATTAGTGTTACTATTAAAATGTCGCGAATAGGATTTGGGTCAGGTTTTGTACAAGTCACGGGGTAAAACAATAATTACTGACTTTTATGTAATGTTTAGTTTTTATATTTTGAATGAGCAATAAAGTTATCTCAGGACACTGACCTCTATCATACAAGTACGCTGGACTACATATTATCGATGACAAAATGAAGACATTTGATTTTCGCCATTTTGGCGCTGATAGCAACGTGATTTAACGTGAGAGTCCATGGAACTAATATTAGAGATGAGACACAGCCTTCGGTAAAAAAATACTTTTTCAACACACTTTCTCATAAAGTGGCTCTAATTTTACCGCAATTAGGCACATAATGATACCTGTAATCAAACTGTGACTTTTTCATTACTATTATTCACAAGTGAGTTATATAGTTATTTTTTTATTTTATTGGTCGAGTTGCTTTGTTCTTGAAAAAGTTTCGATACAAAAAGATCGTGCTCAATAGTACAATAGCTAATTATGCAACTGTTACGTTATGGACGGTCTTTTAATACGAGTGCCATTTTTCGGTACAAGCGTAGCGCGTACCGAAATAGGTGGGCACGAGTATTAAAGAACCATCCATAACGTAACAGTTGCATACAAGATTTTATCTACGAAGGAAGGAATAAAACACAGATATAGACAAATAAGTATTTCAGGAAGTGTGTTTAAGTATTTCATTTCTCATATACATGTCTTGATTTTTCTGGTAGTAAATTATTTGTAGCCGCAACTGCTCTATTTGTTGTATCTGGTGGTGTATTTTCAATATCACTTGATGTTGAAAACATTTTTAATCAAATTTGGAATAAAATTTCACTCAGAAATTTTTGCCCGCGTCCACTTTTTATTTTATTTTTTTATTTAGTCTTTATTAGGTATAAGGCAAAGATCTTGTAGCCGCAACAGCCAAATAGTATACGATACTTTTGTTCTAAACTTGTTCCATTTTTAAAAACATCATTTACATTGTCTCGATTTCGAAGTAATATTATAGGTACCTGGCTGTATGTTCAGAATGTCTTTGCTTGTGTTTTAGAATTTATGACGATTCGCATAATGCAACCCGGTGTCGTTATGGGTATAATAATGCAACTGCTGTCAATTTTATAATTCGAATATAACGAAACCGAAGTAGATAAATAAATTAATGTACCTACTGCTTGCTCAATTCATGCAACTTCGTATTTAAATAGATAATTTCAACTTGTACGTCTTTAATAAATATAACTTTCACTCAAATATAACCCTTGTTTTTCTCTATAATAAAGAAAACTTGAAATGCCCCATTGTGTACGTGGCTAAAACTCTATCCGCGGCAAACCAAAAAAAAGGAAACCTCATTCTTTTAGTCTATGGCCGATTCAATTCAATTCTTTATTGCATATCACATGTGTATAACAAATCGCCATTGTTAGATGCGCACGCATAGGAAAACTGATTAATTTTTTCCGCCCTAGTTAAATAAGTTTCACAACTGGTTTTCACTATTGAAAATGTTTTTTTTTTGTATTATTTTCTTCAAAAGTGTGTTGAAAAACGTCGTATGATTTGTTACACGTGTGTTTTGATGATTACCGTGCTCGGCTCTCTCAATGGCGCCTCAGCGGTAATCACCATCATTACACACTGACACTAGTACCATAATGTACTAGTGTGGGCTTTATCGATCGTGAGAATAATTTAATACGTAAGAGAAAAAACATCCCAGTTGTTTTTATTATGATTCATTTTTAAGTAATATAATAATTGCTGTAAAGGTTAACTGAAAAATATTTTCAGTCAGATTGCAAGCAACTAGATGGACAGCGTGCCAGTAAAGTTATAGCGCATCATTACTGTCAGATCAGTGAGATTAGAATATGGGGATAGACTAACAACTTATCCTTAAAACTAGTAAAACTTAAACTATATTTAGGCAAGTATCTCCTCCAATGATATTCAAATAAACAGATATGTTATGAGCGCACGCATTTTGAAGACACGAATAGGTCACAATTGTGACCTTTAATCTTTAGTTTATGTCACACATGGCGAGGAGCGATAGGCTTTGTTGAAAAAAAAACAAAATAAAATAAATGCCATCGTATGTATTTGTAATTGGGCGCATCAAAACGTCATCTGACAGCCGTCACGTAAACATACTGCTCCCGTATTAAAATTGTTTAAAAATAGTTAATTACCTGTATCTACTGAAATCTTTTTATGAAAGTGATGAGAATAGTACAATTCGTGAGTGCAAGTGTTATCTAAATAATTTATTCAATGTAAACAAAATAAACACAACTTTAGTGAGTGATCAAAACATTGTGACTATTTTAGCTTTGTGAGTGATAATAACTACTTATTTTTGCATAAAACTGCTAGATACATGGCCAATATCACTGTGAGTTTTATAAACATTAAAAACAAAACGATATAAAGTTTAAAAACTAAATTTTATAAAAGTGACGCTTAGATAGTGGGTAAAAGCTAACATTCAAATTGTTTTCAAAATTGACGGGTATATAACGAACTTTCTATTTCAAAGAGTTTACTGATCAACAATTTCAACGCCTTGACTAACTGTCGCGCTGGTCTAGTGTCCCGGCAACCAACCTTATAAGAAGTAACTTGAGTGGTCTGAGTTCGATCCTCGCATACGGATTGTCTTTTTGTGAATGTCTAAGGATAATATTATAAATATTCAATAATGAATTTCTTCGAGAACATCACGTTCAGAATACCGAATACAAAACGTCGTTCGTTGACCCAGACCAATTCGGTAGAAACTAGTCCCAACAGTTCTAAGATAGATGGCAGCACCTGTAGCTTACCAAATATAATTATCCACCGATGAAAATGATGTGCAGGTTCAACAACTCCAAAGCCAAATACAACAGCTCAATTTACAATTAAACTCGGCACACGAGGAGATTCAGAACCTAAATCTCGAAAATACTTCACTAAAGAATACCGTCCTTGAACTCACTTCTAAATATGATATTTTAAAAAAAGCTACCAAAACATTAACTTCAGTAGGAACTCCTGGCAAAAGCAAGAATACACCTACCTCATCAACTCCACGTATTAACTCTCAAAAGAAAAACAGGAAGCATTGTAATAAACTCCCCTTCAAGGAGAACCTGGACTCTAGCAAGACGTCTGTTATTACACCTAGAAACCATGAAAACCAAATAATAGAAGCTGTAAACAAACCAGTGAAGAATAAATTATGTGTTGTTAGTGCTAACAAAGTTAATAATATTACATCAATAGCTGAAGAAACATTTAAAAACTCTCAAATATGTCATTATATTTTGCCAAACTGTGGTATATCACAACTTATTAATAATTTAGATGGCAAATTGGCGGACTTTACAATGTCCGACTATTGTGTCATCTTGATTGGTGAAAAAGACTTTCAGCAAACAGAAAACTATGTTAATATAATCATAGAATTAAGAGAATCCTTGCTTAAAATTCAGCATACAAATGTAATTTTATGTGTTCCTACCTTTAAATTGAGTAATTTCTCAACTATGTTTAATTGGCGAATTGAGACCTTTAACAACTTACTACATCTTGATCTTCAAACTTATGGTTACGCAACTGCATTTGATACTAACTTAGATCTACTGTATGATTTGTCTATGTTTTCAAGAATAAATAGAAAGTTAAACGACCGCGGAATGCGCAATATTTTTAATAACTTACTGCAAACTATATCTGAGATTTCGATAGAATGTGATGCCTTTATTCACGAGAATGATAACAACGTCGTTGCATCCCCAAGTCGTGAGCTTTTTCTTTGATTCTATGTATATTCTTCACCAAAATATTGCCGGACTTATAAATAAATCAGACCATTTAAATATTTACATTCAGGAATTGTTGAGTCAGCAAAAAGTAGTCGACGTAATATGTATAACCGAGCATTTTATAATGTCAGGCCAAGAAAAGTTATTATATATTCCTAATTATAAGCTGGCGGCATGCTTTGCTAGACAGAATAAAAAACGTGGCGGTGCCTGTATCCTAGTAAGAGTTGGACACGAGTATAAAGAACGACCTGACGTAATGAAATACTCGATATCAGGAATTATAGAATGTTGTGCTGTAGAATTTCCTTCTCAAAAAACTATAATTATATGTGTATATAGGCCTCCTAAATTATGTAATCTAAGTAAGTTTTATGAAAATTTAGATCTCGTTTTAAAAAATGTCTGTAAAAAACCCCTTCAAAAAGTTATTTTATGTGGAGACTTTAATATAGATGTTTTGAACAGGAATAGAATCACCTCTGAATTTGAATGCTTTCTCAGGAGCTTCAACCTTAAACTAGAAATTAATCAGCCAACTAGATTTATCAGTAATACATGTTTAGACAATTTTGCACATAATCTTAAGCAGAAGTGCCAACATGAAGTCACTGACTTTGGATTATCTGACCACTCTGCTCAAATAATTAAGATAAAAATTAATAAAACGAATCAAATAAAAACATGGAGAACATTAAAACGAGATATAACTCGAGAAAACCTTCTTAAGTTTCGATCGCACCTCGAAAGTCTATCATTTTCTAATGTATATAATATAGAGGATGCTAACAAAGCCTGTGATAACTTTCTCGATATTTTCCTACTGTTACACGATCTCTGTTTCCCGTTCAAATTAGTTAGTGTAAAATCTGAGAAAAAAATAAAATGGGTCTCTCGAGGGATACGAATATGTAGCAAGAAACAACGGCAACTGTTATGGCAACAGAGACTAAAGCCAACGTCTGAAAACAAAAATAAATTTAAGATTTACTCAAGGAGGTTCAAGAAAATTATTAAACTTACTCAAAAAGCGCAGAATAACTACTTAATAAATAACTCAAAAAACAAATCCAAAACGGCCTGGCAAATTATAAATAATAACAAGAGTTTAAGAGAACCCATTTCTCAAATAAAAAAAGGAGATGAAATAATATCAAAACCTAATTTAATAGCCGAATTTTTTAATAATTTTTTCATTGAACAATCCTCTGGCATACCTAAACGTACGTTATGCGATACCATTAACATAAATATAAACCCACATACAATATTTATGGCCCCAATTATACCTCAAGATGTAATGCGTATAATTAGAAACCTGAAAAATAAAAAGAGCACTGGCCTCGATGGCATTTCAACAACAGTTATTAAATTTGTTGCACATTGTATAGCTGAACCCCTTGCTCATATTATTAATTTGAGCATACAGTCTGGCGTATTTCCAGAAAGTCTCAAAAGCGTATTAGTCATACCAGTATATAAAAAAAACGATAAAGAAGAAATGGTAAATTATAGGCCAATTGCTCTTATTTCTATATTCTCTAAGATCATAGAGAAAATTATTTATGAATCTCTTAACAACTTCCTAACTAAATACCACATACTATGTGACGAACAAAAGGGCTTCAGGAAAAACAAAAATATAAACATGGCCATCTTTGATTTTCTTCATGAAATAATGCCTAAAGTAGATTCCAAAATACCGGTATGTGCAATATATGCCGATATGTCGAAAGCTTTTGACTGCGTGGACCACGATATTCTCTTAACCAAACTTGATGCGTACGGTATTCGTGGAAATGCTCTTAATTTAATAAAAACCTACCTCAAAGGCCGTAGACAATGTATAGAGATATCAAGCCTATGTTTAAATCTAGGAAGGAACTAAAAACTTTATCGTCATTTAAAGAAATAAAATATGGAGTCCCGCAGGGAAGTGTCCTCGGACCTCTACTATTCCTACTATATATTAATGATCTGCCACGTCATATATCTAATCCAATGGTTTTATTTGCAGACGACAGTACTTCTATTGTTTCATGTATCAATAAAGACTCTTACATAAATGACATAAATAACTCAATCAGCAGTTTAATAAAATGGCTTGACAATAATAACCTAGTTATAAATCTACAAAAAACTAAAACTATGCATTTTCACCAACGTATATCTACAGGTGACATGGTTATCAACTACAACGGCCAAACTATCGATAAAGTGAAAAGCACAAAATTTTTAGGAATCTTAATTGATAGCCAGTTAACATGGAAGCCGCAAGCAGAAGATATCTGTAAACGTCTGAGCACAACCGCGTTTATGTTATACAACCTATCCAAAAAAGTAAATCTGACAACAATACTAGTGGCCTACCATGGTCTTGTAACTTCTATTTTAAGGTTTGGTGTAATATTTTGGGGTTATTGTAGTGAACGAGAAAGCATTTTTAAAGCTCAAAAGCGCTGTTTGAGAGCTATATTTGGCCTCAAAGTTACTGACAGTTGTGTGCCTATATTTAAGTCTCAGAAACTATTAACTTTCCCATGCCTCTATATCCTCGAATTAGCAATATTTGTTATAACAAACCGTAATCTATTTGCCACACTAACAGAAACCAGAATGCGGAGTACATCATTAAGATCACAATATCAGAATTTACTTCACACAGGCACATTTAAAACTAGTTTATTAAAAAAAAGTGTGATCTGTATGGCTCCTGTTGTCTTTAATAAAATTCCTGATCATATGAAAACCTTGCCATTGATGAAATTTAAAAAATGTTTTACAGAACTACTTGTGGATAAATGTTATTATTCTGTTCAGGATTTCCTAAATGATACACTTTAATAACCTGTTTTTATAACTTATATAATAAGTATTGTATTTGCATGCCAACAAGGCAGAATGTACACGGTTCTTTATTATGTTATTTACGATCCTATTTGTATTTACCTGCATTCAAAGCAAATAAAAGTCTATTCTATTCTATTCTATTCTATTCTATTCTATTCTATTCACGGTTGGCGCAGTGGTTGAGCGATTGACTGCTGCGCTGCGTGTCGCGGGTTCGATTCCCGCACGGAACAAATATTTGTATGACCTACAGATAGTTGTTCCGGCTCTGGGTGTTTGTGTATGTGAGTTTATATGTTTGTAAACGCACCCACGATACAGGAAGAAATTCCTAGTGTGGGGCAATGTTTAAAAAAAAAAAAAAAAAAATTGATAAAAATAAATATGTTTTAATGTTAGATGAATGAAAAGTGTGTATGTGTGCTGCCGCTATATGCGGTACACTTTTTTCAATTGTTTTGTGAGTGTATAACGTATCTGTTTATTTGAATATCATTGATCTCCTCGCTCAAGTACACTAGTTAGTTAATACTTACAATCGTTCGGATTCGCTCGGTTGGCGCCCATCGGATTCATGAAGGGAACACCATTTATACAATAATAATAATAAATGAGATGGATAATCATTTACAACGGACGTATTTCTCGCTCTTATCGCTGAGATCCTGTCTCTGTAGTGATAAGGTGCAAATAAGAGTGACATCGCATTCCAGCAAGGTGAAGACTTACTCGTATGTCAGTTTTCAACTCTGTTTCAGATGCTGATAATAAATTGTTTGACTTCAAAACATTTGTTAATTAAATTATAATTATCATGATATTATTCCAGAATTAATTCCAGGCTCAGGAACGTGGTGATTGGTACAAGAGAGAGGCTTGTGCTCAGCAGTGAGCGAAGTCGGGCTGTGGATGATCATGATGATGATTCCAGAATTTAATAATAATAATAATATCCAATACAAGAAATGGGGGCTATCACGATCAGCCCCCAAGATGTAGCCCGTGCAGTCCGTCCGTTGCCGAACTGGAAATCTCCAGGACCGGACGGACTGCACAACTTTTGGATCAAGTGGCTACAAAGGTCGCACGCTCGTTTGGCATCTCAGTACCAGGCAGCCTTAGAGTCTGGTTCGCTACCCAAGTTCCTTACAACAGGAATAACCCACCTGCTCCACAAGTCTGGTAGCACCGCGGAACCCAAAAATTATAGACCAATTACATGTTTACCAACGGTCTATAAGGTTCTTACATCCATTTTGAGAGTAAAAATTAATAAACACGTTGACAATAACTCCATCATGTCGGTCTCTCAGTATGGATGTAGGAACGGGTCCCGCGGTACTAAGGAGCTACTCCTTATTAATATGGCCATTAGCCAACAGGTTCGGCGTTCCCGAAAGGATCTGTCGACATGTTGGATAGATTATAAGAAGGCCTATGACTCGGTGCCGCATACATGGCTCATGAGGGTGCTAGAATTGTATAAAATAGATACAACTCTACGCACCTTCCTGATGTCGTGTATGAGGCAATGGAGCACAGTCCTTCGCTATCCAGGATGTCGAAATTTCCAGAGGAATAGCGAACCTGTAAGGATCGAGCGAGGTATATTCCAGGGCGATAGTTTGAGTCCACTTTGGTTTTGCCTAGCCTTGAATCCTTGCTGGGGAATTCAGAGCTAGGCTACCCGTTGAAGAGAGGTGGTCAGGTCATATCTCACCTCCTTTACATGGATGATTTGAAGCTATTTGCCCGCAGCAATCTTCAGCTGATGGAGCTACTGAAGGTTACTGAAACTTTTAGTAGCGCCATCAGGATGGAGTTTGGTGTGGACAAATGTGCGGTCATGCACATAAAGCGAGGGGAGATTGTGGAATCCGTGGGAATTCAACTCGCGGATTCCTTAAACCTGAGATCCGTCTCTCCAAACGAAACCTATAAGTATTTGGGTATGTCGGAAGCGTTAGGTATCAGCATTACTGACATGAATCAATCGTTGAAGGAACGCTCCTTTGGCCGCCTGAAGAAGGTATTCAATAGCCTTCTTTCGGGCGGAAACAAGGTGCGCGCCTTCAACCGTTGGGTCATGCCGGTATTGATGTACTCTTTCGGCATACTCAAATGCACTCAAACGGAACTTGACGCCCTGGATAGGCGGTTCCGTACACTGCTGACTGCATGTCGAATGTGTAGCCACAACTCATCAACGTGCAACATTTTATCGAAACACGTGGTCAACTGTTACATTACCGCGCCCGACCAATCCCACCGCATCGTTTCGAAACAGTAAAGCGAGAATTCGAAAACACAGTATAAGCCCATGGTCGTCACCTCTACACATCGTACTCAAGAAGAATGGCGATATTAGAGTTTGTGGATACCAGATCGCTACCCTGTTCCACGAATCAAAGATTTCAAGCATCAGCTATCCGAAAAATCTATATTCTCTACAATAGACCTCAATCGTGCCTACCAACAACTGAACGTAAGAGAAGAAGTCATTGAGAAGACAGCAATCATCACACCAATGGGATTATTCGATTTTCCATGTCTGTGCCCTGGTTTGAAAAATGCGGGACAAACGTTTCAACGATACATCCATGGAGTGCTACGAGGATTAGATTTAAATTTCCTGTTCATCGACAATTTGTTACTAGCATCTGAAAACGAAGCTCAACACCGAGTACACATTCACATCGTGATAAACAGGTTAGAAAACAATGGTATCACTATTAACCCCGTTAAATGCAACCTAGGCAAACCAGAAGTTCAATTACTAGGATACACCGTATCAACAGAAGGCATCAAACCTCCGGATCATAAAATTGAAGTTATTATCAACTATCCCAAGCCGACCACAATCGAAGAGCTAAGAAGATTTCTCGGTATGATCAATTTTTATCGCGATCACATATCTACCTAACACCGCATCTCTACAAGCACCATTAAAAGCATACCATACATAATGTCAAGAAGAGAGAACAACTCAGATCACGTGGACTGACATAGCAACCCAAGTGTTCGAGCAATTTAAAGCTAGCATCATTAACGCAGCTCTACTTGCTCACCCATCGCATCATGCTATGATGCAACACTCGCCTTATTTTGTGACGCATCCGATAACTCAGCTGGAGCCGTATTGCAACAATACATCAACGAAGCACGGCAACCGCTTGGATACTATTCCAAGAAATTCACCGACGCACAAAAGAAATATTCTACTTTCGATCGTAAGTTACTCGCAATCTACATGGCAGTCAAAAATTTCCGCAAACTATTGAAGGACGCCATCATAATGTATTCACCGACCACAAGCCGCTAACATTTGTAATGTCGAAGGCTCATACAAATTCGGCAACACAAAGGCGAACGAGGCATCTTTTGTTTATCAGCGAATTCACCACGGACCTATGGCACGTGAGCAGAAAATAAAACATCGTCACCGACACACTCAGTCGCATGGAAACAATTTCGTGCCCATCTGGAATCAACTACAATGAAATAGCTAGCGCACAACAAAAGGACAGTACCAATTGTTATTACAAGAAAACATAATTCTAAAGAAAGTAATAATTCCCAATATCGACGTAGTACTGCGAAACATCCACCCAATATTTACGACCGTATATACCTAACCAATATCGGCAAGAAGTTTTTTGGACTAGATCCTGCATACATTGCCAGAAAAGCAAGATACAAAGACACACATTCTCGAACATTGCATTATTCCCACCAAGTGAGCGTTTTCAACACCTTCACGTTGACATCGTTGGACCGCTACCTACAACAGCTCAACGTCAATGTTACTTAGTAACAATGATCGACCGATTAACTAAGTGGCCTGAAGCAATCGCTACCGACGATATATCAGCTGTTCAAATAGCCGATATCGTCTACCAACACTGGATAGCAAGATTTGGATGCCCTACAACATTAACAAGCGATCAAGGACGCCAATTCGAGAGTCAGCTATTCCAAAACTTGATGAAGCAAATGGAAATTAAGAAAACTCGAACAACAGCGTATCACCCTCAAAGCAACGGTATCGTCGAGCGGTGGCATCGCTCTCTTAAAACTGCGTTGCGCGCGAAAATCACCGACTCAAGCACATGTATCGATGAATTGCCTACCGTGCTACTTGGACTGAGAGCCGCTCTACGCACAGATTCCGGCGTGAGCGCCGCCGAACTTACCTATGGTTACAATCTACGCCTTCCTGGCGATTTTTTCAATATAAGTACCTGCACACCTGCGATGGATTATACCTACGTTGAGAAACTGCGTGGTATTATTCAAGCAAACAAGCCGCAAGCCTTAACCGAGCATCACAGCAATAACAGACACATGTTCGTGCATCAAGAATTGCCCACGTGCAGTCACGTTTTTGTCAGAACTGATTCAGTAAAAAAACCACTCCAGACTCCATATGAAGGCCCCTATCGAGTTATAACCGAACAGATAAAGTGTATCTCATCATTCTCATCCAACTACCATGGGTTTCCGATATATTTTCGCCTACCGGGCACATCTCCTTGTTTATTATATCTATGGCTTTTCCATATTTGGAAAAATTGTCTAGTAGACAAAATAATTATATTCACATGCTGAATAAACATGTTCATTTCCTTGTCAACCATTACAGTGACAAATTAGTTTTCTTTGACATCAACATTTTTGTTGATAAAATAAAGTCGACAGGCAATACAGTGTATCTGCCTATTAGGGTAAGACGTCAAATAGCGAGGCTATTATCTTTTACTTTAAACTCAGACATAAATAGTACCTATGTCGAAGTCATGTACTGTAGTTGATATTAGTAGTAATACTAATTTACGTCTCCAATAACATTAATAACGTTAGCAATTCTGCTATTAACAAAGCCTATATTCGTATCAGAATACCTCACGTTCAGAACCAAGAAATTGTTTTATCTAACTCGTGAGTTTGCCAAGGCAAACAACAACACATTTGCTTGGACTGCTAACGGTAAGATATACTTGCGCAAGAAGATAGGAGACCCCCACTTGATTGTTAGAACAGAAAAACACTTAGAGTCACTGAAAGAACGCAAATGACTAATAATATTTTTTTTATTATATTATTTTGTATGCTAATCTTAGTATTTCTAACAAGGTGGTTTATATTAACGAAAGTATTACACGTATTATTCCCTCCATTTTAAAAATGTTGTTATATGTAAGAAAAAAACAACTTAACTCAAACAAGTACCTATCACATACATTGACACTTACACACCCACTCATACTAGGAACACATATAAACATCCTAGATTCAACACACTTACAAAACGACCACATGATCACATTAATAAATAATTTTACTATAAAATATAAATTACACTCAAATCGGGCCGTAATTACGTTAAAAACTAAACCTCCAGTCGTGCCTAATTCATTATACTATTATTAATGAGTTCTACAAAAGAGATAACAGATGAGATAGATAACTACAAAGTCTCAAAAGTTAAGTTATGCAATACTCAGGAGGCTAAATCGCATTTAAACTCAATGCATAGTGGTTTCAACATGATATCCCAGAATATCAGAAGCATTGCTTGTAATATGTCTCAATTCGAAATACTTTTAACACAAATACAGCTGGATTTCGACCTAATAGTCTTAACTGAATGTTGGCTAAAAAATACTACCACCCTACTTATAATAAATAACTATACATATTATTCCACCAAGGGCCATAAGACCCAAAATGAAGGTGTAGTTTTGTACATAAAGAGTTGTTTTCAGTAGGTATTTAGTTTTTGAGCATATTTTGGAGGACGCTAATTGCAATTAAAGCTGATATGGTTATTGTTGCAGTGTACAGGCCTCCTATCTACAGTATTGAAATGTTCCTAAAATCATTGGATGCTCTGTTGAAATCACTGTCTTCTTATGCAAACATTATTGTCATAGGAGATATTAATATAAATATAAAAGAAATCGGTAACGAACCGCGATCTCACGATTATTTAAACTTGATGGCATCACATGGTCTACTACCCGGTCACCTGCTTCCAACAAGAAAACAAAATTGCCTGGATCATGTAATGATAAAATCTGTACTAAGCTGTAATACGACAGCAATAACTACAACTATAACGGATCACTATACAGTTTGTTTGTCACTGGGCAAGAAATTATCGGAATACTGTAACAAAAACACAATAACCCACATTAACTATCCTAAAGTCATCTCGGAATTAGAAAAATCTAACTTAAATCACATTTACAGTTTTACTGACGTAGATATTGCATTAAAATTTCTTATAGATACTATTACAAAAATAATAAATAACAACACTACAACTAAAATAACTAGTCATAAAAAAAGATAATTAAACCATGGATTACACCGGGTTTGTTACGGTGCATTAAACACAGGGATAAGCTCCATTCTAAAGTTAGAAAGAACCCAGAAAACTTGGAAATTAAATTTATTTACACCAGATACAGAAATTTCTTCAAAACCATTCTAGAAAAAGTAAAATGAGCATATGAAAACCTAGAATTTAAAAAGGTTAAAAATAATTCAAAAAAAACCTGCAAATTAATAAAAACAATAGCATCTCTAAATAAACAAAAGGATAATAATGAATCCCTACTAAAAATTGACCCAAGCCCCCATGAATCTGTTAATATAATCAATAGATTCTTTGCAACCGTGGGACAGAAACTAGCTGAAAATATAGACAACATGGATGGTAATGGAATATCGAAACAAGACTCAGGTGAACAATCAGCAACTTCCTTTGTTTTACTTGACACTGACGAAGAAGAAGTACTGTCTATTATAATGAACCTGAAAGATGATTGCGCTGTAGGAATAGATGGTATTTCAAATGGGTTACTAAAAGCTGCGAGTAGTGTGCTGACTCCTGTTATTACATATATAATTATGTAACCTGAGTCTCCACTTGGGGGTATTTCCCAAGCTTTTCAAAACAGCGCTCATTCATCCTATATTTAAGTCGGGGAATAGAGACAGTGTCAACAACAATCGACCTATATCAGTCCTTCCAGCGATGTCCAAGATACTCGAAAAGCTGTTAAACAAAAGATTAACAAATTACCTAAGAACTTTTAAACTGTTGTCAAAAAATCAATTTGGTTTTATTCCTGGTAAATCCAAGAAGATGCTCTAAGAACTTTGACTGAAACTGTTGTTAAATCACTTGATAGTAAATCTAAATGTATTGGAGTATTCTTGGACCTTGCGAAGGCATTTGATACTGTTTCTATCCCCAAACTACTTGCTAGGATGGAAAATATGGGAATACGAGGTATAGCCTTGGATATGTTCACTAGTTACTTAAATGGAAGAACCCAACGTGTAAAAATTGGCTCATATGTAAGTGAAGAAGCTCAAATAAGATATGGAGTCCCACAGAGAAGTGTACTTGGCCCCACAATGTTTTTGATGTACATTAATCAACTGTGCAACTTTCATCTTCATAATGCTAAAATTGTTACCTTTGCAGATGACACGGCAGTAGTATTTTACGGTAAAACTTGGAAAGAAGTAACTGACATCACAGAAAGTGGCATTAAGCAGATTCTATACTGGCTCAATAAAAATACGCTAACTATTAATCTTAATAAAACTAAATATCTCACCTTCTCATATCAAATACATATTCTTTATTGTACACAAAATATACAGTTAAAAATACAAAAGGAAAACTTATGTACACAGGCGAGCTTAACCCATAATTGGGTTCTCTGACAGCAAACCTCAGTGCTAAAGAGAGATTTACAAAATTAGGACAGTTAACAAAAGCGCACAACAAATATTAAAAACATTTGAAATCTTACTAACTAAATACACTACACAAATACGTGTACAGCACATAATGCATAAACATAATACATACATATATCTAAAATACATACATATTTATTGCGTCATGTTGACAGGAAATGTTCCTTAATTCTTCTCCTGAATATCCCTAGTGAAGGGCTATCCCGTATGGAATGAGGGAGATTATTCCAGAGGCGGGCACGAACAGTAAATGATCCACCGTAACGACTTGATGAGTGGGGAGGAAAACGAAGGAGAAGAGATGATGAGGAGCGGCAAGGCTTTCCTCTCGGAACAAGATACTCAAAGCGTTCTTTAAGATACGAGGGAGAGGTAGGATTGTGAAGAATAGAAAAGAGTAGAGAAAGAGTGTGGGTATCTCGGCGCTGCCGAATAGGCAGCCACTTCAACCGCTTCCGAAATTCCGACACATGGTCGTACTTTCCGAGGTCAAAAATGAAGCGAATGCACAAATTCTGCAAACGCTCGAGCTTATCAAGAAGTTCCTCAGTCGCATCAAGAAAGCAGACATCAGCATAGTCAAGAAGAGGAAGAAGAAGAGACTGAGCGAGAGTAACTTCTCTATTACAAAATCAGGGGCGCCAGCAACAGATAGAATAAAAATAAGAGCCCACACCTGCCATAGTAACAACAGCACTTTGTGCCACTGTACTCAGCTCGATCGAGTTGATAGGCTTAAATATCTAGGTATCTGGGTCATATTGAACTTCTGACAAATTGAATTCGGAAACCAATGCCCATTTTTAAAAAGCTACGCCATATAGAGGATTTAAATGTTCTGAAAATAATTTATTATTCACTTTTTCAGTCAGTGTTGGGATACTGTATTTCTGTATGGGGAGGGGCTCACAAGACATTTCTTCTCAAGCTTGAAAGAGCACAAAGAGCGGCAATCAAAGTAATTATGTCCAAACCAAGGCTATATCCTACTGCAAGACTTTACATGGAATTTGATGTCCTCACTGTGCGTCAATTGTTTTATTACGCAATCTTATTTATGCACACACCCATTTACCGAATAACAGCACTCAAATAGATAATAGAAGAAGAAAAGATATTGTATTCAAAACCATTCCACACAAGACATTTTTTGCAAAAAGATTCCCTTATATATTAGCTCCCTATATTTACAATAAAATTAGTAAAAATGTGTCCCTAATGAAAATACGGCATTTTAAATTTAAAAAGGTACTAACAAGTTTTTAAAACTTGTTAGTTGTATTAAATTATCAAGAGACTGAAAACCTCTTAAGTGTTCCTGGGTGATCCAAGCAGCTTCTAATCTACATGTCACATACCTATATATTTACCTACACTCACTCATATATACATTCCATAACACGCAGGCATACACACACACACAGATACACACGCACGCACAGATACACACACACACATGCATACACACGTCTCATATAAATATTCTAATTTTGGTTACTTTTATTTTTTTATTGTCTAACTGTATAGTTAATTATGTCGTAATACCTAATTAACTAATTTATGATAGTAACGGATTGTTGCACAATTATTTTGTTTTTAAGTAAATAGATCAACCACGAATTGTTACTGTTGCTTATAGCACAGGTATCATAACCTAGTTTAAGTGACAGTGTTCATATTGTTAACATAATTTATTTGAACCAATAAACGTTATTATTATTATTTATAATTTAAACTAGTTTGTAGGACAAGGGAGGGTACCAATAACCAAATAGTTAGAAGTACATCCACCAACAAGAAGGTACCTTCTTGCTCTCACATAGTTAATTTAAAAAAAGGGGCTAAACAGAATTCTTTAAAATTATTCCATCAAAACATTCAAGGTTTTTCTGCAAAGCAATTGGAAATAGAACTGTTTTTAGAAAAGACAATTTTTGAAATTATTTGTTTTACTGAGCATTGGCTGAAAGATTATTCAATGCTTATCTATTAATTATGAAAATTATACTGTGGGCAGCTGTTTTAACAGAAATGTTATGTTGCGTGGAGGTTCACTTATTTTAATCAAAAATGGTATTAAATCAAAACCTCGTAACGATATTGTAGATCTATCATTTGAACATAGTGTTGAACTGTCCTGTGTTGAGCTGGATAAGCATATTATAGTGTGCGTTTACAGACTCCCCAATTATAAAAACTACTGTATATTTGATGGAAGATGTTTTGGCAAAACTTGCAACTGATAATAAACTAGTCATAATCTGTGGTGACTTTTATAAATTATTTTCTAAAATATTTATCTTAATATTTTAGAAAATAATTCAGATAGCAATAGACTATTAAATCTCTTCAAATCATTTCATTTTTCGCATGTGTTATAGGAACCAACCCAAACAACTGTGACTACTGCTACATGTATTGATAATGTTTTTGTTGCTGCGACTACTTAAACAAATAAGCCTGATATAGTGGTGGTGGACCGAATCGAGAGGTGTGCAATGATTGTTGACATAACCGTCCCGCATGACGGGAACCTCGTGAAAGCCGAGAAAGATAAGCAAATCAAGTATCTTGACTTGGCTCGTGAGGTTGTCGACATGTGGGATGGACTCAGCGATCATTGTACCGATAGTTGTATGGCTTAATAGCCACGAGTCTCGACCAACACCTTAGGAGGCTCTCGTTAGATTCAGAAAGCAGTATTTATTGCTGGACACGGCTCGTATTGTTAGGAGGTTCCTCTCTCTGGAGCCCTGACCGCCGGTAGCTTGGACCCTGTTCCCGATACCGGTGTGCCTCTTATTTTTTATATTTTAAAATGTTTTTTATTTATTTATTTTATAAAAATATTTAAAAATGTAGTTATATAAGAAATTTAATGATTAAATGATCGATCAACGCACAGCCAAAACCGCTAGGCCTAAGAAAGGATTTTTGGAAATTCCACCCCAAAGGGGGTAAAAATGGAGTTGAAAGTTTGTATGTAATTTCTACAGTTTGTAAGTTGGACACGTGAAATTGTATATTCACGCTCTTTGTTCATAAAAAGAATTAATGTATTTGTTGGTTTTTAGAAATTCCACCTCTAAGAGGGTAAAAAGGGGGTTGCTAGTTTGTATGTAATTTCTACAGTTTGTAAGTTGGACACGTGAAATTTTAAATTCACGCTCTTAAGAATTTATATATTTATTGGTTTTTGGTAATTCGGGTTGAATTACCAAAAACCAATAAATATATAAATTCTAAGGGGATAAAAAGGGGGTTGAAAGTTTGTAACTATGTAATTTCTATAGTTTGTAAGTGGACACGTGTAATTTAAGATATAATTTCTTTGTTGATAAAAATAATTTATGTATTTATTGTTTTTTGGAAATTCCACCCCAAAGGGGGTAAAAATGGAGTTGAACGTTTGTGTGTTATTTTTACAATTTGCAAATTCGACACATGAAATTTTATATGTACGTTCTTGGTTGATAAAAAGACTTAATGTATTTGTTGGCATTTTGGAAATTCCACCCCTATGGGGGTAAAAAGGGGGTTGAAAGTTTGCATGAAATTTAAACAGCTTGTATAGTCATCGGCACGTAACTTGGCAAGAGTCGTTAGATGCGCAGAAGTAGTTTTTAGGTCTCCTTGGGAGTGAAGCGGGACGCGGGGTACAGGTCGCGCCGATCCGAGCGCGCGATTGGTGCCTCAGTCGACCCTTGCCTCCCGCACCCCGTCCTCTTTCCGTTCGCTCCCGATTACACTTGCGTGCACGAAAGTTGTACACTTTGTTTTTTTTTTTGTTTTTGTTAAGGTTTTGTTAAGTTAGTTTTTGTTAGGAGTAGTTGATATTGTTTTGAATTTAGTTTTTATTACGAGTGTTACTGTTTTATTATGAACACAATGCCATGATTTTTACTATCTTTTTCAATATTTTTTTTTCAACTTGTAACTGTATATATTTTATTTATAACACCTAATAAACTTCACGAATTCCTCTTCTTTTTTTAACTTTCTTCTAAACATACATGTTTTAAATTAAATGATGGCCATGACCATTGAAAAATGACAAGAAAGAAAAGCGACCACTTTTTTGTGGCAATAAGTGTACGATGCGCGAACTTACCCCCACTACGCCAAAACCTTGCCAAGTTATGTGCCTATGACTATAAGTTGGACTCGTGAAATTTTAGATTTACACTATTGGTTGATAAAAAGAATACCCGAAAGGGGATAAAATAGGGGTTGAAACTTTATTTGAAATTTCTGCGGTTTGGAAGATAAAACATCTGAAGTTGTAGAGGTTTAAACTCTTAATTAATAAAAAAAGCAAGGAGTTTATTGATTTCGGACAATTGGTTTGTTGAACCAATTTTTTTTTTGTTTTAAATGGAAAGATCATACATAAGTTTATATACAAAACTATTTTTAGTTTTTTTTTTCGCTGTAATTACAAAGAAATATCAAATTGAAAAGTTTTTCTTGAATCCAGTACCGAAAACACCTCGACAGTTCCCGAACAAACCCGAGCCCGTGTGACGTCACGACGTTCATTTTTACTCATTGTAGCACATAGCTGATACAGTGTTTTCACTTTTAACCGATTCAATCTTGTTATTATCGTCAATATATTGATGAAAATCAAATATATTGATCAAAAATAGTGATCCTTAAATGTTATCGTGCTTGCTTCATACCATTATGTACAAATACAATAAAATTATCCCCAATATATGTGAATCGCGCAATAGCCAAGTACCTAGCAATCTATACCTACAAAAGTTTTGAGAAATGTTCTATGTCTTACTAGATTCCGACTAGAATGTGTTAATTATTATGTTATCTTGTTCTAATTTAGTATTAGATTCGTATTAATATGTTACTTTGATCATTACAGACTGAGATAAGTAAATTTTTATGGGAACTTTCGTGCAAAGTTGACATTGTTGTTTAATTACGTAACTTGAAAACATGATTTTTTGTTTATAGGCGTAAAGCTAATATTTCTGTTTGAATTGTGAAAATCGGAGATATTTACTGAAGAATTAGTGTAAAAAAATCTACCAAGTTAATATTTTCACGTTTTTGTTCTACAAAGTTTTTTAGTGTTTGTAAATATAAAATATAGACTAGCTGACCCGGCAAACCTTTTTTTTGCCATAAAAACACCAAACATTTATCTACCCTACCTACCCAACCCTACCCTACCTACCATACCCTACCTACCCTACCCTACCTTCCCTACCTTCCCTACCTACCCTACCCTACCTAACCTACCCTACCCTACCTACCCTACCCTACCTACCCTACCTACACTACTCTACCTACCCTACCCTACCTACCCTATCCTACCTACCCTACCCTACATACCCTACCCTACCCTACCTACCCGAACTAAAAATAGATGTTGGCCGATTCTCAGACCTACTCAATATGCTCACAAAATTTCATGAGAATCGGTCAAGCCGTTTCGGAGGAGTACGGGAACGAACATTGTGACACGAGAATTTTATATATAAGATATTAGTGTTTAATATTATTAAGAGATATGTAAATTATGGGAATTACCGAACATTTTAAGGATTTTGTGCAAAAAATAAATATAAATAAAGGCTGCACAGATTTTGGGTTGTATATTTAGTGGTATCTAATGAAGTTTTTTGATATCCAAAGTCGAAGTTTCGCGCCAATCGTGTTTGTTTACTTTTTATTTTACACCAATATCACCTACCCCTATGTGAATGAAATTACTATTACGTTAAATGAATATTACGTTATGACAATTTTGTTTCTACATGTAGGTACCTGGTAAACAACAATAACAAACACCGGTCCACTAACACGTAATATTCATTACCACTACTTTATTTATGCTCAAAACTGCCAAATCGTCCATCAGGTGGGTATATTATCGAAATTAGCCTTTAAGAATCTTTATCACACATGACTAAATAAAATTTGCTGTTATAAATAATATATTTGCACAAATTTTCGGATATTTTAGTCAATTCTAGTGTAGTTGAAACTGTAGTATAAAATACCTTGAACGTTATGACGTCACCAACATGGCGACCAATCATGGCCCGTTCGTAGACAGGTGGTTCTTTTGAAAATTTTATCGATTTTCAATTGCTTATAATAAATTGAAAAAAAATATTTAAAAGATTTTTGCAACGACAATATAACTTAGGCTATGTAAAGTTTCAAAATAAATTTTAAATTCGTATTTATTTTTAATTCAACTACCCAATTCTACCCCGAAGGGGGTTAATTATGGCAATTTGTTGAGCTTATATATTTGAAACTTGGCATAAATACATAAATACTAACAGCAAATAGTAAAGGTTGTCATTATAAGTTTTGCAAAACTACCCCTTAAATACGAAAATCTTTAAACACCCCCTGGTGTTTAAAGATTTTTGAAGCATTTTACTGTACAAGTCTTCTTTTTATGATGTAGGGGAGCAAACGAAAGGTAACATTAATTTTTCGGAACTACCCCCAAAAGATTCCAAGGATTATGCCGCACCTGACCCGAAATCCTAACCCGGTCGCGGGTTAGGTTAGGAACTTGAAAAAAAATATAATATTCGTTCCGAACGTAACCCTCTTCCTAACCTAACCCGATGTATCGTTCCTATCATAACCCGAATTGCGATATGGTAGGTTTCCCTCTCATCTTTCTCAGAATGAAAGGTACCTAAGGTATGTGTCAAAACAGAGTTTATATTTAAAATACGTTATCCATTTAACAAACTAACAATTAACAAAATTAACGAACAATAATTATAACATCACAGGATCATCAAGAATAGGTTAGGTTAGGTTAGGTTAAAACGGGCTGTTTTCCGCAACTCCACGACCAAGCGCGTATTTAATCATGAATAATAAACAATATAATTTACTTGTATGTAAAAATCACTTCATTTCTAAGCCGGTTGGTCAAGTTAAGAAAGGAAAGATTACTGTATGCCCTACAGTAATCTTTCCTTTCTTAACTTGACCAACAACATACAAAATCCATAAATCTCTGTTAATGGGATGTTTACTCCTTTTTTCATTTATATATATTTTTTTACAATGTTTAAGTCTGAATTATATTTCAGAGCATTTAAAACTGTCATTTAATTGCAGTTTCCTCCAATTTTCCAACCATCATTTATTAAATTTCGGGATAGGAGAGGCAAAGCAGTGCACAAAGCTACGGTTCGGTATTGGAGCTTAATTTTGTCGTATATTAATTATTTTGCTCGTTTCTTCACAGCTTTTGCCATATGAACTGACAGCCCTTAATCTCAACTTCAGGAAAAATAAAATTTATAGCTAAATGCTATATATTAACACATACCTTAGGTACCTTTTATTCTCAAAAACAGGAGAGGGAAACCTACCATATCGCAATTCGGGTTATGATAGGAACGATACATCGGGTCAGGTTAGGAAGAGGGTTACGTTCGGAACAAATATTACAATTTTTTTCAAGTTCCTAACCTAACCCGTGACCGGGTTAGGATTTCGGGTCAGGTTCAGAATAATCATATAAATAACTAGCTGTCTCACGCGGCTTCGCTCCCGTCATCGGGCTACCTACCACCCCCGTTTACGCAGCGCACGCAACGGAAGTTCGCAAAAAGGAATAATTTTGCCCGTTTTTGCAACATTTTTCATTTATGCTCCGCTCCTATTGGTCATAGCGTGATGTTTTATAGCCTATAACCTTCCTCAATAATCGGGCTATCGAATAGTGAAATAATTTTTAAAATCGGACCAGTAGATCCTGAGATTAGCGCGTTCAAACAAACAAACAAACAAACAAACTCTTCAGCTTTATAATATTAATAATTAGTATAGATATGTTAAAGTTTGTATGGAAAATCTTATTTCTTGGGTTAATAAACTTGAAACTTTTCACAAATACTAAGCTAGGTAAATAATAAAGGATGCCATTCTAGTTTTTCGAAACTACCCTTAAAAGATGATTTGAGGGGTGTTGAAGATCTTGGGTTAATAATTTTAATCTGGTACAAATACTAACCTTATTAAAACAATGTAGGTTGTTATTAATTATTAGTTTTTCGGAACTATCCCCAAAATACTATTTAGGGGTGATCAAGATTTTTGAAGTATTGCACATAGCTTCTTTTATGTTGTAGGGGAGCACTAAGGAGGGCTATTTGGAAATTCAACCTTTATAGAGCTTAAAAGAGAGACATTTATTTGTATGAAAAATCTTATTCCTTGGGCAAATAATAAATTGCCATCATTAGTTTTTCTGAATTACCCCCAGAAGATGATTTAGGGGTGTCAACGGTTTTTTCTAGAATCTTACGGTACTAAGACGACCTCTACCTCGATTTGGAACTGCCGAACTGGGCCGTTTGCCTCAGGCCATACAAACAAAAACAAAACACAACAGAAAGTGTAAGGCCAAACAAACGTAGGTAATTTTATGAGTTGTAAGTGACGTTTTAGTGGCGCGTAATTTACGCAGCATTCGTTTTCATACTAAAATCATTTTTACTCCTCCCGAAACAGTCCCATAGGCCATCTGTTCAGCAACAATCTGGTCTGCTTATGGCAACTAAAGTTTGTAAATTCTTGGGGCTATGTCATTACCTCAGTTTTCTTGTCCGAGTTTCCGTATCGGATTCGATGAAAACCTTCTATAGAGTCACCGATTTTGATGAGAATGGGTGCTACATGGGTATTTAAAATGACTATATTTTTCGTAAGACTCGTGCGAATGCTTTATTGCACTGTCTTCTCTATAGATGGTAAGTGGTGTACTCGCTATGGATCTTATTCTAAAGCCTCATGACTGCGGTTTTGATCGAATTACCAGCCTTTATTTAGCTAAAACTTATCGGACACCTCATTAAAGTTTCGTAAATCCTAACTTAAACCGTAGATATCTACGATACCCCATTTATTATTGATTTAACAATAGTTTATTTTTGGTCGCCTTCACTAACTGCACCTAATAAATTCATCTGTACTTAGTTGAATAAGATAAAAAATCATGCGAACGAAGTTGCGGGCGGAGTGCTAGTACCAATAAGAGATAATTAGTTCCAACATACTACGAGAAGTCAATACAGTAGATGAGTGATACGCCGTGCCAAGTCTACTATTTTGATATTAGTGTAATTTAACAATATCACTAATACTGATATATTAGTTACAATATTAAAATATTTCCAGGCGAATATATTGGTATTACCTAATTTTGAGAAATGTCGGAACCTATCTCTAAAGTCTAAACGTGTCAATTTTAGTTCCTGAGAACCACGAGCGGGGCGCTTTGAATCAGCACAAAAATCAACTGTCTTTTCATATAGTATGTTTAGTCCAGCGTACTTGTATAATGCATGTCAGTGTCTCAAGAGCAATAAATGTATGAGTACAACTGTACATAAAACCAAAGACCAAATAAAAATTAATAGAAAAATTCAAAAAACGCATTTTCTAAATATATTGGTATCCGATCGCTTCTGTGTAATCTGTGTATAATGGCCGCCGCGTAGTAGGCGCGAAACGTCAACGTCAATTTTTGGCGTTTCGAAATGGCGGTCTGGGAAAACGAGTCCCTATAAATAAACAATAATTAAAGTTTTTATACGAACAGTCTATTACAATGCATATTAAACAGGTAAATCATCAACTTCAACGTGTATTTGTGTATAGAAAGTCTTAAATTAATACACCGTCTGTAGTTTATCGTAACTAAGAAGTGACGCTACAGTAAGTGCTTCTGTTTACAGGTGATAATCCAGGGTTTCAAGAGTTACCGCGAGCAAATTGTTGTGGAGCCGTTCGACAAACGACACAATGTCGTTGTCGGTCGTAATGGTTCCGGAAAAAGTAACTTTTTCCATGGTAAGCACTGACGGCCTACTTGGTTGAAAATCATTTGGTTGAAGTATGTGCTTAGTACATAAACTTAAATTCTGAAACAGTCCAGGCTACAGACCGCCTCAGCATTGTCTTTAAAAGTCTAAATAATATGTACGTGCCAATCTTATTCTTAATATTAAAACAATATTTCTTAATTTCCAGCAATACAATTTGTGCTAAGTGATGAGTTCTCTCATCTGCGACCCGAGCAGCGTCTCGCCCTGTTACACGAAGGCACTGGCCCGAGGGTCATCTCTGCCTTCGTTGAGATCATTTTTGACAATTCCGACAACAGGATACCAGTAAGTTTCTATTCTTAGGTACAGATTTCTT
Source organism: Orthosia cruda (assembly GCA_964057195.1). Lineage (NCBI taxonomy): Eukaryota > Metazoa > Arthropoda > Insecta > Lepidoptera > Noctuidae > Orthosia > Orthosia cruda. The sequence continues at coordinate 13,217,112 of OZ059836.1, read as the reverse complement.
GTTTATTATGCTAATAAGGTGAATCTGATATGTGGAATCATTGGGTTGGTTTAAACATTAGATTTAAATTTTCCCCTAAAACTATACTTTCCTCTGTAACTACCTAACTGTATTTTTTTAAATTCAAGAATCACCTATTTTATTTACTATTAAATTAGCAAGCACTATCAAATAATCCAATTTGATTACCTTATTGAACCCAAAATGCTGTTGTAATATTTTAATCATTCTTTCTTTACATATCTACAACTGGTTTTTCACTTTCTGGTAAATAATTGAAATGTTATACAAACAAATAAATCAATAGATATGGTAAAGTAGAGCAACTTTCTATTCCATTTGATATAAATGTCTTTTAAATGTTTAATTCTCTATTTTCCTATTTGATAATGCAACAGCACTGAATCAAATAGTAATTTATGTAAATAGGTAATTACAAAAAAAGAAAAAGTATGAAATATTTTTTAAGTAATGTAGATCTAGTTAAATTTCTACATTACAGCTCTGCATTGACCATTTTATTTTTAGGTTTGGGTACTATTATGCAACCTTTTTTACTTGTTTTATTCTTTATTTGTCTTTTAAAATGTAAAATGTAGCTAGATATTAAACAACTATCTTTGCCATCCAGATTGAAAAAGATGAAATCTTCCTACGCCGAGTCATTGGATCGAAGAAGGATCAGTTTTTCCTCAACAAGAAAGTGGTACCGCGCTCTGAGGTACTCAATCTACTTGAGAGTGCTGGTCTGTCAAATTCCAACCCTTACTATATTGTCAAACAGGGCAAGGTAAGGAACGAAATTATTGATTGGTTACCTGGTAGAGGATGCTTAAGGCTTGTTTGCCTATGCTATTGTGTTGCATGAAGTTCTAATAAATAAATATACAATTTGGTACTCATAATATACTGTTTCGACATAACAAGCCTAGTCTCAACATAGATCTTGACTACCACCACTGTTTGACAAAGTCCGGGTATCCCAATCCAGGGTGTGCTGAACCTTGGAACCCTAAGATAGCTATTATCACACGAGAATTGTTTTTTTTGAGGGTCTGTCATCTTTGACCTCTCAAGAAAGCTCCTGTCATAAATAGTTGTGAAATCTTAGACTTTAGTACTCTAACATAGTCTTTATGTCCGACTTGTATATTTAAATAATATCTTTAATTACAGATCAATCAAATGGCCATCGCACCTGACTCGCACAGGTTGAAGCTCCTAAGAGAAGTGGCTGGTACCAGAGTGTATGATGAGCGCAGAGAGGAATCTGTCACTATACTCAAAGAAACTGTTGGAAAGGTAATCTATTTCTAATGTCTTCATTTTATTTTAATAATATATATAGATTTTAAGTCATAAAAATAAAATTAATAGATTTGGCTTTACTGTGTGACTACTAATAATGAAATTGGACGGTGGGTCCTGTCGACCTATTCAAAATGTGATTGGGTCGAGCGATCCCGCGAGTCTATTTCAAGTGGTTCCAGTTTACCTAAGACTCAGTTTGTCAATGTTAATTAGACTGTCATAATGTGCATTCTTCCGTTTTACCCATTAAGTTTATAAATTCTACATTCTTCATTGGTTTATTAAATCATCATCACCAGCCTATTATGTTCCCACTGCTGGGATTCGGGCCTCCTCTCTGTGAGAGAAGTGTGTGTGTTTATTAAATACAAGATGTTAAAAGACACCTCATCTAGTTTTAAAAAATATGATCAACATGTAAAAATGTTTGAACAAATCAGCTTACAGAATTATAATCATTTATCATTAAGAAATGGAATACTAGCCTCTAGTAATTCTAGAGTTCTAGTAGTTCAATAGCCGAGTAGCAAAATTATATCCTACACATACAACACATTCGCTTCTCGCTCCTTGCCAACTCGTATCTAGTTTCTAACTCTACTCGCAAATATAAATATTTATTGGAACAAAAAACATAATTATTACAATTATTGTGTATGTTAATACTGCGTTAGTTGTTAGTTTTACCTGTGGCAAACAAATTATTTTAGTTCTTTAAAATATAAGTTTAGATTTAGATGAACTGTGTCCAATAAAGTATATACTATTTTATTCTACAGGTGGAGAAGATCAATGAATTCTTACAAACAATTGAGGAGCGGCTCAAGACTTTGGAAGAGGAGAAAGAGGAATTGAAGGAGTATCAGAAATGGGACAGAGCCAGGCGTGTGTTGGAGTTCATTATTCATGACTCAGAACACAGAGAGAATAAGAAAAAACTTGAAGAGGTAAGAGACAAAAATAAACTGAATAAAAGTGGAAATCTAGTTTGATGTTGATACTTGTATGTGCTATAATTTCTCCGCGAGATTGGGACTAGCTCATAGGCTGTACCTTATTTCATACATTATTTTTTAAATTTATTTCAAAAACCTTATAATTAATCTTAGTAATCAGTACATGACACGAAAACAATTTATAATGATTACAGGGATCCAAGTATGAATTAAAGATATTAAATAAGAAAAACATAATTTTTAATTTCGATTAAAATTTTCAAAAAGTAAAAATGTCACAGAATTAATATACAACACAACAATATTCTGCTTTTTGTTTTTTCTGGAGCTCGTCAAGCTTCATTGCCTTGACACTTCTCTGGTGGTCACCCACCACTGTTGGTTCTGGCTTTCAGGAGTTCCAGCGGCTGGGAATAATGTGGTGGGGTAGTCCCAAAACTAATATTCTCCTTTAGCATATTTTTTTGCTAGTAATAAGTTTAAATTCGTTTAATCTTTATATCAATAATTTAAAAGTCAGTATTGCATGCTCATGATTTGCAAGCACCATAACATGCGTCTCTTTCCAGTTGGAGAAAATGCGTACCAACAGTGGCAAAGAGCAGCAACATTATGCTGACATGGTCAGAGAAGCACAGGAACACGTCAGAGAAGCTAACAGGTAAGAAATGACAAGTAGTTGTTTAACAAAATACAGCTATCATGTGTGATCAGATCATTGAATGGCTTACCTATCCTTCTCCAGAGCAGTCTATGGTTTAAAAATATTTGAAACTAGCGGACGCTTCGCGGTTTCACCCGCGTAGTATCCGTTCTAGTGGGAATACAAGGAGAGACGTGCTCAAACACTGCCAACGTTCAAGAAAATGGTGAAGGAGCATTACCTTTCACTATAAGTTTTATTCTTTTCTCTGTTATATATTTGATATGTATTAGTATATTATGTATTATTGTATGTATGTATTGTATGTTATTAAGTCCAAGTAATATTATTTTTAATATTTTGTACACTGACAGCCCTAAATTCTTTTCCGATTTTTCAGTCCATCCAAAGGTTGTCTGTAAGAGATTGCCTAGTGCGATAAGACCGCCCATTGTACACTTGTATATTTGAACAATTGTCTTGTATGTTTTTTGTGGTGTACAATAAAGTATAAATAATACAGGGACAAAAAGTAGCCTATGTCACCCGGGGATAGTGTAGCTTCCCAACGGTGAAAGTTTTTTTTTTTTTTTTTATTGTAATCGGGTCCAGTAGTTTTTAAGTTCATTTGTTATACACAAAAATACAAATCTTTCCTCTTTATAATATTATTATAGTATAGATTTACACTACTTACTTCAACTTTCTAACCAACTGACAGACTCGTGTGCAATACATAAGTATTCAGGTTACCTTTCCATTATGAGACCACAAGACTTACGGCAATGCGCCATCGGTACATGGTAGACGTCCCACCCACCCATACCCACAAACTGTTTTGGGAATACTTTCATTGTGTGTACAGCTAAGTAGTGGAATTCCTTTCCTGATAGCTACAACTAAGGGGTCTTTAAGTCAAGAGTGAATAGGTAACTTCTAGGTAAGCGTGCTTCACCGTCGACCACGACATCGCTTACCATCAAGTGAGATAATGCATCCAACGCGATCCTATAGTTAATTAAAAAAACTGAAAACATGCAAAATAACTTTTGAAGTCGGTGTCTTTTTTTTCGACACTGACTTCCGAAATGAAAGTAATTTTGCACTTTTTTGAGTTTTGCTTTTGTAATCGAATAACTTTTTTTGTTATGATAAAATTATAATTTAATTTTTTTATGAAAAATTTTAATTACCTATTATTTTTCTGAATTTTTTATTTAATTTTTTTGGTAAAAATTTTTATTTCTCTCTCACACTATCACTAAAAAGTGAGCAAGTTCTATAGTAAGGTACCTAAAGGATTGACAAAATAAACACCCATAATAACTCAATTTACACATTCGTGCTATTTGCTATTTGTCGCTAAGAAGTTCGGTTGTATGTTCCGAATCTTGAAAACTGCTGAACCGATTTGATGAAACTTGCAATATGCCCTAACTTGATAGATACGTAATCAAATAAGAAAAAAAAAACATGATCCGATAAATAGTTTCGGTAAAATGCGTGGGCAAACACACATACAAAAAAACATTTATTTTTTATTTTTTTAATTATCAATAGGCTCGCGCTTGACCACTATCTCACCTGATGGAAAGCGATGATGTGGTCGACGGTGAAGCACGCTTGCCTAGAAAAAACCCATTCACTCTTGACTTAATGACCCCTAGATTGTAGCTATCGGGAAACACAGACTCCGGCAGGGAATTCCACTCCTTAGCTGTACGCATAATAAAAGTGTCCCCAAAACGTTTTGTGCGTATGGGTGGGATGTCCACCATGTACCGATGACGCATCACCGTGCATCTGGTAGCCCGATGATGGAACGGGCTGGGCGGAATTAAATCATGCAATTCCATCGCACACTCCCCGAAATGTAACCGATAAAATACCGACAAGCTGGCAACTCGGCGACGATGTTCAAGGCTCTGGAGCTTTGATTTGACCAGTGCTTCATCGCCGATGAGTCTCTGGCCCGCTTTTCGATCGACTCTAGTGCATCTAGCTGATATTTGGCAGATCCGTCCCAGAGATGAGAACAGTACTCCATGCACGATCGAACTTGCGCTTGATACAAGTTGAGCATACATATACAGGGTGTCCCAGAAATCGACGTCAAGCCGTAAATGGGTGATAGACCAAGTTATAACAGTTCTCAGAAAAATACGAAAAAAAATCTATCTCATGTTTTAAAAAAATTATGTTCACTATAAAAATTTACTAAAAAAATCAATCCCTGTAATGATTCTTTAACTCCAATTGCTACAAATCCCATAATTTATCATTTTTTTTTATTATTATCTAATCTTGAATAATGCTTGTGTAGATTTTTGCCTAAAATTTAAAGCCAACTCCTCCTACTTAGAAGAAAATTAAACTTTTTCAAAACCAAATTATTCAAATTTACTGTTTCGCCCAACTTTAACTGACTGTACTGAAAAAAAAATGTACTACGCTAGTTTGGCAAGTAACATGAAAAATTGGCGCATTTAATAAGGATTCAAAAATGGTGTAACACTTGCTAGATTACGTTTTCAATAATTGGTCAAATTTTTTTTTGTAAATAGTATCGGTTTTTACCCAAAATGTCCATACTTCCTTAAAATGACTTTAGCTTACCTAAAGCTTTGCTAAACTCCGTTTCTAATTCGATAGAGACGGAGAGAGTCTCATTATGGGATTTGTAGCAATTGGAGTTAAAGAACCATTACAGGGATTGATTTTTTTAGTAAATTTTTAAAGTGACCATAATTTTTTAAAAACATGAGATAGTTTTTTTTTCGTATTTTTCTGAGAACTGTTATAACTTGGTCTATCACCCATTTACGTCTTGAAAAGGTTGAATCACTATCATAACTTTGCTCTTAAATTACGTAAAATTTCGATTTCTTATCTCGCTCACACTTCGTAAAATGACTCTCTCCGTCTCTATCGAATTAGAAACGGAGTTTAGCAAAGCTTTAGGTAAGCTAAAGTCATTTTAAGGAAGTATGGACATTTTGGGTAAAAACCGATACTATTTACAAAAAAAAATTTGACCAATTATTGAAAACGTAATCTAGCAAGTGTTACACCATTTTTGAATCCTTATTAAATGCGCCAATTTTTCATGTTACTTGCCAAACTAGCGTAGTACATTTTTTTTTCAGTACAGTCAGTTAAAGTTGGGCGAAATAGTAAATTTGAATAATTTGGTTTTGAAAAAGTTTAATTTTCTTCTAAGTAGGAGGAGTTGGCTTTGAATTTTAGGCAAAAATCTACACAAGCATTATTCAAGATTACATAATAATAAAAAAATTAGATAAATTATGGGATTTGTAGCAATTGGAGTTAAAGAACCATTACAGGGATTGATTTTTTTAGTAAATTTTTAAAGTGAACATAATTTTTTAAAAACATGAGATAGATTTTTTTTCGTATTTTTCTGAGAACTGTTATAACTTGGTCTATCACCCATTTACGGCTTGACGTCGATTTCTGGGACACCCTGTATACACTTTTGAAATTTGGTACACATGTTTAGAAGCCCAATTAGAGTAGCATATGTGAATGCTACAAAGCAATGCCAACAATATTACATACATACGTGTCGAATTGATTATCTCCTTTTTTTTTGAAGTCGGTAAAAAAGGTACTTTTGAATTGCCAAGAAAAATGGTTTATGGTTGGTTGAAAAATGAGATATGTACACTCAAGTTTTACTGATTTGAGTTAATTTATTTTAAAATAGACTAAACTTCTCAGAGCAGCGGTGGCCCAGTAGTATCAGCCGCGACTTACAAGTTGCAGGTCGTGGGTTCGAGCCCAGGCAGACGCTTTACTTTGTGTAAATTATTTCATCACCACTGTTCTCAAAACGGTGAAGGAAAACATCGTGAGGAAACCGGCATGTCCTAGAACCAAAAATTCGAAGACATGTGACATCCACCAACTCGCACTGGGTCCGCGTGGTGGATTACGGCCCATCCCCTCTCACAGGGAGAATGCCTGTGTCCCAGTAGTGGGAACATTAATAGTCTGATGATGTGATGATTACTCTGACTTACTCTGTTAAATAACATGTGTCAAAATATTACAGAAAGCTTAAAGAGGCTCGAAAAGACGTGGCGGCGGCTCGCGAAGAGAAAGACATCCTATCAACTGAACAGCAACAGCTGCTGAGGGAGAAGACGAAGCTGGAGCTAGGCATCAAGGACTTGTCGGATGACGTCGATGGAGATAATAAGTCTAAGGTAAGCAAACCTTTTTACAAGCTTTTATCTAACAAGCACTATATTTATATAAGTGTGTTCAGGTCAAATCTTGCAACTGAATTTTAAACGGACCAACCAATATTGAGTTAAATGTACTACATACTAGAGGAGACTTCAAACTTAAGTGGCAGTGGGCAGGGCACATTGCTCGCAGAACGGATGGCCGATGGGGCCGAAAAGTTCTGGAATGGCGACCGCGAACCGGAAGACGATACGTTGGAAGGCCTCCCACTAGGTGGACTGATGACCTGGTTAAGGTTGCGGGAAGGCGCTGGATGCGAGACGCACGGGATCGGTCAATGTGGCGACGCCTGGGGGAAGCCTATGTCCAGCAGTGGACGTCTTTCGGCTGAAATGATGATGAATGATGACTAGAGGAGATTCCTCAACTCAATTGTTTGTAACACGCGTTAGAGCGCGCGCACTCCGACTCACTTAGTCTATGGCAAGCGCTCGCTGCAACGTGACACGTTTGAGTACTTAGTTATGTTTCTTATAAAATGCTTTAATGTGTATTGAGATACTGTTCAAACAACTCGAGAAATACAGGTAAAAGTCAAGGAGTGAGTTTTCAACAGTAAGTTGAATACACGCTTAATTTAATTATATTTTATCAATTTATTGTAACTCGTGACGTGAATGTGTGAATGTCAAAGAGTAAGGAAAAGTTCATCTGCGCGCAATGATTGTTTATCTATGAGAACATTTTAAAAGCACTTCGTTAGCGGTCGGTTCCGTTCCACGGCTATAGATGGTGTTAGCCGCGACTTGCAAGTAAAAGGGTTTTCTCGGTTCGTGACTATTTTTATTTAAATACCGTGACGATTTGTTTCATAGTATTTTTTTTTAACGTTATTACAGTTTCATTGTACCAAAATGTGTTAGAATATAAATTTAGAAAAATCTTGTGGCATGCGTCAGATATTAAAAACCAATTTGAATCAATTTTAAATGATCCGTTCAAATAATCATTGAAATGTGTATAAAGAGCACAATATTCCATAATTTTGTGATGATGAATTCTAGAAAATGTTAATTTTACACACAATTGAATAACAAATCGATGCATATCGCGCCATCTAGTGACAATTATTTGAACCATTTTTTTTTGTTTACGCTGGGGCCCGCGCCTGTAGTATGAAATCTTGAAAACGCAAAACATAGCAAAGATTGGGCTGTAATTTACTTGTGACTGCTTTAGCTATTATGAACTTGGTCCTAGTCTTTTTATTATTAGTCTTGACCTGCTTGATATTGGAAGCCTCATCATCAGTTACTTAGATTGCCTTATATTCTAACCATACAAAATAGGTAACACAATATCGAGAGTGAAATCCGTTTGCAATATTCACAGGAAAGAGCCGAAGGCGAACTTGAACGCCTTAGACAACAGATTTCCGAGAAGGAACGGGAACTGGAAGAGTTGAAACCTAAATACGAAGAAATGAAGTCTCGTGAGGAGGAGTGTACACGAGCGTTGGCACTCAACCAGCAGAAGAGACAGGAGCTGTACGCCAAGCAGGGGAGAGGCACGCAGTTCACGTCCAAGCAGGACAGGGACCGATGGATTGAGAAGGAACTCAAGTATGTAATGGCTTTATTTTGAATAGATTTTGCTTCTGTTCTGATTCAACACATCATCCTTCTTTTTACAAAATCTTAATGTTTGCGTCATAATTCCATTTCATTTTAAAATCAGCTTTCTATCAGACCAGTTTCCTAGCATACTTATTGGGACTAGAGGGATAAAATATGCAAAAAGGCAAATGATTAACCCTTATTAACACGTACCGGCGTGGTTCTTTATTAGGGAAAAACAGTAGAATTTTTCATAAAAAATCGCAATACTGTCACAGCCCTACTAACAATATCACGGAAAAATCAAATCGGGTACATAGGGCTGAAGACGGCTACAGCCGTTTCCCGTGAGCTTTGGTTGCTTGTAAGTGCCGCGCAAATCGACGTGCACACACCAAACTCTGACGACGCTCGCTTGACACTGACTTCTCAGTAGTATGACGTTTCATAGTAACCAAAACCCGTTGTAGCCATACTAGCATTGTGGATGAAATTTGTTTATGTGAACTCATTGAGAGCATGTAAACCACTTGTTTTTGTCGGTAAATCAACGTGATCTCAGCCTTAGTGCTTTAAGAATAAAGTCTATCTTCTTATATATAAAATTCTCGTGTCACAATGTTCGTTCCCGTACTCCTCCGAAACGGCTTGACCGATTCTCATGAAATTTTGTGAGCATATTGAGTAGGTCTGAGAATCGGCCAACATCTATTTTTCATACCCCTTAGACCTGGTAGGGTAGGGTAGGTTAGGTAGGGTAGGTGAATGTTTGGTGTTTTTATGGCAAAACAAATTTTGCCGGGTCAGCTAGTATTGTATAATAAGCAAATTAATTTTACACTGCTATAGTTGTGTGTAAAACGGTAAAGGAAAACATCGTGAGGAAACTGGCAAGTCCTACAAACAAAAAAAAAGACATGTGACATCCTACAACCCGCACTGGGCCCACATGGTGGTTTAAGGCCCATTACCTCTCTCTGTGAGAGATGCCTGTGACCCAGCAGTGGGAACATTATAAGGCTGATGATGGTAGATGTGTTTGGCGTAAAGAGTGTAATTGCTAATTATACGGTTGTGGCCGTACTCTCAGTCCACGAACTTCTTAAATACGGTTACAGCCGTTACCGCGCCGGAACGTGTTAATAATGGGGATGTGAACGCAAAGCTGAGCGCAGATGTCGCTGTCGGCGCAATGGCTGCTGTCAAATCATTTTTGCTTTATTTACATCACGTTTTTTTGTGTTTAAATCCGTCTACCATCGTTATTGATAATATTTATAGTCCCTGGAAGCTTAAGGAATTGAAAGACGAACTAAATAAATAAGGAGCAAGGATAACTGGAAAGAAAACAGATCTTATTGAAAAGTAGATTCTTATACAATAAAATATTTTTCATCTGTGATAATTATGTTCTAGATTTGGCAATTTTTTAGTGGTAACGAGTTATTTCTTACTTGACTCATGGTAGGAAAATTTACAAAAAAATAGAGAATATTACTTGAATGTGTTGGTATTCTTTACGTTTTAGGTTAGAAGTTTTATTTTATTTTCGGCAATCAAAGCCCTCAAGCTTCTGAAGGCCAAGCAAATGACATTCCTGCATTAGAACTTTAACAATACATTAATAGTTCCAATATATCGCCGAAGATTACCAAATTACATAATCAGAGTTACTTTGACAGATACATAACATAACCTATAAATATGTATAGCCTTTTCCCAGATTTTTTTGCGTTGTATCTTTGCGCAACAAATGAATACTGGGGTTGGTAAATCCTGGTACAGCACACAGAGACATATTTCGAGAAAATTAAATTTTACTGAATGATAGGTTACAAAATGTATGAATTTGACAGCTTTCAATAGCCATAGCGACGATGCGCCACCTATCGTGATAAAATGGCAGTTCACATCCCCATTGTTAAGTTAAGGTATGCCGAACTGGTAACATTTACCAAACAAATAAAGGTTATAGTGGTTGTTTGTGACTCGAATCTTCATTTATGAACAAGGAAATAGTGATTTGATTACAGTTCATTGTTTTTCATGGGGTATCTTAGCATAAGATTCGATGCGTGTTCAGCTTGAGTAATCATCCCCTATCTATCATTTCATTATACACTTTTTCGTTATTTTTTTTTCTTCTAAAACTTCTTTCCGACATCTAACCTCGTTTTCAGGTCCCTAAACAAACAGATCAAAGACAAGAAGGAACACGAGACTAAACTCCGTGACGATCTCAAGCGTGACGCAAACAAGTTGACAGAACTCGAGAAGAGAATAGAAGAGACTACGAAGGAGATGGAGAGGCAGCGAGTGGCTATAGATGAACATAACAAGCAGTACTACGAGTGCAAGAAGAGGAAGGATCAGGAACAGAGTGCTAGGAAGTATGTATATTTTGTTTAGTTTTGAAGCTTTTATTTTACTTGCAATGTATGTATGTAAATGTGTTCGGGTCAAATCTTGCAACTGAATTTGAAAGCAGTTACCCTCCACCAAATAAGATGAAATTTTGCATACATGTTTAGTTTGGATGACTATGCATGGTTAGCTAAGTGACGTCATTCTAAATGGCGATCATAATTCCAATATGGCGGACGGCCCAAGATGGCGGATTAGTTATTTTTGTGCACTGCCATGATATGGTTATCAAATGAAAGAATACGAATAAAGTTGGTTTTGAAAATAATTTTATTGTTTCTCTTGGATATTGCTGACATTGACGAAATAAAACGTGTCGTGAGGAAACCTGATCATATAGTAGTGCCTTCTCCGTATGAGAAGAGATCTTAGCCCTGCAGGCTGCAATTATTATACTTTTTTTATTGGTTTTCGCTATTAAAATTATCTTAAGTGTGCGATCATGAACCTCTCACGAAAATTAAACGTGTAAGATTAGAGATTTTTCCCGTTGACCGATGGCATTCGTACATCAGAGTTCGCTTATTTTTTTCGGTCGAATGAAAAATATACTTACTTGAATCAAAATTTAATTAGTTGATTTTATTTTAGTGAATTATGGCGCAAAGAAACATCGCTGACGCAGAATCTATCGTCTCTAAAAGAAGATTTAGCTAAAGCTGATCAAGCACTGCGTTCCATGGCGGGCAAGGTAATATTATGTTTATTATTACTACTGTATATGCAGAATGCGTCTTGATAAGTTAGTATAGTCGTGAAGATTAGTTAAATGCAATCCAAATTGGAAAGACCATCATCTTCTTCACCATCCACAGCCTTTTTCGTCTCCAATATACATCACTAGCTGTCCCACGCGGCTTCGCTCCCGTCAACTGGCTACCTACCAAGCTAGCCCACCTACTCTAAATACGTTGCGTCTCAAAAAGAATAAATTTTCCCCGTTTTTGGAACATTTTTCATTGATGCTCCGCTCCTATTGGTCGTAGCGTGATGTTATATAGCCTATAACCTTCCTCGATAAATGGACTACCCAACACAAAAAGAATTTTTCAATTCCAACCAGTAGTTCCTGAGATTAGCGCGTTCAAACAAACAAACTCTTCAGCTTTATAATATTAGTATAGATAAGCTCACCCGTTTGTTACGCCCAACCATGGGACAATATACCTTATAACCTTACGATTATAATTGATATTCCTTTGCAGCCAATCCTAAACGGCAGGGACAGTGTACGCAAAGTACTGGAGACATTCCAAGAGAGGGGCGGCGAGTGGGCTAAGATAGCCACGCAATACTACGGACCTGTCATCGAGAACTTCACGTGTGACAAGACTATTTATACTGCTGTTGAGGTAAATACATAAATTATAACCAGTTGATTGACGCGGTAATTTTCTCGAAATTGCGCATCAGTGACGGTCTCCTGGAAGTATCTGGGTGACGTTATGCAATAACGCCACGTGTGATTAAGGTGGCCCTAGTCGATCATTCTTCCATACAAACGTAGTCTAACGATTACGCCACTGTTTCACGTTGTACGTTCAAAATAAACAAGTAAAATTTCAAAATTTAAAGAACCCCCGACACATTTATCTTGCGAAAACATCACGATCTAAACAGTAAAACGCGCATAACTTTTGAACGGCTGAACCGATTTTATTCAAACTTAGCTAAGAACACTCGATACAATCACCTTTCAAACAAAAAAAAACTAAATCAAAATCGATTTCACCCGTTGAGGCGCTATGATGCCACAGACAGACACACAGATACACAGCAACACACCTCAAACTTATAACACCCCTCTTTTTCCGTCGGGGGTTAAAAATGATATCAATTTGTCTCATCATTTTCTAGCCCTGTATGGAAACAGAAAAGTAAAAAAAAGAAAATATTTAAATGTTATGAGCGTCGAAAGTCATATATTTCAAGACTAATTTTAACGCATATTTGGGCTCAAATAAATACTATAAGAAGAAGGCAAATTGCAAAACAGTCACCATACAGGGATATATTAGTAATTTTATTTTGAACAAATACACTTAGTAATTTTTTTAAGATATGACTCCCAAAGGTCTGTTTATAAAATTTCGCGTTTTCGTCCTAAATCATCATACATTTCGATACAAATTTGTTAAAGTGCTAATTCGTACGAGAATAAGTTTCTTACTGCTCATCACAGCATCAATCTCCCCCCCCCTCCCCTCTGACTTAGTAGCGAACGGACGTGTTATTGTGAGCTCCGATAAAATAATTTTTTTAAAAGTGTTTTAGCAATCAGACATTCTTATAAATCGCATATAGTTGAAGAATATCAAAATTCTGAAGTGCTTGAGCCAAATCTAGTGTAAAACCTCAGTGCAAGTGACTAATTATTGCTAATTTAAAACAAAGAAAAAGTGACAATCATATTGGTGAATCCGTGTAATACCCACATAGTAATTATCATCACAGTGTTTTCGTCAAAATAAAATTGCCGAGTTCGTTTGATTGGATCAATATTTTCGCCTCTGCAGTTATAAACTCAGATAGCCTGTTTCAAACTGAGACGACTGCTGCGTCTTGTGGCCCGAGTTCGAATCCGGTCAAAGACTCGTCTTTTTGTACGCAAATAAATTGTCAAATTTAAAGAAATATAAGGCGTGCTCACAAGTTCTGAAATTGGTGGTGGCTGGTGCAGGGACCACACATATTGCCAACAGCCCTGCGCGCGGGTTGTCGTAACGCACTCGCTACTACTAAACGTGGGTACTACTAGACGTGCGCGCGCCGTGTGCATACTAGCAAGTTACTATGTCGGTTCGGCGCTCTCCGCCAAGCACATTGATTCCTTTGGATTCTCCAATATACCCCTCACATCATAGTTCGGACTCGGCCCTTCATGAAATATCTAAAACCTCTGACCTAATCGACAAGCATGTCAATGTATCAAAGCGCTATAAACGCACTTTGGATGACCTCGAGAGCAGCCCAGGGTGTTCGTCCGAAATAAAATACCTCCTCAAAGAAATCAGGACCCAACAAGAGTCTAAGTTCGAATTATTAAATAATGCTCTCATTACAATAACAAACCAAAACCAGGAAATTCAAAAATCGGTTGAGACATTGACTGCTAAGCATGCCGATCTTCTTGTAAAAGTCAATAACTTGGAGCAGGAAAACACTGAGTACAGGAAACGAGTGTCGGCGTTGGAGCGAAGTTTGAATCATCTGGAATCAAGTGTGCGCTCTTCAACCATAGAAATCCGTAACCTACCCAAGCAGGAAAACGAAAGCAAGGAAGTCTTGGTTGAAACCATTCAGCGGCTCGGCTCGACTCTGGAGCTTGAACAGGGCATACTACAATCCGAGATACGAGACATTTTCCGTTCCAAGTCGGAAGCATTAATAGTGGACTTCACGACTACCACGAGGAAGGAATCATTAGTGTCTAAATATAAGGCATTCAACAAAATTAGGCGGCAAAATAAGCAAGCGCAGTTGAACTCGCAGCTCATCAACCATCCAGGCACACCTTGCACTCTATACATCTCAGAGTACCTAACTTCTAAAGCCAGACGAATTTTCTATCTTGCTCGCTTAAATGTAAAGAATAAAGAACTCCATGCGGCTTGGACCTCTCATGGGAAGATCTATGTCAAGAGAGAAGAGAATGCATCACCAGTCCGTATTGATGACGAAGCTGATCTTCAAAAACTTTTCTTGTGACTGGTTTTAAACGTTGATTATTCCCATTTTTCAATGTTTTTAGCATGTTTTTATGCGTTTTTACTCCTAATCTTAAGTTTATATTACAATTTTATGTTTTATGTTACATTGCTAGGTCTTTGTCATTGTTATTGCAGAACTACATGTGTACACACTTTAACCATTCACTACACTTACAACTACTCACCCACACTCAACACACCCGAGCAATATGTAGACATCTTTGCATTCTTTCGTGTTTTGATAGATAAAGCTAAAAGTGTTCCGGTTTTTAGTTTAAATAAAATAATTCTTCTTCTTTTTAAGCTAATCTACAGCAGCAACTCTCATGCAAAATATTGAAATAGACTTGGATCTGGACACTTTTCGGGTGGCTAAGACTGTCTCATGCGACATAGAAAATGCAAAAACACACATATCTTGCCACAGGCATAGTATCAATATCCTATCCCAAAATATTCGTAGCATCAATCGTAATATTCCAAACTTCGTCACACTTCTTCAAAGATCGAAAATATCTTGGGACATTTTGGTCCTCTCTGAATGCTGGCTTCCATCTGCGAAGTACATTCCTTCCCTCGACAACTATAACCATGTAGCGACAACCTCAAACAAAACCCAAAACGAAGGTGTTGTAATTTATTACAGTAAACACCTTCAAGTCACTGCCGAGGAGCCTTCTATTCTCGACGCTAACTGTTTACTCTTAAAATTAAATCGAGATGTTTGCATACTAGGATTATATCGGCCACCAAGCCAAACTAACATTACTAAATTTCTTGATTCCCTAAACCTAATTCTCACTAACCTGAAAACTTATAAAAATATTTTCCTTTGTGGTGACATAAATATTAACATAGTTCCAAATAGTGCTGATAAACGATCTCACGACTACCTAAACTTACTGGTTAGCCATGGTATGCTCCCAGGTCACACTCTACCAACGCACGGACTAACATGTCTAGACCACATGATGCTGAAGACAAATATGGACGTATCTTGTTTTGTCTTTGAAACATCCATTACCGATCACGAAAGTGTAGCCATTAGCTGTTTACCCAGATCGCGCCCCCATTACATCAACGAAACATATAGTTCAGTCAACTACGAGAATCTCGATAAAGATATGCTAACCATCAATTTCCAGCCTATCATTGACTCGCAGGACGCAAATGTCTCAACCGAGCTTCTTGTTACTTACTTGTCTGCTGCAATCAGGAACAATACGAGGATAGTTAAAACAAACAAAAAAAAGTTGATTACGAAACCGTGGATTACTAAAGGACTATTACGTTGTATGAGAAACCGGGACAGTTTGCATAAAAAACTAAAACGGAATCCTGATGACGAGATTATTAAAACAACATACAAACGTTACCGTAACTATTGCAACTCCCTACTCAAAAAAGCAAAAAAGACGTACGACAAGCAGGAGATTTATAATGCTAAGGGCAACAAGAAGAAGCTTTGGGATGTTATCAAAAGAATAAGCGGCTCCAATATAAGAACAGACCATTCGTCGTCCCTTTTGACATCCAAAAATCCCGATATTGATTTGAACAACGCCAACCACTTTTTTGCAAACGTAGGTGCAAACCTAGCGAAGAAGATCTCCACTGATAAAAGAGCTCCATCCACCTACTGCAAAGATCACTTACCGAACGCTCCCCCAAATTCAATGGTCTTCCTTCCCACGGACGAGCAAGAGATTTTCACTCATATCAATGGGTTAAAGGATAAATGTGCAGTTGGTATCGATCTTATAAGTGGTAAGATAGTCAAGAGATATGCAAATCTCCTTACCTCTCCCATGACTCACATTTGTAACCTGTCAATCTCTACAGGGGTCTTCCCAGAGCTATTTAAAATAGCTATTATCAAGCCAATCCATAAATCCGGGAAACTTGACTCTGTGAACAACTACCGACCTATTTCCATACTTCCGGCGCTTTCCAAGATCCTGGAGCGCCTAATAAACAAACGCTTAATCAGGTTTCTGGAAACCAACAACTTGATCTCTCCTTCACAATTTGGTTTCAGAACCGGTAAGAGTACCAACGATGCTGTCCATGAGCTGGTTAACTCCATCGTTGGCAGTCTCGACAATAGGATGAAATGTCTAACGGTGTTCTTGGACCTTGCAAAGGCGTTCGACACAGTCTCAATCCCGAATCTTCTAAAAAAGCTTGATCGGCTTGGCGTAAGAGGAATTCCACTTAAATTATTGGAGGACTATCTCACTGGAAGAAAACAAAGAGTAAAAATTAATGATAGCTTAAGTGACGAGCTGACTGTCAATTTTGGTGTACCCCAGGGTAGTATAATCGGGCCAACACTATTCTTGGTGTATATTAACGACCTCTGCCGGCTTCCTCTCCTGAAAGGAAAAATCGTCACATTTGCAGATGATACGGCACTGTTCTTCAGTGGGGATAGCTGGGATGAGGTCTTTGCTACTGCTCAATTGGGCGTTAACACAGTCAGTGAATGGTTGCAAAACAATTTATTGACACTTAACGTGACGAAAACTAAATATGTAACCTTTGCTCATAGAGCTAACCTTCTTCCTCCGTCAAACCTTTCTATTTCGGTACATACGTGTGGCTCTCCAAACCTCGGGTGTACACCCGAGGTTTGGAGTCCCACACTCGAAAGGACTGTTAATATAAAGTACTTAGGGATCATTATTGACTCCCACCTTTCTTTTAAATCTCATTTTGATGCGCTTGTTCCGAGGATCCGCAAACTTATTTATATATTTAAATCATTAAGACACACTGCGGATCGAAAGACCATTAAAATGGTTTACTTTGCCTTATGCCAACCGTTAATTGAGTACTGTATCACAACGTGGGGTGGTGCCTCCAAAACTCATCTTATCGAAGTAGAGAGGGCACAGCGCGCTATACTTAAGGTTGGTGCTGGTCTCCCCTTTCGTTTTCCAACTCTTGATTTATACAAAGAATGGGACATCCTTACGGTCAGACAAACGTTTATCCTGCTTACGGTAGCTAAAAAACACTCCCAGCTACAGTTTGACCCCAAATTAATAAATAATCAACGACGGAAGGGAAGAGTCTGCCCCTCATTGCAGTTCAAAACTTCACTCCCTCAGAAATTCTTTTGCTTCCTTGGTCAATTTTTGTACAACAAATTAAATATAACACTTAATCTATATCCCAAAACCATCTCTCATTGTCACAAATCAGTTAAAACATTTCTTAAAACCCTTGACTACAAAAAAACTGAGAATCTTTTAACGGTTCTCAAATAGTTCTCCTTCTTTCCTTACTCCCGTGGCTGATTTACACCTCATATTCGCTCTCGAATACTAACATACATTCATACACCCCAACATACATTCATACACTACAACATACATTCTGACACTCCAACATACCTTCAAACACTCTAACATACATTATGCATGCAGGACACTACAAATAACCAGTTTCGTATGAACAGTTGTCAATTATTCTTTTTTATTTTAATATTTTAATTTTAAGTTTTTAATTTAGTTTTTTTTATAACTTTTGATATTATTTTTAATTTTCAACAGACTATTGTTTAGTCTCCTTGGTAGGTACTATTAATGATGTTCACATCGTCTTTAAACTTTTGACTGTATTGTTTTGCTGTGGGGGGCCCTGGTGACCTGTAACACAGGCTTTTTCAAAAGCCTACTTCAGGCACCAGTCTCTTACAATGGTGGAATATAGCATTAGCCAAAAACATTGTTAATTTTAAGGTAACCTATTATTGTAAAGAGAGAACAAATAAATGAATTGAATTGAATCTCTTTCGCACGAGTTGTCGGATGGGACAGCATGCATTTTAACCCCGCGCACAAAATAGTTCGTGCCGTTGACTATGGGAACCTTTAAACATGATTTTGTGGCCTTTCCAAGTTTCGAACGCGCAACAAACGTGACAAATTTTTTAAACATATCTTACGTAATTTTGTTGCCGCACAATATATTTTGTGTTGCGCGAAACATGTTTCTGGCAACTTATATTCCATTGTTGATGCCTCAGGACACAATTCAAACACCTCATGTTTCTAGGTGACAGCCGGTAACAGATTGTTCCACCACATCGTGGAATCAGACACAGTGGGTACCAAGATCCTGAAAGAGATGAACCGACAGAGTTTACCTGGTGAGGTTACCTTCATGCCGCTGAACAGGCTGCAAGTCAGGGATATGGTGTATCCGAACGACAACGTAAGTTTGTTTTTTTGTATTTTATTGGATAAGATTTTCAAGAGAATAGGGATAAACATCCCTAGGTAGCAAAATGATAATTCTATTTAGTCCGTCAGTGAGATTTTATATCATAATGGACACGTATTTTTTGCTTTACCAAATTTACAAAGTTAAAGCACATCAAATTTCAGGAGTGGAGCCTTGTGACGTCAGTATAAAATGTAACGATTAGTAGTCTCTATTTTCCTAAGACATTTGTGTATTTGATATCTATACTAATATTATAAAGAGGAAAGATTTGTATTTATGTATGTAACGAATAAACTTAAAAACAACTGGACCGATTTCAAAAATTCTTCCGCCGTTGGGAAGCTACACTATCCCTGGGTGACTTAGGCTACTTTTTATCCCTGTGGAACGGGAACTACGCGGGTGAATCCGCGAGGCGTCCGCTAGTCATAATTAATTTTGTTCCCCATTCTCACCCTTTCAGAACGCCATAGCCATGGTACAAAAGTTGAAATACGACGCGAAGTACGCCAAGGCGATGAAGTACATCTTCGGCAAGACGCTCATCTGCAGGAACCTGGAGTGTGCCACCGAGCTGGGCAAGCAGTTCCATCTGGATTGTGTCACTCTGGAGGGAGATCAGGTAATTTGGAAGACCATCCTTACCGCTACGACATAAAGGTGTTGTCAGTGTCAAAGTGAACAGACCATTCCACGATAAGGAAAATCTTAATGTTCAGCCCTTTTGGAAAAGTTCTGTTAACCTTCACCTTGTACCTCCCCGCCAATGAATGCGAAAAGTAAAAGTGTGTGGGCAACATACAAGCGGTCCACGCCCTAGAAGACAGGAGGGTTACGAACTCTCCGACAGCACCTCAGTCCTCCAATCCTTACGGAAAAAATACCATCATCATATTAGCCGAAAGACGTCCACTGCTGGACATAGGCCTCCCCCAAGCGTCGCCGCTGTGACCAGTCCCGTGTGTCTCGCAACCTGCGGATCCCTGCAACCTTCACCAGGTCATCGGTCCACCTGGTGGGAGGCCTTCCAACGCAACGTCTTCCAGTTCACGGTCGACACTCCAGAACCTTTCTGCCTCATCGGCCGTCCGTTCTGTGAGCAATGTGCCCTGCCCACTGCCACTGTTTTTTACAAAGTTTTGCTATCCATGTAATAATATTCACTGTTGTACAGGTATCATCAAAAGGCTCGCTAACGGGCGGCTACTTCAACCAGTCCCGCTCCCGCCTGGAGATGCAGAAGACTCGCTCGGAGCTCATGGAACAGATCAGCACCCTGGAGCTGGAGCTCAGCACTCTTAGACAAGAGCTGAATAAGACGGAGTCTAGTATCAACTCTATAGTGTCCGAGATGCAGCGCACTGAGACGAAACAGGGGAAGGCCAAGTTAGTATAAATATTTTCTTAATTAAAAAAAACTTTTTAACCGACTGCAAAAGGAGGGTAATGTGTTTATCTGTCTGTGTACGTGTAGCAAGCGGAACAGGGTGTAAAGCTAATCGCGCCGAAAACTTTGCTTGCGCGATGCAGGATTTGTGTGACGTCATGCCATTAGTTCGTAAATGGCGGCGTTGGTGCCGCTACAAATGTATGTATGTTTGTTCCTATGTGGCGTTCTAGAAACCAAACGCGTTGGCCGATTTTGATGATTCTTACGTCAAACGATTCGTCTTATGTTTTCCCTTGATTTGTTTGATCATTCTTGCATACAAACGTAGTCTGGCGATTACTCCACTGTTTGACGGTGTACCTTCAAAATAAAAAAAATATAACAATTTGTCTCATCATTATCTAGCCCTGTATGGAAACAAAAAAAAAACAACACAAAGAAGAGGGATAGATTAGTAGTTGAACAATGCAATTAATTTTATTTTGAACAGATACATTTAGTAATTTTTACATGAAATCCATACTCCCAAAGGTCTGTTTATAAAATTTCGCGCTCTCGTTTTCGTCCTAAATCATCATCCATTTCGCTACATATTTGCAAAAGTGTGTATTCGTACGCAAACTAGCTTCTTACTGCTCATCACAGCATCTATCTCTTTCGCACGTGTGTCGGATGAGACACAGCCCCGGATCTATGGGGGGGCAAACCGGGGCACTTGCCCCGGGCGGCAAGAATTCGAAAGATCGAACAAATGAAGCCTCTTTTCCTACAATCTCATAGGTTTCTATCAAGTAATCGAATCTTAATATAGTTTCCCAATGTGTATAGCTTTAAGAATTTATTGCACATTACCAACAAGCTTTAAGAATTTAATGCACATTACCAACAACATCTGCAAGCTGTGAGCGAAGCTTCAGCAAACTGAAAATAATTAAAACTTATCTACGTTCTACAATAAGTCAGGATCATCTATCTGGCCTCGCGATCCTCCATAACGTAACAGTTGCATAAATGGCTATTTTAGCCATTAAAAACAAAACTGCCTACGCGACGGACGTTAAGGAGCTAATAGATTCTTTCGCAGAAAAGAAAGCACGCCGTGTAAAGTTGTAGTCTTGCCTGATTATATATTTTTTCTGTGTTTCTGTTTTATGTCACAAACAATGATATTCAAATAAACAGATATGTTATGAGCGCGCGCATTGTGAAGACTCGAATAGGTCACAATTGTGACCTTTACCCTCAGTTTCCCACCTTAAAATTATCGGAGAATGAATGTGACAAATTGTCAAACACGCGTTATCTTCTGTGATTGGCTGTTGAAAATTTATTCAACCAATCACAGCAGATAACGCGTGCTTGACAATTTGTCACATTAATTCTCCGATAATTTGAAGGTGGGAAACTGAGGGTTAGTCTTTAGTTTATGTCACGCATGGCGAAGAGCGATAGGCTTTGTTAAAACAAAATAAAAAAAATCCATCGTGTGTATTTAGAAATTGTACAAATTATGATACCAAAGTACATAAAACAGAAGGGATCTCATACCATATGTAAGTACGCAATACGCCTCAATTTACTATTTTTTTTTTTTTTTTTCTAATATTCTGATATTTGGAGGTTAGAAAAAGATAACAACATTGGTGGTCAGAACATTGAGCTAGGAAAAACATGGAGGCGCCCTATTATTCTATACATACATTAGCTTATACAAATATGAGTGAAATACGATACAGAATGTGAATCATCATTTTGTCTCATTTCTTCTAATGTAGTAATCGTATTTGACAAAAGATAAAACAATATTTCAGTTGTTGCTCATTATGGCAACATTTTGTTATGACGTAGTGACAGCTGTCAGTACGTGCCATATTCGCCATAATAATTGCCGAAATTTGTGGTTGTGTTCGTGGTAGTCCTGCTGTCAAATGGTTGTTTTTTTTTGTATAATTAATGTGTGTGTGTTCCGTGATTAACACAACCGTAGCATCGGCAGCCATTTTAAGTTTTAGGTAGGCACGTTTTTTTTGTAGGTATTTCGAGTCCATACTATTTATTAGGTCTATGGGTCAGAATAATGTTTGTTTAAATTCACACGCAAGTGACAAACACTAGCTGTCTCTTTTTTTCTTTTTGGTTTTATCAAGCCATCCCTTTCGACTTGTAGTGAAATGTCAGATGAATGAAGTGTGTGTGCGGAACACTTTTTCAATTGTTTTGTGAGTGTATAACGTATCTGTTTATTTGAATATCATTGGTCACAAATGAAAGTTATTAGATAATAAAAGTTTTATTAAAGGATTATTATTTTGACAAATGGTCACAAAAATGCTACTCATTGGCAGTTTTAACAGTTTTCTCAAACACTGAAGGGAGGGGGCGCCACTATCAAGGTTTTGCCCCGGTTCGAAAAAATCGTAGATCCAGGGCTGATGAGACAGCATGCATTTTAACCCCGCACACAAAATAGTTCATACATAAATTGCAAGTTAAATAAAAGCTTGTAATATGGGGTGACGTTTCGAAATTGATACTAAAGTTAACTTCTCCACAGGGATATTTTCGACAAAGTAAAGGCAGACATTCGCCTGATGAAGGAAGAACTCGCTTCTATAGAAAGGTTCCGAGGACCTAAGGAACGTTCACTAGCGCAGTGTCGCTCCAGTCTGGAGGCTATGCAGGCCACCAAGGAGGGCCTGGAGTCTGAACTGCATCAGGTAACATAATATTATCATCCTTATTAAGCCAAAACACCTCTACTGCCCACTGCTAGATATGGCCTCACCAAATATTGCTACCACTGTATAATATTCACAGTGGATCTTTGTGTCTCTGAAGTTGGTTCTGTCAATGAATGCGCAAGAAACAGTTTAACTGCATAGAGTAAGCGAGATAGGATGATGCGACATACGTAAGCGAGTGAAAGAGACAGTTATACAATGATAACTTCACTTTTGATATTGACACAAAAATAACTACTGCGCAGGCTCAGGCTTGCAGCCAATTCAGAGACACAAAGATCCGTTGTGAGTATTATACTTGTACTAGCTGACCCGGCAAACTTTGTTTTGCCATAAAAACACCAAACATTCATCTACCCTACCTAACACTATCTACCCAACTCTACCTACCCTACCCTACCTACCCTACTCTACCTACCCTACCCTACCTACCCTACCCTACCTACCCTACCCTACCTACCCTACCCTACCTACCCTACCCTACCTACCCTACCCTACCTACCCTACCCTACCCTACCTACCCTACCTACCCTACCCTACCCTACCTACCCTACCCTACCTACCCTACCCTACCTACCCTACCCTACTTACCCTATAAACCTCACGGAGCCCGAGACCTTTCCAACGAATGCAAAACCGTGGAAATCGGTTCGTGCGTTCTGGAGTTATAGCGTCAGGTTATTGTGACTGTCAAATAATAACAGACAAATAATTAGCAATAAATTAAAATTGCGACTATAATTTGAGATTTAAACTATCCTATCTCTCAAGTTGGATCGAACTGCACATGGTGTGCGAATTTTATTATAATCGGTTAAGTGGTTTAGGAGTCCATTGAGGACAAACATTGTGACACGAGATTTATATATATTAAGATTTACCGAGTATCATTGGACTCGAAAGTGGTAGGCCCTCAACAAGATTGTCTGTTGGCTTGGTGAAGGTAATGTAAATCTACTGGATAATGGAATGGCACATTTACTATATACTATTAATTTATTTATTTTATATGTACACACAAAAAACTTAACAGAGAAAATAAATAATACAGATAGTAGAGCACAAAGGTACTGCTTATTTCAATAGAATTTTTTTGTTTCATGAAGTTAGTTCTTAGCACCAACAATAGAAGACCATTTTTTGACGTTCAATATCTGAAGCAAATAATGAATAGTAATCATTTTCACCAGTCCTTTAAACTTTTCGCCATTTAAGTATATAAATTATTCATTAAAAAATCTTTTTTGAAACAAGCTTTTTTAGTATTCTTCTCAGCAAACGCTTTCATTTGATATCCATATCATGGCAGTGCTAAAAAAATAACTAGTCCGCCATCTTGGGCCGCCCGCCATATTGGATTTAGAATGACGTCACTTAGCTAACCATGCATTGTTATCCAAACTAAGCGTGTATGCAAAATTTCATCTTAATCGGTGGAGGATAACTGCTTTAGAATTCAGTTGCAAGATTTGACCTGAACACACTTACATATATACATTGCAAGTTAAATCAAAGCTTGTAAAAAGGTCAACCTACCTATCGCATATTACAAAAAGATAGACAGACTTTATGATAGTCTCCTAAGGTTCAATATGCTGTATTACGTGTCCCATACATTTGTTTCCTCGCCTATATCTCAATTCCAATATGTGTTACCCAACAGGAGTTAATGGAACAATTATCATCGGCTGACCAAGGCAAGGTAGACGAACTAAACGACGCAATCCGTCGTCTGACGCAGGAAAACAAAGAAGCGTTCAGTTCTAGGATGAACTTGGAAGCTACGAAGAACAAGCTCGAGAATCTGCTGACTAACAACTTAATTAGGTGAGTGTTACAAGCAATTAAGGGCCTTCCACCGCTTTAGTGCCATAAAACGGTTACTTTTTAAAGCATACTCCTTAGTAACAGCTAGAATAAAATGATTGAAAAAAAAAAAAATTGTTTCATGTACATTAATACAATATTTTGAGTCTTTGTGAAACAGGTTTTTTTTCGTGTAACTAATAGTTTTGCTTTAAATAAATAATTAACGCCACGATATTTTTTCGCTACTTTTGGATACGCCTCCAAAACGACTTTGATGTTTAAAAATATTTTTACACAGAAAAAAATATGGCTAGCATTTCTTCATAACTGAAATAGCATAACTAAATGAAGGAATATTTTGCAAACAAAACTGTTTAAAAGGAGGTTCAATATTGATATTCTGGCTCCGAGCGGGCGCACAGCCAGTACTGCGTTAACATTGGAGAATATATATATACGCCTTAAGTAACAAATTATTGAGGTCGTTAAAACATCATCAAACTTCATCATCAGCCTATAGCAGTCCACTGCTGGACATAGGCCTCTCCAAATCCACGCCATTTGCTTCGGTAAATCTCATCCAGCTACTACCAGCCACCCTGCGAAGGTCGTCGCTCCACCTAGCCTGAGGGCGTTCTACCTTACGTTTACCAGTTCGCGGTCTCCACTCAAGAACAAGTCTACCCCAACGGTCATCGGTTCTACGGCTAATATGGCCGTTAAAACATGAATTATGTAAACCGACCTTTACGGCTACGAAATAAAAGTGTAAACAATAAATTGTTGCCATAGACTTAGGTCGGCCTGTGTTGACTGTTCGTACTTTTTCACTTGCGTTTAAGGACTTGTCGTCATGCAGACAAAATATTACACAAAGTTCCCGACCAGATAGATCAATTTTGATGGTTTGTAAAAGTAGGTTTTTAAACCTACTTTTACAAACATAAACACAAAATAGAGGTTTACCATATGTATTAATAAACTAATGTTCTGCAACTTCACTGCTTCAAAAATGACAACCACACGCTGAATTATTAGTAAAGTTATAAACTTAAATCTCAAATAAAAGTCAATTGCTTAAATAATCAGTGTAGAAAGATGTGTTTTCAACCTTTTCTATATTTTTACTGAGTATTGTAAATTATTATTTAACCACTTATAATTAATAAGTATCTAGACGACCGAGCTCTGCTCTGGTAAAAATAGAAAAAACGACGTTTTCTAAAAATGAAACCTAGCTAGATCGAGTAAATCGTTGGAGCCGTTTCCGAGATTCAGATTATATATATACACTAGCGGACGCCTAGCGGTTTCACCCGCGTAGTTCCCGTTCCCGTGGAAATACACGGATAAAAAGTAGCCTATGTCACCCGGGGAGCTTCCCAACGTTGAAAGAATTTTTGAAATCGGTCCAGTAGTTTATAAGTTTATTCGTTACATACAAACATACAAATTTTTCCTCTTTATAATATTAGTATAGATATATACAAGAATTGCTTGTTTAAAGGTATTAATGCTTACAATAGTTAATTGCAAACCATGTTTCTAATTCCCAATTCTTCCAACAGACGTAAAGACGAGTTAGTACAAGCCTTACAAGAGATCTCAGTAGAAGACCGCAAGCGTCGCCTCGCCAACAGCAAGGCGGACTTATCAGCCACAGAGAAACGTATCAAGCAGATCAACAAGGAGCTAGAGGAAGTTGAGAGGAAGGTACAGGCTGCCGTGAAGAATGAAAAGGCGCTGAAGTTGGAGCTTGATAAGTGGAGGAATAAGGTATGAGATTGTATTACTAGCTGAGGCCACATTAGTGCATCAACGGATCAATGCATTGTATGCCACACCTGCGTTGCGTCGTCGCAGCGACCACACAGCCCCTAGACGCCTCATAACAGGCGAGCGATGTCTGTCAACACATATGACTAAAAAGATCATATACATGTAATACTGATCGCCACTCGACAATTTCGAATTAGTACCGACCACTTCTGTGAGCCGTAAACACTTCCGCGTCAGTCAATAAACAATTGACGAAATAAATATTATAATGGCCTCTTGTACAATCCGTTGGTATGGTAACAACAGCCAGACTTCGAGTTTACGGAAAAATGGCATAACATTTCATTGATAAGTTAATAGATATAAACATAATTAGATTTATTTTCTGATATTATTTATCGGAGTTCATATTATACTGGTCATGTTTGTAGGTGAAAACGCCCACCGCATGTTTGCGTCTCTTTCTTTTTAAAGAATTTTTTTCGCTATCTCTTGTTTTCTATAATTTCGTAAACACAACTAGTGATGCACCATATCCTATGACCAAATCTGTTATCGATAGAACTAGAAACCTTACAAATAAAGACATTAAATTGAATAGTTTGTTAGTTGTGAAACGATTTTTTGATGACGTTTTTTTACTAAGATTTAATATTACTATATTTAAGAACCAACAACCAAACAAAGTATGTTACCTTTAGAATTTCGATATTTTTTTTAGTTTTAACATTTTATGTTATTACTAAAATGTTAAAACGCCGTATAATTAATAATAAAAAAGGTAATATCAATAAAAAAAAATAAGTACAAATATTATTTATCTAAAAATATCGATACCTGTCTGGTTTTATTTAAACATGTCGCATCCTTAATGAGACATATGACCTTGGTAAAGGACCAATCAGAGCGCAGTCGTCCCGTGCCTCATACCTCAGCTAGTTGACAGAATTGTTTTGATGTATTAGATCAAGCATTAGGCGTCTAGTGGCTATGTGGTCGATGCGTCGTCGCAACTGATCAACGATTTGTTTTTTTTTTTATAATTATTCTTAGGCTTGCGCTTGACCACTATCTCACCTGATGGTAAGCGACGATGTGGTCGACGATGAAGCACGCTTGCCTAGAAAAAACCTATTCACTCTTGACTTAAAGACTCCCAGGTTGTAGCTACCAGGAAATACAGACTCCGGCAGGGAATTCCACACCTTTGCTGTACGCATTATAAAAGAATTCCCAAAACGTTTGACCGACTATGACCACTATGTACCGATGACGCAACGCCGCCGTACGTCTTGTAGTCCGATGATGGAACGTATGTACTTTAATTGTATGACACACCTGCGTTACGACGATGCACGACAAGCATAATGCTGTGCAGTCGGAGGACACATCTGGTTTTGGTCAGCCAGCTCGCGAATATGTATCCTCCGACTGAACAGCATTATTTTATTCTTGTCTACGTATTTTTAGTTTGCTTCTTAAGCAGCCGGGTGTTTTGATTTTTGAATTACCTTTTTTCTATACGCGAACTCCCCGATCGAACTCTCCCATGTGTTTGATCGAACAAAAATAGGTAACATTGTCATTACTGTTCCAAAGCTTGGCAACGATCTAAGAAAATAATAATATTAATAATAGGTATTATTTATCTTTAACCTTCTACTCTTTCCTAAGTGTTGCCTTTTTAACCACCTACGGAAATAGAGGGGTGTTATAAGTCTGACGTGTGTACCTGTGTGTTTGTGTATCTGTCTGTGGCGTCATAGCTCCTAAACGGATGAAGCGATTATGATCTCGTTTTTTTTTTGAATTGTTTCTTCATCAAGAGTGTTCTTAGCTGTTTGATGAAAATCGGTTCACCAGTTCAAAAGTTATGGGTGTTTTACTGTTTGCATCGGTGTGTTTTCGCAAGATATCGTGTCATAATAACGTGTTCAATAGATGTAGATCAAAGCGAAATAAAAATGCGTCGGGAGGTTTTTATATTTTACTTGTTTAAAAAATTACTCAAACAGTATCAAATAAAAACATAAACGATAAAAGATGCTTAGATGGAAAATTTTCCTCATTTGTCTTTTCAATTGTAAGGATCACAGCTGGGTAAAAAGGTATGAGTTTATGTATTTATTTCCAAAATTTTACAATATTATAAAAGTTATAATTATTTAACAGGAAAAAGAAGCGCAAGACAAGATGGAAGAAGACGCTAAAGGCTTAGAGAAGATGGCGTCCAAAGAAGTGTTGCTACAGGAAAAAATACAAGAATCTCTGGATAAAATAGCCGCGTTAGGCACACTGCCCAATGCGCCCGAGCTACACGCCAAGTATTCCAAGATGTCGCTGAAACCGGTAAGGAGAAACGTGAAAACATAAACACAGAGAATCCTTTACAAAATGTACCAAAAAGCTTCTGTGCAGCTAATACCTGTATCCTTCACATTCTTTATATTTATGTCCGAATCCGCCACTCCAAGCTTGTGACGTAGGCCGAATAAAAATTCTGGTCACACGCTGGGTTTATCTCTGCCACCCACATATCTGCCTGTGTTCCCTTCATACCCAGATTATAATAGCAACAAAAACACAGCTGTTCGGTATAATTTATGGAGTTACGCAAGCATTTGTATAAGGCAGTTGATTCTTTTTTCACCATTTGGCAAAAGGGTGAAATGTGGTCTACGGTCAAATTGTTGAGTTTACCCAACATCTTATTTTCTTCGCAGCTTTTCAAAGAGCTTGAGAAAGCGAACCAGCATCTTAAGAAATACAACCACGTGAACAAAAAGGCGTTGGATCAGTTCATCAGTTTCTCCGAGCAAAAGGAAAAACTGTACAAGAGGAAGGAGGAACTTGATATTGGGTAAATATTAGTTTTAATATTATGTTTTTTTTTAACTCCCGACGGAAAAAGAGGGGTGTTATAAGTTTGACGTGTGTACCTGTGTTTGTGTGTCTATCTGTGGCATCATAGCTCCAAAACGGATGAACCGATTTTGATTGAAAACCGGTTCAGTCGTTCTAAAGTTATGGGCGTTTTACTGTTTGAATCAGGGAATCTTTTCGCAAGATACCGTGTCATAATTGCGTGTTCAATTATTGTCGATCGAAGTGTGTCTGCTACTAGATAAATTATGTGGCATGAAATAAAAATGTGCCGGCGGCTTTGTAAATTTTACTTGTTTAAATTAAATTTTTGTCATTCAAAAGTGCCGGTCAATTTCAGTCAAATCGTTTATTTCAATAAGGCTATTTATTGGCCTTTGATTATAGGTAGGTTTTATTATATAAGGTGTAATACCTACTTATACGACATTTGCGATAACATTAGCCAGCCTTTCCCAAAGTGGTCGATAACGCCCTCTTGTAGGCGCTGCAGGCCTAAAGGGGGTGTAGAGGCTTGAGGGGTGATTTGTAATTTCATTTAGCTGAGAGGCCTCTAGACACCACCGACTGTATGAGCTCTCGACTCTCGACTACAACTTGTGAACATCAACCAATCTTAGTTAAGAGATTGCTCAAATTCGGTTCGATATTTCTCTCCGCGCATTTCATATATCTGTCGTGTTTTATTGAATATATAAAATAAAAATCATGTCAATCGGTCGCTCCATTTCGAAATGAAAGTAGACACAAACAAACAAATAAAAAAGCAACAGACATACTTTCGCATTTTAATAGTTATTAGTACTCCTAGATAGGTAATTTTCGTAGATAGTAGACCGTGGGTAATCATGTTTTAACAAGTTTTTGTTAAATAACACAATAATTGATTAAATTAATTTTAAATTATAGTGGTTTTTAAGTAGGTGAAAAAATGGGGGCGCTAAAAAATAATTTATTCTCAAAGTGGGCAGTAGACAAAATAAGTTTGAACCCCTGCATTAGACATTTTGCAGCCCGTTTAACCGATTTTGACATCTATTGCGTTAGTGATACGACAGTAGTAAACAGTTGGTTTTGGTAACAGATTAATGCTTTTTATGTCATCCTTATGTTTACGGGATAAAACTCAAAATCGGTTGAACCGTCTGTAAACTGAGTTGTAATCATGTCTAATGTTATTTCAAATGGAGTTTAGTAACAAAACAACATTCGAGCTCCGTTCGTCCGATGATATCGCATAAACAAAATCAGAAAACCTCAACAGAAAAATTATTTAAACAATATGTATTTAATCCATCACAAGTTTTTAGTTCTCACATAACACTGGTACTTACATTATTTAGACTAGTTCTATTCATCGGCTGCAATTTAGTAGTTTAGAATGTAGTGGCTCGAAGGTTTAAATCTTTTTCCAAATTTTCGATATGTCTAATAATTTTACTATAAATAGCATCAACGGCATCTGAGGCGTAAATATAGTCTATATGAGTGAAATCTTTTAGGAAAACTAATTCTTTCACATTGGGAAGATGACTGTCCAATGTTAACACGTCCTGGTGGTCTGACAGCCAGTCTACAGGACTAGAAAATAAGACCACAGGCACTGTCACTTTACTTAAATCATATTCAGGCGGCGCACTCTGTCCGTATCTGATCATATTCTCGTGACCAAAGTCGTAACGTTGGAACCGTTCCGAAGCCACCAACTGCCCAAAATGCACGAACTGCATCATAGACGCACCAGTCGGCCAGTGCCCCAACACCACGGACAAAAATGTATCCGGCACTTTTGTCTCATATCCCGATATCGAGAACAAAATTTTACCACATCTTTCTGGAAAAAAATAACATATGAAAGCTGCTATTTTTTTGAAAAATTCCGTGTCAATTTCATATGTATTGAGCCCCGTAAATGTTAGGAATGAAAGTATGTCCTGGGCGGGTGAAAACATTCTTATCAGTGGACTTTGGATGTGGGACATCCAGGCCACTGGGGCTAAGGAAAACATCATTTTCATTTTGGCATTGTATTCAGGCTTCATGGAACACAGCACGTAGCCGATGGTAGTGCCTTGCGAGTGTCCTATGTAGTACAGGCTTTTGTGTCCGGTCGATTGGAGAATGTAGTCGATCATGGCGGATAAGTCGTACAGCGCAATCTCTTCCCACGAGAAGTTCCAGTACTTTAGCTTGGTGTTTTTCAGAGTGGTGTGCCCGCGAGAGTATTTATTACCTCGACAGTTGCCCATCCAAACATCGAAGCCTTTGTCCGCTAGCAAATACCCCAGAGCTTTGTCAGGTCCCATCAGCAACCAACTGTCAGAACTTTCTAGAATACCATGCATTAGGAGCACTACCGGCTTGTTCTTTTTTCCTGGAACTCTATGCACGGTTATGATGTATCCGTCTTGCGTCGTCACCGTGTGTTCTTCAAGAGGATATTTGTATTTTCGCGCCAGTTGTGTGATGTTCAGCCAAGAGTCTTCAGATATTGCACGGGTCTCACCTGCCACTTCGAAGACATTTTCCTGAGTACCCCATGGGGGCTGATTGTCGTCGGCTGTGGTTAAACTGCAGATCACTATTAGTAGATAAATATACATCCTATCAATTCTCTGGCGAGTGCTGCACGTCTGAACGTGAGACAATGCGTTCTGCGATATATATGCCCATTGTTTTAAACAGGTGTTGTTGAACTTCACCCCATTGTTAATTGCTATTAAACTTGACACGGTTTTAATTTAGATTTGTGTCGTTTTTAATCATCGTGGGGTAACCCTCATGGAGTCTGTGTCAGTCTCTTACTGGCTTAAGCCACACCTGCAGCTACCCTGGCCATGGCACAGGAGTGATTGCGCATTTCGTCAAGTTCTGCCGGACAGACTAAGAAATAAATGCTGCCATGTTACAAGTATTACGATACCGAATGAATTTGCAAAAAGCATGAATAGTAAAATTTGAATTTTTCGAATGAATGTTATTGTTCATTGAAAATAAATAGCTACATATTATTAAAATTATGTTACAAATAAATAAATTGTGTTTTAAGAGTTGAAGTTATCAAATTCAATTTAAAATTTGCTTGTCAGTATATTTTATGGTTCATTCAATTTCGCTTAATCTTTTTTTTTTCACCACACCAGATTTTTTGTCAAAAACCTTTCGACGCCAAACGGTTTTAAAATCTACCAAATATTAACACAATTTTTCTTGTCGGTATAATAGAAAATTAATTGATTACCTACATTGTTGTTTTATGAGTTAATGACATTAGAAATGGTTTTCCAAAAACATATAAATAATTCTCATAAAAGGAATTGCATGTGGTCATTAACGAGGTGATAAGTTTATAAACAAAACGTGCGCTGAACACAACTAAAGGTACAGCCAAACCAACGCGTTCACAAAGTGTCCACGATGAACAAACAACAACATGTGACAATGTACCTATATCTCATATGTATATAATTTACTGAACGCGGCGATCACAGGAGACACTGCTGGTTCGGTGACGACCAGACACTTCATATTATGACGAAGCCATTCGGCAAGAAAAGCAGTTTTTTTTTAAAAAACCTAATCTATTTACGTTACAACTGATCAGCACACTTACCTCTTACATCGGTCTTTTATAAATAATATCTGAATAACTTGCTTAATAAAAATAATAATGTTAAAAAAAATGTATACATCCGTATTGATAAACCTCCTTCTTTTTTAAAAAGAGATTTTAAGTAAATCGATAAATGGTTCATATTTTGCGTCACGCCTCCCTTTCTTTTCTATGCATTCGTCATCGTGCTGAAGGAGAAGAATAAAGCTCTATCCACACATATCAGGGGCGTGCCCGGGACGTGGACGGACCGTGACCGTCAGGGGCTCAAAAAAATATCGTTGTGTACATTTTGAACTCGTTCACACACGTCTGTGCACGGGCCAGTGATGAAGCTTCAATGGTTGGGCCCGGCCCTGTGACGTCCCGGGCACGGCCATGATATGTGTGGATAGACCTTTAGGGAACATTTCCTGTCAACATGACACTTACATTTGCTCACCTTTGTACATAAATTAAATTACGAATAAATAATTTATATACATATTGTGACCAGCCAGGAAGGAACCCTGACACCTGAGATACAGGACATGTCCCAGTTTGGGTGTCATAAGTTTCTAGCTTTTTGCATGTACTAATGTAGCCAATCATTGTATTTCTTCTTGTCAATTCTCTCATTGTGTATTAGGCTTTGAATGAATAAATTATTATTATTATAAACTGTCCTATTATAACTGTATCTATTTTTATGTTTTGTGTGCAATAAAGAAATAAAAAAAAAGTGATCGCGCTTTATATCTTGTTAGACAAGTTGTTGAACAAATAAGCGCATGCTGAACGCGTTAGTATGACCGTACCTTTAAACGCTGGTACGTGCTTATCTGTGCAATTGAATAGTATTGTACTAGTCAAATGATTACACGTACTTCCCCCATTAAGAGTCACCATTGCCTTAGTTTATTTTCTTAGAGCAGCTCAGATAAGATTATGTGTTTGACTTGAATAGTCAAGGTCGCTTTTAAATAATTATTTTAGTTACAAAGTATTGGTCACTCTAATGCTGGCTTCTCACGGCGCGTGTTGATGCTTCTGCGCCGCGTATATTATTAGGCAGAGCGAGGCACGCAACCTAAAAATAAACAGCAGGCTTATTACGTATCTTTAGCAAGAGCAAAACGATAACGATCAAATAAAAGTCGGAATTACCTACAGTGTGGGTATGGTAGGTCCTACACAATCGTTTGCTAATCGGTCGCTGTTAGTCAAAAGCACTTATTTAAAAAAAAACTGGCAAAAACTCTGAAACTTTTGTATTGAAGAGCAATTTTTGTTTAAAAATCGTTATTGTTTTGCTCTTGCAAAAGATACTTAATAAGCCTGCGGGTTCAATAGCGCGCGCCCGCGCCTCCACGAGTGCGCTCGCGCCCCGCTTTTGAAATTACCGAAAGGAGAGTGCCCATTTTGTAAGGGAATTTTTTGGAAGGGGCCCCCCTTTGAAAAAATGGTTGTTTCTTGATGAATTTGGTTGTATGTTGTAGACAAAACACGTTATATTCATAATCAGAAAACATTTTTATTTATTTTGCGGGTTTCACGAGATACGATGTTTCTGTTCTTGAAATGAACCCTTATTACAATGCAATTAGGTGCAGACAAATATCCAAGTGAAGGAACCTGATCTGTTGTTGTCTGTACATATGAAGTAAAGGACACGGATGGAAAAAAACACAAGATATAAATCCTATTTTTGGATAATATTGAAATCGCAGACACGATACCTCATAAGGGGCCTGTGTATGGGTAATCTCCTTTAGCGGATCTGTCGCGCCAAAACGCGCCAGCTCGAGCCGCGTCGAGCCATTGCCTTCACACGGCGAGAAGCTCGAGCTGACGCGGAGCGATTCGTGTCACACGCGCCGTGAGAAACCAGCTTTACCATGTCATGTTGTCGATTTATAATATCTAATGTTGGGTTCCTAGTTTATAGTAGAAGAAATGCTTTAATACCAAGATTCTTACACTAAGATACAAAAACTTTAAAATGTTTTGTTTGTAAACATTCATCAAATATCTACCGTGTATTCATATGCATTTAGTATAAAGCTGTTATTTTGACATTACAAACAGACACTTTATATTTATTTACTAGCTGTTCCACGCGGCTTCGCTCCTGTCAACTGGCTACCTACCTATCCTACATACATGATTGTTGCGTAACTTAAACCGTTTACGCAGCGCACGCAACGGAAGCTCTCAAAGAGAAATATTTTTCCCGTTTTTGCAACATTTTTCATTTATACTCCGCTCCTATTGGTCGTAGCGTGATGTTATATAGCCTATAACCTTCCTCGATAAATGGACTATCCAACACAAAAAGATTTTTTCAATTCCAACCAGTAGTTCCTGAGATTAGCGCGTTCAAACAAACAAACTCTTCAGCTTTATGATATTAGTATAGATTGGTACAGATGTAACAAAAATGTTAACTCCTACTTTTTAACCCACAGAGGTGAGAAAATCCGCGAGCTCATCGAAACACTGGAACACAGAAAGTTAGAGGCAATACAGTTCACGTTCAAACAAGTATGCAAGAACTTCACCGAGGTGTTCAAGAAACTGGTGCCTCAAGGCAGAGGCAGTCTCATCATGAGGGTCAATACGGATGATGGACAGGAACCCACTACCGATGTAAGTTCAAATGTTTAATTCATCATGGTCTTTTGTTCTCTTGTTCCATCCACTGTTGAGTAGATTAGGTAACGGTGTTTTATCTGGGAATGGTAGTAGTTTAAAAAGTCAAAATCAAATAATTAATTTTAATCAATAATTTTATTGGTACATTTTACTAATGAGATGTGCAAATTAATATAATAGGTACTAATCGCAACATTACATATACAGAATAAAAATGTCAAATAAAAATAATTCAAATGAAGAAATGCGAATTATAATTTAAATAATCATTAATTGAATAGTAACATTTTGCAACTAGGAATTCTTGCAAACATAATTTGATTGGTCCTTTTTGTGTAGGTCTGTGATACTTTTTGGCAAATTATTGTATATTTTGGGTGCCATGCCCAAAATTATTATTATTAAATATTGCTTTTTTAATATGAATTCTTACGCATAATTATTGTATTTGCGTGTCGTATGCTTTTTGGATAAAGATGTAGATTCGCTTTGACAAAGATCGCCACTTCATATTATAAAGACACGGGAATGGAACTATTAAAACAGAAACGTTTGAAAATATGACTTTCTGTGCGTTGTATGCCACACATTGCCCTTATGCAGTGTTCTGGGCTTTGAACGCCATTTCTCTGTCTGGCGAGTTCCCCCAAAATATAAGTACGTTGCGTAAAGTAGATGCTACATACCCGTGAAGCAACTTAAAACATAAATAATATATCAACTTCATAAGCTATCCAATAAATTTATTTAATACTTGCTCCTGTAGTCAAGAAAATAAGAAGAGCCCAACATCAATTTAGCGTAATCAGTATTTTACCGTTCCCACTGCTGGGACACAGACATCCTCTCTGTGGGAGAGGGAATTGGCCTTGATGGTGATGATGATGATGATGCCGACTCCCTTTTGCGCACTTGGGAGTCTCATATGGTCCGTGGTGCGTAAGGGGTGCAGTGCGGGTTGCTGGATGTCACATGTCTTCGAGTTTTTGTTTCTAAGACATGCCGGTTTCCTCACGATGTTTTCCTTCACTCTCTTTTAGAGACTCCATCAATTTAAATCTCGTAAATTTGAATCGTTAAAACCTGTTAATATTTCTTTCAGCATCAACCATGTTAGAATTATGAAAACATTCGCAGTGTTGAACCGCTGTCTTATAATATTATTATAAACATGCTGCGTTTATTTTACGCAGCGAACGGGTTTTTCGTTGGAACATTTAATTCGGATGCGTCAAATAATTCTATTTAACTTTTATTCTTGCATAGTTTTGATAATGATGCGTTGTTGCTATTTTACATTTGATTAATTTTGACATAGATTTGACATGCACTATTTTTCATTTTGACATTTGATTTATATTTTATACATGGAAATACTTTGATGCTATTTAACATTTTTGATTTATATTATTATTTTAATTTAATTTTTTTATATTATTATTTTCACTTTGCTTATTGTTGGCTTTGATAATTATGGAATACATTTATAATTTAACTTGCAAAATATTTGCACGCCATAGCATGTGGCAAACATGTCGGAATCTTTTGGTGTTTTTTGTTATCTTGCATGCATATTGTATGTGTTACCCATGTTTGAGCAAATAAATATATCTTATCTATTATAATTTATTTACTGATAAACACCTGGCGTCTCAAACATACATATGTTTGTTCTTATGTGGCGTTCTAGAGACCAAACGCGTTGGCCAATTTTGATGATTCTTACGTCAATCGATTCGTCTTAAACTTGCGAGTGTCACTGATTACATTACAATTGGAAAATAGAAAATGGCGGATTTCGGGCGCCATATTGTGGGGGCCTAATTTTTTTCTTTCGTTCCCATCGTGTCTCAAAATAAAGGGTTTTAAGAGATTTCAAGAATATATTATAATAATCATTTGGTGAAATGTGCCCAATTCGAAAAAAAATGTTAACTAAAAAGTTATAAATAAAAAAAAAATTAAGAAGCGAACTAAAAAGACGTAAACATGATATATATAAATATATATAACTTTATTTGCATCATAAAATAGTCGGAGCATATATCTGGTTTTGGTCAGCCAGCTCGCGAATATGTATCCTCCGCCTGCACAGCATGATTTTCTTCTTGTTTACGTCTTTTTAGTTCGCTTCTTAAGCAGTCGGGTATTTTTGATTTTTTTAATGAATTCTCGAAGGACTAGGCAAAGGGATAACTCTTTAAAATTCATTTCCAGCGCGCGAAAGCAGACCCGTTCACAGGCGTCGGCATCAAGGTGTCGTTCACCGGCGGCGAGGGAGACATGCGGGAGATGAACCAGCTGTCGGGAGGACAGAAGTCTCTGGTGGCGCTGGCGCTCATCTTCGCCATCCAGAAGTGTGACCCCGCGCCTTTCTACTTGTTCGACGAAATTGATCAAGTGAGTTCCACTAAATACCAATCTGGTACTATGCCACAGCTGGGCTAAGGTCTCTTCTTATACAGAGAAGGAAAGATTATTAATGACCACGCTTGGTCAAGGCGGGTTGACAATATCAAACTTATATCAGTTGCACTTAGGCCTGGTCAAGGCGGGTTGACAATATCAAACTTATATCAGTTGCACTTAGGCCCATTTGTTTGATATATAGTTAATATAACTAATGTTTCAATTAGCTAACCAATGGTTTCAAATTTCGGTATAGCGTGTTTATTCATCAATTGTTAGTGTATCAAGGGGTGCATGAGAAGACCCTCCCCGAGCGGCGTCCAGATCATAAAAAACGCACCCTTGTAACAGCTGGCACACGGTAACGCAGAGTCCAGCTGGCCAATCGTGTCACCACGATGATTCCTCGGTTCCCCCAGGACCACCAACAAAGGCTCTTATTAGAGCCACTTCAATCGAAACACAAATTTCAATCGGCATAGACAACAAAAGGTTGAATATTAACTCTCCAAGTTCTTAGACTATTTGTGAGGGTAATAATTGATAAAAACAACGCTTTTTACCGAAATTTTAAACTATTAGTTAGCCATATTAACTCACTGTTAGTTAGCCAAGTTAACTGAGTTAACTACGGATCAAAAAAATCTGGGGCTTAATTAACTGATAAACACTCTTTATGTTGAAGATGTACTGTGAACAGTCGGTTGTCCTAGAAAAGTATGCATCGCAGTTAGCAGTTTACCTAGAACTTATCTCTTTGTACTCCGACTGCACCTAATATAATAAAAAAAACTGAAATATTATAATAGTCACAGCCGATCTTTGTGTCTCTGTCAACCATTGCACAAGAAACAGTTTGTCATCGAGTATACTGCATTCAGTAAGCGAGATAGGACGATGCGACAAACGTAAGCGAGTGAAAGAGACAGTTATACAATGCTATCTTCAACTTTGACACAAAAATAGCTACTGCGAAGGCTCTTGCAGCCAATTCAGAGACACAAAGATCCTTTGTGAGTATTATACTATCCGCTTCTATATTCATATGATTATTATCAATATAAGACTGTATTTTCGCGCTGCAGGGAAAATTAAATTCTGATACACATTTTATAGCAGTAACTATGTTCTCAAACACAATTTTTCTCACAGGCCTTGGACGCGCAGCATCGTAAAGCGATCGCAAACATGATTCACGAGTTATCAACCTCTGCCCAGTTCATCACCACGACCTTCAGGCCAGAGCTGCTAGAACACGCACACAAATTCTACGGCGTCAAGTTCAGGAACAAAGTGTCTCACGTCGAATGTGTCTCACAAGAAGAGGCCAGAGACTTCGTCGAAGACAGTGCGACTCATGCCTAGTACTTTTTCTATTCCCGGACCAAGTCCGTTGCAAAGGGTGATATTTCTAGAAGTGGACTGAAGCAAAATACATAACTGAATCAGCAATTTGGTGTGTATTCCATAGCTCATAGTTGGCTGCAGAAAACAGTATCTAATGTGACATTTGGATGATCACATTCCACAATAAGGCTGGACTCACACATTCTGAATACCTCTCTGAATTCATAATTTGAATACCGGCAATGAGTAACTCATAATCTGAAAAAAAAACAGAATGTGTGTGGGGCATAATGAAATTGTATGCATTGCCGTACTTTCTTAATAATATGAATTCCATTCTGGATTCAGAGACGAATTCAGAATGTGTGCTAGAGGCCTAATAAAGGTACACGGTGTGCCTTGCCATGGGCTTATCCACGGTGGGGCAAATGGGGCAACCCGCCACACTCTTTATTCTGACTTGAAACAAAAAATGTAGGTGCTGTTCAAGTGAAAAAAAAAATTGGGGTTGCTTCTATCGCTCATTCATTTCACACTCTCTTGCTTTTCTGCATTCAGGTTCCCTTGCGTCCCCGACAGGCTTAGTTCGTGTCTGAAGTTTCTACAATTTTGTATCTTGTTTCATTACATTTGCCCCACTTGTAAGCAAATGCTGGACACACCTAAAGCCGTTCAAACGCGGGCGTTTTATAATTGTGAAAAAAATATTAAATATTTACCTACCGTGCCTAATAATGTCACCTGTACATCGCCTTTGAGGAAATGTTGTTGTATTTGCAAACATAGATTAATAATAATATTAAGTTGATGTCAAGTTTTATATAAAAGTTTTTATAATGCATTTGTATGAGACAAATATGACCTTATAAAAACAGAAAGTTATTATTATTTTTTCATTCAATTAAAATGCGACTCAGATGCTTAAGTGAAACCACGCTCCATAGAGATAAGATATTTGTTAATGCTTCTACTGTAAGTTCTTTATCCATAATTATTTTTAGATAATTTCTGAATTAGTTGACTTTAAGATTTAAGAAGGTTAAGATTCATTTATTTTTAACAAAAACATTGTTTTTAATTATATTTTGTAACAAATAGCCTTCATTTAGGCTATTGCTAACTTCTGTCATATAAAACAGAAGAGACTGGAGTAAACTGGATTATCTCATTGGACAAATATATCCTTATTTTAGGCAGTTTAAAACGTAAAGGTCAGCTCACTCCGAGACGCAACGATGTTTAGAGGACAGTTTTTTTTTTAATTAACTTTGCCCGTCACTAGTAATTTCTTCCTGTATCGTGGGTGCGTTTACATACATATAAACTCACAAACACAACACCCAGGGCCGGAATAACTATCTGTAGGTCATAAAAATATTTGTTCCGTGCGGAAATCGAACCCGCGACACGCAGCGCAGCTGTAAATTGCTCAACCACTGCGCCAACCGTGCGCCCAAGTTGTTCTTTGCAACGCTGCACAGCTTATTGGAATTCTCTCTCAAAAATGTACACTTTTTTTGTGTAGTAAATAAAGTTCTATCTCGTATCACTATCATAAAAATCAATAAACCCGACTGCCTAAAAAGCGAACTAAAAAGCCGTAAACAAGAAGAAAATTATGCCGTGCAGTCGGAAGATTTGTATTTGCGAATGATTTTCTTCTTTTAGTTCGCTTTTTAAGCAGTCGGGATTTTTGACTTTTTGAATTAACTTTTTAGTTATTTTTTTATATTTAGGTACATTTAAACATATAAGTGTTATATATTTCTGAAAACATCTCTTAAACCCCTTTACTTTGATACTCCACACGATGGGTTTGAAAGAAAAAAAACTGTCCTCCACAATATGGCACCCAAAAGCCGCCATTTACCTATTTTCCAATTTTGATGTAGCCAGTGACACTCGCAGGGTTAAGACGAATCGATTGACGTAAGAATCAACAAAATCGGCCTACGCGTTTGGTCTCTAGAACGCCACATAGGAGCATACATACATACATAGACTGATAAACACAATACCCTCCTTCGGCAGTCGGGTAAAAAGTGCGCCTAGCTTCGCGCCACGTCTCTGTGTGAGCTGACCCTAAAGCGTCGAAATATTTGCTTTGCCTCGTTACAGTTCACACCCAAAACGCATTACCACTTAGTTTTATTGGTGAAAATGAGAATAAGCATCAGTCGGGCTATTCTGTAAACATCTCACTTTTTGTCCACTTCACCAGTTTTCTCGATGATTTTTTTACAGAATAGCACTAGTTATTTCTACTTTGACATTAGATTCAAGTAAATTATTAAAAATACTTTGTTTCTTAGCTGCTAAATGTTAATGTTTTTGATGATTTTAAGAGTATTCTATCTATAACAACACGACTAGTTGAAAATATTATTTTAATAAATTCGTCTGATTTGACATCCCATTCCAAATTTTTCTTTTGTGCCCCACTTAAATCTATATCTTAAGGATCCCCAAGTCCTCGTGATGGCTCCTATTTAGTGCACGAGTTTAAAATGCATGCTATCTCATCCGACAATACGTGTTAAAGAGATAGATGCTGTGATGTGTGCAGTAAGAAGCTAGTTCGCGTACGAATTAGCAATTTTGGAAATTTGTATCGTAATGAATGATGATTTAGGTCTAAAACACGAGCGCCGACTCTGTCTCTGTCACCTATGACTTAGACTAGAGTCAAGAGCAAACCCATAACAAATAAAAAAAAATCGAGCGCGCGTAATTTTATAAACAGACCATTGGGAGTGAAGATATCATGAAAAACTACTAAATGTATATTTTCAAAATAAAATTATTTGCATTGCTGAATTACTAATCTATCCCTGTATGGAGGCCGTTTTGCAATTTTCCTTCTTATGGTATTTATTTCCGCCCAAGATGCGTTGAAATTAGTATTGAAATGTTTTAAATATTGTTTTTTTA
The DNA here is from genome assembly GCA_964057195.1 of Orthosia cruda. NCBI lineage: Eukaryota > Metazoa > Arthropoda > Insecta > Lepidoptera > Noctuidae > Orthosia > Orthosia cruda. The sequence goes on along the minus strand of OZ059836.1, from coordinate 13,174,471 downwards.
AGCTATTGCATAGCTTCTATCGCGGGCCTTGAGCGTGGAGACCGAATCCAGAAATTCCGTAACGAAAATAACCTAACACCACCCACTCCGACCGGCACAGCGGTGATACTTCGACTTTTTATAAGGTTTTATGAATTCTGAGGAATGTGAGCGGTGAGGGGCAAGGAGGGGGGAGAGGTTTGTTGCACGTGTTTTAGATTTCCGTGTTGGTATTTCTAGAATGAAAAAAAAAATTGCGGGAGGTAAACGGTTAAGGGGCGGAGGGGGGTAAATCCTATTTTGTTCTCCTGGATGAAGTAGCGCGGGCAGGGGGGCAATTTTTTTGTCAGAAATGCGCTAACTCCAACCGTTTCTGAGATATGAGGGTTTTAAATTTTTTGTCTCTCTGAGCTGTTTCTGTGACAATGGTGATCAATGTGGACCTTATGCTAATGAGAATAAGGGTCACTTTTGCTTGTCAAAGAAAAGCGACCTTATTTCATTGTGAATAAGGGTCACTTTATATTTTTGTTTTGTTTTTTAGAGTTATATTAATCGGAAATAAATGGGGGTTTGGCTCGCTACGTTTGAGAGTTTTTAACGTTTTTAATTTTTATTAATAACTTTTTAGGAGTATGATAAAATTAAAATATTGTGGTTTTGCAACTCTATACAATTCGACATTCAGACGCATTTTCCAGGACCCGATCTAGTTTTTTACTTTTTTGTTTCCATACAGGGCTAGATAATGATGAGACAAATTGATATCATTTTTTATTTTGAACGTACATCGTCAAACAGTGGAGTAATCGCCAGACTAAGTTTGTATGGAAGAATGATCGACTAGAGTAACCATAAATCATTATCCTTGAACCGTATCCCGATCCGGACATAGGATGCCTTTTATCCTGGGACTATGTTCCCTCGGGATAGTAGGGATGTTATCTGGGTAGAAAAATGATTCTATTTAGTCTGTCAGTGAGATTATCAAATAATATCGGACCCGTATTTTTTTTGCTTTATCAAATAAAGTAATATTTACAATGATAAAGCGCATCAAAGTTCGGTTGTGGTGGCTTGTGACTTCACTTTGTCCGTATAAAGTGTAGCACACCTTGACGTCACACGATATTGCAACGCACTGTATCTTCGTAATTTTTTGTTTACGTGGCAAAAGAAAAATTGTGTCCAATGTTTTTAGGTTATCTAACTGACGGGCTAAATAGATATTTTTAACAACTACCATATTTCACTCACGCAGCCGAAGCCACTGGCTGAAGCTACTCTTTCAATATATTTCTATAGGCATGTGTGTGATATTTGCCATGTCCGCTTATTGATTAGATGAGTAGGTATGACATTTCGAAATTATAGCTCTATGGCAGGACCACAGAAAATAAAAAAAAACATCTTGAGTAATTACGTTTTTATTTTCATTAACTTTAACATCGATATTCAGCATCGATCACGCGTATTGTCATTGAAAATTAACTATTGCTTTATGGTTTACACTAAGTATATATGAGTAATGCTTCTACAATTTGATAAATAAACCAAAAACTGTAACACAAATATGAATACATTTTATTTGAATACTACAAGTTTTTAAACATTGATTACTATATAATTTACAAAGCAAGGATTAAACAAATTATAAATATTATTTGAAAAAAAAAACCTCTTTCAGATCTGAAATTAAATTTTATAATATTTCAAATACTAGTTTCACATAATTGATATGTATTATACAGTTTTAAGTATTGCATAACGCTTCATGCAAAATTAAGTACATTTTCTAACTGAAATCTTAACATTATTTGGCGACATCTTTTGAACTCTACAACGTCGAAAGACATACAATAATCTAATATCGTATATTTATTTGAACGATTATGCTTTGTAGATCATTTTAAAAAGTAATTGGAGGATTAGAGATAGTTTATACATAATGGTGTAATTTTTAGTATGTTCTAATTATACATTAGTTACCGTTTCTACTAACACAAAACGTCGCCTAAATGAATGACCAAATAAAAGCGCACTGTTGGATTTTCAAAGCTCGACCTAGGGGTGAGTGTTGAAAATCCAACGGAACAATAGTGTTTAGGAATTTATTCAGATGTGTTTTCTAGTGTTAGTGAAAACGGACATAGCATCACTTGAGTTTACCCTTTAAGCGTTTACAAGAAATTTGAAAGTCAAAACTTACTCAGTGAGTATATTTTATAATAATTAAGTTTATTCATACAATATAGTCAATAAGGGATTCATAAGCCGAAAGATATATGTATTGACGATCAAAAAGGCCGCTTAATAGTCTAATTGAAATAAAGTATTTTGACTGTATTGGTGCTCCCACACCGGCTGTTAAAAATGTTTACAAACATTTTCTAAAAGTAATTCATTAATACATTTACTAAAAAGTTTGTTTAGAAAATGTTTACTATTGTTTGTAAACATTTTTAAACTGCGGTGTGGGAGTACCATTATATTCAATATTTTTACGAAAATAGGTGTTCAAACATTACGAGTCACATAAAACTGGTCCTGACAACAGCTTCATATCATTGTTTTCCCGAATTCGAGCCAGGATTGACAGAGTGACTAAAGGGTCCATTGTCACCAAAGAAACTATTCGCGCTTAGTTTGCATAAACTGAGTTTATATGAACTAACCGCGATTAATTTCATTGGTGAATGCGGCCCTAAGTACATAGATATAGTAGTGAATACACAAGTTTTTGTTGCGTAAACTTTTCGGCTTAGTATCCCATTTTATTTATTATTCGTACATAAGGGTCACTTAACCACTCGTATAAGGAATACATTATCTTACAGTATCTGTAAATCTAAAAAGATATAAAAATCTACTTTGTCATACACACGAAGAATTCATTCACTATTCGTCTCTCGAACTAAGAAGGCACAGACACACACAAACTGTCATTAATTTTATTAATACTCGATGTCTTATAGTCAAAAGTTTATAATCTATTCTCAGTGGTAATTATAATATTGGTAACTCAATGCCGAATTGATTAAGGTTCAAAGCAAAGTCGGACAGATTCGAAGCGAAGCGACGGCGACGCGTAAAATTCTCGCGGTTTACGTAGGATTAGGATTTGCAGCTGATTTTGCAAAAAAAAGAGCAGTGGTGGCCCAGTGGTAACGGCCGCGACTTACAAGTTGTAGGTCGTGGGTTCGAACCTAGGCAGGCACTTTACTTTGTGTAAATTATTCTATCACCACTGCTCACAAAACGGTGAAGGAAAACATCGTGAGGAAACCGGCATGTCCTAGAACCAAAAATTCGAAGAAATGTATTATCCCCCAATCCGCACTGGACCCGCGTGGCGGTTTTGTTCCAGCAGTGGGAACATTAAAAGGCTGATGATTATGATGACGATTGACGTTGACGCTGTCGTTTGCGTAGATACACAGACGCTAGAATTGGTACGACTGCGCGAGTACCCATCGGAGTTGACTGCTTTTTTAATACGGAATGTTTGAATTACGAAGAGGTCTACATGCTATATGCATTTTTAGACAGACGCGTCGCTTCGCTTTGACTTTTACTCAATGCAATTTAACCCTAAATCTTTTCTATATGGCAGCCTGGCTGAGTATGAAGCCATATTATAGAGACAAATTTTCACAACCAGGCATCGAACAACTGAATAACTTTAAAATAAATTGTCTTTATTTTATCAATTAGTTTCTTTACAATACTGCTTAACACAAACACAATAATACCGTAAACGCATATAAAATTGACCAATACCGCTTAATAACTACTTAGATTATTCCGAATCAAAATCACACACAAAAAAAAATACTCAACACACATTTAAGTAAAACGCGTACTTTCAACATTAGGGAAGATATTTTTGATATAAGTGTTTACAATTTACAGTATGCGCTATAACCGTCTAAGGGGTACCGCGTACGGAGAGTTCCAGTCTCTCTCGAAGACTTCCTGGAGGTCTTTCCGGATGTCTCTGGTGAGGTTCTGGGTGGTACCCTCGCCGGTCTGATCCTGGAACACGAAGGCGACGCCGGCGGTGGACACGAAGTAGTCTCCGGACCAGTTGGATGTGCCGATGTACGCCGTACGATCCGTCACCATGTACTTGTTGTGGTTAACTCGCGCGTACGGGATCTTGTCTTGTTCAGGCGTCGAGGGGACCACGAAGCGTTTCTGTAATAAATATGGGCGGAAAATTTATATTTGAATACACCATAGCATGTTAACTTACAAACGTTCAAACTTTTCGCGAAATATACATAGATTGCCCTTGCCTGTCGGAGGTGAGCGTGATTTTGTTGTTTTTTTTATGCACGTAATTTAATACATTCACAAGAAATTCGTAGATTATGATAATACTAGCTGTCCCACGCGGCTTCGCTCCCGTCAACTGGCTACCTACCTACCCTACCATACCCACCTACCCTACCCTACCTACCCTACCCACCTACCCTACCCTACCTACCCTACTACATGATTGTTGCATAACTTAAACCGTTTACGCAGCACACGCAACGGAAGCTCTCAAAAAGTTTTTTTCCCCTCGTTTTTGCAACATTTTTCATTTAAGCTCCGCTCCTAATGGTCGTAGCGTGATGTTATACCCTTCGTTATGCCTATAACCTCCCTCGATAAATGGACTATCCAACACAAAATTAATTTTCAATTCCAACCAGTAGTTCCTGAGATTAGAGCGTTCAAACAAACAAACAAACGCTTCAGCTTTATAATATTAGTATCTAGATATGTTTAATTGGATTAATTTTTCACAATAACAGTATTTATTTAACTTATGAAAATCCTTATGTATGTCCTCCGCCCTAGAGCGAGCGAAGGGGTCTGTCAGACTAACTGACTAAAACCACTCGGTGTTCAGCAGCTACCTTAAGCCGGGGAGCTGGAATGCTCGCGCATTTTGTCACGCTACCTTGGCAAGGTATTGGTCTTCATGAATTTATGCGGACCCCGTCACAGGCAACAGAGTTTATATCACCACCCAGTCGACCTTAACTGGTAGAAAATACGTAAGGCATTAAGTCCGCCTTTGTACTGCGTTTTCAATTCTGCACAATTTTTTTATAAATAAATGTTCTTGTATCCTGGGATCCCCCTGATCTCCAAAATAGTAGTTTATGCAACGGTCATATAATAGGGGTTGTTAAAACATGAGTTTTATAATAGTATCACTAAAACACGAGTGTGATAATAGTATCACACTTCGGCTTCGCCTCATGTGATAAACCCACACTCGTTTTTTATTAACCCCTATTATATGACCATTGCATAAACTACTATTGTTTAATTTTACCTATCCATGGAAAAAAAGTACGTGTATATACAATATTTTTAAAATTTATATTTGGAACATTACGTTATGAGTGTAGATAATAGTAGTTTATGCAATGTTCATATAATAGGGGTTATTAAAACACGAGCTTGGGTTTATTACATGAGGCGAAGCCGAATGTGATAATAATAACACGCGAGTGTTTTAATACCTATTATATGCCGTTGCATACACAATTTTATATTTTTTTGAATTCATATTTGGAACATTACGTTATGAGTGTAGATAATAGTACATTATGGTACAAGTGTGTAATGTTGGTGATTACCGCTGAGGCGTCATTGAGACCCGAGCCGTTAGGTGAGGGTCTTAAGAGAGCCGAGGACGGTAATCATCAATACACTCGTGTATCATACGACGTTTTTCAACACACTTGTGAAAAAAATAATACAAAAAAATAATTTTTCAACAGTGAAAACGAGTTGTAAAAATTTTTCGCAATGGCGGGCAAAATTAATCAGTTTTCCTATGCGCGCGCATCTAACAATGGCGATCGGCCATAGACTAAAAGAATCAGGTTTCTTTATTTTTGGCTTTTCGCGGATAGCGTTTTAGCCACGTACTAAATGGGGAATTTCAAGTTTTCTTTATTACAGGTAAAAACAAAAGTTATATTTGAGTGAATGTTTTATTTATTAAACACGTACAAGTTGAAATTATCTATTTAAATACGAAGTTGCATGAAATGTGTTGCATTTGTACTATTGAGCACGATCTTTTTTGTATCGAAACTTTTTTAAGAACAAAGCTACTCAACCAATAAATAAAAAAAAAACTCTTTAACTCACTTGTGAATAATAGTAATGAAAAGTCACAGTTTGGTAACAGGTGTCATTATGTGCCTAATTGCGGTGAAATTAGAGCCACTTTATGAGCAAGTGTGTTGAAAAGATTATTTTATGTTTACTCACCACTTGTAAGTCGACCCTCGGGTACGCCTGCGACAAGTCAGTGAGCGACCTCAAGAAGTAGTCCTCGGCAGGCGCCGAGTGCTTCCACCAGCTGATGAGCAGCTTCACCTTCACTTTGTTCTCGAGCGCCGCCATCCGAATCGCATCGTCTATCTTTGGCCAGAACCTGGGTTGCAAAGAATATAAGTTAATTAAATTCTTTTAGATAAATAAATTTATTTGAATTCACATAATAAAAAAATCCCAATGTAGATAAATATTTCTCAGTTGTCCACAAAATTGTAACAATTGAATCATACAACCATACCCCGGACACGGGTTCCCAGCGCTAACAAAGTAAATATGGTTCAAATAAATGTCACTAGATGGAGCGATATGCATCGATTTGTAATTGAATTGTATGTACAATTAACATTTTCTAGAATTGATCATATAAATTGTATGTTCTTTTTTAATCAACTCTCCTTAGCACAAAATTATGGAACATGGGCTCAAAATTCACATTACAAAGATTATTTGAACGGATCATTGATTGTGGATGGATGGAGAGTAAGAGGAAGGCTAAAGAAAAGATGGATGGACTGTGTGAGGAGTGATATGAAAGAAAAGGGAGTCAGTGATAGCGTAACTGGGGACTGAACGGTATGGAAGAAGATGATTTGATCGGATCATTTAAAATTGATTCCAATTTAATATAATGCCTTCGATTATTTTAATTTGTATTGTAACACATTTTGGTACAATGAAACTGTAAACACGTGCAAAAAAATAGTATAAAGCAAATCGTCATTGTATTTAAAGAAAAAAAATATCACGAACCGAGAAAACCCTTTTACTTGCAAGTCGCTGCTAACACCATCTATAGCCGTGGAACGAAACCGAACGCGATCGAAGTACTTATCAAAATAATCATCTTAATCAGACGAAAACTATTTACGTCGGCACGGTTTCTTTGTATGGGATGAGGCATCTGTATGCTAGTCTTTCCTTTCATTTTTAAAATCCATCCAAAGGTTGTCTTGAAAAGACCGCTTTTAGCGATAAGTCTGCCCATTGTGTCACCCAGTGTAATGTTTTCTTCATCTATACTATCTGTAACTTATATGGTGGACATAATAAAGAGTATTCTATTATATTATCTGTGCCCCGGAGGGTTTTGAGTATATACAGAAAGACAGAAGGCAACGATGGATGTACTGGTTCGAAGGGATGTAAGTATCCCAAATAAATTGGGATAAGTAAGGAGGCTGATGATGACATTCTAAGTTTTCGTTCAGTGAGGTTATTAGGTTAGGTATTCTTTTATTTTCCTAGCCTGATAGTAACTCATGGATGAGGTTAACAATGAAACGAGCGACCTCAGAAGATGCCTGTTCACTCCTGCTTTGAAGTCTGACGGGTCATATGTTGTAGGGAACACAGATGCTGGCGATAAACTTTAACAAAATAAGTGATGCTTCATAAATTTGAACAATCTAGTGACTTACGACAACTTATGCGTGAATGTACACATGGGCTCGTACTCCATCACGGAGATGTAGACGAACTGCTCGGCGGACTCGATGATGGATACGATAGCGTTGCTGTCGTCCGTGCGCCCGACGGGGCTCAGCGGCGGCGGGGAACTCTGTATGGAAGAAAAATATAAGGTTTATTTATTTATTTAGGTAATCAACAACGATAAGTACATAACAATGTTTTTACAAAATATGTGTATTACATTATTTTATGGCTAATTATAGGTTTCCCTGTGTAACTGGGATGGTATACAACATGCGAACGGACTAATAAAAATATTTAAAATTAAAAGATGCAATTCAATACAACCTATGGGACCGAGACGTGTTCGCTCACAATGGGCTTCATCAGAAAGCTTAAAGTAACCCAAAGGGCAATGGAGAGGGCTATGCTTGGAGTTTCCTTGCGTGATCGCATCAGAAATGAGGATATCCGCAGGAGAAATAAATTTACCGACATAGCCCCGAATTGCGAAACTTAAGTGGCAATCAGTGGGCAGGGCACATTGCTCGCAGAACGGATGGCCGATGGGGCCGAAAAGTTCTGGAGTGGCGACCGCGAACGGGAAGGCCTCCCACTTGTTGGACCGATGTAATGTTGCGGGAACCTGCTGGATGCGAGACGCACGGGATCGGTCAATGTGGCGACGCCTGGGGGAGGTCTATGTCCAGCAAGTGCTAGTCGGACTTGCGCACGAAGGGTTCCGTACCATTATCGCAAAAAACGGCAAAAAAAAACACGTTTGTTGTATGGGAGCCCCACTTAAATATTTATTTGATTTTGTTTTAAGTATTTGTTGTTATAGCGGCAACAGAAATACATCATCTCTAAAAATTTCAACTTTATAGCTATCACGGTTCATGAGATACAGCCTGGTGACAGACAGACAGACGGACCGCGGAGTCTTAGTAGTAAGGTCCCGTTTTTACCCTTTGGGTACGGAACCCTAAAAAGGTTGAATACATAGAAGATTGGTTCCTTGTCATTTGTCTCTGTGTACAGTTTTTGAAAGGTTTGATTAAAGTATTAAAGTAGTTTTACCCTTCGATCCACAATACTAAGATATTGTTGATCGAAGGTAAAACTACTTTATAGTAAAACATAACTTAACATCACGCCTGTATTCCCAGAAGGATAAGGCAGATACGCATCTATTTATAGTAGGTATAGTTGCCGGCACGTAAGTTGGCAAGAGTCGTTAGACGCGCACAAGTCGTTTTTGAGGTCTCTTTGGTTACCAAGCGGGACGCGGGGGACGTTTAGCAACATTCCGAGCTCGCGATTGGTTGGTCACTTGACACAAGGATCGACTGACTAATCACGTTGCGTCCACGTTCTTTTCACTGTATATGGTGGTTGGTCAGTTCTATTGGTGGGTCGTTGTCGTATTTTTGACGGACGAAACGCAACCGTTTTCCCGACGACGAAAACGGTTGCAGAAAACGGTCATCGTCGCAACTGGTTTGAAGACTTCTTGGAGAACGAAACTTGGAGGACGGAACGAACGTGGAACGATAACGATACGCGACATTCACGACGACTCGACGACGTTTGTGTGTAATTGAATCAATTCACTTTCGACTGTATTTTCTTAGCCGTAAAATACAAAATCGCAACAGTTTATTCGAAGACTGGTTTGTGCAACGAAGACGGACTTAAAAACTGTTTCACCGTCGAAAGAACTATTTTGTGAACGAACGTGGAACGATAAAGAACGAAGCGACGTCTGCGACGACCGACGTGTGTCGCAGTTAAATCAGTTCGCTTTCGAATCTAGACTGTATTTTCTGAGGCGTAAAATAAAAAATCGCACGAAGTTATTCGAAGACAGGTTTGTGCAACGAAGACTGCTTTATCCCAGGACGTAAAACGGTTGCACCGTCGCAGAACAAAAAACGGTCTTTAGAAACGGTTCGTCGTCGCAACGCCCACCACTAGTCAGTACGCGCACTATTCGCGAACGTAGGCCCACTACGTCATAACCTTGCCAAGTTACATGCCTGGAACTATACACCCACGTTTCACCAGTTATAACCTATATATATATATAGCCTATTGCCATCAACCGGTCGCAAATCTGGACTCCGGGCTACTACCATGAAACGCCGGATGAAAAACCACTAACAATAACACTTTGCCAATTGGATGTCTATTTTCACCTAGAAAGAAAAATATTTATTTGTGGCCGGATAGGAGACACGAGAAATAAGCAAAAACAAAAAATTGAGAGAGGGTTAAGTTATTTTGAATCATGCCATTGTCTATAATTTTTGCCCCTAAAAGTGCCGGGTGCTCATTATCGATCCACATTTTAGTGCCAAACAACACAGGCCGACACGCCTTCCGACTGCCGTGATAAACATCGACCATTGGCCGCCCTATTATACACACGCGCTGTTAAGGTGATATATACGCCCCAATGTAACGCAGTACTGGCCATGCGCCCGCTCGATGCCAAAATATCAATATTGAACCTCCTTTTGAACAGTTTTGTTTGCAAAATATTATTTGATTTACATATGCTATGTTAGGTATGAAGTAATTCCAGCCATCAATTTTTCTGTATAAAAGTATTTTTAAACATCCAAGTCGTTTTGGAGGAGTTTCCAAAAGTTGCGAAAAATATCGTCTTGTTAATAATTTTTTTAAAGCAAATCTATTAAATACACGAAAAAATATAAATAAATATATATTTATTATTGATTCATGTACATAATTTTGAACACAAGGTTTTTTCGTGTATTTAATAGTTTTGCTTTAAAAAAATTATTAACAAGATGATATTTTTCGCAACTTTTGGAAACTCCTCCAAAACGATTTGGATGTTTAAAATTTATTTTTATACAGAAAAATTGATGGCTGGAATTACTTCATACCTAACATAGCATATGTAAATCAAATAATATTTTCCAAACAAAACTGTTCAAAAGGAGGTTCAATTTTGATATTTTGGCACCGAGCGGGCGCACGGCCAGTACTGCGTTACATTGGGGCGTATATATCACCTTAAGCCGTCACACTGATTATACAGCACGAATTCCGAACTACGATTATAATTAGGTATACGGAAGTTCCATTCGTTCCCCATGACGCCCAATTGTCGACTGAATGTTAGATGAACTTTTTCAGCACAGACCTAGATTGTGAATAGTACCAAGACTGGTGGTGGGATAGTGACATCGGGATAACCCTTTTATGAAGTGTTTAATAAAAATAATCGTTGGTCTGGTTCGGAACTGCTGGATTTATACATAATGGTACCTTTTCATCAAATTCGATGTGTCAATAAAACTTTTTAACAAAAAATAAAACCGACTTCCAGAACAAAAAACTACAAAGCAAAAAATAACTTTCTTTTCCGAAGTCGGTGTCTTTTGTACCCATTTCTTCAGTTTTTTGACACCGACTTCGGAAAAGAAAGTTATTTTTTGCTTTGTAGTTTTACGCCTGGGGGAGGCCTATGTCCAGCAGTGGACGTATTTTGATGATGAATACAATACAATGTTATTTACTTACGGTTAAGTTTAGATTAAACTAAGATAACCGGCCAAGTGCGAGTCGGACTTGCGCACGAAGGGTTCCGTAGCATTATCGCAAAAAAACGTCAAAAAAAAACACGTTTGTTGTATGGGAGCCCCACTTAAATATTTATTTGATTTTGTTTTAAGTATTTGTTGTTATAGCGGCAACAGAAATACATCATCTGTAAAAATTTCAACTGTCTAGCTATCACGGTTCATGAGATACAGCCTGGTGACAGACATAAAGACGGACCGCGGAGTCTTAGTAGTAAGGTCCCGTTTTTACCCTTTGGGTACGGAACACTAAAAAGGTTGAATACATAGAAGATTGGTTCCTTGTCATTTGTCTCTGTGTACAGTTTTTGAAAGATTTGATTAAAGGTAAGGGAGTCTTAGTAGTAAGGTCCCGTTTTTACCCTTTGGGTACGGAACCCTAAAAAGGTTGAATACATAGAAGATTGGTTCCTTGTCATTTGTCTCTGTGTACAGTTTTTGAAAGGTTTGATTAAAGGTAAGGTATTGTTGATCGAAGGGTAAAACTACTTTATAGTAAAACATAACATAACATCTCGCCAGTATTCCCAGAAGGATAAGGCAGAGATGCATCTATTTATAGTAGGTATAGTTGCCGGCACGTAAGTTGGCAAGAGTCGTTAGATGCGCACAAGTCGTTTTTGAGGTCTCTTTGGTTACCAAGCGGGACGCGGGGGACGTTTAGCACCATTCCGAGCTCGCGATTGGTTAGTCACTTGACACAAGGATCGACTGACTAATCACGTTGCGTCCACGTTCCTTTCACTCTATATGGTGGTTGGTCAGTTCTATTGGTGGGTCGTTGTCGTATTTTTGACGGACGAAACGGAATTGTTTTCCCGACGACGAAAACGGTTGCAGAAAACGGTCTTCGTCGCAACTGGTTTGAAGACATCTTGGAGAACGAAACTTGGAGGACGGAACGAACGTGGAACGATAACGATACGCGACATTCACGACGAGTCGACGACGTTTGTGTGTAATTGAATCAATTCACTTTCGACTGTATTTTCTTAGCCGTAAAATACAAAATCGCAACAGTTTATTCGAAGACTGGTTTGTGCAACGAAGACGGACTTAAAAACTGTTTCACCGTCGAAAGAACTATTTTGTGAACGAACGTGGAACGATAAAGAACGACGCGACGTCTGCGACGACCGACGTGTGTCGCAGTTAAATCAGTTCGCTTTCGAATCTAGACTGTATTTTCTGAGGCGTAAAATAAAAAATCGCACGAAGTTATTCGAAGACAGGTTTGTGCAACGAAGACTGCTTTATCCCAGGACGTAAAACGGTTGCACCGTCGCAGAACAAAAAACGGTCTTTAGAAACGGTTCGTCGTCGCAACGCCCACCACTAGTCAGTTCGCGCACTATTCGCGAACGTAGGCCCACTACGTCATAACCTTGCCAAGTTACATGCCTGGAACTATACACCCACGTTTCACCAGTTATAACCTATATATATATAGCCTATTGCCATCAACCGGTCGCAAATCTGGACTCCGGGCTACTACCATGAAACGCCGGATGAAAAACCACTAACAATAACACTTTGCCAATTGGATGTCTATTTTCACCTAGAAAGAAAAATATTTATTTGTGGCCGGATAGGAGACACTAGAAATAAGCAAAAACAAATGATTGAGAGAGGGTTAAGTTATTTTGAATCATGCCATTGTCTATAATTTTTGCCCCTAAAAGTGCCGGGTGCTCATTATCGATCCACATTTTAGTGCCAAACAACACAGGCCGACACGCCTACCGACTGACGTGATAAACATCGACCATTGGGAGCCCTATTATACACACGCGCTGTTAAGGCGATATATACGCCCCAATGTAACGCAGTACTGGCCATGCGCCCGCTCGATGCCAAAATATCAATATTGAACCTCCTTTTGAACAGTTTTGTTTGCAAAATATTATTTGATTTACATATGCTATGTTAGGTATGAAGAAATTCCAGCCATCTATTTTTCTGTATAAAAATATTTTTAAACATCCAAGTCGTTTTGGAGGAGTTTCCACCAAAAAATATAAATTAATATATATTTATTATTGATTCATGTACATAATTTTGAACACAAGGTTTTTTCGTGTATTTAATAGTTTTGCTTTAAAAAAAATATTAACAAGACGATATTTTTCGCAACTTATGGAAACTCCTCCAAAACGACTTGGATGTTTAAAAATATTTTTATACAGAAAAATTCATGGCTGGAATTACTTCATACCTAACATAGCATATGTAAATCAAATAATATTTTGCAAACAAAACTGTTCAAAAGGAGGTTCAATTTTGATATTTTGGTACCGAGCGGACGCACGGCCAGTACTGCGTTACATTGGGGCGTATATATCACCTTAAGCCGTCACACTGATTATACAGCACGAATTCCGAACTACGATTATAATTAGGTTATAAGGAAGTTCCATTCGTTCCCCATGACACCCAATTGTCGACTGAATGTTAGATGAACTTTTTCAGCACAGACCTAGATTGTGAATAGTACCAAGACTGGTAGTGGGATAGTGACATCGGGATAACCCTTTTATGAAGTGTTTAATAAAAATAATCGTAGGTCTGGTTCGGAACTGCTGGATTTATACATAATGGTACCTTTTCATCAAATTCGATGTGTCAAAAAAACTTTTTAACAAAAAATCAAACCTACTTTCAGAACAAAAAACTACAAAGCAAAAATAACTTTCTTTTCCGAAGTCGGTATCTTTTGTACCCATTTTTTCGGTTTGATTTTTTGTTCAAAGTTTTTATTTTTCAATCTCCAATTAACATGATAATCATTTATGGCCAAAGTAAATCTCATGACGATTCCAATAAGCCCAATCACGACTAGGATACATTGTTTTATTTCTGAGTTCCAGTGCCTACCTTCCGGCTTCATCATCAGAACAGTTCAATGGTACCATTTTAATCAGTATCATTCATTTATAAGTATTTGCTTCATCATAGTCGGTTAACTATTCGAGATATTTTATACCCGTGACATACTTAGCATTTAGGAGTTCCAGTGGCCATCTGTGGTCTTCTTCATCAGTTCCGCTTTTACCAAATTATACTTTCAGAGTGCAAGTGATTGCATTGTTGATGAAAATACCAAAATCACTAAATGTATGCCTATAATATTTGAGGAGTTCTCTCGATTGCTCTAGGATCCCATCATCAGATCCTGACCTGGTGACTATGGGACCAACTAGTTAGTATACCCTTCAAAACAAAAGAAGATTTTCTGAAATCGGTCCAGGCGTCTTTGAGTAATCGGGGAACATACATAAAAAAAAAAGATGCCGACGAATTGAGAACCTCCTTTTAAGTCGGTTAAAAATATTATAAAATAAAAGGGTTTTATTATTTCTCTAACACTTTTATTTCTAGTCGCTTAAAATTAACAAAACATTCATCTTTACATATAGTTCTCGCTAACTTTTTGGCCGCCCTGAAGTTGGCTACAATGGCTGCGCAGTAGTAAATCTCATACAAAAACAGCACCGATCCGTGCCTTGCGCATCGGAAAGCCAACTTCAGGGCGGCCCAGAAGTTCGGCGAGAACTGTACCTAACATTTATTTCCCTAAGTATTTCTAATTCCTTATTGCAACAATGTAAGAAAGTATATACCTGCCCCCTCTGAAAATAAAACGAATTAATTTAAACAGCGACGTTCATACGCCTCCGTCTATTGAAATACCATCTCCAATGCGCGCGGGCAGAGGGGTTGAACAAAACGATCGCCGCTTGGGGTATCATTCTGTTATAGAACCACGCTCCCAAAATATCGTCGTGAAGAAACAGAATCAAGAACATCCACAGCATCGTCCCGGCGTCACATATTAAAGCAGCTCCAACTAACGCCACCACATGACCAAACTTTCTTTGAGACATGCTCTTCTTGCAACACGACATTACAGTTGTAATCACACTTATAAACAAACCTATCTTAAGTATTAATATTAAGAATAAAATATATAATCCGAAATATGCCGCCTCTTTCTCATCTAAAAGATAGACATTTTCGATAGCGATTTTAATTATATTTACGACGAATGTGAATCCATACACGAAGAGCGTGATGATTAACTTTTCATTGCTAACCTTTCCATTGTGAAGTAGTACTAGCTTAAAATACGCGAGCAGTGAAGACGCTAGTGACCAGCTCATGGCTGTAAAAAACACAATACCACTGGTCAACGTCACTAAAACACTGGAGTCGTCATCGAACTCCATGAGAGCTGTACAGATCAGATGCAATGTTCCCATCGTGATGTGTTGCAAACTGACGTAGTTGAGAAGAGTGCGCCATCGCGGCAGGATCCACCATGTCGTCCACAGTGCTATTAGACACACAATTGACACTAACATTCCCACTAGATACAATAAATCTATTGCAAGTAAATATTCTTGAGGTATTATTGTATCTGCCGATGAAATACTTTCGTTATCCATTTTTATTAAACGATGAATACTGCTCTACATATAGTTCTGATATGCGATCACACACGGCACACGCTCAAAGCGGACGTATAACATTATTACATCATAAATTATTAATTATGTTTATGTAGTTGTTTAATGAAGTGAAATTAATAAATGATAAGAAAAAAACATCTAATTAAATACAACCTGATAAGGGATAACGATGCTAATGAAATTATAATATAAATACAAAACATCATGTCTGTAGTCCTTGAAGGGTTTGGCAGAGCTATACCTCAAATACTCAAAAACTAATGAAATGATTTATCAAATAGTAGCAAAGATTCAAGAAGTAAGCAAACCAAGCAACTACTGACTGATTATCAATCTTATAAGAAGTGTATGGGAGCTGGGGCCCTGGATTCAAATGAAACATCTTAAAATGAACGAGACAAATAAAATTAGTCGCATGATAAAAATAAAACTAATAAATAACAAAAAAAAAATGCATTTATTTCATTTTAGACCTACTTACAGACTTCAAAGGAAAATCGCCACAAAAAAGTTATTTTCTTCTAGATAGTAATTAGCAAAGGTCTAATTTGCCAGTCCTGTGTTTAGATTGTCTAGAATTTTGACTACACAACCACGTTCAGTCTTCTCCGTCTATTGAAATACCATTTCCATTGCGCGCGCGACGGTGCGTTGAACAGCAAGAATAGTGTTTGGGGTATCAGACGAAGTAAGTACCAGAAGTCCATGAAAGTGGTGTCAAAGAAGCGTGATAGCGTTAAGAACATCCATAGCAAAGTTCCAGAGTCACAAATTAAAGCCACTCCAACTAACGACACAACATGTCCAGCATTTCTCTTCGAAATTGGCATCTTGCAACACGACATCACTGATATAACTATTCTAATGAATAAAAGTATCATAAGGGTCATTAATATAAACGCAACAAACGATAACAACATCTCTCGTTCAAAGTAGTCAACATTGAAAACATTTTTTGTCACTAGGGTTATTATTTGAACGCTAAACGTCAAGCTGTACACAAAAAATGATATTTTGCATTTTTCATTAGATAATTTATAGTGATGTAGGAGCACCAGCTTGAAGTACGCAAACAGTGACGATGACAAAGACCAACTTATTGCCAGGAATGATAAAAAGTCAGATATTATAAACACGTA
Source organism: Orthosia cruda (assembly GCA_964057195.1). NCBI lineage: Eukaryota > Metazoa > Arthropoda > Insecta > Lepidoptera > Noctuidae > Orthosia > Orthosia cruda. Next base: position 13,157,509 of record OZ059836.1, on the reverse strand, counting down.
TTCGTCTTCTAAATTCAAACGTTCTATCAGAATCCAAGGACAGCACAACTGTAGGGCGCCCGCCGTAATTTGGTTCGCACTGATGTAATGCTGAAGAATACGCCATCGTGGCATGAGGCACCAAGTACTCCACAACGCTATGACACACAATATAGAAAGTAAGGGAGCAAGCCTTTCTAGGGTTAGTAAAAAATTCAGATCAAACCCCATTGTTCAATAACTATGATGTGCCAAACAAAACCGTTTTGACCAAAACACAAAAAGAACTAACTAATAACTGACCGTTTGTTTTAATTAGGTTGTTTTAATCTAATCAAAGCTGCAGTAGGTATGTATTTAAATTTTGAATATTTTGTATTCAATATATACACAGGATGAGGTTGAGAAAACAGCTATTAATTTTCAACAAAATTTTCTGTGGTTCTTAAAACTTGTCATGTTTGCTGAAAAAACTATATTTTAACACACTCTCTCACCGTATTGTAATGTTTTAGTAAGATAGATAGAATAAGCTTTATTTTACACCAATTCGGTTAACAATGAAGTGCATTTAACCACACATCTGGAGTCTTACTCCCTATCTCTGTCAACGAAGTTACGAGATCCGTCCGAAAGTGTTCCGAAACTCTGAAATGAAAAAAAAAGCAAGTGTTGTGTTGTGTTAAATTTTTCGGACAGGTAAAAACACATCGGGAGTAGGTACACCTGTCCAATTGTGTTGTCATTCATTCTTAGTTCGGGTATGCTAGTATTATATTATCTGTGGTTCGGGCCACGAACGATCATCCTTCCGTAGGTGTTAAGGAGTAGGAAACGCCCGTAACTAAGGCCGAAACTATGGACTTCGAGCTTGGGGAGTAGGTCCCCTGTTTAACTTTTAATATTTGCTATATTTATATTGGCTGTTTGGCGGATTTCCTTATTCAAAAATCGAAAGAAACTCATGAAAAACAAATCCACAAACAAAACAACTATTTCTTTGAATTTGTTATAAAATATTATGTTTAATTAATTGTTGCATCGCAAGAGTGTTATATAACGTCGTTCGATACGTGTGAGCATTTGTCATTACACCCTTCGTCTCCATAACGGTCCTCGGATTTAGCTCAGCACCCGCCTTGATTTTTATGACAAACTTCGCCACTTGTATAAACATATACTGTTATATCTTTGTTAATTTGGGATGTTACAAATTGACGCTTGTTAAGAAATCAAACTAATCAATATTAATAAAAAAAGTATCTGTGGGATCATGATCATCATTAAAGTCTGTTAAAATGATTAAGATTTTAATAGATAATTCAGCATAGTTTTTTGACCGAAATGTAGGAGAATTCTCCCCTCCAGAAGTCTCCACTAAATTACCCAAAAGTAAGTAGTTTTGGGTATGTTAGGTACTAAGCGAAAAGCGAGTCAACAAGTCTTGAATTACCCAGTCTTTAGTCGTATTAAAACTAACACGCAGTTTTATAACGAGTAAAAATCACGTACATATATAATTATATATTTATCATACTTTTTATTTATGGCTATTAAACAGGCGGTACCTAATTATATGAGGTTTGAACATAACAAAAAAGTTGGTGCGGTGCACTGATTGTGACTAGTTACTGAAAACTTTAAAATGTTTAGTTCTAAAAAACTAACTCAATTATATTTTGACAGTGATGAAAAAGAAGTAATTCTTATTATTGGTATTTCGTTCTCTGCAATGTGTTGCGTGGTTTTGTGGATGACATGGTGTTTGATGTCTCACTGGATAACGCTTCACAACTATATCGCTGTGAATCAAACTACGCTGGGAGCCTTGCATTTGATCAGTTTACTCATTATTAAACTTTGTAAAAGAAAATACCAATACATCTTCGAGTTTGCAACTGACTTCTTATTTATGGCGGCGTTGGCTTGGTCTCTATCATCTTCACTATTGGCCTACTTCAATCTAGTGTTGGTACATAAACTAAAATTAAATGGTGAGAAAGTGCAAGTTACTATTTTCGTGTACTGCTTGACTTTAGTGAATCAAATGGTAACTTTATTTGTGAAAAGAATATTTCAATACGATGCAGATGGACGAGAGTTAACGGTGTTACAATTCTATCCTCTAGTGTTTATGATAACGCTTATTTTAGTGTTGTTTATTAGCGTTGTTGTGTCAGTGTTGTCATGCTTCAAGAAGAGAATTTCTAGGAGAAACGTTAGACATGTATTGTCATTGATTGGAGTGGCCATCTTGTGTGATACTGGAACAGTGTTGTTTCTGTTATTGTACCTTATCCTAAGGCGGCAAAGGATCATTATAGAAGCATTTCTTGCATTATATTTCATTTGAAGTATTATAAAATAGAAACAGCAAAAGTATGGTTTACTTTAAGACTGATACCGCAATCACTCTTCGTAGTTTTAAATGCATCATCAAGAAGTAAATGGGAATGGTACTATAGGCGGCAAGAACGCTTAAGAGCTGTTGTGTAAGGTTTTTTCAAGAAGCAAAAGAAGATAAAAGGATTACATGGAGTAAATTCGACGGTTGTCGAATGTAGAGTTGGACGCAGCACACATCAATACTAAAGAAAGTCATTCACGAAGGAGTGAATGGAGTGCTCCCCAGGAGAGGTCGACCTCTCAGCATTGAGGCGTTCAACTGAAGTTGAAGAATATTGCGCAAGCCGTACGTATTGGAGTTTTAGTCTAAGGAAGAAATGTGTAAGCAGTGACTATTGTCAGAAATACCTACAGTACCTTTAATCATACAAATTGTATATATGTTATAGGAAATGTATGAAATCAGGAATTCTATACAATACCTAGGCAGTCTATACAATTCCTATGAATTCTATGAAATTCCTAAACGGCAATAGGAAATATGTTAAAAACAGGATATCGAGACGTTGGGTACGTGGTAAACGAGAGCGGGGTATTGGTTATTCAATCGCTCGCGTCATCGTTGATTGTGTTCTGATTGAGGATCTCTTGGCTAAATTATTACAGTCGCACGGGTCAATCTAACAGGCTAAGCAACGCTTGCCAAGGTTGGTCCGTGGATGGGTAACCATCTTTACATAGCGAGATTCCTTCGTGCCTTGGAGAGTACATAAGCAGTTGATCGTTACAGATAGTCAGATATCAGGAAATCTGGCACGAGTCTTTTCAAGAGGTATCGTGTGATCCAGTTACTGGGTTGTGGAGGTCAGATAGGCAGACGCTCCATGTAAATTACTGATACTTAGCTGCCTTCGTTAAGACTAGAAGACGTACCCAATATAGTTGGGAAAGCAACAGCTTGATTAATTTGATTGTTGAATGTGTTCAGATTATTTTTTATTGTTACTAAGTCTTATAAAGATTTAAAGTTTTATAATGTGTGACCAATGATTATTTTTAGAATTTCATAATAGTATTGTTAGGCTTGGATTTAGGGTGTTGTTGTTGTTGTGGTTGTGTTGAATTGTTATCATTAATTAATTTATTAAACGCTTTTCCTTGAACCATTTAGAAATTGTATACAAAACCTAGGATGCGTATGCATTTCCTTGGAAATGTGTGTATTGATTAATGTTAGCATTATTATTTCACATATTTCCTAAATAAGCCTATATAATTGTATACAATGCCTGGTTTTCACAGATTTCCTATAACATTTGAGTTAAACGATACCCTTAACTGATTGAATTATATACTTAGCCATTAATGCATAACATGTACCTAGTTATAATACTTACTTAGGTCATATAATAATTTATGAATAATCTTGTGAACTGCCAACTTCTGTGGCAGGTCAATGCGGGTACTCAGATAACCAGTTTAGAAAATCTATGTACACGTAAACGACACTTGATTCCATGTATTTTTGTAGTTTATTTATCAATGAACAAATAAATAACTATTAAAGGCACTGAGTTTTAGTCTGCTCTAACAACATACTATCGCCTGTTGAAAATTGATTTGTATATTTGAATATTGAAAAGTAACAATGACACAGGGTTTTTTTATTTATTTATTGTCTATAGGCTCGCGCTTGACCACTATCTCACCTGATGGTAGGCGAAGATGTGGTCGACGGTGAAACACGCTTGCCTAGACATAACCTATTCACTCTTGACTTAAAGACCCCTTAATTGTAGCTATCGGGAAATAGACTCCGGCAGGGAATTCCACTCCTAAGCTGTACGCATAATAAAAGTGTTCCCAAAACGTTTTGTGCTTATGGGTGGGACGTCCACCATAAACCGATGGCGCATCGCCGTACGTCTTGTAGGCCGATGATGAAAAGGGGTAGGTGGAATTAGAACGTACAATTCCATCGCAATCGCGGGTTACCCGATTGTAAGCGATTAGACAACTGCTTAAAACAATTTAGTCACAATTAAATTATACCCAAAGTCAGTCGAAATTAGAACTTCGTAGACCTTGGAACTTGGTGTACACCGGGCGAGCTTATCTCGACTTCGAAGACACAATAAGAACTTACAAAGACACTGCTGTATCTGCCTAAGTTATGCAAGGAACTGTCCAAATCGGTGTCTTTCCATGGTCTTTCTAACTAACAAGTAGATAGCAACTGTCTGTACTTAGTGAACTTTTGTAGGCAGTTATATCTAACTAGCTGACCCCGCGGCTTCGCTTCCGTCAACTGGCTACCTACTTACCCACCACCTACCTACCCTATCTACCCACCTACCTTATCTACTTACCAACCTACTCACCTGCCCTACCTATCAACCTACCTACCCTACCAATTAGTTAAACTATGTTTTAATTGAATAAGAATTAATACTACAATACAAATGTAACCAACTTATCGTTTTTAATATAATTTTAGTACACAAAAGCTGCCATTGTGACTTAACTATGATAGATATATTCTCTTACAGACTTTTTGTAGATAATAATGAGTACTTTAATCATGTAATACATAATTTTATCCTATCATCAATAGTTTTCTAAGCGCACGCTAAATAATTAATTTTATAGGCAACATTTTGCTACTTTGGGTTATATTATTGCAATTTTCATAAAGACTTAAAAAAAAAAAAATAATCTATGTTACTCCGGAATAAAGTGTAAGGTATGATTTTTGCCTTACTCACCAGCCAACCCAGGGGAAGGTTAATAGCATGAGACTAGATAGGGATGGTTTCGTATGAGGTTGACAGAAGCAGAAGTCATACAGTTTGGTCAACTTATTTAATCTCCTAACACGGATGTGATGACGGACTGTCGTCATCACAATTTCTTGAGTATTATTAAATACACAAAAATTACTTTTAAATGGGATACATTTTACGCTTAGTTTTTAATACTGGAGATATGATATCTCAAACAGTATCGTTAGCCTGTGTAGCTGCAGTCAAGCATCGTGCATCGGCCAGCTGCTGAAATTGCTGTATGTAGATCTCATGACGAGTTGACCATTATTTATTGGTTTATATATTAGTATTTAAAATTATCCTAAGGACCCTATCAAGGAGAAATATTCACAAGTTGAATTGTGTGCTTATTATATTATTTTTATTACACACAATATATATTTACTTACATTTAAATTAACTTACTTTGTTTCAACAAACACAAGCGCCTTCTGTCAGAATACAATAAAAGAATGGCAGTTATAAGTAAGAGATTCTCGCCTTTGGCACTAGATGTCGCTATTATATGTAACGCTAAAATAAATTGTAAAAAATGTAGGTTTCCATAGGTGAAAGAAATTTAAAATCGGTTCAGTTATTTTGGAGCCTATTCGGTACAAACAAACAAACAAAAAATCTTTCCTCTTTATAATCTCTTTTGGTATAGATTGATGGTTCTATGTCTACGATAAGATATAACTCTGTATAATGTAACAACGACGTCAAATGTCAAACGCCAGGTCACGTAAACATCCATTAAATCAGACCTATAATGTGACTGTGTCACCTGGATAGGGAATCTCAGTAAAACCTACCTAGATTCTAGTGCTAGGTATAAAAACACCTATTCACACCGACACCCTGACGCTGAGTCAGATCGAACAAGGTTACCGGATGGCAGCTATAGTTCAATGGAGGCGACTTTTAACTTGGTGTTTTGTGTTATCAAGCTACGCTACCCGTAGCCTCCGTAGGTAATTAATGTCGAACCAAGCTGGCTCACGTGCTAACAAAATACCCATTCCAAAAGCCATTGTTTCGTAATTACACCTGCGTGCAAGAAGAATAGGTACAGGAAACTTTACTAATCAGGAATGTACCAGGTGGTGTATCAAGTGTGTATTGGAAAGAGTATGCTTATACAGTTTGGCAATATTGAGGGGATGAATGAAAAGCGACTAACAAAAGTTATTTACAAGGCACACGTGAGTGGAAACGCCTTAAAAGGATCTTATTGGTAACTAGCTTCTGCCAGTGGCTTCGCCTGCAGGATAGTCAAAAATTATCCCGAGGGAACATATGCCCGGGATGAAAATTATCCTTTGTGCTATTCCTGATTATAATCTCTCTCTGTGCCAAATTTCATCCAGATCTATCCAGCCGTTTGAGCGTGAAGAAGTATCAAACATACAAACCCCCCTAACCCTTTCGGTATGGGCACGCCCGGCGCAATTCTTAAACCAAGTTTGTAATTTTTTACTATTCTTCTGTTACTTTGTGATTGTTGCTTTTGTGTTGTGTCTGTGTCAAATAAATGTTTTCAATTCTATTATTATTCAAACACACACACACACAAACTTTCGCCTTTATAATATTATTAGTGTGATGTTCTTCAGAAAGGCCAGGTGCGCAGCACTCATAACCTTGCGCCTACTGCTAGATGTATTGTATGAACGTAAATGAAGCAAAAGGAACTCGTAAGGATCGTAGTAGGTGGCGATCTGCAGTTACTACCTACCCATATTGAACAAAGGCGAGAGTTTATATATATATATGTGCCTCTATCTATAAATAGATAATAAGCTACTTTAATTAAATCCAAAATAATGTCCACAATGTACACGCAATAATTAAAACCAATAAAGAGGTTACCGGGATGTGCATTATGGTCACCGTAACCAAGACACGATATGCCAAGTTTGAACGATCTGACCTTTTCAATTCGCAAACATTTAGCGCAACTAATAGTGATAGAGCTAGGTCGAAATGTATAAAGGTAAACAAAAGATCCATTTCCTGAACCCCGACCTGGATACTGCAGGAAGCAGCGATTTCCACCACCATACTTTAACGAACCATCAAGGTCACCGGATGGCTGCTACAAAAGCCCTAAATGGAATAGCCACAGCACTCGCCATATTGCCAATTTAAAACGTTCCAACGCCATTCTGTCTAGCTTTAACGACAGATAAAATGTTACGATGTTTTTTGACATACACACTTATAACTTTATTGGTCAAACGCGACGTTCTAAAAGGTGCATAGAAAGCTGTATAGGAATTATGACATGTTAAGAGGAAATGCGGTCGAAGACATCCGACTGATTTTTCTAAGTCAAAAGTCATAATTCGAGGTTTGGCTCTCGCCTATTACCTCCTCCAATATTGGACCAATTTAAAATATATTCCATAAACTGAAAAATTAAGATATATAATGTGCCCTATGTTTTCCTATTTTCATTTATAGTTGTCAAATTTGTACACTATTGCCTCTGTCAACATCGCAATTTTGAGCATCTTGGGAGGGTTCTAGTGCTTCTAAAGATAATGTATTATCACAGTATATATCTTTATTTTTCAGTTTATGGAATTTATTTTAAATTGGGCCAATATTGGAGGATGCAAAAGGCAAGAGCCAAACCTCGAATTATGAATTTTTACTTAGCATATTCAGTCGGGTGTCTATGACCGCATTTCCTCTTAAGGACGATGATAAACAATAATAAGTTCTTGGTCTTTACTTAACTATGCAGTTTTCAAGAGCAAATCTATTTAATTATGATAATGATTAGACAAATTAATTTGGTATTGAAACTCCTAACTGCGATCGATTTACAAATATTTCGGTGGCTTTATGTTTCGGATACCTATTCAAATATCGCTTAGGGACAACTCATAAGCAATAACGACTTTCGTTTTCAGCTGTTAACAACACGCGACATCATAATTACATCATACATACATAAACTCAACCCCCCCCCCCCCGCACCCTCTCACATAGGATGCCTGTGTCCCAGCAGTGGGAATAAAAAGCATGATGATGATACATAAACTCATGCCTTTTTTCCGTGGGGGTAGGCAGAAACTACAGAACGCCACCTGCTACGATCCTTACATATTTATTTTGCTTCACTCACGTTCATACATCTAGTCATACACGCACGCCGGTTATGAGTGCTGCGTTAATAAATACCGAATAAGCAAGAAAAAACAATGATATAAGTACTGTTAGTGTCCAACTTGGTTGCAGTTTGACTATTTTAACATATAAACTTTGAGAATAAAAACGATAAATCTCAGCAACTCGAATATTACGTCCTTTGAAACAAAATGTTTTCTTAATCCAAACGTCAATTCCGAAGAAAAATTTCAAGTATTTTCACTGCGCGCGACGAACCGAACGTAATAGCAGCGTCTGCTTTAGAGAAAATTGAAAATCCCTGTTAACTATAAAAGTCGCCGGGAGTGTCAATCAGTGCATCTGTGCTCCAACAGAAAAGAGACGTGCTGGATATTTTTGTGTATCTTAAGAAAATGTTGGCTCTACAAATTGTTCAGTGATTTGAAAAGCTACGGCGTAGCACTATTTACGAATAATGTTTGTAGCAGCTACGAATGTTATAGTAGAAGCACGGGGACTCATTGCTAAGAAAGAAAATTTGGTTCAAATAAATCTCACTAGATGGCGCGACATGACACACATTTAATAGAATTGTGTGTAAAATTAACATTTTCTGGAATTGAACATAAAAATTGTATGTTCTTGTTTAATCAACTCTCTTTAGTACAAAATTATGGAATAATGGGCTCTTAATTCACATTTCAAAGAATATTTGACCAGATCATTTAAAATTGATGCCAATAGATGGCGCATTTTTTAATTTCTGAGGCATTCCACTCGATTGTTAAAATTTTGTATTGTAACACATTTTGTTGCAAAAAAAACTGTAAAAACGAGCAAAAAAATACTATAAAACGAACCTTCACTATATTTAAAGAAAAAAATATTCACGAACCTAGTAAACCCTTTTATTTGCAAGTCGCTGCTAACACCATCTATTGCCGTGAAACGGGATCGAACGCTATTGATGTACTTACAAAAATAACAAGATTAATCAGATGAAAACGCTAGTTACGTCGGCACGGTTTCTTTGTATGGGATGAGGCATCTGTATGCTAGTATTATATTATCTGTGGTAGAAGTAACAACAAGAATAAACAAATATTATAATGTAGAAGTGTAGACCAAGACCCTCATTCTTAAAAACTGTCCAAGTATTATATGATTATGCCAAGGAAGTGACGATATAAGAAGTTGGATAATTATTTATAAATCGAGTAGAAAAGTAGTTTACAATGCATGTCCTCGAAAAGAGCGTTTTCCAAGCAGCCAAACTGTGCGGAAAGAGTCACTTTTTTCAATAGTGCTTTTTACTTTTCCTTTTTTTTTTAATTTTTAACTTCAACGTCAGCCCGACGCATAGAGTTTTTATTATTTGAAAAATGTTTTACAAATTAGTTAAGTACAGATTATCATTCATATAAAACGTACAATAAAACTAATACTTCATTAAACGCGTTTTTAATTACTCTAGATTTAGATTAATAAATTAATTTTAAATATTCATTAAATATGTTTGGCAGAACGTATATTTTGCTCGTGCTTTTTTGCGTTACGACGTGACAGCTATTTGCACATGCGCAGTAGATATGCCCGAGGAACTATTAGTTATTCTGTGATTATGCTGAGCGCGCTTGAATAAGCCCGCCATTTAATTAAATTCTTGGCTGGTTCAGATATATTTTTTTATTTCCTCGCACAGTGCATAGTAAAATATTGTATGATACGCGTACGTAAGATGATTCTCGACTCGTGTCGATTTATTCACTCCTCGCTTCGCTCGCTCGTGAATAATGCCACTCATCGGGAATCACCTACCTTCCGCACTTGTAGCATAAATAACTATTATCTACTTCGGTTTCGTTATATTCGAATTACAAAATTGACAGCGGTTTCATTATGATACCCATAACGACATCGGGTTGCATTATGCGAATCGTCATTAATTCTAAAACACAAGCAAAGACATTCTGAACATACAGCCAGGTACCTAGAATATTACTTCTAAATCGAGACAATGTAAATGATGTTTTTAAAAATGGTACAAGTTTAGAACAATAGTATCGTATACTATTTGGCTGTTGCGGCTACAAGATGTTTGCCTTATACCTAATAAAGAATGAATAAAAAATAAAGTGGACGCGCGAAATTTTTTCTGAGTGAAATTTTATTTCAAATTTTATTAAAAATGTCTTCAACATCAAGTGAAAAGTGTGAAAATACTCCACCAGATATAACAACTAGAGCAGTTGCGGCTACAAAATATTTACTAACAGAAATATCAAGACATGTAAGAGAAATTAAATACTTAACACACTTCCTGAAATACTTATTTGTCTATATCTGTGTTTTATTCCTTCCTTCGTAGATAAAACCTTGTATGCAACTGTACGTTATTGGTCTTTTAATAACTCGTGCCCACCTATTTCGTGAAAAATGGCACTCGTATTAAAAGACCGTCCATAACGTAATAGTTGCATAAATAGCTATTTTGTACATCGAAAATATATGCATAAATATAGCAAGGGTGATGTTAAGGGATAACCAACAGAATCCATTTCCAGCATTTTTAGAATTTTTGTCTGTTTATTTGTGCACGCATCACGTAAAATGTACGCAACCAATGTAGATAACTTTTATACAAAAAAATTGTGCGTAACTTGATGTATTACTAAGTTTTTGTTTCATAGCAAACGGTTCACTCTATTAAAAGTTATATGAATTTAAAATGTTCAAGAAGTATAATATCACAACACGCAATTCTCGGACAGTTGAACTTCATATTCGATAGATGGCGTTGTGCATTTGACGTCATTTACTGAATTCTGTTAAGATTCGCCGGAGAAGAATGACGCTATAAAAAAAATTGGTATGCAGGTGGGGTAGTAGGTAGGAAGGTAAGTAGGGCACGCAGATGACGGGAGTGAAGCCGCGAGCACAGCTAGTCTATACTAATATTATAAAGAGGTAAAGTTTGTGAGTTTGTGACGTTGTAAGGGGTAATCTCTGGATCTACTGAACCGATTTTGAAAATTCTTGCACCGGTAGAAAGCTACATTATTCCTGAGTGTCATAGGCTATAAAATATTTTCAGAAAAAATAGAGATCCTGATGAAAATTGCAATAATGTAACCCAAGGTAGCAAAATGTTGTCTGCAAAATACATTATTTGGCGTGCGCTGAGAAAACTATTGATGATAGATACAAATTAGTAGGTAGGGTAGGTAGGATAGGCAGGTTAGGCAGGGTAGGCAGATTAGGCAGGGTAGGCAGAGTAGGCAGGGTAGGCAGGGTAAGCAGAGTAGGCAGGGTAAGCAGAGTAGGCAGGGTAGGCAGGGTAGGCAGGGTAGGCAGGGTAGGCAGGGTAGGCAGGGTAGGCAGGGTAGGCAAGATAGGCAGGGTAGGCAAGATAGGCTGGGTAGGCAGGAAAGGCAGGGTAGGCAGGGTAGGCAGGGTAGGCAGGGTAGGCAGGGTAGGCAGGGTTGGCAGGGTAGGTAGGGTAGGTAGGGTAGGCAGGATAGGCAGGGTAGGCAGGAAAGGCAAGATAGGCAGGGTAGGCAGGGAAGGCAGGAAAGGCAGGGTAGGCAGGAAAGGCAGGGCAGGCAGGGTAGGTAGGATAGGCAAGTTAGGCAGGGTAGGCAGATTAGGCAGGGTAGGCAGAGTAGGCAGTGTAGGCAGGATAGGCAGGGTAGGCAGGGTAGGCAGGGTAGGCAGGGTAGGCATGGTAAGCAGAGAAGGCAGGGTAGGCAGTGTAGGCAGGGTAGGCAGGATAGGCAGGGTAGGCAGGGTAGGCAGGGTAGGCAAGATAGGCAGGGTAGGCAGGAAAGGCAGGAAAGGCAGGGTAGGCAGGAAAGGCAGGGTAGGCAGGGTAGGCAGGGTAGGCAGGGTGGCAGGGTAGGCAGGGTAGGCAGGATAGGCAGGGTAGGCAGGATAGGCAGGATAGGCAGGGTAGGCAGAGTGGGCAGGGTAGGCAGGGTTGGCAGGGTAGGTAGGGTAGGTAGGGTAGGCAGGATAGGCAGGGTAGGCAGGAAAGGCAAGATAGGCAGGGTAGGCAGGGAAGGCAGGAAAGGCAGGGTAGGCAGGAAAGGCAGGGCAGGCAGGGTAGGTAGGATAGGCAAGTTAGGCAGGGTAGGCAGATTAGGCAGGGTAGGCAGAGTAGGCAGGGTAGGCAGGGTAAACAGAGTAGGCAGGGTAAGCAGAGTAGGCAGGGTAGGCAGGATAGGCAGGGTAGGCAGGGTAGGCATGGTAAGCAGAGAAGGCAGGGTAGGCAGTGTAGGCAGGGTAGGCAGGATAGGCAGGGTAGGCAGGGTAGGCAAGATAGGCAGGGTAGGCAGGAAAGGCAGGAAAGGCAGGGTAGGCAGGGTAGGCAGGGTAGGCAGGGTAGGCAGGGTAGGCAGGGTAGGCAGGGTAGGCAGGGTAGGCAGGGTAGGCAGGGTAGGCAGGATAGGCAGGGTAGGCAGGATAGGCAGGATAGGCAGGCTAGGCAGAGTGGGCAGGGTAGGCAGGGTAGGCAAGGTAGGCAGGGTAGGCAGGGTAGGCAGGGTAGGCAGGGTAGGCAGGGTAGGCAGGGTAGGCAGGATAGGCCGGGTAGGCAGGATAGGCAGGAAAGGCAGGGTATGCAGGGTAGGCAGGAAAGTCAGGGTAGGCAGGGTAGCCAGGGTAGGGGCAGGGTAGGCAGGGTAGGTAGGGTAGGCAGGGTAGGCTGGGTAGGCAGGATAGGCAGGGTAGCCAGGGGTAGGCAGGATAGACAGGGTAGGCGGGTAGGCAGGTTAGGCAGGGCAGGCAGGGTTGGCAGGGTAGGCATGGTAAGTAGAGTAGGCAGGGTAGGCAGGGTAGGCAGGATAGGCCGGGTAGGCAGGATAGGCAGGGTAGGCAGGAAAGTCAGGGTAGGCAGGGTAGCCAGGGTAGGGGCAGGGTAGGCAGGGTAGGTAGGGTACTCAGGGTAGGCTGGGTAGGCAGGGTAGGCAGGGTAGGTAGGCAATTGACGGGAGCGAAGCCCCGAGGGTCAGCTAGTTATTTATAAATCGATTAACAAGAATCTGACATTGTATAAGCGTAGGATTCTCTAGGACCAGTAAATTCTGAATTGTACTCACAGTAATATACGCGCCGTAGTTATGAAGCGCGTCGGATATGTTCACAGGGTGTTCCATGTTGATCTCCGTGTCGAGTTCCGCAGGCCAGCTATCTGGTACCACCGCGTCTGGAGTACCCAGGCTCCAGTACACCTGTGTAGAGCAAAATAATAAGTTGACAATTTGTATAGGTGTAAATGTCTCGAGATTGCCAGTGAAATTAATAGGTCAAGGTATGAGCAAAGGCATGCATTTTTACCCGACTGCCGAAGGAGGTTAATGTGTTTATCAGGTCTATGTATGTATGTTTGTTCCTATGTGGCGTTCTAGAGACCAAACGCGTTGACCGATTTGATGATTTTCACGTCAATCGATTCGTCTTAACCTTGCGTGTGTCACTGGCTACATTAAAATTGGAAAAAAGAATGAAATCGGTAAAAATGGCAGATTTTGGGCGCCATATTGTGGCGACACAATTTTTATTCTTCTTCTTTCGGAACAGTGTGTAAAGTCCCGCAAACCTCCATAGAAAAGGGAGGAACCCCCGATCAGATGGAGATGTCTGGTCCGGAGAACCGCCCGACGGTTGTTGTCGGACTGTTGTATGTGTTCTAATTGTGCCGAAAACTCTGCTTGCGCGATGCTGGCTTTTGTGAAACATCAGGTCATAAGTTTGTAAGTCGCGTCTCGCCTCATAGATGTTGCTACACATTGTTTCTTGTAACGGAGACTATATAACATAATATTAAGCTCGTGTTCTCTAAAGGATTATTCGATACGTATGAGCTTATCGATCTAGAACAACAGGTCTAAGGTAGGCAAATATTAAGGAATACAGTTATGCCAATTTGTTCTTTAACACGTAACGTTAGGTTAGGTAGGTAAGCGTTTCTCCACCGGTGGGTTCCCGCATTGTCGAGGCGGGGGGCTTAGTAACCGTGGCTTGGTCACCCACGGTGAAGCGAAGAGGAACCCGAGGAGAGGCCGCTCGTCAGGGCTTTTGGCGATAAGCCGACGACGTAGCGGCCAACATGTAGGTTGCGGTGCTGCCTGGGCGACATCGCAACTGAGGCGGGCCGCGATGTCGTATGGGGCCTCCCAAACCTATACGATGTCGCGGCTGAGGGTTGGAGGCCGCGGCGGGAGAGGAGTGTCGGTATTGCGGTGCGCCGCTCTCCCTACCTTCCACGGCCTGGACGGGGTCGCCACCGTCTGATGGCGGACGCGCTGGGGCCGCAGGGGAAGAGGAGTGTCGGTATAGCGATGGCCACTCTCCCTATCCTCTGCAGCCGAAAAATGGTAGGTGGCGGGGCCATTGACCTCGACCCGTCACAAGAGGACCAAGGGTGCCATACACGGGGTCGTCTGGCACCCATGTGCTGGTTTGGTCCCTGGGGTGGTCACGGCGCACAGCGTGTTCTGGTGCGCCGGGTGATGGGGGGTGCTCCCCCGAGGAGGGTCCGGTGACGGACAGCCGCGGCGGGTTCGCGGTGAGTGCTAACGCGTGCCCGTGTTCCCGCCATAAGCGGCACAGGAGGACACCGTGGAGTTTTAGTGGGTTAGAGTCCCACATAACTGCGCTATCTGCCCGTCTTTTCTTTTTCGTTTAGATGGTACATTTGATAAAATCTTCCCGTGGTAGCGCAGTATGCATGAGCAGTTCTCCACGCTAAAAAAAAAAGGTAGGCAAGCGTTTGAACAATGTTTTGTCACCATGATGGACTTGTTAATTTCAACAATATTTGTTAGTGGTAGTATATTTGGTCTAGTGGTTGCATAAGTGAACCTACGTCCACATGATTGCGAGTTCAAAACTAACCCTCGTACTCCAAAAATTGCTACCCAACTAAAACCAAAATTTATTGGATGTTTTATTATTATTGATAGGCCCGCGCTTAACCACTATCTCACCAGATGGTAAGCAATGGTCGACGGTGTAGCACGCTTGCCTAGAAGTAACCTATTCACTCTTGACTTAAAGACCCCGAGGTTGTAGCTATCGGGAAACACAGTCTCCGGCAGGGAGTGTTAATTCCACTAAGAGGTAAGGTGTCGGAAGCAAATTGGCATATATATTTCAATAGCGTTGTTCACACTAGGACGACCCGATAAAATTGTTGGCGACGGCATATTCAGCCACGATTTCTGTCGGGTCGGATATAATATTGGCATACTGCTTTGTATAGCGCCGTTCACACTTGTTGGTTCATAGAGGCGAAGCCACCTTCCCGCCAATCACCAACCCGCTCTTGCCAGAAGTTTCGCCGACGTGCACGCGTTTATAAACATGGAAGACGAAATTAATATAGAAGTTTTGATTTCTCTTGTAGAAGACAGGAGTTTGAGAACGTCGTCGTCGTCTATTGTACCTACATAGAAGCCAACTCACAACTGCTTTGTGGCAAGCCGGGCAGCGGTTAACGACGGAGGAGTTCACATTACGTCGGACCGGGAGCTTATAGTGTGAACACCATAACCCGATAGTCGTCCAACGGTTATATTGTCGGTCCGATCTAATGTGATTTGATTATCCGATCTTATGTGAATGTGGACATTAGATCGGATAATCAAAGTATTTCCAAAACGCTTAGTGCGTATGGAACTAAAACTTTATTGTATTTAAAAAAACTAACAGACCCATAATATTTCAGCTGTAGTAACTACATACTAATTCCAGTTCTATTATCCTAATTAATAAATACTGCTAAAACCTGTTATGTGAAGCAACAGCTGTCGATAAAGAAACAATGGCGTCTTTAGCATCTAAAGTTAAAGACGTGGCCTCCCCGCGACCTTACAAATTAAACCCGTCCATTAATTGTTCAGCTTCGACATAAAACAGCCCAAGTTTGTGAGCCCGTGGACGTGGGCGTGCCACCCCGTGCCAGGCGGTATTTAGCTGACAACTTTGACAATTACTCGATTGCAACTTTCAAAGATTATGACGCGGAACGGTCTGTTAAGTTTCTGTTGTGTTGATTTAGATGCCATCTCACGGAGATATCATTGGATTCCCCTTTTGCATAATTTACGTTACAATAAGACTAGCTTCTGTCCGCAACGTCGCTCCCATGAGCTAGAAGAAACATTTTTTTTTACAAGCCTTTTTTTAACTTGCAATAGTATGTATGAACACACGTTCCGGTCAAATATTGCAACTGAATTTTAAAGCAGTTATCCTCCACCGATTAAGATGAAATTTTGCATTCACGTTTAGTTTTGATGAAAATGCATGGTTAGCTAAGTGACGTGATTCTAAATCCAATATGGCGGACTAGTTATTTTTTGTGCACTGTCATGATATGGCTTTCAAATGAAAGGGTTTGCTGAGAAGAATACGAAAAAGCTTGATATAAATAAAGAATTTTGATGAATAATTTTATTTCGTCAAGTCGCCTAAGATACTACTCAGTGATATTGCTATCAGAGAAATAATGTTCTTAATCATTCAATTCCTGTACTTCCAGACAGATTTACAAACAGATTGGGACATCGTGAATTTTTACGAGACTATCATATCTACGATTTACAGAGAGAGCTAAGACAATGCTGTACCAAAGCCGAAGTCCGAACTCAAATTAATAGCCGCGAAAATGCACAAGAAAATTGCTTTTTACCCGACTGCAAGGAACTAAAAAGGATGTGCAGTTGGAGAATCAGGGGGTCAGCCAGCTGGCGGATATGTATCTTCCGACTGCACACCATGATATTTTCTTGTTTACAGCTTATTACTTCTTTTTTTGTCACAAAACGACACAATATAATTACATGCTTCTTAAGCAGTCGGGTTTTTTATTTAGTAAGGGTCCAAACGGAGCCCTATCGCTGTCACTCACGTGTCTGTCTGTCCGTCGTCTGTCACACAATTTTGTTCCGAACAATTTTTAACTGCCCATTGATTTACGAACTTGAAATTAGGTAATAATGTTTATTACTTCAAATACCAATATATTGACAAATTAGATTTTTTTCTTTGGTACGGAACCGCTGGCATTCCTCGAGGAATCGCTGGGGTGGATCGAGTAAGGAAGACGAATTCCACCCGTACCTACGCAAAATACGCGCTTAGATGTGGAGTTGCGGATGCCAGCCCGTCTTAACTTAAGGTCTAGTCAATCATTCTTCCATGCAAACGTAGTCTGGCGATTTCTCCACTGTTTGACGGTGTATGTTCAAAATAAAAAAATATTTTTCATGATATCCATACTTCGTCTGTTTTTAAATTTTCGCGCGGCCGTTTTTGTCCTAAATCATCATCCATTTCGCTACAAATTTGCAAAAGTTTGTATTCGTACGCGAACTAGCTTCTTAATGATCACCACAGCATCTATCTCTTTCGCACGCATTGTCTTGCGAGATAGCATGCATTTTAACCCCGCGCACAAAATAGTTCGTGCCGTCGACTAGGGCAACCTTAACTAACTTAACTTGGTACGGAATGTGCGAAGTCCGACACGCACTAAGACTTGGCCGGTTTTTAAATTAATCATAACTAATTTCAAGAAACAAGGAATATAAAACCGATAACAGCAATTACCAATCTTTATTACCTCCTAAAATGTAACCGCTGCGAATCGGTGCCTGCCACGGCAACTCAATGAGGAAGCAGCATGTTTTCACAAACCGTAGCTTTTAATTACATTGGGACTATGAATATCGATTATATAGAACAAGGCAAGCGTTCTATATTTAATTATATGGCTGCATTAGGTGCACTAAATATACCGTGGGGCCGTGGCAGACCAAGGTCTGTCCCCGCGCTTGGCAGTGACACCGTGTTGTTCTGCTAGGTTATATAGTAGTTTCATGGTCGCACACGATAATGGCTTTATTCATTTCCGTATTTAAATTTATGTGGCATAATAAGAAAGTTGAGGGGAGGGAACGCGACAATGAAAACCTTTACACATATATTTTGGTCGTAATGGAACATTGTTTGGGTCAAGGTCTTGGTTCAAAAACTGAAATCTGGCGAGGTGAAATGATTGCTGTCTCGTAGCAAGCCGCGCCCATTTTGGAAGTGTTCCCATTGAGTCAATTAATTTAGTGAAATTGAATAATATGATGTAATATTTTTTTTTATGTTATTCTGGCGCTTGACCACTATCTCACCTGATGGTAAGCGATGATGTGGTCGACGGTGAGGCACGCTTGCCTACAAGTAACCTATTCACTCTTGACTTAAAGATCCCTAGATTGTAGCTATCGGGAAACACAGACTCCGGTAGGGAATTCCACTCCTTAGCTGTACGCATAATATAAGTATTCTCAAAACTTTTAGTGCGTATGGGAAGGATATCCACCATGCATCGCCGTACACCTGGTAGTCCAATGATGAAACGGGCTATGCGGAATTAGATCATGCAATTCCATCGGACCCTCCCCGAAATGTAACCGATAAAAAACCAGACAAGCTGGCAACTCGGCGACGATGTTGAAGGCTCTGGGGCTTTGACTAAAGCTGGGAACAAACAATCGGACGCGGCTGACGGACGCGACTGACAGCCGCGACTTATGGAGTATCTGTATAATGAATGTACATTACATTGTGCAAACTATCGCACGTAAGTCGCGGACGTGACCTTGGGCGTTCGGACGTCCGACAGACATCTGGCCCGCTGGATGTTTTTGTCTGTGCACACATATCAGTCGCGGCTGTAAGTCGCGTCCGATAATTTGTTCCCAGCTTTAAACTCATTGCCGATGAGCCTCTTTGAACGGACAGACTAATGGTCAATGGTGACTTTTTATTAATGTATTTAGAACCTACTTCTATCGCATTCAATGCTAAGGACAAATACGTTTCTCAGAATTTCTCCATAACGAAATGATTACGAGAAAATTAAAATACGTAATCAATTAAGATAGTTATTACCTTCACTCGAATTAATTCATAGTTAGTTATAATTTATTATTTAACGAAATTAATCGACTGAGTCGAGAAGAGACTGAGTCGAACGTACTTAGAGACGAAACCAAATAGCATTCTAGCATTCAGACATTTTAATTTCAAACTTATTGTATACAGCGATAAAACTCAAGATGTAAATATGAGCACAGCAATATTTTCTGCTCAAAATAGCTAGCCACTTAGTAAGAACAATACTGAATATTCAAAGAGCGAGCAACAGTAGTTAGCTATGAAATATTAACACGACAAGCTGGCGAGCTCGCTTAATTAAAAGCTCTCGCCTTTCGGATGAATGCTGAGCACTTTGTTAAGCGGAATTGTTGTTATATTTCTGAGACGAAAGCGAAACTAGCTGATTAATATCAAAACGGTGTAATTAATTTAAATTATAACACGGCACTAATTTATTTTTCCTTGTTAGAAATGTCAGCTTTTCCTGGTAAATAAATTTGGTTTTCATTATTTAATAAAAAAAAGACGTTGGGAACCCCTGCTGTTTTCCGACACGGAAAAATTTACGTGCAGTAAAAACATGACGTTTTCGATATGTATCACATTAAACAGCCAGTCGGTTCTGTAAAAATATTACCGTGAAAAAATATAATTGCAGTGAGGTGTTATTCCACCTAGGCACGGCAACCCAACGCGAAGAAAGAAAATTTGGTTAAAAAAAAACTCAAATAAATTGCACTAGATGACGTGATAAGCTTCGATTTGTTATAGAGTTTTGTAAAATATTAAAATTTTCTAGATCCGGTCATAAAAAATGTATGTTCTTGTTTAATTAACTTTCCTAAGCACAAAATTAAGGAATATGAGGCCCTAAATTCACATTTCAAAGATTATCTGCATGGATCATTTAAAATTCAATCCAATAGATGGCGCGGTTTTTAATATCTGAGGCATCCACTCGATTATGTTTATTTTGTTATGTAACATACAGGGTGGCGCAATAGAACGTGCATATTGCATCATTTTTTTTTGCGGGGTAGAAGGGGCGTGGGCGAGGGGAGACCGATATCGTTGGGTAGCGCGGTTCATGAAGTTTTAGTCACTATGAGTCACTTCGACGGGAAGCGTCGCGCATTTTGCGTGCGCGCATTTTACGAAAACTCTCGTTCGTACGTAGTTGTCAGGCGACTATTTTGTTCTGAGTATGGTGTACGGCAAATTAGGGAGGCTCCGAGTGCTAATTTAATTAAAATCTGGATAAAGCGGTTTGAAGAGACTGGATCGACGTTTAAACCACACGCAAAAGGTCGTCCACGCACATCTAGGACCGAAGACAATATTGAGAGTGTTAAGCAGTCGGTACGAGAAGATCCACAAATGTCTACTCGCAAGAGATCGTCTGTCCTAAACATATCGCGACGAAGTTTGCAACGAATTTTAAACTTGGATCTTAAATTGCATCCATACAAGCTGCAATTAACTCAAGACGGAGCTACCAGTCACACATCAAATGACTCCATGGCGGTTGTGAAGCAGATGTTCCCTGGCAAACTGATTTCGAAAAGAGGTGATATCCCATGGCCTCCGCGCAGTCCAGACTTGACGCCTCCTGACTTTTTTTTGTGGGGATACCTCAAACACAAAGTCTACACCAATAATCCGAGAAACATCAGTCAGCTCAAGGAGAATATTCGTGGTGAAATGGCAGCAATCACACCAGCACTACTTAAGAAAGTTTTCGGTAATTTCCGTTTGCGGTTAGAGGAGTGCCAACGTAGAGAGGGTCATCATTTAGATGATGTTATTTTTAAAAAATAAACTTCAGTTATCACTTAATAATTGCTTAGTTTTATTTTAACTATACCTTTTGTATTTATTTTTTAATAATTATTTTAAAAATGCACGTTCTATTGCGCCACCCTGTATTTTGGTACAATGGAACTGTAAAGACATACAAAAAAACCCTATAAAACAAATCGTCGCTGTATTAAAAAAACGTATTCACGAACCTTAAACCCTTTTACTTACAAGTCGCTGCTAACACCATCTATATCCGTGGAAGGGAACCGAACGCGATCGATGTTCTTAGAAAAGTAATCATAAGAAAAAGTAAAATTTAAAAAACCTCGCCACATTTTTAATTCATGCTACATAATTTATCTAGTAGGTACATTGTAGATACGCTTCGATCGGAAATCTATTGAACACGTAATTATGACACGATATCTTGCGAAAACACCCCGATTCAAACAGTTAAACGCCCATAATTTTTGAACAGCTGAACCGATTTCATTCAAACATAGTTAAGAACTCTCTCGACAAAATCACCTTTCAAATCTAAATCAAAATCGGTTCATCCGTTTAGGAGCTATGATGTCACAGACAGACACACAGATCAACACACGTCAAACTTATAACACCCCTCTTTTTCCGTCGGGGGTTAAAAACGCTAGTTACTTCGGCACGGTTTCTTTGTATAGGATGAGGCATCTGTGCATGCTAGTATTATGTTATCTGTGACCTAGGGATTGACAGCGGACTTCACATTTGTCTTCTATGTCTATCGCAATGTTGTTGGTGTGTCCAGACAGCACGTCGTAAATGCCGTGTGAAAACGCCAAACATTATTCTTTCTTCAACCTGTACCGTATTTAGCGATATTTTCCAACGCATGTCTAGACGCAAGTCTGGACACGCCTTAACAAAAAATTGAAACTTACATCAAAGACTTTCCCCAAGTCTTCTGCGAGACAGGAACAGTTGAACGCCACGATGCCCAACTCTTTCACCTGAGGACAACATTATACTATTAATAAATACATACTTACATAAACTCACGCCTTTTTCCCATGGGGGTAGGTAGAAACTACAGAACGCCACCTGCTACGATCCTTACTTACATACTTCTTTTGCTTCACACACATTCATACATCTAGTCATACAAGCACGCCGGTTATGAGTACCGCGCACCTAGCCTTACTGAAAAACTTCACTAATAAGGTCTCTGTATGTTATTCTAGGGCAGGGATGGCGAACCTCGAAATACGAAAACGTGCCATTTAAATTATATTTTTTCTTTATGTGACAATGAAGTGCCACCAATTTTTTTTGACTTTGTCTTAATTGACAAAAAATAAACCTCTACATGCTATGAATTAATCAATTATTTATTTGCACCCAGAAATTCTTACAGCAATCCTAATATTCATTTACAGTTTTATGTTGTATTTAAATATAATTAGGAGTTGGTGTCATTTCTGCTGTTGCAAATTACCTAGATTCTAAATAACCTCATTATAGCGTGTCCAAAATATTCTGTCGTGTGCCACCACAGGCACGCGTGCCATAGGTTCACCATCCCTGTTCTAGGGCGTCCCACCCCGGCGTTTCCATTCACGTTTTCCTTTTGTTCTTTCATCCATCATCTCAACATGGCCAAACCATCTTAGCATACCCTTTTCAATTTTAGTCACTACATCTTCTTTTAAGCCATAACGTTGTCTTATTACATCATTTCTCAATCTATCATTTTAAGTTACACCACACATACTTCGCAAGGAACGCATTTCTACTGTATTAATCCTACTTTCCTGTAGTTTTACTTACCATATGCCATACCCGACCTTCATTTCCATACATAAGTGTAGGCCACGACCAGCACGCTGTTGTGAACAGCGAGTCGAGCCTCTTTAGACATCGACTGGCAGGTCACAACCGCATGTAAAGCACCATTTAATTTATTATCTACACCCATGCTATAAATCCCATAGACCTAATAAATAGTATGGACTCGAAATACCTACAAAAAAAACGAGCCGACCTAAACCTTAAAATGGCTGCCGATGCTATGGTTGTGTTAATTACGGAACACACACATTAATAATACAAAAAGTAAACAACTATTTGACAGCAGGACTACCACGAACACAACCACAAATTTCGGCAACTAATATGGCGAATATGGCACGTACTGACAGCTGTCACTACGTCACAACAAAATGTTGCCATAATGAGCAACAGCTGCAATATTGTTGTCTCTTTTGTCAAATACGATTACTACATTAGAAGAAATGAGACAAAATGATGTTTCACACTCAGTATCGTATTTCACTCATATTTGTTGTTCGCGACGAGGGGTCACAAAAATGTTAGAATAGTTTTGTAGATATAAATAGTATAAACAAAACATACGTCTGCTTACCCCAGCGCGCGAGCTCGTACTGAAAAGTTTTAGACAAGAATTTTTCTTTTATAGTTTTTTCAAACATAAAATTTCGACCACTTTTTGAGGCACTAAACATTATGTTTTAGTGTATATGAGTATGTATTAAGTAAATATGGGGTCTAAAGAGTAAATTAGAATCGTTACATACATACTAAATGCGGTAGTTACGGAAAGAAAGCAAAATCAAAACAAGTCAAATTCCGTAAAAACGACCGGTCGCCACGACCGTTTAGTTCGAAATGAGCAGTCAGATGGCGGTACACGTATATATAGTCTGGCGCGTAAGCAGGCAAATTTGGTATTTTAGAATAGCGTTTTGAGGGCTTTATAATAGCCTATAGTACCTAAAATACGGTTATCTAGTATTATTAGAGTTAATATACTTTAGATAAAATGTGTAAGTAGTATTTTAAGCAAATAAAAAATATTTGTTTACTTATTTTGGACCCCCCGAAAATGGCCGAATCGCAAGTATCGATAGGTGCGCTCTGCCCACCTACCAATCGTATTATTTACCTTACACATTTGTTTTGTTAGGAAACACCGTCTAGGTGTTCTAGATAGTATACCTTGGTGCTATGACTGAAAAACTGTACATAATAACAGTACATAGCCAGGTTTAAAACAGTTTCACTCTGAGATGGTAAATACATGCATTTTTGCTCAAGTAAGTAAATAGAAATTTGGTTATAAGCGTTTTAGCGTTTCTAGGTGACCTGGAACTGTGTCCAGGCCCTATATATAGATGGCATCTGTGTAATTCTAGTACATAGATATTACTTACTTGAAATAATGTGTCTGTATGTGCCAGCATGGACGTTTCTACGCGTCTGCCAGAGGGCCCACTACTTTCAGACACACTTGGTGCCTGAAGGATTATTGATATGCTATCTGAAGCATTACCTTTGGGGACCCTCGGGCACACGCCTGGACTCAGTCACAACACATAGCTAATATATAGCTATACATACACACACAGAGGCGTTAAAGCCGTGGAACAACACAATATTATCTATTTCGGCCGCTTCCCGGCAACAGAAGTCCCAGAAGGGCTGGTAGTACACCCATCAGGGTACCACCATTCGATAGCCCAATTCTCCAGCTTCCCAACCACATTTTTGGAAGGAGCCTAGCTCTGGTGGTTAGGGAACTAACCGACTTAATATAGTAAGAGGTTCCATGGTTTTCTCGCATCGTCGACCACATCAGAGTGAATACTGGATCGAGGGTTGGAGCTGTATCCACCGGACTTCCACCATGGGGTAGCCCATCGCGAGGGCTATCCGATGACGGTTGGTGAATGCGGATCCGCCCACCAGCTCGAGTACAAACTCGCTAAATATGCCGAAAACAGGCACAGAAGCTATGTTTTCGCACTTTCACGTGGCTGTGCCCGTGAAGGTGACAGATGAAGCTGTGGAACTGTCACAGATCGATGGTCCAGGAGTAGGGCTACAAGTCCCTCGCTGGTACCCTGGCACTAAAGTGCACCATTGTCTTGTAAAATAGCATATAAAGCTACAAACTGACAGAACTTCCCCTTATTAGGCGTTCTCCACGCAAGAGCTCCGTGAGGGTAGCAAATATGGACCTGGACCAAGGTCCGGAGGGAAGGTCTTCTCGAGACCTATCCAGAGACACAAGTCTCATCAAAATCGGTTCAGTAGAAGGGGGGTTTCTGTTGGTTTTCAGCGACTAGTCATAAGGTATTAATTTTATAATTAAAGTTTATGCGCGGTCGTTGTTTTGAGGTCCTCGTTACGGTCAAGTGTGGTAGTAGGATAGTGCGCTGAGACACCGTCCTAATTGTAGCCATTATTTTTCAACATTTAAATCCACGTCACTTTGCGTAACGAAGACCATGAAGAAACGTCGTTTTTGGACATGAAAACCTGAGTCTTTTTCTGAACTGGACATCAAGCCTTCCCCTCAACATCCTTGGCAGCCTTCCAACCACTGCAGGGTCGGTACTTGCTCGAAGACAACGAACTATAGGTGCAAGGGGCGTCAACGTGTTCGAGCTGGAGCCTTACAACCTCCAGTCAGCCTGGGGCCTTGAACGATCACGTCCGTCCCGCACATTTGTATAAGCTAATGTATGTATAGAATAATAGGGCGCCTCCATGTTTTTCCTATCTCAATGATAAATCCTCTATAAAAGTTTCTGAAACAGGTAGCTTATTGCCAACATTAAAACAACCAGTGTCATAGTAACCTTAATATCATCCAAACGAAACACTCGTTTGGATGATACTAAATTTCATAATGTTCTATTAAATTGCATTATGAAACTTCAAATTCATACTTTAACTTTTTTTGTGTTGTTCAGCAATCCGTGTTTTTTTTTCTTTTACAATACAGATCTGGAAAATGTACATCACAGAGGATCGGCATAAACACATTTAGCAATTTAGCCAAATCAATTAACTATTTACAACTTGCCAATCCTGAGTTGTACTGGAGGGTGACCATAAGCTCTTAGAGCTAGGTTATATATGACTTGAATACATCTGTTCCATTTTTACAGTCTAACAAATATAAATATTCCGAATACATCAGGATCTTGAAATATTCAAGAGGGGCCAAGAGGCTTATCGGCGACGATGCACTAGTCGCCTCAAAGCTCCAGTTTCATTTCGGGGAGAGTGCGATGGAACTGCACAATTTGATTCCGCCTAGCGCTTTCCATTACCGGACACCAAGACGTACAGCAATGCGTCACCGGTACATGGTGGATATCTCACCCATACGTACACAGCGTTTTGCGAATACTTTCATTGTACGCACCAGTGCTGCCAACTCGTCTAAGCAAAAACGCGCTGTTAGCTCTTCAAAAACGCGCTAGAAAGCGCTAAATTGTCCGTCGATGTAAAAAAAAACGCTTTATTCAAACAAAACGCCCAATAATTTGAGACAGGGACGTTTAGACGTATTATTTTTTTAATAATACATTATAGTATCTACTTGTTTAATAAAATAAAATAATAACGTGTTAATATAATTATTTATTATTATAAAGGAAATAAATTAATTCACCATCGTCTGATTCTACTACAATTGCTTCTGACGCCGAATTATATGGTTGGTCAGGTTGGTCTTGATCAGTTTTGGACTTGAATTTATATTTATCTGTGGATGAAATTTGCCTCAACAGGTCGTTTAGATGTTGATAGTTTGCGAACTTACTTTTTTTTAAAGAAAGTCCAAAGTTTCAAAAAGCGCTAGATTTAGCGCTAGGCGCTAG
The DNA here is from genome assembly GCA_964057195.1 of Orthosia cruda. Classification (NCBI taxonomy): domain Eukaryota; kingdom Metazoa; phylum Arthropoda; class Insecta; order Lepidoptera; family Noctuidae; genus Orthosia; species Orthosia cruda. Next base: position 13,130,853 of record OZ059836.1, on the reverse strand, counting down.
AACGAGCTATTGAACAAAAATAGCGCTAGTTCTGGCGCTGAAAGCGCTAAGTTGGCAGCACTGGTACGCACAGCTAAGGAGTGGAATTCCCTGCCGGAGTCTTTGTTTCCTGATAGCTACAACCTTGGGGTCTTTAGGTCAAGAGTGAATAGGTTACTTCTAGGCAAGCGTGCTTCACAGTCGACAACATCATCACTTACCATCAGGCGAGGTAGTGGTCAAACGCGAGCAAACGAAAAAAAAAAAAAACTTTCCATGAGTTTACATAGAGTTCTTACAACACTGTAGAACACCCTATGGTTTCAGAACCTCTTAAAGACGATTCATATCATGGGTGTAGATAGTCTTGTATGCAACTATACATAATTAGGTATTAAAAGCACTCATGTGATACTATTATTATAATTCACCTCGTGTGATAATCCCACGTTCCTGCATTCATTCTCACACACTCTCAGAGGTCACTCAAAAATCAAGTTTAAATGGGACTGGGTCGGCCTCGTTTGCGACATATCGTACGATTCATGTGCTAAATCTACCACATGTGGGTTGCAAAATGTACAGCGACGTGACGGACCCAGGCGAAGATGACGGAACGAGATTGACTGCTACAAATAGGACTGGTCAAAAGGGAGGCTTTTGAAAACACAAGCTAAATATAAATAATAACCATAAAAAATATATAGTTCAATGTTATAAAATGTATGGTCACCTGTGTCAGCGCCCGCCAGTCCATGTTGGCACTGCCGATGTAAAAGTGTTTTCTATCTATAATCCAGAACTTTGTGTGCAGGATGCCATTTCCTAATAACTTTGAAAAATTTAAACTCCGCACCTGAGGACAGAAAGGGAAAATTTACATCATGGTATAGCAGTGTCTGTTTTGTAAATCAGACCAAACGAAATAGAGTGGGAGCTGGCAGGGTTTTTGAGCAAGCATATTCAGGGTGAATAATTGATAGCTGAGTAGTTGCGACTTGGTTAAAGAACATTGAGAATATATCTGAAAAGTTCGATGGTCAGGCATCCACTTTTAATTTTACAAAAAAAAAACATTCAAGAAATCTAAAAATCCAACTGCTTAAAAAGCGAACTAAAAAGGCGTAAACAAGAGGAAAATCACTCTGTGCAGTCGGATGATACATATTCAAAAGCTGACTAAACAAAACCAGATGTATCCTGCGACTGCACAGCGTGATTTTCTTCTTGTTTACGTGTTTTAGTTCGCTTTTTAAGCAGTCGGGTTTTTGATTTTTGAATAAACTTTTTTTTATTTATTACTTTTTTGTTAACATTTTTTTCGAATTAGATACACTTAAACACTCGATGGGTTTGTAAGAAATAAAAAAAATGGGTCTCTAGAATGTGGCGCCCAAAAGCCGCCATTTTTAAATTTTTATGTAGCCGTTGACACTTGCAAGGTTAATACGAATCGATTGACGTAAGAATCATTAAAATCGGCCAATCCGTTAGGCCTCTGGAAAGCCACATAGGAACAAACATACATACATACATAGACTGATAAACACATTACCCTCCTTCGGCAGTCGGGTAAAAAGGAAACTTAACGTTCAGGGCCGTTAATTTTCATTTGATCAACTTATCTGTGAAAAATTGATTTCGACGATTTAATTTTTCAGAATATGCTTGCTCAAAAACTCCTGATTCTGATTTTTCAACCAACTTTAAGTTGTTTTATTCAAGTTTACAAAAGAATATAGATTACCTGTGCTGCTTTCTTCTTAACTAAATATTCAGTATCTACATTAGGATATTGTTTACTGGGCCAATTTTGAGCAATTTTTACACCTATATTTCTTTTTGACCCGGCAGCATATAAAGCTTGGAACACTTGCTCACCCTAAAAAAAGAAATAGCAAATTAAATACTAATTATTACATCTCTACAGTCAAACACACATTGAAAGAGTCTTTATATCGTAAGCAATAAGGGCGGATTTCGTAAATCATGTGTATCTGGGGAACTGGGGAATCCCCCTCTCGGCATAAAATTGTTTGGCATAACGTTTCCGCATAAGTTTTATTAGCATAATAATACTTTGGCATAATGCAAAGGTTAGCATAACTGTCGTTTGGTCTAATTTGGAGTTGCATAAATATTTAGGCATAATATTTATCTGTCATAATAATTTTATAGGTACATATTTGAACGCCGACCTGCTGTAACATACAGTGCAAGCCGTACCAGCTGAGGCTACCACCGGAAGCGACCAGCAAGCTGGTGCTGAGAAGGTGAGCATGAGTACCTATCCTTTGTTACGTAAGGGTGAAGGCGTTGCACTTCCCGCAGCGCCGGAGAAGTTGTAGAAGCAGATTTAAAGAGTCAGAAGCAACTTATAAGTGTTTTAATATCGATGTTTAGGACTTTCGATACTCTGTACTTCGTTTTTTTTTTTTGATAAATTAAATATATTTGTAAATTTTAAATAAGGACTCAATTGCATTAGGTTAAAGTGCGGCGGGGGTGGCCTTTGGTGGCCCAATGGCCACCCCCGCCGCACCTTGAGCCGCGAACATTTTTGGTTGGTTCCAAAGAGCATTGTGTGTAATTATCATGAATAATGTTTTTCTAGTACCTATTATGTAACTGCACAGTACATGTGTGAGTACTTTTAATACTTTGTACCTGTACGTAGTATAGTGTGTAGTGATTCTGGGTGCATTGTCCTCACACATATGAATTTATGAATGTATGTAATTAAACGTATGTACCTAAATATTGTAAAAAAACTTTTTTTTTTTTAAAAGAGTAAGCATGTAGTTTTTTGTGCGTTCTTCTCCATAACAAGCTACTTGCCGAATGCACGGTAGAATCAATTTTTATTCCTTGTTAATTTTAATGTATCTAACGTTCAAAAGTGCCGCTTGGTGGCCTGGTTGAAATAAAATATCTTTGTCTTTGTCTTATCATTATGCGTGTATAACATTATGCTTTATAAAATTATTATGCCAACAGTATTCATGGCAATATACATTATTGTAAAACATTTATGCCTAATAACATTATGCATAATGATCATTATCCTGAAATTCGTTATGCCAATGTAAACTATGGGAATATATTTTATGCTCATTAGTAAACCGTTTAACTGTACAAACTAGTCTTGAAACATTCATAAAAAAATATATACAAACCTCTATAGAGGTATTATAAGGATATTCTTCATTATATCTAAGAGTCCAATAAAACGACGCTATTTCTATACTCGTTTGAGCTTCATCTATCAAGTCTAACCAAACATTCTTCGTCGGTAGATGTGTCACGTTTGGAGGGTACATATGACCCTCTGGTATACTTTCAACTAATGATAACCTGTAACAAAAAAAAAACATTAATCACAGTTTTAAGAGTCATTCTTGTTCACTCTATCATTATTGTAGGACAACCTAAGTTTGAGTGGCTTTATGCTAAACATATGGGTTTCACTATCGAACGAATTTGAACTGTAATGCTAAGGAGTTTAGGTTAACATTTGTTGCCAAAGTGTTGGCTTTTACCCATAATCACTTTTTCTTTGGTGCCCAAATATATTTTACACATACCGTAGCACTCTCGTAGCACCGTAGCCGCTACGCTTCAATCGTGTAGCCGTCTTGCTACGGACGCCGGCTACGTTGCATTTAATTCAGTTTAACTTGATCTCATTTCATTAACAACACATTTAGCGTATGGGTATTATATGGGAAGAAGTTACACTAAAAGTAGGCCACCCTATCTCTATGAACGGAAATTATAGGAAGAAACAAGGTCAAAACAGTAATAACTCAGCTGACTTAACCCAAAAACTATGCATTGGTTTAACCTAGATTAGGGCTTGCTAATAAGTCTGCTTTATTGTTGTAACCTATTCTTGTGTTCAGTCATTGTTTATGCTAACATTTCTATATTAATGCTATAGTTTGGTATTTATTCGTTTATTAAATATAGAATCATCTGATTATAATTTGAATGACCTGGGGTCCTTAAAAGTGAAAACGTTACTTCTAGGCAAGCATCTGTCACTTCCTCTTCCATCCGCCAAAATAGTGTTCAAACACAAACCTATAGATAAATAAAAAAAGAAATCCACAATAATTTTCTTATTTAATATATGATAACTATTTTGCTCCACTACAAACAGTACCTAATGACGTGTAGGTAAATGAAACTAGAAAGTTTCCTTTCTTCATAAAAATAACTATAGTGCCCGGCACGTAAGTTGGCAAGGTGTTGGTGTAGTGGGAGTAAGATCGCGCATATTCCGCGAACTGACCAATAATCCAAAAAGAGCGAACGGAACGTGGACGCGACACTATTGGTCAGTGGATCCTTATCTCAACTGACCAACCAATCGCGCGCTCGGAACGGTCCTGAACGTTCCCCGTGCCCCGCTTCGCTACCAAAGATACCTAAAAATCTACTTCTGTGCATCTAACGACTCTTGCCAACTTACGTGCCGGGGATTGTACTTTATATAAGAGTAAATTATGTTGATTTCAGAATTATGAACTGAAAAGTAAATAAAAAATCAAGTAAAGAATAAATTGAACCTTTTTTGCCTACAAATAAAGCTCAGTCGTTATTTATTTTCTCACTTATCTATAAAGTAGCTTATGGGGCACTTTTAAAATTGCTGATCCACAACCTTAATTAACCTTTAAACTTTTATTAGTTTTTTTTTGTAATGAAAAAGCATAGGTAAAAGTAGTACAAATAAAATACACAACAACACTTACCTACACTCATCTGAGCAATGTAAAGATACGGCAGCAATGGTAGCGTTCATATGTACTATGTTTGGTTGGTCCAGCAGTGGGACCAACACTACCAAAACTATTAGAACTATAACTATGGAGACTGGGATGCATGATGGCCGGCACCATATGCTGCGTTTCTTTCTTCTGTGAACAAAATATTACAATTACAACAAATGTAATTAAAAAATTAGGGCTCTCCGCACATCTTATCAAATAACCTATGACAGTTCAAAATAGAGAGTGATTTTTGGTTTGTCCCTGTGTATTTATACAGGTGGGTATAAATATCTTCTTGACGTAAGAGGTTGTTGGCGGAAAAACATAAAATCATTACAAGTTCTGCTGTCATAATTGCTGTCTGGGATGGCTGGTGACCTGTAATACAGGTTCTCATTGCCTACCACGGGCTCCAGATTTTCATGACCATTTGTTTTGTGTAATTTGTTTTTATGCCAAATAAATTATAAATAACTAGCGGACGCCTCGCGGTTTCACCCAAGTAGTTCCCATTCCCGTGGGAATACAGGGATAAAAAGTAGCTTATGTCACCTGGGGAGAGTGTAGCTTTCCAAAGGTGAAAGAAGAATTTTACTGCTGTTTTTGTATGAGATTGATTTCTACGCCATTGTAGCCAACTACAGAGCGGCCAAAGATTAGGGATTACTGAATAGTTCTCACCAAACTTCTTGGACCCTTCTTTGTTCCATGTTGGCTGCGCAGTAGTAAATCTCATACAAATGCACCAACCGTACCTTATGCATTGGAAAGCCGACTTCAGGGCAGCCCAGAAGTTTGGCGAGAACTATACTGCACTTTCAATTACGAGGGCAGAGTTGTATGTGATTACAGGAATTCAAAAACACTGAACAAATGCAAATGTAATGGCTGCATTCAATAGATAATACCATAATAGATAGATAAATTATTTATTTATTTATTTTATTTTATAATAGTTGTATATAGGCATTGACTTAACCACAGCAATGCAGATAAGAGCATAAAATTAATTAAAATCTTTAGAGACCAACCAGGAAAAATATAAAACCTAAACCAGTGGTGTCTCATCCCATACAAAGAAACAGTGCTGACATACTGTACTTATTATTTTTTATACATCAATCCCGTTCAGTTCCGTTCCACGGATATAGATGGTGATTTATATCCGTGGAACGGAATATAGATCACCATCTATATTCATATTTATTAATTACCTTATATAAAAAACCGAACACAATCGATTTACAAAAAAATATTGGAATAATTAGATGAAAAACGCTAGTTACGTCGGCACAGTTTCTTTGTATGGGATGAAGCATCTGTATGCTAGTATATCTGTGCCAAAACAGTGTAATTAATCAAGTCTTTAACAATTTAATTGAGCTTACATTTAAATATTTAAAGTATCTCTAAATTAAATAGTGAACTTATGCTTACTTGTCATTATAACTATTCCCATTTTCGTCTCGCATCATGAATATTTGTTCCCACTGCTCCAGTTCTTCATCAGACGACGACGCGTTCCCCACACTCCCAGTTTCTAGCACAGTCTACAAAAAACAAAGAAAAATATTAACAAATGAAAATCGCACTTACATAAAAAATCGTGACACAAAACACAGGGAAGGCTAATTCCAGCCACTAACCAAACCTATAATAATCACGCAGTACCCATTACACTATAATTTGATATATAAATAATTACATTATACTCTAAAATTCTGAATACATCTAAATTATGTAGCAAACCGACTAACCTTAAAATATGCCAACAAGTATTTAACAAAAGAAATTAAGTAGCCCATGATTATTAATTAATTTGATGTCATATCATAACAACAGTATAGAATTACTAAAAACAATATTGAGACGGCCGAAATGAGGCCAAGTTTTTAAACAAAGAATCTTTGTTTACGTTTTAATTCTTGACGCAAGACATCGCAGTCACTATTTTTGACATTGTTGACAATTAAACTAGACACCGACGCATCAAGTTACAGTAGCACGTTTTATTCAGTCGATCGATTTAAAAGCGCGTAAGTCGATTATTATTTTATCTAATTTATTTCACTAAACTGATACTGACCATATTATTATTTCTTCACTAAGTAATTAAAGCATATAATTTGATTATTATTAAACTGGCAAGATCACTGAGCAAAGAATGTATAACGTAATCACGAAAGCAACACTTATTAAACTGCATTTTTGTGTATCCTGGCGTTCCTTTACAAATCGTGCAGGCGCATTAGTAGCAAAAATATTACTGCAAAGTAGATGACGTCGGCAACCACTGCATTGTACATGTGCATTTTAAATACTAGGTTGGTTGGTATTAACTGTAAAACTATTCAGGGCAGAACTGTTTCGAACACTGTTATTACAACGATACTATTATATACGTAGTTAAACATAATTCGCTGTATAACAGGTACTATTAATTTTCGTTATGTTTGATTGGAATGAATGAATTAATTTTTGAGTTAATTTTACCTCCAGCTGTTCACTAGTCCGGTACCCTTTTTGTAACTTCACAATGACACCACATGAAACACACACTTCAAATTACAGAGCTCAGTGATGGACGATTTTAATAAATAATGTACTGAAAACATTCAAATATTTTACCGCCCTGTCGTGTGGCCACGGCAACTCACAAAATTATACTGTGACAAAATATTTTGACCGTGATATAACACAAAATACACATTATACGCGACATTAAGCCCGGCTCTACTGACTAAATTGCAAGAAAATAACAAAGTTTTACCTTAGCTAACCCAAATGGATAGGTACACCAGCAATAAATTTGTAATAGGTTGTGTAGTGGTACGAGGTTGTAATAAGATTGAAAGCTTTTGGTGGCAGGTAGTGACTAGATTGTATGTATGTGATTTCACCCCTAGAATTTACAACAATAATAAAAGTAATTGCTTTTATCGATTGTGAAGTCTTTTAATCGATGTTGTGAACAGCCAGTGAACAGCACGATTTTCCTAATTCCATTTTCGGTATAAAAATTTGATTTTAATTATCGTGTTATTCGGCGTCTACCAGCGTCTACAGCGTTCGCCGAAAAGTTATCTTTTTTGATGAAAATTTACCTATGAATTGTGTCGACCAAATAATGTACCTTGGGAAATATTTGTATTTTCCATTTCCGGTCCGATAGGCGCCAAGTACCTAGATTTTATTTCGATTGTTATTTGTTGTCTAGTCTTGGCCATACCTCGTTGAGTCTTGGCTTGGCTAACTCTTGACCACAGATAATATAATACTACAGTCTGGACTTAGAACAAAGATTTTTGCCCAGGTATTTTTTTGTTCATTTGATCCTAATGTAGTAGCCGATTCTTACCATCATTAAAGTTTTGAGAAACTAATAACAACACGGCCAACAAAGATTAAGCAATCAGGAAAACTGTGGTCTGAACTAGCTAGATAGTCTGTCTAGATACTCAGTACCTATGTAGTTGTTCCCTTTCTTGTTACAATTATGTGGCTGGGGATATTATTTCAGTCACGGTTGGTATTTCAACCGTCCGTGCTTTGTTTCATTATGAAAATTGGTTGGTAACTACAATTTACAAGAACTAACTTTTTGCCGAGGGCTGCACGAAAACACAACATTAAAATACAAAAAAAAAATGCAGAACGGCGAATAGCTTGCATAACTAGTCATGCAACCGTAGATATTATTGTTCCTTGTATTTTTATCTAGTTAGCAGCACAAAATTTCTCGTTTCGTCAGGAGTATTAAGTTATCACTGTTTTTATTCAATTTTTGGGCAGATATTTAGATATCTACATATAATATATCAACCTATTTTAGTACCTACATAATACCTACCTACTTAGGTACAAATTTTGATAAAATATGTATAGATCTCGCCAAACTTCTGGGCCGCCCTGAAGTTGGCTTTCCGATGCGCAAGGCGCGAATCGGTGCTGTTTTTACCCGACTGCCGAAGGAGGGTAATGTGTTTATCAGTCTATGTATGTATGTATGTAAGTATGTAGGTATGTATGTTTGTTCCTATGTGGCGTTCTAGAGACCAAACGCGCTGGCCGATTTTGATGATTCTTACGTCAATCGATTCGTCTTAAACCTGTGAGTGTCACTGACTACATAAAAATTGGAAAAGAAAAAAATTGCGGATTTTGGGCGCCATTTTGGGGTAAAAAAAATTTTTTTTCTTGCAAACCCATCGTGTGAAGTATCAAAATAAAGGGTTTTAAGAGGTGATTTCAAAAATATATAACACTTAGGTATATGTTTAAATGTTAAAAACCTAATTAAAAAAAATAACTAAAAAGTTGTAAATAAAAAAAGTTTAATAAACGTTGTAAACATATTCGCGAGCTGGCTGACCAAAACCGGATGTATCCTCCGACTGCACAGCATGATTTTCTTCTTGTTTACGTCTTTTTAGTTCGCTTTTTAAGCAGTCGGGTTTTTTGATATTTTTATTAAACTTTTTTTTGTTAGAGATTTACATGCGTATACATATAAAATATAGCCAACTTCAGGGCGGCCAAGAAGTTTGGCGAGAACTATACCAATTTCGTGTTTTGGATTTGTATTACGTACTAAAACAATAGGTACAGTGGTTGTTTTATCTAGATGGACCACAACACAAGTGATGTGTATAATGTATCTAGATGGTGTAGTTAAATTTTTAACTTTAGTTAAATTACACGCGGGTTATAAAAAGTACCTTGTCACCCAGTTTTTTTTGGGTTCCGTACCCAAAGGATAAAAACGGGACCCTATTACTAAGACACCACGATCCGTCTGTCTATCTGTCTGTCCGTCTGTCCATCTGTCACCAGGCTGTATCTCATGAACCGTGATAGTTAGACAGTTGAAACTTTCACAGATGTATTTCTGTTGCCGCTATAACAACAAATACTGAAAACAGAATAAAATAAATATTTAAATGGGGCTCCCATACAACAAACGTAATTCTTTGCCGTTATTAGCGTTAATGGTACGGAACCCTTTGTGCGCGAGTCCAACTCGCACTTGGCCAGTTTTTTTTAAATTTTGTATATTTAGTCTCGTTTGACCACTATCTTACTAATGCCTAAAAGGTTCTTACACTATTTAACTATAGGTAGAATATCTTTAATTTTACAGGGACCGGAATAAAACATTAACTACTGACCAGAATTTTTAATTTCACATCGTGTCCCAGACAACTTAATTATAAAAAAAAGCGAAGGGGTGTAGTAAGTTGGTAACCCTAGGTATTGCAGCTAAACCGCACGTACAGAAGTACTGCAGCCCTTATCTCTTAATCCGACAAGTGAGATAGCTTTAATATACTACAACCTTCATGCATTTTATAGATCCTAATCTTTTAGAGTAGGAAGGTAAATGCTTGCGCTTGTTGCCAGAAGGCAATGTGATAGAAAATTGGTTCGGAGTCTCGGACCACTCCAATACAACTCCCGCTAGACCGGAGCGGTTACAGGACGATAAAATGTGGAGTAAATTGCTTCATAATTTTGCCAAAGAATCCTACTTTGTCTATTGAAACGTTGAGAAACTGGTTGAGAGGTGGAACTTTTTATTTTCAACGACTTTTAGGTAGACAGCTGGTATAGGTAGGTACTACCAATGCTCGTGCTAAGACTTAAAGTGTCTGTCTAGTCTATTAGATACTGTGAGGACTCCTCACCTATTTATTAAAGTAAAATAGACTGGTAAAATACAGGTAACTATTTAGTTTTGGACGATTGAAATCAGAACGTTAAAAAATAATTGAAGATGTTTTTGTTTAGCTTTGGTTGTCACTTCGGGCCAAGCCGCCTTAGGGCTATGTTGTTGATCTATACCGATATTATAAAGAGGAATGATTTTTTTGTTTGTTTGTTTGTTTGTACCGAATAGGCTCCAAAACTACTGGACCGATTTCAAAATTTCTTTCACCGTTGGGAAGCTACTCTATCCCCGGGTGACATAGGCTACTTTTTACCCGGCTGCAAGGAAAGGGTTATGTTTTTCGCGCGTATCTTGTACAATATAAAATATCAAAGTGCTCATTATTTAAAGCTCACTGAGCTACCCCCTCACAATACCTAACCTATAAGTCCTGCAACCCCGCATCGTAAAAGTTTTGAGGAATCCGAGATGAAGTAAGTTCCAATTTCCTAAGTATCGACAAAATCTACTACTTAGAACAAACATAGTTTTTAGTGTAGATATCTAACAAAGGACGACGGTGGAATCACCCCTCTGTAAGGATGAAACGGCTGGCAGCGAGGAGGACCTGACAAATAATGAAACGGCTTCGTAATAAATGGACGGAAACACAAATAAACTTGGAAAACATTAAAACCTTTTAACCAAACAACAGGCCCACCAAATGTTGTCTATCCCCGATATGAGTGCTGACATAAACCGTCATAATGTCCCGACATGCCACACCTCTGACCGCCGAAGTATTTAATCGAGTCGCTAGCAAACAAACAAAATTCGACCTTATTCGGTAAAGACTAGTTGCTGTTTAGGAAAATCCCTTCATACAGGTAAATGAAAATGTATATCTAAATGAAAATTTCAGTAGACTACGACAGTACACATTATAGTTAAAAGTAATGATTAGATATTATGAAAATTGCGGCACATTTTGCCTCATTGCAGGATTGGGTAATGGTTTTAGAAATACGTTTCACACCTCCGCAGCCTAATTGCGTAACGCCTTTCTATCACAATCCAAAACAATTAAAAAAAATACTATTCTCAAACGTATGAGAAATATGTTTGTGCGCAACAAAAAACAGAAAATGAATATTGTTGAATTGACAATGTTACACTCTGCTACACAAAACCCACAAGCAAAAAATAAGCATCGTACTCGCGTTGGGGAACCACCAACGTTTCTTATTCTTCTTCTCTTCTTTACAGCAGTTTATTTTATTCACTTAGCGGTTCCCCGACGCGAGTACGAGGCTTGTTTTTTGCTTTTTAGAGGTTTATGTGTCGGGAGATTTTTAATTTTTAATATAAAATATATTTTATACTAAAAAATAAACTTCATATAATATACCTAGTAGTAGACACGCTTCAATCGACAATCTATCGAAAGACTTACCTAGTTATGATACCATATTTTTCGAAAAAACCCAGATTCAAAGATAACTTTCGAACGGATGTACCGATTTCAATCAAACATAGCTAAGAATACTCTTAGGAGCTATGATGTCACAGACAGACACATATACACAGCACCACACGTCAAACTTATAACACCCCTCTTTTTCCGTCGGGGGTTAAAAACAACAAATAATTTAAATTAGTTTGTCCATTTACATATAATTTAACATTAGGATTTTCACTGTTACGATCTACCTTTATAAAACATTATCTAGCCACCTGATTTCGTAGAGACTTGAACTAATAAAACGATAAAAAACACGCCTATACAACCTTGACCGGAGATTTGCTTTATGTTGGTCAAGGCTGGAAAGCTTTCCAAAATTTGTGAAAGGCGGGTAGTTTGTAGTTTTGCTACTACAACTTTGAACTCTGAGTGTTGGTTATGTAATTAAAAGTTTCAGTATTAAACACTTGGATTGATTTGAGATAGGACGTTTTCTTTGAATGTTTTTAGTTGAAATGTGTGTAAACTGCGGGATTACTGCTTGATTTATTTTATTTATTAGGTCTACCAACAATTGTTTACAGCAATCTACATACAAAAATAAAACATGCGTTTAAACTCTACACAGTGCAACAATTGTCCTTTTGTCGACGTTTTATAAGTGCCCATGTAGGCTATGTGAAATAAAAAAATATATTTTGATTTTGAATTACGTAAGGAACAAAAATAAAAACAATAATAAGTAATTATGTTAGCTGTTAGCTACATATTTTGCATGTAAACTTAGTAAAATAATATAACTCTATATTCGTAACATATGCGAAATATTAAAAGCATAATTTCCTCAAAAAGTTACGTACACACAGTCTAAAAACTTTGGTAACAAATCTGTTTAACAGACCAAAAAATTTTTTTTTTTAAGTTATTGAGACAATCTAAGTGAAAATCAACCATATCACTACAACTATTCAAAACTCTACAAAACCTAACACATGGAGAGTTAGATCCCAACACCGATCTTCTCGTTGGAGGACAAATTGGAGTAATAGTTTTACGCTGAATCCGTCGTCGGAAGTACGTCTATTTATTTAAAAAATAAAGATGTGTCATCAGCAAATAACACCAGTTTAGTTTATTTTCCAATAAACGGGGTAAATCGCTTATGTTTGAATATCTGCAGCCTAATTGCGTAAGTGAATTCAGCAAGGCAAAGCGCAAAGAGTATGAAGAATTGACCAATCACATGCGAGATGAAAGTCCTGATGAGGATTTCCGTCTTGTTAATTAAGCTGCTGTGTTCACTCACGCCTAGACAACAGCAAAATCAAAGACTGCTTAAATAAAAACGCGCTGTTTGATATTCAAAGCTCGGCTCACTTCCGACTTCCGAGACTAAAATTGAATTCTATAATCATATTTAAATCTAGTGCTATGTTAGTGTGTTAGTGAAAACGGGCAGTAGACGAAACTACTGGGCTTAGGAATCGACTTTGCCATAAGGATCTCGTAAAGAGAAGACATGTTAGGACTTCACTTCAATAATTCACCGTAAAGCTTACGTTCAGAACAAACCACATAAATATAAAGCAGAAACCTCCAACCTACACAGTGCTGCCAACTTAGCGCTTTCAGCGCCAGATCTAGCGCTTTTTTGGTTCAATATCATGTTTTAACGCGTAGCGCTAAATCTTGCGCTTTTTAAAACTATGAACTCTCCTTTAAAAAAAAATACCTGCGCAAACTATCAACTTCTAAACGACGTGTTGAGAAAAAAATAATTCACAGTTATATACAAAATCCAAATCCAAAACTGATCAAGACTAACCAAATAATTCGGTGGCAGAAGCATTTGTAGTAAAATCAGACGATGATGAATTAATTTAATTTTTTTATTTTATAAAATAATTACATTAACAACGTTATTACTTTATTTTATTATTACTAAACATGTACTATAATGTATGGTACTCATTTTTAAGTCATATTTTGATTCAATAAATTAATAGTACATTATGGTACAAGTGTGTAATGTTGGTGATTACCGCTGAGGCGCGATTGAGACCCGAGCCGTTAGGTGAGGGTCTTAAGAGAGCCGAGGACGGTAATCATCAATACACACGTGTATCATACGACGTTTTTCAACACACTTGTGAAGAAAATAATACTAAAAAATCATTTCCAACAGTGAAAACGAGTTGTGAAAATGTTTCGCAATGGCGGGCAAAATTAATTAGTTTTCCTATGCGCGCGCATCTAACAATGGCGTTCGACCCATAGACTAAAAATAATGAGTTATCTTTTTAGCCACGTACAAAATGGGGAATTTCAAGTTTTCTTTATTACAGACAAAAACAAAAGTTATATTTAAGTGAAAGTTTTATTTATTAAACACGTACAAGTTCAAATTATCTATTTAAATACGACGTTGCATGAAATGTGTTGCATTTCGTTGCGAAACTTTTTTAAGAACAAAGCAACTCAACCAATAAATAAAAAATAAAAAACTCTTTATCTCACTTGTGAATAATAGTAATGAAAAAGTCACAGTTTGATAACAGGTGTCATTATGTGCCTAATTGCGGTGAAATTAGAGCCACTTTATGAGCAAGTGTGTTGAAAAAATTCTTATATACATCCCTAGTCTCATTATTGGCCGTTTTGTTAGAATTTGGCGCTGAATACAGTGTTTTTTTGACAGCCACCATTTAGCGATTTCTACCGCTTTTTTAAAGAGCTAACAGTAACAGCGCGTTTTGCTTAGACGAGTTGGCAGCACTGAACTTACAGGTGGATGCTATAACCGAACAAAGGAAAGACATTTCTTCGGACAGAGTCATAACGAGTGGTACAGAATAGTCTCGTACCACGTACGGTCGGCAAAATACGACTTGGCTTCGAAACGGAATATTTTTCCAAATTGTCTGGACAAGAAAACGAACTTTGTCTATACTATGTTGTTAAAGAATTCATGGAGGTCGACATCCTGACGGCATAATGTAGGTAGGTACCTACTGTATATATTCATACGGTTTAGGTACATGTGTACTTAAATAATAAATGTGAATTACTTAAGTAGTTTACTTTTTATTCATAGAGGATTCGTTTGATATAAGGAGATAGTTTTTTTTATCTATGCAGATTTAAAATCAACTGTCGAATCCGACTCGGCTGGGCAGCGTTCGGGCAGTTACGCGGTATCTTCTCGTCCAACTTACCACAGTGTCTCAAGACGAAATTCTATGACCAGTGTGTGTCACATATGGCTCTGAGACGTGATCGCTTACAATGGGCCTCATCAAAAAGCTTACAGTCACTCAAAGGGCAATGGAGCTACGCCCGGGGTTTCCTTGCGTGATCGAATCAGAAATGTATAGATCCGCAAGAGAACCTAGAGCCTGGGGTTACCGACATAGCCCAAAGAAACGAATGCCAAACTTAAGTGGCAGTGGGCAGGGTACTTTGCTCGCAGAACTGATAGCCGATGGGGCAGAAAGGTTCTGGAGTGGCGACCGCGAACCGGAAGACGTTGCGTTTTAAGGCCTCCTACCAGGTGGACCGATAACCTGGTGAAGGTTGTGGGGATCCAGTGGTTGCGTGACGCACGGGACCGGTCAATGTGGCGACGCTTGGGGAGGCCTATGTCCAGCAGTGGACGTCTTTCGACTGATATTATGTTGATGATGATGATGAGATTCAAAATAATTTCTGATATTAAGCAGTTTACTTCCTTTAAAACTAGTATGCCAATAAAATAATGGTTCGCTGATAAAGCAACTGTTCATTAAAAAGAAATTAGCAATTTGGGCAGCATTCAAAAATTGTCCAAAAATTTACCCACCTCTATCCTTAAGCTTGCGATGACTTTTGATCACGTGACTCGTGCCGTACAATTTGTACGTCTACCCTCTTCCAAGGAAATGGTATCTAATGATCCAAACAAACTCTAACAGAGCCAGAAGACAAATGGGTGCCATGGCGAAAGGTCATCAGCATTGCGTGTGGCCAGGAACTTCGTAAATAAACACTTCTTGGTAAATAAAGTTTTCACTTCTGTCTATAGGTTTTACTTTGTTAATCCTTTGTATCAATGTTTTGGAGATATTTTTAGAATTAATCAAAAATTTATTTACAGTACAACTATTTTGTTAACGTCCTTCGGCAATCATCGCATTTCCGAATACGAACGAATGCTAATTTCCATGTCCATCAATTATTAGATTTATCTTAAGTAATAATTTGAATTCAGAACTAAGTACTTTATTGTTGTTTTGTTTTGTTTTCCGTGTGAACTATTAGAGCTGTAAAACTATTTTCTTTTAGCAGTTTTCCTCCCATTTTAAAACTAAATCACATTAAGTTTAAAGACTATTGATAACTCTATATACTTCCAAGTTGATTGAGAGCGACCGGTCTGCACCAAGTGCAATGATTTATCTATCTATCTAAATAATATAAATCCGACGACTAACGAAACACGAAGTGTGCTGAGGGATATTAAGAAACTAGTTGTACTGTACCTAGGTATTGGTCATCTGGTCTAAGACTATAATATATTGTTATTGTTATTAAAAAAAACATTTGTTCGTACTATCAATACGATCATAATGTTTAGTTTTAGTCCCTTTTGAAATGGCTTTACGTTCGCAAAGTCAATACGCCATTAAAAGGTTATTGTAGAGTGTCAATGATATTAAGAATCAAGTTTATCGTCCCTAAGTGAAGGGTAAGTATCACTAAGTAACTAAAATATGCTTTTATTTATTTTCGATTTGGTTCAAAAAAAACTTGAGAGGTGTCAAGGGACTACCGAATGGAACGAAGTTTTTTAAGTTAAGTTAGTTAACTTAAAAAAGTTTGGTATATATATATATAAATAAAAAAAAAAATATATATAAAAAATAATATATATATATTATTTACGAAACGAAAATAACTGGCTTGCTTTCTATGTGAGAGAGAGAGAGAGACAGACAGAGAAACACGCGCACGCCGCACGGCTTAAAACTATAGCAAAAAGTGTCGTTACAACTTTTGTTCTTAATTTTTTCCGTCTAGCCCCCTTTCGCAACGTGCGATAAGGAACTTCGTTCCAATAATAATAAGAGCTAATTTGCTTTAAAATAGCAGTAGATAATACATAACTATTTTTTATCGATTTATTCTAAAGTATAGGTACGCAAGTATCTACGTAAAGGTTGTGAGGTAGATATCGTTGGCAGCGATAAGACCGCATTTGTACCCGTCAATCTGCCTAGCCTTTTCCCAACTACGTTGGGGTCGGCTTCCAGTCTAACCGGATTCAGCTGAGTACCAGTGTTTTACATGGGGCGACTGCCTATCTGACCTCCACAACCCAGTAACTGGGTAACACGGTACCCCCTTGGCTAGACTGGTGTCAGATCTCAAGCTTCTGACTACTCGTAACGCAGTCGTTACGAGTAGTCAGAAGCAAAGTTCACTACTGTCAAAGATCTTGAAATAACAGCCGGGACCAACGGCGTAACCTGCTTTCCGAGGCAACTCGGTATGTTGAAATGGTCACCCATCCACGGGCCGACCTCGTCAAGCGTTGCTTAACCTTGAAGATCGACCCGTGCGGCTGATATTATTTAGAGAGCTCCTCATCGCCTTTGTACCCGTATAATTAAGTTTTTCTTATAAAAGAGATGTGTAACTTTTATGGTGTAGGTACAATAAAGTATATTCTATTCTACGTATTTATCTTGTTCCGATAGAAAATTCGCTGCCTACAAAGTGCCCATTATAATCATCGTTTACACTCAAATAATAAAATTCATACAAAAGCGAGAAACCTTAATGAAATTTCGTTGTATTTCATTGCAATAAAGTTTAAAAAGGTTAAGACGGGAGATAGCATGTTTGTGTACGAACTCAAAGGAAACCGTTGACGTAAACTTGGACCGCACGAGGGAAATGGAAATGGCGAACAATTGCGATCTTCAAGAAAATCTAGCTCCATCCTCTTCGAGACCTTCGCATTAAAATATGCACAGACGTCTGCAAATGTCTCGAGGTTCTTTCTATGCAATTGCTAGAAGAAAAATTGAAAACCGGCCAAGTGCGACTTTGTCGCGCTCTGAGAGGGTTCCGTCTAAACAGCTATATTCACCAAAATAAATAGTTAACATTACTAACGTTCATAAACAATGAAAGCACCGAACATTGCTCTAACGATTGGGCAAAATTAACTTTGCCGTTCGAAACTGTTGTCCCCATACATCAATATACATTTTTTAACTTTTCCAAGTTCATTTTATAAGTTGGTCGACTCGTAAACTAGTAAAGACTACTTAGCTGTGAAAGTTTTCCTTTTAATTTGCCGTGAATTTTTCACATATCCAAAAGCAACCATAAAGCTGGCAGGAGAGGGTGACTTGACTCATACAAAAACTAGCCATTTAAAGCTTAATTTCACGTAAAAAGGATCTCTGAATCGAAAAATAATTTTCACAGAGCCTTAATATGTTTGAATGGCCTATCTAACGATACCCCACACCATGGGACAGACGAGAAAAAAATCATCCCCACTTTACGTGTACATGAGGTAAATAAAAAAAATAAAGTTTTTGTTACTTTGTCGGTGTGATTAATATTTATATCCATGCCAAATTATAGCTTTCTAGTACAAGCTGCGGAAAGACGGACATGGCGAAACTATTAGGGTTGTTGATTACGGAACCCTAAAAACTAGCTATAAGTTTATACTTCAAACCATCTCTGAGTAACACCACCACAAGAGCAATACAATCCTTTCAGCACTTATCGAGATCAGAGCATTTAAAATATAAGATACCTTTATCTTAGTTAAAAATAGATACAACAGGTATATAGACGAGTTAACAAACTAAGATGCGAAAGTTAGAAAAAAAATATAATTAATTATTTAATTTGCTATTAAACTTATGCAAAGTAAAGGCCGCTGCATTCGTAACGTGTTTTAATCCCGGACGGTACGGTACGGGGCGACGACGTGGCGTTTCATACAAAACGCTAATTCGCCGTCCCGTCCGTGCACCCGTGACGTATGCTCTTTCGTATGAAACGTAATTTTCAAATATTTTCAAAACTTGTCGTCCCGTCCCATCCGGGATTAAAACACGATACGTATACAGCGGCCTTTAATTGAATTTAGGTACATAAGTTAGTACTTATACTTAATGTTATTCTAGTTGCCATAACAACGTATGTAATAACAAAATTAGGCAAATATTCGAGCCCTCGGTTGCGTAATTCACTGATAATGAGTGGTGACCTCGGTTCGTGGCAGAAATGTCAAAAATGTTCGCTTTGTAAGCGTTGCATATGTAAATGAAGGTAGATTGGTAAAGAAAACACCATGTTACGCACGCGGTTCCTACACTGTTACTTATTGAGGATGTGTAAGTACTGGTACCCGAAAATAACAGCATCCGAAATTAACAAAGTACCTAAACCACAGACTTAAATCTTACCAGAGAACGCAAGTCCCCCCATCTGTATGAAAACCAAGCGTGCCACTTTTTCACACACAATTTAAAAACAAATTTACTTATCAATGAAAGAAAACATTTCCAAAGGCTCGGCCAAATTTTTCTATACAGTCTTTACAGCTCAATATGGCTTTTTCTAGATATTTGTGCTGATAATGCTAAATGTAAAGCTCAAAGTACGATCATTGTTCGTAATTTTACTCCGTTTTTAGGGTTCCGTACCCAAAGGGTGAAAACGGGACCCTATTACTAAGACTCCGCGGTCCGTCTGTCTGTCTGTCTGTCTGTCACTAGGCTGTATCTCAAGAACCGTGATAGCTAGAGAGTTGAAATTTTCACAGATGATGTATTTCTGTTGCCGCTATAACAACAAATACTAAAAACAGAATAAAATAAATATATAAGGCGGGCTCCCATACAAAAAACGTGATTTTTATGCGGTTTTTTGCTATAATGGTACGGAACCCTTCGTGCGCGAGTTTTTTTATAATCTTTAGTCTCGCGTTTGACCACTATCGATGACTCTAAGCGATGATGTGGTGTAGTCTGACTTTTAATTTTTTGACACGCGAAGTACATACAATCGCGTCATCTAATTAGAGTTATATCTGTGACCGAAACTAATATTTTTATTTGAATATATATTTCAATTATAAGAATATAAGAAGAAAATAAATAAGAATATATATTTATATTAATTCTTTGATTAATATTAAATATCACCTAATCTTCTGCCTATACCTAATACAAAAATTCTTGCACTATATAAAAAACTGCACTATAGCTTATTTTCAAAAGTTACTTGGTGTTTGTGCTGTTCTTGTGTGAGTCGCTTTGTGGAAAGCCTAGAGTTTAATAAAATGTAAATTATTTATCATCGTCTGGAATGGCCTTTAGATTTTCAAAGTGCCTGTAGGAATCTTAGTTGCAAGTCTGAAATAAGTCGCAAAGCTAAATGCAGATGTTAAAACAGACAGGCCTAAAAATATCAAACACATTTAATATAGGAGGACTGAAACCTGTCGGCAGCCACAAAGTTAATAAAATTTATCAACAATATAAATGAAAAGCTTATTAACCCTTAATTTACTTCTTGAGTTTCAGAGACTCACATCAAAAGTTTAAGCGTCCAGATTGTCAAATATCTATCGTTATTATTACTTGTAATTTAATTGAGTTTTATTTTTAACCCCGACGGAAAAAGAGGAGTATTATAAGTTCGACCTGTGTGTTTGTGTATCTGTCTGTGGCATCATAGCTCCTAAACGGATGAACAGATTTTGATTTTGTTTTTTTTTTGTTTAAAAGGTAAAAGGTAATATCGAGAGTATTCTTAGCTATGTTTGATGTAAATCGGTTCAGCCGTTCAAAAGTTATGGGCGTTTTACTGTTTGAATCGGTCTGTGTTCTCAAGATATCATGCCATAATTATGTATTCAATAGATTGTCGATCGAAGCGTGTCTACTACTAGATAAATTATATAGCATGCAATAAAAATGTGCCGAGAGTTTTTAATTTTTTAACTGTTGTTATAGAATTTTGAAATAGCGCATAACAGCGAGCCGCTATATGTTAACGACAACTGTGCAGAGTCGGTTTTGGATTCCTAGCTCCAACAAGAACTCCACGATGAAGTTGGGAGTGAAAATGTACAAGAGGTCGGTCACTCAAGCAGTGCTATACCACCAAATGATTATTAGAACCACAGATAATATAATACTAGCATACAGATGCCTCATCCCATACAAAGAAACCGTGCCGACGTAACTAGCGTTTTTCATTTGACCATACCATATTTTTTTGAACAACCATCGCGTTCGGTTCCGTTCAGATAATCAGTACAGTGCGTCGGCACGGTTTCTTTGTATGGCATGAGACACCACTGTTAGAACTAATATAACTCGGATAATGAAGATGGTGAATAGAAAAGAACAAAGACTGCTTACCGCTGCTTACAAATAGCGGTCGAGACATCTTGCAGGGTTTTTTTATATATAGAAGCATACCTTAAAGCATATATATTTTGATTTTGAACACCTTTAATAGTTATTACGTGTTTTTTGTCTTTAGAATATTTGTTAAGTTTTGAGTAGTTTAAAAAATACATTGTGTTTTGAGACTGATAACTTAATTTTTTTAATTTGTATTAGGATTTCTAAAAAAAATCTTTTTTTGTTATTTTGCACTTATTACTTACTAAACGAAACGGTAAGCGACTTCATCTAACTAGGTGCAAGCATCAGCAACACGGGGTCCTGTGAGAAGGATAAAAGGAGGCGTATAGGGATGGCCGAAAATGCAATGTCCCAATTGCAGAAAATATGGAGAGACCGAAATATTTCACGTAAGACGAAAGTGAAATTGGTCAATTCCCTAGTGTTCTCAATCTTCAGTTACGGGGCCGAAACGTGGACTATAAAGAAAGCTGACCGTGACCGCATAGATGCGTTTGAGATGTGGTGCTGGAGAAAGATGATGAAAATCCCTTGGACCGCCTTTCGCACCAACGACCCCATCCTCCGCGAACTGAATATCAAGATCAGACTGTCCACATATTGGAGTTCTCAGAAAGGATGGAAACAACCTAGAAAAACTGATGGTTACTGGCAAGATTGAAGGGAAACGTTCGAGGTCGCAGTCCAATAAGATGGTCAGACCAAGTCCGCACATCGTTTAACACCAAACTGCACGATGCTCTCCACGAGGCAAAAGACAGGCATAGATGGAGCAAATTAGTGAAGGAAAAGTTGCTTCCACGACAACAGGCGAATCACGACTCTCAGTAATGAGGAACACGACGCGAGGAGGAGGACTTACTAAACAATATTTAAAAACCATTAAAATAATATTTGTATTAACTCAGAAAAAAAATATGATAGTCTCTGGGACTCATAGATGGTGTTTACCTAAGTGTATTTCATCTAATGAATTAAGGGTAAAAGCTTGCTAACGGGTTATAAATTATGACGTCTATGAAATAGAGATAAAAGTGAAAAATGGCTGCTATCGGAAAATATATTACGTTCATATATTAAGTTAGAGGTATCATCAATAATAAATGAAGTAGCTACATGGATGGTTTTCTTTATTTTATTTTTCTAAATTTTATATCGGAGTATGTATTATGTTGTAACCCAGCAATACTGACGTAAACAAGAAGAAAATCATGCTGTGTCACATCTGGTTTTGGTCAGCCAGCTCGCGAATCCTCCGACTGCACAGCATGATTTTCTTCTTTTTTACCTCTTATAGTTTGCCTTATAAGCGTTGGGTTTTTTGATTTTTAAATTAACTTTTTTTATTTATAACTTTTTTAATAAAACATTTTTTACATATAATTGGTATTAGACATATAATTGGTTTATATATTTAAAATCACCTCTGAAACTCTTTAGTTTGATACCCCACAGGAAGGGTTTGAAAGAAAAAAAATTGGTCCTCCACAATCTGGCGCCCAAAATCCGCCGTATTTGTATTTTCCAATTTTTAAGTAGCCAGTGACACTCGCAAGGGTAAGACGAATCGATTGACGTCAGAATCATCAATATCGGCTAACACGTTTGGTCTCTAGAACGACACATAGGAACAAACATACATACAGATAAACACATTACCCTCCTTCGGCAAACGGGTGAAAATAGGTTATAATATCTAACAGTCGAACTTTTTGTGGTCTTCATTACAATAATTAACAGTCACAATTATTTATAAATATTTATTAATTGAACTTTTTTTCTCACAAATCCCAACACGGTTTCTTAAAAAGGTTAGTATAGTAAATTCTTGACATTTCTAATGTGGACACATTTGCAGCTTGATGATATGTATATATATATCTACACACTTCACACATATTTTTGTAAAATACCTGAAACGTTCCGATAACGTTCCTGAAATAAATACAATCTACTTTCATACAAACTAGAACTAATGTCTTCTTCGTTTACGCCTCTAGCTATTTTCCCCTATCCACTGCGACGAGCCAGCCGCGTGACCGGTTCTATTTCTATTTATCGCAAAACTTTCCCCTTTACAAAGCTTTATCTCAAGATCGATTGTTGATAGAACATAGTGGAACTTGTTAAAAAAGAGTTGTGTCGTATCTTATTAAAAATTTAATAAAGGACATCTTACTCGTTTAAGAGTGCAGAACTTATCTTGTGGAGGGACCGAGAAATAACTCTGACACTTCGACCCATTATGGTTCAGGTTCCAGGGAACCACAATAGATCCCATTGTGGTTCCCTGGATAACCTACTCCTCTCCAATCTATTGTAAATCATTGCATGGACTCATGATCTTCTTGAAGAAAAAAACTATGAAAAGAAGTTATAGGCAGGTGGAAATGAATGGGCCTAAAGAAGAAAAGCTGATTACCTACTGGCTGAAAAGAAGAAAGAAACAAATGTGTGAACAAAACAACAGAACCTTAACAGTAGCTATTTGTTTGCATCGAGGGGTGAGGTATGATCGATTGCCTTTTAACATCGTTACCGAACTTCCGGCTCACTCACGCCTAAGCTTTTAGCACGGCATAGCACAAAGAACTACCTAGCACCTACCTATCCTACCGCATTATAACCACGCTGAAAAGGGAGGAACAGATATACTATGTAGGCAGTACCTATATACATACTTAAAGTGCACAAGCGATGTTCAACAGACAGCGCTGACAGCGATAAGATCGCCTTCTGTGCCGTCTTTTGTAAAATGCAATTGTACCTTTGTCCTACATTTTCCATGTACCTACATTTAGTAGATAAATTCTATATTGAGTAGATAGCTGAAAATTTTTAGGCCTATATTCAAAGTCCCTATAAAGAAACTCCACTTCAATCCTCTCAGTTGCCATGATAATGGAAAAATACCCTCGATTAGTTTTAATAAATATAATATATATGTGTACCTGTCAATATGATTGATTCGAGTTTGAGATTAACTTAGAATAAAGGGATAAATACCTAACTAAACTATCAAACCAAACAATCAAATTGATAGAAGTTGTCTCAGAGGCTTAGATTCAGAATGATAGCATTAAATAGAATTATTATTGAGATATTAGTTTCTCAAATAGTTCGCCGAAAACGAGAAGGCCTTTGAACCCATCAATGAAACTTGCACACCAAGTTACTGAACCCAAGTTGTATTCGAAAATTGATAGAACAACTTACGGATAAAGTGATAAAACAAAAGCCCAAATCGTTGAAGACAAGTAAGACAAGGTTTATTGGAAAATGTTCAGTAGACACCACAACATTTGTTATCTGACAAAACTTTGTTGTTTGTCGATTGTCGAAAGTAAATCATGAGTCAACGAACCCGTTGGGATAGGATGAAAACATACATAACAAGTTTTCGAGACGTGAGAGTAATTTATCAGGTCGGTTATGTGGAATAATGTTGAAACATTGTCGTTTGTCTTGGGCTTTGTTCTGGAATAAACTTTTCTAATTATTCCTTACGTTGTTTAACATCTGTCGGAGAATATTAGAAAAGTTGTCTTGTTGTTTATTTATTTAGACTTCATGGTGTACACTCTCACGATCTTAACCTTCGAGGTTCCAAAAACTTACTTCTCCATATTCCTTCTCACCGCACTTGGTTTCGCATCTTAATCTTACACTGTCTCTTCTACAAAACTCTGGAACGTGCTTCCCTTTGGCATCAAAAAAACTGAGAGTAGCAGAATCCGGAACTAGATATTATTTGTCCTCTCTTTCATCACGAAGATATGCTATGCATATCTTCGTGATAGTTAATTATATTAAAATTTCAGTTTCATGTAGAATTTGGTATTTGAGGAGCTCGTGGGTAAATAATAACAGCCGCACGGGTCGATCTTCAAGGTTAAGCAACGCTTGATGAGGTCGGTCCGTGGATGGGTGACCATTTCAAAATCAAAAATCAAAATCATTTTTTTTATTTCACATAGGCCTACATGGGCACTTATAAAACGTCGACAAAATGTGCACGGTTCGGGTTGGTCGTTTCCTATGGAGAAGAACCGGCAAGAAACTCCATGGTTACTCTTTTAAAAATGGTTTGGTTTTACAATATTTCCATGTTACAGGATTAGTACTTAGATATGGGGGGACAACGTAGGCCCGAATTATGACAATAAGTCGTAAGAAACTAAAAAAAAAGAAAAAGATTATATAAAAAAGTTAACAAATGTTAACTAGCATCTAGAAGGCCTACAATGTTCACACATTCACAAAACAATCGGTAAAAGAATCTATACAAAGGTAAAAAATAATAAAAATAAGTATAACAAGACTAAATTTAACATGTTGCACAAATTTTGTTATCAGTGCTGTAACTATTCTTAGCAAAGGGCTTTAAAGATGATTGAAAACCATTGTAAAAAGTCTAATTAAAAGAAGGAAAGAAAAAATGAGATTGAGAATAGTTAGAGACATCCACATATTTGTGCCGTTTACAAGTTACCAGGGAAGCTGCATGCGCAGAAGGAGCTAAGGCCAAATTTTTTATCTTCAACGTAGTCCTTGATTTTATAATATGCTTTTTTAACAAGGATACGTTTGATGTAGTTTTTGAACCTTCCATCGGTCAGTTCTATAACTGACTTTGGCAACTTGTTATAAAAGCGTATACTGTTTATAAGAAAAGACTTGCTAGTTTTCGTTAATCTGAATTTGGGTATTACAATTTCGTGCTTACTGCGTGTATTTAAATTATGGAAGTCGCTTCTAGTTTTGAAAAGCCCCCGATTTTTACGGACATACAAAATACATTCCAAAATATAAAGTGAAGGTAGAGTCAGAATATCGATCTCTTTAAATTTTTCTCTGAGGGACTGGCGAGGACCCATTTTATAGATTGCGCGGACAACATACCGAGTTTCCTCCGTGCCTCGGAAAGCACGTTAAGCCGTTGGTCCCGGCTGTCATTTGAAGATCTTTGACAGTCGTTACGGGTAGTCAGAAGCCTGAAGATCTGACACCAGTCTTGCCAAGGGGTACCGTGTTACCCAGTTACTGGGTTGTGGAGGTCAGATAGGCAGTCGCTCCATGTAAAACACTAGTACTCAGTTGAATCCGGTTAGACTGGAAGCCGACCCCAACAATAATTGGGATAAAGGCTAGGCAAATGATGAATGATGATGTAGAATTTGGTATTTATTATAATATATATTATTTCTATTATTATATAAATCTATATTAGAAATTATTAATGTTTTTTATAAGTTAGGTAGTTTATTAATATCAGACTAATTATTGTTGATATTTTTTATTTTGTACACCTACCACTGTTGTGTCCTTTTTAACCCAAATGTTGACTTGTAGAGAATGCCTTGCAGCATTAAGTCCGCCTATGTATCACCATTGTACATGAAGTATAAATAAATAAATAAATACATAGGTGAATTGAAATAATATGGTATCCAACGCTACATGTATGGAGAAATTAGAGACGCAACCTCGGCTTCCCTTGTTGTGTGTGTTCATATATTATGTTATTATTAATTATCTACTGTTTAGAGACTGCTAGCTACAAGATTGAGTGTATTATTTTATTTTAGAGACGTGGTTAAGGTTAGTTAAACTACAAATAGAGAATTTGTTATTTCTAAATGAAGATATATCAAGGCTTGGTTTACAAATTGGGTAATTTTCATTTCGTTTGCTTGATGAGCCAAATAATTTTCTTGTTTTAATAGGAAAAGTATCAAAAAGACATCTATAGAAATTGACTATCTCATCTCTGGTCCCTGAAGATTTTCTGTAAAAAGACACCTGAGTACTTTAACGCCTGTACAACGAATCTGTCAGTTAAGATTACTAGAGGCACAGGTAATATAATACTAGCATACAAATGCCTCATCACATACAAAGAAACCGTGCTGACGTAACTACCGTTTTTCGTCTGATTAAGATGATTATTTTTATAAGTACTTTCATCGCGTTCGGTACCGTTCCACGGCTATAGAAGTTGTTAGCTGCGACCAAGTAAAAGGGTTTGTCACATTTTTTTCTTTAAATACAGTGACGATTTGTTTTATATTATTTTTTGCATGTTTTACAAAAACATTGTGACACACCAAAATGTGTGACAATACAAATAAAAAAATGGGTGGCATACCTCATAAATTTAAAACCGCGCCATCTATTGGAATCAATTTTAAATGATCCGTTCAAATAATCTTTAAAATGTGAATTAAGAGCCAATTATTCCATAATTTTGTGCTTAGGAGAGTTGATTAAAAAATAATATATTATTTTTATGATCGATTCAAGTAAATTTTAGTTTTACACACAATTCAATACCAATTCGATGCATATCGCGCCTTCTAGTGACATTTATTTGAACTAAATTTTCTTTGTTAGCGCTGAGACCCCGTGTTCGAGGTAGGATTTTCCATTACTTGTCAAAACATACAATATCTTATGTTGTAATAATTAATTAATAGGGATTTCTTCTTTTTCGTGTGAGGATATATGTGGCCACCTCTGGTGTCAGAGTTAATTAAGCCGCCTCTGGGAACCCCAAAAGCCTCTGACTTGGCTATTTCAGACTTACATTACTATATATCTAGTAGTATAAGTCTAGGTTTCCTCACGATGTTTTCCTACACTCTTGCCTGTGATATCCAAGATAAACTTAGAAAATTAATAGGGACTGATTGCCTATAGCCATCTGTATCCTTATAGGTACTATCCCGATCTATAAATGATTCCTAAGTACGTCCCAGGTTAGACCTATCTATTCTTAGTACATAAATCTACTGTAACTGAAATAGACAATGTAATATGATCTATTTCCACAATTCCGCGTAAGTTAGATTAAAATGTCAGATCAATCTTCATTGCTACTAACATTTCGGTCGCCCCCAACCAAGAACTATATGGAAACTGGGTCGAAATATCAACAAGTCAAGGACCCGATAGTGACTAGGGTTACCAGATTCAATTTAGGTTCGTCAGAATTTGTCCTGACATGCTAAGTGTTTTTATAGACGGAAATCCACATCGCATTTATCGCATCGCATCTCGCATGTGATTGGTCGATTGATAGGGTACCCCTTTGCCTTGTCGAATTCACTTACGCAATTGGGCTGATGCATTTTGTTGATAATGTCAGGGTTTTTGATTTATTAATTGTGAATTCTTATACTTAATCTACTTTAAAATAAAATTGCTAAAATTCCAGGACATTTTTATAAAAATCTTGTGTGTGTTTATCAGTATATGTATGTATGTTTGTTCCTATGTGGTGTTCTAGAGACCAAACGCGTTGGCCGATTTTTCCGATTCGTCTTAACCTTGCGAGTGTCACTAAAGACATGACAGTAATAAAAATTCACCACAACAGACGCCATATTGCCAAAATGAAAAAATAAATCGGAAAACTATGTCAAGTGGGGTATCGTTGAATAGGTACCTATTTAAAAATTCATAAATCATTACACATACTTAGACTGATAATCACATTACCCTCCTTCAGCAGTCGGATTTTGGACTCCATATTGTGTTAGTTCAAATTTTAACCCCATCGAGTGGGTTATCAAAATCAAGGTTTTTAAAAGGTGATTACAGAAATATAATATCACTTGTATGTTCAAAAGTACCTCGAAAAAAAATGGTAACTATAAAGTTGTAAATAAAAAATGTTAATTTAAAAAATCCATAATCCCGACTGCTAAAGAAGAGAACTAAAAAAATGTAAACAAGAAGAAAATCATGCTGTGCAGTCGGAGAAGAGGTACATAATTATGGTTTTGGTCTGCCAGCTCGCGAATATGTATCCTCCGACTGCACAGCATGCTTTTTTTAGTTCGCTTCTTCAGCAGTCGGATCTTTAGTTTTTTTTTTACCTTAATAAGTGAAAAAAAAATATATACCGATAATAATCAGTAACTGATAATAATCAGTCACCTGGAAACCCTAACATCGGCTGAATAGACTGAATTTCTTTTACGTTTTTTACATGTCTGTTAGCGTAATGTGAATAACAAAGTCGTTTGAGAGAATGGTTTATGGCTATATGGTGGCCAGCATCTTAGTTGTAAAGGTTAGCAAACTGTGACCTGTGGCATAATATTTATGTGTGGGTTTTATTTGTATTTGTATTACATTTAATACATTTGCGGTTTGATGATGATGGGAAATGGATTATGCGCCCTGAAAATATACTGTGTAGTTTATTTAAGTAATTTTGAACGATTCCACTTATATTAAAACATATTTTTCCAGAGATAATAGTCATCAATACCTACATACATATAATAAATGTGTAGAAAAATCGTTTTTGTACATCGAAAATATTTCCAAAAAAATAGCCAGTGTGATAAAGGATAACCGACAGAACCCATTACCAGCATTTTGGAATTTTTGTCTGTTTATCTATTTAGTTGTGTACGCATCACGTAAAATCTACGAAACCAATGTAGATAACTTTTATACATATAATTGTGCGTAACTTTAAGTATAACTTAGTTGTTGTTTCATCGCAATCAGTTCACTTTAGCAAAAGTTAAATAAATTTAAAGTGTTCAAGAAGTAAAATATCACAACACATGCAATTCAAATACTCGGACAGTTGAACTCCATATTTGATAGATGGCGTTGTGCATTTCATGTCATTATCTGAATGGCGGTATTAAGATTCGCCGCGGAAGAATGATCCTTGAAAAATATTAGGTAAGTAGGTAGGATAGGTAGCAAGCAAGACCAGTACTCTTTCTTCGTTCTTTAGGAAGGTAGGTCTCAGTAAGTAAGGTAGGCAGTTGACGGACGTGAGCGACGTCGCGGGAACAGCTAGTCAGGTTGTATGAAAATCTAGCGAAATAAGTAGGATATTTCGATACCTACATATTCAGAGGAGCTCGTGACTAAATTATAACAGCCGCACTGGTCGATCATCAAGGTTAAGCAACGCTTGACGAGGTCGGTCCGTGGATGGCTGACCATTTCAACAGCCTCGGAAAGCATGTTATGCCGTTGGTACCTTTAGCGGTCATTTGAAGATCTTTGACAGTCATTACGGGTAGTCAGAAGCTTGAGATCTGACACCAGTCTTGCCAAGGGGCCAGGTCAGTCAATCCGGTTAGACTGGAAGCCGCCCCCACCAGTCTTGCCAAGGGGCCAGGTCAGTCAATCCGGTTAGACTGGAAGCCGCCCCAACATAATTGGGAAAAGACTAGGCAGATTTTACGGATATGCGTGCAATAAGGCCCAAGCCCCAGCTTACCCCTCAAACACCCGTGTGTTTGAGGGTCTAGAGAGATAAACCGTTACAAAGCATCAATTTTTTCAAAATGATTACGGTTTTAGTCTCTTGACAGTCGTTCAGAGAAATCTTTGCTATCAAAATAATATCTTATATGGTAATAACTGTTAGATAAAAGATTGCAAGAAAAGCTGATACTGCTATCTTATACGAACATTATTAAATAATAGTAATACAGTTGCCTAATGACCGTCTTATATAACTTTTAACGCTAACTCAGCGCTTACGATCTTTTATACGACTTCCGTAACATAAAGCATTATATTATCTTCTTCGTTTCTTTTATAGCGTAGACCATAAATTTATAGCACGAGAATCTATTTAATGAGTATTTCTTACAAAAAGATCGTATTTGGACTTTATGGTATTCTGCAAAGAATGGGATGAGGAATGATGCAACGGTAATGAGCAGATGCAGCTTTTGCTTGATCCATTGATAAATAATATAAAGTGTTCCGAATCAAACGTTTCGTTCACTATTTAATATTTGTTGCAACACCATGTCAGTTAGCTGCCATTTGATTTTGACAGCTTTTGACTGACAGCTGACACTTGACAAGAGCCGAAAACGAAAATTTGTAGTGGGCACACAGTGAATTCGGGTTTTTGTGGAAACATATCTAATCGAGATGTGTTTCGCCCATTGTAATTGTTAATTGCGCCCGCCGGTCGCAATCGGCGTTGTGAGGCGCCCGCGAAGTCGGTTTTGAATATATTTCACGCACAACGAAGTGCTTTTGCGGGAAACGTGTGCTGCCTGGTGGACGCCGGAGCCTTCGGTCCAGACAGCCGTTAGTCTATCCCTTATTGTCCTAATATTATATATATCTCCTATCCCTAATCTCACGGCACGATATTGATCGACCCCCATGATGATGCATATATTACACCATAATATTACCGGCCAACCTTTGTGACACCTTACACCCGTAGTAGGAACCAGTATATCTCTTAAGGAACGAACCCCCTAGCTTTCCACTGCTGCGTTACGGCAGTTTCGTGGGGTACAGGTTCAGAAAGGGTCCGGGAGTCCCAACGCCGCTTTGGGCCCCGGTGTTTATCTCCTGGCTTGGGACCCGAAGACCTGTATTTAACATAAAGCTTTGTTAGCAGTGGTGGCCCAGTGGTAACGGCCGCGACTTACAAGTTGTAGGTCGTGGGTTTACTTTGTGTAAATTATTTTCATCACCACTGCTCTCAAAACGGTGAAGGAAAACATCGTGAGGAAACCGGCATGTCTTAGAACCAAAAAAAACAAAAGACATGTGACATCCATCAACTTGCACTTGGCCCGCGTGGTGGGTTACGGCCTCTCACAGAGAGGAGGCCTGTACGCGTAACGGATCAAATGAGGGTCTAACCCCCAGTTTCGCATCTCAAAATTATCGGAGAATGAATGTGATAAATTGTCAAGCACGCTTTATCTGCTGTGATTGGCTGTTGAAAATTCATTCAACCAATCACAGCTGATAATGCGTGCTTGACAATTTGTCACATTAATTCTCCGATAATTATGAGTTGGGAAACTGGGGGTAAGTGCGGCAATCTATTCTAAGCTTATTTATAAATTTAAAACTCACTTCAGTGGCTTCACCTACTTCTAAATTGGAAAATATCCTGAGGGAACGCAATTCTAGGACGAAACTTTATATCCTAATCTGAGACAAGCACTAACACAGGTTTTTTTTTTTTTTTTTATTTGAGATGGGTTTGCTCTTGACTCTCGTCTAAGTCATAGGTGACAGAGACAGAGACAGGTAGTGATAAGTTTCATTCAAATCTGCTGAGGCGTTGTGGTGTGATTGATTAACAAACATCCAGGCTTTCGCATTTATAAAACAAACAGGACTGTTGATTCTTTTTTTTCCTAACCAGCCAGTAACTCACGTTTCGTTTGTTCTCAATAGGAATTGGCTGAGCGCTTGCGGAGGCGCTATCAAAACGTGATCGAAGATAGCAGTTTGAAATTGGAACTCCTCCTTTTTGGGAAGTCGGTTAAAAAGAAAACAAAATAGAGGAAATGGATTGCATATTTTTTTAATAAATACTGCTTTTTTATAGCATATAATAATTTCCCAATCATGATTGCTTACATAAAGGGTTTCCTTCTTTCAACATTTTCAAAACGAAATCGAGAATGAAAATCCGTTCGATTTAATTAAATATTCAACAAAAGCTCTTTTGTGTGTTCTCATAGAAATTATTCTCGTATTATAATAATACAACTTTATAATTTTGTAGGCACATAATCTATGTAATAATAGAAGGAAGAAAGGAATATGAATTAATGAGGGTTTACTGCGTATAAAATGTTAGCATACAAAAGATTTTGTAATTATAATGAGTGATGGATATTAGAATACGGAAACTTAAAGACCTTGGAGGATAATAACCTTGGCAGTCAAATTGGTGTAGGTAGATCTAATCATTATTTTTTTAGATTGATGACTACGAATAATTAATTAAGTAACTTAGCTTTGCATGTTCCAAGGTGTACTTTTTAATTTCCAGGATGGAGAAAATTACAGTTTAAACGAAGCTGCTACGAGCTAACGCGCTACGCTGTATACGCCGTATACGCGACCTGTATGCGTAGTATGTCTACAAGCGTAGCACTGTGTAGCGCAACTACGAGCGTAGCGGTATGTAGCGCCTCTACGAGCGTAGCGCTATCTAGCGCATCTAAGAACGTAGCGCTGACGAGTATATAGCTGCGTAGGGTATCTACGACCGTAACGCCTCTACGAGAATTGCTTAGTAACAACGTCACAAACATTTGGTAACAATGGCATTAATAAAAATGAATCAATTATTTAGCTAGAGGGAAGTGACCTTAATCTTGACAAACACACTGACGAGAATAACACAAGCAAAAATCTTCGCATGAAAAAACTTCAAACTGTTATACCTTTATTTCGTAGCAACTACCAACGCTACGCCGTAGCTCCGTAGCACAACTGCTACAATTCATAACAGAAATCGTTAGGAATTTTAGTAGCACTATTAACGTTCTTATATAATCGCTGGATAGCGTGAGTTTACACCCTTATGTTACGAAACCCGATGTAGGTACGATCAAACGAAATTCTGATAAATGATTTTAATTTTAATGCTGAAAATAATAATAAAATGGTTCGACACGCAACCAGTTAATCGACGATTGCTAAGGGATTTGATGTGATCGTTATTATGTGTAACAACATGTAAGATCTTATAAACAGCATATACGTACGTGTTTTTGCATGGGGTAAACACGCGTCTCACACTATAGTCTTTTATTGCGGCTAATTTATTCAGGTAATAAAAACAAGTATGTAAGGATCGTAGCAGGTGGCGTTCTGTAGTTTATGCCTACCCCCATGGGAAATGCATGGGTTTATGTATGTATGTAATAAAAAAAAAAAAAACTAGACTTTTTCTCTTAAAAGGGCTTTTTAGCACTTAAAAGCGTCTAGAGTAAAATAAACAATCTCAAAATACAATAATTAATTAAAAACCGACCGAGGCAAGCAAGTTATGACCCATCTGATGGTGCCCGTTTACGAACATGACGCATGGACAGGCACCACTCAGCTCAAACATCATAATATACAACTTATTGTTTTCTTAAACTAACATTCGTCATTGAAATTAACCTTATAACATGTTAACCTGTCAGTCTTAGCTCTCTTCCTTGTAATTACTATTTTAGACGGCCTGTTATCATGCGAGCCTTCACTCTCAAGGTCGAGTGGAACTTATGGTACAGTTATGATTGACGTTCAAAAAGAATACGATGGCGATTCTCTTTTATTTTGCCTGATTAAGTAAAAGACTGACAGCCGTTTTGTTTGTGAATTGTTTTGAAAATAAATGCTTCACAGATAAGCTAAATTGATTGATTGATTGACTGAAGACATTCTAGATATATTTTATAAACTTGCATATAAATAAATTGAATATTATTATCCACTGGATTATCCAATATTATCATTATGCCTTGGAAGGTGGGTAGACCTTTGGTGTGGGATGCAACATGTGTCGAGACCCTTGCGCCATCCCATCTTCTAAGCACGGCAGGCTGTGCTGGGGCGGCTGCTGCAGGTGCAGAAAACCTCAAACGGCACAAATATAACAACCTTATTGGAAGTTATATGTTTGAGCCGTTTGGGGTTGAAACATTAGGTCCATGGGGTCCGAGTGCGCATCGAGTTTTTCGAGAAATTAGCACAAAGCTCGTCGGCTCTTCACGTGACCAGAGGGTTGGCCATTTCTTTGGCCAGAGAATCAGCATTGCCATTCAACGTGGCAATGCTGCCAGCGTTCTGGGCACGTTTCCCGTTGACATCGATGTGGACGAATTTTTTGATGCACAATGAGCTTTTTTCTGTCTCCCCTTTGTATTTGTATATAGGTATTTTATTTTTTTAGAATATTCAATTGTATATATATGTTTCAATAAGAATAAAAAAATATTTGCATGTTACTTTCATTAAAGAGGTGAGTTTTTATATTATTATTTATATTTAATGATATTTATTTTTGTGCTTATGTTTAGTATATTTTATTGTTGACATTCTATAAATATATATATTTTATTCAATTTAATTTTTATACACCATTTTTTATATTTTTTTATTTAATTTAATTTTGACATTCTTGTATTAATTTGATTAATTGACAATATCATATTTTTTTTCATACTAACATTTGCACGCCTAATGGCAAAGCATAGAGATCTTTAAAAATGTTACATCTCACATATCTGTAGAGTATTTATGCTATGCTTACAAATAAATACTCTGAACTCTGAAGAGTTCATACCGATTTTGAGAAACCTAGGACATAAGACCTTAATAATGAACTCAGTTTATTTTTTGTGAAGTAATTAACAATGTAGGTACTTAACAGTTTGAAAATAATTTCTCCTCGAAGTTAAGTTATAGGGATTTTTATTTAACACACAAACTGCGACATACAAAATCCTTGCAATTGAGACAGATGGTTTAAAAAAAAACCGGCCTATTGAGACTCGGACTCGCGCACGAAGGGTACCACTATCGCAAAAATAGCCAAAAAAAAAACACGTTTGTTGTATGCGAGCCCCACTTAAATTTTAATTTAGTGGGGCTTGCATAAAAATTTAGTTTTTAGTATTTTTTTTTATAGCGGCAACAGAAATACATCATCTGTTAAAATTTCAATTTTGTTTTAGCTATCACGGTTCATGAGATACAGCCTGGTAACAGACAGACAGATGGACAGTGGAGTCTTAGTAATAGGGTCCCGTTTTTACCCTTAGGACCTAAAAAACACTATTTGGTCTATTATCTTTATAATCTTAGTAAGTTTTCCTTAATCTGTCAGACTACCCGCCACGAAACAATTTTTAGGGTTTCTTACCCGAAGGGTCCCCACGGAGCCCTATTGCTGTCACTCACATGTCCGCGTGTCTGTCCGTCGTCTGTCCCACAATTTTGTACCGAAGAATTTTTAACTTCCCATTGATCTATGAACTTGAAATTTCGTGATAATGTTTGTTATTACGTATATTTTACTAACAAATACAAATACAATAAAAAAAAAAACAGATTTTCTTTGGTACGTAACCCTAAAGGTGGAGGTTCGACACGCACTTGGCCGGTGTTTCTAAGATGTAAGTAAAAACAATAAACAAATTAGTTTCAACTAGCTTCTGCCAGCGGCATCGCCCGGGTGAAAAGTGTTTTATCATCCGCAGGGAATTAATTCCAGAATATAATCTATCTGTGTGCCAAATTTCAAGCAGATCCGAACCGTTTGTCCACACACACATCCATCCAAACTTTCACATTTATAATATTAGAATGATTGCTTTCAAGCCGTACAACCAATGGAAAACTTTGGACAACCACCATACAAATACAATATTTTATTACGTAATTTAATAAATGCGTGGGCCATCACGTTGCAGGCTTTTAATTGGTTTCTGATCAAAGTTTTGCACTGAAGTAAAACGTATTTTAGTTCCTTACGTCACGACACTTGGAACCTATGAAACCTAAGAAATTTTAGCGTGGGCAGACCTGCGGGCAAATCAAGATTGGTATATTGATTACAGAACTAATGCAAAGACCGACTTGTAATTGTCAACCCAATCCAATCCAATTATGAAACTGAAATCCTGTTTTGGTTTAGCTAGAAACGGAGGAAAGCCTGCCAAGTGGTTTCGTATTACGGCAAGTAATGGGTAGTTCGGAGTCAGATAAGGACCTGAGGCACTAGACCAGTGATATTCTGCCATCAAAGCGTCACGAAAGCAATTGTCAAAAAGGCGATCTCGAAAAATCATGTGATTATACCCTTACATATTAACAAGTCGACGGCGCGTTGTGATCCACGCGCGTCTCAAAGAGATAGCAGCAAAAACTGACGGAATTCGTTAGGGCCGATGCCTTTCTGGGTCGCATATACAATTTTGAAAGAGTTAAGAGAAGAAACTTAAATAACACATGTGGGTTTTAGTCAGTAAAAGTCTGACAAGTCCTCCCGCTTCACCCAGAGCAGGAGATGTCATTGGATGATTTAAAACCCAAAAAAGGGGTTTCTTATTATCCAGTTAGTGGTATGTGGATACAAGATAGGCGTTCGCTCCACGCAAAATACTGTTATTCGGTTTCATCCGGTTATTAATTCAGCTGCATCCGGTCAGATTGGCATTTTTGGTTGATTGACACTGAGGAATCAAATAGTTAGAGATCAGAAATTTTCTTTCAAAGCATTATAATTTTATTATTATCAGTAAAATATAAAATAATATCATAACTGTGCATACTCCGTGAATAATGTAATAATCCAGTTGACCTAAATAGCAGAAAACATAAACATTCAATATTTTCCCATCTCCATTTCCGAGATCTATCAAACCGGTTAGATTGAAATTATTTGGTTAATTAAAACTGAGGAATAAAAATTTGAGATCAGAAATTTTCATTAAAAGCATTATAATTTTATTATTAACAGTAAAATGCATAATAATATCATAATCTCTCTACTCCGTGAATAATGAAATAATCTGGTTGACCTAATAGCAGAAAACATAAACATTCAATGTTTTCTCTTCTCTATTGCCGAGATCTATTAAACCGGTTATATTGTAATTTTCTGGTTGATTGAAACTGAGGAATCAAATAATTAGAGATCAGAAATTTTCATACAGAACATTATAATTTTATTATTAACAGTAAAATACATAATAATATCATAATCTCTGTGCATCTGCATACTCCGTGAATAAAGAAATAATCTAGTTGACTTAAATAGCAGAAAACATAAACATTTAATATTTTCTCATCTCCATTTCCAAGATCTATCAAACCGGATAGATTGAAATTATTTGGTTGATTCAAAATGAGGAATCAAAAATTAGAGATCAGAAATTTTCATTAAAAGCATTATAATTTTATTATTAACAGTAAAATGCATAATAATATCATAATCTCTCTACTCCGTGAATAATGAAATAATCTATTTGACCTAAATATCAGAAATCATAAACATTTAATGTTTTCTCTTCTCCATTGCCGAGATCTTTCAAACCGGTTATATTGGATTTTTTTGGTTGATTGAAACTGAGGAATCAAATAATTAGAGATCAGAAATTTTCATACAGAACATTATAATTTTATTGTTAACAGTAAAATACATAATAATATCATAATCTCTGTGCATACTCCATGAATAATGAAATAATCTAGTTGACCTAAATAGCAGAAAACAACAACATTTAATGTTTTCTCATCTCCATTTCCGAGATCTATTAAAAATAAATGCAACTTTTATTATCATTCTTATGAGCGGTATATTGCCAAGACTCTGACTGCCTTTTGTTTTATAACAAAAGACTGTTAAAAGGCGTGTTTTATCTAAGAGCTCGTCTTTTCTTCACCGTCGAGGAAAAGCAAACTTGCTAATATTAAAAGATCGTAAATGAAAGGCGCTGCCGTGAAAAAGAGATACACACTACAGAAAGGTATAAAGAATTTAAAGCCTTATTGGCAGCACGAAAATCACGACATATTTCATGACTTATTTTTATTTATTCACGTGAAGCGTGAATTTATTTATTTATTAGTTTTTCCTCGCACTGGAACGCCTTGCAGCAATTACACCAATAGAGCACAATCTTATAATAAACTCACTATAAGTCCAGATTTCCTCGCGATGTTTTCATTTACCGTTGTCAACGATGTCCAAGATTAACTTAGAAAGTACATATGAATTGAAAAAGACACATTGGTACTTGCCCGGATTCGAACTCGGTTTAAATGAATACTTATCTTAATACTGAATTTTGAATGAGCAATCATAATTAGGATTACGAACGACAAATTCTGAAAACCCCGTGTGCTTAGAGAAACATCGCTGCCCAAATAAACAAACGTAATATTAATTTTAATTTAATTTCAATTTATTATCACACGCAAGTTGTTACAAAAGCAATTCACACAAATGAATAAAATTAAAATAAGTACTCTAACACAAAGGAAATGGCCATGGGCCCCAAACTAGGCACAGCCTGTGTCTTGGTGGCCCAAGATTAGGAATAAGCAGATTGAAAGTTCTGTGTGACACAGCACAATGTTATCAGTTAATTAAATAGCATTAAAAATTAAATAATCAATAACATAAATAATAATCCAAACCAATAATTACAATAAAATTAATAATATATAGTACAGGTAAAAAATTAAAAAAAAGACATCAAAATTAAGATTAAAACCACATTATTATCAAATTAAAATCAAAATCATACATCAAACTTCACTTCATCAGTTAAAAAATATCGGGAATCAGAAATGAAATCATCAATAATTACATAAAAAATCAAATAAAACTAATAATTAACTTAATTCAAAAAGAAAAGGCACTAAATATGAAATCAGAATTAGACTTCATTTGCGCCGGTCAATATACTTTGTTGTGTAACAAAAAACTGTTCCGTGCTAACGGTAATATTTTGTCGATTCCAAAAAGTGATATAGAGCCTATTATAGTTAACGGCCTCAAAATAAAGCTTCGTAATCAAAAAACAAACTATAATGACGTCAAACTAAATTACAACGCCACCAAACTTCGAAAAAATATTGATAAGATCATGCCGTCATACTTTCACGAAACTTAAACAAATTCGCAAAAACCGGTAACTTAATACTCGGTAACTGTGACACATTGTTTTATACGCCAATGTACGCTACTAACTTGTACAATAACGTCATCACAGGTCGGTACATTCGCTAGTAAATGAAGCAGCATTTTTTTTAACTGCAGCAGTTGACTGATCTTATCTAGCCCTTACCTACATTGTATGTAGCTGGTCAGTCAATTATGCAACATTTTAACGGCAACGGTATAAAGAGTTTGACCCGGGCAAACAGTTGGCAAATAATGGAATTATGTCAATGGCCGGCCTTTTCGTTCTAGTATTTATTTGAACGACTTTATTGATCATGATTATGAGGATTCATGGTATTAGGTACGAAACTTAGTTAATTCTGACCCTCTGTTGATGATGTTTCAGTTTTCAATTTTGCCAGGCAACCTTCCCGAAGGGTCCAAACGAAGCCCTATTACTGCTGTATTACTGTCACTCAGGTGACCGTCTGGTTATCCGTCTGTTATTTACATCCAAACGGTTGGCGCTACAGTCTTCAAATTTTCAGTCTATGCATCTTGTTGTCCCAAAGACATTTCACTTTTAAATGTTTTTATCTACTCTCATATCGTAATATTCGAATTATAAAATTCAAAACGAGTTTATATTGGCATACTTTATAAACACAATACCGAAATTTAAAAATAGAATCTTATTATAATACTATTTCTCTAACAAAATAATGCTATAATAGTAGTTTATGAAACTGTTGCATAATGAGGGGTATTAAAACATGAGTGTGTGTTTAAAAACCGAACCGTAGGCGAGGTTTTTAAAGTTTTGTAGTTTTTTAGTTTTGCTGTACTGAATTTCATGAGTTATTTAAATTATTGTTTAAAAATGTCTGATATCAGTGAATGTGAAGAAAATTTGACTCCGCCCGATATTTTAGATGCGACGAAGGAAATTACTCTTAATGTATTACCAGCAAAGTCGAGAAAAGTATATGACAAATGCTATCACGATTTTATGGCATTGAAAATGCAAAAAGAGGTATTTAGTAGGTTCAAAATCAAAATCATTTTTTTAAATTTTATATAGGCCTACATGGGCACTTATAAAACGTCGACAAAAGGTGCACGGTTCGGGTTGGTCGTTTCCTATGGAGAAGAACCGGCAAGAAACTCCATGGTTACTCTTTTAAAAAATGGTTTGGTTTTACAATATTTCCATGTTACAGCATTAGTACTATGGGGGGACAACGTAGGCCCGACAATAAGTCGTAAGAAAGTAAAAAAAAAAAAAAGAAGTTTATATAACATATAACAAAGTTAACAAATTTTAACTAACATCTAGAAGGCCTACAATGTTCGCATATTCACAAAATAATCGGTAAAAGTCTCTATACAAAGTCAAAAAAAAAAAAAATAACAAGACTAAATTTAACATGTGGCACAAATGTTGTTATCAGTGCTGTAACTATTCTTTGCAGAAGGCTATAAAGATGATTGCGAACTATTGTAAAGAGTCCAATTAAAAATAGAAAAACAAAAAAAAATAAAAAAATAGATTGTGATAGTTAGAGACATCCACATATTTGTGCCGTTTATGAGTTACCAGGGAAGCTGCATGCGCAGAAGGAGCTAAAGCCAATTTTTTTATCTTCAACGTAGTCCTTGATTTTATAATATGCTTTTTTAATAAGGACACGTTTGATGTGATTTTTGAACTTTTCCATCGGTCAGTTCTATAACTGACTTTGGCAACTTGTTATAAAAGAGTATACTTTTTATAAGTAAAGGCTTGCTAGTTTTAGTTAATCTGAATTTGGGTATTACAATTTCGTGCTTACTGTGTGTATTTAAATTATGGAAGTCGCTTCTAGTTTTGAAATCTTCAATCCCAATTTATGAGTGTAGATAAAGAAGTGTATGAAACTGCACATATAAAACATTCGTATGAAAACTATTAAAACACACACTCATGTTTTAATACCCCTCATTATGCAACAGTTTCATAAACTACTATTATGGTTTAGAGTTTGTAATGTTTATGATTACTTATATTTTACTAACAAATATCAATATATTGAATAATCGAATTTTTCTTTTACAACCATTCCTATTACAAC
This sequence comes from Orthosia cruda, assembly GCA_964057195.1. Taxonomy (NCBI): domain Eukaryota; kingdom Metazoa; phylum Arthropoda; class Insecta; order Lepidoptera; family Noctuidae; genus Orthosia; species Orthosia cruda. The sequence continues at coordinate 13,089,006 of OZ059836.1, read as the reverse complement.
CAACTTAATTTTGCGGTCAAGGTACGGAACCCTAAATGTGCGACACGCACTTGGTCGGTTTTTATTTTTCTGTGAACGAAATCGGCCCTGTCAAATTCTCAAGCGATGCGAAAAGCATTAAATTTTCATTTATATAACTACTTGTTTGCTGTTTTATATTGTACAATATTTGTTGTGCCAGTATAAAAATAAATAATAAATAAATTATGGTTACATTAGGTAACGAATTCTAATATTTTATTAATAACTCGACTTCACAACCTAAACGAGCTCACATAGACAAATATTTCACATCAACAATATATTATAATGACATCCAAGGACTACAGAACCTTGAGCACATCAAAACACGTCTATTCAACTATTTCAACGTACCTAAATTATATTCGATCGCGGCTCAACTCCCAATGTACTTTGACACGCGGTGGAACATGTAAACATGGGGGAGTAGGGAGTTAGGGTTACTGCTAAAGACATTGCTTCTGTCATACAGTCTATGTCAAGGGGCAAGTCTCCTGGCCACGATGGGCTCAGCATCGAGCATCTTCGTTATGCGGGCGCTCACTTGCCACGTGTTTTAGCTTTGTTGTACAATCTTTGTTTGAGCCATGCGTATCTACCCCCGGAGATGGTAAGAACGATAGTTGTACCCGTAGTCAAAAATAAAACTGGGTTATTGACGGATAGGAATAACTACCGACCTATCTTGCTGGCTACGGTTGTGTCTAAGGTATTGGACAGCACACAGGTAATTCGCAATTGAGTAAACATATACAATTGCATGACAATCATTTTGGCTTTCGACCTGGGTTGTCCACTGAAAGTGCGATGAGACAGGGGGGTCTAAGTACTCCCCTCTCTTTAACCTGTACATGGACCAGTTGATTGTGGAGCTGAGCAGCACCAGAGTCGGATGTTATATTGACGGCATATGCGTCAACAAAGTTAGCTACGCAGATGACATGGTGCTGCTCAGTGCCTCAGTCTGTGGCCTTAGAAAGTTGGTGAGTCTGTGTGAAAGTTACGCCAGTGCCCACGGCCTTTTGTATAATGTGCGGAAGAGTGTCGTTATGGTGTTTGGGGCTGTTGGAAAATATCCAGAAACGGTACCTCATGTTAAAATGAATGGTGTACTTTTGTCGAGGGTACAGACCTTTACGCTGGCCCTAGGGACGAGGACGATATTGAGAGAGAGCGGAGGGCGCTGTCGGTCAGAGCGAATATGATTGCGCGCAGGTTTTAACGTGCTTCTGCTGGGGTTAAGAAGACTCTGTTTAGGACCTTCTGTACCTCGTTTTACAACGTACAAAAATCGTACAGCGCCTCCGCGTTCAGTATAATAATGCTTTCAGGGTGCTGATGGGGCTGCCTCGCTTCTGTAGCGCATCAGGGATGTTTGCGGAAACGCGCGTTGATTGCTTTTATGCATTGATGCGTAAAAGATGTGCATCCTTGGTGCGCAGGGTGCGGGCCAGCTCCAACGGCATCCTGGCCATGATTGCTGACAGGCTGGACTGTGTTCATATGAATCGTTGCTCCAGTATTTCAGCTGGAATGCTGAAGCAATGATCATTGAATCTTTGTGAATTTGTAATAGTTGTTAAAATTGCTTCTAACATAGGTATAAGTTTATATTGTTACTAACACCATTCTTATGTATGTTTAGGTTTAAGTTATTTTATATGGGCCCTGTCGCCTGAAATAAATGAATTAATAGTAATAATAATATACAGAATTTAAACACACCAGGGAGTGTTTGTTCGCTGTAATCTGCATTTATTTGAAAAACTGCGCTCTCGCCGTAATCAGTTTATCATTCATGTTACCTCTCATAAAACCGCATTTTCGGCACAAGTGTGCTAGGTATGGCCCCAAAAATATATAACAGTATACCAGCAGCTATTAGAAATAAAGAGTGTCTGGGATCATTTAAGAGGTCTTTGTTTAAATTCCTTGTAGATGTTATTACTCCATCACTGAGTTTACTAACTGATAAACAGAGGTATGACGATTCCGACTTGCCAATTAGACACTTATGATTTTATTTATTGATTGAGTATGAATGTGTTTTTTTATCTAAAATTGTAATTGACCTTTTTACCTAGTTGACATATTTTAAATTGTTTTTGTTTTTATCTTTTTATGTAATCTATTGACATGCTACCTTAATTGTAATTGCTTGTTTGTGTTCATTTTGTACGCCAGATATTGGCAAAACATAGTGAACATATTTTAACAATATACCTACTATTTGTAACCATACCTATGTCTTACAAAATAAATGATTGATTGTATTTTGTTACATGACTGACACACAGTGCACCTATCTATCTGTCAAGTTATACTGGTATATTTATTTCAATAGTCTCGTTGATAAAATGTCAATAGAGTCGCGTGTTAGCCCGCTATATGAGCCAGAGACTATAGAGTTATAGACTATACGAGCTATAATCATAAAGGGCAAAGCCACAGGTTATATGGGCAGTGGCCGCGGATAAATGGAAAAGCTTTATTGGCAATCGGTGTTGGTTTGATAGTTTTCGGGATATTGATTGCATCTCTTTGTTCTACTAAATCTGCACTGGATTGTTTATGGGCATGAAAAGTTATGTTGGAAATATTCCTTCACATTATTTGTTTGCGTATACGTTATATGCAGGCAGAAATATTGTTATTTTTGGTTGTTTAGGCAGTCGTAGTATTCTAAGAAACAGTACTCAAAATTATATTTATCACGTACCAAGTGTGTAGAATATTATTTATTTATGCATTATATACTTTATCTACTTCGGTTTCGTTATATTCGAATTACAAAAATGACAGCGGTTTCATTATGATACCCATAACGACATCGGGTTGCATTATGCGAATCGTCATAAATTCTAAAACACAAGCAAATACATTCTGAACATACAGCCAGGTACCTATAATATTACTTCGAAATCGAGACAATGTAAATGATGTTTTTGCAGGCTGCCTCGCTTCTGTAGCGCATCAGGGATGTTTGCGGAAACGCGCGTTGATTGCTTTTATGCATTGATGCGTAAAAGATGTGCATCCTTGGTGCGCAGGGTGCGGGCCAGCTCCAACGGCATCCTGGCCATGATTGCTGACAGGCTGGACTGTGTTCATATGAATCGTTGCTCCAGTATTTCAGCTGGAATGCTGAAGCAATGATCATTGAATCTTTGTGAATTTGTAATAGTTGTTAAAATTGCTTCTACCATAGGTATAAGTTTGTATTGTTACTAACACCATTCTTATGTATGTTTAGGTTTAAGTTATTTTATATGGGCCCTGTCGCCTGAAATAAATGGATTAATAGTAATAATAATATACAGAATTTCAACACACCAGGGAGTGTTTGTTCGCTGTAATCTGCATTTATTTGAAAAACTGCGCTCTCGCCGTGCGCCGTAATCAGTTTATCATTCATGTTACCTCTCATAAAACCGCATTTTTCGGCAAAAGTGTGATAGGTATGGCCCCAAAAATATATAACAGTATACCAGCAGCTATTAGAAATAAAGAGTGTCTGGGATCATTTAAGAGGTCTTTGTTTAAATTCCTTGTAGATAGTTGTTACTACTCCATCACTTAGTTTACTACTGATAAACAGAGGTATGACGATTCCGACTTGCCAATTAGACACTTATGATTTTATTTATTGATTGAGTATGAATGTGTTTTTTTATCTAAAATTGTAATTGACCTTTTTACCTAGTTGACATATTTTAAATTGTTTTTGTTTTTATCTTTTTATGTAATCTATTGACATGCTACCTTAATTGTAATTGCTTGTTTATGTTAATTTTGTACGCCAGATATTGGCAAAACATTGTGCACGAATATTTTAACAATATACCTACTATCTGTAACCATACCTATTGTCTTAAAAAATAAATGATTGATTGTATTTTGTTACATGACTGACACACAGTGCACCTATCTATCTGTCAAGTTATATTGGTATATTTATTTCAATAGTCTCGTTGATAAAATGTCAATAGAGTCGCGTGTTAGCCCGCTATATGAGCCAGAGACTATAGAGTTATAGACTATACGAGCTATAATCATAGAGGGCAAAGCCACAGGTTATATGGGCAGTGGCCGCGGATAAATGGAAAAGCTTTATTGGCAATCGGTGTTGGTTTGATAGTTTTCAGGATATTGATTGCATCTCTTTGTTCTGCTAAATCTGCACTGGTTTGTTTATGGGCATGAAAAGTTATGTTGGAAATATTCCTTACCATTATTTGTTTGCGTATACGTTATATGCAGGCAGAAATATTGTTATTTTTAGTTGTTTAGGCAGTCGTAGTTTTCTAAAGACAGTCCTCAAAATTATATTTATCAAGTGTACCAAGTGTGTAGAATATTATTTATTTATGTATTATATACTTTTATTGTACACCACTTAAATAATTACAGGACAAAACATTTATAAAGATAAGTGTACAATGGGCGGTCTTATCCCACAGGGCAATCTCTTATAGACAACCTTTGGATGGACCGAACGAGAGGAGATAGACATAGGGTTGTAAGTGTACAAAAACCTATCCCCCCTATCCCCAATTCCCTATCCTATAAGCTATTATTATCTTACCCTTAATCGATCTTTTTTATATTTTTCTTTCAGTGACAGTAGGTAAGTAAGTACACACACCGGCAAAATTAGCGAAACAAGAAAAACATTTTGCAAAACTTGTTTTTTTATCGTTGTGGGTTAGTTTTTTTTTTGTTTTATGATATAACCAATAATTTCTAATTGATTAAACAATTGAAAGGTGACGTTCAAGCGATTGTTTTAACTTTATTCTAATTTACATAGTTTTGAGAATACATTTGCATATTGCCACTTTATGGTTTTGTTTTAAAATCTTGACAAAATTCCTTTAACATACTTAGATATTTGTTTTATTTTTAATGTTCAGATTTTTTCGAAGTTAAGGACGTCATTATACCCAACTTAATCCAAACTGAGAGGGCTAGGGCACTTAAGATGAGGAGCAATGATCGAACCTACAGAGTGATGTGCATAATTCATCTTTTACCTGTTTCCATTATTTATTGCAGTTTCTAATGATTCAGAAAGACTAATCTTTTGTGTGAAGATCAGGACAAGGCAGATAACCCTTATTTCTAAGGATTAATCGTTTTATTTCGTTTTGCGTTCTCAAAGCCCCGCGTTTAAAGGCCATCCAGCCAGAAATGAGCTTGAAGAAGTTCGAGGTGCAACAGTAAGTAAGCTTACGGTACGTAAGAGGTTGAAGGAAACTGGTTTTGGTTCGTTCGTGCCCGTCGAAGGTCCAAAACTTGAGGTACGCCTCCTTAGAAACAGGAAAACTTTTGCTAGAGAACATCGTCTTTGGTTCACGGAATAATGTTGTAAAACATTGTTTAGTGTGTAAGTCATTTTAATCGAATTAACAGACAGCAATAAATGTATTAGCATGAACAAGAACAGCATAATCTGTCAATTTTTGAACCTACTGTGGCATATGGTAGAGGAACAATATTGGATTCAGATAGGATATGTTTGCGAACTCGTACGGACTTAGTGGTGATCGATGGAGGAGACCTCATTGCAGATCGCTATAAAAATGATATTTAAGAATAAAATTAATAAAATGCTACCATTTGCCCCTTTATTAGGAGTCCTTTCGATGCTAGTCCGGATACCACTTTTTCAACTGCAGTCTATCTTAATAATGTCAATATCGCAGTTTTGGCATAACCGGCGCCATCCCCAGACATGCATCCGATAGAACACGTCTAGGACCCGCTAAAACAAAGAACAAAGTTCATACTCTTTACAGCGGTCAATGTAGGTGAATTACGAAACGCCGTTGTACAGGAATGATAAAGACTACCACAGGAGACAATGAATAACATTATTCTCAACATGTCTAGGCGGGTAAAAACTTTATTACGAGCAAGTGGAGGAAACACTCTTATTTATGTGATATTATTTTTATTGTGAAAATGTTTTTTTAATTAACTGTTTAAACTTTCCTTAGTAACCTTAAAAAATCAACAATGTCCATTTTCCCCCTTAAGTTATGTTTCTCACAAAAATTGTTCTAAATGCGAAGAAATTTTTATTTTAAAAGGTGTATTGGTAAGTAAGGAAAAATGGCTTAACAATAGTTTTTAAAATTAAATCTTAGTAAAAAAGAAAATCCGTATGGTGCCGGACGTAAAGAATTTCACCATCCCATGTCTTCCCGTGGGTGTCGTAAGAGGCGACTAAGGGACAAACCAGAGAATGGGCAGCAGCGTTCTCTGTGCTTCTATAACAACCATACTGCGATCGCCAACCCGCCTGCCAAGCGTGGCGATTATGGCAAAACCCCCCCCAATGAATAGCACAAATAAAAAATGGCCCCTGGTACCCGGCAGCTTGCCTACCCTCGACTACGGTAGCGGTCGAGGCTACGGCATGGCAAGGGGTGCTAAGAATCTCCGGACGAGATCCGGCTACCCCAAAAATCACCGACGACTGGACCTGGCAACGTACAATACGCGCACACTTCGGACCGAAGAGAAGGTCACCGAACTTGAGGAGGAATTGAGCAGGTTGCGATGGAGTATTATAGGGTTATCTGAAGTCCGAAGAGAGGGGGAGGACTCGATAATCCTCAAATCCGGTAACCTGCTCTATTTCCGAGAAGGTGACCGGCAGTCCCAGGGTGGTGTCGGGTTTATCGTCCACAAGTCCCTTGTGAACAACGTGGTGAAGATCGAGAGTGTGTCGACCAGGGTGGCGTACCTTATACTCAGAATATCCTCAAGATATTCGCTGAAGGTCATACAGGTCTACGCCCCAACCTCGGCACACCCCGACGATGGGGTAGAGACCATGTATGAGGATATCTCCAGAGCCATGCATGGTTTCAAAACTCACTTCACCGTTGTCATGGGGGACTTCAACGCGAAACTGGGCAAACGAGACGAGGATGAGCTGCAAGTGGGGCAATTTGGAGTTGGACAACGGAACCACCGGGGTCACCTACTGGCCAGTTTTATGGAGAAGGAGGGCCTCTATATGATGAACTCCTTCTTCAAAAAGCGTGAACACAGGAAGTGGACCTGGCAGAGCCCCGATGGTGCAACAAAAAATGAGATCGACTTCATCATGTCAACCAAGAAGCAAATGTTCAATGATGTCTCTGTGATCAATTCGGTAAAAACCGGGAGCGATCACCGCATGGTAAGAGGCACATTGAACATTAATATTAAGCTTGAAAGGTCTCGACTGATGAAGTCCACGCTCCGGCCAGCACAGATCCAGGTCCAAAACCCCGAGAGCTTTCAGCTCGAACTCCAGAATCGTTTCGAGTGCCTAGGGAGCTCCGTGGATGAATATAGCAACGGGTTCGTGGAAGCTGTCCATACGGTCGGGTCTAAGTTTTTCAAGACCCGTCGTACAGATAGAAACAAAAAGCTCTCTGATCATACCCTCAAGCTTATGAAGGAGAGGCGTTAGATGATCCTGCAGTCTTCAGATGAGGCGTGCAAATACCGGCAGCTCAATAGACAGATCTCTAAATCCTTGAAAAGAGACCTCCGCCGCTTCAATACCGAGCGTATTAAAGACGCGATCGAGCGAAATAAAGGCTCCAAGGTATTTTCAAGGGATCTGGCTATTGGGCAGAGCCAACTCACGAAACTGAAGACCGACGATGGCAGGATCGTATCCGCCAAACCGGAGCTTCTCAGGGAGATCGAGATATTATATGGGCAGTTGTACACATCGATCAGCAAGCCCGTTGCGAGTCTAGCAAACGACCCAAGAGCTAGATTGACCCGACACTATACCGAAGATATCCCGGACGTCAGCCTGTACGAGATTAGGATGGCTCTGAAACAGCTCAAAAACAACAAGGCGCCGGGTGATGACGGAATTACGGCCGAACTCCTGAAGGCGGGTGGAAAACCGGTCCTTAGGGCCCTTCAGAAGCTGTTTGATTCCGTCATACTCGAGGGCAAAACGCCACAGGCATGGTGCGGGGGTGTGGTGGTACTCTTCTTCAAGAAGGGCGACAATGCCCGGTTGAAGAACTATAGGCCCATCTCACTTCTTAGCCATGTCTACAAGTTGTTTTCAAGAGTCATCACGAATCGTCTCGCGCGCAGGTTAGACGATTTCCAGCTCCCCGAACAAGCCGGATTCCGAAAAGGCTTTAGCACCGTAGACCACATACATACGCTGCGGCAGGTTATACAGAAGACCGAAGAGTATAACCTGCCTCTCTGTTTAGCGTTTGTGGACTACGAGAAAGCCTTCGATTCGATAGAGACTTGGGCTGTACTGCAGTCTCTCCAACGGTGCCAGATCGACTACCGGTACATTGAGGTGTTGAAGTGTTTGTACAAAAACGCCACCATGTCAGTCCGTCTTCAGGATCAGACCTCGAAACCAATCCTTCTCCAGCGCGGCGTGAGACAGGGAGACGTCATTTCTCAGAAACTGTTCACTGCTGCGCTGGAGGATGTCTTCAAGGTTCTGGACTGGAGGGGGCTGGGCATCAACGTTAATGGCGAGTACATTACTCACCTTCGGTTTGCCGACGACATAGTGGTCATGGCTGAGACCATGGAGAGCCTCAGTAAAATGCTCGATGACCTCAGTAGAGCTTCCGAAAGAGTGGGTCTTAAAATGAACATGGACAAAACCAAGATCATGGTGAATGCCCATGTAACACCCACTCCTATCAAGGTCGGAGACTCTACTCTCGAAGTTGTAGACGATTATGTCTACCTGGGACAAACGGTCCAGTTGGGTAGGTCCAATTTCGAGAAAGAGGTCAACCGTCGAATCCGACTCGGCTGGGCGGCGTTCGGGAAGTTGCGTGGTATCTTCTCGTCCAATTTACCGCAGTGTCTCAAGACAAAAGTCTATGACCAGTGTGTGTTGCCAGTGATCACCTATGGGACCGAGACGTGGTCGCTCACAATGGGCCTTATCAGAAAGCTAAAAGTCACCCAAAGGGCAATGGAGAGGGCTATGCTCGGAATTTCCTTGCGTGATCACGTCAGAAATGATGATATCCGCAGGAGAACCAAAGTTACCGACATAGCCCGAAGAATTGCCAAACTTAAGTGGCAGTGGGCAGGGCACATTGCTCGCAGAACGGATGGCCGATGGGGCCGAAAAGTTCTGGAATGGCGACCGCGAACCGGAAGACGATACGTTGGAAGGCCTCCCACTAGGTGGACTGATGACCTGGTTAAGGTTGCGGGAAGGCGCTGGATGCGAGACGCACGGGATCGGTCAATGTGGCGACGCCTGGGGGAGGCCTATGTCCAGCAGTGGACGTCTTTCGGCTGAAATGATGATGATGATGAAAAAAGAAAATCAACATTTTATTTTGTTCCGCTCATTTTGCCAGTGTGTGTAGATACCTACCTAAGAACTAAGTTCATAACTAACTACGTATATTAGGGACTAATATTTACCGTTATGGGCTAGGACCGCCTAGCAAAAAAAGTTATCTGCCAAAATTAGTTTTTAACGACATGGACAGATTAAATATATCTAGTAAACTTTTATTTGTTTTTATTTTAGGTAGATGGAACACGCAATGAAGAAAGAAAGAATGCTGTTATTTCTTGCTTCATCAAAATAAACGTGACGACGTGATAACTGTTTTTATAACAATAAAAATTCTTCTTTTGCATACCTCCCCTAATGAAATCTACAGCTCGTAAAGCAGAATTAACAAATCTTACTTAATTAATTTAATTAACGTTCCATACGACGAGAAAGTTTGTTTGTAAGAAGTTTGGCGATTTTTGTTAGATTGACATCATAATACAGATGACTACGTACATCGGGATCCGCCAATCGACCATTTGCATTTCATCGATTTTATCACTGACTGGATTTTCGGAAGTTGTATGAATGTGCGTGTTTACAGGAGTGACGTAAACGTAGGTAAGTTTAAATACCCAAATATCATCACTAAACTTTGGGGTTACTTTACATTCATGTAAGAAAAGGATGTTATGGTTCTCAAAAACTAAAGAGCCACCATTAGCACAACATATAAATTAAGAGCGATGCACTGGTCGCGTCAAAGCTCCAGTGCCTCGAACATCGACGCCGAGTTGCCAGCTTGTCGGTTGTTTATCGGTTACTTTCGGGAAGTGTGCGACGGAACTGCACAATTTGATTCCGCCAGCCCTTTCCGTCATCGGACTATAAGACGTACGGCCATGCGCCATCGGTACATGGTGGATATCCCTCCCAAACGCACAAAGCATTTTTTTAATACTTTCATTGTGCGCTGAGCTAATGAGGAACTCCCTCCGGGGTCTTTGTTCCCTGATAGCTACAACCTTGGGGTTTTTAAGTTAAGAGTAAATAGGTTTCTTCTAGGCAAGCGTGCTTCACCGTCGACCACACCATCGCTTACCATCAGGCGAGATAGTGGTCAAACGCAAGCCTATAGTTATATTATTTAAAAAAAAACTGAACATTAAATCATTGAAAAGAAGAAGAAAGTAAACGCTCTGTCTGTAATATACCTAGGTACAGTACAACTATTTTCTTAATGTCCCTCGGCAAACTTTGTGTTTTGTCTGTCGTAGGATTTCTATCAGTTGTCCTTTGCACTTGGTGCAGTCTGGACTTCATCGGACGGTCTCAATCAACTTGGAAGTATATAGATTTGTGAATACTCTTTGAACTTAATGTTTATTTTAAAAAGGCGAGGAAAGCTGCTAAAGTCGATGATTGCCTAGGGGTGATTAAGAAATTAGTTGTACTGTACATATTAAGTTAGCATTAGTTATATCTATCACCCGCTATAACACACAATGCTCTTGAAACGTTGAAGGAAAACATCGTGAGGAAACCGGCATGTCCTAGAAACAAAAAATCGAAAACATGTGACATTCACCAATCCGCACTGGGCCCGCGTGGTGGATTAAGGCCTATTACCTCTCTCACAGAGAGCATGCCTGTATCCCAGCAGTGGGAACATTATAAGGATGGTGATGGTTGGATCGCCCGTTATTTGTTCATTAAAATAATAAGAACCTGACTGCCGCTGATGGAGAGGTAAAATAATTTACGCGCATCCAGCACTATCTACAAAATAAATTTAGCATAATACGGCTTTCTGTAAGACGTAAAGAACCTATTCAATTTCCTTCAAGGCAGGTAGACAGACATAAATAAGTAACAAGACATCTGTATTTAAGTTACCTTTCAAGTAAAACAGCAAAATATGACGGTAATAAAAGGTACGAAAATATGTATCTTAGTATCAGCTTACTGGAATATTAAGTAGGCAGCACGAGTGCTGGATGATAAATAAATTATTTATCTTAGCTGAATCCTACTAATATTATAGTTAAATGTAAATGTCTGCATGTTTAGAATATAATAGAATAGAATATACTTTATTGTACACCAAAAAAGTGAACAATAAAAAAACCTTTTTTGCAAAAAAATACTACCGAGTTCCAAATACAATGTCTTTCCTAGGTACAATTTTTTTGCGTTATGGACACCGACTTCAAAAAATAAAGTTATTTTTCACTTTGTAATTTTGTATTTGGAAGTCGGTAGTATTTTTTTGCAAAAAAGGGTTTTTTTTATTTTTCACTTTTTAGTTGTAGGTACCTACGTAGGTACTATGTACGTACGCAAGTTAGTAAGGTAACTATAACGCCAGAATAGATTTCATGAAACTTGAACATAACCGGTGAAATGAGAGATCTGCGTACCCCTTAAGAGCGTACTGGCGTGATGTTATTTTATGAAATGGTATAAACAATAAACAGACATGCAATTGCAGCAACCCCGAGAGATTTGCCGTTATTTATTGAAGAGTTCTGTTGTATATCTCCGAAGTTCCTCATCAGATCTTCACCAAATTAAAATGGGACCAATTTCGAAACATACTTTTTCAAACAAAAAAAGAATTTTCAAAATCGGTCCACAATTGACGGAGATACCGGTGAACATACAAAAAAAAAAAGCGAACTTAAAGTCGAACATAGAACCTCCTCCTTTTTGGGAAGTCGGTTAAAAAAAGAAATTACACATTTAAAGCAACTTAATACTATGGGTACAAATGCGGTCTTATCGCTGACAGCGATATCTACCAGACAACCTTTGGATGGACTAAAGAACTAAAGATAAAACAGGGGGTAGCCTACGGTGTACTGCTACATTAAAAAAAATATTAATACCAATGATATTCAAATAAACAGATGCGTTATACACTCACAAAACAGTTGAAAAAAGTGTTCCGCGCAGCAGTGGCAGCACACATACACACTTTTCATTCATCTAACATTAAAATATATGTATTTTAATCAATAAATAAATAAATTACAAATACACACGATGGCATTTATTTTATTTTGTTTTTCTTTCAACAAAGCCTATCGCTCTTCGCCATGCGTAACATAAACTAAAGACTAAAGGTCACAATTGTGACCTATTCGAGTCTTCAAAATGCGCGCGCTCATAACATATCTGTTTATTTGAATATCATTGATTAATACATAAAAATTATATAACTTTATAAAAAACTATACGCAAACTTACAAATTAGACATACTTAAATAATATTACGTGTTACAAAATTATGTTTTGTTGTTGTTTGTTATTTATTCATGTCGCAACGGCTAAAACTTGGGGCACGGTCATGATCTTAGAAAAGAACATAGAATACTTTATATCTCGGTTGTAAAAGCTAGTGAATAAATGGATTCACATCAACTACTTACTAGCGAAGGTTTGTGGTAACAAAGGTAAATAACCTCCACTATTGTACACGCCACGTCACGTTGTCTTCTTACGTCAAACTAAACACTTTTTTATTTTATTTTATTTGTATTTTATCTTATGTATATTATTATGAATCTATTGTGTGTCTTTTAGTCTGTGCTAAATAAATGTATTTTTTTTTTAACCCAAGGTAACATTATATGTTACCTTGGGTTGTTGTAACTGGATGAAAAGTAGCCTATGTCCTGTTCCAGACTATAATCTAACTCTGAGCCAAATTTTATCCAGTTCCGTTCAGCAATTCTGGCGTGTTTGAGTAACAAACATACATCCATCCATCCAAGCTTTCGTATTCGGCTTTCTTTCGGGCTGCCACTCGTGGCTCCGTACGCGTGTTATTAGTACTTCTCTCAATATCTTTATAAATGACTAGCTTCTGCCAGCGGCTTCGCCTGCGTGAATTCCGAAAACTATCCCGAAGGAACATTTATACACCCGGGATAAAAAGTATCCTATATGCTATTCCAGACTATAATATATCTCTGTGCCAAATTTCATCCAGATTCATTCAGATAGTTTTTGCGTGAAAGAGTCGCAAGCATACAAACAAACACACACACTAACAAACTTTCGCCTTTATAATATTAGTGTGATAGTAGCCTATATTGTGTTATTCTGATGCTATATTTCTGTAAAGTTTCATCAAAATCCGTTCAGTAGTTTTTGCGTGAAAGAGTCCGAACATCCATCCATCCAACTATCCATCCTCACTAACTTTCACGTTTATAATATTAGTAAGAAGTAAGATTAGTAAGATAATTAAATTATTGGTACTGGGTGCCTTAATCAACAACACGTCGAAATTTATTAGTAGTTAAGTGCACAGATTTATACTCTGTGATATAATTTAAACCTTGGAGTAAAACTTTAATCCCCTATTCTCTCCACTGAGATACAAAAGTGGCATTATATTTAACCGACTTCCCAAAAAGGAGGAGGTTCTATGTTCGACTTAATTTAAAAAAAAATACATACATACAGTCGAGTTCACCGATTTCTCCATATAGTGGACCGATATTGAAAATTATTTTTAGTGTATGAAAGGGTATATAGCCGAGGTGGTCCCATTGTCACCAAGTCAGAATGTGATGATGGAATCCCAAGGAAATTAAGGGAAATCCTCAAATATTATAGGCATACACATAGTGATTTTGGTATTTTCATCAACAATGCAATCATTTGTACTCAGAAAGTTTCATTAGATGAATTGGAACTGATGAAGAAGACCACAGATGGCCACTAGAACTCCTTAAATATAAGTATGACACGGGTATAAGATATCTCGAATAGTTAACCGACTATGATGAAGCAAATACTCATAAATAAATGGTTCTGATGAAAATGGTACCATCGAACTGATCTGATGATGAAGCCGGCAGATATAGGCACTGGAACTCCTAAATAAAACAATGTATCCTACTTAGTCGTGATTGGGCTTTTTGGATTTTTTATGAGATGTTTTCTTTGGCTATAGTAAATTATTTTCATAGCAATTTGTGTTACCAAAACTAAAAAGAGAAAAATAAAAATTTCTTAATAAAAAAAATAAACCGGCTTTCAAAATAAACAGTGCAAAGCGAAAAATAATTTTCTTTTTCGAAGTCGGTGTCGAAAAACAAAAAAAGAAAAGACACCGACTTCGGTGTTTTTACCCGACTGCCGAAGGTGTTTATCGGTCTATGTATGTATGTATGTTTGTTCCTATGTAGCGTTCATAACTTTATTTTTCGAAGTCGGTGTCAAAAAACGAAAAACAAAAAAGAAAAGACACCGACTTCGGTGTTTTTACCCGACTGCCGAAGGTGTTTATCAGTCTATGTATGTAAATATGTATGTTTGTTCCTATGTGGCGTTCTAGAGACCAAACGCGTTGGCCGATTTTGATGATTCTAACGTCAATCGATTCGTCTTAACCCTGCGAGTGTCACTAGCTACATAAAAATTGGAAAAAAAGAAATGCAGGTTTTGGACGCCATTCTGTGGGGGAATAATTTTTTCTTTCAAACCCATCGTGTGGATTATCAAAATAAAGGGGTTTAAGAGGTGATTTCAAAAATATATGACTCTTATATGTTTAAATGTAACTAATTAAAAAAAATAACTAAAATGTTGTTAATAAAAAAAGTTAATTAAAAAAATAAAAAACCCGACTGCTTAAAAAGCGAACTAAAAAGACGTAAACAAGAAGAAAATCATGCTGTGCCGTCGGAGGATACATCTGGTTTTGGTCAGCCAGCTTGCGAATATGTATCCTCCGACTGCACAGCATGATTTTTATCTTGTTTACGTCTTTTTAGTTCGCTTTTTAAGCAGTCGGGATTTTTGTTTTTTTTATTAACTTTTTATTCATATTTATTTTAGTAAAATTCTTGCTTGCTTGTACACTATGTAGATTCAAAAACAGTGCCTTTTTAATATTTTACTAGGAACAAGAGGTACCAACTCTACAATAAATGAACACTAGAAATATTGCATCAAATATACGTTCCTAGGCAGCCTGTCATCATGACGCGGAGCAGAGAAAAGTGGAGCGGGGCCAACCAATCGAATTGCATAAAAACTCCGTTCCGACGCGCGAGCGCTATTTTTATGCAATTCGATTCGTTGGCTCCGCTCCTCATTTCTCCGCTCCGCGCCAAATGGACAGGCAGCCTCAAGTATGTAAAATACGGCAACAATTACTAAGCAAATTGCTTGCAGAGATTTAGAGCCCATGTTCAATTTACTCGCATTAGGTGAATTTGGTAATTGGATTAGTTGTGGTGCAGAGTTCAGTGACCAATTAGGTGAACTTCACGAGTTATATATGAACAGACGTAGATAGACACTCTTCAGCACCCAGTGATGACTCAAAAATATCGAATAAAACATCGTCACAGATTTTTCAATGAGAACTTGGAGAGCATCAAATAAAGTGCTTTGAATAAGACACCTTTCAACGTTTGCTGAGCCAAAAAATACAAATATAGGCATTGTTCTTTTGAAAGAGCCCAATAAAGTGTATTTAAAAGAGATAAGTGCTCAGCTCAACGACATCTTTGCATTGTTTTCTTACACCCAAATGATCACTTCACATATCAAAGTTATTGAAGCAAAAACTAAAAACGCGTCAGAAATAAAATGCGATGCTTTCTTCAGACGAATGAGAAATCAAATTTATTTGTCAATACACCGAGCAGGTGTTGCGAGTTTCATGTATTTACAATGCCAATAAATTTAGGTACCTATTCTGCGTTACTTCGATAGTGTAGCGCTTTATTGTAATCTTTAGTGAACTTTACAACCATATGTTTGGAACAAGAATACATTATACTGCATTTGGAAGGTATTTGAACTGAAATCATTTTAAATTTGATAGCTTTTGATGTAAAACTTTCTTCTTTGTTTTCGTGTGAGGATGTGGCCAACTCTGGTGTCAGAGTTAATTACTCACGCTTAGTTGGCGCACGGTTGGCGCAGTGGTTGAGCGATTGACTGCTGCGCTGCGTATCGCGGGTTCGATTCCCGCACGGTACAAATATTTGTATGACCTCTGGGTGTTGTGTATGTGAGTTTATATGTTTGTAAATGCACCCACGATACAGGAAGAAATTCCTAGTGTGGGGCAAAGTATTTTATAAAAAAACAAAAAACAAAACTCATGCCTCTGGGAACCCCACTCTGACTTGGCTGTTTTAAACTTACATTAACTATAAAAGTCCAGGTTTCCTCACGATGTTTTCCTACACAAAGATAAACTGAGAAAGTACATATGAATTTGATAAAGTCACATTCGTACTTGTTCGGATTTGAACCCACGACCTCAAGCACGAGAGGCGAGGTCTTAGCCACTGAGCCACCACGACATGTACCTACTGATTTTTCAGTAGAGTAAAACGTCACATCAACATGATCAACAGGAATTATTTGGGACTGGATATAAACAAAACAAAGATAATATTAATGTAATAAAAAATTATTGTTTTTACTCCAAAAAAGTTTTTTGCCCTACAGGAGGATAATAATTACAGCTTGTAATACACAATGATTAACGATACTTTAAAATAATGAAGGACAAGTGAAAACACAGGTTGTATCGACAAGCTATCTGTTAAAATTTAAGGTCAACGTTGTTTTTTACCTAATGGCGGTATGGCGTGAACATGGAGTGGACTACGAGAATTGTGTAGACACTGAATAGTAGATATATATGTATATCTTTCTTTTACAGTTTATTACTTAGGTAGGTACTTATTTTGTTTTATTTGGACGGTACGAACATTAACCTATGAATGCCTGTGAACTTGTCAAGAATTGTTTTAGAACTCTGCTATCTCGAACTATGAGCAAAGTATTTATATCTAACTGACTATGCCACAGGATTGTTAACAAATTTATAGAAATTTGCAAAGTACCGTATAAACTATCTAGGTACAAATAAGGATAATGATAAATATTCTATGATAGGTGCTAGTGAGGAATTATTTCTGTTAGAATGGGTACTTAGAAAAAAAGAAAAAAAAAGCCTGCTGGTACATGCGGCACAGATACATGTGCACGGTCTGGATGGAAGACAGGCTAAGTGAATGAGGTCTTGACACGTTCCCGTGTCAAGACCTAGCTAGTAGCTAAGTTCTAAAACAGCTGGCACCCCGGCGGTGACAAGAGCCCGACGTATGATGTATGTATGTATTTATTATAGTAATAAATTTTGAATATATTTATGTTTTAAAGTTATAGAAGTACACTGCAGACTACCCCCTTTATTACAAGCTTTTATTTAACTTGCAATGTATGTATGTATGTGTGTGTTTGGGTCAAATTTTGCAACTGAATTTTAAAGCAGTTATCTTCCACCGATTAAGATGAAATTTTGCATACACGTTTAGTTTGGATGACAATGCATGGTTAGCTAAGTGACGTCATTCTGAATCTAATACGGCTTGCTAACTAAAATATTAAGTTTCCTAGCCTAGCCCAGATGATAAGCAACAAATTGGTAATAACCACTAAACAATTACGCTGATGTGTAACCAGCGTAATTGAGCAATATGCTTTAACTCTAAGAGTAATTGTAAAAGTTAAAGCCTTTGATCCCCTGCAAGACTTTAGAAGCACGTTAAACTCTGAACTGTCTCGAACAGACGTAGGGCAGGCCTTTAACATGACTTTACTTAGACACGGGAAAGCTCAAGAACTTGTATCAAGTGTCATCATGTCATTTAGAGTTTGGACCCTTGTCTCTTTGAAAGGCACCCTGTTCTATAGGTATTACACATTACAGTACAACAATTTTCTTAATGTCTCTCGGCAAACTTCGTGTTTCGTCAGTCGTCGGATTTCTATCAGTTGCCCTTAGCACTTGCAGACCGGACGCTCTCAATCTACTTAGAAGTATATAGAGTTGTTAATACTCTTTTAACTAAATGTAATTTATTTAAAAAAAAACCGGCCAAGTGCGAGTCAGACTCGCGCACTAAGGGTTCCGTACCATTATCGCAAAAACGGCAAAAAATCACGTTTGATATATGGGAGCCCGACTTGAATATTAATTTTATTCTGTTTTAGTATTTTTTGTTATAGCGGCAACAGAAATACATCATCTGTGAAAATTTCAACTCTCTAGCTTCATGAGATACAACCTGGTGACAGACGGACAGACGGACCGTGGAGTTTAAGTAATACGGTCGCGTTATAACCCTTTGGGTATGAAACCCTAAAAATGGGAGAAAAGCTGCAAAAGATTGAAAGGAAAATAGTATTACAGCACTATATATTTTACACGGAAATCAACACAAAACAACAATAAATCAGTTAGTTCTGAATTCAAATTATTATACACGATAAATCTAATAATTGATGGACATCGAAATTAGCATTCGTTTGTAATCGGAAATGCGATGATTGCCGAGGGACATTAAGAAAATAGTTGTACTGTACATTATGATCTCTATTCCTTGCCGAAATAGATATGTTTGGATGGTTTCTAAACCCACACTTCAGTGGTTATTAAAATTCTGTGGCCTATATTAGTCACTAACCGGGCATAAATTTTAAGTACCCTAACTTATATATTTATATTTACTATATATTTACTTATATTTTACAATGCAAGTCAAAAACTCTACCAATCACACCTTATCTAATTTGAAGAAATATCTTCAAATTCCTTCAAAGGAAATAGCGTGAAACCGAATTTGGCAGAAAATATATCTAACACGTAGAATTTCACGCTCTATTAAACTCTCCAGTCACTTGTGATATTACAAGATATATCCCACAATATGACGGTATACCTCTTCGTACGTACAAACCGACGTAACATAATACTGTATACATCTATACTAATATTATAAAGAGGTAAAGTTTGTGAGTTTGTGACGTTGTAAGGGGTAATCTCTGGATCTACTGAACCGATTTTGAAAATTCTTGCACCGGTAGAAAGCTACATTATTCCTGAGTGTCATAGGCTATAAAATATTTTCAAAAAAAATAGAGATCCTTCTGAAAATTGCAATAATGTAACCCAAGGTAGCAAAATGTTGTCAGTAAAATACATTATTTGGCGTGCGCTGAGAAAACTATTGATGATAGATACAAATTAGTAGGTAGGGTAGGTAGGATAGGCAGGTTAGGCAGAGTAGGCAGAGTAGGCAGGGTAGGCAGAGTAGGCAGGGTAGGCAGGGTAAGCAGAGTAGGCAGGGTAAGCAGAGTAGGCAGGGTAGGCAGGGTAGGCAGGAAAGGCAGGAAAGGCAGGGTAGGCCGGGTAGGCAAGATAGGCAGGGTAGGCAGGAAAGGCAGGGTAGGCAGGGTAGGCAGGATAGGCAGGGTAGGCAGGATAGGCAGGGTAGGCCGGGTAAGCAGAGTAGGCAGGGCAGGCAGGGTAGGCAAGATAGGCAGGGTAGGCAGGAAAGGCAGGAAAGGCAGGGTAGGCAGGGTAGGCAGGGTAGGCAGGGTAGGCAGGATAGGCAGTGTAGGCAGGATAGGCAGGGTAGGCAGGAAAGGCAGGGTAGGCAGGATAGGTAGGGTAGGCTGGGTAGGCAGGGTAAGCAGAGTAGGCAAGGTAGGCAGGGTAGGCAAGAGAGGCAGGGTAGGCAGGAAAGGCAGGTTAGGCAGGGTAGGCAGGATAGGCAGGGTAGGCAGGAAAGGCAGGGTAGGCAGGATAGGTAGGGTAGGCTGGGTAGGCAGGGTAAGCAGAGTAGGCAAGGTAGGCAGGGTAGCCAAGAGAGGCAGGGTAGGCAGGAAAGGCAGGTTAGGCAGGGTAGGCAGGAAAGGCAGGGTAGGCAGGATAGGTAGGGTAGGCAGGATAGGCTGGGTAGGCAGGGTAGGCTGGGTAGGCAAGGTAGGCAGGATAGGCAGGGTAAGCAGAGTAGGCAGGGTATGCAGGTTAGGCAGGGTAAGCAGAGTAGGCAGGGTAGGCAGGGTAGGCAAGATAGGCAGGGTAGGCAGGAAAGGCAGGGTAGGCAGGAAAGGTAGGGTAGGCAGGGTAGGCAGGGTAGGCAGGGTAGGCAGGGTAGGCAGGATAGGCAG
The DNA here is from genome assembly GCA_964057195.1 of Orthosia cruda. Classification (NCBI taxonomy): domain Eukaryota; kingdom Metazoa; phylum Arthropoda; class Insecta; order Lepidoptera; family Noctuidae; genus Orthosia; species Orthosia cruda. The sequence goes on along the minus strand of OZ059836.1, from coordinate 13,068,686 downwards.
GGTAGGCAGGATAGGCAGGGTAGGCAGGAAAGGCAGGGTAGGCAGGGTAAGCAGAGTAGGCAGGGTAGGCAGGGTAGGCAAGATAGGCAGGGTAGGCAGGGTAGGCAGGATAGGCAGGGTAGGCAGGAAAGGCAGGGTAGGCAGGATAGGTAGGGTAGGCAGGGTAGGCTGGGTAGGCAGGGTAGGCAGGGTAGGCATGGTAAGCAGAGTAGGCAGGGTAGGCAGGTTAGGCAGGGTAGGCAGGGTAGGCAGGATAGGCAGGGTAGGCAGGGTAGGCAGGAAAGTCAGGGTAGGCAGGGTAGCCAGGGTAGGGGCAGGGTAGGCAGGGTAGGTAGGGTATAGGCAGGGTAGGCTGGGTAGGCAGGGTAGGGGCAGGGCAGGCATGGTAGGCAGGGTAGGCATGGTAGGCAGGATAGGCAAGGTAGGCAGAGTAGCCAGGGTAGGTAGGCAATTGACGGGAGCGAAGCCCCGAGGGTCAGCTAGTCTAGTATATATATATAGTATATCTCTCAAAGAAGAAAATCGTAAGCGACGAGAAAGCGCTGCACCACTCGTCGCATAGAAGCCAGTAACGAAGATTTAGCTCGAAATGACATGCATTCAAATGCATGTGTGTTGAGGGGTGGACATTATCTGCAGTGCTTTCACGAAAGTCCCAAGTCTCTGAAAGTCTGAACATTTCAGCTCGACTCACGTTTTAAAATGTAGGTACGTGCTCAAAAATTTCAGACTGAAAAAGGTTTTGAGTTAAATAAAACTAATTCCAGCCAAATCGTATACGAGAAAACACTAAATTGAGTAAACTGCGACACGAAACTGAGTTACTGGAATTACGGTACCTTATACGTAGTAAAAAACAAAATGGCCAAATTAAATATTTAAGACTGAAACGTTAAACTACAGCGAATCTAATTTAGCAGTGCTCAGTAACTTTGCGAGAGATATAAAACGACATGACGGGTAGACTGACTTCAGTGATACGTAGGTAGAACATAAATGTGTTTCAAGTAATTCGGAGACAACATTAAAATCACTGGCAGTAAGACATAACATCTCAACTCGTAGACTAGACAACATACTAATATTATATTGCTCTTACTCATCAGAAATATTTTATGACCTACAAGATACTAATTAGCACGCTTGGCAGACGGATGGCGATTAATGTAACAATACTTAATTTAGTATTTTTTGAGTAATTTGCAAATTGTAGGTATGACACATCAAAAAACGGTATTTATATCTTAGCTCCGAATCCGGAATCTACTAGATACGAGACGCACAGGACCAGTATTTGTGGTGACACATGGAAGGGGTCTAGGTACAGCAGTGGATGTCATTCGGCTGAAATGAAGTTGATGATATCTTAGCTTTACCTGTATGCATACATTGCCCACCTCACGTACACTATTAAATGCTGTGGCATTTTGCAGCCGAGTTATTATCACACGGGCTGGAAGCACTTTTTCACAAACTTTTCCTATTTACCCGACTGCCGAAGGAGGGTAATGTGTTTATCAGTCTAGTCTATGTATGTATGTTTGTTCCTATGTAGCGTTCTAGAGACCAAACGCGTTAGCCGATTTTGATGATTCGTACGTAATTTTTTTTTCACGTTTAATTCGTCATAACCTTGGTTACCTACATTAAATTTGGAAAATAGAAAAATGGCGGCTTTTGTGCGCCATATTGTCGGGGACCAATTTTTTGTCTTCCAATCCGTGTGGGTTATCAAAATAAAGGATTTTTAAGAGTTGATTTCAAAAATATATAATACTAATATGTTCAAATGTATCTAATTCGAAAAATAAATGTTAACTAAAAAGTTATAAATAAAAATAAAAAACAAAAAATTCGACTGCTTCAAAAGAAAAAGAAGAAAATCATGCTATGCAGTTGGAAGATACATCTGGTTTTGGTCAGCCAGCTCGTATGTATCCTGATTGTTTTTTTGAATAATTGCCGAACCTCTACTATAAGAAGAACTATCATTCATTGAAATACTATGAAAACCTAAGACCAACTAAAAACCATGAACGTAAATTAAAACTATATAGATTTGTTTTATTATAATATTTTTGGAAAACTTTGAATGTCACGCGACGCGATTGATTGTAAATTAAAATGTAACTTTATGACTCGAACTAAGTTCATGACTAACTCTGTTATTTCACGGGACGCTTACATGGCCTTGGCATTATTTGAACTTTCATGTTTATTATTTTGTATGTCAAATTTATTACCCAGTTTTTAACTAATTAGGCAAGTCACCTATATAAATTACAAAGCTATAAACTTACCCAATTATGCGAATAAATATATATAGTTAGATTGGCATTTAGATGGGTTTATTACAAAACAGAATCACAGAGATAAAATTATAGAGATAAATTGGAAAAGAAATCTGCGCGCGCTCGGAGCCAGAATATCAATATTGAACCACCTTTTGGAAAGTTTTGTTTATATTTTTTCAAACCTTCTAACCTAGCCGTTACTAAGGAGTATGCTTTAGAAAGCAACCGTTTTACAGCACTAAAGCGGTGGAAGGCCCTTAAGGTTACACTAGTCGAAAATTCTTCCATACAAACGTAGTCTGGCGATTACTCCACTGTTTGACGGTGTACATTCAAAATAAAAATTTATATCAATTTGTATCATCATTATCTAGCCCTGTATGGAAACAGAAAAGTAAAAAAAATACAATATTTGAAAGTTATGAGCGTCGAAAGTTCCATATTTCAACACTCATTTTAACGTATCTTTGGGCGGAAATAAATACCATAAGAAGAAGGAAAATTGCAAAACGGCTTCCATACAGGGATAGATTAGTAATTCAACAATGCAAATAATTTTATTTTGAAAATATACATTTAGTAGTTTTTTCATGATATCTGGACTCCCAAAGGTCTGTTCATAAAATTTCGCGTGCTCGTTTTCGTCCTAAATCAATAAATAGCTTCTTACTGCTCATTACAGCATCAATCTCTTTCGCACGTATTGTTGTCGGATGAGACAGCATGCATTTTAACCCCGCGCACAAAATAGTTCGTGCCGCTGACTAGGGGAACCTTAAGACGATGATAGTCGCCAACGACCTTGAACGAACAAAACACGTTTCACACCCGCGCGATCCAAAATGCAGTAGTTTTTTCTCTACTTTTCTTATTATTACATGACTTTAAAAAAAAAGCCTCAGATCAAAATGTGGATAATTAAATTGTCTTTGAGATGGTGACAATTTCATTAAAATACATCCGGCAGTTTTGGTGCAATTGTCGTTTTTTTGTCCATGTTAGATATAACTTTACAAATTAATTACACTATGTTATACGAATAAAATTCAAAATTGTCTTAGATAAAATTATCAAGAAAGTAGTCTAATGTAACATATATTTCTTCCAAAATATTACGACTAGCCGTTTAGACGTTGTTCTCATTTTAAAATCAGCTACTGAGTGGTATCTGCGCCTAAAAGGGTGAACAGATTTAGAATGGCACTCAGGTCGACCACATATATATACCTACCTGGATTAAGACACATGATTCTTCTTATCTCGGTAGTATGTTCCCGTGAGGAAATTTTCGAATTTCAGAGCCGTGAGCAAAACTTATTTGCCATACCTAAATATCCGGCGATCCAGGGAACCTCATAATAGTTATCATGCTCAACAAAAAGTCGATAGTCGCATATTTGTCTTCCTTATAACTTCTAATGAATGCCCGCATTTTCCGATAAAATACGAGTTTTACGACTGCTAACAGCTCTCCACATTTCACGGACAACTCGTAAAAAACTAATCATGCAAATGCATGAACCTTTGATGGTATAAGTAATGAACTTTAAAAAGTAGATAGCTATGACTTTGAATATTCATGGGAGTTTATTTTTTATTTGTTTGAGTGGAAGGACTTGAATTGTCTGCACGTGTCAGGTGTATCGTACATAGGTGTACCCTTGTCAACGAATTGGACTTTTGAAGCTAAACGTAAAGTGTGAAAAAATGGGTCCCTAAAATCTTTGGCAATTGGATTCGCTGTTGTAAGTTTAGTCCACTATCAAGTAGGTACCTAAATACCTATGATTAAAAAGATATGCCCGAATAATTGCCAAATTTAAGTGGCAGTGGGCAGGGCACATTGCACGCAGAACGGTTAGTCAATGAGGTTGAATAGTTCTGGAGCGGCGATAGCTTACTGGAAATGAAGAATCTGCATGAACTTTTCGTATAAGCTTTCCTTCTTCGTTGATAAAACTAAACTGAGTTGGGAATTAACTATGGAAGAATACTGATAGAGGCCGTGTTCTGAGAACACAGAAATACACTAATATAATAATGTACCTAGCAAGAAGAGTAGTGACAGTAGAAAAATACGCAGAAAATATACCTAATAAGACACAACTGAGGAGGACGTAGCGAGTAAATGCACAAGCACATACTCCTATATAGTAATACACATACATAGTAACTTATAGTTATTAAAATACGTTTTTATGTTAAATAACCAAATCAATGACGTCATCTCAATTAGTGAAAAAGCTTTTAAATAAAATACAGAACACGTCATGCTAACTACGTCTATTGGAAATGCAAAACAAATGGTTCCAATGAAACTGTTCAGTCATTATTGGGGGTGCTCTTGGAATGCTTCGTAGTTAGTTGTTTCTCGAAAATAAAAGTGCATGGCGTAAGTAGGATAATTAATTTCAAGGAAATAGTTACTTCTTCCTCTGAACTCTGTCCAAGGAATAATTATAATACTTCTATGCTGAAACGTATTTGTTGGGCCATCGTTACCTACCAAATCATTATGTGAATTGTACGTAGTTTGCTTTGGACTGTCTCCAAGAATTTTCTGTTTAAGATGGGTGCAATGGGTACTACCAAACATTTGGCTTGTAAAACACTTTGATAGTCTTATAAATATGTAAACAAATTTCTTCATAAGTAGGGCTCGCCGAGCGGAACTTTTAGTTTGGTTAGATTAAAAAGTTTAACAAATTAGGTTACAATCGATTACTTATTGAACGAAAACTAAACGAATGAACTGATTTTAATTTCGTTTTTTTTTTTTTTTGTTTGAAAGACAACTTTATCGAGAGTGTTTTTAGCTACGTTTAATGAAAATCGGTTCAGCTGTTCTAAAGTTAAGTTATGGGCGTTTTACTGTTTGAATCGGGGTGTTTTCGCAAGATATCGTGTCATAATTACGTGTTCAACAGATTGCGAAGCGCGTCTACTACTAGATAAATTATGTGTAGCATAAAATAAAAATGTTTCAATAAGGGCCAAGGGTATTTTAAATTTTACTTGTCTATGAATGTTTTGTATGAACTTAGGACACACATGTTGTCATGCGACATAACATTAGTCTGTCGGTTCAGCTATAGTGGAAAATAAAAAGGTGATATAATTCTGTATTAAGTAAGTCTAGCCTTATTATTCAAGACTATTCCCTGGTTGATTACACACCCTCCAAACTTCGCCCCAGCTCTGTAACACGCTCAGTATATTCATGCGTTTGACAAGCGCTAACGAACTGCCGAACCGCAAAAAAAAAGGTTGTGCGCTACTGCCGTTTGAACTATGGAATTTAAGCCCTGAACTGCCAGTTGATTTAACTTATACAGGGGTCAAAGAAAAAGTGTAAACAAAAGGGCATTAAGCTTTGTTTGTGATGTTTTAAAAATACAACTGTGATCAATTGTTTCGTGTCAATTAGTAAAACAAATTATTAAGGGGTAAATTGTTTGTCTGTTGATATGATTGTCAAAGATAATTTTTGAAAGTTCTTAATTGGCGGCTTCAAAAATTACCTTTTCGGGTCTATAATAGATTACTAGTTGTTCTAGGACTCCTGATCCGATTACGAATATGAATATGATTTCACTGACTACGCTAAAGTTACGACAATCTCGCTGAGTTTCATAGGCAACGTTTGATCCTTGAAAAATGCGCGTTCCCGCGGGATATGCCACTGAAGCCGCGATAACGATATGAATATTTACCCCGTAGCTCTTTGGACCGGAAAATTAAACCCAGGATCTTTCGTTCAATTTAATACGCTTTAAAACTCTGACCAACAAGAAGGATGATAGCCTTATTGATTAAATAAAACGCAGTCGATATTCAAATGAGCTTCCGTAGATGCATATCTTAAAGTCTACCTGACCATTTACAAAATAGATCTTTCTAAAAGCAATTTACATAGTGGGTTAATAGTTATTACTTAGAAGCCACACGCAAGGGATAACACGATTAATATTCATCAGTTGTTACAAATTGTGGGACGAATCGATTCCTAACTTAATTGTTTTGATCGATATTAAGTGCTTGACAATGACCCCAAATGTGCTTCGTTATAATTTAAGGTCGAAAATTCTTTCATACAAACATAGACTGGCGATTACTCCACTTTTTAACAGTGTACGTTCAAAATAAATAACGATATCAATTTGTTTCATCAATATCTAGCCCTGTATGGAAACAGAAAAGTATAAAATACAATATTTGAAAGTTATAAGCGTCGAAAGTTCCATATTTCAACACTAATTTTAACGCATCTTTGGTCGGAAATAAAAACCATAAGAAGAAGGAAAATTGCAAAACGGCCTCCATAAAGGGATAGATAAGTAATTCAGCAATGCAAGTAATTCTATTTTGAAAATATACATTTAGTAGTTTTTTCATGATATGACTCCCAAAGGTCTGTTCATAAAATTTCGCGCGCTCGTTTTCGTCATAAATCATCATCCATTTCGCTACAAATGTGCTAATTCATACAAGAACTAGCTTCTTACTGCTCATCACCGCATCAATCTCTTTCGCACGTGTTGTCGGATGAGACAGCATGCATTTTAACCCCGCGCACAAAATAGTTCGTGCCGTTGACTAATGGAACCTTTAGTGTGCGTGTCAATGTTATGTCAGTAGGTTTTTGGATAATGAATTGTTTTAGGAAGGACATGAAGAAACCTGATGTAGTTTGTTGGTTTGTGGTCTTATATATCCCGAATATAAAGTTGGTATGTCTTCAATTGGGCTATCCCTAGAAGATACCAACTTAATTAGGCTAACAAGTAAAATTTAAACAGCCCCCGACATATTTTATTGCATGCTACATAATTTATCTAGTAGTACACGTGCTTCGATCGACAATCTATTGAACACGTAATTATGACACGATAATCTTGCGAAAACCATCCCGATTCAAACAGTAAAACGGCCATAACATTTGAACGGCTGAACCGATTTTCATCAAACATAGCTAAGAACATTCTCGATAAAGTCAAAGTCAAAATCGGTTCATCCGTTTATGAGCTATGATGCCACAGACAGGTACTTGTGTAGTTAAGTTTGACGTATATACCTGTGTATTTGTATACACAGGTATATACGTCAAACTTAACTTACCCTCCTTACAAAAGTTAAAAAGCAAGAAAATATCCTCATCTCACCGGCCCCTTTCTACCATCGGACATCTAGACGCACTGCAAGTTACCATCCTCACATAGTTGCCATTCCACCAATTCGCACCAAGCGCTTCCAAACATCCTTCATAATGCGCACGGCATAAGAGTGGAACTCACTGCCTGCGTCTGTGTTTCCGAACGCTTACAACCCGAATCTCTTCAAAGTTAGAGTGAACAGGCATCTTCTGGGTAAGCTCACTCCATCGTCGACTTTGTCTCTGTCACCTCTGACCTAGACTAGAGTCAAGAGCAAACCCATCACAAATAAAAAATAAATAAAAAAAAACATTGTTGAAAAGGTATACCTTGATCTGGCTATGTGCTTTCAACAACCAATTACTTTTGTGTTAGTTCTATTGTATCTCTGAAGTCATTGACAAAGTCCGACCAATTATCTAGCATCATAACTCCGAAAAAACGCGATCAAACTTTTCCTCTTTTGAAGTCGGTACCAGGGCACCACATGAAGCAAAGAGGTAAACGTTAACGTGTGGCTTTCTCATAAAAGTCATTCTTTGTAAAAACCTCATTAATATTCATAGAACTGGGCCATTAATCTTGAATGTATGTATGTGATGTTTTAATTTTTCAGAGTACTGCTGACCTTGGTTGTTCAACCCTGACCCCGGTTCAGTGGTGACTCGACCTGACCTTGGTTGATTAACTAGATAAGAGTTTTGCACCTCCAAACCCTATATAAATGTTACACGATAGTTGGTTTCTTAGAAGTTGAACGACTAATCTTACCACTCGAGGCCGACTATGCATATCCTCCATTTGAAGTTAGTCCCTAACAGGTAGATAAGGTTAGGAAAGGAGCAATTTTAGTCGCTTAAGAAACCATTCACCTACTAATTCTCAAAGTTTGAAATCATGCACAACTGTTGAATGTGTGACTTCAGCTGTCATAAAATAATTTCTATCTTCAAAAAAAAAGTTAATTAAAATATCAAAAATCCCAACTGCTTGAAAAGCGAACTAAAAAGACGTAAACAAGACGAAAATCATGCTGTACAGTCGGAGGATACATATTCGTGAGCTAGCTGATCAAAACCAGATGTATCAACCGACTTTTTAGTTATTTATTTTAATTGGGTACATTTAAACATATAAGTGTCATATATTTTTGAAATCACCTTTCTTTTGAAAAAACAGTGATTAAAATTTAGTAGTGACACTTGCATTTTAACTTTTCTCCATCCACCTACAATTTTTTAAATATTTTCAATGTCGGATGTCGACATGTCTTTTGACATTCGGAATAGTGTTGCCATTGTAAAAATTTGAAAAAAAATTAGTACTAAAATGAGTTGCACAGGGGTGGATGACCAGGTCCCTGTGACAGAAAATGCTACTGGCAAGACTAAAAGAAATTTTGTGCAGCAGGCGTTTCACCCAAGCCTCTTCAATCAAAGATCTCGATCTTCCTCACTGGGGAATAAATCTAGTGCAGACAGCAACGCAAAGGAATTAGACTTGCCTCTAACACCAGCGATGGTTACCGAAGGTGTTGATGACTCCAACTGCCCTCCCTCATGGCAAAGAATACCAACCCAACGCAACCCAAAAAGAAAAAAGGTCTCTAACAGCCCACCGGCAGCGGAAAGACAAAATCTAGAACAGAACTTGCAGACCTCTATCAATACATCCAATAGATACAGCAGACTTCCAGTAGACTTACCGGAATCTGTTGAACCTATGGAAAGCCAAGCCCATGTTAAGAAACCGAGCAAACCTCCACCAATAATCTTGTATGGTATCACGGATATCTCAAAACTGACGGAACTGTTGAACAGCTCAGTACCAAGGAGCAGCTACAACTATAAAATAGTCAATAGAGATCATCTGAGAGTTATGGTGCAGACATGTGAAGCATACAAAGAGGTCATAGAACTAATACGAAAGAATGGACTTATAGGACATACATTCACTCAGAAAGACAAAAGGTGCTGCAGAATCGTAATTAAAAATCTGCACCACACAACACCCAAAGAAGCCATTGTAGAGGTAATAGAAAAAACTGGGAACAAAGTGAGAGGTGAGATCATATGTGCACTTTCAAGAAGAAACAAGAAACCTCTCAATATTTTCTTCGTAAATGTAGAACCTGGCCCAAATAATCCCAAACTTAAGGATATAGAATTTATATACAGCACGAAAGTTACGATAGAAGATCCAAGAAAAACAAACGAAATCCCCCAATGTACTAGATGTCAACAATATGGGCACACTAAAAATAATTGCATGCGTCCATTCCGATGTGTCAAATGCGCAGAAGGACACAGAACCACTGACTGTCCAAAAAAAGACAGAAATACCCCAGCCACCTGCACCTTATGCCTAGGAGACCACCCTGCTAACTACAAGGGCTGCCAAGTGTACAAGGAGATTCGCGCAAGAAAAACTGTTCAGACAAATCACACGAAAGCAACTTCATCAAATATAAAGAATGCCAGAAATGACACAGTCCCATTTAAAATAGAAGACTTTCCACCACTGCCTCCGATTAGAGCTACAACACAAACACCAAACCCATCAATTTCAGATCCCAGAAACACTGTACACTGGAACAAAAACTCGGAGAACACACAATCTCAGTCCTCAAGTTCTTTAGAACAAATAATTTCAAAGCAATCAGAGAAAATAGACATTCTCATACAACAAATAGGTACCCTAATGGGACTCCTAACGACTCTAGTTGCCCAGTATAACAAATGAAATTCCTAAGAATTGCAGCATGGAACATAAATGGCCTGCCTCCTAATAAACATGAAGTGGAACTCTTCATCAAACATAACCAAATAGATATTCTTTTAATCTCTGAGTCACATATGACTGATGAAAAAGCCATAACCATCAAAGGATATAATATATATTATACTAATCACCCTGACGGAACATCACATGCTGGAACTGCAATCATAATAAAGGATAGCATCAAGCAACACGTTCTCCCAAGCTTTAGACAGGCACATCTACAGGCTACTGTAATATCAATTGACGATTGGCAGGGCCCACTCAACGTAGCTGCAGTGTACTCCCCGCCACGGCATCGTGTTACAGAACAAATGTTCAACGATTTTCTTAACACACTTGGAGGCAGATATATCGCTGGAGGGGATTGGAACGCCAAAAATACCTACTGGGGCTCCAGGCTGATCACAACCAGAGGCAGAGAGTTGAAAAGGGCAATAGATGCAAATGCACTCAATATACTGTCAACAGGGGAGCCAACCCACTGGCCAACTGATCCCAATAAAACACCCGACCTCATCGATTTCTTTATCATCAAAGGAATGTCAGGTCTGTATACAAAAGTTGAATCAAGCTTAGATGGCAACTCTGATCATACACCAGTGATATGTACACTGAGCACTACAATCATTTGGAATGAGCCTCGAGAGGCGTTATATAATCGTAAAACTGACTGGGACTCATTCCAGAATTACATAACAGAAAATGCCAACTTGCACATACCCCTTAAAACAGAGGAAGATGTAGAAAATGCTGCTTGGTTTACAACTAATCTGATCCAAAAAGCAGCTTGGTTGTCTACTCCAAGCATCAAATATAGTCCGCAGCAACAAGATAGTACACTGGAGATACGGGAGATGATTGCTGCAAAACGGAGACTGAGACGTCAATGGCAAACAAGCAGGAACACACATGATAAAAGGGCTCTCAACAAAGCACAAAAGAAACTGAAGCAAATGCTAGCAGAAAACGAAAATGCCACTCTTCAAGACAAACTGAAGACATTATCAGCTCTTAAAGTAGATGACTACTCCCTGTGGAAAATCACAAAGACGCTAAAACGGCCACAAGATCACATGCCTCCGATAAGACAACCAAATGGTAACTGGGCGAGGAAACCTGGGGAAAAAGCCGAGATCTTTGCCGAATTCTTGACAAATGTATTTAAGCCAAATCAACCCGACACCATGTACCCAGAAGAAGAAGTTGACGAAATCCTTGACAGCGATCAGCAAATGTCCCTACCACTACGACTGTGTACCCCAAAAGAGATATGGAAATTAATAGGAAACCTGAAGAAGAAAAAGGCACCAGGTTTTGATCTGATTACAGCAGAAGTACTGAACCATCTACCGAGAAAAGGAATTGTTTTGGTTACTATTCTCTTCAACGCAGTGTTGAGACTGCACTATTTCCCGCGCATCTGGAAAATCTCAACCATAAATATGGTAGCTAAACCAGGCAAACCGCCTGCTGAAGTTTCGTCATATAGACCAATAAGTCTTCTTCCGTTATTGTCTAAGCTGTTCGAGAAAGTACTGTTACAACGTTTGACACCCATACTGGAGGAGCAAAAGACCATTCCTGAACATCAATTTGGTTTCCGGGCACACCATGGAACGACGGAACAAGTGCACAGAGTGGTTCACACAATCAGACAATCACTGGAGAATAAGGAGTATTGTTCAGGTGCTTTTCTCGACATACAGCAGGCATTTGACCGAGTTTGGCACAAGGGCCTCCTGTGTAAACTTAAAATTTGTTTACCACACACTGCATACTTGCTGCTCAAATCTTACCTGGAGGACCGACTGTTCCAGGTTAAATCTGGAAACTGCCTCTCTTCGCTTTACCCCATAGAAGCTGGAGTACCCCAGGGATCAGTACTGGGTCCTGTCCTGTACACGGTTTACACTGCTGACCTACCCACCTCAAAGCAAATTGTTACCGCAACTTATGCTGACGATACTGCAGTACTATCCTGTGATAAAGACCCTATCAGAGCATCCACAAAACTCCAAGAACACCTGGATGTTATTGGATCATGGTTGAAAAAGTGGAGAATCAGAGCCAGTGCGGCCAAGTCTGTCCACATTACCTTCGCTCTAAGAAGAGGGGAGTGCCCAACAGTTACACTAGATGGAAAGGCCCTTCCACAAAAATGTACAGTCAAATACCTAGGCATGCACATTGACAGAAGACTTACATGGCGCGAGCACATAAAGGCCAAAAGGGATCAAGCAAACAGAAAACTTGGAGACATCTACTGGCTTTTGGGCAGGCAGTCATCTCTTAGCTTAGAAAATAAATTATTGATATACAAATGCGTCCTAAGACCCATATGGACATATGGTATAGAACTCTGGGGTTCGGCAAGCCATTCAAACATGGAGATTCTACAACGCTTCCAAAACAAAACATTAAAAATCTTGAGCTGCGCTCCTTGGTTCACAAAGAACACAGAAGTACATGATTACTTACAAATCCCCACTATTAAAGAAGTTGTAGACACATCCTGCAAGACTTACAAGCAAAGACTCCAGCAACACAAAAATGAACTCGCTGTGACACTACTGGAGTTCTCGAACTCTACTTACAGACTTAAAAGAAAACGAATAGCATCAATATAATATCACTGATGCATAACGAGATGACGCATCGCAGGATGTGAAGAATCTCAAACTGTCAAATGAAGAAACAACTAATCTGATTAAAGCCCAGATGGCTGATTGCAGATGTAAAATGGTTATAAAAAAAAAAAAAAAAAACCTTTATTTTGATACCCCACACGATGGGTTTGGAAGAAAAAAAAAAATATTCCCCCATAAAATGGCGCCCAAAATCCGCCATTTTTTTCATTTCCAATATTTATTTAGCCAGTGACACTCGCAGGGTTAAGACGAATCGATTGACGTCAGAATTATCAAAATCGGCCAACGCGTTTGGTCTCTAGAACGCCACATAGGAACAAACATACATACATACATACATAGTTACATCCATACATATATAGACTGATAAACACATTACCCTCCTTTGGCAGTCGGGTAAAAAAAAGTTATATCAAGTTCAATCAGACATAGTCGAATGCATGTAAGAATATGCTGGCGTACAACTAAGAATGCACATACCAAATTTTATTGATCAAACTATTGTCAAGAAGTTAGGTACAGAATAAAAGAACCTGATCTCACTATTACCGTACTGATCTGTCAGATTTAAAAACATCCCAAAATAAAAAAACTTTTTGCAAAAAAATACTACCGACTTCCAAATACTAAACTACAAAGTGAAAAATAACTAAATTTTTTGAAGTCGGTGTCTTTCGTAGGTACCATTTTTTTGCGTTATGGACACCGACTTCAAAAAATTTAGTTATTTTTCACTTTGTAGTTTAGTATTTGGAAGTCGGTAGTATTTTTTTGCAAAAAGTTTTTTTATTTTTCACTTTTTAGTTGTACGTACCTAATAGACAAGTTAGTAAGGTAACTTTAACGCCAAAATAGATTTCATGAAACTTGAACATATCCGATGAAATGAGAGATCTGCGTACCCCTTAAGAGCGTACTGGCGTGATGTTATGTTATGAAATGGTATAAACAATAAACAGAAATGCGATTGCAGCAATCCCGAGAGATTTGCCTTATTTATTGAAGAGTTCTGTTGTATATCTCCGAAGTTCTTCATCAGATCTTCACTAAATTAAAATGGGACCAATTTCGAAACATACTTTACAAACAAAAAAAGAATTTTCAAAATCGGTCCATAATTGACGGAGTAATCGGTGAACATACACAAAAAAAAAAAAAAAACAAACAAACTTGAAGTCGAACATAGAACCTCCTACTTTTTGGGAAGTCGGTTAAAAAAACATGTCCCTACCGCAGTCGGGTAAAATATTTCATCAGGTTATGGGCCGTCCTATCGTACGTCGTCGTCGTCGCCGTAAAATGTATACCACCAAAAAAATTTTGTCAGCAATCTCAGAAGAATCTTCTGAAGGTGTTTTGCGTTGCGATATTAAACTTTTAGATTCCGATGAACGGTGATTCTAGATCAAAACACATTGATGTGAGACATCACTTCACTCCTGAGAAAATTGCTCAAGGGTTGATTGAAGTCCAGTATGTCAAGTCTGATGAGATGGTGGCCGATAGCCTTACCAAAGCCATGCCGCTGCCAAAGCTGCAGTACTGCTCGACCAAAATGGGATTACAACCAAGGGAGGATGTTGGAAATGATGGCTGAAATACCCGTTGTCCAAGGCAATTAAAAGGTTAGTAATTTATTTTCTTGCCGCTTGTAGCAGCACTGTTCCCCTCTTGGTATCCTTGTATTTTCAGTTTATATCTTAACTTATTAGTTTCATTTCTACACTAATTACATATACTTTCCTAATTCAAGTCAAACCGGCAAATCTCTAAACACAACAAGCCTTTATCGGTAACACAGTCTGCCAAAGAAGGCCACTATTACCCAGAACGCCAATATAAGGCCAGTTCGAGTATATTTTGCATAATGCAGTCTATTTTTGTACTAGCTTGCCTGTAAATGTACCTATTGAAGAGACAAAGGCTTTGAAAGAAAGTTGGAAATAGTTTAGGGTAAACTAGGCCAGGGGCGAGAAGTACCAATCGATAGGAAAGTTTCTAATGCACCCTGAATTATTTATACCTGGTCAGGGACTGAACTGGGAATAAAGTAGGACTAACATGGTTAGTACATGACACGTGAGGCGTGTGTGACGTCATCTCAATAAGTCCCTGAGCAATGTGATTAGAAATGTGGACTTCTACAAAGTTTAAACAGCGAAGAAACATAAAAATGACGTATGTATGAGCAAAACAATAAAAGTAGGTAAGGACCAATTGAAGTTAGATTATAGAAAATGTCAGGGTTAGATGACATAATGGCAATTGCATCAATCAAATAATTTATTGTACCTTTAAGCCTCTTCCAAACTAGATTGAGTTTGAGTCCTATTCTAACCATTCCAATTGTTTATTAAACAATTAGAATCTTCCAGCGGCATCGCCCGCGTGTAAAGCGTTTTATACAGGGATGAAAAGTAGCATATATGTTATTCCAGACTATAATCTATCTCTGTGCTAAATTTAATCCAGATCCGACAAACGAACATACATCCACACACACATCCATCCAAACTTTCACAATTATAATATTAGTAAGAAGTAAGATTTACCACAACAAACTTTTGATAGCTTCAATCAACTTAATAGCAACTTTATCAAAGGGAATTAAAAAAAAGTAGAAACAAAACAACCAATAATAAAAACTACTAAAATACCAACTATTTTGACTGCCGCGGTAATTTAACTGTCAAGGCTAAAACAGAAAATAGTTAAAAGCGTAACTTGATATAATAGTCATTGAGCTGAATGCATTGCAGTTGTATTGCAATTTGCTGTACACATGCAGTAGTTAATATGGTTCCTACATGTACCATGTGGGGGGAACCGAGATGCATATCAGTGTACAACCGCACCATCGCACGCTATATCTAGGTGCGTCGTATTCATAAATATATGGAACGTTTATTGAATTAAAATGTTTAGTGCAATCGCAGCTTTATTCAAATACAAAGCTATACATAAACATACTATAAATGCATACAATAGTTACTCAAATATAGATAGATACGTGTTTTTAGTTTATACTCAAACATATAAACTAAATACACGAATATACTTAAACAAATAGTGGTAGCAGATAATTGGAAAAATTATCGCTGGTACGATACTACTGCCAACCTCTTACGAACGTGCTCGCGAGCTTTCACTTTGAATGCCAATCGGTTGTTTGCCATTCTGATTTTTTGACATTCAATGTGCGCCCCACATTGAATTTGAAGGAAAACATACTGAAGAAGCTGCTGCCTTACAGTGTTATTGCATTTTCGCTAGAAAGTGCACTGAATTTGAAAGAAAGCATAATTCCTAACTGAAGATGTACTTCGGTAAAGCATTGGAGCAAAATGTTCTATTTCCTAAAAGACAGTGGTAAATAGAAACAAAAGAGATCGCGCCTTTCGCCAACAGCAATTTCTAACAGGCAACCTTTGAATGGACAGACTTTGTTTAGGACAAGCTTCAACTAATCGCCCATTGATCTATATTACTATTGATATTTACTTTACTTATCCTGTTGCACGCCCAAAACTTTCGAATTCGGGTAATATTTACAGAAACACGTTGATACATCTATCAGTTCACGCCCGTTGAGTGCTAACAAATAAAACGAATGTGCCCTCTAAATAACTAAAAAGCTTCGCGTACGCCGGCTGTTACATAAGCGAAGGATTTTCTCGGTGAAATAAATCACGCCCTAACATCGGAATAATTACGAATATAAAAGGTTTTACGACAGCTATAAGGAACTACGCTTGTCATAACTTGCGTGCAAGACGTCGTTTTTAAAGGATTATGATTAAGCCAGGAAACTATTAAATATACTGATTATGGCATTTCCGACGAAGTTTGTCATGCGACGTTTTATTTTAATGGGAATCGAGAAAACGAATTTCGCTATTGATAAATTGGTTTTATAAATAGAATCCCTGAAATGTCAATGTTGAAAAACTTCACTCACTTTTCTCATTAACCCCCGACGGAAAAAGAGGGGTGTTATAAGTTTGACGTGTGTTGCTGTGTATCTGTGTATCTGTGTGTCTGTCTGTGGCATCATAGCGCCTCAACGGATGAACCGAGAGTGTTCTTAGGTATGTTTGAATAAAACCGGTTCAGCCGTTCAAAAGTTATGGGCGTTTTACTGTTTGAATTGGGATGTATTCGCAAGATAAATGTGTCGGGGGGTTTTTGAAATTTTGAAATTTTACTTGTTTTCCTATCAATTTCAGTTTTAACCTATATTCGAAGTGATTTCTTTCATTCAATTCAATCAAATTGACAGTAAAAGCTTGATAATTATTGAAATAAATAAATAAAGGGTTATATACCTACACGCTATGTTGTCATTCCAAGCGAGTGGATTGGAATGGAGGCAGTTTCTTTCAAACAGACTTAGAACATAGGTGTTAAACAATTTTGCAACTTTGTATCACAAATTAAAGCTTTTTAATTCCACAATCATAACAATTTATACAAATTCTTTTGCTGGCCTTTTCTTCAGCCAGAGAATCAGCATTGCCATTCAACGTGGCAATGCTGATTCTCTGGCTCTGCCAGCGTTCCCATTGGCATCGATGTGGATGATTTTTTTTAATGCACAATGAGTCCTTTTCCCACTCCCCTTTGTATAATAAGTTTGTTTTGTTATTAGTCAATTGTAAATAAATCGAAATAAATATTTAAAAAAAACACCAGAATCTCGCAATAATATTATGTAATCGAATTTAAAAAAAAAAACAAATGGCTATACTAAGCCCCTCGTAAGCCTTCAAATCAAAAGTTGGATATACTCCACAAAGTGATATGCAAATGTGTTGATGGCGGCACGCGACATTAGCATGTCAATTGCGGTTCAGCGGTACAACGCCATTTGTGTATTACTAATACATGCTTATATGCTTCGTATGTAGATGTAATGTGTAGGTATAAGCTATACGTTCAGGAGTTTTCCTTATGTAGTTATGAAGTAAAGGTGTCAGAGAGGTTGAATAAAGTAGGTCTCTAAGATACTTAGGTTTTAATTATTTTTAATCAGCATAATTATGTTATTAAAAGACTTATGATTACAGTACAACTATTTTTTTAATGTCCCTCGGCAATCATCGCATTTCTTAGATTTATCGTGTATAATAATTTGAATTCAGATCTAAGTACTTTATTGTTGTTTTGTTTTGATTTCCGTGTGAAATATAATAGAGCTGTTAAGATAATAGCTTTAGCAGCTTTTCTCCCATTTTAATAAAATACATTATTTTAAAAGAGTATTGACATCTCTATATACTTCCATGTTGATTGAGAGCGTCCGGTCTGCACCAAGTGAATCTATTTACTATACTCTATGACCAAGTGCAAAGGGCAGCTGATAGAAATCCGACGACTCATGAAACACGAACTTTGCTGATCGACGTTAAGAATTTTTTTGTACTGTACATATGTATTAGTTACAAATAAATCTATTCGAATCGATCGACTAATCGACTTTTCCAAACTAAGTTGTGGTCGGATTGTGTTTTACATGAAGCAACGGCCTTTCTGCGTTCTGTTTATCACATTGTTACGTTGTTTAATTACTTAGTATATTTCGAGCATGTCCTAGAACCAAAAATTCGAAGACATGTGACATCCACCAACCCGCACAGGGCCCGCGTGGTAGATCACGGCGCATTCCCTCTCACAAAGAGTAGGCCTGTGTCCCAGCAGTGGGAACATTAATAGGCTGATGATGATGATATTTCGAAGAAGAAATATCTTTACATGCTAGTAGGTAGTACTTATCTAACTTATTTAAATCCAAGCTACCAAAACAAGGTTAAAGTTCTAGTCTAGCTATGTACGTATGTACATTTTATGGCCTTGTCCCGGATTCCCGTGATTCAACTACAAACTATGAAAATTCACGTTTTAGAGATTCAGCCAGCATAATATCTAACCTTGGTACAGTACAATTATTTTCTTAATATCCCTCGGCAATCATTGACTTTAGCAGTTTTCCTCTATTTTTAAAATAAATTACATTAAGTTTAAAGAGTTTAAAAACTCTATATACTTCCAAGTTGATTGCGAGCGTCCGGTCTGCACCAAATGCAAAGGACAACTGATAGAAAGCCGACGACTAACGAAACACGAAGTTTGCCGAGGGACATTAAGAAAATAGTTCTACTGTACTTATGTAAGTATGAGAACATATTTTCTCATCACTAATGGATTCTATAGTTTGAATTTGTATTTAGAACTAGTTCCAGTTACCGTTGCATAAGACCGTTAATTTCCAAATCTAAAAATAGACATCCATTTTAATATCTGTTTGCATGCATCCATTTTACATTTCCAGTTATAGGTTCAGTATAACATGAACGGTTCATATTAAAAAAAGGTTAAAAACAATCGTTCGTGGAATCAATATTATCGCGGCGTGATTACAGGTAATTCTAGCCAGCCCGCAATTGATCGCATAAAGCTTTTTTACAATACAAATTCTATGGGTTCGCTTTTACGAGGTTTTCTTTTACACCTCTATAAAACCCGATGGGGTTAGCCAAAGGTTGTTAAACATCGCAGATTTCTCCGATGACATTATCAGATGTAATTTTAAGCTTATTGCTTTTTTTACACCCTTTTATTTAACTTGCAATTAATGTATAGTACAATGCATGGTTAGTTAAGTGACGTCATTCTAAATCCCTTATGGCGGACGGCCCAAGATGGCGGACTAGTTATTTATTTTTACACTTGTGGACATTTGGGTTTGCTGAGAAGAATACAAAAAAAAACCGGCCAAGTGCGAGTGGGACTCGCGCACGAAGGGTTCCGTACCATTATCGCAAAAAACGGCAACAAAATCACGTTTGTTGTATGGGAGCCCCATTTAAATATTTATTTTAATCTGTTTTTAGTATTTGTTGTTATAGCGGCAACAGAAATACATCATCTGTGAAAATTTCAAATGTCTAGCTATCACGGTTCATGAGATACAGCCTGGTGACAGACAGACAGACAGACAGACCGCGGAGTCTTAGTAATAGGGTCCCGTTTTTACCCTTTGGGTACGGAACCCTAAAAAGCTTTTTTTTAAAAACATATTTGAATGTTTTTTTTTTTGAGAAATTGTTTGTTTTTATGGTTATCAGTATTCATTGATATTATGACTAAATAACTTCTGCTAGCGGCTTCACCCACATAAAATTCGAAAATTAGCTCAAGAGAACATACTACCGGAACAAAAATTATCCTACTTTGTGTAAATCGAGGTTAAAAACTATCTATGTGCATAATTGTATCCAAATCTGTTCAAGCATTTTAGCGTGATTGATACACAACATTTTCACATTTATAATATAACTAGGCTCGTGTAAACAGTAATAATATTTTTCATGAAATATTAAATTAGCTTCACATAAATATTATCATGATACATAATATCGAATTTCAAATTGCTCAATCTCATGCTTCAACTAAGAAATAGACGGTAATTGGCGTACCGAGCTCGTAGCCGAGCGCTACGAACTTCGTAGGCCGCTACGAATCTCGTAGACCGCAGTTTGCTACGAAACTCTAAATTGGTCTCTCCGCTATTATTATGTAAAGTTTGAATAAGTAAATAATAAAACCATAAAAAGTTAACGGTTCAGTTATTACTAAAAATTTATTTCCTATTTTTATGGCGTGTTATTTAATCTAGATTAGATTCAGTATTAGGATAAAGAGTACCTAGAGTATTTTATAAGTAAATTAAATTGACTCTAGTGGCTGAAAACAGTGGGAAACTAACTGACCTTTACCGTTGATACAAACCGAAAGGTTTTTGTGTTATGCTAATGTGAAGCTAGCCTAGTTCCAAATATCAGTTGGGCAATCTAACTAACGACATGAAAGAGCTTGTGCCTATGTTTTTTTTTTAAACCAGTGGCATAATGACTCAGGTAAAACTGTTAATAACGTATTACTTTATGTTAGTATAACAAACTAGAGGACGCCTCGCGGTTTCACCCGCGTAGTTCCCGTTCCCGTGGAAATACTGGGATAAAAAGTAGCCTATGTCACCCGGGGATAGAGTAGCTTCCCAACGGTGAAAGAATTTTTGAAATCGGTCCAGTAGTTTTGGAGCCTATTCGGTACAAACAAACAAACAAAAAAATCTTTCCTCTTTATAATATTGGTATAGATACGTATATAAATTAAATGTGTATTATATTGTAAGTTTGAAATAGTTATGATGAATCCATGATTTGTTAAGAATTTAAGTGTGGTTTGTTTGACTGACTTACTTTTCTTTATTTTTATGCATTGCAATTTTTTTCTTTATACAGGCGTATAAAGAAAAAAATTATAAAAAATCAAAAATATCAAAATTTCTTTATTCAATACAATAAAATAATGTACTTTTTGATTAGGGTAGTTGACAAAAAATATCTATTTAGTCCGTCAGCAAAAAATAATGGACGAGTATTTTTTATTTTGCCACGAAACAAACAAAAAATGATGACGAAAATAACGAATGAAATGACGAATTATGTATTGAAATATCATGTTTCGTCACAGGCTGTACTTTCTACTGACAAAGTGACGTCACAAGCCCCCCCAAAATACAGGTCGAATTATTTGATAATCTCACTGACGGACTATGAAATATAATATAATACGAATTGTAACCGCACGTCTCATTAGTTTTGTAAAATAGTTATAAATATTCTATAGAAAACGTCGTTAGTTGTACATTTGTCACACACTGTTGTTCTTTAATTTTTTACTGTAATGTGTAACCGTTTGTTTTAGCAAATAAATAAAATAAAATTATACCATAGTCTTAAAAATACAAAAAAATACCTTAAATTACAAAAAGTTTGAATCACAGAATATGCACCATTAACTTTCCTGCCCAGCATGCAAAACCATCTGCACCATCCACGAGGCCAACGACAGAGCTAAAAAGGTGGCCATATTCTGGTCGGACAAAGTTTGAGTCGAATCGTGAAGAAGAAAAAGAAGACTAGTTTGATTCGATTCTCTCAACTATAAACTCAAAGTTACTTACGGGTAGGTTAAATTCACGCTCAGTTGACTTAATGTAATGAAACCGTCACCCACAAAAGCAATAACTAATAATTTAATAAATGTTTTGATTGATCGTTCTAACTTTCGTGCTGTAAAATGCACAGTAGCAGCTTTCGTGAAAATAAAATGTTAATATTAATTATAACAGAATGGGAATTAAACTTTTATGTGAATAATTAATGACTAGGACCTCATGTATAAAAACTTTTAAGCGTATGGATGCACTGATTTGTAAATTCTTAATTCAAATTTTCTATGATGAGTTCAAATTTAGAATTTGCGAATCTCTATTTAAACTAATCACACGGTTAGATTTTTTTACAAGCTTTTTATTAACTTGCAATGTATGTATTTAAGTATGTGTGTTCAGGTCAAATCTCCTAACTGAATTTTAACTAATTAAGATGAAATTTTGCATACTCGTTTGGTTTGGATGACAATGCACGGTAAGCTAAAAATCTTGCTTAAAAAAGTTTTTTAATTGGGCAAACTTATTCATAAATAAGGCTATAGATGAGTTGCTAAATAAATTATATATTTGGTTTCCTTCTAGATATAACAAAAAATGTGAGTAGATAAACTTATATCCCAAAAATAGTAAATACAGCAAATAAAACCTCATTTTAAGTGAATAATTGGAACAAGGTCGAACGTCGGCCGACGGCGTCTGCTGTGACCGATGTCTTCCTTCATATAAAATCGATATGGTAGCAACGGTCGCATCGTCGCTCACCACCATAAAAAAAAAACAATATAAACACAACATAATCGACACTAGTTAGCAGGTTCGCCCACCTCAGAGGGATTCAGCTTGCGAATGTTTAGTGACGGCGACACAATTCACTCCGCGGCACTCCGCACGTTTTTACACCGATAACGGATATCGTTTATCACCAATGGACTATGCTAGTGAACTGCACTGGCTATGCGCACCTATGCATCTTTTACACTGAAGACAAGGACGTTTTAACTTACGTGTCGTTCAAAAAGTTTACGCGCGCGCGGTCAACCGCTTTCACAGTGTTACTTACAATGTTATTTCAATTTATTCTTATAAGCTTCACTGTATTTAATACACTGACGTCAGGTTACTATATTTAACCGAGTAAGAATGCAACTTTTCTTTTATGTTAATAAATACTAGATCGGTGATGACCTAGTTTCAGTGCGCAAGTAAAAAAGGGCTGACGGAGAAGTTTAACTACTTTGTTAAATTAAAATGTTGGAATATTTTAATTTATTACGGCAATAATAATGATAATATATTACCTGATCAAAAATTACGGAAGAGTAGAAACAGCATACTATTTGATTATAATAAGTTTGAAAAAGTTTGTAAAAAGTAAAAGCGTACTTACCGATAGTCCTGGGTTGCAGCCAGACGTGATGGAATTCTTCCGGAACTTGGGCACGCAGATCTGCATGGAGCTCTTGTTCTTAGGGGGCCCGGCACAACCGTACTCATCACTTCGATTATTCCTAGTTAAATTAATATTGTTCGTGTTGTTGACTTTCACCAAAATATTGCAAGTTTGCGAGGCGATTTGGAAAAGGCCTTCCTCTAGGTTTCTTTTGTTGTGGTACTGTCGGTTGAAGTGGAGATAGTCCCACCAGGAAGGCATTTTCTCTGACGATCGTGTTGAGTTAGCGCGGGACGGCGAGTCAGCCGCGTGCGTCCTACAGGGCCGCTCAAACGAAGTGACGAGCTCTGCCTTTATGTAAGTCTCCACGTCGACTTGCGCGTTCAACTTTAGTTTTTTTTGACAATGTATTGGTACAGTCGCGGGGTTAAGTGTAAGCTTTGTTGTTATAAATCTTTCAAGTTTAATGGGGAGGTTTTCATTTGTTCACGCAAAGTCATTACGGCAATTAAAGTTTCCTTCAAAATTATGAGCCACAGAGAAACGTCAACAATTCTACTTAACTAACCTAACCTACCTAAGAAATTTTACAACACAATCAGTTAGATAATGCGATAGTTAACTTTCCAAAAAAATGGAACTAGTAGACGAAAGTTGAGGGAATCTGGAAGCTCTCATTCAATACACGTTTAAATTTTAACTATTGCTCTTAGAACAAACAATTTTCTTTGATAAATTATAGCTTTACTGCTGACTGTACGTTCCGCAGGTGGATTATTAATTAATTTGGTCTTATTGACTTTTCGACAGTACATTTGATGGTTACATTAGGGAATTCATACGTGAATTTCAGATAAGGACACGCAACACACAAAAATGTTGAATTAGTGATCGTAGACTTCTTTATTACCTCTATCTACCTAAATAAACATTCAGTAAAATTACTTGTACGTAGAAACTTATGCCTGCCGTGTACCATAACATTATAAGGGAAACTTTTACACAGTCTCATATAAGTATCTACAAAATACAAATTAAAATTGAACATGGAATCAT
The DNA here is from genome assembly GCA_964057195.1 of Orthosia cruda. Classification (NCBI taxonomy): domain Eukaryota; kingdom Metazoa; phylum Arthropoda; class Insecta; order Lepidoptera; family Noctuidae; genus Orthosia; species Orthosia cruda. The sequence continues at coordinate 13,044,345 of OZ059836.1, read as the reverse complement.
CGACAAGGAGAAGTGTACCTACTTAACTTTTTGTTAAAGTAAAACTATGACTGTACTTATCTATATCTACTACTGAATTCATTATCAAAACGATGTTTAGAACCCAATATTTTTACGATTGTACTGACAAACTGTGCTCTCAAACTAGTATTTGTTTGCTACGCGGGCTACGGTTAGCTACGTGTTACGGCGTGCTACGGCGTAGCATATAGTATATCTGCTACGCCGTAGCGGTGTCGGGGAATTTAATGTTATTATATTTTATTAACCGACTTCCCAAAAAGGAGGAGGGTCTATGTTCGACATTATGTTTGTTTTTAACCGACTTCCCAAAAAGGAGGAGGTTCTATGTTCGACATTATGTTTAATTATTTTTTTGTGTATGTTCACCGATATCTCCGTCAATTGTGGACCGATTTTGAAAATTCTTTTTTTGTTTGAAAAACTATGTTTCGAAATTGGTCCCATTTTAATTTGGTGAAGATCTGATGAAGAACTTCGGAGATATACAACAGAACTCTTCAATAAATAACGGCAAATCTATCGGGATTGCTGCAATCACATGTCTGTTTATTGTTTATACCATATACCATTTCATAACATAACATCACGCCAGTAAGAGGTACGCAGTTCTCTCATTTCACCGGTTATGTTCAAGTTTCATGAAATCTATTCTGGCGTTATAGTTACCTTACTGACTTGCCTATTAGGCAGTGTAGGCAACTCATTCTGCATCATCTGTGCCTTTTTAGTCTATGTATATTATTGTATTGTGTTAGCTGTAGTTTATTGTTATCTGTGACATGCGAGCTGGCAGCCTCGCATGCGCCGTATGTTGCTGTCCTTGTCGCCCTTGTGCGGGCGTGCCCTATTGTCCTTGTCGCTCTGTAACCAGCGTTGCCATTCTTGGCAACGCCACGAACTGTGCGGGCGCAGAGCTCAAGGCAATCGCCAAATATTCTACCTGCGCGTAGGACGCGGCCATTTATTGCTCCATTGACGTTATGGAAGCCTCTTTCTCTTCGGCGTGTACTATGTAAGTAGCTGTATTTTGTTCTGTGTTTCTGTGTAAAGTGTATGGTTATGTGTGTAAAATAAATGATACAAGTTTGCCAGTAATTTGGTATTGAGTTTCCATTGTGTTTAAAATAATCCGGTCCTAATCGCAAAAGGCAGGTACAACTAAAAAGTGAAAAATAAAAAAACTTTTTGCAAAAAAATACTACCGACTTCCAAATACAAAACTACAAAGTGAAAAATAACTTTATTTTTTGAAGTCGGTGTCCATAACGCAAAAAAATGGTACCTACGAAAGACACCGACTTCAAAAAATAAAGTTATTTTTCACTTTATAGTTTTGTATTTGGAAGTCGGTAGTATTTTTTTGCAAAAAGTTTTTTATACAGACACAGAATGTCACCTATTTATATACCCACATATGAAAAGGTAGATAATATAACATTATTTTTAATACAATAAAAAGTAAAGTTATTTTGACGCAACAATTCAGGATGCATAATTAAATTAGTTTTTAAATAGAACCAAGTGGATAGAATTATGATTAAAAATGCATTAAGATTTTGGACTAAGTTAATTCTGTTAATTTATCTAATTTAAGCTGAACAATGATCATAATTATATAGAACTTGACTGTATTGTACGAGTCACACCTGTCGAGGCGTTAAAAACAAAATCTCGTTCCGGGTGTCTGTGGGACTACTTTCAGATCTTCTGAACCCACTATGGGCTTTGATATCGTTTTTACTGTCATTTAGTAGATCATTTTTATTCCGGAAGGTTTACGTGTTTAATTACCTTACCCACACTCACATAATTTCTTTGACATGTCGCCGTTGAAACCGTCCGACGCAGGGGCAGTTTGCTAGTTCTGTAGTAGACGTTACGTTCATACCTCTTCTATATCTAGTAGGTAGGTAGAATAAGAATATAAACTTGTGGCCAAAGATTTGATTGCCTTACCAACCTTATCGTCAGGGCATGTGGTCAGCAATTTTTTGGGGCAAAGATTATGCAGCATTCTTCCACTTGAAAATATTTAGCTAAGGCAAATTTGACTATTTACGCAACTAATGGTTAGAAGAATGAAGAAAAATCTAACCTATCCGGACCACATTTATTCATGAGGACTCTGTCTTCATCTGCAGCCATACACCACGAGCGCGGACCACGGCATCTTTGGCCTATGTATGTTCAGAAGATAGACTCAGTGGCGGCCCTAGAGTGGCACTAGCGACTTGAGTACGCCAGTTATGGGTACTATCGATGCGCAAGCCTAGGTCCTTCATGTCAGTGCTAAATGGAACAATCGTACCGTCGAACAGAACAGGTGGCAAAATTGCACTATCCACCTTAGCGATGCTGCGAGGACTCCCAATGATAATGGCCTGGCACTCATTGGGGTTTACAGCAACGCCAAACCTATCAGACCAGGCTTTTATAGCTATTAAGTCCCCGTTTAACTTGCCGCTAACGTCTGGTGCTTCGTCAACCTCGTCGTCGTCTTCGTGAATCTCATTTGACTTATGTGTCTTGTATAGCAAGGCCGATGGATTAACCTAAGATAAAATTTGACAGAGGCTGAAATTAACTAGACGCTTCTTGTTCCTAAAAGGCGCTTGCCTTCAACCTATCGTCTCTACATGATACTGAAAGAATAAGTAAAGTTCGACTGCTCGCCTCACCGCGTTGACGTCTCTACATGACACTGGCAGAATAGTCGGCATCGGGTCAGTTTCCAAAGAAGAAAAGAAATGCTGTATATGCAATAATGCGTAATTGCGTGTACAGGTGAAAGATACAAACGTTGAGAACGAAAATTTTAGTGCTTGCCCCGGTCGCTCTTGGCTCGTAACACATACATACATACATAAACTCACGCATTTTTCCCATGGGGGTAGGCAGAAACTACAGAACGCCACCTGCTACAATCCTTACATACTTCTTTTGCTTCACTCACATTCATGCAATGAACGAATGATGATGGCTCGTAATGTAGCTAAATATTCACCAAAACGTCAATAAAAGACGGGGTTCAAAAGGATGGTGTTTTCTTTACTCCGTGCTTGCTCTTGCATCTTGTGACCTCCGTTTTGCTTCGCTTCTTCGGGCCCCCGACATGCTTAGTCCGTCATTGATGCTTCATACAGTAGAAATAATAGGGAGTCATAGCCTATCAGAAGCTAAGAATATCTATAGATAGCTTACTCAAACTTTTCTGCATGTTTCGATAAAGTTAACAACCTGAGACTTAATATAATTTTCAAGAAAAGCCTGGATGGAATGAAAGAACACGAAAGTTTTGTATTTGGAATCTAGGGTCGCCAGTGGACAGATTGTCATCTGCACGTCATATTCTATGACGGCCGGAGATCATTGCACGTCCTCAGGCGCCACGGTGACGGTGCGTCTGCTACGGACACAGCGGAAGGTTATCTACTCCCGTTCCCTTTCCACCACTACTTTTACGATAGCTCCCCTCTCAGGAGGCGACGGGTTCCCACTCGCTCTCGCTTCCGACCATGGACTGGACCACGATCGGATGTGAGAAGTAAGGAATAACTATTAACTTAACTATCCCAGGCGGGGTGTTACTGGCCTACTTTTCTGTATGAGTGGACGACAAAGGAACTTAACAACTGGTCAAACATACCTAAACCATCCGAATGATGTTGAGCTTGTTGTTATTATTGAAATATTGAAATCGAGCTTGTTGTTATTATTGTTGTCTTTACCTGTATATTAGTTTGAATTGCTAATTACCTAGTGCTAAAGTAAGACTCTGAAGAAGTGGACTCTGCGAGAAGTGGAGAGACAGAAGGTGGACGCTTTGGAAATGTGGTGCTGGAGAAGAATGCTTGGAGTCTCGTGGACCGAGTTTCGCACAAACGTCTCGATACTTCAGGAAATCGGCATCAGGCAGCGTCTATTTTCTGTGGTACAATCTCGCATCCTAACATTCTTTGGACATGTTTCCCGGCGTGACAACCAGTCCATAGAACGCCTTGTCATTCAAGGAAAAGTGGAAGGCACTAGACCGCGCGGAAGGTCACCCACACGATGGACTGACCAGATCAAGTCCGCGGTTGGAGGCTCGCTGAATGAGTGCAGCAGGATGACGTCTAGCAGGCAGCAATGGCGAAACGTCGTGAAGCGGATCACATCTGACCCCTCCAATAATACTACGAGCTCATAGCGATCACGACCGCTCTGTCAAGAGCGTACCGGATAAGAAGAAGAAGAGAAAGTAAGACCGTCTGTAAGTTTGGCTAAGATTAAAAGAGAGTTTTAAGTACTCCTTGATAAGGGGCCGGCTGAAACCCAATATTCGCTACTGCTTGCCCTCATAAACCCTTAACTTTTCGGGTAGGTATTTACTTTCCTGACAAAAGAGTGCTGTAATGTTTTGTCGAGCAGTGGTGGCCCAATGGTTACAGTCCCGACTTACTAGTTGTAGGTCGTGGGTTCGAACCCGAGCAGGCGCTTTTCTTTGTGTAATTTATTTCATCACCACTGCTCTCAAGACGGTGAAGGAAAACATCGTGAGGAAACCGGCATGTCTTAGAACTAAAAATTCAAAGACATGTGACATCTACCAATCCACACTGGGCCCGTGTGGTGGATTATAGCCCACTCCCTCTATGAGAGGAGGCCTGCGTCCCAGCAGTGGGAACATTAAAAGGCTGATGATGTGATGTGTAATATTTTGTTGCGAAATAGATACCTAGACTTTTATTAAATTATAAACACCGAAACTTAAAATAACTCCGAAGGCGACCTCGCTATTCCCATGGCAGTCTCTAACACGGCCAGTAATTACGTCACTTTGTTCAGTAATAATGAAGTAAAACAAAATATTTACCATTCGTACACAACACGTAAAACTAGACATTTTGTTTGTCTATGACTCAAGGTAAAGGGTAATAAAACATTAATGGACAAGTACTGTTGAAATAACAATTGCCAACTTCTGAAAAACATTATTTTGTTCTTAGAATTAATTAAGCTGTTTCTGGGCTTGCTCGGTTTGTTGCAAATACCTACATTATTTAGGGGCCCTCTTCTGACTAAGTTTTCACTACAATATTTTTTCTTTATCCTGCTTAACACAACAATCTGTCTTTAGTCATTAGGCTGCTCCTTTGTTTGAAGTTGGTTATTGTGGCGGCATTGACCACTCTGGCTTATTCTATTGGGGGACAGTTAACTTTTCTTAGGGAGAAAGTGCCGTGTGCGGATTTATTTTGGTTCGCATTCATTCTCCATGTCTTTAGCATATCTTCGATATCACTAATGTGTATCTGCAGGTTTGCTGATGCGATATGTGGGTTGGTATGTACTGACATTATTGCAGTATCATCTGCATACGTGGCGATGAAGGTATTATCTGTTGTAGATACCTATGTCAGCAGTAAAGATGAGGTATAATAGTACGGGTCCCAAAATGCTCCCCTGAGGCACAACAGACCTGATTTCGCACAGGTCTGATGTGACATGATTAAGTTTGACTTCGTTTATCAAGTATAGAGAAAAAGGAGTGAGGTAAATATTTTTTCAATTTAAACAGAAGGCCGACATGCCAGATTTTATCACAGGCCTGTCCAGGAAGACCGCAGAACAGTATTTTTTGTTTTCCAGCGTGTGGCTGATCTTATCTGTCAGTCTATGGACCTGCTCGATGGTGCCATGCTGCTGCCTGAATCCAAATTGGTATCCAAGTTGTACGGTTTCTAGAAGAGGATGCATCCTGTTGAGGATGATTTTTCTAACAGTTTGCCAACCAAAGGGAGGAGGCTAATCCTATAAGATTTTGCTTATTCTGATGGTTTGCCAGGTCTAAGAATCATGACAACCTGAGCAAGTATCCACTGGGATGGTTAGTAGGACAGTCTCAGGCATACGTTGAAGACACTCACCAAGAACATTACGCCAATTTTTGGAAGATTGTTTAGCAGTTCTGCTTCAAATAGGTCACTGGTCATAGCCTGGTGCTATCCTTGGTGGTAGAGATTTAATCTCTCGGATTGTCTCGTTAGGGCTTACTGCCTTTAAGGGTAAACATAACTGGTTCGGCGACTTCAGGTAATTGGCTATTTCATCATCCCTATCGAGGTCAGTGCAAGGTAAAGGATTAAAGACATTTGCTAATTGTTCGACGAATGCGGTTGTTTGTTCTAATTCAGATCTAGACCAGCCTCTGTCCTGTCTTCGTAATGGTGGGATATATAATCGTCTGTTTGTGCTTACTGAGTTGTTCACTATATTCTAATTATGAAAAATATTTGGTAATTAAATACTGCCTATTATAGTAAAAAATTGTGTTTATAAAAGCTACTCATTTATACTAATTGAAAATAGACACCCTTATATTTTTTACATAGCAGGTAAATGCGTTCTAGCTATTGAAAAGGATTTTTGGAAATCTATTTTCGAAAGTGTTGCATAATTAAAAAAGGCAAATCACTGCCAGTGGTTACATCAAAAAGAAAGTTCATGATTCTGTACACCATGAAAAGTAATCTATCTGGGTATCAAATACCAGTAACCTAAAATTACATTGCCAATTTTTTATACAGATATGTTACAACCAATAAACTAGGGTGAGGTGTGAGGTGTAAAAGAAATAACCTAAATAATTTTAAACACCATCACAGATGTTGTGTTTTTTATATTTAAAACAGCATCAATCATGATACAATAGAAAAGAATCTTCCTTACTTAACAATTAGACTTAGAGTGGCTCCACTCAATATAGAAATCACACTTTATAAATAAACCTAAATCTAAGGCTCATTCAATACATCCTTCATATCTATGTCATCAGATACAGACTCTGTATCATCAGGTTCATCCAGTAACGCTTGCAACTGGTGAATTGAAGTAACCAAAACATGGAATTGTTTCTTCCTCAAAGCTAAACGGCTTTCCAGTTGCTGCTTTGTAGAATCCAAGTTGGCCAGTTCCGTTTTCAAAGTTCCAAGGCGTTCTAAAGTCTCCTTTCTATCAGGCTGTTCACTTATTACCTTTGCCAGTACATCATACTCTATGCGATTCTTGCGTACTGTCTTTGCTTGAGCAAGATCAGCTTTGCTTTTTTCAATATGGCTTTTGGCTACTTCTATGGATTTCTCCAGTACTTTCGACATGGCCTCGTAACTTTTCAATTCTGCCGACATCATTTCAGAGCCTAGTTGAGATTTTGTCACAGCAAATTCACATTGCGCTAGTTGAGCCAGCATTCGATCATGTGTTGACTTACTGAAACAAAAGTGAGTTTGTACGTTAGTTCATGCAAAGAAAATGAAAAAATATTAATATCATAGTAAATGTCTGGTGCTGAGATTCTAACCTCTCTTCAGGTTTCTCATCAGAGCTATTACACCATTTTATCAATGTTTTCAGCAGCACATTCAATCTCCTATCATCTCCTGTTCCATCTCCATCTATCAGAAGCCTTCTACGAATAACATCATCTGAAAAATAACGAAATAAACTAAATGTTAACAATTGGAACACACAAATGTATCCGTGTTCATAATGCATAATTAATGTAACTTACCGTCTCCCATGCTTCTTGCAGGGAAGGTTTACGGATACTCAAGATGATACGTCGTATTTTAGGCAAAATAATGCAAAGAAATGAGTCGATTTACAATAACAAGTAAATAAACACAACGCTCACCACCGCGCCAAGTAATGACATGACAATGACATTGACATTTGTTTTTTGGTTTTTGCATGGTTTTTGCTTTTTTTGTCTGTGCCGCTTATTGCGTTCGGAATCCAATCTGATAAGTAAATCGATCGATCCCGTTAACATCGCGAAAAACAAATTCATAAGAGATCTGAGTGAAATTATAAAGCTCAAAAATCTTTTATTTTATGAGCATCACAATTCGTTAGGATTTATTTAATGTTATTTTCTTATTAATGTAATAATAGGGATATCATCGTCTCCTCTGTCTGGTTTGTTTGTTGCGTACGTTTCAGAACGAAAAATTCAATTGTCATATTTTGTTTTGCCTTTCAGCCCGTGTGAAGAAAATTATGGATATTTATTGTAATACGTTGATTATCCTCAAGGATTATATCCTAAACAATACAGTATTTAGTTGAATATTCGTCTACATTCAAGAGGAGGATGGAAGACCCGACTTTTAGTGATAAAATTGAAGAGTACTTTTCGGAGCTCGGGCGATGGCTAGTATTCAGAATTGATTGTTGAGTTGTTGTTTGTTTTTTAAGCATAAAGTGTAATAATCTCTTCCGTTGGTTACAGGAAGGTGTGGCGAAGTATTCTATTGGGTCAAGTTTTGTCATTGCTACTCAGTGGTAAATGTATTTTGACCACATTATTGCAAAGTGCTACTTGGCAGTTTCCCACTACTGGACAACTGGTGGTGCCGTATTTAGCGCTCTTTATATTATTCACTCCATCCCTGCTCTGTAATGGTCTCAAGAAACTATCTAAGTAAGTTGTTTTATTATTAAAAACAGATTAATAGTCTCAAACTACTGCTTGATTCTGTTGAAGGATACCTATTTATTGTAATAAGTATTTTATTTAATGAGAGTTTATTTAATTTGTTACTGAAATTTAATTGGTTTTAAGAGGTCTTATATTATAACTTATAAGATAACTTTATTATCTTTACCATTAAAAACAATGTTAAATTATATGATATTTTTAATTTCCAGAAAATGGTGGGTCATAATAATAGCATGTACCCTAGACGTAACAGCCAGTTGGCTGTTGGTCATGTCACAGCGGTTTACCTCAGTACTGAGCTGACAGCTGCTAGCATGCAGCGGTGTAGGGGCTGCGTTGGTGGGTGGTGCGTGGCGTGGCCAGAGACTTGGTGTGGTCCATGTGGCTGGAGCTACTATGGGCTTGATGGCTGTTGTGTGCGTTGTTTGGGCAGATGTTGAAGGAGCTCCTACTGATGGTATGTAGGAGTATATAAAAAATAATTTTTAGATATTTTGAATGACCAGTAATATTATAGAGGAAATGCAGTTGCAGACATCCCACTGAATTTTCCTTTTTGATGATACATTATCTTTAGAAGCACTAGAACCCTCAAAAGATGCTCAAAATTGTGCTGTCAACAGAGACCTAGTGTACAAATTATATGACAACAACAAATGAATAAAGGAAAACATAGGGGCACAGTATATATCTTTCTTTTTCAGTTAATTGAAAAAAAATGAAATTGGTTCAATATTGGAGGAGGAAATAGGCAAGAGCCAAACCACGAATTATCACTTTTTACTTAGGAAATTAAGTTGGATGTCTGCAACTGCATTTCCCCTAAACTTTACAAAAGAAAGAGAACTAACTAAATCTGGCAGGATACTGACCAGTATGTACCCATATAAAAATTTGCAATCTTGCTTCCTGTAGCTATATGATTTGGATGTGTTGATGATGTCTGTTAGCAACTAATTCTGTATGTTTCATTACATTGTAACTCCATTCTTTCAGGCAAAAACCAGCTAGTAGGAGACATGCTCTGCCTCGCAGGCTCACTCCTCTACGCCATGGTGACAGTATTACAAGAAATGATGCTGGACACATTGTCATGCTCAGACTACCTAGCATTTCTCGGCCTAATCGGCAGTGTAGTATCATGCACGCAAACATTTTTCCTAGAATTCAGTGAGCTTATGGCTTTTAACTGGTATGATCTGGATACGATAGTCCAGCTGGGAAGTTACTGCTCTGTGCAGACAATATTCCAGATATTACAATGTTTCATGTTGAGAGACGCTGGGTCTATAATTTTGCATTTGTCGTTCCTGTCTGCAGATTATTATACGCTTATCGCTGGGATGTACATTTTTCAGTTTAAGGTGAGTTTGTTCTTATTGTATTTAATTATGCAAATTCCTCTATCCGATGTAAAAAGACGTGCACGTAAAAGCGTCTAGAGTAAAACAAACAATTCAAAAATAAAATAAGTACATAATTAAATGCAGGTCGATGCAGTGGCGGTGAGGCGTAAGGCGGTCCTCGATAGAGAATCAATATCAAACCTGAACTATTTAAAAGTTCGCGCGCTTAATTCTTATCAAAATAACACAAAGTATCTACCTATGCCACACTACTACACATCGCGATTGTTCGCGCGCAGAGTTTCGCATTTGCAGCATCTACATATAGCTATCTCGCTTACACGTACCGGCTTTTGCCGGGCTTTCAAATACTATCTCTGTCACTTTCGCACTTATAGCGATGTGCCGTATGACGAGTTAGAACCTTGTGCGTCTACAAATCGATCAGTATGGAAGATTTAAGCCGTGCATGCGTATGAAGTTGCACGCGTATGCGTGACCTTGTCACCTTGCCAACTCTGCAGTGTTGCCGTTTTAGCGACGTTGTGAAATCTTGGAGATTTTTAACGAGTTTGGAACTTTTTTTAAGATTAAGCAACAATAAAAAACGAAATAACGAAACTTTTTAAAATAAAGAAATTAAAAATTCAAGCAATATCTTGAAAATAAAAAAATTGCGACATCTAGTTAGATTTTTATTATACCTGGCGACTTTTTTTGCGAACTCAATGACAACACTGCAACTCTGCGTAAGTAGTTCCCGACACCCGAGTGCAACTCACTTCAGTTTCATTTGCTTGAGTGGGAAAAGTTTTGTTGTTAAAGTTTTTTGTGTGTTTTCTTAGATTTTCTCAGTGATACAATTGTTTTGGTGACTTACCTACAACAATGGAGGTAATTGTAACTTGTGAGGATTTAAAATGCGTTCAAGTTTTGATTGGCGAAGATAAGGTAAAATCTTTAAACTTTGCTCAGAAAAAACAGTTAATTTCTTCATTAAAACCGACGCCTAATCTGTCTATTTCTCAGACTAGTAAATCGCATAAACGAAAATTTAATAGATCAGTGTATAAAACTAGTTGGATTGTTGGCTGTTCGCACACTAATAAGTTGTATTGCTGGTGCTGCATATTTTTTTCGAATGAAGATTCCGTTTGGTATACATCTGGTTATAATGATTTAAATAACATATCTGGCGCCATTAAAAGGCACGCAAATTCCCATAAACACCTGTGTCCTGTGTTCTTTCGGTAATTTTGGTAAACAACGAATTGAGACATCTATATCACGCCAGTTATCTGAGGAAATTTCAAAATATAACACCCGCGTTGATAACAACCGTAGTGATATGTTTATTATATTCAATCTAGCACTAGCACTGAAGGCATTCAGTGAGCTTTGGTTACCTCATTCACCGCACGACAAGCAAGAGTGAAATTGAAGAAAGAAGAGGAAAGAAGAAGATGGATGAATTCACTTTTAATTTATTGTACCTAGCCAGTAGTTTATGAGAAAATTGCGATGATACATACGTAGGTATGAGTATGTAGGTACTCAGTCGAAAACTGAACTTTCTTTTTTTGAAATCGGTTAAAATTTTATTGGGCTTGCCTTATTTTGAAACCCTAGGCACGCCACTGGGTCGAAACAGTTGATTTATGACCAATCTCAACTGATGGCGCCCGTTCACGAGCATGACTCATGAATTGGCACCACTCAGCTCAACCATCATGAAGGGAACCGAATGATCAAACACATGTGCCACCATCAGAGAGATATTTGAGAGAGCAATTTATAATTAACACTTGCCATAAAATGTTTGGATTTTTCAACCCATTTTGGTGTAGACCCATATGTTGATAGTGTTTCTTAAAGCCATTTAATTATGATTTATAAAAATATTAATAAATGCTTTCTTTTATTTCAGTTCCACGCCCTCTACTTCTTATCATACATGCTAGCGATGGTCGGCGTGTTTCTGTTCAGCGCACGACCGACGCGGCAACCAGTACCACAGCCTGACCGACTGCCGCAGTTGGTCAACGACTCGGTGCCACAGGATAACGTTTCTATGTACGTATTGTAATAGATTGTCTAAATGTTTTCATGAGGATTTTTGCCTTCACTTCAATTCTCCAACTTACTTTTATCTATATTTGGTTTATGTACTATAATAGACCTTGGTAGGGTACCAAAATGCATCTTAGATTTACCAGGGATAACAGCGACTCTAATAGATACTTAACTAAAAGATTAGTGTTTTGCTACCCCAATACATAAGCCCCCCATACTTGCGAGATGAACCTTTGAGTAACATAGGATGGTCTACGCCTGCGTACCGTTATGTAAAAATTGGACTGTGGGTCGAATCTTTTCATAAAATGTTTTCATAACTAGGTATTTTTATTTACTGACTTATTTCTTCCACAGGGAATACACAGTCCCGACCCTAGACTGCATACCTATCGAAGGCTTGGAGCCTCCAATGAGTAGAGACACGACGTTCACTTCGTTCTTAGGAGGCCCACAACAAACTGTTCCTAATGGCACCATCACATTTGCACAGACCAACGGCGCACAGATCGCGAAGGAGACCTGTTAATATAAGTGTGTATGTGTTAGGGACTTTAGAATTTGCTGGAGATGACATACTTTTTATTTCATAATATCGTGAAACTTTTTCATCCCAAGGGGTTAGTTAGTGGGTTGCCATTTTTTCATAGCATGCAGTATTATGATGCAGATAAATGTATATTCACCACCTTTGAGCTTATTTCATCGATGGAAATACAAACAGATTCATATATTTTCTAAGAAACCATTGTTAAACAAGAGAAAATGAACGCAAATGGCAATCACCACACCATCTTCACTAGTGATGCAACGGAAGTGTAATAGCGGGAGCAATAACGGAAACATATCTAAAAAGTTTAGATTCCGTTTCCGTTCCATTCCGTGCATACCTACCCAAAGGTTTAAAACCTTGATAGATCATTTATGTTCAGCAAGAACAATGTAGTTGAGAGTACCGACCCCTGAGGGACCCCAATATTAATATCCAATTGGTTCGACGAGCAACCATCAATAACCACTCGAATGGACCCATAGGAAGTCTACAATCCAATCACACAGTCCACCGGAAAGACCGAAGGAAGAAAGGAAGGTTACTAAATCAGGTTTTCGTGCCAGACCCTGTCGAATGCCTTCGAGAGGTCGAGGGAGACGGCTAGCACCTCCCCGTGCCTCTCGATGGCCTCACTCCAGATATGGATAGAATACGCTAGAAGATCTACTGTGCTATTATGATGAGTCCTTTTTTAAATTGCTACAGCCCGTCATAATGTTCCGTTAAAAATTCCGCTTTAAAAGTTGCGGAAGCATAAGAAGAAACGGACACAAGAAAGTGTGCGTAACTGCCGCAGTTGCGGCAGCAGAAACAGAGGTCTGTTGCATCACTAATCTTCACCTATGTTCTAAGTTAGGGACTGTTAAAGAATCGTGTACGAAAATATATTTAAAATAAACATAACAAACAGACTTATACCTACCTTTATGCGAAAACGAGCATACACTTTATATTATTATTTGTTATAAATCGTATTAATGATACTCCAAGTATTAGAATACTCGTTTGTAAGGTCTAAATATCGTCCTAAGAATCCATTGTCATAATATGGCTAGTCATTCCCATATAGAATTAAGACAGTCCGCCTTTTTTTGTATATCTCATTCGGCTATTCTAAGATCTGATTTAAAATATCAGCAGTCGCGGTTTGAGTAATCTATATACCTATGATACTAGTTCTTTTAGTGATATAGCATTAATGATTATGTTTGTTGAAATGTCCCCACGAGAATTTGATCTGACTCTAGCCGCCTATGCAACTTACAGGAGTATAATTTAGTACTTTTTTTAAATAATCCAACAATATAAGTATTAAGAAGGCATTTATTAAGTTTACATTATCCTAAACACAAGTAAAACAGTGCTTAATCTAAAAGGTTATATGAAGTAAAAGAATATAATTTTAAGAACTAAAATATTGGACTGGAAGATCAAAGAGTATCTAAATAACAAAAAATGTAATCATTTCAATATAATATTTAATCTCACCAAATATTAGATAATATAGAAACACTGACTACCTAGAATACTAGTCATTTATAGTTTAGTATTAAATATATTAGCGCACATTAAAGATAAATAGTTTTAGTAATTTATATCGAATTGCTCCATTTTATTATACCTAGCAATAACTGAGTAATCTCATGTTAAAGAAAAACGAAAACTGCCACATATTCGAATTTTGACTCAATTTATTATTCTCAGTATTTAAAATAGAAATCTTTATATAACATTTTGAAATCTAGTTTCTTATAAATTGTGAGAAATTGTACCTATCGAGATTTTGTAAGATTTAGAACCTTTAAATTTAGTGAAGGCTGACCGCGGAATTTTGATAATTCAATATAATTGAGGAGTCCAACACTAATATTTTTAGTTATTTATTAGATTATGATTCCTAATTGAGCTTTATCGTTTTAATACAACAATGTATAGATGCATTTAAAGAATATGACACGATTATTTACGACAGTTGGTTACTACAATATCAATGATTTTATTGTTAAACAGATTCCGTTCCGATATTATGTATTTTAGCAAAATATATTTCATTGTTGATTTTATTTGATCTGAAATTCTAGCAACGTTATGACGCTCAATTATTAAACGTAAGTATTAAGATTTTAATAGTGAAAATTTAGTCCATTAGATAAATCTATCAGTAAATTGGGATTGTCACTTTGGAATTGACTAATCAATTTTCAGAGTGTATAATTATGAAATCTGAAAAGATTGAAAATCACTGTTACGTTACTGATTCTGTGTTCCGTGTTATAGAAAGAGAAGTTAACTTACCCTCAGTTTCCCACCTTAAAATTATCGCAGAATTAATGTGACAACTTGTCAAGAAGCACGCGTTATCTTCTGTGATTGGCTGTTGAAATTTCATTCAATTTGTCACATTAATCCTGCGATAATTTTGTGTTGGGAAACTGAGGGTTAGACCCTTTAAAAGCTCTACCAAGTTCAGTATTTTTATTCAAGTTGATGTGCGTTAAGAGGAAATGCGGTCGCAGACATCCGACTGAATATCCTAAGTAAAAATCATAATTCGAGGTTCGGCTCTCGCCTATTTCTTTCTCCAATATTGAACAATTTAAAAGATATTCCATAAACCAAAAAAGAAAGATATAAACTGTGCCCCTATGTTTTCCTTTTTGATGATATACAAAGGGGTCTTTTGAGGGTTTTAGAAGCACTAGAACCCTCAAAAGATGCTCAAAATTGCGCTGTTGACACAGGCCTGCAGCCGAATTGCGTAAATGAATTCGGCAAAGGAAACAGTTTGGAACCTTCAAAGAGTTAGAATCATTTCTTTCAACATTTTCGGTATTGCGAAACTAATTTGGAAAGAGTACGATCATCTTCCTGATGCTTTATTGCCAAATAATTAGGACATAATTTAATTTTGTTTTACTTACAACTATTCTTTAAACAATTATTATTTACAATCAATACAACGTCAAAATATTGGTCATGAAAAGATTCATCTCCTTTCCTTTTCAGAGTGTAACGTAATACGTAAAGTCGTTTTGGTGAAGGTTCCAAACTGTTTCCTTTACCGAATTCACTTACGCAATTCGGCTGCTGGTGTACAAATTTGACAACTATAAATGAAAAAAGAAAAACATAGAAGCACAACATATATCATTTTTATTCAATTTTTGAAATATCTTTAAAAAAAAAAGGAAATAGGCGAGAGCCAAACCGCGAATTTTGACTTTTTATTGAGGAAATTTAGTAGGAGCTGTCCGCCCGCATTTCCTCTTAATCATTACACCAATAAAATTATATTATCTGTTTTAAAGAATCAGTGACACAATCTTTTCGGTATTCAATTATACAACTCGTATTATATTGTGTAATACTTATTGTTTTATAAGAGTTTCTAACAAATGAAGTTATTTCACCAATATGATGGTTGTGTTATGTTAATCGTAAAATATTTAAGCTATTTATGAAATTGTTGCAAGTTATTTAAACGCTAAACACAATAAAACTATGTCTAAACAATGAGTTTCTTGAATGTAAAATGCGAATAATTTAAAAATGTACTCTAAATTGGGACTTAATTATACAATGTTTTCATGATACTGTGTTATTTGCTTAATCCTATCCCCAGAATAGAGCGCACGGTTGGCGAAGTGGTTGAGTGATTGACTGCTGCGCTGCATGTCGCGTGATCGATTCCCACACGGAACAAATATTTGTATGACCTCAGATGGTTGTTCCGGCTCTGGGTGTTGTGTATGTTTGTAAACGCACCCACGATACAGGAAGAAATTCCTAGTGTGGGGATAAGTTTAAAAAAAAGGAATACGATTTTGTAGTAGCGTTATTGAGATCCGTAATTTTAATGCAGACTTGGGTAGTCTATTGCCTGAACAGTCAAAGGCCCGAGACGGCGGCGTGACGGGTTCCGCGTGCGCCACTATAGAGGACTTGCGGCCGTATACGACCGCAGAGGGTGACGGGGTTCGCAGTGGCGGCGCCAGATCTAAATTTGATGTGGGCAGTGTTCATTTTGCGAGGCCCTCTGACGAGGTACGAAAACGGATTTTTCGAATAAAAATAAATGGATAAATAGACTTGTAAGTAAAATTTATAGCCAATTACGTTACCCTTCAGTTTCTTTTTTAGCATAACTCTGCTAAATATTTTAGCATTCCACCTCGGATAGGATAAGACTTAAATAATTTTGTTGAATCCATATTAATATTATAAATCCGAAAGCAACTCTTGTGTGTCTGTCTACTTTTCACCCTTAAACCGCTAAACCGTTGGTATGGAGATAGTTTGAAACCATGGGAAGGCCATAGGATGTTTTTTCCCCGGAAATCACCCGGAAATCATCATCGGGGGTGGAAGTACATTATGGTACACAATAAAGAATTGAGAATTGAAGTCTGAATGGTGAATATTGGTTCACCATTCAAAGTTAAACTTACTCAAATAAGTCGGCCCCAAATCCTAAAATATAATAGCTAATTGAAGTACTTATGCTACGCAGAGAAGTCGCGGGCTAGTACCTAATATATAAATTACGAGGCGCGAGGCCCCTGTAACTGCGAGGCCGTAGGCGGAGGCCCACGTCGCCTACGCCTAGCGCCGCCTCTGGGGGTTCGCATAAATTTATGCGGCCAATAGGTACTTGCCCGGGTTAGCGTAACAAAATACGCAAGCAAGTCAAGTCAAGTCCACCGCCCCGGCCGAAGGTAACTGTAGAACACCTTGTGGTTTAGTCAGTTAAGAGTCTTAAATATCCCTCCGCTCGCACTGAGGGTGGAGGACGTCCATGAGGATTGCTACCCGATAACAAAAGCAGACACGAAGCGCCACTAAAGTCTAGAAAAGGCAGCTCTACACAAATTCGTGGCATGCGTTGAGCACACAACTTCTGGCCTTACATTTGGGAACATTTGTGGAGCAACAAGACCCCCTTGAATCCCAGGGAATATATCGCGAACTTGTAGGCTAAACATGGAAGTAGTACCTAAGCCGTACAAATAGAAGGCTCACTGTTACCAAAACGCGATACGAAAGAGATCCTCTAAAACACGCGTCTCTTTCTAATATTGGTTGAATGTTATTTCGATTTACACTCAGCCTAACCAAACCAACTAATAACAAATCTTATGTATTTCTACTGTGTTAAAGCAACACGCGAAGATCCAGTGAGTCTTCGTCGGCACGTTTTGACTATGAGTAACTCCTAGTGCTTTTAGAATTGAGTTCATTTTTGTTTGACACGGTATGGCCAGATAATGTTCCAGTTGTACAGCTTACTACTTCCATGGTGCTTATAGAGCATTTTTTTACTTGCTTGTACCAATGTATGGCGAATTATTTAGTATCTTTTTAGTTATACACCGACTCACCCTGTTTCCCACCTTAAAATTATCGGAGAATTAATGTGACAAATTGTCAAACACTCGTTATCTTCTGTGATTGGCTGTTTAAAATTCATTCATCCAATCACAGCAGATAACGTGTGCTTGACAATTTGTCACATTAATTCTCCGATAATTTTAAGGTGGGAAACTGAGGGTAAATCTGTTATTTGGCGAACAATTGCGACAAAAACTAGTTTTTGAGATATTTTTGTGCCCATTCAACAGTAAAATCATCTACATTGTTATTAATATTTTTGTTCAATTTCAAGGCAGGCGTGTTTTGTAAAATTTTTTTAATTATTAATTTTTTATTTCATACCTTTTGTGATAAAACGATAATTTTGCGAACGCACACATTTTTTTATAACTGTTTCCATGGGATATTGAATAGTACTACTTTTATATTTATTTAATTTCTTTGATATGTTATTAGTGAACCAATGCATATTGAATACTACTACTGTTATATATTTTTGTTATGTACTATATAAGCAAACTCTAGACGATAATATTGTACGTATCAATTTTTTATGAAACAAAACCGTTTTTCTCATGAACCATGGATCCCCGCTATATTTTTTTAAATGTTCAGCCATGTCACCCAGGGCGCAACGCTTCTAACGATACCACATACATTGTTATCGGTTAAGCCGTTTAGAAGTTATGGTGGAATAAAGAAACTCACAAAAATACATAAACCTTGAAAACATAACACTCCTTTTTGGGCAGTCGTGTAAAACCAATAACACTTTGCTCTATCCGGGCATCGAACCCAAGACGTTATGCTCAACAGTAGCATTGTGACCACTAGACCAATGAAGCAGTCTTAATATATACAGCATTGACCCTTATCTGCACCACGTAATACTCTTTATCCTTTAACAAGATTAAAGACTCACGAATTCGCGTATATCCCACAGAATTTACCGTGTCGCTTCTTTTCGACGCTGTGGAGATAGGGGTAAATCTTATTCCTTTAAACGAGAAATTCTTGTATATATGTATCTATCACAAATTCCCTTGGGAGGTAATCTATGGTATCTATGTATATATATAATCTGAACCTCGGAATCGGCTCCAACGATTTTCATGAAATTTAGTATGCAGGGGGTTTCGTGGGCGATAAATCGATCTAGCTAGGATTCATTTTTAGAAAACGTCGTTTTCTCTATTTTCACCCGAGCAGAGCTCGGTCGCCCAGGTACTGTACCAACATTGAAATTATAAAATATGTGTGTTGTTTAAATGTGTGTTTGTGTCACTTCGCTTTAAATGTGATCGCGCTCCTAGACGCACCGCAGGTCCCACACGCGCCGCAGTCATCGCATTTTATAAATCTTTATATGAAACTAGCTGACCCGGCAAACTTTGTTTTGCCATAAAAACACCAAACATTCACCTACCATACCCTACCTGCCCTACCCTACCCTAACTAAAAATAGATGTTGGCCGATTCTCAGACCTACTCAATATGCTCACAAAATTTCATGAGAATCGGTCAAGCCGTTTCGGAGGAGTACGGGAACGAACATTGTGACACGAGAATTTTATATATAAGATTGTATGCAGCCTCGCGCAGCATTTCAGCAAAATGCTATAGGTAGTTTACTGATTCCACCAGCGCGTGCGGATGACGTCATCAGATTCGGCGCGTTCGATGATTGCTGAGTGCAGTGCGGACGGCGCGGTGACGACATCCGTATCCGTATAGAAAATATTTATATAATAAGATGTACAGAAGTGGATACGATGACTGCGGCGCATGCGGCTTCTGCGGTGCTTCTCAA
The DNA here is from genome assembly GCA_964057195.1 of Orthosia cruda. NCBI lineage: Eukaryota > Metazoa > Arthropoda > Insecta > Lepidoptera > Noctuidae > Orthosia > Orthosia cruda. Next base: position 13,024,687 of record OZ059836.1, on the reverse strand, counting down.
TTTGTTTTGTTCGCTAGGGTACTTATGATGGTAGAAGGTAGCAAACGATGAAGGAATGAAACACAATATTGGTATTTTCTCTTTTTATTCATTTATCTCTCCTCAGAATACAACATAATACAAGGGTTAAAAGAACAGAGAGTTCGCACAAAACTTGAAGGCCAAACAGTCGAAGAAAATATTAACAGTACGAAGTAACGGTTACGGCACGGTCCCATTTGTCGGTTGTCGGATCGGAATTTAATCGGATTTGACTTTTTATGCAGTAGAAATTATGCTACCGACGAGATCCGATTTAAAAACGGATCCGACACCCGACAAGTGCAGACGGGCTGTTAGGGTCAGCGCAGACTACGAATCAACAGGAACGTAGATAAGAACTTCTACAAACAGTATCCTTACTAACAATAATGACTCTTAAATACTTGGAATGAACTACAGTGTAACACTCTAGACAACTCCAAGCCGAACTTCTAATTCCAACCTTATTCCGTTATACTTAAAGATTCATTTCAATTATACGGTTAACCACCTCTCCCCATGACCTGCGCTGACCAAAGAATTAAGATAGTAATGTAACATATTAGTCTAATTTATTACATTGGAATGGAAGGTAGTTGCTTAGGAAGCCATAAGTGTATGTTTATAAAACTATTATTTATGTATGTATGGTTAATATGTGTAAATAATGAAGAAGCTTTATAAAATATAGATTTAATGAAACATCTAAGTGGTCAAGAAGAGGTCACACAAGTCACACCAAACGTCGTAACAAATTTATTCGCTAGAGCAAAAAATAAAAGGTACAACAAACAAACGTCAAATGATTATAATCAGACTAATTTAAAAATAAAACATTACATCGCAAAATGGTTGCTTTTGCAGCTCTCTTTAATTTATTATCATAATAGTTCAGAACTAAGTGACTAAATTAAAGAGTGCTGCAAAAGTAGCCATATTGCATTGTAAGGTTGTATGATAAAATTAGTCGGATTATAACCATTTGAGGTTTGTTTGTTTACCTTTTATTTTTTGTTGCAGCAAATAAGGTATAGGTATACTATAAATCTTCAAATCTGTTTGATTAAGTCAAAGTAAGGCCCAATTTGTGATAGCGACCACTAGGTCGTTGAGGTAAGCCCCGTATTCATTGTAAACATTGATTTATAAATACGGTTGCAGAAACATGTTGCAGTCAACATTTGTGTTGCAGAGTTGATCACGGCATGTTGAAGAGTTACAACTCGGCGAGCGAAAACATTTCGATATTGAGAAAATTTGGTGTTGAGCAAATGCTGTGCAACAAATATTTACAATGAATACGAGGCTTAAGGTAAACACGGCCAAGTGCCTCTAGCAGTCAGTCTCAACTATTACTGATCATACCATCAATATTTCTTAACAGTTTTCAACGTTTTCTGTTGTCGTAATATGAAAATTTTTACCTTGCTATGATTCCAGCACTGTTCTGTTCTGCACTGGAATTATGATGGCATTAATACTTCATAATACGACCGCATGTCTGAGAAATAATATTACTTGGGTATTTACAAAAAAAAACTAAAGTATATTATATTATATTTATATATAGCAAATACTTACTAAAAACAAAACTAAAATTTAAGTGCACTCTTACCGTGTGGGTAAATAAAATTAAATATAAAACTAAAAGTTACATATTTACAACTAAGTCTAAGCTTCGTCTTCACTAGCGGATACGGATTTCCTAGATACCGGTGTATCTGGTCTAGAATTTCTGGATCCAGATCTTGATCGGGATCCGGAACGTGATCTGGATCTGGATGCGCGGGATCCGGCCCGAGATCCGGATCTGCTTCGAGAACCACTTTTAGACCGCGAACGCGATCTGGATCTTGATACGCTTTTGGATTTTGAACGGGACCTGCTCTTCGATCTGGAAACACTTTTCGACCTTGAACGGCTTTTTGACCTTGACCCGCTCTTGGACCTAGAGGACAAACAAACATTTCTATGTTAATTTTAATTGATATCTTTGGAATGAGAAAGGGTAATTGACCAGTGTCTGTATACTTGGTCAATGTATGCATAAAGATGGAATTAAAAGTACAACAAATACAGATTTTTAATTTCATTATACTCCATTTGAAATAATATTAGAAATTTTTACAACCCCTTTTTACAGTCTGTTCAACCGATTTTGAGTTCTATCCCGTAAATATAAGGATGGCATAAAAAGCATAAACCTGTTACCAAAACTGTTTAATACAGCTGCCATTTGTCATATCACCAACGCAATAGAAGTCAAAATCGGTTGAACGGGCTGTAAAATGGGAGAATTTAAATGTCTAATGTTATTTCAAACGGAGTATAGCTAGCTTCAAAGACAACAAATATAATAAATCCTGTGCAAAAGTTTTGGGAATAGGGACGTTTCCTAGGTAAAAAAATTATAATTATTTTTAGTCCGTCAGTGAGATTATCAAATAATATTGGACACGTATTTTTTGCTCTACCAAATCAATAAAATTTACAAAGTTAAAGCGCGTTTTTTTTTTCAGTTCGGAAGTGACAGTGGGGGCTTGTGACGTCACTAAGGCAGTATAAAGTGTACTAACGGCGTGACGTCACACGATATTTCAACGTATTATATCGTCGTCACGTTATATTTACGTGTCAAAAGAAAAAATACGTGTCCAATATTTTTTTATTAATTTACCTGATGGACAAAACGAATTTTTAGTTAACAACCCTATTAAATAAAAAAATATTGTCATAGATTTACCTAGATCTGGCTTTAGATTTGGACCTTGAACGACTTTTGGAGCGTGACTTGCTCCTGGACCTCGAACGGCTTTTCGAACGCGATTTGCGACTCTTGGCAGAGCCGGACCTCGATCGGGATTTTGACTTGGACCTTGATCTTGACCTGAAAACATAAATGGGTTAGTAAATTTTTGCAACACAATAAATAAATGAATATTTTTGGTACCCATTTTTATTATAGACTTATCGTAGTACAAACAAAAAAAAAAAAAATTTCTAAAAAAGATTCTTACCGATCACTATCCGACGCAGACATAATCCTCTTGCGTCCTTTATTCGCGGGCGGGCTTCGACTTCCACCACCACTCCGGCTTCCACTTCCACTGCGACTTCTGCTGCGCGACTTCCGTGATCCGTCGTCGGATTCCGACTCGGACGTCGATATCGTTTCCTTGGATACGATTTTCGCGCGTTGTTTGGCGCCAAGTTTGTCGTCAGCAGCTTTCGCGGCTCGTGCTTTTTCGCGTTTGCCGATACCTTTTTCGCCCTGTTGAGAAATGTTTTGTAAGTATGTGTAATAAAAATGTGCTGGTTGAGTGAGCATATTCTGTGGAGTAATGGAGTTGCAATGTCAGCAATCAATCATAAAAAATGTCGAGTAAAAAGGTTGTTTAAAACGATTTAAACTTAACTATATTCCATTTGAAATACTAGACATTCAAATAATCCCTTTTTACAGTCCGTTCATTTGATTTTGAGTTCTATTCCGTAGACATAAGGATGGCATAAAAAGTTATAACCCTGTTACCGATACCAAATGTTTACTACAGCTGCCATTTGTCATGTCATCAACGCAATAGAAATCAAAATTGGTTGAACAGGCTGTAAAAAGGGATTATTTGAATGCCTAGTACTATTTCAAATGCAATATAGTAAGAAATGAAACGTTGGGAAGATGACCTCAAAACAGTTGCTAGTTCAGAATTGAAACGTTGGGAAGATGACCTCAAAACAGTTGCTAGTTCAGAATTGAAACGTTGGGAAGATGACCTCAAAACAGTTGCTAGTTCAGAATTGAAACGTTGGGAAGATGACCTCAAAACAGTTGCTAGTTCAGAATTGAAACGTTGGGAAGATGACCTCAAAACAGTTGCTAGTTCAGAATTGCAAGAGACAGAGATAAATGTGGCAGTCTTTGGGGGAGCCCTTTGTCGAAGGACAAGCTTTTATTGGCAAACCGATCGTCAGTGATAAATGTAATACTCATTTAGTTATTGTATGTAAATTATGGTGAAACAGCAATAAATACTCATTTTTTTGTAGAAAATTATTAAATAATAACAAGTACGTAGTTCAAGAAGAGTTACACTACAATATGGTCTACAAGATTAGACAGAAATGGCAATATAATAGTTTGGGAGTAAACTCGATTAATCTACCTATCAGATAAGCTACCCTAATTTTGTTTGGAGAAAGTAAAACAATTCGTATAACTCACCTTCTTCCTGCCTCGTTTCTTAGGCACGTCGCTCTCGCTGCCGGAGTTGCGTTTGTTCTTGCGTTTGCCGCCCTTGCGGCCCTCTCCCTTGCGGCCTTCACCCGCCTCCTTCTTGCGTTTCTTCTGCTTCGGCTCACGTCTAGACAACCATATTACCGTTAGTCATTAATTTATTTATGGTTCCAAACACAAAACTGCGTATTATCGCGATGCGAATTCTCAAAAAAGAAAACCACTAAGCAACAACAAGCAACAAGCTCGTAGATTTTTTCGACGCAACGTCGCACCGCAGTTTTGTGTTTGGGCCCTATAACGGGTTAGTTTTTTAAGTGGGCTTGTATGCCCAAATTCGAAACTATGAGGAATAGCGAAAAACACTTAAAGGAGCCGCGAGGACGATATAGATGAAACTAAAACCGCATCATTGGATTTTTGAAAAATGGAATATTCCTAGCCAGGCATCGATCCCGTAGATTTTGAAAAATAAAACACTTTGTATTATTACACCATCCGATAGTGTCGCTAATAAGGATCAAATTCTGAGAAATAATAACTTACGGCAAACTTAAGGAAATACCACATTATAAACAACCGGATTATTAATTTTAAATTGAATCACAGTGAGTTTGTAAGAGAATTAAATTAAGATATATTGAGGCTAGTTACAACATGTACATGTAAAGGAAATGTTATCAACTTTCAGCCTAAGATAGGGGGTATTAAGGTTGTGTTTTTATTGCAACTGCAACTTACCCGTCTTCCCTCGGTCCCTCTCCGCCGCTGCTCGGCGAATCAGAGACATACTCGTCTCGCCTGCGTCCACGCCCACCTTTAGACTTGTTCTCAGACGGCATGTCGGCGAATAGCATAGCGTTCTTCGTCTTCTCGATGTATTCTTGACGCTTTTGTAACGCAACCACTGTATTCTTCGCTTGTTCCTCCTCGCGACGTTTGCGTTCGTCTTCCTGTTGTCTGCGGAAGGCCTCTCTTTGCTCTCTTTGCCTGTCTCGTAGCGTGACCTCCTCGTCGTGTTGCCTCCTGGCTCTGGCCACGTGCCATTGAGCTTGTGACAGCAGGTCGGCACATGTTCTAGCTTCAGCACTGGCTGCCGCGGCTGCACCTGCTTCTGCCCTAGCGGCACCCTCGCCCACTTCAACCCCACCGAGTCGGGTGAAGTGCCGATGCGACACATGCAACTCATGCACCGCACGTAACACCAAGCGTAAGTCCGAGCGATCGTCTTTCAGTACTAATGCTGCACGTCGGCGTAAGGTTAGTGCGGTGTTGTATGCGAGGGCAGCATCATGAGGAGCGACTCGACGAGCTCTTAAGAGGGAGGCACGTGCGGCGCCCGCACGCCCCGCTAAGGTTTGTGCGCGTGCTACCCATGTTAGCCATTCTACGTCGTGGTGCATGCGGAATTTGCGAACGCAATTTTCGTACTGTGGGATAAAAGTTTGTGTTGTAGATCACATAGAAAGATCTCTTTTGGGACTCAAATAAAATAATATACAACGTGGGTACAACAATACGACTTAAAATTAAAAAACTATTAATACTAGTGCATACGAGTAGTTTGATAATATCCAATACTAGCGGACGCCTTGCGGTTTCACCCGAATAGTTCCCGTTCCCGTGGGAATACAGGGATAAAAAGTAGCCTATGTCACCCAGGGATAGTGTAGCTTCCCAACGGTGAATTAATTTTTAAATTCGATCCAGTAGTTTTTAAGTTTATTCGTTACATACAAAAATATAAACATACAAATCTTTCCTCTTTATAATATTAGTATAGAAAACTTGAATAAAAATCTAAGCACTATACTTAGATAGTCAAACTACCTATATTGACTAAACTATGGGATATATTTTTAAATGTCTGTATTTACTCTTATATGAAGTTGAAATTATTGTCGTATCGTCGCCCACACATTGTATAAACTTAAATAAGAGAATCCTTATAACAAGACCCTTATAACAAGGTGGCATTTTAGCGGTCTATCGAGAATGGGCATCTAACTACAGAAAGCCGCCCCAATGCTCAATATAACCATAAGAAATACACCATTGATGAGGTTTGCACGACGCGATTTTTTCAATTGTTAGTTCGTTCGGAGTTTACGGGTAACTAATTTAAGCACCGAAGTTAAGGATTTCGTAGCACCTAATAGCTATAAGATATATATACCATTGGAAAGAACTTCTCAAGAAGAACCTTTGCTACACAACAACTATTTCCAATTGTAAGTCTGTTTGGATTTAATGACTAAAATAGGCAATGAAATAGGAATAGAATAGACACCGAAGATACCGAAGTTAAGATTTTTGTTTGGTGCCCAATAGTTAAAAGGTACACGGATAGAAAGAGCTTTCAAGGAGAACTTAAATTTGCCTCTTACGCGACTTTGGTAAATTCCTAAATAGGTAAGTAATTGGGCACCAAAATAAAACATTTTTGGCACCTAATAATACAAGAACTTTTCCAGAAGAACCGTTGCTTCAAAACAATTATTGCCAATAGCTAGTCCGTTTGCAGTTATGACCTTGATAGGACTAACTAATTGCACTAATTGCAGACACCGGACTTTTTTAAGGTAGGGACATTAGATTTACTAGAACACAGTTTTTTATATATTCAAATAAGTAAATGCCCAAGTTAATCGAATTACCAGAATTTAAATGCAAACCACTCAATGAGCTCGATAGCTCCTCACAAACTACCAATCGAAAGAAGTCATAATAAGTAATATTCCACTTGAAGAAGTTGAAGAGATTTATCAACAATGTTTTATTTTTGTAATTTTTAAGTATTTTGTAAAAAAAAAACTAAGAAATTCGAATTTTTTGCTTAAATTAACGCATGTATGTTTAGGTATCTATATTTTTTATGTGTGGTGTATATAAGTTGGCAAAACATAAAACAACACATTTATATATTATTAGTAACTGTCTTCGCGGCTTCACTCCCGTCAACTGCCTACCCCACCCTGCCTATCACCCTACGTACGTAGGGTAGTACCCTACCTAACCATTTTTTTTTAAATAACCTCCTAAAAATAACAAACACAACAAAAAAAGAATTAGCGAAATCGGTAGGGGTTCATTAATAACAATTTAAATAAAAAAGTCAACTTACCATTTGTATAGCATTGATATACTGTTTCTGTTCAACATAAATGTGTGCTATGTTCATCCATACATCAGGGAAGTCGGCCGTCGCTTCACGCACTTGTGCGAATATGTCGCGAGCTTCATTCACACAACCCTTGTGGGCAAGGACGCATCCAATACCGTTGGCAGCCCATATGTTCTTAGGGTCATTTTTCATTACTTGTTTGTACATAGCGAGTGCTCTCTCTTGATGACGTTTTTCTTTGTCTTTCTCGCGACAAGGCTGGTGTAGCGTTTGAAGCCACACGTTACCTGAACAATACAGAATGAAATGAACAACAAACAAGAAATATTTTGCCTTAGACTGAATAAATCTTATACCAAAGAAAAGTTAATTCAAAAAATCTAAAAACCCGACTGCTTCAGAAGCAAATTAAAAAGACGGAAACAAGAAGAAAATCATGCTGTTCAGTCGGAGGATACATATTCACGAGCTGGCTAACCAAAAGCAGATGTATCCTCCGACTGCACAGCATGATTTTCTTCTTGTTTACGTCTTTTTAGTTAGTTTTTGTTTTCTTAAGCAGTCGGGTTTTTGATTTTTTGAATAAACTTTTTTTATTTATAACATTTTAGTATTTTTTTTTAATTTGATACAACACACGATGGGGTATTAAAATAAAATAAAAATTGGGCCCCTTCAATATGGCACCCAAAAGCCATCATTTTTCTATTTTCCAATTTTGATGTAGCCAGTGACACTCGCAAGATTAATACGAATCGATTGACGTAAGATATAAGACTGAGAAAGACACAATACATAAGACTGATAAACAACTTTAAGAAAGACACAATGCATAAGACTGATAAACCACTTTAACCTCCTTCGGCAGTCGGGTAAAATATACATGAGTAAAGTCGTTACTAACTATGAGCGTGCGTTAAGTGAATTCTATGCTGTTGATATAACGTTTAAATTGCATTGACTGACTCGCGACCACTATGACAACAGAATAAACAAGTCTAAACATAAAAGCAGCCCAATTGCGTAAGTGAATTCGGCAAGGCAAAGGGTTTGACCCCATGAAAGAGAATAACAATCTATCTTTAACTTATTGGACCAAAAATTATTGGACTCTTTCGAAAAGAGTATCTTCACCAATGAAAGCGTTCAAAATTTTTGGCAATACCTAATTTGGGGTCAAACCCTATGACTTGCCGAAAACACTTACGCAATTAGGCTGCAGACATTGTTATTCTTTAAAAGTAGCTTCTGCCCGCAGCTTCACCCGCGTGAAAAGTGTTTTATCATCCCGAGGGTCTCAAACTATCTCCATGCCAAATTTCATCTTCTAAGTAGATCCAGAGATCCCTACAACCTCTCAAACTTTACCTCTTTATAATATTAGTATAGATAACTACAGTCTACATTATTAAAAAAATAACTTACCAAGAGCGATCAAGGAGTAAGCATCATTGGATGTGCCAGCATTCTGCAGGATCCTCTCAAACTTCTTCTGTCCAGGGCACCACTCCTGTTGTGCTAAATGCAAGTTTCCGAGCAACGACCACGTGTCGGGGTGCTCTGTGTTCACTTTGAGAGCTTCTTTGAACCAATCCGAGGCTTCATAAATCTGACCCTTGTCTCGGGCCATGCAGCCTAGCCTACAAGTCAATAAAAGTATAACGTTAGATTGTTAAATAATAAAGTGACAATAAAAAATTAAAACCAATCCGAATGGAATCTAAATTATGTTTAATTGTTATTTTAAGAAGCATTGTTAACCATTAAGAGGGCCCGCCGTCCCTGTCCGTCTATAGTCAACGCGAGATTGGTCGAAAAGCTTGTTATTTCGTCCGGCGCAATGTTTGAAAAAGAGGCAAAGCGTAAAAAGGGATAAAAAAATTCAAAAAACTTGTGCCAGTACATAAGTGTTTTTGAATAAGATGTTTGTGAAATAAATATTTGTTATATAGAATCTCCATTACACGTAAAAGGTTTCTACCAAGATGTTTTCTTTACTTTTGCAAATTATGAGTACATTATGAAAGGCCAAAGTACAGATAGAATTTGTGCAAAACATCAGATTTTTGGAGGCTTATACTGAATTTGTCTCACCAATTTTTTTTTTTGGCTTTCATTATTACCTAAATTTAGTGTACAAGATATCTATTAGCTCAAAAAATTCAAAGCTACAAGTGTTACAATGGCATAATCACGTACGAACGTTTGTATGAAAAATATGACGAGTTGGCCGCTCTTAACATGGATCAAGAAAACTTAATGTATACAGCTATTCTATCAAAATGTGCTTACCTCAAATAACAGTCGATATAGTTGGGATGTTCCTTCAATATGTCCTTGTATAGTTTTTCTGCCTTATTGTACACACAGAGTGCTTCATTCAGTCTCGCTAAATTGTACATAGTCGTCACTGCTATAGAGTTGTAGTATTGAGCATCTAATGTTTCAGCGTCCGCTTTTTCCCTTTCAAGTGCTTCTTCCAAATAATTCTTAGCTTCATTCAAGTTTCCAAGTCTGTAGTGCAACGCTGCAACATTGTTTAATATTTCGGCAGGGATGTCTGCATTCACCTTCTCTTTGAGAATCTTCATTGCAGTACTATAGGCGTTAAGTGAGCCTTGTAAATCATTTTGTTCCAATATTTGAGCCAATTCTATCCAAGCTTCCACATCATCTGGGAACTGTTCAGTGACTTTCTTTAGATGCTGTCGTGCAATATCTCTTTTTGATTGCGAAGGTGAGTTGGCGTATAGGGAACCTAAGATCTTCATAGTTTCATAGTTGCCTGGTTGGACTTTCAGTACTTTTTCGAAACACTGGGCAGCATTTTCAGTGTCCCCTCTGTAGATATACATTTGTCCAAGTCCATAATGGGGTAATACAAAGTTAGGAGGTGCAAATTGCGTGGCTTGGTAGTAATACTGGAAGGCCTGGTCGCAGTCCCCTTGAGCGTGGAAGGCACGTGCGAGGTGATGGCAACTCTCTGCACGCATCGCTTCGTTTTCAGTATTGTGGAACGCGTGTAACGCTAGATGTTGAACCTTGCTGTAGTCCTGGTAGGAATAGAAAAGTTGTTACAAATTGGTGTCTCTTTGGTTGAATTTTTTTTTAGCAAATAGGGTAGTTGACTAAAAAAAACAATTTAGTAGTAAAAATATTGGACACGTATTTTTTATTTTTCCACATAAACGAAAAATTACCACGATACAGTGCGTTGAAATATTGTGTGAGGTCACGGTGTGCTACACTTTATACTAACAAAGTGACGTCACAAATCCCTACTCCTGAACTTTGCTGCGCTTTATCTTTGTTAATTTTTATTTATTTGATAAAGCAAAAAATATGGGTACAATATTATTTGATAACCTCACTGACGGACTAAATTGAATTAAACTATTGTATTTAAGCGCCAATGGAAACCGTTTTCAACACTCGATTAATGCACTTTGTTGGTCGTCTGCATGTCGACGGCGTAGTTCAAGAGCCAGCGCGTACTAGCGACTTTTTGTTGACCGATAGTTTGATCGTTTAGGGAATCAGTATGGAACTATTTTGGAGTGCACGCATTTGGCGATTATAGCTTCATACTGATTCCCTGAACTATCAAATTATTGGATTAAATTTGATGTTCCTGCTCGGCTGAATATTGCATGCGTTTGCCTGTTTGTTTTCTTGTCTAGCACCAGATGGCGCTGCGTTCCTTTACAATCTGTAATTTTTATGTGCAAAGTGTAGGAGATTAAAATCTAATTCATCTCAAGAAGTCTTGTTTAATTATCAAGACAATATAGTAAAGTATAATAGAAATAAAAGTGATACAATCGATCAATATGTAAAGAATCCTTGAAAAACTTACCTTTTTGAAAAAGAAATGATTAGCCAAATGGTTCAGTACCATAGGGTTCTTGGGGTCGATAGCATAAGCTTTTGACAACATAATCACGGCAATTTTGTTAGACTCGTTCTCTTGCAGATTCAGTTTGAGGATGGATAAGCCCACTAGGGCGCCAACACATTGTGGATCTAGTTGTAACGCTCTTTCGAAAGCCATCCTAAAAAGAAAGAATTGAAAATAATCATATGATACTATGTAGCTGAAGTAAATTTTCTAGTAATCTAGACGTTGTTGCTAAGGTAACAGTGCCTAGTGTTGCTTGCATTTAGCTAGCCTGAAACAGCTTGGACTTTAATCCATACAGAAACATCTTAGCTTTTGAATCTCAGTGAAACAAAACAAAGAGATTTCCCATTTTGTAAGGGAACTTGGTCTGCTCAAAAAATGTTTTGTGTTCTATAGATTTTTGTTGTATAAAAAACACGTATTTATAATTAGACAGCATCTATAATTTATTCATGCAGATTCACCAGACGTAATTTTTTTTCTGCTGTTTAAATTAACCCTTATTACAATGCGATAAGGTGTATACAAATGTCAAAGTGAAGTAACCTGATGTACAGATAATCAAACTCATGTGTGCGTGCGCTAGTAATTATACATTATGCATTTGTGTGGCAGTGACGTGGCAGTCGTCGTCAGAGCAAACAACACCCACCCACACATGCTTACCCACACATAGCGCCGCGCGCACATATGAGTTGTACTTTCTATACGTACATATAATGTTCAGGATACGGGTAAAAATAACGCATAAAAATAAATCCGATTTTTAAGGTAATACTTAAATCAGGCACACGACAACCCGACGGTGTTCACTGCTGGGCCTCCCCAAAGCTTCGCCACATTGACCGGTCCCGTACGTCCCGCATCGATCGGACCCCCACAACCTTCACCAGGTGATCGGTCCACCTGGTGGGAGGCCTTACAACGCAACGTCTTCCGGTACGCGGTCGCCACTCCAGAACCTTTTTACCATAGATTCTGAAAATATCCACAATATACACAGTTGAATTCTTACCTAGCTTTCTCCTGATTATTCAGTTTCATAAAACAGTGGCCCATTCCCAAGCGCAATGCTGCTGGACTGTCCGGATTCGTTCTCAGGGCTTTCTTGTAAAAAGCCAATGCTCCTCTGTAATCTTTTCTGTTAAACGCAATACAGGCTTTACCCAGCAATGAGGGTACATTATTGGGCGACTGGTTGAGTACGAAGTTGAACTGGGCATCTGCTTGTTCCATCTTGTCACCTTCGAGGAGACAGAAATAGGCACGACCGAGGAGATGGTTCTGGAGAGAAATAATGTAATAATTAATTTATATAATCATCAGCCTTTTTAAAGATCCCACTGCTGGAACACATGCATCCTCTTTGTGAGAGAGGTATGGGCCTTAGTCCGCCACGCGGGCTCAGTGTGGGTTTGTTGATGTCACATGTCTTCGAATTTTTGGTTCTAGGACATGCCGGTTTCCTCACGATGTTTTCCTTCACCGTTTTGAGAGCAGTGGTGATGAAATAATTTACACAAAGTAAAGCGCCTGCCTGGGTTCGAAACCACGACCTACAACTTGTAAGCAGCGGCCGTTACCACTGGGCCACCACTGCTCACAATCAATGAATTTATATAGTAAACAATAAAGAAATTTCATTTAAAAAGAAATGTATCCACTTTTTTCTGCAAATGTACAATAACGTGGGGTCTCATCCCATACAAAGAAACTGTCCTGACGTGCTTTACTGATTATACTGATTATTCGATTTATCTATCGATATCGATTGATTTATTAGATGGTGATCTATCTATCGCCGTGGAACGGAACCGAACGCGATCGATTTACAAAAAATATTAGGTATAATCAGACGAAAACCGCTAGTTACGTGGCACGGGTTCTTTGTATGGGATGAGGCATCTGTATGCTAGTATTATATTATCAGTGACAGTAATAACTGCGATTGTTTTCTTAAAATAATGAAAATTGGTGATTTTAAAGACTTATAATAACTACTTTAAGGTATAAAATGCCAACTCACTTGATCATACATGATGATTTTATCAGCCATAGTGTAGAGAAGGGTTGCTTTTGTGAACAATTCTTTTTTCTTGTCTTTCGACTTTTCCTTATTGGCCTCCTGGACATAGTATGCAGCCAACATGTCGAGGGCTCGCATTTGATCTCTTTCGAAGTCTCTGTAGTCGATGTTGGCGTCAGTACGGGACGCCTCCAGTATTTTGAGGAAGTCATCGATTTTCTTTTGTTTGTAGTATGCAAGCTAAAAAGGAAGAAATGGTCAATAAACGTACTTAAAGTTAAACAAGCTTTTATTGGCAAAAACAAATCCACGCTACACACAGTAACTTTCTTTTAAATTTGCTTGGGATCACACGTCTCACGTAATATTAGTGAAACACACCTTCCAATACTTAAAAGTACAGTTATATTTTAAAACTGTATTTCTTTGGTGTCCACCCTTTACCCCAAACAATGTCCATACACCTGCACTTTAGAAGACCTAATGAACGCCATCGCCAATGATGCTGCGATTTAAGCGACGAAAGTAGAGAATCACCCGCGTACCAGGTGTACCACAGATTATTGTGTTTTTCTGTTTCGAAATCCCGTACTAACTATTGGTAAGAAAAATGCATAAAGCGAAATAATGTTTTTTTTTATAAAATCCTTGGGGCCATTGTGTTCAATTATGGTAAACCGGTAATAACAATCTAATTGGCGTTAATTAGCTGAGTCTTAAAAAATATTTTAATAGCGAATGCTTGTTAAATAGAGTTAATAATAATTACGAATTATTGTAACATGAAAGGTTAGTAGTCCGGTCAAAATAGATATATTGGCTTGCAATATTTCTTATAGAGCTGGAAATTGGTAGAGGTCTTGCTTGGGCACACTTTTTAAGAACTAAATATTCAAAGTCCCCATCGATCTCACGTCTATAAAAAACTTTAATGCATCCTACAATATTTCATACAACTATAGTTTGCTATTTAAATCAGAAAACCATTGACCCCGAATTACCAGTCTGCCATTTTGGGGAGTGTGCGATAGAATTGTATGATTTAATTCCGCCTATGAATTGCATGATATAATTCCGCCTAGCCCTTTCCATCATCGGACGGTCACCGATGGCGCATCGGCCATCGCCGTACGTCTTATGGTGGTACGCCATCGGTACTCTGTAAACATACGCACTAGACCTTTTGGAAATACTATCATTGTCGTTCACCTGATAGCTACAAACTGGTGTTCTTCAAGTCAACAGGATAATGCCACGCAAGCGTGCCTCACCGTCGACCTCATTATCGCTTACCATCAGGTGAGATAGTGGTCAAACGTAAGACTATAAATAATAATATTAAAAAACAGAAACTGGCTAATTCTCTTCTTGTCAATTTAGTGTTACTTAAAACTTACTGTTGCCGAACCGATAGCGATAAAGCTTCGTAAAAATGTGCGTTATCCTTATCACCTATTGTAATGCTTCTTTCTATTCAGTATAAGCTTTATGCGGGATGATTGTTAAGACAAGTAAAGCTTTGTTCCTACACTTCCTAGAAATATGTGTTATCATCTATTCGGTGAAGTGTTTATGTTAAACCTTTGTTGGGTTAGGGTTGTTTAAGGACAATAGGGCTTTGAATACCCTTATCTTCCTACTAGAAACTTTGTAGTTTTTGATTTCGTACTATTGTCAATATAACTTTTACTGTATTGATGCCACAAAGGATCCTAAACTCTTTTATTTGTTTTATATCTCTAGGTATTGTTACCTACCGAACCAATAATATTTACCGATAATTATTAAAGATAAATGCAGCGGCAAAAAATTGTTTTCGTGTTTTTTTTGACCTGTGAATCTTTTGATACCTGGATGATTTTATTCCTTGTATGTTAATATCTCTTCTTGTGATAAGTCATGGTATAAACTTGTTATTTTTACCGTCTGAAAACGGTGGAAACTTTAGCTTACGTCTATTAGACCGCAATTAAGACGAGTAACCGGGGTCAAATTGTCATCCGTACCCTTCAATCAATAGTGTATTGATCGAAGTCCGTACCGGTATTTCTTTTCAATATCAATTAATGCACCCAATTAACACAGCAAGGCATATCTTACATAGTACAAAAATGTGGCGTAAGCGTGCATATTTTTATTTTATTTGTTTCTAATGTTGATATCTCGGGAAGGTAACTCTCTAGTGTCTTCTAATCACAGTAGGAAAAATGTATTAGAACAAATTATGTAATAAGTAATTGCATGATCCACAAATTTTGTCCACTTGGTTTTTACGACAATCGTTTGAACCTGAATATTTTATTTAGCAAATGTTGCATTGTTGGGGGCTTTTGATATTTCATTAATAATAGTGTGCCTAAGAGCACTACCAATTTTCAGATCATGCGAATTAATGCAATCTTACCCCTAATTTCTCGTCTATTTTGACCAATAAACAAAATAACCTCAGTGAATGAATATCCGAAAACTACCTATCTAAGCAAAACTAGTCGAAGTTCGCAACTTATGTAAAGTATTTCACAGAATTAGGTCATATATCCTGCAGAAAAAGCTGCATTCAACTGCTTCTAAATATCTGAATAAGCTGATTTCTGCTTTCTAACTTGACTCCAGGCCTAGACAAAACAAAATTAAAAGTCCCTATAATCAAATCCTTCCTCCTATCAGAAACAGCAAAGGATACTGGACTAGATCAGACATGGAGATGTCTAAAATATTCGCAGAACCTTAGTAAAATGTTTCAACCATTCCCCGAGTTGAGACTTGTGCAAGGCACATAAATTGAACAATACCTAGAAAGTACACTACACTACCACTGAATACATACCGAGTAGCTGGCGAAATGAAACATCTAAAGGACGGAAAATCTCTGCGCTACGTATACAACCTTAACATAATCAAATTTCCCAGGATGATCATGCAAAATACCCTTGGAACACAGGCTGACATAGCAAAAACACATATAAGCAGAAGCAACTAGATTTAAAATTGCACAGCATGTACGAGTTTATAGGACGCCACTCGCAAATGGGCACTTGCAGCAAATTGAGTATAAAGATTTACACACTATAAATTAGTATTAAGATAGCTATCTTAAAACCAATTTGGACCTATGGTATCCAGCTCTGGGTCACCGCCAGCAATAGCAATATTGAGATAATGTAAGGATTCCAAACCAAAACACTAAAATCCATCTTTAACATACCACAATACATTAGCAATAAAATCATAAAACTCAACGTGAAACTACCAACTTTCAAACAGGAGATCATGAAATATACCTTTTATATAACTATCAAAGAGATTTGAAAATCATAAAAATGAGCTTGTTCTTGGACTAATAGGAGACAAAAAAAGAACCCAAACAGATAGATATCAAACAGAGAAGTGGCATAATATGCCTGCGTAATGTTCAACAGAATGCCACAATAAAAGAGAGAATAAAATTTACCAACCTTATTTGTGAAAATAAAAATGAATGAAACTATTTTCTAATAGTGATACAATTTATAGTTTTCTACCTAAGCAACCTTCCTCTTGGCTCGAGGCGATTTAATTTATATCACATTGATGAACGAATTTGAATAAGCGAAATTGAAAGTATTTTCACATGGATGCAATACAACTGATTTGCACTTAGTTTCTACATAGTTTTACAAGTTGATGATGGCAGGCGACTATGGCAGATTTAAGTGCATGACATACTATGAATAATTGTAAAACATACTGATTGAAAACTTTTAATATGGTAGATGGAAATGCGCTCAAAAGTTTCCTGGTAAACAAAATAACAAGCTCAGACAACAAAATTATTTTTTAATAAGAAATCTAAACAGTTCTTGAAAAGTGGAACATGGGTATTGTAAATCAGTCAATACACCCAAAGTTGAGTGTTTTGACTAAGTTATGTATGAGGATTCAAGTAAAGTTACAAGTGCCATGGTTAGTCATTAGTGACAATGTATATTTCCATTTCTAATAATGGATGCAAAAGCATTGTGATCAATCCTACCAGTCACAAATGATTGAAACACATTAATATTGAATAGTTACTAGGTTAATAAAAATTAGTTTGAAATGTTTTATGTTTCTTTAACCAGGGTCCAGGTAGCTGATATCCTGACAAAATGCCTGCAGTTTGTTTCATGATGAGAATGAAATTCGGAGTGATGTTACAAATATGTAGCAATGGAAATAATAATAAGGTTATACTATTTAAAACAGCTTGCTTACAATAATTAGGATAAGTATTTTATATCAATTACAAGGATATGATATGTTATATAATAGCTTGGTAATAATAATAAGGATATTACAATTAGACATAAGAGTTTGGTTATAATAAGTAGATGAATAACTTTAATATTTCATTAAATAAAATAGATGAAATGATAAATATTGTTATGATTTGGTTTTCCCTAATCCTGGGCAATAAATGTTGGACCATCAAAATATTGTTTTACCAAAGAGAAAGGAAGGTGTGTTTATATTGTTGTGATTCCCAAGACTATAATAAAATTTGTATGGGATATGAGTCTCCAATAAGTTTTACTAATAAACAGGCATCAACAATATAACTAAAAGGCGAAATTGATCCTGTAGTTAAAGTGTTTTATAGTTTAGCTCTGAATCCTGAGACTAAACATCGTAATAACTGCTGCGTAATAAATAAAACTTGTATGGTTACGTGTTACATGGATAAACAAAATATTTGAGGTTAAGTTTACTTACCCCAACATTGATCCAGACGTTAAGCTGAGATCTTTCCTGTTGCAATATAGTAAGCACTTCATCTCCGGAGGGTAACTGGTCTGGATCTAATTCTATCACCTAATTAAACAAAAATAAAATATGATTACGACACTGACACTTTCTAACAAAAAAGTAAAACGTAACATAGTATTATCTAGAAATTCACCTCATCGGTGCTCATCAACGGGATTTCGAGCGACATTTTGCTGCTTGTTAAGCCCGATCCACTACATAACAAGAATTATAATCACTGTGTTTTAATAATTTTAAACAAAAACACGACGCTGCACAAACTATGAAGTTATGGTAGTTTGTATGGCAGTGTTGCCCTATATTGAATCACAAAATCTTCTAAATTCCTGATATTCACTTCACAATAATAATTTTAGTGTATGTAGTGTACTAGAAGTTTGGGCACTAAAACTATGAAACACTACGTCCACAATATATAAATGATTATTTTTACTAATAGAAAATTAAAGATTTAAAGCACTGATAACACGGCACGAGTAAAGCTATGTTCACGCGGTTGTCGCTAGACGCGGACTGAGACTGACTAGTGAGTTAGTGACTACCCGTCCGTGCGGTGTGCCCACTCACTCAACTCACTGCGCACAATATAATGTACTCTGTGTGGTCCCCACTGCCCAGAACCCAGGGCAAACAAACTAAGGGCGCGTCACAAGATAGTGGGGCGAGGGTGGGGGTAGAAACAAGCTGCTTATCGCGGAGTTTTGCGAAGACACTCGTACATATTTGGATTTGTAATCCATCAAATAAACTTCTTGAACTATTTTTTTTGTAGTATTGTGATAGGTTCGTAAGGTCCATGCGGCCTTAGGAACAACCTAGTTACAAACGACCTGCGTTTGAAAGGCAAGTTTGCTACTTGGAGGGCTAATAGAAACCGTAGGTATTTGATTCTGATTGCCAACTAGGGCATTCGAAAATGCAAAGCAAAAATTAATAAAATTAAATTAAAGTAGCTGCCAAAACTCTGAGTGTATCCTCCAAAATAATGATTAAATACACCTACACACACATATGTGAGTATAGACTAGAGCATTTACTTGTGACAGAACATCGAGAATTCTCTGTTTTTAAATTTATTCGAACCACAATTCGAGCATCACGGTCTATGTTTTGTTACAACCTGGTTTTAAAAACCAACGAGCGTTTTGGCGTAACATTGTATCGAGCAAAAACACGAACACGGGTGACGTGAGTGTTGTCATAATTAACGCAAGATACAAAGAAATGTTACAGGTATATGCTCACTCGCCGTGAGCATTACGTCGTACCAGCGTCGAACTTTCGCAAGAACTTTATATTACATGGAAATGCTTTAGGAAATTGAGCATTTGTCTGTATTGTATTATTCGTAATAACGTTACATTACATTGTAATGCTCGCGAAAATGTTCTAGTGTATACTCACCATAAGCATTATTTAGTAAGTTTTCACTTTGTTATAAAATATTATTTTTCCCGAATCTTTTTTTCCGTGGCCCGCCACATATGACCCGTCATGTTTTTCGGGATAAAAATAGCATATGACACTCAGCGTATCTTGATAACAGTAAAAGCCAAGTTTTTAAATAGGATGATTAGATACGAAGATTACCTCGAACATCCAAACTTACAAACTTTACCTCTTTATAATAATTAGTTTAGGTAATATCTAATGATAATGCATATGAAATTAGTGAGAGTGACTCATTACGAGTAAGATAATGATTAATGAATTAGTACTCAAGGTCCCATGAAATATATTCTCAGACCAAAATAACACCGAATCATAACATAAACATCTAATTAATCATAAAACGAAACTCAGTTTCTGCCTTATATAGACACAGAAGTGTTTGAACTGCAAAAATCTATGTGCAATTTAAATATTATTAACAAATGTTTTGTTTTCAATTCGTCAATTGAAAAAGAAACTTGTTTGCCACAAATACAAACTTCTCACAACCTATCGTTAGGCAAAAAAATATCAATTGTATCACTATTAGAAAATAGTTTAATTCGTTTGTATTATTTTCACAAATAGGTAAGGCCATCTAGCTTTTGATCGCAACTTCGTCTACGGAACATTAGTGGGTACCTACTTGAGAAAATATTGGCTCACTATACAATATTGCGCATAGAAATCTTTCTCAAGTGGATGGCCCCTTATGTAAGATTTCTGGGATAAAATCCTGTGTCCTTTACAGGGTCTCATCTAAATCGGTTCAGCGTTAGCGTGAAAAGGTAGCAGATAGATAGAGTAATTTTCGCATATTGTATATAATAATATGGATGGACGGGTGGACAGTTCAAGACGAAAAGTTAGGGGTATGTTTGCATTTATTTTCATAAATGATGAATTATCAAAATTCCCAGCCATCTACTAAATAAAATATTCAGGATCAAAAGTCATAAACATTGGTTTTTTAATGTTTCTCGTAAACGGTCATTTGAAACAAAGACAAAAATAATATGCATACATCTCCTTTGTACTCAGTGCATTTATTTATTTATTTATTTAATACTTCATGCACACAAATGTACAGAGGCGGACTTAATGCCTTAGGCATTTTCTACCAGTCGACCTTGCCTTAGGCATTCATTCATTGTTGTGGTATTTGGGTGAAAAAGATTATATAGTCTTCTTTAAATAACAAGAAATAACACAAACAAAGAGTTTAGGGTCCTTTGTGGCATCAAGATAGTAAAATTAGTACGATATTATTAACTTTAAAGTTCTATTAATAGATAAGGGTATTCAAAGCCCTATTGTGTAAGGATATAATAGGGCTTTGATCTTTTGTATACCTTGTATCTAGACAGTAAAACTGAAATAAAACAAAAGTGCGAAATCCTCTTATCTCCTCTTGGTTGAGCCTCTCAAACAAAAGGGTTTCGCCGTGTCCTACAATGAGCTCGCATAGATCACATACCAAATAGGTGATAACTGATAACACATATTTCTAGGAAGTGCAGGTAAAGAGCTTCACTTGTTTTAAAATCATCCAATAGCATAATTATACCTCATAGAGAATAGAACGTAGAAAGAACGAAGAATTACAAGACGTATACCTTAAATGGATTATTATGGATTTAGTTAATGATACTTATAATAAACTAGCTTTTGCCCGCGGCTTCACCCGCGTTAAAAGTGTTTTATCATCCCAAGAGAATACACACTATCCTATGTCCTTCCCAGGATCTCAAAATATCTCCATGCCAAATTTCATCTAAATAGATATAGATAATTGGTCGATAACGATTGTATCAGTAAACCCAATATAGCAAATAAATAATTTTATTTTATTTTATTTGAATAAGAATCACCAAAATTAAACATTTCAACATTTTGTTAAATATCTTTTGTATGTACTCCATTTCTTTAGCTAATACACTGATCTAATAAGTAATTATAACTCATTGAATAACACAGGAGGTACTTATCATTGTACCTCCTGTGTTATTCAATCAAACTTCACCTCACCTCAACCTCACCTCATTTGTCAAATTATCGACTTATCGTTGTAACGATAATTTGACAAATGAGGTATCATTAATAGATTATTACTTAATCGATTGCTGGGTTTGTGATGCCACACTAAATTGAATATGGAGCCATAATATAAGATACATGTCAATTATCTTAACAATTATATAATTATCAATATTTAAAAAAATGTGAAGGTGCTGTATTGGGGATCAAATGAAATGGCTTAATTAATAAAAATCTTGTTTGGTACTTTTCAGACCGCGATTTTTTTGTCGTTTTAGTTTTTTTAACAAAGTGCTTTTGTATTCTTCTTTCGTTAAGAAGGTACCTACCCATTAGTACCAATTAGGTCTTAAGAATAATCATTATTTTCAATAGGTACATAGTCAGATTCGGTGACTCAAGGATTGAGCTACATTTAGTAAAATAATTTTGATTCCACTTCGACAATTCTCCAAAGATCGATCCGTGTCATTGCATTGCATGATACCTACATGTTACACCCTAAAGAAAAATTTAACTTAGGTGTTTTCCGTTTGTCATTTCCTCCCAGAATTTAATCCTCATTAGCGACACTATTGGATTGTGAAATAATACAGCGGGTGCTTTTTTTTCAATTCAACAGGTTCGATTCCTAACTAGAAATTTGGTATTTTTTATTTACGGTCCCAAGTTTCTCTATTTCTCATAGTTTCGGATTGGACCATCCACGCTCACTTAAAAAACGTATCTTTTAGAGAACAGTTACCTGTGGCCGGGGTGCGTATTAGGTTTCCCTTACACTGTAGGGCCCCTAAAGAGACACGAACACACCATCGTTTAACATCAGGCGAGATAGTGGTCAAACGCGAGCCTATAGAAAAAGAAAAAAAAAGAACAAGCACGGTACGCTTTTCTAAATGCCTAAGCAACTATAAACCTGTATTATGTACCTTAGCTATAACCTTTAAAGAAACCAAAATTTCTTAAAACTTTCATTGGATTTCTTAGTTGAACTTCCACATCCAACGCTTCAACTACGACGAAGATTGATAACTATTGTTGTGAAGTAGGACGATACAATCGCAGAAGAGTATTTTAGGATCATTAAAAAAAATACACAACCTTTCTTTTTGGGCTTACACCGTTGCACCGCAGTCGGGTAATAAATCAAAACATGCAAAATTCTACCAATTCAGTAATTGTAAATTGTAATTAGAATGGCAATAGAACAATATTTTCCCACCATGTTTCTCACAGATGACAAAAAGTAAAAAATTCCTTCGTTGCACAGATGAAACAGTCATCACAATATTTAGTCGATTATTCGACTAAATATTGTGATGACTGTTTGCTTAGTTATCTAAGCAAATTTTGACGTTGGTTCTGTAATCTGTATCTGTGATCTGTGAGTGTCACCCATGTCCTGTCACAGTCACACAATTGTCAAACAAAACAAACAATACGTCAATTTTTTTTTTTGCGTTTTGTATTTTAATAGAATTTATAGTATTTTTAATAAAAGTAATATAATTTAATAAAATCAAGAAAGAAAATGGAATACAAATAACACTGACGTCATATTCTTCGCATAGCGAGACCATAGAACGTGTTATTTATATAGAAATCTTCTAAATCAAAAGCTTGCACTGGTACAACAGTTCCCAGAATGAAAAAAGTATCCTGTAAACAGCGTAAACCAAATCCTTTATTTGAAGAGTGGTTATCAAAATTGTATGAGGATGCACGATTAAACAATAGCCGACTTGTGGATAAGCTTGAGATGGCATTGGAATCTTTGATTAAATACCCAGTGCGGTTAGAATCAGGAGCTGATTGTTTATTACTGAAAGGATTTGATCGAAAGTTGTGTGAGTATCTCGATAAGATGATAAGCATGTACTCTTCTACATCAAGCTCTAGTGAAGTAATAGCAACTGGTTCCAACGATTCTATCTCCAATACATCATCATTATCTTTTAGGGAGCATAGTACAAAAAGCAAAAACAATAGTACTGCCTTGGACGGACATCCAAGTGTCGATCTCACTAAGATGCCATCAAAACAAGTTATAAAACATATGGAAAATGACAAGGTTCAGGACTTAGATACTGTGCCAAGTCATTATATTAGAAATACTGGTAAAGGCATAGTAAAGTCTAAAAGAGAAAAGAGAACTGGTAAGTATAAGCCTGCTCACAGATCTGGGGGTTACGCAATACTAGTTGCACTGTTAGAACAGAGTTTAGAAAACCCAAACAAAACTGCGCTGACCAAAGAAGAATTGATAGAGAAAGCACAGAAACATGCAGAAGAATCATTAGTGCGACCTAAAAGTGACTCTTTTTATTCTGCTTGGTCTAGTATGGCAACTCTTCAGAAAAAGGGGTTGGTGACTAAGAGTAAGGGAAAAAAGCCCTCATTCATGTTGACTCAAGAGGGCAGAGAACTGGCTAGAGAGATTCTAGAAGATGCCAAAAATATACCTACCATTAATGATATAATTTTTAAGGATGTTCCATCTACTAGTTCTATTCAAGAAAATGCAGATATTATTCTTGATGATGAAATTCTTCTTGAATCTGGACATATATCTCCTAAAAACATCATTGAAATGGCATCTGGCACATTTGATATAATATTACTGATTGATAAGAATGAAACTGGAGGGTATGTGTCTTGTTTTCTTTTATCTTAATGAGTTCATTAGCATTTTGTTTTGAACTTTTATCAAATTGTATGCAGAGTAATACACTATCAAAATAACTGTGCACTTTGAGCTGTTTATGTCACTAACGTTTGATTCTCGCCATTGGCGCCCTGGGTGAATGGATGTTCGGAGTGACGAGAATGGATAAAGTAATATATGAGTATATTACAGGAAGTTTAAAAGTGGCACCAGTGACAGAAAAGTTGAATGGAAACCATTTGTCTTGGTATGGTCATGTGATGAGGAGGGATGAAATGCTTGCCACTAAAAGAGTTATGAATATAAATGTGGATGGCTGGACAGGGACAGGAAAGCCAAAGAAAAGATGGATGGACTGAATGTTGAATCTTAGATAACTATAAAGACAATCTCAAATAAGCATTGTCAGGCTATGAAGACAAAAGACTTTGATATTCTAAATCCTATTGTCATGTTAATAAATTTCAAATATTTTTTACAGGCTTAGAAAGAAGAATGATCCCACAGTAGCTCAGTTTAACAAGTATCCAGACTTGAAGCATGAGTACAGGAGCCTAAAAGTTGGCGACTTTGCATGGATAGCGAAACATAAAGTCAACCAAGACCAGGAACTGGTTCTACCTTACATCATAGAACGGAAAAGAATGGATGATCTCGGTGCCAGTATTAAAGATGGAAGGTATCATGAGCAAAAATTTAGGCTGCGTAAATGTGGTATTGATAATGTAATTTACATGATAGAAAATTATGGGCAGAACAGACATGTGGGTCTGCCTATACAGAATCTGATGCAGGCAATAGCTAATACAAGAGGTCAAGATGGATTCAATGTTCATGTGACAGATTCTCTTACGAATTCTGCTCGATTTTTGGCCATAATGACTAAAAGACTGACAATCAGATATAAGGTAATATAAATATATCAGCTTTGTTCTTTGATCAACTATGTAGATTTGCAAAACAGTTCAATAAACTAATTTTATGTCTCCTTTTCTCAGGACAATCATCTACGAGGCTGCAATGATGATCCCCGAGGTGGAATGCTGATGACATTTGAGTACTTCAACAAATCGTCTGCAAAAACCAAGCCACTCACAGTTACAGAAACCTTTATAAAAGAACTTCTCCAATTGAAAGGAATGTCTGTAGATAAAGCTTTGGCAATTACAAAAAAATACCCGACACCACAATCTTTGATACTTGCTTACTTTAAATGTGATGGGAAAGAAGGCGAGACGCTTCTAGCGCATTTGAAATACGGCCCACTTTATCGCAATGTTGGCCCTGCAACTAGCAAGGCCATTTATCAATGGATAATCCAGTCCAGACGACCTTGAGACTATGCGTGCGATGCATGTGGACATGGGTTTGAAACTCTTCATGATTGTCCAAATCATACTGAAAGATGGCTAGTCCCGGTTTGTGTGCGATATGATTGGATATTAAGGTTGCCCTAGTCAATCATTCTTCCATACAAACGTAGTCTGGCGATTACTCCACTGTTATTTTTTTTTTGAACGTACACCACGTTCAAAATAAAAAATGATATCAATTTCTCTCATCATTATCTAGCCCTGTGTGGAAACAAAAATGAAAAAAATATATATATTTGAAAGTTACGAGCGTCGAAAGTTCCATATTACAACACTAATTTTAACGCATCTTTAGGCGCAAATAAATACCATAAGAAGAAGGGAAATTGCAAAGCAGACACCATACAGGGATAGATTAGTAGTTCAACAATGCAAATAATTTTATTTTGAACAGATACATTTAGTCGTTTTTTCATGATATCTATATTCCCAAAGGCCATTTTTATAAAATTCGCGCGCTCGTTTTCGTCCTAAATCACCATCCATTTCACTACAAATTTGCAAAAGTGTGTATTCGTACGCGAGCTAGCTTCTTACTTACTGCTCACACAGCATCTGTCCCTTTCGCACGTGTGCATGCATTTTATCCCCGCGCACAAAATAGTTCGTGCCGTCGACTAGGGCAACCTTAAAATGTAATTCAAAAAAAGTTTGACACTAATAGTTGCGTTCCACAAACTGAGACTATGGAGGTATGCAGAACAGGGTGTAAAGTCTCACAAACGTCTAATGAAAAGGGGGGATCTTCTGACTAAACTGGCAACTGCTTGCGCGATGCAGGATCTTCGTGATTTTAATTAATTAAGACATTTTGATATTGTATAGTAGAAACACTGAAAAAGTGATCAAATTTATGGCGGCAGCTTTATTTTGAAACAGAATAAGCTGTTCCGTACATTTTGTCAAATTATGTATACTTTACTGAAAATCTATTTTTATTCGTTTTAGCCTGTACTATTATTTATTATGTAGTTTTAGAGTTGATTTTTGCCTTAATCTTTGATTGGTATGAAATACCTGTATAAATTATGGGTAAAAAAAATAACAGTAAAAAAAAGTATATAAGTTTAAAAACAGTATTGTATAAGTTATGTTATGAAGAACGAAAAAATGTGTTCGTTTTGAAAAGCTTATGCTGTTTTGTATGGATTTATAGTAAGTAAGTATTTATTTCTCAGTTTGGTACATTGAAATCTTACATTTAACATTATTTCACATTGCTGGTGTCGAAACATTAAATAACAAGCTGGGTACAAGCAAATCAAAACTGCGTAATAAGAATATTGTAAAATGAATTTATGAAAGTTTGTATAGTGTCAAAAATATGAATCTTAATATCAAAAAATAAATCATTATTTCAAAAATAAAAATCATGTCGAAAAATAAATCATCATGTCAAAATATAAATCATAACGCCAAAAAAGAAAATTACAATGTTAAAGAATTCATAATAATGTCTACTAATATAATTATTAAGATTTTAATTACAATATTAAAATGTATGATTTAAAATTGATTGACGAAATAAAAATATAAGTCTAAGAGCCAAGCAAACATTTAAACTTATTAATTGGTAACATTCTCAGGGCAGGTGGTCATTTATTATACACTAGCTGTCCCACGCGGCTTCGCTCCCGTCAACTGGCTACCTACCTTCCCATCAACCCTACCTACTCTACATACATGATTGTTGTGTAATTAAACCGTTTACGCAGCGCACGCAACGGAAGCTCGCAAAAAGGAATAATTTTGCCCGTTTTTGCAACATTTTTCATTTATGCTCTGCTCCTGTTGGTCGTAGCGTGATGTTATATAGCCTATAACCTTCCTCAATAAATGGACTATCCAACACAAAAAGAATTTTTCAATTCCAACCAGTAGTTTCTGAGATTAGCGCGTTCAAACAAACAAACAAACTCTTCAGCTTTATAATATTACTAGCTGTCCCACGCGGCTTCGCTCCCGTCAACTGGCTACCTACCTACCCATCAACCCTACCTACTCTACATACATGATTGTTGTGTAATTAAACCGTTTACGCAGCGCACGCAACGGAAGCTCTCAAAAAGGAATAATTTTGCCCGTTTTTGCAACATTTTTCATTTATGCTCTGCTCCTGTTGGTCGTAGCGTGATGTTATATAGCCTATAACCTTCCTCAATAAATGGACTATCCAACACAAAAAGAATTTTTCAATTCCAACCAGTAGTTTCTGAGATTAGCGCGTTCAAACAAACAAACAAACAAACAAACTCTTCAGCTTTATAATATTAGTATAGATAGTATAGATTTTAATTGTCATACCACTGGCATTGATACTGTATAATTGTAATCTCTGATCAGGTACTAGTAATTTCCCGGCATTCTTTTTGTTCAGTCTTTCGAAGACTTGTTCAATTAATGGAAAGTACCTGGGTGACCGAGCTCTGCTCGGGTGAAAATAGAGAAAACGACGTTTTCTAAAAAAACAACCTAGCTAGATCGATTCATCGCCCCCGAAAGGCCCTGCATACTAAATTTCATCACAATCTTTGGAGGCCGTTTCCAAGATTCAGATTATATTTATATACAAGAATTGCTCGTTTAAAGGTATTAAATAAATGGGTATTTTTTTTACAAATAGACAAACTTCAAAAATATACAGACACCCATGTCTGTGGGAGAATTTGTAAGTCCTTAAATAATGGCCTGCAATGGTCCAAATATTCTGCTCCACTTGTTCTGTATTTTTTTTTTGCACAATATTTTTTTTTGTATTTCAATCTATCTGGCGATATTCAGCATTCGGTTGGTATTTGCAAGTCTTGGGCTTGTGCGAGATTGTTCATTAACAATATCGCTTCATCATTATGCGATCTACAACTTCACAATAATAGATCTTGTGGGTTTTTGCGTTTGAGCCTTCGTGGCAATTGCACTTTCGTTCATTAGATCCTTTGCAAGTATATTCGTAAAAAATAGTTTCGTTACCTAGGTAACGAAACTATTTTTTACGAGTTTTTAAAATTTGTTTTATTTCCAAGTGAATAAGAAAAATAGATGTTTTTGTTTTATCGTATGCTTGTTACATCCTAAATCTGGTGTAAACTATGTTGTTTTGTCCTTGAGATAAATAGTTTTGTTTTTGTTCATTTTATTTTTCCATAACGGCCAATGGGTCACACTGAATCATTTCGTATTGGGTCACAGTGGACTGCTGATCAAATGTGACCCGTGAAGCTGAAGTTCGGAAGGAACCGATTCCGCACACTCCGGACCGACAAGAAGATCACTGAACTTGAAGAGGAATTGAGCAGGTTGCGATGGCGTATTATAGGGTTATTGGAAGATAAAGAAGATGATTATGAGACGAAATTCCAAAAAATTACATGCACTTCAAAGTTTGCCAAATGAAGGTGAATGTATTATGGTCGAATTCCAAGTTATAGGCAAAATAAAATATTATACCTATGTTCATAAAACTTTGATTGTTATTTTTTTTAAAGACTATTGTGATGTACAAGACTGTCTAAATAGTTTTTTACTCAAACAAGAGAGGGAAAAGGCCTCATTGTACATAAAAAAATTCGTCCTCATCGATATCAATGGGAAACGTGCCCCAGAACGCTGGCAGAATTTTAATAATAAAAATAAACAGTACCTACAAATGAACAAGAAATATTATTATGGTTTTTTTTGGTCTAAGAAAAACCTATATTTATGTTCAACTAGCTGTGCCCGCGGCTTTGCTGCCGTAAACTGCCTACCCTGATCTACTTACCCTATCCTATCTTCTCTACCCTACGTAACTACCTATCATCTACCCTACCCAACCAACAAACCTACCCTACCTACATACCTACTGCTATTTTTTTCTATCTAAGAACACAAGTTATAGCGTGACCGAGAAATAGGGTTTCATTTTTATAGATAAAGCGTTATTATTAATTTTTCTAAGACTATTTGAATGTAAAAGTCTGTCTAATAGGACAAATATAAAGTAATAATATAGAAATTGCTGTCTTTTACTGATTTTAATTAAATAGATCCAGTCTGCCCCAGTCAATTCACTGTCACCCATGCATTGATCCAAAGTGACCCATGCCCGGGTCAAACTGGATTAATTCCCATTTTATTTTAAAGTGGCTATATCTTGTAATTTTATATAATAAACGCCATTAAATGCCTTTTCTTTAAAGATTAGATACTCAGTTTATGATTAAATACCAGAGATGAATCATTTAGCCATAAACTTCGGAGTAGCATTACGTAAAAAAAAAGTGATCCACTGTTACCCACTAAAGAAGTATGTAAGGATCGTAGCAGGTGGCGTTCTGTAGTTTCTGCCTAGCCCCATGGGAAAAAGGCGTGAGTTTATGTATGTATGTATGTTACCCACTCTCCCCTACGCTTGTTAATACACATGATTATAGCCCACGCCAAACTTCTGGGCCGCCCTGAAGTTGGTTGGTTGGTGACAGTGACGCGGCAATACAAACAACCACCCACACATAGCGCCGTGCGCAAAGATGTCTTGAATTGAACCAGTGGCGTAACGTGCCTTGGCGGGGCCCTTATTAAGGGTAAAGATTTCTCACAAAAGAAAAAAAATGTTTGCATAAAAGTAAATGAAATATTTATTCATCATAATTATCTATCTGTCACTTTTTACAAACAATTCAAATTAAATTTAAACTCTCCTTGCCTTTTTTTCGGCAAACTGATTTATTAAATCATTTAAAGCTGATGATGACTTTAGTTTTTCTCAAGTTTCTGCCTATAAGGACAATAGTGACAGGTCTATCAGCCAACAAAAAAATTGAGAATATTGATTTTATATATATTTTTGCTTACGCACGTCGGGGGCCCCGTATAATTGATACGGCAGATACGGCGGTATCTACGCCCCTGAATTGAACTATCTATAGGTACCCATTTACGTTTTTTTTTCTATGAATAACCGACCGGGCACGAAGCGATGGCGAATTTTGTACCGTCCGCATCGCCATCACCCCGTTCGCCAATCGCTCACCGCTTGTTTCATAATAAGGGGTAATATGTGCCACAAAAACGGCTCTTACTGCTACTGGAATACAGGCATTGTCAATGTCAAATTGTTTCCATAAGCGTGCGGTTGATTGTACATTTTGTTGATTACCATGACTGTGTAAATCCTGTTGTAGAAATTACAATTAATGAAAAACTAATCTAATGTGGATCGCAACACAGAGTTCCGTATCTCTAAGTCTTAAGGTACGTTCACACAGAACATACATATATCCAGGATCTGTTTTAACGGATCCATCGCTACTGGAGGTGACGTTCACACTGCATTTACAGTACCGTCTTAACGGATCCGTCGCTACTGAGGGTACTGTGGTTCACACCATATTTAGTCCGTGTACCACCAACGACGTTCAAACAAAACGGATCAGTACCTATTTTAATACTGTTGTGTGAGCTCGCTCATAGAACTAACTGTGCCATTGCCGACTATAAGGTATACGATAAAGCGGACTGCTATATATTTTGTCGGATCGGTATTTTACTGGATCTGGCATCCTGTCGTAAGTGAACTAATAAAAACGTATAGGTAGCTACTATAAAGATAAAGCGGACCTCTGTGTGAAGGAGCACTTGGTCTTTGTGTAAGACTTAGAGATATGATTCTAATGGCCTTTGAGTACGGAACCCTAACAATGATTTGACATCACAAAGAAGTTGACCTATTTATAGAGCTGGAAACAAATGGTCAAACGATAATGGTATCAGAATGAAACTGATACAGTGTTTTGATTTTTTTTCTTCTTTGATTTGCATGTTAATCTTTCTTCTTTCTTAATATATATAAATCTCGTGTCACAATGTTTGTCCTCAATGGACTCCTAAACCACTTAACCGATTATAATAAAATTCGCACACCATGTGCAGTTCGATCCAACTTGAGAGATAGGATAGGGTAGGGTAGGGTAGGGAGGGTAGGGTAGGTAGGGTAGGTAGGGTAGGTAGGGTAGGGTAGGGTAGGTAGGATATTTAGTAGATGAATGTTTGGTGTTTTTATGGCAAAACAAAGTTTGCCGGGTCAGCTAGTAATATTATAAATTCGTGGCCTTCATGGATATTAATTTGTGGATCTTAAATCCACAATGTATGCAAGTATCATTTTTATTCTATACCTAATGATCTTGGATTTAAATGTTAGTAGATTCAGGATATTGTGATTGCATGAGTACCCAGTAAAAGATGCTTTTGAGCATTTTAAAAGTACCTACTCGTAATCTTTAAAGAATTACAAACAATAAATTTAATTATGATTGAATATTTCCTATTATTTAATCCTATCCCTAATATTTAATTGTGTGCGACAAATCAATAAACCGCACTTGAGTTAGTTGCTAACACGATTTTATCAATTATATCATAATTAATTGACAGAGTTAGCCTCAGATTCTCAAAGTTCAGGCGTTGCTACTCAACTCGATCAATTTAGTAAGATATTACTTATCTACGATTTGTACGAACTTTTTTATATTGTAAAAAAAAGTTCGTTCAAATCATATGTAAATGATTCCTGCCGCGTTCCGTCAGGGACGGGAACCCAGAAATGTGTGGACAGCGCTTAATAATACTGATTATTATTTCAGTTTCATTACATAGAAAGATAAAAACTACTCAGGCTCACTTGCGCCACCATGGGTTATCTTACTAAATTGACTGAGTTGAGTAGGTGAGAATATGAGGCTCTCGCGCTTGACCTCTATCTCACCTGATGGTAAGCGGTAATGTGGTCGACGGTGAAATACGCTTGCCTTGAAATTACCTATACACTCTTGACTTACGACTCCTAAGATTAAGCTCTCAGATAACGAACTCCGGCAGGGAATTCACTCTTTAGCTGTACGCATAAGTGTTTCCAAAACGTTTTGTGCGTATGGGTGGGATGTCCACCATGTATCGATGGCGCATCGCCGTACGTCTGCTAGTCCGATGATGAAACGGGCTAGGTGGAATTAGATCGTGGAATTCCATCGCACACTCCGAACTTTCTCACACATCTTCGTATTAGCGAGATCCGGCCCGTTCATACAAATCGTATGTAAGTTTTCCGTCAGGGACAAGAGGTGTGGTCAGCGCTTAAGTCATTTTCCGGAAATTGGGTTTTAAAAAAGCCTGATGTCAGTGTAAAAAAACAAAATAAAAGTTGTTTGTGTATGTATACCTTTATTTAACATAACCATTGACAGACATGAGTAATTAGCAGTAGGAAGATAGACAGAATTTTTATAGTGGCATGTAAACCTTTCGAATAACTATCCATAAATACTTCAGATTTAAGAGCACTTTAGGATGGAATCAACTTTCCCCAGTTTACAAATAGCGTTTTAAAAATCACAAATAAAAAAAAACAAAATATACAGAATTGGTTATGGTTTGACACAAAAAAGTTATGAGATATTGAAATTTCGAGATTCTCTGAAGCTAAAGATGAAAAGGTTGCAATTGATTTAGGTATAGCACGAGATTCAGTGAACTTGATTATGCCAAACCAATATAGGTACTAGTTTAGACCCTTATTTTCATCATCACATTGCGTTTCCTTACGATAACACTTAACATTAATAAATATACCTTAGAGCTACATCTTTGAAATATAGTGTGTACGAAGCTGTATATAAATTTTACCAAATGCAGTGTTCCACATTGAAATCCGAAACATGGCACAGTTCAAAAGAAAAAGAACATCAACACTACAACTAAATTGCACTCAAAGATGAAATAGTACTATAATAATCATCTGTGGCTTCTTAAGACTTTAATAATATTTTTGAATCTTATAAATTCAGTATATAAACATCTATAGATTTCAAATGTACAAATCACATATATTTTCATATAATATTACGAATGTAATAACTCTGGTATACAAAACCTTGAGGGTTAAAATAATAGACAGAGACTTACATGCTTACTTACTTACAATAAAGCATGTAACATAGAAAAATAAATGCCAAACAATCTACTAGAGGTTAAAAAATCTATCACTATTTAAAAGAGAACAAATTTAAAAAATCGAGTTATAAAATTAGACCTAACGACCAACCACCTAAGGGATATTTTAGATTAGTGTTCGTTCAGCACCGGTATAGGTGTTAAACGAAAACTAGTGAGACATCTCCCCGATACATAAATTCGGAAAGCTTAGTTACGTTATAAAATATTGAGACGAACAAAATATACCTGTATTTACTAAAGTGCACTCAATAGTTTGAAAAGGTAAAATAAAATCAACTCCCCTTGATAAAATAAATGTTACAATCTTATACGTAGTTTGGTGCACTTAGCTTAGAGTGTACTTATGAACTTATGAATATTTAGAGAGTGTGGTAGTTCCTTTCGGTTTGGTTCTTGTAGTACTTGAAGCCCATGAAGCCAATGGCGAGCAGACCCAGAGTCAGTATGATGCCACCGATGAAGCTTGGTCCATCGAACCTGGAAAAATAAACATAAAATGATTATTGACTGCTTCGGTCAAGTCATCTTGTGGTAGCAAGACTGCTAAAATTGCTAAATATACGGTCCTGGCTATCTTGCTGCGCAGTAGGACAATGCTACTGTATTTTTTTTATTAGTAAACTAGCTTTGCCCGCGGCTTCGCTCCCGAAAAAAACTGGTAAATTGAAAAAAATAAAAATTGGTATATAGGTAACTGAGCAGTTGACTGCTTAGTTACCTATCTACCAATTTTTTTTCTAGGGTCATTCTTCCGCGGAGATGTGAGGTTTGTTTGGCGCCGCCTTAACCTTTTTAACAGCGGTGTGGGAGCAACATTTTACCCCACAGCTCATGTGAATTCCCACTTGAGCTTAATAGCTTTCTGGGTAACATCGGTAACTTTTGATTTGGCTATAGAAAAGAACGAAAACCATTGATTAGTTCATTCATTCGCATATTCATAATGTTTCATACATTTTTATCTATCCCCAAGTCCGTCCCCTTAGCTCGAGAGTCGTGACTAGACTAAAAGATTTCTCATTTTTTGGTTTTCAGTTCCTCTTATTTTGTCGGTTAAATTTTTCGCAATTTTTTTTTATTAATTTAATGGGACCAACTTTGAGGTAGATACGCATTCCATTTTTTTTTGTAATCTGATCACTTTATAAAAAGTTATGCGTGGTCATACATAAAAATACACATGTCGAATTGCGAACCTCCTCCTTTTGGTCTTCGGTTAAAAATTGACGCTTATTACTAAATGTAAAAACAAAACTTCGGTTTCCGAGAAACAACCAATCTGTTTGTCTAACTGTAAATATTTGTCTCGTTAAAGAATCATTATCAGCGATGTAAATGATTCTAAATTTAAATGAAATGTTCAGCAATAACATAATAATTAGTGTTGATGATCTGGTAATTGACGTAAATAACGATTTTCTTTAATTACAAAAAATATATCTTATCAAACAGTTTGAAAGAAGTCTTTAGGGCGAACTATTAGTTTTTTCTACGTTTGATGAAACTGGATATAACATACAAGAGCTCACAGTATTCTGTTTACAATGACGTAAGCTGGCTCTGTGTAGTTTCTTTGTCATCTCCCTAAGTTAAGGTTCCCCTAGTCGAAGCGAAGTCGGCACGAACTATTTTGTGCGCGAGGTTAAAATGCATGCTATCTCGTCCGACAACACGTGCGAAAGAAACAGATGCTGTAATAAGCAGTAAGAAGCTAGTTCGCGCACAAATTAGCACTTTTGCTCGAAATTGATAATGATTTAGGACGAAAACGAGCGCGAGAAATTGTATAAACAGTACCTTTAGGAATCTGGTCTAGATATCATGAAAAAACGACTAAATGTACATTTTCAAAATAAAATTATTTGCATTGTTGATAAATGATTTTATTTCTGTAAGTTGGTTTATACAAACACTTTTACATGTCGAACATATTTTTTAAAACTAGATGAGGTCGGCGTTTCCTATCTGACTACTCTGAGAAGAAAGGCCGAAACAAACTCAGAGGTCACAGTCTCTTTTAAAGTCCAGACAAAATATTGGTTAGATCATGTTGAATTACTAATCTATCCCTGTATGGAGGCAGTTTCGCAATTTTCCTTCTACTTATGGTATTTATTTCCGCCCAAAGATGCGTTAATATTAGTGTTGAAATATGGAACTTTCGACTATATTTTATTTTGAACGTACGTAAAACAGTGGAGTAATCGCCAGACTATGTTTGTATGGAAGAATGATCGACTAGTGTAACCTTAATGTGGTTGATAACAAATGCAGTTTTCACTTTATAAACGTGAATGGCAATGATAACCTTTGTTTGTAATTATTATCATTATGCCCGGTTTACATTATTCCAGTCCAGCGATCGAATCCAGCGCTGGATTGCTTACTGGAAAAATGTAAACCGGCACTGGAATGCACTGAATCCAGTTAGCATTCCAGTCCAGTAACTGTATTGGCGGTCTACTTTTGAATCCAGTGCAATTGGAATAATGTAGACGGCCAATCCAGTGCCATTCCAGTGCTGACACAGTAAACACGTATTGGTTGTTTGTTGTCACTGTAGTGTTCACACTTCAACGGCTTCTAAATAACTGGAATAATGTAGACGTTACAGATCCAGTCCAGCACTGGACTGGAATAATGTAAACCGGGAGTTGGCTTTCTGCTATATCGACAGACTCGATTACCAACATTAATAGAATTATATTGAAAAGCCTGTTGAAATGATAGAAGAAAAGGTAGGGTATAAGTGGCTTGAATGACGCACGCAATAAAT
The DNA here is from genome assembly GCA_964057195.1 of Orthosia cruda. Classification (NCBI taxonomy): domain Eukaryota; kingdom Metazoa; phylum Arthropoda; class Insecta; order Lepidoptera; family Noctuidae; genus Orthosia; species Orthosia cruda. The sequence continues at coordinate 12,988,322 of OZ059836.1, read as the reverse complement.
ACTAACAAACAAGACTTAAAATACTTTAAAAGCAAAAAGGTTTGCGTAAACGTGCGTCATACATATTCGTGGGAAACAGCTAGGTATAGCACAAAGCTCCCATCATAACGGCGGCAAAGTACTGAATTTCAGTAGCGTATTTACCGTAATGTTTTACTAGTAGTAAAAATTATCGATTGAATGACCTTTATTGTGTTAGGCTTTCAAGGTCAAACCCGATCAATAGGTATGCTTCAAAAAAACCAGACCTAGCATCACATAGAATATGTGTTGTTTACACAACAAACCATTCGATTCGGGATAAGTCATTCAAATATGCTCAGAGCAAAGACGTCTAAGTGACACTTTTTTGCTCTAAAAATAGCTGCGATAATGTCCTGAGCGTTTGTTCAGTAGTGTGCAATAATCGATACCTGTATGAATTAGTAATTCACACGAAACAAACCAGTTAAATCTGACGTACCGTTTTTCCTCGTACTGAATGTATGTTTTCCTTGTTATAATTATAAAAACTAAACCCGTTATATATTTAGCAAAACGCGATCGAAGTAGCCTGACTGTTTTTACAAAGAATCTATATTTTGTTGCATTTTTAACCTACTTCAAAAGGAGGTTCTCAGTTTGACCTGAATGATTGTCCGCGTTTGGCTGAACCGATTTTGATGCGGTTTTCAGAAAAGAATTTGTTACATTCTGTAGAAGGATTTATTTGGTAAACAACTAAATCGGTTAGACAGTTTTCAACAATGTAGCATACAATCGAACTCTTTAGCGACAAACAGTACGAATGTGTAAATTGATTTATTATGGGTATTTTTTGTAGTGATGGTGAACCAAAACTAAAAAGAGAGATAAAAACATTTTCGCAAAAAAATTAACCGACTAACCACAAACATGAGAACGATAAAAAAAAAACATTAGTTACGAAAGACACCGACTTCCGAAACGAAAGTTATTTTGCACTTTTTAGCGTTGTTTATGAAGTCTGTTAATTTTTTCGCGAAAAAGATTTATTATTTTTAATGAAATGCTGCAGCGGCCGACATGGCGTTAGCTCGAATAGGTTAAAAATTACAGGTAATCTTTACATAGCAATAAAATTATTCGATGCTTGAAATCCAATAAAAATCCAGTACGTCAGCAAGAATGACTAATAACGCTAGAACAGAATAAAAAAGAAAACGTTCAAAATAAGAACACTTACGCTCTGGACTTAGCTTCGACGGGTGCTACCGTGGGGCTAACATTTTCACCCTTAGGACTTGAGGTATCAGTCTTCTTCGCATCCTTTCCGTCCGCATTAGTACCGTTAGTCGCAGCAGGTTTCGCGGGGACTTCGGGCTTGGTTTCATTCTTGTCTTTCGCTGGCTCTACGGGTGTGATAACAGCAGGTTTGGTCTCAGTGGACTTGTTCTTCTCGCTGTCTTGTTTAGTTTCGTTGGACTTGGTGGTCGTCGTCTCGTTTGAGACGGTCATGGTTTGCGTAGCGTTTATGGATGTAACATTCTTGGCGTCTGCCTTTCCTGCTATTACTGCCGCTGGCTTAGACGCATCGGCTGGGGCGGTTCCAGCTGCTGAAGTTTGCTCTGGTTTTGCTGAATTCGTTTTTGCGTCATTGGCTGTAGCATTTTGCTGTTTTAGAAGAGTCGTTTCCGTCGAGGTCTCTACTGGAAAGTTGAGAAAAAGGGCAATTTAAAATAAAGATTTGTATAGGTAGTATTTGACTGAATTTTCTGATGATCTTTCGTCTATAATAATCTTAAAACAGTATAACTTTTGTGTGGCATGCCCATGCATATCAACACTATTAATCAGTATTAAAAAACTCGTAAACGAATAATATTTTCAACCAAGTCCAATCTATTGTAACCTTGACAAAAACCTGCTAGGTCCATCGTAGTTTTTGCTAAGTGAGACTTGATCTCAAGTTATAAATAAAATGATAGTTTGTTCCAGTATTTCCTATATACGTTCTTTAATAATTGTATCAGGATAAACTGATTCAAATCATATCTGTGAAGCATTTCAAGAAAGTTTTTAGTGACAACGAAATTAGGTTCAATTTGGACTAAGTGCTGTCTTTATTGACGTGGTAAACATCTTGGCTTCGACAAACAATATTTTTAAGTACTATATTAGTCATGCTGCTTTGCCTCGATATTTTCAGCAGGTCCCAAGTACCTACCTATACTATTTTTTTTGGCTATTTTTGTCTCACTCCTGGGCCAAAAACGCCCCCGAATCTTTCCATGTACCTTTCCTTTTCCTAAGCTCCCTCGAATGAAAATATGTTTTAAAATTCTGAATTTGTTCATACATGCATAACTGAACATAATTTGATTATAAAAAACACGACTTATCCAGGAGTGGATAGTGTTACTACAGCTGTAGACAAAGAATATATTTTAATACCTGATATACATAGAAAACAAGTTCTGCCACTAACATTTTCAATGTATTATTATTTAACGAATATTTGATGGGTTCATTAATATTTGAATATAAATGTAGATCGGAGAGATTATGTTGTTAGCATACTGGAAGATAAGTTTTTAGACATAATAATATGAGAGCATTATATAAACTGATATTATAAAGAGTAGTATTCACAGCACTCACAGTGGATCTTTGTGTCTCTGAAGTTGGCTCTGCGAACTATTGCACAAGAAATAGTTTGTCATAGAGTATACTGCATAGAGTAAGCGAGATAGGACGATGCAACAAACGTCACTGAAAGAGGCAGTTATACAATGCTATCTTCTAGTTCAGCATTGACACAAAAATAGCAACTGTGCAAGGTCTTGCAGAAAACTTCAGACACACAAAGATCCACTGTGACTACTATATAATTCTTGTGATGGGTAATCTCAGAAAGTATTGTTCCAATTATAAAAATCTCTGTGTCGAGAAACCGGGCCTAAGACTGATAAATAAAGATGTTTATGCTGTATAACATCCCTCATTTCCTCGATCCATGCCTCTAATAGAGAGAAATTCATAGGAATGCATGCAGTGGGAAAATAAGCTGATAATTCCGTGCATATTAGACTCTTATAGCAATATTGCTATCTTGGGCATCTTTAGAATTTTAGGGGAATCCCCAGTAGTGATTTAACAGAATAGTTCTCATAAAAATAACTAACCTGTTAAATCAATATTCTGGGGGAATGCCCAGGTTAATTGGGGAATCCCTTCAATTGCATTGAGGAAATCTCCTCACAGTAAAACTGTTACAATCTCAGGTATAAGTACTATTTTCCTCTTAGATATTGTGTTTGTGGTCAGACTTCTATGTATTTTTGGATGATGATAAACCACAGACCCTTTACTTTTATTACATTATGATTGGTTTGTAGGTTTGTTTTCAAATGATATAATTTCACCAAAAGGCTAACTGAAGTAAAAGGTAGGTTCAAAGTTTTATGTTGTATGACATTGAAGGACTTGTAGCTTAAAAGAAACCTAATAATCTTATTAAAGGGAAACTTGAGAGAAGGAGAGGACTAATGTTTATTAAATTAACAGTTATCTCATTGAAATAAACATTTCATTCTCTGCAAATGGTAGAACTGAGTAAACATTGTTAATGGAATAGAACATTACAGTAATTAGTTGTTGCACATTGCGGGTTCTGCTCATTAATGCTTATATGCTCAATCGTATTGTAACCAATTGGCTCAAAGTTGCAGATGCAGTGACAAACAGGGAAAACCAATATTTGTCACTTAAGTTTACATAAGTTTAAACCACCATTAACAAGAGTGTTGACTGAACATTTCAGTCAATAACAAAATGGTACCATTAACCTAATCTGAGGATGAAGCTGGAATAAACTGGAACTCCGAAATAAAACAATGTTTCCTAGTCATGATTGGGCTTATTGGAATCGTCATGCAATTTAATTTGTCTAATTATTTTCATGGATATAATTAGAGTAACTAGCAAAACTAAAAAGATATGAATAAATAAATGGTTTACTTGAGTGGGGCTGCAACAGTGCGCAGAGTTTGACGACTGCTTCATAATGCACAATGATAGCAGGTTAGATATTGTAAAACAAGAAACACATGCCAATAACAACAGATCAACAGATGTTGATCTGTGCAGCTTATCTAGCAACAATACTCTTTTGTATACAAAGCTGTACAACTGAAGTAAACAAAACATGTTCTTGTTGTTTTTGCTACAAAGTTATTCACATTTAATCAAAGTCAGTTGAATATTGCATGAATTTTATTCAAAAATTTTTTGTAGCATAATATTTAGTTCCTGTATTGCCAAATTATGATTTCTTGCGTAATGTTACTGGCTTGATAACACCTTTACATGTTCGTTTGCAATTAGAAATTGTGGTAATGGATTTCTTGCATTTGCCTATTGTAATAGACAGTTTTAGACATGATAAGTGGCTTTGTGCAGGCAACATTATGTACATTTGCAGTGACATGAAACTTTGTGAAGGAATTAGTTTCAATGAAAACTAAAAAAACTTGGCACCGCATATATCGGTTTTTAACCAGCTCATTGAACCAAGGTATTGACATACTGCCAATTCGAATTGTTAGCACAGAAAATTAAAACCACACAGACAATGGGTAATTTTTAATAAACTGTCTCTTAACTAATAGATACCTTCATTGGTCAATACATTAACACATAATTGTGCAATAACCACGTTCTTAAGCCTGTTAAACTGGATTCTACATAATTATTATCAAGAACGGGTATTTTTTGTTTTTAATTTTACTTATCTGTTAATTTGCCATAAAAGACGTGGACACTTATTAAATTATGTATAATGCTGTTAATGCAACATTGCCGCGTCATACAAAAATCTTAGCAATCAACTGGTACAGGAACAACGAATACTTCCTTGACCTTGACAATACTACGTGGAATACTAATCTCGACATAAAACTAAGAATCGATACTATGTACACCTACATGAAGCAATACTCCAGACGCTCAATATTCAATAGAACACATCTCAACGTCAGAACTACGCATCTTATCGTGAGAAAATTCTTATGAAACACTTTTGTGATCTCAAAATTCTAATTAGATTTACGTACCTGGTGTAGCTGCTTGGCTGAAGCACACGGACAGCGCCAACAAACAAACAAATATTACTTGCTTCATCTTTGAATATTGCTAAATATCAGTCAATTATTATATTTATCAAAAATTCTAATACTACGCTTCCACTGATTGCCGACAAGAGAAAAAACGATTTCACATAATAAAAAACCAGTGATGTGACATAGAGTAAACATGTTTTTAGTCGATTATTGATCCGCCGTTTGGTGACTGGCGTTGAATATCGAGTCCGTGTATAATAAAGTTTTAAGGTTTACGTTTTAACGTGTGTGTTTCCGTTTGATCATATGTTTCATAATATGATTTATGTATGTCATTTTTTATTCATATTTGTAACAAATATTTTGGATGTCCATTGTCCAGGGAGCATTTTAATATATTTTAGTTCAAATTTCATGCCTGACTAAAATACTGAGCGCACTGTACCGAGCCAATACAGTCCGTCATAAGTCATACCGGTCATATCCATAGACTGGTGTAGCTTGTAATTGTAAGGAGAAGGTACAAAAAACTGTGAAATCCAGTTACATGTTTTCTTAAAGTGCTACAACAAGCACAGAACATTTTTACTCTAGCGAGGCTACAACAGGGATTATTGGCACTAAGGGGGCGTATGTTGGTTGTTACTTGCATCTATCATCTATCTTCAAACATCATCTCGCTTTTTGAATTGTCTGTGGAAATGGAACATAAAGAAAACTGGCCAAGTGCGGGTCGGACTCGCGCACGTAGGGTTTCGTACCATTATCACAAGAAACGGCAAAAAAATCACGTTTGTTGTTTGGGCACCCCACTTAAATATTATATGTGATAATTTCAACTGTCTAGCTATCACGGTTCATGAGATACAGCCTGGTGACAGACGGAAAGACAGACAGACAGACGGATCGTGGAGTCTTAGTAATAGGATCCCGTTTTTACCGTTCGGGTACAGAACCCTAAAAATTAGATTAGTTCAGAAATTTACCACATGACGCTTTATAGGCGCGCTAGGTGCACTGTGTAGTTATCTATTTCGCCGCGTTCATTTATATCCATGTCGGACTATACATTTCTGGGACTGGGGAACTGAAATAAATGCTCCTGAACTTCCTGATCCTGAAAAATAGACGAAGAAAATGCAGGGTAAAGATAATAATGTTGGACAATAATAACAATTAAGTTGTATATCTTGGTAGAAAGAGATAGGCCTAAATATTGACAAATTAAGTTGTAGGGATCCTGAGGGTGACAATTTCATTGGGTAGGTTGCTTTTTGGAGTTAATATATAATTTACATACATAAATAAACTCACGCCTTTTTCCATGGTGGTAGGCAGAAACTACAGAACGCCACCTGCTACGATCCTTACATACTTCCTTATATAATTTTAATAAATTATTTATAATATATTAAATAGGTACTTTGTAAATTAAAAATCAATTTGTGCTTGCACAACTAGGCAGTAGGCAGGTGACACGTGGGTACGTCGTGGTCGAAGTTACTGACCCTAAAACCCAAAGTTATGTCGTAAAAAGCCAGTTAACTGGCTGGTGCCTTTATTAACCTTGCATAATTATGCAAGATGAATAAATAACCCACATTTATAGTAGCCTGTATAGTATATACTAGCTGTCCCACGCGGCTTCGCTCCCGTCAACTGGCTACCTACCTACCCATCAACCCTACCTACTCTACATACATGATTGTTGTGTAATTAAACCGTTTACGCAGCGCACGCAACGGAAGCTCTCAAAAAGGAATAATTTTGCCCGTTTTTGCAACATTTTTCATTTATGCTCTGCTCCTGTTGGTCGTAGCGTGATGTTATAAACTTCCTCAATAAATGGACTATCCAACACAAAAAGAATTTTTCAATTCCAACCAGTAGTTTCTGAGATTAGCGCGTTCAAACAAACAAACAAACAAACTCTTCAGCTTTATAATATTAGTATAGATTTATAGGCTAGTTGGGAAATTCCTACACTCACACTGTTAACTATTGTAAGTATCTAATAATTCATTTTAGAAAGCTTGACTAGCAAACTGAAAACTGCTGTTTTCCTAAATAAAAATAAAAAGAGAAATAAATTGAATCAGTATAACTAAATAAACTCAGTGGCGTAGAACGTCGACGCTAAGTGAATTACACATTGAAATTCACGAGCTCCCATGTATGGAGTGCTCTTTCCGACTGAGTCTTGAGTTACTTATTGTGAGAGCGTGGGTAGGAACTGAGTACCTAGGTACGACTCTAGTATTGGTTGTCTCAAAAAATACTGTTGACTTTCATGCGCCTTATCGTTGTCGACGGGATAACGAAAGAATATCATATTTTGCCGGGGTCACGGGTTCAAATCCAGCTCGTGTCAGTTATCGTAATCGTAACTAGTTACCCATCTATTTATTTATAGCAACAGTTTGGTAGTGCTACATTACTATAGTACCTTGCTAGGTGGGTAGCTTAAATATTATTAAGGCGTATAGTTATGTTCCCCAATGTTAACGCGGTACCGGGGCCGTGCGCCCACTCGGTGCCAGAATATCAATATTGAACCTTCTTTTGGAGCAGCAAAATATTCTTTGATTTACATATGCTCTTTACAAATCATTGATCAGGTCTCAGTTAGAGTATGCTGTTGCGGTGTGGAGTCCCTTCTACAGTAAATATTCAGACGAAATTGAAAAAGTTCAAAGGAAGTTTCTGAAAGCCATGCAGTACCGCTGTTATCGTACCTACGCATCTTATAGTGACCTTTTGAACAAATACAAGCTACAAAATTTGAAAAACAGACGTATCTTTTTGGAGACGATGTTTCTATTTCACCTCTGCAATGGCTCATTTGACTGTATTGATATTGTAAGTAGGTTTGGTTATGTAGTGCCTAGAAATATCATGAGCCGTGGGGTGCGTGTGCGAGCCCTGTTTACTGTATCGTCTAGTCGTACGAACGCGGGTTTGCGGGCACCCTTACGTCGCCTTGCTGATCAGTATAATAGGATCTTCATAAATATCGACCTCTTCGCTGTTTCAGCAGGAAAATTTAGACGCCTTGCTTGTGAGAAAATTAATTCTGCTGATATTAGTGACCAGTAGTTTTTATTATTTCGTTTAACATTTTTTTTCCTTTTGCTTCTTTTTTTATATAATAATAACAAAAATGTATTAAATTATAATAATTGTAAAAATAATACCTTGTTTATACAATTAATTATGTTGACATTTTAATTCGTAATATTTTTTTTGTATTGTTTTTTTTTTTGACAATTTTTTTTTTTTTTGTAATAATTTAACAGATTTAATTCCATTTTTAATATTTCAATTTGTTTTAAATAACTTCTTATCTTTTTATAATACATATATGCCTGTTAAGTTTTATTAATCATATTTAGAAAAAAAAATATTTTGTTAATTGTAAGCGCAAGTCGTATTAATTTTGTAAAATGATTTTGTATTATGTGGAAAATGTCGCTGGGTGCACATTTGTTTTTCTTCTTGCTTAAATTTTATGTACTGCTGTCACTGACCTCTATTATACAAGTACGCTGGACTAAACATACTATATGAAATGACAGTTGATTTTTGTGCTGATTCAAAGCGCCCCGCTCGAGCGTATCAGGAACTAAAATTGACACATTTAGAGATAGGATACTACCGATATTTCTAAAAATTCGGTAATACTAATATATTTGACTGGAAATATTATAATATTGTAACTAATATATCAGTATTAGTGATATTTTTAAATTACACTAATATCAAAATAGTAGACTTGGCAAGACGTATCACTCATCTACTGTATTGACTTCTCGTAGTATGTTGGAACTAAATATCTCATATTGGTGTTGGTGATGAATATTATATGAATGCCTAATAATCAGTTATAATATGTTCAATAGCAATGTGTAATACTAAATTCTGGAATCAACATCATGATCATCCACGGCCTGACTTCGCCCACTGCTGAGCACAGGCCTCTCTCTTGTACCAATCACTACGTTCCTGAACCTGAAATTAATTCTGGAACAATATCATGATAATTATAATTTTATTAACAAATGTTTTGAAGTCAAACAATTTATTATCTGCATCTGAAACAGAGCTGAAACTGATTTCAGCGGGGGTAGGGTCATCTCGATAACTTATTTTCATTACTTTATTAAATATATATATTTATTTAGGTATGTATCATATAATATATGTATATATGTGCATGTTAAGCAATTAAAAATATATTTTGTTGTTAAATTGTTGCCACGATTTAAACAATGCACCTGCCATGTTATCTCTTCACCACCCTAGGTTGACTGGTAGAGAATGCCTAAGGCATTGAGTCCGCCATTGTACCTTTGTGCATGAAGTTTAAATAAATAAATATAAGTCTTCACCTTGCTGGAATGCAATGTCACTCTTATTTGCACCTTAACACTACAGAGACAAGATCTCAGCGATGAGAGCGAGAAATACGTCCGTTGTAAATGATTATCCATCTCATTTATTATTATATAAATGATGTTCCCTTCACGAATCCGATGGGCGTACAACTAGTGTACTTGAGCGAGGAGATACTTGCTCAAATGTGATAGTTTTTAGGATAAGTTGTTAGCCTAACCCCATATTTAAATCTCACTGATCTGACAGTAATGCGCTATAACTTTACTAGCACGCTTTCCACTAGTTTATAGCTTGCAATCTGACTGAAAATATTTTTAGTAACCTTTACAGCAATTATTCTATTACTTAAAAATTAATCATAATAAAAATAACTGTTTTTTTCTCTTACGTATTAAATTATTCTCACGATCGATAAAACCCATAAAAGTATTTTAGCGAAAGCTGTGTCCCATCTCTAATATTAGTTCCATGCGACTCTCACGTTAATTCACGTTGCTATCAGCGCCAAAATGGCGATAATCAAATGTCTTCATTTTGTCATCGATAATATGAAGTCCAGTGTACAATGTATGATAGAGGTCAGTGACTGCTGTAGTGTGTAGTCGTTTGTTTTCCCAAATAAAAAAAAATAAAAAATAAACAATATGCTATTAAATTTATGAAGAAATACTAGCCATCAATTTTTCTGCGTAAAAATATTTTTAAACATCCGAGTCGTTTTGGAGAAGTATCGAAAATTAGCGAAAAAATCTCTGTTGTTATTGTTTTTTAAAGAAAAGCTATTAGTTACATGTAAATACCATGTTTCACAAATAATGTCCATGAATCAGTAATAAATAAATATTTTTTTCAAACCTAGCCGTTACTAAGGAGTATGCTTTAGAAAGTAGTCGTTTTACGGCGGAAGGCCCTTAACAAGAGCTCTAATGATGTACGAGCTACGAAGCCATGGGAGATGAAGTAGGTACATTAACTAATACCTGTAGTAATACTTAGTTATGGCACAAAATGTGATTGGCTATTGAAAATTGATTCAAACAATCACAGCAGATAACGCGTGCTTGACAATTTGTCACATTAATTCTGCGATAATTTAGAATTGAGAAAATCAGCCTAGGGTTGCTACTATATTGATTCTGAATTTTAAAAAGGAGTATTTAGTATAAGCTTACAAACTTAATATTTAGAACGATGCGTCTTAATATACATAATAGTTATCATGCTTACATGCCTTAGAATCCGCGCGATCTATAAAATGGGTCCTTGCGAGTACCTCAGAGATAAATTTAAAGAGGTCGATATACTGACTCTACCTTCACTTTATATTTTGGAATGTATTTTTTATGTCTGCAAAAATCGAGGACTTTTCAAAACTAGAAGCGACTTCCATAATTTAAATACTCGCAGTAAGCACGAAATTGTAATACCCAAATTCAGTTTAACGAAAACTTGCAAGTCTTTTCTTATAAACAGTATACCCTTTTATAACAAGTTGCCAAAGTCAGTTATAGAACTGACCGATGGAAAGTTCAAAAACTACATCAAACGTGTCCTTATTAAAAAACCATATTATAAAATCAAGGACTACGTTGAAGAAAATTGTTTTGGCTTTAGCTCCTTCTGCGCATGCGGCTTCCCTGGTAACTCATAAACGGCACAAATATGTGGATGTCTCTAACTATTCTCAATCTCATGTTTTCTCTTTTTTTTGTATTCCTTCTTTTACTTCTTTTAATTAGACTTTTTACAATGGTTCTCAATCATCTTTATAGCCCTTTGCTAAGAATAGTTACAGCACTGATAACAACATTTTTGCCACATGTTAAATTTAGTCTTGTTATGTTTTTTTTTACCTTCGTATAGATTCTTTTACCGATTGTTTTGTCAATGTGTGAACATTGTAGGCATTCTTGGTGCTAGTTAACATTTGTTAACTTTTTAATATATTTTATAATATTTTTTTTAGTTTCTTACGACTTATTGTCGGGCTTACGTTGTTCCCCCATATCAAAGTACTAATGCTGTAACATGGAAATATTGTAAAATCAAATCATTTTTTAAAAGAGCAACCATGGAGTTTCTTGCCGGTTCTTCTCCATGGGAAACGACCAACCCGAACCGTGCACCTTTCATCGACGTTTCATAAGTGCCCATGTAGGCCTATGTGAAATAAAAAAGTTTGATTTTGATTTAGAACAGATAGAGCATAAATCTCCAATAAAGATCACGACGCCACATACGACGAAGATTGGAGGGTAAAAAGACGTAACAATGGTGTAATAATGATCCTACCAAAAACATAAAAATGTGAATAGGCACCAAGCTAGACAAAAAATCGACGAAGAAGAATTGAGATCTAGAAAGCTACAATGTACAATTTCGTCTATGATCTTGAAGTAATTTATTATTTTCTTGGATATTGAATTTTGAACTCGTCATCTTGAAAAATTTAATGACCAGTCTTTATGTAATTTCAGGCTTTCTTATTGTAGGTCTATAGTTCTCGCCAACTTCTTGGCCGCCCTGAAGTTGGCTACAATGGTTGCGCAGTAGTAAATCTCATACAAAAACAGCCCGTTTCGTGCCTTGCCCATCGGAAAGCCGAGCACTCACTGACGTGTTGGTGGGTGGCAATGGGTAGATTAATCTAGACTAATCTTCCCATTGCCGACAATACAACCAATAAGCTAAATGGAAAAAAATACTAACCAACCAAGTAAGAGTCGGACCCGCGTGCCGAGTATTCGTAGGACTTAGGATTTTCGTTTAGGTTTCCCTGTAAATTATGAGTGACGCCTTTATATACCTCAAAATACAAAATAATTAAAATAATCGTTACTATATTTAGAATAAGATAGTGTATTTTATTAAAGTATTTTAGTAAAAAATGTACCTCTGTTGAGTTTTTATTTTTTTGGTAAATAATGTACCTCTGCTGTGTTTTTATTATTTAATAGTACATTATGGTACAAGTGTGTAATGTTGGTGATTACCGCTGAGGCGCCATTGAGACCCGAGCCGTCAGGTGAGGGTCTTAAGAGAGCCGAGTACGGTAATCATCAATACACACGTGTATCATACGACGTTTTTCAACACACTTGTGAAGAAAATAATACTAAAAAATCATTTCCAACAGTGAAAACGAGTTATGATTTTTTTTTCGCAATGGCGGGCAAAATTAATCGGTTTTCCTATGCGCGCGCATCCAACAATGGCGATGGGCCATAGACTAAAAATAATGAGTTATCTTTTTTATGGCTTTTCGCGGATAGCCATTCAGCCACGTACAAAATGGAGAATTTCAAGTTTTCTTTATTACAGACAAAAACAAAAGTTATATTTAAGTGAAAGTTTTATTTAATAAACACGTACAAGTTGAAATTATCTATTTAAATACGAAGTTGCATGAAATGTGTTGCATTTGTACTATTGAGCACGACCTTTTTTGTATCGAAACTTTTTTAAGAACAAAGCAACTCAACCAAAAAAATAAAAAATAAACTCTTTATCTTACTTGTGAATAATAGTAATGAAAAAGTCACAGTTTGATAACAGGTGTCATTATGTGCCTAATTGCGGTGAAATTAGAGCCACTTTATGAGCAAGTGTGTTGAAAAGAATATTATCATTTAAAAATATGGCACAGGTTTCACAAATTGTTAACGGAAAAAATATTTTCTTCAGCCCGGGCTGAACTCTGTCCAATATTGCCCGCAGAATCCCTGTACAATCATAATATCAATGTGTGCGTGCAAAATGGCGCTTTGTTCGTAGTGGACTCTGTATGAAGCGCGTCGCCGCTTACGTACTTTGTGGTTAGGGCCTTCTAAAATTTCAACTGCAAACGCACGTCCTTGAGCTAGCCAAGCGTGGGAAGTATCAATTACCAATGAAGTATCAAAAGAATAAGAGCCCTTTTATACTTAGATAGCATTACCGTGATGGTACTGGTTTTGTTAGGACGTGCAGTCCACGGCTATCACAGTTGGCTTGGCTGTCGCAATTCCTACTTATGTTACGTCCACGAGAGTGCTGCAATCCATTCCGTTTAATCCTTAAGAGCCCTAAGTGCCCATGCAGACTTCTGAAGACACTCTGCTTCAATTTTGGTATTGTTAGCGCCACGCACAAGATTTTTTTTATAAGGCCAGTCCAATATCGACTTCAGTTTACAATATCTATCTTCGTAGCTTTCAACTTACCTGATTACAGACAGTAAAATATTTCTAGAAAAGTATTCCCATACGACATCGCGATGTCGTACGAGCGGCCCCTCGGTTCCTCTTCGCTTCACCGTGACCAAGCCACGGCTACTGAGCCCCCCCACCTCGACAATGCGGGAACACACCGCAGGGAAGGAGGGGGCGGGGGGGGGGGGGGGCGATTACACCTAAGGTCTTAAAATGACTAGGCAGGATTTTTCTCTTAGTTAAGTTATACCATGACGGATAGAAATTCGATCGATATCCAGTCCAGTTAGACTAGAAGACGACCGTCAATGCAGTTGGAAACACGCTTGGCAGAAGATGATGTTGGTGAATTACTAGCTTTGCAGACAAATAATGTAGGGCAACAAATTGAGATCCAATGATCGTAACGCACAGGACCGATCAGGGTGGTGATACTTGGGGAAGGCCTATGCCCAGCAGTGGACGTCTTTCGGCTGAAATGATTTTTGTCGAAATCAAACTGGAACTCTTCAAATACTTCGTGACATGTTGTGGTGACTAAGACGGTAAGACACCTCTCGTGGGTTCAAATCAGGGCATATACCAATAAAATTATACATTTTTTTCAAGTAATTTAAGTTACTACTTTAATTATTTTATTTTTTTATACCGTATAAGCTGGCGTTTGAACACTATCTCATCCAAGTTTATCTTGGAAATCACTGATATCAGCGAAGGAAATCATTGTGAGGAAAGCTTGAGCAAGCGTGGTGATTAATGCTCGTGTTGGCTCTGTATGAGGAGAGAATTTTGCCCTGCATGCGCCATGTCCGGACTTTGTCTGCTCTTCTAATTTGTCCGGCTTTTTGGCTTGGACGGCAAAAAATATATTTTACTTTTGTCCGCGGCTGTCCTCTAAGAATATTTTCTTGTTTCATACATATAGGCTGGGTTTCTCACCACTAAATTATCACAGAATTAATGTGACAAATTGACAAGCACGCGTTATCTGCTGTGATTGGTTGAATTAATTTTCAAAAGCCAATCACAGCAGATAACCGGCGATTAACCGTCGATAACCTTAACAGCCCGATACTCGAGTGTAGAGAAACCGGGGATTAAGATCGTGATTTTTTGGTCGAGTTTTTAGTATATATCCCTTTTTTTGTAACTTAAAAAACCGGACCTTTTTTTTAAAGTCTGGCTTTTTGTCAGGACTTTTCAAATTTCTTAATTCCCTACCTGCCTATCCTACCTACCATGCCTACCCTGTCTACCCTGCCTACACTGCCTACACTGCCTTTGCTGCCTACCCTACCTACCCCACCTACCCTACCTTCAATTTTTAATCTATCATCAATAGTTTTCTCAGCGCATGCCAAAGAATGAATTTTATAGACAACATTTTGCTACCTTGAGTTACATTACTGCAATTTTCATAAGGATCTCTTTTTTTTTTTTTAAATAAATTGTAGCCTATGACACTCAGAAATAATGTAGCTTTCTACTGGTGAAAGATGTTTCAAAATCGGCTCAGCAGATCCAGAGATTACGCCCTACAACGTCACAAACTTTACCTCTTTATAATATTAGTATAGATCTGAATCTCGGAAACGGCTCAGATGATTTTCATGAAATTTAATATGCAGAGGTTTTCGGGGGCGATAAATCGATCTAGCTAGGTTTAATTTTTTGAAAACGCCGTTTTCTCTATTTTCACCCGAGCAGAGCTCGGTCGCCCAGGTACCTCCTAATTAAATTTAAGTGACTATCTCTCACTTATTGCAGGTTTAAATATTCTATAATTGAGTAAGTACATAAATTTATACTAAGTATGATTTTAACTAAACACCTTAAATAGAGCGTGCTATATTCGCATGCTAATCCGTAATTAAAGGCCGCCAGTGATTTAGTGTTACATGTGATTATCGTGACATGTGACAGCTGTGTGACGAGATAATTAATTTTAGATTTAATTAATTAATTGTGTTTTAGAACGGAATTTTGGCAGACAATAATCCTTGGTAACATGCTGGTCCTGCTCCATAGGACAATCTTTAGTGTAGACTAAATCAAACTGATTGTTTTTTTTTATTTTTAACAAAATTATATCGTTTTTTTTTGTTTAATAAAGTGTCAAGTATTGTGCAATTGCGCATATGTGAACGCACCTTAGAATAGTGTTGCATGCCTTAAGATTTAAATTGAGAAAGAAAGTTATGATGTTATGTCATGTTCCCCACTCTTGGGACACTAGGCTTCTTCTCTGTGAAAAGAATTGGGCTAAGATCCCCTATGTGGGCACAATGCGGGCCAGTAGATGCTACTGTCACGTGCTGGGGTGCTGGGGATATATTTTTTTTAAACAGCAGACTTTAATTAATCACACTTTATTAATGAAACACTTCTTAAACAACTTTATTACTTCGTACTATTTTCGCTTTGATCGCTTCGTAAGTTCCATTCGACACGAGCTTTCACGAAGATTAGTTCCGCTATTCGATACTAGATGGCGCCACATAGCTACTACTAGTTCTTCCTCTCATCACTAGCCTTATCTTGGTGTCATCAGAATGGCGGGTGTATGACTACAAATGGTCATGCTATATGCGTGAGAGCAATGTACGAGCAATGTACCGAATGTACGTAAAATTTGAAGCAATGTACTATTTTAAAACCACAGTTTTTAGAAAAAGTATTTGAGTCGGCAACCTGATATCAGAATGGCGGGTGTATTAAAAATCTGAACAAATTACTAACTATCTTACTGTGAAATGGCTACCATAGCAATGTACGAGCAATGTACGTTATCATATTAAAAGCATAACCAGATGCTATCAACGGTTAAAAAGTTACTATAAAAATAAAATTTCTCCACATTTAGTGCCTGTTCTATTTTATTAGCAACTAGATTTTTTTATTTTTTATTTTTTATTAATAGGCTTTGCCCCACATTAGGAATTTCTTCCTGTATCGTGGGTGCGTTTACAAACATATAAACTCACATACACAAACACCCAGAGCCGGAACAATTATCTGTAGGTCATACAAATATTTGTTCCGTGCGGGAATCGAACCCGCGGCACGCAGTGCAGCAGTCAATCGCTCAACCACTGCGCCAACCGCCAACCTACGTTATGCAATGCTTTGTCTAAACTAAAGGGATTTCTTTTGTGAACAAATGGCCAAATTGGTCATGCGATATGCGTGAGAGCAATGTACGGGCAATGTACCGAATGTACGTAAGATTTGAAGTAATGTACTATTTTAAAACCACAGTTTTTAGAAAAAGTATGTGAGCCGCCAACCTGATGTCGGAATAGCGGTAGTGTATTCAAAATCTGAACAAATTGCCAACTATCTGAGTGTGAAATGCCTACCTTAGCAATGTACGATATCATATTAAAAGTATAACCAGATGCTATTAACGATTAAAGAGAAATTTAAAAATAACAATTCTCCACATTTAGAGCCTGTCCAATTTTATTAGCAACTAGTTATGCCTACGTTATACGTTGCTATGTCTAAATTACTCTCCGTCTAACCTATCATTTTACACTTTGACAGCTCAAAAATATATCATTTAGTGATGAACTAATGTGGTAACCGATTCGATTTCATTTATCAATTGAATTTAACAATGAAAAAAAGTTTATCGATCAAACACAAAGTTATTTTATTTTAGCTTTTATTTTCGATTTTTCACTCAAAAAACTACCCATTAACAACAATAACATACACTATTTAACAATTTAAGAAGTTAAAATCGATATTCCATACAAATTAACAAAAGTTTCAATATTTACAATACAATACATAGAAAGCAGTGTCGCAGCGACATGTTGCCAGCTGCTGCCGCTTTAGTTGGCTACGTAAATAAATACTAAATACTTACCTATATCTCCTACAATACATTGTAGTCCAAAGGTAAGTTCTAATCAGTCTGATTATAAACAACAAACATCCAGCAAAGAAGAAGAAACTCAATCTCAACTTACGATGTCACGTGTGATTAGGGTTCCGTCCAATTTTCTCTCCCAAAACCCAGAAACTTCATTGACAAGAAGTAGCTGTCACAAAACATATTAAAAGTGCCGAATAATAGAAGAAAACACAACACAAACACCCTTAATCCCTTTGGTTGAAAGGATTGCGGTAAATACGTAAAATTTTTGACCGGGTAGGGGACACCCTTCAATCTGGTTCACGCAATGGATATTTAAATAAGAAAAAAGAGACCGGAGTGAACCGGATTAGTTTGGAGGCATGTAGGGCTGTCGGATCAAAACTTTACATATTGAAGGACTGCGTAGGTATCGTTTTTCTCGGTTTCAAATTCCGGTTTCGGTAATAGAAGCGCTAATATAATAAAAAACCGGCCAAGTGCGAATCGGACTCGCGCACCGAGGGTTCCGTAAAAACCTCCGCTTAAAGGTATTATCGACCTGAGTATTTGATGTGAATTTCAAATTAATACCTCTACGCGTTCATGAGGAAAGGGGTAGTAAATTTAAAATTATAAAAAAAAAATGATCTAACAGAAAAAAATACGGATTTCGCAATTATTCCTTTATCTGTGCTATAAGACGTTGCTTCGTACCAAATTTCAAGATTCGGAGTTCACGGGCAGTACCCTTTAGGTTTTGATTCCCTTGCGAGTGTCTAAAATTTGCTGAAATTTGCGGCATAAACGGCTGTATCTTTTGATTGCGTTGGCTTAGAAGTTTGATTTTTTCACAGCTTTAAGAGAAAGTAGCCTTGAGTGTTTGATATAAATTTCAGCTTGATACCTCCACGCGAAAAAGGTTCTTGACAGACAGACAGACGGACGGACGGACAACAAAGTGATCCTATAAGGGTTCTGTTTTTTCCTGTCGAGGTTGATTGATTGATTTTTTATTTACTCATTGTAACGAAAATGAAGCGGGAATCGTTTTTGGCAAAAGCAGGTTTTGGTGCAGGTGTCAAACCCTAATTATATTCAATAAATAAACTTCTTAATGTGGTAGAAATATTGCAGACAATGGAGCGAACCTAACGCTGCATTGTCTGCAGTAGTAAGTATGCTAGCTTTGAAATAAATAAATAGGATAAAAAATATCCTATGTGCTATTCCTGACTATAAATCTATCTCTGTGCCAAATTTAATCCAGATCCGTCCAAGCGTTTGAGCGTGAAGAAGTATTTATAAATTTATGATTCAATACTTTCATTTTCACCTTATATATTGGCTAAAATGGATAAAATACTCCATTGTCCGTAATTCAGATAAAATCAAGAAAAGGAATCGTTTGCTACTACCGTACCTTTGCCGCAGCTTACATTCTGCCTTATTAAGTACAGCTCAAAGGCTCAGACGTTGTGACTGCTCGAGAATTCGAGATCAGCGGAGGAAACCGGCTGAACTATTGTGAGACTTTGAAATGGTTCGACTTTGAGTTAGGAAATACTTTTTAAAATCGGATTATGCCAGTCGCGTTCAAGCTGCGGGAATAAACCCGGTCCGGTGTGTAGACTATATCGCCATTCGAAGGATTCTGTAGATATATGTTAAAGTAATTAGACCCTATTTGGTGCATGTAATTTTCTTGACGTAAAATTTGGTTTGACTTAGATAAAATTAAAAATTAAATAAATTAAAAACTATTATTAATTAAATTAAAAAGAAATTAACCGAATGGAACGGCATGGAACGGAATGGAACAGAATGGAACGAAATGGAACGGAACGGTATGGATCGGAATGGAACGGAATGGAATGGAACGGAGTGGATCGGATTGGAGCGGAACGGAATGGAATGGGATGGTACAGATGTGGTATTCTGCTAAACAGAGCCACATCTTTTAGTCAACTTACGTTCTGTACACACAATACAAACCACACCTTAATATCTTTTGATATTGTATCAACTTTTGTAATTCATTTTTATACTTTTAGTTATCTCTGATTATTTTAATATCTATAACTTAAATTATATTACTAATTTGTAATTCTTGGACTACACACTATACAAACCACACCTTAATATCTTTTGATATTGTATCAATTTTTGTAATTCATTTTTATACTTTTAGTTATCTCTGATTATTTTAATATCTATAACTTAAATTATATTACTAATTTGTAATTCTTGGAATATTTTATACTGTGACATTTTCATCTGATATGACGTCTGTCTGTCTATTTTATTTTCTTAAGCCATAGACATAGCATGGGTACCATGGACTACCTAGACCTTTCCTTAAGCTAGTTGCACGTTATTGTAATGGCAGCGCAGACTGCCCCGTCTCTGCAAAGCCGTTTTTTATTCGTTCTGGTCTTGATTTTTTAAATTGATTTTTGAATTTGAAATTTAGAAGGGATGGCTGGACGAGAAAAAAAACGGACGTCAGATTTTTAGTTTTCTGAACGCCGAAAGAAGGTTGACTTCTTAATACTACTAAGTGTACTATCGTATCTGAAAACTCTTTAAACTATAATATATACGGCCTGTGAATGGAATACAATCTTTGAAGTGCAATTAATACATAAATTGTGGTTCCCTGAAGAGATAATTATTTCTTGAAACCTTAACCTCAACGGCCATCTCTTGGCTTTTTGAGTCATAGCAGGCCTCTACTCTCCTTGGTTACGTTGGCAACGTAACCGTTTGCCTATCTATCCGTCCTGCTACATATTCTACTGCCTTATTGCCCGATTACCTTCCTTGACTATCTACCCGTGGTGCCTGTTCACCTGCCTACCTGTCCGATTGCTTGCTTGTCCGTCGTGGTGCTTGCTCACCTGTCTACCTCGGGCATTCCACGTCTTCCTGCCCGACCTTCTGCCTGGTTAGCTGCCCACGTCGTGCGAAGCCGGACCTTATTTTTTATTATCTATACTCAATACTATATCATCTATAGCTATATTATCTATAGCTTAATTAACTCTGACACCAGAGGTGGCCACACCTCACACGATAAGAAGAAGATTATCCTTTTTCTTAGTTTTAATTTATAATAACTTTTATTTTTACTAACGTGGCTAACGTTAGCTCGACTGAGCCTAACGTGACGCTACACGGAATGGAACATAATGTTACGGAATGGAACGGCATGGAACGGAATAGAACGGAACCAAATGGAACGGATTGGATCGGAATGGAATGGAATTCAACGGATCGGAAAGGATTGGAAAGGAATGGAACGGAATGGAATGGAACGGAATGGAACGGAATGGAACGGTTTGGAATGGCATGGAACGGAATGAAATTGGACGAAATGCAACGGAATGGAATGGTACGGAACGGAATGAAACGGAATGGAACGATTTCGAACGGAATGGAATGGAATGCATTAAACAGCATGTAACAGAATGGAACAAAATGGAACAGAGCAGAGCAGAGCAGAATTCTTTTAATTAAAAAAAAAAAAAAATACCCGCACTAGGAACACTGCCCCACACACTGTATGGGTTGGAACGGATTGGTTTGGCATGGAACGGTTTGGGAACGGAATGTAACGAAATGAAACGGATTGGAATGGAACGAAATGAAACGGATTGGAACGGAAACGATTGATCGGAATGGAACGGACTGGAACGGAACGGCATGGAACGGAATGGAACGGAATGGAACGGATCGAAATGGAACGGAATGGAACGCAATGGTATGGAACGAAATGGGACGGCATGGAACGGAATGGAACGGAATGGAACGTAATGGAACAGAACAGAGCAGAATTCTTTCCTTTCTTACATATTAAAAAAAAAAATACATTGCCCCACACTAGGAATTTCTTCCTGTATCGTGGGTGGGTTTACAAACATAAACTCACATACACAACACCCAGAGCTGGAACAACTATCTGTAGGTAACCCAAATATTTGTTCCGTGCGGGAATCGAATCTGCGACACGCAGAGAACAGAGCAGAACAGTGCAGAACAGAGCAGAACAGAGCAGAAGAGAGCAGAACAGAGCAGAAAAGAGCAGAAAAAAGCAGAACAGAGCAGAGAAGAACTGAGCAGAGCAGAACAGAGCAGAAAAGTGAAGAACAGAGCAGAACAGAGGAGAACAGAGCAGAACAGAGCAGAACAGAGCATAACAGAGCAGAACAGAGAAGAACAGAGCAGAACAGAGCAGAACAGAGCAGAACAGAGCAGAAAAAAGCAGAACAGAACAGAGTAGAACTGAGCAGAGCAGAACAGAGCAGAAAAGTGAAGAACAGAGCAGAACAGAGCAGAACAGAGCAGAACAGAGCAGAACTGTGCAGAACAGAGCAGAACAGAGCAGAACAGAGCTGAACAGAGCAGAACAGAGCAGAACAGAGCAGAACAGAGCAGAACAGGGCAGAACAGAGCAGAACAGAGCAGAACAGAGCAGAACAGAGCAGAACAGAGCAGAACAGAGCAGAACAGAGCAGAACAGAGCAGAACAGAGCAGAACAGAGCAGAACAGAGCAGAACAGAGCAGAACAGAGCAGAACAGAGCAGAACAGAGCAGAACAGAGCAGAACAGAGCAGAACAGAGCAGAACAGAGCAGAACAGAGCAGAACAGAGCAGAACTGTGCAGAACAGAGCAGAACTGAGCAGAACAGATAAGAACAGAGCTGAAAAGAGTAGAACGGAACAGAACAGAGCAGGACAGAGCAGAACATAGCAGAGAAGAGCAGAAAAGGGCAAAACAGAGCAGAAAAGGGCAAAACAGAGCAGAACATAGCAGAACAGAGCAGAACAGAGCGGAACAGAGCAGAAAAGAGCAGAACAGAGCAGATCAGAGCAGAACAGAGCAGAACAGAGCAGAACAGAGCAGAACAGAGCAAAACAGAGCAGAACAGAGCAGAACAGAGCAGAACAGAGCAGAACAGATCAGAACAGAGTAGAACAGATCAGAACAGAGTAGAACGGATCAGAATAGAGCAGAATATAGCAGAACAGACCACAACGAGCAAAACGTGCAGAACGAACAGAACAGACCAGAACAGTGCAGAACAGAGCAGAAAAGAGCAGAACAGAGCAGAACAGAGCAGAGCATAGCTGAACATAGCATAAAAGGGCAGAGCAGAGCAGAACAGAGAAGAACCGAGCAGAAAAGAGCAGAACAGAGCAGAAAAGAGCAGAACAGAGCTGAACAGAGCAGAACAGAGCAGAACAGAGCAGAACAGAGCTGAACAGAGCAGAACAGATCAGAACAGAGCAGAACAGAGCAGAACAGAGCAGAACAGAGCAGAACAGAGCAGAACGGTGCAGAACAGTGCAGAACAGAGCAGAACAGAGCAGAACAGTGCAGCACAGAGCAGAACAGAGCAGAACAGAGCTGAACATAGCAGAATAAAGCAGAACAGAGCAGAACTGAGCAGAATATAGCAGAACAGAACAGAACAGAGCCGAACAGAGCAGAACAGAGCAGAACAGAGCAGAACAGAGCAGATCAGAGCAGAACAGAGCAGAACAGAGCAGAAAAGAGCAGAACAGAGCAGAATAGAACAGTGCTGAACAGAGCAGAACAGAGCAGAACAGAGTAGAGCAGAGCAGAAAAGGGCAGAACAGAGCAGAAAAGAGTAGAACGGAACAGAACAGAGCAGGACAGGGCAGAACATAGCAGAGAAGAGCAGAAAAGGGCAAAACAGAGCAGAAAAGTGCAAAAACGAGCAGAACATAGCAGAACAGAGCAGAACAGAGCGGAACAGAGCAGAAAAGAGCAGAACAGAGCAGATCAGAGCAGAACAGAGCAGAACAGAGTAGAACAGAGCAGAACAGAGCAGAAGTTACACATCTCTTTTAAATGAAAATCTTATTTATACCCAGAAAGGCGGTCTCACGCTGACAGCGATATCTACCAGACTACCTTTGGATGGGCTGAAAGAACTTATAATAAAAAACTGGGTTCCTTGTTGACTACTTAAAAGGGGCTAGTCTGCGGTGAACTGCTATTTCATTATAATTGAAGCAAAGCGTTCAATGTGTCGCATACGCGGTTCATTACCCGCATCGAGACAAAATGTATTTGTTTATTTCAGTCTGTCGGGACTCGGTGTCTGTGAGTGCTGTGATATATTAGTGTGACACTGATATATTGCACCGGAGCACCCGTCTAGGTCAATGTGATTTTTATTATGTTGTGATACTCTCTCTCGCTGAAAAAGTACCAATAGTTTTACAACGTTCATATTTTATTTATTTTCGAAAAGTATAAATATTTGGTAACTATAATTTATACTCTCCGAAAAGAATAAAAAAGGTTTCGAAAAAAAATGTTTAGTAGTAGGTAGTAGTGTAGGGTTTACATGACCTTCACTGGGTTAATGACCAACCCTACTAAAACGAACTTGTCTTTTACAACTTGTCAGAGTTGGCAACCCTAATTCCAACGCCAGCCTTGCCCAAGACAGTCGTTCAGAAACTTAGTTACACGACTTATAATGGAAGGGGCTAGGTTAAATAGAAAAACAACGGGGGCCTCTGTCCTCAAAAATACGACACGTTAAATGTAAAAGATTTTCACTTAGAAAAAGTTTCAATAGACTTGCCAAGTCCGAGGTTTCTGTTTTAATAAGAAGGGGTTGGAGTTAGAGGTCTTGTTATGTAGGTACTTTTAGTGGAAAGTAATTCAAATAATTTAAATATTCTACTAAAAGTATATTCTAGTACTAAGAGTTCAAGGCTTTCTACGTATATAGCATAGGTACAGCGTGCTTAACGTTGTCAGGCAGAAGAATTTCCCTTTTTCCAACTAGCTTCTGCCAGCGGCTTCGCTCGCGTGAAAGTCGAAAATTATCCCGAGGGAACATATTCCCGGGATCAAATGTGTGCTATGTGCATCCTATGTGCTATGCCTGACTATAATCTATCTCTGTGCCACATATCATCCAGATCTGTTGAGCCGTTCTGGCGTGAAGAAGTAACAAGCATACATACTTTCACCTTTATAATATTAGTGTGATGGATCAGGGTGATGAAATCTATGCATCTGCTTTTAATTAAAGAATCATATTCTTTATTGTACACTAAACATACAGATAAAATACAGTAGGACAGTTTATGTCTTACTTTACTCTTGCAGCAACCTCAGTGTAATAGAGTGATTTTTGAATCTTAATTTTGTTTTATTTTTATTTAATGAGCAGAGCACCAAATTGACACTTCTGCCACTCCTGCCGAACACGCTCGCCTGCTGGCTGTGCACTGGCACGTTGTTTGACGCCTTGCTGCTTCCCTACGTCTTGGCGCTCCCTCATCGTTGCCACTGTGGCGAAGTTGTCAACAGCCTCGGTCACCACGGTCTTTGATGCAGCCGAAGTGCGGGTCGCATTGCGCGGCATGGAAAGTTAAACGACATCACGACGTGCTCTCGTCACCGTCGCCGTTCCGGCCGTATTAGAACCCCATGGCCTGGCACGCGACGATGGCAAAAGACCGGACGGGATGTCTTTGTTTCCATGGAATATGGGTACGCCTTTAGCGTGGGATGCCACTTTTGTCGATGCTCTTGCGCCGTCCCATCTTCCTAGCTCGCTCGTCGTGCTGTGCTGCCGCTGCCGCTGTGGCTGCAGAGAACCTCAAGCGGTGGCAATATAATAATCTCATCGGTAGTAACAATTTCGAGCCGTTTGGAGTTGAGACTCTTGGTCCGTGGGGTCCGAGTGCTCACGCTTTGTTTAAAGATCTTTCCAAACGCCTAGTTGACACTTCGCGTGACCCAAGGGCTGACTTTTACCTTGTACAGAGAATAAGCATTGCCATAAAACGTGGCAATGCTGCCAGCCTTTTGGGCACATTACCAGTGGACAACGATGTGGAGGAGTTTTTCGACGCCATATTTTAGTTTAGTATATTTTTAGGTTTAGGTATAGTGAGTAGTTTTTGTTTTAAGTTTATATGTTTGTAGACATAGTTAATTAAGTATTTTATACACTGTATATACTTTTATCCATGTAAATAAAATTAAAATTTCAAAGGCTAGGTTCGTATATGAACTTAAACGGCAGCAAAAGGAGTTTGTAAATATCGTAGCATATGTGGCGTTCTGCCTAGCCGATGTGTACCTAAATGGCGTGAGTTTATGTATGAATGCCTTTTTGTCAGTTTTGCTGATTTTACATTAGCCCTGCCTTCTTTAATTGCTTTAATCGGGTCGTAATTTTGAACTGCTCTCTGCAGATTCAATAATATTTTTTTATATTTTTTATTATTGCTATATATATAGGCTTGCGTTTGACCACTATCTCAACTGAAGGTAAGCGATGATGTGGTCGACGATGAAGCACGCTTGCCCAGAAGAAACCTATTCACTCTTGACTTAAAGACTCCCAGGTTGTAGCTATCAGGAAATACAGACTCCGGCAGGGAATTTCAGTGCGTATGGGTGGGATGTCCACCATGTACCGATGACGCAACGTCGTACGTCTTGTAGTCCGATGATAGAACGGGCTAGGAGGAATTAGTTCATGCAATTCCAACGCACACTCCCCGAAATGCAACCGATAAAAAACCGACAGACTGGCAACTCGGCGCCGATGTTCGAGGTTCAGGAGCCTAGATTCGGCCAATACTTCATTGTCGATGAGCCTCTTAGCCCGTCTTTCGATCGCATCAAGTGCATCCAGCTGGTACTTGGCAGATCCGTCCCAGAGATGAGAGCAGTATTCCATGCATGATCGAACTTGCGCTTGATATAAGTTGAGCAGCTGTTCTGGCGTAAAGTACCGTCTCACCTTCGCGAGGATCCCCAATGTTTTAGCAGCCAGCTGAGCTTTTGCCTCAATGAATGGACCAAAATTGATATCGATCAATGTTGACGTGATGCCAAGAATCTCAAGATGGTCAGTTATCGGCACGGTCACACCTCTGAAAGAAGGAGCCGGGTGGAATTGGCTCCTTTTAGCGGAAAAAAGACACGCCTGGGTCTTAGCAGCATTGAACTTGACCAGATTGGCATCGCCCCATTCGTAGACTGCCTCCAAGGACAGATTCAAGCACTCAACCATGGCCTCCCGGAGAGACCGGATCTGAGTTTCTCTAACTTTGCTGTAATAGTTTGTTCTCTCTGTGAAAATATGAATAACGTTCTATTTAATTGTTTTATTAATTAAATAGCTTACTTAATTCGTTGTAAAATGTTTTAATTAAGAGCGTTCTTTGATAATTTGCCTTTGATAGATATAAAGACAAAACAACATAAAGAAAAAAACATAAATGTTTTAGCGGGGCTGATATTTTGCGAATCGTATTTCCATTTGAAATGAAACCTACGCAGAAAATTGGCGCAATCGCTAATTCCAGTCTCGACATTCAAATTGGGTATAAAACTGAAATGTAAAAGAAGCCAAATAAATTGAGATGAAAAAAAAAATTGTAAAGTATCTTTTTACCCGACTACGGTTAAGCCAAAAGGAAGGATTGATGAACGATGTCATAATGACAGCTAAGTACGTTCAGACTGACCGCACTTTGGGTGTGAATGCGTGCAGGTTATTAATCAATCCTAGTCCGAAACGTAACTACCGGTCTATTGGTTTACTGAGACCATTTTTATTCGATTTATGAATACTCGGTAAAATTAGTCCAAGGATAAGCAGGATTGTTTTTTATATGAGAAACGGTTTTTGCTAAAAATCTTTGCCTGCCTGATCTTGTGGCTCAAGCAGCAAATTTGTTTTTCTTTCTTGTTTTTGTTGACATAATTTTCTCAACTGCCAAAGGAGGGTGTTTATTAGTCTATGTAAGTATATACGTTTGTTCCTATGTGGATCCCAATTTTATATTTCTTCCAAACCCTTCGTGTGGGGTATCTAAATGAAGGGTTTTAAGAGGTGATCACAAACATATACCACTTATATGTTTAAAAGTAATTCGAAAAAATGTTAACTTAAAAGTTATAAATAAAAAAGTTAATTAAAAAAAAAAAAATGGTTTTGATACGCGATTATGTATCATGTATCTTCCGACTGCACGGCAAAATATTTTTCTTGTTTACGTCACAGTCGGGCTTTTTGATTTTTTATTAACTTTTTTTTGATACTTGCTATCAGCTGATTTACTTGCTAATAATTATATTATCACATATTATCAGAGGCGGATTAAAAGTCGAGAACACCCTAGGGAAGCATCTCATCGGGGCCCTTCTTGCGGCCATATACATAATTAGTATAAATTATACCTAGTACTTTACCTAAATAAAACCGAAAACCACGATCATTAAAGCAATCTATTATATATATATATCTTTAGTCGTTCTAATTTCGTTTTTCTTACGTTTTTGCTCAGTATTGCTCTTGACAGCAATCAAAGCATAGCGAATTTCTGGAAATGACTTTTACGAGCATCTGCTTGAGCTGTATTTTACGAACTTCTATTATGAAATCAGGAGATGTAGGAATAATCAAGAAGTCACACGATTCGGAAGCTCTTCATCTCTATATAATTTAAGAATCGTTATAAGAATTGTATAAGAATTTACTACTGAAACTTGAACTTACTTAGTACTTATTTGTATTAATTATAACAATTAATTTTATGTTAATTTTTATTCTTTATTTAAAAACTTTCGTGCGTGCGCCCCTTGGCCTTGTAACCTCGCGCCTCTAGGCACTTGCCTAGTTGCCTTAGGGATAATCCGCCTCTGCATATTATTGTAGCAACCATAATAAACCAAAAAATATATTTATATTGTAGTTATCGCATTTTCTCCTCGATAGTTAAATGATAAATGATTTTATTTCAAGGGAGTCAGGGGGTAAGTTGGTTTGTACAAACACTTTTACATGATCACGTTTTTTAAAACTAGATGAGGTCAGCGTTTCCTATCTGACTACTCTGAGAAGAAAGGCTGAAACAAACTCAGATGTCACAGTATCTTTTAAAGCCCAGACAAAATCTTGGTTAGATCATATGAAGACCATGTAGACTGATGTCTGTTTTGGTCTTTTGAGGAAAGAACCATCCAGATTGAGTGGACCTGTCCAGTCAGTGCACGCATTTGTCAATAATCGAGCAGCTCAACTCAGAATTTAAGAAGCTCAACGATTCGACGAACAAAACCAAAGAAAGGACATGTTGGCCGCATAAACTACTCAAACTGCCAGACCATGATTAAAAATTAACTAAGATAAATTTAACACATAGAAAAGAATGATCCACATAGTCTTCACATTCACAATAATTAAAATAAAATAATATAATACTTAAAAAAATAAAAATATTCTTGTCATTGCAAGAAAACGAAAAAAATAACATACACGGTGCAAAATATAAAAAATCAAAATTAATTGTTGCAGTTCAATCCCAAGCCTTTATATCCTCAACGTAATATTTAATGGTATAAAACACTTTCTGACACAACTAACGTTTAATGAATGATTTGAATTTATTAAGACTTATATCTTGTACGTGGCTTGGAATCATAATATAAAAGCGACACATTGACATCTAAACGAGCCACCTATTTTCTTGAGCCTTGTTGTAGGTACTGCAAATTTGTGTTTTTTCCTAGTATTTATGTTATGGATATCACTGTATTTTTAAACAATTTTATATTCTTATTATATAAAAGATTTACATAAATATACTGAGAAGGCACAGTCATTATGTTAATCTCCATAAATATCTCTCTGAGAGAGATGAGTCGAGAGATGAGAGTGTGTCTCGGGCTTAATTTATAAATAGATCTAACAGCTCTTGTCTGCAAAACAAAGATAGTCTGGATATCGGCGGCATCAGTTTTCCTACAACTTTTTGTTATGCCGGTTACCTTTCTCGGTACACCGACATCGGGTACATCAGAAACATTTCCCCCTGAATTAAACAAGGCAATAAGATAAAATATACACAAAGACGTTTTACCACCACAATATAAGAACTACGTCTATATGAAAGCGACTTCTGAGTCCGTAGGCTTTACGATAAGTACTGACCTTTCGCTATGTATGTTTGTATTCGTAAAAGGCTACGATAAAGGACGGTTAGCATTGTATGTAGTTGTGTGAAGCGAGAAATCATGAAAGGAGGTCTAACTGTTCAGTAAAAGGTTTTTTCTTGTTGTTTTATTATGATATCTACTTATTCTGTTTCTGTGGATTTTTACTCGGGAACTACTAACTAAAACAAACACTCACTTCTTCCTCTTCTTTTCGAGTCATCATCATCATCATTATCAGCCTTTTAATGTTTCCACTGCTGGAACACCTGCAGAGAATACAATTCGGGATCCCGGGACCCCGACCGTTTTCTGGCCCCGAAACTCCCGGGACTGTACTTTGATTGGATTGCCACAAACAAGTCTAATTTGTATTCCGTAGTCCGTTGCGCCTTGACAATAACCTTGCCTAGATTAAAAAAAAAATAGTAGTATTAATAGCATTTATTACATAACGACAAAAAAAAAACCTTAGATACGCGGTACTCCAACCAGCGTAGAACTGTGCGAGCGTTTTCAGCTGCTGCTTATGTTGGCAATAAACTACGAAGCAGGTTTGAAAGTCAAACATTAGATGCTTTGATATTTCTGCGATTATATTTTCGAAATTCTAAATAGTTATTTTGTGTTGTCTTTTTGATTTCTTGCAAAAGTAAAGTTTTTATGCTTTATCTTTTTTCTTTTGTTATTAGATTGTGATTTGTGTTGTGCAAAGACATTAGAAACATTTGTTTTTATAGTTATTTCTTTTTTTCATTTGAGCGCATTTAGAAGCCATTTAGTCTAATCCTGGGATCCCGGGATTACGCTTAAAAAATCCTGTTATCCCGGGATAGAAAACATGCTCGGGATTGTATTCTCTAGACCCCGGCCTCCTCACTGTGAGAGATGAAATGGGCCTTAATCCACCACGCGGGCCCAGTGCGGGTTGGGCTTTTCGAGGCAATGGTGTTTTAACCCTTAGATATATCAAGTCCCGTATGTGGCCACGTTTATGGCGGCATCAGTGGCGTTCATCAAGCCTCTAAAGTGAAGGTGTGGGCACTTAAAGTCATGCCTTTTTCCCATGGGGGTATGCAGAAGCGGCAGAACTCAACTACATTAGCGTAATTCCGCTGTAGTGGCAGCAACGCCGCCACCAACTAACTTATGCAGCATTTGTGTGACATGACGTCATACAAATGCTGTATAGCGCAAGCAAAGTTTTTGGCGCGATTTGAACACATGCAACAGTCCGACAATAACCATCGGACAGTTGCCCGGACCAGACACAATACCATCTGGTCGGAGGATCATCCCTTTGTTATGAAGGTTTGTGGGAATCTCCACCTTGTTCCGCATATCTTCAAACTTTTTTTATGTTTCTTTTTTATGTCAAATGACCTTAATAAGGTCATTTGACTAGGTTTTAGTAATTATACTGGATAAACCGTCGGGCATTTTTCAGGGGATGAATGTGTTCATGAATAAAAACAAACCTGAAATTAGCTGTATTCTACATTTTGTCTAGTTATGCGAAAATAATTGTACCTACTGTACAGATGTTTTTTTTTGTGATTTCAGTTGTTCATATTCATAAGTACTGTCATCCCACGAAGGAATGAATTAAAAGTCACCCTGGGTAGGTATATTTACAAATGTGTGAAATCTAAGCAAGCTTCAATAACTTGCATAACTAGAATACAAAGGATGTTTAAAGGCAATATTATTATTATTATTATATATTCTTTATTGTACACCTTTAAAAAATACATACAGAACAAAAATTTTCAAGCACTGTGTACAATGGGCGGTCTTATCGCACAGGGCAATCTCTTACAGACAACCTTTGGATGGACTGAACGGCAGGAGAATTAAGGGCTGTCAGTGTACAATAGATGATAAATAATATAACTTACTTATACATAATAACATAAAATACATACATACTATACTACATATTTAATATACTAATATAATAATAATCCGCACACTTGCCACAAACCATTGAATGGAAACAACACTTAAGTACTTTTTAAATAGACAAAATAAAATTTTATTCTTCTGCAATACACAGAATAGTATCCGTGAACATTACGAACTTTTGAAATCGTCCGTATTGTTTTCTTTTTTCAAGTTTTAAGCTGACACTACAGGAGATTGCCACGTAAGCTTGAAAATACACCCCGGAATCGGACCTAAGGAGAATAGAAAAAGGAATACTTCGTGCCTATAGATTCGAAGCATTCGGCTCGAATACTTAAGAAAATAGAAATGTTTTTTTTACAATTCATAAATTATCACAGATGGGTTGTCACAACTACAAATTCATAGAAAATTTTTCAACAATTTCTTTTGTGTTTTCTGTGTTTATTTATTTTATTTATTAATATAAACATTATTTTAGGTACACCAATGTAAAATAAAGATAAGGAGACTTAAAACTAAAATAATTATATCGGGCGGCCTTATCGCATTCCGCGATCTCATCCAGGCAACCTGGAATGGACTGTCATAGCCTAGATATGAAATGTCCATTTATTTAATATATGCTTAATTATACACCTTAAAAATACAATTATAAAAAGAAACTTTAAACTAATACGCATACAATGGGCGGCCTTATCGCATTCCGCGATCTCATCCAGGCAACCTGGAATGGACTGTCATAGCCTAGACATGAAATGTCCATTTATTTAATATATGCTTAATTATACACCTTAAAATACAATTATAAAAATAAACTTTAAACTAATACGCATACAATGGGCGGCCTTATCGCATTCCGCGATCTCATCCAGGCAACCTGGAATGGACTGTCATAGCCTAGACATGAAATGTCCATTTATTTAATATATGCTTTATTATACACCTTAAAATACAATTATAAAAATAAACTTTAAACTAATACGCATACAATGGGCGGCCTTATCGCATTCCGCGATCTCATCCAGGCAACCTGGAATGGACTGTCATAGCCTAGACATGAAATGTCCATTTATTTAATATATGCTTTATTATACACCTTAAAATACAATTATAAAAATAAACTTTAAACTAATACGCATACAATGGCGGCCTTATCGCATTCCGCGATCTCATCCAGGCAACTTGTTATGGACAGTAATTGTCTGGACATGAAGTGGGGTTGTCATTGGTGTGCCAATAACATTGTTAAAATACTATATTATAATAGATACATAGATAAATACGTACATTATATGTAGGTTAGGTAACGGGCTAGTATCCGCAACTCCACGACTAAGCGCGTATTTTGCGTACGGCATATGCTATATAATATATACATAAATACACACATTCTTAATAAAACTTTTCACCCAAGAAATATTTCCGATTAATTAGTCGCCCTATATAGTATAATAGAATGTGAGAAAATCTGCAGACAATAGCTATTCGAATAACCAGAAAAGTATCCGGAAACATTTATAGATAAGTAGAATACAAAAATCTGAAATAGCAATAGGAAATCTTTCTCTCGATGAAAATGGACATCTGACTCGCTGCGCTCATGAATATAATATAAGCCTCTCGTTCACTCGGCAACGTGTAAATCACTTATACTCGGAATTTTAATTCGATTCCAGATTTGACATTAGCTACTGTCATTTTGTGAAATAATGATACCACATATAACGTGTAGTGATGAACACAAAAATCGATAAACAATCAGTGTGTGTGCCATCAGTGTGCCAATTAAAGACTAAATTATTGATTTTTATTTAAATAAATACATTAATTAGTAATCGCTGCTCTATTTTATAAAAAGTTAATATTTTTGATTTTATATTAAAAAACAAAACTTATACTACAAGAGCCTCGATAGTTTTCAGTATTGGCAGCCCGTGCGCGCTCGTGCAGCTATCGCCATTTTGTTTATCGTGTCATTCGGCTTCATTCTCCCAGTGTGACTGCACGAATATCTTATTTCATTGCGAATCGATATTTTGTTGGGTTTTTGTTAAAGTGTTGTTACGTTGTGTTTGTTGTTACGTTTATAGTTTTTTGTGAACTT
Source organism: Orthosia cruda (assembly GCA_964057195.1). NCBI lineage: Eukaryota > Metazoa > Arthropoda > Insecta > Lepidoptera > Noctuidae > Orthosia > Orthosia cruda. Next base: position 12,954,777 of record OZ059836.1, on the reverse strand, counting down.
TGAGTGAATCTATTTGTTTTGGTTTTCCATCAAAATGGATCCTCAGCCAAGTACATCACAATTTTTTTATTTATTTCACACACAATTATAAAAGAAAAGTCTCAGATCGTTAATTAATCGTCAAAACTAAATTATCGGTTTAGAAATATTTAATTTCCTGATATACTTAGTTTACGAGAGTAAAATTATAAACGAGAAGAATCGATCCGGAAATAATCCATTTCCATATCGAATAATTTTGCAACGTCACTATTTAGTACTTGTCATAACGTTGCAACACTGAAATTGTCAAATCTGGAATCGAATTAAAATTCCGAGTAAAGCATTATTTGTATCTACCCGCAAAGCCCGAATCACTTGGAAATCTCACTGAAATTCAATTTCTAACTTTTTATGTGAATTTAGATCGTATTTTGTAGGAGTTTTGGTCGTATTCATGATCTAGGGTTTGTAAATAAACGTTTGATAGTTGGTGTTAAGAGTTTTTGTGCGTCATTTATAAATCTGTTCATATAAATAGATATTTATACTTAAATATAGTTTTGATTAATCTAGAACATTTTCGTATGATAAAAAACATTTTACAAAAAAAATACTACCGACTTCCAAATAAAAAAATCGGTTTCTTTGGTAGGTAACATTTGTTTTTGCTTTATGGACACAGACTATTTTTTATTTGGATGTCGGTACTATTTTTGTTAAAAAAAAGTTTCATTATTTTTCGCTTTTTAGTTGTATCTACCTAATAGGCAACTTGTTAAGTAAGATACCTATAATGCCAGAATAGATTACCTGAAAATTATGAAACTTGAACATAACCGGTGAAATGAGAATGTACCAAGGTGAACTGTACACAGCGTTCACTGCTTCTAAGATGACTAGTAAATTAAAAATAGCCCCTCTAGATTACTGTCACAGCAAAAATTGCCTGTCGAGGAGGAAATCAGCAAAACCGCGTTTGACAGGCAGATTAGGGATCGCACTATTTCGTCGACATTCAAGAGATTCTTACTTCCCTGTACCTTTGATGGGTAGCACGCAATTTGTCACAAACGCGGGTAGTCAGTCCTAACGTTCGTAGTTCGTAGAAATCCATCTAGTATGTTGAGCTTCCTTTTACAAAAACAGATCTAAGGTTGTCTATTAATTAAATCTATTTTGCCCTTTTTTCCGTTTTAATTAAACAAGAATATGACCAGCCTGTATAGAAACATATAGAAATAAACAGCATTCAAAAATAATATGCTAGGTACCATCGAACTGATTTGGTGATGAACTGATTTTGCCTTCATCACCAAATCAAAGGCAAAATCAGTTCATCACCAAATCAGTTCGATGGTACCTAGCATATTATATCGAACCTAGCATTTTCATTAGAACCATTTATTTAAATTTGCTTCATCAAAGTCATTTAACTATTCGAGATATATATACCCAAAAAATACTTATCGTTGAGAAATTTCAATGCCCTTCTTCATCAGTTTCACTTCACCAAATGATAATTTCCGAATGCAAATGCTTGTCATTTTGATGAAAATACCAAAATAGTTTATGCCTATAAAATTTCCGGATTTTGCTCGATTTTCATGGGGCTCTCTCATCAGATCCTGACTTGGTGACAATGGGGCCACCTCGAGAGTATACACAATTAAACATTTTTTTTTTAATCCCTCCATAATTGACAAGGTATTCAGTGAACATACATAATAAAAAGACGTACAGTCGAATATAGAAGCTCCTGTTTTTTGGAAATGCGGTTAAAATGTTTTCCGCGAATATTATAGTTCCGCTGCCCAAACAGCTTGACCCGAAGCCTGTTAAATGTTAAATCATTGTTATTTAAACATTAATATTCGCTGATATATCAAGTGATATTTATTAGCGTACTATACGCGTTGACCTTTCCATTAGACTGCTACGGATGATTCATAGTGCTCTGAATTGGAAAATTAAAGGTGTGTCGTGTCTGATTTATTAATTTAAGTTCTGCGTTTCGATTTGATTGGAGTTCCGGTTTTGGAACTGATGCTTATTGTGGTTTGTCTGGTGATCTTTTGCATCCATTTAAATTGAGTCACATAACAAAAACTTGAGTTTGATTAAAGCTAACCTTTGATTGCCTTATTTGTGAATTTGTTAATTCATAACAGCTGTTATGATGAAGCTTGCTTTTATTTATTTATTAGCTTTTGCCCGCGATTGAAAGTGTGCGCGATCCAAAGTGCAAAGTGAAAAACACTTTGCACTTTGGCCTTATTTGCCTTAAGACTTGCTAAACCAATTATTAAGTTCAACAAGAGACATTTCAATACCATTTCTAAGGAGATAACAAAGTTATTTCCTATTTTTGGAACAGAGAAGTTTTATCGTAAATGTTCAGAGATGCCTGTTATGGTTTTTTGTAATTAAATTAAATACTACATTTTGAAGAAGAAAATTATTACAAAGCTACCCAATATTAGTTCGCAAATATTGTTTAAACGCACTGTGCTGTACATATGTAGAAACGATGATTTGTGTAAGGCGCCTTCCTGAGTTCCTGACCGGATCAGTGCGTTTTCGTTTCTGTGCCTTATCTGTGTAGTTTCTTTATCGAGTGCATGTAACTAAATGCAGACTGAGTCCTTTCGGTACAGATTCTTATTTGAGTGCATCCAGGCGTCTCTGTACCGAAACGAAAACGCGCCGACTCGGTCAGTAAGGCGCATGAATAGTGGAAGAGTAATTTTCTTTTTTAAATTATCACGAAGCCAGTAGAACAACATCTCTGTAATGCTTTTGAGAGCAGGAAACCACAAAAAAAAAACTATTAACAAAACGCTCCTAAAGCATAGGTAAACATTTAGGTACTACAGCTTAGTTTTTCAGTTTTCATTAGTATTCTACTCAAACACCACACCTAGTTTACTAAACCACGATCCCAGTTTCAGCAGTTCATAGGAAAAGGTTTCATGAAAAATTTCCCTAAAAATTTTAGGCAAATTCATACGTGATGTTTGCCGTTCCAGTCTTTTTGTTTCCATGTTACTTTTAGGAGCAGTATAATTTATTTTATCCGTATAAAGCACGATTGAGTTCGTTGGAAAATTTTGGGTTGGGTTCATAAACCTTTTCAGGATGTGGTGTTGTGGCCGTTTTGATAATTGATTAAGACTTTTTCTTCATGATTTTATTTAACTACTTTGTCGGCGTGATTAATATGTATATTCATGCCAAATCATAGCTTTCTAGTAATAAGTCTCTGAGCTAAGCTGCGGACGGTCGGACGGACAGACGGTCATGGCGAAACTATAAGGGTTCCTTATTGACTATGGAACTCTAAAAACCATTTTCGAAACACGAGTATTTCACATTCGTTATTTAAAAATATCCGATACAGCAGCCAGCAACAAAAATATCTTGCAAGCGCAAAACGATAGCGATTTTTGCGCAATAATTGCTCTTCAATACAGGTTTTTGGCGGCTTTTTTTTTAAATATGTGCATTTGATAAACAGCGAGTGATTAGCAAACGATTGTGTAGGTCCTACCATACCTACACTGTAGATAATTGCGACTTTTATGACATAAAATGTTTGATCGCTCGATGATTGCTGATTGCTGTTTCTTACGTAATAAGCCTGCCGGAAATCACCGAAAAGTCCGATAAAGCCAAAGAAATTCCCTTTAATCACGTCTTTCTACCCAAACTAATTAATTAAGGTAAAACATGAAATACATGTCACTCGGGACTGAAGAAGGGTCTTATTTCGGTAACTTACTTTTTATACCCTGTAAAACGGTGTTGTTTTGGCGAAGTTACTCTTTTAGGGTTTCTTTATCCAGAGATTTTTAGGGCGACATGGGTAGCTCTTAAATTGTATTCTTATTGCTTGTTGGTACTACGTTTTTGTGGTGTCTAAAAACATTTTGGTTTTTATTTATAATCGGTATAAAATTCATGTTGTTTTGCAGTAATCAACTCAATCATAAGCGGCGACAAAAAAAATTACGTGCCTTCTAAATATAACATAGAACAGATTAAACTTACCTAATCTTAGCTGTCCCTCAAACCTCGGTCCTATTTATAAAATAAACAATTAATTATCCTGTCTCTAGAAACTGTTGCGATGACATCGGTGGACACGTTGCAGGATGAGCCTGCCACTTCACAAAAAAGATGGATGATATTACCCTTCTAAAAAGCAATAACAGGTACTTTAAAAGCCAGAATTCCAGGCACTTTATCGCTTTACCGAACAATATAAGCAAGCTTCACTTCACCCTCATTTCTTGCTGTATAATATCGTAGAGGAAGATCGCGAGGAACGTCAATTTTTGCATCGGAACGTCGTTGCCGCCGGCCGTCGGTGGTTATCGAAATTCCATCACGATCTGAGGATGGCAGAGAGGTACCTGTGCAAATGGAGAAATATACCAACATACTGATGTATAATGCACGTGATTGATTTTGTTAGGTGCGATTATTGTATGCGATGATGCGTTTATATGTTAGGCGCACTAAACGTGGGAACACTTTCACTGTGCGTTCGCATTGAGTGGAATTTCCTGCCGAAGTCTGTGTCTCCTGATAGTTACTACCTGAGTATAAAGAGTGAATACTTCTCTAGGTAAGCTTAACTGTCGACCACATTATCGCCTATCATCTGATGATATAGTGGTCAAACGCGAGACTGAAAATACAAAAAAGGTCAAAATAAACTTTCGTTTCGGCAGTTGGTGTCTTTGGTACCTCTTGTTTTTTTTTCGATTTTATGACACAGACTTCCTAAACGTAAGTTTATTTTGCACTTTTTAGTGTTTTGCTTTTGTAGTAAAGTCTTTATTTCTCTCTTTTTAGTTTTGATACACCTTTAAAATTGAGCAAGTTCTATAATAAGGTACCAAAAGGATTGTCATATTACCCATAATAACTCAATCAGTGTTTCTTTCAGTTACTCATTCGGGGGCTGTGCCTCCCCGGAGTAGCCTTACTGCCCTCCCGGGGCGTTTGGAACTTAATCAACAGCAATAGGTTGCCGCTCGCTCACTTTCGCGCGTCTACAGCAGATTTACGTATATTCTTGGCAAATTATTTAAACCTGGAATCATTTTAGAGCTGGAAACCCTTTATTGACGTGACGTGGCACTCAATCTGCCAATCAGGAATTGAGTAGCGCATGACATATTAAAGTAGCCAATCAGAAAATCAAACGCTATCCTATCCCATAATGCTCGCCCACTCTAAACAGCTGTTTATAGATAGTAATTTCGGGAAATTTGTAAAATGAATATTACAGCTGTGTCCTTATCGTTATGCGTTCGCAAGAAAAAAGCCATGGAGAATAAGATTTTTATAAAGAATATTTTTCTTCGTGGCTTTTTACAATATTACTTTGACAATTTTGGTTCAGCTTATAGCATCTTTTATTCATTAAAATATTAATAATAATTGAAATTGATTTTAAATATTACTTTGTTTCCATTATTTACGCCGCCGCCCCAGATCTCTTAACCACCCCCCCGGAGAATTTTGCCTGAAAGAAACACTGAACTCAATATACACATTCGTGGTGTTTGTCGCTAAGGAGTTCGATTGTATGTTCCATATCTCAGAAACTAGCGGACCAATTTTGATGAACTTGCACTATTCCCTAAGTTGAGAGATACTTAATCCAATATAAAAAAATGATCACGAATTCACGATCCGAACACTAGTTTCGGTGAAATGCGTGGGCAAACACACATGCATACATACTAAGCTCATACAGAGTAAAATGCGAAATTTGTGCAATTTCACATATAAAATAATACAATACATACTTACACAATATTAAATACATACTTATCGAATTGATAACATGACTCCTTTTTTTTTAAAGGCTAAAGGCTAAAGCTTAATGGAAAGTAAGCTTGAAGTTAAGACTAGCAATACATCGATACAGATGAAAGATGATGATGATCATGTTATATTGACAGTCTCCAATTATTAAATTATTCTGCAATTTGTGTAAAATGCTGATTCTATATAGCAGCTGGTTTAGAAGCCAATATTGATATTTGAAAATAAAAAGAGCCAGACAAGATGGATTATGGAGTTATGACACTGATGTGATCATGTAAAACCTTTTTAGCATACCTTAGTGAATTTTCGTAGAGTTATTTTCAACTTACGCCAAGAATAAACCTACCTCCAAACAAGCCTATATTAGAGATCAAAGTTGATCGCAAAGACATATCAAAGTTGTTATCCATTCCCAAAAGCTGTTGTGAGATAGTTTCCACGTTGCCACTAAGGATGAATATATCTACCATCTTGAATAAGAACCCCTAATTTAATTAATAATATCCATCAAATAAGGTGAAGTAAAGCCGAAGTTAGGCTCTTAGTCTTAACAACTTAAGGGCAACTCAATTTGCATTTGGAAAGTTACGGGTAGTACGATATTCGAGGATTATTTCCATTTCCAAACTTGATAATGGTTTTCATCTTTTTATTTGAACTTACTTAGATAAAGCAAAGTTTTAATTTCTGTTATTTGAACTGGGCGAAGATAATTATGAGAATTTATACCAGTGATTTTGTTTGACTTCACGTTCTTATAAACTTATATGTGTAACACACATTCACTTGAGCAAAGCCGCGGGTACATACATAGATAGATGAAAGACGCAGGTGAAATTCACGTTCGGTATTTCTTTATTCACAAAGCAATATTATTGTCCTAATCCTAGCACATGTCACAAAGTACATATGCGGCGGCGCGCCGCAGACAGAGAGTCCACTTCGAACAAAGCGCCATTTTGAACTCACACTTTGACATTACGATTTTACAGGGAATAATGGGCAATATTGGACCGAGAACAGTCGCGGCTGTCACGAATGCTTTGTGCGGGAGTTTGTCACGTCATTCTTATATAAAGTAGGCAGGTACTGTAAAGAGGTTGCATTGGCTGGGTTACCTATATTAATTGTTACAGTCCGAATATACTTTAAATTCGTTCTTACATTCATTTTAAGTTATAAAAGTCATTATTTTTTTCAAGATTTAGAGAAGAAGTTAGAAATTCAATATCAAGGAAAATAATAAATTATTTTAAGTCCGTAGACGAAATTGGAAAGGGTATGAAACTTGTCATATTAATATGGTTTAAGTCATCCAGCTAACAAATATGTTTCCTCCATTTGCAAAGCATAATTTTCTTTTTTTTAAGTACATACATGTTGTTATTAGATTTTATTTAAAAAAAATAACACTTTTATATTTTTGTCGAGCTTGGTGCTTTTCACATTTTTATGTTTTTGGTGGGATCATTATTACACCATTGTTACGAACCTAATCATCGTCGTATGTGGAGTCTCTGTCTATCCTCTAAACCATGTAAGCATGATATGATGTTTGTTTAGACGAATAGAGGTATTTATGTTTGTAACTTAAACAACCTAATCTTTTTTAAAATCGGTTTCAATATAGTAGCAACCTTAGTGAATCTGTCAAGTTTGGCTGTCAAATTTCGAAACGGCGGGAGTGGCCCTTCTGTATACTCTCTATTTTGTGCACATGTTTATGGCATGGCATGTCATTTCACCGAAAATGTTATGAAAGATGATTTAATGCTTTTGTGCACCTAAATAAATAGCCTGTGTTGAACATTTCTAGACTAATCTTTTTAAAATGTCGAATAAGTTGCTCCGCAAGGTGTCGGCACCCAATTTCTTATTGGGTCAAAGTCTACGCCTCACCTACGAAGTTTTAGTGAATTTATCTCGTAAATTTTCAGAAAACATGGGCGAAACCCACTTTATCTTCGAAAGCGGATGGAGTTCGTATTTCAATTGCGTATGTCTTCAAGTGAGAATGTTTTGTACGTGCTCGGTGTGTTTATTAAATTCTTATCGTTTCCTTGGATCTGTAATTATATATCGCAGATAAAAAAGTCGTTAAGGAACTGCTTAATTTTATTCTTTAAATCGTTCGTGAGATTTTGTTAGTTATAGGCAGTCTTAAAGGGGAACATACCGTCAAAAATTTAAGTTGTAGATTCTGTAAGAAATTCGTAGAGTATCTTATGACTGGAGTTTGCGTGGCTGAATTTTTTGCCCAACGTAATATTTGTATTGGCCATCAAAATGCTAAGAAATGCTGGAATTAGTACCTTAGCCAAAGAATAAGCCATTACTTATGAAAGTCAGAATAAATATTCATCAAACATAAATAAAACCGATAAATCAGGAATGAAAATTTCGCCAAGGTGAATGGAGGTCCAGCCATTCAATGCTGTTCGCGCCACTTGTAGGTGCGCTCATTGTTTAGTTACCCACATTTCTCTTAATACTTTATCTACCCTTCTTGTCAATTTTCGCTGCATTAAACTACACGTTCGACTCTCGAACAGTCTACGTTCGGCCCTCGTCGAGGGTAGCCTCACCGCTCGTGATAAGTCAACCGCCTGGCTATTCACCCTGGATTCCTCACTCGCTGTGAGATCCTACCGCTGTATTACCGCTTTATAAAACCGCACCGTCTGCGATCGACTATCGTCGCCGCCGGATTCGTGGTGGTCACCTCTGATCATCACCTTGAGCCAGCGTCACGTGGCTCGCCGTTATACCGCACCGCATACAGTCCACTCTCGCGTCAGCAAATAGTGCCAGTACCCAGGGAACTTCGAATCAAGACGTCCAGTGGAACAGAGAAGGAGCGCTGCCAGGATTAAGCACGAGCACACCCGCCTCTGAGGTTAGTCGTAGTTTGTTTAATGCAGCATCTCTCTCAGCATACCGACCCGTCAGATTCCCAAGGTCTAGCCTATCTTTGAACCCCAGCGCAAACCGCTACGTGCTTTGGCGTGCCTCAGTGCTATTATTGCGCTGCCGCGCCGACACATTATTTCTGGTCTCTTCGAGCCGGATATTAGTTCTGGTTCCTAATCCTACACCTAGTCACTTTGACCTAGGCATATCTAAATATTCCGCTTCACTCTAATATTGAGTTATATTATATTGCCTATTTCATATAGTACACTCGTACGTCTGCTTATCCTATAAGTGTATACTTACGCTTTGTAATATTAAGTACCATTCTATTCCATTCCTTATGAGATAACTACGAAGTTAAATAACTTAACTAGTAAAATTATAAAACTTGTTAATATTTTCGTAGTGAGGGTGTTAGTAAAATTCATCGTCCTGTGAACATTCTCGAACCGGTAGCACCGTTGCTCACGTTATTGTTCGTGTCGTGTATGTCACGGGTATTATTGCGAATTCAGTCTTTTATTATTTTGCGCTTGAGTTGATTGCCACTCGTTTTGCAAAATGTCTATGTCTCGTACAAAGGCTAAAGAACAGTTTGAAGATGCAACATCACTAGATGTTTTGCAAATTAAACGTATTAAATTAATAGGTAAACGTGATGGTATCTTTTCCCGATTACAAATAGTTTACGATCAATCTTTGAAGGCGTTCGATAACGATATTTCTAAGGATTTGTTTTTATGTAGTATGACATCTTTAGACAGTTTACGTTCTGAATATAAAGAAATTATTGATGATTTAGTTGATGTTGAATTAAATATTGACGCATCTTATAAAGTAAATTATCAATCTATTAACGCCTTTGAAGACTTGTATTGTCGTTGTAACAAAAAATGTCATCGCAATAATTGATGAGAGATTGGAACCATTGAAGAAAGAAAACGTTATTTTAAAGGAAGAAATAGCAGTACTCCAAAATAACATTAAGAACATGGAAACAGAAAAGAAGAAAAACAACGTGATAATTTTTGGATTAGAAGAAACCAACGAAACATTACCCATCGAAATAGTGAGATGTCTTTTAAAGGAAAAAATGATGATCTATATCGACAAACACGAAATCATTAAAGCGCATAGACTAGGACAAAAAAAAGATAAAATTAGACCAATTCTAGTTAGTTTCACTACTAACTGGAGAAAAGTCGAGGTTTTGAAGAACAAAAAGTCATTACCTAGAGGAATCAGCATAAGCGAAGATTTTAGCAAAGAAACTTTGGAAAAAAGAAAGGAGTTGATGCCTAAACTACTTGAAGAAAAGAAAAGAGGTAATATCGCTTACCTAAGAGAAGATAAACTTATTGTGAAAGAAAAAAGTGAACAAAACCGGGACAAAAGGAAAAGAGAGACCTCTAACTCACCGATTCAAAACACAGCGGGTGATTTAAGACGCAATATTCCCAAAAAAACAAACTATAGAAATGCTTTTGAGGAAATGTACAGAGCAAGATCACAGTCATATTCTGAATCAAAAGAAAACTAGGAATTAACGCACTTCGGTATCAGAACAACAGATAAAAACAAAAAACTAGCTCCAACACATAACAAGAAAATATCCCCAAGCCGGCCGGTCACCGTGGGGACTCATGACCACCACCCCCCAGGAAATAAAACACCTATAACAATCGCAAACAACACTTTGGATACTAAAATGGGTCAAAAAATTTACATTTGTACACTCAATACCCTTTCACTAAGAACAACAGAAAAAATGCAAGAACTACAAATAGCTTTGGAAAACATAAAATGGGACATACTGGGTCTAAGTGAAGTACGCAGAATAGGTAGCAGCATAGAGGAGTATAACGACTTCATCTTCTTTTACAAAGGTCAAACTAAAGGGCAGTTTGGGATAGGATTTCTAATTAAGAAACACCTTAAGAAATATATTGAAGAAATTACCGGCATATCTGAAAGAATTGCTGTCCTAAACTTACCGGGTTACAAGAACAAATGGACAATCATTCAAATATACGCCCCGACAGAGATGGCAAAGAAGCAAGACAAAGACCTATTCTATAACGAACTAACAAAAACTTTACAAAACACACACAAAAACATAATAGTTATGGGCGACTTTAACGGGAAAATAGGAACACAGAAACCTAACGAAGACATAGTCATTGGCAAGTTTGGTATGGGCAAGAGAAATAACAACGGCCAAAGAATGATAGACTTAGCACTGGAAAACAACCTACGGTTTATGAATAGCTTCTTTAAAAAGAACCCAAAGCACAAATGGACTTGGTCTTCACCTGACTTCAAATATAAAAATGAAATCGACTACATAGCAACAAATTACCCGAAACCATTCCATGACGTAAATGTAATCAACGGCTTAAACTTTAATACTAACCATAGAATGGTAAGAGCTACACTGCACGTTAAAGATCCTCCTAAAACAAGAACACAATTTAAAGGCACATCGAGAGACCTACAAATGAACATTAGCAACTCACCTCAAGAGGCTAATCAAGCCAAAAGCGAAACACAATATCTTTACGATTCATTCCTCAAGGCCTTCTCAAAAGGAAAACAAAAACCAGCAGAGAGAAAAAAAATTAGTGAAATAACAAAAAGGCTTCTAGAACTGAGGAAAGAATTGTATAAACGGAAAAAGGATATAGGTGTAAGAGCCGAGATAACAAAAATAAGCAAAGAAATAAGCCACAATCTTAAAAGGGAAAGAAATATTAAAAGGGCACAATGCATAAACGACCACATAGTAAAAACGGGTGGCATCAGAAAAGCCCTAAAAGAACTAGGCAATAAAAAAGACTGGATCCCTTGCATGAAGAACAAGAGTAAGAAAATTGAAACCTCTAGAATATCCATTATGTCAGCAGCTACCGACTACTATAAAGGCTTATACTCTCACCAAGACAAACAAGAAGACATTATTCTCGACAATTACAACGAAGACATCCCACCAATCTTAAAATCTGAAATAGAATTTGCAATCCGTTCACAAAAATATGGTAAAGCGCCAGGCCCTGATTACATAACTAACGAAGCTCTGAAAGTAATATCAACAGACAACCTACAAGAGATGTGTAACCTCTTCAATAAAATTTTAACCACCGAAAACATTCCTACCCAATGGACCAAGTCTGTAATAGTTCTAATACATAAGAAAGGTGACAAGAACGAAATAGGAAACTACAGACCCATAAGTTTAATGTCGAACCTATACAAAGTGTTTTCGAAAATTATTCTTTATAGAGTAACACTAAAACTCGACGAACAGCAACCCGTAGAACAGGCAGGCTTCAGGGCAGGTTTCTCAACAACAGATCACATGCATACATTAAAACAACTAATACAAAAGGCACAAGAATACAACAAATCTATATATTTAGCGTTTGTAGATTACAGTAAAGCCTTTGATTCTCTAGCCCACAATAGCATATGGAAAGCCTTAAAACACCAAGGGATAGAACAGAAGTATATTCGAATTATAAGAAATGTATACACAAATTCTACTGCCCAGATAAAACTTGAAACTTTAGGAGATGAATTTCGGATCCTCAGAGGAGTAAGACAGGGTGACCCTTTATCCCCAAAGATCTTCTCGGCAGTGCTGGAAGAGGTTTTTAGAGGCATGGACTGGCAAAAATACGGCATCAATATCAATGGAACATTGCTAAACCACCTACGATTTGCAGATGACCTAGTTTTAATATCAGATAACCATTCCACACTACAAAAGATGTTGCAAGAGCTCGCGGGAGGAAGTATTCAAGTGGGATTATCAATGAACAAAGAGAAGACCAAGGTAATGACAAACAGCATTGAAGAGACTATCAGTATCGAAGGAGAAAGTATAGATTATGTGAACTCGTATATCTACCTGGGACAACTTATCTCGTTTGACAGGCAAATGGAACAGGAGATAGAGAGACGCATAACTAGCACATGGAACAGGTACTGGTCACTCAAAGAAATAATGAAAAATGAACAATATCCTATAACTTCGAAAAGGAAACTCTTTAATTCATGTATTCTTCCATGTCTTACCTACGGCTGTCAAACATGGACATTGACTCGTAAAATTCTTCGAAAAATTACTTCTTGTCAAAGAGGCATGGAACGAAGCATTTTGAACTTTAAAAGAAAAGATAAAAAGAGAGCTAAAGATCTGAGGAAGATTACAAAAGTAAACGATGCTACCTTCCACACAAAAAGACTGAAATGGAGATGGGATGGTCATATGCTCCGTGATAAAAGCAACAAGTGGTCTAAGGCCTTAACGGAATGGCAAATCAGAGACGGATCAAAAAGAAGCCGAGGTAGACAACGCAAACGCTGGGACGATGACATAGTGGAGATAGCTGGAGGCCTGTGGGCCAGAGCTACACGAGATCGTGACAAGTGGAGGAGCCTGGGGGAGGCCTATGCGTCAAGGGACGCGCTGATGGACGAAGACGCCGAAGTGCAATAATTTTTTTATGTTTAGTTTCTATATAATATTGTAATTGTAGTTTAAGTTTATCAGTAAATAAAGGCTTTATTATTATTATTATATTGTCGTTGTAAGTTTAGCTTTGATAAATTAGACAACTCGAAGAATGTCCAACACTCTCATGTTTTACCGCAACATAAGTCTATTCGTCTACCAGAACTCGACATAATGAGTTTCTGTGGCGATCCTGTTAGGTGGCCTATATTCTTTGAGTCGTATAAGCGAACTATTCACGAAAATCCTGATTTAACGGATCACGACCGCGTTCAATATTTGATAAGTAAACTTTCTGGTAGGGCACTGTCAGTATGTTCGGGTATCGTGCCCAACGGGGACAATTACCGTGTTATATGGCAGTCACTTCTCGATAAATATGATGATAAGCGTAGTTTAGCTTCTGCTTATTTAGATCAAATATTGGAATTTAGGCCATTTAATATCGCATCGTATAAAAACTTAGACACGTTCCTAGATACATTTGGTTCCGCAGTTTCAAGTTTAAACTCATTAAAATTAGATAATCTTTTGGATTTCGTTCTTCTACACCTTGCATTAAAAAAGATCGATCCTAGTACCGCACGATCTTTCGAATTATATAAGCGAGGCACATCTATGCCTACTTATGATCAATTAGTTAAGTTCTTACGTGAGCAAACTAAAATATTAGAACGTACTGCTTCTCCTGCGAATAGACGAAGTGTTATCGATTCCGCACATAGTTATAACAACAATAAGTTAACTAAAGCCACTCATTCATTAGTAATGTCCTCTAACGTAAATAAAAACTGTAAGCTTTGTAAACAAAACAATCACTTAGTTTTATATAAATGTTCTCAGTTTCACAAGTTAACGATCGATGAACGATTTAATTTAATTAAACAGCATAACGCATGCACTAATTGTTTAAGTATCACTCAATAATCGTGAATGTAAATCTAACTCAAGATGTAGATTTTGTCAATCGCGTCATCATTCATTGTTATGTCGTAAACAAACGACTGACAACAGCCATCACTCCCGGGAGACGTCGTCGAGTGACATTACGCCTGCTCCTGCGCAGCAGTCGCCGCCACGCTTCCCCACTGCTATGATTGCTACGTCACATAACCAGCTGTCCGGTTGCATTACTACGCACATTGATGATGTTTCGTTATGTAATATTCAATCTATGTTACCGCGTAATAATACCTGTCTATTGGGGACTGTGCAAGTTTATGCGACTGATTCTAATGGTCATAAACAATGCGTTCGTGCACTAATAGATCCGGGTTCTCAAAATAACTTTATAACTTCGGCGTGTTGTCAAAAATTAGATTTACATTTTAATAAACTATCTCACTATGTAGTTAAGGGCATAGGTTCTGCGCCTAACCCTATTAAGGGGGATACTTCTCTCGAGTTATCTTCGCGACTAAATAATACTTCTGTATTACTTAATGCTTATGTCATTGATCGTATCACTGATAAATTGCCTACGGCAGAAGTTGATGTTTCCGCTCTCTCGTATTTAAATAATCTGCCCCTTGCAGACAACAATTTCTATTCGCCATCAGAAATAGATATTCTGATTGGTGCCCCGCTATTCTCTGAAATCTTGTTGTCAGGTCGTGTCACTGGATCGCCTGACACACCTACAGCCTTTGAAACAATCTTTGGTTACTTGATAATCGGTAATGCTCCGATTAATATCTTTGAACACGCATGTATTTCTTTATGTTCCGCCGTGGAACCACCGCACTTAGACTCGGTACTTCAAAAATTCTGGCTCCTCGAGGAGATTGAATATAAACCTACGTTGAGTCCAGCCGCTCTCGAATGTGAAACCTTTTTCACTGAGAATGTTTCCCGTGACAATACGGGCCGCTATACGGTATCTCTGCCGTTCTCCCGCGATCGTGACTCTCTTGGTGAGTCATTTGCCACTGCTAAGAAGCGCTTCATGTTTCTTGAGCGTAAATTAAATTGTTCCTCTCAACTACGAATTGAATATAACGCTATCATCAATGAATATATAGCTAAGGGTTATATTTCAGTCATTAGAAATGATAACCATATGTCTGGTTACTATATACCTCATCATGCCGTGGCTCGGTTAGATAAAACCACCACTAAATGGCGCATGGTGATGGATGCTAGCTCTAAAACCAGTTCAGGTCTGTCTCTCAATGACGTTTTGCATACGGGTGAAAATCTGCAAAATGATTTATTCTTAATTCTTCTAGATTTCCGTTTATATAAAATCGCCTTTATATCAGACATCAAACAGATGTATTTGCAGATTTTAACTCATGCAAATGACCGCAAATATCAAAAGTTTTTATTTCGGTTTAACGCTTGCGACCAGCTAATTACTTATCAATTTAATCGCGTCTGCTTCGGCCTTCGAAACAGCCCTTTCTTGGCAATGAGAGTACTCAGACAACTCTGCAATGACGAGTGTACCCGTTTCCCGCTTGCATCTACTGTCATAAAACATAATACGTATATGGATGACATTTGTTACTCTACACCAAACCTGTCAATGGGTTTGCAGCTCAGAGACGACCTCCGGGGTTTGCTCAAAGCCGGGGGCTTTGAACTCGTCAAGTGGGCAAGTAACTCATGTGAGTTGCTTGAATCGCTTTCCACCTCTGAGCTTCACACTGATAGCATTAACTTTGAAGAACAGGAGGTTGAGGTTTGAGGTTCTGGGTTTAAAGTGGTCACCCACATGTGACGAATTTATGTTTACTGTACATTTAGAAAATCGTCCAATCACAAAACGCAACATTTTATCTGTTATTGCTCGTCAGTTTGATGTACTCGGGCTCATTGCTCCAGTTATTTTATACGCTAAACTTGTGTTACAAAATCTTTATATATTAAAACTTGGTTGGGATGAACAACCACCGTTAGAGATTATAAACATTTGGAAAAACTATTTAAATGAGTTACCTACTATTCAAAGTTTACGTTTTAAACGCCATTTAGATGTTTATGAAAATTCAAAAATTTCAATAACTGCATTTTCTGATGCAAGTGAAAAGGCTTATGGTTGCGTTGTTTACCTTCTCATTATAAATGATTCTAACTCAACACCAGTTACTCGATTGGTTTGCGCAAAATCTAAAGTCGCTCCACTGAAGACTGTATCTGTAGCCCGGCTAGAGTTATGCGCTTGCTTACTGATGGCAAAACTAGTTCGCCGCGTTATCGATACATACGAAAAACGGCATTCTATTAATGATGTCTACTGTTTTACAGAAGACATGGTCGCACTTCAGTGGCTTAGCGCCTCACCGCATCGATTCAAAACATTCGTAGCAACGCGCATTACAAAAACCGTAGCCGCCATTCCCGCTAATATGTTTTATCACATTCCTGGTGATCAGAACCCGAGTGACTGCTTGTCACGAGGATTAACTCCCGCTCAAATCATAAACCATCCACTGTGGTTCACTGGGCCTCATTGGCTATGCCAACCTACAAATGAGTGGCCCGCCAAATTCATTGCTGATGATAATTCAATTCATAATAGTTTACCAGAGATTAAGAAAGTACTGACTCTAACCGCTGTAACTAATGTAAGTGACAATGGTCACCCGCTTCTTAACTTATCAAACCGCATTTCAAAACGGCTGGTACTCCTACGTACAGTCACAAACATTTATCGATTTATAAAAATTGTACCGCCTTCTAATCATATAACTCCAGACGATCTTAATTACGCTGAAGCAAAGGTTTTACTCGCGTTACAATATTCTTATTTTTCTGACGAAATGAAAAGTCTAAAGTCTAATAAAGGTTGTTCTCGTGCTATTCAGAAGCTTATGCCGTTTCTCGACGCTAACGGTCTAATACGAGTCGGTGGGCGGTTACGCAACTCCGATCTCAGCTATGACCAACAGCATCCAATACTGTTGCCTCGTAAACATCATATCGTTGAAATGATTATATCTCATTATCATCGTCAGAACTGTCATACTGGACCGCTCACTCTGATGTCCATTTTACGCCAAAAATATTGGATACTTTCATGCCGAAATATAGTTCGTCATGTTATACATAACTGTTATTTTTGCTTTAGGGCAAAACCTAATCAAGTATTCCCATTAATGGGTGACTTACCCGCTTGTAGAGTGAATGAAGCCAAGGCATTCACTCATACCGCTGTAGACTACGCTGGTCCAATAAATATTATCCCGTATCGCAAACGCGGCGTTCGCTCTATTAAATCGTATCTTTGTATTTTTGTTTGTCTGGTCGTGCGCGCAGTTCACGTAGAACTCGTAAGTGACCTGAGCACTTGCTCATTTCTATCCGCATTTAAACGCTTCTTATCACGTAGAGGCGCTGTGTCTGTCCTATACTCAGACAACGCTACAAATTTTATAGGTGCAAAAAATGCGCTATCGGATATTTATACGCTAATTAATTCTGAAGATCATATAGAATCTTTTAGAAATGAATTAACCGCTAATAAAATTACTTGGAAATTTAATCCTCCGCGTAGCCCTCACTTTGGGGGTCACTATGAAATCTATGTTAAAGCCTTCAAAACGCATCTTCATAGGGTCGTTGGTTCGCAATTGCTAACATATGAGGAACTGACAACTGTGCTCACGCAGATAGAGTGTGTAATCAACTCACGGCCGCTAACCCTACTAAGTGAAGATCCATCGGAACCTACCGCTTTAACTCCATCACATTTTTTAATGTCAACACCACTTAAACATTTACCTGCTAGTGAGGCATCTAATGAAGCGCCAAGCTTACTAAAACGTTATGCTTTGCTAGACCAAATGGTACAATCGTTCGCAAAACGATGGAAACTAGAGTATCTGCATTTGCTTCAATCTCGTAAGAAATGGAATACGTTTTCTAATCCTATTACTATAGGTTCTATTGTTGTTATTGTCACTGACAATGTGTCTCCGCTTTCATGGCCTCTCGGCGTCGTCACTGCCACCTATCCTGGTAAGGACGGCGTTGTAAGAGTCGCTTCAGTTAGGACGACGACGGGTGTCTATAAGAGACCCGTTGTCCGCCTCTGTACTCTACCTTCTCAATAACTTACTCTGCCCCTGAATTCCTTCGTTGTTTTCCACCGCTTTTCTCTTACTTTTAGTTTTAATTTTTTATGAAAACCGAAGGTTTTCAAGCCGGGGGCATGTTCGCGCCACTTGTAGGTGCGCTCATTGTTTAGTTACCCACATTTCTCTTAATACTTTATCTACCCTTCTTGTCAATTTTCGCTGCATTAAACTACACGTTCGACTCTCGAACAGTCTACGTTCGGCCCTCGTCGAGGGTAGCCTCACCGCTCGTGATAAGTCAACCGCCTGGCTATTCACCCTGGATTCCTCACTCGCTGTGAGATCCTACCGCTGTATTACCGCTTTATAAAACCGCACCGTCTGCGATCGACTATCGTCGCCGCCGGATTCGTGGTGGTCACCTCTGATCATCACCTTGAGCCAGCGTCACGTGGCTCGCCGTTATACCGCACCGCATACAGTCCACTCTCGCGTCAGCAAATAGTGCCAGTACCCAGGGAACTTCGAATCAAGACGTCCAGTGGAACAGAGAAGGAGCGCTGCCAGGATTAAGCACGAGCACACCCGCCTCTGAGGTTAGTCGTAGTTTGTTTAATGCAGCATCTCTCTCAGCATACCGACCCGTCAGATTCCCAAGGTCTAGCCTATCTTTGAACCCCAGCGCAAACCGCTACGTGCTTTGGCGTGCCTCAGTGCTATTATTGCGCTGCCGCGCCGACACAAATGCCGTAATATCGTTTCGGACTCGTAAAACCTACCCTCAGAATCACACAAATCAATTGGACGTCAAATCACGGCATTTGCGGATGTTTTTCCGGTACTTAGGAGAATAAAAAAAATTGTAAAAAGTTTGTTCTTGTATGTAAATTCGCGTGGAGGACAAGGACAACCGTTGCGGGGAAACGGGCCAAGTTTTATGATTACCACACATGTTGCGGTACACGAGATGTTATTTAAGGTATTTGTGTTATTTTTTTGCGGGTTGTTGTTGAGGGAAATGGTGGTTTAATATGCGAATTTCCAAAATGCGTAGCCTATAGTTTTTATTTTGTGATTTGCATTTGCGGCTTCGCCTAAATAAATGTTGGGAATTATCCCATGACGATAGTCATACCGGAATAGAAAGTAACTTATGACCAAATTCGTCTATCCGTGTCCCAGATTTCATAGAAACCGGCTCAGCCGCTGATGCGTGAGTGATGTTTTGAACTGAACCTACCACATCTATAAAATGAGTGGCATTATGGCTCCATGTTCAAATAATATTAACTCTCATTTTGTTCAAATAAAATTCAATGAAGTATTGCTTCTTCTAATGTCCTGATTTATTAATTAGCACAGATTAAGTTATCCTTCTACGCAAAGTGAATTAGAAAGACCAGCACGAATCACCAAGTTTATATCGTTACCGCAACCCCATCTTCTCCAAAGGAGGAACATGAACATCTACAAAATACAGACATCAGTTCTTTCCAACGTGTCGTTTCAATTTCGCCGCTTTCATAATTTCGAAGTCTGGTGACAAATTTCCATACCACACGGCTGACGAAATTGCTCAGAAACTACGTCGCGTCTTTAGGCGTTCCGTAGACGGAGCCACTTTGATCTCCGAGTTGCGAGTCAGGCAACTCGCAATAAGCTGCTTATGACTTGCGCAGACATAGTTTTGGCCATAATAACATAAGTTGACAGTTTTCATTTGTTGCACTCTGTGATAAAATGCATTCCACATGTTTGGAATTCTAACTAGCAACACAAATTTGTACCGAGTATGTCAAGCTTTGATCAATTATTGAGCGACTTCACTCATTCCCCGTTCGTCTCGGCCTCCAGCGCCAGTATTGTTCAACCTCAATCAAGGCAGCCATAAACTGGATCTATTTATTGCTGCAACTGGCAACCGGGAACTTTCAAAAAGTTTGTAGTTTCGTCAACTAAATTTGCTCTGCCTGTAAAACACCTTATAAGTTACACACACCGGTTGCTCGGAAATGAGGCAACAGAGCTTATTTCCCCGTATGTCGTCACGAGTTTGTAAAACTTTATTGGAATTTAATGTAAATAGGTAAATTACTTGTGACTTCTTCGAATTCGATTCTTAATTTATTCTTTGATGAACATTATAATTAGAGTTGTGACGGTGTCTTCGGAGCTGTTTTGAGAAAGTAAAGTTAAGTTAATTTGAATTAACTTTATAATGTGTTGTTAAAAGTTACTTTAATTCATAATTATACGTAGATATTGGAAGTTTTGTTCTGCTTGCGCGATTTTTGAAAATAATCGTCTCTTGAATGACTTTTGTATTAAAGTGGTCTATTTAAGTTGTTTTTAGGGTTCCGTAATCAACAAGGAATCTTTATAGTTCCGCCATGTCCGTTTGTCTATCTGTTGCGGGCTTAGCTCAGAGACTCTAAATACTTGAAAGCTATAATTTGGCATGGACATACATACCAATCACGTCGACAAACTGATATAATAAAAACACGAAAAACTTTTTTTTTGTTTACTTCCTGTAAGCACACGTACCTAAAGTGTGATAAGATGTTTTTTTTCTCGTCTCTCCCTTGGTGTGGGGTATCATTGGATAGGCCACTCAAAAATATTACGGGTCTTGGAAAACCATTTTTCTAAGAAAATGTAAATTTTTTGTTAGTCAGGTGTATGTCCCCCTGCCAGCTGAATTTTGGATCTTATGTGAAAAAGTTAACGGCATAACGAAATTAAAAGGCAAACAGCCACAGCTAAGTAAGCTTTACATGTTTACGAGTAACAGTCGACCAACTTATAAAATGTATTTGGAAAGGTAAAAAAAATAATTTCGTTGGAGCAATGTTCGGTGATTTCATTGTTAGTAATTTTACCAAATTATGTTGGTGAATGTTGCTGTTGGTACGGAACCGTCGTTGCGCGAAACCGATTCGCACGGCCAGTTTTGCGAAATATATTTGCACATTTTGTTAGCAGACGCGAAAAACTATTACGCTATGTTCCATTTCCATTGCAGACACGAGCCGCCACGCTGTGCCAGTTAAATGCCGATATTCAATCAGCATAGCCTTTTCCCAACTATGAAAGAAAGAAAGAAAACATTTATTACCAAACGTTGTACGTGTATAACCTATGTTGAGGTCGGCTGCTAGTCTAGCCAGCCGCATGCAGCAGAATAACACTATTTTAAATGGTATCTATCCCTCCACAACCCAGTAACTGAGAATATGATAGCC
Organism: Orthosia cruda; assembly: GCA_964057195.1. Taxonomy (NCBI): domain Eukaryota; kingdom Metazoa; phylum Arthropoda; class Insecta; order Lepidoptera; family Noctuidae; genus Orthosia; species Orthosia cruda. The sequence continues at coordinate 12,933,262 of OZ059836.1, read as the reverse complement.
CTTGGCAAGATGGTTTGTAGTTAATTGCCACCCATCTACGGACTGACCTCGGCAAGCGTTGCTTAACCCAGAAAATCGACCCGTGCGGCTGATATTATTTAGCCACGAAATCCTCTCTATATTCCGGAACAAAATCCAATATCATTAAAACTGACATGCTGTATCCACCGGCACACATTTGCATAAAACTAAAACGTACGCGCTCCAAACCGCGACTATATTTTTACTCACTTCAACATTTTCAATTCAAGCCGCGAGCGCAAGGGGCAAGCCAAAAGCTGTTAGATTCGATACATGGGTGGAAAAAGAATTCGCGAAAAAAGTTTACGGAAACCCAAATTTCAATTTTACTCCTCTGACATAAGGCTGATAATTGAATGTAGAAAACATTTTATAGTGATGTACCATGCGGCGGCAGAGCTGGAACATTTATAGCGATATTTCTGTTTTATAGCAAATTGATTTATACATGAACGTCATGACAAAAACTAATAATCATGATCAGTTGTGAAACAAATAAATTTATCTGTGTTCCTACGAATTTTGATGGTAACGGAAGGCAATCAATCATACATAAATGTCACAAGCAATTTTATGGAAAAGGAAATCTACATAGAAAGAAATAAAATAAACATATTTTATTTGTGCCGCACAGGAGACACGACGAAAAAAAAACAAAAATTTAAAAAGAGAACTCCACGCGGGAAAGATATTTAAAAAAACCGGCCAAGTGCGTATCAGAATTTACACATTTAGGGTTCCTTAACAAACCGTAAAACCAAGTTGTTTATAGATAATAGGCAAAATGAAAGAAATTCAAAGAAAAATCTGATTTATCTATACATTGGTATTTAAAAAAAAAACAATATATAGATAAACCAAAATATAACGTGAAATATACGTAATAATAAACATTATCACCAAATATCAAGTTCATAGGTAAGGAAGCTAAAAATTCGTCGAAAAAAAGTTGACTGGTAGCTTCTCATTCTCTAAAACAAAAAATACAAATTTTATCTACTTAACGAGTTCTAAACAACGATACCCAACTCCACGGTGTAGATAAATAGTATTTAAGCACAGCAACAGTTTCTTCCATTCTTTTAAGCAGCTTCATAAGGATATAATTTTATTAACAACCATGGCTAAAATTAAAGATTAAATACGACAAATAATTAAAAACAAACAATTAATCACAAAAAAAAATCATTTCAAAATTAATGTCGCTCGTAGGTAAAATTTATACGTTTCTAAAAATTTCGGCATCAGTTACCGAATTTCAATGGACTTCGTTAATTAAACGAATAGTCCAGATTCCGTTAATTTGGTAATTTATCAGTGCAATAAATCTGAACGGAGCCTTACTTTTCACATTATCAAGTTTCATCATTTCCGCAGTAGGGACAAGTGAACCATTTCGGCTGCAATTAAATCATTTATAAGAGTTACTTTGGAATAGCTTTGTGATAATGTTTAAAGGTCGTGTTGGTTGAAAGAGGCTAAGATTTTGACACTAAAATAACCTAGTATATATCTTTCTTTTTCAGTTTATGGAATATCTTTTAAATATGTCTAATATTGGAGGAGGAAATAGGTAAGAGCCATACCTCGAATTAAGAATTTTTACTTAAGACATTAAGTCGAATGTCTGCGACCGCAATTCCTCTTAAGCCAACCCATTTTACGATAAAATAAACAAACATGACCGGTATCTGATAACTAACCGACTCTAATTACAAATTACCCCAAAAGCCCCGGACCAATGATAAAAAAAATTGATAAAAGCTTAATTTACCGAGAGAAAAAACATAGGTCTTTTACAAAGGGGCGATCTCAAGGATCATTAGCATCTTACTAATTTATTATAAATGTGAAAGTTTGGATGTATGGATGTATGTTTTTTACTCAATCGAAACGAGATAGATTATAGTCTGGAATAGCACATAGGCTAGTTTTTATCCCGGTATAATGTTCCCTTAGGGTGATAAAACACTTTTAACACGGGCGAAGCTGCTGGCATGACCTAGTAAACTATAAAAGGAGATATTAGGATGTAAGTTCAAACGTTTGAATATCATTAAGGGTAACAAGATATTTCAGAGACTGATATTATGCACAATAAGTTAAATATAATAATTTTAATAATTGTTTGTAAGAACAATATAGATTTTATATCAGTTTGTAATTTTTAACTGACTTACCAAAAAGAAGGAGATTATGTTAAGTATATATTTATGTAAGGCTATGTTCGACTTCGGGTATGTTTTCTTTATGTTTGTTCACCGATATCTCCGTCAATTGTTGGTGAAGATCTGATGAAGAACTTCGAAGATATACAGCAGAACTCTTCAATAAATAACGGCAAATCTCTCGGGATTGCTGCAATCGCATGTCTTTTTATTGATTATACCATTACATAACATAACATCACGCCAGTACGCTCTTAAGGGATACGCAGATCTCTCAATTCACCGGTAATGTTCAAGTTTTATGGTATTCGGGTAATATATTCTGGCATTATAGTTACCTTACTAAAAAAAGTGCCTATTAGGTAGGTACATAGTTGTACCTGTGGTACCATAGTTGTACATAGTTGTAAAAGTGAAAATAAAAAACTTTTTTGCAAAAAGTTAATTAAAAAATCAAAAAACCCGACTGCTTTAAAAGCGAACTAAAAAGAAGTAAACAAGAAGAAAATCATGCTGTGCAGTCGGAGGATACCTCTGGTTTTGGTCAGCCAGCTCGCGAATTGCTGTGCCCGACAGGGTCCATGTGAACTATATTACTATTTATAAGACCTTGTTAAACACATGTGTTACGCAATAAAGATTTGAATTTGAATTTGAATATATATCCTATTTTTTTAATTAACTTTTTTTATTAACAACTTTTTAGTTATATTTTTTAAATTAGGTTCATTTAAACATATAAGTGTTATATATTTTTGAAATCTCCTCCTTAAACCCTTTATTTTGATACCCCACACGATGGGTTTGGAAAAAAAATCGTTTTTCCTACAAAATGGCGCCCAAAATCCGCCATTTTTTCTTTTCCAATTTTCATGTAGTCAGTGACACGCGGGGTTAAGACAAATCGATTGACGTAAGAATCATAAAAATCGGCCACCGCGTTTGGTCTCTGGAACGCCACATAGGAACAAACATACATACATACATAGACTGATAAACACATTACCCTCCTTCGGCAGTCGGGTAAAAAAATACTACCGACTTCCAAATAAAAAACAAAAAAGTGAAAAATAACTTTGTTTTTGGAAGTCGGTCCATAACGCAAAAAATTGGTACCTACGAAAGACACTGACTTCCAAAAATAAAGTTATTTTTCACTTTGTAGTTTTTTATTTGGAAGTCGGTAGTATTTTTTTGCAAAAAAGTTTTTTATTTTATAGGGCCAAGGTCTTTTCTCATGCGGAGGACAAAGATAATTAATTATTACGTAGATACTTAATATTCATCAAAAATAACAAACAATCATAAATAAACCGGTATTTGAAAAACACTAACAACCTTGCAAGGCTGTAGTACTCCCCCCGGTGGGTTCCCGCATAGTTGAGGCGGGTGGGCTCAGTGTCAAATAGGAACTCGAGGAGAGGCCGCTCGATAGGGTTTTGGCCGATTAAAGGTCTATCGAGCCCGGGACGTGACAGGGCCGGGCCCAATCTTTGAAGATTCGTCACTGGCCCGTGCATGGACGTGTGTGAACGAGTTCATATAAAACGTACACAACGATATTTTTGAGCCCCTGATGGGGCACGGTCCATCCACGTCCCGGACACGGCCTTGATATGTGTGGATAGACCTTAAGCCGACGACGTAGCGGCCAATAAGTAGGTTGCGTTGCCGCTTGGTAACAGAGGCGACATCGCAACTGAGGTGGGCCGTGATGTCGTATGGAACAATATCGCGGCTGAGGGTTGAGTGCCGCAGTGGGAGAGGAGTGCTGGTATTGCGGTGCGCCGCTCTCCCTAGCTTTCGCGGCCTGGATGGGGTTGCCACCGTCTGATGGCGGACGTGGTGGGGCGACAGGGGAAGTCCCTATCCCCGGCGATCGAAAAATGGTAGGTGGCGGAGCCACTGACCTGACCCGTCACGGGGTGCCATACACGGGTTCGATGGTGGTGATGGGAGGTACACCCCAGAGGGGGGGTCCTATGACGGACAGCCGCGGTGGGTCCGCAGTGAGTGGTAACGCGTGCCCGTGTTGAAAAAATTACTGTATTACCAATATCATAAACAACAACTTTTCTTCTACGACTTTAAAAATTCAACAAAAATAAAACAGCAGATCCATACATTCTGGCGAATTATGCGATTATAAATGTATGGATCAGCTATTTTGTTTTTGTTGATTTTTAAGAAGTCGGTTTTGTTTACATATTATCACGCCTGTGACCTCTGATGACCTCTGCCGATCCCTTTGGGGAATCCGAAAGGTTCGGCAGAGGTCATCCACATTTCGCCAATTATGTTTAAGTCATCATAGAGGTTAAGCCTATTGCCAACCGGGCACCAGTCCAAACTCCGGGCTGCTACTGAGAAATTCTACATGGAAAACCCAATAATAGCCAACCCGGGAATCGACAGTAATGCTTGATAGCACTAAGCTAACAACTCTCACAATAAAAACATACCGGCCAAAAGTGCGTGTCGGACTTCACAAATTTATGGTTCCATACCAAACCGCAAAATCAAGTTGGTTGTAATGGGAAAAATGAGAGAATTTCTCTGATTTATCAATATATTGGTATTTGACACTAAAATATACGTCAACATAATCATCATCAGCCTTTATTTAATGTTCCCTCTGCTGGGACGCAGGCTTCCTCTCTGTGAGAGGGAGCCCAGTGCGAGTTGGTGGATGTCACATGTCTTCGAATTTTTGGATGTAGGACGGTTTCAATAAATAAAAAATATGTTATATTTTAATATTACACATTATCACCAAATTTGAAGTTCATAGGTCAATGGGAAGTTAAAAAAATCTTCGGAACAAACTTTTGTAAAAATAGCTGACTTTGGTAGCTTCTCATTCCATTGTATTCCAACATTTTTCAAAACAAAAATACAGTATTTATCTACTCAACAAGCTCTAAACAACCCCACTCGATGGGGCAGGTACATTTTTTATTCACGCGCCCCATCTTTGTCTGTATGGAGGCCCTCCTTAAAACATTTAATTATATTTTTTTGGCAACAAGATGCCTATACTGTGAAAATTTAAAGACTGTAGCTCCAACCGTTTGGCTGAAAAACCTGTGTGGCAGACAGACACACACACGTAAGTGACAGCAATAGGGCTTCGTGTGGACCCTTCAGGTAGTGAACCCTAAAAGTACGATGTTTTTACGTTGACTGTACCTACTTGTTCTAGTTGTTGTACCTAGTTTTATTAGCTATTATCTCCTTGGTAGACTGATCATTACAGTAAATTACGGCCATGAAATATGTTGGCCATCCCTTACGTATAATTTCATAATTTTCCTCTTACGATAGCCATAGAAAATGATAAGAGCCTCCTTGTCTGCTTTCAGTGGCGTAACCGAAATGATGATGGCCTACATTAGGAAGGTATATTATAAGCTTCTAAAAGCAGATGAAAATATAATTTAAAGAAAACAGAGCATTACCACTTTCAATAATATTTTAAAAGCACAGCAGTATTTGCTGTGCAGCTGTAATTTTTTTGTTTGAGCTATGGATGGATAAAACAGACAGGTTATGTAGGAAATACGTCCACTGCTGGTCATCATAGCCCACATCCAAGTGTTGGCACAATAATCGATCCAAGTATTTAAGCATACCTAATAATAATTAATCATTCTTAAATTAATATTGTAGTAAAAATAAGCAATTTATCGTATCTTCATGAGTTCTAAACCTTTAAAATATTTTAAGAAAACATAATGTTACTAAATGGTCCATAATTACGTTTAAATATTGAAATTCACGTTAAAGTAATCCATCTAAAAACAAAAGAATGTGAATTAATGATTCTGTTTTATTTTATTCATGGCTGATAGGAATTGCGTTTCAGAGACAAATTATTATTTCATTAATTCCAAGGGATTAATCACGAATAATTTGTCAATATTACTCTAAGTCAGGCTATGATATTGTGATTACAAATCTTATAATTGAGGCCATGGATAAATTGTATTCAAAAAGTCTAGCCTAGAAGTGTCACTGAAAATTGAAAAATAGTCCTAGAAATTATTTTGTTATTAAACCTAGATTTTATTAAAGTTGAATGGGTATTTTTAAAAAAAATTAAGATTTTCGTATATATTGCCCAATGTTAACGCGGTACTGGCCAGGCGCCCGCTCGGTGCCGGAATATCAATATTAGACCTCGTTTTGGACAGTTTTGTCGGCAAAATATTTTTGAACATCCAAGTCGTTTTGGAGGAGTGTGCAAAAGAAGCGAAAATATATCGTGTTGCTAATTATTATTTTAAAGCAATATTATTAGTCAAACGAAAAAGCCATGTTTCACAAATAATGTACTTGAATCAATACTGTTCTTGCAATGTTTGTATGAATGCATGTATGTATATAAGTGTGTTCGGGTCAAATCTTGCAACTGAATTTTAGAGCAGTTGTTGCCCTCAACCGTTTAAGATGAGATTTTGCATACACGTTTAGTTTGGATGATAATGCATGACGTCATTCTAAATCCAATATGGCGGACTAGTTATTTTTTGTGCACTGCCATGATATGGGTATCAAATTCAAGGGTTTGCTGAGAACAATACGAAAAATAGCTTGACTTAAAAAATAAATTAAAAAAAAACAAACCTTTTTACCTAGTCGATACTAAGTATGCTTTAGAAAGTAACCTTTTTACGAGTGAGTAAGGGCCCTAAGAATATTTCTTGCCTCATTGATCTTGTTTTTTTTTTTTTTTTATTATTCAATATTCTACCGCGGACATGTGGCAGTCCGCGCTCTTTTTTATTGTGTATATTTTGTTTGTTATTTCTTTTTTTTTTTCATAATTATTACAATTGTTGGATTCCTACGTCGGACATTATTTTAAGGCTTACTTAACTAACTTAAATTTGCGTGAGTTCATCCCTCACTAAATACTATATATATATTACACACTGGCATTACAATTTTATGTTTCTATTTACTACTTATCTTTATGTTATTAACTATTTTGTTTACTTATTTCTATTGATACACTGCTTATGTTATTACTATATCTATTGGTACACTTTGTGGGAAGATGCATGGCAGTGCGAGTAGACCAGCCCCGGCCGACGGTTCCGGTTATAGAACCCCGTCGTTAGGACGTTAAGGTGAGTATGACTGACTCGCTCCACCATGCAGCTTCACATGTATATATATAGTTTTCTTTTTTGCTTTAGACAGGGTGATGGTTTGGGTATGTGTTTGGGTTGGAGTTTTTGGATGGGACTTGTTAGGTGGTGTTTTGGCTGCTGACCAGACTTCGCTAGCGTGAGCAAGGCCTCTATGACGACTACGTCTCGATGCTGCATGGTCGTCTTAAGATTGTAGTTGACGACCGTTTTAGTCGGCGCATCCATCGCCCTCTTAGCAAGGCGGCCTGCGGCGTCATCGGCGTCGTCGGTGTAATAGACGCAACTGACTGTATGTCTGGACACCGCCACTACCGCGTGGGAGATGCTGTCGTGGACCTGAAGCCTCCTGGACTTGGTGTTGATGATGATAACGCTGTCGTAGGTCGACCCCTGAGCCTCATGTATGGTTAGCAGGCGCGACCCCTCGCCGGACCCATATCCCTGGCTCGCAAGAGAGGCTTTCTCCCCCTGCGTATGAACCAGGAACAGGGTGTTTTGGGCAGTACCCGCTATTTGCGCCCCTGTGTAACCTTTCACCTTCAGGGAGTGGACCCGCGACAGCGACGACTTGGAGGAGTATATACCGGGGTATATCTCACTCAGTGCAAATGCCACGTCCATTGGATTGCGGTGTGTGCAGAGAAACTCCTGGGTGATGCCAGCCACGAATCTCTAGGCATTCATACTCGGTTGTTGTGAGTTGCGCCGGGTGGGGGTTTTTGGAGTGGTGCACGTTGCACTCCAGCACGCGGCCCAGCGGTATAAACTCTTGGGAATGTCCCTTTTTGATCTTGAAAAGGGTTGCCGCCTCGATTACCCGGAGGTCTAGGGGGAGTTGGCCTGACAGGATAAGTGCCGATGTCAGAGACACCGTGCGGTATGCTTTGCAGATTTTCTGCGCGAAGCCCCTCTGCAGTGAGTCAAACTTTTTCCTTGTGATCAGTTTCTCAGCTGCGGGAGCCCACGCACTCGCTGCATACATCACGATGGGCTCTATCACCGACACGTATATTGTCCTGATTATTTCTCTGTTCAGACCCCAAGTCACCCTCGCCGCACATGCCAACTGCTTATAGATGTCTGCGGCCTTTCTACAGGTCGCAGACACGTGCGCATTGAAGGTGAGTTTGGAGTCTATCGTGAAACCCAACAGTTTCACTTCCTCAACCAGGTTTAGCCGCGTGCCCGACATATGAAGTACCGGAACGTCGTTCTTTCGCTTCCTCGTTAATACCATCGCATTAGTCTTATGCGCGGCGAAACGTAGCATATTTTGGACGCCCCATTCCGATACTTTGGCTAACGTGCTGTTGGCTGATTGCTGCAGGGGACCGGCTGTGAAGTCAGAGAAGACCAGGACAACGTCGTCCGCGAAGGCTTGGCAGTATACCCCCATACTAGCCATTTTGTGTAGGAGTGGATCTAGGATAAGGTTCCAAAACGTCGGTCCGGCAATTGAACCCTGGACGCATCCTTTCGTGGTTCCCTTCTCGCTAGTCGCTCTGGCGTATGCCTGCATATGCTTTATTGTACATCTTATAATACAATTATAAAATAACTTAAAACTAATACACATACAATGGGCGGCCTTATCGCATGCCGCGATCTCTGCCAGGCAACCTGTTATGGACAGTAATTGTCTGGACATGAAGTTAGGTTGTCATTGGTGTGACAATAACATTGTTAAATTACTATATTATAATAGATACATAGATTAATACATATATTATATGTAGGTTAGGTAACGGGCTAGTATCTGCAACTCCACGACTAAGCGCGTATTTTGCGTACTGCATATGCTATTTAATATATACATAAATACACACATTCTAAATAACACTTTTCACCATTGAAAGATTTCCGATTAATTAGTCGCCCTATATAGTATAATAGAATGTGAGAAAATATGCAGACAATAGCTATTCGAATAACCAAAAAAGTATCTGGAAAAACATTTATAGATAAGTAGAATACAAAATTCTGAAATCGCAATAGGAAATCTTGCTCTCTATGAAAATGGACATCTGACTCGCTGTGCTCATGAATATAATATAAGCCTCTCGTTCACTCGGTAACGAGTGAATCACTTGTATCTACCCGCAAAGCCCGAATCCCTTGGAAATCTCACTGAAATTCAATTTCTAACTTTTTGTGTGAATTTAGATCGTATTTTGTAGGACTTTTGGTCGTATTCATGATGTAGGGTTTGTAAATAAACGTTTGATAGTTGGTGTTAAGAGTTTTTGTGCGTCATTTATAAATCTGTTCATATAAATAGATATTTATACTTAAATATAGTTTTGATTCATCTAGAACATTTTCGTATGATAAAAAAAGATTTTATAAAAAAAAATACTACCGACTTCCAAATAAAAAATATCACAAATTGAAAGATAACTTTATTTTTGGAAGTCGGTTTCTTTGGTAACATTTTTTTGCGTTATGGACACCGACTTTTTTTATTTGGATGTCGTTAGTATATTTAGTTAAAAAAAAGTTTCTTTATTTTTCGCTTTTTAGTTGTATCTACCTAATAGGCAACTTGTTAAGTAAAATATCTATAATGCCAGAATAGATTACATGAAAATTATGAAACTTGAACATAACCGGTGAAATGAGAGTGTACCAAGGTGAACTGTACACATTTGAGTACACCTTTAGAGCGTATTGGCGTGATATTATGTTATGAAAGGTTATAAACAATAAACAGACATACGATTGCCGCAATCCCGAGAGAGTTGCCTTTATTTATTGAATAGTTATGTTGTAAATCTCCGTAGTTCTTCATCAGATTTTCACCAAATTAAAATGGGACCAATTGCGGCACAAAGATACAAACAAAAAAATAATTATCGGTCCAAAATTGACGGAGAAACCAGTGAACACAAATAAAAAAAACGAACATAAAGTCGAACATAGGACCTCCTCTTTTGGAAAGTCGGTTAAGAACTGAAATAAAGAATTGTATATTTGTTTCTGAAAACTAAAATGATAGGTATAAAATGTATTTCACTAAAGTGTAGCTAAAGACTTATTTTACGATAAGTAGTATTATTACTATATACGACTTAGATTCGCAACAAATTCGTACCGCGTTATTCCATTTAGGGTATATTTAAAAGCTTTTTATAAAGTTAAAATTGTAATGCACTCATTTTAAAAAAGGTTCTTGGGTAAAGTTTTTAAAGAAGCACCTTCTTCAAGTTCGCTGTACAATTTAACGTCAGTTTTCCATTAACAAAGTAATTTTGTTATTAAATACTTAAGGTATATAGCTCTATAATAACTCTCCTTACGCTATGTCAATTAGTATTCTATCCACATTTCGTAAAATTATCTAGCATTGCCAATGAGATTTTACCAATAGAGACGTCTTACTCATTATAACGAAATACAAAAATGGTGATATTTTACTTTAGCTACCTACTTAGGAACTGAACTGTGCTGATTTCCTCCTCGACAGGCAATTTTTGCTGTGACCGTAATCTGGAGGGGATATTTTTAATTTACTAGTCATCTTAGAAGAACGCACGTGTTAGAATTTGAAGTATGTGTGACGTCATTATATCGTTAATTTACATTTTTCAATGGTTTACTACATAATACATACCTGTCATATTTATTAAGCACCTACCGACAAATGTCTAAGTACCTACCTTAATTATTATTGTGGTGTCAACTACCTTCAAATGTCAAACAGTACCAACCTAAGTAAATATTGTTGTGTGTACAGGAAATAACTCTAAACTTATATTTAAGCCACGTTGATAATATTCCTATAAATCATTACGTAATTTGTAATGATCATTGTGATGTATCCTGGATTTTATAATGCTATATTAGTATTATAAGTCCTTTGAAACAATTAGTACAATACTGTCTGTTAGTATCAATATTCTTTCGAATATTGATTAAGAATTACTATATAGGCGATATTAAATTCCTTAATTGTCTTTATACGTTTTAAAACATATTCACTTCATAGTAATTGATTATTGTTCACCTAATTTTGAGATTATTTGAAGCAATATAGAAAATGGCGGGATACCGCGCCATTTTCTCATATTGGACGTATTGAGACGCAGATAGACCCGAAATTATAAAATATTGTGTAATTGATAAGCGGACTTACTTTTTGGTGAACTACAAGCCAGTACAGGCAGGATATTGTTATTTAGAAGTATACTACTTTATAATACTTGGTGAAAGATCGACTACACAAGACTAACGTAAGTTATTTGATATTATAACTTTATTATTTCTAATGGTTGTGTTGAAGCTGTATCTATATCGTATTATGGCCTTTATTCCTAATATGTTATATTGATTTAAGGGCTACTCTATGTCCTTTGCCTTATCCTTGTTATTTTGAATCTATAATATTGTAAATACTTCGTGTTTGTAAAAGATATCGAAAAATACTACGAAAGAGCTTCCGTGGGGTTTGTTGCCCTTCTTCCCCACGAGAACTAGTCTAGCGAACGGGCAGTAAGCTCAATGAGCCTTAAATATGAATTAATTGACAAGCCTTACTTAAATAAATACCTAGTCTTGTCTTTCTGTGCTTTTATTCATAAAACCCTTTCCTTACACACCACATACATTAGAACTCTGATACACAGTAAATAACCAATAACCATCTTGACATTCAAAGCTTGCTATCTTGGTAGATACCAATACTTTTATATAGAATTCCATTCATGATTCTAACATCAGAAGTAGGGATTCTGCTCTAGCTCACACATTTATAATGAATTTCATTTTCTCATTTTCATAAACAACGTGTCAACGAGTCGCCGCCTCCACTCGCACCAAGTCGATGTCTTCGCGTTGCCGCCCCAGACGACGGCACTGTGAGCTGCATAGTTTGCGGATCTAGAAGCTCTACGACCATTGGAACTGCGGTTCTTCTAGCTACCTTACGAGCAGTGGGTCAGCGAGTCTGCAAACTATTGTCAGAGCGTCAGTCTGATTAGGTATGGACATCAAGCCAACAGCTACAGCACGAAGTAGCTAAAGGTGGTGATACTTTGGTTTTTGTTTGTTTTACTGTTGAATTTTTCAATTTATTTACCAGAAAATTAGTAGTTAAGATCAAAAATCTCGCGATGATTCAAGATGTCAAAATGAGTTATTTAACAGTACATTCATTTATGCTATTTCATTTATGATGTACTATGAGATTTTTAAGAATTTTGTCTAGAATTTTATCATTTTTTTGATTACCAGAGGGTATTTTTACTAAAGTGTACCCAACTCAACTTTTATACTTAAGAGGTACAAAGGATTTGCATAGAATCATTATTTTTAATGTATGTAGGTAGGGTAGGGTAGGTAATGTGGGGTAGGTAGGGTAGATTAGGTAGGGTTGGTAGGGTAGGGTAGGGTAGTGTAGGTATCGTAGGGCAGGTAGGGTAGGTAGGGTAGATAATTATCATTGTGTTAATGTTCTATCTTGATTCACTAAAGCCACAAAAAAATTTGAAATTGGCATTAATTTTTGTTTTCACTACTTTCCTGTATTAAATAAGTTATATAAAATTGTACATATGTACTTCGTGGACGAAGTATTTATCAGTATGGCCGTGTTAGAATTTGAAGTATGTGTGACGTCATTATATCGTTAATTTTCATTTTTCAATAGTTTACTACATAATACATACCTGTCATATTTATTAAGCACCTACCGACAAATGTCATCATAATTATTATTGTGGTGTCAACTACCTTCAAATGTAAAATAGTACCAACCTAAGTAAATATTGTTGTGTGTACAGGAAATAACTCTTAAACTTATATTTAAGCCACGTTGATAATATTCCTATAAATCATTACGTAATTTGTAATGATCATTGTGATGTATCCTGGATTTTATAATGCTATATTAGTATTATAAGTCCTTTGAAACAATTAGTACAATACTGTCTGTTAGTATCAATTGTACGGTGTACGTACATGGGTTTTAAAATAATTATATGCATTACAATAAGTTAGCCAGTAGGCTCGCATATTTGCACTTTGGACGCAACCTACATTTGGCAGATGCATAGATCGTATTTTGTAGGACTTTTGGTCGTATTCATGATGTAGGGTTTGTAAATAAACGTTTGATAGTTGGTGTTAAGAGTTTTTGTGCGTCATTTATAAATCTGTTCATATAAATAGATATTTATACTTAAATATAGTTTTGATTCATCTAGAACATTTTCGTATGATAAAAAAACATTTTATAAAAAAAAATACTACCGACTTCCAAATAAAAAATATCACAAATTGAAAGATAACTTTATTTTTGGAAGTCGGTTTCTTTGGTAACATTTTTTTGCGTTATGGACACCGACTTTTTTTATTTGGATGTCGTTAGTATATTTAGTTAAAAAAAAGTTTCTTTATTTTTCGCTTTTTAGTTGTATCTATCTAATAGGCAACTTGTTAAGTAAAATATCTATAATGCCAGAATAGATTACATGAAAATTATGAAACTTGAACATAACCGGTGAAATGAGAGTGTACCAAGGTGAACTGTACACATTTGAGTACACCTTTAGAGCGTATTGGCGTGATATTATGTTATGAAAGGTTATAAACAATAAACAGACATACGATTGCCGCAATCCCGAGAGAGTTGCCTTTATTTATTGAATAGTTATGTTGTAAATCTCCGTAGTTCTTCATCAGATTTTCACCAAATTAAAATGGGACCAATTGCGGCACAAAGATACAAACAAAAAAATAATTATCGGTCCAAAATTGACGGAGAAACCAGTGAACACAAATAAAAAAAACGAACATAAAGTCGAACATAGGACCTCCTCTTTTGGAAAGTCGGTTAAGAACTGAAATAAAGAATTGTATATTTGTTTCTGAAAACTAAAATGATAGGTATAAAATGTATTTCACTAAAGTGTAGCTAAAGACTTATTTTACGATAAGTAGTATTATTACTATATACGACCAGGGACCGAAAACCGTTATAAATTACGGTACCGGTATTGAAGAATTTTGGTAACCTCTACGATTTAGGTAACCGCTATATGGGTAACCCAAGAAGAAGATACAGGTTACCTTTATTTAGGTTACCGTTTTAATACCGGTTACCTAAAAAAATACCTTTATTAGAAAGAAACAGAATATCGCAATGCCGACAATTTGTTGGCATTAGAAAATACAATAACAGGGAGATCGTCGTGCGTACGTGTGTGTGCGTCTGCACGCAAGTACTGTTTACGTTTATTTAGTTCGCCTTTTTGCGGCGTATATGAGTTAAAGTAAAAAAAAAGGAAATTAACAAAAGTAAGTAAGATAATATTACATTATTACATTGTAAATAGGTAAAATACCATTTGGTTATCTTTTTCTCTCATCATAGAAATCAATCAACTCGGTAGTTTGTTTATTTAACTTGCGGAGAAACGTATACTCCCGTTTTTCTAATAGAGGGCAGTACTTCCTCGAAAGCAAAGCGCTTATCTTTTTGCTTGAAATTTGTTTAGCGCGCTAGCATAGCACCTACAGTTTTTATATTAAAACACTGTCATGAAGTGTTCGACCATTTCATGAAATGGTTGTATCATGATGTGGTCAGCAGTCAGCATAGGCACCCTAATTGCGTAATACACGATCAATCACAATCTGTTTCATTTATACAGTTCAACAACTTTCATTGCGTTATTTAAGTTGTTGAGAAGACAATTTTTTTCGAACTTATGAAGCAATATAATGATTCAGAATTGTTTTGATTGATCGTGTGTTACGCAATTAGGGTGCTTGCCAGATTATTGAATACTCAACGTTGGACGATATGGACAGTTGTAAACGTACGACTAATTTATAATGTGGCCAAACTTTAGTGATCATATCGTAGAATAAAATAGTTAAGATTATCCGCCGGTAGAAGAGTTGATGTCAATTTGTTTTTGTTGTGCATCATGGCTGCGGTATAAAACAAATCAAACAAAGTAGGGTGACCACGAAAAAAAGTCGATGGACTTTTATTGGATTTCCAAATATGATAATTGTTATGGAAAGCGACCAATTTGGAAGTAACACACGCTCGGCGCGCCCGCGGGTGGTCACACTTCTTACCTAACTTATTCGGTCGGGGTGCCACAAGTGGAGTGAATTTTTAAAACTTATTTTAAGTGTTATGTTGCATTTTACGGAGTTTATGGCACTCCAACTAAATTAGTTAGGTTACGGTTTTTTGTGAATACAGTGCGTCCATTATAAATTGTCGCGTGAAGCGATCGGTAGCACTGTTACTATTCATATTATTAGTTTCAATATTGAAACTAAGGCGTCAAATAGACGAGCAGCACTCTGTAGTCGACGGAGCGAACTTCAACTGTTGACAGAGGCAAACGCAGCTGTCGATAGAAGCAACTGCTGCTGTCGACAGAAGCAACTGCTACTGTTGACAAAAGCACCTGCTGTACATTGTCTAAGCTTGGCAAGCCATGGTGCCAACATGACGGCAAGGGACAAGTTATAGAGAACGAACGAAAAAACGCCAACTAAAAAGGTTTAAATATAAAATTAAGTGTGACCCCGGTTATACGAAAACTGATGTTATTTTGTTAACCATTCTGCTGATGTAGTAAAGAATATGGAAACTTCAAATAAACCACTGATACAGGTATCTACAACGTTAGATCCAGATGCATCTACTCCAATTAGATTCAAATGCCTCTGCCCCAGATTTATCTTCTGATAATTCATCATAACAAATGAAAGACAACGGAAAGCTGCCAAACTCAGTACAAAGTATGGAAGATGACAAGATGGCAAAACCTCATTCGGATTTGTTCAGCCGTCTAGGCGTGTAAGCGTAACTAATAAAAAAAAAAAAACAAATAAACAAACCGACACACTTTCGTATTTATAAGGACAGGATATACATTAGGACAGGTGAACAAAACTTTGCATTTAATAACTCGCACACCACACAACCTCACTATTCACACTCACACCCATACTCACGCACTTACTCACACAATCACTTGTGACACACATACCACACGTTCATACGCGATCTGGCCTTTTTTAACGCTCATTCATTTGAAGAACTCTTTCTATAATTTTAAGTTACCCTTTTATTTTTACTCTTGCATGTTTACATTGTCTACATTTCATTTGCATAAAGTAATGATAAGTGGAAGTGCGGCGTTTCCTAATACAAGCAATTCCTTGCTTAAAAGGTGATCTCTAATAATATGTATCGGAATGCCCTTTGTGATTGAAATAAACATTTTAATTTTAATTTTTTGTGCAAATTAGTCATAATATGTTTATTATTGCAGGACTTGTGGCCACATATTCAAAAACTACTTTATGTTGAGATGCCGTTGAACCGCTATTTACACGAAGTTTATTGCTACAGGCAATAAACTTGCATCGTATAAATAGGGCTTAAGTCTTGTGGTGATATAGTCACTTTGACTTAAAGTGATAGAGACAGCAAGAGACTTAACTTAAAATTGAGTAGCTTTTTAATATTTGGGCATTAGGTGCCAAAGCTTGACAAAGCTAAATAAAAAAGTACTATATCATTTCTGATGGATTTTATCATGTCAACCAGAAAGCAAATGTTCAATAATGTCTCTGTGATCAATTCGGTGAAAACCGGGTGAGATCACCGCATGGTAAGAGGCACATTGAACATTAATATCAAGCTTGAAAGGTCTCAACTGATGAAGTCTACGCTCCGTCCAGCACAGATCCAGATCCAAAACCCCGACACCTTTCAGCTCGAACTCCAGAATCGCTTCAAGTGCCTAGGGAGCTCCGTAGACGAATGGGTTTGTGGAAGCTATCCATGCGGTCGGGTTTAAGTTTTTCAAGGCCCGCCGTATCGATAAGAAAAATAGCTCTCTGATCCTACTCTTAAGCTCATGAAAGAGAGGCTTGAGATGATCCTGCAGTTTTCAGACGATGCGTTGAAGTACCGGCAGCTAAATAGACGGATCTCAAAGTCCTTGAAAAACGTCCTCCACCGCTTTAATACCGAAAGTATTAAAGACGCGAATAACCGGAATAAGGGCTCCAAGGCCTTTGCAAGAGATTTGAAGACTGATCTGATGATTGCAGTATCCGCCGAACCGTAGCTTCTGAGGGAGATCGAGAGATTCTATGGTCAGTTGTACACGTCAACCAGTAAACCTGTCGCGAATCAAGCAAATGACCATAGTGCTAGATTGACGTCAGCCTATATGCGATCAGGATAGCTCTGAAACAGTTTAAGAACAACAAGGCACCGGATGACGACGGAATTACGGCCGAACTCCTGAAGGCGAGTAGAAAACCAGTACTAAAAAAAAGCGTAAAAACAACAACAGTATAAACGTTTTGACTTTGACTTTACTAAAGGCCCTTCAGAAGCTATTTGATTCCGTCATACTTGAGGGGAAAATGCCACAGGTATGGTGCAGGGGTGTGGTGGTACTCTTCTTCAAGAAGGGTGACAATGCCCTACTGAAGAACTATAGGCCCATCTCACTTCTTAGTTATGTCTACAAGCTGTTTTCAAGAGTCATCAAGAATCGTCTCGCGCGCAAGTTTGACGATTTCCAGCCTCCCGAACATGCCGGATTCCGTAAAGGTTTTAGCACCTTAGACCACATACATACGCTGCGGCAGGTAATACAGAAGACCGAAGTGTACAACCTGCCTCTCTGTTTAGCGTTTGTGGACTACGAGAAAGCCTTCGATTCGATCGAGGCTTGGGCTGTACTGCATTCTCTCCAACGGTGCCAAATTGACTACCGGTACATTGAAGTGTTGAAGTGTTTGTACAAAAACGACATGGTGGCGTTTCAGTTCGACTTCAGGATCAGACCTCGAAACCCGTCTTTCTGCAGCGAGGTGTGAGACAGGGATGACGAAATATCTCTGAAACTATTCACCGCTGCACTGGAGAATGTGTTCAAGTTTCTGGACTGGAGAGGGCAAGGCATCAACGACAATGGCGAGTACATCACTCACCTTTGGTTTGCCGACGATTTAGTGGTCATGACTGAGACCATGGAGGACCTCAGTACAATGCTCGACGACCTCAGTAGAGCTTCCGAAAGAGTGGGTTTTAGGATGAACATGGACAAAACCAAGGTGAAGTTGAATGCCCCACCCACTCCTATCAAGATCGGAAAATGATTTTTGATCACGAATATTTAGCCACATCATGAAGTAGTCGTGGATCATGAGCGTTCGATCTTCTATTTCATGAAATGGTCGAACACCTACATAAAATGATCAATTCTAAGATCTGGCCATGACGGATGCACAATTGTTAGCCACGCTCTGTGTTCTGTTTGACTACCTACACTTGTCCAAATTAATAAATAAAAAAAAAAAACATTACAATAACAAATGTTAGCCACAGCCTCAGACTAAATAAAAAAAAACAAGACACAGCGCTGCGAACGATACAGTGAAGAAAGCTAAATCTACGCGCAGGATTCCTTCAATTAAACTCAGTTTAAGCAAATTCAGCGTTCTGATTGGTAGCTTCTCCGCGGTACCAACCAATCAGAACGCTAAACGCGAAATTTGTATATATTTATTTATTTTTGTAGGGAAAACAAACAGTAGTATAATAAAAATATACAAAGTGTCTTAAACATATAACTTAACAAATATACCACCCACTACATTTTCCACAGATTACTACTTACAAAAGTAAGACAAACTGATTAGCAAACGTTATTGTCATATAGTCAGGGCATGTAGAAACATAAGAAGCTACTGTTGATCCTTAAACATTTTGATTGTTAGTTCTAAAAGTATATCTGCTTACAAATAATATGACAATTGCACAAAATTGCTTATTGTATGTATCGACTTAACGGCGTACGGGTGAGCGCACACCAGCATTACATTTGCAAGAGTTAGTAGCGAATAGTTGCCTGGTGCGCAAACTGTTGTATAAACTGAGTTTAGTTGAAATAATCGCGATTAGTTACAATGGTGACATCGGCTTTTAGAGTTATATGTTTCTCTTTGGTAGGTAAAATATCCATAAACATAATTTTTTTGCTTTCGTCCCATTTATAAGTATATTAATAATATGTTTTATCTATAATTTACCAAGCCAACAAAACTATCCAACACGACCAACACACGCCTCGCTGGTAAACTGAGAGACACGTCGCTGTGCCAGCCAGAACCGTGATTGGTCAGCGTTCGCCGGCGCGCGCGTTTAGTCTCGACCCATTCACACACACACAGACGATGCGCGCTCTTTGCCAGTTTGACTAATGCCGACGGACAGCACGTGTAAAATAGAGGTAATTTTTATTTCGGTAACCGGTATTAATAAGGGTTGTTTTTAATATTTAAAAATTAAGGTAACCTTTTAAAATACCTGTAACTAACCGAAACATACCAGTATTATTCATACCGGTTTCGGCCCCTGTATACGACTTAGATTCGCAACAAATTCGTACCGCGTTATTCCATTTAGGGTATATTTAAAAGCTTTTTATAAAGTTAAAATTGTAATGCACTCATTTTAAAAAAGGTTCTTGGGTAAAGTTTTTAAAGAAGCACCTTCTTCAAGTTCGCTGTACAATTTAACGTCAGTTTTCCATTAACAAAGTAATTTTGTTATTAAATACTTAAGGTATATAGCTCTATAATAACTCTCCTTACGCTATGTCAATTAGTATTCTATCCACATTTCGTAAAATTATCTAGCATTGCCAATGAGATTTTACCAATAGAGACGTCTTACTCATTATAACGAAATACAAAAATGGTGATATTTTACTTTAGCTACCTACTTAGGAACTGAACTGTGCTGATTTCCTCCTCGACAGGCAATTTTTGCTGTGACCGTAATCTGGAGGGGATATTTTTAATTTACTAGTCATCTTAGAAGAACGCACGTGTTAGAATTTGAAGTATGTGTGACGTCATTATATCGTTAATTTACATTTTTCAATGGTTTACTACATAATACATACCTGTCATATTTATTAAGCACCTACCGACAAATGTCTAAGTACCTACCTTAATTATTATTGTGGTGTCAACTACCTTCAAATGTCAAACAGTACCAACCTAAGTAAATATTGTTGTGTGTACAGGAAATAACTCTAAACTTATATTTAAGCCACGTTGATAATATTCCTATAAATCATTACGTAATTTGTAATGATCATTGTGATGTATCCTGGATTTTATAATGCTATATTAGTATTATAAGTCCTTTGAAACAATTAGTACAATACTGTCTGTTAGTATCAATATTCTTTCGAATATTGATTAAGAATTACTATATAGGCGATATTAAATTCCTTAATTGTCTTTATACGTTTTAAAACATATTCACTTCATAGTAATTGATTATTGTTCACCTAATTTTGAGATTATTTGAAGCAATATAGAAAATGGCGGGATACCGCGCCATTTTGTCATATTGGACGTATTGAGACGCAGATAGACCCGAAATTATAAAATATTGTGTAATTGATAAGCGGACTTACTTTTTGGTGAACTACAAGCCAGTACAGGCAGGATATTGTTATTTAGAAGTATACTACTTTATAATACTTGGTGAAAGATCGACTACACAAGACTAACGTAAGTTATTTGATATTATAACTTTATTATTTCTAATGGTTGTGTTGAAGCTGTATCTATATCGTATTATGGCCTTTATTCCTAATATGTTATATTGATTTAAGGGCTACTCTATGTCCTTTGCCTTATCCTTGTTATTTTGAATCTATAATATTGTAAATACTTCGTGTTTGTAAAAGATATCGAAAAATACTACGAAAGAGCTTCCGTGGGGTTTGTTGCCCTTCTTCCCCACGAGAACTAGTCTAGCGAACGGGCAGTAAGCTCAATGAGCCTTAAATATGAATTAATTGACAAGCCTTACTTAAATAAATACCTAGTCTTGTCTTTCTGTGCTTTTATTCATAAAACCCTTTCCTTACACACCACATACATTAGAACTCTGATACACAGTAAATAACCAATAACCATCTTGACATTCAAAGCTTGCTATCTTGGTAGATACCAATACTTTTATATAGAATTCCATTCATGATTCTAACATCAGAAGTAGGGATTCTGCTCTAGCTCACACATTTATAATGAATTTCATTTTCTCATTTTCATAAACAACGTGTCAACGAGTCGCCGCCTCCACTCGCACCAAGTCGATGTCTTCGCGTTGCCGCCCCAGACGACGGCACTGTGAGCTGCATAGTTTGCGGATCTAGAAGCTCTACGACCATTGGAACTGCGGTTCTTCTAGCTACCTTACGAGCAGTGGGTCAGCGAGTCTGCAAACTATTGTCAGAGCGTCAGTCTGATTAGGTATGGACATCAAGCCAACAGCTACAGCACGAAGTAGCTAAAGGTGGTGATACTTTGGTTTTTGTTTGTTTTACTGTTGAATTTTTCAATTTATTTACCAGAAAATTAGTAGTTAAGATCAAAAATCTCGCGATGATTCAAGATGTCAAAATGAGTTATTTAACAGTACATTCATTTATGCTATTTCATTTATGATGTACTATGAGATTTTTAAGAATTTTGTCTAGAATTTTATCATTTTTTTGATTACCAGAGGGTATTTTTACTAAAGTGTACCCAACTCAACTTTTATACTTAAGAGGTACAAAGGATTTGCATAGAATCATTATTTTTAATGTATGTAGGTAGGGTAGGGTAGGTAATGTGGGGTAGGTAGGGTAGATTAGGTAGGGTTGGTAGGGTAGGGTAGGGTAGTGTAGGTATCGTAGGGCAGGTAGGGTAGGTAGGGTAGATAATTATCATTGTGTTAATGTTCTATCTTGATTCACTAAAGCCACAAAAAAATTTGAAATTGGCATTAATTTTTGTTTTCACTACTTTCCTGTATTAAATAAGTTATATAAAATTGTACATATGTACTTCGTGGACGAAGTATTTATCAGTATGGCCGTGTTAGAATTTGAAGTATGTGTGACGTCATTATATCGTTAATTTTCATTTTTCAATAGTTTACTACATAATACATACCTGTCATATTTATTAAGCACCTACCGACAAATGTCATCATAATTATTATTGTGGTGTCAACTACCTTCAAATGTAAAATAGTACCAACCTAAGTAAATATTGTTGTGTGTACAGGAAATAACTCTTAAACTTATATTTAAGCCACGTTGATAATATTCCTATAAATCATTACGTAATTTGTAATGATCATTGTGATGTATCCTGGATTTTATAATGCTATATTAGTATTATAAGTCCTTTGAAACAATTAGTACAATACTGTCTGTTAGTATCAATTGTACGGTGTACGTACATGGGTTTTAAAATAATTATATGCATTACAATAAGTTAGCCAGTAGGCTCGCATATTTGCACTTTGGACGCAACCTACATTTGGCAGATGCATAGATCGTATTTTGTAGGACTTTTGGTCGTATTCATGATGTAGGGTTTGTAAATAAACGTTTGATAGTTGGTGTTAAGAGTTTTTGTGCGTCATTTATAAATCTGTTCATATAAATAGATATTTATACTTAAATATAGTTTTGATTCATCTAGAACATTTTCGTATGATAAAAAAACATTTTATAAAAAAAAATACTACCGACTTCCAAATAAAAAATATCACAAATTGAAAGATAACTTTATTTTTGGAAGTCGGTTTCTTTGGTAACATTTTTTTGCGTTATGGACACCGACTTTTTTTATTTGGATGTCGTTAGTATATTTAGTTAAAAAAAAGTTTCTTTATTTTTCGCTTTTTAGTTGTATCTATCTAATAGGCAACTTGTTAAGTAAAATATCTATAATGCCAGAATAGATTACATGAAAATTATGAAACTTGAACATAACCGGTGAAATGAGAGTGTACCAAGGTGAACTGTACACATTTGAGTACACCTTTAGAGCGTATTGGCGTGATATTATGTTATGAAAGGTTATAAACAATAAACAGACATACGATTGCCGCAATCCCGAGAGAGTTGCCTTTATTTATTGAATAGTTATGTTGTAAATCTCCGTAGTTCTTCATCAGATTTTCACCAAATTAAAATGGGACCAATTGCGGCACAAAGATACAAACAAAAAAATAATTATCGGTCCAAAATTGACGGAGAAACCAGTGAACACAAATAAAAAAAACGAACATAAAGTCGAACATAGGACCTCCTCTTTTGGAAAGTCGGTTAAGAACTGAAATAAAGAATTGTATATTTGTTTCTGAAAACTAAAATGATAGGTATAAAATGTATTTCACTAAAGTGTAGCTAAAGACTTATTTTACGATAAGTAGTATTATTACTATATACGACCAGGGACCGAAAACCGTTATAAATTACGGTACCGGTATTGAAGAATTTTGGTAACCTCTACGATTTAGGTAACCGCTATATGGGTAACCCAAGAAGAAGATACAGGTTACCTTTATTTAGGTTACCGTTTTAATACCGGTTACCTAAAAAAATACCTTTATTAGAAAGAAACAGAATATCGCAATGCCGACAATTTGTTGGCATTAGAAAATACAATAACAGGGAGATCGTCGTGCGTACGTGTGTGTGCGTCTGCACGCAAGTACTGTTTACGTTTATTTAGTTCGCCTTTTTGCGGCGTATATGAGTTAAAGTAAAAAAAAAGGAAATTAACAAAAGTAAGTAAGATAATATTACATTATTACATTGTAAATAGGTAAAATACCATTTGGTTATCTTTTTCTCTCATCATAGAAATCAATCAACTCGGTAGTTTGTTTATTTAACTTGCGGAGAAACGTATACTCCCGTTTTTCTAATAGAGGGCAGTACTTCCTCGAAAGCAAAGCGCTTATCTTTTTGCTTGAAATTTGTTTAGCGCGCTAGCATAGCACCTACAGTTTTTATATTAAAACACTGTCATGAAGTGTTCGACCATTTCATGAAATGGTTGTATCATGATGTGGTCAGCAGTCAGCATAGGCACCCTAATTGCGTAATACACGATCAATCACAATCTGTTTCATTTATACAGTTCAACAACTTTCATTGCGTTATTTAAGTTGTTGAGAAGACAATTTTTTTCGAACTTATGAAGCAATATAATGATTCAGAATTGTTTTGATTGATCGTGTGTTACGCAATTAGGGTGCTTGCCAGATTATTGAATACTCAACGTTGGACGATATGGACAGTTGTAAACGTACGACTAATTTATAATGTGGCCAAACTTTAGTGATCATATCGTAGAATAAAATAGTTAAGATTATCCGCCGGTAGAAGAGTTGATGTCAATTTGTTTTTGTTGTGCATCATGGCTGCGGTATAAAACAAATCAAACAAAGTAGGGTGACCACGAAAAAAAGTCGATGGACTTTTATTGGATTTCCAAATATGATAATTGTTATGGAAAGCGACCAATTTGGAAGTAACACACGCTCGGCGCGCCCGCGGGTGGTCACACTTCTTACCTAACTTATTCGGTCGGGGTGCCACAAGTGGAGTGAATTTTTAAAACTTATTTTAAGTGTTATGTTGCATTTTACGGAGTTTATGGCACTCCAACTAAATTAGTTAGGTTACGGTTTTTTGTGAATACAGTGCGTCCATTATAAATTGTCGCGTGAAGCGATCGGTAGCACTGTTACTATTCATATTATTAGTTTCAATATTGAAACTAAGGCGTCAAATAGACGAGCAGCACTCTGTAGTCGACGGAGCGAACTTCAACTGTTGACAGAGGCAAACGCAGCTGTCGATAGAAGCAACTGCTGCTGTCGACAGAAGCAACTGCTACTGTTGACAAAAGCACCTGCTGTACATTGTCTAAGCTTGGCAAGCCATGGTGCCAACATGACGGCAAGGGACAAGTTATAGAGAACGAACGAAAAAACGCCAACTAAAAAGGTTTAAATATAAAATTAAGTGTGACCCCGGTTATACGAAAACTGATGTTATTTTGTTAACCATTCTGCTGATGTAGTAAAGAATATGGAAACTTCAAATAAACCACTGATACAGGTATCTACAACGTTAGATCCAGATGCATCTACTCCAATTAGATTCAAATGCCTCTGCCCCAGATTTATCTTCTGATAATTCATCATAACAAATGAAAGACAACGGAAAGCTGCCAAACTCAGTACAAAGTATGGAAGATGACAAGATGGCAAAACCTCATTCGGATTTGTTCAGCCGTCTAGGCGTGTAAGCGTAACTAATAAAAAAAAAAAAACAAATAAACAAACCGACACACTTTCGTATTTATAAGGACAGGATATACATTAGGACAGGTGAACAAAACTTTGCATTTAATAACTCGCACACCACACAACCTCACTATTCACACTCACACCCATACTCACGCACTTACTCACACAATCACTTGTGACACACATACCACACGTTCATACGCGATCTGGCCTTTTTTAACGCTCATTCATTTGAAGAACTCTTTCTATAATTTTAAGTTACCCTTTTATTTTTACTCTTGCATGTTTACATTGTCTACATTTCATTTGCATAAAGTAATGATAAGTGGAAGTGCGGCGTTTCCTAATACAAGCAATTCCTTGCTTAAAAGGTGATCTCTAATAATATGTATCGGAATGCCCTTTGTGATTGAAATAAACATTTTAATTTTAATTTTTTGTGCAAATTAGTCATAATATGTTTATTATTGCAGGACTTGTGGCCACATATTCAAAAACTACTTTATGTTGAGATGCCGTTGAACCGCTATTTACACGAAGTTTATTGCTACAGGCAATAAACTTGCATCGTATAAATAGGGCTTAAGTCTTGTGGTGATATAGTCACTTTGACTTAAAGTGATAGAGACAGCAAGAGACTTAACTTAAAATTGAGTAGCTTTTTAATATTTGGGCATTAGGTGCCAAAGCTTGACAAAGCTAAATAAAAAAGTACTATATCATTTCTGATGGATTTTATCATGTCAACCAGAAAGCAAATGTTCAATAATGTCTCTGTGATCAATTCGGTGAAAACCGGGTGAGATCACCGCATGGTAAGAGGCACATTGAACATTAATATCAAGCTTGAAAGGTCTCAACTGATGAAGTCTACGCTCCGTCCAGCACAGATCCAGATCCAAAACCCCGACACCTTTCAGCTCGAACTCCAGAATCGCTTCAAGTGCCTAGGGAGCTCCGTAGACGAATGGGTTTGTGGAAGCTATCCATGCGGTCGGGTTTAAGTTTTTCAAGGCCCGCCGTATCGATAAGAACAAATAGCTCTCTGATCCTACTCTTAAGCTCATGAAAGAGAGGCTTGAGATGATCCTGCAGTTTTCAGACGATGCGTTGAAGTACCGGCAGCTAAATAGACGGATCTCAAAGTCCTTGAAAAACGTCCTCCACCGCTTTAATACCGAAAGTATTAAAGACGCGAATAACCGGAATAAGGGCTCCAAGGCCTTTGCAAGAGATTTGAAGACTGATCTGATGATTGCAGTATCCGCCGAACCGTAGCTTCTGAGGGAGATCGAGAGATTCTATGGTCAGTTGTACACGTCAACCAGTAAACCTGTCGCGAATCAAGCAAATGACCATAGTGCTAGATTGACGTCAGCCTATATGCGATCAGGATAGCTCTGAAACAGTTTAAGAACAACAAGGCACCGGATGACGACGGAATTACGGCCGAACTCCTGAAGGCGAGTAGAAAACCAGTACTAAAAAAAAGCGTAAAAACAACAACAGTATAAACGTTTTGACTTTGACTTTACTAAAGGCCCTTCAGAAGCTATTTGATTCCGTCATACTTGAGGGGAAAATGCCACAGGTATGGTGCAGGGGTGTGGTGGTACTCTTCTTCAAGAAGGGTGACAATGCCCTACTGAAGAACTATAGGCCCATCTCACTTCTTAGTTATGTCTACAAGCTGTTTTCAAGAGTCATCAAGAATCGTCTCGCGCGCAAGTTTGACGATTTCCAGCCTCCCGAACATGCCGGATTCCGTAAAGGTTTCAGCACCTTAGACCACATACATACGCTGCGGCAGGTAATACAGAAGACCGAAGTGTACAACCTGCCTCTCTGTTTAGCGTTTGTGGACTACGAGAAAGCCTTCGATTCGATCGAGGCTTGGGCTGTACTGCATTCTCTCCAACGGTGCCAAATTGACTACCGGTACATTGAAGTGTTGAAGTGTTTGTACAAAAACGACATGGTGGCGTTTCAGTTCGACTTCAGGATCAGACCTCGAAACCCGTCTTTCTGCAGCGAGGTGTGAGACAGGGATGACGAAATATCTCTGAAACTATTCACCGCTGCACTGGAGAATGTGTTCAAGTTTCTGGACTGGAGAGGGCAAGGCATCAACGACAATGGCGAGTACATCACTCACCTTTGGTTTGCCGACGATTTAGTGGTCATGACTGAGACCATGGAGGACCTCAGTACAATGCTCGACGACCTCAGTAGAGCTTCCGAAAGAGTGGGTTTTAGGATGAACATGGACAAAACCAAGGTGAAGTTGAATGCCCCACCCACTCCTATCAAGATCGGAAAATGATTTTTGATCACGAATATTTAGCCACATCATGAAGTAGTCGTGGATCATGAGCGTTCGATCTTCTATTTCATGAAATGGTCGAACACCTACATAAAATGATCAATTCTAAGATCTGGCCATGACGGATGCACAATTGTTAGCCACGCTCTGTGTTCTGTTTGACTACCTACACTTGTCCAAATTAATAAATAAAAAAAAAAAAACATTACAATAACAAATGTTAGCCATAGCCTCAGACTAAATAAAAAAAAACAAGACACAGCGCTGCGAACGATACAGTGAAGAAAGCTAAATCTACGCGCAGGATTCGTTCAATTAAACTCAGTTTAAGCAAATTCAGCGTTCTGATTGGTAGCTTCTCCGCGGTACCAACCAATCAGAACGCTAAACGCGAAATTTGTATATATTTATTTATTTTTGTAGGGAAAACAAACAGTAGTATAATAAAAATATACAAAGTGTCTTAAACATATAACTTAACAAATATACCACCCACTACATTTTCCACAGATTACTACTTACAAAAGTAAGACAAACTGATTAGCAAACGTTATTGTCATATAGTCAGGGCATGTAGAAACATAAGAAGCTACTGTTGATCCTTAAACATTTTGATTGTTAGTTCTAAAAGTATATCTGCTTACAAATAATATGACAATTGCACAAAATTGCTTATTGTATGTATCGACTTAACGGCGTACGGGTGAGCGCACACCAGCATTACATTTGCAAGAGTTAGTAGCGAATAGTTGCCTGGTGCGCAAACTGTTGTATAAACTGAGTTTAGTTGAAATAATCGCGATTAGTTACAATGGTGACATCGGCTTTTAGAGTTATATGTTTCTCTTTGGTAGGTAAAATATCCATAAACATAATTTTTTTGCTTTCGTCCCATTTATAAGTATATTAATAATATGTTTTATCTATAATTTACCAAGCCAACAAAACTATCCAACACGACCAACACACGCCTCGCTGGTAAACTGAGAGACACGTCGCTGTGCCAGCCAGAACCGTGATTGGTCAGCGTTCGCCGGCGCGCGCGTTTAGTCTCGACCCATTCACACACACACAGACGATGCGCGCTCTTTGCCAGTTTGACTAATGCCGACGGACAGCACGTGTAAAATAGAGGTAATTTTTATTTCGGTAACCGGTATTAATAAGGGTTGTTTTTAATATTTAAAAATTAAGGTAACCTTTTAAAATACCTGTAACTAACCGAAACATACCAGTATTATTCATACCGGTTTCGGCCCCTGTATACGACTTAGATTCGCAACAAATTCGTACCGCGTTATTCCATTTAGGGTATATTTAAAAGCTTTTTATAAAGTTAAAATTGTAATGCACTCATTTTAAAAAAGGTTCTTGGGTAAAGTTTTTAAAGAAGCACCTTCTTCAAGTTCGCTGTACAATTTAACGTCAGTTTTCCATTAACAAAGTAATTTTGTTATTAAATACTTAAGGTATATAGCTCTATAATAACTCTCCTTACGCTATGTCAATTAGTATTCTATCCACATTTCGTAAAATTATCTAGCATTGCCAATGAGATTTTACCAATAGAGACGTCTTACTCATTATAACGAAATACAAAAATGGTGATATTTTACTTTAGCTACCTACTTAGGAACTGAACTGTGCTGATTTCCTCCTCGACAGGCAATTTTTGCTGTGACCGTAATCTGGAGGGGATATTTTTAATTTACTAGTCATCTTAGAAGAACGCACGTGTTAGAATTTGAAGTATGTGTGACGTCATTATATCGTTAATTTACATTTTTCAATGGTTTACTACATAATACATACCTGTCATATTTATTAAGCACCTACCGACAAATGTCTAAGTACCTACCTTAATTATTATTGTGGTGTCAACTACCTTCAAATGTCAAACAGTACCAACCTAAGTAAATATTGTTGTGTGTACAGGAAATAACTCTAAACTTATATTTAAGCCACGTTGATAATATTCCTATAAATCATTACGTAATTTGTAATGATCATTGTGATGTATCCTGGATTTTATAATGCTATATTAGTATTATAAGTCCTTTGAAACAATTAGTACAATACTGTCTGTTAGTATCAATATTCTTTCGAATATTGATTAAGAATTACTATATAGGCGATATTAAATTCCTTAATTGTCTTTATACGTTTTAAAACATATTCACTTCATAGTAATTGATTATTGTTCACCTAATTTTGAGATTATTTGAAGCAATATAGAAAATGGCGGGATACCGCGCCATTTTCTCATATTGGACGTATTGAGACGCAGATAGACCCGAAATTATAAAATATTGTGTAATTGATAAGCGGACTTACTTTTTGGTGAACTACAAGCCAGTACAGGCAGGATATTGTTATTTAGAAGTATACTACTTTATAATACTTGGTGAAAGATCGACTACACAAGACTAACGTAAGTTATTTGATATTATAACTTTATTATTTCTAATGGTTGTGTTGAAGCTGTATCTATATCGTATTATGGCCTTTATTCCTAATATGTTATATTGATTTAAGGGCTACTCTATGTCCTTTGCCTTATCCTTGTTATTTTGAATCTATAATATTGTAAATACTTCGTGTTTGTAAAAGATATCGAAAAATACTACGAAAGAGCTTCCGTGGGGTTTGTTGCCCTTCTTCCCCACGAGAACTAGTCTAGCGAACGGGCAGTAAGCTCAATGAGCCTTAAATATGAATTAATTGACAAGCCTTACTTAAATAAATACCTAGTCTTGTCTTTCTGTGCTTTTATTCATAAAACCCTTTCCTTACACACCACATACATTAGAACTCTGATACACAGTAAATAACCAATAACCATCTTGACATTCAAAGCTTGCTATCTTGGTAGATACCAATACTTTTATATAGAATTCCATTCATGATTCTAACATCAGAAGTAGGGATTCTGCTCTAGCTCACACATTTATAATGAATTTCATTTTCTCATTTTCATAAACAACGTGTCAACGAGTCGCCGCCTCCACTCGCACCAAGTCGATGTCTTCGCGTTGCCGCCCCAGACGACGGCACTGTGAGCTGCATAGTTTGCGGATCTAGAAGCTCTACGACCATTGGAACTGCGGTTCTTCTAGCTACCTTACGAGCAGTGGGTCAGCGAGTCTGCAAACTATTGTCAGAGCGTCAGTCTGATTAGGTATGGACATCAAGCCAACAGCTACAGCACGAAGTAGCTAAAGGTGGTGATACTTTGGTTTTTGTTTGTTTTACTGTTGAATTTTTCAATTTATTTACCAGAAAATTAGTAGTTAAGATCAAAAATCTCGCGATGATTCAAGATGTCAAAATGAGTTATTTAACAGTACATTCATTTATGCTATTTCATTTATGATGTACTATGAGATTTTTAAGAATTTTGTCTAGAATTTTATCATTTTTTTGATTACCAGAGGGTATTTTTACTAAAGTGTACCCAACTCAACTTTTATACTTAAGAGGTACAAAGGATTTGCATAGAATCATTATTTTTAATGTATGTAGGTAGGGTAGGGTAGGTAATGTGGGGTAGGTAGGGTAGATTAGGTAGGGTTGGTAGGGTAGGGTAGGGTAGTGTAGGTATCGTAGGGCAGGTAGGGTAGGTAGGGTAGATAATTGTTTGGTGTTTTTTATGGCAAAACAAAGTTTGCCGGGTCAGCTAGTTTAGAATAATAAAGACCGCTTTGGTATTATTTACCGAGTGGTTTGTTTGTAAAATGAGATGGCACGAGAGAGTCAGAGAAGAGGTATAACAATGTCAGGCCATGCCATCATCAGCATGGTATAAAAGAAAAATTATTTTTGCCTTTATTTGTACCCATTGAGATTATTTTGGTTTTATTTCTGGTAAATATTAAATTACGGTGAACCCAATATTTTTACAACTGATTTTAAGGAGAAAATTGCAATGATAATGAATAGAAGTTAAAATTAAAAGTTGATAATTTGTTAACTTCAAAATCCGTAAAAAATATATTAACAGAAAATATGTACGTTCAATGCGATTTGCAAAGATATTGTCAGATTGACCGAGCGATGTATTGTTGGTTGGTGAAAAAATATTGAATTGTTGATTTTCCATTTACTTTGACATTGGTACCACTAAGATACTTTATTAAAATATAAAAAAAGAACTTACCGCAGTTCAGTAAATGGAATCGGCATGTTCATGCTACAATGATAGTTGTAACTTATCCGCTACTAGGCCTTATATTTGACGTCATGAAGTCTCACCGGTAGCGGTTGAAAGCGATTGGCGTGTCTAAAATATTTGGCTCAACTATCCGCTACTAGGCCTTATATTTGACGTCATGAAGTCTCACCGGTAGCGGGTGAAAGCGATTGGCGTGTCTATTTATTTGGTTCAAATATCCGCTACTAGGCATTTAATTTGGCGCCATGAAGTCTCACCGGTAGCGGGTGAAAGCGATTGGCGTGTCTATTTAAATGGCTCAAATATCCGCTACTAGGCCTTTAATTTGGCGCCATGAAGTCTCATCGGTAGCGGGTGAAAGTGATTGGCGTGTCTATTTATTTGGCTCAAATATTCGCTACTAAACACCATTTAGTCTCACTGGTAGCGAGTGAAAGCGTCTGGCGCTGTTCCATTTATTTGGCTCAACCATTCGTTAATAAATCGTTATATTGGTATACGACAAATCTCACCTGCAGATGGTGAATGTGATTGACATGTCAAAGTATCTGGTAAATCTTACTAGGCCTTTAATTTGGCGCCATGAAGTCTCATCGGTAGCGGGTGAAAGTGATTGGCGTGTCTATTTATTTGGCTCAAATATTCGCTACTAAACACCATTTAGTCTCACTGGTAGCGAGTGAAAGCGTCTGGCGCTGTTCCATTTATTTGGCTCAACCATTCGTTAATAAATCGTTATATTGGTATACGACAAATCTCACCTGCAGATGGTGAATGTGATTGACATGTCAAAGTATCTGGTAAATCTTAGTACGACTGAAGGTGACTACGATGTCAACTAGCATTGTATGTTTATTTGAATGTAAATTGGTTGCCAGATTTTATTAACATTTAATTATCAATAAATGTGACAAAAGTAAAAATAATATGATTAGTAAGATTTGGGTATATTAATTTTATAACACTTCTTCTATCTTGATTCACTAAAGCCACAAAAAAATTTGAAATTGGCATTAATTTTTGTTTTCACTACTTTCCTGTATTAAATAAGTTATATAAAATTGTACATATGTACTTCGTGGACGAAGTATTTATCAGTATGGCCGTGTTAGAATTTGAAGTATGTGTGACGTCATTATATCGTTAATTTTCATTTTTCAATAGTTTACTACATAATACATACCTGTCATATTTATTAAGCACCTACCGACAAATGTCATCATAATTATTATTGTGGTGTCAACTACCTTCAAATGTAAAATAGTACCAACCTAAGTAAATATTGTTGTGTGTACAGGAAATAACTCTTAAACTTATATTTAAGCCACGTTGATAATATTCCTATAAATCATTACGTAATTTGTAATGATCATTGTGATGTATCCTGGATTTTATAATGCTATATTAGTATTATAAGTCCTTTGAAACAATTAGTACAATACTGTCTGTTAGTATCAATTGTACGGTGTACGTACATGGGTTTTAAAATAATTATATGCATTACAATAAGTTAGCCAGTAGGCTCGCATATTTGCACTTTGGACGCAACCTACATTTGGCAGTGCATTGACACTGACATATTGCATTGTTTTATGCAGTTTATGTATATTACATGTTTAGTGTTCAATTAGACGTGGTTTGAGTCGGACAACTTGCATTTTCATTTAGATTCATCCCGTTGAGCATTCACTGACATTTTCTGCATTTAAGTTTAAGTTTGACATTTACATCTGCATTGACATTACTTATGTTAGGGAAGCACCCTACATAGTTTTTTTTGGTCCTTCGAGACTATTGCAAGTACTATACAGTCCGATACGTCGGTCCGTCGCGCGGGATCTGTTTCGTGTTGTGTCATACCGTGCCACGTGTGTTGCCGTGCAGGAGCATTCGGTGAGATAGCAGCGGTCCAGGTTCCAGAGCGTCACATTGCATTGCATTTGCATACAGGGAGGTTTCCTGAATTTCAAGTAAGATCGTTCATTATTTATTTTACGACTTTACAATGGAGGGTTTAATCGTGCGTCAAGCGGAGATCCTCGAGGAAGTGAAGAGAATCCATTCTAATTTTAAGAAGGATTCAGCGAGCAGGAAGACCACCGATTACATTCGTAAAAGGCTTGAGAGGTTAGATGTACTATGGGTGGAATGTGAAGAGAAGAACCGGGAGCTGAGTGCAGTAGAGGAGAAAGATCATCAATATTTCACCGGTAACATTTTTGAGGTCATTAAAGGCTGGTACCATGGAACGCGTCAGGAGATTGCAACGTTCGAGATGAAGACTCTTGCTGGACCCAGTAACGCCGGCCATAGTCAGCTAAACATTGAGTTCGACAAAACCCGGTTCGAGACATCTGTAGGAGCAGAGGACAAGCTACTCGAGTTACAGCAGTTGCAACAAGCTAACTTCCGTGCATTCAATAGGTTAGTAAATCGAAGCCTAGACAAGGTTAATGAGAAATGGGAAATTGAGGATATGCTTAAGACTGTAGAGTTTCGGTGGACTGCGATTGACAAATTACATTTACAAATTGATGGCATATTAGAGGGGAATTCACAAGATTATTATGACGAGTTCTGTCGTTACGAAGATGCATTTACAAATATGAAACGGGCGCTGAACACAAAATTAAACGCTTCTATACATCAACAGCAAACATTGCCTAAAATTGACATACCTATCTTTAACGGCAACTATACCTTATGGCCTACTTTTATGGATCTCTACGTAGAAGCGATTCATAGCAAAAACTCAGAAAATGCAGCATTTAAAGGGTAGACTTCGGGGTGAAGCGGAAAAGCTCGTGAAGCATTTACACATAGCACCCGAAAATTATGACACGTGTTGGGAAATTTTGAACCATAGATATAATAATAAGTTTCTGTTATTCACCAGAAATTTCCAGGTATTTATGCGTCAACCTAATTTGCAAAAACAATCTGCGTTCGACCTGAAGCGGTTATATGACACTACCAATGAAACAATAAACGCGATACACAACTTGGGCATTGATACAAGCTCATGGGACCCGATTCTAGTTTACGTATTGTGTGAAAAATTAGACTCCGAAACGTATTCAGAATACATGCAGTCCAGGACGGATCCGCGAGAGATACCAACATACAATCATTTTATGGATTTCGTCGAAAACAAGTTTATGGCATTAGAACCATTGCACAGGAAAAGGTCAGAAAACGGTGATAAACCTACATCAAAACCATTTTTTAAGACGCCACATCCATTCGGAAAAAATTCCAGGTCACAACCCAATAAAAGTTCAGAAAACTACGCTCGCAACTTCCATGCGTCAAACGCTGGACAATTCAGCAAGTCTGTTTGTCCAGTGTGCAATAAAAATCATGCATTATTTCAATGTACTAAATTCGCTGACATGCTGAGTCCGGAAAAAATGGCATTTATAGAAAACAATAAAATATGCAAAAATTGTCTATATGTGCATACTAAGGGTTACTGTGCATCACAGAAAAGATGCAGAGATTGCAACGAACAACATAACACACTTCTGCACAGCGATATTGCGAAGTCAGTGCAAACGCCCTCAGCAACACAAAAACAGGCGAAACCGAGCTAAAAGGCTTAGCTGGAACAGCTTGGTATGTTATATGCTGATGCTAGTTATGACATTGATAGCACCTACTGTCCAGCAAGATATGAAACTTACTCAATTGACAAAAAATCAAACACTTTACTTCGACAAGATTGCAGACCTACAAGAAATTAGAGATGAATGGAAACTGGTATTCTATTACAATATGACAAATTATTGGCGCAATGTGGACCTTGCAAGTATTCGTATCTCATATAAAGCAAGCTCGTTGCGAGGAGTGGATGATGCAATTTCATGTCATGATTAACCAACTTGAACAAAGCACGAGTGAACTAAATTATTACAACGAATTACTGAGGTCCCAGCGGATAATTCAACACAGGGTCAAAAGAGGATTAATCGACGGAGTAGGATATGTTGCAAATTCGTTATTTGGAGTGTTAGATCAACATTTTGCAGAACAATATGAACAGGATATTGACACAATCCAACATAATGAAAATCACCTACTTCAATTGTTTAAAAATCAGACAAGTGTTCTGGAAACCGAGAGCAACATTGTACAGCGTAACGAAGCAACAATGGTGAAGCAGTTCACTTTAATCAACGATCACCTCACGTCCCTAGAAAATCAGACGCTCAAAGATAAACTTGAGAGTTCACATGCCTTCTATATCATTACGTCGGCCATAGCTGCAGAAAGAATGGTCCAAAACTTAAAAGATAT
Source organism: Orthosia cruda (assembly GCA_964057195.1). NCBI lineage: Eukaryota > Metazoa > Arthropoda > Insecta > Lepidoptera > Noctuidae > Orthosia > Orthosia cruda. The sequence continues at coordinate 12,896,952 of OZ059836.1, read as the reverse complement.
TCAAGAATCACTCATCAACACCCTGACAAATATGTACCAAGGACATATGGACGTGCATCTATTATCACCAACACAAATGCAAAGCGAACTAGATAGAGTAGCTCGACTACTACCTCGCGATTCTACACTACCTGAAGTTCATAATGACATAAGAGACATCTACAGGCTGTTCAGAATACATGCGCGTATAACACAGCACTACCTGTTGATGGAAATAAAAGTACCGATCTTGAGTGATGCCCTATACGAACTTAACAGACTTATCAGCATTCCTCAACGTATTGACCTAAATCAGGTAATGTATGTTATTCCCAACTCAGCATTAATAGCGTTTAACGCCAACCAATACTCATTTATACCCCTAGAACAGTATGACATTAATTAATGCCAAAAATTACATGACCAGTCTCTACTGTGCAAACTAAATCACCCTATATACAACACCGGTGATCGTCACAAATCTATTTGCGATGTACAGCTGATTCGAGACAACGAAGAACACAGCGTTTATTGCCATATGGAAATAAAAATATGCGCCGACAAATGGGTCAAATTACATAAACAAAACACCTGGTTTTATTATTGTTGTGACACGTGCGAAGTACAATTAGTGTGCGGTACTCAAATGACATCGGAGACGTTACGTCACTCGGGTCTGATATCGCTGAAACAAGGATGCAATTTGCAAGGCGACTCATTCACACTGCACGCATACATGGAACACACAAGTGACATTTTAGTCAATGAACCATATGCGATGATCGTGCCCACGATCTCTCCAATCAACAACATCATCAATACCTCGATTCGTAACTCATCTTTGCATATTGAAACGCACGAAGAGACTTTCAAGAAGATTGACATGCAACTGCGCTCTATAGAAGAACAGTCTAAGCTAGACAGCTTATCCTCTCACGACGTTCATCACTACATTGCAATCTATGTGGTTGTTGCGATTAGCATTGCACTGTTTGTAAAATCGGTATATTTTTGGCGAAAGATGGACATCCAAAGACAGGGGGAGGGTCCGCAAGACGCAAGAAGCAGAAGCAGACGAGAAGAAGATCATGACATCGAGGACAGGATCAGCAAGATCGACAAACGGGACTCAAAGGTGAACAAAGTGTCATGTGCTAACCCTACCACAAGTGAAGTGAAATTTGACACTGAAAAACATAGTGAAGTGTGCTAATTTATTATTATGACATTCTATTTATAGACTTTAGATATTCATAGTAGATCAATCATATTTACATCAGAGTCCTACATTTTTACATTATTTTTTACATTCTTATTTTATTTTTTTACATATTTTGGGATTGTTTTATTTAGTTATTCTCTTTCTGTGTTGTGGCAATATGTACGGTGTACGTACATGGGTTTTAAAATAATTATATGCATTACAATAAGTTAGCCAGTAGGCTCGCATATTTGCACTTTGGACGCAACCTACATTTGGCAGTGCATCGACACTGACATATTGCATTGTTCTATGCAGTTTATGTATATTACATGTTTAGTGTTCAATTAGACGTGGTTTGAGTCGGACAACTTGCATTTTCATTTAGATTCATCCCGTTGAGCATTCACTGACATTTTCTGCATTTAAGTTTAAGTTTGACATTTACATCTGCATTGACATTACTTATGTTAGGGAAGCACCCTACATCAATATTCTTTCGAATATTGATTAAGAATTACTATATAGGCGATATTAAATTCCTTAATTGTCTTGATACGTTTTAAAACATATTCACTTCATAGTAATTGATTATTGTTCACCTAATTTTGAGATTATTTGAAGCAATATAGAAAATGGCGGGATACCGCGCCATTTTCTCATATTGGACGTATTGAGACACAGATAGACCCGAAATTATAAAATATTGTGTAATTGATAAGCGGACTTACTTTTTGGTGAACTACAAGCCAGTACAGGCAGGATATTGTTATTTAGAAGTATACTACTTTATAATACTTGGTGTAAGATCGACTACACAAGGCTAACGTAAGTTATTTGATATTATAACTTTATTATTTCTAATGGTTGTGTTGAAGCTGTATCTATATCGTATTATGGCCTTTATTCCTAATATGTTATATTGATTTAAGGGCTACTCTATGTCCTTTGCCTTATCCTTGTTATTTTGAATCTATAATATTGTAAATACTTCGTGTTTGTAAAAGATATCGACAAATATTACGAAAGAGCTTCCGTGGGGTTTGTTGCCCTTCTTCCCCACGAGAACTAGTCTAGCGAACGGGCAGTAAGCTCAATGAGCCTTAAATATGAATTAATTGACAAGCCTTACTTAAATAAATACCTAGTTTTTTCTTTCTGTGCTTTTATTCATAAAACCCTTTCCTTACACACCACATACATTAGTACTCTGATACACAGTAAATAACCAATAACCATCTTGACATTCAAAGCTTGCTATCTTGGTAGATACCAATACTTTTATATAGAATTCCATTCATGATTCTAACACACGCATGAATTTAAAAAAATAAACCTTGACTATAGTATCTTTGAAATATGCTACTGCTAACTATAAAGCACATTTTATGCACGCTCAAAAAGATGGAGTCGTATAGCGAAAAAATCTGCAATTATATCGCTGTGACCGTATCACAGCAAAAATTGCCTGTCGAGGAGGAAATCAGCAAAACCGCGTTTGAGAGGCAGATTAGAGCTCTTAGGCCTCGGTCTCGAATTCCGCGGGCAGCGGGGCGGCGGCGGCAGCGGAGCGGGAGCGGCAGGATCTTATGCGTATCGTCAAATGGACCGGGTCTCGAAAACAGCGGCGCGGGAGCGGCGCGGCGGGAGCTCTCCCGCGCCGCCGCCGCTGCCGCTCCGCCGCCCGCAAAATTCGAGACCGAGGCCTTACACACGAGCGGCGACGCGCGTCGGCGGCAACCGTCGACGCGTCGACGGCTGCAGTTACCTCTGCCGTTGGGAACATGCCGCTCGTGTGTAAAAGCTCGAGCTCTTAGGCCTCGGTCTCGAATTCCGCGGGCAGCGGGGCGGCGGCGGCAGCGGAGCGGGAGCGGCAGGATTTTATGCGTATCGTCAAATGGACCGGGTCTCGAAAACAGCGGCGCGGGAGCGGCGCGGCGGGAGCTCTCCCGCGCCGCCGCTGCTGCCGCTCCGCCGCCCGCAAAATTCGAGACCGAGGCCTTACACACGAGTGGCATGGCGACGCGCGTCGACGGTTTTCGCCGACGCGCGTCGACGGCTGCAGTTACCTCTGCCGTTGGGAACATGCCGCTCGTGTGTAAGAGCTCTTAGGGATCGCACTATTTCGTCGACATTCAAGAGATTCTTACTTCCCTGTACCTTTGATGGGTAGCACGCAATTTGTCACAAACGCGGGTAGTCAGTCCTAACGTTCGTAGTTCGTAGAAATCCATCTAGTATGTTGAGCTTCCTTTTACAAAAACAGATCTAAGGTTGTCTATTAATTAAATCTATTTTGCCCTTTTATCCGTTTTAATAAAACAAGAATATGACTTATACCAGCCTGTATAGAAAGATATGGAAATAAACAGCATTTAAAAATTAAAGTATTTTCATTAGAACCATTTATTTAAATTTGCTACATCACAGTCATTTAACTATTCGAGATATATATACCCCAAAAAAATACTTATCGTTGAGAAATTTCAATTGCCATCTGTGGTCTTCTTCACCAAATGATAATTTCTGAATGCAAATGCTTGTCATTTTGATGAAAATACCAAAATACCTATAAAATTTCAGGATTTTACTCGATTTTCATGGGGCTCTCTCATCAGATCCTGACTTGGTGACAATGGGGCCACCTCGAGAGTATACACAATTAAACTTTTTTTATTTTTCCGTCCATAATTGACAAGGTATTCAGTGAATATACATAATAAAAAGACGTACAGTCGAATATAGAAGCTCCTGTTTTTTGGAAATGCGGTTAAAATGTTTTCCGCGAATATTATAGTTCCGCTGCCCAAACAGCTTGACCCGAAACTAGTCAATGATTTATTTCAACAATAATGTTCGTTGATATATCAAGTGATATTTATAAGCGTACCATACGCGTTGACCTTTCCATTAGACTGCTACGGATGATTGATAGTGCTCTGAATTGGAAAATTAAAGGTGTCTCGTGTCTGATTTATTAATTTATGTTCTGCGTTTCGATTTGATTGGAGTTCCGGTTTTGGAACTGATGCTTATTGTGGTTTGTCTGGTGATCTTTTGCATCCATTTAAATTGAGTCACGTATCAAAAACTTGAGTTTGCTTAATGCTAACCTTTGATAAAGATGCCTTATTTGTGAATTTTTTAATTCATATAAGCTGTTTGTTATGATGAAGCTTGCTTTTATTTATTTATTAGCTTTTGCCCGCGATGATTGTCGGCAATTTACTTATTATTTATTCGTTTTGTCCTCGCACTGTGAACTTGTAGTTGGTGTTCTGCAGCAATTACATCAATTGAGCACAAAGGAGATCTTTTAATTTTCGGCCATGAGATGAACATTTATCGAAAAAAGGAGAAAGAATACCATGAATTGAGGGCAAATATTCTTTCGTGAATTTAAGCCTGATTTTTTTTTGCACTATAGCAATAGTTTTCAATTATTGCCATATACTATTCAACATGACGTCTTATAGTTTGCATAGCCTGTTTTCGTTCTGAAATCATCAATGATGTAACAATCAAAGCATATTAAATAACGTATAAGTTAAATATAAAACTGTTCTTGTATAGTACAAACAAATATTATTATTCTCATAAATTTATTTTTCGACTAATTATAAGCAAGTGTGACGATCTCATCGGTAAAAAAAGTTTTATTTTACCCGTCGGTAGAGTACTTCTGAACGAATAATTCAAAATGGCATTTTGTTTATAATTTTAAGTTAGGTAAGCGTCATCTCTAATGGCTGTTATACAGTTTTATTATGCGCATAAAAACATTTGTTATCATGGAATAAAACACTTTATTATATTCAGGGGATAGTTACTCAGCTTTCTTAAAAGGTACACACCTTATGGCCGGAGTCCATACAAAAATAAAACATTTCCTTTATCCCAAAGGAGCATATCTACTCCCGGGATTAAAAGCATCCTCAGTATCAAATGTATCTTCTCAAAGGTCTATCTATCTCCGTATAAATGTTAGCTCAGTGTTATAGGCGTGTAAGCGTAACAAACTGATAGACAGACAGACAGTTACTTTCACATTTCTAATCTAAGTATGGATTAGTCTCTACAACTGAATATATAAAAGCGAGCATCAATCACGAGTCAAAAACTTTCGTAATGACGTTTGACTTTACATGTCCCTGTTGTCTTAAGTACAACCTTTATCTTTACCCTGAAAGGGCGACAAAGCGAGACGAAAGACGTACGCTTTGCCCTTAAACACTTTGCACTTTGGCCTTATTTGCCTTAAAACTTGCTAAACCAATTATTAAGTTCAACATGAGACATTTCAATACCGTTTCTAAGGAGATAACAAAGTTATTTCCTATTTTTGGAACAGAGAAGTTTTATAGTGAATGTTCAGAGATGCCTATTATGGTTTTTTGTAATTAAATTAAATACTACATTTTGAAGAAGAAAATTATTACAAAGCTACCCAATATTAGTTCGCAAATATTGTTTAAACGCACTGTGCTGTACATAAATATGTAGAAACGATGATTTGTGTAAGGCGCCTTCCTGAGTTCCTGACCGGGTCGGTGCGTTTTCGTTTCTGTACCGAATCTGTGTAGTTTCTTTATCAAGTGCATGTAACTAAATGCAGACTGAGTCATTTCGGTACAGATTCTTATTTGAGTGCATCCAGGCGTCTCTGTACCGAAACGAAAACGCGCCGACTCGGTCAGGAAGGCGCATGAATAGTGGAAGAGTAATTTTCTTTTTTAAATTATCACGAAACCAGTAGAACAACATCTCTGTAAAGCCACGTATTCAATGAGCAACAATATGCTTTTGAGAGCAGGAAACCACAAAAAAAACTATTAACAAAACGCTCCTAAAGCATAGGTAAACATTTAGGTACTACAGCTTAGTTTTTCAGTTTTCATTAGTATTCTACTCTTGTTGATATTCCACTGGCAATCCGAGTTCTTCGTTCTACTTTAGTTAAGCCCTAGTGTCTACTCTACGTGTGCAAACACCACACCTAGTTTACTAAACCACGATCCCAGTGTTAGAAACTCTATTTTCGAAAGTCTATTTCCATAATTGATAAATTGTTTTAAGACTTCTAATTTCATATATCATAAATTACAGATAATAATCTTAGAATTATTATCGGTAATTAAATTTATTGTCAATGATTCAATACTATTTGTAAAAATTGTAACGTTGAAGTATAATCGCACGCACCACTTCCGTATGTGCCCCACCAGGTTATGTCACGTGTTGAAAACATGCGGTGGGAAGTGTTGCGAGTGCTTAGTAGTCAGTTGTCGTCGAACAGTTGTAATGAACAGATGTAAAAAGTGATTTTGTAAGAACGTAATAAATATCGTGAAAATTGTGAAAGTTGCGTGACGCGGCGCCTAGAGAGGCGTGTGTCGCGGTGCATAGAGGCGCGTGACGCAGCGCCTAGAGAGGGTGTGTCGCGGTGCATAGAGGCGCGTGACGCGGCACCCATAAGCGCATAACACGGTGCTTAGAGAGGCGCGAGTTGCGGTGCCTAGTGCTGCGCGTATTGCAGCGTCGTAACGGCGTCTAGAAGCGCTTGACACGGCGCTTAATAAGGCGCGTGACGTGGTGCCTAGAGAGGCGCGTAACGTGGTGCCTATAGAGGTACGTGTCGCGGCACTTAGTGAGGCACGTGATGCGACGCCTAGCGAGGCGCGTTATGCGGCGCCTAACGAGGCGCGTTATGCGGTGCCTAACAAGGCGCGTGATGCGGCGCCTAGCGAGGAGCGTGGTGAGGCGCCTAGCGAGGAGCGTGGTGAGGCGCCTAGCGAGGCGCGTGATGTGGCGCCTGGTGTGGCGCCTGGTGTGGCGCGTGCCTGGTGCCTAGTGTGGCGTGTGATAAGACGCCTAGCGAGGCGCGTGATGCGGCGCCTAGTGTGGCGCGTGACGCGGCGCCTTGTGCGGCGCGTGCGATGATCCGCACCGCAAGATGCGGTGCGGGTGCGCGATTTGTCACATACGGAGTTAGCACCAGCAGTCGCCTCGACGGTGAGTACCCTTGATTCTAAAGACATAGATCTTAATAGTAACAGATTAGTTTTGGTTTTTAGAGATACACAGACGAGTTTTATACAGACCATGAAAACAGACTGAAGTAGTGAAAGTTACCTGGTTTTAAATGTGATACAAGAATTTGATCCTAGTTAACGTAAGGTCAAAGAATGTGCCCAAATTTATAAGTGGACCGAAAGACAGATTATCCATTGTGCTCATACTAGAGGATTGGGTCAGGGTTTACTTAGACTTCTGTTTTCATGGGCTGAATGGCAAGGTTAATTTGAATTGGCATTGCCAAGTGATGATAATTACGGTCAGCTATTAGGGCTGGTTTTGGCATGTCATTAGAAGAATATTTTTATCAAAAGGTAGTATTGTTGAATACATGGTAAAATACTATATTTTATTTTGGTTGGTATTGAGGATAGGTCTAAGAGAACAAGTGTAGAAGCAACACAATTTACAGAACCCGACAAATTATTATTTTATCTCAGTAACAAAGAAGTTTGACAGGTCAAACCATATCTGCGGACAGAAAACTCTGATGATAAAAAAAAAACTAAGACATTAAATAAACTCTTAATGATCATAATAGTAGAAACGTTTACAAGATGTTTTAATTGTTATGAGACAGGCCAAACATTAAAAAAAAATGCCAACTACTTAGCAAACGTTGTTACAAATGTCATAAACTACTTCACTTAGCTGATATTTGTTTAGATATCACAGAAACTATTAGCAATAAAACAGTTTAGAGAATTACAGAAGAACTTGATAGTGATATTGCAAAGAAATTGTCGTGAGTGGTCATAGTTTGGATTATTGCATAGATTTCAGCTAGTAAGCGGGCAGCTATTAAATTAGTAAATTCATGCTCGGTTTCGGAGTTGCCTGTGCTAAGGCTTTCAGGGTAGCGTTTGTCAATAAAATTGCTAAGGCATATAGAGTGTCGAGATATAATAGACGCCACCAATGCTAAAGTAGAACTTCTTTTGATTTTAAATTGCTTTAAGACAATTTACTACTTCGGGCACTTCCTTTAAGTGAAGTACAGGCATTAAATAATTGCGGCATAGACCATTGCGCAGATAATACAGTAACACCAGATCGAACCGCTCATAGAACCAAATTAATTGAGTTAGGTAGTAAATAAGTTGAGCTTTTACAATTGCCGGCCTCGCACTAAATTAGTCAAAAGGTAATTCTTTAAAAATAATCTATAGATTACCGAGGTTTTGAATTTAGAGTCCGGAGTAAAACCTGGTAAAAGAAAATTGAAGCTGTGGATCAATTACTCAGACCAACATAAGATTAGGCAGTTTGTAGGATTAGTAAATTCTTTTAAAATAAAAAAGGACGTTTTCAATAACCGCGAAACCATCAAAGCAAAAGAAAGTGATACTTAATGTCGTTAGGGTGAAGAATCCAAAATTTCATCTTAAGACTTAGAAAAAATTGATCGCGCGCGCAGATATTCAGGGCACGTAGGATTAAACAGCGTGTTGAAGAGGAGACACAATACTCGAGTGTTCCAGCGAAGGTAGATAGGGAGCCACTTGAGATCCTTGCGGAACTGAAAGATGTGGTCGTATTTCTTCAGACCAAAAACAAAACGGATGCACAGGTTTTGCAAGCGCTCAAGCATATTTAAGAGCTCCTTCGTGGCATCCAGACATTAGGCATCAGGTAGACAGATTTTAGTTTTAAAGGGCAAGAGGCTTTGAAGGGATTTTTAACGAGTGAAAGGTGCTAATTTACTTGAGCTCGCCATGAGAGATTACTTTTTAAGACACCAAGGTTCTTAGCAGTTTCGGTGTAAGCGATGGTCGAGCCGTCAAAGTGGATATGTCAAGATCAGTGCGATGGTATCAGCTGCCTATGATCATAGGCTGGGATTTGGATGGGTTGATTTGTAATCCGTAGGATTTAGCCCATTTACTGGTCCTGGCCCACGATTCACGATTCATATATTGTCCAGATTAGCCAGATGGTAGAAGAAATAAATAAAAAGTATTTAATAGTCACAAACTGACATACATACATTAGTGGATTTTGCTAAAACTAAACCTATAGTATTAGTAGTTCTTAAATTATGTTAGTAAAGACAAGAAAGAAAATAACAATAAAAAAACAAATTTGAGTATAAATTATATAGCAGATGTATGTCATGGTTGTGGCAAGAAGGTTATGTTCTGTCCCGAGTTTATGTTTACTCGCAACACCGTGTCCGTGGGCTGTCAACGATTTTGAGTTAGAAAACATGAACGGAACACGCGAGAAAATCGGTGTCTTGTATTCTAATAACGTAATCGAGCGATATTTCGGTGATTGTATTTGTTAATCGCGCCCGCCGTTCGCAATCGGCGTTGTGGGGCGTCCCTAAAGTGGGTTTAGAGTATATTTTCACGCGCATCGAAGTGCTCTTGCGGGAAACGTGCTGCCTGGTGGACGCCGGCCGGATTCTTCGGTCCAGACAGCCGTCAGTCTTTCCCATTACTTCCTTTATTATATATATTCTCCTATCCCTAACCTCACGGCACGAGATTGATCGACGCCCAGGAGTCTACCGCAGGAATCTAAGGTAAGTACGAAGGTATATACGCCAATCCTTGTGCCACCTGTGAGATAGGTACCAGTATCTCTCGCAATAGGGAGCAAATCCCTAGCTTTCCACTGCTGCGTTACGGCAGTTTTGTGGGTACAGGTTCTGATTAGATCCAGGAGTGGCACGCTGCTAATGGGCCCCAGTGATGAGCTCCTGGCTTGGGATCCGCAGACCTGTATTTAACATTTTGGTAGCAACAGCGTGGGTTCATTCCACGATCATAGTATATGCTAGGACACTTGTTCACAGTGAACGCTGTATTGTTTGTCGGTTTGCTTTTTATTGTTGAGAATACTGGGTTGGGGAGTGGTACATTTTGAGTCACTCAGAGTTGGTTGTGTCTTGTTAGGGGCAAAAATCCCCCACAGTTACATTCCAATTGGTTGAAATAGAGTGTACAACTCACAACTTAATATTGTCACTCCGGGATAGAAGGTTACAGTTTTGTATGGAAATTTGTTTATTTGTTGTATACAATATAGGTTTGGTGCAGACTAAATAGTCTTCCCTAATTGTATTAAATTGAATCATAGTTATTGTTGGACCTTGAACCTTCTAACTTGGGTTTGTAAGTTTGTTTACATTATAAACATACTCAGTGTCCGCTACAGAAGTTTTTGTTGTAAAGTGTGTTGTTGCCAATTGTATAAGAAATTGGTTAGTTTGTTTGATATTGACAGTAATATTCTAATTGATTCAAGTTAAAGTCATTGTTTCTACCTATTACAGTAAATTGAATATTGAATTCTATTGTAAAATCAACCTACCCACTTTTGTGTTGATAATTTTTGTTTTTTTTTTGAATACCCTCTTGTGTGTTGATAATTTATTTTTTTGAGGTACCCACTTTGCTTTTGATAATTTATAAATTGATATTTGGGACTCCATACCCACTTTGTTTTTGATAATTTATAAATTAATTTTTGGGGTTCCATAATAAATTTGTACTGGAAAATAATTAAGTAAATGTAACAGGGTTCAGTATTATTTGTTGAATTAATTCTTAATTCTTTATGGTACACAAAAAAAAATTACATATACAACATGAGTGATTATAAAGTTGATGTACAAAGGCGAGCTTAACTCAAAGAAGAGTTTTCTACCAGCAAACCTTAGAGTGATAGAGAGAGTTTACAAAAGGAAGAAGAGAAGTAGTCCAGTGTACAATTTTAGAATAATATAAAATAAATCATAAATATACATACATACATAAGTACAAAATATACATAATATATACTAATATTATGTCATTTCGAAAGAAAATGATCCTTGATTTTCCTCTTGAAGACATTCAGAGACGGGCTGTCGCGTAGGGAATGTGGCAGAGAGTTCCATAGACGCACTGCAGTAACAGAGAAGGAGCCATCATAGCGGCTGGAAGTATGACGTGGGGTACGAAGAAGAAGAGAAGTGGAAGTGCGACAGGGTTTACCCCTCGGGACAAAGTACTCAAAGCGTTCACGAAGGTATTGAGGAGAATTAGGATTGTGTAGGATAGTATAGAGGAGAGATAGGATATGGGTATCTCGACGACGCCGAATCGGCAGCCACTTCAATTTAGTCCGAAAGTCTGACACGTGGTCGTATTTCCGGAGGCCAAAAATAAAGCGAATGCACAAGTTCTGCAGTCGCTCGAGTTTATTTAGGAGTACCTCCGTTGCGTCTAGAAAACAGACATCCGCATAGTCTATGAGCGGTAGAAGAAGAGATTGAGCAAGAGTGACCTTAGTGCGAAATGGTAAGAATTTTTGGAGACGTTTAAGAGACTGAAAAGAGTAGAAGACCCTCTTACTTACATCTGCAACATGAACCTCCCAAGAGAGGTTAGTATCCATATAGACGCCTAGGTTTTTCACGCTTTTCGAATAACATATGGGCACTGAATCATAAACTACTGCTGGGAGGGCTTGGTGATTTAAAAGGCTGAGCATGTATCTACCACCAACAATGAGCGCTTGAGAATTGGTTGGGTTCAGTAAAAGTCCAAAGGATTTAGCCCACTTGTTAATATTTTCAAGGTCACTATTGATGGCAGACACAGCCCCAACCAGATCACCCACTTTAAAGTGTCGATATAGCTGCAAGTCATCTGCATAGAGATGATAGTTAGAAGTTAGGACCTTAGTGATAGCATTTATGAAAATTGAGAAGAGGAGAGGAGAGAGGACGCCACCCTGGGGAACGCCCGCAGTCAAGTCACACCAGTCAGAGGAGTCCTCATCGGATCGAACAGACTGCGAGCGGCCCCGAAGATAAGATTTGAACCATTCAATTACCGAAGCAGAGACATTAAGAGAGGAAAGGATTCCTAAGAGTATGTCAAAGTCAACTGAGTTAAAAGCACTGCTGAAGTCCAGTAGAACCAATACAGTAAGACATTTATTATCCATAGCCAGTCTTATATCGTCAGTTATTTTGACAAGAGTGGTCACAGTACTATGGCCAGGTCTGAAACCTGATTGGTAAGGACTCAGCAGGCTATTAGAGGACAAATAACAAGAAAGTTGCTTCTGAGCAATACTCTCGAGGACTTTGGAGAGGATTGGTAAGATGGATATTGGACGGAAATGGGAAGGTAAGGAGGGATTTGAAACTTTAGGAAGGGGTAGGACATGAGCTCTCTTCCAAGCTAAGGGAAAGGAGTTGTGGAAAAGAGAAAAATTTACTATGTGAGTTATGATAGGAACTATTTCACTTAAAATAGGTAGGAACATTTGGAGTTGAAGGCCATCATCACCTACCGCTTTAGTGGATATGGATTGGATACATTTCCTAATATCTAGTTCAGTAATTGGGTGGAATGAGAATGAAGTATTTGCTGGCAAAGGAAGACTAGAGAGTTCTTTGAGAGTGGAGGTTTTAACGTGGTTGTCGAGGGTGATTGGTGACTTAGAAAAGTGTGCATTAAGTGCATTGAGGTCCATCTTATCAGGAGAACTCTTGCTAATGGCTTTGCCAATACCAAGAGTCTTTAAAATTGCCATACTTGTGCTGGGTTGAAGTTATCAATTGAATTGTGAATGTGGCGCCTTTTTGCATTCCTACACAAATGACTGCAGCGATTTCGCATCTTTTTGTAAATATCCCAGTTTTCCTCCGTGGGCCACTCCCTGTACAAAAATTAACTTGTTGTTTCTCTTACAGACTTTATGATTTGATATTTAATTTGGTAAGAGAATTACTGTCAAACTGTTGTTTTAGTTACACACATATATTATTAATTTAAGTTGTTGAACATTTTGACAGTATGACTGCCTATACATTTGCTTGTAAGATTAGAGCGGAATTGAGATTTGTGACCTTGGAGGCCTCTTTAATAAGTAGATCTGATAGATCAGAAGTTTTGTTGGCCCCTTATAGTGAACTCCCAGCCCGTCAATCCAGGGTGGATGAATGCTTTGCAGAGTGTTTGGCGCTATTGTCCACCGAGGACACTAAGTTGGCCGCTGCGGTTGAGGCAGACTTCACGCAGTTTTACGGTTTCTCGGATGACATTGTTGAGGCAACCGCTAAGATGAGGGGTTTTGCACATGGGAAATATGGTGGGGATGATGCCACACACCTCCCCCCTCTTGATGATTTGTTGAAGTCTTTGGATGAGGAGTGTCGCCTTTTGGATAACTCTGGTGTTGAAGGTCCCTTGCGGGCCCCAGAGCGGCCCTCTCCGGACCAGCGTCGTGTTGGTGCGCGCCCCTCCACTTGTGGGTTGGGTGAGCCACGACGCCAGCCTCATAAATTTGTAGCGACTCAGGATCGCGGTATGCGCTGCTCATATTGCAGCACAGATGGCCATGTGGTCACGTCGAATCCGAAGTTCCTAGAACGGAACACAAAGGACCGACGTGGAATCGCCAACAGCCGCAGGTGGTGCTACACTTGTCTGGGACAGCATTTGCAGCGGGATTGCCAGAGGTCGGATCCTTGCCCACACTGTCAAGGTAGGCTCCACCGCGTGTTGTGTCCGGACCAAAATGGTGTTGGTGGCCCTGATGATGCCGGACGCTCCCCCATAGGCGGGGGAGCGCATCCCCACCAACCCCAGGTGGATCCTCGACGGGGTATACCTCGCAAAGGCGGGGGCTCCCCTCCACCCCCTCCTCAATTGGAGGAGGCGTCCGATTTTCAGGACGACTACCAACCCCAGGGGGGTTATCAACAATAGGTAGTCGCCTCCCTCTCCTCCACTACAGCCAGAGGCAGTCCTTCTGCCAGCTATCCCTGTAATGATATGTGGCCCAAAGAATAAATCTTTGTTAGTTCGTGCTCTTTTGGATTCGGTTTGTCAAGGCTGTCTTGTATCCTTTTGTTTAGTGGAGAGATTGGGTCTCCCACTTGATTCCACCCTTCTACCATATGGGTGGTATTGAAGCGGTTGGTCAACGGGGATAAATTGAAATTTGTGTTTCGCCTGTTCATTGTGGGCCAAGAATCTTTCCAAGGCCGTTGTTTTGAATGATATTTTGGGCAGACACCCGCAGGTAACCATTAGCCCTGCAGTGGTGAAATTGACGTCGGACCTAACTCCTGCCGACCCGAAGTGGTTGGTACCCGGACCCGTATATGGGTGCGGATGTTTTTGGCTTTGATTTTGTCCGGGACCAAGTGGTTTCTGCAGACGAATGGGTTAGTAGTTGTACCGACAGTTTTTGATTTTGGACTTACGGGTCCCGTGTTGAAGGGCTCCGCCCCGCGGATTGAGGACCGAGGACTGATAATGGCATAGTCCTTTGTTGGCGTCGCACCTCAGCTCATGCTTTGGAGGTTTTTGTAGCGAATAGAGTCTCACAGATTCAGAACTGTGAGACTAAACTGATCTGGAGACATGTCCCAGGAGAATTGAACCCCGCAGACTGCGCGTCACGTGGTTGCAAGGCTCCTGCCCTTGTTGACCATTCTCTTTGGTGGGGACCAGACTGGTTGACGCATTGCAAGTCGCCCTGGCCCCAGAATAGGTTCTTGTTGAAACGCAACCTGCATATAATTTGGATTATCTTTTGGACAGATACAGTTCTTTGTCGAAATTGTTAGGAGTTACCGCTTGGGTCCGGCGTTTCATACGTAACGGACGGAACCCTAATAATAAATTGTTATCCTCAGTTTGACGCCTCATGAACGCCAAGAGGCCCTGATGTTGTTGGTTCGTGCTGTCGAGCACTTTGACCACTTTGACCAGACTATTGAAGCCCTGAAGAAATGCTCAGCTTTGAAAGGCTCAATCCATTCCAAGACCAATCTGGTTTGCTCCGAGTCGGAGGACGACTGCGGTATTCGAATTTGCCTTATGGTGCTATCCTTTGTCGCTCCTTATGGAGGGAGCGTTGGTGAAATTGTTGGTGTCCGATCGACACATTAATAACGCACACGCCGGTTGCAACGCCCTCGTAGCCGTTTTGCAGCGTGAATTTTGGATTTTGTCGGCCAGACGCACTATTCGTGGCATCATCTTTAAATGTATGCAGTACTATAAGTTGAAGGCTGCTCCCACTCAACCCATAATGGGTGATTTGCCATCCGACCGAGTCACGGAGAGCAGACCATTTCCTTCGGTCGGAACCGATTTCGCTGGTCCCTTCTTGGTTGAAGACTTCTCAACTTCGGAACGCCAAGGCTGTCAAGGCCTACTTGTGTGTGTTCGTTTGTCTGGCCTCCAAGGCGGTTCACTTGGAACTTGTAACTGCCCTCAGCACAGATGCGTTTGTTGCAGCGCTAGGTAGATTTGTTTCCCGCCGAGGAATACCATCTTTGATCCGTTCTGATAACGGTACTAATTATAAGGGCGCTGATAGATATTTAAATGATATTTGTAATTATCTAAATAAGGATAAACTTTGAGATTTGCCATGGCGCAAATGGAAATTAATTGGCATTTTTGTAAATATTGCGAAAGTAGCAAAACTGCTTCTCCGCCGTGTTGTTGGTGAAACTATTCACATTTGAGGAACTTGTTACGGTATTTTGTAAAGTTGAGGCCGTCCTCAATTCGCGACCTCTCTGTCCGATCTCCTCAGATCCAAATGACCTGGAAGTCATGACCCCTGGTCATTTTTTGATTGGTCAGCCGGTCAACGCCATGCCGAAATACCCCTTTGGGGGAAATTCAATCTTCGCAATTGACTGGTCTTTGGAATATTTGCATATTCTGCAGCGGCGCGTTGAGTGGTCTGACAAAACTGTCCCTCCCAAAGTTGGAGAGATGATGAACTGCCACCAGATCTCTCACAAGAGTGGAGATATTACAGATCAGAATTAGAGAAACTGGTGGATTTTCACATTCCCAGATGGATAAGCACAAGCGATGAGGGCATTACGATAGAGCTACATGGATTTAGCGATGCGTCGAATGTAGCGTATGCGGCTGTGGTGTATTGTCGCATTATCGATGCTACTGCGCAAATACACTCACACCTCATAACGGCAAAAACAAAGGTAGCTCCTATTAAGCAGATATCCATTCCACGGCTGGAATTGTGTGGTTCTGTTTTAGTAGCAAAACTATTGATCGAAGTAGCTGAAGTAATGAATATTCCGAAGGCTAACATCCATGCTTGGACAGATTCATCTGTTGTTTTGGCCTGGTTAAATGATCATCCAAGTCGTTGGAAAACTTACGTGGCCAACCGCACTTCCGAGATCCTTAGTTTGCTAGACAATACACATTGGGCTTATGTTAAATCCACAGACAATCCAGCGGATATCGCTTCTCGTGGAGTTTCTTCAGCTATTCTACTTAATGATGATCTATGGAAACGAGGACCAGGTTGGTTAAGAAATGATCACATAGAATATACTAGACCCAGCGCAATACGCACTAATGAGGAGAAGAAACCTGTTAGGCCTCGGTCTCGAATTCCGCGGGCAGCGGGGCGGCGGCGGCAGCGGAGCGGGAGCGGCAGGATCTTATATGTCCCCGCGCCGCTCCCGCGCCGCTGTTTTCGAGACCCGGTCCATTTGACGATACGCATAAGATCCTGCCGCTCCCGCTCCGCTGCCGCCGCCGCCCCGCTGCCCGCGGAATTCGAGACCGAGGCCTTAAGGTTTACACTGCTAACCTCGTGTCTGAATTTGATGCCATTTGGGGATCTAGGTATTCATCACTTACACGTTTAGTGAGGGTTGTTGCGTACTGTAAAAGGTTTTTGCAGTCAACAAGAGTTCGTAAAGCAAACTAAGTTTACAGCATACCTGTCAGCTTTAGAAATTCGTGAAGCCTTAGATGTGTGTATCAGGCAAAGCCAACAGCAATGGTTTCATGCAGAATTTATGGCTCTGAAAAATAAAGTTCCATTAGACAAAGCGAGTCCATTATATAAATTAAATGTATTTATTGATAAATGTGAGATATTGCGCGTTGGGGGAAGACTGCGCTATTCTCAACTACTTGATGATACAAAGCACCCAGTTGTTATTCCTCATGATTCTAGTTTGGCCAAGTTAATTGTAGCCGACGCTCATGAAAAGACTTTTCATGGAGGACAGCAACTGGTACTCAATTTTATACGCACCAAGTACTGGATCAGTCGGGTAAAAAATATTGTACGTGCTCATATACGTCGTTGTGTTCCCTGTATCCGATATGCTGCGACCACAAAACATCAGTTGATGGGAGAGCTTCCAGCTTGCAGAGTGACCCCAAGCAAGCCGTTTCTTAATGCCGGAGTCGTTTATGCGGGCCCCATTAATATGAGGGTCTCTAAGGGTCGTGGGCAGCGGTCGTATAAGGGATACATCTGCTTATTTGTGTGTATGGCCACGCGCGCAGTACACATTGAGGCTGTCTCAGACTTAACAACTGAGGGTTTCCTGGTAGCGTTCAAACGATTCATTTCCAGGCGTGGTCATTGTCGTCATATCTGGAGCGATAATGGCACCAATTTTGTGGGCGCTGCCAAGGAGTTACAGATACTGTTCAACCAGGAGAGCTCAATGTTCAAAGACATTGCAGCTGCTCTTGCAAACTCTCAAACCGAATGGCACTTTATTCCTCCCCACGCTCCAAATTTTGGTGGATTGTGGGAAGCAGGAGTTAAAAGCGTAAAACATCACCTGAAGCGCGTCGTAGGTGACTCTACTTTGACGTTTGAAGAGCTGTCCACAGTCCTTTCCCAAATTGAGGCATGCTTAAATTCTAGGCCCTTGTCTCAAGGTAGTAGCGATCCAGAGGATCCTGTACCTTTAACACCTGGCCATTTTTTAGTGGGTCATCCATTGGTAGTGGCACCCGACTACAATTATGAGCATGCCACAGTTAGTTCTTTACGCAGATGGCAATTGGTACAACGTATGGTGCAAAACTTCTGGCGTAGATGAAAACAGGAATATTTAACACAGTTCTTCCAAAGACACAAATGGAATATTCGTAACCCTGATTATAAAATAGACGATGTAGTATTAATAAAGGAAGATAACTTACCTCCGGCTAAATGGTTATATGGTAGAATTATACAGCTGCATCCGGGTAAAGATAGCTTGACGCGCGTTGTCACTATTCGTTGTAAGGGCACTACGATTAAACGTCCAATTTCAAAATTGTGTTTTCTTCCTGTTACTGAATAAGTCACAAAGCATTCATTTTGTGCTAAGATTTGTTTTCTTTTTGTATTTTTATTTCACGCTGCACTATTGTTTAAATACTGTGTTATATTTTTTTTTGTATTATGAAACATTACTTTATGTTTTGATGGAGTTCAAGCGAACTCGGTAATGTTATGAAAAAGTTTTACTTGTATGTTGTTATTCTAACTTGTCAAGTAGATAAATCTTTGTTGTGTTTGTCATGTTTTGATCGGAACCATACCTGTCAATTATATTGCAATTATATGTAATGAAGCCGTCCACTATTTATTATTTGTTTGTAATTATCATACAGTCCATTGTTCTTGTATTTGCTGAGTTTGTTCATGGTGGGCGGTTCGAAAAGGAACATATTCCTTTTGGTGGGCGGAATGTTCAATGTAAAAACAGTAGTAACAAGACTAATTCGATCCCCACGCTATCCCACAAAAATACTCAATATTTTGTTAAGAAAACTACCTGATAGCTCGATAGATGGCGTTGGGATCGAATTAGATCGCGCTATGGTTTCGTTATCTGGCAGAGTGTATACGACTCGGGTTTATAATATTAAAATTGTCTTGCTCTGAAGTACTGCGTTTTATTTGAGTATAACAGACTCCAAGGCACCTTGTACCGATATTGTACAGTAGTTAATTGCCACCCATCTACGGACCTACCTCGGAAAGCGTTGCTTAACCCAGAAGATCGACCCGTGCGGCTGATATTATTTAGCCACGAAATCCTCTCTATATTCCGCAACAAAATCCAATACAGTTAAAAGTGACATGCTGTATCCACCGGCACACATTTGCATAAAACAAAAACGTACGCGCTCCAAACCGCGACTATATTTTTACTCACTTCAACATTTTCAATTCAAGCCGCGAGCGCAAGGGGCAAGCCAAAAGCTGTTAGATTCGATACATGGGTGGAAAAAAGAATTCGCGAAAAAAGTTTACGGAAACCCAAATTTCAATTTTACTCCTCTGACATAAGGCTGATAATTGAATGTAGAAAACATTTTATAGTGATGTACCATGCGGCGGCAGAGCTGGAACATTTATAGCGATATTTCTGCTTTATAGCAAATTGATTTATACATGAATGTAATAATGATGATCAAGAACTAATAATGGTCAGTTACTAGTTACAGTTGGAACTAGTAATGATGATCAGTTTGTGGAACAAATAAATTTATCTGTGTTCCTACGAATTTTGATGGTAACGGAAGGCAATCAATCATACATAAATGTCACAAGCAATTTTATGGAAAAGGAAATCTACATAGAAAGAAAGAAAATAAACATATTTTATTTGTGCCGCACAGGAGACACAACGAAAAAAAAACAAAAATTTAAAAAGAGAACTCCACGCGGGAAAGATATTTAAAAAAACCGGCCAAGTGCGTATCAGAATTTACACATTTAGGGTTCCTTAACAAACCGTAAAACCAAGTTGTTTATAGATAATAGGCAAAATGAAAGAAATTCAAAGAAAAATCTGATTTATCTATGTTTTGGTATTTAAAAAAAAACAATATATAGTTAAAACAAAATATAAGGTGAAATATACGTTATAATAAACATTATCACCAAATATCAAGTTCATAGGAAAGGAAGCTAAAAATTCGTCGAAAAAAAAGTTGACTGGTAGCTTCTCATTCTCTAAAACAAAAAATACAAATTTTATCTACTTAACGAGTTCTAAACAACGATACCCAACTCCACGGTGTAGGTAAATAGTATTTAAGCACAGCAACAGTTTCTTCCATTCTTTTAAGCAGCTTCATAAGGATATAATTTTATTAACAACCATGGCTAAAATTAAAGATTAAATACGACAAATAATTAAAAACAAACAATTAATCACAAAAAAAATCATTTTAAAATTAATGTCGCTCGTAGGTAAAATTTATACGTTTCTAAAAATTTCGGCATCAGTTACCGAATTTCAACGGACTTCGTTAATTAAAAGAATAGTCCAGATTCCGTTAATTTGGTAATTTATCAGTGCAATAAATCTGAACGGAGCCTTACTTTTCACATTATCAAGTTTCATCATTTCCGCAGTAGGGACAAGTGAACCATTTCGGCTGCAATTAAATCATTTATAAGAGTTACTTTGGAATAGCTTTGTGATAATGTTTAAAGGTCGTGTTGGTTGAAAGAGGCTAAGATTTTGACACTAAAAGAACCTAGTATATATCTTTCTTTTTCAGTTTATGGAATATCTTTTAAATATGTCTAATATTGGAGGAGGAAATAGGTAAGAGCCATACCTCGAATTAAGAATTTTTACTTAAGATATTAAGTCGAATGTCTGCGACCGCAATTCCTCTTAAGCCAACCCATTTTACGATAAAATAAACAAACATGATCGGTATCTGATAACTAACCGACTCTAATTACAAATTACCCCAAAAGCCCCGGACCAATGATAAAAAAAATTGATAAAAGCTTAATTTACCGAGAGAAAAAACATAGGTATTTTACAAAGGGGCGATCTCAAGGATCATTAGCATCTTACTAATTTATTATAAATGTGAAAGTTTGGATGTATGGATGTATGTTTTTTACTCAATCGAAACGAGACAGATTATAGTCTGGAATAGCACATAGGCTACTTTTCATCCCGGTATAATGTTCCCTTAGGGTGATAAAACACTTTTAACACGGGCGAAGCTGCTGGCATGACCTAGTAAACTATAAAAGGTGATATTAGGATGTAAGTTCAAACGTTTGAATATCATTAAGGGTAACAAGATATTTCAGAGACTGATATTATGCACAATAAGTTAAATATAATAATTTTAATAATTGTTTGTAAGAACAATATAGATTTTATATCAGTTTGTAATTTTTAACTGACTTACCAAAAAGAAGGAGATTATGTTAAGTATATCTTTATGTAAGGCTATGTTCGACTTCGGGTATGTTTTCTTTATGTTTGTTCACCGATATCTCCGTCAATTGTTGGTGAAGATCTGATGAAGAACTTCGAAGATATACAGCAGAACTCTTCAATAAATAACGGCAAATCTCTCGGGATTGCTGCAATCGCATGTCTTTTTATTGTTTATACCATTTCATAAAATAACATCACGCCAGTACGTTCTTAAGGGATACGCAGATCTCTCAATTCACCGGTAATGTTCAAGTTTTATCATATTCGGGTAATATATTCTGGCATTATAGTTACCTTACTAAAAAAAGTGCATATTAGGTAGGTACATAGTTGTACCTGTGGTACCATAGTTGTACATAGTTGTAAAAGTGAAAAATAAAAAACGATTTTGCAAAAAGTTAATTAAAAATCAAAAAACCCGACTGCTTTAAAAGCGAACTAAAAAGAAATAAACAAGAAGAAAATCATGCTGTGCAGTCGGAGGATGCCTCTGGTTTTGGTCAGCCAGCTCGCGAATTGCTGTGCCCGACAGGGTCCATGTGAACTATATTACTATTTATAAGACCTTGTTAAACACATGTGTTACTCAATAAAGATTTGAATTTGAATTTGAATATATATCCTATTTTTTTAATTAACTTTTTTTATTAACAACTTTTTAGTTATTTTTTTAAAATTAGGTTCATTTAAACATATAAGTGTTATATGTTTTTGAAATCTCCTCCTTAAACCCTTTATTTTGATACCCCACACGATGGGTTTGGAAAAAAATTCGTTTCTCCTACAAAATGGCGCCCAAAATCCGCCATTTTTTTCTTTTCCAATTTTCATGTAGTCAGTGACACTTGCGGGGTTAAGACAAATCGATTGACGTAAGAATCATAAAAATCGGCCACCGCGTTTGGTCTCTAGAACGCCACATAGGAACAAACATACATACATACATAGACTGATAAACACATTACCCTCCTTCGGCAGTCGGGTAAAAAAATACTACCGACTTCCAAATAAAAAACAAAAAAGTGAAAAATAACTATGTTTTTGGAAGTCGGTGTCCATAACGCAAAAAATTGGTACCTACGAAAGACACTGACTTCCAAAAATAAAGTTATTTTTCACTTTGTAGTTTTTATTTGGAAGTCGGTAGTATTTTTTTGCAAAAAAAAAAATTATTTTATAGGAACAAGGTCTTTTCTCATGCGGAGGACAAAGATAATTAATTATTACGTAGATACTTAATTTTCATCAAAAATAACAAACAATCATAAATAAACCGGTATTTGAAAAACACTAACAACCTGGCAAGGCTGTAGTACTCCCCCCGGTGGGTTCCCGCATAGTTGAGGCGGGTGGGCTCAGTGTCAAATAGGAACTCGAGGAGAGGCCGCTCGATAGGGTTTTGGCCGATTAAAGGTCTATCGAGCCCGGGACGTGACAGGGCCGGGCCCAATCTTTGAAGCTTCGTCACTGGCCCGTGCATGGACGTGTGTGAACGAGTTCATATAAAACGTACACAACGATATTTTTGAGCCCCTGACGGGGCACGGTCCGTCCACGTCCTGGGCACGGCCTTGATATGTGTGGATAGACCTTAAGCCGACGACGTAGCGGCCAATAAGTAGGTTGCGTTGCCGCTTGGTAACAGAGGCGACATCGCAACTGAGGTGGGCCGTGATGTCGTATGGAACAATATCGCGGCTGAGGGTTGAGTGCCGCAGTGGGAGAGGAGTGCCGGTATTGCGGTGCGCCGCTCTCCCTAGCTTTCGCGGCCTGGATGGGGTTGCCACCGTCTGATGGCGGACGTGGTGGGGCGGCAGGGGAAGTCCCTATCCCCGGCGACCGAAAAATGGTTGGTGGCGGGGCCACTGACCTGACCCGTCACGGGGTGCCATACACGGGTTCGATGGTGGTGATGGGAGGTACACCCCAGAGGGGGGGTCCGATGACGGACAGCCGCGGTCGGTCCGCAGGGAGTGGTAACGCGTGCCCGTGTTGAAAAAATTTTTGTATTACCAATATCATAAACAACAACTTTTCTTCTACGACTTTAAAAATTCAACTAAAATAAAACAGCAGATCCATACATTCTGGCGAATTATGCGATTATAAATATATGGATCAGCTGTTTTGTTTTTGTTGAATTTTAAGAAGTCGGTTTTGTTTACATATTATCACGCCTGTGACCTCTGATGACCTCTGCCGATCCCTTCGGGGAATCCGAAAGGTTCTGCAGAGGTCATCCACATTTCGCCAATTATGTTTAAGTCTAAGGTAATAGAGGTTAAGCCTATTGCCAACCGGGCACCAGTCCAAACTCCGGGCTGCTACTGGGATATTCTACATGGAAAACCCAATAATAGCCAACCCGGGAATCGACAGTAATGCTTTATAGCACTAAGCTAACAACTCTCACAATAAAAACATACCGGCCAAAAGTGCGTGTCGGACTTCACATATTTATGGTTCCATACCAAACCGCAAAATCAAGTTGGTTGTAATGGGAAAAATGAGAGAATTTCTCTGATTTATCAATATATTGGTATTTGACAGTAAAATATACGTCAACATAATCATCATCAGCCTTTATTTAATGTTCCCACTGCTGGGACGCAGGCTTCCTCTCTGTGAGAGGGAGCCCAGTGCGAGTTGGTGGATTGTCACATGTCTTCGAATTTTTGGATGTAGGACGGTTTCAATAAATAAAAAATATGTTATATTTTAATATTACACATTATCACCAAATTTGAAGTTCATAGGTCAATGGGAAGTTAAAAAAATCTTCGGAACAAACTTTTGTAAAAATAGCTGACTTTGGTAGCTTCTCATTCCATTGTATTCCAACATTTTTCAAAACAAAAATACAGTGTTTATCTACTCAACAAGCTCTAACCAACCCTACTCGATGTGGCAGGTACATTTTTTATTCACGCGCCCCATCTTTTTCTGTATGGAGGCCCTCCTTAAAAACATTTAATTATATTTTTTTGGCAACAAGATACCTGATGCCTATACTGTGAAAATTTGAAGACTGTAGCTCCAACCGTTTGTCTGAAAAACCTGTGTGACAGACCGTAAGTGACAGCTATAGGGCTTCGTGTGGACCCTTCAGGTAGTGAACCCTAAAAGTACGATGTTTTTACGTTGACTGTACCTACTTGTTCTAGTTGTTGTACCTAGTTTTATTAGCTATTATCTCCTTGGTAGACTGATCATTACAGTAAATTACGGCCATGAAATATGTTGGCCATCCCTTACGTATAATTTCATAATTTTCCTCTTACGATAGCCATAGAAAATGATAAGAGACCTCCTTGTCTGCTTTCAGTGGCGTAACCGAAATGATGATGGCCTACATTAGAAAAGTATATTATAAGCTTCTAAAAGCAGATGAAAATATAATTTAAAGAAAACAGAGCATTACCACTTTCAATAATATTTTAAAAGCAAAGCAGTATTTGCTGTGCGGCTGTCATTTTTTTGTTTGAGCTATGGACGGATAAAACAGACAGGTTATGTAGGAAATACGTCCACTGCTGGTCATCATAGCCCACATCCAAGTGTTGGCACAATAACCGATCCAAGTATTTAAGCATACCTAATAATAAATAATCATTCTTAAATTAATATTGTAGTAAAAATAAGCAATTTATCGTATCTGCATGAGTTATAAATCTTTGAAATATTTTAAGAATAGATAATGCTACTAAATGGTCCATAAATTACGTTTAAATATTGAAATTCACGTTAAAGTAATACATCTAAAAACAAAAGAATGTGAATTAATGATTCTGTTTTATTTTATTCATGGCTGATAGGAATTTTGCGCTTCAGAGACAAATTATTATTTCATTAATTCCAAGGGATTAATCACGAATAATTTGTCAATATTACTCTAAGTCAGGCTATGATATTGTGATTACAAATCTTGTAATTGAGGCCATGGACAAATTGTATTCAAAAAGTCTAGCCTAGAAGTGTCACTGAAAATTGAAAAATAGTCCTAGAAATTATTTTGTTATTAAACCTAGATTTTATTAAAGTTGAATGGGTATTTCTTTCAAAAATTTTAGATTTTCGTATTTATTTTCCAATTTTAACGCGGTACTGGCCAGGCGCCCGCTCGGTGCCGGAATATCAATATTAGACCTCGTTTTGGACAGTTTTGACGGCAAAATATTTTTGAACATCCAAGTCGTTTTGGAGGAGTGTGCAAAAGAAGCGAAAATATATCGTGTTGCTTATTATTATTTTAAAGCAATATTATTAGTCTAACAAAAAAGCCATGTTTCACAAATAATGTACTTGAATCAATACTGTTCTTGCAATGTATGTATGAATACATGTATGTATATAAGTGTGTTCGGGTCAAATCTTGCAACTGAATTTTAGAGCAGTTGCCCTCAACCGCTTAAGATGAGATTTTGCATACACGTTTAGTTTGGATGATAATGCATGACGTCATTGTAAATCCAATATGGCGGACTAGTTATTTTTTGTGCACAGCCATGATATGGGTATCAAATTTAAGGGTTTGCTGAGAAGAATACGAAAAATAGCTTGACTTAAAAAATAAATTAAAAAAAACAAACCTTATTACCTAGCCGTATGCTTTAGAAAGTAACCTTTTTACGAGTGAGTAAGGGCCCTAAGACTATTTCTTGCCTCATTGATCTTGTTGTCCCAAGCGATACTGGTGCTTGGGTTCGATTCGTATCAGTAGCAGCTCGGAGCCTGGGTTTGTGCCTGGCTGATGGCGATTGGTTCACACTTTACAACATTAAATTTAGACGAAACCAGCAAAATGCCGGTGTAATTAGGGTACCCCTTGGTACATAGGCATGATTTTGTTTCATGTTAAGCTTCAATTGTAATTTAAAATCAATATTTATTTATCTACAATGTTTTTTTCTGAACCATCGAAATAAAACCTGTCACGCTAGCAAATGTTTTAGAGAGGTTTTCCCCAACCGAGGTTTTCCAGGGTAGCACGCTAGGACCCACATTATTCCACTAAAGGTTGTCTGTAAGAGATTGCCTAGTGCGATAAGACCGCCCATTGTACACTTGTATATTTGCACGTTTGTCCTGTATGTTTTTTGTGGTGTACAATAAAGTATATAAATAAAATTATTCCTCATTTACATTAATAATCTGCTACCCTGCCATACTTGGATCTCCTAATGTTCGCTGATGACACGGTGCTGATCTTCCATGCTCAAACCTGGGACATGGTATTTGAACTGGCTGAGACAAGCTTAGCAAAATATCTTCAGCAAAACATCTGTAGGCAAACCTGCTGCCTCGCACGCCGTCAAAATACATACCTTCCCGTGCAACAGAAGAGATACTCGAACCAGCTGTGATTGTTCGACGCTTTCACGAGTCGCCTCTATTAAGTATTTGGGTGTCACGCTGGATGACCAACTTACCTGGACTATGCATCTCACTTTGACAATAGCTAGAATCAGAAAACTAATATATATCTTTAGAAAGTTGCGCACAGTTGCAAATAGAACTCTACTTGTACAAACTTACCGAGCTTTGTGCGAATGCATCATCAGACACTTTGCGCATGGGGAGGTGCGGCAAAAACTCATATGATAGGAGTGGAGCGGGCACAGCGTATGGTGCTGAAAGTACTTTTATACCTACCGTATCGACATCCCACAACTTCAGTCTACGAACTGGCTGGAGTATTGTCTTGAGAAAGATATTCACCTACGAAGTACTACGAAGATACCACAAACTAGTTTTTCCTTACCTGCCAATATCAGAAAAGCGCGTGGAAAGATTCCCTGTTCCTCATACTAGAATAACATTTGCTAGAAGACACTATGCTGATCTTGCTCCGCATACCTATAATAAATTAACTGAAGTACAGAAGGTAAGCAAATTGAATAACAATAAATTTAAAGAATTCTGTATACCTAGCTAAAGTCAATGGACTACTCCCCGCCCGATCCCAGCCCAAGAGGCACTCGGGGGTTTGGCGGTACATGTCAGCAGATTGGGATGTTATGCGATTTTTCTTCTCATGCTGTCCTTGGCGGCCCACTTGCTTCTCTTTGGATGACCTATCGTCATGCACTGACGATGTGAAAAATATGCTGCGTCAGGGGATGGAATACTAGAATCCGTTCTCTGGCGTAACGGTGTCCAGCGTTGACCATCCATGGTTTGGTGCCGAGTGTGACCGCGCAAACGTGGTTAAACACAAGGCGTACCTAGCATGGGTCGACATGGCTCGTGTGCGCAAGAACAATGAAGTGAGTCAGAAGAAGAGAGCCTTCAACAGGGCTGCCAAGTCCTGCAAAAGGCGATGCGAAGGGCACGGTTTGACCAAATTAGCAGAAGCGAGAACAAACTTGCTTCACACCCCGCAGGTAGCAAATCGTTTTGGTCCCTGCCTAAATCGGTTGAATCAAACTTCAGTCGCCCCTCACTACCACCACCCACTGCTGACCCGACAGGTCACTGGCCCAATGCTCTGTGGACAAGGCAAACTATTTTGCCTCCCTCTTTGCGGAATCTTAGCAACTGAATACTGATGGCACGCGGCCCCCTACTTCTGTTGTTCGATGTGAGACGAGTATGTCGGACATTCGCATCCATCAGAGGGAGATCTGTAGGGAGCTGCGTAATCTTGGCGTAAAGTGGCCCGGACGGGATTTCAGTAATTGTACTTAAAATTTGTGCGCCTGAGTTATCTCCGATCTTGACGCGCCTATGTCACCTTTCTGGCTTGGAAGCAAGCTAACGTTCAGCCCGTGCCCAAGAAGGGTAGTTGAGCTGACCCGGCCAACTATAGACCCATATCAGTAACGTCCATCCTCTGTAAGAGTATCTCAAAGACATTTTATGTGAGTTTTTTTTTCGGGCCTTGAATAATAATGAAAAATCTACTGAATTTTGTTCCTTCTAGGTCGTTGGCGACTGTCGTCGTCTTAAAGTGGCTACTCACGATGCAATTTCGTATTAGAAACACACACCCTAAACACAAGTTGAATCTTACATTGGGTGCCAGAGTTCTTCGTAAACACTCTTTTCCCTAGTTGTAACGCAACGTGTTTAGATAAGTGTTTTCTTGTACAATTGAAGTAAATAAAAAACTTTTTTTTTTATTTATTTTTTTATTATCAATCCGTCAATTCAATTTGTTGATATCGAGATTGACCGTATTCTACTCACGAATCAATCCTCCTCACAATTAAATTTTGATACTGTTAGCTTCAGTGCAAGCGCGTGTTAGAATCATGAATGGAATTCTATATAAAAGTATTGGTATCTACCAAGATAGCAAGCTTTGAATGTCAAGATGGTTATTGGTTATTTACTGTGTATCAGAGTTCTAATGTATGTGGTTTGTAAGGAAAGGGTTTTATGAATAAAAGCACAGAAAGACAAGACTAGGTATTAATTTAAGTAAGG
Organism: Orthosia cruda; assembly: GCA_964057195.1. NCBI lineage: Eukaryota > Metazoa > Arthropoda > Insecta > Lepidoptera > Noctuidae > Orthosia > Orthosia cruda. Next base: position 12,868,261 of record OZ059836.1, on the reverse strand, counting down.
CATGTCAATTAATTCATATTTAGAAGGCTCATTGAGCTTACTGCCTGATCGCTAGACTAGTTCTCGTGGGGAAGAAGGGCAACAAACCCCACGGAAGCTCTTTTGTAGTATTTGTCGATATCTTTTACAAACACAAAGTATTTACAATATTATAGATTCAAAATAACAAGGATAAGGCAAAGAACACAGAGTAGCCCTTAAATCAATATAACATATTAGGAATAAAGGCCATAATACGATATAGATAAAGTTTCAACACAACCATTGGAAATAATAAAGTTATAATATCAAATAACTTACGTTAGTCTTGTGTACTCGATCTTACACCAAGTATTATAAAGTAGTATACTTCTAAATAACGATATCTAGCCTGTCCTGGCTTGTAGTTCACAAAAAAGTAAGTCTGCTTATCAATTACACAATATTTTATAATATCGGATCTATCTGTGTCTCAATACGTCCAATATGAGAAAATGGCGCGGTATCCCGCCATTTTCTATATTGCTTCAAATAATCTCAAAATTAGGTGAACAATAATCAATTACTATGAAGTGAATATGTTTTAAAACGTATCAAGACAATTAAGGAATTTAATATCGCCTATATAGTAATTCTTAATCAATATTCGAAAGAATATTGACACTAACAGACAGTATTGTACTAATTGTTTCAAAGGACTTATAATACTAATATAGCATTAAAAATCCAGGATACATCACAATGATCATTACAAATTACGTAATCATTTATAGGAATAATATCAACGTGGCTTAAATATAAGTTTAGACTTATTTCCTGAACACACAACAATATTTACTTAGATAAAGGTGGGTACTCTTTTACATTTGAAGGTAGTTGGACACCTCAATAATAATTAAGGTAGGTACTTAGACATTTGCCGGTAGGTGCCTAATAAATATGACAGGTATGTATTATGTAGCAAACCATTAAAAATTAAAATTAATGATTTAATGACGTCGCACATACTTCAAATTCTAACACGCGCGTCGAGAGCACCATGATTCTTTCAAAGTACCAAAAAGGGAGTTGCCTTAGTTATGGTAAAAACAATTTATACAATAAATTATAAAAAGAAAAAAGATATTGGGTAAAAAAGTGGCAATTGTTACTTTTCATTAATGTTATATTTTAAGCAATTACTTTAACGACGATGATGTAGCGTAGCGGAAGTATACCTACAAACTTCCGAAAAGCAACGCATCCAGAGCGCAAATGACATCAAATTGCATCAACTGCACTATTCACCATTCAACACGTATTCAATTTATTGATTCAATTCTTCGATTGCTAGTACGGTCGACTCGACTTTCAACATGTTGAAAGTAGGCATCAATTTGCATCCTCACCGCGAAATTTGTCAAATCAACTCAAGTTGAATCAACGGATTAAATACGAAATTGCATCGTGGGTAGCCACTTTAAAACTGTGACTTATTACTAACAACAAATTTGACAGTAGTTTATTTTATTTAATTAGCGACGCGAGTACGAGGCTTATTTTTTGCTTTTTAGAAGTTTGTATGTCGGATATTTTTTTAATTTTTATGTTCATGCTTTTTAAACTATATATAATATACCTAGTAGTAGACAAGCTTCTATCGACAATTTATCGAAACACGTAATTATAACATGACAAATAATAGATTTCCTTTATAATAAGGCCAATTCCAATTTATTAACTAGTTTTAAAGCGTAATTAAGTGTTTTATGCTAAATACAGACACTACAAGTGCAAAATAAGTGTTGAAATTTAATTGTGTTTCGTTGACATTTACCGGCTCAAGCGAATGTTACTTTTTCGCCTCGGTATCAGGTACAATACTATATAGTTTACTTGATATTGGATTGTTTGCGTTTTAATATTTTGCCTATAATTAATTGGATCACTTTTATTGAGGTTACAAGTTGATGCCAATGACCTATAAAACGTAAACATAACCTTAATTAGTTTGGTGACAGAACTTCTTTCTTAACTATCTAAATTTCATTTTTCCGTTCAACTAATCATCTGTTACTCATTTCACTACTCTTTTCCAACATCATCTTTCTTCTCTTTAGTCATGATTATGACTCGCAGCGCGCGGGCTCGCCTAGAAGAGACCAAACTCAGTCAGGCTTTGAGCGAATTAAAGGCGTCTCAGGAGTTCTGTGACCAACTGATAAGGGAAAAAGATGAAAACGAAATAGAGTTCCTTAGGGTCCTTGACAGGAATAGTAAACTGAAAACAGAAATGGCTCAGTTATATATTCAACACACTGATGCCATAGCAGCCCGGACAGGCTCCAAATTGTTGTGGACGGGTTCAGCCAGTGTAGCAATGAGTATGAACAAGCTCTCAGTCACAATTATTCACTACAACAGCAGCTACATGAGGCTCAAAGTCAGATTGAACATCTTGAAACAACAAATCATAACATCACTGCCTCGTTGAATCAAAGTCTATTCAATGAATTGGTGCCTGTTGCCCCATCAATGGTTACTGCAATAAACCCCTCTTACACACTAGATTTAACAGGTCATGATGATTCAAAATCAATTAAATCATTGAGGGTAGTTACTAGTAAAAATAAAATAAAAAAGTACATTAAAATTAACAAATACATAGTTAAAACTAAGAAAATGATCAAAAAACAAAGGTTTTTCATCAAAAATGTAAAACTTAATAGAGAAAGGTTGCATCTACTTAAACAATTAGATATGTATTCATTTAACTTAGAAAAAAGTACTAGAAAATACCAAACTGACACAGAATACTTGCGGTATGAACTTGACCATCTACAGGAGAAACTTACTTCTATGACCATCAAATATACAGCCTCTGAAAACCAAATGAGGGAATATGTATTGGCAATGAATGAGCTGGTAAGCTCACAAATTAACAAATGTGATCATTGTCAACCACCATCTGTTGAACCCACACCGGACCATTCATTGACAATAGGTATGTGATGCCACCATACCGCAGTCTAGTGCAAGTTTGCCATTAGAAATTACTAACTGTTTGCCTAAAAAGAATGTAAATACAGAAATAGTATTATTTTGTGATGAAATTGGAAAGGATTTAGGCCACTTGTTGACAAATAGATATCCAGGACACTCAATAATGAACTACTGTATGCCTGGCTGTTCTTTATTTGACGTAATGAAAAAAGTTATAAAATGCAATTTTAATCAGGATAGGATTTTAGACATTATTAATATTTATTGGTAATAGGGGTAATGTGAACAAAGGAGAATTACTCCAACATTATAGAACTTTGTGCAACCTTAGTTTAAAAAAAAATGTGATGTTCACTTTCCCATACAGCCAAAGTTTGCCACAGGAAGAAAACAATCTTAGATATGAATTGAATAGGACATTACATAATTTAACATATAGTAGTAATTTATTCCATTTAATTGACACTAACAATTATGTTGGTAATCACTTTTATTTGACAAAAGATAAATTTTTCATGGATAGGTACTTTCTTTCAAAGTATTATAAAAGACAGATAGCTGTGTCGCTATCATATTATTTTTCTATTACAGCCAAGAATTTGGCTAAACAACTTGCTTCTATTGAGCAATGCCAAGGAATGTTATTTAATTCAGCCAATGATTTGGTATCAGAAATTGATATTGATAATAATTTAAATTAGAAATTAGGACAATAGGGACAACCTCTTGCAAAATTATACAGGATAAAAATTGCAAAATAAAATCAAATAAAAGTTTAAATTCGGTAAATAGTATTAACCTGGTGTATCAAAATATTCAAGGATTTATGAACAAAGATTTAGAAGTAGAATTATTTATGAACTTTAACAGTATTGATATTCTTTGTATAACAGAACATTGGCTTAAAAGCCACCAGTTATTGTTCAATTTTAATAATCACCAGGTTGGTAGTTCATTCAGCAGAGTTAATGCTATACACGGTGGCTCATTGATATTAGTAAGTAACCAGCTTAAATTTAAAGACCGTAAGGATATTGTGAGCCTATCTGTTGAGCGGACAGTTGAAATAGCTTGTATAGAATTGGAGCAGTTTATTGTATTAAGCGTATACAGACCGCCTTCAGGATTGTATGACTGCTTTGAAAAGGTAATGGATGAAGTGTTACACAAGATTTGTAACTCGAATAAATCCATTATCACTTGTGGTGATTTTAATGTTAATTTATTAGAAAACTCAGGTTCTTGTAGTAAAATAATAAGTCTGTTTCAGTCCTACAATCTTGTAAACCTATTTTTGGAGCCCACAAGAACATAACTCTCTAATGAATTTAACTCTCTTGGATCCCGCAACGAAATTAATCAGAAAAGAATAGTGGAGGAGAAAGAAAAATCAAAATTTCCAGTTCCCTCCATATCAAGTAGGAGACAGAACAAACAAGGTCAATAGGCACAAAGGGTTATTTACAACTGGGATAAGCCCAGTTGCCTGGCACCACGGATAAAAATTAGCATTAATATTAATGGGTCTTAACATTGTGAGGTGTTACTCGTATATTTGATTCCAATAATAAATAGGTATGGCAAAAACGCCAAAACATAACACAAATTTTCGTGTGTTCAACGCACGGAAATTTGTTCCAGTTACCACAAGATCCGTATAGTAAACATCTTCTGATGCAGCCTATACAGTATTCAACATAGTATTGCTTTCATTCTGCCAAAGAATACACTCCCATAAGATATGATGTGCAGATTGTACATATTCGCAGTCAGATGTAGAATACTGACATAAAGGCGAGGCAACGAGCTCGAAGGAAAATAATTTACTTTTATAGTTACCATGCCCTGTGAGAAATTGGGCAACACAGTGATCCACCTCCAGCCACGTCCTGGCCAGTCGCACGTGAACAGATAGAAGGAATTGGTGGAGATGTCGGCCTTTGATGGAATTATTCCATTTACATTGCAATTCGGATAAAAGTTCCTCCCAGACGTCAATACGTGGTTCAAATAATCTAGAGATTTTCTCACGGTCACTCTGCGTCCATGGTTTCTCGTGCTGAATAGTACATTGCAGCACATCGTTCAAGCAAGTACCGGTAAGGTCTCAGTACTAACCGTCCTGTTTGTTTTGCATAAGAATATAGCTAAACGCTGACTTTGAAGTAATTTACGTCATCCCATTATTTAGGTACTAGCTGTCCCCCGTGACTTCGCTCCCATCAACTGGATACCTACATACCCTACCCTACCCTAGACACCTACCCACCTATCATAACTACCAATTTGTTAAACTATTTATTTGAATAACTACAGTCAGTTCCTTTCTGAATATACTTAAGATTGTTATTTTAGACCGCTATAAAAACCAAAGTCAGCTAATTCTACCTACACTTGTTACACAAATTGTCACATCTTATTTTTTAGTCTATATGAGAAATGAGGCAACATGGCGTCCACCAAATATTTCAATTTAAAAATGATTTTCTAGTTACTCATTGACGAAAAGTTATTCCTTTGCATTTCGCCGTATTAGTTGAATTATAAGTGCAATATCTTAAAACACACGACAGCATATTTAATGCGTTTGAACGTTTTCTCGTTTAAAAACAAACAATGTCATAGGCGCTCAAGATCTAGCAAGCAACTGAGTACAGTGCGGCCGGCCGACCCCACATGAAGTAAACACAGCAGTGATGTGTGGTGACTTCTCTAGTGCGTAGTACATTATTACCTCAATGGTCAGGGGTTAAAAAATGTAAAGACATTAAAACATAAGTTTTAAAATATTATGAACTATGTAGCTTTTGCCAGCAGCATCGCCCGCTTGAATTAACCCACTACCACCTCTCCAGCCCGTGGTTTACATTTGATTCAAACATCCTGATCTGTCCAACTGTTAAGGCGTGATCCAAACATACAGACTTTCATATTTATATTATTGATACGATGGAAACTAGGACGAATACGATAATAGGATTTGCTCCGCAAGCTGCAAATAGCAAATCCCAAAGCCCTACAGACTAGTGCTGTAAATACTATAGAGCTGCATTTTCTATAATCCCACTCGTAGCAGCCGTCCAAAACACTGGGTGTGTATTTAAACTTTATGTACAATGGTGATATATAGAGGCATTATCTACCAGTCAACTTTTGGGTTAAAAAGGACAGAACAGTGATAGGTGTACAAAATAAAAAATATGTACAATAATTAAAATCAGATATTCATAACTAAATGATGGAGTAGAGACCAAAAAATACCGGGTTTTTTCAATTTGAATGGTACTTACCTATATTATTTTTATTAAATCTTATTAAAAAAATGGTGTGTTGATATTTATTTTATTTTGTGATTCACTTCCAGTTATTTACGACACGGTTGGCGTAGTGGTTGAGCGATCGGCTGCTGCGCTGCGTGTCGCGGGTTCGATTCCCGCACGGAACAAATATCTGTATGACCTATAGATAGAGTTGTTCCGGATCTGGGAGTCTTGTGTATGTGAGTTTAAATGTTTGTAAATGCACCCACGATACTTGAAGCAATTCCTAGTGTGGGGCAAAGTACAAAATAAAATGGACGTCAATGTAGTAAAATACCGTTTCTTTACGTTTATTTGAAGAAGGAAACACATTATCCAACTATAGTTTGTGTAGGTGCTATAAATGCTAAAGAGCTGTATTTTCTATAAGCCCTCTTGTAGCCGCCTTCCAAAACACGAGTGTATAAATAAAATACAAATAAGTCGATAGAGCAGATCGATCGGTGCATCCCAACAGTTTATACTGGTATCTCCTGTATTATTCAACACTCTCAGAGAATTTCAATTGAGTTCTGCTTGTATTTTCTAAAAGTTATATTTTGTAAAATAGCGGTTTTGTAAGAATATAAATCTTGTAAAACTAGGTGTCTTAGAATGTGTATTTTTAGGTGCGAGAATATCCTAATGAGCGAGAATATTCTAATGGCACCGTTGAACTGGCAATCAAGGACTTACTAAATAATATGTTTGTGATATTTTTGAGAAAAAGCCTCTGTAAAGGCATTATATTAAGTGTTGTTATCATCATCAGCCTTTTAAAGTACCCCCTGCTGGAACACAGGCCTAATCTCTGTGAGAGGGAATAAGCCGTTATTCCCTCGGCGGGCCCAGTGCGGGTTGGTGGATGTCACGATGTTTTTCTTCGCCGTTTTGTGAGCAGTGGTGATGAAATCATTTCAAACACAAAGCCTACCTGGGCCTGCAGTCTCGACATAGTTAGCGATCGCTAACTCGTAACGATCGGTCGCTAGATTTAGCGACCGATCGTTACTTTGACAGTCGAGATTTCGACTGTCAAAGCTATCGACTTTTGACGTTTGTCATCGCAAACTTAACGTATAGTGTCGCTAAGGTTACAATTTATCGGTATGTTATCGAATTTTCTAGCGAGCATTTTTGACAGCCCGCTAAATATTTGTAACGATCGTTATCATTGGTTTAGAGGTTATAAAAAACAATAAATAAATAATAATTAGCCAAAAATATGGCTGTAAAGTATTTTTCAACACACTTGCTCATAAAGTGGCTCTAATTTCACCGCAATTAGGCACATAATGACACCTGTTATCAAACTGTGACTTTTTCATTACTATTATTCACAAGTGAGATAAAGAGTTTTTTTTTTAATTTATTTGTTGAGTTGCTTTGTTCTTAAAAAAGTTTCGATTCAAAAAAGATCGTGCCCAATAGTACAAATGCAACACATTTCATGCAACTTCGTATTTAAATAGATAATTTCAACTTGTACTTGTTTAATAAATAAAACTTTCACTTAAATATAACTTTTGTTTTTGTCTATAATAAAGAAAACTTAAAATTTTGTATGTGGCTAAAACGCTATCCGCGAAAAGCCAAAAAAAAGATAACTCATTATTTTTAGTCTATGACCGATCGCCACAGTTAGATGCGCGCGCATAGGAAAACTGATTAATTTTGCGCAACATTGCGAAAAAAAAATCACAACTCGTTTTCACTGTTGGAAATGATTTTTTTGTATTATTTTCTTCACAAGTGTGTTGAAAAACGTCGTATGATACACGTGTGTATTGATGATTACCGTCCTCGGCTCTCTTAAGACCCTCACCTAACGGCTCGGGTCTCAATGGCGCCTCAGCGGTAATCACCAACATTACACACTTGTACCATAATGTACTATTATCTACTCTCATATCGTAATATTCGAATTATAAAATTCAAAACGAGTTTATATTGGCATACTTTATAAACACAAAACCGAAATTTAAAAATAGAATCTTATTATAACATCATTTCTCTAACAAAATAATGCTATAAAACATTTTTTTTCTATTACGATACAGGACAAATCCAAGGAGTCACTAAGGAGTTTCCATCAATATTTTTTTCTAATGCCATTTTGAAGTACCTATTATAAAAAGATTTGATTCCAATTTTAAATTGTCTATGACAATGCCCGCTTTAGACTTAGCACGCACTGCGATTTTTATTCGCGCGAATTTTGTTTCCTTCTACCTGTTCATAGAGCTCAAAATATTCGGGCGAATAAAATTCGCGCCGTGGTGCGGTGGATTCTGTGGCAAAACACGGATTTCTTGCGATATTATTTCCGCACGATTTCTTTACCGCAATGCGAACAACTTCATACAATTCCATAGGTCGCAGAATTGGCGGAGAAAAATCGCGCCAATCAAGATCGCAGTGCGTGCCTTAGCGCATGCGCAGTTAATGCGGTGATGTGCTAGGTTTTGGCACCGTTCATACGTTTTGCAAGTTTTGCTGTACTGATTTTCATGAGTTATTTAAATTATTGTTTAAACATGTCTGATATACTGATATCCGGACGGCCAATCGACCTATCTGGGTGGAGTCAAATTTTCTTCACATTCACTGGAATGTGAAGAAAATTTTACTCCGCCCGATATTTTAGATGCGGCGAAGGAAATTACTCTTAATTACGCTATCACGATTTTATGGCATGGAAAATGCAAAAAGAGGTATTTAGTAGGTTCAATCCCAATTTATGAGTGTAGATAAAGTAGTGTATGAAACTGCACATAACTAGGTATTAAAACATTCGTGTGAAAACTATAAAAAACCTGGCCTACGGCTCGGTTTTTAAACAGACGCTCATGTTTTAATACCCCTCATTATGCATCAGTTTCATAAACTACTTTAGTCGTGTTTGAACAGAGACACGATTTGATAATGCGGCGGCAAATTGCATGAAACCGGCGTGAAGCTGCGTGAAGATGAAAATCTTTTGGATTTAGAGGATGGCCAATTTCTATACCTTTACCGACTAAACAAGGACATGTTTCATGACCTCGTTGGTGAACTTTGTCCATCTATTCAAAAACGACGGCATTACGAACTATCTGTGGAGGCTCAAGTGAGTGTCTTTGTGTTGGGTACCTACCGTGCCTAAATAATATTTATATTTTTTTTTTCTAATATCCAAGATGTACTTACTTATAATTTTCTTCTGAATAGATACTGACGGCACTCCGATTTTACGCAAGTAGGTGCTATCAACTCCTACCTATTGGCTTGCAGCTGCAGCATGAGCCAAAAGTCAGTAAGCCGAGTAAAACATGCTGTAACTTTGGCTATCAATAAAAACCCTTTTATGAAGATATGTCAAATTGCCCATGACCCAAGAAGAACGATGTGCTGTTAAAGCAGTTTAAAAATCTCCTCAGCCATTCTTAGACGCGATTGGAGCACCGTACATGGCTGCATGGTAACGAATAAAAAATGTTCATTATAATCTGTCTGGAACAGGTTGCCCATTAGACTACTAAAAGTACTTTCTATGTTTTGTCTTTTAGGTGATAACGGATAGGTATCCTCTGGAACCATGGTTGATGTCTCCTTGGATGGGAAAAAGACAAACGGAACAGTGATGTCACCGCGAACCTGGCGTAGCAACTGTGTTACAGCGTAGCGGTTTTGCTACGGCGTAGCAGTTTGTAATAGCTAAAAGAAAATTATGATTTTTGGGATTGTAAAGTTCAACCAAAAATAGAATAGGACAGAATGGGATGGGATAGGATAGCATATAATAGAATTGGATGGAATGGAATGGAATGGGATGGATTGGAATATACTTATTTGTACACCCCAAAAAATATCCTACAGGACAGTAGTTTTAGAAAATGCCTGGTCACAAAATGTTTTCTTCTCTACTATTCCTGACTCGTCCTGGTTGTGGTGGTGGCTTGCATTTACCCAGAGTTGCAGCGAAGCGACACGTCGGGGTAGTCATTAAATATTGTTATGGTACTATATTTTACCGTATACGGTAAAATAATATGAGCGCAACAGCCGTATGAGCATAAATCGTGGAAATGTGGAGACTTAAAAAAATGGTTTTGTGTTAACTATGATTTAGTTATAGTACAGTCATTTGATTCTTTTACCTGGAAAGTTTACGAGGAGTTTTGAAGCTTGCTAGGTAACCAGTATTTAAGCACAAAGTTACTGTACTGTTACTGTTACCGGTTCAGGAGTAAATATTAGATTGATTTTAGTAAAAAATATAGAATTCTCGAATGAAGATTTACTGAAGATATGAAAATATAAAACAAGAAGTAGAATTGTTGTTGGACAAAGAGCGTTAAAACATATGGACAACTTTGATTAAAAATTTAACCTATAGCAATAAAAGTAAACGGATCGAACGAACCTGGATCTCACGGCACAAGTTCTAGTGAGAGCTCCAGGAATTCAAACCATTTTAATGTAATATACTGGATGTCTTAGAAAAACTCACTTTTGTAGATGCATAAAAAATACAAATATATTTATATATGCACGTTAAATTACAAAATCATTAACTGAAGTCAAGGGAAAATTACTTTATAAAATAACATTATTCAAATGTCGTCCCTCGCGGCTCTGGCACTCTTCAAAGCGATCTCTCACATTCATGAAAACGCGCCTCCGAAGTTGAGTAGCCCAGACCTCACACCTCCAAGTTGAGTAGGAATGTTGTCGATTTCTTCTCTAATCTTTTTCCTTCAATTCAGATATGGTTGATGGATTACTGTTACAGGCCGACTATTCAGATATCCCCAGAGCAAAAAAATCCGGAGGTATGAGATCGATTTAATAGAGGTCAAACTCTTCGCCTTGCCGAATTCACTTTCGCAATTCGGCTGCAGGGTTACTCAACTTCCAAAGTGCATTTTCAGGATTGTTAGAGATCGCTTTGAACAGTGTTTAGTAATGTTATTTACGAAAAAAAAACGAAAAAAAATTTACGAAAGCAGAAACTGAAGACATGGGAAAAAGCTTATAAAAATTACTTTATTTAAAACAAGCTAATGAACTTCCCGTGCATTTTCATCCAATTCAAACGTGTTTGCAAAATTTCAACTCAATCGGTTGGAGATAAATGTTTTAAAACTCAATGGCAAGATTTGATTCACACATACTTAACCAACTAACTAACAAGGCAAGCAAGTTAAATAAAGGGTAATTTTTTTGTGAGTATTCTGGCTCTTTTTTTTACTATTTATAGGCTCGCGCTTGACCACTATCTCACCTGATGGTAAGTGGTGATGTGGTCGACGGTAAAGCATGCTTGCCTAGAAGTAACCTAATCACTCTGACTTAAACATACTGACTCCGTCGGGAAAGTCCATTCCTTAGCTGTACGCATAATGGAAGTATTTCCAAAACGTTTAGTGCGTATGGGTGGGATGTCCACCATGTACCGATGGCGATTATGTTATAAGAAACTTTCTAGGTAATGTTCACTCTTGTTCCGAACCAAACGTTTCGTTCACTATTTGATATTTTATTGCAACACCATGTCAGTTGGCTGTCAGCGATTTGACAGCTTTTGATTGACAGCTGACACTTGAGAAGAGTCGAAAGAGAAAATTTGTAACGGACACACGAGAAATTCGGCTTCTTGTGGAGTTATAAGCTAATCGAGCTATAGTTCGTTTACCGTGATTGGTAATTGCGCCCTCCGTTCGCAATCGGTGTAGTGGGGCGCCCGCGCAGTCAGTTTTGAATATATTTGGCCCCAGCTTTGAGCTCCTGGCTTGGGACCCGAAGACCTGTATTTAACAACTCTATTAAATGCAAAGTTTGAATTTTCATGACTTCTATCTCTCTCACAAAAATCAAAATTACCCTATCCTCCAACAATAATCATCATCATCATTATTATTTCAGCTGGGAATGGGAAACCTTTGCTTGTCGCATCCAGCAGAACAATTAATAAGACTTCGGTTCTCATTAAATCTCTAAATGAGAAATAAAGCACATTTCACTCGTAGCTAAGCCGGCAACAACAAATATGAAAGCGAATTCTTTTGTAGATAAATGTGTAAAAGTTATTCTCATAAAAATGAACACGTATATTTTTCTACTAGCTGACCCTCGGGGCTTCGCTCCCGTCAACTGCCTACCTACCCTGGCTACCCTGCCTACCCTGCCTACCTTGCCTATCCTGCCTACCATGCCTACCCTGCCTACCCTGCCTGCCCTGCCCCTACCCTGCCTTCCCTGCCTACCCTGGCTACCCTGCCTGCCCTGCCTACCCTGCCTACCCTGCCTACCCTGCCTAACCTGCCTACCCTGCCTACCCTGCCTACCCTTCCTACCCTATCTATCCTGCCTACCCTGGCTACCTTGCCTACCCTGCCTACCCAGCCTACCCTGCCTACCCTACCTACCCTGCCTACCCTGCCCCTACCCTGGCTACCCTGCCTACCCTGACTTTCCTGCCTACCCTGCCTACCCTGCCTTTCCTGCCTACCCTGCCTACCCTACCTATCCTGCCTATCCTGCCTGCCCTGCCCCTTCCCTGCCTACCCTGGCTACCCTGCCTGCCCTGCCTACCCTGCCTACCCTGCCTACCCTGCCTACCCTGCTTACCCTGCCTACCCTACCTATCCTGCCTACCCTGCCTACCCTGCCTACCCTGCCTTTCCTGCCTACCCTGCCTATCCTTCGTATCCTGCCTACCCTGCCTACCCTGCCTTTCCTGCCTTTCCTGCCTACCCTGCCTACCTTGCCTACTCTGCTTACCATGCCTACCCTGCCTACCCTGCCTACCCTGCCTAACCTGCCTACTCTGCTTACCCTGCCTACTCTGCTTACCCTGCCTACTCTGCCTACCCTGCCTAACCTACCTATCCTACCTACCCTACCTACTAATTTGTATCTATCACCCGGCCTACCCTGCCTACCCTGCCTTTCCTGCCTACCCTGCCTATCCTGCCTACCCTGCCTACCCGGCCTACCATGCCTACCCTGCCTTTCCTGCCTACCCTGCCTACCTCGCCTACACTGCCTACCCTGCCTACTCTGCTTACCCTGCCTGCCCTGTCTAACCTGTGTATCCTGCCTATCCTGCCTACCCTGCCTACCCTACCTACCCTGCCTACCCTGCCTACTCTGCTTACCATGCCTACCCTGCCTACCCTGCCTACCCTGCCTAACCTGCCTACTCTGCTTACCCTGTCTACTCTGCTTACCCTGCCTACCCTGCCTACTCTGCCTACCCTGCCTACTCTGCCTACCCTGCCTAACCTGCCTATCCTACCTACCCTACCTACTAATTTGTATCTATCATCAATAGTTTTCTCAGCGCACGCCAAATAATGTATTTTACAGACGACATTTTGCTACCTTGGGTTACATTATTGCAATTTTCATAAGGATCTCTATTTTTTTTGAAAATATTTTTTAGCCTATGACACTCAGGAATAATGTAGCTTTCTACCGGTGCAAGAATTTTCAAAATCGGTTCAGTAGATCCAGAGATTACCCCTTACAACGTCACAAACTCACAAACTCACAAACTTTACCTCTTTATAATATTAGTATAGATTAGTATAGATTAACTCGAGAACTTGATAAGAATTTCTTTTATATTCATATACAAAAGTTTTGGATTAAAACATCACGGGTGGAATGAATAAGTCACCTGTGACAGATTAGAAAAGTATTATTTTTTAACAGACTTGAAAAAGGAATAGGTTCTCAATTCGAATGTTTTTTTTGTTTGTTACCTCAGAACTGATTTTGAAGATACTTTTTTTTATTTGAAAGGTGGTGCTTTTCATGTGGTCCCATTTAAATTTGATCAAGATCAACTTCGGAGATATACATCAGAACTCTTCAATAAATGACGGTAAATCTCTCGGGATTGCTGCAATCGCTTGTTTGTTTATTGTTTACACCATTTTTCATAACATATCATAACACCGCAGCCAAAGTCATTGTCAAAAAACGAAGAGTAAAAAAACAATTACACCGATTGCTAAAATTAAAGTTATTTTATCACTTTGTAGTATTTTTATTTGGCAGTTGGTTACATTTTTTTTAGTAAAAAATGGTTTTATATTTATAGAGAATGTTCCTCCTTTATCAAGGAGCTTAGATACTGAATTATTATAGATAAAGAAATGGGTCGTGCGTTGACTTTGTGGACTTAGATTTTCTTATGGATACAGGGCGTAACGGAAAATTGCGGTCATAATTTTAAAACTACTTCTGCCCATGTAAATGAACAACATTCTCCGAGGAAGTCATAGTCGATTACCAAAATTAATTTGGATTTTCCACACAGATCAGATGTCTTCAGCTGATCAAAATTTGTATGGGAGACACTATTTATTTTTGAATATTCGATAAAGACAAACCTTTCCGTTACACCTTATATGAAGCCTACAAGACGTGTATGCCTGTGTGTTTGTGTATCCGTCTGTGACATCATAACTCCTAAACGGATGAACCGGTTTTGATATAGTTTTTTTTTGTTTAAAGGGTGACATTATCGGGAGTGTTCTTATATATGTTTGATAAAATCGGTTCAGCTGTTCAAAAGTTATGGGCGTTTTACATTTTGTCAATAGATTGTCGATCGAAGCGTGTGATATGTAGCATGAAATAAAAATGTGTCAGGGGATTTGTTAAATTTGATTTTTGAGACCTAAGATTATGACGTAAGTTTGAAAGATAAACGTTAATCTTACGCTCTATCTTCCTAAAATAAGTTGTAAGTGAGGCTTCAACTTGAAGATAACTTGCGTCGCAACTCGCATCGTGCAAACACGGTACCTGCTTCATAAGTTAGATGTCTTGATTCATGTTTGTACCAACGACTCTCAAGTAGTTTTATTTAGTTAAAGACTTGTGTATGAGTGTATCATTAGATGTAGAGTTTGTGTACGCAATTAGGCTTTTTGAAAGATAAGCAGACTTAAGTTCCTTAATTTTATAGATCCTATATTGCTGTATGTGATTTTTGTTGTGTGTGGCAAAAATGGATGGAAAACACCACGAGGACGTTCACCTACTCGCTGGTCAGGTCAAATTGGGATAATTGCAGGACTCACAGTGGCCACTGTCCTGAGAAGAGCTGAAAACAAAGTGGCTTGGAAGTAGATTGTCAATTACTCTAAGCAAATCTCTTCAAGACGGGCACGATCTACAGCAATAAAGACAACAAATAAGAAGAGATATTGATTTATAGAATATTATTTTTCTTATCGGCTTTTATCACTTAGTAAAATGTATTGACTTTGGCAAACTTTCAAAAAACAATAAGTAATTTATAGACTTCGTTTAAAACTAAAAACTCATAAATTAGTCTACGACTGAACTATTTGCTAATGTAGACGGCACATTAGCCATTAGGCTATCCAATCAAATAATTTAATTTTCTACGCTGGTCCGAACTTAAAACAATAAAATACCTATCGTATGTCTGTAATTGAAGTAGTACTTTAATGAAAATAAAAACTTTTAAACGTTCTTCTGTAATGGCTTCTGCATTTAATGGCTTAATAAATTGCATCGAGACCATTCAATAAAAATCACTTCAAAGATTTTCAAAGCGATTTCAAGTTTCACGATAAAGTTGGTATTAGTTGAACTATTATTTTTACATCCATAATTTCAGTTTTTATAACTGAAAGTGTCCAAAAATGTTAATGATTTAGTATTAGGTAGGTATAGTTTGCATTTGCTGGTTCGCAGAACAGATGGCCGTTGGGGCCGAAAAGTTCTAGAGTGGCGACCGCGAACCGGAAGACGTAGCGTTAGAAGGCCTCCATCTAGGTGGAGCGACGACCTAGTCAGGGCTGGGTTCGTCCGGTGGATGCAAAACGCACAGAACCGATCAGTATGGCGATACTTGGGGGAGGCCTATGTCCACCAGTGGACGTCTTTCGGCTGAAATGATGATGATGAGTTTGCGTTTGGTCTTATGAAGCTTTAAATCGCAGTGTTGCTGTCGCAAACGGGCCACAGGTACTGTATTTTTTTTGGATAACAAGTTAAAAAAGAACGTCGGCACATTTTTATTTCATGCTACATTATTTATCTAGCAGTAGATTCACATCGATCGATCGACAATCTATTGAACGTCATAATTATGACATGATATCTTGCGAAATCACCCCGATTCAAACAGTAAAACGCCCATAACTTTAGAACGACTGAACCACAGACATATATCTAACTAGATAACGCAAGTCCCTCCATCTGTATGAAAACCAAGCGTGCCACTTTTTCACACACAACTTAAAAACAAATTTACTTACCAATTTAATGAAGGAAAACATATCCAATGCCTCGGCCAACTTTTTCTATACAGTCTTTTCAGCTCAATATGGCATAAACAAGCATTTTTCTAGATTTCGGTGAATTCCGGTGCCGATAATGCTAAATGAAAACATCAAATTACGATCATCGATCGTAATTCTACTTCGTTTTTTGACACGCCAAGTATATACAATTGCTTCATCTAGTTAAATTTATATCTATGGGTTGAACCGATTTTCATCGAGCATAGCTAAGAAAACTTTCGATAAAGACACCATTCAAACAAAAACAAAGAAAATCTAAATCAGCCCATCCGTTTAGGAGCTATGATGCCACAGACAGATACACAAATACACAAACACACAGACACGTCAAACTTATAACACCCCTCTATATCCGTCAGGGGTTAAACAGGAAATGATAACAAGAGAAAATATAGCGGTTTTCTGTGGAAACGATGAGAAGTTCGTCCTTGTAAGAGATACACCAATTTTTTTTCTTGCTATTCCCTTAAAAATAGTTCAGGTATACAGTACCTAATTCTTCATTTTTAAAAGGAACAATGCAATAGAGGATCGTTTTCAGAAACAATATAAGCATCATCTTTCTACCCTTGTCCTATTTCGTTGAGACTTGGGGTCAACGCAACACGTTTTCACATTGAATTCCCTTTTTTAAATCATTCCTTATACAGTCAATCTATTTTTTGGTTAAGTATTAAAAGTTGTCAGTAGGTAAATTTCTAGTTTTTATAACTTTAGTTGAATATGGATGAGTAAATAAATATAATACTTTTGTACCTACGTGAGTAGGCGTGACAATTATACGTTCATTTTTAGCTCCCCTATTTAAATGTATTTACAAATAATTATTAATAATTTTACAATATTTTTATGTGCTAATTAACTGACAAACCCACCTTCACTTCATAATCTCCTATCACTCACTTTTTATCTTAACCACAACACTGCATCACTCCTAAGCATGGACAGCAAGCTGTCGCATAGCATTTTGAAAAGCTATTTAGCTCTCGCATGCAGCAGTATGAGGAGAAGCTACAGAGAGCTGCGGCTGGAAGTGGCGCCACACACTCAGAACTTGCATCGTTATCCAAGGATTTCACTGATTTTAAGTCTTTTGTTTGCAAAACGCTGTCGCACTTCAAGACGCAAATTGGACTCATCTCATCGAGCCTGCACAGTCACGAGACGGCCATGAGGAGAAAAGTGTTGCTGTTCCACGGTATCCCCGAGAGACCTGGTGAGAAGTTGTGCGACACAATCCTCCAAGTCATCTCCAAACAACTGAATATTGTTGACTTCAGGTTAGAATTTCTCAATGTGTGCCACAGACTTGAGCCTCTCAGGGTAAAACTAGACCCGTGCTGGTGCGTTTTGGTGAGCTGGAGCATCGTCGGTTGGTTTGGGACAGTAAAACCGCACTTAAAGGCAGCGGGATCACCATCTCCGAGTTCCTAACCAAAACTCGGCATCAGGTGTTTATGGCTGCCCGCAAGCACTTCAGCGTCAATAGCTGCTGGTCTGCAGCGGGAAAGGTTGTGGTCATGACGCCTGACAAGTCTCGATGGAAGATAGTATCCATGGGTGAGCTTCATATTTTATTGCGCTATTCCCCGCTGCTACCAGTGCTGATACATCTAAAGATCCTGAGCCTGCTGCTTTAACCTCGCCTGCTGCTGCAGCTGCTGCCTCATTGCCTAAGTCCGCAGCCCCTAGAACGAAGGTTGTGAGGAAGAACCGTCGCTTGATTTGCTGTTTCATTTATCCCCCGTGCTTAATAGTTTTATTCGACCACTTTGTAATGACTTAATAGTGTTCATCTACCCGTACCATAATCTTTGTTGTAACATCTTTTTTATTAACTTTACACTAATGTCTCCCGGTAGATATTTTTATTTTTTACTTTTCTTTCAATGACATGTTGACATTTGACGTCTGTCAATTTCAATATTCTCATTTTACGTTTTGTCTCACTGTGCAATTTTGGTAGTCTGTACACAGTTGTTGTGATGAGTGATATTCTCTATTGCTAAGCTTATTTTTCTTTGTTTTCTCAATTTTATGACTTCACCTTTTAGCTTTAAAATTTATGTTAAAATTTCTTCCAAATACAGCGTTAAGGTGGTTTTGTTAGTTGAGCGCATTTAATATTTTTTGTTTTGGATTCTTGTTTTTTTTTTATTTATTTTACTTAGTTTATTATAACTATTTGCAAACTATGATCGATGGTGATTTTGATGATGACTTTTTCTCATCTTCTAGCAGTTTCCTTCTCTCCTTTGACTCGTGGTGATCAAATTTCCTCTTTGTTTTCACTTTACCCCAATAACCTCAACATAGCTCACATTGATGCTCAGAGTATTCCTTGCCATTACTCTGACCTTCTGGCTTCCTTTAACTGTGCACATCTATATGCTTTGCTGATCTCTGAATCCTTTCTGAAACCTTCACTTTTATCAGTTCACTATGCCCACCCTGGCTTTGTTCTTATTCGTAATGACAGAACGGGGAAGGGCGGTGGAGGTGTTGCTAATTATTTGCGAGCTGGTATTCCTTATAAGGTTATCAGTACATCACCATCTTCCTCCCCGGGTCAGCGGAGCATCTGTTTTTAGAAATCTCTTTACATCACACTAAGATGCTTCTTGGAGTGATGTATAGTCCTAACCATAGTATTGATTACTTTGGCTCTTTCGAATCCCTCTTAAACGATTTGTGTCCTACTTATATGACCACGTTGTCTTGATGGGTGATTTTAACACTTGGCTCCTTAAAAATTATTCTCGTACTCGCTGGTGGCATCGATTGGACGGATGTTTTGGAAAGTTTCAGTATCAAAGATATGGTTAATATTTTCAACTCACAAATACTTGGCCTTTACGATCGTCATGCTTCTATCCGTAGAGTTAGAGTAAAATATGTTCCGGCTCCCTGGCTCACTCCTGCTATTAAAGATGCGATTGCAATTAGAGACCGAGCCAAAAGGAGGTTAAAGCGCCGTCCATCCGAGCACAACCTGAGTTCATATAGAGAGATGCGTTATCGCTGTAGTCGTATGTGTAGAGATGCAAATAGACGCTACTTCCATAATTCTCTTGACAACCGGAACTCCTCTGAAGTCTGGAAGTTTCTGAAAACTGTCGGCATTGGTAAGTCCCCTGTCGCTTCTAACAAAGGCATTGACGTGTGTGCTCTAAACAAACATTTTTCACTTCCACCCGTTACGTTGGATCCACACGTCAAATTAGCTACATTAAATAAACTTTCCGACTTGCCAGTGCCGCAGTGTTCGTCTTTCGATCTCAGTCCTGTGAGTGAAAGTGATGTCAAAAAATCTATTTGTGCTATCTCCTCCACCGCTGTTGGTAATGACGGACTTTGCTCAAGAATGATTTCTCCTATCGTCTCCACATTACTTCCCATTTTAACCCACATTTTTTATTTCTCCTTGTTTTCTTCCACTGTTCCTGATGCTTGGAAGCTAGCCCATATTATTCCATTACCTAATATCCCTAACCCGGTAACACTGATCGATTTCAGACCCATTTCCATTCTTCCTTATCTTTCCAAAGTTCTTGAGCACATTGTCCATCAGCAATTGTCTCTATTTCTCTCTAGTAATGATCTTCTTAGTCATTTTTAATTTGGTTTCTGGCCCGGTCACAGTACCGTTGTAGAACTCTGGGAATGCTGGCAGCAAAGGGGTGGACTCGGTGATGTATCTTGGGTCTTCTTAATGAGAATCCAGGTACAGTTAATAAAGTTTTAATGACTTTTCACAATAGGTAATGAAATAAAAAATGAGCTCTCGCTATATCGACTGGTGGCGTCGACATGCTTTGTTGAATAATGTTGAATGAGCGGTGAGGCAAACTACCCGCAACCCGCGCGCACCTCTCGCGCCGTGCCGTATGCGTGTGTGTGTAAAGACCTTGTGCACGCACACATGCAAGGCGTCTATAACTTGCCCCCCTCGACAAGGGACTGTGGCTCGTAGACACATCATGCCGATCTTCAACTGGTAGCGGGCACAGTCGATTGAAGGCGCGCCGAAGTGTGCCCGATGTTGTCTTCACGTCTGCTATCCTTGTCACACCGTTGCTACACCGTCGGAGCCTGGATACACGCTGGTTATTCGCCCGAGCAGCCATCTGTTTGGTGGCAGTCGATCATCCTTGACCAGCACCATCTCTCCAAGTCGCAGGTCTCTCGCCGCCTTGCACCATATCTGTCTTTTCTGCAGCTTTGTAATGTACTCTTTGTAAAATCTCACCCAGAAATGGGTTTTCAACTGTTGAGTTCTCATATATCGTGAGAAAGTGCTCAACCTTGTAGTATCTTGTGCCGGAGGAGAGGGTAAAACAGTTAATGTTCGTCCAAGAAGGAAATGTGACGATGTGAGGGCTACTAGGTCTGAAGGATCAGAAGATAAAGGAGTAAGGAGGTCTTGAGTTCAAGATAGCCTCTACCTGAGTAAATACTGTGTTCATTTCCTCATAAGTAAGGTTTGAAGCGTGTGCACCGAAATAGTTAACCTTAAATTCCGGCAAGTCATCTTCCTTAATGCTTGTTGGTGGGCCAGGCCAATTAGATTCTGGTTCTGTTAAAAATGCCGGTTCTGACCACCACAATCTATTGGATTCCATATGGCAAGCATCTGAACAACGGGAGCCTATAACAGCAGGGTTCGACTTTGTAGGTACATAACGCCAAGTACCTGGTTCTGTAAGAGACTTCAGCTCATGAATTCTGTTATAATTAAATGGTTTTAATAGATTGGTCTTGGAAGTATTAATCCAAGCTAATACAATGGTCGAATCACACCAGTAAGTACAACTATGAAGTCCTAATAATGAAGACTTTACCTTATCAGCTAAACGAGCTGCTGATAGAGCTCCACTCAATTCCAACCGTGGCACTGTCATTGATTTCAGTGGAGCTACACGGCTCTTTGCACAGCCCTTTTAAAGGTTTTTCATGACATTCGCCGGGCTATGGACCAACAATCTCTTACGTTACTTGTACTTCTCGACTTCAGCAGCGCTTTCAACTCTGTTGACTTTGATATCCTTCTTGGGATCCTGAATTCTTTCAACTTCTCCTCTTCCTCTTTTGATTGGTTTGACTCCTATCTTGGAGGCCGCTCGCAGTGGGTACACCTTGATGAGATTTTTTCGGATTGGTGCTCTCTTACTGCGGGTGTACCTCAGGGTGGCGTTCTCTCTTCTCTTCTCTTTTCTAATTTATTAACTCTGTAACTAGAGTCATCTCATGTAATTTCCATCTCAATGCTGACGACTTGCAGCTTTACCATCATTTTCTAATTCAAGATGCGGAAGCCGCTGCGTCCGTCGTTAGCAGTGATCTGGAGTTGATTGGGGAATGGTCGCGATCCTTTGGGCTGCAAATCAACCCTAACAAGTCTCAGGCCATGGTTATCGGCGGTAGGCATATGCAAAACAGGCTTAATGTTACGCCGCTGTCTCCACCCAGATTAAATGCAGTTCAAATTGAATACGCTAGGACGGCCAAATACTTCAGGTAATCATGGACTCTTATTTTTCGTGGACTGCGCATGTCGCTGAAGTCAGTCGCAAAGTGCACTATACTTTCCACTCGCTGAAGGCTGAAGTGCCTCCAGAGCTTTTTGCCCTTTAACACCAAAATTTCCCTTGCTTAAACTCTTATTCAGCCCATCATCGACTACGCTGACGCCTGTTATTTGGAGGCAACCGAGGAGCTTTTAAATAAACTTGAACTTGACTTGAAACGTTTGCAAAATATTTGTATTCGTTTTATTTTCAATCTTAAAAAGTATGATCATGTTTCAAGCTTTCGCAAGATGCTAAAGTGGCTCCCTATTCGACTTTGCAGGAACTTTCGGTTTTTGTGTCTGCTATTTAACGTCCTTCACAACCCTAAGACGCCTTCCTATCTCCGCGAACGGTTCTCCTACTCTCGTCCTTCCGATGCCCTGTGCAGGTCGCATCTTAAGCATCTCCTAGAAACCCATTCCCACACTACCGACTTTAACTCCTACTCCTTTACTGTGCACGCGGTGCTGTTGTGGAACTCTTTACCGTCTGACATAAGGGAATGCAACACTCTTGCTATTTTTAAAAAGAGAGTGAAAGAACATTATCTTTCCTTTCCGTCATAGATGCAAATAATCATATTATTACCTATTATTTATTTATGATATTATTTAGTATTTATTAATACTACACACGGTATCTGCATATCTTTATTTCAACTCCCCTCTTGCAGGTATGCTGGAAGAGATTTCTTTGAAATAAGCGTACCTTTGTACCTATTTTCTGTTCCTTGTTCCTTTTTATTTTGTGTGTGTACATTAATGGTTAAATAAATAAATATTAACAATAAGATAGTATATTTGTCAGTTTCCTATATTTTTATGTCTTAATAACGGTTTTGGATGAAACTTGGCACACGGGTAGACACACACAACACTCCCACACTCACTCATTACCTGAATTAGGACATAAGTTACTTTTTATTCCGGGCGAATTTCCTCTTGGATTAGTTTCTAACATTTACGCGGGCGAAGCCGGTATTTCTTTATAGTCTTCGGTTCAAAACGTTCTTCTTAAAGTATTTGTAAGTATTCGTTTTTAATCTTCTAGCAATTATAATAAAGTACGTACACCGTACTCTCAAAGATGATCAAAGTGAACACTAAGTCAGTAGCAAGTTCTCGGTAAGTTAATTTAAAAATGTTTTAAAGTAGCCTTTTCGCAGTATAAACACAGAGAATATAAATAAAAACATTACACGATATAAATAATTGGGACTTGCGAAATTTGCCACCTGCTAGCAATAAAACTAGTTTTTTATTATTTTATTATACTTAGTTTATTTTCTAATAATTTAAGTTTGCTTAAATTTTAAGTCACAAAACTTGTTTGTTTGTAACCGAATATAAAATGTAAAAATGAACTAGAAGTAAACTTTAGTAAAATAATACAAAACGAATTAGCAAATATCAGAACTCTGTTTCCGTTCGCTTTCCCCAATTAATCTTTTCAGTGTAGATATTTCCTATTTTATTTATTTTATTGTTTTTCCAAAATAGTTAACCTATTTAACATTTGGTTTTAGCCACACAACAAAAACCTCACAGGGTTTAACTGTGTGATGGCGAGCCGCTTATTTTAAATTAGATTACAAATTGCAATGATGAGTAAATACAATACAATTTGTAGTTCAGTAGAAAATCTGTGTTTAATATTTGCCCAGTATGTTGTAGTTCGAGAAAAAAAAGCAAACAGAGCGTACGTTTTTCATGTTTTTAAACAGTGTTCACGTTAATGTGTGGAGTGTAGATTTAATTAAGTTTTTTGAGGACTGTGAAGTAGGAACGGATTTTTACGCTTGTAAAATTTTGTTGTTACTCTTAGTTTGTCGAAATGAAAAATGGGAATATTTTTCAAATGAAACATTTGAGGGCCCTGTTTATAAAATAATATTTAACCGTGTGATTAAATACTGATTTGCAGATTTTTAATCTTTATATAAATAATAAAAATCATTTGCTGAATGTATATAAAAGCAAGGAAGGCTGACGTTGAAAGGCCTCCTTCTAGGTGGAGCGACGACCTGGACAAGGCTGCGTGTGTCCGGTGGATGCAAACGCACAGGACCGATCAGTGTGGCGACGCTTGGGGGAGGCCTATGTCCAGCAGTGGACGTCTTTCGGCTAAAATGATGACGATGA
Source organism: Orthosia cruda (assembly GCA_964057195.1). NCBI lineage: Eukaryota > Metazoa > Arthropoda > Insecta > Lepidoptera > Noctuidae > Orthosia > Orthosia cruda. Next base: position 12,843,956 of record OZ059836.1, on the reverse strand, counting down.
TAGTGTTGTAAAAGCATCACTTTAGAACCGTTGCTTCTATTTGTATCTTTTGTATTCTTGTGTCTGTAATTGTCAGGACAGAAAAACATTTTCGAAAAACAAAAAGAAAATGTTAAAGTTGTACGAACTTAATAAAATAACTACTATTACTATAAATTTACTTAACTATTATATAGTTTGCTAATGCTATAAGAAATAATGTTGGCTGATGATAATATGCGTAATATTATTATCAGCCTTTTAAAGTCCCCACTGCTGGGACACAGGACTTCTCTCTGTGACAGAGGGAATGGGCCATAATTCACTACACGGGCCCAGCGATCAGCGATTATGATTGTCGAAAAATCATAAATGTTAACATCGCTTCTGAAATGTCACGTGATCATCCCCAAAACAGTGGTGGCACAGTGGTAACGGCCGCGAATTACAAGTTGTTGGGGTTTAAACCCAGGCAGGCGCTTTACTTTGGGTAAATTATTTCATCACCAGTTTTTTAATTTTTTTATTCGAGATGGGTTTGCTCTTGACTCTAGTCTAAGTCATAGGTAATAGAGACAGAGTCGACGATGGAGTGAGCGTACCCAGAAGAAGCCTGTTTACTCTAACTTTGAAGAGATTCGGGTTGAATGCGTTCGGAAACACAGACGCAGGTAGTGAGTTCCATTCATTCGCTGTGCGCATTATGAAGGAAGTTTGGAAGCGCTTGGTGCGAATTGGTGGAATGGCAACAAGGTAAGGATGGTAACTTGCAGTGCTTCTAGATGTCCGATGGTAGAAGGGGGCTGGTGGGATGAGGTCCTGGAGTTCTTGAGCACACTCACCGAAATACAGTCTGTAGAAGACCGACAAGCAGGCAACCTTGCGGCGATGAGCCAAGCTGTGAAGCTTGGTATCCACCAGTTCAATGTCGCCGATGAGCCTCTTGGCTCTGCGTTCCACCGAATCAAGCGCGGCAAGCTGATACTTTGCTGAGCCATCCCAAAGGTGGCTGCAGTACTCCATGCAGGATCGGACTTGCGCTTTGTACAGGGTTAAAAGCTGTCCAGGCGTAAAGTATCGCTTCACCTTATTTAGGATGCCCAGTTTTTTGGCCGCAATTTGGGCTTTGTACTCAATGGAGGCGCCGAAGTTGAGACTGGATGTCAACACCAATGCTCTCATAACCTTACCGTTCTGAGAGCAGTCTCTCATAACCTTACCGTTATGAGAGCAGTGGTGATGTGGTTCTTTTGTAGATTTTTTTTCCGTCATTCTTATCTTTTATCTAAGTAAGCCGATGGACGTTGGTCTGTCCCTTTTAATTTCATTAAAAAATACCGTAGAAAAAAGGATATCCCAATTTTGCGCAAATCTTTTCCATTTGGTTTTCCTTTAAAACGTATTCGAGCTATTACCTACTCACTTTTATAATGAAACTCATTCAAGTCGTTCCAATCATTCTCGAAACTGCTTACCAAAGAACAGCATCTTATTTTAATTATATAGCTAAGAATTATTTGTGCGTTATACTCACCTGCCTAAAGCCTTCTTTCTAACCGCACTTACTAAAAACCTGAACAAATGACGTGGTCACGTGGATTCAAAGATCATACCACGCACCTGACGTCACATCTCTCTGCGTCGTCACAGTTCACTGATCGCTTTCATAACTTTACGTCTAACTACGAAACAAATAAAAATAACTAACTCACCCAGAAGACGTCGTCACAGCCAGTTTACCAAACCACCCGTTAACCTTCATGTATATACAATAAAATATATAATCTGTATCTATAAAAAAATATTGAAATGTCTGTTCGTAATGTCATGATAACTAAGGTTAGGACGCAGCGGGAGAGGAGTGCCGGTATTAAGGTGCACCGTCACACACGGTGAAGTGAAGAGGAACCCGAGGAGAGGCCGTTCGTCTTGCCGATTAAGTCGACGGCGTAGCGGCCAACAAGTAAGTTGCGGTGCCGTTTGGTAACAGAGGCGGGCCGCGAAGTCGTATGGAGCGTCCCAGGTCCCACACGATATCGCAGCTGAAGGTTGGAGGCCGCGGCGGGAGAGGAGTGCCGATATTGCGGTGCGCCGTTCGTGGTGTGGTGGTGGACGCAGTGAGGCCGCAGGGTTGCAGGAGTGTCGTCATAGCATTGCCCGCTCTCCCTATTCCCTGCGGCCGAAAAGTGGTAGGTGGCGGGGCCACTGATCTGACCCGTCACAGGTGGACTACGGGTGCCATACACGGGGTCTGCGGCGTCTGGCGCCCAGGTGCTGCTTTGGTCCCTCTCAATGTGCTCGACAGATGGTCGTCGAGGCTCTTGACCATCAGGCCGTTGGCCGTAACGACAATCGGCACAATGATCGCCGAGTCCACATTCCACATGTCGACAACCTCATGTGCTAAGTCGAGATACTTGATTTGTTTCTCTTTCTCAGCTTTCACGAGGTTCTCATCATGCGGGATGGTGACATCGATTATCATTGTGCGGCACTCTAATCGGTCTATCACCACTATAGCCGGCTTATTGGCAACAATAGTCAAATCAGTGATGATAGATCGATCCCAGTACAACGTGAGATGGTCCTTTTCGAGAACTGGGTTAGGCACATACTTGTAATACGGTACCTCCGATTCCATTAGATTGTACTTCAAAGCAAGTTGCTGGTGAATAATCCTGGCCACTTGGTTATTCCTGTGTAAGTACTCGCCGTTTTAGCCACAAGAGAATAGCCTGAGATAATATGTCTGATGGATTCACCCGGACGGTGGCACGCCAACCGCATATGTCTACCGTTCCGTTCTTCATTATATGTCTCCGGTAGTTATTCGTCAGGATAACTTCGTCTATAATTGCACAGACAAAACATTCAGTTTCCCCGAAAAGATCACCGAAACGTAGCCAGGATACGGATGTTGGGAAATCTACATCGGGCCCATGGAGAGACCGATAGAAGCGCCCGTGTAGTTCCTTGCCTTGCCATACCTCTTTGCGTACATCAGTCATTAGTATTACAGGGTTGCGCCAGTTCTCTTTAGCCATGGACAATGAGGTGAATAAAGGTAAAGGAAGGTGCATAGAGTTGCATCTATTTTGTACAACTCCAGCACCCTCATGAGCCATGTATGTGGCACAGAGTCGTGGGCCTTCTTGTAGTCTATCCAGCATGTCCACAGATCCTTGCGGGATCGACGAACCTGCTGGCTTATGGCCATGTCAATAAGGAGTGGCGCCTTACTGCCGCGGGACATATTCCTATATATCCGCGGGATATATTGATTTACCTTCAATGTGTTTATCAATTTTTGCTCTCAGGATGGACGGAAGAAGTTTATAAACCGTCGATAGGCATGTAATTGGTCTATAATTCTTGGGTTCCGTGGGACTACCTGTCTTATGGACCAGGTGGGTAACGCCTGTTGTTAAAAACTGCGGAAGCGACCCAGACTCTAAACATGACTGGAATTTAGATGCCAGAAACGCATGTCACATGCCGCTGAGCATGAGCTGCTATACCATTTTAGCCAGAATTTATGCGGTCCGTCCTGTCCCGGAGACTATATTATTACTTTAGCATTTATAATATTAGTATTGATAAATAAATAAGGCACTCGGCAACATTTACCTGTCTGCATAAATGTAGTTGATTCCATATATAGAACCTCCTGATCTTTAACAAAATCATGACATTCGAGTTAAAATAAAGACGACCATTAACTTCTATTATTGACGCAAGCCCATTTTAAAGCTGTTACGTAATAGTCGTACCTTTATTATTGATAGTTGGTAATCTATTTGATTATTATCTATTGATTCTTGTAGTGTTACTGTAAAAATACCTATGGCCAGCAAGTATAGTAAATGTTCACAAGCTAATTATCTACGCGCCTTATAATTAATTAAGTTTAAATTGTAAGTCAACTTAATAGCCTAATCACTACTTGGATACAGGCCTTCTGTATATTAGAGAGTATGCGTTGTAATGTACCACGCTTGTCCAGTGTGGGTTCTTATCGTAGAAGGTTTTCGATATAATAAAAAAAATAAAATTTTGCAAATATTGTATCTATATTTAACTAAAAATATCAGTCGTCCTTATTTAGTACTTGTCATTTAAAATCTCAATATATACTTAGTCAATTGACTATCTTACAACAATACTTATAATTATACTAGTTTTAAATTACGTTCATTCAGTACAAACATATTATATAAAATAGTTATTTGTACACAGATATAGAGCACTGTATTCATTATTATTATAATTGGATATTCTATTTTTATAACCATACTGACAGTGGTTATATTTTGTCAATTTAATGGATTTTATAACATAGTAATTTAGGCGATTAATACCAAATCCACGAGTAAACAATAACTGATAATTTTATTTATAGCATAATATTCTGAGGAATGAATACTGAATAATTATATCACATTTATATATACAATTATATGTTTTGCTAAAACAAATTACAGTCTATATTCCGAAGAATAATTGATTGATCAAAGTTATTGTTTTAGGTATAATTGATACATAACCTTAATTGATTTAGTAGACAAAACAATATATGCATCAGGTAGGTAGAGGTAAACAATTTACCTTTTATAATATTCAGATATCCAATATCTTGATAATACATAAATTCTATCAAGTTTATTGATGCAACATATTCTAATATGTCGCAGTAAAATAACACAATTATGCCACCTAGTCAGGTAGTAAGGTACAGTTATTAACTCCTAATATTTTGATCGTATCACCGATACGTTTAATCATTAGGGGTATATGGCACGCTATCTACACGCTCTGAAATAATATTAGAATCGCTTCTATAAGTATCTGTTATTACATTATGCTTGAGAAAATTACTCATAATAAGTCACAATAAGCTTAGTCATTATATTAATCGATTTTGTATAATACTTTATATTTTTTCGTAAAAAGTTATGACACCTGCGATTTATTGTTGTTATATATTCTTGTATCAATTAAAGATCAGAACAGATTTAGATCTTTATATAGGAATTATCAATCACTTGTTATTATTTTATCAAATCTTACATTATTGCTTGTTGAACTTTCTTGAGCTTGATAACAATGCGAGAACCACATTTGCAGGTACAATAATAAATATAGAACTAAAAAATCTACTGATCGGTCAGGTAAGATAGTTTACCGCTAGGATGTCGTTCCTTATAGGTATAGGCAATTTTCAAAATTATAACATACTGTTTTTTATTATAATTTAAGAGTTACGGCATATGCTAACCATAGAGTCAATGAGTACTCTAGTAACGTAAGACAACGGTGAAGAAAAAATCGTGAGGAAACATGGACCTGGAGTGACTTAATTATAAGATTTTGATCCATTGGTGTAATTCAGTTGGCGTGTATTTGTTGTATATAAATAGTTATTTCACAGTAAAGTGTCAAATGTTCTTTGTAATGTTATATCGTCATAAAGTAGTTATCAATTTTACTAAATGACTAAATGACTTATCACATATCGGATTCACGGTAACCCTACTCCACCGTTCTAAAATGGCCACAACTGTAAATCCTCTAATATGCTTGTGGTTTGTGTACACACAATAAATAATATACTAAGACACATTACAGCAAATATTCATGGTTTTTGCAACGGTCCTATCTCAATGTCATCATTCAGGAGATTTGCCTAAATCAAGCAAATAACTGACGTCATTCTTTCACAAACTATAATATCTTAATAAATAACTTACATTAATATAAGCGTAAATAATACACCATCGCATATGGCACTATCAATAGAATCTTCAAGTCTTCATTTGTTTTTGTTTTGCACAACACTTCTTTCACACATACCTCTTACTGTTATTATAAATATTTCACTGTTAACTTGTTCGTTGTTTTAATATCCCACTTTTCGGTTTTAATCGTCAGGGAAATAGAATCCTGTATCTACAGCAGCTGGTGGTGGTGTTGGTGGCGTAGTCGCCTCAACCTTGCCTGAATATTCGCGAAATCTCGGGTTGATAAGGAAGCCTAATATGTCTTCGTCTAATTCAACTTCATTTTCGGAAGCTTTCCGAGTCTCATAGTTTGTGGGTCCTTCGAAGACAATCGCGTTAGGGTCTTGAGGGTTGGGGTAGTAATACTTCTTCGTCCTCGACTGCGCGAGTTTCACTAGGCACAGCAGAACGATCACAAACTTTATCTGACACATTTTCGACACGACCTTGCTTAGCGACGCGAGGTAAACAAATGACCAACAACAGGTTGTAAGCGCGTGATTTAAACTACGTCGCCTTTTATGATTCGCAGATGAATAAAAACTGTGAGTAATAACTGCAATATATATAGCGGCTCGTATTTCTGCGAACTTTCCTGTAGGTGATTTCGTCTGGCAAAATGTATAATGGTGTTTTGTTTGAACTTGTTTGTCAAATTACCTGATAGGCATTGTTACCTACCACAGCTGCGCTACATAACGGTTTTATTTTTACGTAAAGTTGTATACCTTTCAATCAATTACTTAATGTAAAAAAAATATGAAAATGTTACCCTTAATACTATTATAGAATAAATGATGTTTGCATAACAAGTTTTTTTTTTAAGTCGTTTTGATATAATTTATTAAACTTAGAATATATATAATGAATGAAAGTATACCGACACAATACATAACGTAAAGAGTTAAAGTAGCTACCTAATTACATAATATCTAACGTATACAGTCAATATTATCTCACAGTTTTAAATAAAATTATATAATTTAGAAAAAGCTAAATATTTTTACAGGAACACAGGAAGACTTTTAATTGTTTGACAATATTTCAAGTAAACGGACAAGATCACGACAGAAATGTCAAAAAATCTGATTTTCATTAAATTTATTGACACATAAATCATTAAAATGAAAACTGTTTTTATTCTGTCGATTTCAGGAGAAATTAAATCGAAAAGTTGTTCAAATTCAATTTCATTTAAAGGTTATTGCTTCCATGATGTTACATACAAGTTCATATACGTACATGTATTCATTCACTTCCCTCGGGAGTATTTAAATTCACCTGTATTTGCTTACTTTGTTATAGAATCGCAAACAGTTAGTGTTGTAGTAAATCTGCTTTACATTTTGTTCGAATTGCAGAATATTCGCATCTCGTTGAAGTCCCGCAAACCGGTACACAGTACCATCCTAACGGTAGAAACTTTGTATTCACTATCGATTCAACGTAAAAAAAATAACAATCACATAAAAAAGGTTCTACTTATATTTTTATTTGGTATCTGTACTTATAACGACACAAGATGACACAGATTGCCAACTGTGACGTACTTCAGTCTTATATATATCTTGGCGCTATGATTGCGAGCAATGGCAGTTGCGTGGATGAGGTGAAACGGCGAATGGCGATGTCTAGAGGGGCAATGGATAAGTTAAGGAAGATATGGAGGAATCGCAGTATAACGAAAGCTACTAAGATCAGGCTCGTCCGTGCGCTTATTTTCCCCATATTTCTGTACGCAGCTGATACATGGACACTACGAGAACTGGAACGGAAATGATAGACGCTCTAGAAATGTGGTGTTGGAGAAGAATGCTTGGCATTTCTTGGACAGAATTCCGCACTGACGTCTCCATACTCCAAGAACTCGGCATCAAGCAGCGTCTATCAGCAATAGTACAGTCTCGCATACTGAAATTCTTTGGTCATGTCTCAAGGCGGAATAACGACTCTATTGAGCGCCTGGTGGTGCAGGGCAGAGTGAACGGTAACAGGTCACGCGGGAGGTCACCGATGAGGTGGACCGACGAAATTAAATCTGCGATAGGCGGTCCGGTAAATGAATGCGCTAAACTTTCATCTAACAGAGCCAAATGGAGGGAGATCGTGAGGCGAGTGACAAGAACACCAGCGATCGGACAAAATACATCGTGACCACGACCGCTCTGTCAAGAGCGAAACGAATAAGAAGAAGAAAGTACATTTGATCAAACTATTTGTACTCTTTGGGTCCATTAGGTGGCCACGTTTATTGCAGCGTCAGATGCATTATATAGGTAATCCAAAGTACAAGTAAATGGACACTCGGGACACTCTCTCTCACTAAATTAGTTCCAACGAACACATTTTTAACCGTCAAAAATAAAATATATTTATAAAACATGAGCCAAGATCTATCTGAAAACTGACAGGAAACATCGAAACAAATTCAGAAGTCTCTTTTAAAGTCCACATTGCCGGAAATTATCTTAGCTATCTCGATTTTATATGAGTACTATGATGCACTTTGCAGATTATTTTTTTGAGATGGTCTTCAGAGGAAAGAAAGAACAACATAAGAAACTATTTCCTGCAACTGCTGTATGCAAATTTTGACTGGTAGGGAATGCCTAAGGTATTAATTAGTACTGCCTTTGTACCTTTGTGCATGAAGTCTAAATAAATAATACCTGCTGTTTTTTATTTCTTGCGTGACATTATAATCTTAAGCAATAAAACAATATTAATAACCTCTTGACAAATGTTTCGGCAAATATGGCCCCAAATATGGCTAATCACGGTGAATTTGTAATCCGGTACGCTCATAAAAACCAATCAAGTTTAAAAAAAAAATACATTTTATAAAAGGGTCAGGAACAGGCAAAAAAACAACAATATTCTCTTTTTAAATCGACAAAAAAAGGCTATAACCCAACTTGAAAAGTTAAAAGATGCGTGCATTTTTTTGTTGTTGTTAAAATTTTATATCATCGATCAGCAATTAACTCTTCAATGTATTAAAGAGACATCTTAAATCTAAGCCCCAACCCATCTCTAATAACCTCATCAGAACCTAATCGGACTTAAAATATTAAATACCTACGATATTTTTAAATGTCTCATTGGAAAAGGGTAGCAACATAAAACAATCCACTAATCTATTAAGAGTTACTGCTCAGAATGGCGGTATAATTTTCAAATCGATTCGAATAAAATCTACTATAATCCCTACTAATATTATAAGCGAAAGTTACTGTGTCTGTCTGTTAGAAACGCGTTCACACATAAACCGCTTAGCCAATTTTGATGAATTTTGGTATAGAGATAGGTGGGCCTTAGAGAAGTACTTTTTTATTCCGGGAACACGTCTTCGTGGTTTGATTTCCGACATTCACGCGGGCGAAGTCGCTAACAGAATCCAATTATAAATACAAAAATGTGTCGGACTGCCACTTTTCCACATTTAAACCGATGAACGGATTATGATAAAATTTGACTCATTGAGATTGTTAGGTCACAAGTTACTTTGCATTTCGCTAATACTCGTAAGTTCCCATAGGAGTCCGATCGCTCTAAGATTGCAAACGAGATATTTTAACCAGATTGATATTAAATCATGTTGATATATATATATTGTTGTATTGAAAGTGCATACCAGCTGTGAACTAACTCGACTATCATACTTACCTATATTCTATTTTGTTTCTGTTTTTTGTCTTTAGTTGTTTGAATAAAACTGTATCACTACATATTGTAAAATAAAGACCCCCGCCGCGTCCGTACGCGATAAACTCAAAAAATACTTAACGGATTTTCATGTGGCTTTCACCAATAGAAAGAGAGAAAATCGAGAAAAGTTTTTGTGAATAATTTGTCACGGGCGAAACCGGCGCATGTCGTTAGTCTGAAATAAAGATTTATTATGATAAACGCCTAACTAAGTCTGTACGTTTTGCTGTCTTTCTGTTGGTTACGCTAAACCGTTAAGCTGAATTTGATGATTGTTAGTATAATAACCACAGATATAAATCTAACTAGATGATGCGATTCTATGTACTTCGCGTGTCAAATAAAAAACTTTTTAACAAAAAATCAAACCGATTTTGTTAAAAAGTTTTCTATTTTCCTGTTTTTAGTTTTGGAAGGTATCTCCAATTAATAAGAAAATCATTTTTAGCCAAAGCAATTCTTATGACGATTCCAATAAGCCCAAACCCGACTAGGATACATTATTTTATTTAGGATTTCCAGTGGCCATTGTGGTCTTCTTCAACAGTTCCACTTCATCAAATGATACATTCTGAGTGCATTTTTTTTATTTATTGCATTATTGATGAAAATACCAAAATCGCTATATGTATGCCTGTAATATTTGAGGAGTTCTCGCGATTCCTCTAGGATCCCATCATCAGATCCTGGTTTCCTTATCATGGTACCACCCTTGGAATGTCTCCTTTCCAACAAAAAAATAATTATTAATATCAATTCATAAACGATGAAGTTATCCGCGAACAGACATAAAAAAATATATATATATACGATCGAATTGAGAAACCTCCTCCTTTTTGGGAAGTCGGTAAAAAAGGAGTAAAATTACGATCAATAATCTTATTTGAGCTTTTCATTTAGCATTATCGGCACCAGAAATCCACCGAAATCTAGAAAAATGCCTATCTATGCCATATTGAGCTGTGAAGTCTGTATAGAAAAAGTTGGCCGAGGCATTGGAAATGTTTTCTTTAATTAGTAAGTAAATTTGTTTTTGAATTGTGCGTGAAAAAGTGGCACGCTTGGTTTTCATACAGATGAAGGGACTTGCCTTATTTAGTTAGATTTATGTCTGTGATAAAAACTGATTGGACCTTAGAGAAGTACATATGATACCTTTTATCCGGGAACTATTATGTATACGTTCCCTTGGGATAATTTCAGACTTAAATGTGGGCGAGGCCGCTAGCAGAAGCTAACGTTATATAAAACACTTTTTTAAAGCTATCGCGGGCCTGAGCGTGGAGACCGAATCCAGAAATTCCGTGACGAAAAATTCCGTAACGAAACGTGACAATGGTGATCAATGTGGACCTTATACTAATAAGAATACGGGTCACTTTTGCTTGTCAAAGAAAAGCGACCTTATTTCAGTGTAAATAAGGGTCACTTTATTTTTTTTTGCGTGGTAAACGGTTAAGGGGGGGTCTTTCGTAGGTACCATTTTTTTGCGTTATGGTCACCAGCTTCGAAAAATTAAGTTATTTTTCACTTTGTAGTTTTGTATTTGGAAGTCGGTAGTATTTTTTTGCAAAAAGTTTTTTTATTTTTCACTTTTTAGTTGTACGTACCTAATAGGCAAGTTAGTAAGGTAACTATAACGCCAAAATTGATTTCATGAAACTTGAACTTAACCGGTGAAATGAGAGATCTGCGGGGTACGCAGATCAGAGATTAAGAGCGTACTGGCGTGATGTTATGTTATGAAATGGTATAAACAATAAACAGATATGCAATTGCAGCAATCCCGAGAGATTTGCCGTTGTTTATTGAAGAGTTCTGTTGTATATCTCCGAAGTTCTTCATTAGATCTTCACCAAATTAAAATCAGACCAATTTCGGAACATACTTTTTCAAACAAAAAAAGAATTTTCAAAATCGGTCCACAATTGACGGAGATAACGGTGAAAACACAAAAAAAAACAAAAACAAACATGAAGTCGAACATAGAACCTCCTCTTTTTTGGGAAGTCGGTTAAAAATGTAAGGTTCGGTTAAATTTTGGTAAATGGTAAAATGTGGTCAAAGGTCTTTGAGGCCGTCTGCCTGTTCTGTCATCCTATAGCTAGAGTGCCGTTATCTGACAAAATCATATTTTGAGATATGGATGAAAAACAAAATAGTTAAAATCGTTGCAGTTCATCATCTATAATTCACATATATAAAAGTAAAAGGGAAAATTGCTCGTAATTAATCGGGCTGTAGCTTGTTTCTGCTATAATCATATCTCATTTTTTGTACCTAATTTTATCATTATTATCTGACTTCGTAAACCATAAAAACTTATGACGTATTCCTTTAGAACCGTTACTTTGATATCTTGCCTCAGACCATCTTGATGACGGCAATCTTATAACATTGTGCGTAATAAACCTGATTTGTAACTTAAATACGTCAGTAATTTTTGACGCCACACGTTTAGTACCGTTTGGTACACGTCATTGTTGTAATCTTTATTCACATCTTTGATTTTCCTCAATGAGCTCGTGCATTAGTATTAAAATTAAAAACGCAAAGGATAGGTTATCGTGTTATCCAGTTATTAGGTTGTGGAGGTCAGAAGGTAATCGGTCCACGTCATCGTCATCATCAGCCTTTTAATGTTCCCACTAATGGGTGACAGGCCTCCTCTATGAGAGGGAATGAGCCGTAATCACCACGCGGGCCCAGTACGTGTTGGTGGATGTCACATGACTAAACGTCCTTGGAGGAAGGGAGTTAACCCAGTAACATGCTGGTAGTGATCTTGACCGTACTTCCAGAATTGTTTTGATAGCTGCGGTATACCTCTCCACTCCTCAAGCACTTCCATATTTTTTGCCCCCTTGGCGTTACGTAACTATAGTGCTAGCGAACGTTTATGGGGGCCCATTAATTGAGTGTGCAACTCATCCCCTGCCATTTTATAGCCATGTAGTTCAACAGTGGTCATCAGACAGGGGCAAATAGTCGGCCTCTAGTTTTTGGCAATCGATCCACTAAACCTACCAAACGTTTAGCCAATTATATTTTTATCCATATTTTGTAATAGTCCTGCACTAGCCGGCTACGTACCCAAGTAGGCCGCTGCAAATATAATTTGGAAAAATGGGGGATTATAGATTCGTCCAACACCCGGTGCAAGTGTGGTGCCCCTGTACAGACTATGTCCCACTTGCTGGAATGTCCTGGCTGTCCATTCACTTGCACCCTGGAAGACCTGTTCGGTGCTTCTGACGCTGCAATAAGTGTGGCCACCTACTGGGCCCAGACAATCTAATTAAATGTGCCATCGAAACGAAAAGAAGAAGACTAGCCGGTGATTGTCCTTGGATGCACTTACGTAGTGCATAATGGTATAATCGCCGGTTGGTGTCACATTGCTTGAAACATGTCTAACAAGTCCTCTACTAGTTGGCTTCGGCCCCTCGCAGGCCTTTCAAAGGAAGGGGACCCCAGGGTCCCAAGATTGTCAAAGTAATTTTAATAATATTATAAAGAGGACAGATTTGTTCAGAACCTCAAAAACTACTTAATCGATGTTGAAAATTCTCTCACCAGTACTAGCAGAAAGCTACGTTATTCCTGAGTAATATTGGCTATTTTTGTCCCGAAAAGTGATTCTGTAGGGTGGGCCACGGGAGCAAAGACGCGAGGAAAAGCTAGGTCATCATATTTTATCATTGTTCATCATCATAGCTTAGCTTGTAGTTGGGTTCTTTCTAGCACTTTTCCTATATTAGTCAGCTCAACACACTAAGTTTTCTGTGACCCCATTTTGTTCCACCACTAGATCCAACCTTACTTCTTCGTTAACCATCTCCTACGTAACTCCACATACTAAATAATCAGTAGTATTCATACTAAATATAGTAATGTACACTAATCCTTGACCAATTTTGCACCAAACCTGATAAAGTGGACACTATCCTGTGCAAATCCATCGAACAGTTGCACCATAACAAAGTAGGTACAATCAAGTGCAACACACCAGTTTTTATTACACTAATTCTCGAAATACCAAGATGTTTCGGGATAGGATAGATGACCCTTTTCCAGTTGGTGGGTGTCTTCGAATTTTTGGTTATAAGACATGGACAGGTTTCCTCAGAGGGTTTTCTTCAGCGTGAGAGCAGTGGTGAAGAAATAATTTACACAAATTAAAGCGCCTGCCTAGGTTCGGACCCAAGACTTACAACTTGTTCGCGGCCACTGTTCTAATATTTGGGGACTGATCTCGTGATATTTATTCAGAAACGATGTTAACATTTTTGATTTTTCGACAGTCATAATCAATGATCGCTGGGCCTGCGTGGTGGATCAAGACCCATACCCTCTTTCACAGAGAGGAGACCTGTGTCCCAGCAGTGGGAATATTAAAAAGGCTGATGATGAATTGTCTAGAAGATCTTTCTTTTGTGGATACTTTTTTCCATCATTCTTATATTTCATCTAACATACAAACCCGATGGACGTTGATCTGTCTCTTTTAATTTAATTATAGATAAAGTATTTCCAGTTTTGCCAGGATTTCCTAAATTTGCGCAAAGCTTTTCCATTTTGTTTTCCTATAAAACGTTTTCGAGCTTTTACCTACTCACAATTAAAAATGAAACATCCAAATGCAAGTATATTTGTGCGTTATACTTACCTGCCTACTAACTAACAGCACCTACAAAAATCCTGAAAGAATGACGTCGGTTCAAAGATCATATCACTCACCTGACGTCACGTCTCTTTGCGTCATCACAGTTTACTGATCGCTTTCATAACTTCACGTCTAACCATGAAACAAATAAAATGACTAACTAACCCAGAAGACGACGTTACAGCCAGTTTACCTAACCACCCACCCGTTAACCTTCATGTACATGCATTCAAATTTATAATCTGTATCTATAAAAAAAAGTCGTGTGGCACTCGGGGACTGCCGCGGTAAAGCTATTGCATAGCATTTATTCTAGATCCAGTCCTGGAAAATGCGTCAAAAAAATTAAAAACGTTAAAAACTCGAAAACGTAGCGAAGAAAACCCGCATTTATTTACGATTAATAAAACTCTAAAAAACAAAACAAAAATACCCTTATTCACATTGAAATAAGGTCGCTTTTATTTGACAAGCAAAAGTGACCCTTATTCTTATTAGCATAAGGTCCACATTGATCACCATTGTCACAGAATCAGCTCAGAGAGACTGATAAAAGGCAAAAAAATTACGACCAACAAAAATTTTAAAACCCTCATATCTCAGAAACGGTTGGAGTTAGCGCATTTCTGACAAAAAATTTGCTCCCCTGCCCCTCGCTACTTCATCCAGGAGAACAAGATAGGATTTACCCCCCCCCCCTTAACCGTTTACCTCCCCGCGCAAAAAAAATTTCATTCTAAAAATACCAACACGGAAATCGAAAACACGTGCAACAAACCTATCCCCCCCCCCCGCCCCCCTGGCCCTCACCACTCAGATTCCACAGAATTCAAAAACCTTTTAAATTATAATATATTTATAATATAATTAAAAGTCAAAGTATCACCGCCGTGCCCGTCGGAGTGGGGAGCGTGAGGTTTTTTCGTTACGGAATTTCTGGATTCGGTCCCCGCGCTCAAGGCCCGCGATAGAAGCTATGCAATAGCTTAAAAAATATTGAAGTGTCTGTTCGTAATGTCAAGATAACTAAGGTTAGGAAGCAGCGGGAAACGAGTGCCGGTATTACGGTGCGCCGGTCTCCCTACCTTCCGCGGCCTGGACGGGGTCACCATCGTCTGATGGTGGTCTGATCGATGAAGCCGCAGGTGTGGAGGAGTGTCGGCATAGCGTTGGCTGCTCTCCCTTTCCCCTGCGGCCGAAAAGTGTTAGCTGATCTGAACCGTCACAGGAGGACTAAGGGTGCCATTCACGGGGTCTACGGCGTCTGGCGCCCATGTGTTGGTTTGGTCCCTCCCAGCCACCCGTCACGGCGTGCTTAGCCTTCGCCCAACAATGTTGGGATCAGCTTCTAGTTCCAATGGATGCAGCTGAGTACCAGTATTTTACATGGAGCGACAGCCTATCTGACCTCCACAACCCAGGAACTGAGTAATACGGTTCGCCTTAGCAAGACTGATGTAAGATTTCTGCCCCTTCTTTTTTATGCAGAAAGAGTAGCCTATGTCCTTCTTAGGATCTCAAACGTCTCCATACCGAATTTCATCTAAATCGGTTCATAGAATAGAATAGAATTTCTCTTTAATCGAGTATCCATGACTCAAAAAATGGTTAGTAAAACTTACAACTATGTTAGTATCACATATATTAATAAACTGATACTACAAAAACAAAACAACAAATAACAGCAGCTCACTGTTGCGACAACCCATGTGAGATGGCACAACAGCGACCAACGAAAACACAGCATTAGCGCCACGAAATCATACTTAAGATACTGTTGGAGCTGCCCCACGCCCTGCGCACCATGGATGCGCACCTTTTGCGCGTGGTTGTGTAGAAACAATCTACATGCGCATCCGCAAAATTCCCGAAGCACTACAGAAGCGAGGCAGCATCAGCATGTTGAGAAGTTACATACAAAACAAACCCCTCCCACAAGTCTCCCTCTTTGTGTTTTATGCAAAAAATAGTGGCCTATGTCCTTCTCAGGGTCTCGAACTATCTCCATACCAACTGTAATTGAAATCAGTTCCGCGTTTAAGCGTGAAAAGGTAATAGACAGACGACAGGGTTACTTCCGCATTTATAGTATTAGTATGGATAAATAAATAAGGCACTCGGCAACATTTACCTGTCTGCATAACTATAGTTGATTCCATAGATAGTACATTCTGAACTTTAACAACATCATGACATTCGAGTTAAATTAAAGGTGAACATTAACTTATATACTTGTCGCAAGCCCATTTTAAAGCTCTTACGTAATAGTCATACCTACATTATTGATAGTTGGTAATCTATTCGATTATTATCTATTGAATTCCTGTAGTGTTACTATAAAAAAGAAACATATGGCCAGTAAATATAGTAAACGTTCACAAGCTAATTACCTACGAACCTTATTATCTGAGGTAAGTCAACTTAATAGCCTTGTCACTGCTGGGATACAGGCCTACTGTATGTAAGAGAGTGCGGGTTGTAATCTACCACGGTGGTCCATTGAGGATTCTTACCGTAGAAGGTTCTCATTAAAATAAAACAGTTTTTTTTTGCAAATATTTTATCTATATTTAACTAAAAATATCAGTCGTCCTTATTTAGTCCTTGTCATTTAAAATCTCAATATACACTTAGCCTAAACAATTTACTATCTTACAACATTACGTATAATTATACTAGTTTTAAATTACATTCATTCAGTACAAACATATTATATCAGATAGTTATTTGTATATAGATATAGAGCACTGTATTCATTATTATTATAATTTTATATTCAATTTTTTACAACCACACTGACAGTGGTTATATTTTGTAAATTTTAATGGATTTTATAACAAAGTAATTTAGGAGATTAATACCAAATCGATGAATAAACAATAACTGACGATATTATTCATAGCGTAATATTCTGAGGAATGAATACTGAATATTTATATCACATTTCTATTTATAGAATCGTATGTTTTGCTAAAACAAAATGCACTCTATATTCCAAGGAGTAATTGATTGATCAAAGTTATTTCTTTAGGTAAAATTTTTACATAACTTTAATTGATTGATAAGACAAAACAATATATGCATCAGGTAGGTAGAACAATATAACTTTCATAATATTCAGATATCCAACATCTTGATAATACAAATTCTATCAATTTAATGATACCAAATAACCATCTGTTGTAATTATAATTTAAGTGCAAAGTATAAGCCAAAATATTAGGGGTAACAAATTTAAAATAAAAACAGTTATAGTCAAAATATTGGGAGTAAAAATTGTACCTTGGGACTAGTCTCAAGGTACAGTTATTAATCCTAATATTTTGATCGTATCACCGATACGTTTAATCATTAAGTCTATATTGCACGCTACACGCTCTACACGCTCTAAATTGATATTTTAATCCCTTCTACAAGTATCTGTTATTACATTAACCCTGATTAAATTACTGATTATAATTCAGCTTAGTCATTATATTAATCGATTTTATATAATACTTCTTTTCGTTAAAAATTATGACACTTGCAATTTATTGTACTCTTGTATCAATTAAAGATCATAACTGATGTGGATGGTTAAATAGGAATTATCAATCATGAGTTATTACTTTATCAAGCCTTACATAATTGGTTTTTAACTTTTTGAGCTTGTTTGCAATGCTAGAAACACCTTTACATGTACAATAATAAATACAGAATAATAAAAAAATCTACTGTTCGGTTAGGTAAGATAGGATCACCGGATCCGGATTTTAGTAACCCTACTGAACCGTTCTAAAATGACCACGGCTCTAAATCCTTTAATATGTATATAGCTTGGTGACACATAATAAATAATATACTAAGACACATCACAGCAAATATTCATGGGTTTTTCGTGGTCTGGTTTCATGGTCCTATCTCAACATCTTCATTCACGAGATTTGCTATAATCAAGCAAATAACTGATGTCACTCATTCACAAACTAAAATGTTTTAATAAATAACTTACATTAATATTAGTATAAATAATACACCATCGGATATGGCACTATCAATAGAATCTTCAAGTCTTTATTTGTTTTTGTTTCGCACAACACTTCTTTTCTTTCACACATACCTTATACTGTTATTATAAATATCTCACTGGTAACTTGTTCGTTGTTTTAATATCCCACTTTTCGGTTTTAATCGTCCGGAAAATAGAATCCTGTATCTACAGCAACTGGTGGTGGTGTTGGTGGCGTAGGCGCCTCGACCTTGCCTGAATATTCGCGAAATCTCGGGTTGATAAGGAAGCCCAACATGTCTTCGTCTAATTCAACTTCATTTTCGGAAGCTTTCCGAGTCTCATAGTTTGTGGGACCTTCGAAGACAATCGCATTAGGGTCTTCAGGGTTGGGGTAGTAATACTTCTTCGGCCTCGACTGCGCGAGGTTCACTAGGCACAGCAGAACGATCACAAACTTTATCTGACACATTTTCGACACGACCTTGCTTAGCGACGCGAGGTAAACAAATGACCAATAACAGGTTGTAAGCGCGTGATTTAAACTACGTCGCCTTTTATGATTCGCAGATGAATGAAAACTGTGAGTAATAACTGCAATATATATAGCGGCTCGTATTTCTGCGAACTTTCCTGTAGGTGCTTTCGTCTGGCAAAATGTATAATGGTGTTTTGTTTGAACTTGTTTGTCAAATTACCCGATAGGCATTGTTACCTACCACAGCTGCGCTACATAACGGGATTATTTTTACGTAAAGTTGTATACGTTTGTATTGTTGTGTTGTGTTTCAATCATTTACTTAATGTTAAAAAAAAATGATAAATGTTACCCTAAATACTATTATAGAATAAATGATGAAAAAAACTTGTTATGCAGATATAACAAGTTTTTTTTAAGCCTTTTTGATATAATTTATTAAACTTAGTATATTTAATGAATGAAAGTATACCAACACAATACATAACGTAAAGAGTTAAAGTAGCTACCTAATTACATAATATCTAACGTATACAGTCAATATTATCTCACAGTTTTAAATAAAATTATATAATTTAAAAAAAGTTATTTTTTTTACAGGAATACAGGAAGACTTTTAATTGTTTGACTATATTTCAAGTAAACGGACAAGATCACGACAGAAATGTCAAAAAACCTGATTTTCATTAAATTTATTGACACATAAATCATTAAAATGAAAACTGTTTTTTTTCTGTCGATTTCAGAAAATATTAAATCGACAAGTTGTTCAAATTCAATTTCATTTTAAGATTATTGGTTTCATGATGTTACATACAAGTTCATATACGTACATGTATTCATTCACTTCCCTCGGAAGTATTTAAATTCACCTGTATTTGCTTACTTCGTTATAGAATCGCAAACAGTTAGTGTTGTAATAAATCTGCTTTACATTTTGTTCGAATTGCAGAATATTCGCATCTAGTTGAAGTCCCGCAAACCGGTACACAGTACTATCCTAACGGTAGAAACTTTGTATTCACTATCGATTCAACGTATCTAGAAATCGCAATCACATAAAAAAGGTTCTACTTATATTTTTATTTGGTATCTGTACTTATAAGTTAATAATAATAAAAGGGGTAACGATAAGCTTTTAGAGCAAGATTATTTTGAGTGTGCGTAAGGGACAGATGTATATGACTTGTAATCATTTGTATACATCTGTCCCTTTTTTTACAGACGAAATGTGTTTGGTTTTACACGTCAGGGTATGGGGGCTAAACAGGCTGGTATTACATTATCATACAGTAATAGTACTGTCTCACTGTAGCACTGTAGCATCAATCCTCACGCTTGCTGAATGAGCTGTATCAAAGTTATAGTAAATATATGTCCAGGGGGGTGACCACAAGCTCTTAGAGTAAGGTTATTTTGAGATCGAGTAAGTGACAGATGTATACACGTCATATACGTCTGTCCCTTACTCGATCTCAAAATAACCTTACTGTAAGAGCTTGTGGTCACCCCCCTGGTTTCTTCACGATGTTCACCGTTGTCAGCGATGTGTAAGATAAACTGAGAAAGTACATAATGGACCTCGAGAGGTGAGGTCTTAACCGCTGGGCCACCACGACTACATACCAGTTGGTGTTATAATAAATCTGAATTTATTCAACAAGTTGCAGAATATTCGCATCTCGGTGAAGCACCTTAAACCGGTACGCGGTGCAATATTAAAGGTAGCTATTTATTATTATGGGCAAGTAAAAGCAATCGGTACAAACTTTTTAGAACTTGACTTTTTTTTTTTTTTGTAAAAGATTCCATAATCATGTTTTTTTGATATTTTGTACACTGACAGCCCTAAATTCTTCTCCGATCTTTCAGTCCATCCAAAGCTTGTCTGTAAGAGATTGCCTAGTGCGATAAGACCGCCCATTGTACACTTGTATATTTGAACAATTGTCCTGTATGTTTTTTGTGGTGTACAATAAAGTATAAATAAATAAATAATCATTATTGATTCAAGATAGGTATATATCGTGAAATCGTAATCCCATAAAAAAGATTGTAATTATATTTTTATTAATCAATACTTACCAGTTAGTATTATAATATACCTGCAACTATTCAGCAAGTTGCAGAATATTCACGTGTCGATGGAGCCCCGTATACCAGAATGTATTAACATCCTAACGGTAGCTTCTTATTATTATGCGTAGGCACTTGCAATCGTTACAATCTTTTTAGAACTTGACTGTAATACATACTTTTAGTTAAATATGCCATAGCCGATTTTATTGATTCAATGTATCGAAAAATCGTAATGGCATAAAAAAGTGTTGTGTGTACTTATGTTGATAATAGTTTCTGCTAGCAGCTTCGAAAACGTCAAAAGTGTTTTATTATCTCAAAGGAACATTATACCGAGATGAAAAGTAACGTGTGTCCTTCTTCTAATCCAGGTTCTTGTTTATCCATATGCCACGTACCCCACGGCTGAACGAATTTGGTCCAAATTCGTTCACAGACAAACTGAGTTACTTTCGCATTAATAATGTTAGTATGGATCTATAATATTATTGATAGGTAATATTATGTTTTGATTATCGATACTTATGAGTCATGACTAAGATTTTAGGTTCCGCAAAAACTTTTTTCGGATCTATGACTTGATTTTTTGTTAGCAAATTGCAAGAGTCATTTTGCGGATGTTATTTTTGTATATAAGTTAAGTGTTTATTTATAAATTAGGAAGTGATTTTTTTTAAGTGCGATAATATTATGCTTACTGATCTGTGCTGTTGTTTTATTAAATCTTCGAATTTCAAGAGTCATCGCTTTAATTGCTTTTATTTTGAAAGAGTGTCAATAATCGACAAATCCACTTTCGTGTTTTATTATGTCCCATCTCTTAAATATCGTAAAAATAAAGTGGACATATTTACTAGAGAGCAAAAAAGAAATTTAAATAAAAAATGAGACTGCTTTCAACAATAACACTGAGTTTCATGACATGCTATAATATGGTCATGAAGATACTAAGTCAGCATTGAAACAGTAATAATATATTATTTAATGTAGTCAAACAATAGGCTCATTATAATTATATAATGTATATCTCGTGGCTAAATAATAACAGCCGCATGGGTCGATCTTCAAGGTTAAGCAACGCTTGACGAGGTCGGTCCGTGGATGGGTGACCATTTCAACATAACGAGATTCCTCCGTGCCTCGGAAAGCACGTTAAGCCGTTGGTCCCGGCTGTCATTTCAAGATCTTTGACAGTGGTTACGGGTAGTCAGAAGCCTTAGACCTGACACCAGTCTTGCCAAGAGGTATCGTGTTACCCAGTTACTGGGTTGTGGAGGTAAAACTCTGGTACTCAGCTGAATCCGGTAAGACTGGAAGCCGACCCCAACAATAATTGGGATAAAGGCTAGGCAGATGATGATGATGATATTTTGGAGAATCCCATCCTAATATTGATTTAACAATATAACAGGGTTTGTATAAACCGTCGACCACTGTTAGTTCTATTTTTAGGTACTTTTGTTCAGTACCTTGTATTAGATCAAACATATCATACATTGTGTGGCGCCGCTTTTTAAATATACGATTAACCTATACAAGTTCACGAACTCAATGTAAGACCGTTTGCGATTTACATTGCTTATCCTTCAAAATCCTGAAAAAGGACTTTACCTATACGGCTCGAAGGACCATGATATAAACTTGCCAATTTTCATGTTAAGTTCGAGTATTAGGTAGTTATTGTTAGGTAATACAAATCTCTTGACGAGGATTTTCTTTAACAAATTTTAATAGAGCTATCAGTGGAAAGTTTCATTTTAATCATTATTATTTAACAATGTATACAATATTTGTTATTAAAGATAACATAGATCTAAGTTATAAAAGTAATGCTAGGTGTTTTTTTTTATACTTTAATCTGCAAAATTTAGTAAATAAAATAAAAGTGCTACCCATTCTTTTTCTCAAATTAACTACCCAAACTCGGCAAGTTCAAAACAAATGACGAATCTGTCTATCCTTGATTCTAATATTTGTTTCGGGATATTTACCATGAATATTTTGATTTTGGTTGCTCTCAACCAAAATCGATACTTCGGCACCGTTACAAGCGCCATGTTCACGAGAACTAAAGTTTTTGCGGGTGGGTATCCCAAAACAAATATCAATTCTAATGATTGTGACCATGTCAGCTTAAAACTAATATCCTTGATTCTGATTCTGACATCGACATTTGATAAGGGCAGGCATGGTTAATAGAAACATTTTCCTTTGTACGCCCTTCTTAACAATGAAAATAATTTATTAGAATGTTCCTTTATGTCTTTTATTCAAATTGTCTCATGTAGTGACTTAAAATGATTAAAATGTATGGAAAGTTTATGTCCAAAGTTAAAATTATAGATTAAATAACCTTCTGTTTTGAAGTTGGTTATATAAGGTTTAGCATCCCGCTAGACTACGGGCGGGGGAATTGAGTTTTGTCAAATCGTTCTACAATGTCAAATTTTGTCAAGTTTTCATGCTAAACTAGAGTTTGAACACTACACAATTTCAAATAGATACTTAATAAAAAAATCAGGCAAACACTGTTACTACAATTTCCATTCGCAACAAAATTACAGGAAAAGGACGAGGCATTCATTTGAGTTTGAGAATTCATCTGTAAGATGTTTTCCGATTTGCGTCTTTCTGAAGTGAGATTCCCCTTCTGTCACGTAGAAATTCATCATTACCACATAGGTTCTTAATTATTTTCCTACAAATGAATCGACTATTTTAAGAAGTGGTAAACTTTTTGAGAATTGTTGGTAAACCATAAAAATCAAAAAACTGACATGATAGATTTGGTTATTTGATGATGGCGTATTTTATTTTATACTTAACTTTACCGGAGCATATAATAATATATTTCCAGTTTTGATACATAATTCTAAAGGATTCAAAAATTCAAAAGGTTCAGTATTCAAAATTATCTGTACTGCCATGACAGTAAATAATTTTTGAGTAAATAGCCGATTGCACTTCTGATGACTATGTGGTTTCGTTCTGGCTTATCCCATAGACGTCATGCATAAAAATGCAAATCATAATCATCATGAAAACATGATAATGATGATTTAGGCTAAATATTTCAATAATTAAACATCAACACAGTGCCTAAGTGAAAATAATTTGAATAAATCTCTTTCCTTCCTCTAACTAACAGAACCATAATTTCCAGAAAGGGTTTTTAACCGTTCCAATTAGACTGATGACGTTGTTTTAAGTGAGTTTATTACCTGTTAATCAATGGATTTTAGGTTAAAACATAACAATTAGTCAGTATCGGAGACTGCATCACGCGATCTTTTGACTCACTGTTTGAACCGTTAGATCGCCTTCTGCAAGGAAGAGTCAGTTCATCAAGCCAACCCGGCAAACATGAGTAAAATTTTTGAAGGTCCAAAAGTTTGGTTCAAATGAAATATTAAATTATTTATAAGTCATTACGATATTTATTTCCGTCTTTTTCGTTTCGATAGTACATTTGATCAAACTATTTGGACTCTTTGGGTCCAGTAGATGGCCACGTTTATTGCAGCGTCAGATGCATTATATAGGTAATCCAAAGTACAAGTAAATGGACACTCGGGACACTCTCTCTCACTAAATTAGTTCGAACGAACACCTTTTTAACCGTCAAAAAAAAAAAAATATTAAACATGAGCCAAGATCTATCTGAAAACTGAGAGGAAACATCGAAACAAACTCAGAGGTCTCTTTTAAAGTCCACATTGCCGGAAATTATCTTAGCTATCTCGATTTTATATGAGTACTATGATGCACTTTGTAGATTATTTTTCTGAGATGGTCTTCAGAGGAAACAACAATATAAGAAACTATTTCATGCAACTGCTGTGTGCAAATTTTGACTGGTAGGGAATGCCTAAGGTATTAATTAGTACTGGCTTTGTACCTTTGTGCATGAAGTCTAAATAAATAATACCTGCTGTTTTTTATTTCTTGCGTGACATGATAATCTTAAGCAATAAAACAATATTAATAACCTCTTGACAAATTTTTCGGCAAATATGGCCCCAAATATGGCTAATAACGGTGAATTTGTAATCCGGTAAAACCAATCAAGTTTAAAAAAAAAATGCATTTTATAAAAGGGTCAGGAACAGGCACAAAAAACAATATTCGTCTTTTTAAATCGACAAAAAAGCTATCAATCAACTTGAAAAGTTAAAAGATGCGTGCATTTTTTTGTTGTTGTTAAAAATTTATATCATCGATCAGCAAGTCCCTCTTCAATTTATTAAAGATACATCTTCAATCTAAGCCCCAACCCATCTCTAATAACCTCATCAGAACCTAATCGGACTTAAAATATTAAATACCTACGATATTTTTAAATGTCTCATTGGAAAAGGGCAGCAAATTAAAACAGTCCACTAATGTATTAAGAGTTACTGCGCAGAATAGCGGTATAATTTTCAAATCGATTCGAATAATATCTACTATAATCCCTACTAATATTATAAGCGAAAGTTACTCTGTCTGTCTGTTAGAAACGCGTTCACACATAAACCGCTAAGCCAATTTTGATGAATTTTGGTATAGAGATAGATGGGCCTTAGAGAAGTACTTTTTTAATCCGGGAACACGACTTCTTGGGTTGATTTCCGACATTCACGCGGGCGAAGTCGCTAACATAATCCAATTATAAATACGAAAATGTGTCGGACTGCCACTTTTCCATATTTTAACCGATGACATACACCACAGATTATACAAATGTTTCGTTCAGAAACGTTAAGGGAAAATACTTACGGTATGTAGTCAGCCATGACGGAGTGAAAAAAAAAATGTCGTATTGAACTATTAAAATCTATTATGAGGAACATTAGTTGAGTATTTAGGTAACATGTAGCGAGATTGCAAAGAAATTCCTGTTTAGATAACATTTTAAGACAATTTTTCAATAGCGTGTAAACTCCTTGCTTGAACTTGCATGACCTGTGTGCTGTGCCATAAATAAAAAAATATTACTTACCGCCCTAGGGTTTCATGACAAAAAGAAAGCTCAAGGGTTTTATATGGGGCATTACGGCCAAGTTAACCTGTATTTTAGTTTAGATACTGTTTACGTGCAAGTGTGATGAAAAATATTTAAAATCGTTGCAGTTCATCATCTATAATTCACATGTATAAAAGTAAAAGGGAAAATTGTTCGCAATTAATCGGACCGTAGCCTGTTTCTGCTATAATCATATCCCATATTTTGTACCAAATTTTATCATCATCATCTGACTTCGTAAACCATAAAAACTTATGACTTATTCCTTTAGAACCGTTACTTTGATATCCTGCCTCAGACCATCTTGATGACGGCAATCTTATAACATTGTGCGTAATAAACCTGATTCGTAACTTAAATACGTAAGTAATTTTTGACGCCACACGTTTAGTACCGTTTGGTACACGTCATCAGTGTAATCTTTATTCACATCTTTGATTTTCCTCAATGAGCTCGTGGTTTAGTATTAAAATTAAAAACGCACAGGATAAGTTATCGTGTTATCCAGTTATGAGGTTGTGGAGGTCAGGAGGTAATCGGTCCACGTCATCGTCATCATCAGCCTTTTAATGTTCCCACTACTGGGTGCCAGGCCTCCTCTATGAGAGGGCCCAGAACGTGTTGGTGGATGTCACATGACTAAACGTCCTTGGAGGAAGGTAGTTAACCTAGTAACATGCTGGTAGTGATCTTGACCGTACTTCCAGAATTGTTTTGATAGCCGTGGTATATCTCTCCACTCCTCAAGCACCTCCAGGTTTTTTGCCCCCTTGGCGTTACGTCACTGTAGTGCTAGCGAACGTTTATGGGGGCCCATTAATTGAGTGTGCAACTCATCCCCTGCCATTTTATAGCCATGTAGTTCAATAGTGGTCATCAGGCAGGGGCAAATAGTCGGCCTATAGTTTTTAGCAAAACCTACCAAACATATTTTGCAATAGTCCTGCACCAGCCGGCGATTGTCCTTGGATGCACATACGTAGTGCATAAAGTTATAATCGCCGGTTGGTGTCACATTGCTTGATACATGTCTAACAAGGCCTCTACTAGTTGGCTTCGGCCCCTCGCAGGCCTTTCAAATGAAGGGGACCCCAGGGTCCCAAGATTGTCAAAGTAATTTGAATAATATTATAAAGAGGACAGATTTGTTTGTAATGGATAACCTCAAAAACTACTTAATCGATGTTGAAAATTCTCTCACCAGTACTAGTAGAAAGCTACATTATTCCTGAGTAATATTGGCTATTTTTTGTCCCGAAAAGTGTTCCTGTAGGGTGGGCCACGGGAGCAAAGACGCGAGGAAAAGCTAGGTCATCATATTTTATCATTGTTCATCATCATAGCTTAGCTTGTAGTTGGGTCCTTTCTAGCACTTTTCCTATATTAGTCAGCTCAACACACTAAGTTTTCTGTGACCCCATTTTGTTCCACCACTAGATCCAACCTTACTTCTTCGTTAGCCATCTCCTAAGTAACTCCACATACTAAATAATCAGTAGTATTCATATTAAATATAGTAATGTAGGTACACTGTCAATTAATTTTGCACCAAACCTGATAAAGTGGACACTATCCTGTGCAAATCCATCGAACAGTTGCACCATAACAAAGTAGGTCCAATCAAGTGCAACACACCAGTTTTTATTACACAATTTGTAAAGGTTGTTGCCAAGGCTAAGAACGCCATGACGACTATTGATTTGAATTATGGACTTAAATATTTTATAAAGTCACGTGATATTATTTCTCAGGTAGGTATGTGTTTTAAAAGATTGCACGAGTGGATTATGCGGCTGAATAAAGGAGGTTGTGTTTGGTTGATCCGTGTGCTGTAATGAATAAGCCTACTTAGGCTCTACACATAGTAGTGAGACTCTATCGGCGATTGTATTTTTTATTTTCAATAGGCTCGCGCTTGACCACTATCTCACTTGATGGAAAGCGATGATGTGGTCGACGGTGATGCACGCTTGCCTAGAAAAAAACCATTCACTCTTGACTTAAAGAACCCTAGATTGTGATATCGGCTAATTCTCGAAATACCAAGATGTTTCGGGGTAGGATAGATGACCCTTTTCCACACTCCAATTCCCATTAGGCCCAGTGTGGGTTGGTGGGTGTCTTCGAATTTTTGGTTATAAGACATGGACAGGTTTCCTCACGAGGGTTTTCTTCAGCGTGAGATCACTGGTGATGAAATAATTTACACAAATTAAAGCGCTTGCCTGGGTTCGAACCCAAGACTAACAACTTGTTCGCGGCCACTGTGCCACCACTGCTGTAATGTTTGGGGACTGATCTCGTGATATTTATTCAGAAACGATGTTAACATTTTTGATTTTTCGACAGTCATAATCAATGATCGCTGGGCCCGCGTGGTGGATCAAGACCCATACCCTCTTTCACAGAGAGGAGACCTGTGTCCCAGCAGTGGGAATATTAAAAAGGCTGATGATGAATTGCTGATAGAATCTCGCTTTATCTAGAAGATCTTTCTTTTGTGGATACTTTTTTCCATCGTTCTTATCTTTCATCTAACATACAAACCCGATGGACGTTGATCTGTCTCTTTTAATTTAATCATAGAAAAAGTATTTCCAGTTTTGCCAGGATTTCCTAAATTTGCGCAAAGCTTTTCCATTTTGTTTTCCTATAAAACGTTTTCGACCTTTTACCTACTCACAATTAAAAATGAAACTCATCCAAATCCAAGTATATTTGTGCGTTATACTTACCTGCATACTAACTAACAGCACCTACAAAAATCATGAAAGAATGACGTCGGTTTAAAGATCATATCACGCACCTGACGTCACGTCTCTTTGCGTCATCACAGTTTACTGATCGCTTTCATAACTTTACGTCTTAACATGAAACAAATAAAAATGATTAACTCACCCAGAAGACGTCGTCACAGCCAGTTTACCTAACCACCCACCCGTTAACCTTCATGTACATGCATTAAAATTTATAATCTGTATCTATGAAAAAAAAATTGAAGTGTCTGTTCGTAATGTCAAGATAACTAAGGTTAGGAAGCAGCGGGAAACGAGTGCCGGTATTACGGTGCGCCGGTCTCCCTACCTTCCGCGGCCTGGACGGGGTCACCATCGTCTGATGGTGGACGCGGTGAGGCCGCAGGTGTGGAGGAGTGTCGGCATAGTGTTGGCTGCTCTCCCTTTCCCCTGCGGCCGAAAAGTGTTAGGTGGCGGAGCCTCTAATCTGAACCGTCACAGGAGGACTAAGGGTGCCATTCACGGGGTCTGCGGCGTCTGGCGCCCATGTGTTGGTTTGGTCCCTCCCAGCCACCCGTCACGGCGTGCTTAGCCTTCGCCAAACAATGTTGGGGTCAGCTTCTAGTTCCAATGGATGCAGCTGAGTACCAGTATTTTACATGGAGCGACAGCCTATCTGACCTCCACAACCCAGGAACTGAGTAATACGGTTCGCCTTAGCAAGACTGATGTCAGATTTCTGCCCCTTCTTTTTTATGCAAAAAGAGTAGCCTATGTCCTTCTTAGGATCTCAAACGTCTCCATACCGAATTTCATCTAAATCGGTTCATAGAATAGAATAGAATTTCTCTTTAATCGAGTATCCATGACTCAAAAAATGGTTATTAAACTTACAACTATGTTAGTATCACATATATTAACAAACTGATACTACAAAAACAAAACAACAAATAACAGCGGCTCACCGTTGCGACAACCCATGTAAGATGGCACAACAGCGACCCACGAAAACACAGCATTGGCGCCACGAAATCATACTAAGGATACTGTTGGAGCTGCTCCACGCCCTGCGCATCATGGATGCGCACCTTTTGCGCATTGTTGTGTAGAAATAATCTACATGCGCTTCCGCAAAATTCCCGCCGCACTACAGAAGCGAGGCAGCATATTAAGAAAAAGTTGCATGATGAGAAGTTACATACAAAACAAACCCCTCCCACAAGTCTCCGAAATAGTGGCCTATGTCCTTCTCAGGGTCTCGAACTATCTCCATACCAACTGTAATTGAAATCAGTTCCGCGTTTAAGCGTGAAAAGGTAATAGACAGACGACAGAGTTACTTTCGCATTCATAGTATTAGTATGGATAAACAAATAAGGCACTCGGCAACATTTACCTGTCTGCATAACTATAGTTGATTCCATATATAGTACATTCTGAACTTTAACAACATCATGACATTCGAGTTAAATTCAAGGTGAACATTAACTTATATACTTGACGCAAGCCCATTTTAAAGCTTTTACGTAATAGTCATACCTACATTATTGATAGTTGGTAATCTATTCGATTATTATCTATTGGATTCCTGTGGTGTTACTATAAAAAAGAAACATATGACCAGTAAATATAGTAAACGTTCACAAGCTAATTACCTACGAACCTTAAGTCAACTTAATAGCCTTGTCACTGCTGGGATACAGCCCTACTGTATGTAAGAGAGTGTGGGTTGTAATCTACCATGATGGTCAAATGCGGATTCTTATCGTAGAAGGTTCTCATTAAAATAAAACAGTTTTTTTTGCAAATATTTTATCTATATTTAACTAAAAATATCAGTCGTCCTTATTTAGTCCTTGTCATTTAAAATCTCAATATACACTTAGCCTAAACAATTGACTATCTTACAACATTACGTATAATTATACTAGTTTTAAATTACATTCATTCAGTGCAAACATATTATATAAAATAGTTATTTGTATACAGATATAGAGCACTGTATATATTATTATTATAATTGGATATTCTATTTTTTATAACCATACTGAAAATGGTTATATTTTGTCAATTTAATGGATTTTATAACATAGCAATTTAGCCGATTAATACCAAATCGATGAATAAACAATAACTGACGATATTATTTATAGCGTAATATTCTGAGAAATTAATACTAAATAATTATATCACATTTCTATATACAATTATATGTTTTGCTAAAACAAAATACAGTCTATATTCCAAAGAATAATTGATTGATTAAAGTTATTTTTTTAGGTGAAATTGATACATAACCTTAATTGATTTAGTAGACAAAACAATATATGCATCAGGTAGGTAGAGGTAAACAATTTACCTTTTATAATATTCAGATATCCACTATCATGATAATACACAAATTCTATCAAGTTTATTGATGCAACATATTCTAATATGTCGCAGTAAAATAAAACACAATTATGCCACCTAGTCCCAAGGTACAGTTATTAACTCCTAAAATTTTGATCGTATTACCGATACGTTTAATCATTAGGGGTATATATATGGCACGCTATCTACACGCTCTGAAATAATATTAGAATCGCTTCTATAAGTATCTGTAATTACATTATGCTTGAGAAAATTACTCATAATAAGTCACAATAAGCTTAGTCATTATATTACTCGATTTTGTATAATACTTTATATTTTTTCATTAGAAATTATGACACTTGCGATTTATTGTTATTATATATTCTTGTATCAATTAAAGATCAGAACAGATTTAGATCTTTATATAGGAATTATCAATCACTAGTTATTATTTTATCAAATCTTACATTATTGCTTGTTGAAAGTTCTTGAGCTTGATAACAATGCGAGAACCACATTTGCAGGTACAATAATAAATATAGAACTAAAAAATCTACTGATCGGTCAGGTAAGATAGTTTACCGCTAGGATGTCGTTCCTTATAGGTATAGGCAATTTTCAAAATTATAACATACTGTTTTTTATTATAATTTAAGAGTTACGTCATATGCTAACCATAGAGTCAATGAGTACTCTAGTAACGTAAGACAACGGTGAAGAAAAAATCGTGAGGAAACATGGGCCTGGAGTGACTTAATTATATAATTCAGTTGGCGTGTATTTGTTGTATATAAATAGTTATTTCACAGTAAAGTGTCAAATGTTCTTTGTAATGTTATATCGTCATAAAGTAGTTATCAATTTTACTAAATGACTAAATGACTTATCACATATCGGATTCACGGTAACCCTACTCCACCGTTCTAAAATGGCCACAACTGTAAATCCTCTAATATGCTTGTGGTTTGTGTACACACAATAATAATATACTAAGACACATTACAGCAAATATTCATGGTTTTTGCAACGGTCCTATCTCAATGTCATCATTCAGGAGATTTGCTTAAGGGGCTGAATACTCAAAATAGGCTTTCTTTTAAACATTTTTTAGCCAAATCTATTGAAGATGTGGCAGCAGAAAAAAGATATGTTAATCTTGATCATATTTCCGAAAACTTTGTTGTGGCCGAAACACGTTTACGCACAAAAACCTCGATACAATTGAATGGCAAAGTAACCTCTTACCGTGATCTTCAAAATATTTTTCCGGTAATACTGACCAGCGTACATTTGTACAATTAACACCAATAACGTATCATAAAAGGACGCAAAACTTCATTGTCTTATATATTGAAGTTTCATTCATTATTTTTAAGTAATTCATATTATTATGTTTTGTAAAAAAGTCTATACAAATTCCATCGTGCTTCTCTTTCCATCCAGTGCAATTCGACAGTGACCGCTTTGCGGCGTTGCTAGGTGGACGTATGTCGCTTTTTTCCGCAAAAAGCAAAAATAATATTCAATTTATTTCTCGTCAATTCAATCTGTCAAAAAAATATCAGGTGTAATGCAGCCAGATCATGTAGCCTGGTGGCTTTAATTGGAACTAACGAAATCACAAGTAATATTGTCAAAGTCTGTATTATTTTTATTTTTTGGCACTACCGCTGTCACTGGCATCTATATTTTTGTTGTATTATAAACGACTCACGTCGTTTAGTTTACTTACTAAGTCCATAACTAAAAAGTATTTGAACCTCTTTGAAAATACAACAAATGTTATCTCAATTTGAATTAAACAATATTTAAAATATAGGTAAGGTCGAATACTATTTTAACCTTCGTTCATGTGAAAACAATAGAAGCAAAAAACACAGAACATGGAATGGTCGTACCAACCACGCTGGCAGTGTCTCGAAATGACAGAACTAATAAAATTCTTCGTATCCATTTGTTTCAATCTTTTTTTCTTTCTAACATACGGTACCTAGAACTGACCAAAAAATTTCAAATACGTGAGAAATGATAATCTATTTCTCACGAATTTGACATTTTTCGTCGTTTCAACCAAAAATCGTCCACATGTGGACATAAAGCACACCAAGAATCATCACATTGATCAGTCCTGTATTTCTCGCAATTAACTATCCCAATTGCAATAACGGGCTACAATAATAGTTTGTTAGTCTATTAATATTGTTAAGCTAATTATTAATTGATCTTATTATTTTGCCAAATCGGCACTGACAATTCTTATTTATTAACAAAAATTCCGCCGATCGCCCTGGAGACTAAACTCAAAGACTTACACTTGGGGATTGCCAGAGATTTACGCAGCATTCTGGATGTAAAAAGAACAGACCGAATACGGAACACGCTGTGTTCCCAAACGGGCATAATAGACGTGGGTAAAAAGGCTGTTCGGCACAAATGGGCCAATGCCATTACGGCTCACGTTAGTAGCATGCAAATTGAGCGCTGGGCAAGCCTCCACAATCTTGAAGATGGAACGCACCATTGAGGCCGGTCCAGAAATAGGTGCCGAGATGATTTGGACGCGTACCGTGAGGGCTGGTTCTAGATGGTGTGGGAAAAGAATGTCTGGAATGACTTAGGTGTACTCTTATGAATTTAATTGGGGATGGATGAAGAGGGAGGGGACGGCCAAAGAAAAGATAGATGGACTGTGTGAGGAGTGATATTAAAGAAAAGGGAGTCAATTATAGCGTGGTGCGGGACAGAACGATATGGAAGAAGAAAACGTGTTGCGCCGACCCCAAGTAACATGGGACAAGGGCAGGTAGATGTTGATGATGATTTCAGACTTTTACCAGTAAGACTTAGTAAATCTGTTTTACCGATAAATAATAAGTTTCATCATGGTTTTTTTTTTTAAACTGAAACAACAGTTCGGATTTTACAGTAACATATACGTGGTTGTGAGGCATACACTGTTTTTAGTATTTATGTTTTCCTTTTTAGGGTTCCCTAGCCAAAAGGCAAAAAACGGAACCCTTATGGATTCTTCATGTCTGTCTGTCTATTTGTCCATCCGTATGTCACAGCCACTTTTTTTCCGAAACTATAAGAACTATGATGTTGAAACTTGGTTAGTAGGTGTATTCTGTGAACCGCATTAAGATTTTCAAACAAAAATAGAAAAAAACTGAAACTCAATTTTTTTTTCATCCTACCTGTACATGTGGGGTATCTATGGATAGGTCTTCAAAAAAGATATTAAGGTTTCTAATATATTTTTTTCTAAACTGAATAGTTTGCGTGAGAGACACTTCCAAAGTGGTAAAATGTGTCCCCCTCCTGAAACTTCTAAAATAAGAAAATGATAAAACTAAAAAAAATATGTGATATACATTACCATGTAAACTTCCACCGAAAATTGGTTTGAACGAGATCAAGTAAGTAGTTTTTTTTAAATACGTCATAAATCGTAAACCACAATTTAACAAATACGGAACCCTTCGTGCGCGAGTCCGACTCGCACTTAGCCGGTTTTTTTATGGCATTCGTTGTGCCTGGCGCATATAAACATTTTCTTTCTTTCTATATTATCTTTAAACACCTACACTGTACCAATACTTATAGCAAATAAATGATTGATTGATTGATTGATATATAACAAACAATAGCAACAAATAGTTTCAGCCGTTCTCTAGTGAGACGCTTACAATCACATACAGCATTTTTAGGGTTCCGTCTATCTCCCTGTCTGTCTGTCCGTCTGTCACGAGGCTGTATCTCATGAACTGTGATAGCAAGGCAATTATTTTTTTTACAGATGGTGTATTTCTGTTGCCGCTATAACAACAAATACTAAAAAAAGAACAAAATCAATATTTAAGTAGGGCTCCCATACAACATACGTGTTCTTTTCCCGTTTTTTTGCGATAATGGTACGGAACCTTTGTGCGCGAGTGCAACTCGCACTTGGCCGGTTTTTTTTTTTTATTTATATAGATAGATAAAGTTTACATGACCGTGTTTTTTGCGCCCTGTCTATTTGTTTTTTAACTCTAATATACAGAAAAGCGGCACCACGTGACCTCACCACAGAGGGCTGATGTATATCAAAACCCAGTACGTGCTTTGTAATTATTATATTCCAGGAGAGCGGAAAGTCATCTTGTATTAGTAACTAAATGATATATTAAGATTTCAAGAGAATAATAAACAAGGAATATGAACCTACTAATTATACAAATGATATTAATAGCGTCATACATTCTATTGCATATTTTAAACATGCCTAAAAAAGACAATTCCAAACCTAGTAAATTTTGGATATTTGCTAATTTAAGGTGTCTTTACAATTTGATGTGACTTTCCTATTGTAAATAATGATAAAATTGATTACTGAAAGCATTAAATCTCAATTCAAATTTAAAGTTTCCAGTTTAATATTGCACAGTCCATTTCGGTATAGTAAAACTCATTAAAATAATATAAATAAAATTATCTAGCTATTAAACCAATATAAAAAAATGTAACGTACTGTGTTCTTATATGTGGCAGTCGCATAGAAGCAGACATAATTATAATATTTATTCAATTTGCACGGCAAATACTCGTATGACACTAGCCAGATTACCTATTTTAGTGATCTTTATTTTCGTAGTAATAAGGTTGCATTCATAGGCAAAATAACAGTGAACGATATGATGTCAGATGCCAGCCGCCAGTTTGAAATAAGAACTTGCGCAGTAATGTTTTTGTAAAAACTATCGGAAGAGTCCGTTTATGATGCGGGCCTCTGTGGTCGGCCTTGTGAATTTAATTTTCATATAATTTTCGCTCCAATTTAAAGTTTTACCCTAAGCTGTCAATGACAGTGGGCGTGGCGTAGAACCTCAGATGTCGATTGTCAACTGTTCGACTACAGCCCCTTAAATCAAGCAAATAACTGACGTCATTCTTTCACAAACTATAATATCTTAATAAATAACTTACATTAATATAAGCGTAAATAATACACCATCGCATATGGCACTATAAATAGAATCTTGAAGTCTTCATTTGTTTTTGTTTTGCACAACACTTCTTTTCTTTCACACATACCTCTTACTGTTATTATAAATATTTCACTGTTAACTTGTTCGTTGTTTTAATATCCCACTTTTCGGTTTTAATCGTCAGGGAAATAGAATCCTGTATCTACAGCAGCTGGTGGTGGTGTTGGTGGCGTAGTCGCCTCAACCTTGCCTGAATATTCGCGAAATCTCGGGTTGATAAGGAAGCCTAATATGTCTTCGTCTAATTCAACTTCATTTTCGGAAGCTTTCCGAGTCTCATAGTTTGTGGGACCTTCGAAGACAATCGCGTTAGGGTCTTCAGGGTTGGGGTAGTAATACTTCTTCGGCCTCGACTGCGCGAGGTTCACTAGGCACAGCAGAACGATCACAAACTTTATCCGACACATTTTCGACACGACCTTGCTTAGCGACGCGAGGTAAACAAATGACCAATAACAGGTTGTAAGCGCGTGATTTAAACTACGTCGCCTTTTATGATTCGCAGATGTATGAAAACTGTGAGTAATAACTGCAATATATATAGCGGCTCGTATTTCTGCGAACTTTCCTGTAGGTGCTTTCGTCTGGCAAAATGTATAATGGTGTTTTGTTTGAACTTGTTTGTCAAATTACCCGATAGGCATTGTTACCTACCACAGCTGCGCTACATAACGGGATTATTTTTACGTAAAGTTGTATACGTTTGTATTGTTGTGTTGTGTTTCAATAATTTACTTAATGTAAAAAAAAAAAGATAAATGTTACCCTAAATACTATTATAGAATAAATGATGGAAAAAACTTGTTATGCAGATATAACAAGTTTTTTTTAAGCCTTTTTGATATAATTTATTAAACTTAGAATATATAATGAATGAAAGTATACCAACACAATACATAACGTAAAGAGTTAAAGTAGTAGCTACTTAATTATATAATATCTAACGTAT
Organism: Orthosia cruda; assembly: GCA_964057195.1. Taxonomy (NCBI): domain Eukaryota; kingdom Metazoa; phylum Arthropoda; class Insecta; order Lepidoptera; family Noctuidae; genus Orthosia; species Orthosia cruda. Next base: position 12,807,207 of record OZ059836.1, on the reverse strand, counting down.
ACAGTCAATATTATCTTACAGTTTTAAATAAAATAAAATAATTTAAAAAAAAAATTCAGGAATACAGGAAGACTTTTAATTGTTTGACAATATTTCACGTAAACGGACAAGATCACGACAGAAATGTCAAAAAATCTGATTTTCATTAAATTTATTGACACATAAATCATTAAAATGAAAACTGTTTTTATTCTGTCGATTTCAGGAAAAATGAAATCGAAAAGTTGTTCAAATTCAATTTCATTTAAAGATTATTGCTTCCATGATGTTACATACAAGTTCATATACGTACATGTATTCATTCACTTCCCTCGGGAGTATTTAAATTCACCTGTATTTGTTTACTTCCTTATAGAATCGTAAACAGTTAGTGTTGTAATAAATCTGCTTTACATTTTGTTCGAATTGCAGAATATTCGCATCTCGTTGAAGTCCCGCAAACCGGTACACAGTACCAACCTAACGGTAGAAACTTTGTATTCAATATCGATTCAACGTATCTAGAAATCGCAATCACATAAAAAAGGTTAAACTTATATTTTTATTTGGTTTCTGTACTTCTAAGTTAATAATAATAAAAGGGGTAACGATAAGCTCTTAGAGCAAGATTATTTTGAGTGTGCGTAAGGGACAGATGTATATGACTTGTAATCATTTGTATACATCTGTCCCTTTTTTACAGACGAAATGTGTTAGGTTTTACACGTAGGGTAAGGGGGCTGAACAGGCTGGTATTACATTATCATACAGTAATAGTACTGTCCCACTGTAGGGCGAAGGCCTCTTTTACGAGCATCAATCCTCACGCTTGCTGAATGCTGTATCAAACTTATAGTAAATATATGTTCAGGGGGGTGACCACAAGCTCTTAGAGTAAGGTTATTTTGAGATCGAGTAAGTGACAGATGTATACACGTCATATACGTCTGACCCTTACTCGATCTCAAAATAACCTTACTGTAAGAGCTTGTGGTCACCCCCCTGGTTTCTTCACGATGTTCACCGTTGTCAGCGATGTGTAAGATAAACTGAGAAAGTACATAATGGACCTCGAGAGGTGAGGTCTTAACCGCTGGGCCACCACGACTACATACCAGTTGGTGTTATAATAAATCTGAATTTATTCAACAAGTTGCAGAATATTCGCATCTCGGTGAAGCACCTTAAACCGGTACGCGGTGCCATATTAAAGGTAGTTATTTATTATTATGGGCAAGTAAAAGCAATCGGTACCAACTTTTTAGAACTTTTTTTTAAAAGAAACCATAATCATGTTTTTTTGATATTTTGTACACTGACAGCCCTAAATTCTTCTCCGATCTTTCAGTCCATCCAAAGCTTGTCTGTAAGAGATTGCCTAGTGCGATAAGACCACCCATTGTACACTTGTATATTTGAACAATTGTCCTGTATGTTTTTTGTGGTGTACAATAAAGTATAAATAAATAAATAATCATTATTGATTCAAGATAGGTATATATCGTGAAATCGTAATCCCATAAAAAAGATTGTACTTATATTTTTATTAATCAATACTTACCAGTTAGTATTATAATATACCTGCAACTATTCAGCAAGTTGCAGAATATTCACGTGTCGATGGAGCCCCGTATACCAGAATGTATTAACATCCTAACGGTAGCTTCTTATTATTATGCGTAGGCACTTGCAATCGTTACAATCTTTTTAGAACTTGACTGTAATACATACTTTTAGTTAAAGATCCCATAGCCGATTTTATTGATTCAATGTATCGAAAAATCGTAATGGCATAAAAAAGTGTTGTGTGTATTTATGTTGATAATAGTTTCTGCTAGCGGCTTCGCAAACGTCAAAAGTGTTTTATTATCTCAAAGGAACATTATACCGAGATGAAAAGTAACGTGTGTCCTTCTTCTAATCCAGGTTCTTGTTTATCCATATGCCACGTACCCCACGGCTGAACGAATTTGGTCCAAATTCGTTCACAGACAAACTGAGTTACTTTCGCATTAATAATGTTAGTATGGATCTATAATATTATTGATAGGTAATATTATGTTTTGATTATCGATACTTATGAGTCATGACTAAGATTTTAGGTTCCGCAAAAACTTTTTTCGGATCTATGACTTGATTTTTTGTTAGCAAATTGCAAGAGTCATTTTGCGGATGTTATTTTTGTATATAAGTTAAGTGTTTATTTATAAATTAGGAAGTGATTTTTTTTAAGTGCGATAATATTATGCTTACTGATCTGTGCTGTTGTTTTATTAAATCTTCGAATTTCAAGAGTCATCGCTTTAATTGCTTTTATTTTGAAAGAGTGTCAATAATCGACAAATCCACTTTCGTGTTTTATTATGTCCCATCTCTTAAATATCGTAAAAATAAAGTGGACATATTTACTAGAGAGCAAAAAAGAAATTTAAATAAAAAATGAGACTGCTTTCAACAATAACACTGAGTTTCATGACATGATATAATATGGTCATGAAGATACTAAGTCAGCATTGAAACAGTAATAATATATTATTTAATGTAGTCAAACAATAGGCTCATTATAATTATATAATGTATATCTCGTGGCTAAATAATAACAGCCGCATGGGTCGATCTTCAAGGTTAAGCAACGCTTGACGAGGTCGGTCCGTGGATGGGTGACCATTTTTAACATAACGAGATTCCTCCGTGCCTCGGAAAGCACGTTAAGCCGTTGGTCCCGGCTGTCATTTGAAGATCTTTGACAGTGGTTACGGGTAGTCAGAAGCCTTAGACCTGACACCAGTCTTGCCAAGAGGTATCGTGTTACCCAGTTACTGGGTTGTGGAGGTAAAACTCTGGTACTCAGCTGAATCCGGTAAGACTAGAAGCCGACCCCAACAATAATTGGGATAAAGGCTAGGCAGATAATGATGATGATATTTTGGAGAATCCCATCCTAATATTGATTTAACAATATAACAGGGTTTGTATAATAAACCGTCGACCACTGTTAGTTCTATTTTTAGGTACTTTTGTTCAGTACCTAGTATTAGATCAAACATATCATACATTGTGTGGCGCTGCTTTTTAAATATACGATTAACCTATACAAGTTCACGAACTCAATGTAAGACCGTTTGCGATTTACATTGCTTCTCCTTCAAAGTTCTGAAAAAGGACTTTACCTATACGGCTCGAAGGACCATGATATAAACTTGCCAATTTTCATGTTATGTTCGAGTATTAGGTAGTTATTGTTAGGTAATACAAATCTCTTGACGAGGATTTTCTTTAACAAATTTTAATAGAGCTATCAGTGGAAAGTTTCATTTTAATCATTATTATTTAACAATGTATACAATATTTGTTACTAAAGATAACATAGATCTAAGTTATAAAAGTAATGCTAGATGTTTTTTTTATACTTCAATCTGCAAAATTTAGTAAATAAAATAAAAGTGCTACCCATTCTTTTTCTCAAATTTTTTTATTTTTTATTTTATAAAACTACCCAAACTCGGCAAGTTTAAAACAAATGACGAATTTGTCTATCCTTGATTCTAATATTTGTTTTGGGATATTTACCATGAATATTTTGCTTTTGGTTGAGAGCTCGATACTTCGGCACCGTTACAAGCGCCATGTTCACGAGAACTGAAGTTTTTGCAGGTGGGTATCTCGAAACAAAAATTAATTCTAATGATTGTGACCATGTCAGCTTAAAAACTTATATCCTTGATTCTGTTTCTGACATCGACATTTCAAAAGGGCAGGCATGGTCAATAGAAACATTTTCCTTTGTACGCCCTTCTTAACAATGAAAATAATTTATTCGCATGTTCGTTTATGTCTTTTAATCAATTTGTCTCATGTAGTGACTTAAAAGGATTAAAATGTACGGATAGTTGGTGTCAAAAGCTAAAATTATAGATTAAATAACCTTCTGTTTTGAAGTTGGTTAAATAAGGTTTAGCATCCCGCTAGACTACGGGCGGGTGTCTTTGTATTTTGAAGAATTGAGTTTTGTCAAATCGTACTACAAACTACTAAACCAGAGTTTAAACACTACACAACTTCAAATAGATACTTAATGAAACAGTCAGGCAAACACTGTTACTACAATTTCCATTCGCAACAGAATTACAGGAAAAGGATGAGGCATTCATTTGAGTTTGAGGATGCATCTGTAAGATGTTTTCCGATTTACGTCTTTCTGAAGTGAATTCGCCTTCTGACACGTAGAAATTTACCATAACCACATAGGTGCTTAATTATTTTACTTTAAATGAATCGACTATTGTAAGAAGTGGTAAACTTTTTGAGAGTTGTTGGTAAACCATAAAAATCAAATAGCTCACAATAGACTTATATTATGATAGATTTGGTTATTTGATGAAGGCGTATTTTATTCTATACTTAAATTTACCGGAGCATATAATAATATATTTCCAGTTTTGATATATTAATTATTTTCACTTAGGCACTCCTAAGTGAAAATAATTTAAATAAATCTCTTTCCTTCCTTTAACTAACAGAACCATAATTTCCAGAAAGGGTTTTTAACCGTTCCAATTAGACTGATGACGTTATTCTGTGTGAGTTTATTACCTGTTAATCAATGGATTTTAGGTTCAAACATAACAATTAGTCAGTATCGGAGACTGCATCACGCGATCTTTTGACTCACTGTTAGAACCGTTAGATCGCATTCTGCAAGGAAAAGTCAGTTCATCAAGCCAACCCGGCAAACATGAGTAAAATATTTGAAGGTCCAAAAGTTTGGTTCAAATGAAAAATTAAATTATTTATATGTCATTACGATATTTATTGCCGTCTTTTTCGTTTCGATAGTACATTTGATCAAACTATTTGGACTCTTTGGTTCCAGTAGGTGGCCACGTTTATTGCAGCGTTAGATGCATTATATAGGTCATCCAAAGTACAAGTAAATGGACACTCGGGATACTCCTGTAAATTAGTTCCAACGAACACATTTTTAACCGTCAAAAATTAAAATATATTTATAAAACATGAGCCAAGATCTATCTGAAAACTGAGAAGAAGCATAGAAACAAACTCAGAGGTCTCTTTTAAAGTCCACTTTGCCGGAAATTATCTTAGCTATCTCGATTTTATATGAGTACTATGATGCACTTTGCAGATTATTTTTCTGAGATGGTCTTCAGAGGAAAGAAACAACAATAAAATAAACTATTTCATGCAAATGCTGTATGCAAATTTTGACTGGTAGGGAATGCCTAAGGTATTAATTAGTACTGCCTTTGTACCTTTGTGCATGAAGTCTAAATAAATAATACCTGCTGTTTTTTATTTCTTGCGTGACATGATAATCTTAAGCAATAAAACAATATTAATAACCTCTTGACAAATGTTTCGGCAAATATGGCCCCAAATATGGCTAATCACGGTGAATTTGTAATACGGTATGCTTATAAAACCAATCGAGTTTAAAAAAAATATACATTTTATAAAAGGGCCAGGAACAGGCAAAAAAACAACAATATTCTCTTTTTAAATGGACAAAAAAAGGCTTTGAATCCAATTTGAAAAGTTAAAAGATGCGTGCATTTTTTTGTTGTTGTTGTAAATTTATATCATCGATCGGCAATTCCCTCTTCAATGTATTAAAGAGATATCTTAAATCTAAGCCCCAACCCAGCTCTAAAAAACCTCATCAGAACCTAATCGGACTTAATAGTACATTGTGTATTAAGGGCGGTAAGTAAGGAATTACGATCGAGGCTCTAGTAGAAGCCCGAAGTCGAAGACAGAGGGCTTTCTGAGTCGAGGTTCGTAATTCCCGTACCGCCCGTGATACATACAATGTTTTTCATCATATTTGCGAGTAATCATTATGAATTTTAGCTTTAATACACAAGTCAGCACAGCTGTTATTACGAATTACGAGTACGTGAACCTTTGATTATATACTTGTCTAGATGCCACATTGACACTACCTGAACGGCTCAAATAAAGTCTACTATAATTGGTAGACCCGCTTCTTTCTTACGTCAGTGTCATTTGGAACACGTAAGGGTATAGTGTTCACGAAAAATAATTAATTATGCCGGTTTGTGCCGTCAGGCTGTGTCGCAATTATGTGGGCAAATTGTATAATAACACCAAGATCACTTTTCATCGGTAGGTTTTGTTATTTAACCACTATTATTATAAGAAAACACGATTTTTAATTTGTTACTTTGTAGGTTAGTCTGATTTAGCCAGTGTTGTATTACTAGGGAGATTTCACGAAACTATGGGAGACAAAATACAAATAGCATTACATAATTTTTGATCAGATGAACGTTATTATTTTAAAACTTACATTATATATTTGATCAGTAAATGACAACTTACCTTAAAGTAGCCAGACAATAAAATCAAAGAGAAAACTATTCTGAAAACAAACACAAAGAGATGGGTTTTGATCTATAAATTACTACTTATTTTTTTCATTGTATTTTTTGTTGTTACTAAAATAAATGATACACTAATCTACAAAATAATTATTTAATTCAACCTGTTTTGTTTAACTTTCATCATATTAAATAATGGAGAAAAGATAGGTTAATAATTTGGAGCAGGCATCCCTAAACACGCATACTTTGACAGTTTGACGACAATAAGTACACGAGCGGTACTCACACATATCACGCAATTGGAGACAGTTTTAGCGCGTCATTTGTTTGCATTGCTCTATCTAGACAAGTATATAATCAAAGACGTGAAAGTTTTTTTTAAGCGGTTGGCGAATTTTTGCCCACACCACAGATTATACAGTGTTTCTTTCAGAAACTTTAAGGGCAAATGCTTTCGTAGGTATACAGCCATGACGGAGTGTAAAAAAAAAATATAATTTCGACGTTTTCATACTATAACTATTAAAATCGATTATTAAGAACATTAGTTGAGTATTTAAGTAACATGTAGCGAGATTGCAAAGAAATTCCTGTTTAGATAACATTTTAAGAAAATTTTTCAATTGCGTGTAAACTCCTTGCTTGAACTTGCATGACCTGTGTGCTGTGCTGTAAATTAAAAAAATATTACTTACCGCCCTTGGGTTTCACAAACAAAAAAGCCCGAGGGTTTTATATGGGGCATTACGGCCAAGTTAACCCGTATGTTTTGATACTGTTTACGTGCAAGTGTGATGAAAAACATTAAATACCTACGATATTTTTGAATGTCTCATTGGAAAAGGGTAGCAACATAAAACAATCCACTAATGTGTTAATAGTTACTGCTCAGAATGGCGGTATAATTTTCAAATCGATTCGATTAAAATCTACTATAATCCCTACAAATATTATAAGCGAAAGTACAGACAGAGTACTGTCTGTCTCTGTTAGAAACGCGTTTACACATAAACCGCTAAGCAAATTTTGATGAATTTTGGTATAGAGATAGATTGGCCTTAGAGAAGTACTTTTTTTAATCCGGAAACACGTCTTCTTGGGTTGATTTCCGACATTCACGCGGGCGAAGTCGCTAACAGAATCCAATTATAAATACGAAAATGTGTCGGACTGCCAGTTTTCCATATTTAAACCGATGAGCAGGTTATGATATAATTAACAAAAAACGAAACAACACAACACATACACAAGGTCACAAGTTAATTTGCATTTCGCTAATACTCGTAAGTTCCCATAGGATTCCGATCGCTTTAAGATTGCAAACGAGATAATTTAACCAGATTGATATTAAATCATGTTGATATTTACTTGTTGTATTGAAAATGCATACCTAGCTGTGAAATAACTCGGGTTCGACTATCAATAAGGATAAAAATAATAATTCATTTTTAAAATTAACATTTATGTTTCTAAATAAATTTCATCCTCATTGTGTTTTGGCAGTTCTACAATAAAACGAAATAAAATGTTGTTAAATATATTTTTAATTAAAAAGTCATTTTAAATCATAGAACGTGACTAAGCTCGTCTTAATGATTTTGTATCTAAGCTACACTGACCTCTTGATCTTGTCAACCTTGAGAGATTAAAATAAATTAACTATAAGGTTTTTTAACGTGTGGTGTAGAGAAGGTGTTGACTGTATCAAAAACCAAAGGGTCCAAAGAAGTTCTATCGATAGTCAAAAGTCCACGTAGATCTTAGGCTCTAGATAAGTGTAAAGTGTCGATGTTAGCGATGGCCATGGTAGAAATGCCAAAACATAAGAGATTTGCAACGTGACATTTCGAGAGCGCTTGACATTCCCATACAGTTTTGATGTTTTAACAATCATTATCGCCTGATAGGATTTAAGATAAGATAAAGATACATTTATTTTGTAAAACATGAGTACAGTCTAAAGTCCTATATTAATATGAGTTGGCTACATATTTTGCCATTTATGGCGAACTAAATTAGTTGCACTAGACAAACAATACAAAAACAAAATCACAACAACACTATCAAAATTAAAATTAGATTGAAATTACAATGTCAAAATTTTAATTCAATAAAGAATCACTATGTCACAATATAAATTAAATTACAATTTTTTTATTTAGTTTGTTTAAGACAAACAGAAAAAAAAACACATTCAGAATTCTATACAAGCAAAATATAGTTTAAAAATTTATCTACACTGTTATAGCACTTCTCTACTAATATCCCCTGAAGGCCCTTTTTCAAATTTGTTTAGAAGCATACGTTTAATAATATCAGGTATTTTATTACAAATATCTGGAGCAATACCAAAGAAACTCTTTTTCAATAAAGCAGTTTACACTTGTATTGACATAACAAATTCTCATATTGGGCACGAATTGGGGCTCTCTTAACTGCTGCAAATTGTTGAAACAATTATTGATAAGCTTTTATAAATAATGCAGTTGCCAATACATACAAAGATGGAAAAGTCAGTATTTTTATTTTTTTAAAGTAAGGAACGTAACTAACCGTTGTTCTTAGACCACTCATTGATCGTATACATTTTGGGTCCCTAAAGACCACAGTGGACTTAATTCAGTTGACATGATGATAAATTTCATTCTACTAAAGGATATTTAGTTAATATATAATAATATATATATCTGGCAAAAAGTTCACAGTTACAGGTGACAATATTTATCAAGGTTATAACTGGCGAGGTACAAGTTAGAACGATTGTGTCACCAATCAAACATTTTCTTGTCTTTCATACATATTTCTAGAAATATTACCTCGTGGATACAAGGATATGTTATAAGTACTTAATCATGTGTGGAATGCATTAAACGCCAATAATGTTTTAATTACTATTTTACCACAATGCCATGACAATATTTATGACTCAATGCATTACGTAGGTAAATAGATAATTTTAATGTCTCGACGCGGCGATGGTCCGGACATTAAAAGATCAAAGCGGTTGCAGGTTTGAAGACTGTTGCAGACCAAAGAGTTTAACTAAGTTAGTTTTATACAAGTCCCAGCATTGCGTTGAGTAATGGCGTTTTGCGCGAATGTATAACTTTTCTTTTTCTACTTTTCTATTATTTCTGGGAGGCATTAGGCCTCGTTTCTTTCACACTCACACACTCTAAATATGTTTTGTATAAATATTAATAAAAATAACTATTGTATAATAACTACACTTATTTCCAGATGCTGCTTCAAATTCCAAATTTTATACTAAGCAAACATTACTTCTGTAATAATCCGACAAACAGGGGATCGCCATCTTCTCTCCTTAACACAGGCAAAATTAAGAGAACAGTACTTCACCCGACTTTATTGTAAAATTGAACCTAAAAAAATATAAATGCAACATTTGTAAACTTTGCGATCCCATTATGAAATAAACTATTATTACTATTATTCTTTCTAAGTTCGCATAGCTAAGGAAAATTTTAATATTTTTCATCACACTTGCACGTAAAAAGTATCTAAACATACAGGTTAACTTGGCCGTAATGCCGCATATAAAACCCTCGGGCTTTCTTTTTGTCACGAAACCCTAGGGCGGTAAGTAATATTTTTTTAATTTATGGCACAGCACACAGATCATGCAAATTCAAGCAAGGAGTTTACACGCAATTGAAAAATTGTCTTAAAGTGTTATCCAAACAGGAATTTCAACTAATGTTCTTAATAATCGATTTTAATAGTTATAGTATGAAAACGTCGAAATTATGTAATTCTTTTTACACTCCGTCATGGCTATATACCTACGTAAGTATTTGCCATTAAAGTTTCTGAACGAAACACTGTATAATCTGTGGTGTGGGCAAAAATTCGCCAACCGCTTAAAAAAAAGTTCACGTATTTCGTATTTCGTAATAACAGCTGTGCTGACTTGTGTATTAAAGCAATTATTCATAATTATTACTCGCAAATGTTATGAAAAACATTGTATGAAGCCCTCAGTCTTCGACTTCTTGCTTCTACTAGAGCCTCGATCGTAATTCCTTACTTACCGCCCTTAATACACAATGTACTATTGTTTGAAGACCGCATACTACGTAAAAAGGCCAAGCTAACTTTGCTTAGCACTTGTCTGACAGTCTGTAACCGGCTTAAACCTGGTATCAATGTTACTTAGACCTTTCAAATAAGTCTCATATTTATTTGTGTTTAAAAGACATATAAATATATTTTATATAGAGCACTTGTTACCCTTTTCAAATTATGTTTTGCAGTGTGCAACAAACTATTGACATTTCATAACTTTTTTACGAGTTTCGAACAGGAAACTTTTAAAATTCTGGACACGGATCTTGATTTGCGTATTGAAAAATAATAAAGAAGTGGGTCTCATTTATGTTACTTGTCGTTTCGAAAAATTATATGGAGTGATTTTAAGATAAGGACATTAAATAATTTTATCAATGCTATGTACGCGCGGCACATCATGTCCAAGTAGACTCCGAGTCAGAAGAGCCTCGGAGGAAGATCCATTGTAAAGCCTTTCTTCTCTAAAAGACACGTAAGTGCTTATTGTAAACTATCAAATTTGATTGGGATTTATTGTATTTGACAATGTATCGAGATTTTATAATCTCGTAATATTTATGAAAAAACTTACCATATCTATACATAATGGTATTTAGAGAATTTAATGCGTTTGGAAAAAAAATGTCAAATATAGTTGAAATGATTATCCATTTCATCTATATTTGACAACTTTACCTATAACATTATATTTTATTTGATAAACTATACGAAACTAGTTCAGATTTCTCTGAAAAATTACTTTTTGATAATAATTAATACAAAGAGCATTTTTGGAATAACGCCTAAATAGCCTGAAACACCACGGCAAATACATGCAAAACTATGAAACTTCCCTATTTTGACACTAAAATTATATAAAGTTAGTAGTAACTAACCACTGTTTGATTATCTAAGATTAAGTAACCACTTAGGTTAAATAATTTCACTGTTTCCTTGCTTCTGGTGAAAATAATACCTGGTCTTGGTTATTTACTGCATTTACGTAAGATAGTGTTAGTTTTTGTAATATAAGACAGTAGTTATACATTATAGAAAATAGTGAGAAAAGACGACTCCGTCTAAAATACGTTCATCATCCATACTCATCATTTCAGCCGAAAGACGTCCACTGCTGGACATAGGCCTCCCCCAGGCGTCGCCACATTGACCGATCCCGTGCGTCTCGCATCCAGCGCCTTCCCGCAACCTTAACCAGGTCATCAGTCCACCTAGTGGGAGGCCTTCCAACGTATCGTCTTCCGGTTCGCGGTCGCCATTCCAGAACTTTTCGGCCCCATCGGCCATCCGTTCCGCGAGCAATGTGCCCTGCCCACTGCCACTTAAGTTTGGCAATTCTTCGGGCTATGTCGGTAACTTTGGTTCTCCTGCAGATATCATCATTTCTGACGTGATAACGCAAGGAAATTCCGAGCATAGCCCTCTCCATTGCCCTTTGGGTGACTTTGAGCTTTCTGATAAGGCCCATTGTGAGCGACCACGTCTCGGTTTCATAGGTGATCACTGGCAACATACACTGCTCATAAACTTTTGTCTTAAGACACTGCGGTAAATTGGACGAGAATATACCACGCAACTTCCCGAACGCCGCCCAGCCGAGTCCGATTCGACGGTTGATCTCTTTCTCGAAATTGGACCTACCCAACTGGACCGTTTGTCCCAGGTAGACATACTCGTCTACAACTTCGAGTGTAGGGTCTCCGACCTTGATAGGAGTAGGTGTTTCATGGGCATTCACCATGATCTTGGTTTTGTCCCTGTTCATTCTACCCACTCTTTCGGAAGCTCTACTGAGGTCATCGAGCATTTTACTGAGGCTCTCCATGGTCTCATCCATGACCACTATGTCGTCGGCAAACCGGAGGTGAGTAATGTACTCGCCATTAACGTTGATGCCCAGCCCCCTCCAGTCCAGAACCTTGAAGACATCCTCCAGCGCAGTAGTGAACAGTTTCGGAGAAATGACGTCTCCCTGTCTCACGCCATCCATACTATACATACCTATATTAACTTTAAAACTTTCGCGTTTCTTAATTGAAAAACAATATATCACGGGAACCCACGGGATACTTACCTATATTCTATTTAGATTCTGTTTTTTGTCTTTAGTTTTAAGTTGTTTGAATAAAACCGTATAACTACATATTGTAAAAGAATGGCCCCTGCTGAGTCCCTAAGCGATAAACTCAAAAAAAAAGTTAACGGATGTTTCCTGCGGGTTTCACCAATCGAAAGAGTGAGAAACGAGAAAGGTTTTTGTGAATAATTTGTCACGTCTGAAACCGGCGCAAGTCGCTAGTCTGAAATAAATATATAATATGACTAGCTGACCCCCACGTCTTCGCTCCCGTCAACTGGGCGCACGGTTGGCGTGGTGGTTGAGCGATTGACTGCTGCGCTGCGTGTCACGGGTTCGATTCCCGCACAGGACAAATATTTGTATGACCTAGAAATAGTTGTTCCGGCTCTGGGTGTTTGTGTATGTGAGTTTATATGTTTGTAAACGCACCCACGATATAGGAGAAATTTCTAGTGTGGGGCAATGTTTAAAAAAAAAAAAAAAACTGTCTACCCTACCCTGCCTACCCTGCCTACTCTACCTACCCTCCATACCCAACCCTACCTAACTACCTAATATTTTTTATCTATCATCAATAGTTTTCTCAGTGCACGCCAAAGAATGAATTTTATAGGCAACATTTTGCTACCTTGGGTTACATTATTGCAATTTTCATAAGCATCTCTAATTATTTTGAAATTATGTTTACGCCTATGACACTCAGTAATAATGTAGCTTTCTACTAGTGAAAGGATTTTCAAAATCGGTCAAGTGTATCCAGAGATTACCCCTTACAACGTCACAAACTCACAAACTTTACCTTTATAATATTTGTATAGATAAACGCGAAACTAAGTCTGTACGTTTTGCTGTATTTCTGTTGGTTACGCTAAACCATTCAGCCATAACGGATTAAAATTACGATCATTGGATCATACTTTGAGCTTTTCATTTAGCATTATCGGCACCGGAAATCCACCGAAATCTAGAAAAATGCTTAATTATGCCATATAGAGCTGTTAAGTCTGTATAAAAAAAGTTGGCCGAGGCATTGGAAATGTTTTCTTTCATTGGTAAGTAAATTTGTTTTTAAATTGTGTGTGGAAAAGTGGCACGCTTGGTTTTCATACAGATGGAGGGACTTGTCTTATTTAGTTAGATTTATGTCTATGATAAAAACTGATTGGGCTTTAGAGAAGTACAAATGATACCTTTTATCCGGCGACTATTATGTATACGTTCCCTTGAGATAATTTAAGACTTAAATGTGGGCGAGGCCGCTAGCAGAAGTTAAGTAACAAAAATATCAACTTGCAATAACGTCACTCCAAGTCAAAAGTCTTTTCACATACAGCCTTTTCTTCGTCATTATTAAAATAACAATTGAAGTGGCCAATCCAATAAACCGTCACAAAAATGACAAGTAATAAAAACTCTTTATAATCCATCAAAATAAAATCCATTGACATTTGAACGAAAGTTTCCAAATATCTTTCAAATCAGCTTAAAAAACTTCAAAGGATTTGACACTTTCTATTATAAGTTTTAGCATGAAATTAATGACGAAAATGTAAGGTCTGTTCAATTTTGGTAAATGGTAAAATGTGGTCAAAGGCCTTTTGAGGCCGACTACCTGTTCTGTCATCCTATAGCTGGAGTGCCGATATCTGACGAAATCATATTTTGAGATATGGACGAAAAACAAAATAATTACAGTCGTAGCAGTTCATCATCTATAATTCACATGTATAAAAGTAAAAGGGAAAATTGTTCGTAATTAATCGGACCGTAGCCTGTTTGTGCTATAATCATATCCCATATTTTGTACCTAATTTTATCATCATCATCTGACTTCGTAAACCATAAAAACTTATGAGGTATTCCTTTAGAACCGTTACTTTGATATCCTGCCTCATACCATCTTGATGACGGCAATCTTATAAAATTGTGCGTAATAAACCTGATTCGTAAAACTTAAATACGTAAGTAATTTTTGACGCCACACGTTTAGTACCGTTTGGTACACGTCATTGTTGTAATCTTTATTCACATCTTTGATTTTCCTCAATTAGCTCGTGCATTAGTATTAAAATTAAAAACGCACAGGATAGGTTTTCGTGTTATCCAGTTATGAGGTTGTGAAGGTCAGAAGGTAATCGGTCGACGTCATCGTCATCATCAACCTTTTAATGTTCCCACTAATGGGTGACAGGCCTCCTCTATGAGAGGGAATGGGCCGTAATCCACCACGCGGGCCCAGTACGTGTTGGTGGATGTCACATGACTAAACGTCCTAGGAGGAAGGGAGTTAACCCAGTAACATGCTGGTAGTGATCTTAACCGTACTTCCAGAATTGTTTTGAAAGCCGTGGTAATACCTCTCCACTCCTCAAGCACCTCCAGGTTTTTTGCCCCCTTGGCGCTACGTCACTATAGTGCTAGCGACCGTTTATGGTGGTCCATTAATTGAGTCTGCAAGTCATCCCCTGCCATTTTATAGCCATGTAGTTCAACAGTGGTCATCAGACAGGGGCAAATAGTCGGCCTATAGTTTTTGGCTATCGATCCACTAAACCTACCAAACGTATAGCCAATTATATTTTTATCCATATTTTGCAATAGTCCTGCACCTTGTGTGTGATTGTCCTTGGATGTACTTACGTAGTGCATAATAGTATAATCGCCGGTTGGTGTCACATTACTTGATACATGTCTAACAACGCCTCTATGAGTTGGCTTCGGCCCATCGCAGGCCTTTCAAAGGACGGGGACCCCAGGGTCCCAATATTGTCAAAGTCATTTTAATAATATTATAAAGAGGACAGATTTGTTTGTAATGGATAATCTCAAAAACTACTTAATCGATGTTGAAAATTGTCTCACCAGTACAAGTAGAAAGCTACATTATTCCTGAGTAATATTGGCTATTTTTTGTCTCGAAAAGTGATCCTGTAGGGTGAGCCACGGGAGCAAAGACGCGAGGAAAAGCTAGTTCATCATTTTTTATCATTGTTCATCATCATAGCTTAGCTTGTAGTTGGGTCCTTTCTAGCACTTTTCCAATGTTAGTCAGCTCAACACACTAAGTTTTCTGTGACCCCATTTTGTTCCACCACTAGATCCAACCTTACTTCTTCGTTAACCATCTCCTACATAACTCTACCTATTAAATAATCAGTTGTATTCATACTAAATATAGTAATGTAGGTACACTGTCAATTAATTTTGCACCAAACCTGATAAAGTGGACACTATCCTGTGCAAATCCATCGAACAGTTGCACTATACTTAACAAAGTAGGTACAATCAAGTGCAACACACCAGTTTTTATTACACAATTTGTAAAGGTTGTTGCCAAGGCTAAGAACGACATGACGACTATTGATTTGAATTATGGACTTAAAATATCCTATAATAACACTTTTCTAAGTCACGTAACACACTCCCTATAAAGTGACGAGATATTATTTCTTAGGTAGGTATGTGTTTTAAAAGATTGCACGAGTGGCTTATGCGGCTGAATAAAGGAGGTTATGTGTTTGGTTGATCCGCGTGCTGTAATGAATAAGCCTACTTAGGCTCTACACATAGTAGTGAGACTCTATCGGCGATTGTATTTTTTATTTTCAATAGGCTCGCGCTTGACCACTATCTCACTTGATGGAAAGCGATGATGTGGTCGACGGTGATGCACGCTTGCCTAGAAAAAAGCCATTCACTCTTGACTTAAAGAACCCTAGATTGTAGCTATCAGCTAATTCTCGAAATACCAAGATGTTTCGGGATAGGATAGATACCCTTTTCCACACTCCAATTCCCATCAGACCTAGTGCGGGTTGGTAGGTGTCTTCGAATTTTTGGTTATAAGACATGGACAGGTTTCCTCAAGAGGGTTTTCTTCAGCGTGAGAGCAGTGGTGATGAAATAATTTACACAAATTAAAGCGCTTGCCTGGGTTCGAACCCAAGACTAACAACTTGTTCGCGGCCACTGTGCCACCACTGCTCTAATGTTTGGGGACTGATCTCGTGATATTTATTCAGAAACGATGTTAACTTTTATGATTTTTCGAAAGTTATAATCGATGATCGCTGGGCCCGCGTGGTGGATCAAGACCCATACCCTCTTTCACAGAGAGGAGACCTGTGTCCCAGCAGTGGGAATATTAAAAAGGCTGATGATGAATTGCTGATAGAATCTCGCTTTATCTAGAAGATCTTTCTTTTGTGGATACTTTTTTTCCATCATTCTTATCTTTCATCTAACATACAAACCCGATAGACGTTGATCTGTCTCTTTTAATTTAATTAAAAAATACCATAGAAAAAGTATTTCAAGTTTTGCCAGGATTTCCTAAATTTGCGCAAAGCTTTTCCATTTTGTTTTCCTATAAAACGTTCTCGAGCTTTTACCTACTCACAATTAAAAATGAAACTCATCCAAATCCAAGTATATTTGTGCGTTATACTTACCTGCCTTCTAACTAACAGCACCTACAAAAATCCTGAAAGAATGACGTCGGTTCAAAGATCATATCACGCACCTGACGTCACGTCTCTCTGCGTCATCACAGTTTACTGATCGCTTTCATAACTTTACGTCTTAACATGAAACAAATAAAAATGACTAACTCACCCAGAAGTCGTCGTCACAGCCAGTTTACCTAACCACCCACCCGTTAACCTTCATGTACATGCATTAAAATTTATAATCTGTATCTATAAAAAAAAATTGAAGTGTCTGTTCGTAATGTCAAGATAACTAAGGTTAGGAAGCAGCGGGAAACGAGTGCCGGTATTACGGTGCGCCGGTCTCCCTACCTTCCGCGGCCTGAACGGGGTCACCATCGTCTGATGGTGGACGCGGTGAGGCCGCAGGTGTGGAGGAGTGTCGGCATAGCGTTGGCTGCTCTCCCTTTCCCCTGCGGCCGAAAAGTGTTAGTTGATCTGAACCGTCACAGGAGGACTAAGGGAGCCTTTCACGGGGTCTGCGGCGTCTGGCGCCCATGTGTTGATTTGGTCCCTCCCAGCCACCCGTCACGGCGTGCTTAGCCTTCGCCCAACAATGTTGGGGTCAGCTTCTAGTTCTAATGGATGCAGCTGAGTACCAGTATTTTACATGGAGCGACAGCCTATCTGACCTCCACAACCCAGGAACTGAGTATCACTCGCCTTAGCAAGACTGATGTAAGATTTCTGCCCCTTCTTTTTTATGCAAAAAGAGTAGCCTATGTCCTTCTTATGATCTCAAGCGTCTTCATACCGAATTTCATCTAAATCGGTTCATAGAATAAATTTCTTTTTAATCGAGTATCCATGACTCAAAAAATGGTTAGTAAAACTTACAACTATGTTAGTATAACACACATATATTAACAAACTGATACTACAAAAACAAAACAACAAATAACAGTGGCTCACCGTTGCGACAACCCATGTAAGATGGCACAACAGCGACCCACGAAAACACAGCATTGGCGCCACGAAATCATACTTAGGATACTGTTGGAGCTGCTCCACGCCCTGCGCATCATGGATGCGCACCTTTTGCGCATGGTTGTGTAGAAAGAATCTACATGCGCTTCCGCAAAATTCCCGCCGCACTACAGAAGCGAGGCAGCATCGGCATATTAAGAAAAAGTTGCATGATGAGAAGTTACATACAAAACAAACCCCTCCCACAAGTCTCCGAAATAGTGGCCTATGTCCTTCTCAGGGTCTCGAACTATCTCCATACCAACTGTAATTGAAATCAGTTCCGCGTTTAAACGTGAAAAGGTAATAGACAGACGACAGAGTTACTTTCGCATTTATAGTATTAGTATGGATAAATAAATAAGGCACTCGGCAACATTTACCTGTCTGCATAACTATAGTTGATTCCATAGATAGTACATTCTGAACTTTAACAACATCATGACATTCGAGTTAAATTAAAGGTGAACATTAACTTATATACTTGACGCAAGCCCATTTTAAAACTCTTACGTAATATTCATACCTACATTATTGATAGTTGGTAATCTATTCGATTATTATCTATTGGATTCCTGTAGTGTTACTATAAAAAAGAAACATATGGCCAGTAAATATAGTAAACGTTCACAAGCTAATTACCTACGAACCTTTATCTGAGGTAAGTCAACTTAATAGCCTTGTCACTGCTGGGATACAGGCCTACTGTATGTAAGAGAGTGTGGGTTGTAATCTACCACGATGGTCCAGTGCGGATTCTTATCGTAGAAGGTTCTTATCAAAATAAAACAGTTTTTATTTTGCAAATATTTTATCTATATTTAACTAAAAATATCAGTCGTCCTTATTTAGTCGTTGTCATATAAAATCTCAATATACACTTAGCCTAAACAATTGACTATCTTACAACATTACGTATATGTAACTAGTATAATTATACTAGTTTTAAATTACATTAATTCAGTACAAACATATTATATCAAATAGTTATTTGTATACAGATATAGAGCACTGTATTAATTATTATTATAATTGGATATTCTATTTTTTACAACCACTCTGACAGTGGTTATATTTTGTATATTTTAATGGATTTTATAACATAGTAATTTAGGAGATTAATACCAAATCGATGAATAAACAATAACTGACGATATTATTCATAGCGTAATACCTATACCAATATTATAAAGAGGAAAGATATTTTTGTTTGTTTGATTGTTTGTTTGTTTGTACCGAATAGGCTCTAAAACTACTGGACCGATATCAAAAATTCTTTCACCGTTGGGAAGCTACTCTATCCCCGGGTGACATAGTTTACTTTTTATCCCTGTATTCACACGGGAACGGGAACTACGCGGGTGAAACCGCGAGGCGTCCTCTAGTACTGAATAAATTATATCACATTTCTATTTATAGAATTGTATGTTTTGCTAAAACAAAATGCACTCTATATTCCAAGGAGTAATTGATTGATCAAAGTTATTCCTTTAGGTAAAATTTATACATAACCTTAATTGATTGATAAGACAAAACAATATATGCATCAGGTAGGTAGAACAATATAACTTTCATAATATTCAGATATCCAACATCTTGATAATACAAATTCTATCAATTTAATGATACCAAATAACCATCTGTTGTAATTATAATTTAAGTGCAAAGTGTAAGCCAAAATATTAGGGGTAACAAATTTAAAATAAAAACAGTTATAGTCGAAATATTAGGAGTAAAAATTGTACCTTGGGACTAGTCTCAAGGTACAGTTATTAATCCTAATATTTTGATCGTATCACCGATACGTTTAATCATTAAGTCTATATTGCACGCTACACGCTGTACACGCTCTAAATTGATATTTTAATCCCTTCTATAAGTATCTGTAATTACATTAACCCTGATTAAATTACTGATTATAATTCAGCTTAGTCATTATATTAATCGATTTTATATAATACTTCTTTTCGTTAAAAATTATGACACTTGCAATTTATTGTACTCTTGTATCAATTAAAGATCATAACTAATGTGGATGGTTAAATAGGAATTATCAATCATGAGTTATTATTACTTTATCAAGCCTTACATAATTGGTTTTTAACTTTTTGAGCTTGTTTGCAATGCTAGAAACACCTTTACATGTACAATAATAAATACAGAATAATAAAAAAATCTACTGTTCGGTTAGGTAAGATAGGATCACCGGATCCGGATTTTAGTAACCCTACTGAACCGTTCTAAAATGACCACGGCTCTAAATCCTTTAATATGTATATAGCTTGTTGACACATAATAAATAATATACTAAGACACATCACAGCAAATATTCATGGGTTTTTGCGACGGTCCTATCTCAACATCTTCATTCACGAGATTTGCTATAATCAAGCAAATAACTGATGTCACTCATTCACAAACTAAAATGTTTTAATAAATAACTAACATTAATATTAGTATAAATAATACACCATCGGATATGGCACTATCAATAGAATCTTCAAGTCTTTATTTGTTTTTGTTTCGCACAACACTTCTTTTCTTTCACACATACCTTATACTGTTATTATAAATATCTCACTGGTAACTTGTTCGTTGTTTTAATATCCCACTTTTCGGTTTTAATCGTCCGGGAAATAGAATCTTGTATCTACAGCAACTGGTGGTGGTGTTGGTGGCGTAGGCGCCTCGACCTTGCCTGAATATTCGCGAAATCTCGGGTTGATAAGGAAGCCCAACATGTCTTCGTCTAATTCAACTTCATTTTCGGAAGCTTTCCGAGTCTCATAGTTTGTGGGACCTTCGAAGACAATCGCATTAGGGTCTTCAGGGTTGGGGTAGTAATACTTCTTCGGCCTCGACTGCGCGAGGTTCACTAGGCACAGCAGAACGATCACAAAGTTTATCCGACACATTTTCGACACGACCTTGCTTAGCGACGCGAGGTAAACAAATGACCAATAACAGGTTGTAAGCGCGTGATTTAAACTACGTCGCCTTTTATGATTCGCAGATGAATGAAAACTGTGAGCAATAACTGCAATATATATAGCGGCTCGTATTTCTGCGAACTTTCCTGTAGGTGCTTTCGTCTGGCAAAATGTAGAATGGTGTTTTGTTTGAACTTGTTTGTCAAATTACCCGATAGGCATTGTTACCTACCACAGCTGCGCTACATAACGGGATTATTTTTACGTAAAGTTGTATACGTTTGTATTGTTGTGTTGTGTTTCAATCATTTACTTAATGTTAAAAAAAATGATAAATGTTACCCTAAATACTATTATAGAATAAATGATGAAAAAAACTTGTTATGCAGATATAACAAGTTTTTTAAGCCTTTTTGATATAATTTATTAAACTTAGAATATATAATGAATGAAAGTATACCAACACAATACATAACGTAAAGAGTTAAAGTAGCTACCTAATTACATAATATCTAACGTATACAGTCAATATTATCTCACAGTTTTAAATAAAATTATATAATTTTAAAAAAGTTATTTTTTTTACAGGAACTACAGGAAGACTTTTAATTGTTTGACTATATTTCAAGTAAACGGACAAGATCACGACAGAAATGTCAAAAAACCTGATTTTCATTAAATTTATTGACACATAAATCATTAAAATGAAAACTGTTTTTTTTCTGTCGATTTCAGTAAATATTAAATCGACAAGTTGTTCAAATTCAATTTCATTTTAAGATTATTGGTTTCATGATGTTACATACAAGTTCATATATGTACATGTATTCATTCACTTCCCTCGGAAGTATTTAAATTCACCTGTATTTGCTTACTTCGTTATAGAATCGCAAACAGTTAGTGTTGTAATAAATCTGCTTTACATTTTGTTCGAATTGCAGAATATTCGCATCTAGTTGAAGTCCCGCAAACCGGTACACAGTACTATCCTAACGGTAGAAACTTTGTATTCACTATCGATTCAACGTATCTAGAAATCGCAATCACATAAAAAAGGTTCTACTTATATTTTTATTTGGTATCTGTACTTATAAGTTAATAATAATAAAAGGGGTAACGATAAGCTTTTAGAGCAAGCTTATTTTGAGTGTGCGTAAGGGACAGATGTATATGACTTGTAATCATTTGTATACATCTGTCCCTTTTTTTACAGACGAAATGTGTTTGGTTTTACACGTCAGGGTATGGGGGCTAAACAGGCTGGTATTACATTATCATACAGTAATAGTACTGTCTCACTGTAGCACTGTAGCATCAATCCTCACGCTTGCTGAATGAGCTGTATCAAAGTTATAGTAAATATATGTCCAGGGGGGTGACCACAAACTCTTAGAGTAAGGTTATTTTGAGATCGAGTAAGTGACAGATGTATACACGTCATATACGTCTGTCCCTTACTCGATCTCAAAATAACCTTACTCTAAGAGCTTGTGGTCACCCCCCTGGTTTCTTCACGATGTTCACCGTTATCAGCGATGTGTAAGATAAACTGAGAAAGTACATAATGGACCTCAAGCCCGAGAGGTGAGGTCTTAACCGCTGGGCCACCACGACTACATACCAGTTGGTGTTATAATAAATCTGAATTTATTCAACAAGTTGCAGAATATTCGCATCTCGGTGAAGCACCTTAAACCGGTACGCGGTGCCATATTAAAGGTAGCTATTTATTATTATGGGCAAGTAAAAGCAATCGGTACAAACTTTTTAGAACTTGACTTTTTTTTTTTTGTAAAAGATTCCATAATCATGTTTTTTTGATATTTTGTACACTGACAGCCCTAAATTCTTCTCCGATCTTTCAGTCCATCCAAAGCTTGTCTGTAAGAGATTGCCTAGTGCGATAAGACCGCCCATTGTACACTTGTATATTTGAACAATTGTCCTGTATGTTTTTTGTGGTGTACAATAAAGTATAAATAAATAAATAATCATTATTGATTCAAGATAGGTATATATCGTGAAATCGTAATCCCATAAAAAAGATTGTACTTATATTTTTATTAATCAATACTTACCAGTTAGTATTATAATACGAGTATACCTGCAACTATTCAGCAAGTTGCAGAATATTCACGTGTCGATGGAGCCCCGTATACCAGAATGTATTAACATCCTAACGGTAGCTTCTTATTATTATGCGTAGGCACTTGCAATCGTTACAATCTTTTTAGAACTTGACTGTAATACATACTTTTAGTTAAAGATGCCATAGCCGATTTTATTGATTCAATGTATAGAAAAATCGTAATGGCATAAAAAAGTGTTGTGTGTACTTATGTTGATAATAGTTTCTGCTAGCGGCTTCGCAAACGTCAAAAGTGTTTTATTATCTCAAAGGAACATTATACCGAGATGAAAAGTAACGTGTGTCCTTCTTCTAATCCAGGTTCTGGTTTATCCATATGCCACGTACCCCACGGCTGAACGAATTTGGTCCAAATTCGTTCACAGACAAACTGAGTTACTTTCGCATTAATAATGTTAGTATGGATCTATAATATTACTGATAGGTAATATTATGTTTTGATTATCGATACTTATGAGTTATGACTAAGATTTTAGGTTCCGCAAAAACTTATTCCGGATCTAAGACTTGATTTTTTGTTAGCAAATTGCAAGAATCATTTTGCGGATATTATTTTTGTATATAAGTTATGTGTTTATTTATAAATTAGGAAGTGATTTTTTTTAAGTGCGATAATATTATCCTTACTGATCTGTGCTGTTGTTTTTTTAAATCTTCTAATTTCAAGAGTCATCGCTTTAATTGCTTTTATTTTGAAAGAGTGTCAATAATCGACAAATCCACTTTCGTGTTTTATTATGTCCCATCTCTTAAATATCGTAAAAATAAAGTGGACATATTTACTAGAGAGCAAAAAAGAAATTTAAATAAAAAATGAGACTGCTTTCAACAATAACACTGAGTTTCATGACATGATATAATATGGTCATGAAGATACTAAGTCAGCATTGAAACAGTAATAATATATTATTTAATGTAGTCAAACAATAGGCTCATTATAATTATATAATGTATATCTCGTGGCTAAATAATAACAGCGGCATGGGTCGATCTTCAAGGTTAAGCAACGCTTGACGAGGTCGGTCCGTGGATGGGTGACCATTTCAACATAACGAGATTAATCCGTGCCTCGGCAAGCACGTTAAGCCGTTGGTCCCGGCTGTCATTTAAAGATCTTTGACAGTGGTTACGGGTAGTCAGAAGCCTTAGACCTGACACCAGTCTTGCCAAGAGGTATCGTGTTACCCAGTTACTGGGTTGTGGAGATAAAACTCTGGTACTCAGCTGAATCCGGTAAGACTGGAAGCCGACCCCAACAATAATTGGGATAAAGGCTAGGCAGATGATGATGATGATATTTTGGAGAATCCTATCCTAATATTGATTTAACAATATAACAGGGTTTGTATAAACCGTCGACCATTGTTAGTTCTATTTGTAGGTACTTTTGTTCAGTACCTAGTATTAGATCAAACATATCATACATTGTGTGGCGCCGCTTTTTAAATATACGATTAACCTATACAAGTTCACGAACTCAATGTAAGACCGTTTG
This sequence comes from Orthosia cruda, assembly GCA_964057195.1. Taxonomy (NCBI): domain Eukaryota; kingdom Metazoa; phylum Arthropoda; class Insecta; order Lepidoptera; family Noctuidae; genus Orthosia; species Orthosia cruda. The sequence continues at coordinate 12,782,670 of OZ059836.1, read as the reverse complement.
CGATTTACATTGCTTATCCTTCAAAATCTTGAAAAAGGACTTTACCTATACGGCTCGAAGGACCATGATATAAACTTGCTAATTTTCATGTTATGTTCGAGTATTAGGTAGTTATTGTTAGGTAATACAAATCTCTTGACGAGGATTTTCTTTAATAAATTTTAATAGAGCTATCAGTGGAAAGTTTCATTTTAATCATTATTATTTAACAATGTATACAATATTTGTTACTAAAGATAACATAGATCTAAGTTATAAAAGTAATGCTAGGTGTTTTTTTTTATACTTCAATCTGCAAAATTTAGTAAATAAAATAAAAGTGCTACCCATTCTTTTTCTCAAATTAAGTACCCAAACTCGGCAAGTTCAAAACAAATGACGAATCTGTCTATCCTTGATTCTAATATTTGTTTCGGGATATTTACCATGAATATTTTGATTTTGGTTGAGAGCTCGATACTTCGGCACTGTTACAAGCGCCATGTTTACGAGAACTAAAGTTTTTGCGGGTGGGTATCCCGAAACAAATATCAATTGTAATGATTGTGACCATGTCAGCTTAAAACTAATATCCTTGATTCTGTTTCTGACATCGACATTTGTAAAGGGCAGGCATGGTCAATAGAAACATTTTCCTTTGTACGCCCTTCTTAACAATGAAAATAATTCATTCGAATGTTCCTTTATGTCTTTTATTCAAATTGTCTCATGTAGTGACTTAAAATGATTAAAATGTACGGAAAGTTTATGTCAAAAGTTAAAATTATAGATTAAATGACCTTCTGTTTTGAATTTGGTTATATAAGGTTTAGCATCCCGCTAGACTACGGGCGGGGGAATTGAGTTTTGTCAAATCGTTCTACAATGTCAAATTTTGTCAAGTTTTCATGCTAAACTAGAGTTTGAACACTACACAATTTCAAATAGATACTTAATAAAAAAATCAGGCAAACACTGTTACTACAATTTCCATTCGCAATAAAATTACACGAAAAGGATGAGGCATTCATTTGAGTTTGAGAATTCATCTGTAAGATGTTTTCCGATTTGCGTCTTTCTGAAGTGAGATTCGCCTTCTGTCACGTAGAAATTCATCATTACCACATAGGTACTTAATTATTTTCCTACAAATGAATCGACTATTTTAAGAAGTGGTAAACTTTTTGAGAATTGTTGGTAAACCATAAAAATCAAAAAACTGACAATAGACCTATAGTATGATAGATTTGGTTATTTGATGATGGCGTATTTTATTCTATACTTAAATTTACCGGAGCATATAATAATATATTTCCAGTTTTGATACATAATTCTAAAGGACAATGTTCAGTATTCAAAATTATCTGTACCGCCATGCCAGTAAATAATTTTTGAGTAAATAGCAGATTGCCGCCTTTGAAACAAGTCCTTTTAATTTTAATAAATAGATACTACTGATGACTATGTGGTTTCGTTCTGGCTTATCCCACAGACGTCATGCATAAAAACGCAAATCATTATCATTATGAAAACATGATAATGATGATTTAGGCTAAATATTTCAATAATTAAACACCAACACAGTGCCTAAGTGAAAATAATTTGAATAAATCTCTTTCCTTCCTCTAACTAACAGAACCATAATTACCAGAAAGTGTTTTTTAACTGTTCCAATTAGACTGATGACGTTGTTCTGAGTGAGTTTATTACCTGTTAATCAATGGATTTTAGGTTCAAACATAACAATTAGTCAGTATCGGAGACTGCATCACGTGATCTTTTGACTCACTGTTAGAACCGTCAGATCGCCTTCTGCAAGGAAAAGTCAGTTCATCAAGCCAATTCGGCAAACACGAGTAAAAATTTCTAGGTCCAAAAGTTTGGTTCAAATGAAAAATTAAATTATTTATATGTCATTACGATATTTATTGCCGTCTTTTTCGTTTCGATAGTACATTTGATCAAACTATTTGGACTCTTTGGTTCCAGTAGGTGGCCACGTTTATTGCAGCGTCAGATGCATTGTATAGGTCATCCAAAGTGGGGTGCTAGGACAGGAAACCTCCCCGTGTGCCCTTGGGCTGGAGTTCCCTTTTGGATGCGTCCGGGGGGAAGGCCAGTCTCCGGGACGGTGCACCCTGGGGTACAGGTAATGACTCCCCATTAGGTACTATGTGCCTAAGGGGTCTTGTTGCCCGTATGCTAATATCCTGTCATAGAGGTTGGAGGTCGGAAAAACGCTCCAACGTGTGTCCCTCTGCACTCAAGCAGAGACGCACAGCGGCGGAGTAAGAGCGGGCTCGATGTGCACTAACCCTGCCGCCGGGCAGGCAGGAGGAAGTATTGCACCTCCTTCTGCCACCACTAGAATCGTAGCCCCGAAGATAGTCACGGTCATGTCTCTGACTATTGACGGGGGTCGAGGGTCTTGGCTTAACTGCCCGGGCCGCGAGGAAGAAAACCTCTATAAAAATCACCCGAAACCTCCAAGCGGCGGCGCACCGTGAGGGAGGTTGATAGCTTGACTAATGGGTAGCTAAAATTAGTCTCTAGTGCGAACCACTAGATTTTTGAGATTTAAAAATATAATATACTCGTGGGAACAGACATGGAAAATTTAAAAACAAAAAACAAAACCGACGAAGAGGTGAGGAGTGATGCGGGGTCGGAGTCCGACGCCGCATCTGGCGCAAAGTGCTCACAGAGCTCGGAGTGCGAAGAGGTGGGGGCTGTTGTGAAGAACCTACGGTTCTTCCGGAAGCGCCCCAAACCGGGGGATGGCCTAGGGTCACCCTCCGATGACGAGCTGGCCTCGGCCCGGAAAATCCCCACCAGTAGGCGGGGTGGTGGCCGAGATAGAGGAGTGGGGAGGGGGCTCATCGCCCAGGAGGCTGCTCAGCGAGCCGAGAGGCTTGCCACAGAGGGACGCCACCCCGGATCGACCAACCGCAGGGCAGTCCTATCGGGGTCTTCCGGCGGCGAACTAGATTCGGAGCAGGATTTGGATTCGGAGCGAGCGGTCAGGTTCGCGGAGGTCGTGGGAGCCGCAATCCGAGATGTGGCCTTGAAGAGGAATAAGTCCTCTAAACATAAGGCCATATCCGCGGCCACGGCCTCCATTATGGCGGCAGCGGAGGCAAATCATGTCGGGCCTGGATGGAATATCCGAAATGCGGGCGGAGGTCACCCGCTTGAAAGCCGACATGGAGCTTCTCCAAAAGGAGAACGAGAAGCTCCGAGCGGACCTGGCCAGGCTCCGAGGAGCTGGTCCCCGGGAGATGCCGCAGGAGGGGGCGCAGCATGGGCAAGGTCAGCCCATGCCTGCAGAGGACCGGGTGCTGAACCTGGTGCGACAGGAGCTGTCTGCCTTCCAGAGTCGGTTTTCTGCTCTGGAGGCCATCTTCTTGCGTCCCCCGCTAGCTGCATGCCAGGCGGCCCTGGTTCAGCGGAAGGCGGCCTCCTTTGCCGCCGCCGCGGCTACCGCGGCCAGACCGGGCTCGTCGTAAAATAACGATGCGATGCCGGAACCAGTGTGGTCAGCACCAGCGAAACCGGGCAAATCGGCATCCAAAGGGGGCGGAGCGTCTTCTCAGGCATCCAGGGCTCCAGCCCGGACAGTGGGTCAGCCGCCCCAATCTCTTCCGCCTTCTGAAACTCCTGCGGCTGACGCCGAATGGCAAGTGGCCGGGGAGAAGAAGAAGGCGAGCAAGACAGCGAGGGCGGCCAAAAGGAAGGAAAGGCGAAAGCGGCGCAAGGAGCGAAGCGTCGCGGCTAGGCTCCGCGCCCCGAAGTCCGCAGCTGTAGTGATTACACTACAGCCGGAAGCGGAAAAGAAGGGCGTGTCCTACCGCGACGTGCTCGCCAAAGCGAGGGCGGCGGTGAACCTGGAGGAGCTCGGCGTCACCGCGGGCATCCGGGTTAGGGTCACCGCAACTGGGGCCCGGATGCTAGAAGTCCCCGGTGTGGCCAGCGGCCCGACCGCTGACGCACTGGCCGAAAGGCTCAGGGCGTCCATAAATGCGGACGAGGCCCGAGTGTCCAGGCCCACCAAGTGCGCTGACATGCGCATTCTGGGCCTGGACGATTCTGTGACGGAGGGAGAGGTGGTGGCCGCCGTCGCCAGGACTGGGGGGTGCACTCCCGAGCAAGTAAGGGCAGGCATCATACGGCCTGACGCCACGGGGATGCAAGCCGTTACTGTGAGCTGCCCTGTCTCGGCAGCCCAAAAAATAGCCGGGGAAGGCCGAAGGCTCTTGGTGGGCTGGGTTTCTGCACAGGTAAAATTGCTGGAACCCAGACCTCTGAGGTGCTTCCGCTGCCATGTAGGAAACCACGTGGGAGCTCAATGCACCTCGGAGGTGGACCGCAGCGATCATTGCTTCCGCTGTGGTCAGCCTGGTCACAAGGCCGGCACGTGTAATGCCACGCCGCACTGTGTCGTATGTGCGGCAGCAGGCAAGCCGGCTGATCACCGGGCTGGGAGCAAGAACTGCGCTCCACCCGCCAAGGACAGGCGCAGGGGCAAGCACTCCACCACCGCCGTCACCGTCGCAGCCGCTGCCTCTGCCGCCGCCGATGCCGCCTCCACAGCCGTCGTCGCCGCTGAAACCACCGCGGCAGGACCCTCACTGGGGGTTTTGGAGGGAGCTGAAATGGAGTGCCAATAATGGCCCCATTACGCTTCCTCCAGGCGAACATCAACCACTGCGCCGCTGCTCAGGATCTATTGCTCCAGAGCATGGCGCAGTGGTCGATTAACATCGCCGTGGTCGCTGAGCCGTACTTTGTCCCGCCCAGGGACGACTGGGTGGAGGACCTGAGCGGCTCAGTGACCCTAATTTCGTTGGCCGCCGCTGGCACCCCGTCCCTCGAGGGTGTCAAGAGGGGACAGGATTGCGTGGCAGCACGGTTCGGAGAGATTGTTGTTGTGGGTGTATACTTCTCCCCGAACCGAACACTCGCTGAATTCCACAACTCCCTTGCGGAGTTGAAAATCGTCGTCGTCGGGTACCGCTCCATCCCTGTGATCGTCCTCGGGGACTTCAATGCCAAGAATGTGGCTTGGGGTTCCCATTATACGGACACAAGGGGCAGGGTGGTTGAGGACTGGGCTCTGGAGACAGGCTTGGTCATCCTCAACCGGGGTTCTGTCTCCACGTGTGTGCGGATGCAGGGCGAATCGGTGGTGGATATTTCGTTCGCCAGCCCCGCTCTGTCACCACGTGTCGTCGACTGGCGCGTCATGGAGGAGGTGGAGACCTATTCCGACCACCGGTATATCCGGTTCGACGTCTCCACCCAGATCTCGAGCGCGTCGGTCCGACAGACCCCGAGTGGTCCGCGGTGGGCGCTGAAACAGCTTGACCGGGAGCTCCTCCTGGAAGCCTCGATCGTGCAGGCCTTGGTGCCATCACCGGGTAGGCCTGCTGACATTAACGACGAGGCGGAGTGGTTCCGGGAGGCCATGTCCGAGATATGTGACGTGGCAATGCCCCGGGTCCAGCCAGGTCGCACCCGGCGCCAGGTGTACTGGTGGTCGCCGGAGCTTACGGCTCTGCGCCAGGCGTGCGTTGCTACGCGACGCCGGTACACCAGGCACCGCAGGCTCCGTAACCGTCCTCCGGATACGGAAGCCATTGAGGTGGAGCTGTACGAGGGGTACAGATCGGCGAGGATTGCCCTCCGAGCGGAGATCAAGCGGGCCAAGGGCTTGGCTCGCGAGGAGTCGCTGCGGATTCTGAACAGGGATCCGTGGGGGCGCCCCTACAAAATGGTGCGGGATAAACTCCGCCCATGGGCGCCCCCGCTGACACAGAGTCTCCGGCCGCAGCTCGTGGAGGGCGTGGTGAGCACTCTGTTCCCTTCGCAAGTGGAACATACTCCTCCGCCCATGGCTCCACCTCTTGCGGTGCCCGAAGCTGACCACACCACCGACGACGACGATGCTCCGGAGGTGACCGAGGTAGAACTGAGAGTGGCGGTACGTAGGCTGAATGCCAAAAATACCGCCCCAGGACCCGACGGTTTACCTGGAAAAGCCTGGGTTCTGGCCTTGGAGGCTCTCGGGCCTAGACTAAGGGGGCTCCTTAGCGCATGCTTGGAGAGGGGCCAGTTCCCGCTTCGCTGGAAGACGGGGAAACTGGTCCTTATTAAGAAGCCGGGGCGCCCAGCGGACTCTCCGTCCGCTTACCGGCCCATTGTGCTGCTCGATGAGGTAGGCAAGCTCTTTGAAAGAGTTATTGCAGACCGCCTCGTTGGGCAGCTGGTGCGGGTGGGGCCGGATTTGGCGGAGAGCCAGTTTGGCTTCCGCAGGGGGCGCTCTACGGTGGACGCCATCATGCGCGTACGAGCCCTCACGACGGGGGATGCAGTGGCCCGGGGTGGGGTCGTCTTGGCGGTGTCTCTAGACATCGCCAACGCCTTCAATACCCTGCCCTGGAGTTGCATCAGGGAAGCACTCCGGTATCACCGGATGCCGCCCTACCTCTATCGCGTGGTCGAGGCCTATTTGACGGACAGGGCCGTCATCTACCCCGGTCACCAGGGAGAGTGGAACCGGCGAGAGATGTCGTGCGGTGTCCCACAGGGATCGGTCTTGGGGCCGCATCTGTGGGACATCGGGTACGACTGGGTGCTGCGCGCCGACCTCCCTAGCGGCGTCAGCGTAATTTGCTACGCTGACGACACGCTAGTCCTGGCGCAGGGGAGGTCGCACCAGGCGGCGGCAAATTTAGCGACACGCAGGGTTGCGACAGTCGTTGAGAGGATCCGGCAATTGGGGCTCGAGGTGGCCCTGCACAAGTCTGAGGCCATGTGCTTTCATGGTCCTCGGAACGCGCCACCACCGGGTTCCCAAATAACGGTAGGAGGGGTTCACATCGGCGTCGGGTCAACGATGAAGTACCTGGGACTCGTCCTCGACAGCCAGTGGAATTTCGTGGAGCATTTCCGACGTTTGGCTCTCAGACTGGAGCGGGCCGGGGCTGCCCTCAAGCGACTCCTGCCCAATCTAGGGGGTCCAAACGACTCCTGCCGGAGGCTCTACGCGGGGGATACCGCACGGTCTCCGGTGAGGCGGCGAGCCTCCTTGCCGGATTGCCGCCATGGGATCTGGAGGCAAAAGTCCTCGCGCACATTTGGGAGTGGCGCGAGGAGGCGAAACGCCGGGGTGAAACTCCGCTGCCACGACAAATCGCGGCTCGGCGGACAGAGCTCCGGCAGGATCTCATGGCGACATGGAGAGAGCGACTGTCGCAACCCAGTGCTGGGCACGCCACAATTGCGGCGATAAGGCCCCTCTTTGAGGAGTGGCTTGAGAGGCGCCACGGCGTCCTCACCTTCCGCCTGACGCAGGTCCTTACCGGACATGGTTGTTTCGGGAGGTTCCTGTTCAGGATAAGGCGTGAGGAAACGCCCGGGTGTCACCATTGTATGGATCGCCCGGAGGACACGGTGGAGCATACGGTGGAGGTCTTCCCCGCTTGGGCGGAGCACCGCCGTGTCCTCGTGGACGCGATCAGCGGTGGCGACCTCTCGCGTCCGGCACTGGTTCAGGCAATGGTACGGAGCGAGAGGGCATGGGAAGCTGTCACCTCCTTCTGCGAAGCAGTAATGCTCGCAAAGGAGGAGGCGGAACGAGTGAGGGAGACGCATCGGAGACGCCCTCACGCCCCTAGCCACCGCAGAAGACGCCCTGGGCGTCGGGAGTCGCAAGCCGATTCCCGGCCACCGTAGGCGCGGGCTTGCGGACGGTGAGTAATGGGTAGCTCGCCGTCTGATAAGGACCAGGCTCGAGTCGACGGCGCGTAGTGTTCCACGCGCGCCTCAAAGAGATGTCAGCAAAAACTGACGGGGCCCGCTAGGGCCGATGCCTGTCTGGGTCGCGGATAAATTTGAAAGAGAGTTACCGCGGCCCTGGCACAAGCAACTGAAGGAACACGGGTGGTCTGACACGCCCTTCCGCTTCACCCAGAGCGGGAGAAGTCATTTGATGATTTCCCACCCAAAAAAAAATTAAAAAAAAAAGGTCATCCAAAGTACAAGTAAATGGACACTCGGGACACTCCTGTAAATTAGTTCCATCGAACACATTTTTAACCGTCAAAAATTTAAATTTATTTATATAACATGAGCCAAGATCTATCTGAAAACTGACCGGAAACATCGAAACAAACTTAGAGGTCTCTTTTAAAGTCCACATTGCTGGAAATTATATGAGCACCTACTATGATGCACATTGCAGATTTTTTTTTTGAGATGGTCTTCAGAAGAAAGTAACAACAATGAAAGAAACTATTTCATGCAACTGCTGTATGCAAATTTTGACTGGTAGGGAATGCCTAAGGTATTAATTAGTACTGCCTTTGTACCTTTGTGCATGAAGTCTAAATAAATAATACCTGCTGTTTTTTATTGCTTGCGTGACATGATAATCTTAAGCAATAAAACAATATTAATAACCTCTTGACAAATGTTTCGGCAAATATGGCCCCAAATATGGCTAATCACGGTGAATTTGTAATCCGGTATGCTTATAAAACCAATCGAGTTTAAAAAAAATATACATTTTATAAAAGGGTCAGGAACAGGCAAAAAAACAACAATATTCTCTTTTTAAAAGGACAAAAAAAGGCTTTGAATCCAATTTGAAAAGTTAAAAGATGCGTGTGTTAGAATCATTAATGGAATTCTATATAAAAGTATTGGTATCTACCAAGATAGCAAGCTTTGAATGTCAAGATGGTTATTGGTTATTTACTGTGTATCAGAGTTCTAATGTATGTGGTGTGTAAGGAAAGGGTTTTATGAATAAAAGCACAGAAAGACAAGACTAGGTATTTATTTAAGTAAGGCTTGTCAATTAATTCATATTTAAGGCTCATTGAGCTTACTGCCCATTCGCTAGACTAGTTCTCGTGGGGAAGAAGGGCAACAAACCCCACGGAAGCTCTTTCGTAGTATTTGTCGATATCTTTTACAAACACGAAGTATTTACAATATTATAGATTCAAAATAACAAGGATAAGGCAAAGGACATAGAGTAGCCCTTAAATCAATATAACATATTAAGAATAAAGACCATAATACGATATAGATACAGCTTCAACACAACCATTAGAAATAATAAAGTTATAATATCAAATAACTTACGTTAGTCTTGTGTAGTCGATCTTACACCAAGTATTAAAAGTAGTATACTTCTAAATAACAATATCCTGCCTGTACTGGCTTGTAGTTCACCAAAAAGTAAGTCCGCTTATCAATATTTTATAATTTCGGGTCTATCTGTGTCTCAATACGTCCAATATGCGAAAATGGCGCGGTATCCCGCCATTTTCTATATTGCTTCAAATAATCTCAAAATTAGGTGAACAATAATCAATTAGTATGAAGTGAATATGTTTTAAAACGTATCAAGACAATTAAGGAATTTAATATCGCCTATATAGTAATTCTTAATCAATATTCGAAAGAATATTGATACTAACAGACAGTATTGTACTAATTGTTTCAAAGGACTTATAATACTAATATAGCATTATAAAATCCAGGATACATCACAATGATCATTACAAATTACGTAATGATTTATAGGAATATTATCAACGTGGCTTAAATATAAGTTTAGAGTTATTTCCTGTACACACAACAATATTTACTTAGGTTGGCACTATTTTACATTTGAAGGTAGTTGACACCACAATAATAATTAAGGTAGGTACTTAGACATTTGTCGGTAGGTGCTTAATAAATATGACAGGTATGTATTATGTAGTAAACCATTAAAAAATGAAAATTAACGATATAATGACGTCACACATACTTCAAATTCTAACACGTGCATTTTTTTTTTGTTGTTGTAAATTTATATCATCGATCGGCAATTCCCTCTTCAATGTATTAAAGAGACATCTTAAATCTAAGCCCCAACCCATCTCTAAAAAACCTCATCAGAACCTAATCGGACTTAAAATATTAAATACCTACGATATTTTTAAATGTCTCATTGGAAAAGGGTAGCAACATAAAACAATCCACTAATATATTAAGAGTAACTGCTCAGAATGGCGGTATAATTTTCAAATCGATTCGAATAAAATCTACTATAATCCCTACAAATATTATAAGCGAAAGTACAGACAGAGTACTGTCTGTCTGTTAGAGACGCGTTCACACATAAACCGCTAAGCAAATTTTGATGAATTTTGGTATAAAGATAGATGGGCCTTAGAGAAGTACTTATTTTAATCCGGGAACACGTCTTCTTGGGTTGATTTCCGACATTCACGCGGGCGAAGTCGCTAACAGAATCCAATTATAAATACGAAAATGTGTCGGACTGCCAGTTTTCCATATTTAAACCGATGAGCAGGTTATGATATTATTAACAAAAAACGAAACAACACAACACATACACAAGGTCACAAGTTACTTTGTATTTCGCTAATACTCGTAAGTTCCGATCGCTCTAAGATTGCAAACGAGATAATTTAACCAGATTGATATTAAATCATGTTGATATTTACTTGTTGTATTGAAAATGCATACCTAGCTGTGAAATAACTCGGGTTCGACTATCAATAAGGATAAAAATAATAATTCATTTTTAAAATTAACATTTATGTTTCTAAATAAATTTCATCCTCATTGTGTTTTGGCAGTTTTACAATAAAACGAAATAAAATGTTGTTAAATATATTTTTAATTAAAAGTCATTTTAAATCATAGACCGTGACTAAGCTCGTCTTAATGATTTTGTATCTAAGCTACACTGACCTCTTGATCTTGTCAACCTTGAGAGATTAAAATAAATTAACTATAAGGTTTTTTAACGTGTGATGTAGAGAAGGTGTTGACTGTATCAAAAACCAAAGGGTCCAAAGAAGTTCTATCGATAGTCAAAAGTCCACGTAGATCTTAGGCTCTAGATAAGTGTAAAGTGTCGATGTTAGCGATGGCCATGGTAGAAATGCCAAAACATAAGAGATTTGCAACGTGACATTTCGAGAGCGCTTGACATTCCCATACAGTTTTGATGTTTTAACAATCATTATCGCCTGATAGGATTTAAGATAAGATAAAGATACATTTATTTTGTAAAACATGAGTACAGTCTAAAGTCCTATATTAATATGAGTTGGCTACATATTTTGCCATTTATGGCGAACAAAATTAGTTGCACTAGACAAACAATACAAAAACAAAATCACAACAACACTATCAAAATTAAAATTAGATTGAAATTACAATGTCAAAACTTTAATTCAATAAAGAATCACTATGTCACAATATAAATTAAATTACAATTTTTTTATTTAGTTTGTTTAAGACAAACAGAAAAAAAAACACATTCAGAATTCTATACAAGCAAAATATAGTTTAAAAATTTATCTACACTGTTATAGCACTTCTCTACTAATATCCCCTGAAGGCCCTTTTTCAAATTTGTTTAGAAGCATACGTTTAATAATATCAGGTATTTTATTACAAATATCTGGAGCAATACCAAAGAAACTCTTTTTCAATAAAGCAGTTTACACTTGTATTGACATAACAAATTCTCATATTTATTTCACAGGCACGAATTGGGGTTCTCTTAACTGCTGCAAATTGTTGAAACAATTATTGATTAGCTTTTATAAATAATGCAGGTGCCAATACATACAAAGATGGAAAAGTCAGTATTTTTTAAAGTAAGGAACGTAACTATCCGTTGTTCTTAGACCACTCATTGATCGTATATATTTTGGGTCCCTAAAGACCACAGTGGACTTAATTCAGTTGACATGATGATAAATTTCATTCTACTAAAGGATATTTAGTTAATATATAATAATATATATATCTGGCAAAAAGTTCACAGTTACAGGTGACAATATTTATCAAGGTTATAACTGGCGAGGTACAAGTTAGAACGATTGTGTCACCAATCAAACATTTTCTTGTCTTTCATACATATTTCTAGAAATATTACCTCGTGGATACAAGGATATGTTATAAGTACTTAATCATGTGTGGAATGCATTAAACGCCAATAATGTTTTAATTACTATTTTATCACAATGCCATGACAATATTTATGACTCAATGCATTTCGTAGGTAAATAGATAATTTTAATGTCTCGACGCGGCGATGGTCCGGACATTAAAAGATCAAAGCGGTTGCAGGTTTGAAGACTGTTGCAGACCAAAGAGTTTAACTAAGTTAGTTTTATACAAGTCCCAGCATTGCGTTGAGTAATGGCGTTATGCGCGAATGTATAACTTTTCTTTTTGTACTTTTCTATTATTTCTGGGAGGCATTAGGCCTCGTTACTTTCACACTCACACACTCTAAATATGTTTTGTATAAATATTAATAAAAATAACTACTGTATAATAACTACACTTATTTGCAGATGCTGCTTCGAATTCCAAATTTCATACTAAGCAAACATTACTTCTGTAATAATTCGACAAACAGGGGATCGCCATCTTCTCTCCTTAACACAGGCAAAATTAAGAGAACAGTACTTCACCCGACTTTATTAACTAAATTTTAATATTTTTCATCACACTTGCACGTAAAAAGTATCTAAACATACAGGTTAACTTGGCCGTAATGCCCCATATAAAACCCTCGGGCTTTCTTTTTGTCACGAAACACTAGGGCGGTTAGTAATATTTTTTTAATTTATGGCACAGCACTCAGATCATGCAAGTTCAAGCAAGGAGTTTACACGCAATTGAAAAATTGTCTTAAAATGTTATCCAAACAGGAATTTCTTTGCAATCTCGCTACATGTTACTTAAACTATTATACCAACTAAGTTTCGAAGAGTTTCGAAAAATAATATGGAGTAATTTTAAATAAGGACATTAAATAATTTTATCAATGCTATGTACGCGCAGCACATCATGTCCAAGTAGACTCCGAATCAAAGTATCAAATTTGATTGGGATTTATTGTATTTGACAATGTGTCGAGAGTTTTTTATCTCGTAAGATTTATGACAAAACTTAGTATATACATAATGGTATTTTAGAGAATTGAATGCGTTTGGAAAAAAAATGTCAAATATAGATGAACTGATTATCCATATCATCTATATTTGATAACTTTACCTATAACATTATATTTTATTTAATAAACTTCGAAAATAGTACAGATTTCACTGAAAAATTACTTTTTGTTGATAATTAATACAAAGAGCCTTTGTAAAAATTTTTGGAATAACGTAAAATAGCCTGAACATTACGCATTAAACTATGAAACTTCCCTATTTATACACTAACATTATATAAAGTTAGAAGTTACTAACCGCTTTTTGATTATCTAAGAGTAAGTATCCACTTAGGTTAAATAATTTCATTGTTTCCTTGCTTTTGTTGAAAATAATACCTGGTTTTAGTTATTAACTGCATTTATGTTAGACTTTTGTAGTTTGAATTTTGGTAATATAGTAATTCTGAACAATCCTGAAAGGATGATGTCGGTTCAAAGACACGTCTCTCTGCGTCATCACAGTTCACTGATCGCTTTCATAACTTCACGTCTAACCACGAAACAAATAAAAATGACTAACTCAAGACGTCGTCACAGCCAGTTTACCTAACCACCCACCCGTTAACCTTCATGTACATGCATTAAAATTTATAATCTGTATCTTTAAAAAAAAATTGAAGTGTCTGTTCGTAATGTCAAGATAACTAAGGTTAGGAAGCAGCGGGAAACGAGTGCCGGTATTACGGTGCGCTGGTCTCCCTAACTTCCGCGGCCTGGACGGGGTCACCATCGTCTGATGATGGACGCGGTGAGGCCACAGGTGTGGAGGAGTGTCGGCATAGCGTTGGCTGCTCTCCCTTTCCCCTGCGGCCGAAAAGTGTTAGGTGGCGGAGCCTCTGATCTGAACCGTCACAGAGGGACTAAGGGTGCCATTCAAGGGGTCTGCGGCATCTGGCGCCCATGTGTTGGTTTGGTCCCTCCCAGCCACCCGTCACGGCGTGCTTAGCCTTCGCCCAACAATGTTGGGGTCAGCTTCTAGTTCTAATGGATGCAGCTGAGTACCAGTATTTTACATGAAGCGACAGCCTATCTGACCTCCACAACCCAGGAACTGAGTAACACGGTTCGCCTTAGCAAGACTGATGTAAGATTTCTGCCCCTTCTTTTTTATGCAAAAAGAGTAGCCTATGTCCTTCTTAGGATCTCAAACGTCTCCATACCGAATTTCATCTAAATCGGTTCATAGAATAGAATTTCTCTTTAATCGAGTATCCATGACTCAAAAAATGATTAGTAAAACTTACAACTAAGTTAGTATCACATATATTAACAAACTGATACTATAAAAACAAAACAACAAATAACAGTGGATCACCGTTTCGACAACCCATGTGAGATGGCACAACAGCGACCCACGAAAACACAACATTGGCGCCACGAAATCATACTTAGGATACTGTTAGAGCTGCCCCACGCCCTGCGCATCATGGATGCGCACCTTTTGCGCATGGTTGTGTAGAAACAATCTACATGCGCATCCGCAAAATGCCCGACGCACTACAGAAGCGAGGCAGCATCGGCATAATAAGAAAAAGTTGCATGATGAGAAGTTACATACAAAACAAACCCCTCCCAAAAGTCTCCCCTTTGTGTTTTATGCAAAAAATAGTGGCCTATGTCCTTGTCAGGGTCTCGAACTATCTCCATACCAACTGTAATTGAAATCAGTTCTGCGTTTAAGCGTGAAAAGGTAATAGACAGACGACAGAGTTACTTTCCCATTTATAGTATTTGTATGGATAAATAAATAAGGCACTCGGCAAGTTGTAGTTGATTCCATAGATAGTACATTTTGAACTTTAACCACATCAAAATAAAGGTGAACATTAACTTATATACTTGACGCAAGCTCATTTTAAAGCTCTTACGTAATAGTCATACCTACATTATTGATAGTTGGTAATCTATTCGATTATTTTCTATTGGATTCCTGTAGTGGTACCATAAAAAAAAAAACATATGGCCAGTAAATATAGTAAACGTTCACAAGCTAATTACCTACGAACCTTATTATCTGAGCTAAGTCAACTTAATAGCCTTGTCACTGCTGGGATACAGGCCTACTGTATGTAAGAGAGTGTGGGTTGTAATCTACCACGATGGTCCAGTGCGGATTCTTATCGTAGAAGGTTCTCATTAAAATAAAACATTTTTTTTTTGCAAATATTTTATCTATATTTAACTAAAAATATCAGTCGTCCTTATTTAGTCCTTGTCATTTAAAATCTCAATATACACTTAGCCTAAACAATTTACTATCTTACAACATTACGTATAATTATACTAGTTTTAAATTACATTCATTCAGTACAAACATATTATATCAAATAGTTATTTGTATACAGATATAGAGCACTGTATATATTATTATTATAATTGGATATTCTATTTTTATAACCATACTGAAAGTGGTTATATTTTGTCAATTTAATGGATTTTATAACATAGCAATTTAGCCGATTAATACCAAATCGATGAATAAACAATAACTGACGATATTATTTATAGCGTAATATTCTGAGAAATTAATACTAAATAATTATATCACATTTCTGTATACAATTATATTTTTTGCTAAAACAAAATACAGTCTATATTCCAAAGAATAATTGATTGATTAAAGTTATTTTTTTAGGTGAAATTGATACATAACCTTAATTGATTAAGTAGACAAAACAATATATGCATCAGGTAGGTAGAGGTAAACAATTTACCTTTTATAATATTCAGATATCCAATATCATGATAATACACAAATTCTATCAAGTTTATTGATGCAACATATTCTAATATGTCGCAGTAAAATAAAACACAATTATGCCACCTAGTCCCAAGGTACAGTTATACTACTACTTCTAAAATTTTGATCGTATTACCGATACGTTTAATCATTAGGGGTATATGGCACGCTATCTACACGCTCTGAAATAATATTAGAATGGCTTCTATAAGTATCTGTTATACTTGAGAAAATTATGCTTGTGAAAATAACTCATAATAAGTCACAATAAGCTCAGTCATTATATTAATCGATTTTGTATAATACTTTGTATTTTTTTGTTAAAAATTATGACACCTGCGATTTATTGTTATTATATATTCTTGTATCAATTAAAGATCAGAATAGATTTGGATCGTATATAGGAATTATCAATCACTAGTTATTATTTTATCAAATCTTACATTATTGCTTGTTGAACGTTCTTGAGCTTGATAACAATGCGAGAACCACATTTGCAGGTACAATAATCAATACAGAATATCTAAAAATTCTACTGATAGGTCAGGTAAGATAGTTTACGGCTAAGATGTCGTTCCTTTTAGATATAGGCAATTTGCAAAATTATAACATTCTGTTTTTTATTATAATTTAAGAGTTACGTCATATGCTAACCATAGAATCAATGATGACTCTAGTAACGTAAGACAACGGTGAAAAAAACATCGTGAGGAAACCTGGACCTGGAGTGACTTAATTATAAGATTTTGCTCCATTGGTGTAATTCAGTTAGCGTGTATTTGTTGTATATAAATAGTTATTTCACAGTAAAGTGTCAAATGTTCTTTGTAACATTATATCGTCATAAAGTAGTAATCAATTTTACACTGGTATTGACTAAATGACTTATCACATACCGGATTCTCGGTAACCCTACTCCATCGTTCTAAAATGGCCACAACTGTAAATCCTCTAATACGTTTATGGTTTGTGTTCACACAATAAATAATATACTAAGACACATTACAGCAAATATTCATAGTTTTTGCAACGGTCCTATCTCAATGTCATCATTCAGGAGATTTGCTTAAATCAAGCAAATAACTAATGTCATTTTTTCAAAAACTAAAATATCTTAATAAATAACTTACTTCAATATAAGCGTAAATAATACACCATCGCATATGACACTATCAATAGAATCTTCAAGTCTTAATTTGTTTTTGTTTTGCACAACACTTCTTTTCTTTCACACATACCTCATACTGTTATTATAAATATTTCACTGGTAACTTGTTCGTTGTTTTAATATCCCACTTTTCGGTTTTAATCGTCCGGGAAATAGAATCCTGTATCTACAGCAGCTGGTGGTGGTGTTGGTGGCGTAGTCGCCTCAACCTTGCCTGAATATTCGCGAAATCTCGGGTTGATAAGGAAGCCCAACATGTCTTCGTCTAATTCAACTTCATTTTCGGAAGCTTTCCGAGTCTCATAGTTTGTGGGACCTTCGAAGACAATCGCGTTAGGGTCTTCAGGGTTGGGGTAGTAATACTTCTACGGCCTCGACTGCGCGAGGTTCCCTAGGCACAGCAGAACGATCACAAACTTTATCCGACACATTTTCGACACGACCTTGCTTAGCGACGCGAGGTAAACAAATGACCAATAACAGGTTGTAAGCGCGTGATTTAAACTACGTCGCCTTTTATGATTCGCAGATGAATGAAAACTGTGAGTAATAACTGCAATATATATAGCGGCTCGTATTTCTGCGAACTTTCCTGTAGGTGCTTTCGTCTGGCAAAATGTATAATGGTGTTTTGTTTGCACTTGTTTGTCAAATTACCCGATAGGCATTGTTACCTACCACAGCTGCGCTACATAACGGGATTATTTTTACGTAAAGTTGTATACCTTTCAATCATTTACTTAATGTTAAAAAAAATGATAAATTTTACCCTAAATACTATTATAGAATAAATGATGTCTGCATAACAAGTTTTTTTGTAAGCCGTTTTGATATAATTTATTAAACTTAGAATATATAATGAATGAAAGAATACCAACACAATACATAACGTAAAGAGTTAAAGTAGTAGCTACTTAATTACATAATATCTAACGTATACAGTCAATATTATCTCACAGTTTTAAATAAAATTATATAATTTTTTAAAAGTTATTTTTTTTTACAGGAATACAGGAAGACTTTTAATTGTTTGACAATTTTTCAAGTAAACGGACAAGATCACGACAGAAATGTCAAAAAACCTGATTTTCATTAAATTTATTGACACATAAATCATTAAAATTAAAACTTATTCTTTTCTGTCGATTTCAGGAAAAATTAAATCGAAAAGTTGTTCAAATTCAATTTAATTTTAAGATTATTGCTTCCATGATCTTACATACAAGTTCATATACGTACATGTATTCATTCACTTCCCTCGGGAGTATTTAGATTCACCTGTATTTGCTTACTTCGTTATAGAATCGCAAACAGTGTTGTAATAAATCTGCTTTACATTTTGTTCGAATTGCAGAATATTCGCATCTCGTTGAAGTCCCGCAAACCGGTACACAGTACCATCCTAACGGTAGAAACTTTGTATTCACTATCGATTCAACGTATCTAGAAATCGTAATCACATAAAAAAGGTTCTACTTATATTTTTATTTGGTATCTGTACTTATCAGTTAATAATACTAAAAGGGGTAACGATAAGCTCTTAGAGCAAGATTATTTTGAGTTTGCGTAAGGGACAGATGTATATGACTTGTAATCATTTATATACATCTGTCCCTTTTTTACAGACGAACTGTGTTAGGTTTTACACGTCAGGGTACGGGTGCTGAACAGGCTGGTATTATTATCATATAGTAATAGTACTGTCCCGCTGTAGGGCAAAGACCTCTTCTCATACAGAGAAGTTACGAGCATCAATCATCACGCTTGCTGAATGCGGTATCAAACTTATAGTAAATATATGTCCAGGATTCTTCACGATGTTCACCGTTGTCAGCGATGTGTAAGATAAACTGAGAAAGTACATAATGGACCTTAAGCCCGAGAGGTGAGGTCTTAACCGCTGGGCCACCACGACTACATAACAGTTGGTGTTATAATAAATCTGAATTTATTCAACAAGTTGCAGAATATACGCATCTCAGTGAAGCACCTTAAACCGGTACGTGGTGCCATATTAAAGGTAGCTATTTATTATTATGGGCAAGTACAAGCAATCGTTACAAACTTTTTAGAACTCGACTGATTTTTTTTTTTTTGTAAAAGATTCCATAATTGATAATCATTAGTGATTCAAGATAGGTATCTATCGTGAAATCGTAACCCCATAAAAAAGGTTGTACTTATATTTTTATTTATCAATACTTACCAGTTAGTATTATAATATACCTGCAACTATTCAGCAAGTTGCAGAATATTCACGTGTCGATGGAGCCCCGTATACAAGAATGTATTAACATCCTAACGGTAGCTTCTTATTATTATGCGTAGGCACTTGCAATCGTTACAATCTTTTTAGAACTTGACTGTAATACATACTTTTAGTTAAAGATGCCATAGTCGATTTTATTGATTCAATGTATCGAAAATCGTAATGGCATAAAAAAGTGTTGTGTGTACTTATGTTGGTAATAGTTTCTGCTAGCGGCTTCGCAAACGTCAAAAGTGTTTTATTATCTCAAAGGAACATTATACCGAGATGAAAAGTAACGTGTGTCCTTCTTCTAATCCAGGTTCTGGTTTATCCATATGCCACGTACCCCACGGCTGAACGAATTTGGTCCAAATTCGTTCACAGACAGACTGAGTTACTTTCGCATTAATAATGTTAGTATGGATCTATAATATTATTGATAGGTAATATTATATTTTGATTATCGATACTTATGAGTTATGACTAAGATTTTAGGTTCCGCAAAAACTTATTCCGGATCTAAGACTTGATTTTTTGTTAGCAAATTGCAAGAGTCATTTTGCGGATATTATTTTTGTAAATAAGTTAAGTGTTTATTTATAAATTAGGAAGTGATTTTTGTGAAATTAGGAAGTGCGATAATATTATGCTTACTGATCTGTGCTGTTGTTTTTTTAAATCTTCGAATTTCAAGAGTCATCGCTTTAATTGCTTTTATTTTGAAAGAGTGTCAATAATCGAAAAATCCACTTTCGTGTTTTATTATGTCCCATCTCTTAAATATCGTAAAAATAAAGTGGACATATTTACTAGAGTGCAAAAAATAAATTTAAATAAAAATTGAGACTGCTTTCAACAATAACACTGAGTTTCATGACATGATATAATATGGTCATGAAGATACTAAGTCAGCATTGAAACAGTAATAATATATTATTTAATGTAGTCAAACAAAAGGCTCATTATAATTATAAATTGTATATCTCGTGGCTAAATAATAACAGCCGCATGGGTCGATCTTCAAGGTTAAGCAACGCTTGACGAGGTCGGTACGGGGATGGGTGACCATTTCAACATAACGAGATTCCTCCGTGCCTCGGAAAGCACGCTAAGCCGTTGGTCCCGGCTGTCATTTGAAGATCTTTGACAGTGGTTACGGGTAGTCTTAAACCTGAAGCCTTAGACCTGACACCAGTCTTGCCAAGAGGTATCGTGTTACCCAGTTACTGGGTTGTGGAGGTAAAACACTGGTACTCAGCTGAATCCGGTAAGACTGGAAGCCGACCCCAACAATAATTGGGATAAAGGCTAGGCAGATGATGATGATGATATTTTGGAGAATCCTATCCTAATATTGATTTAACAATATAACAGGGTTTGTATAAACCGTCGACCACTGTTAGTTCTATTTTTAGGTACTTTTGTACAGTACCTAGTATTAAATCAAACATATCATACATTGTGTGGCGCCGCTTTTTAAATATACGATTAACCTATACAAGTTCACGAACTCAATGTAAAACCGTTTGCGATTTGCATTGCTTATCCTTCAAAATCCTGAAAAAGGACTTTACCTATACGGCTCGAAGGACCATGATATAAACTTGCCAATTTTCATGTTATGTTCGAGTATTAGGTAGTTATTGTTAGGTAATACAAATCTCTTGACGAGGATTTTCTTTAACAAATTTTAATAGAGCTATCAGTGGAAAGTTTCATTTTAATCATTATTATTTAACAATGTATACAATATTTGTTACTAAAGATAACATAGATCTAAGTTATAAAAGTAATGCTAGGTGTTTTTTTTTATACTTCAATCTGCAAAATTTAGTAAATAAAATAAAAGTGCTACCCACTCTTTTTCTCAAATTAACTACCCAAACTCGGCAAGTTCAAAACAAATGACGAATCTGTCTATCCTTGATTCTAATATTTGTTTCGGGATATTTACCATGAATATTTTGATTTTGGTTGAGAGCTCAATACTTCGGCACCGTTACAAGCGCCATGTTTACGTGAACTAAAGTTTTTGCGGGTGGGTATCCCGAAACAAATATCAATTCTAATGATTGTGACCATGTCAGCTTAAAACTAATATCCTTGATTCTGTATCTGACATCGACATTTGAAAAGGGTAGGCATGGTCAATAGAAACATTTTCCTTTTTACGCCATTATTAACAATGAAAATAATTTATTCGAATGTTCGTTTATGTCTTATATTCAATTTGTCTCATGTAGTGACTTAAAAGGATTAAAATGTACGGAAAGTTGGTGTCCAAAGTTAACATTATAGATTAAATAACCTTTTGTTTTGAAGTTGGTTATATAAGGTTTAGCATCCTGCTAGACTACGGGCGGATGTCTTTGTATTTTGAAGAATTGAGTTTTGTTAAATCGTACTACAATGTCAAATTTTGTCAAGTTTTCATGAATCTATTTGAAGTTGTGTAGTGTTCAAACTCTAGTTTGAACACTGCACAACTTCAAATAGATACTTAATAAAAAAAAACAGGCAAACACTGTTACTGCAATTTCCATTCGCAACAAAATTACAGGAAAAGGATGAGGCATTCATTTGAGGTTGACGATTTATCTGTAAGATGTTTTCCGATTTGCGTCATTCTGAAGTAAAATTAGTCTTCTGTCACGTAGACATTCACCATAACCACATAGGTACTTAATTATTTTCCTTCAAATGAATCGACTATTTTAAGAAGTGGTAAACTTTTTGAGAGTTGTTCGTAACCCATAAAAATCAAAAAACTGACAATAGATTTAAAGTATGATAGATTTGGTTATTTGATGATGGCGTATTTTATTCTATACTTAAATTTACCGGAGCATATAATAATATATTTCCAGTTTTGATACATAATTCTAAAGGACAATGTTCAGTATTCAAAATTATCTGTACTGCCATGCCAGTAAATAATCTTTGAGTAAATAGCAGATTGCCGCCTTTGAAACAAGTCCTTTTAATTTTAATAAATAGATACTACTGATGACTATGTGGTTTCGTTCTGGCTTATCCCACAGACGTCATGCATAAAAACGCAAATCATTATCATCATGAAAACATGATAATGATGATTTAGGCTAAATATTTCAATAATTAAACACCAACACAGTGCCTAAGTGAAAATATTTTGAATAAATCTCTTTCCTTCCTCTACCTAACATAACCATAATTACCAGAAAGTGTTTTTTAACCGTTCCAATTAGACTGATGACGTTGTTCTGAGTGAGTTTATTACCTGTTAATCAATGGATTTTAGGTTCAAACATAACAATTAGTCAGTATCGGAGACTGCATCACGCGATCTTTTGACTCACTGTTAGAATCGTCAGATCGCCTTCTGCAAGGAAAAGTCAGTTCATCAAGCCAATCCGGCAAACACGAGTAAAAATTTCTAGGTCCAAAAGTTTGGTTCAAATGAAAAATTAAATTATTTATATGTCATTACGATATTTATTGCCGTCTTTTTCGTAATGTTTCGATAGTACATTTGATCAAACTATTTGGACTCTTTGGTTCCAGTAGGTGGCCACGTTTATTGCAGCGTCAGATGCATTGTATAGGTTATCCAAAGTACAAGTAAATGGACACTCGGGACACTCCTGTAAATTAGTTCAACCGAACACATTTTTAACTGTCAAAAATTAAAATTTATTTATATAACATGAGCCAAGATCTATCTGAAAACTGAGAAGAAGCATAGAAACAAACTCAGAGGTCTCTTTTAAAGTCCACATTGCCGGAAATTATCTTAGCTATCTCGATTTTATATGAGTACTATGATGCACTATGCAGAATATGTTTCTGAGATGGTCTTCAGAGGAAAGTAAAAACAATAAAAGAAACTATTTCATGCAACTGCTGTATGCAAATTTTGACTGGTAGGGAATGCCTAAGGTATTAATTAGTACTGCCTTTGTACCTTTGTGCATGAAGTCTAAATAAATAATACCTGCTGTTTTTTATTGCTTGCGTGACATGATAATCTTAAGCAATAAAACAATAATAATAACCTCTTGACAAATGTTTCGGCAAATATGGCCCCAAATATGGCTAATCACGGTGAATTTGTAATCCGGTACGCTTATAAAACCAAACGAGTTTAAAAAAAATATATACATTGTATAAAAGGTTCAGGAACAGGCAAAACAAAAAACAATATTCTCTTTTTAAATCGTCAAAAAAAGGCTATGAATCCAACTTGAAAAGTTAAAAGATGCGTGCATTTTTTTGTTGTTGTTAAAAATGTATATCATCGAACAGCAATTCCCTCTTCAATGTATTAAAGAGACATCTTAAATCTAAGCCCCAACCCATCTCTAATAACCTCATCAGAACCTAATCGGACTTAAAATATTAAATACCTACGATATTTTTAAATGTCTCATTGGAAAAGGGTAGCAACATAAAACAATCCAGTAATATATTAAGAGTTACTTCTCAGAATGGCGGTATAATTTTCAAATCCATTCTAATAAAATCTACTATAATCCCTACTAATATTATAAGCGAAAGTTACTCTGTCTGTCTGTTAGAAACGCGTTCACACATAAACCGCTAAGCCAATTTTGATGAATTTTGGTATAGAGATAGATGGGCCTTAAAGAAGTACTTTTTTTTTAAACCCGGGAACACGTCTCTTTGGGTTGATTTCCGACATTCACGCGGGCGAAGTCGCTAACAGTATCCAATTATAAATACGAAAATGTGTATGACTACCACTTTTTCACATTTAAACCGCTGAACGGATTATGATACATCTTGACACATTTATAGACTTTGACCTGTTAGGATACAAGTTACTTTGCATTTCGCTAATACTCGTAATTTCCCATAGGATTTCGATCGCTTTAAGATTGCAAACGAGATCATTTAACCAGAGTGATATTAAATCATGTTGATATTTACTTGTTGTATTGAAAATGCATACCTAGCTGTGAACTAACTCGGGATCGACTATCAATGAGGAAATGGCAGGATAAAAATAATTATTTATTTTTAAAATGAACATTTATGTTTCTAAATAAATTTCATCCTCATTGTGTTTTGGCAGTTTAACAATAAAACGAAATCAAATGTTGTTTTATATATTTTTAATTAAAAAGTCATTTGAAATCATAGACCGTGACTAAGCTCGTCTTAATGATTTTGTATCTAAACGACACTGACCTCTTGGCCTTGTCAACCTTGAGAGATTTACATAAATGAACTACAAGGATTTTTAACGTGGGTGCAGAGAAGCTGTTGACATTATCAAAAACCAAAGGGTTCAAAGAAGTTCTATCGATAGTCAAAAGTCCACGTAGATCTTAGGCTCTAGATAAGTGTAAAGTGTCGATGTTAGCGATGGCCATGGTAGAAATGCCAAAACATAAGAGATTTGCAACGTGACATTTCGAGAGCGCTTGACCATCCCATACATTTTTGATGTTTTAACAATCATTATCGCCTGATAGGATTTAAGATAAGATAAAGATACATTTATTTTGTAAAACATGAGTACAGTCTAAAGTCCTATATTAATATGAGTTGGCTACATATTTTGCCATTTATGGCGAACAAAATTAGTTGCACTAGACAAACAATACAAAAACAAAATCACAACAACACTATCAAAATTAAAATTAGATTGAAATTACAATGTCAAAATTTTAATTCAATAAAGAATCACTATGTCACAATATAAATTAAATTACAATTTTTTTATTTAGTTTGTTTAAGACAAACAGAAAAAAACACACATTCAGAATTCTATACAAGCAAAATATAGTTTAAAAATTTATCTACACTGTTATAGCACTTCTCTACTAATATCCCCTGAAGGCCCTTTTTCAAATTTGTTTAGAAGCATACGTTTAATAATATCAGGTATTTTATTACAAATATCTGGAGCAATACCAAAGAAACTCTTTTTCAATAAAGCAGTTTACACTTGTATTGACATAACAAATTCTCATATTTATTTCACAGGCACGAATTGGGGTTCTCTTAACTGCTGCAAATTGTTGAAACAATTATTGATTAGCTTTTATAAATAATGCAGTTGCCAATACATACAAAGATGGAAAAGTCAGTATTTTTATTTTTTTAAAGTAAGGAACGTAACTATCCGTTGTTCTTAGACCACTCATTGATCGTATATATTTTGGGTCCCTAAAGACCACAGTGGACTTAATTCAGTAGACATGATGATAAATTTCATTCTACTAAAGGATATTTAGTTAATATATAATAATATATATATCTGGCAAAAAGTTCACAGTTACAGGTGACAATATTTATCAAGGTTATAACTGGCGAGGTACAAGTTAGAACGATTGTGTCACCAATCAAACATTTTCTTGTCTTTCATACATATTTCTAGAAATATTACCTCGTGGATACAAGGATATGTTATAAGTACTTAATCATGTGTGGAATGCATTAAACGCCAATAATGTTTTAATTACTATTTTATCACAATGCCATGACAATATTTATGACTCAATGCATTTCGTAGGTAAATAGATAATTTTAATGTCTCGACGCGGCGATGGTCCGGACATTAAAAGATCAAAGCGGTTGCAGGTTTGAAGACTGTTGCAGACCAAAGAGTTTAACTAAGTTAGTTTTATACAAGTCCCAGCATTGCGTTGAGTAATGGCGTTATGCGCGAATGTGTAACTTTTCTTTTTGTACTTTTCTATTATTTCTGGGAGGCATTAGGCCTCGTTACTTTCACACTCACACACTCTAAATATGTTTTGTATAAATATTAATAAAAATAACTACTGTATAATAACTACACTTATTTGCAGATGCTGCTTCGAATTCCAAATTTCATACTAAGCAAACATTACTTCTGTAATAAGTCGACAAACAGGGGATCGCCATCTTCTCTCCTTAACACAGGCAAAATTAAGAGAACAGTACTTCACCCGACTTTATTGTAAAATTGAACCTAAAAAAATATAAATGCAACATTTGTAAACTTTGCGATCCCATTATGAAATAAACTATTATTACTATTATTCTTTCTAAGTTCGCATAGCTAAGGTACATTTTAATATTTTTCATCACACTTGCACGTAAAAAGTATCTAAACATACAGGTTAACTTGGCCGTAATGCCCCATATAAAACCCTCGGGCTTTCTTTTTGTCACGAAACCCTAGGGCGGTAAGTAATATTTATTTTTAATTTATGGCACAGCACACAGATCATGCAAGTTCAAGCAAGGAGTTTACACGCAATTGAAAAATTGTCTTAAAATGTTATCCAAACAGGAATTTCTTTGCAATCTCGCTACATGTTACTTAAATACTCAACTATTGTCCTTAATAATCGATTTTAATAGTTATAGTATGAAAACGTCGAAATTATTTAATTCTTTTTACAATCCGTCATGGCTATATACCTACGTAAGTATTTGCCATTAAAGTTTCTGAACGAAACACTGTATAATCTGTGGTGTGGGCAAAAATTCGCCAACCGCTTAAAAAAAAGTTCACGTATTTCGTATTTCGTAATAACGGCTGTGCTGACTTGTGTATAAAGCTATAATTCATAATTATTACTCACAAATGTGATGAAAAACATTGTATGTATCACGGGCGGTACGGGAATTACGAACCTCGACTCAGAAAGCCCTCAGTCTTCGACTTCTTGCTTCTACTAGAGCCTCGATCGTAAGTCCTTACTTACCGCCCCTAATACACAATTTACTATTGTTTGAAGACCGCATACTACGTAAAAAGTCCAAGCTAACTTTGCTTAGCACTTGTCTGACAGTCTGTAACCGGCTTAAACCTGGTATCAATGTTACTTAGACCTTTCAAATAAGTCTCATATTTATTTGTGTTTAAAAGACATAATATATATTTCATATAGAGCACTTGTTACCCTTCTCAAATTATGTTTTGCAGTGTGCAACAAACTATTGACATTTCATAACTTTTTTACGAGTTTCGAACAGGAAACTTTTAAAATTCTTGACACGGATCTTGATTTGCGTATGGAAAAATAATAAAGAAGTGGGTCTCATTTATGTTACTTGTCGTTTCGAAAAATAATATGGAGTAATTTTAAATAAGGACATTAAATAATTTTATCAATGCTATGTACCCGCAGCACATCATGTCCAAGTAGACTCCGAATCAGAAGAGCCCCGGAGGAAGATCCATTGTAAAGCCTTTCTTCTCTATAAGACACGTAAGTACTTATTGTAAACTATCAAATTTGATTGGGATTTATTGTATTTGACAATGTATCGAGAGTTTCTAATCTCGTAAATATGAAAAAACTTACCATATCTATACATAATGGTATTTAGAGAATTTAATGCGTTTGGAAAAAAAATGTCAAATATAGTTGAAATGATTATCCATTTCATCTATATTTGACAACTTTACCTATAACATTATATTTTATTTAATAAACTATACGAAACTAGTTCAGATTTCACTGAAAAATTACTTTTTGATAATAATTAATACAAAGAGCCACTATGTATACATTTTTGGAATAACGTCTAAATAGCCTGATACACTCCTGCAAATACATGCAAAACTATGAAACTTCCCTATTTTGACACTTACATTATATAAAGTTAGTAGTAACTAACCACTGTTTGATTATCTAAGATTAAATAACCACTTAGGTTAAATAATTTCACTGTTTCCTTGCTTCTGGTGAAAATAATACCTGGTCTTGGTTATTTACTGCATTTACGTAAGATAGTGTTAGTTTTTGTAATATAAGACAGTAGTTATACATTATAGAAAATAGTGAGAAAAGACGACTCCGTCTAAAATACGTTCATCATCCATACTCATCATTTCAGCCGAAAGACGTCCACTGCTGGACATAGGCCTCCCCCAGGCGTCGCCACATTGACCGATCCCGTGCGTCTCGCATCCAGCGCCTTCCCGCAATCTTAACCAGGTCATCAGTCCACCTAGTGGGAGGCCTTCCAACGTATCGTCTTCCGGTTCGCGGTCGCCATTCCAGAACTTTTCGGCCCCATCGGCCATCCGTTCCGCGAGCAATGTGCCCTGCCCACTGCCACTTAAGTTTGGCAATTCTTCGGGCTATGTCGGTAACTTTGGTTCTCCTGCAGATATCATCATTTCTGACGTGATAACGCAAGGAAATTCCGAGCATAGCCCTCTCCATTGCCCTTTGGGTGACTTTGAGCTTTCTGATAAGGCCCATTGTGAGCGACCACGTCTCGGTTTCATAGGTGATCACTGGCAACATACACTGCTCATAAACTTTTGTCTTAAGACACTGCGGTAAATTGGACGAGAATATACCACGCAACTTCCCGAACGCCGCCCAGCCGAGTCCGATTCGACGGTTGATCTCTTTCTCGAAATTGGACCTACCCAACTGGACCGTTTGTCCCAGGTAGACATACTCGTCTACAACTTCGAGTGTAGGGTCTCCGACCTTGATAGGAGTAGGTGTTTCATGGGTATTCACCATGATCTTGGTTTTGTCCCTGTTCATTCTACCCACTCTTTCGGAAGCTCTACTGAGGTCATCGAGCATTTTACTGAGGCTCTCCATGGTCTCATCCATGACCACTATGTCGTCGGCAAACCGGAGGTGAGTAATGTACTCGCCATTAACGTTGATGCCCAGCCCCCTCCAGTCCAGAACCTTGAAGACATCCTCCAGCGCAGTAGTGAACAGTTTCGGAGAAATGACGTCTCCCTGTCTCACGCCATCCATACTATACATACCTATATTAACTTTAAAACTTTCGCGTTTCTTAATTGAAAAACAATATATCACGGGAACCCACGGGATACTTACCTATATTCTATTTTGATTCTGTTTTTTGTCTTTAGTTTTAAGTTGTTTGAATAAAACTGTATAACTACATATTGTAAAAGAATGGCCCCTGCTGAGTCCCTAAGCGATAAACTCAAAAAATAGTTAACAGATGTTTCCTGCGGGTTTCACCAATCGAAAGAGTGAGAAACGAGAAAGGTTTTTGTGAATAATTTGTCACGTCTGAAACCGGCGCAGGTCGCTAGTCTGAAATAAATATATAATATGACTAGCTGACCCCCACGCCTTCGCTCCCGTCAACTGGGCGCACGGTTGGCGTAGTGGTTGAACGATTGACTGCTGCGCTGCGTGTCGCGGGTTCGATTCCCGCACGGGACAAATATTTGTATGACCTAGAAATAGTTGTTCCGGCTCTGGGTGTTTGTGTATGTGAGTTTATATGTTTGTAAACGCACCCACGATACAGGAGAAATTCCAAGTGTGGGGCAAAGTTTAAAAAAAAAAATCTGGCCTGCCTACTCTGCCTACCCTGCCTTCTCTGCCTACCCTGCCTACCCTGCCTACTCTACCTACCCTCCATACCCAACCCTACCTACCTACCTAATATTTTTTATCTATCATCAATAGTTTTCTCAGCGCACGCCAAAGAATGAATTTTATAGGCAACATTTTGCTACCATGGGTTACATTATTGCAATTTTCATAAGCATCTCTAATTATTTTGAAATTATATTACCGCTTATGACACTCAGTAATAATGTAGCTTTCTACTAGTGAAAGGATTTTCAAAATCGGTTAAGTGGATCCAGAGATTACCCCTTACAACGTCACAAACTCACAAACTTTACCTTTATAATATTTTTATAGATAAACGCAAAACTAAGTCTGTACGTTTTGCTGTCTTTCTTTTGGTTACGCTAAACCGTTAAGCTAAATTTGATGATTGTTAGTATAAAAACCACAGATATAAATCTAACTAGACGGCGCGATTTTATGTACTTCGCGTGTCAAATAACGGATTAAAAATACGATCATTGGATCATACTTTGAGCTTTTCATTTAGCATTATCGGCACCGAAAATCCACCGAAATCTAGAAAAATGCCTAATTATGCCATATTGAGCTGTGAAGTCCGTATAAAAAAAGTTGGCCGAGGCATTGGAAATGTTTTCTTTCATTGGTAAGTAAATTTGTTTTTAAATTGTGTGTGAAAAAGTGGCACGCTTGGTTTTCATACAGATGGAGGGACTTGCCTTATTTAGTTAGATTTATGTCTGTGATAAAAACTGATTGGACCTTGGAGAAGTACATATGATACCTTTTATCCGGGGACTATTAAGTATACGTTCCCTCGGGATACTTTCAGACAGGCGGGCGAAGCCGCTGTCGTTATATAAAACACTTTTTTTTTGTTAAGTAACAAAAATATCACCATGTAATAACGTCACTCCAAGTCAAAAGTCTTTTCACAGACAGCCTTTTTGTCGTCATCATTAAAATAACAATTAAAGTGGCCAATTCAATCAACCGTTACAAAAATTACAAGTAATAAAAACTCTTAATAATCCATCAAAAATAAAATCCATTGACATTTTGTACGAAAGTTTCCAAATATCTTTCAATTCAGCTTAATAACTTCAAAGGATTTCACACTATCTATTATAAGTTTTAGCATGAAAATAATGATGAAAATGTAAGGTCGAATACATGCAATTTTGGTAAATGGTAAAATGTGGTAAAAGGCCTTTGAGACCGTCTGCCTGTTCTGCCGTCCTATAGCTAGAGTTCCGTTATCTGACAAAATCATATTTTCAGATATGGACGAAAAATAAATTAGTTGAAATCGCAGTTCATCATCTATAATTCACATATATAAAAGTAAAAGGGAAAATTGTTCGTAATTAATCGGACCGTAGCCTGTTTCCGCTATAATCATATACCATTTTTTGTATCTAATTTAATCGTCATCATCTGACTTCGTAAACCATAAAAACTTATGACGTATTCGGTTCCTTTAGAACCGTTACTTTGATATCCTGCCTCAGACCATCTTGATGACGGCAATCTTATAACATTGTGCGTAATAAACCTGATTCGTAACTTAAATACGTCAGTAATTTTTGACGCCACACGTTTAGTACCGTTTGGTACACGTCATTGTTGTAATCTTTATTCACATCTTTGATTTTTCTCAATGAGCTCGTGGATTAGTATTAAAATTATAAGCGCACAGGACAGGATATCGTATAGCCAATTATATTTTTATCCATATTTTGCAATAGTCCTGCACCAGCCGGTGATTGTCCTTGGATGCACTTACGTAGTGCATAATGGTATAATCGCCGGTTGGTGTCACATTACTTGATACATGTCTAACAAGGCCTCTACGAGTTGGCTTCGGCCCCTCGCAGGCCTTTCAAAGGAAGGTGACCCCAGGGTCCCAAGATTGTCAAAGTCATTTTAATAATAAAAAGGACAGAATATAAAGAGGACAGATTTGTTTGTAATGGATAAACTCAAAAAAAATACTTAATCGATGTTGAAAATTCTCTCACCAGTACAAGTAGAAAGCTACATTATTCCTGAGTAATATTGGCTATTTATGTCCCGAAAAGTGATCCTGTAGGGTGGACCACGGGAGCAAAAGCTGTTCATCATATTTTATCATTGTTGATCATCACAGCTTAGCTTGTAGTTGGGTCCTTTCTAGCACTTTTCCTATGTTAGTCAGCTCAACACACTAAGTTTTCTGTGACCCCATTTTGTTCCACCACTAGATCCGACCTTACTTCTTCGTTAACCATCTCCTACATAACTCCACATACTAAATAATCAGTAGTATTCATACTAAATATAGTAATGTACACTAATCCTTGACCAATTTTGCACCAAACCTGATAAAGTGGAAACTATCCTGTGCAAATCCATCGAACAGTTGCACCATAACAAAGTAGGTACGGTACAATCAAGTGCAACACTCCAGTTTTATTACACAATTTGTAAAGGTTGTTGCCAAGGCTATGCAACTGTATTGATTTGAATTATGGACTTAAAATATCTAATAAAGTGACGAGATATTATTTCTTAGGTAGGTTTGTGTTTTAAAAGGTTGCACGAGTGGCTTATGCGGCTGAATAAAGGAGGTTATGTGTTTGGTTGATCCGCGTGCTGTAATGAGTAAGCCTACTTAGGCTCTACACATAGTAGTGAGACTCTATCGGCGATTGTTTTTTTATATTATCAATAAGCTCGCGCTTGACCACTATCTCACCTGATGGAAAGCGATGATGTGATCGACGGTGAAGCACGCTTACCTAGAAAAAACCCATTCACTCTTGACTTAAAGACTCCTAGATTGTAGCTATCGGCTAATTCTCGAAATACCAAGATGTTTCGGGATAGGATAGGTGACCCTTTTCCACACTCCAATTCCCATTAGGCCCAGTGCGGGTTGGTGGGTGTCTTCGAATTTTTGGTTATAAGACATGGACAGGTTTCCTCACGAGGGTTTTCTTCAGCGTGAGAGCAGTGGTGATGAAATAATTTACACAAACTAAAGCGCTTGCCTGGGTTCGAACCCAAGACTAACAACTTGTTCGCGGCCACTTTGCCACCACTGCTGTAATGTTTGGGGACTGATCTCGTGATATTTATTCAGAAACGATGTTAACATTTTAGATTTTTCGACAGTCATAATCGATGATCGCTGGGCCTGCGTGGTGGTTCAAGACCCATACCCTCTTTCACAGAGAGGAGACCTGTGTCCCAGCAGTGGGAATATTAAAGAGGCTGATGATGAATTGCTGATAGAATCTCGCTTTATCTAGAAGATCTTTCTTTTGTGGATACTTTTTTCCATCATTCTTATCTTTCATCTAACATACAAACCCGATGGACGTTGATCTGTCTCTTTTAATTTAATTAAAAAATACAATAGAAAAAGTATTTCCAGTTTTGCCAGGATTTCCTAATTT
Organism: Orthosia cruda; assembly: GCA_964057195.1. Lineage (NCBI taxonomy): Eukaryota > Metazoa > Arthropoda > Insecta > Lepidoptera > Noctuidae > Orthosia > Orthosia cruda. The sequence continues at coordinate 12,749,716 of OZ059836.1, read as the reverse complement.
TGCGCAAAGCTTTTCCATTTTGTTTTCCTATAAAACGTTTTCGACCTTTTACCTACTCACAATTAAAAATGAAACTCATCCAAATCCAAGTATATTTGTGGTTATACTTACCTGCCTACTAACTAACAGCACCTACAAAAATCCTGAAAGAATGACGTCGGTTCAAAGACACGTCTCTCTGCGTCATCACAGTTCACTGATCGCTTTCATAACTTCACATCTAACCACGAAACAAATAAAAATGACTAACTCACCCAGAAGACGTCGTCACAGCCAGTTTACCTAACCACCCACCCGTTAACCTTCATGCACATGCATTAAAATTTATATTTATTTATATCTATAAAAAAAATATTGAAGTGTCTGTTCGTAATGTCAAGATAACTAAGATTAGGACGCAGCGGCCAAAATAAAATAAACATATGGCCAGTAAATATAGTAAACGTTCACAAGCTAATTACCTACGAACCTAATATATCTGAGGTAAGTCAACTTAATAGCCTTGTCACTGCTGGAATACAGGCCTACTGTATGTAAGAGTGGTTGGTTGTAATCTACCACGATGGTCCAGTGAGGATTCTTATCGTAGAAGGTTCTCATTAAAATAAATAAGTTTATTTTGCAAATATTTTATCTATATTTAACTAAAAATATCAGTCGTCCTTATTTAGTCCTTGTCATTTAAAATCTCAATATACACTTAGCCTAAACAATTGACTATCTTACAACATTACGTATTATTATACTAGTTTTATAATTACATTAATTCAGTACAAACATATTATATCAAATAGTTATTTGTATACAGATATAGAGCACTGTATTCATTATTATTACAATTGGATATTCTATTTTTTACAACCACACTGACAGTGGTTATATTTTGTAAATTTTAATGTATTTTATAACATAGTAATTTATGCGATTAATATCAAATCGATGAATAAACAATAACTGACGATATTATTCATAGCATAATATTCTGAGGAATGAATACTGAATAATTATATCACATTTCTTTTTATACAATTGTATATTTTGCTAAAACAAAATGCAGTCTATATTCCAAGGAGTAATTGATTGATCAAAGTTATTTCTTTAGGTAAAATTGATAAATAAACTTAATTGAATGATATGACAAAACAATATATGCATCAGGTAGGTAGAACAATAAACTTTCATAATATACAGATATCCAACATCTTGATAATACACAAATTATATCAATTTAACGATACCAAATAACCATCTGTTGTAATTATAATTTAAGTGCAAAGTGTAAGCCAAAATATTAGGGGTAACAAATTTAAAATAAAAACAGTTACAGTCAAAATATTAGGAGTAATAATTGTACCTTGGGACTAGTCTCAAGGTACAGTAATTAAAACTAATATTTTGATCGTATCACCGATATGTTTAGTCATTAAGTCTATATGGCACGCTACACGCTCTAATTTAATATTTTAATCCCTTCTATAAGTATCTGTAATTACATTAACATTGAGTTAATTACTCATTATAATTCAGCTTAGTCATTACATTAATCGATTTTATATAATACTTTTTTCGTAAAAAATTATGACACTTGTGATTTATTGTATTCTTGTATCAATTAAAGATCATAACTATGTGGATGGTTAAATAGGAATTATCAATCATGAGTTATTACTTTATCAAGTCTTACATAATTGATTTTTAACGTTTTGAGCTTGTTTGCAATGCTAGAAACACCTTCACAGGTAAAATAATAAATACAGAAAAACAAAAAATCTACTGTTCGGTTAGGTAAGATAGGATCACCGGATCGTGATCCGGATTTTAGTAACTCTACTGAACCGTTCTAAAATGGCCACGGCTCTAAATCCTCTAATATGTATATGGTTTGTTGACACACAATAAATAATATACTAAGACACATCACAGCAAATATTAATGAGTTTTTGCGACGGTCCTATCTCAAAATCTTCATTCGCGAGATTTGCTTTAATCAAGCAAATAACTGATGTCACTCTTTCACAAACTAAAATGTTGTAATAAATAACTTACATTAATATTAGTATAAATAATACACCATCGGATATGGCACTATCAATAGAATCTTCAAGTCTTTATTTGTTTTTGTTTCGCACAACACTTCTTTTCTTTCACACATACCTCATACTGTTATTATAAATATTTCACTGGTAACTTGTTGGTTGTTTTAATATCCCACTTTTCGGTTTTAACCGTCCGGGAAATAGAATCCTGTATCTACAGCAGCTGGCCGTGGTGTTGGTGGCGTAGGCGCCTCAACCTTGCCTGAATATTCGCGAAATCTCGGGTTGATAAGGAAGCCCAACATGTCTTCGTCTAATTCAACTTCATTTTCGGAAGCTTTCCGAGTCTCATAGTTTGTGGGTCCTTCGAAAACAATCGCGTTAGGGTCTCGAGGGTTGGGATAGTAATACTTCTTCGGCACTTCTTCACTAGGCACAGCAGAACGATCACAAACTTTATCCGACACATTTTCGACACGACCTTGCTTAGCGACGCGAGGTAAACAAATGACCAATAACAGGTTGTAAGCGCGTGATTTAAACTACGTCGCCTTTTATGATTCGCAGATGAATGAAAACTGTGAGTAATAACTGCAACATATATAGCGGCTCGTATTTCTGCGAACTTTCCTGTAGGTGCTTTCGTCTGGCAAAATGTATAATGGTGTTTTGTTTGAACTTGTTTGTCAAATTACCCGATAGGCATTGTTACCTACCACAGCTGCGCTACATAACGGGATTATTTTACGTAAAGTTGTATACCTTTCAATCATTTACTTAATGTTAAAAAATATTATAAATGTTACCCTAAATACTATTATAGAATAAATGATGTCTGCATAACAAGTTTTTTTTTAAGCCTTTTTGATATAATTTATTAAACTTAGAATATATAATGAATGAAAGTATACCAACACAATACATAACGTAAAGAGTTAAAGTAGTAGCTACTTAATTACATAATATCTAACGTATACAGTCAATATTATCTTACAGTTTTAAATAAAATAATATAATTAAAAAAAAAAAAATACAGGAAGACTTTTAATTGTTTGACAATATTTCAAGTAAACGGACAAGATCACGACAGAAATGTCAAAAAATCTGATTTTCATTAAATTTATTGACATATAAATCATTAAAATGAAAACTGTTTTTATTCTGTCGATTTCAGGAAAAATGAAATCGAAAAGTTGTTCAAATTCAATTTCATTTAAAGATTATTGCTTCCATGATGTTACATACAAGTTCATATACGTACATTTATTCATTCACTTCCCTCGGGAGTATTTAAATTCACCTGTATTTGCTTACTTCGTTATAGAATCGCAAACAGTTTGTGTTGTAATAAATCTGCTTTACATTTTGTTCGAATTGCAGAATATTCGCATCTCGTTGAAGTCCCGCAAAACGGTACACAGTACCATCCTAACGGTAGAAACTTTGTATTCACTATCGATTCAACGTATCTAGAAATCGCAATCACATAAAAAAGGTTCTTATATTTTTATTTGGTATCTGTACTTATCAGTTAATTATAATAAAAGGGGTAACGATAAGCTCTTGGAGCAAAATTATTTTGAGTGTGCGTTACGGACAGATGTATATGACTTGTAATCATTTGTATACATCTGTCCCTTTTTTACAGACGAACTATGATAGGTTTTACACGACAGGGTACGGGGGCTGAACAGGCTGGTATTATTATCTTACAGTAATAGTACTGTCCCAATGTAGGGCAAATGCCTCTTCTCATACAGAGAAGGTACGAGCATCAAACTTATAGTAAATATATGACCAGGTTTCTTCACAATGTTCACCGTTGTCAGCGATGTGTAAGATAAACTGAGAAAGTACATAATGGACCTCATGCCCGAGAGGTGAGGTCTTAACCGCTGGGCCTCTACGACTATATACCAGTTGGAGTTATAATAAATCTGAATTTATTCAACAAGTTGCAGAATATTCGCATCTCGGTGAAGCTCCTTAAACAGGTACGCGGTGAAAGGTTAAAGGTAGCTATTTATTATTATGGGCAAGTACAAGCAATCGTTACAAACTTTTTAGAACTTGACAGATATTTTTTATTTTGTAAAAGATTCCATAATCGATAATCATTATTGATTCAAGATAGGTATCTATCGTGAAATCGTAATCCCATAAAAAAGGGTGTACTTATATTTTTATTTATCAATACTTACGAGTTAGTATTATATTATACCTGCAACTATTCAGCAAGTTGCAGAATATTCACGTGTCGATAGAGCCCCGTATACCAGAATGTATTAACATCCTAACGGTAGCTTCTTATTATTATGCGTAGGCACTTGCAATCGTTACAATCTTTTTAGAACTTGACTGTAATACATACTTTTAGTTAAAGATGCCATAGCCGATTTTATTGATTCAATGTGTCGAAAATCGTAATGTCATAAAAAAGTGTTGTGTGTACTTATGTTGGTAATAGTTTCTGCAAGCGGCTTCGCAAACGTCAACAGTGTTTTATTATCTCAAAGGAACATTATACCGAGATGAAAAGTATCGTGTGTCCTTCTTCTAATCTAGGTTTTGGTTTATCCATATGCCAAGTACCCCACGGCTGAACGAATTTGGCCCAAATTCGTTCACAGACAGACTGAGTTACTTTCGCATTAATAATGTTAGTATGGATGTATAATATTATTGATAGGTAATATTATGTTTTGATTATCAATACTTATGAGTTATGACTAAGATTTTAGGTTCCGCAAAAACTTATTCCGGATCTAAGTCTTGATTTTTTGTTAGCAAATTGCAAGAGTCATTTTGCGGATGTTATTTTGTATATAAGTTAAGTGTTTATTTATAAATTAGGAAGTGATTTTTCTTAAGTGTGATAATATTATGCTTACTGATCCGTGCTGTTGTTTTTTAAATCTTCGAATTTCAAGAGTCATCGCTTTAATTGCTTTTATTTTAAAAGAGTGTCAATAATCGAAAAATCCACTTTCGGTTTTATTAAGTCCCATGTCTTAAATATCGTAAAAATAAAGTGGACATATTAACCAAAAAAGAAATTCAAATAAAAAATGAGACTGCTTTCAACAATAAAACTGAGTTTCATGACATGATATAATATGGTCATGAAGGTACTAAGTCAGCATTGAAACAGTAATAATATATTATTTAATATATTCAAATAATAGACTCATTATAATTATATAATGTGTGTTTTGGAGAATCCCATCCTAATATTGATTTAACAATATAACAGGGTTTGTATAAACCATCGACCACTGTTAGTTCTATTTTTAGGTACTTTTGTTCAGTACCAAGTTTTAGATGAAACATATTATACATTGTGTGGCGTCGGTTTTTAAATATACTTTTAACTTATACAAGTTCACTAACTCACTGTAAGACCGCTTGCGATTTGCATTGCTTCTCCTTCAAAATCCTGAAAATAGACTTTACCTATACGGCTCGAAGGACCATGATATAAACTTGCCAATTTTCATGTTATGTTCGAGTATTAGGTAGTTATTGTTAAGTAATACAAATCTCTTGATGAGGATTTTCTTTAACAAATTTTAATAGAGCTATGAGTGGAGAGTTTCATTTTAATCATTATTATTTAACAATGTATACAATATTTGTTACTAAAGATAACATAGATCTAAGTTATAAAAGTAATGCTAGGTGTTTTTTTATATTTCAATCTGAAAAATTTAGTAAATAAAATAAAAATGCTACCCATTCTTTTTCTCAAATTAACTTCCCAAACTCGGCATGTTCAAAACAAATGACGAATCTGTCTATCCCTGATTCTAATATTTGTTTCGGGATATTTATCATGAATAAATTGATTTTGGTTGACAGCTCGATACTTCGGAACCGTTACCAGCGCCATGATCACGAGAACTAAAATCTTTGCGGGTGGGTATCCCGAAACAAATATTAATTCTAATGATTGTGACCATGTCAGCTTGAAAACTTATATCTTTGATTCTGTTTCTGACATCGACATTTGAAAAGGGCAGGCATGGTCAATAGAAACATTTTCCTTTGTACGCCCTTCTTAACAATGAAAATATTTTATTCGAATGTTCGTTTATGTCTTTTATTCAATTTGTCTCATGTACGGAAAGTTGGTGTCCAAAGTTAAAATTATATATTAAATAACCTTCTGTTTTGAAGTTGTTTATATAAGGTTTAGCATCCCGCTAGACTAAGGGCGGGTGTCTTTGTATTTTGAAGAATTGAGTTTTGTCAAATCGTACTGCAATGTTAAATTTTGTCAAGTTTTCATGCTAGAATTCCAACGAACACATTTTTAACCGTCAAAAATTAAAATATATTTATAAAACACGAGGCAAGATCTATCTGAAAACTGAGAAGAAGCATAAAAACAAACTCAGAGGTCTCTTTTAAAGTCCACATTGCTGGCAATTATCTTAGCTATCTCGATTTTATATGAGTACTATGATGCACTTTGCAGATTATTTTTCTGAGATGGTCTTTAGAGGATAGAAACAATAATATAAGAAACTATTTTATGCAACTGCTGTATGCAAATTTTTACTGGTAGGGAATGCCTAAGGTATTAATTAGTACTGCCTTTGTGCCTTTGTGCATGAAGTCTAAATAAATAATACCTGCTATTTTTTATTGCTTGCGTGACATGATAATCTTAAGCAATAAAACAATATTAATAATCTCTTGACAAATGTTTCGGCAAATATGGCCCCAAATATGGCTTATCACGGTGAATTTGTAATACGCTTCTAAAACCATTCGAGTTTAAAAAAATAAATAAAATTATTAACGTGTCAGGAACAGCCAAAAAAACAACAATATTCTCTTTTTAAATCGACAAAAAAGGCTATGTATCCAACTTGAAAAGTTAAAAGATGCGTGCATTTTTTTGTTGTTGTTAAAAATTTATATCATCGATCGGCAAGTCCCTCTTCAATGTATTAAAGAGACATCTTAAATCTAAGCCCCAACCCATCTCTAATAACCTCATTAGAACCTAATCGGACTTAAAATATTAAATACCTACGATATTTTTAAATGTCTTATTGGAAAAGGGTAGCAACATAAAACAATCCACTAATGTATTAAGAGTTACTGCTCAGAATGGCGGTATAATTTTCAAATCGATTCGAATAAAATCTACTAGAATCCCTACTAATATTATACGCAAAAGTTACTCTGTCTGTCTGTTAGAAACGCGTTAACACATAAGCCGCTAAGCCAATTTTGATGAATTTTGGTATAGAGATAGATGGGCCTTAGAGAAGTATTTTTTTATTCCGGGAACACGTCTTCGCGGTTTGATTTCCGATATTCACGCGGGCGAAGTCGCTAACAGAATCGAATTATAAATACGAAAATGAGTCTGACTGCCATTTTTGCACATTTAAACCGATGAACGGATTATGATAAAATTTGACTCATTGATAGACTTTGACCTGTTAGGTCACAAATTACTTTGCATTTCGCTAATACTCTTAAGTTCCCATAGGATTCCGATCGCTCTAAGATTGTAAACGAGATATTTTAACCAGATTGATATTAAATCATGTTGATATTACTTGTTGTATTGAAAATGCATACCTAGCTGTGAACTAACTCGACTATGATAAGTATCAGAGACAAAAAACAGAAACAAAATAGAATATAGGTAAGTACCTATATTCTATTTTGTTTCTGTTTTTTGTCTTTAGTTGTTTGAATAAAACTGTATCACTACATATTGTAAAATAAAGACACCCGCCGCGTCCGTACGCGATAAACTCAAAAAATACTTAACGGATATTCATGCGGCTTTCACCAATAGAAAGAGAGAAAATCGAGAAAAGTTTTTGTGAATAATTTGTCACGGGCGAAACCGGCGCATGTCGTTAGTCTGAAATAAAGATTTATTATGATAAACGCCTAACTAAGTCTGTACGTTTTGCTGTCTTTCTGTTGGTTACGCTAAACCGTTAAGCTGAATTTGATGATTGTTAGTATAATAACCACAGACATAAATCTAACTAGATGATGCGATTCTATGTACTTCGCGTGTCAAATAAAAAACTTTTTAACAAAAAATCAAACCGATTTTGTTAAAAAGTTTTCTATTTTCCTGTTTTTAGTTTTGGAAGGTATCTCCAATTAATAAGAAAATTATTTATAGCCATAGCAATTCTTATGACGATTCCAATAAGCCCAAACACGACTAGGATACATTATTTCATTTAGGATTTCCAGTGGCCATTGTGGTCTTCTTCAACAGTTCCACTTCATCTAATGATACTTTCTGAGTGTAAATGATTGCATTATTGATGAAAATACCAAAATCGCTATATGAGGAGTTCTCTCGACTTCTCTAGGATCCCATCATCAGATCCTGGTTTCCTTATCATGGTACCACCCTTGGAATGTCTCCTTTCCAACAAAAAAATAATTATTAATATCAGTTCATAAACGATGAAGTTATCCGCGAACAGACATAAAAAAATATATATATATACGATCGAATTGAGAAACCTCCTCCTTTTTGGGAAGTCGGTAAAAAAGGAGTAAAATTACGATCAATGATCTTATTTGAGCTTTTCATTTAGCATTATCGGCACCAGAAATCCACCGAAATCTAGAAAAATGCCTATCTATGCCATATTGAGCTGTGAAGTCTGTATAGAAAAAGTTGGCCGAGGCATTGGAAATGTTTTCTTTAATTAGTAAGTAAATTTGTTTTTGAATTGTGTGTGAAAAAGTGGCACGCTTGGTTTTCATACAGATGAAGGGACTTGCCTTATTTAGTTAGATTTATGTCTGTGATAAAAACTGATTGGACCTTAGAGAAGTACATATGATACCTTTTATCCGGGAACTATTATGTATACGTTCCCTTGGGATAATTTCAGACTTAAATGTGGGCGAGGCCGCTAGCAGAAGCTAACGTTATATAAAACACTTTTTTAAAGCTATCGCGGGCCTGAGCGTGGAGACCGAATCCAGAAATTCCGTAACGAAATATTCCGTAACGAAACGTGACAATGGTGATCAATGTGGACCTTATACTAATAAGAATACGGGTCACTTTTGCTTGTCAAAGAAAAGCGACCTTATTTCAGTGTAAATAAGGGTCACTTTATTTTTTTTTGCGTGGTAAACGGTTAAGGGGGGGTCTTTCGTAGGTACCATTTTTTTGCGTTATGGTCACCAGCTTCGAAAAATTAAGTTATTTTTCACTTTGTAGTTTTGTATTTGGAAGTCGGTAGTATTTTTATGCAAAAAGTTTTTTAATTTTTACTTTTTAGTTGTACGTACCTAATAGGCAAGTTAGTAAGGTAACTATAACGCCAAAATTGATTTCATGAAACTTGAACTTAACCGGTGAAATGAGAGATCTGCGGGGTACGCAGATCAGAGATTAAGAGCGTACTGGCGTGATGTTATGTTATGAAATGGTATAAACAATAAACAGATATGCAATTGCAGCAATCCCGAGAGATTTGCCGTTGTTTATTGAAGAGTTCTGTTGTATATCACCGAAGTTCTTCATCAGATCTTCACCAAATTAAAATCAGACCAATTTCGGAACATACTTTTTCAAACAAAAAAAGAATTTTCAAAATCGGTCCACAATTGACGGAGATAACGGTGAAAACACAAAAAAAAACAAAAACAAACATGAAGTCGAACATAGAACCTCCTCCTTTTTGGGAAGTCGGTTAAAAATGTAAGGTTCGGTTAAATTTTGGTAAATGGTAAAATGTGGTCAAAGGTCTTTGAGGCCGTCTGCCTGTTCTGTCATCCTATAGCTAGAGTGCCGTTATCTGACAAAATCATATTTTGAGATATGGATGAAAAACAAAATAGTTAAAATCGTTGCAGTTCATCATCTATAATTCACATATATAAAAGTAAAAGGGAAAATTGCTCGTAATTAATCGGGCCGTAGCTTGTTTCTGCTATAATCATATCTCATTTTTTGTACCTAATTTTATCATTATCATCTGACTTCGTAAACCATAAAAACTTATGACGTATTCCTTTAGAACCGTTACTTTGATATCCTGCCTCAGACCATCTTGATGACGGTTGTCTGCCAAAATGCCCAAACGGGTATTTTTTTGTGTTGGTATCTGCACCCATACCCATTCGGGTATATTTTGCCGGTACTTACTTTTTCCATATTTTTGTTACTAAACTGTATTGTAGTGGTGCATCCCTATTTCACCTTTTAGTTTAATAGACAAGCTTGAAAAAAAAACACCCCGGTGGTCCTTGGATCCTGTCGGGAGCGTCATATTTATTTCGGAAAATAGTGTTACTACGGTCGCCATTTAGTTCGCGTAAATGTTTTGTTTTTTTTCGTTAAATATTGTTTTATTAATTAAATTCAAGGTGATTTTTGTAGTGTGGTGTTGGAAAACATGAATCGGTAAGTGTTGAACTGTTTTTAAAAGTTTTCTTTTGTATTTGGTGTAAATTCCAGCAGAAATTCGTATTTCTGCAAAGAGCTGCCGGCATTCTTTCGTTGTGATTATTTTTTTCTTTGTTTGTGAATATTAATTCTGCTAATACTCATCAAACTGCCGTTATTACCAATTTTACGCTAATCCAGAATATAAACAATGCATTTAGTTCGATTTTAATTAAAAACAATACCGATCGACCCCGAGTTTTTGTGTCGTGACACGGATGATGAAAAAATGGATAGGACATTTCACTAGTTGTTCAGTAGTTGTTTGAGTGGGATATTTCTAATGTTTTTTTATTTTGTGGGTTGTGTTTTGTTTTGTTATTTTTCATTTGGAGTCATTTTTAGACTTATTTTTAATTCATTCCATAGTTCCCGTTCAGTTGGGACAACATCGTTGGCGTATCCATTTTTCCTGTATTCCGTGTCACATGTACTTGTGTTTTTATCGTAAAATAGTGCATGTTGGTGATTGTTTTTTGTAATGTTTTTATTTAGCAGCATGCCCTTTTGTTTTGTTTTTCAATTAGTAAATATTATTGGCATGACGATTGAGAAATAATATTACAAATAAATGCAATAGTACTTGCTCTGTGAGCAAAATAAACAAAGCGTTTTTTTATCGCTCTTTTTCAAGTGTTTGTATTGTGGCTCATTGTTCGTAAACTAAACAATTGTAACAGCTGAAACTATGTGTGTGATGAGATTGGGTACCAAACTATGTAATACAATAGCATTTGAAGCCACTTGGTCTACACAGTACCCAGAACTCAAGTGTAAAGATACATATTTTTTGTGCCGCCGGCCGGGTCATTTTTTTTCGGGCGTGATTTTGTAAAGCTTTTGGGATGAAAAAAATGTATGGGGAGGTGTGATATTTTTATTGATTATTGTGTAATAGGGTGTATTGCTGTAAATAAAATAAAAACTTTGTGAAATAATGGTTTATTTTTTTATTTGTGTACACAAACCTGAGAAAATTTTCCTTACACTGAATTTACACAATATTTACAAATAAATTACAAGGTAAAAGTGGATAAATCCCTTTGAAATATGATAGCCTATTTCATAGCGATTCTAACAACATAAGTTTCATACATGGGTCCCATACAAAACTTCCGAGAAATCGGCGTTTAAAAACGCCGCGCTGATACCGCGAAATCGCCCGCGCGGACTTTGACAGATAGGCGGTGTCAGGAGTTAGCTCGACCTACCAATGGATAACATTGTGCGTAACAAACCTGATTCGTAACTTAAATACGTCAGTAATTTTTGACGCCACACGTTTAGTACCGTTTGGTACACGTCATTGTTGTAATCTTTATTCACATCTTTGATTTTCCTCAATTAGCTCGTGCATTAGTATTAAAATTAAAAACGCAAAGGATAGGTTATCGTGTTATCCAGTTATTAGGTTGTGGAGGTCAGAAGGTAATCGGTCCACGTCATCGTCATCATCAGCCTTTTAATGTTCCCACTAATGGGTGACAGGCCTCCTCTATGAGAGGGAATGAGCCGTAATCACCACGCGGGCCCAGTACGTGTTGGTGGATGTCACATGACTAAATGTCCTTGGAGGAAGGGAGTTAACCCAGTAACATGCTGGTAGTGATCTTGACCGTACTTCCAGAATTGTTTTGATAGCTGCGGTATACCTCTCCACTCCTCAAGCACTTCCATATTTTTTGCCCCCTTGGCGTTACGTAACTATAGTGCTAGCGAACGTATAAACGTTCGCTAGCTGACTTGCAGGGGCTTGCTGGCTTGCATAAGGGGGCCCATTAATTGAGTCTGCAAGTCATCCCCTGCCATTTTATAGCCATGTAGTTCAACAGTGGTCATCAGACAGGGGCAAATAGTCGGCCGCTAGTTTTTGGCAATCGATCCACTAAACCTACCAAACGTTTAGCCAATTATATTTTTATCCATATTTTGCAATAGTCCTGCACCAGCCGGTGATTGTCCTTGGATGCACTTACGTAGTGCATAATGGTATAATCGCCGGTTGGTGTCACATTGCTTGAAACATGTCTAACAAGTCCTCTACTAGTTGGCTTCGGCCCCTCGCAGGCCTTTCAAAGGAAGGGGACCCCAGGGTCCCAAGATTGTCAAAGTAATTTTAATAATATTATAAAGAGGACAGATTTGTTTGTAATGGATAACCTCAAAAACTACTTAATCGATGTTGAAAATTCTCTCACCAGTACTAGCAGAAAGCTACGTTATTCCTGAGTAATATTGGCTATTTTTTGTCCCGAAAAGTGATTCTGTAGGGTGGGCCACGGGAGCAAAGACGCGAGGAAAAGCTAGGTCATCATATTTTATCATTGTTCATCATCATAGCTTAGCTTGTAGTTGGGTCCTTTCTAGCACTTTTCCTATATTAGTCAGCTCAACACACTAAGTTTTCTGTGACCCCATTTTGTTCCACCACTAGATCCAACCTTACTTCTTCGTTAACCATCTCCTACATAACTCTACCTATTAAATAATCAGTAGTATTCATACTAAATATAGTAATATAGGTACACTGTCAATTAATTTTGCACCAAACCTGATAAAGTGGACACTATCCTGTGCAAATCCATCGAAAAGTAACAAAGTAGGTCCAATCAAGTGCAACACACCAGTTTTTATTACACAATTTGTAAAGGTTGTTGCCAAGGCTAAGAACGCCATGACGACTATTGATTTGAATTATGGACTTAAATATTTTATAAAGTCACGTGATATTATTTCTCAGGTAGGTATGTGTTTTAAAAGATTGCACGAGTGGATTATGCGGCTGAATAAAGAAGGTTATGTGTTTGGTTGATCCGCGTGCTGTAATGAGTAAGCCTACTTAGGCTCTACACATAGTAGTGAGACTCTATCGGCGATTGTATTTTTTTTTATTATCAATAGGCTCGCGCTTGACCACTATCTCACCTGATGGAAAGCGATTATGTGGTCGACGGTGATGCACGCTTGCCTAGAAAAAACCCATTCGATCTTGACTTAAAGACCCCTAGATTGTAGCTATCGGCTAATTCTCGAAATACCAAGATGTTTCGGGATAGGATAGATGACCCTTTTCCACACTCCAATTCCCATTAGGCCCAGTGCGGGTTGGTGGGTGTCTTCGAATTTTTGGTTATAAGACATAGACAGGTTTCCTCAAGAGGGTTTTCTTCAGCGTGAGATCACTGGTGATGAAATAATTTACACAAATTAAAGCGCTTGCCTGGGTTCGAACCCAAGACTAACAACTTGTTCGCGGCCACTGTGCCACCACTGCTGTAATGTTTGGGGACTGATCTCGTGATATTTATTCAGAAACGATGTTAACATTTTTGATTTTTCGACAGTCATAATCAATGATCGCTGGGCCCGCGTGGTGGATCAAGACCCATACCCTCTTTCACAGAGAGGAGACCTGTGTCCCAGCAGTGGGAATATTAAAAAGGCTGATGATGAATTGCTGATAGAATCTCACTTTATCTAGTAGATCTTTCTTTTGTGGATACTTTTTTCCATCATTCTTATCTTTCATCTAACATACAAACCCGATGGACGTTGATCTGTCTCTTTTAATTTAATTAAAAAATACCATAGAAAAAGTATTTCCAGTTTTCCAGGATTTCCTAATTATGCGCAAAGCTATTCCATTTTGTTTCCCTATAAAACGTTTTCGAGCTTTTACCTACTAACAATTAAAAATGAAACTCATCCAAATCCAAGTATATTTGTGCGTTATACTTACCTGCCTACTAACTAACAGCACCTACAAAAATCCTGAAAGAATGACGTCGGTTCAAAGATCATATCACGCACCTGACGTCACGTCTCTCTGCGTCATCACAGTTTACTGATCGCTTTCATAACTTTACGTCTTAACATGAAACAAATAAAAATGACTAACTCACCCAGAAGTCGTCGTCACAGCCAGTTTACCTAACCACCCACCCGTTAACCTTCATGTACATGCATTAAAATTTATAATCTATATCTATAAAAAAAATATTGAAGTGTCTGTTCGTAATGTCAAGATAACTAAGATTAGGACGCAGCGGGAAACGAGTGCCGGTATTACGGTGCGCTGGTCTCCCTAACTTCCGCGGCCTGGACGGGGTCACCATCGTCTGATGATGGACACGGTGAGGCCACAGGTGTGGAGGAGTGCCGGCTTAGCGTTGGCTGCTCTCCCTTTCCCCTGCGGCCGAAAAGTGTTAAGTGGCGTAGCCTCTGATCTGAACCGTCACAAAGGGACTAAGGGTGCCATTCAAGGATCTGCGGCATCTGGAGCCCATGTGTTGGTTTGGTCCCTCCCAGCCACCCGTCACGGCGTGCTTAGCCTTCGCCCAACAATGTTGGGGTCAGCTTCTTGTTCTAATGGATGCAGCTGAGTACCAGTATTTTACATGGAGCGACAGCCTATCTGACCTCCACAACCCAGGAACTGAGTAACACGGTTCGCCTTAGCAAGACTGATGTAAGATTTCTGCCCCTTCTTTTTATGCAAAAAGAGTAGCCTATGTCCTTCTTAGGATCTCAAACGTCTCCATACCGAATTTCATCTAAATCGGTTCATAGAATAGAAAAGAATTTCTCTTTAATCGAGTATCCATGACTCAAAAAATGGTTAGTAAAACTTACAACTAAGTTAGTATCACATATATTAACAAACTGATACTACAAAAACAAAACAACAAATAACAGTGGCTCACCGTTGCGACAACCCATGTAAGATGGCACAACAGCGACCCACGAAAACACAGCATTGGCGTCACGAAATCATAATAAGGATACTGTTGGAGCTACCCCACGCCCTGCGCATCATGGATGCGCACCTTTTGCGCATGGTTGTGTAGAAATAATCTACATGCGCATCCGCCAAATTCCCGCCGCACTACAGAAGCGAGGCAGCATCGGCATATTAAGAAAAAGTTGCATAATGAGAAGTTACATACAAAACAAACCCCTCCCACAAGTCTCCGAAATAGTGGCCTATGTCCTTCTCAGGGTCTCGAACTATCTCCATACCAACTGTAATTGAAATCAGTTCCGCGTTTAAGCGTGAAAAGGTAATAGACAGACGACAGAGTTACTTTTGCATTTATAGTATTAGTATGGATAAATAAATAAGGCACTCGGCAACATTTACCTGTCTGCATAACTATAGTTGATTCCATAGATAGTACATTCTGAACTGATAGTACATTCGAGTTAAATTAAAGGTGAACATTAATTTATATACTTGACGCAAGCCCATTTTAAAGCTCTTACGTAATAGTCATACCTACATTATTGATAGTTGGTAATCTATTCGATTATTATCTATTGGATTCCTGTAGTGTTACTATAAAAAAGAAACATGGCCAGTAAATATAGTAAACGTTCACAAGCTAATTACCTACGAACCTTATTATCTGAGGTAAGTCAACTTAATAGCCTTGTCACTGCTGGGATACAGGCCTACTGTATGTAAGAGAGTGTGGGTTGTAATCTACCACGATGGTCCAGTGAGGATTCTTATCGTAGAAGGTTCTCATTAAAATAAAACAGTTTTTTTTTTGCAAATATTTTATCTATATTTAACTAAAAATATCAGTCGTCCTTATTTAGTCCTTGTCATTTAAAATCTCAATATACACTTAGCCTAAACAATTGACTATCTTACAACATTACGTATATGTAACTAGTATAATTATACTAGTTTTATAATTACATTAATTCAGTACAAACATATTATATCAAATAGTTATTTGTATACAGGTATAGAGCACTGTATTCATTATTATTATAATTGGATAAACTATTTTTTACAACCACACTGACATTGGTTATATTTTGTAAATTTTAATGGTTTTTATAACATAGTAATTTAGGAGATTAATACCAAATCGATGAATAAACAATAACTGACGATATTATTCATAGCATAATATTCTGAGGAATGAATACTGAATAATTATATCACATTTCTATTTAGAGAATTGTATGTTTTGCTAAAACAAAATGCACTCTATATTCCAAGGAGTAATTGATTGATCAAAGTTATTTCTTTAGGTAAAATTTATACATAACCTTAATTGAATGATAAGACAAAACAACATATGCATCAGGTAGGTAGAACAATAAACTTTCATAATATACAGATATCCAACATCTTGATAATACACAAATTCTATCAATTTAACGATACCAAATAACCATCTGTTGTAATTATAATTTAAGTGCAAAGTGTGAGCCAAAATATTAGGGATAACAAATTTAAAATAAAAACAGTTACAGTCAAAATATTAGGAGTAATAATTGTACCTTGGGACTAGTCTCAAGGTACAGTAATTAATCCTAATATTTTAATCGTATCACCGATATGTTTAGTCATTAAGTCTATATGGCACGCTACACGCTCTAATTTAATATTTTAATCCCTTCTATAAGTATCTGTAATTACATTAACATTGAGTTAATTACTCATTATAATTCAGCTTTGTCATTACATTAATCGATTTTATATAATACTTTTTTTCGTTAAAAATTATGACACTTGCGATTTATTGTACTCTTGTATCAATTAAAGATCATAACTATGTGGATGGTTAAATAGGAATGATCAATCATGAGTTATTACTTTATCAAGTCTTACATAACTGGTTTTTAACGTTTTGAGCTTGTTTGAAATGCTAGAAACACATTTACAGGTACAATAATAAATACAGAAAAACAAAAAAATCTACTGTTCGGTTAGGTAAGATAGGATCACCGGATCGTGATCCGGAAATAGTAACCCTACTGAACCGTTCTATAATGGCCACGGCTCTAAATCCTCTAATATGTATATGGTTTGTTGACACACAATAAATAATATACTAAGACACATCACCGCAAAATGAATATTTGCTGTGATGTGTCTTAGTATATTATTTACGGGTTTTGCGACGGTCCTATCTCAACATCTTCATTCACGAGATTTGCTATAATCAAGCAAATAACTGATGTCACTCATTCACAAACTAAAATGTTTTAATAAATAACTTACATTAATATTAGTATAAATAATACACCATCGGATATGGCACTATCAATAGAATCTTCAAGTCTTTATTTGTTTTTGTTTTGCAGAACACTTCTTTTCTTTCACACATACCTAATACTGTTATTATAAATATCTCACTGGTAACTTGTTCGTTGTTTTAATATCCCACTTTTCGGGTTTAATCTTCCGGGAAATAGAATCCTGTATCTACAGTAGCTGGTGGTGGTGTTGGTGGCGTAGGCGCCTCGACCTTGCCTGAATATTCGCGAAATCTCGGGTTGATAAGGAAGCCCAACATGTCTTCGTCTAACTCAACTTCATTTTCGGAAGCTTTCCGAGTCTCATAGTTTGTGGGACCTTCGAAGACAATCGCGTTAGGGTCTTCAGGGTTGGGGTAGTAATGCTTCTTCGGTCTCGACTGCGCGAGGTTCACTAGGCACAGCAGAACGATCACAAACTTTATCCGACACATTTTCGACACGACCTTGCTTAGCGACGCGAGGTAAACAAATGACCAACAACAGGTTCTAAGCGAGTGATTTAAACTACGTCGCCTTTTATGATTCGCAGATGAATGAAAACTGTGAGTAATAACTGCAATATATATAGCGGCTCGTATTTCTGCGAACTTTCCTGTAGGTGCTTTCGTCTGGCAAAATGTATAATGGTGTTTTGTTTGCACTTATTTGTCAAATTACCCGATAGGCATTGTTACCTACCACAGCTGCGCTACATAACGGGATTATTTTTACGTAAAGTTATATACCTTTCAATCATTTACTTGATGTTAAAAAAAATGATAAATGTTACCCTAAATACTATTATAGAATAAATGATGTCTGCATAACAAGTTTTTTTTAAGCTTTTTTGATATAATTTATTAAACTTAGAATATATAATGGATGAAAGTATACCAACACAATACATAACGTAAATAGTTAAAGTAGTAGCTACTTAATTACATAATATCTAACGTATACAGTCAATATTATCTCACAGTTTTAAATAAAATTATATAATTTAAAAAAAGTTAAATGTTTTTACAGGAATATAGGAAGACTTTTAATTGTTTGACAATATTTCAAGTAAACGGACAAGATCACGACAGAAATGTCAAAAAATCTGATTTTCATTAAATTTATATACACATAAATCATTAAAATGAAAACTGTTTCTATTCTGTCGATTTCAGGAAAAATGAAATCGAAAAGTTGTTCAAATTCAATTTCATTTAAAGATTATTGCTTCCATGATGTTACATACAAGTTCATATACTTACATTTATTCATTCACTTCCCTCGGGAGTATTTAAATTCACCTGTATTTGCTTACTTCGTTATAGAATCGCAAACAGTTAGTGTTGTAATAAATCTTCTTTACATTTTGTTCGAATTGCAGAATATTCGCATCTCGTTGAAGTCCCGCAAACCGGTACACAGTACCATCCTAACGGTAGAAACTTTGTATTCACTATCGATTCAACGTATCTAGAAATCGCAATCACTTAAAAATGTTCTTATATTTTTATTTGGTATCTGTACTTATCAGTTAATAATAATAAAAGGGGTAACGATAAGCTCTTAGAGCAAGATTATTTTGAGTGTGCGTTAGGGACAGATGGTCTTTTAATCATTTGTATACATCTGTCCCTTTTTTACAGACGAAATGTGTTAGGTTTTACACGTCAGGGTATGGGGGCTGAACAGTCTGGTATTATTATCATACAGTAATAGTACTGTCCCACTGTAGGGCGAAGGCCTCTTCTCATACAGAGAAGTTACGACCATCAATCATCACGCTTGCTGAATGTGGTATCAAACTTATAGTAAATATATGACCAGGTTTCTTCACGATTTTCACCGTTGTCAGCGACGTGTA
Source organism: Orthosia cruda (assembly GCA_964057195.1). NCBI lineage: Eukaryota > Metazoa > Arthropoda > Insecta > Lepidoptera > Noctuidae > Orthosia > Orthosia cruda. The sequence continues at coordinate 12,730,326 of OZ059836.1, read as the reverse complement.
AGATAAACTGAGAAAGTACATAATGGACCTCAAGCCCGAGAGGTGAGGTCTTAACTGCAGGGCCACCACAAATACATACCAGTTGGTGTTATAATAAATCAGAATTTATTCAACAAGTTGCAGAATATTCGCATCTCGGTGAAGCACCTTAAACTGGTACGCGGTGCCATATTAAAGATAGCTATTTATTATTATGGCCAAGTACAAGCAATCGTTACAAACTTTTTAGAACTTGACTGATAATTATTTTTAGTAAAAGTTTTTTTTTTTTTGTTTTGGTTTTCCTCTTGACTCTAGTCTAAGTCATAGGTGACAGAGACATAGTCAAAGATCGAGTGAGCTTACCCAGAAGAAGCCTGTCTACTCTAACTTTGAAGAGATTCGGGTTGAATGCGTTCGGAAACACAGACGCAGATAGTGAGTTCCATTCATTCGCTGTGCGCATTATTAAGGATGTTTGGAAGCACTTGGTGCGAATTGGTGGAATGGCAACAAGGTAAGGATGGTAACTTGCAGATGTCCGATGGTAGAAGGGGGCTGGTGGGATGAGGTCGTAGAGTTCTTGAGCACACTCACCGAAGTACAGTCTGTAAAAGACCGACAAGCAGGCAACCTTGCGGCGATGAGCCAAGCTGTGAAGCTTGGTATCCACCAGTTCAATGTCGCCGATGAGCCTCTTGGCTCTGCGTTCCACCGAGTCAAGCGCGGCAAGCTGATACTTTGCTGAGCCATCCAAATGGTGGCTGCAATACTCCATGCAGGATCGGACTTGCGCTTTGTACAGGGTTAAAAGCTGTCCGTAAAGTATTGCTTCACCTTATTTAGGATGCCCAGTTTTTTGGCCGCAATTTGGGCTTTGTACTCAATGGAGGCGTCGAAGTTGAGACTGGATGTCAACTCCATGCCTAGGAGCTCAAGCCGATCAGTCCACTGGAACATGCACCTCGAAAAGAATGATTCCATAATAGATAATCATTATTGATTCAAGATAGGTATCTATCGAAAATCGTAATCACATAAAAAGGGTTGTAATTATATTTTTATTTATCAATACTTACCAGTTAGTATTATAATATACCTGCAACTTTTCATCAAGTTGCAGAATATTTACATGTCGGTGGAGCCCCGTATACCAGAATGTATTAACATCCTAACGGTAGCTACTTATTATTATGCGTAGGCACTTGCAATCGTTACAATCTTTTTGGAACTTGACTGTAATACATACTTTTAGTTAAAGATGCCATAGCCGATTTTATTGATTCAACGTATCGAGATATCGCAATGCCAAAAAAAAGTGTTGTATGTACTTATGTTGGTAATATTTTCTGCTAGCAGCTTCGCCCACGTGAAAAGTGTATTATTATCTCAAAGGAACATTATACCGAGATGAAAAGTATCGTGTGTCCTTCTTCTAATCCAGGTTCTGGTTTATCCATATGCCAAGTATCCCACGGCTGAACGAACTGGTCCAATTCGTTCACAGACAGACTGAGTTACTTCCGCATTAATAATCTTAGTATGGATCTATAATATTATTGATAGGTAATATTATATTTTGATTATCGATACTTATGAGTTATGACTAAGATTTTAGGTTCCGCAAAACTTATTCCGGATCTAAGTCTTGATTTTTTGTTAGCAAATTGGAAGAGTCATTTTGCGGATGTTATTTTTGGATATAAGTTAAGTATTTATTTTAAATCCACGAATTTCAAGAGTCATCGCTTTAATTGCTTTTATTTTAAAAGAGTGTCAATAATCAAAAATCCACTTTCGTGTTTTATTATGTCCCATCTCTTAAATATCGTAACAATAAAGTGGACATATTTACTAAAGAACAAAAAAGAAATTTATATAAAAAATGAGACTGCTTTCAACAATAAAACTGAGTTTCATGACATGATATAATATGGTCATGAAGGTACTAAGTCAGCATTGAAACAGTAATAATATATTATTTAATATAATCAAACAATAGGCTCATTATAATTATATAATGTGTGTTTTGGAGAATCCCATTCTAATATTGATTTAACAATAAAACAGGGTTTGTATAAACCGTCGACCACTGTTAGTTCTATTTTTAGGTACTTTTGTTCAGTACCTAGTTTTAGATCAAACATATTATACATTGTGTGGCGTCGGTTTTTAAATATACGTTTAACCTATACAAGTTCACGAACTCACTGTAAGACCGCTTGCGATTTGCATTGCTTCTCCTTCAAAATCCTGAAAATAGGCTTTACCTATACGGCTCGAAGGACCATGATATAAACTTGCCAATTTTCATGTTATGTTCGAGTATTAGGTAGTTATTGTTAAGTAATACAAATCTCTTGATGAGGATTTTTTTTAACAAATTTTAATAGAGCTATGAGTGGAAAGTTTCATTTTAATCATTATTATTTAACAATGTATACAATATTTGTTATTAAAGATAACTTAGATCTAAGTTATAAAAGTAATGCTAGGTGCTTTTTTATATTTCAATCTGAAAAATTTTGTAAATAAAATAAAAATGCTACCCATTCTTTTTCTCAAATTAACTTACCAAACTGTGTTCGAAACAAATGACGAATCTGTCTATCCTTGATTCTAATATTTGTTTCGGGATATTTATCATGATTATTTTAATTTTGGTTGACAGCTCGATACTTCGGCACCGTTACCAGCGCCTTGATCACGAGAACTAAAGTCTTTGCGGGTGGGTATCCCGAAACAAATATTAATTCTAATGATTGTGACCATGTCAGCTTAAAAACTTATATCTTTGATTCTGTTTCTGACATCGACATTTGAAAAGGGCAGGCATGGTCAATAGAAACATTTTACTTTGTACGCCCTTCTTAACAATGAAAATAATTTATTCGAATGTTCGTTTATGTCTTTTATTCAATTTACCTTCTGTTTTGAAGTTGTTTATATAAAGTTTAGCATCCCGCTAGACTACGGGCGGGTGTCTTTGTATTTTGAAGAATTGAGTTTTGTCAAATCGTACTACAATGTTAAATTTTGTCAAGTTTTCATGCTAAATTAGACTTCCAATGAACATATTTTTAACCGTCAAAAATTAAAATATATTTATAAAACATGAGCCAAGATCTATCTGAAAAATAATTTATTCGAATGTTCGTTTATGTCTTTTATTCAATTTACCTTCTGTTTTGAAGTTGTTTATATAAAGTTTAGCATCCCGCTAGACTACGGGCGGGTGTCTTTGTATTTTGAAGAATTGAGTTTTGTCAAATCGTACTACAATGTTAAATTTTGTCAAGTTTTCATGCAAAATTAGACTTCCAATGAACATATTTTTAACCGTCAAAAATTAAAATATATTTATAAAACATGAGCCAAGATCTATCTGAAAACTGAGAAGAATCATAGAAACAAACTCAGAGGTCTCTTTTAAAGTCTACATTGCCGGAAATTATCTTAGCTCTCTCGATTTTATATGAGTACTATGATGCACTTTGCAGATTATTTTTCTGAGATGGTCTTCAGAGGAAAGAAACAACAATATAAGAATCTATTTCATGCAACTGCTGTATGCAAATTTTGACTGGTAGGTAATGCCTAAGATATTAATTAGTACTGCCTTTGTACCTTTGTGCATGAAGTCTAAATAAATAATACCTGCTGTTTTTTATTGCTTGCGTGACATGATAATCTTAACCAATAAAACAATATTAATAACCTCTTGACAAATGTTTCGGCAAATATGGCCCCACAAATATGGCTAATCACGGTGAATTTGGAATCCGGTACGCTTATAAAACCATTCGAGTTTAAAAAAAATACATACATTTTATAAAAGGGTCAGGAACAGGCAAAAAAAAAACAATATTCTCTTTTTAAATCTACAAAAAAAGGCTATGAATCCAACTTGAAAAGTTAAAAGATGCGTGCATTTTTTTGTTGTTCAATGTATTAAAGAGACATCTTAAATCTAAGCCCCAACCCATCTCTAATAACCTCATCAGAACCTAATCGGACTTAAAATATTAAATACCTACGATATTTTTAAATGTCTCATTGGAAAAGGGTAGCAACATAAAACAGTCCACTAATGTATTAAGAGTTACTGCGCAAAATGGCGGTATAATTTTCAAATCGATTCGAATAATATCTACTATAATCCCTACTAATATTATAAGCGAAAGTTACTCGGTCTGTCTATTAGAAACGCGTTCACACATAAACCGCTAAGCCAATTTTGATGAATTTTGGTATAGAGATAGATGGGCCTTAGAGAAGTACTTTTTTTTTAAACCCGGGAACACGTCTCCTTGGGTTGAATTCCGACATTCACGCGGGCGAAGTCGCTACTGCTTTTTTTTTTTTTTGAACTATGGACGGAAAAAACATACAGGTTACAGAAAGTCAATTGGTCATTTCAGCCGAAATACGTCCACCGCTGGTCATCATAGCCCACCCCCAAGTATCGGCACAATAACCGATCTTCGTATTAAAAATAACTAAATATATTAATTAATCATTCTTCAATTCATTTTGTAGTAAAAATAAGCACTTTATCGTATCAGCATCAGTTATAAATCTTTAAAAAAATTTAAGAATACATAATACTTCTAAATGGTCCATAAGTAACGTTTAAATATTGAAATTCACGTTAAAGTCATCCATCTAAAAACAAAAGAATGTGAATTAATGATTCTGTTTTATTTCATTCACGGCTAACAGGAATTTTGCGTTTCAGAGACAAATTATTATTTCATTAATTCCAAGGGATTAATCACGAATAATTTGTCAACATTAATCTAAGTGCGCAGCAGTATCCAATTATAAATACGAAAACTTTTTTGCAAAAAAATACTACCGGCTTCCAAATACAAAACTACAAAGTGAAAAATAACTTTATTTTTTGAAGTCGGTGTCTTTCGTAGGTACCAAATTTTTGCGTTATGGACACCGACTTCAAAAAATAAAGTTATTTTTCACTTTGTAGTTTTGTATTTGGAAGTCGGTAGTATTTTTTTGCAAAAAGTTTTTTATTTTTCACTTTTAGTTGAACCTCCCTAATAGGCAAGTTGGTAAGGTAACTACAACGCCAGAATAGATTTCATGAAACTTGAACATAACCGGTGAAATGATAGATCTGCTTACCCCTTAAGAGCGTACTAGCGTGATATTATGTTATGAAATGGTATAAACAATAAACAGACATGCGATTGCAGCAATCCTGAGAGATATTGAAGAGTTATGTTGTATATCTCCGAAGTTCTTAATTAGATCTTCACCAAATTAAAATGGGACCAATTTCGAAACATACTGTTTCAAACTAAAAAAGAATTTTCAAAATCGGTCCACAATTGATGATGATATCGGTGAACATACACAAAAAAAAAAAATAACATAATTTCGAACATAGAACCTCCTCCTTTTTGGGAAGTCGGTTAAAAATGTGTATGACTGCCACTTTTTCACATTTAAACCGCTGAACGGATTATGATAAATCTTGACACATTTAAAGACTTTGACCTGTTAGGCCACAAGTTACTTTGCATTTCGCTAATACTCGTAAGTTCCAATAGGATTCCGATCGCTCTAAGATTGCAAACGAGATAATTTAACCAGATTGATTTTAAATCATGTTGATATTTACTTGTTGTATTGAAAATGCATACCTAGCTGTGAACTAACTCGGGTTCGACTATCAATGAGGAAATGCCAGGATAAAAATAATTATTTATTTTTAAAATGAACATTTATGTTTCTAAATAAATTTCATCTTCATTGTGTTTTGGCAGTTTTACAATAAAACGAAATAAAATGTTGTTAAATATATTTTTAATTAAAATTCATTTGAAATCATAGACCGTGACTAAGCTCGTCTTAATGATTTTGTATCTAAGTAAAACTGTCCTCTTCGCCTTGTCAACCTTGAGAGATTTACATAAATTAACTATAAGGTTTTTTAACGTGTGGTGTAGAGAAGCTGTTGACATTATCAAAAACCAAAGGGTCCAAAGAAGTTCTATCGATTGTCAAAAGTCCACTTAGATCTGAGGCTCTAGATAAGTGTAAAGTGTCGATGTTAGCGATGGCCATGGTAGAAATGCCAAAACATAAGGGATTTGTCACGTGACATTTCGAGAGCGCTTGACAATCCCATACAGTTTTGATGTTTTAACAATCATTATCGCCTGATAGGATTTAAGATAAGATAAGATACATTTATTTTGTAAAACATGAGTACAGTCTAAAGGTCTTATATTAATATGAATTAGCTACATGCCGTTTTGCCATTTATGGCGTACAAAATTAGTTTCACTAGACAAACATTACTAAAATAAAATCACAACAACACTATCAAAATTAAATTAGATTGAAATTACAATGTCCAAATATTAATTCAATAAAAAATCACTATGTCACAATATAAATTCAATTAAAAATCACGATGTCAAATTTTTTATTTAGTTTGAGTAAGACAAACAGAAAAAAAACACATTCAGAATTCTATACAAACTAAATATCGTTCAAAAATGTATCTACACTGTTATAGCACTTCTCTACTAATATCCCCTGAAGGCCCTTTTTAAATTTGTTTAGAGCCATACTTTAAATAATATCAGGTATTTTATTATAAATATCTGGAGCAATACCAATGAAACTCTTTTTCAATAAATCAGTTTTACACTTGTATTGACATAACAAATTCTCATATTGGGCACGAATTGGGGTTCTCTTAACTGCTGCAAATTTTTTAAACAATTGTTGATTAGCTTTTACAAATAATGCAGTTTCCAATACATACAAAGATGGAAATGTCAGTATTTTTATTTTTTTAAAGTAAGGAACGCAACTGTCCGTTGTTCTTAGACCACATATTGATCGTTTACATCTTGGGTCTATAAAGACCACAGTGGACGTAATTCAGTTGGCATGATGATGAATTTCATTCTACTAAAGGATATTTAGTTAATATATAATAATAAATTTATCTGGCAAAAACGACAAAGATACAGGTGACATTATTTAACAAGGTTATAACTGGCGAGGTACAAATTAGAACGATTGTGTCACCAATCAAACATTTTCTTGTCTCTCATACATATTTCTAGAAATATTACCACGTGTTCACAAGGATATCTTATAAGTACTTAATCACGTGTGGAATGCATTAAACGCCAATAATTTTTTAATTACTATTTTACCACAATACCATGACAATGTTTATGACTCAATGCATTTCGTAGGTAAATAGATAATTTTAATGTCTCGACGCGGCGACGCACTAAGGAGCATTTTGACTTCAAAACCGGACAAAATTAATTAGCACTTTTATTTTATTGGAAATTCATAAAAATACGTAAATGAATAAAGGAAATCATATATTATGCCGTTTTTTTTAATAAAAGTTTATTTTATTTTATAAAAATTACGGCAAAAAAATACTTTTGGATTCGTCTGAGTGCGCAAGTCTGAACAATTCTATGGCTTCACTCATAAACGACTGGCTTTTGCTAGGTTTACGTTTCCGTACACCACTTACAAAAGGATCTGATGTGTGAGAAGCAGCCTGTTGAGGACATCTTGTTGACAATGAAAATTTTATAGTATATTTCGGTAGTGCTTATTACGAGCTTCTGCGGCCTCTTCGGATAGTTGTCCGATAGGGGTGAAGTATTTTATTACAGTTGTACCGTGCACTAGGATTTTGTGAAGGATTGGCGTCATTGGATGCCAACCGTACAGTTCGACGTTCGTACGATCTTCTAGCTGGGCTAGCTTTAAAAAGCATATACAACGATTTCAGAGACATCTCAATTACATGTGATGTCGAATCTGTAATAAAAACAACAGTTTAAAAATCTGCTAAACGATTTTAAAATTGACACTTTCACTAAAACTTTAAAGTACTTTTTTTTGAAGTGGTGGAAAGATGTGGCAAAAGTTTTTATTGCTTTGATATGGTGAAACTCTATATTTTACAATAAAAGTATATTTATAACCCGATCTAACTCGATACTATTTCAAAAATACTAATTAGTAAAAAAAAACTTACAAGGTTTCAATTTTTTTCCCCCTCTATTGATGCTGGTTCTAAAAATACATAATAGTCAATCGCACTAAAGATATTATACATTAAAATTAAGTACATATCTTGTTCTTCAGATTCTATAGTTCATACTTTCCATAATCCACTTTTAACCCCTTTTAACACTAACTGCAAGTTTGAAAACAATGCAACGTATCGTGAAAGTAGACGTGCTTTCTAAACTAAGTCTAGTTTCCGACTACCCTACCCAAGCGAGTGGAGGGGAAGGGTCTAAGGAAGGACTGGTTTATGATAGTACCATTAATTGTGTGTAATAAAACGCCATCAAGGGTGACATTTGCAGAAATTTGTAATTGTCACTTTTGTCCGGTTTTAAAGTCAAAATGCTCCTTAGTGCGACGGTCCGGACAATAAAAGATCAACTTGTCAAACAAGCGGTTGCAGGTTTGAAGACGGTTGCAGACCAAAGAGTTTAATTAAGTTAGTTTTATACAAGTCGCAGCATTGCGTTGAGCAATGGCGTTTTCTTTTTGTACTTTTTCTATTATTTGTGGGAGGCATTAAGCCTCGTTTCTTTCACACCCACACACTCTAAATATTTAAAAAAAAAACGTTGCAAACATTACTTCTGTAATAATCCGCTAAACAGGGGATCGGCACCTTCTCTCCTTAACAAAGGCAAAATTTTAGCCTTCTAAGAGCTCAGTACTTCCCGACTTTATTGTATAATTGAATCTAAAAATATATAAATGCGACATTTGTAAACTTTGCTACCCCATTATGAAATAAACTATTATTACTATTATTCTTTCTGTGTTCGCTTAGCTAAGGCAAATTTTAATATTTTGTTTGAATACCACATACTACGTAAATAGGCCAAGCTAACTTTGCTTAGCACTTGTCTGGCAGTCTGCAACCGGCTTAAACCTGGTATTAATGTTACTTAGATCTTAAAAATAAGTCTCATATTTGTTTGTGTTTAAAAGACATAATATATTTTATATAGAGTACTTGTTACCCTTTTCAAATTATGTTTTGCAGTGTGCAACAAATTATTGACATTTCATAACTTTTTTACGAGTTTCGAACAGGAAACTTTTAAAATTCTTGACACGGATCTTAATTTGCGTATTGAAAAATAATAAAGAAGTGGGTCTCATTTATGTTACTTGTCGTTTCGAAAAATAATATGGAGTGATTTTAAGATAAGGACATTAAATAATTTTATCAATGCTATGTACGCGCGGCACATCATGTCTAAGTAGACTCCGAATCAGAAGAGCCCCGGAGGAAGATCCAAGACGATTTGAAGGCTAGTGTCGAAGATTTGAGGAGCATAGGAAGGAAAATATCTTAGTGAAGGGAGGCCAGAGACAGAGAAATGGAAGAAGATAGTTGAGGAGGCAAGACTCACAAAGGGCTGTAGCGCCGATTGAGTCAATGAATGCAGGCACAGCACGTTCAAGTCTCACTCAGAACATAATTTGTATGATAACTATATGATTGTGCATGGCCTAGCTTATACTTTGAGTCACAAACATCTTATGTTAATGATATTCGCGTGATATTGTAAAGCCTTTCTTCTCTATAAGACACGTAAGTACTTATTGTAAACTATCAAATTTGATTGGGATTTATTGTATTTGACAATGTATCGAGAGTTTTTAATCTCGTAATATTTATGAAAAAACTTACCATATCTATACATGTATTTAGAGAATTTAATGCGTTTGGAAAAAAATGACAAATATAGTTGAAATGATTATCCATTTCATCTATATTTGACAACTTTACCTATAACATTATATTTTATTTAATAAACCATACGAAACTAGTTCAGATTTCACTGAAAAAGTACTTTTTGATAATAATTAATACAAAGAGCCACTATGTATACATTTTTGGAATAACGCCTAAATAGCCTGAAACACCCCTGCAAATACATGCAAAACTATGACACTTCCCTATTTTGACACTAACATTATATAAAGTTAGTAGTAACTAACCACTGTTTGATTATCTAAGATTAAATAACCACTTAGGTTAAATAATTTCACTGTTTCCTTGCTTCTGGTGAAAATAATACCTGATCTTAGTTATTTACTGCATTTACGTAAGATAGTGTTAGTTTTGGTAATATAAGACAGTAGTTATACATTATAGAAAATAATGAGAAAAGACGACTCCGTCTAAAATACGTTCATCATCCATACTCATCATTTCAGCCGAAAGACGTCCACTGCTGGACATAGGCCTCCCCCAGGCGTCGCCACATTGACCGAACCCGTGCGTCTCGCATCCAGTGCCTTCCCGCAACCTTAACCAGGTCATCAGTCCACCTAGTGGGAGGCCTTCCAACGTATCGTCTTCCGGTTCGCGGTTGCCATTCCAGAACTTTTCGGCCCCATCGGCCATTCGTTCCGCGAGCAATGTGCCCTGCCCACTGCCATTTAAGTTTGGCAATTCTTCGGGCTATGTCGGTAACTTTGGTTCTCCTGCGGATATCAACATTTCTGACGTGATCACTCAAGGAAATTCCGAGCATAGCCCTCTCCATTGCCCTTTGGGTGACTTTGAGCTTTCTGATAAGGCCCATTGTGAGCGACCACGTCTCGGTTTCATAGGTGATCACTGGCAACATACACTGCTCATAGACTTTTGTCTTGAGACACTGCGGTAAATTGGACGAGAAGATACCACGCAACTTCCCGAACGCCGCCCAGCCGAGTCGGATTCGACGGTTGATCTCTTTCTCGAAATTGGACCTACCCAACTGGACCGTTTGTCCCAGGTAGACATAATCGTCTACAACTTCGAGTGTAGGGTCTCCGACCTTGATAGGAGTGAGTGTTACATGGGCATTCACCATGATCTTGGTTTTGTCCATGTTCATTCTACCCACTCTTTCGGAAGCTCTACTGAGGTCATCGAGCATTTTACTGAGGCTCTCCATGGTCTCAGCCATGACCACTATGTCGTCGGCAAACCGGAGGTGAGTAATGTACTCGCCATTAACGTTGATGCCCAGCCCCCTCCAGTCCAGAACCTTGAAGACATCCTCCAGCGCAGCAGTGAACAGTTTCGGAGAAATGACGTCTCCCTGTCTCACGCCATCCATACTATACCTACCTATATTAACTTTAAAACATTCGTGTTTCATATTTGAAAAACAATATATCATGGGAACCCACGGGATACTTACCTATATTCTATTTTGATTCTGTTTTTTGTCTTTAGTTTTAAGTTGTTTAAATAAAACTGTATAACTACATATTGTAAAAGAATGGCTCCTGCTGAGTCCCTAAGCGATAAACTCAAAAAATAGTTAACGGATGTTTCCTGCGGGTTTCACCAATCGAAAGAGTGAGAAACGAGAAAGGTTTTTGTGAATAATTTGTCACGTCTGAAACCGGCGCAGGTCGCTAGTCTGAAATAAATATATAATATGACTAGCTGACCCCCACGCCTTCGCTCCCGTCAACTGGGCGCACGGTTGGCGTAGTGGTTGAGCGATTGACTGCTGCGCTGCGTGTCGCGGGTTCGATTTCCGCACGGGACAAATATTTGTATGACCTAGAAATAGTTGTTCCGGCTCTGGGTGTTTGTGTATGTGAGTTTATATGTTTGTAAACGCACCCACGATATAGGAGAAATTTCTATTGTGGGGCAATGTTCAAAAAAAAAAAAAAAACTGGTTACCCTACCCTGCCTGCTCTGCTTACCCTGCCTTCTCTGCCTACCCTGCCTACCCTGCCTACTCTACCTACCCTCCATACCCAACCCTACCTACCTACCTAATATTTTTTATCTAACATCAATAGTTTTCTCAGCGCACGCCAAAGAATGAATTTTATAGGCAACATTTTGCTACCTTGGGTTACATTATTGCAATTTTCATAAGCATCTCTACTTATTTTGAAATTATATTACCGCCTATGGCACTCAGTATTAATGTAGCTTTCTACTAGTGAAAGGATTTTCAAAATCGGTTAAGTGGATGTAGAGATTACCCCTTACAACGTCACAAACTCACAAACTTTACCTTTATAATATTTGTATAGATAAACGCGAAACTAAGTCTGTACGTTTTGCTATCTTTCTTCTGGTAACGCTAAACCGTTAAGCTAAATTTGATGATTGTTAGTATAAAAACCACAGATATAAATCTAACTAGATGACGCGGTTTTATGTACTTCGCGTGTCAAATAACGGATTAAAATTACGATCATTGGATCATACTTTGAGCTTTTCATTTAGCATTATCGGCACCGGAAATCCACCGAAATCTAGAAAAATGCCTAATTATGCCATATAGAGCTGTTAAGTCTGTATAAAAAAAGTTGGCCGAGGCATTGGAAATGTTTTCATTCATTGGTAAGTAAAATTGTTTTTAAATTGTATGTGGAAAAGAGGCACGCTTGGTTTTCATACAGATGGAGGGACTTGTCTTATTTAGTTAGATTCATGTCTGTGATAAAAACTGATTGGACCTTAGAGAAGTACAAATGATACCTTTTATCCGGCGACTATTATGTATACGTTCCCTTGGGATAATTTAAGACTTAAATGTGGGCGAGGCCGCTAGCAGAAGTTAAGTAACAAAAATATCAACTTGCAATAACGTCACTCCAAGTCAAAAGTCTTTTCACATACAGCCTTTTCTTCGTCATTATTAAAATAACAATTGAAGTGGCCAATCCAATAAACCGTCACAAAAATGACAAGTAATAAAAACTCTTTATAATCCATCAAAATAAAATCCATTGACATTTTGAACGAAAGTTTCCAAATATCTTTCAAATCAGCTTAAAAAACTTCAAAGGATTTGACACTTTCTATTATAAGTTTTAGCATGAAATTAATGACGAAAATGTAAGGTCTGTTCAATTTTGGTAAATGGTAAAATGTGGTCAAAGGCCTTTTGAGGCTGACTACCTGTTCTGTCATCCTATAGCTGGAGTGCCGATATCTGACGAAATCATATTTTGAGATATGGACGAAAAACAAAATAGTTAAAGTCGTAGCAGTTCATCATCTATAATTCACATGTATAAAAGTAAAAGGGAAAATTGCACGTAATTAATCGGACCGTAGCCTGTTTCTGCTATAATCATATCCCATATTTTGTACCTAATTTTATCATCATCATCTGACTTCGTAAACCATAAAAACTTATGACGTATTCCTTTAGAACCGTTACTTTGATATCCTGCCTCAGACCATCTTGATGACGGCAATCTTAAAAAATTGTGCGTAATAAACCTGATTTGTAACTTAAATACGTAAGTAATTTTTGACGCCACACGTTTAGTACCGTTTGGTACAAGTCATTAGTGTAATCTTTATTCACATCTTTGATTTTCCTCAATGAGCTCGTGGATTAGTATTAAAATTATAAGCGCACAGGACAGGATATCGTGTTATCCAGTTATTAGGTTGTGGAGGTCAGAATGTAATCGGTCCACGGCATCATCAGCCTTTAAATGTTCCCACTACTGGGTGACAGGCCTCCTCTGAGAGAGGGAATGGGCCGTAATCCACCACGCGGGCCCAGTGCGTGTTGGTGGATGTCACATGACTAAACGTGCTTGCAGGAAGGTAGTTAACCCAGTAACATGCTGGTAGTGATCTTGACTGTACTTCCAGAATTGTTTTGATAGCCGTGGTATACCTCTCGACTCCTCAAGCACCTCCAGGTTTTTTGCCCCCTTGGCGCTACATCACTATAGTGCTAGCGACCGTTTATGGGGGCCCATTAATTGAGTCTGCAAGTCATCCCCTGCCATTTTATAGCCATGTAGTTCAACAGTGGTCATCAGACAGGGGCAAATAGTCGGCCTATAGTTTTTGGCTATCGATCCACTAAACCTACCAAACGTATAGCCAATTATATTTTTATCCATATTTTGCAATAGTCCTGCACCAGCCGGCTATTGTCCTTGGATGCACTTACGTAGTGCATAATGGTATAATCGCCGGTTGGTGTCACATTACTTGATACATGTCTAACAAGGCCTCTATGAGTTGGCTTCGGCCCCTCGCAGGCCTTTCAAAGGACGGGGACCCCAGGGTCCCAATATTGTCAAAGTCATTTTAATAATATTATAAAGAGGACAGATTTGTTTGTAATGGATAATCTCAAAAACTACTTAATCGATGTTGAAAATTGTCTCACCAGTACTAGTAGAAAGCTACATTATTCCTGAATAATATTGGCAATTTTTTGTCCCGAAAAGTGATCCTGTAGGGTGAGCCACGGGAGCAAAGACGCGAGGAAAAGCTAGTTCATCATATTTTATCATTGTTCATCATCATAGCTTAGCTTGTAGTTGGGTCCTTTCTGGTACTTTTCCTTTGTTAGTCAGCTCAACACACTTAGTTTTCTGTGACCCCATTTTGTTCCACCACTAGATCCAACCTTACTTCTTCATTAACCATGTCCTAAGTAACTCCACATACTAAATAATCAGTAGTATTCATACTAAATATAGTAATGTACACTAATCCTTGACCAATTTTGCACCAAACCTGATAAACATAATATCCTGTGCAAATCCATCAAACAGTTGCACCATAACAAAGTAGGTCCAATCAAGTGCAACACACCAGTTTCTATTACACAATTTGTAAAGGTTGTTGCCAAGGCTAAGAACGCCATGACGACTATTGATTTGAATTATGGACTTAAAATATTTTATAAAGTCACGTGATATTATTTCTCAGGTAGGTATGTGTTTTAAAAGATTGCACGAGTGGATTATGCGGCTGAATAAAGGAGGTTATGTGTTTGGTTGATCCGCGTGCTGTGATAAGTAAGCCTACTTAGGCTCTACACAAAGTAGTGAGACTCTATCGGCGATTGTATTTTTTTTTTATTATCAATAGGCTCGCGCTTGACCACTATCTCACCTGATGGAAAGCGATTATGTGGTCGACGGTGATGCACGCTTGCCTAGAAAAAACCCATTCACTCTTGACTTAAAGACCCCTAGATTGTAGCTATCGGATAATTCTCGAAATACCGAGATGTTTCGGGATAGGATAGATGACCCTTTTCCACACTCCAATTCCCATTAGGCCTAGTGCGGGTTGGGGGTGTCTTCGAATTTTTGGTTATAAGACATGGACAGGTTTCCTCAAGAGGGTTTTCTTCAGCGTGAGATCAGTGGTGATGAAATAATTTACACAAATTATAGCGCCAGCCTGGGTTCGAACCTAAGACTAACAACTTGTTCGCGGCCACTGTGCCACCACTGCTCTAATGTTTGGGGACTGATCTCGTGATATTTATTCAGAAACGATGTTAACATTTTTGGTTTTTCGACAGTCATAATCGATGATCGCTGGGCCCGCGTGGGGGATCAAGACCCATACCCTCTTTCACAGAGAGGAGACCTGTGTCCCAGCAGTGGGAATATTAAAAAGGCTGATGATGAATTGCTGATAGAATCTCACTTTATCTAGAAGATCTTTCTTTTGTGGATACTTTTTTCCATCATTCTTATCTTTCATCTAACATACAAACCCGATGGACGTTGATCTGTCTCTTTTAATTTAATTAAAAAATACCATAGAAAAAGTATTTCAAGTTTTCCAGGATTTCCTAATTATGCGCAAAGCTATTCCATTTTGTTTCCCTATCAAACGTTTTCGAGCTTTTACCTACTCACAATTGTAAATGAAACTCATCCAAATCCAAGTATATTTGTGCGTTATACTTACCTGCCTACTAACTAACAGCACCTACAAAAATCCTGAAAGAATGACGTCGGTTCAAAGATCATATCACTCACCTGACGTCACGTCTCTCTGCGTCATCACAGTTTACTGATCGCTTTCATAACTTCACGTCTAACCATGAAACAAATAAAAATGACTAACTCACCCAGAAGACGTCGTCACAGCCAGTTTACCTAACCACCCACCCGTTAACCTTCATGTACATGCATTAAAATTTATAATCTGTATTGATGTGTCTGTTCGTAATGTCAAGATAACAAAGGTTAAGAAGCAGCGGGAAACGAGTGCCGGTATTACGGTGCGCCGGTCTCCCTACCTTCCGCGGCCTGGACGGGGTCACCATCGTCTGATGGTGGACGCAGTGAGGCCGCAGGTGTGGAGGAGTGTCGGCTTAGCGTTGGCTGCTCTCCCTTTCCCCTGCGGCCGAAAAGTGTTAGCTGATCTGAACCATCACAGGAGGACTAAGGGTGCCATTCACGGGGTCTGCGGCGTCTGGCGCCCATGTGTTGGTTTGGTCCCTCCCAGCCACACGTCACGGCGTGCTTAGCCTTCGCCCAACAATGTTGGGTTCAGCTTATAGTTCCAATGGATGCAGCTGAGTACCAGTATTTTACATGGAGCGACAGCCTATCTGACCTCCACAACCCAGGAACTGAGTAATACGGTTCGCCTTAGCAAGACTGATGTAAGATTTCTGCCCCTTCTTTTTTATGCAAAAAGAGTAGTCTATGTCCTTCTTAGGATCTCAAACGTCTCCATACCGAATTTCATCTAAATCAGTTCATAGAATAGAATAGAATTTCTCTTTAATCGAGTATCCATGACTCAAAAAATGGTTAGTAAAACTTACAACTATGTTAGTATCACATGTATTAACAAACTGATACTACAAAAACAAAACAACAAATAACAGTGGCTCACTGTTGCTACAACCCATGTGAGATGGCACAACAGCGACCAACGAAAACACAGCATTGGCGCCACGAAATCATACTTAGGATACTGTTGGAGCTGCCCCACACCCTGCGCACCATGGATGCACACCTTTTGCGCGTGGTTGTGTAGAAACAATCTACATGCGCATCCGCAAAATGCCCGACGCACTACAGATGCGAGGCAGCATCAGCATAATAAGAAAAAGTTGCATGTTGAGAAGTTACATACAAAACAAAACCCCTCCCACAAGTCTCCCCCTTTGTGTTTTATGCAAAAAATAGTGGCCTATGTCCTCAGGGTCTCGAACTATCTCCATACCAACTTTAATTTAAATCAGTTCCACGTTTAAGCGTGAAAAGGTAATAGAAAGACGACAGAGTTACTTTCGCATTTATAGTATTAGTATGGATAAATAAATAAGGCACTCGGCAACATTTACCTGTCTGCATAACTATAGTTGATTCCATATATAGTACATTCTGAACTTTAACAACATCATGAAGCCCATTTTAAAGCTCTTACGTAATAGTTATACCTACATTATTGATAGTTAACCGACTTCCCAAAGAGGAGGAGGTTCTATGTTCGACATTATGTTTGTTTTTTTTAAGCTATTGCATAGCTTCTATCGCGGGCCTTGAGCGCGGGGACCGAATCCAGAAATTACGTAACGAAAAAACCTCACGCTCTCCACTCCGACGGGCACGGCGGTGATACTTTGACTTTTAATAAGGTTTTTGAATTCTGTGGAATCTGAGTGGTGAGGGGCAGTGGGGCGGGTGGGGGGGAGGTTTGTTGCACGTGTTTTCGATTTCCGTGTTGGTATTTTTAGAATGAAAAATTTTTTTGCGGGGGGAGGTAAACGATTAAGGGGGGGGGGTAAATCCTATCTTGTTCTCCTGGATGAAGTAGCTGCGGGCAGGAGGGCAAATTTTTTGTCAGAAATGCGCTAACTCCAACCTTTTCTGAGATATGAGGGTTTTAAAATTTTTGTTGGTCGTAATTTTTTTGCCTTTTATCGGTCTCTCTGAGCTGTTTCTGTGACAATGGTGATCAATGTGGACCTTATGCTAATGAGGATAAGGGTCACTTTTGCTTGTCAAAGAAAAGCGACCTTATTTCAATGTGAGTAAGGGTATTTTTGTTTTGTTTTTTAGAGTTTTATTAATCGTAAATAAATGCGGGTTTGGCTCGCTACGTTTTCGAGTTTTTAACGTTTTTAATTTTTTTGACGCATTTTCCAGGAATAGATCTAGAATAAATGCTATGCAATAGCTTTACCGCGGCAGTCCCCGAGTGCCACACGAATTTTTTTTTTTTTGTGTATGTTCACCGATATCTCCATCAATTGTGGATCGATTATGAAAATTCTTTTTTTGTTTGAAAATATATGTTCCGAAATTGGTCCCATTTTAATTTGGTAAAGATCTGATGAAGAACTTTGGAGATATACAACAGAACTCTTCAATAAATAACGGCAAATCTCTCGGGATTGTTGCAATTGCATGTATATCTATTGTTTATACCATTTCATAACATAACATCACGCCAGTACGCTCTTAAGGGGTACGCAGATCTCTCATTACACCGGTTATGTTCGAGTTTCATGAAATCTATTCTGGCGTTATAGTTACCTTACTAACTGGCCTATTAGGTAGGTACAACTAAAAAGTGAAAAATAAAAAACTTTTTTGCAAAAAAATACTACCGACTTCCAAATACAAAACTACAAAGTGAAAAATAACTTTATTTTTTGAAGTCGGTGTCCATAACGCAAAAAAATGGTACCTACGAAAGACACCGACTTCTAATATTAAAGTTATTTTTCACTTTGTAGTTTTGTATTTGGAAGTCGGTAGTATTTTTTTGCAAAAAAGTTTTTTATTTTTCACTTTTTATTGGTAATCTATTCGATTATTATCTATTGGATTCCTGTAGTGTTACTATAAAAAAAATACATATGGCCAGTAAATATAGTAAATGTTCACAAGCTAATTACCTACGAACCTAATTATCTGAGGTAAGTCAACTTAATAGCCTTGTCACTGCTGGGATACAGGCCTACTGTATGTAAGAGAGTGTGGGTTGTAATCTACCACGATGGTCCAGTGCGGATTCTTATCGTAGAAGGTTCTCATTAAAATAAAACAGTTTTTTTTGGAAATATTTTTATCTATATTTAACTAAAATTATCAGTCGTCCTTATTTAGTCCTTGTCATTTAAAATCTCAATATACACTTAGCCTAAACAATTTACTATCTTACAACATTACGTATAATTATACTAGTTTTAAATTACATTAATTCAGTACAAACATATTATATCAAATAGTTATTTGTATACAGATATAGAGCACTGTATTCATTATTATTAAAATTAGATATTCTATTTTTTACAACCACACTGACAGTGGTTATATTTTGTAAATTTTAATGGATTTTATAACATACTAATTTAGGCGATTAATACCAAATCGACGAATAAACAATAACTGACGATATTATTCATAGCATAATATTCTGAGGAATGAATACTGAATAATTATATCACATTTCTTTTTATACAATTGTATGTTTTGCTAAAACAAAATGCAGTCTATATTCCAAGGCGTAATTGATTGATAAAAGTTATTTTTTTAGGTAAAATTGATAAATAACCTTAATTGATTGATAAGACAAAACAATATATGCATCAGGTAGTTAGAACAATATAACTTTCATAATATACAGATATCCAACATCTTGATAATACACAAATTCTATCAATTTAACGATACCAAATAACCATCTGTTGTAATTATAATTCAAGTGCAAAGTGTAAGCCAAAATATTAGGGGTAACAAATTTAAAATAAAAACAGTTACAGTCAAAATATTAGGAGTAATAATTGTACCTTGGGACTAGTCTCAAGGTACAGTAATTAATCCTAATATTTTGATCGTATCACTGATTCGTTTAGTCATTAAGTATATATTGCACGCTACACGCTCTACAAGCTCTAAATTAATATTTTAATCCCTTCTATAAGTATCTGTAATTACATTAACCTTGAGTAAATTACTGATTATAATTCAGCTTAGTCATTATATTAATCGATTTTATTTAATACGTTTTTTCGTTAAAAATTATGACACTTGCGATTTATTGTACTCTTGTATCAATTTAAGATTATAACTGATGTGGATGGTTAAATAGGAATTATCAATCATGAGTTATTACTATATCAAGTCTTACATAATTGGTTTTAACGTTTTGAGCTTGTTTGCAATGCTAGAAACACCTTTACAGATACAATAATAAATACAGAAAAACAAAAAAATCTACTGTTCGGTTAGGTAAGATAGGATCACCTCAAGATAGGATCATTTTAGTAACCCTACTGAACCGTTCTAAAATGGCCACGGCTCTAAATCCTCTAATATGTATATGGTTTGTTAACACATAATAAATAACATACTAAGACACATCACAGCAAATATTCATGGGTTTTTGTGGCGGTCCTATCTCAACATCTTCATTCACGAGATTTGCTATAATCAAGCAAATAACTGATGTCACTCTTTCACAAACTAAAATGTTTTAATAAATAACTTACATTAATATTAGTATAAATAATACACCATCGGATATGGCACTATCAATAGAATCTTCAAGTCTTTATTTGTTTTTATTTCGCACAACACTTCTTTTCTTTCACACATACCTCATACTGTTATTATAAATATCTCACTGGTAACTTGTTCGTTGTTTTAATATCCCACTTTTCGGTTTTAATCGTCCGGGAAATAGAATCCTGTATCTACAGCAACTGGTGGTGGTGTTGGTGGCGTAGGCGCCTCGACCTTGCCTGAATATTCGCGAAATCTCGGGTTGATAAGGAAGCCCAACATGTCTTCGTCTAACTCAACTTCATTTTCGGAAGCTTTCCGAGTCTCATAGTTTGTGGGACCTTCGAAGACAATCGCGTTAGGGTCTTCAGGGTTGGGGTAGTAATACTTCTTCGGCCTCGACTGCGCGAGGTTCACTAGGCACAGAAGAACGATCACAAACTTTATCCGACACATTTTCGACACGACCTTGCTTAGCGACGCGAGGTAAACAAATGACCAACAACAGGTTGTAAGCGCGTGATTTAAACTACGTCGCCTTTTATGATTCGCAGATGAATGAAAACTGTGAGTAATAACTGCAATATATATAGCGGCTCGTATTTCTGCAAACTTTCCTGTAGGTGCTTTCGTCTGGCAAAATGAATCATGGTGTTTTGTTTGCACTAGTTTGTCAAATTACCCGATAGGCATTGTTACCTACCACAGCTGCGCTACATAACGGGATTATTATTACATAAAGTTGTATACTTTTCAATCATATAATTTATAAAAAAAAAAAATGTTACCCTAAATACTATTATAGATTTCTCTAATAAATGATGTTTGCATAACACGTATATTTTTTTGAAATTGTTTTGACTGTCTGTTTTATTGATATAATTTAAGATTATATTATATAATTTATGAAAGTATAACAACACAATACATAGCGTAAAGAGTTAAAGTAATACTATTTAATAGTATTTAACGTTTACAGTCAATATTATCTCAAAGTTTTATATAATATTATATAATTTTAAAACAGTGAAATATTTTTACAGGAATACAGGAAGACTACGAGAAAGCCTTCGATTCGATCGAGACTTGGGCTGTACTGCAGTCTCTTATGCCAAATTGACTACCGGTACATCGAGGTGTTGAAGTGTTTATACAAAAACGCCATGTCAGTTGGACTTCAGGATCAGACCTCGGAACCCGTACATTTGCAGCGAGGTGTGAGACAGGGAAACTCATATCTCCGAAGCTGTTTACCACTGCACTGGAGGACGTCTTCAAGGTTCTGGACTGGAGAGGGCTAGGCATCAACGTCAATGGCGAGTACATCACTCACCTTTGGTTTGCCGACGATATAGTGGTTATGGCTGAGACCATGGAGGACCTCAGTACAATGCTCGATGACCTCAGTAGAGCTTCCGAAAGAGTGGGTCTTAGGATGAACATGGACAAAACCAAGGTGATGCTGAATGCACATGTTACACCCACTCCAAATAAGATCGGAGACTCTACACTCGAAGTTGTGGGCGACTATGTCTACCTGGGACAAACGATCCAGTTGGGTAGGGCCAACTTCGAGAAAGAGGTCAACCGTCGAATCCGACTCGGCTGGGAAGTTGCGCGGTATCTTTTTGTCCAACGTACAACAGTGTCTCAAGACCAAAGGTTATGACCAGTGTGTGTTGTCATTGATGACATATGGCTCTGAGACGTGGTCGCTTACAATGGGCCTCATCAGAAAGCTTAGAGTCACTCAAAGGGCAATGGAGAGGGCTTTGCTCGGCGTTTCCTTGCGTGATCGAATCAGAAATGTAGAGATCCGCAAGAGAACCAGAGTTACCGACATTGCCCGAATTTCCAAAATTAAGTGGCAATGGGCAGGGCACATTGCTCGCAGAACGGATGGCCGATGGGGCAGAAAGGTTCTGGAGTAGCGACCGCGAACCGGAAGACGTTGCGTTGGAAGGCCTCCCACCAGGTGGACCGATGATCTGGTGAAGGTTGCAGGGATACGCTGGTTGCGAGACGCACGGGACCGGTCAAAGCGGTGACGCTTGGTTTATGTCCAGCAGTGGACATCTTTCGGCTGATAAGATGATAATGATGAGGAGGAAGACTTTTCATTGTTTGTCAATATTTCAAGTAAACTGACAAGATCACGAGAGAAATGTAAAAAAACCTGATCTTCAGTAAATTTATTTACACATAAATCAATAAAATGAAATCTGTTTTTTTTTCTGTCGATTTCAGGAAAGATGAAATAGGAAAATTGTTCAAATTCAATTTAATTTTAAATTTATTGGTTCCATTATGTACATACAAGTTCATATACGTACATGTATTCATTCACCTCCCTCGGGAGTATTCAAATTCACCTGTATTTGCTTACTTTGTTATAGAATCGCAAACCAGTTAAGTGTTAAATCTGAATTTATTCAACAAGTTGTAGAATATTCGCATCTCGGTGAAGCCTCTTAAACCGCTACGCGGTGCCATATTAATGGTAGATATTTATTATTATGGGTAGGTATATGGTATCGTTACAAACATTTTAGATTTTGACTGATACTTACTTTTTGTAAAAGATTCAATAGTCAATATTCGTAACCACATAAAAAAGCTTGTACTTATATTTTTATTTGGTATCGATACTTACCAGTTAGTATATTCGTATCTGTGTATAAGAGTATATACGCAGACATACAAGTTGCAGAATATTTACATATCGGTGGAGCCCCACAAACCGGAATGCAAAACATCCTAACGGTCGCTACTTATTTTTGACACTGACCTCTTGGCCTTGTCAACCTTGAGAGATTTACATAAATTAACTACAAGGTTTTGTAACGTGTGGTGTAGAGAAGCTGTTGACATTGTCAAAAACCAAAGGGTCCAAAGAAGTTCTATCGATTGTCAAAAGTTCACGTAGATCTAAGGCTCTAAATAAGTGTAAAATGTCGATGTTAGCGATGGCCATGGTAGAAATGCCAAAACATAAGGAATTTGTCACATGACATTTCGAGAGCGCTTGACAATCCCAAACATTTTTGATGTTTTAACAATTATTATCGCCTGATAGGATTTAAGATAAGATAAGATAAATTTATTTTGTAATTGAGTACAGTATAAAGGTCTTATATTAATATGAGTTGGCTACATGTTTTGCCATTTATGGCGTACAAAATTAGTTGCTCTAGACAAACAATACAAAAATAACTTTTAACTTAAATTGAAATTACAATGTCAAAATTTTAATTTAATTAAAAATCACTATGTCACAATATAAATTCAATTAAAAGTCACGATGTCAAATTTTTATTTAGTTCGAGTAAGACAAACAGAAAAAAAAACACATTCAGAATACTATACAAACGAAATATCGTTTAAAATTCATCAACACTGTAATATCACTTCTCTACTAATATACCCTGAAGGCACTTTTTAAATTTGTTTAGAGCCATACAATTAATAATATCAGGTATTTTATTATAAATATCTGGAGCAATACCAAAGAAATTCTTTTTCAATAAAGCAGTTTTACACTTTGATTATTGACATAACTAATTCTCATATTGGGCACGAATTGGGGTTTTCTTAACTGCTGCAAATTTTTGAAACAATTGTTGATTCGCTTTTACAAATAATTCAGTTTCCAATACATTTAAAGATGGAAAAGTCAATATTTTTATTTTTTTAAAGTAAGGAACGCAACTATTCGTTATTCTTAGACCACACATTAATCTTTTTTTTTTTTTTTTTATTTGAGATGGGTTTGCTCTTGACTCTAGTCTAAGTCATAGGTGACAGAGACAGAGTCGACGATGGAGTGAGCTTACCCAGAAGGAGCCTGTTTACTCTAACTTTGAAGAGATTCGGGTTGAATGCGTTCGGAAACACAGACGCAGGTAGTGAGTTCCATTCATTCGCTGTGCGCATTATGAAGGATGTTTGGAAGCGCTTGGTGCGAATTGGTGGAATGGCAACAAGGTAAGTATGGTAACTTGCAGTGCGTCTAGATGTCCGATGGTAGAAGGGGGCTGGTGGTATGAGGTCGTGGAGTTCTTGAGCACACTCACCGAAATACAGTCTGTAGAAGACCGACAAGCAGGCAACCTTGCGGCGATGAGCCAAGCTGTGAAGCTTGGTATCCACCAGTTCAATGTCGCCGATGAGCCTCTTAGCTCTGCGTTCCACCGAGTCAAGCGCGGCAAGCTGATACTTTGCTGAGCCATCCCAAAGGTGGCTGCAATACTCCATGCAGGATCGGACTTGCGCTTTGTACAGGGTTAGAAGCTGTCCAGGCGTAAAATATCGCTTCACCTTATTTAGGATGCCCAGTTTTTTGGCCGCAATTTGGGCTTTGTGCTCAATGGAGGCGCCGAAGTTAAGACTGGATGTCAACTCCATGCCCAGGAACTCAATCCGATCAGTCACTGGAACAGACGCACCACGAAAAATAGGCGCCCGATCGAAAAGACTCCTTTTTGCGTTAAAAAGACACGCCTGTGTTTTGGTGGCGTTAAAGGAGACCAGATTGTCATCACCCCACTGGGAGACCTTGCTTAAGGTCAAATCTGTCCGCTCTACCATAGTCTCTCTCAAGGAACGAACTTCATCCACGCTGGTTCTTGCGCTGGACAGGTATCTCTCTGAAACAGTACTGTCATCTGCGTACCCAACAATACCAAGCTGAAGAAGGTCATTGATGTGCAGCAGGAAAAGAGTTGCAGAGAGAACAGACCCCTGAGGAACTCCGGAATCAATAGCCATAAGGTCAGAGGAGCAGCCGTCTATGACTACTCGGATCGACCGTTCGCAAAGGAAATCTGATATCCAGCTACAAAAACCAGCGGGGATGCCATACGCAGGAAGCTTACTGAGTAGACTTGCGTGCCAGACCCTGTCAAAGGCCTTCGAGATATCCAGCGAAACAGCAAGTGCTTCGCCGTGTCTCTCGATGGCTTCGCCCCAGCAGTGCGTGACATACACAAGAAGATCGCCAGTAGACCGTCCCCGGCGAAAGCCATATTGACGGTCACTGAGGAGATTATTGTCTTCAAGGTAGGTCAGCAACTTACTGTTCAGTACCCTTTCCATAACTTTGCACAGAATGGAGGTAATGGCGATTGGACGGTAATTGACAGGGTCTGCACGGTTGCCTTTTTTGGGCACTGGTTGCACATTTGCAAGCTTCCAGGACTTTGGTACCGTTCTTTTTACAAGAGAGAGGCGGAACAAGCGTGTCAACACAGGAGAAAGTTCGGGCGCACACAGCCTCAGTACTCTTGCTGGAATGCCGTCAGGCCCGCTGGCCTTGTTCACGTCTAGACTGCACAATACTCTTCGGACCTCTTTGGTGTGCACAGCGATCTCCGGCATCGAAGAGTCACAATGAGGGACAGTAGGTGGTTGCTTGGATCCAGCGTCCAGACGTGAATTGCTAGCAAACAGAGATGCAAATAAATTTGCTTTCTCACTTGCAGAGTGAGCCAGCGACCCATCAGGTTTCAGCATTGGAGGTAAAGTGGGAAGACAGAAATTCGATTCAACAGCTTTAGACAGGGACCAAAACTGTTTACTACCCGGAGGGTGTGATGCCAGCTTGGCCCCAATACGTCCAATATGGTCAAAACGTGCCCGACGCAAAACCCGCTTGCAGAACTTGGTGGCAGAATTAAAAGCTCTTTTCCTCGCACGAACCCTACGCGCTCTAACTTTGCGATCTCGGGCCCCGACCCAGGCTTGGTAGGCAGACTCTTTTTGGGCCTCAGCGAGGGCACATTCTGAATTATACCAAGGTCGGGATTTGAGACCGAGCGGAATGTCGGAGAATGGAATGAAATACTCCATTCCCTGCCGAATCACATCCGCAACCGCGTCCGCAGAGCTCGAGGGGTCATCCGAGGCGAAGCACACATGCCGCCAAGGATAAGACGCAAAAAAGTGCCGCATCTCGTCCCAGTCTGCTGACTCGTATCGCCATACTCGCCTCGTGCCTCTAGGACTCTCATCTGGAGGAGAGCAAGTCGACACGGATTTCACCAGACAATGGTCAGACGTTCCCAGCGGGGCTGAGACCGTAACCGAATGACTGTCCGGATCAGTTGTCAGCAGTAGGTCTAAGCAATTGGGTGTATGGCCGTTAACATCCGGTACCCGCGTTGCCACATTCACCAGCTGGGTTAGATCTAGCGATAGAGAAAACTTGCGCGCCTCTAACCCGGCATGGTCAGTTTTCCGGTACGGGTACAACCACTCCTTATGATGGGCGTTAAAGTCCCCCAGAAAATTAAGCTTCGCTGTTGGGTACCGTTGCTGGGCCATGTCGGCCGACTCCATAAGGCAGTTAAAGAGCGCTGTCGTCTCCTGGTCACCGGTGTGCGATCGGTAGACGCTGATGTAGAGAGACTTCTCCACGCCAGTGTCCACAAGTAGCCATATGGCAGAAAAACCCGATTTCTCAAAGCAACGGAGACGACGACAACAAATGTCATCGCGGACGTACACACAGACCCCAGCTTGCTTCTTGAACTTGTGTTCAAGAGAGTAACCCGGGTAGTTGAGGTACGCCACGTCCGACGGGGTTGTTATCTTCGTCTCCGTTAGGAAAAACAGGTGCGGCTTCTCGGTCTCAAGGTGGTGGTGGACCGGATCGAGATTAGAGTGCAACCCCCTGATGTTAGTGAAGTGCACTTTTAGTGGGAGGAAGTGCAGCCGTTGTTTCACCATATTCTTCTTCGCTTTGGTCATTTAATTTTTTTAGAGTTGCTGGGGAAGAAGTTAAACTGTCGAGGCGCTGCTCAGTGAACCAAGTGGAACACTGGAGCTAACCCAACCTGTGGGGAACTCATTTGGAGACTGCGGGGACGCCCGAACCCCCCCGGATATGGCCACCGGGTCCTCCCATCCAGTCGCCAGCTGGCACGGTGGAGCATACCGGGATTTTTCGTGAGTTGGCGGGGCAGCCTTTGGCACGTGGCTAGCGTGCTACTTGGGCCCCCTACTGACTGCGGTCGGCCAACGGCTGGCACCGTGCTTCGGATCCCGCTACCCTCCAAGATGAGTTACCCGGCAAGTTTAGCCCAGAGACCAAGACCGGATCTGAACAGCGCAACTGACATCCTCCTTCTCCCCCAAAGGCACTGGCAGTCCCACACACCGACGGAACACAGCAAGCTGCTTGGCGCCGGACTCCGGTGGGATGGTGGTCGCGAGCCAGGCGGCCCCTTGCGGAGCCTACCACCGCTTAAGTGGGATCATTCAGCCGTACCACAGGCAAGCCCGTGGTGCCGTTGCCCGGGATGGACCGCTAGGAGGTAGATCCCATACCCATCCCAAATCGTATACATTTTGGGTCCCTAAAGACCAAAGTGGACTTAATTCAGTTGACATGTTGATAAATTTCATTATACTAAAGGATATTTAGTTAATATATAATAATATATTTATCTGGCAAAAAGTTCACAGTTACAGGTGACAATATTTAACAAGGTTATAACTGGCGAGGTACAAGTTATAACGATTGTGTCACCAATGAAACATTTTCTTGTTTCTCATACATATTTCTAGAAATATTACCACGTGGATACAAGGATATGTTATAAGTACTTAATCATGTGTGGAATGCATTAAACGCCAATAATGTTTTAATTACTATTTTACCACAATGCCATGACAATGTTTATGACTCATTTCGTAGGTAAATAGATAATTTTATGTCTCGACGCGGCGACGGTCAGAACAGTGTGAGAGTGATTTTAAGATTACAGACATTACAGAATTTTATCGATGCTATGTACGCGCGGCACATCATGTCCAAGCAGAAGAGACCCAGAGGAAGACCCAAGAAGATTTGAAGGATAGGGTCAAAGCTTTGAGGAACATAGGAAGGAAAATATCTTAGCGAAGGGAGGCCAGAGAGAGAGAGAAATGGAAGAAGATCGTTGAGGAGGCAAGACCCATAAAGGGCTGTAGCACCGATTGAGTCAATGAATGTAGGCACAGCACGTTCAAGTCTCACTCAGAACATATTTTGTATGATAACTATACGATTGTGCATGGTCTAGCTTTTATTTTGAGTCACAAACATCTTATGTTAATGATATTTGCGTGAGATTGTAAAGCCTTTCTTCTCTATAAGACAAGTATAAACATATTGTAAACTATCAAGTTTGATTGGGATTTATTATATTTGACAATGTATCGAGAGTTTTTAATCTCGTAAGATTTATGACAAAACTTACCATATCTATACATAATGGTATTTTAGAGAATTTAATGCGTTTGGAAAAAAAATACAAAGCCTTTACCTATTACATTATATTTTATTTAATAAACTATTCGAAACTAGTTCAGACTTCACTGAAAAAGTACTTTTTGATAATAATTAATACAAAGAGCCATATGTACAAATTTTTGGAATAACGCCCAAATAGCCTGAACACCCCTGCATTAAACAATGAAATTTCCCTATTTTGACACTAACATTATATAAAGTGTAGTGTAGTGTACTAACTAACCACTGTTTGATTATCTAAGATTAGGTAACCACTTAGGTTAAATAATTTTACTGTTGCCATGCTTTTGGTGAAAATAATATCTGGTTTTAGTTATTTACTGCATTTACGTAAGATAGTGTTAGTTTTGGTAATATAAAACAGTAGTTATACATTACAGAAAATAATGCGAAAAGACGACTCCGTCTACAATACTTTCATCATCCATACTATACGTACCTATATTAACTTTAAAACTTTCGCATTTAAAATTGAAAAACAATATATCACGGGAACCCACGGGTTACTTACCTATATTCTATTTTGTTTCTGTTTTTTTCTTTAGTTTTAAGTTTTTTGAATAAATCTGTATATTGTAAAATAAAGGCCCCTTTCGAGTCCCTAAGCGATAAACTCACAAAATACTTAACGGTTTTTCATGCAGTTTTCACCAATTGAAAGCGTGAGAAACGAGAAAGGATTTTGTGAATAATTTGTCACGGCTGAAACCGGCGCAGGTCGCTAGTCTGAAATAAATATATAATATGACTAGCTGACCCCCACGCCTACGCTTCCGTCAACTGGCTACCCTACCCTGCCTACCCTGCCTACTCTACCTACCCTACATACCCAACCCTACCTACCTAATATTTTTTATCTATCTTCAATAGTTTTCTCAGCGCACGCCAAAGAATGAATTTTATAGGCAACATTTTGCTACCTTGGGTTACATTATTGCAATTTTCATAAGCATCTCTAATTATTTTGAAATTATATTACCGCTTATGACACTCAGTAATAATGTAGCTTTCTACTAGTGAAAGGATTTTCAAAATCGGTTAAGTGGATCCAGAGATTACCCCTTACAACATCACAAACTCACAAACTTTACCTTTATAATATTTGTATAGATAAACGCGAAACTAAGTCTGTACGTTTTGCTGTCTTTCTTTTGGTTACGCGAAACCGTTAAGCTAAATTTGATGATTGTTAGTATGTAGTGTATAAAAACCACAGATATAAATCTAACTAGACGACGCGATTGTATGTACTTCGCGTGTCAAATAACGGATTAAAAATACGATCATTGGATCATACTTTGAGCTTATCATTTAGCATTATCGGCACCGAAAATCCACCGAAATCTAGAAAAATGCATATTTATGCCATATTAAGCTGTGAAGTCTGTACAAAAAAAGTTGGCCGAGGCATTGGAAATGTTTTCTTTCATTGGTAAGTAAATTTGTTTTTAAATTGTGTGTGAAAAAGTGGCACGCTTGGTTTTCATACAGATGGAGGGACTTGCCTTATTTAGTTATATTTATGTCTGTGGTAAAAACTTATTGGACCTTGGAGAAGTACATATGAAACCTTTTATCCGGGGACTATTATGTATACGTTCCCTTGGGATAATTTCAGACAGGTGGGCGAAGCCGCTGGCGTTATATAAAACACTTTTTTTTTGTTAAGGTACAAAAATATCACCATGTAATAACGTCACTCCAAGTCAAAAGTCTTTTCACAGACAGCCTTTTTGTCGTCATCATTAAAATAACAATTGAAGTGACCAATCCAATCAACCGTTACAAAAATTACAAGTAATAAAAACTCTTAATAATCCATCAAAAATAAAATCCATTGACATTTTGTACGAAAGTTTCCAAATTTCTTTCAATTCAGCTTAAAACACTTCAAAGGATTTGACACTTTCTATTATAAGTTTAAGCATGTAATGAATGATGAAAATGTAAGGTCAGTTCAATTTTGGTAAATGGTAAAATGTGGTCAAAGGTCTTTGTGGCCGTCTGCCTGTTCTGTCATCCTATAGCTAGAGTGCCGTTATCTGACAAAATCATATTATAAGATATGGACGAAAAACAAAATAGTTAAAATCGTTGCAGTTCATCATCTATAATTCACATATATAAAAGTAAAAGGGAACATTGCACATAATTAATCGGGCTGTAGCCTGCTATGATTATATCGCGTTTTTTTTACCAAATTTTATCATCATCATCTGACTTCGTAAACCATAAAAACTTATGAGGTATTCCTTTAGAACCGTTACTTTGATATCCTGCCTCAGACCATCTTGATGACGGCAATCTTATAACATTGTGCGTAACAAACCTGATTCGTAACTTAAATACGCAAGTCATTTTTGACGCCACACGATTCACATCTTTGATTTTCCTCAATTAGCTCGTGCATTAGTATTTAAATTAAAAACGCACATGATAGGTTATCGTGTTATCCAGTTATTAGGTTGTCGAGGTCAGAAGGTAATCGGTCCACGTCATCGTCATCAACAGCCTTTTAATGTTCCCACTACTCGGTGACAGACCTCCTCTATGAGAGGGAATGGGCCGTAATCCACCACGCGGGCCCAGTGCGTGTTGGTGGATGTCACATGACTAAACGTGCTTGGAGGAAGGTAATTAAGAGCGGACAATACGACATAATTTTCATACAAACGCTCGTACGTGATTATGCCGTTGTAACACATATATCTTTGATTTTTTTGAACTAATAGGTATCTTGTGCACTATATCTAGGTTTCTATCGAAGCAGAAATTAAAAATTTGGAGAAACCAATTCAGTATAAGCCTCCAAAAATCTGGATTTTTGAACAAATTTTACCTGAACTTTGGCCGTTCATAATATATTCATAAATTGTAAAAGTAAAAAAAATATTTCGATAGAAACCTTACAAATTTAATGGAGATTCTAAATGACAAATTTTTATTTCACAAACTTATAAGCCTTATTCAAAAACACGTATTTCCCGGAACAAGATTTACGAAATTTTCGAACACCATTTTTAGCTCAATGTTATCGCGTTCTCATTTGCTTGTTTGTCAACAGGGGGTATGAGGTGCGCGGGGAGACGAGTTGTGCGGGGTCGGGCGGGGTGAGACGCCGGAGTTGAATGAAGATCGCCGCTCGCTCGGGTACTACCGTAGTAGGAAATGAATTTGTTGAGTACTGCGCGTACGTGAGTGTGCATCGTATCTATTTCATTTATTTACCTACTACAACGATCTTGCTTTTTTATACCGGACACTAGTTTTGCTTTCAAAAAGATTTAGTACTTTTATAAGAAACGAACCTGGCATTGCGTTAGTGAATACGGACCGAATTTGTTTTGATGGTAGGTTTTGAAGATAGGGTAGGTAGGTAGTTTAGGTACCTAGGTTGGGTAGCTGTAAGCTAGGTTAGTAGTTAGGGTAGATAAGTAGATAGGATGGGCAGGACCTACTTACCTACTACTCTACCTACCTGGTAGATAGGGTAGGTCGGTAGGTAAGTAGGGTATGTCATATGTGGGTAAGTAGGGTAGGTAGGGACCCTCGAAACATCTGCCAGATGCTTGCAATACTTCCTTGAGTATCGGTATAAAATTATAGATATTTTTATCGCTACTCAGTACTGATATCTGGCTGCAACGCAACGTTGCGAGATCGCACATCACCGGCGCGGGCGAACGGCGCGCGCGAACTTGACGCGTGACGGAACGGCAACAGTGCAGTGTGCGGCGTATATTTGATTTGATCAAAAGCAAGCAAAAGCATCGCATTCGCAACCATTCGATTCGCAGCTGTTTCTTACTCCGCGCGACATCACGATCCCAACTCCTGAACTTTGACGAGATTTATCTTAATCAATAATTAATGATTTAATCATAGATATTTTATATTTCTATGGATTTAATAAATAAAAAAATACCAATGTCCAATATTTTTCGATAATCTGTCTGACGGACTAAATAGAATTATTATTTATAACAGTCTACACCGAGTTACCGACAAACGGTTATGTTTTGTAAGTACCTACCTACAAAACACAACCATTTTCATTTGAAAAATACGCAATTTCACTCGATTTTGACGATGCAGTTTTGGTAGCCAGTTGTCCTAATATATAAAACACAAAAATTGTTTCTACCTATGTCCGTTACAGACTTTGAAACCATTCAACCGATGTGACCTAAACCGGTTTCATTATGGCAATAAAACGAATATCGTTGTAGACCAATAAAAAAAAAACAGAATTTCTTTTTTTACCAATTTAAAAAAAAAAGGAGATAATCATTTCAACATTCTTTTTGTGTTGGATTGAGTATCTCTCAACTTAGGGAAAAGTGCAAGTTTCACTAAAATCGGTCCAGCTGTTTTCAAAATATGGAGCATACAACCGAACTCCTTAGCAACAAACTGCACGAATGAGACTCATTCGTGCTGTTGTGCGTGTGTGTGTGTACTCAATCCAACACAAAAAGAATGATCACGATCCGATAAGTAGTTTTGGAGAACACGCATTTCTACACAGAAAAAGTTTTATTTCTCTCTTTATAGTTTTAGTACACTATCACTAAAATGAGCAAGTTCTATAAACATAAATTAAATTTGGCACACATGTTTAGAAGCCCACATAGAGTAACATATGTGAATATTGTGCAGTTCCAATAATATTACATAAGTATATACGTGTCAAATTGACGACACGGTTGGCGTAGTGGTTGAGCGATCGACTGCTGTGCTGCGTGTCACGGGATCGATTCCCGCACTGAACAAATATTTGTATGGCCTACAGTTGTTTCGGATCTGGGTGTCTTGTGTATATGAAATGTTTGTAAACGCACCAACGATACAGGAAGAAATTCATAGAAACAAAAAAAACACCCTTCGTTTGACCCAGGGTGGAGGACATCCATAATGACTATAAAAAGTTAAAAAAAATATGTTTGTTTTTGGAAAACGGAATCTTCTTGATAACCGGGTTTTATGTATTTTTCTATAAAATAAAAAAAGTATATGCCAAACTGTATTCAGACTACTTTATTTGATCAACCGCCTGTACGCGTAGGTACCTACGTACAGTGTAATTATACTAATAATTTTAGCTGCCTCAATACTGACTGGATAGATAAATAATAATTTGTTCTGCTTGTGCTATTGCATAAGCAGAATGAATTATATATAATAATAAATTATATATACCTTTACTTATGTAGGAATCCTACATAAATTAATTACGAAAAAACTAATATATTTTAAATAATTTCCATACAGTAAAAACTAGCGCACGTACGGTACGGTACCTAGATTGGTAAAATACAAACACGCATCCACTGGGCCAAGAGCTACGTTCGTACTAAATGTAG
Source organism: Orthosia cruda (assembly GCA_964057195.1). Taxonomy (NCBI): domain Eukaryota; kingdom Metazoa; phylum Arthropoda; class Insecta; order Lepidoptera; family Noctuidae; genus Orthosia; species Orthosia cruda. Next base: position 12,696,363 of record OZ059836.1, on the reverse strand, counting down.
GTTTAGGTACCTACATGCAAGGCAATTTACAAAACTGGAAGCGCGCGCTTGATCCGATATTATTATAATGAATGAATGGGCCGGTCGGCGGCCGGTGGCGATCGCCCGCGAGTGAGCGGCGGAAGTTACCGAATGACAACCGAGCGTTCAGGCGCTATCTCTCTCTTTTCGCTTTGCCTCTTTTTCAAGCATTGCGCTGGATGAAACAACAAGCTTTTCGACCGTGCTCGCGTTGGCGATAGACGGTTCGTAAAGGGTCCTCTTAACCCAGTAACATGCTGGTAGTGATCTTGACCGTACTTCCAGAACTGTTTTGAAAGCCGTGGTATACCTCTCCACTCCTCAAGCACCTCCAGGTTTTTTGCCCCCTTGGCGCTACGTCACTATAGTGCTAGCGACGAAGTCATCCCCTGCCATTTTATAGCCATTTAGTTCAACAGTGGTCATAAGATAGGGGCAAATAGTCGGCCTATAGTTTTTGGCTATCGATCCACTAAACCTACCAAACGTATAGCCAATTATATTTTTATCCATATTTTGCAATAGTCCTGCACCAGCCGGTGATTGTCCTTGGATACACTTACGTAGTGCATAATGGTATAATCGCCGGTTGGTGTCACATTACTTGATACATGTCTAACAAGGCCTCTATGAGTTGGCTTCGGCCCCTCGCAGGCCTTTCAAAGGACGGGGACCCCAGGGTCCCAATATTGTCAAGTCATAATAATATTATAAAGAGGACAGATTTGTTTGTAATGGATAACCTCAAAAACTACTTAATCGATGTTGAAAATTGTCTCACCAGTACAAGTAGAAAGCTACATTATTCCTGAGTAATATTGGCTATTTTTTGTCCCGAAAAGTGATCCTGTAGGGTGGGCCACGGGAGCAAAGACGCGAGGAAAAGCTAGTTCATCATATTTTATCATTGTTCATCATCATAGCTTAGCTTGTAGTTGGGTCCTTTTTAGCACTTTTCCTATGTTAGTCAGCTCAACACACTAAGTTTTCTGTGACCCCATTTTGTTCCACCACTAGATACAACCTTACTTCTTCGTTAACCATCTCCTACATAACTCTACATACTAAATAATCAGTAGTATTCATACTAAATATAGTAATGTAGGTACACTGTCAATTAATTTTGCACCAAACCTGATAAAGTGGATACTATCCTGTGCAAATCCATCGAACAGTTGCACTATACTTAACAAAGTAGGTACAATCAAGTGCAACACACCAGTTTTTATTACCCAATTTTTAAAGGTTGTTGCCAAGGCTAAGAACGCCATGACGACTATTGATTTGAATTATGGACTTAAAATATTTTATAAAGTCACGTGATATTATTTCTCAGGTAGGTATGTATTTTAAAAGATTGCATTGCAGAGGTTATGTGTTTGGTTGATCCGCGTGCTGTAATGAATAAGCCTACTTAGGCTCTACACATAGTAGTGAGACTCTATCGGCGATTGTATTTTTTATTTTCTATAGGCTCGCGCTTGACCACTATCTCACCTGATGGAAAGCGATGATGTGGTCGACGGTGATGCAGGCTTGCCTAGAAAAAACCCATTCACTCTTGACTTAAAGACCCCTAGATTGTAGCTATCGGCTAATTATCGAAATACCAAGATGTTTCGGGATAGGATAGATGACCCTTTTCCACACTCCAATTCCCATTAGGCCCAGTGCGGGTGGGTGGGTGTCTTCGAATTTTTGGTTATAAGACATGGACAGGTTTCCTCAAGAGGGTTTTCTTCAGCGTGAGATCACTGGTGATGAAATAATTTACACAAATTAAAGCGCTTGCCTGGGTTCGAACCCAAGACTAACAACTTGTTCGCGGCCACTGTGCCACCACTGCTGTAATGTTTGGGGACTGATCTCGTGATATTTATTCAGAAACGATGTTAACATTTTTGATTTTTCGACAGTCATAATCAATGATCGCTGGGCCCGCGTGGTGGATCAAGACCCATACCCTCTTTCACAGAGAGGAGACCTGTGTCCCAGCAGTGGGAATATTAAAAAGGCTGATGATGAATTGCTGATAGAATCTCACTTTATCTAGTAGATCTTTCTTTTGTGGATACTTTTTTCCATCATTCTTATCTTTCATCTAACATACAAACCCGATGGACGTTGATCTGTCTCTTTTAATTTAATTAAAAAATACCATAGAAAAAGTATTTCCAGTTTTCCAGGATTTCCTAATTATGCGCAAAGCTATTCCATTTTGTTTCCCTATAAAACGTTTTCGAGCTTTTACCTACTAACAATTAAAAATGAAACTCATCCAAATCCAAGTATATTTGTGCGTTATACTTACCTGCCTACTAACTAACAGCACCTACAAAAATCCTGAAAGAATGACGTCGGTTCAAAGATCATATCACGCACCTGACGTCACGTCTCTCTGCGTCATCACAGTTTACTGATCGCTTTCATAACTTTACGTCTTAACATGAAACAAATAAAAATGACTAACTCACCCAGAAGTCGTCGTCACAGCCAGTTTACCTAACCACCCACCCGTTAACCTTCATGTACATGCATTAAAATTTATAATCTATATCTATAAAAAAAATATTGAAGTGTCTGTTCGTAATGTCAAGATAACTAAGATTAGGACGCAGCGGGAAACGAGTGCCGGTATTACGGTGCGCTGGTCTCCCTAACTTCCGCGGCCTGGACGGGGTCACCATCGTCTGATGATGGACACGGTGAGGCCACAGGTGTGGAGGAGTGCCGGCTTAGCGTTGGCTGCTCTCCCTTTCCCCTGCGGCCGAAAAGTGTTAAGTGGCGTAGCCTCTGATCTGAACCGTCACAAAGGGACTAAGGGTGCCATTCAAGGATCTGCGGCATCTGGAGCCCATGTGTTGGTTTGGTCCCTCCCAGCCACCCGTCACGACGTGTTTAGCCTTCGCCCAACAATGTTGGGGTCAGCTTCTTGTTCTAATGGATGCAGCTGAGTACCAGTATTTTACATGGAGCGACAGCCTATCTGACCTCCACAACCCAGGAACTGAGTAACACGGTTCGCCTTAGCAAGACTGATGTAAGATTTCTGCTCCTTCTTTTTTATGCAAAAAGAGTAGCCTATGTCCTTCTTAGGATCTCAAACGTCTCCATACCGAATTTCATCTAAATCGGTTCATAGAATAGAAAAGAATTTCTCTTTAATCGAGTATCCATGACTCAAAAAATGGTTAGTAAAACTTACAACTATGTTAGTATCACATATATTAACAAACTGATACTACAAAAACAAAACAACAAATAACAGTGGCTCACCGTTGCGACAACCCATGTAAGATGGCACAACAGCGACCCACGAAAACACAGCATTGGCGTCACGAAATCATAATAAGGATACTGTTGGAGCTACCCCACGCCCTGCGCATCATGGATGCGCACCTTTTGCGCATGGTTGTGTAGAAATAATCTACATGCGCATCCGCCAAATTCCCGCCGCACTACAGAAGCGAGGCAGCATCGGCATATTAAGAAAAAGTTGCATGATGAGAAGTTACATACAAAACAAACCCCTCCCACAAGTCTCCGAAATAGTGGCCTATGTCCTTCTCAGGGTCTCGAACTATCTCCATACCAACTGTAATTGAAATCAGTTCCGCGTTTAAGCGTGAAAAGGTAATAGACAGACGACAGAGTTACTTTTGCATTTATAGTATTAGTATGGATAAATAAATAAGGCACTCGGCAACATTTACCTGTCTGCATAACTATAGTTGATTCCATAGATAGTACATTCTGAACTGATAGTACATTCGAGTTAAATTAAAGGTGAACATTAATTTATATACTTGACGCAAGCCCATTTTAAAGCTCTTACGTAATAGTCATACCTACATTATTGATAGTTGGTAATCTATTCGATTATTATCTATTGGATTCCTGTAGTGTTACTATAAAAAAGAAACATATGGCCAGTAAATATAGTAAACGTTCACAAGCTAATTACCTACGAACCTTATTATCTGAGGTAAGTCAACTTAATAGCCTTGTCACTGCTGGGATACAGGCCTACTGTATGTAAGAGAGTGTGGGTTGTAATCTACCACGATGGTCCAGTGAGGATTCTTATCGTAGAAGGATCTCATTAAAATAAAACAGTTTTTTTTTGCAAATATTTTATCTATATTTAACTAAAAATATCAGTCGTCCTTATTTAGTCCTTGTCATTTAAAATCTCAATATACACTTAGCCTAAACAATTGACTATCTTACAACATTACGTATATGTAACTAGTATAATTATACTAGTTTTATAATTACATTAATTCAGTACAAACATATTATATCAAATAGTTATTTGTATACAGGTATAGAGCACTGTATTCATTATTATAACAATTGGATAAACTATTTTTTACAACCACACTGACATTGGTTATATTTTGTAAATTTTAATGGTTTTTATAACATAGTAATTTAGGAGATTAATACCAAATCGATGAATAAACAATAACTGACGATATTATTCATAGCATAATATTCTGAGGAATGAATACTGAATAATTATATCACATTTCTATTTAGAGAATTGTATGTTTTGCTAAAACAAAATGCACTCTATATTCCAAGGAGTAATTGATTGATCAAAGTTATTTCTTTAGGTAAAATTTATACATAACCTTAATTGAATGATAAGACAAAACAACATATGCATCAGGTAGGTAGAACAATAAACTTTCATAATATACAGATATCCAACATTTTGATAATACACAAATTCTATCAATTTAACGATACCAAATAACCATCTGTTGTAATTATAATTTAAGTGCAAAGTGTGAGCCAAAATATTAGGGATAACAAATTTAAAATAAAAACAGTTACAGTCAAAATATTAGGAGTAATAATTGTACCTTGGGACTAGTCTCAAGGTACAGTAATTAATCCTAATATTTTAATCGTATCACCGATATGTTTAGTCATTAAGTCTATATGGCACGCTACACGCTCTAATTTAATATTTTAATCCCTTCTATAAGTATCTGTAATTACATTAACATTGAGTTAATTACTCATTATAATTCAGCTTTGTCATTACATTAATCGATTTTATATAATACTTTTTTTCGTTAAAAATTATGACACTTGCGATTTATTGTACTCTTGTATCAATTAAAGATCATAACTATGTGGATGGTTAAATAGGAATGATCAATCATGAGTTATTATTTATCAAGTCTTACATAACTGGTTTTTAACGTTTTGAGCTTGTTTGCAATGCTAGAAACACATTTACAGGTACAATAATAAATACAGAAAAACAAAAAAATCTACTGTTCGGTTAGGTAAGATAGGATCACCGGATCGTGATCCGGAAATAGTAACCCTACTGAACCGTTCTATAATGGCCACGGCTCTAAATCCTCTAATATGTATATGGTTTGTTGACACACAATAAATAATATACTAAGACACATCACCGCAAAATGAATATTTGCTGTGATGTGTCTTAGTATATTATTTACGGGTTTTGCGACGGTCCTATCTCAACATCTTCATTCACGAGATTTGCTATAATCAAGCAAATAACTGATGTCACTCATTCACAAACTAAAATGTTTTAATAAATAACTTACATTAATATAAGTATAAATAATACACCATCGGATATGGCACTATCAATAGAATCTTCAAGTCTTTATTTGTTTTTGTTTTGCAGAACACTTCTTTTCTTTCACACATACCTAATACTGTTATTATAAATATCTCACTGGTAACTTGTTCGTTGTTTTAATATCCCACTTTTCGGTTTTAATCTTCCGGGAAATAGAATCCTGTATCTACAGTAGCTGGCGGTGGTGTTGGTGGCGTAGGCGCCTCGACCTTGCCTGAATATTCGCGAAATCTCGGGTTGATAAGGAATCCCAACATGTCTTCGTCTAACTCAACTTCATTTTCGGAAGCTTTCCGAGTCTCATAGTTTGTGGGACCTTCGAAGACAATCGCGTTAGGATCTTCAGGGTTGGGGTAGTAATGCTTCTTCGGTCTCGACTGCGCGAGGTTCACTAGGCACAGCAGAACGATCACAAACTTTATCCGACACATTTTCGACACGACCTTGCTTAGCGACGCGAGGTAAACAAATGACCAACAACAGGTTCTAAGCGCGTGATTTAAACTACGTCGCCTTTTATGATTCGCAGATGAATGAAAACTGTGAGTAATAACTGCAATATATATAGCGGCTCGTATTTCTGCGAACTTTCCTGTAGGTGCTTTCGTCTGGCAAAATGTATAATGGTGTTTTGTTTGCACTTATTTGTCAAATTACCCGATAGGCATTGTTACCTACCACAGCTGCGCTACATAACGGGATTATTTTTACGTAAAGTTATATACCTTTCAATCATTTACTTGATGTTAAAAAAAATGATAAATGTTACCCTAGAATAAATGATGTCTGCATAACAAGTTTTTTTTAAGCCTTTTTGATATAATTTATTAAACTTAGAATATATAATGAATGAAAGTATACCAACACAATACATAACGTAAATAGTTAAAGTAGTAGCTACTTAATTACATAATATCTAACGTATACAGTCAATATTATCTCACAGTTTTAAATAAAATTATATAATTTAAAACAAGTTAAATGTTTTTACAGGAATATAGGAAGACTTTTAATTGTTTGACAATATTTCAAGTAAACGGACAAGATCACGACAGAAATGTCAAAAAATCTGATTTTCATTAAATTTATATACACATAAATCATTAAAATGAAAACTGTTTCTATTCTGTCGATTTCAGGAAAAATGAAATCGAAAAGTTGTTCAAATTCAATTTCATTTAAAGATTATTGCTTCCATGATGTTACATACAAGTTCATATACACCTGTACCGCTAAGCAAATTTTGATGAATTTTGGTATAGAGATAGATTGGCCTTAGAGAAGTACTTTTTTTAATCCGGAAACACGTCTTCTTGGGTTGATTTCCGACATTCACGCGGGCGAAGTCGCTAACAGAATCCAATTATAAATACGAAAATGTGTCGGACTGCAAGTTTTCCATATTTAAACCGATGAGCAGGTTATGATATTATTAACAAAAAACGAAACAACACAACACGTACACAAGGTAACAAGTTACTTTGCATTTCGCTAATACTCGTAAGTTCCCATAGGATTCCGATCGCTCTAAGATTGCAAACGAGATAATTTAACCAGATTGATATTAAATCATGTTAATATTTACTTGTTGTATTGAAAATGCATACCTAGCTGTGAACTAACTCTGGTTCGACTATCAATAAGGATAAAAATAATAATTCATTTTTAAAATTAACATTTATGTTTCAAAATAAATTTCATCCTCATTGTGTTTTGGCAGTTTTACAATAAAACAAAATAAAATGTTGTTAAATATATTTTTAATTAAAAAGTCATTTTAAATCATAGACCGTGACTAAGCTCGTCTTAATGATTTTGTATCTAAGCGACACTGACCTCTTGATCTTGTCAACCTTGAGAGATTAAAATAAATTAACTATAAGGTTTTTAACGTGTGATGTAGAGAAGGTGTTGACTGTATCAAAAACCAAAGCGTCCAAAGAATATCTATCGATAGTCAAAAGTCCACGTAGATCTTAGGCTCTAGATAAGTGTAAAGTGTCGATGTTAGCGATGGCCATGGTAGAAATGCCAAAACGTAAGAGATTTGCAACGTGACATTTCGAGAGCACTTGACATTCCCATACAGTTTTGATGATTTAACAATCATTATCGCCTGATAGGATTTATGGCGTACAAAATTAGTTGCACTAGATAAACAATACAAAAATTAAAACACAACAACACTATCAAAATTTAAATTAGATTAAAATTACAATGTCAAAATTTTGATTCAATAAAGAATCACTATGTCACAATATAAATTCAATTAAAAATCACGATGTCAAATATTTTATTTAGTTTGAGTAAGACAAACAGAAAAAAATACACACATTCAGAATTCTATACAAGCGAAATATCGTTTAAAAATTTATCTAAACTGTTATAGCACTTCTCTACTAATATCTTTTTAAATTTGTTTAGAAGAATACAGTTAATAATATCAGGTATTTTATTATAAATATCTGGAGCGATAACATAGATTTTTTTTTCAATAAAGCAGTTTAAAGTTAGAACGATTGTGTCACCAATCAAATATTTTCTTGTGTCTCATACATATTTCTAGAAATATTACCACGTGGATACAAGGATATGTTATAAGTACTTAATCATGTGTGGAATGCATTAAACGCCAATAATGTTTTAATTACTATTTTACCACAATGCCATGACAATGTTTATGACTCAATGCATTTCGTAGGTAAATAGATAATTTTAATGTCTCGCGGCGATGGTCCGGACATTAAAAGATCAGCTTGTCAAACAAGCGGTTGCAGGTTTGAATACTGTTGCAGACCAAAGAGTTTAACTAAGTTAGTTTTATACTAGTCCCAGCATTGCGTTGAGCAATGGCGTTTTGCGCGATGTAACTTTTCTTTTTGTACTTTTCTATTATTTGTGGGATGCAGTAGGCCTCGTTTCTTTCACACCCACACACTCTAAATATATTTTGTAAAAATAATAATAAAAATAATGATTGTATAATAACTACACTTATTTCCAGATGCTGCTTCCAATTCCAAATTTTATATTAAGCAAACATTACTTCTGTAATAATCCGCCAAACAGGGGATTGGCACCTTCTCTCCTTAACACAGGCAAAATTTTAGCCTATCTAAGAGAACAGTACTTCACCAGACTTTATTGTATAATTTACCTAAAAATATATAAATGCAACATTTGTAAACTTTGCGATCCCATTATGAAATAAACTATTATTACTATTATTCTTTCTGTGTTCGCTTAACTAAGGTAAATTTTAATATTATGTTTGAATACCACATACTACATAGGCCAAGCTAACTTTGCTAAGCACTTGTCTGGCAGTCTGCAACCGGCTTAAACCTGGTATTAATATTAATTAGACCTTTCAAATAAGTCTCATATTTATTTGTGCTTAAAAGACATATAAATATATTTTATATAGAGCACTTGTTATCCCTTTCAAATTATGTTTTGCAGTGTGCAGCAAATTATTGACATTTCATAACATTTTTACGAGTTTCGAACAGGAAACTTTTAAAATTTTTGACAAGGATCTTTATTTGCGTATTAAAAAATAATAAAGAAGTGAGTCTCATTTATGTCACTTGTCGTTTTGAAAAATAATATGGAGTGATTTTAAGATAAGGACATTACAGAATTTTATCGATGCTATGTAAGCGCGGCACGTCATGTCCAAGTAGGCTCCGAATCAGAAGAGACCCGGAGGAAGATCCAAGACGATTTGAAGGCTAGTGTCGAAGATTTGAGGAGCATAGGAAGGAAAATATCTTACTGAAGGGAGGACAGAGACAGAGAGAAATGGAAGAAGATAGTTGAGGAGGCAAGACCCACAAAGGGCTGTAGCGCCGATTGAGTCAATGAATGCAGGTACAGCACGTTCAAGTCTCACTCAGGACATATTTTGTATGATAACTATATGATTGTGCATGGTCTAGCTTTTACTTTGAGTCACAAACATCTTATATTAATGATATTCGCGTGATATTGTAAAGCCTTCCTTCCCTACAAGACACGTATGTACTTATTGTAAATTATCAAATTTGATTGGTATTGTATCGAGAATTTTTAATCTCGTAAGATTTATGACAAAACTTACCATATCTATACATAATGATATTTTAGAGAATTTAAAGAGGTTGGAAAAATATGTCAAATACCTATGCTTTACCTTTATCATTATATTTTATTTAATAAACTATTCGAAACTAGTTCAAATTTCACTGAAAAAGTACTTTTTGATGATAATTAATATAAAGAGCCTATGAACAAATTTTTGGAATAACGTAAAATAGGCTGAACACCCTGCATTAAACTATGAAACTTCCCTATTTTGACACTAACATTATATAAAGTTAAAAGTTACTAACCGCTTTTTGATTATCTAAGATTAAGTATCCACTTAGGTTAAATAATTTCATTGTTTCCTTGCTTTTGTTGAAAATAATACCTGGTTTTAGTTATTTACTGCATTTATGTTAGACTTTTAAAGTTTGAATTTTGGTAATATACGACAGTAGTTAAATTATGAATTTCAGAATATAATGCGAAAAGACGACTCCGTCTTAAATACTTTCATCATACGTACCTATATTAACTTTAAAACTTTCGCATTTAATAATTGAAAAACAATATATCACGGGAACCCACGGGATACTTACCTATATTCTATTTTGTTTCTGTTTTTTGTCTTTAGTTGTTTGAATAAAACTGTATCACATCATAATGTAAAATAAAGTCCCCCGCCGCGTCTGGATGCGATAAACTCAAAAAATACTGAACAGATTTTCATGCGGCTTTCACCAATAGAAAGAGTGAGAATCGAGAAATGTTTTTGTGAATAATTTGTCACGGGCGAAACCGGCGCAGGTCGCTAGTCTGAAATAAAGATTTATTATGATAAACGCGAAACTAAATCTGTACGTTTTGCTATCTTTCTTTTTGGTTACGCTAAACCGTTAAGTTAAATTTGATGATTGTTAGTATAAAAACCACAGATATAAATCTAACTAGATAACGCGATTCTATGTACTTCGCGTGTCAAACTGTCTACACGTGTGAGCTGTGAAGTCTGTATAGAAAAAGTTGGCCGAGGCATTGGAAATGTTTTCTATAATTGTTAAGTAAATTTGTTTTTAAATTGTGTGTGAAAAAGCGGCACGCTTGGTTTTCATACAGATGGAGGGACTTGCCTTATTTAATTAGATTTATTTCTGTGATAAAAACTGATTGGACCTTAGAGAAGTATATATAATACGTTTTATCCGGGAACTATTATGTATGCGTTCCCTTGGGATAATTTCAGACTTAAATGTAGGCAAGGCCGCTAGCAGAAGCTAACGTTATATAAAACACTTTTTTTGTTAAGTAATAAAAATATCACCTTGCAATAACGTCACTCCAAGTCAATAGTCTTTTCACAGACAGCCTATTCTTCGTCATGATTAAAATAACAATTGAACTGGCCAATCCAATAAACCGTCACAAAAATGACATGTAATAAAAACTCTTTATCATCCATGAAAATTAAAATCCATTGACATTTTGAACGGAAGTTTCCAAATATCTTTCAATTCAGCTTAATAACTTCAGAAGATTTGACACTATCTATTATAACATTTAGCATGAAAATAATGATGATAATGTAAGGTCGACTACATGGAATTTTCGTAAATGGTAAAATGTGGTAAAAGGCCTTTGAGACCGTCTCCCTGTTCTGCCGTCCTATAGCTAGAGTGCCGTTATCTGACAAAATCATATTTTGAGATATGGACGAACAACAAATTAGTCGAAATCGCAGTTCATCATCTATAATTCACATATATAAAAGTAAAAGGGAAAATTGTTCGTAATTAATCGGACCGTAGCCTGTTTCCGCTATAATCATATCCCATTTTTTGTATCTAATTTAATCGTCATCATCTGACTTCGTAAACCATAAAAACTTATGACAAATTCCTTTAGAACCGTTACTTTGATATCCTGCCTCAGACCATCTTGATGACGGCAATCTTATAACATAGTGCGTAATAAACCTGATATGTAACTTAAATACGTCAGTAATTTTTGAAGCCACACGTTTAGTACCGTTTGGTACTCGTCATTTTTGTAATCTTTATTCACATCTTTGACTTTCCTCAATGAGCTCGTTGATTAGTATTAAAATTATAAGCGCACAGGACAGGATATCGTGTTATCTGATGATCATGTATGATATAGTTATTAGTTTGTGGAGGTCAGGAGGTAATCGGTCCTCGGCATCGTCATCATCAGCCTTTTAATGTTCCCACTTTTGGGTGACAGGCTTCCTCTGGGAGAGGGAATGGGCCGTAATCCACCACGCGGGCCCAGTGCGTATTGGTGGATGTCACATGACTAAACGTCCTTGGAGGAAGGGACTTAACCCAGTAACATGCTGGTAGTGATCTTGACTGTACTTCCAGAATAGTTTTGATAGCCGTGGTATACCTCTCCACTCCTCAAGCACCTCCATACTTCTTGCCCCCTTGGCGCTACGTCAGTATAGTGCTAGCGACCGTTTATGGGGGCCCATTAATTGAGTCTGCAAGTCATCCCCTGCCATTTTATAGCCATGTAGTTCAACAGTGGTCATCAGACAGGGGCAAATAGTCGGCCTATAGTTTTTGGCAATCGTAAAACCTAAACCTACCAAACGTATAGATAATTATATTTGTATCCATATTTTGCAATAGTCCTGCACCAGCCGGTGATTGTCCTTGGATGCATTTACGTAGTGCATAATCGCCGGATGGTGTCACATTGCTTGATACATGTCTAACAAGGCCTCTATGAGTTGGCTTCGGCCCCTCGCAGCCCTTTCAAAGGACGGGGACCCCAGGGTCCCAATATTGTCAAAGTCATTTTAATAATATTATAAAGAGGACAGATTTGTTTGTAATGGATAATCTCAAAAACTACTTAATCGATGTTGAAAATTGTCTCACCAGTACAAGTAGAAAGCTACATTATTCCTGAGTAATATTGGCTATTTTTTGTCCCGAAAAGTGATCCTGTAGGGTGAGCCACGGGAGCAAAGACGCGAGGAAAAGGTAGTTCATCATATTTTATCATTGTTCATCATCATAGCTTAGCTTGTAGTTGGGTCCTTTCTAGCACTTTTCCTATGTTAGTCAGCTCAACACACTAAGTTTTCTGTGACCCCATTTTATTCCACCACTAGATCCAACCTTACTTCTTCGTTAACCATCTCCTACATAACTCTACCTATTAAATAATCAGTAGTATTCATACTAAATATAGTAATGTAGGTACACTGTCAATTAATTTTGCACCAAACCTGATAAAGTGGACACTATCCTCTGCAAATCCATCGAACAGTTGCACTATACTTAACAAAGTAGGTACAATCAAGTGCAACACTCCAGTGTTTATTACACAATTTGTAAAGGTTGTTGCCAAGGCTAAGAACGCCATGACGACTATTGATTTGAATTATGGACTTAAAATATTTTATAAAGTCACGTGATATTATTTCTCAGGTAGGTATGTATTTTAAAAGATTACACGAGTGGCTTATGCGGCTGAATAAAGGAGGTTATGTGTTTGGTTGATCCGCGTGCTGTAATGAGTAAGCCTACTTAGGCTCTACACATAGTAGTGAGACTCTATCGGCGATTGTATTTTTTATTTTTATTATCAATAGGCTCGCGCTTGACCACTATCTCACCTGATGGAAAGCGATGATGTGGTCGACGGTGATGCACGCTTGCCTAGAAAAAACCCATTCACTCTTGACTTAAAGACCGCTAGATTGTAGCTATTGGCTAATTCTCGAAATACCAAGATGTTTCGGGATAGGATAGATGACCCTTTTCCACACTCCAATTCCCATTAGGCCCAGTGCGGGTTGGTGGGTGTCTTCGAATGTTTGGTAATAAGACATGGACAGGTTTCCTCAAGAGGGTTTTCTTCAGCGTGAGAGCAGTGGTGATGAAATAATTTACACAAATTAAAGCGCTTGCCTGGGTTCGAACCCAAGACTAACAACTTGTTCGCGGCCAATGTGCCACCACTGCTCTAATGTTTGGGGACTGATCTCGTGATATTTATTCAGAAACGATGTTAACATTTTTGATTTTTCGACAGTCATAATCGATGATCGCTGGGCCCGCGTGGTGGATCAAGACCCATACCCTCTTTCACAGAGAGGAGACCTGTGTCCCAGCAGTGGGAATATTAAAAAGGCTGATGATGAATTTCTGATAGAATCTCGCTTTATCTAGAAGATCTTTCTTTTGTGGATACTTTTTTTCCATCATTCTTATCTTTCATCTAACATACAAACCCGATGGACGTTGATCTGTCTCTTTTAATTTAATTAAAAAATACCATAGAAAAAGTATTTCCAGTTTTGCCAGGATTTCCTAAATTTGCGCAAAGCTTTTCCATTTTGTTTTCCTATAAAACGTTTTCGACCTTTTACCTACTCACAATTAAAAATGAAACTCATCCAAATCCAAGTATATTTGTGCGTTATACTTACCTGCCTACTAACTAACAGCACCTACAAAAATCATGAAAGAATGACGTCGGTTCAAAGATCATATCACGCACCTGACGTCACGTCTCTTTGCGTCATCACAGTTTACTGATCGCTTTCATAACTTTACGTCTTAACATGAAACAAATAAAAATGACTAACTCACCCAGAAGACGTCGTCACAGCCAGTTTACCTAACCACCCACCCGTTAACCTTCATGTACATGCATTAAAATTTATAATCTGTATCTATGAAAAAAAAATTGAAGTGTCTGTTCGTAATGTCAAGATAACTAAGGTTAGGAAGCAGCGGGAAACGAGTGCCGGTATTACGGTGCGCCGGTCTCCCTACCTTCCGCGGCCTGGACGGGGTCACCATCGTCTGATGGTGGACGCGGTGAGGCCGCAGGTGTGGAGGAGTGTCGGCATAGTGTTGGCTGCTCTCTCTTTCCCCTGCGGCCGAAAAGTGTTAGGTGGCGAAGCCTCTAATCTGAACCGTCACAGGAGGACTAAGGGTGCCATTCACGGGGTCTGCGGCGTCTGGCGCCCATGTGTTGGTTTGGTCCCTCCCAGCCACACGTCACGGCGTGCTTAGCCTTCGCCCAACAATGTTGGGTTCAGCTTATAGTTCCAATGGATGCAGCTGAGTACCAGTATTTTACATGGAGCGACAGCCTATCTGACCTCCACAACCCAGGAACTGAGTAATACGGTTCGCCTTAGCAAGACTGATGTAAGATTTCTGCCCCTTCTTTTTTATGCAAAAAGAGTAGTCTATGTCCTTCTTAGGATCTCAAACGTCTCCATACCGAATTTCATGTAAATCAGTTCATAGAATAGAATAGAATTTCTCTTTAATCGAGTATCCATGACTCAAAAAATGGTTAGTAAAACTTACAACTATGTTAGTATCACATGTATTAACAAACTGATACTACAAAAACAAAACAACAAATAACAGTGGCTCACTGTTGCTACAACCCATGTGAGATGGCACAACAGCGACCAACGAAAACACAGCATTGGCGCCACGAAATCATACTTAGGATACTGTTGGAGCTGCCCCACACCCTGCGCACCATGGATGCGCACCTTTTGCGCGTGGTTGTGTAGAAACAATCTACATGCGCATCCGCAAAATGCCCGACGCACTACAGATGCGAGGCAGCATCAGCATAATAAGAAAAAGTTGCATGTTGAGAAGTTACATACAAAACAAAACCCCTCCCACAAGTCTCCCCCTTTGTGTTTTATGCAAAAAATAGTGGCCTATGTCCTCAGGGTCTCGAACTATCTCCATACCAACTTTAATTTAAATCAGTTCCACGTTTAAGCGTGAAAAGGTAATAGAAAGACGACAGAGTTACTTTCGCATTTATAGTATTAGTATGGATAAATAAATAAGGCACTCGGCAACATTTACCTGTCTGCATAACTATAGTTGATTCCATATATAGTACATTCTGAACTTTAACAACATCATAAAGCCCATTTTAAAGCTCTTACGTAATAGTTATACCTACATTATTGATAGTTAACCGACTTCCCAAAGAGGAGGAGGTTCTATGTTCGACATTATGTTTGTTTTTTTTAAGCTATTGCATAGCTTCTATCGCGGGCCTTGAGCGCGGGGACCGAATCCAGAAATTCCGTAACGAAAAAACCTCACGCTCTCCACTCCGACGGGCACGGCGGTGATACTTTGACTTTTAATAAGGTTTTTGAATTCTGTGGAATCTGAGTGATGAGGGGCAGTGGGGCGGGTGGGGGGTAGGTTTGTTGCACGTGCTTTCGATTTCCGTGTTGGTATTTTTAGAATGAAAATTTTTTTTGCGGGGGGAGGTAAACGATTAAGGGGGGGGGGGGGGTAAATCCTATCTTGTTCTCCTGGATGAAGTAGCTGCGGGCAGGGGGGCAAATTTTTTGTCAGAAATGCGCTAACTCCAACCTTTTCTGAGATATGAGGGTTTTAAAATTTTTGTTGGTCGTAATTTTTTTGCCTTTTATCGGTCTCTCTGAGCTGTTTCTGTGACAATGGTGATCAATGTGGATAAAAAAACCTTATGCTAATGAGGATAAGGGTCACTTTTGCTTGTCAAAGAAAAGCGACCTTATTTCAATGTGAGTAAGGGTATTTTTGTTTTGTTTTTTAGAGTTTTATTAATCGTAAATAAATGCGGGTTTGGCTCGCTACGTTTTCGAGTTTTTAACGTTTTTAATTTTTTTGACGCATTTTCCAGGACTAGATCTAGAATAAATGCTATGCAATAGCTTTACCGCGGCAGTCCCCGAGTGCCACACGATTTTTTTTTTTTTGTGTATGTTCACCGATATCTCCATCAATTGTGGATCGATTATGAAAATTCTTTTTTTGTTTGAAAATATATGTTCCGAAATTGGTCCCATTTTAATTTGGTAAAGATCTGATGAAGAACTTTGGAGATATACAACAGAACTCTTTAATAAATAACGGTAAATCTCTCGGGATTGTTGCAATTGCATGTATATCTATTGTTTATACCATTTCATAACATAACATCACGCCAGTACGCTCTTAAGGGGTACGCAGATCTCTCATTACACCGGTTATGTTCGAGTTTCATGAAATCTATTCTGGCGTTATAGTTACCTTACTAACTGGCCTATTAGGTAGGTACAACTAAAAAGTGAAAAATAAAAAACTTTTTTGCAAAAAAATACTACCGACTTCCAAATACAAAACTACAAAGTGAAAAATAACTTTATTTTTTGAAGTCGGTGTCCATAACGCAAAAAAATGGTACCTACGAAAGACACCGACTTCTAATAATAAAGTTATTTTTCACTTTGTAGTTTTGTATTTGGAAGTCGGTAGTATTTTTTTGCAAAAAAGTTTTTTATTTTTCACTTTTTATTGGTAATCTATTCGATTATTATCTATTGGATTCCTGTAGTGTTACTATAAAAAAATACATATGGCCAGTAAATATAGTAAATGTTCACAAGCTAATTACCTACGAACCTAATTATCTGAGGTAAGTCAACTTAATAGCCTTGTCACTGCTGGGATACAGGCCTACTGTATGTAAGAGAGTGTGGGTTGTAATCTACCACGATGGTCCAGTGCGGATTCTTATCGTAGAAGGTTCTCATTAAAATAAAACAGTTTTTTTTGCAAATATTTTTATCTATATTTAACTAAAATTATCAGTCGTCCTTATTTAGTCCTTGTCATTTAAAATCTCAATATACACTTAGCCTAAACAATTTACTATCTTACAACATTACGTATAATTATACTAGTTTTAAATTACATTAATTCAGTACAAACATATTATATCAAATAGTTATTTGTATACAGATATAGAGCACTGTATTCATTATTATTAAAATTAGATATTCTATTTTTTACAACCACACTGACAGTGGTTATATTTTGTAAATTTTAATGGATTTTATAACATAGTAATTTAGGCGATTAATATCAAATCGACGAATAAACAATAACTGACGATATTATTCATAGCATAATATTCTGAGGAATGAATACTGAATAATTATATCACATTTCTTTTTATACAATTGTATGTTTTGCTAAAACAAAATGCAGTCTATATTCCAAGGAGTAATTGATTGATAAAAGTTATTTTTTTAGGTAAAATTGATAAAATAACCTTAATTGATTGATAAGACAAAACAATATATGCATCAGGTAGTTAGAACAATATAACTTTCATAATATACAGATATCCAACATCTTGATAATACACAAATTCTATCAATTTAACGATACCAAATAACCATCTGTTGTAATTATAATTCAAGTGCAAAGTGTAAGCCAAAATATTAGGGGTAACAAATTTAAAATAAAAACAGTTACAGTCAAAATATTAGGAGTAATAATTGTACCTTGGGACTAGTCTCAAGGTACAGTAATTAATCCTAATATTTTGATCGTATCACTGATTCGTTTAGTCATTAAGTATATATTGCACGCTACACGCTCTACAAGCTCTAAATTAATATTTTAATCCCTTCTATAAGTATCTGTAATTACATTAACCTTGAGTAAATTACTGATTATAATTCAGCTTAGTCATTATATTAATCGATTTTATTTAATACTTTTTTTCGTTAAAAATTATGACACTTGCGATTTGTTGTACTCTTGTATCAATTAAAGATCATAACTATGTGGAATTATCAATCATGAGTTATTACTTTATCAAGTCTTACATAATTGGTTTTTAACGTTTTGAGCTTGTTTGAAATGCTAGAAACACCTTTACAGGTACAATAATAAATACAGAAAAACAAAAAAATCTACTGTTCGGTTAGGTAAGATAGGATCACCGGATCGTGATCCGGAAATAGTAACCCTACTGAACCGTTCTAAAATGGCCACGGCTCTAAATCCTCTAATATGTATATGGTTTGTTGACACACAATAAATAATATACTAAGACACATCACAGCAAATATTCATGGGGTTTTGCGACGGTCCTATCTCAACATCTTCATTCACGAGATGTGCTATAATCAAGCAAATAACTGATGTCACTCATTCACAAACTAAAATGTTTTAATAAATAACTTACATTAATATTAGTATAAATAATACACCATCGCATATGGCACTATCAATAGAATCTTCAAGTCTTTATTTGTTTTTGTTTTGCACAACACTTCTTTTCTTTCACACATACCTCATACTGTTATTATAAATATCTCACTGGTAACTTGTTCGTTGTTTTAATATCCCACTTTTCGGTTTTAATCGTCCGGGAAATAGAATCCTGTATCTACAGCAACTGGTGGTGTTGTTGGTGGCGTAGGCGCCTCGACCTTGCCTGAATATTCGCGAAATTTTGGGTTGATAAGGAAGCCCAACATGTCTTCGTCTAATTCAACTTCATTTTCGGAAGCTTTCCGAGTCTCATAGTTTGTGGGACCTTCGAAGACAATCGCGTTAGGGTCTTCAGGGTTGGGGTAGTAATACTTCTTCGGCCTCGACTGCGCGAGGTTCACTAGGCACAGCAGAACGATCACAAACTTTATCCGACACATTTTCGACACGACCTTGCTTAGCGACGCGAGGTAAACAAATGACCAATAACAGGTTGTAAGCGCGTGATTTAAACTACGTCGCCTTTTATGGTTCGCAAATGAATGAAAACTGTGAGTAATAACTGCAATATATATAGCGGCTGGTATCTCTGCGAACTTTCCTGTAGGTGCTTTCGTCTGGCAAAATGAATCATGGTGTTTTGTGTGCACTTGTTTGTCAAATTACCCGATAGGCATTGTTACCTACCACAGCTGCGCTACATAACGGAATTATTTTTACATAAAGTTGTATATTTTTCAATCATATACTTCATATTAAAAAAAAAAAATGTTACCCTAAATACTATTATAGATTTCTCTAATAAATGATGTCTTCATAACACGTATATTTTTTTGAAATTGTTTTGACTGTCTGTTTTATTGATATAATTTAAGATTATATTATATAA
Source organism: Orthosia cruda (assembly GCA_964057195.1). Lineage (NCBI taxonomy): Eukaryota > Metazoa > Arthropoda > Insecta > Lepidoptera > Noctuidae > Orthosia > Orthosia cruda. The sequence continues at coordinate 12,676,691 of OZ059836.1, read as the reverse complement.
TGTATGAAAATATAACAACACAATACATAGCGTAAAGAGTTGAAGTAATACTATTTAATAGTATTTAACGTTTACAGTCAATATTATCTCAAAGTTTTATATAATATTATATAATTTCAAAACAGTGAAATATTTTTACAGGAATACAGGAAGACTACGAGAAAGCCTTCGATTCGATCGAGACTTGGGCTGTACTGCAGTCTCTCCAACGATGCCAAATTGACTACCGGTACATCGAGATGTTGAAGTGTTTATACAAAAACGCCATGTCAGTTCGACTTCAGGATCAGACCTCGGAACCCGTACATTTGCTGCGAGGTGTGAGACAGGGAAACTCATATCTCCGAAGCTGTTTACCGCTGCACTGGAGGACGTCTTCAAGGTTCTGGACTGGAGAGGGCTAGGCATCAACGTCAATGGCGAGTACATCACTCACCTTCGGTTTGCCGACGATATAGTGGTTATGGCTGAGACCATGGCAGACAATGCTCTATGACCTCAGTAGAGCTTCCGAAAGAGTGGGTCTTAAGATGAACATGGACAAAACCAAGGTGATGCTGAATGCACATGTTACACCCACTCCAAATAAGGTCGGAGACTCTACATTCGAAGTTGTGGGCGACTATGTCTACTTGGGACAAACGATCCAGTTAGGTAGGGCCAACTTTCTCGAAGTTGGCCCTACCTAACTGGATCGTTCCGACTAAACGAGCATAGCCCTCTCCATTGTCCTTTGGGTGACTCTAAGCTTTCTGATGAGGCTCATTGTAAGCGACCACGTCTCAGAGCCATATGTCATCACTGACAACACACACTGGTCATAACCTTTGGTCTTGAGACACTGTGGTACGTTGGACGAAAAGATACCGCGCAACTTCCCAGCCGAGTCGGATTCGACGGTTGACCTCTTGGCCTTGTCAACCTTTAGAGATTTACATAAATTAACTACAAGGTTTTTTAACGTGTGGTGTAGAGAAGCTGTTGACATTATCAAAAACCAAAGGGTCCAAAGAAATTCTATCGAATGTCAAAGTCTACTTAGATCTAAGGCTCTAGATAAGTGTAAAGTGTCGATGTTAGCGATGGCCATGGTAGAAATGCCAAAACATAAGGAATTTGTCACATGAAATTTCGAGAGCGCATTTTTTGATGTTTTAACAATCATTATCGCCTGATAGGATTTAAGATAAGATAAGATAAGATAAATTTATTTTGTAAAACATGGGTACAGTATAAAGGTCTTATATTAATATGAGTTGGCTACATGTTTTGCCTTTTATGGCCTACAAAATTAGTTGCATCAGACAAACAATACAAAAATAAAATCACAGCAACACCATCAAAATTTATATTAAACTAGCTTTTGCCCGCGACTTCGTTCGCGTGGAATAAAAAAAAGAAAAAAAAAATGCCGTGACTTCCGGCAGATTTTTGGTTTTACCCACATAGTTCCCGATCTCGCGGGATCTCTTCAAAAATGAAATGTGGAAAATATTCTAGGGAACTCTTCAAAAATCAACTAAATAATTTAAAAGGAACGATCTAATTAATTTAAAAATTAAAACGAATTTAGACATACAATTTTAGTATCTACTAATAATCGAGATCAAACTAAACTTACATTATACAACAACCAGACAACCCAACAAATAAACCTTTTAATCGACAAATACAACGGGACCAATTTTGAAAACAACCACCAGACAACCCAACAAATAAACCTTTTAATCTACTAATACAACGGAACCTATTTTAAATTTAAGAAACGATCAATCCACAATTCCACGACAGTACCGAAGCGCTCGGCCGATACCCAACCAAATGCGTGTAACGAAACCATAGCGCGATCTATTTCGATCCCAACGCCATCTATCGAGCATAGTGACAACTCGGATTATTTATCTATACTCCGTTCGGGCATTTTCTTTGTACTAAAAGTTTTATTATATTGATATTATTTTTTCATACCTTTTTACTATTTATTTACTTTTTTCCGATGAATTAAAACAATAACATGAACCGAACTCGTGTAACGATCGACACCATTGCGCGATCACCAACTCGACATATAATACTAATAGAATTATCTATACTCCGTTAGAGCATTTTATTTGTACTAAAAGTTGTATTATATCTATACTAATATTATAAAGCTGAAGAGTTTGTTTGTTTGTTTGTTTGTTTGAACGTGCTAATCTCAGAAACTACTGGTTGGAATTGAAAAATTCTTTTTGTGTTGGATAGTCCATTTATTGAGGAAGGTTATAGGCTATATAACATCACGCTACGACCAACAGGAGCAGAACATAAATGAAAAATGTTGCAAAAACGGGCAAAATTATTCCTTTTTGAGAGCTTCCGTTGCGTGCGCTGCGTAAACGGTTTAATTACACAACAATCATGTATGTAGAGTAGGTAGGGTTGATGGGTAGGTAGGTAGCCAGTTGACGGGAGCGAAGCCGCGTGGGACAGCTAGTTATATTATATTTTCATACCTTTTTACTATTTATTTACATTTTTCCGATGAATTTTCAGTACTGAATTGATGCCGACTCTTGACCAATAGATGGCGCTGTATATCCGGAATAAATTTTATTTTATTTAATATTTTATTTTTTGTAGTAAAAACTATCCTATGTCCATTCTCAAGTTCCAAACTATGTCTGTACCAAATTTAACACAAATCGGTTCAGTAGTTTAGGCGTGAAGCAAAGACAGACAGACAGACAGAAAGACAGACAGACAGATAGATAGAGTTACTTTCGCATTTATATATATAGCTAGCTTTTGCCCGCGACTTCGTTCGCGTGGAATAGTGACTTCCGGCACATAGTTCCCGATCTCGCGGGATCTCTTCAAAAATGAAATGTGGAAGATATTCTAGGGAACTCTTCAAAAATCAACATAATGAGCTCTGCGTTTGAATTGAAGATATGTATACTCACTTAGGGCATTAAAGCCGTTATTGCCGATCGAAAAAGGCGAAAATGTTATTTTTCCCTTATTTTCAAAAAAACGATCAATCCACAATTCCACGACAGTACCGAAGCGCTCGGCCGATACCCAACCAAATGCGTGTAACGAAACCATAGCGCGATCTATTTCGATCCCAACGCCATCTATCGAGCATAGTGACAACTCGGATTATTTATCTATACTCCGTTCGGACATTTTCTTTGTACTAAAAGTTTTATTATATTGATATTATTTTTTCATACCTTTTTACTATTTATTTACTTTTTCCGATGAATTAAAACAATAACATGAACCGAACTCGTGTAACGATCGACACCATTGCGCGATCACCAACTCGACATATAATACTAATAGAGTTATCTATACTCCGTTAGAGCATTTTATTTGTACTAAAAGTTGTATTATATCTATACTAATATTATAAAGCTGAAGAGTTTGTTTGTTTGGTTGAACGCGCTAATCTCAGAAACTACTGGTTGGAATTGAAAAATTCTTTTTGTGTTGGATAGTCCATTTATTGAGGAAGGTTATAGGCTATATAACATCACGCTACGACCAACAGGAGCAGAGCATAAATGAAAAATGTTGCAAAAACGGGCAAAATTATTCCTTTTTGAGAGCTTCCGTTGCGTGCGCTGCGTAAACGGTTTAATTACACAACAATCATGTATGTAGAGTAGGTAGGGTTGATGGGTAGGTAGGTAGCCAGTTGACGGGAGCGAAGCCGCGTGGGACAGCTAGTTATATTATATTTTCATACCTTTTTACTATTTATTTACATTTTTCCGATGAATTTTCAGTACTGAATTGATGCCGACTCTTGACCAATAGATGGCGCTGTATATCCGGAATAAATTTTATTTTATTTAATATTTTATTTTTTGTAGTAAAAACTATCCTATGTCCATTCTCAAGTTCCAAACTATGTCTGTACCAAATTTAACACAAATCGGTTCAGTAGTTTAGGCGTGAAGCAAAGACAGACAGACAGACAGACAGACAGAAAGACAGACAGACAGATAGACAGAGTTACTTTCGCATTTATATATATAGCTAGCTTTTGCCCGCGACTTCGTTCGCGTGGAATTGTGACTTCCGGCACATAGTTCCCGATCTCGCGGGATCTCTTCAAAAATGAAATGTGGAAGATATTCTAGGGAACTCTTCAAAAATCAACATAATGAGCTCTGCGTTTGAATTGAAGATATGTATACTCACTTAGGGCATTAAAGCCGTTATTGCCGATCGAAAAAGGCGAAAATGTTATTTTTCCCTTATTTTCAAAAAAACGATCAATCCACAATTCCACGACAGTACTGAAGCGCTCGGCCGATACCCAACCAAATGCGTGTAACGAAACCATAGCGCGATCTATTTCGATCCCAACGCCATTTATCAAGCATAGTGACAACTCGGATTATTTATCTATACTCCGTTCGGGCATTTTCTTTGTACTAAAAGTTTTATTATATTGATATTATTTTTTCATACCTTTTTACTATTTATTTACTTTTTTCCGATGAATTAAAACAATAACATGAACCGAACTCGTGTAACGATCGACACCATTGCGCGATCACCAACTCGACATATAGTACTAATAGAATTATCTATACTCCGTTAGAGCATTTTCTTTGTACTAAAAGTTGTATTATATTATATTTTCATACCTTTTTACTATTTATTTACATTGTTCCGATGAATTTTCAGTACTGAATTTATGCCGACTCTTGACCAATAGATGGCGCTGTATGACCGGAATAAATTTTATTTTATATTTTATTTTTTGTAATAAAAACTATCCTATGTCCATTCTCAAGTTCCAAACTCTGTCTGTACCAAATTTCACACAAATCGGTTCAGTAGTTTAGGCGTGAAGCAAAGACAGACAGACAGACAGACAGAGAGAAAGACAGACAGACAGACAGACAGAGTTACTTTCGCATTTATAATATTAGTTTGGATTGAAATTACAATGTCATAATTTAAATTCAATTAAAAATCACTATGTCACAATATAAATTCAATTAAAAGTCACGATGTCAAATTTTTATTTAGTTTGAGTAAGACACACAGAATAAAACAGACATTCAGAATTCTATACAAGCGAAATATCGTTTAAAAAATTATCTACACTGTTATAGCACTTCTCTACTAATATCCCCTGAAGGCCATCAGGTATTTTATTATAAATATCTGGAGGAGGATCTTTTTCAATAAAGCAGTTTTACACTTGTATTGACATAACAAATTCTCATATTGGGCACGAATTGGGGTTCTCTTAACTGCTGCAAATTGTTGAAACAATTATTGAATAGCTTTTATAAATAATGCAGTTGCCAATACATACAAAGATGGAAAAGTCAGTATTTTAATTTTATTAAAGCAAGGAACGCAACTATCCGTTGTTCTCAGACCACACATTGATCGTATACATCTTGAGTCCCTAAAGACCACAGTGGACGTAATTCAGTTGACATAATGATGCATTTCATTCTACTAAAGGATATTTAGTTAATATATAATAATATATTTATCTGGCAAAAAGTACACAATTACTGGTGACAATATTTAACAAGGTTATTTTTGTTTACTGGCGAGGTACAAGTTAGAACGATTGTGTCACCAACCAAACATTTTCTTGTCTCTCATACATATTTCTAGAAATATTACCACGTGTTTACAAGGATATGTATATATATAAGTACTTAATTATGTGTGGAATGCATTAAACGCCAATAATGTTTTAATTACTATTTTACCACAATGTCATTACAATGTTTATGACTTAATGCATTTCGTAGGTAAATAGATAATTTTAATATCTCAACGCGGCAACGGTCCAGACGTTAAAAGATCAACTTGTCAAACAAGCGGTTGCAGGTTTGAAGAAGGTTACAGACCAAAGAGTTTAACTAAGTTAGTTTTATACAAGTCCCAGCATTGCGTTGAGCAATGGCGTTTTGCGCGAATGTAACTTTTCTTTTTGTACTTTTTTAATATTATGCCTCGTTCCTTTCACACCCACACACTTAAGATATGTTTTGTATAAATAATAATAAAAATAACTTTTTTTTTTTTTTTTGTTTATAAAAAAAAACGTAGCCCCACACTAGGAATTTCTTCCTGTATCGTGGGTGCGTTTACAAACATATAAACTCACATACACAACACCCAGAGCCGGAACAACTATCTGTAGGTCATACAAATATTTGTTCCGTGCGGGAATCGAACCCGCGACACGCATTGCAACGCATTGCACGCAATTGTATAATAACTACACTTATGTCCAGATGCTGCTTTAAATTCCAAATGTTATATTAAGTAAAATATTACTTCTGTAATCATCCGCCAAACAGGGGATCGGCACCTTCTCTCCTTAACACAGGCTAAATTTAAGCATATCTAAGAGAACAGTACTTCACCCGACTTTATTTTATAATTGAACCTAAAAATATATAAATGCAACATTTGTAAACTTTGCGATCCCATTATGAAATAAACTATTATTACTATTATTCTTTCTAAGTTCGCATAGCTAAGGTTAATTTTAATATTTTGTTTGAAGACCGCATATTACGTAAATAGGCCAAGCTAACTTTGCTTAGCACTTGTCTGTCAGTCTGCAACCGGCTTAAACCTAGTTTTAATGTTACTTAGACCTTTCAAATAAGTCTCATATTTATTTGTGTTTAAAAGACAGGATATATTTTATATAGAGCACTTGTTACCCTTTTCAAATTATTTTTTGCAGTGTGCAACAAATTATTGACAGTTCATAACTTTTTTACGAGTTTGGAACAGGAAACTTTGAAAATTCTTGACACGGATCTTGATTTGCGTATTGAAAAATAATAAAAAAGTGGGTCTCATTTATGTCACTTGTCGTTTAAAAAAATAATACGGAGTGATTTTAAGATAAGGACATTACAGAATTTTATCGATGCTACGTACGCGCGGCACATCATGTCTAAGTAGACTCCGAATCAGAAGAGACCCGGAGGAAGATCCAAGACGATTTGAAGGCTAGTGTTGAAGATTTGAGGAGCATAGAAAAGAAAATATCTTAGCGAAGGGAGGCCAGAGACAGAGAGAAATGGAAAAAGATCGTTGAGGAGGCAATACCCACAAAGGGCTGTAGCGCCGATTGAGTCAATTAATGCAGGTACAGCACGTTCAAGTCTCACCCAGAACATATTTTGTATGATAACTATATGATTGTGCATGGTCATTAACTTTGTGTCAAACATATAAGATGTTTGTGACACAAAGTTAATGATATTGGCGTGAGATTGTAAAGCCTTTCTTCTCTATAAGACACGTATGTACATATTGTAAACTATCAAATTTGATTGGGATTTGTTGTATTTGACAATGTATCGAGAGTTTTTAATGTCGTAAGATTTATGACAAAACTTACCATATCTGTACATAATGGTATTTTAGAGAATTTAATGAGTTTGGAAAAAATATGTCAAATATAGATCAAATGAAATCAATTAATCATTTCATCTATATTTGACAACTGTACCTATAACATTATATTTCATTTAATAAACTATTTGAAACTAGTTCAGATTTCACTGAAAAAGTACTTTTTGATGATAATTAATACAAATAGCCCAATTGTAAGGTCGGTTCAATTTTGGTAAATGGTAAAATGTGGTAAAAGGCCTTTGAGATCGTCTGCCTGTTCTGCCGTCTTATAGCTAGAGTGCCGTTATCTGACAAAATCATATTTTGAGATATGGACGAAAAACAAATAAGTTGAAATCGCAGTTCATCATCTATAATTCACATATATAAAAGTAAAAGTGTTCGTAATTAATCGGACCGTAGCCTGTTTCCGCTATAATCATATCCCATTTTTTGTATCTAATTTAATCGTCATCATCTGACTTCGTAAACCATAAAAACTTATGAGGTATTCCTTTAGAACCGTTACTTTGATATCCTGCCTCAGACCATCTTGATGACGGCAATCTTATAACATTGTGCGTAACAAACCTGATTCGTAACTTAAATACGCAAGTAATTTTTGACGTCACACGTTTAGTACCGTTTGGTACACGTCATTAGTGTAATCTTTATTCACATCTTTGATTTTCCTCAATGAGCTCGTGGATTAGTATTAAAATTATAAGATCACAGGACAGGATATCGTGTTATCCAGTTATTATGTTGTGGAGGTCAGAATGTAATCGGTCCTCGGCATCCTCATCATCAGCCTTTTAATGTTCCCACTACTGGGTGACAGGCTTCCTCTGGGAGAGGGAATGGGCCGTAATCCACCACGCGGGTCCAGTGCGTGTTGGTAGATGTCACATGACTAAACGTGCTTGGAGGAAGGTAGTTAACCCAGTAATATGCTGGTAGTGATCTTGACCGTACTTCCAGAATTGTTTTGAAAGCCGTGGTATACCTCTCCACTCCTCAAGCACCTACAGGTTTTTTGCCCCTTTGGCGCTACGTCACTATAGTGCTAGCGACTGTTTCTGGGGGCCCATTAATTGAGTCTGCAAGTCATCTCCTGCCATTTTATAGCCATGTAGTTCAACAGTGGTCATCAGACAGGGGCAAATAGTCGGCCTATAGTTTTTGGCAATCGATCCACTGAACGTATAGCCAATTATATTTTTATCCATATTTTGCAATAGTCCTGCACCAGCCGGTGATTGTCCTTGGATGCACTTAAGTAGTGCATAATGGTATAATCGCCGGTTGGTGTCACATTGCTTTATACATGTCTAACAAGGCCTCTACGAGTTGGCTTCGGCCCCTCGGACGCCTTTCAAAGGAGGGTGACCCCAGGGTCCCGAGATTGTCAAAGTAATTTTAATAATATTATAAAGAGGACAGATTTGTTTGTAACGAATAACCTCAAAAACTACTTAACCGATGAAAATTCTCTCACCAGTACAAGTAGAAAGCTACATTATTCCTGAGTAACATTGGCAATTTTTTGTCCCGAAAAGAGATCCTGTAGACTTAGGCTCTACACATAGTAGTGAGACTCTATCGGCGATTGTAATTCTCTAAATACCAAGATGTTTCGGGATAGGATAGAATAGACGGACCCTTTTCAACACTTAAACTCCCATTAGGCCTGTTGTGCGTACAGGCCTCTTCTCTGTGAGAGGGAATGATCCGTAATCCATCACGTGGACCCATCGCAGGTTGGTTGGTGTTTTCAAATTTTTGGTTATAGGACATGCCATTTCCTCACGACGTTTTCCTTCACCGTTTTGAGAGCAGTGGAGATGAAATAATTTACACAAAGTAAAGTGCCTGCCTGCCACGTGACCACTGCTGAAATGTTTGGGGATTGATCAGGTGACATTTCAGAGTTTTTGCGTTGTTAACATTTTAGATTTTTTGTCAATCATAATTGCTGATCATTGGGCCCACGTGGTGGATTTAAGACTCATTGCCTCTCTCACAGAGAGCTGTGCCCCAGTAGTGGGCATATTTAAAAAGTATGATGATGATGACGAATCGCTGATAGAATGTTGCTTTGTGTAGAGGATTTTTCTTTTGTGGTTATTTTTTGCAGTCATTATTATCTTTCATGTAACTAACTGCCAGTTTCCCAGGTCTCAATTATCGGGCTGTTAACGTAATCGACGATTAATCGCCTGTTAATTCTACTTTCAGTTTCTCAACACCCAAATGTGACAAGCGTTTAACAATTTGTCACATTTGAGAAAAATCTCGAATTAACCACATGTTACAGCAGTTTTGGGTTTCTTAGAACCATTTTCAATGTTAATCTCTTGTCAACGAGCCTAATTTATAATTGTTGGAAATTGGTCGATTATTCGCAGATTAAAATTAATATTATGATTTTAAAGGCTTATATTACGATAAAAAGATAATAGGGGTCAGCTAAAACTATGGTATGCGTTGAGTTATAAAAAATATGTTAATTTAGACCAATTATTTAATTAGCAAGATTTAAAAAAAATAGGATGGTACAAAATTGTTAAATTAATTACATTATAAAAACTTGACACAATTATCAAAAATAGTTATTTTGTATTTAGGTAAATAAAAATAAAATAAATTACTGACCTGGGAATCGAACCTTCCTCACGCGCATTAATGTTAACTGTACCCTGTACTTAGTACTTATCGAGGTCAGTTTCTGGATAGATTTGTGTTTAACTTGAAGCGGCTGTGGTGGTGACCCCGCCAGGGTAAGCAACAGTTACCAAGGTCAGTCTTGGGATGGGTGACTATTTTTTTTGGATCGCTAGTTTTTGGACAGATGACCCCGCCAGGGTAAGCAACACTAACCAAGGTCAGCCTTTGGATGGGTGACCATCACCACAAAAATTTTGTTCACACATCATAAAGTCACCCCACTAGGTTATACAACATCTACCAAGGCATCCGAAAACAAGCAATCAAAAAAAAATTGACACCCATCCTAAGACTGACCTTGGTACGTGTTGCTTACCAAGGCGGAGTCACCCATATAAAAACCCAAAAAAAGTGGTCACCCATCCAATCGCTGAACTTGGTAAGTGTTGCTTACCCTGGCAGTGTCACCCATCCAAAAAAAAGCGAACCAAAAAAAAGCGGTCACCCATCCAAAGACTAACCTTGGTAGGTGTAGCTTAACCTGTGTGTGGTCACCTATCCAAAAACAAGCAAATAAAAAAAATTAGGTTACCCATCCAAAAATCGTCCTTGGTAAGGTTTGCTTAACTTGGCGGCTACACCATCCCAGCCGCTCAAGATAAAATACTATTTAAAGTTACTGATTACGTTATAGTAGTGAAGGAATCGAATGAATACTAGCTAGGGTAGCCAACCGAAATAAATTATTAAATGTAACAAGCGATTACGTAATTTCTTGATGATGCAGAGTTGAGAAACTCACTGACAACTGACGGCTGGTTAATTTGTGACAAATTGTCAGCTGATTTGAGATGTGACGTCTACTTCAGAAACTGGCCCTAAGCCGATAGACGTTGGTCTGTCCCTTTTAATTTCAATAAATAATACCATAAATAGTTGTTCCGGCTCTGGGTGTTTGTGTATGTTAGTTTATATGTTTGTAAACGCACCCACGATACAGGAGAAATTCCTAGTGTGGGGCAAGGTTTAAAAAAAAAATGAATCTCATCCAAATCGTTCCAAACATTCTCGAAAGTGCTTACCAACTAACAACATTTCATTTTATTTTTATAGCACAGAATTATTTGTGCGTTATACTTACCTGCTTACAGCCTTTTTTCTAACAGCACCAACCAAAAACCTGAACGAATGAAGTGGGTCCAAAGATCGTACCATGCACCTGACGTCAGGTCTCTCTCCGTCATCACAGTTTACTGATCGCTTTCATAACTTTACGTCTAACCACGAAATAAATAAAAAATGACCAACTCACCCAGAAGACGTCGTCACGGCTAGTTTACCTAACCACCCGTTAACCGTCATGTACATAGAAGAAAATGTATAATCTGTATGCGTAAAAAAAAATAAAAGAAAGAAAAAGAATTGAAGTATCTGTTCGTAATGTCAAGATAACTAAGGTTAGGACGCAGCGGGAGAGGAGTGCCGGTATTACGGTTTGCCGCACTCCCTACCTTCCGCGGCCTGGACGGGCTCGCTATCGTGTGATGGTGGACGCAATGAGGCCGCAGGGAGTAGTGTCGGTATAGCGTTGGCCGCTCTCCCTAACCCCTGCGGCCGAAAAGTGCTAGGTGGCGCAGCCTCTGATCTGACCCATCACAGGAGGGACTAAGGGTGCCATACACGGGGTCTGTGGCTTCTCGTGACCATGTGCTGGTTTGGTTCCTCCCAGCCACCCGTCATGGCATGCTTAGCCTTCTCCTAACATTGTTGTGGTTAGCTTCTAGTTCTAATGGATGCAGCTGAGTACTAGTATTTTACATAGAGCGACTGCCTATCTGACCTCCACAACCCAGTAACAGAGTAACACAGTTCGCCTTAGCAAGACTGATGTCTGATTTCTGCCCCTTCCTTTTTATGCACAAAAAGGTGGCCTATGTCCTTCTTAGGGTCTCAAACGTCTCCATACCAAATTTCATCTAAATCGGTTCATAATAAAATGACGTTGCATGATAAGAAGTTACATACATAATTAACACTCCCTCCATTTCTCCCCCTTCGTGTTTTATGGAAAGATTGTCTTTATCCTTCCTGGGATCTGAAACTATCGTCATACCAAATTTCATAAGAATCGGTTTTGCGGTTTAAGCCATAATAAATAGGTACTTTCTTACAAAACTACCCCACCCTCCATTTGTCCCCCTTCATGTTTTATGAAAACAAAAGTAGCCTATGTCCTTTCCCGGGTCACAAACTATCTCCATACCAACTATAATCTAAATCGGTTCCGCCTTTAAGCGTGAAAAGGTAATAGACACACGACAGAGTTACATTCGCATTTATAATATTAGTATGAATAAATAAATAAGGCACTCGGCAACATTTACCTGTCTGCATAACTATAGTTAACTCTATAGATCGTACCTTCTGATATTTAACAACATCATGACATTCGTGTTTAACTGATATCATTGACGCAAGCCCAATTTAAAGCTGTTACGTAAAAGTCATACCTACATTATTGATAGTTGGTAATCTATTTGATTATTATCTATTGGAGTAACCGTTCACAAGCTAATTACCTACGAACCTTATTATCTGATGTAAGTCATCTTAATAGACTTATCACTACTGGGATACTTCTGTATGTTATAGAGTGTGGGTTGTAATCTAGCATGCTTGGCCAGTGCGGGTTCTTATCGTAAAAGGTTCTCATTAAAATAAAACAGTATAAATTATGCAAATATTGTATCTATATTTAACTAAATATATCAGTCGTCCTTATTTGTCCTTGTCATTTAAAATCTCAAAATATACTTAGCCGAGACAATTGACTATCTTACAACAGAACTTATAATTATACTAGTTTTAAATTACTTTCATCCAGTACAAACATATTATATAAAATAGTTAGTAGTTTGTATACAGATATAATCAAGCAAATAACTGATGTCACTCTTTCACAAACTAAAATATTTTAATAAATAACTTACATTAATATAAGTATAAATAATACACCTTCGCGTATGGCACTATCAATAAAATCTTCAAGTCTTCATTTGTTTTTGTTTCGCACATACCTCATATTGTTATAAAAAATATCTTTCACTTTTCAGTTTTAATCGTCCGGGAAAAAGAATCCTGTATCTACCGAAGCTGGTGGAGGTGTTGGTGGTGTAGTCGCTTCAACCTTGCCTAAATTTTCGGGCAATCTCGCGTTGATCAGGAAGCCCAACATGTCTTCGTCTAATTCAACTTCATTTTCGGCAGGTTTCCGAGTCTCATAGTTTGTGGGGCCTTCGAAAACAATCGCGTTAGGGTCTTCAGGATTGGGGTAGTAATACTTCTTTGGCCTCGACTGCGCGAGGTTCACCAGGCACAGCAGAACGATCACAAACTTTATCCGACACATTTTCGACACGATTTTGCTTAACGACGCGAGGTAAACAAATGACCAACAACAGGTTCTAAGCGCGTGTTTCAAACTACGTCGCGTTTTCGCACATGAATGAAAACTGCGAGTTATTCTGCAATATATATAGCGGCTGCGAACTTTCCTGTAGGTACTTTCGTCTGGCTAAATGAATCATGCTGGTTTGTTTGCATTTGTCTGTCAAATTACCCGATAGGCATTGTTACCTACCACAGCTGCGCTACATAACGGGATTGAGGAGAAATTGTGTTCTTTTAAATCATTAACATTGTTTAAAAAAATATATAAAATGATACTATAGGTTTCTCTAATAAATGATGTCTGCATAACACGTAAATTTTTCAAATTGTTTTGATGTTTATTGATATAATTTATTAAAATAAGATTATATATTTTTTTAAAGTAAACCATCACAATACAAAACATTAAGAATTAAAAGTAACTGCCTAATTACATAATATTTAATATTATATTTATTTATTTATTTAATACTTCTTGCACACAAACGTATAGAGTAGGACTTAATGCCGTAGGCATTTTCTACCAGTCGACCTTTGGGTGATGCAGAGACAAATAGTGGTAGGTGAAATATTTAAAGTTAAAAATGATACCTAAGGTAGGTTTGTTCAAATACAAAGCTATACATACATACTATAAATACAATAGATACTCAAACATGTAGTACTCATACAGTCAACAGTTTTAAATAATATTATATCATTTTAAAACAGTGAAATATTTTTATAGGAATACAGGCAGACTTTTAATTGTTTGACAATATTTCAAGTAAACTCACAATATCACGACAGAAATGTCAAGAAAAAGGATGTTCAAGAAATTTACTTTCACATAAATCATTAAAATGAAGGCTGTTTTTAGGGTTCCGTACAAAAAGGAACCTTTATGGTGCGGCTCAGTCTGTCCATCTGTCACAGCTAGATATCTCAAGAACCACTAATGCTCTATAATATTATGTCTCATCTCTAAAATATCGTAATAATAAAGTTATGAAATCTCTAAAATATTAACTAAAGAACAAAAAAGTTTTTTTTATGAAATATGCGAATGCATTCAACAATACTCGTAACACTTAGTTTCATAATATGATATAATATAGTCATGTAGGTACTGAGTCAGCATTAAAACAGTAATAATACATTATTTAATGTATACCAACAACAGGTTCATTTTAATTATATAATGTGTGTTTTGGCGAATCCTATCCTAATATTGATAGAACAGTATAACAGGGGTTCTTCCACTGTTAGTTTTATTTTAAGTTCTTTTGTTGAGTACCTAGTTTTAGGTCAAACATATGATAAATTGTGTGCCGTCGGTTTTTAAGTATATGCTTAACCTAGACAAGTTCGCGAACTCACTGTGAGGCCAGATATTAAAAAGATTAATATTATGACAGTTTTCTTAATATTTTCATAAATGAATTAGTCATTTATAAAAATATTATGTATGTAAGGAAAAATATAAATCTCTTTAGTAAAGTTAGTGATAGACACAATTGTAATACTAGAAATAAAGATAAGTTAGTTGAATCATGTTATAGATTAGCTAAAGTACACACATCTTTCATGGGGTACTGTGTTACATTCTATAACAAAATACCTTGTGAGATATTAAAACTTAATAAAAGAAAATTTAAAACTATAGTTAAAAGCACACTTTGTAAGCAAGCATATTACAAATTAGATGATTATATTCAAGATAAAAATGCTTGAAAACATGCTGGTCCTCCTCCATATCCATATCTTTAGTGTAGTCAAAATCAAACTGGTTAATTTGTATTATATTCATAATTATAGTAACGATTTATTTTTCTTCTCTTTTTGTTTAAAAAAATTAACTCGCACACTGTTCCATTGTTGTTGAATTAGGTACTTTACCTATGTTTGCAATATTTGTAAGTATGTGAGAACCATATTCCTATTTATCAAGTGAAGGAATTTACCATTTAGTGCTTGTAACCTATATGTAGTAATTATAGTAGTTATGGGTGTATCGTTCTCACGTATATGAATTTATTAATGTTTGTACTAATTTAATATCTGTACGCGTTCATGAGGAAAGGGGTAGTAAGTTTAAAATTATTAAAAATATGTTTATTATATGACATTACAAAAAAAATACGGTTTTCGCAATTTTTCCTTAATCTGTGCTATAAGATGTTGATTCGTACCAAATTTCAAGATTCTGAGTTCACGGGAAGTACCCGGTAGGTATTCATTCCCTTGCGCGTGTCGATAACTTGCGGCATAAACGGCTAGGTATCTTTTGATTGCGTTGGCATAGAAGTTAGATTTTTTACAGCTTTAAGGGACAGTAGACCTGAGTCAGGGTCCTTCAGGAAAGTATCCTGGAGGAATCTTAACATTAACTCTGCCGACGGCATCGTTACGAAGCTTGGGGTATCTTCCCGGGGTGGGTGAGCCCGGGGATGTGTGAAAGCCTACCCTCCCAGCCGGGTGAGACTAGGAGATGAGTGCCTACGTTGAGCCCTAAGCTATGGTGTACTTGTTACCAATCTTATTGGATGACAGGGGTCCTAGGTACCGGATAACCCACAGTAGTTGGGCACCCTCCGCCTGTGTACTGAAAGTCTGGTACGTAGTGGTAGACACACCCTACCAGGTGTATGCTAAAAGCAGAGAAAAGGGTTGACTAGGCTATCTACGAAGGCTAGTCCCTTGCTCCCAACTCCAACTGACTGCCGTGCCCTGAAGGGCTTGGTGGGTGCGGTGGGTGGTAGATCGTTAACACCATTAGGTATCCATCAAGGACTTCGAGTTGTGGTTTTACCCAGAATGGATCAAACAACACGACCTTATCTGAATAGAGAGTTGTCGTTCCCTATCCTGAAAAGGGCCGGTCCAGACGGTCACTAGTAGTGCCACCTCTGGAGGTAGTGTGTGGAGACGCGACGTCACGCAGGGGTGCGACGAGTCAGGGGAGTAGGGTGCGGGGCGAGCGGAGAGCGCGCAGAGCAGCGTGAGTCCACAGCGGCGGCCAGCGGCGGAATCTCCTTTGTATCTTTGTGCATAAGGTTTAAATGAATAAATACCTACTATTTTATATTGCTTGCGAAACATTACAATCTCGACGATCAATTAATATTGAAAACCTCTTGAAAAAGGTTTCGGCCACAAATATGGCTAATCACGCTGATTTTGTTAAGCTGGTAAGCTTATAATAACATTGAAGTTTGATAAAAATATACACTTCATAAAAGGCCAGACAAATCGACCAAAAACACTTATTATCAAATTTAAAGAATTGAGCACTTTTTGCTGTTGTTAAAATTTATATCATTGATCAGTTATTTTCGGGACGAGGCTTTACATAGCTTATATACTAGCATAAGATAATGTATGTAATAGGATAAGTAAATAAAAATTTATTTAGTTTTGTTCCTTGGATACCCCTATAAAAACGGGGATTCAATTAGTGATATGTGACGACACATTGACACTGGGTGGCGCACCAATCGTTATTTCTTATTTAATGAACTGTTTTGTTAGGAAACACAAACTTGGTGTTCAAACTTATTTGCCCTATGTCTATGACAGAAAAACAGTACATAGCAAGGGCTAAAAGCATCTCACCCTGGAACGGTGAATACTCACACATTTTCCTCAAGTGGTCAGTAATCTTGTTATTTTCTATTTAACGCTCCTAGGTAACCTAAACTTGTACCTAGGCTCTGTATTTAGATTAGACTCATGTAATTCTAGTAAATAATAATTAATAAACCGGCCCAGTGTGTGTCGGGCCACGCGCAGTTATAGGAACCCGATGTTGCATAAGGAAGTTGCATCTTGAAAACTGAACTTAAGTACAGGGCGCAGGACGCTTGGACAGGAGACTTACAACCTCCCGTATACAGAGCTCAAGCGATCACGTCCGCCCGGTACCAGTTATTTTATCTTCATTGTAAGTATGTAAAAATATAAATGTCAGTCCTAAGCCTCAACCCCAATATCTTGACATAATAATATGAGACAAAAAAAAAGTAAGTACATAGGTATTTATAATGAATCTCCTGAAGAACACGTACAACCATATTACGGCAGTTATATTTAAGTCCCTTGTAACAGGGGTAAGATTATTAAAAAAATCTTGTATGTATGATAATAAGACGTCATATAAAGATTGCCTCCTTGGCGCTACGTTACCACAGTGATTGTTTTTGGAGCCCCATTAATTGAGTGTGCAAGTCACACCTGCCATTTTATAGCCGTCTAGTTCAACAGTAGTCAGGCAGGGGCCAATAGAAATTCTACGTCTCCATATTTTGCAATAGTCTTGCACCAACTGGAGATTATCCTTGGGTGCACTGACGCAATGCATATAGGGATAATGGTCGGTTGGTATCACATGTCACATTTCATGATACTCGTCTAACAAGGCCTCTGTGAGTTGGTTCCGGCCCCTGGCACTCCTTTCAAAGGACCGGGATTCCAGGATACCAAGATTGTCAAAGTCTTATAAAAGATTTATACTTACTTGTGAACTGTGATGACGCAGAGAGACTTGACGTCAGGTGCATGCTATGATCTTTGAACCCACGTCATTCGTTCAGGTTTTTGGTAGGTGCTGTTAAAAAGTAGGTTAGGCAGGAAAGTGTAACGCACAAATAATTCTTAACTAAAAAATTAAATTAAATAGCTGTTCGTTGGTAAGCACTTTCGAGAATGGTTAGAACGACTTGGATGAGTTGCATTATAAATGTGAGTAGGTAATCGCTCGAATACATTTTATAGGAAAACAAAATGGAAAAGAGCCTGAAACATTTTGCCATTTCGAGAATCGCAATCCCCGATAGAATGTCACTACTTTTTCTAGAGCCGAAATAGGTTTAATTATTACAGAACATGGATCAACCACACACATAACCTCCTTTATTCAGAAATTGGCATTTCCTTATGACTTGGCATATTATTATATTATAATTTTAATTTTCTAAATGACTGTACTTTTCTTAAACCATAATAGTTTGACCACAGGGAAAAACTATTTCTTGTGGTCAAATCAGTTTGACAAAATAGTTTGACCACGAGGAAGAATCGCGCATAAGCCACGTGCAACCTTTTAAAACCCATACCTGAGAAAAAAATATCACGTGACTTTAAAGTCCATAATATGAATCAAGACAGTGCATAGCCTTCACAACACCTTTTACACATTGATTTATAGACACTGGTGTGTTGCACTTGATTATACCTATTTCGTTAAGTATGGTGCAACTGTTCGAAGGATTTACACAGGATTGTGTCCACTTTATCAGGTGTGGTGCATCATTTGTCAAGGTTTAGTGTACATTACTATACTAAGACAAAGATATTTTATTTCAACTAGGCCACCAAGCGGCACTTTTGAACGCTAATACATAAAAAATTAAAAGGAATAAAAATTGATTCTACCGTGCATTCGGAAAGTAGCTTGTGATGGAGAAGAACGCACAAGAAACTCCATACTTAACCCATTAAAAAAAAAAAAAAGTTTTTTTACAATATTTTGGTACATAAGTACATACATTAATAAATTCATATGTGTGAGGACAATGCACCCAGAATCACTACATACTATACTATGTACAGGTACAAAGTATTAAAAGTAACTACACATGTACCGTGCAGTTACACAATAGGTACTAGAAAAACATTAGCATCCGAAGCAGTTAAGTTAAGACCAATCCCAACTCACGGCGCCCGTTCACGAACATGACGCATGAATCGGCACCACCCAGCTCAACCATCATGAAGGGAACCGAATGATCCAACACACGCGCCACCATCAGAGAGACATTTGAGAGAGCATGACAAACTCAACTGCCAGGGCACACATAAGTCAAAGAACGACACAAAGGTACAGCAAATGGTAGATCTACAGTTGGGTACATAGTACTCACACACGTGCTGCGCAGTTATACAATACTAAAATAAATTGAGTCTATATAATACAAATATATTCATACAGTCTTCAGCAGGTCCAACAATACTTCAAAAACAATAATGTTCTGCATATCACTTGTTTTTGCGCCCTAGTGTTTGTGGAGCAAGACTAGCATTGAGCCAAGCATTTTTATCAGTGATGTAATCCCCCAACTTATAATATGCCTGCCTGCATAGTGTGCGTTTTATACAAGTTTTAAATTTCGTCTCATTCAGTTCTAGAATGTGGGGAGGAATTTTATTGTAACATTGTGTACAGTACCCCATGAAAGAAGAGGCTACTTTAGCCAGTCTGAAACCTGGTTGAACGAATTGGTCCCTATTTCTAGTAATGTAATTATGTATATCGCCGTTTTTACTAAAAAGATGTAAATTCTTTCTGACGTACATGATGTTTTCATAAATATATTGACAAGGAACGGTCATGATGTTAATTCCCTTAAACAGTTCCCATAGAGAATCGCGCCGGCGAAGATTGTATATCGCTCTGATGGCTCGTTTTTGCAGAATAAAAATTGACTCAATGTCTGCAGCCCTTCCCCATAGTAAAATACCGTAAGACATTATACTATGAAAGTAACTAAAATAGACCAGCCTAGCGGTATCTACATCACTAAATTGACGAATCTTTCTAACAGCATAAGCTGCCGAACTTAGTCGCCCTGCAAGTGATATTAGAGTCTAGCGTGATCCCCAGGAAAAGCGTTTTATCGACGAATTCTAGCTTCTCCTTGTTTAATATAATGTCACAATCAGTACTTTTGACATTTGGCAAGGAAAATTTAATGCACTTGGTTTTTTTACCATTTAAAACTAAATTATTGGCAGTGAACCAATCCTGAACCTGCCGTAGCGCGTTATTTACGTCGTCAACCTGACAAGTACGTCTATTTATTTTAAAAATTAAAGACGTGTCATCAGCAAATAACACCATGTTTAGTTTGTTTTCCAATAAACGGGGTAAATCGTTTATGTATTTTAAAAATAAGAAAGGACCTAAAATTGAGCCCTGGGGTACCCCCATTTTCACGTTTAACCCCGACAAATTCACACCGTTTATTTGAACTAATTGCTGTCTATCATTCAAATAAGATTTAACCAAACTTAACGCTGATTGACCTAGCCCGTAATGCTCAAGTTTCAGA
Source organism: Orthosia cruda (assembly GCA_964057195.1). Classification (NCBI taxonomy): domain Eukaryota; kingdom Metazoa; phylum Arthropoda; class Insecta; order Lepidoptera; family Noctuidae; genus Orthosia; species Orthosia cruda. Next base: position 12,656,094 of record OZ059836.1, on the reverse strand, counting down.
AGTAATGTTTCATGATTAATGCAATCAAACGCCTTCGACAGGTCACAGAATATACCTATGGCATCCTGCGACTCTTCCCACGCAATAAAAATGTGTTTTAATAGGGTGACACCAGCGTCAGTTGTATAACGTCCTTTGGTGAAACCATACTGTTTATCATGCAAGATGTTATTCGTATTAAAATGAATGAGCATTTGATTAAGCATTATCTTCTCAAATACTTTGCTGAAAACCGGCAAGACGGATACTGGTCTATAATTATTTGTGTCTTTACTGTCCCCGGATTTAAAAAGTGGTATAACCTTACTATATTTCATTAGATCCGGAAAAACTCCTTGATCCACACACAAATTGAAAATTAAAGCTAAGTACGGCGCTATAGTCTGAATAATGGAGGTACAAGCTTTGATGGACATTCCCCACAGATCTAAGTATGAGTACTTCTGATTATTTATTATGTGGAGTTAAGTAGAATATGGTTAACGAATACGGTTGGATCGAGTGATGGAACAAAATGGGGTCAAAAAAAACTTAGTGTGTTGAGCTGACTAACAAAGGAAAAGTAGCAGAAAGGACCCGACTACAAGCTAAGCCTTTATTCGCATAATATCAGATTCTCAAAATAGCAGATTCTTAAAATATTAGATTCGCTAAATATTATATTCTCAAAATAGCCAAAGTACAATCAAGCACACAAAATAAATAAAGTAAAGACTTTGTTTTGCCTTCTTTACTTATTTTAAAATATTTACACAAAAGGGAATGTAAAACACAACCGCAACAAAAACCAAAAAATATAAAAAGTTGAAGGTCTAAAATTGTCATTGCCATTAATAATTTTAGACCTTGGCTTTTTGACATGTGGAATCTTAACCTCTCTTAATATAAATAAAATGTAGGTATGCAACGGCAATCGCTCGTAAGGAGTCGCTGTCTACAAAGGCTGTTGAAGACTGACAAAATTATGCATAAGTTAAAGTAGGTATTTATTTTTTTAATGATAGTAACATGTCTTAACATTTTAGTATCGTAATTTTGTTTGAGGTGCAGTCTGTTGTTAAAATATGTTGAACTTGAAATCAATGATTTTAAGAAATTACAGTGACAGTGATAGACAATCTCAAACAAATAAAAACTTACACCTTGCTCGTGATTTGAAAAAATCCGGCGCTTATAAATACTGCTGGACGGCATATGGCAAAGTAATAGTAAAGCAGGATGACCAGGCTCCGCCCTTAATTATTGGAAGTGAAGCACAAATACAGCAGCTTATGCAGAAAGTATGACTATTTGATGTTTATTATTGCTTTGAAATATTGGTTAACACATTTTTTTTATCGGTTTCTAATTGCTTAAGTGTCTTCTTGGTTATATTCCCATCGAACACTTATTATCATTTCACACTATGTAATAATGTAGTTATTATAAGTATTTTTTTGCATGTTATATAAGTTTAAGTACTTACACAGACACCCATTCCCATAAATTCCTCACCCTATTTAATACTAACACATACATAACTTCATCATATAGAACTCAAACACCACGTTACCACATACACACACACGCCTCAAAAAATTCATAAGAAAAGATATCATGACATATTTTATATATTTAACGAAATAATAATACAGGCAACAATTATAATAATATTACACAAATAATTACTCTCTGTTACAATGAAAATAGACTGTACTCGCCTATCTATCAGGGATTTTTACTACGTGCAAGCTGCGACTATAATTCTACTTAAAAATAATCAGTACGAGTAACAAGGTACAAACAGTTAATGAACTAGATAAAATTGAAATTTCGAGTTCAATTGAATGCCATCCTTTAAATCTTTCTAATCATATTTGTGTCAGGGAAAACGATCTGACTATATTTTCACAGAACATAAGGAGCATATACTACAATTTTGATGATTTTGTTATTACGTTATCTTCACTTAAATTCGATACAGATTTGATAATCTTAACGAAATGTAGATTAAGTATTTATAAACCTATACAACAACTGTCCAATTATCAGTCTTATGTCACAACTCGCCAATATAATCAAAATGATGGGGTAGTTGTATACGTAAAAAATACATTAAAACCAAAAATTCTAGAAATAAAATTATCCCAGGCCTCGTGTCTACAAGTAGATATTCTAAATACCACGGTGCTATGCATATATCGATCGCCGGCAAACACAAATATTAACAATTTCTTGGACTCACTTAGTTCACACTTAGATTATATAGACTCAGAAAAAAACTTAGTAATAGCTGGGGACATTAATATTAATATTAGACCCAAAGAGACTGGGGCGCCTAATGAGCAAAATAACCGCCTCCATTACCTTAACACTCTGTCAACGTATGGCATATTACCAGGTCCTACATTACCTACCACAGAACAAAACTGCCTCGACCATTTCATGTTGCGAATTAACAGGAAAAATATATGTGCATCAATACCTATTTTACAGACTTCGATTACTGATCACTTCACTACATTTTTATCACTATCGAAAACAAAAAATAATGAAACTATACATAAAAGCGTTACCACTTTGAACCTTGAACAAGCTTTAAATTACTTACAAGAAAAAAAAATATACGAATTGATGTTCTATAATGATCCTAATGAAATAACTGATGTACTTATAGAAAAACTTACAGAAACTATCAAGAATAATACTACAATAAGAAATATTCCCAACAACAAACGTATCATCAAACCATGGATAACCCCGGGAATACTCCGCTGTATAAAGAATAGAAATAAACTACAAAAAAACTCACGGGCTGACCCACATAATGAAATTCTAAAAATCACATATAGCCGATACAGAAACTACTGTAATAACCTCATTAAAAAAATTAAAAGAAAATATGAAAAAGAATTATTAGCAAACTCAGTCGCCAACACAAAATCATTATGGAAAAACATAAAATCAATTACTTATACAAATAAAACAAAAAATCACAGTGCAGAATTACTAAATATCAAGTCTACTCCGACTGAGTCAGTAAACTATGTAAATAAATATTTCGCGAATATCGGTAAAGAACTAGCTCAACAAATACAACCTAAAAATAATTACCGTCCTGATCACCAACAAAACGATTTACATACACAAATAAATTCATTTGTGCTCTTAGATACTGACACAGAGGAAGTAGAAGGAATCATAAGGAACTTGAAGTCGGATAGTGCCCCTGGCTGGGATGGTATTTCAACCAAATTCCTAAAATACTGTAATAAAGAACTCGCCCCTGTTATTGCTCATCTAGCTAACCTCTGTTTCAGAAACGGAGTATTCCCAGCTTCCCTGAAACCGTTATTACTCCAGTCCACAAGGGAGGGAACGGAGGCGATGTCAATAATTATAGACCTATCTCGGTATTGCCAGCCCTGTCTAAAGTAATAGAAAAATTAACCAACATCAGATTAATTAATTATTTAAATAAGTTTAAAATTATATCTTCAACACAATTTGGCTTTAGACAGAGAGTATCCACCGAGGATGCATGCATGTTGGTGCCCTCACCACGCTTGTAACTGAGCATGTGGATAGAGGAAAAAAATGCCTGACGGTATTTCTAGATTTGAAGAAAGCCTTTGACACTGTTTCCGTTCCCACCCTAGTGACCAAACTAGAAAAACTTGGAATAAGGGGAATCCCTCTATTTTTTCTAAAAAGACTACCTTTCAAACACGAAACAGAGGGTAAAGATTGAAGGGTATATAAGTGATGATGCTGATGTGTCGTTTGGTGTGCCTCAGGGTAGTGTTCTGGGGCCCACACTTTTTCTGGCCTACATTAACGATTTATGTGGATTAAAAGTTGAAAACGCAAATATATTAATATACACAGCGGTCGTCTTCCACGGGCACAGTTGGTCCGATGTTAAAATTAAGACAGAGGCAGGTATACACCAAATCGCGAATTGGCTCGATAACAACCTTCTCACGTTAAATACTGCGAAAACCAATTATATATGCTTCTCCATCTATAAAAGTTCACAACCAGATGATATGTTCAACATTAAAGTACACTCTTGCGATAAAGATAAAAACAATAATTGCTCTTGTCCCTTAATTAATAAAGTTTTGGAAACAAAATATTTAGGTGTAATTATTGACTACAGATTGTCATGGTACTCTCATGTTGAACATGTTACTGGAAGGATTAGGAAATTGGGTTGGATTTTTAAAACATTAGGATATATTGCACCTATAAATATAAAAAAGAAATCAGGCTCTCACAGAAACTTATTAAATGAAATATATATCTCTCTAGCACAATCTGTTATAGCCTACTGTATCACAATATGGGGTGGCGCAGCAAAATCAAAGTTTATACATGTTGAACGAGGACAACGCGCCGTAATAAAAATAATGTATTTTAAAAGGATTACATACCCTACTGAAAGTCTCTATCAGGATAGCGGACTGCTTTCTGTTAGAAATTTATATATCATCTATACCGTTCTAAAAAAACATAAGAATCTGCCATACGATCAAAATGCAATAACAAGAAGTCGGAAAGATCTCATAGCACAGGTTCCACAAACTAAAACAAAATTTGCTGACATTCAGTACAATAAACTATCATGTAAACTATATAATAGGATAAATAAAAAGATATATATACACAATAAACAATTAAACGAATGTAAAAAAATTCTAACTAATTGGATAAACACACTAAATTACGCAGACACTGAGGCACTATTGCAACATGCAAAATGAAATACACACATGCACGCGCACGCACACACACACACACGAACACCCACCCACACACATACACACACACACACGCCAACATACTGGTTATATCTAAGGCACTGAATGTATTGTATATTGCTGTGGAAGAGCGGAGTCTCCTAACACAGGCATTACTTGCTTAAAAGGAGGCTCCAATCATCAACGAATGTAATACTTTTTGGTTCAGAAATAAAGATTTTGTATTTTGTATTTTTTTGTATTCTCAAAATTTCAGAAAAAAGTCATAACTCGAAAGCTATGAAAAGTCACCGAACATACTTCGGATATCGTTAATTTGGATATCCAACGAAACGACGGACCTGCATTTTCATTTTCGGACGTCAATGTTCCGGCCACCCTGTATAATTCAATAGATAAAATATATGATATTTCACTAATGTATGCTAATTTACTAATCCTGTTACATCAAGCTCTCCTAATTCAATACAGTTGCCTGACTGACGTATCCTAATGACGACTGCGACGATCCGGACAGTTAACAAGACGATAACATCCTCCTAAATCGACGTGCATTAACGGAACAGGGGAAAATGGGAGATATTATAGCAATATTCTAAATTCAGGGGAACAGACAAATTGAATTAAGATTACAGTACCTACTGATGTGTACCAAATGCTTCTAAATGACAATGGTTCTGTCTAGTCTTTGACCAACTTTGTCAGGGTCAGTTTCCAGTATATCCGGATTCAGCTGAAGACCAGTAATTTACATGGAACATTTGCTTCTCTGACCTTCACAACCCAATAATTGGATAACACCATCTTTCTTCCTCCTTTGGCAAGTCTGTTGCTAAATTTTGTCGTTTCTGATTATCCTTATTAAGGTCAAAGATCTTTTAATGAGAGCTGGGACTAATAGCTTAACGTGAAAGAGAGTAGTTACGGTGTTTAATGGATGGTCCTACATCCACAGACCGACATTGACAAGTGTTGCTTAACCTTGAAGATGGACCCGTGCGCTTATCTATCTAAAACCTTTAAACGAGCAATTCTTGTATATATGTATATATATAATCTGAATCTCGGTAACGGTGGAGCCGACGATTTCCATGAAATGACGGTAGGCAGAGGGTTTCGGGGGTGATAAATCGATCTAGCTAGATTTCATTTTTAGAAAACGTCGTTTTCACTGTTTTCACCCAGGCAGAGCTTGGTTGCCCAGAATTTTAATATAGGTAATACACGAGGCAATCAAATTGAGGAAAATCAAAGATGTGCATTATGATTACAGTAATGACGTGTATGAAACGATTCTAAATGTGTGGCATTTAACGTATTTAAGTTATGAATCAGGTTTATCACGCAAAATGTTATAAGATTATCGTCATAGAGATGGTCTGATGGCGGATATCAAAGTAACGGTTCTGAAAGAGAATATGTCATAAATTTTTATGGTTTACGAAGACAGATTCAAGATAAAATTGTAACTTGAGTTCATACTTTTAGGCATTTACAATATACAAGATATTGTACATGGTGCACTAGTCACGTGAGATTTATAACATAATTTTTAAATAATTAGATTTGTATAATTGTTAAATCTATTTCACTTCATAAGGGTTTATAACAGTATGGGAATATCCCATCGACCTTACTCTAAACCTTAACCTTCCCGATTCCAATCAGCTTCACCCATGTGGATTAACGGATAATAGTTTTGCAGTAACAAGGGTGGAAGAAGGGACACACACCAATTTATGACACCGACAATATTCGCACACGCCATCCTATAGCTAGAGTGCCGCTAAATAATAATTGGCCAATTTTAGATTATTGATACCATCTTAATCAGCAAAATAATACAGCAGCAGATTTTTTACGAATAATAATATTTTTTTACGATAAATTTTGCTATATTTATAACCAATTTTTGATAAGATTAATTTATTAGTAAGTAAGGAAAGTGCATAATTAGATCTACTTTTGAAACTAGAAACTCTTGCATATGATTTATAGTTGATAAACATCATCGATTTTATTATTTCGCGGTTTTTATTCTATAAATCAAAATATGATTTTGTCAGATAATGGTACTCTAGGTATAGGACGGCAGAACTGGCAAACGGTCTCAAACGGTTTTGAACACATTTTACCATTTTACAAAATTGAACTAAACCTTCGTTATCGTCATTCATTTCATGCTAAGACTTATAATAGAAAATGTCAAAACGTTTAAAGATTTTTAAGCTGATTTGAAAGATGGATGGAAACTTTCGTTTAAAATGAATGAATTTTAATTTTGATGGATTATAAAGACTTTTTCATAACTTGTCATTTTCGTCACGGTTCACAGGATTGGCCACTTCAATTGTTATTGTAATAATGATGAATAAAAGGCTGTCTGTGAAAAGCCTTTTGACCTGGAGTGACTTTGTTACAAGGTGATATTTTTGTTACGTACAAAAAGCCAATGTTTTAAATAGCCGTCAGAAGCTATTATTATAACTAGCTTCCGAGAGCGTTTGTATTTGTTTGTATTAAATCATCCAATGACTTTCCCCGCTCTGGATGAAGTGGGAGGGCGTGTCAGACTTTTACTGACTTGTACCCAACCGTGTTCCTTCAGTTGCTTGTGCCAGGGCCGCGGTAACTCTTTTTCAAATTTATTTGCGACCCAGACAGACATCGACCTTAGCGGACCCCGTCAGTTTTGCTGACATCTCTTTGAGGCGCGCGTGGAACACAGCGCGCTGTCGACTCAGGCCTGGTCCTTATTGGACGACGAGCTACCCGTTACTCGCCGGCCGGGAATCGTCTTGCGACGCCCAACATCCGGGACGTCTCCTGCTACAAGAGGCCGAGGCTGAGGGAGACGCAACAGAGACATTCTCACGGTGTCTCCGTTGCGTCTCTCTCACGCGTTCCGCCTCCTCCTTCACGAGCATTACTGCTTAGTTAAAGGAGGTGACAGCTTCCCATGCCCTCTCGCTCCATACCAAGGCATGAACCAGGGCCAGTCGCGAGAGGTCGCCACCGCCAATCGCTTCCACGAGGACAAGGCGTTGCACAGCGTGTTAGCCTGCGTTTAAGTCGGAAATAATGCCAAGGTAACATAGTCCCTGGATACAAAGTACCTTTTCTATATCTATTTCTACATATACTGAAATTCATCATCACTAACAAACGTCAAAAAGACGCAGAAATAAAAAAAAAATAACAAATACCCATTGAAACATTTTGAAACTATGGACGTGGAAATATTTTATTAGGAGCTGTCTTTTCCAATTATTTTTATCACTTTATGTTAATGTATAACTATTATCGAATTTTAACAGAAATCACGCTATAACAAAAAGTCAGGTATTATTTTCACCAAAAGCGAGGAAATAGTAAAATTATTTTACCTAAGTGGTCACTTATTTTGAACTAGTTTCGAATGGTTTATGAAATGAAATATAATGTTGTAGGTAAATTTGGTAGCTATATTTGACATATTTTACCAAATGCATTAAATTCGCTGATAAAAACCATTATGTATAGATATGGTGAGTTTTGTCGAAATTAAAAACTCTCGATACATTGTCGAATACAATAAATCCCAATCAAATTTGATAGTTTACTATATGAAAGACTTTTAAATGTCACGTGAATATTATAAAATTGTGAAGTTTGTAACTCAAACAAACAGCTAGACCAGGCACAATAGTATAGGTATCATATAAAATATATTCTGAGTGAGACTCGAATGTGCCGTGCCTGCATTCATTTACTTCATCGGCACTACAGCCCTTTGTGGCTCCTGCCTCTCTTCGCCAAGATGTTTTCCTTCCTATACTCCTCAAATCTTCGACACTATTCTTCGAATGCTTCTTGGGTTTCCTCTGGGTCTCTTCTGATTCGAAATCCGCTTGGTCTTGATTTGCCGCGCGTACATAGCATCGATTAAATTATGTGCCAACCGTACCTACTTATTTACTATTATCTAGAACGCAAAAAGTCCTTATCATAAAATCACGACATTTTATTTTTCGAAATGACAAGCGACTCAGATGAGACCCACTTCGTTATTGTTTTTCAATACGCAAATCAAGATCCGTGTTAATCATTTTAAAAGTATCCTGTTCCAAACTCGTAAAAAATAATGAAATGTCAGTAATTTGTTGAGCATTGCAACAAATTAAATTGAAAAGGGTACGAGAGTGCTCTATATAAAATATGTCATTTAAAAACCAATAAATAAGTGACATATTTGAAAGGTCTAAATAACATTGATACTCGATATAAACTGGTAGCTAACCAAGAGAGATGAGAGATTTATGCCATTCTCAAGATTTGTATCCTGAGAATGGCATAAATATAATTTTTCGTTTGTTAGTAAACATTGTTGTTTACTAACAAACGAAAACTGCTGATTTTTTAAGTTTATCACCATGAATTTGTTATGTTCTTATTAATTTTTCAACAAACGTTGCCCAAGTTCTTCTAAAAAAAAGAGAAAAAAATCTAAATAATTTACAAATCGCCAATAAGTAATCAAAAACAATCATTAGAATCACCAGAGAATAAACTTTCTATCACTGCCTACCCTAACAAATTTCAGACTTGACATCCTGGATGGGAAACAATTGGTCGTTTTTGGCAAAAACTCAAAATTTGGAAGAGCATTAACAACTTTATCTTTGCAAATTATACATTATTCATAGTAAATGAGCATATTTTTTTTAGTTTTATTATTGAACTAGCACTTCGCCCGCGACTTCGTTCGCGTGATCCGTATTTTGAGTGTCATTCTGAATTTCGACAGTTAATTATTTCGACACAGTCTCAATTTCGAAAAACAATAGTTCGACTACTCATTGCTTCGACAGAACATTGGGCGCACGGTTGTCGCAGTGGTTGAGCGATTGACTGCTGCATGCGTGTCGCGGGTTCGATTCCCGCACGGAACAAATATTTGTATGACCTACAGATAGTTGTTCCGGCTCTGGGTGTTGTGTATGTGAGTTTATATGTTTGTAAACGCACCCACGATACAGGAAGAAATTCCTAGTGTGGGGCAACGGTTTAAATATATATAAAAAAAAAAACGACTAGTATTAGTTCGACAGATCTACACAACACACATCTTCGAAAACCACTACTTCGACAGAACCATTCTTCGATATGCACTTGTTCAGCGGATCTCTTTTTCCATGGAACATACCTTCGACATAATACTGCTCTGAAATGTGACAATAATAATTGAATTTCGCTTTATTATTTATTTATGTACACACAAAAAAACTTACAGAGAAAAGAAGGAATACAGATAGAAGAGCACAAAGGTACTGCTTTTTCAATAGAAATAAGCAGTATCTTTATATGAAGCTATCAAAAAATTGTAAGCAGCCAGTGACCAATCTAAAAGAAAGAATCAAAAAATCAAAATCATTTTTTTTATTTCACATAGGCCTACATGGGCACTTATAAAACGTCGACAAAATGTGCACGGTTCGGGTTGGTCGTTTCCTATGGAGAAGAACCGGCAAGAAACTCCAAGGTTACTCTTTTAAAAATGGTTTGGTTTTACAATATTTCCATGTTACAGCATTAAAACAAAACAAAACCGATGAGGCTGGGCCATCTTTAACCTATTGGAGGCCCTGGGATAATGAGACACTAGGATAATGAGGCCCCTATACATTTATTGCCGAAAAACATATTTCTTTCGAAAAAAATCGAGTATGACTGACTACAATATCTTCTTGCTTTTTGCATGCGCGAAGCTCCTCTACTCTCGCCCGAAAATCAGGCTTCCCGATTTCAGCATGTACAATTTATGTAATGGTAACACTGCTTTAAGGCTAGGTTATTCGAGCCTGCAGGAGTCAAAAAGGCTACCAACGCCCGCGAGAAATTACGTAAAAAAAAAGAACCGGTCAAGTGAGATCCAGAAAATGATCCTTGATTTACCTCTTGAAGATATTCAGACAAGGCCTAGCGCGTAGGGAATGTGGTAGAGAGTTCCAGAGACGCACTGCAGTAACAAAGAAGGAGCCATCGTAGCGGCTGGAAGTGTGACGTGGGGTACGAAGGAGAAGAGAAGTTGAATGAAGTTGATCGTTCGTTTTCGTAACGTCGAGCGAGCACGGCACATTATCAAAAACATCGCTCTGTGTATTTAAATTAAAAAATAATTTTATTCTTTTTATAAATATTGCCTTAATTTTAATAGTTACACTCTAAATGAGTAGTTATAGCAGTGACAGTGTTATCTAAGTAAAAACAGTATATATTGACTATTTTGGATATACTGGTTATGGCGGTGTCAGTGTGATGTGACATCAACTTCATCAGTGACTAAGGACCTCCATCAGTCTAAACACCATCTAATCAGGTTGGCTATAAATAAACTCTGTACAACAAGTCGATAGTAAACCACAAAATATGACACACCGCCCCACAACAACAAAATCATATCTTATTGAACGGTTGAAAATTCAAAGACAGATTTTTTTCAACGTAAACAAAGAACGGATGACTCATAACCAATCGCCAATTGGCACACTGACTTGACAGGACATACTACGTATGGAAACTTGACTTTCTATATTTGAATACCTGCATTTTGAGATTACGTTCCATTACACACAGTTTTCATAAGACTAAACTATCAGACTATTAATTAAAAATGGAGGATTGTAACAACATCACCTATCGAAAAATTCATCGAACTAGTTCACTAAACGATCTCACCAGAGATAGTTCGGTGCTTTTTGATACGACTATGATTAGTCTACCAAACACATCTTTAAATTCAAGTCAAACTGTAATTGACTTGAACGATAAAATCAAACAATTATCGGATGACTTGACAATAGCGCACCACGAAATTGAAAATCTCAACACGGAAAACTTTCGGTTGAAGTCTGATTTGCAGAAATATGTGAAAGTCATAGATACCTACAAAAGTTTAAATATTATGAACAACAAAAATGATACACCTGGATCTGGACAAAAACGCAAACTAAATCAAAAAATCATTACAACGCCAGCTTCAAAGAACAAGCAAACGATGACGTCCCCACTGGTACATTTAATTAATGATACTACCCACATACCGAAAATAACGAAAGTAATTTCAACTACCCCTCGAAATAAAAATATAGGTATCCAAGGAGAGAAAATTAGATCGTGTGCTGGAAAAAACATGCCATATAAAATCACTCCACCACAACAAACAGAGTCGGCAAACACTGCACACTTTAAATCTCAAATGGACAAACCGGTGCATAAGAAATCAAAATTATGCATTATAAGTAGCAACAACACTAATAATGTACTATCACTTGCTGAAACCACATTTGCTGACACTCAAATATGTCACTTCCGTTTGCCTAATGCTGGAATCAAAAATCTGTTATGCAACATCACTATGAAAATAGCCGACTACTCTAGAGATGACTACTGCATAATTTTCATTGGAGACGAAGATTTTGGACGAACAAAGAATTATCTTGACATAACTATTTACATTAGAGAGACGTTACTGAATGTTCAACATACTAATGTTATAATTTGCCTGCCGACTTACAAAAATGACCCTTCGACTATAATGTATAACACACGAATTGAAACCTTTAATAACTTGTTATATCTTGACATTTATACTCATAAATATGCTACACTGTTTGACACTAACCTAGATTTGACATTTGATCGCACTATGTTTAAGAATAATGGAACAATTAATTACTATGGCATGATGAACATTTTCGACAATCTAAAATATTATGTTAAAAATACCGTCAATCAGGAACACAACGACAATTTTTCCCCAATGTTTTTTCGTGGATGAACAACCCACGCTGCTGTATACAGACATCAATATTTTCCATCAGAATCTCTGTGGGATTAATAATAAAAAAGATGACCTTGAAATTTATGTAGGCGACTCACCAAAAAATCTCGATTTCTTATGCATATCCGAACATTTTCTAAATGATACTATAGCAAAACAATTCAATTTTATGAATTACAGGATGGGGTCTTACAACACTAGACTTAAAAAAAATAGAGGAGGTTCGATGATCTTAACACTTGACCATAGAAATGTGGATGAAATTCAAGTTTGTAAGCAATTATATAAAACCGATTGTTTCGAAGTATGTGGAGTCAAAGATATTGAGACTAATTTGTGTGTTGTTTGTTGTTATAGGACTCCTACAAACGGTAATTTTGATAACTTTATGGATAGGCTGGAAAGCCTGTTACAGCACTTTCTCGACAAAATGTGTATAATTTGTGGTGACTTCAATATTAATGTGTTAAAAGATGACTTAAGGCATAATTCTTTATTATCGTTATTAACGTGCTATAACTTCAGATATCTAATTAAATCCCCCACCTTCAAAAGAAACAAATCAGAATCTTGTATAGATAATATTTTAACTAACCTTCCTGACAGTCTCATAGACAGCACAAATGTTGATCACAATGGGCTATCAGACGGACATGCGGGTCTATTCTGTACACTACGTCTAGATAGAGTTGAATATAAGAAGCAGGCAAACTACGTAAATCTTTATAGAAGGAAATATAATGACGAGAACATAAGTAATTTTAGGAAAAAGATATTAGAGACTAACTGGAGCACAGGTATCAACACATTTATTAGTAAATTCAAAGAAATGCACTCTTCTAGCTTTAAGAAGAAAAAAGTGAGGGTTAAAGTTAAAAGAACTAAAGGTTCCATATGGATTACAAACGGCATAAGGATAGCTAGCAAAGTTAAACGGTTCCTTAACACAGTTGATAAGACACAATGCGACAATTCGGTTATTGGATATCGAAATAGGTACATTAGAACGTATAAAAAAGTATTAAGTTGTGCAAAAAGAAATTGTGTAAGAAAACAAATAGAGATGGCATCGGATTCTAGTAGGATGATCTGGAAAATAGTCAATCAGCGGCGCAATACTACTAAAAACATTGAAAATAATCAAATAATGCTTAAAATTGAAAATACAATTATTAATAATACTTTAGATGTGGCTAACATTTTTTCGAAAAGGTTCGATAATAATGTCCGTCTAAAAGCGTGTGACCAAAAACTGGCCATAACATATCAAATAGAAAGTGTCAGTAGAGTAGACTCTAACATGAGGTTTGATGCAGCCACACCCTTAGAAATTTACAACATGGTCAATAATATGGTCAATAAATCGTCTACTGGCTATGACGATATTCCTCTGACTATTATTAAGGATAACATTGACGTACTGGCGACCCCACTAGCATCGTTCTGTAATGAGTGTATTGAGGAAGGCCTGTTTCCTGATCAGCTTAAGATAGCTCGAGTACTTCCAATTTTTAAGAAGGGTTCAAAAACGGATCCTGGCAACTACAGGCTGATTTTCTTATTGCCTATATTGTCAAAGATCTTTGAAAAAATAATGAAGGATAGGCTCATGAAACACGTTAATATGCACGGCATTTTAAATGCTTGTCAATTTGGGTACCAAAAATGTTTAGGTACCAGTGATGCTATTGAAGAATTAATTAATAAGGTTGTCTCCAACTTGAATGACAAGCGTAAGGTGGCAGGTGTTTTTCTTGATCTTAGCTCTGCCTTCGATACAGTAGATCATAACATCTTGCTGGCTAAGCTAGAACACTATGGCATACGGGACAACGTATTAAAGCTCTTCACATCTTACTTGCATAATAGGCGACAGTATGTAGAGATTAAGTCGGTAGTGCATGGAGAAGAAAAAGTATCCAATTCTAATCTAATGTCTGTTTCTCGTGGTGTCCCTCAGGGATCTGTTCTGGGCCCAGTTTTCTTCATCTTATTCTTGAATGACTTAATTGAGTACATGAAAAAACGTATTTCTGATACAACTTTAATTATCTTTGCAGATGACACCAATGCAATAGTCTCTGCAGATAATTTAAAAGATCTAGAAGCTAAACTTAATACTATATTAAACGTTTTTGAACACTGGTTTGGCACAAATAATTTAAAACTTAATGCTGATAAAACAAAATGTGTATTATTCAAGTCGAACGTCCGAAAAAATGCTAGTATTGAGGTTATATCTTGTGGTAACAAAGTCGAAGTGGTTGACTATGTTAAATTCTTAGGTGTTCACATTGACGCATTGTTAAACTGGAAGGTTGAAACATCGTACAGACGATGTTTCAAAGTCTGTTAGCTCGGCTTGCTATGCAATTAGAAGCCTGAGGGAAGAACTAACTTTGGCCCAACTTAGGATGGTGTACTTTGCTCTGGTTGAATCTAGGCTCAGATATAGCATTCAGTTTTGGGGCAACAGTTACAGATACAACGTCCACTCGGCATTTGTCATTCAAAAGAGAGCCATAAGGACAATGCTCCGCTTGAAACAGACGGTATCATGCACTTTACTAGAATTCAAATTTTGACAGTGCCATGCCTCTATATTCTGGTGTTGCTATCCAATTTTGTCAAAAATCTGCACAAATTTGAAACCAATGAGCAAAGATTAGCTAGAGACAACACCCGACGGAAGGAGTTACCTAACATGATCCAACCGAAATTAAACGTGGTTCAACACAGTCCCAGATACCAATCAGTTTTCCTATATAATAAGTTACCCTTAGAATTTAAAAGTATAAATAGCGCTAACTTGTTTAAAAACAAGCTCAAAACATATCTATTGAGAAAGGGCTATTACAGTGTCGATGAGTTCCTGGATGACAAATGACAACTATAGTGACAATCAAAATTAATTGAAATTGAATATGGATTATTAATATTGTCATAATTGAATTTAAATTTTGCAATTCTGTGACATTAATATACTTTTATAATTTTACCTTTGACATTGTATTTCTTTTTTATCTTTAATTGACGAGAACTGATTTAACATGGATTATTAATTTGGATTTGTGAAGGTATTTGCTACACAAATATTTAATTTATTTTATTATTTTTACAGTTTTTTTTTTTATCACTGACATAGTTTTTTTTTTGTCGTTGACTGAATTGCAAACGTAATTTGGAGTATTATTGATTTTTAAATTGTTGTTTGTATGTGACATATTGATTGATCTTTTATAATAATCATTGTATTTTTTTCCTTAACTCTGACATTTTATTTTATTTTTAGTTGACTGTATTTAATTTAATATGAAATGTGGATTATCATTATTTTCGAATTTGTTTTTGTATGTTTGACATATTAGTGGTCTATTTATAATTATTATAGAATTTCTATCCTTGACATTCTATTAAATTATTCATAAATTATTATTGTTATTGAAAGTTATTGTTATTTAAAGGTATTTTTTTTTTAATTTAATTGTAATCTATTGTAATGTTTTATTGGTGTTTAAACTTACCAAAAATTTCGACACAATGTATTTTGTTAAGAAATAAATCACTTATGACTTATGAAGTGCGACAGGACTTACCCTTCGGGACAAAGTACCCAAAGCGTTCACGAAGGTATTGAGGAGAATTTGGATTGTGTAGGATTGTATACATACGCTGCGACAGGTTATACAGAAGACCGAAGAGTATAACCTGCCACTCTGCTTAGCGTTTGTGGATTACGAGAAAGCCTTTGATTCGATCGAGACTTGGGCTGTGCTTCAGTCTCTCCAACGGTGCCAAATTGACTACCGGTACATCGAGGTGTTGAAGTGTTAGTATAAAAACGCCACCATGTCAGTTCGACATGGATCAGACCTCGGAACCTGTCTTTCTGCAGCGAGGTGTGAGGCAGGGAGATGTCATATTTCCGAAGCTGTTTACCGCTACACTGGAGGATGTCTTCAAGGTTCTGGACTGGAGAGGGCTAAACATCAACATCAATGGCGAGTACATCACTCACTTTCGGTTTGCCGACGATATAGTGGTCATGGCTGAGACTATGGAGGACCTCAATAGAATGCTCGATGACCTCAGTAAGAGTGCTTCCGAAAGAGTGGGTCTTAGTATGAACATGGACAAAACCAAGGTGATTGTAAATGCCCATGTTACACCCACTCCTATCAGGGTCAGAGACTCTACACTCGAAGTTGTGGATGACTATGTCTACCTGGGACAAACGATCCAGTTCGGTAGGACCAACTTCGAGAAAGAGGTCAACCGTCGAATCCGACTCGGCTGGGCAGCGTTCGGGAAGTTGCGCGGTATCTTCACGTCCAACTTACCACAGTGTCTCAAGACGAAAGTCTATGACCAGTGTGTGTTGCCAGTTATGACCTATGGCTCTGAGACGTGGTCGCTCACAATGAGCCTCATCAGAAAGCTCACAGTTACCCAAAGGGCAATGAAGAGGGCTATGCTTGGAGTTTCCTTGCGTGATCGAATCAGAAATGTAGAGATCCGCAAGATAACCAGGGTTACCAACATAGCCCGAAGAATTGCCAAACTTAAGTGGCAGTGGGCAGGGCACATTGCTCGCAGAACGGATGGCCGATGGGGCAGAAAGGTTCTGGAGTGGCGACCGCGATCCGGAAGACGTTGCGTTGGAAGGCCTTCCACCAGGTGGACCGATGACCTGGTGAAGGTTGCGGGGATCCGCTGGATGCGGGACGCACGGGACCGGTCAATGTGGCTACGCTTGGGGGAGGCCTATGTCCAGCAGTGGACGTCTTTCGGCTGATATGATGATGATGATGAGGATAGTATAGTGAAGAAATAGGATATGGCTATCCTGACGAATCCTATCCCGACTCCGATACGTGATCGTATTGTCACATTTCAGAGCAGTATTATGTCGAAGGTATGTACCTTCGTAATAGAGATACGCCGAACAAGTGCATATCAAAGAAGGGTTCTGTCGAAGTAGTGTTTTTCGAAGATGTGTGTGTTGTCGAAGTATAATCTGTCGAACTAATGCTAGATTATATGTTCTGTCGAAGCAATGAGTAGTCAAACTATTGTTTTTCGAAATTGAGACTGTTTCGAAATAATTAACAGTCGAAATTCAGAATGACACTTCCAAATAAAAAAACAAAAAGGTGAAAAATAACTTCAATTTCGGAAGTCGGTGTTCTTGTTTTATTTTCTTCGTTTTTTGACACCGACTTCCGAAATTTAAGTTATTTTTCACCTTTTTGTTTTTTTATTTGGAAGTCGGTTGTATTTTTTGTAAAAAGTTTTTTTATTTTTCACTTTTTAGTTGTGCTACACAATTTATATAGGCTAGGTACCAATAATGCCCATAGTGAAACCAGTATAGATTTACCCAATAACATGAAACTTAAACAAATTCGGTCGAATAAGGGTATACCAAGGTGTACTGTTTACACCTGCGTACCCCTTTAGAGCATACTAGTGTGATGTTATGTTATGAAATGGAGTAAACAATAAATATAAATGCGATTGCAGCTATCCCGAGTGATTTGCCGTCATTTATTGAAGAGTTCTGATGTGTATCCCCGAAGTTCTTTATCAGATCTTGATGAAAATTAAATGGGACCACATGACAAACACCAGCTTTCAAATAAAAAAAGAATCATCAAAATCGGTTCACCCAGTAAAAAGTTCTGGGGTAACACACATAAAAAAAAAAAAAAATACAGTCGAATTGAGAACCTCCTCCTTTTTTTGAAGTCGGTTAAAAAGTTCTCCTTAGGGGTAGAGTTACCAAAAAGCAATAAATACATAAATTATTTTTATCAAGCAAGAGCATAAATCTTAGATTTCACGTGTTCAATTTACAAACTGTAGAAATTTTATTCAAAATTTCAACCCTCGTTTTACCCCCTAGGGGTGGGCTTTCCAAAAATCCTTTCTTAGTGCGCACTAACGTCATTTGAAGAACCTCTCTGCCAAATTTCATTTTCATCACACCTATTCGAAAAACGACAATTGTCTATAGAGAAAAGCGGGAGCCAAATCCAATTTTGCGCCCGTAGGAGTTTGAGGTCGCTAAGCTCAGGATTCAAAATAACGCCCTTGAAGAACAAAATATTAATTTGTCCCCTTGTAAAACAAATAACTATTTTATACGTCAAGCTGTTTTCGATATTTCGTGATGAGTGAGTGACCTTTCGCTTTTATAAATATATATAATATAGATAAGGTGTTACGTTCCACTTCACCCTGCATTTTGCTTATCTGTAACCTGGCCGAATATATTTATTTATTAAAACTTCGTACAATAGTGGTACATAGGCAGACTTAATGCCACAAGGCATTATCTATGCAACAACAAATGTTTTGAAGTAACAAAACGAACTCAATAAATAATGTTGCGTTTGTTGTACATCGATTTAATCGAGTTAGTACAGATGAAAGATAGTTTGAGAACATAAAATAATTCAGGTCACTAGAAGATTAGATTTGAGCAAACTTAAAAATAAATATGTATTTCACCTGTGTCAGGAGCTGTGAATGCTTTGTTAGTAAACATTGTACCTTGATCTAGGCTAGAATATAGTTAAGCATAGCAGAACATAGTTTACATAATTTTAAGGACTCCACAAATAATAGAAATAAAATGGTAAAAAAAAGAAAAGTTACAACACTAGCGTGCGTTACATTCGCGCAAAACTCTATTGCTCAATACAATGCTGGGACTTAGATAAAATTAACTTAGTTTAACTTTTGGTCTGCAATCAGCATTAAACCTGCAACTATGACTTTGAAAAGCGGATCTTTTAATGTCCGGGCTCCTGACCGTTGTGACAATAAAATTATCCATTTACCTATGAAATGTGTCATAAACATTGTCATGATTTCGAGGTAAAATAATAATTAAAACATTATTGGCCTTTAATGCATTCCACACATGATTAAATACTTATAATATATCCTTGTGAACACGTGTTAATATTTCTAGATATATAACAGACAAGAAAATGTTTGGTGACACAATCGTTCTTACTAAATATCCTTTTGAAGAATCAAATTCATCACCATGTCAACTCAATGACGTCCACTGTAGCTCTAGGGGGCCGATTCAAAGTGAAATCCTATCAAGCGATAATGATTGTCAAAAACTAAACAACAAAAAAAAAGACTTCCAAAACTCTACAAAACGAAAAATAACTTTCTTCTCCGAAGTCGGTGTCTTTGGTACCTATTGTTTTTCGATTTTCGACACCGAATTCGGAAAAGAAAGTTATTTTTCGCTTTGTAAACGACACTTAGTCACAAACTGTTGTAGCCAACGATCTTTGTAATAAAATTAAGGTGTTAAAGTTATTCTGTGAAAATTATTTAAAGTCATGTTAATATTTTTAAAGTTGGAGCACAAAAAAGCGTGTTTACTTAAATAAATTTAGGGCAGATCCAGTGGTGCAGGCAGCATTATTAAGATTCTAGAATATAAATTTTACGGAACCTATGAGATATAAAGACCCCAAAAAACGTTTAAAATTTATATAATACTTGAAACCAGTTACATAGATGGATTGACGATCTTACAAAAGTAGTCTTAGTTGCCCGAAAGAGATTGCAGAACGCCATAAGGCTGCCAGTTGTATGTTTTTTTTTAATTGAATGGTTTCTTTTCTACATGTTTTTTTTTTATCTTGGTGTACAATAAAGTATATAAAATAAATAAAAGTAGCAGGGACAGACTGAATGCGGAAGTCGGTAACGCAGTTTGAAAGTTGCCTAGATTCATTATTGGACTGACACAGGCTAAGTTCATTGAATGGGAACATGGGTAGTATTGTACAGATAAATTCCAAGAAACGACTATAAATTTAAATGCTAATGAAATCTATTCGGAACGGAACATAAAAAATGAAATATTTTCAAACCAAATCCTAAATGTATCAGTAAATTCTAACAATATTCAAGTCTGCAGACTGTCGAATGATTTGAATTCGGTCGGATAATTTCCTTAACGTGGTTAGTGTGAACAAAATGCGGGCTATGGGCTCGTCCCCATTGTTTGACTATCGTACGTTCCATGTTTGTCAACCGAACATTTTCAAATGTTATACTGTAACATCGTCATTCGCCAAATTTTAATGACATCTCATAATACGGGTCGTGCGTGTTCCTCATGAGATTCATTAGGTAAGTATAAGTCTTTTATAAGACTTAGACAATTTCAGTCACCGGTTGGTGCAGGACTATTGCAAAATATGGAGATAAAATAGATTTGGAAAATGGAGTTGGGAGGTTTAGTGGATCGATTGCCAAAAAATTTTGAAGGTTTATTGACCCCTGCCTACCCACTGTTGAACTAGATGACTATAAAATGGCAGGTGGTGACATGCACACTCAAATAATGGGCCTTCAAAAACAGTAGCTAGCACTTTAATGACGTAGCGCCAAGAAGGCAACATTATGACTTATTATTATACAAACAATATTTTTTTAATAAGCTTACCCTTGTTACAAGGGACTTAAATATAACTACCGTAATATTGTTGTTCGTGTTCCTCAGGAGATTCATTATACATACTTGTACTTAATTTTTTCTTTGTATCATAATATTATGTCAAGATTTTTTTATAGGCTCGTCCTTATCATGGTTTTGAACTCTGAAAAAATGTAAAATAAGAATTCCATAATTCCTACTATAGAGGTACATTTACGCCTAAATCTGTGGGGAATAAGCCTGTGATATTTATGTGTTATTTTTATCATTAGGTATTTTTATCTTTAATGGCTGTGAAGTAGTAAATATCATACAAAAACAGCACATATCCGTGCCTTGCGCATCAGAAAGACAACTTCAGGGCGGTCATATACAGTTAGAAGAAAATATTCTTGTGTATCCTTTTGAGTTACTTGTTCCTCTAAAACTAAAATGTATGTCCATAAGTCATGGTCGTCCTTCTAAAAATCATAAATCTTTTTAATGACAGACAACACCGTGTCTCCATTTTTGTTTCTTGTTTTTTCTGATGCAATCGGTCCATTGACATTCGTCTCCTTTATAAGGCCGAATTGTGTTTCTCTAACAAAGCAAAAAAAAAACTAGAACCGAAGCATAAAACTACTTTTGATTTCGACTCTCAGACAGAATAAATTCTGAACTAAATGAGTCAGCATTATGACAAATTCAGAAACAAATATAATTGAGTCGTATTCAATGACTAATCCTGCGTTATTTATCACCTCGGTTACCACGTTCCGCATTCTGCTGTCGCTGTGTATGTCCTAAACTGAAATGTTGGTCTATCATCGGCAACTCGGAAAGGTCTTTTAAGAACGCGTGCATTTAATTTTAAATGTTAAATGATTTGCAATATGGCCACGAGATTGAATAAAAAAACATTCATTCTGTGTAGCCTTTCTAATTGCCTATTATTTTGTTACCCGACCAATGAACATAAATTATAAAAATTAAATTTATAAAAAAATATTATTAAAAAAAATACATAAATTAATTAGCAATTTAATGAATTCACACATTTGATCATTTGGAGCGTAAAATTATATTGCTGCAATTTAAATGGAAATAATTCAGAGTGCCAATAAATTAAATTTGTTATACAAATTGAGTTTGTAACAAATATTTAATAAGTGTATAAAGCTGGTTTGAAAATATTATTTGCATTTGAAGTCATAAATGTGTAATTGGCAGAATTGACATCGTTATGCCATTAGTTGACTTTTCTGCTGTAATCAATTCAGTAAATAAATGATATGGTGTTTTATGTGTATTTGTTTTTATATAAATCTGGTACTAAACAATCATTTCGTCTGCAGTGTCATTCTATAACTCAAAAATAAAAATCAATTGCCGAATGTATGTAAGCGCATCACTTTACATCATCATTTCTGCCGAAAGACGTCCACTACTGAACATAGGGCTTCCCCCAAGTGTCGCAACACTGATCGATCCTGTGCGTCTCGCATCTATCGGATTCCCGCAGCCAAAACCAGGTCATCGGTCCAGCTAGAGGGAGGTCTTCCAACGCTTCGTATTCCGGTTCGCGGTTTCCACTTCAGAACTTTTCGGCCCTATCAACCATCTGTTCTGCGAGCAATGTGCCTGGCCACTGTCACTTAAGTTTGGCCATTCTTCGGGCTATTTCGGTAACCTTGCTTCTCTTGCGGATGTCTTCATTTCCTATTACAATCAACGTATGGCTGCTCTTACTTGGCTATTTCTTCATTTGTTGTGTTTGTAATTGTCAGAGCAAGGTATGTATGAAAGAACTAAAAAACAATTTTCCTTGTTAGTACATCCATTTGAAGCCGGGGCGGTAGCTAGTGTTTATGATAATTACCAACTATTTTGACAAGGCTCATTAACTTGGCGTCAACGATGCGTTCAATGATCCCTTTGGGTCATAAAGGTAAAGATCTGACATTTAGAAAATGGGCAGCAATTAGTTGAAATTAATTATATCACACTAATATTATAATGGCGAAAGTTTGAGAGTGAGTCTGTGTGTGTGTGTTTGTATGTTTATTACTTCTTCACGCTCTAACGGTTAAACGGATCCGGACGAATTTTGGCACAGAGATAGATTATAGTCTGGAATATCACATAGGATAATGCCGAACATTTTATCCCGGGAATATGTTCCCTTGGTATAATTTTCGACATACACGCAGGCGGAGCCGCTGGCAGAAGCTAGTAATCAGATATTGGTTTCTAAAGTAATATTGTACCGTCAAATGGGGTGAGTAAGAACGCAGGAGTGAATAGAAACAAAACTTTGAAGGGAATTTTAACTGTGATACCACTTAATTGGTGTTTTTTTTGTATTGGTTTCAAACAAACCTATTAAAATGCTAGAATATTTTTTTAAATAACAATTCAACAATTCTCTTAAAAGTTTTATTTCTATTCACCCCTGCGTTCCTATTCACCCTGTTTGACTGTATAGGTATTTACATATTTCCTATAGGTTATCAATCAACCAGGTTTTTAGCATGATGAGTAACGTTTCTAATATTGATGCATATCCAAAATTAAGTATTAAACCTAATGTCCTCCACATTAGGTATAAAGTTGTATTAAATTATAAAGTTGTATTATTATGTGTTTAACAATCACGGGACTCTTGGTTCCCGGACCTTTGAAAGGCGTGCCAGGGGCCAATGCCAACTTGCAGAGGCCTTGTTAGATATTTGTATCATGATATGTTACAGGAACACCCAAGTACAATCCCCTGTTGGTGCAGGATTATTATTAAATATGGAGACAAAGATATTGGGCTATGGGTTTGGCAGGTTTAGTGGATCGATTGCCTAAAACCATAGAATGAATATTGGCCCCTGCCTGACCAGTGTTGAATTACACGGCTGAAAAATGTCAGGGGGTGACATGCACACTCAATTAATGGGCCCACATAAATGGCCACTAGTACTTGAGTGACGTAGCGCCATGGGGGCAAACATATCCGGCCGTGCTTGAGGAGTGGAGAGGTATATCACGGCTATCAGTACAATCCCGAAAGTACGGTCAAGATCCCTACTCGCATCTTACTCAATTATACTTCCTTCCACCGAGCACTTTTGCTCTTGCGAATTTCCACTCAAGCCAGCCAATTAAGGCAAAACAGAGAGGTGGGAGCTCTGTTCCCCATCAGTGTTTACTCCGACCGGCCAATAAAGGCAAGCCGGAGACGAGAGACAAGACTTCTCCCGGGAGATCAGGCCCGTGCCGCCACTGCCCACCAGCTCACTACATAGCTTGCCCTGCATTGTTATTATCATTATCATCATCACTTTGCCGAAAGACATTCACAACTGGACATAGGCCTCCCCATGGGTCGCCATTTTGACAGGTAATGCGCTATTCACAGTACCCACCCATGCCTACATTCAGTGAATGCTCACGACCTTTATTTGGTCGCGTATATCCACCTTTAGTGAATCGTATCTTCGCTGCATCTCCCAGCGTGCGGTCGCCATTTCAAGACCGCAAAGTACTATCGAGCATAATTTTCACGAGCGAGACGGTCTTCTCAAAGTGAGAACGTAATATACGACTATTTTTATGAAAAATCCTAATAATTCATCATAGAAAAGTGACTATGCCACTAATCGAATTTCTGGAGGGTCCAAAGTACTTATACGCCTTTACTTTTGAGGGTACCAAAAACGCCACTGTTACAACGACTTATTGGGTCCAAATAATTTTGCTACATGTAGACTTTTATCATTGGCTCACAAAGAAGATGAATCGAGTTTCTCTAATAATGGCCTAACACAGAACTTGCGAAAGGAGTCAGTAGGTCCAGCCTGACAATAAAATTATGCAACCACAATACACAAACTTCGCGGACTCCTGTTTCAATTACAGTTAACAAAGAAAATTTATAGATGGAAGCACCCTGCAGATAGCGTTGCCATTAATCAGTATCCCAAATTATTTGGATCTAACGAATTTAATCTCCGGACGGACAATTTTATCAAGACAAATGGTTTGTTTGCCAAAACCAATGAGATAAGCGAAATGCGACGGTGGTGACCTCTACACATAAATCACTGGAAACAATCCTTTATTGTAACTTTAATATTTTTTATTAACAATTTTGCCATCGGGCATTTCCTTATCTGATTCTCATATTTTTTATTTTAGTCATAAATAAATACTAGATACATAATTCATTGATTGTGGTGCTTATAAAGTGTGAAAGTCACTCAGCCTTAGGCGTCGACCTAATACAACGCGACTACGCGATTATCGCGCGAATAAGCGATGCGACCATCGCGTGGTCGCGCGATTCCAATAACTGGGTGTGAACGCCAATACGCGATCACTGCGTGAACTAACGACGCGACGCAAGCGATCGCGGAACCAGGCACGCAGTTTGCGTGGCATCGGCGCTAACCATGGCCGAAATGCTCAGTTTTTACTTTCGGGAAACGTGTGGATAACCTATTTTGCTACCCCGTAACTCCGCTCGCTCCCCGATGATGCGACGAGAATATCGCACGAATTCAATTAGGACACTTATTTGACATCAATAAGTTTGATCGCGAGTTCTTACGTACTTATTTCGCACGAATACATTATAATCAAACATTTTAGCCGCGCGACCGCTTCGCGCGAATGCCAATTAGGACACCTATTCGATATAAGTATATTTGATCGCGGATTCATACCACTAAAATTCGCGCGAACATTCAACGATTGCGTGGTCGCGTTGTATTAGGACGACACCTTAAATTACTGTTACCAATCTTATTATAATCACATAAAAAATGCAACTCTTTATGTTCTGTGACCAATAAGGAAACTGAAAGGATATTCTATTGACGTCGCCATTAACTGATGCTTGTTTACTATCACGATTCAATCTTCTTCGTATTTTTTGCTTTTATTTTCAGTGGTTTTTTAATTGACTTCTAAAAGAGGAGGAAAAGGTATGTAGATTTTTTTCACGTCTATTTATGCAAAACCATCTATTAAATAGTCTAATTCGAATAGCTATACCTTTGTCAGTGTCGCGCACGGTTGTAGGCGATGCCTTGACCATTGTCTCTTCAAAGAAGCTGCCTGGTTAACCGTTGCTGATATAGGTACAGTGCACGATGTGTTTGGGTCTGATCACTGTCCCAAAATAATTTTGCTACATGTAGACTTTTATCATTGGCTCACAAAGAAGATGAATCGAGTTTCTCTAATAATGGCCTAACACAGAACTTGCGAAAGGAGTCAGTAGGTCCAGCCTGACAATAAAATTATGCAACCACAATACACAAACTTCGCGGACTCCTGTTTCAATTACAGTTAACAAAGAAAATTTATAGATGGAAGCACCCTGCAGATAGCGTTGCCATTAATCAGTATCCCAAATTATTTGGATCTAACGAATTTAATCTCCGGACGGACAATTTTATCAAGACAAATGGTTTGTTTGCCAAAACCAATGAGATAAGCGAAATGCGACGGTGGTGACCTCTACACATAAATCACTGGAAACAATCCTTTATTGTAACTTTAATATTTTTTATTAACAATTTTGCCATCGGGCATTTCCTTATCTGATTCTCATATTTTTTATTTTAGTCATAAATAAATACTAGATACATAATTCATTGATTGTGGTGCTTATAAAGTGTGAAAGTCACTCAGCCTTAGGCGTCGACCTAATACAACGCGACTACGCGATTATCGCGCGAATAAGCGATGCGACCATCGCGTGGTCGCGCGATTCCAATAACTGGGTGTGAACGCCAATACGCGATCACTGCGTGAACTAACGACGCGACGCAAGCGATCGCGGAACCAGGCACGCAGTTTGCGTGGCATCGGCGCTAACCATGGCCGAAATGCTCAGTTTTTACTTTCGGGAAACGTGTGGATAACCTATTTTGCTACCCCGTAACTCCGCTCGCTCCCCGATGATGCGACGAGAATATCGCACGAATTCAATTAGGACACTTATTTGACATCAATAAGTTTGATCGCGAGTTCTTACGTACTTATTTCGCACGAATACATTATAATCAAACATTTTAGCCGCGCGACCGCTTCGCGCGAATGCCAATTAGGACACCTATTCGATATAAGTATATTTGATCGCGGATTCATACCACTAAAATTCGCGCGAACATTCAACGATTGCGTGGTCGCGTTGTATTAGGACGACACCTTAAATTACTGTTACCAATCTTATTATAATCACATAAAAAATGCAACTCTTTATGTTCTGTGACCAATAAGGAAACTGAAAGGATATTCTATTGACGTCGCCATTAACTGATGCTTGTTTACTATCACGATTCAATCTTCTTCGTATTTTTTGCTTTTATTTTCAGTGGTTTTTTAATTGACTTCTAAAAGAGGAGGAAAAGGTATGTAGATTTTTTTCACGTCTATTTATGCAAAACCATCTATTAAATAGTCTGGCAGATTATTAACTATGTCTGCTTTTGATGCCTTTGTTAGCTTATGTTAGGCTTTATTTAATTTATCTTTTGCCTTTGCTGCGACCTACGTTAGAGAGTTTTAGTTAGAAATTTCTTTTCTTTTGATATAGCACTTTTTTCTCAATCATGATAATACAAACAATAAAATATAAAGTCTGTATTCTTTATTTGTTGAAAACAAGATCAAATTATGAGGATAGCATGAAAATAATTTGCATTTTCATGAATTATCGTCATCTTCTGCCCTTGGCCAATGTACCAGATGCTCAAACTCAACTCAAACTCAAAATTGGCCACACCTACCAATAAATTTGCCTATCAATCACAACTCAGTGATCACTATAATTTGGTCTATGATTCTTCAAATTGACATTGTGTACTCAATAGAGCAAGAGCCCAGACGCCCCAGACGTTACTTAATTCTTTCCACACAAAATGTGTGGCAGGTATTGAATGAAAATGAAAGTCTAAGCTAGCAAGTACGAGTACGTGCTTACACTAGACACTAGGGATGTTGCCTGGGTAGAAAAATGATAGTTCTTTTAAGTTCGTCAGTGAGATTATCAAATAATATTGGACCCGTATTTTTTGCTATATCGAATATATAAATATTGACAAAGATAAAGCGCATCAAAGTTGATGTATTTAAAAAAAAAAGTATTCACGAACAGAGTAAACCCTTTTACTTGCAAGTCGCAGCTAACACCATCTATATCCGTAGAACGGAACCAAACGCGATCGATGTTCTTATAAAAGTAATCAGTTTAATCAGACGAAACACGCTAGTTACGTCGGCACAGTTTCTTTGTATGGGATGAAGCATCTGTATGCTAGTTTACCTGTGGCTTAGTTCAACACGTTTTCTTCTTTCATACCGTTTTCTCACATGCCATTCCTTACACAGTGTTACGGTTGGCGCAGTGGCTGAGCAATTTGCAGTGTCGCTGATCCGATTACCGCACGGAAAAAATATTTGTATAGCCTACAGAACAAGAAGAAGAAAGTTTTTCAGGCCATGTATGTAAGTTTACATATTTGTAAATGCAACCACGATACAGGAGAAATTCCTAGTAAGAGGCAAAGTCATTTTAAAAATAAAAGAAATAAAGTCTATACATTTTATCTTGCCTCCCTCTCCATCCTTAATTTAAAAAATTATGGCATATGAAATTTAATGGCAAACTAAATTGCGTTCATTTGAAAACAACTTTTGTCAAAAAACTTTGCTAACGAGACAATACACAAATGATGTAGGATAAAGTTGATAGTGGAAATGGCTGGAACATTTTACCACAAGTAAAGTTTCCAGCAATAATGTTGTAGGGGAACGTGTGCGGACGACGTTTTGGCTTTGTTTCAAAATTAGAGAGCTGCTTATTACGTTTTCGGCTGCCGCAGTGCACACTTCGATGGGTGAAGTTTTTTTAAATTATATTCTACAGTTTTACAATACCAGCTTTGTGGCCGAACTAAACGGAATAGTTCTCAATTTATGTAAGGAGTTATTTTGCTATTTCTCAATTTATTTTCGTTAGTTTAGTTCGTGTACGTTTCAGACATGGTTCAAAGATGGGCCTGGTTTCTGGCCCATGCACAATGTCATTTACGACATCTTTCCTCTTATTTCAAAGAAATACTCATGGGTCTATAGACATTAAATTATTTGCAAAAATAAAGTCTATTTGTAATTTTTCTCTTGCCCGTAAATGGGCTAATTAAAATTAATGCCTTGACTTTGATACAAAGCAGATCTTTATCAAAGAGACCACCTTAAGATCCACTGAAGGTTCATTAATCATAATATTTAATTAAAGCTTCGGCTGTAATTCAAATTTACCCAGGACCAGGATCTCTTACCTAGTGGGCCAATTTTGTTTTATTTTACCGACTAAAAAAATTATTTCATGAAATCTTGCTATTTCAAAGCCTATTTTTAAGAACATAACATCTCGCATGTATTTGAAAGGCAGAGGTGAACGTACCTATTATAGTATATTTACCCAATTTTTTTCCAAGTGAAAAGTGTTATTATCCCAAAGGAACATTATACCGGGATTAAAAGTATCGTATGTATTATTCCAGGTTATGGATAATCTGTATGCAAAACGTTACGTTACGTTTACGTCCGTCACGTCGTCGGTCACAGGTTCAGTTGAGAACCAACTACGGACACTAGTTCCCCGGCATTATTTGTTTAGTCTAAGTTTCCTTTATCTTTTTTATGTTTATGTTGTGTGCTCTAAAGGCTTGTGTCAAATAAATGTTTTTTCTTCCTTTATCATGCAAATCCGTTCAGCCGTTTTTGCGTAATTGAAACACAAACCTACAAACTTTCATAATTATAATAATAGTACCTATGATCTTACGAGGGGTCAGTCTACTGCCAACTATTATTTATTCTGTTCTACTGCCATCAACTGGGCACAAGCCCAGAGTCGGGATGCAACTGACACATAATGTTCTACTGCCAGTTTAATATGGGAAACTCAATATCACTTTGTAGTCGAGCGTTTAGAATAAGGTGTTGTTTTTACCAGACTTCGTAGAAAAGATAGAAGCATAATATATATTTTCATTAAATCAGATGCATTATAGTATTCCGTGTCTAAATGCCGACTGACTCTACTGAAAATCTGGCAGAATTCATCGAATGTTTAAGTGATGTGATTGCAATCGTAAAAGCTAGTAACATTGAAACTGTTTATATTCTCAGGGACTTCAACTCACACCCTGGTATGTCTTTTTGTTGTGAACTTTTAGATTTCTGTCACGAACAAAAGTGGATATGTGCGGACATTGAAAAATTTGGGCTACATTCGAATAGCT
Source organism: Orthosia cruda (assembly GCA_964057195.1). Classification (NCBI taxonomy): domain Eukaryota; kingdom Metazoa; phylum Arthropoda; class Insecta; order Lepidoptera; family Noctuidae; genus Orthosia; species Orthosia cruda. The sequence goes on along the minus strand of OZ059836.1, from coordinate 12,625,764 downwards.
ATACCTTTGTCAGTGTCGCGCACGGTTGTAGGCGATGCCTTGACCATTGTCTCTTCAAAGAAGCTGCCTGGTTAACCGTTGCTGATATAGGTACAGTGCACGATGTGTTTGGGTCTGATCACTGTCCCATATTTGTTGAATGTGGATTGCATAAGATTAAGCCTATACTATGAGTTATGTAATAGTAAATTGAAGCTAATTGATTACCCCCAGGAATTTGGTCTGTGCAGTAACAAAAACTAATAATAATCAACACAGACAAATTCTGAACGAGGTGTACGGCAATATTGTTGCTATTTTTTCGGAAGCCGCGATACCGAGCCATGTGGAAACTCGAACTCATGGACATGTTGGCCGTGTTGTGTGGGAGTAGTTACGGGAAAGAGGAGTGCCGGCGGAGTTGTTGCGTACGCTCGTATGTTCCAGTACTGGTATCACAACCAGACTAACATTGTGAGACTGTCTATGTCGTATGAGCTAGACTGTGGGGTTAGACAAGGAGGGATACCATCACCAAAGTGGTTTAACCTCTATATAAACGATCAAATCGTTGAGCTCAGCAGCAAGAAAAACGGTGACTTACGTCATCAATGCGACATCCGTTTTCAATAACATTAGTTACGATGACGATATGGTGCTGCTGAGCCCAACAGTTAGGGCGCTTAGAGAACTTCTGACATTTTGTGAGGGCTATGCTCAGAAGCATCTCTTAATTCTTAATTTTTTATTGTAAACAAAAAAAAAAATTACATATACAACATGAGTGATTATAAAGTTGATGTACAAAGGCGAGCTTAACTCAAAGAAGAGTTTTCTACCAGCAAACCTTAGAGTGATAGAGAGAGTTTACAAAAGGAAGAAGAGAAGTAGTCCAGTGTACAATTTTAAAATAATATAAAATAAATCATAAATATACATACATACATAAGTACAAAATATACATAATATATACTAATATTATGTCATTCCGAAAGAAAATGATCCTTGATTTTCCTCTTGAAGACATTCAGAGACGGGCTGTCGCGTAGGGAATGTGGTAGAGAGTTCCATAGACGCACTGCAGTAACAGAGAAGGAGCCGTCATATCGGCTGGAAGTGTGACGTGGGGTACGAAGAAGAAGAGAAGTGGAAGTGCGACAGGGTTTACCCCTCGGGACAAAGTACTCAAAGCGTTCACGAAGGTATTGAGGAGAATTAGGATTGTGTAGGATAGTATAGAGGAGAGATAGGATATGGGTATCTCGACGACGCCGAATCGGCAGCCACTTCAATTTAGTCCGAAACTCTGACACGTGGTCGTATTTGCGGAGGCCAAAAATAAAGCGAATGCACAAGTTCTGCAGTCGCTCGAGTTTATTTAGTAGTACCTCCGTTGCGTCTAGAAAACAGACATCCGCATAGTCTATGAGCGGTAGAAGAAGAGATTGAGCAAGAGTGACCTTAGTGCGAAATGGTAAGAATTTTTGGAGACGTTTAAGAGACTGCAAAGAGTAGAAGACCCTCTTACTTACATCTGCAACATGAACCTCCCAAGAGAGGTTAGTATCCATATAGACGCCTAGGTTTTTCACGCTTTTCGAATAACATATGGGCACTGAATCATAAACTACTGGTGGGAGGGCTTGGTGATTTAAAAGGCTGAGCATGTATCTACCACCAACAATGAGCGCTTGAGATTTGGTTGGGTTCAGTAAAAGTCCAAAGGATTTAGCCCACTTGTTAATATTTTCAACGTCACTATTGATGGCAGACACAGCCCCAACCAGATCACCCACTTTAAAGTGTCGATATAGCTGCAAGTCATCTGCATAGAGATGATAGTTAGAAGTTAGGACCTTAGTGATAGCATTTATGAAAATTGAGAAGAGGAGAGGAGAGAGGACGCCACCCTGGGGAACGCCCGCAGTCAAGTCACACCAGTCAGAAGAGTCCTCATCGGATCGAACAGACTGCGAGCGGCCCCGAAGATAAGATTTGAACCATTCAATTACCGAAGCAGAGACATTAAGAGAGGAAAGGATTCCTAAGAGTATGTCAAAGTCAACTGAGTTAAAAGCACTGCTGAAGTCCAGTAGAACCAATACAGTAAGACATTTATTATCCATAGCCAGTCTTATATCGTCAGTTATTTTGACAAGAGTGGTCACAGTACTAAGGCCAGGTCTGAAACCTGATTGGTAAGGACTCAGCAGGCTATTAGAGGACAAATAACAAGAAAGTTGCTTCTGAGCAATACTCTCGAGGACTTTGGAGAGGATTGGTAAGATGGATATTGGACGGAAATGGGAAGGTAAGGAGGGATTTGAAACTTTAGGAAGGGGTAGGACATGCGCTCTCTTCCAAGCTAAGGGAAAGGAGTTGTGGAAAAGAGAAAAATTTACTATGTGAGTTAGGATAGGAAATATTTCACTTAAAATAGGTAGGAACATTTGGAGTTGAAGGCCATCATCACCTACCGCTTTAGTGGATATGGATTGGATACATTTCCTAATATCTTGTTCAGTAATTGGGTGGAATGAGAATGAAGTATTTGCTGGCAAAGGAAGACTAGAGAGTTCTTTGAGAGTGGAGGTTTTAACGTGGTTGTCGAGGGTGATTGGTGACTTAGAAAAGTGTGCATTAAGTGCATTGAGGTCCATCTTATCAGGAGAACTCTTGCTAATGGCTTTGCCAATACCAAGAGTCTTTAAAAATTGCCATACTTGTGCTGGGTTGAAGTTATCAATTGAATTGTGAATGTGGCGCCTTTTTGCATTCCTACACAAATGACTGCAGCGATTTCGCATCTTTTTGTAAATATCCCAGTTTTCCTCCGTGGGCCGCTCCCTGTACAAACGCTTAGCATTGTCACGCTTAGCCATCTGAGTTTTTATTTCTGGGGATAGCCATGGCGCAGGAAGGTGTTTGACTCTTACCTTTTTAAGCATGGCTTTTTCTACAATGTCAGAAAGAGCGAGTACTTGGTATTTAAGGCTGTCTGCACTGCTGGTGGTAAATGTCCGGAATACGTGCCCCCGATTAAACTCAATGGGAATGAGTTGGAGCGAGTGTACCAGTTCAAATACTTGGGGCACTATGTCACCGTTAGCCTTGATGACCGGGTAGATATCGAGAGGGAACGTAGGGCGCTGGCAGTCCGATGTAACATGTTGGCTCGCAAGTTTGCATGGTGTAGCAAGGCACTAAAAATAACACTTTTTAAAGCTTAATGCCAAATATTTTACAAGTGCAGCCTGTGGACCATTTACACTCAGCTATCAGCGCCTTACGGGTCCAATAAAATAAAGGGTTTAAGATGTTGATGGGGCTGCCCCGTTTCTGCAGTGCATCAGGTATGTTCGCGGAATCTCGTGTCGATGTTTTCCATGCCATCGTCAGGCAGAGATCTGCCTCTTTGCTCTGCAGAGTGCGGGCTATCTCCAACTCCATCCTAAAAACCATAGCCGGTAGGTACGACACTCCATTATTAGAGGATGTTGTTCTGAAATGCATTCGGAACAACAACCTCGTTACTAAATAAGTTTTTTAGATATTATTTTTTAGAAATTAAGAGTGTACTAACATAGGTATAAGTTTTCTCGTTTAGTAACCCATAAGGATGTTACTTGCCGAAATAAAGATTACCTATTTTATTTATTTATTTTTATTAAATTTATGGAATATCTTTAATATTGATTCAGTAATGGAGGAGGAAATAGGCGACAGCCAAACCTCGAATTATGACTTTTTAGTAAGGAAATTCAGTCGAAGCTCTCTGCCCATATTTCCTCTTATTGCTCCTGGCTTCTCTGTTTGATGAGATAGAGGCCTTTGCCTTAAAGTAGGACAGCAACAAGTCATGTCTTATTGTTTATCATTATTAATAATTAATGTCATTTCTGTCCTAAAAATATGTGTATCTAATAATGTACCAGACATCCCAGGACACCTTCAATACATTTTACTCTTTAAAGATTAATATCTTTTTGGACTCTCTTTGATACAGTAATGAAATGAAACTGGGTTGAAACAAGTCTCAAAAGGTTTTCGGCGAAAATTTGTCGTTTATTTTTATAATAAAATCCTAATAACAGTTAGGCATTTATATTGCTTTTTTTAGGGTTATTTTTCCTTGTTTTTTAATTTCTAAAATGTTTTTCCTTGACTGTTTTTACTTACTTACCATTGACTTATGTGGTAAAGACAGAGCTGACTGCGCGTTGTTCTCTCACCATAATTTTGTTATACTTTACCGAAGCGAACTCGCCACGCGGTCGTCAATCATCGGGAGTGGTTGTGCGCGTGGGATATTAAAAATTCCGTGCTTCTTTTATGGTGAACGCTTATAAACAAACATTTGGAAGGCTTTACTATTAAAATCATGAACCTTATTCCATAATCCTTTTTAATATTACATGAAGATTTCTGAATAAAAACTTTTTCCTGCTTTAGCTATCCGGAAGGCAAGACCCAAGCCAATTCACCATTAATTTCTATTACTGACAAATACATAATTTAGGGACAATCAAGACCAACTGTGTGACGTATAATCGTGCTAAGTACCCATTATTTCTCACTAAGTGAATGTTACGTGAGATTTTATTCTTGAAAATTCTTTTACCTATACGGTTAAAGGGATTTACGAGGTGTGACCCGTGCAATAAATAGTCCACCCCATCTGTTTGCGTGGCTATCCAGAGAAGGTACAATGAGCAGCCATGTTTTTTACAGAATTGTGGAGACGTGAATAGTTTTGTAGATTAGTTACTACTTTTAAAGCTCAAGTGAACGGGCTATGTTAGGCTGACCAACTCTTTTTGCCTATTGGACTCGCTGTGTTCTGTCTGCTGTTTATCATGGAGGGAAGTTAATTACATTTTTCTTATCCCTCCGCTGTTCTTTTCTGATTAATTTCGTTGCGGATTCCAAGACAGTTTAATCGCTTGTCCGGGACTCGCGAGCTTCTTTGAGTCGACGCTTTTCTGGTGGCCACCACTGTTGATTCTGGCATTCAGGAGTTGCAGTGTTTGGAAAAAGTCGGCGGTGGCGGGCTTGTCCTACTGACCTTTGTGGCAGATGAGTTCTAGTAGTTAGTTTAACGGAGAGAGGGATTATACAGGTATTAAGGGCCTCCTCTAGGGCCCGCATCTGAGGAACAGGATGAATTTTCAATTGTTAAAAAGCGTAAAAAATATTGTACTTAACATCATATACGTAAAATAAATGTACTTTAAGGAAAATACTAACTCGTTGATTATAAAATAATCGCATGGAACGACCTTGATTACGAAGCTTAATGCCACTATCACGATGATTGGCAAATCGTCAAAATAAGGAAAATTCTGTACAAAATATTGTAAAGTTAGGTAATTAATTATTTTTTAGTTTTTGAGTTTAAACTTCAACTCAACTGGAATCCTTTTCGCAGCGGTAGAGCAGTCATGTGATTGATAACAAACAATCCATTTTCATAATTTTTCTACCATTTTTCAATATCTGAACTCTATTTATTAATATGACAAACAATGTGATATATTTGTATTTCAATTCTAAAAGTCTTTCTAAAAAAATATCGGACTGTCAAATTAACAGCTCCCTGAACCAACGTATAAGTTTGTTAGCTTGTAATTAATTATCTATTTATTATGTACCAACACAGATCAGCACATCAGTTATGATGAATTGATTCGAGCATATTATGCGCAGTACTTCTTCACATATTTTTCCTTTTATATATAGTAAAGCATAATGCTATTAAAAAACATAACAATGTTTCCATTACGTAAGTACCTAACTATAAATTAGCTGCTTAGAAGCGTTGTTGTGATTATGTAATCCTTTATTTTATAGTCTCGTGAGGAAAAACAAGCTAAATCCGTCTGAGCGTTAAAATCACTCTGAGATCATAACACTATTAAAATAGCATCTATTATTATGCTTGTATTATACTAGGTATTTTATTGATAGCATGTCTAAATGCATGCATACGGCAAACCATTTAAAGATATTTACTAGAAACAAGTACCTATGTTGGTATATTTTATTGTTATTTTATTTCTACATTCAAGTTTGAAAGTCTTGTTAAATCAACTTTTGTGCTATTTTGATCAAAACACTTCATGTATGGAGATTTTTACGGGAGCCGATATCTAGACTTAATCTACTCAGCCGATTGAAGCCCACAGCTGGTCATTGATCTCTATCAAACTGGGCCACAAAGCCAACATTTTAAGGTTGTCAGTCTTCCAAGCAACAAATTCACGATCGTCATCCATATATAGACTCTTCTTACAGATTAACTCATTAATTTAAAAAAAATAAACTTCAAAATAAACTATTATTTTACTGAAATCATGTCTTCTAGACTCAAAATCACTAAACCACTCAAGTGGTTTGTACCTTGTAAACATGAATATTAATCAATTCAACAATGACTAAAGAATTTCAAACAAAATTAACAAAGAGAGCAATTACCAAAGGAACACGTAATACAGTAGATAGGTACATAATTACTCAATCATAAACAACAAATTGTAAATTGTGGTTGAAGACCACTAACGTCTCTATCTACCGCAGGTTTCAGGAATTTAATTATTATTATTGCAGGTTTACATTTGCACCTGAAAGTATAAATACCTATAATTTGATTTCCATGATATATTTTTGCATTATTTGGCGTTATAATTAAACCGGCCATGTGCGTGTCGGACCGGCTGGAAGAGGCCTCAGCAGTCTTGGGGTCCAAATAACCCCAAAAAAGGTCTGGTGCAGAAGGCAACGGGAAACCACAGCACTATATTCCCAAGAAAGTCATCATGCAAGCACAATTAAAGAGATCGCTTTTGCTATGTGACCCGCTTAGCGTCCGGCGCCGTACTGCGTCCGGGGCAGACGATGTGAAGTGGAGCTACCGGCCGTGCGGCTGTAGAAGACCAGGCAGCGCATGGAAGCATTGCTACTGGAATGCCTCTTAAACTACGTCAAGTCCAGAAGATAGGTACGTGGAATGTACGTGGTTTACTCATGCCAGGGAAATTGGAGAACTTAGAAAACAGTAGATCTTGGATCTAATCAAGTCGGCCACCCCTGCTATAGATGTAATGTGCAAGAAATGTCATGAACTCAACTCTTTAAATTGTACTGTAATCAAATGATACTAGATGCCTTTTTATAAAAGTTACATGTTCACCACTAGGAACTAAGGAACAGACATAAATTGAAGCGAATGTCAGCTGAATGAATATAAAGGAAATAAAACACGGATGCTTGACAACACTCAAAACCACACTCGAAAAAGTATTTACTATTTTTTCCCATACCGAACTGATCAAAATAAAACAATAGTTCGACGATATCCAGAACATACTCGTGCTATCCCGTTAGGCCCTTCCCACATGTTACCACTCGAAACTAAATTAGTTAGGTACTAAATAAAAAACTTTTTGTACAAAAAAATATAATCGACTTCCAAAAAAAACACTACAAAGTGAAAAATAACTTTTTTTTGACACCCAGTAATTTAAGTTATTTTTCACTGTGTAGTGTATTTTTTGGAAGTCGGTTGTATTTTTCTGTAAGAAAGCTTTTTATTTTTCACTGTTTAGTTGTGATACCTAATGAGCAACTTCTATAAAAAGATAAATATACATTAATAATTTCATTGAGTCGGAGTAGCTCATAAGATAAGTATCTCCATGTATGAACGGCCTTAAATTCACTTCCGATCCAGCTGGCGGGGTCGGGGTATTGACGTGGAAATTCTACACATTCGCACTTTGAATATTAACACAAATCACACAACAGCTGATAGTGACTCGTTCACGTTTGCTGAATTACTGATTGGGATATTGTGTCAGCAGTAGAGAGGTTTGTTTGAATTCGGATATATATGGAGAGGATTCGGTGAAGTAATTAATATGGTTTATATAGTCAGCGATTAATGAATTTTGGTGACTTGTTTGATAATATAATTAGGTTTTGGCGTAAAACTACGACTAGTTTAATAGCTCACAATGTTTAGGCAACAAAAATATTTTTTAGAAAATCAGGCAGTCCGATAACTACTTACCAACTTTGCTGCTAGGAGGATCTTGCCACCACGATATGGGCTAGCCTTCATGTTGAGTTAAAAAGAGACCATGACTGGTTACTAATTACAGCCTGTATCATTACACTCTAAGGAAACGGGCTCCCACATGACTTCAAACTGTTTCGACAAGTGGACTCACTGCTAGGCAAAGGCCTCGCCCAAAAGACTTAAAAAAAAACTATCTCGCCTGAAGTAGAAACCATCCTGAAAAGCTCCAAAAAGATAAGAAGATGAAACACAGCAAATAAAAAGTACATTATGGTACAAGTGTGTAATTTAAGATTACCGCTGAGGCACCATTGAGACCCGAGCCGTTAGGTGAGGGTCTTAAGAGAGCTGAGGCCGGTAATCATCAATACACACGTGTATCATACGACGTTTTCCATCACACTTGTGAAGAAAATACATTAAACACACAAAAAAATCATTTCCAACTGTGAAAACAAGTTGTGATTTTTTTTTCGCAATGGCGGGCAAAATTAATCAGTTTTAAATATAATTAAAAACAAAATTTATTCACAGAAATGTTGTACATATTAAACAAATGAAGTGCTTAGACTTAATGTAAATTACACAAAATATTAGCATTTGGGGCCAAACTAGATAAAGCCTGTATTTCAGCTTTCAACGCCGATTCCCTCGAATTGGAGATTATAGCAATTTGTTAAGTTGTACATATAATTATAAAGATCATATTTTAAATGTACATAATTATCCAATATAATGTAGAAAAGAAAAATTATACTATAGAAATAATACAAATAATAAAAAATAAACAAATTGAAAAGTAACGGTAGGTGTAACCAGTCCTCTCTTTGTGTATGATGTAAGTGAGTGAGTGAATGTGAGAGGGTGTTTTTTTCTATTGTTTTTTTAAATTAAACTTTTCATATACAAATTATATTGTAGATTAAGGATAATATATCAATAATTTAAAAGCTTATTGTTTATTCAGATACCTGAAGCAAATTTTCTGTTTCCTCATGTGAGTTTCTGAAGGTTTCAAATGCTTGCCATGATGATGAAAATACCAAATTCGCTACATCTATGCCTATACAATTTGAAGAGATCCCTCGATTTTCTTAGGATCCCCTCATCAGATCTTGACTTTCTGACACTGGGACTACCTCGAGAGTATACCCTTTCAATCAAAAAAATAATTTTCACTATCGGTCCATAATTGACGGAGTAATCGGTGAAAATACAAAAAAAAAATACATAGCCCTAAGCCCCATCCGAACATAGAAAAAGTCAGTAATAAAAGCAAAAATACATACAGGCTCATTTCACAATATAGGGTGCTTACATAATTATATTATTATCACAATATCTCGTAGTGATGTAGTCGCATTAGTAAAAGATATTTAAGTGATCGTTACTCACTTAGCAACCGATAGAAATATTGCCATCGTATTATACTCGTATGCCATGCTCCAGTGAAGTGTACTTATGATTTAATTTATGTAATATTTTCTTCTCAGAATATTCCTGTAACATTTATGACTTACTTATTTATTCATTTCTCCATGTGATCTTGTCTCAGAAATATAAACTATTTGTGTAAATAAAATAGCATAAATAATGGTTTGTGTCATACGTAGGTACTCAAGCATTTATTAAAGGGATTCGCAGACACTTAAGTTTACCTGCTGCTAAGTCTACGTCACCTGCTGAATTTTGATATACTTTTTGTTGGTTAATAATATTCTTCTTGTAACCCTACTGTTCCAGAAGAAGAGATATTTTGCTAAATTACCGTTCAGTAATCGATGGTAACTTAAAAAAATTAACTCTATCAATTTTTTTAAAGAAGTATTAATAGACTTTATTATTAGTTACTTACCTATGATATAGGTAAGTAACTAATAAGTTCAGGGACATAATCAAACTTGTGAAGACCACAAGTCGGTCCATTAATAGCCTTATTCAATTATAACCTATATATTATTAGGTATGTTACGTATTTTTAAATTGTTAGGACATTATCAAAACCACAATACAATATCAGTAACTAAACTACACACAATATCAGCATATTGATATCCTCGATTATTAATTAATATAGTATTAACATAACTCAGGTATTTATATTTGCGTACCAATTATTTTAATTTATTTTGGCATTATAGCCGGCACTTTCTGGCTAAAACATAATTTCAGTATTAAATTCCTTCTGTAAACAGCACCCATGGTTACATAATAACTTTTTCAAAATGTTTCGCGTTTTTGATTTTATTAATTTTGCTTTGTGTTTATTTATTTTTATTGGTAATAGGCTTGCGCTTGACCACTATCTCACCCACAGATCATAGAATCAAAAGTTTTTTTTTTGTTTAAGTTTTCTTTTGTTTCTATGATCTGGGATCTCACCTGATGGTAAGCAATGATAAACTCATAGTGTCAAATTTTACAAAGTATGGGACCCTGGTGAAGCAGTGGCCTGATGCTGCTACGTTAGCGAGTGTGCGTGACCCACCACCGCGGCGCCGCCACTATCCATTCGATGTTCACCACTCCACCGCGCATAAGATGTTGGAAGTCAAGAAATCAGCAGGTTCTTGAGTTTTTTATTGTTGTAATTGCTACATGACAAGCCATTCCAATGCGAGGACAAACTAATAAAATATTATATTATAGTTATTAGTGAATCAGTATTTCACTAAGCTCAATCCCAGCTGTCATTTATGATTATTTGACGGCTGTCACCAACCAAACCACTGCAACTCCTGAAAGCCAGAATCAACAGTGGCGTCTACCAAAAAAGCGCCGAGGCAATAAAACTCGACAAAGTACCGGCGAATGAATTTAACTGTCTTGGATGCCAAAAGGTATCGTGGTACCCAGTTACCTGGTCTGAAGGTTAGGCTTTGCTCCATGTAAAATACTGGTTAAGTAGGCTCCGGATAGACTGGGAGCCGGCCGCAACGTAGTTTCGTTAATTCTAGGCAGATATATAGACTACGTGACTACTAGATTACGTTAAATCAATTTTCCTCAGTAACAATAAAAACTTATAGGAAAATCAGCAATATTAACTTACATCTATGCTGATCGACTATGTATTAAGGTAATATGTTTTGACTTAGTAGATAACTGACGTAAGAATGTGCGCAAAACCTGCATAGATTTAGATTATTGGCTGCACATTTTCCGCGAATATTACCTCCGATTTACGTCATTTACCCGTTCCTTTATAATCGCTTTTTTATTTTTTACTTTTACGTTATTTTTCCTCAATATTTATTAACTTATTTTCCTTGAAGATAAAATTTTGATGTTCAAATTGTGTGGTGTGTTCCATTTTTATATAAGCCGATAGATATGCGTTTTATGATGACTTCTGTTGCTAAGCATATGTAAATAGTTTATTATTACTTTAATTAGTAACCAGCTTCGACAAGTGGCTTCGCCTGCGTGAAAGTCACAAAAGACCGAGTATCTAAAGTCTATCTCCAATTTATATAATTTGCCAGAGGTATAGGCGTTAAAACGTAACAAACAAACAGACAGAAAAAGTAACGCTGCATTTATATTATTAGAATAAATTAAGATTATCTAATTCTTCTTTTATCAATATGTTTCCAAATAAGCATGTTCGCAACTTACGTGAGTTTGAATTCAGTTCGCATTGACCCCGTATCAAATGACAAACGCTGACTCGTTTTACAAAAAAAACTGTGGATGTTTTAAAGGTCGATTCAATAAGTTAAATTGTTTCAATTTAATAAAGTTGTTCATTATTTTTGAAATATATTCACAGTGTACAAAACACCTAATTAACTACATTGTTTATTTTTTGTTAATTCATAATTTAATTTACTGTAATGGTGATTCATTTTAATAAATACACAAACGATGACAGGTGGATATATAGAAATAGGTATGAAACCAATGAAGTCAATGTCTTCTACAATGTCCCTTTTACTCGTAGCATTTCGTCAGTTACAGAATAGAATATTATATATTGCACCTATATCAGATTTGGTTTCCAAACAACTTACATTCAGATAGAAACAGTATACCATGGCATCTTAAACGAATGTTTTAAAAATGATATTCTTGTCAAAGACTCTCCCTGCTAAGAGGAACCCATCTTTTGGATTCAGAGATGGATGTTACATCGAGAAGGAAATAATATTCGGTACTATGCATACAGAATGACAGCGAAAAGTGATTCAAAGAGATAGGTTGAGGAGTTCTTTTAAATGTTTCAAAGGGTATGTGTGGATGTGCACGTACGATACGTGGAGATATCCTCATTGCAAATTGCATTAGAATTTCTCTAAGTCTGACGTCAAACAACGTTCAACGTCAGCTTTTACACGGTTGAGGAGATCTTTAAAATCTTTCAAAGGTTATATGCGGATGTGCACGTACGATAACTGTATCCTCAATGCAAATTGCATTAGAATTTCTCCAAGTATGACGTCAAACAACGTTCAACGTCAGCTTTTACACGGTAAACTATTTCGTGTGGGCATGACCAACGTCAGTGTTGAAGGGATGCCTAATGCCTACGATGAACCGCTCATCATTTACGTCATAACCACGATTTAAATAAGTGTAGCTTTGATGCGTATTAGTTGATGCATAAGTAAGTAAACAATTTTAATAATAGGTAATCTTAGAATAGATTTTTATGACGTGTGGTCTTAAGATTAACACGTAATAGAAATCTCAATGTAAAACAATGATGCAACGAAAACTGGTTTGCTTTTACCTCTTGGGATACAACTGAATTACTAATTTTAATAACTGTTATTGAAACTTACTTTTTACACAACTTTTTAGGGCAGATCTAAACAAAACTGAGTAAGTAGATAATTCTTACGCTACGAATAAAATTACTTTGTAATATAGACTGCAGTGTAATTCTCGATCAAAAACAATAGGCAGTCATGGGAACTGCATACAGAAGAGAAAACCTAAAACTGGAATAACTGGCCGCTAATAGTGACTGGCGCAACACGTTACAGCCGGTAACGCGAACCCTTAAGTTTTGGCGCTACCAAATTTGTTTAAAATATATACAAAAATATATCGTTTATTCTGAGGCATGTCACCCTTATTACACATTTACAATTAATACCATTTACAATTAAAATGAATCAGACATCACAATAACACTGTTGGTAGTGACTGTGTTAGCCGTAAAATGATCATCCCCATACTTGATGACATTCTTCCTGTTATCCTTCACATCCTCAACTTCTCTGTTTCCAGTGGTGTCTTCCCTCAAGCCTGGAAAGATGCCCATGTTATTCCTTTACCCAAAAAATCTCATCCTGCATCTTTCTCTGACTATCGTCCCATTTCTATTCTTCCTTTCCTATCCAAAGTCCTTGAAAAACTTGTCCACCATCAACTCAGCTCGTTCCTTTCCAAACACAAGCTGCTAAATTCTTTCCAATCTGGTTTTCGTCCGGGACACAGCACTACCTCAGCACTTGTGCATATTACGGACGACATAAGGTCAGGCATGGAAATGGGAAAGTTAACTGTACTTGTTCTACTTGACTTCAGCAATGCCTTCAATACGGTTGACTTCGACATTTTGCTGGGCGTCCTATGCTCTTTTGGCATATCTCCTTCGGTAATTGACTGGTTTCATAGTTACCTGTTTGGCCGCCGGCAGCGTATTTGCATTGAGGAATCTTTCTCTTCTTGGTGTCACACCTCTGCCGGTGTGCCGCAGGGTGGCGTTTTATCTCCTCTACTTTTCGCAATCTTTATTAATGCTATCACTCAACGGCTATCTTCTTTCTATCACCTTTATGCTGATGATCTCCAAATTTATACTCAAGCCCCTCTCGGCGAGTTATCAGACGCTATTGAGGCTATTAATACGGACCTGGCTCGAATTGGTGACTGGAGCACTGAGTTTGAGCTGAAGATCAATCCGACGAAAACTCAAGTGGCTGTTGTGGGTAGTTCCCGAACGGTCTCTAGGATTGATTGGGCGACACTTCCCCAGGTTTCTTTCAACAACACCATTGTTCCTATAGCTGAAACTGTGAAGGACCTGGGGATTTACATCGACAGCACCCTTTCCTGGACTAAACAACTGCAAGAGATCAGTCGTAAACTGTTTGCTTCTGCGGGTTCCCTGAGACGCCTTCGTAACTTTCTTCCCATCACCACTAAAATTGCGTTAGCACAATCTCTTCTTCTCCCTATCCTGGACTATGCTGATGCCAGCTATCTCGATCTCACCCAAGACCAATTGGACAAGCTTGAGCGACTTCAAAATCTCTGTATCAAGTTCATATTTGGCTTGCGCAAGTATGACCATGTTTCTGAATTTCGAACCAAGCTCAAATGGCTTCCTATTCGCCTTCGCCGGAATGCCCACATCCTTTCATTACTATATAATGTGCTCTTTAATTCTTCTAGTCCTTTATATCTTAAAGAACGCTTTCAGTTCCTCTGTGACACACATTCTCGGTCCTTGAGATCATCGGAAAACCTAAAATTAAGCATTCATATGCATTCCACATCCTTCTTCGACAAATCTTTTACGGTTCAAGCAGCTCGTTTGTGGAATGCATTACCTATTGAGGTAAGGCGTGCGCAAACATTACCTTCATTTAAAAAATGGTGAAGGAGCATTTCCTTTCTCTGTAACTATTCTTCTCCTTTCTCTGTTCTATATTTGATATTTATTAGTATATTATTTTATTTGTATGTATGTATTTTATGTTATATCTAAGTAATATTATTTAGTATAGTTTTTGTACACTGACAGCCCTATGTCTATCTTCTCTCGTTCAGTCCATCCAAAGGTTGTCTGTAAGAGATTGCCCTGTGCGATAAGACCGCCCATTGTACACTTATCTTTATAAATGTTTTGTCCTGTAATTATTTCAGTGGTGTACAATAAAGTATATAATAAATAAATAAATAAATAAATAACACAAAATTACAATAAAATAGAAATACATGTATTTAAAATAACCAGACAACACAATAACACATAATTAAAAATAATCAAATATTAAACCTTGTAAGAACTATCTTTCAAATAGGAAGCAGAGTGTCAAAGTAGGGCAACATATAAGTGATGTCACGGATGTGTCATACGGCGTCCCCCAAGGAAGTGTATTAGGTCCAACGCTCTTCCTGGTATACATAAACGACCTATGTAACATGAAAATTCCTAATGCCAAAACCCTGTCGTACGCCGATGATACTGCTGTCATCTTCTTTGGTAAGACATGGCATAATGTGCAGCTAAGTGCTGAATCAGGAATGTCCCAGATTGCGAATTGGCTCAATGCCAATGTTCTCACATTAAATACCTCCAAAACAAACTTTATAAGTTTCAGCATCTGCAATCGTACACAACCAAATTGCGATTTTCGTATCACTATTCACAGTTGTGATGGTACTAATGTTGATAAATGTAGCTGTTCTAGCATTGGCAAAGTTTCTAGCACAAAATTTCTAGGGGTAACGCTGGATCAGAGATTGTGCTGGTACCCCCATCTTGAGCAAGTTGCAAATAGAGTCCGCAAGCTAAATTGGATCTTTAAGACCCTGCGTCACGTGCTGCCTAGGTCCATACAGAGAAGCGGTAAGCCTGCTAGAAATGTGCTCACGCAAATATATATTTCTCTTGCGCAATCAATACTGATATACTGTATTCCTGTTTGGGGTGGGGCAACAAAATCTAAATTCATTCAATTGGAGCGAGCACAACGAGCCCTGCTCAAAATAATGTATTTTAAAAAAAGGAGATATTCTACAGAGAACCTCTACAAACTTAGTGATGTATTGTCAGTTAGGAAACTATACATTACTCAAATAATTTTAAAAAAACACAAAACCTTACCTTATAATGCGGATATACACGCTAGGAGAAGAAAAGACAATATAGTTCAACTACCTGTAACCAAGACCAATTTCGGATCTATGCAATTTAGTAAACGATCAGCTCAATTATATAACAAAATAAATAAAGCAATTTTCGTATATTCAAAATCTTATCATATATGTAAAGAAATGTTGACTGACTGGTTAAAACCACTGACATATGAAAAAACTGAGACTCTCCTACAACAAACGTAACTTAATACAAGTGCACGACCAACTCTCACACTCATTGAGACTCTCTCATAGCCACACGTACATTCACACACGCATACACATACAACCACACATCCACAACACTCATGTACATTCAACAACACACGCACACTCATGCATACGCACACACACGTTTACATAACTATACTTTGTTTAACTACTCCCATGTACCGTTTTTATTGTGTTTTAAGTAAGTACCTACTGTTGTGAAGGAGCGGAGTCTTTTAATACAGGCATTATTTGCTTAAATGAAGACTCCAAACCCAAAATTGTTTGTTTATATTTTTTTAGACACAATAAACGTTATTATTATTGTTCCTATATTTAATTTCTTTTCTTATTAACTAAATTTTTAAATATTTTTATAAAACACAAAATAAAATAAAAACATTTAAAAATATAGAAAATAGAGGCCCACCGGTATCGGGAACAGGGTCCAAGCTACCGGCGGTCAGGGCTCCAGAGAGAGGAACCTCCTAACAATGCGAGCCGTGTCCAGCAGTACTGCTTTCTTTTTTTATTATTATTAAAATATAATAAATAATTTGACAACACAACACATTTAGACAGCTTTAGAACGAGAGAGCCCAAACAAATGTACCCCATAAAATTGGCAAGTAGGTACCTTTATTTTTTCACCCACAGTATATGCACAAACACCGCCGATAGAAGATCATTTTTACATATAACCTTGCGTAAAATGACACCCTAAGTTTCCCCATGAGCGCAAAGAATTCTGTAACTCTGTTTTCAGCAAACATGTCAGTAACACTACACCGCCAGGGCAAGATGAGCATGGCCAGAAACGCATTATTATATTGTACCAAAGTTGGCTTGTGTAGAACGACTGGCAGTGAGCCTGGAACAGAGTCGCAATGCTACGTCTTTGCCTTTCCAAATCATCATTATCTTTTAAATTATCATTCAACATATGTCCGAGGTATTTAAATGTATTTACTATTTAGAGCAGTGGTGGCCCAGTGGTATCGGCTGCAACTTACAAGTTGTAGGTCGTGGGTTCGAACCCAGGCAGGCGCTTTAACTTGTGTAAATTATTTCATCACCACTGCTCTCAAAAACGGTGAAGGAAAACATCGTGAGGAAACCGGCATGTCCTAGAACCAACAATTCGAAGATATGTGACATCCACCAACCCGCACTGGGCCCGCGTGGTGGATTATGGCCCATTCCCTCTCACAGAGAGGAGGCCTGTGTCCCAGCAGTGGGAACATTAATAGGCTGATGATGTGTGATGTGACTATTTTTAAATCCAAGCCACACAAAGTAATTGGCAAGACTAAAGTAGGGCCCTTATCATGTTTAAATATCATAACTTGTTAACATTATAGATTAGTTGATGTTGAGTAGCGTAGTTCTCACATTCAGAAATGAGTTTTCTTAGGCCGTTGACCGAGGGGCTAAGCAGCACCATGTCATCTGCATAGCTAATGTTGTTTAAACACTGCCCGCTAATATGGCTAAAGAAGTTTTTACTTCAAAAACCTACAAACAAAAAATTCAACACCCTGCGTATCAAAATACTAGAAGAATGTTTTTCAAGCTTCGCCTATAGTGAGTTGTTGGAAAAATGTATACCTATCTACTTGAAAACCCGAGGTGACAATAGTAAAAATGCGACGCAGGCTGAATAGAAAATCGAATAAAAATATTCCGCGCCGCTGTTGACGCTTCCGGTTAGGCTATGGTTATGGCTGTCTGTGCTAGACTGGATTCTGGTCTATAAAAAATATTTACTTCACGGATTTTTCTGCTCTATTCCGTGACTCAAATATAAAAACGTTAGGAAATTTGTGGAAACTTATATCACTGTTGCCCAGTTTCTCAATATTTTATTAACCGACTCCAAAAGAAGGAGTTCTCAATTCGTCGGAATCTTTTTTATTAATGTATTTTTCCCGATTACTCTATGATGCTTGGACAAATTTGAAAATTCTTCTTTTGTTTGAAAGGTTATACTTCCCAGGTGGTCCCATGGTCATCAAGTCAGAATCTAATGATGGGATCCAATGGAAATCGAACGAACTCCTTAAATTTTATAGGCATATATGCTATAGGTACTTGCCCGTAATTGGACCCCACGATCATAAGCACGAGAGGCAAAGTCGTAACCACGGGGCCAAATATCTGTACCATTTTTTGTTGACGTTGGGAAACCTTCAAAAAGCGCCTGAACTTTTGGGTAAAAGAACAGGGACTGTGGGATTTTTACCTCACTAAAACCCAATCATCAGCACGTAAAACACCCGTGACATCTCAAAAGACCACCTCGGAGCCCCCTTTGTGCAACGCTTGTTAGAGCAGATCCATTTTTTTTTAAGGAGAATTACTCATGCATACTGCACTACCCCGGGGAGATAGTGCAGTTATGTGGGACTCTAACCCACTAAAACTCCACGGTGTCCTCCTGTACCGCTTATGGCGGGAACACGGGCACGCGTTAGCACTCACCGCGAACCCGTGGCCCTACGTCACCCGACCCTCCTCGTAGGATCCGGTTTACCCCCTATCACCGGCGCACCAGAACACACTGTACGCCGTGACCACCCCAGGGACCAAACCAGCACATGGGGGCCAAACGACCACGTCAAGTTCAATGGCCCCGCCACCTACCATTTTTCGGCCGCAGGGGACAGGGAGAGCGGCTAAAGCAATTGTATGGGCTCAATTGATACTTTATAATGAAAGAGTGGACTGTATTCAAAATAGGTATAATGCTATTTACACTATTAACTTTGATTAAAATATACAAAGGAATGCGTAATGGCTGGCGTAATGTCTGAGCTGAGTGGTGCGTTGGGCGCGCAACCAGCTGTCGTGTTCGGGTTCGGTCCCCGACACCCCACGCCTGCACCGCGGACGCCCGCGCATATGTGATGCGCCAGCACAATACGGACACTCCTCTTCCCCTGCGGCCCCACCGCGTCTACCATCAGACGGTGGCGACCCCGTCCAGGCCGCGGAAGGTAAGAGAGCGGCGCACTGCAATACCGGCACTCCTCTACCGCCGCGGCCCTCAACCCTCAGCCGCGACATCGTATGGGACCTGGGACGCTCCATAAGACATCGCGGCACCGCAACCTACTAGTTGGCCGCTACGTCGTCGGCTTAATCGGCAAAATCCCTGACGGCCCCTCGGGTTCCTCTTCGCTTCACCGTAGGTGACCAAGCCACGGCTAATGAGGCAGGGAGGCTGCCTCAACAATGCGGGCACCCACCGGGGGGGTAGGGCACATCCCTGGAGATTAACATTAATATTGTCATAATAACCAGCCTGTAAAAAATCCCATACATAGAAACACGAGGACGCTGAGGAGACGACAATTTCAATTAATTGCAAGTCCAGATTATCTCATGATGTTTGTTTCAGATGTTAATTTAAAAGGAGCAATATGAATTGAAATAGTCATATAATGATCAGGACTTTGAACCACGGCTCAAGTGTAGGATGTAATAGTACATTGTGTATTAAGGGCGGTAAGTAAGGAATTACGATCGAGACTCTAGTAGAAGCCCGAAGTCGAAGACTGAGGGCTTTCTGAGTCGAGGTTCGTAATTCCCGTACCGCCCGTGATACATACAATGTTTTTCATCACATTTGCGAGTAATATTTATGAATTATAGCTTTGATACACAAGTCAGCACAGCTGTTATTACGAAATACGTGAACTTTTTTTAAGCTGTTGGCGAATTTTTGCCCACACCACAGATTATACAGTGTTTCGTTCAGAAACTTTAAGGGCAAATAGTTACGTAGGTATACAGCCATGACGGAGTGTAAAAAGAATTAAATAATTTCGACGTTTTCATACTACGAGTATAACTATTAAAATCGATTATTAAGAACATTAGTTGAGTATTTAAGTAGCATGTAGCGAGATTGCAAAGAAATTTCTGTTTAGATAACATTTTAAGACAATTTTTCAATTGCGTGTAAACTCCTTGCTTGAACTTGCATGACCTGTGTGCTGTGCCATAAATTAAAAAAAAATATTACTTACCGCCCTAGGGTTTCATGACAAAAAGAAAGCCCAAGGGTTTTATATGGGGCATTACGGCCAAGTTAACCTGTATGTTTAGATACTTTTTACGTGCAAGTGTGATGAAAAACAATTTATTATTTTATTTATAAGATAATTTCCATGTGTACTTGAGTAATAACACCATTAAAACGACCTAAAGTATGGCCAAGGACGCATTACGCTTGGTCGCGTGCCTCTTTATGTGTTAACGAACAAATATTTAGCTGACACGAATACATAATTATGATCTTCTTCTTTCGTGTCGATTAACTCAAACTATACCAGCCATTCAGATTTTGTCCGACCAGTGTGTAGCTACTCGGACAGCTCTATCATTTGCTACGTTCAAATCCCGTAAGGTGCAGGTGGTGGGGCATGAAGGGCAGACAAGGAGGTTTGCCATATCTTGCAAAGGTGCCCCACACTGGCACTGTGTTTTGGATGGGTCTATGATATTCCATTTGGCCAGGTTGTTTTTACAGCGGCCAACCTGGGTCCGAAATCGGTTATCGGTTATGATAATTATTTAGATAGATACAAGGTTTACCGTTGAGCCTGATTATGAAGTAGCTTTTGAGTTAGAACTTAAATGGGAATATTTTTTAACTGTTGAATCCTTGCTTCACAGTTAATTTCATAGCTGGAAAATGTGAAAAATCATGATTCGAACCTGAATTGTAGACCCTCGTTTTATAGAGAGTAAGGGGCTTAGATGTAACTTTAACAACAATCCAGATTCATTTCATGTATGGTTGCAGACAGATTAGGTTTGTTATCTTCGGATCAATACACCTATAAGTTTGGCATAATGACCGTAGAAGTCCGAAATTAAACTATATCGGTTTCACTATTAAAAAATGATGAAAATTGCCGATAGATGCAGATAGCGATTGGCAATTTTTCCATTTTGAAATGAATGATTGAATGTGTTTTTGCTTTTAATGCCAATAAACACATATTTAATTCTTTCTAAGAAAGCTAGAAACAGTACTTGGGTCAATGAAAGATTTTGTCACGTTAAATACCAACAATAATAGTGACTTCGTCTTCGATTCAAAGGAATTGAACGATGATGAAGCGAAAGTTAATTTTAAGGACTGTTCAATTTATTTCTACAGTGAAAAGAGTTCATTTGCTAAAATGGATTAATTAAAATGCTCGGTCAAGTCCATTACGTAAGTTCGCAAAGAGTAAGTTAATTAAATTTGAGAGAGATGTTCCAACTATTAACTATGCTACCTTCAAACGTAGCTACAAGCAATTAAGATATAGAAAGATTTATAGTAAAAAAAGATAACTGTAGGTAGGTACCCGTGTTACAGCTCTGTTTGTAATTAATTAAAGAAAAATATCTGCGAAGCAGAAAACTTTTTACTTTAGTAGAAATACTTAATTATTTACTATTTATTTTAATTAAAACATCATTTCTTTTTTTAATAATACAAAGCTTTTAATTTTGTTGCTTTTAAGTTTTACAGCATAGAAAAAGAGTTACATAAGGAAGGAAAACATCGTGAGGAAACCGGTATGTCCTAGAACCAAAAATTCGTAAACATGTTAAAGATCAGCCTTTAACATGTTTACGAATTTTTGATGATGATGTAGCATTTCACCTACTCGCTGGTCAGATTAGATCAGGGCGATTACAGGAGTCACGGAGTCCTTGTGAAGAGCCGAAGATAGAGTGGCTTGGATGCAGCTCGGCCGTGATTCCGTCTAAGCTTTCCAAGACATACACTACCTTCAGCAATGAAGAAAAAGAATATGAAGTAGGATTTTAGATTGCTTATTTTAATATTCGCTGCAAAAGCTTTACCTTTGATTTGCATCATTTGCTACCCACTCAAAATATGTGTGTTCACATTTGTTAGTTTTTTGGTGACATCTTTTATTGACAGCTACATTTTACGCCGTACAAACTGCATTCACAAAGGTTCCAGTCACATCCAACCTGCATTTTTGGAGTTATACGTTGGACCTAACACGGATGTTAAGACCAGTATTAACATATATTAACTAACTTAGTTAAATTATTAAAATTGATTTACATACGATCATCATATATTTCGATGATCTGATTGACTAAGTGAATTATGATCGATGGAAGAATAATCCGAAACCCTGCTTGTTCTCTTGGTTGGAAAAACTAAATGAATACGGACAACACTACCACATAACATTCGTTAATTACAATAAAGTTTTCGATTCTCTGAGCCTTTATTATGTCTGGAAGACGCTAGAAAACCAGGGCGTAGAAAGCAAATACATAAAAAATATAAAAGGGATTTATAAAAGCTCCACAGCAAAGGACCGACTTGAACAGAAAGGAGAAGAATTTGGTATCCAGAAGGGTGTCAGGGACCTTATCTCAGCAGTTATAGAAAATATAGACTGGCAAGATTTTGGAATAAATATTAATGGAATAAAGCTAAATCACCTAAGGTTCGTCGACGATATTGTTATATTTCCAGAAAATCTACACATACTACAAATTATGTTACAGCAACTAGATAACAAAATCAGGCAAGCAGGTATATCAATGAATCCAGCGAAGACTAAAACAATGACGAATGCAATAGAGGAAAACATAGAAATAGGACTGCAGGTTATCGAATATGTCGACGAATATGTTTATCTGGGACAGCTAATTTCAATAAAAGACCAATATTCAAAATAAGTTAACAGAAGAATAAGCAACACTTGGAAACTTTATTGGTCGCTAAAGGAAATAGTAAAAAACTAATCAATATCAATGTCAGTGAATAGTAAACTTTATGACACTTAAATTCTTCCATGCCTCACGTATGGGTCAAACTTGACATGCTATGAGCAAAAAACCCGACTCCTAAAAATTTATGAACTGTACCTCATAATATTTAATGTATAATTATATCTAGTACCTACTTGTTTTTCACTTTTCAGTTAATTATAATTTTTGTTTTTATAATAATTTGTTTTATTTCAGAATTTTTAGTTTTAGTAATGATCGAGTTCTCCAAATAAGTTATGTGGTAAAAGATTATTTATTTTGCTATCAAAGTTACGCTTATCTTGAATTTGTGCTAAAATAGTAACATGAAAGTGTAATACAATATATATATTTTGGAATGGCCTATTTAATAGCTTTTATTTGATACCCTACCCACATACCACTTTTTTTAGGTGGGGCGCTATTTTGAAAATTATATAGCCTATGTCACTCCCACAATTGAGACGAATCCAACGAAACCTCATATGTCATAGTCCGTCAAGCCATTTGGGCTGTAGAGCATGCTATAGAAATGGACATACATACATACATATTTATATATATACATACATAAGCTCGAAAAACCTTTCCCTCCCGCAGTCGGGTAAAAACAGCCAAAACCTTATAATTTGCCAAACAAATGGAGAAAAGACTACTAAATATAAAACAACGAGACAGGTGGACCACTAAATGAAAGGAAAAAGACAAAAGTAGACGATGCCACACAGAAAATAAAGAAATTTGAAATGAGAACTGGACTGGTCATTTTATGAGATCGAACATAAAAATGGACGAGAGACATAATGGAATAGTATCCTAGGAATGGAAAAAGACAAATGGGACGTAAAATAAAAAGAAGGGAAGATGACCCAAAAGGATGGGGAAGGGTAGCTCGTGACAGAAATGAGTGGAAGGGAGAGCCTAGCCTAGGGGAGGCCTTTGTCAAAGAAGGGCAGCCTGACCAACAAACTGGTAACTGAGTAATACCTTGTCAATATATTGCTGAAAACATCATGTACGTAAGAAAGAATTTACATATTTTTTAGTAAAAACGGCGACAGACATAATTATGTTACTAGAAAAAGGGATCAATTAGTTCAACCATGGTTTCAGACTGGCTAAAGTAGTCTCATGTTTCATGGGACATTGTACTAAATGTTACAATAAAATACCTCCCCACATTCTAGACGGGAAAAAGACGAAATTTAAAACTTGTATAAAACGCACATTATACAGGCAGACGTTTTATATATAAGTTGAGGGATTAACTCGCTGATAAAAATGCTTGGCTCAATGCTAGTCCTGCTCCACGACCACTAGGGCGCAAAAACAATTGATGCTAGAAAAGTTTAAAAGTATTGTTGGACCTGCTGAAGACTGTATGAATGAATTTGTATTGCATAAACTCAATTTCTTTTAGTATTATACTAGCACTCCGCCCGCGACTTCGTTCGCATGATTTCGTATTTTATTTAACTAAATTATGTGCAGTTAGTGAAGGAGACAAAAAAATAAGCTAATGTTATATCTACGGTTCAAGATAGGATTAAGAAGACATAGAACCTCCTCCTTTTTGGAAAGTCAGTTAAAAATCTTATGCCTTGGGCAATAATAAATTGCCATCATTAGTTTTTCAGAATTAAGAATTTAGAAGATGTTTTAGGTGTGTCAACGGTTTTTTGAAGAATCTTACGGCACTAAGACGACCTGTTCCTCGATTTGGAACTACAAATACAGTGTTGTTTGACGGAGATATCGGCGAACATACACATAAAACAATTAAGTGCCAAAAGGCAAATTGACTATTGGTACACCTAAAAAGTGAAAAACACCACAAACACTACCGACACTGAAATCCAACTAAAAATACTACAAAGTGAAAAATAACTTTCTTTTTCGAAGTCGGTGTCCATAACGAAAAAAAATTTTACCTACCAATGAAAATTTATTTAATCGGTAATATTTTTTTGTAATAATGTTTTTATAGAAATAAATGTCTCTTTAAAGGTTGTATTTCCAAAAATCCCTCCTTAGTGAGCACTAAGGAGCCCGCACATCATAAAAAGAAGCTACGTGTAATAAAATACTTCCAAAATCTTGAACACCCCATAAATAGTATTTTGGGGATAGTTCCCAAAAACTAATAACAACCTACATTATTTATGAAGGTTAGTATTTGTGCCAAATTCCAAGTTTATTAACCCAAGATCTTCAACACCCCCATAATCATCTTTTAGGGGTAGTTTCTAAAAACTAATAATGATATCGTTTATTATTTACTTAGGTTAGTATTTGTCCCAAGTTTCAAGTTTATTAATCCAAGAAATGAGTTTTTCCATACAAACTTCAACATCGTCTTTTGGGGGTAGTTCCGAAAAATTAACGTAACATTTATTATTTTGCCCAAGGAATTAGAATTCCTTCCAACAAATATCTCTCGTTTGCTCCCCTACATCAAAAAAAGAAGCCTTGTGCAATAAAATTGTTCAAAAATCTTTAACACACCCTAAATCGTATTATAGGAGTAGTTTTGAAAAACTTGTAATGACAACCTTTACTTTAAAAACAATAATAAAATATAAAATATCAGCTGTTACAGGTCTAGCGCCTAACTGTATCAGTTCCTGAGGTATGGGAGCGGTACGGGAGGGGTGACAAGTGACGTGGCATGACGTGTCCTAACTGTCTCGCTATACACGTGATACATTTTAATGCAGATATATCTTACGATATGCTTATGATATTTACGAGCGTGTACCTAAGTCAAATTGATTAATATATCGGCGTGTGAAAATAAAAACAAAAAAACCGGACAAGTGCGAGTCGGACTCGCCTACCAAGGGTACAAATTTGTAGGTAAATATTATAAATAGGTAGTTCTGGAATCGAGTCTCGCAGTTTTCTCCAAGCTTATTGATAAGTAATAAAAAAAATATAGTAAATAAAATAAATAACGTGTAGCTATATAATAATATTTTTTTAATATTATTATTTCCAACAGAAATTCTAAATTAGATTAATCTGAATCCATATCGCCGTCTTTACCCGAATCACTATATGTATGGCTCGAATCACTTTCATTATCTGATTCCCCATCTCGTAAATTTATAATAAATTGAAACATGATCTCGTCACTAAGATTGCCCTGTAGCCTTGGCAACTGTTTTATGTATGTTAATGTTATCTTTAAACTCAGCAGAATAGGGATCTATTTTTTTTTTGTTTTAATATATCACTTTATAAACAACTTGTTTAGTTTGAGACCTTATTGGAGGACTCATCTTTGGTTGCGAATACCGTGTGCGTTTTACTTGAAGCGACCTGTCCAATTAACACGTGTTGATGACAGCAAGTCTGACGCCCAACTGAAGTTACGCGTCGTTTGACGTTTCGTAAACACACTGACACAGTTAGGCGCTAGACCTGTAGTATTTATGCCAAGTTTCAAATATATAAGCCCAACAAATTGCCACCTTTAACCTCCATTGGGGGTAAAATTACCAGAAAACAATAAACTCATTACTTTTTTTATTAATCAAGAGCGTAAACCTACTATTTCAGTTATTTTACCTTCCAAACCGAAGAAATTTCATATGAAGTTTCAACCCCTATTTTATTCTCATTAGGGGTAGAATTTCTAAAACATAATAAATACATAAATTCTTTTTATAAACCAAGAGCGTAATTCTAAAATTTCACGTGTCCAACTTATAAACTGTAGAAATTACATACAAACTTTTAACCCCCTTTTTACCCCCGTTACGGGTGGCATTTCCGGAAATAATTAAACTCATTGTTTTTTTATTAATCAGCAGCGTAAACCTACAATTTTAGATGTTTTACCTTCCAATCCGAAGAAATTTCATATAAAGTTTCAACCACTATTTTATCCCCGTAGGGGTAGAATTTCCAATAACTAATAAATACGTAATTATTTTTATCTACCTAGAGATTGTATCTAAAATTTCACGTGTCCAGCTTTCAAACTATAGAAATTACAAACAAACTTTCGACCCCCTTTTTAACCCCGTTAGGGGTGGCATTACCGGAAATAATTAATCTCATTATTATTTTATTAATCAGCAGCGTAAACCTACAATTTAAGATGTTTTACCTTCCAATCCGATGAAATTTCATATAAATTTTCAACCCCTATTTTATCCCCATACAGGTAGAATTTTCAAAAACCAATGAATACATTAATTCTTTTTTATCTACCTAGAGATTAAATCTTAAATTTCACGTGTACAGCTTTCAAACTATAGAAATTACATACAAACTCTGAACCCCCTTTTTACCCCCTTAGGGGTCGAATATCCAAAAACTAATAAATACATTACTTCTTTTTATCAACCAAGAGCGTAAATCTAAAATTTCACGTGCCTAACTTACAAACTGTAGAAATTACATACAAACTTTGAACCCCCTTTTTAGCCCCTTAGGGGTAAAATTTCCAGAAACCAATAAATATATAAATTCCTTTTATGAACCAAAAGCATGAACCTAAAATTTCACGTGTCCAACTTTCAAACTGTAAAAATTACATACAAACTTTCAACCCCTCTTTTTACCCCCTTAGGGGACGAATTACCAAAAACCATTTTTTTTATGAACCAAAATCGTAAATCTAAAATTTCACGTGTCCAACTTACAAACTGAAGAAATTATATTCAAACTTTCAACCCTCTTTTTACCCCCTTAGGGGACGAATTACCAAAAACCAATAAATATAATAATTTTTTTTATGAACCAAAAGCGTAAATCTAAAATTTCACGTGTACAACTTACAAACTGTAAAAAAATCATAAACTTTCTACCCCCTTTTTACCCCCTCACTGGTCGAATTTCCAAAAACCAATATATGAATTAATTCTTTTTATCAACCAAGAGATTAATTCTAAAATTTCAAGTGTTCAGCTTACAAACTGTAGAAATTACATACAAACTTTCAACCTCCTTTTTATCCCCTTAGGGTTGGAATTTAGAAAAACCAATAAAGACATTAATTATTTTTATCAACCAAGAGCGTAATGTAAAATTTCAGGTGTCCAATTTGCAAACTGTAAAAACTTCATACAAACTTTCAACCCCCTTTTTAACCCCTTAGGGGTCGAATATCCAAAAACTAATAAATACATTAATTCTTTTTATCAACCAAGAGCGTAAATCTAAAACTTCACGTGCCCAACTTACAAACTCTGGAAATTACATACAAACTTTCAACCCCCTTTTTACCCCCTCTGGGTGGAATTGCCAAAAAATCCTTTCTTAGTGCTCACTTACGCGACATGAGGAACCTTTCTGCCAAATTTCATTCTTCTAGGCCTAGCGGTTTAGGCTGTGCGTTGATCGATCAGTCAGCCAGTCAGTCAGTCAGTCAGTTTCTTCTTTTATATATATAGATAACTGCACAGCACATGTGTGTATACTGTGTACCAACTGTAAATCTACCATTTACTGTACCTATATGTCGTTCGTTGACTTGTGTGTGCTCTGGCAGTTGAGTGTGACATGGTCTCTCTAATGTCTCTCTGATGGTAGCACATGTGTTGGATCATTCGGTTCCCTTCATGATGGTCGAGTTGAGTGGTGTCAATCCATGCGTCATTTTCGTGAACGGGCGCTATCAGTTGGGATTGGTCATAACTTAGCTGCCTTGGCATGTTTTTAATTTGGTACATTTTGTATTCTTGAATTATTTATTTTTCACTAGACGCTTTTAGCTAGAGTGCATTTTTCCAACAAGAATGATGTTACCAAATACTTGTAATTAAAACTGATAAAAAGAGTGTCCGTGGAGTTTCTTGCACGTTCTTCTCTATAGAGACCTACTGACGCTTGCGAATGTGCAACTAGCTTCATCTTTTTTTTTGTTTGACAATTCAAAAGTACCTTTAAGATATAGTTTAAATAAACTATTTTTATTTGATTTTATTTTAATACCACAGATGTAATACTCTGATACTCAATAGAGTTAAGATTTTTTAGTAAACTAGTATTAAAATATGACTGTTTTGCATTATAACAAAACAGGTATTATGTGTGGATAAAACACGTGGTGTTGAGTTAGAAGAAGCAGTCTGTAATTGCCTTTATATGGTGATATATGGGTTAAAACGTACCAAATTGTCCATGGTTTTATACCTGTTTCCTTATCTCCAGCGAGTGTGACGTTGAGAGCGACGTTGACACTGAAAGATGGCTGTCAACTTCATAGGGTCTTCAACTCACCAGCAAGAGCATTGCTGCAACACCACGTGTTTTATCCACACATAATACCTGTTTTGTTATAATGCAAAACAGTCATATTATGTGCTATTCTAAAACACGTGGTGTTGAGTTAGAAGGCCTGTTTGGTATCTGCTGGTGATAAAACACAAACGCTATGTTGAACACCTTAAAAAACTATTCTGAAATATAATCAGTTTTATTATACACTTTGGTACAACATTCAAGTTAAAATAAAAAATAATAATAAATTTCTGCAGAATCAACAGACAATCAGAAAAAATATTCTGAATAATTCTGTCAATGAATCAATTCTTATAGTTTTCCACAAAAAATTAAAAAAGCTTTTTAATACAAGTTCAGCCAACATTGAATGCAAGCTGTTAATATATATTGAGTTATTTACTGGAATACAATACTTAACTTCAAGTTTTATTTAGTACTTTTCCAGTTAATTTCATGTTCAGATCAACTTTCTAAACAAACTTTTAGGCTACTCTAGAGGCCACAGTTGACCTAATAGGTACCGCCCGGTGGGTTACCAATGAGGGTATCTTTAAAAATCAATTCCCACACAAATTACAATATCTAGAAGCAGGTTAAATATTACCCGACAGACAAATATATGAGCTTGTGACAGTACATGTGTTTGACCATAAAGACACAATGGTCAGGTGTTTCCGCAACAACCTACCTGACTGTCTATTTATATTTGCCTTTTGATAAAAACCTTGGCCACAGAGTCATCTCATCTTCCACAGACATTAGATTTTCATAGCTCTTTTCTAGAATAGTAAGATTATAAATCTTACAACTTGAGGCCAACAACATTAATATATTTGTTCAGCTAGTGATTTCAAGTAATGAACTTGAATTTATACAATTCTTTGTTAAGTTAGTGAGTCAAATAAATAAATAAATGTTCAGCTTTAGACTGACTAAACTAGGTAATGAAAGAAAAAAAATATTTTGAAATTAAAACTGCTGATGTAGTTAAAACAGCAAATGTATGCAAGAAAATAGTTCTATAAGTGCTAAATAATCTAGCAGCTTGCTTGGCCTTAAGATGCTTTTGGGTTGTAAATTTAATGGAATTACACCATAATAAACATCTTTTATTGGAACCTAAGACATATTATGTTGTTAAAGGAGCTGTCCGCCAGTTACATTTTAACAACTTCTGTCTGGTCCAGTGAGCTATTTGGTTAGCCCAACTGAAAGGTGGGCTTGGGTGAATTCTGTCGCATGTAGCCTGAGCCACTGAAACCTTCCACTTGTTCTTTGGAGTTAGCTCTGCTATGACCCTCACTCGCAGATTGAGCAACCAGAAAACTTCTGGTCCACATTGGTGTTTTTAGGATATACATCCCTCTTTGTCACTGTTCCAGTGAGTTAGTAATAAGCTGAGTGGGTGGAATGCCCAGCCCAGCTAATGGTCTTGTGTTGGCTTTGCTATGACCCTTGTTATTAGGACCTACATTCCTTTTTACCACTGTCTCAGTAAGCTAGTATTAAGCTGAGTGGGTAGAATGCCCAGCCCGGCTTATAATCCCAACTTAGGCTGAAAATGTCGCAGAACCATCACTGGATCCTTTGGTACCACAGCCATCTTTCTTGACGCGAAAGAATCTACGTCTGGGACGCCGGACATTTTGAACATAGCCCCCGCGGCCTGGGCCAGAAGTCCCACATCTTGAATTGAATACAGCCTCCGCGGCCTGGGACAAAATTTGCCATATGCTATAATGTACTACGCCCGACATTTTGAACATAGCCTCCGCGGCCTGGGCCAGAAGTCCCACATCTTGAATTGAATACAGCCTCCGCGGCCGGGGACAAAATTTGCCATATGCTATAATGTACTACGCCCGACATTTTGAACATAGCTTCCGCGGCCTGGGCCAGAAGTCCCACATCTTGAATTGAATACAGCCTCCGCGGCCTGGGACAAAAATTGCCAAATTCTATAATGAAAAGCCTCCTTGAAAGGCAAACCTATTCCGATTAAACTTCACGGAAAGTGTAAGTGGCTAAGAGTGTTAAGTATAATTGCTCTACAAGTCTTAGGAGCCATTTGTAGGCCTTATTAGTGAAGGGTTTGCCACGCCCCCCCCCTCCTCCCCCGCCTCAAGTTTCTGAGATATGTAACAAAAGTCCTGTTGTCGGACTGTAAACTAAAATGTGTGCACCTCATAGTCATTTATGAGGTTAGACCATTATTAAGATTCCGAATCTATAAGTAACACCATTTTCCTCAATATCCTTCCTGACTAATTTTTAATTAGAGTGGCAGTGAAGTCATCCGCTGACTATTTATGACTGCAAACAGCATGTCTGCTTTCCTTTCAATTCTGAATGTTAGAATTTATTTAAATGGCGCTCATCTCTCAGATAGTTATGGACAAGTTATTATATTGTGCAAGGGTGGTTTACTATGATTCTGATACAGCCATGGTCAGGAAGCGACTTATACTTTACTACCAGAGTGGAACTGTAGTCTACAGCTTTTAATAGCGAATTGAGGTATTGTTGAATAGGGAGAAAGGGAGTATTTCTTACTCTTTCTTTGTTCTGATAGAACACTTTTAAAAGTTCAATTTCTTTGTAACAGTAGTTAACATGTAACTCTATTAAAAAGCTCCGAGCTTAATAGGGAGACACTGTTTTCATTGCTCTATATTTTGGAAACAGATAAAATTTTATCATGTGTCTAAAAACCAGACAAAGCTCTTTGAGAATGTTACCTTCCTAACAAACTTGTAATAATGTATGTGCAACTCCGAAGGTTTGCCCTCACATGGGCATCAAAGGGTTAAACATAAATGGCATAATTACCACTATAAGCACATCACTGCTTATTCCCTCAGAGAAAAAAGGTGTGATGATAATCTTATGTTCATCCAAAGCTAACAATGTTCTCAGTGTCTCCATAACCAGAGAAATAGGTCTCATAGGATTTCCGCAATCCAATTCAGTCACACATCTTTGAAGTTGATGGTGCTAAAACATTAAGCTTCTTCTAAGAAAAGCTGTCAATTATAATTGTGCATTTGAAAACACTCTGGAGGCATCTCCAGTAGGCTCATGAAATTAGTAAATGCAAGTAGGCCTGATGATTAATTTTTACTTACATTTTAATTTCAAACAATCATAAAGTTAGCTAAGCTTTTTTAAGTTAAGCTACAAAAAAGAAAAATTGACCATACCTGCTTGTGAAATTAAATGAACATGTTTCACTAACAAAAACAACCTGAGACCTCCGAGGTCAAAGAAGGGGTATAGTACAACCTCCAAGTTATATTTTATTTAGTACATTCATTATATAATGTCTGCATTGAGGATTGTAGTGGTCTCTTAAATTTCTCTTCTGTTGTAGGTGAAGGATGATGTAAAGAAGATGGTGGGTTGTTCTTTATTATCTTAATTACCTGATATTTTTTACAAATAATTGTGTGAATATTAAAAAGCAGGTATCTTTATGAATGGAAAGCAGCCAATTTTACTAATAAAATAATCAAAATAATAATTATTTTAATTTAGTAACATTATTTTCTTCCTGTTGTAGCCTTAAAGGGACAACTATCTCTGAATTTCTCGACTCTTAAGAGTTTATTGATGTATTTCTTTAGAGCAAAAAATAAATATGTTCAAGGTCCGTTCAACCTAAAGAAGCTGGGTTACAAGGACTCTTGGTTGAGAAGATTTTCTTATTATTGTCTTTGATTTCCAATATCTTCAAATATAACACTGCGCAAAACAGCTTTTTATTGCTCACAATATATTTAGCATTGTAGTCTCTGAGGTTTTTAACCTTGAAGGACATATATATGTATGCAAGCATTAAAATAATTTCAGTTGTGTTTTTATAAACTGACTTATCAGTATCAGCCCAGTCGTCTTGTATACCTGACTTGGATAGTTGCTATTGTTCCAAATATAGTCTCCTACTAATAAATGCTCAGTTAGTCAGCGGCAGACAAACGAATCTTTGTTTTTGCCAAAATATCACAACTCTTTCTTAAAGTTTATATACAAATACAAGATTATACATAGTTTTCTTGTAAAGACTGTCCTTCCAAAAAAGGAGAACCAAATTTCTTTCTTATAATCGTTATTTGCCATATTAGTACTGTAATATGAATTGGTTATTCATACCTTTGTAAGTACCTACTTAAATAGGTAGGTACTCAAAGAAACTAAACGTGTCATAGGTATTTTTCAAAAAAAAATGTGACAAGTATGAAGTCGAATGACTTTACTTATTAGTAGTCAATCAAATAAGATAAGATCATCTCACTATGAAGCTGAATAAATTCTTACGCACTCAGTCCGAACAAAGTGTCAACCTTCATACTTGTTCAGACTTGTACTTACGTGAAGCATTTTCGTCTTTTTCGGGCGGAGGTGATACAATGCCCTCATCCTCTGGGGATGAAGATGTAGTCTGGACTCGTCAGTCCAGAGTCAGATCACCTGTTCGAATATTAATATTATCTATTCGAACTTTGGTCACCTCCAACACTTACCGGGACAATTTTGTCCGTAATCATCAAAAAATGCTAAAACACAACTGAAAAACACTGACACGTATTCTAAAAAGGCACCATGTGTTAATTTAATACGATCATTTTGCGTATTTCCACACTTTTTTTTAACTTTGAAAATTTTCCGTCTTTACCGGCAAAAATTTACAAACGCTATGAAGTTGACAGCCATCTGTCAGTGTCAACGTCGCTCTCAACGTCACACTCGCTGGAGATAAGGAAACAGGTATAAAACCATGGACAATTTGGTACGTTTTTACCCATATATCACCATATAAAGGCAATTACAGACTGCTTCTTCTAACTCAACACCACGTGTTTTAGAATAGCACATAATAAGATATTATATAATTATTTATTAAGTTAAAACTGTACTGAATTTTGGTCAGTGTTTAAAGGCTATTTTGTTTTTTTTTTTTATTTATTTAACACGGTAACCAACATAGCCCGAAGAGTTGCCAAACTTAAACGGTCACGGCAAGGACGCAGTATTCGTAGACGGGATTGAGTCGAAAGTATCTGGAGTGATGATCTTGTATCAGAAATCGCAGCGTTGCAAGGCATCCCATAAGCTGGATCAATGATTTGGTCAGTTAGCTGGTTGCTACCCACTCAGGACCCGATGTAGTGGGGCCCCTGTGGACGTTTTTTGGCTGAAATGATGATGATTTATTGTAAATACAGTTAACAGAAGAAAAATACTCAATGGAGTGCCTCATACACTTAACGGGACACATTCTTAAAAATGACAAAAATCCATTCATTCAGATGATATTCATAAGATTTATAAAGAAGGTACATTCTCATTCAAGCTCGTAACATTCACAATGAATGAATGACTAACATTAATAAAAAAGCAATTTCCTTACACGGATACTTTGTAGAGAGTAGGGGCATAAATATTCAATGTACTTAGAACAAATTTGATCCAACGTGTCTAAGCATGTTTCGGGAAGCGTAAATATTGTAAGGAAGGTTTGGACAGGAACAGAATTTGCGTGTGATCTATTTATAGCTAGAAGATTATGTTTAGGTACGTACACTGTAAGTAAATCGTTTAGGAATTATTAACTGTTTATTTCTTTCTACGTCCAACTAGATTTAAAGTTCAACCTACAAAGTAACCATGACTCAAACACAAATAATTTGTTTGAATTATGCCAAAATAATGATAAATAAAATAATAATTTCGGAACTCAAATGGAGCTGGGCAGGACACCTGGCAAGGCGCGGTGCTGATGACAGTTAGAATAAGGCGGAAAATGAGTGGCGTCCAAGAACTGGAAGAAGAAGTATTGGTCGTCCAGCGGCGAGATGGGTAGATAACATTGTTGCCATTGCGGGTAGAACCTGGTGGAGACTTTCACAGGAACGTGGTGATTGGTACAATAAGAGAGTGGGCTTTGCTCAGCAGGTTTAGTCCCATCCTTGCACCCTGCCCCAAATCATGTAAGGTTCACATAAAAATAGAAACACTATATTCTAGTGACTTAATCAGCTTGATTTTTAATTCTTTTTTTTTTACCTATATATCTATTTTTTTTTCATTTTTGTATTTCATACGATGCCGAGATGGGATTACACCTAAATGTAATCTTACATGCCAAACTTATTAGGTGCCGTACAAATCTAGACAAATGAAAATTTTAAAAAAAAGTGGGTGGCAAGTGGCGTTCTGTAGTTCCATGGGAAAAAGGCGTCAGTTTATGTATGTATGTAAGTAGGTATTAAAACACTCGGGGACTGCCGCGGTAAAGCTATTGCATAGCATTTTTATCGCGAATTGTATAGAGTTGCAAAACCACAATATTTTAATTTTATCATACTCCTAAAAATTTATTAATAGTAATATAAATCATTTTCTTTAAAAACAAAACAAATATATAAAGTGACCCTTATTCACATTGAAATAAAGTCGCATTTCTTTGATAAACAAAAGTGATCCTTATTCTCATTAGCATAAGGTCCACATTGATCACCATTGTCACAGAAACAGCTCAGAGAGACCGATAAAAGGAAAAATTGTTACGACCAACAAAAAATTTAAAACCCTTATATCTCAGAAATGGTTGGAGATAGCGCATTTCTGACAAAAAATTTACCCCCCTCCCCTCAGCTACTTCATCCAGGAGAACAAGTTGGGTTTTCCCACCCCCCTTAACCGTTTACCTCATCCCGCAAAAAATTTTTTCATTCTAAAAACACCAACCTCTCCCACCCCCCTCGCCCCCTGCCCCTCACCGCTCACATTCCTCAGAATTCAAAAACTTTATAAAAAATATCACCGCTGTGCTGGTCGGAGTAGGGGGTGTTAGGTTTTTTTGTTACGTAATTTCTGGATTCGGTCTCCACGCTCAAGGCCCGCGATTGAAGCTATGCAATAGCTTAAAAAAAAGAACATAATCAAATTAATTGAAAATAAATAAATAAGCTGATTGAATCACTAGAATACTGTGTTTATATTTTTTATGTGAACCTTACATTATTTGTGACAGGGTGCCGGGATGGGAACGTGCCTAATGGGACTAAACCGCTCAGCAGTGGGTGAAGTGAGCCGTGGAGGATTATGATGATGATGCCGAAAGATGAAGCTGGTTGCAGATTCCTAAGCATAAAACACCTTTTTTGACAACTACTTATTACTAAATAATCTTTTGAATAAGAATATCTCTTTCTATGGTAAGTTTTTCAACAAATCAAATGTAACCCTGTATTTTTGTTCTGTAAATTTCATTTTGAATATCACACAAGCGACTGCCTCTTCAGCGTGTCCTGTGACACATATTTAATGTAAAATGTGTATTTAGTACCAGCAATAACTGCTTAATAATAAGCGACTGCAAACGGTATGTAAATCATCTATTATTATCACTATATGATAACGCATCAACACCATTCGGATCGATTCGAATTCCAAAGCAACGAGTTTTGTACTGTAAAATAATTTCTAACGTGGTCTTGTTCTTTCCGAAACATATCCCCAGTTATCCTTTATACAAATATTCAAGGCTAGGTACACACACCGAGTATGTCACAACAACAGTTTAGCCCCTTCTGTGAAATGCGACAGACAGGTAGTATATCCACAACAAAAAATCCGTATTTTACTCGACCTAAAAAAACAGCGGATGGACCTGAAAAAATAAACGGAAAACGCTTATGGTACGGAGGTAGGTACTTGTAAATGTAATATCCAATCGTGACACAGTAATCTCGGTTTGGTCAGTAAAAGACACATGTAATCTTTTATTTACTAAGGACGGACCATTCGATATTGTATCATGACTCTGTCAAATCTAAGGAGTCATTCCGATCGTTAGAGTTAAGCAATTATCACAACAAACTCTAGGGAGAATAAAATTTACTAGATTGTTTTCAGTTCGGGCGAAATGTTTTTGCCTTTTTTCTATTAGCAATTTCTTAGTAGCAGACCGAAGTGTTTTGCCCGGAGCGTCGTGCCCAGTTGAATGCTAACAGGATCGCCCTCATAATAAGGATCATAAAAAGTAGGTGCTGTCGATATGTGGGTTTACTGTATTCACCTCTGCCCAAACCTTCGCAGAATACAGGCTTAATGTTCTGTACTGCAACTTTAAATCAAAGCAGTGCAGATTTTTTTTTTCCTATGTGCACTTAACTGCATGCTTCGAAAGCGTGATGAATATGTTATTTTACCGTGTTTTAAGGCAATTCCTGTAAGCCAATTCAAGTCTTCATAACAATCATTTAAATGTTTTTTTTATTTATTTGTTTTACCTCTAGGTATAACAAAAACAAAATAGCAAACGTTTTCTGAAATACCATGGGGTTGAGTCATTTACCTTCAATTTAAAACGTTGACTCAATTTCGTGTCCTGCCTTTGGATTGTTACGCCATATTATTGAACTTAATATTACGACATAACACGTAAAATTGGTGTCAAAATATATAAAAATCTTAAGTTACAGGACTCCTTGTTTGGGAGTCAGAGTTTACCTTTCTTGTTTGACCTTTGAATGCTCCTTAATCTCTAGCAATGTCTCAAGTTTTTGTATAAATTTGTTTTATTAATGCCTGTATATTTTTGCACCACATATACACACACTGGCAAAATTTGCGAAACAAGAAAAAAATATTGCACATCTTTTTTTTTACGTTTGCAGGATAGTTTTCTTTTGTTTTATATTAAAACCAATTATGCCTAATTGATAAAACAATTGAACTTCACTTTTCAAACGATTGTTTTAACTTTATTCAAACTTACAATTTTTTCTGAGAATTTTGCTTATTGCCACTTTATGGTTTTGTTTGGAAAAAATATATTAACATACTGATTTATTTGTTTTATTTTCGAAGTTAAGGATGTCCTTAACTTCGAAAAAGATCTCAAGATCAATGATGTCATTGTGCCAAACTTTACCCAAACTGATAGGGCCAGGGCACTTGAGATGAGAAGAAATGATCAAACCTACAGAGAGATGTGCATAATTCATCGTTTAATCTGTTTCAACCATTTATTGTGATTTCTAACGGCTTAGAGAGACTTATGCTTTTGTGAGAGTATCAGAACAAGGCAGGAATTTCGTACAGAAACAACCTTTGTATTTAGTTTCGTTTTCGTAAAAACCCGCGTTGAAAGCCTTTTCAAGCCAGAAATGAGCTGGAGGAAGTTCGAGTTGCAATAGAAACTGGATTTACGGAAAGAATGAGGTTGAAAGAAGCTGATTTTGGTTTGTTCGTCTCCGCTGAAGGTCCAAAAATTGAGGTACATCACCTTTCAAACAGAATAATGTTTGCTCGGGAATATCAACTTTGGTACACGGACTAATGGAGTAAAATGTTGTTCAGTGATGAGTGTGGAATTAATTTAAATCGAATTGACTGACGGCAATAAATATGGTAACATGAACAAGAACAACATAAACTGTATTTTTTTTAAGCTACAGTGGTATATGGTAGACGAACTATATTGTATTGATGCAGGATATATTTGGGAGCTCGTATGGACTTGATGATGATCGATGGAGGGAATCTTATTGTGCTTTGCAATAGAAGTGTTATTTAAGAATAAAACGCGGTATCATTGGCCTTTATCAGTGGTCATTTCGTTTTGATCCAAGAAAATGCTCGGCTGCATACCACTTTTTCAACTTCAGCCTATCTTAATAATGTCAATATCTCAGTTTTGGCGGCGCCGGCAAGATCACCAGACCAGCATCCAATAGAACGCCTCTGGGAACTGCTAAAATGAAGAGTAAAATCCATACTCTCTACACCTGTCAATGTGGGTAAACTGCGAATCATAGGACTGATAAAAACTAACACAAGAGATAATGAATAGCATTATTCTCAACATGTCTAGGCAGGTGAAAACTTTATTAAGAGCAAGTGGAAGAAACACGCAATATAATGTGATGTTATTTCATGGTAAAAATGTTCCAATGTAATGTACAATGTAGGCCCGACAATAAGCCGTAAGAAACAAAAAAAAAAAAAAATATATATGACAAATTTAACAAATGTTAACTAACATCTAGAAGGCCTACAATGTTCACACATTCACAAAATAATCGGTAAAAGAATGTATACAAAGTTAAAAAAATATAACAAGACTAAATTTAACATGTGGCACAAATGTTGTTATCAGTGCTGTAACTATTCTTTGCAAAGGGCTATAAAGATGATTGCGAACTATTGTAAAAAGTCCAATTAAAAGAAGAAAAAAAACAAAAAAATAGATTGAGAATAGTTAGAGACATCCACATATTTG
This sequence comes from Orthosia cruda, assembly GCA_964057195.1. Classification (NCBI taxonomy): domain Eukaryota; kingdom Metazoa; phylum Arthropoda; class Insecta; order Lepidoptera; family Noctuidae; genus Orthosia; species Orthosia cruda. The sequence continues at coordinate 12,586,300 of OZ059836.1, read as the reverse complement.
TGCCGTTTATGAGTTACCAGGGATGCCGCATGTGCAGAAGGAGCTAAAGCCATATATATTTTTTTATCTTCAACGTAGTCCTTGATTTTATAATATGCTTTTTTAATAAGGACACGTTTGATGTGATTTTTAAACTTTCCATCGGTCAGTTCAATAACTGACTTTGGCAACTTGTTATAAAAGCGTATACTGTTTATAAGAAAAGACTTGCGCGTTTTAGTTAATCTGTATTTGGGTATTACAATTTCGTGCTTAATGCGTGTATTTAAATTATGGAAGTTGCTTCTAGTTTTGAAAAGCCCTCGATTTTTGCGGACATACAAAATACATTCCAAAATATAAAGTGAAGGTAGAGTCAGTATATCGATCTCTTTAAATTTATCTCTGAGGGACTCGCGAGGACCCATTTTATAGATCGCGCGGATTGCCCTCTTTTGTAATATGAAAACTGAGTCAACATCTGCTGCTGATCCCCACAGCAGAATGCCATAAGACATAATAGTGTTGAAATAAGCATAGTATACTAACCTAGCTGTGGCTACATCGGTTAACTGCCTTATTTTCCTTACTGCATATGCAGCTGAACTTAACCTTCCCGAAAGAGTTCTAATGTGCGCGCCCCACTGCAATTTTGAATCGATAGTAATGCCTAAGAATACAGTTTCCGTTATAACTTCAAGATTTTTGCCGTCAAGATTTAAGTTTAGGTCACGTTGGTAAAGAGAACTTATCACATTTTGCCGGTGTGTGTATATTTTTGCACAGTTGTGCAGGACAAAATAGGTAAACTGATTGATCCGTGATTCCTATGACAAAATGGTGCTTATTAAATATCCCGTGGCCAGGTGTTACGTTCGTGACTGCAGACAACTGTGGTTTATTTAGTCGTAGCGCCTCGTGAAATGGGCGTCGATGGAGAGCAGTGCCTCCATTGGCCTGCCTTCAATCGTTATGGTTAATCCATAGCTTGTGACGTTGATCTTTGATGCGTTTCCTTACCAGAACACACAGGTAACCGAAAGGTATTGGCACGATGGGCTCCGGTCCCACCGGTTCCGTACTGGAACCCATCCGGGTGAGCTCATACGCTGTATTGTTATCTCGGGAATCGCTGTGTCCCTTGATCCATTGAATGGTTACTTTATTGTGCATACCAACTGTGCCCGATTGGCACCTTTTTGATAACTTGTCTATGTTTTTTTATATTATACTTTTTTTACATTGTCTATTTTCGATATTGTTTTGGTTGATTTGGTTTCTTGAAGTCATGATAAAATAACGTTTACTTACGGAACGTTGGGTTTTATTTAAATATCTACAAACATGGATATTAATCCATCCGTTCAGTAATAAGTGGTCCTTCGAGGGTTTTGAACTATACCTAACTAGTTCACAAAAGTTTTTTTCTCAGCGCTTTTCTTTCAGCGAGCAAAATGGTAGTCACCAGGGCGCAAACTAAACTGCCTCAAGAGGAGCAGAGTGTACCTACCCAATCAGGTAGTGAGGCCGTTCCAGCACCACAGACCGGGGAAATTCAGGTACATTCACAGCTAAATTCTACAACGAGTGCACGATCTGTCGCGAGTCGCACTAGCCGCACTAGTCGCTCTTCCATGGTAGTTGCGGCGAAAAAATCCGCAGCGGAAGCGCAACATGTTCGTCGCGTAGCTCAATTACAAATTACCCAAATGGAGGCAGAGATGCGTGCACAGTTAGAGGCTAAGCAGGCAGAGATGCGTGCACAGTTAGAGGTTAAGCAGGCAGAGATGCGTGCACAGGTAGAGGCTAGGCAGATGGTACTAGAGCGCGAAGCTGCTGAAGCTGAATATAAAGCTGAGCTCGCAGCAATTGAGGTGAAGGGCAGTAACCACGGTTCGCGCAGTTCATGCAGCCGTGCCAGTGTCCAACAATGGCTAGACACTACTGTCGTATTACCTGTTCATGATAAGATTCGATCTACCAATGGATGTGAGGTAGGGGCTCCTAACGTTTTCGTGTGTTCTCAGCCTTCACGTGACGTCCGAAATGCCGTTTCTCATGATATCGCAGCACGGAGTCTTGGATCTTTGCCTCAGCACAATTTTAGCGGGGTGGACAGGACCGCTGCCACTGATATTCACGGAGACGGCAGCGATTCAAATGGCGTTGCGCAGCTAGTGAAGGCCCTAAAGGCACTTGCGAAGAATAACGTCCCCAATAACAATGAAACAATTATAAGGCTTCCGTGATTTGATGGTAGTTCTCCCCTTGACTGGCTTATGTTCAAGCGTGCTTTTCAGGATACTGTAGGTGGATTTACAGACGCAGAAAATCTTGCGCGCCTAAACCAGGCCCAAAAGGTGCAGCACGCGAAGCCGTCAGCATGCTGTTGGTGTTGGCCCCTCATGCCAACGATGTCATTCAGGCCCTGGATCGACGCTATGGTAGACCTGAGCAAATCGTTCTACAAGAGGTGAGCGCGATCAAGGCGCTGCCCAAGCTGGGGTCGGAGGTAAGAGAACTACACGTTTTCACCACCCGTGTGCGCAATTGTGTCGAGATTGCCTTTCGGTGGTACCCATTACTTACAGCAAATGTTAACATTAAAACTAAACCGACTGCCAAAACAAAAAACTACAAACCGAAAAATTACTTTCTTTTTCGGAAGTCGGTGTCATTGGTAACAATTTTTTTTCATTTTTCTTTTGTCGGTTTTGGAAGTTGTTTATTTTTTTTGTTGAAAAGCTGTTTGTTTTCTCTTTTTAGTTTTGGTACCTTATATTACCATGAAAATATACAATATTAAGAATAACATAAAAACTACAATTCTTGGCATAACATAGCGACCCACGAACTTTAATTAAAGAACTGTATTCACTAATTATGTTACACAAATAAAAGATGATTATGATTACTCATCAGAACTTGATCAAATTTAAACGACATTAAATGAGAAGCATCAACTTTCAAATAAAAAAATAATCATCAAAATCGGTTCATAATTGGTGGTGTTATATGCGGCATAATCACATACAAAACTTACAAAAACATACAGTCCATTTGACAACCTCCTCTTTTTTAACCCCCGACGGAAAAAGAGGGGTGGAATAAGTTTGACGTATGTTGCTGTGTATCTGTGTATCTGTCTGTGGCATCATAGCTCCTAAACGGATGAACCGATTTTGATATAGTTTTTTTTTTTGGAAAGTGATTTTGTCGACAGTATTCGTAGCTATGTTTGAATAAAATCGGTTCAGCCGTTCAAAAGTTATGGGCGTTTTACTTTTGTGTCGGGGTGTTTTCGCAAGATATCGTGTCATAATTTCGTGTTCAATAGATTGCCAATCGAAGCGTATCTACTATGTACTAGATAAATTATGTAGCATGAAATAAAAATGTTTCGGGGTTTTTTTTAATTTTGTAATTTTACTTCACACATTCAACCCAATAAAATGTTTGAATGAACTGAACAAATTGACTAGAAGATAGGTACAAATCTTCTATAAAACCCAAACCACTAGGTATCACGAGGACTAATGACATTACCATATTTAGGCTTTTCAATTTAGTCTTACATAAACTTCATGCCCTAATTTGCCTACGGTTCGTTTCGGTTAGTCCCCTAAGAATCAATGAACCTATTATAGGTACTAATTAAACAAATACCCCACAATGAATACCTACTTTTCTCTTTGTTTATTCCTTAATCTTGTTTACTAAGCAAAATTTTGTTTAAAACTGAACAAAACATGTTTTGATTGAATAAAACTTCCTTGCTTATTATTCATCGGTGGTTCTTGATGTAAAATGTTTACGGTCAGGGCATCACAACAAACTATAGGGAGAATAAAATTTACAAGATGGTTTTCAGTTCGGGCGAAATGTTTTTGCCTTTTTTCTATTAGCAATTTCTTAGTAGCAGACCGAAGTGTTTTGCCCGGAGCGTCGTGCCCGGTTGAATGATAACAGGATCGCCCTCATAATAAGAATCTTAAAAAGTAGGTGCTGTCGATATGTGGGTTTATTATATTCACCTCTGCCCAACCCTTCGCAGAACACAGGCTTAATGTTCTGTACTGCAACTTTAAATCAAAGCAGTGAAGAAAAATAGTAGATTATTAACAAAGGGCTGTATGACATCAATTGCATACGAGGTTTTTGGCGCCTGAGCGAAGCGAAGGCGCTAATTAACCCGAGTATGCAATTGATGCTTACGCCCGAGATAAATACTCTGCTTTACATATCGATTGTGAGGTAAGTAAACAACAAGACAGCAGGTTTCAATGAACATTTATTAAGAAGAAAAAAATGTGTATTTAATTAAAATTAATAGTAAAATTATTACAATTTGTAAGAGATATGGTCACGTTCTTTTTAGGAATATTTATAGTTTGAATATGAGTTTGTGATGATAAGACTTGAGTTTGAGTGACTTGAGGTTCTTGCATCGTAAATGGCGGCAGTTGACTGGTACTCTTTTCTTCATAAAAAAATGGCTCAGATGATGTGCTTTGACGTGGTGATTTCAAGTTTATATTTTCTGTTATTTTAGAAGTAATTTTGCTTTTGTTTGCCATCGAATCTTCGATATAACCTTCGGCCACTTTGCTGGACTTCCAGCCGCCGTGCCTTTTTAACAGAGTGAGGTTGGCTCCCGAATCAGCCAATAGAGTCGCTGATGTTCTGCGAAAGCAATGCCCGGTGTATAACTCTACGTTACTCAGTTTTAAATATGTGGCTATTTGCTTTGGCATGCCTGTAAATTTGTTTTTTCCTATTACTTGTCTGTGGCATTTTCCTTTACTGTAATTAAGAAAAAAACGATTTGTATCCACGTTTTCAGGCCGAAGAGCTTGATATTTTTCAACATAATTTGCAAATTCTTCATGCACAACAAATGACCGGTCAATTTTAGTTTTCGTGTTAGGCAGTTTTATGAGTAGTAATTTGTTATGTTTTTCTACATTTTCTATTGTCAAGTTTGTCAATTCCACGGTTCTGCAGGCTCCCGATATCCCAAAAATTAGAACAACCTGTAAAAAAGACATAAGTTGTATTAAAGGCACCAAATTCGCATAGTATTTTTGTGAAATATTTTGGTAACTTATTAAAAAGGGCAAGTAAATACGTAGGTACCTTTATTGCTAAATAAATTTCATCCGGAGCTTCATTTAAGAATTTCTGTACTTCTTCTGCAGTAAATACCTTCGATTTCTTGCTTTTAAAGCCGTCAGACTGCCTTTTCAAGAAAGCAGTAAGTTTAGAAAAATCTTTCAAATTCACGTCATGTTTTGTCATCATTGTAGATTTTAGCATGGAATAAAAGCACCATAAACTGGAAGGTTGTAGCCTCTTAGATAATTCATCAAAATATGATATAAAAACACTTTCAGAAAGAGATTTCACTTTTTTTCCTGACCGCCATTTCATAAATTCGTCGTATGCCTTTACATATCTTTCTTTCGAGTTCGGCGGTAATATATTTTCGACAACTGTTTTTGCCCTTTCTTTAATAAAATCGGGCGTTAGATCTATGTCTTCGTCACTAGACATGTTTAAAACTTTTGAAAAAGAACTCAAACAAGAAAATTAATTATTTTCGCGATGCTTTCGCGCCTACTAGTAGACTGCCTTTTTTTTTTTCCACGCACGCAAGCGCGTCAAATCTTGCTGGCCAGTTTGATTTTTAAATCGATTCCATCTAACATACGATGTGGAAACAAATAGTTCCATATTTAAAATAAAATCTTTATAAAATAAATTGTCTAGATTCCGATTCGAGTAATTAATGGATACCGAGAAAAAAAAAAATAACTTTTTAAAAATATTCTTCGTGCAGTATGAGTATGACAGTTCTTTTTTCAAATTCCAAAACCTATGCTGTAATGATAGTCATACACCCCGGCATTCAGGGGTGTAAGGGTGTACTTACAGAGCAAGAGATATGTAAATATATTTTATACCACACCCACTCGGAAAGTGTCTTATTACTCGTTCATAAACGAGTTACAAAGTTCGTAATTTCTCCCTTAAAAATGTGCGGCGGGAAAAGTTATATGGAATTATATTACTGCCCTCCGAAGCAGGGCAGGAATGTTGTATGAAAATCCATTACTGCCCGGCTAGCTTTCTTTTGTTTTTTAGCAGCGAACATAAAAAAAATACAAACGTCAAACCTCAAAAAGGTTTTGTATGAAATAATTAGAAAAAGAGGCGGGAAACATACAAACCTCAAATCTCAAAAAGGTTTTATATCAAATAATTAGAGAAAAGAGGCGGATTTTTTTTTCTGTTTTCTATTTTAATGAAATGAGGATGTCTACCTTATTCTGCAATGCGAAAAAAAAGCGCGGCAATTTATTTCGTTGCGTTAAATTTAGTTTTTAACTAAATTGATAATTTAACAGTACTTAGCTTTAAATTTTCTAAATAATTTTCCAAAATGTCATCTGATAGTGAAAGTGACAATTTTGTAATGATGACGCCACCAGAAATAAAAAATACAGCCCAAGAAGTCATAAATAATTTACTTCCTGAGAAGTCTCGAGCCAAATACGACAAAATTTATAATGATTTTATATTGTGGAAAAGTAGCAAAAATGCACAATCGTTCTCAGAAAACGTCCTACTATCATATTTTAGCGAAAAAGCGCAAAAATATAAGCCAAGTACCTTGTGGTCCACATATTCTATGCTGAAAAGCTCTTTGTCAGTGAAAAACAATGTAAATATTAAAGAATATGCTAAACTAACAGCGTTTTTGAAGCGGAAATCAGAAGGATTTCGCAGTAAAAAATCCAAAGTATTGACTACGAAAGATGTCTTTGATATCTTACAAAATGCTCCAGACAACAATTATTTACTAATGAAGGTAACTATTGAACATTATCATTGTACCTAATTGTTATACTTTTTTTATATTAACTAACATAGCAACTTATGATTTTTATTTATTTACAGGTAATTTTAATTCTGGGCATAAATGGTGCCTGTCGTTCTCAAGAGCTTTTGGATTTAACTACTGACGACATAGAGATCCGTGAAGATATAGCCATAGTCAAGCTTCCCCGAACAAAAACTAAAATAGAGAGGAGTTTTGTTGTAACCGACACATTCTTCCATATTTTGAAAAGATATCTTTATATATATGACATTTATATATATGTATATGGATCTTCGTCCGAGTAATATGAACTCCAAGCGCGTTTTGGTACAATTTAAAAACAATAAATGCGTCAGGCAAGTGATCGGAAAGAACAAAATAAGTTCAGTACCGAAAGAAATAGCCTCATATTTAAAACTCGCAAACCCTGATCTCTACACTGGGCACTGTTTCAGACGGACTTCCGCAACCATCCTTGCAGATACAGGCACTGATTTGCAATAAAACGACATGGTGGTCGGAAATCGTCCGCTGTCGCAGAAAGTTACATCGAAGATTCCATAGAAAATAAAAAACACATTAATAACCAAATATCAGGATCAATCAATTTACATAACAAAAAGTCCCCAAAACCTTCAACGAGCACAGCGCCAACAGCCTTCCTGGAAGAATATGATCCTACTCAAACTATAAAACTAGCTCCTCCCACAAACACAAGTGTATCAACAGCAGAACCAAGTGTCCCAGTTTTATCTCAATCATCTCACACAAGTATTAGCCTTCCTGGTAAAAACGTCACTATAAGTTTAAGCAATTGTAACAATTTAATTATAAACTTTAATTAAAGAAATATTGTATTTTATTTTCCTCGTAGGTGTAGTATAAAGCACTATGTATCACTCGGGAGAAAGTTCTATTTCTGTTCTCGAGTTTCCTTTAAGCCCTCCGCTGCGCGTCGGGCTTAAACATACTCTCGAACAGAAATAGATCGTTTTCTCCCCTCGGTGTACAATGTACTATTCCTATGTGCACTTAACTGCATGCTTCGAAAACGTGATGAATATGTTCTTTTACCGTGTTTTAAGGCAATTCCTTTAAGCCAATTCACGTCTTCATAACAATCATATAAATGGTTTTTTTATTTATTTGTTAAACCTCTAGGTATAACAAAAACAAAATAACAAACGTTTTCTGAAATGGGGTTGAGTCATTTACCTTTAGTTTAAAACGTTGACTCAATTTCGTGTCCTGCCTTTGGATTGTTACGCCATATTATTGATCTTAATATTACGACATAATTTTACACATAAAATTGGTGCCAAAATATATAAAAACCTTAAGTGGAACAGGACTCCTTGTTTGGGAATCAGAGTTTACTTTTCTTGTTTGACCTTTGAATGCTTCTTAATCTCTAGCAATTTCACAAGTTTTTGTATAAATTTGTTTATTAATGCCCGTATATTTTTGCACCAAATATACACACACACTGGCAAAATTTGCGAAACAAGAAAAAAAGATGTGCAATATTTCTTTTATTTAGGTTTTCTTTTGTTTTATAATAAAACCAATTACGCCTAATTGATAAAATAATTGAACTTCACTTTTCAAACGATTGTTTTAACTTTATTAGAACTTACATATTTTTGAGAGAATTTTGATTATTGCCACTTTATGGTTTTGTTTTATTAACATACTTATTTATTTGTATTATTTTCGAAATTAAGGATGTCCTTAACTTCGGAAAAAATATCAAGATCAATGATGACATTGTGCCCAACTTTACCCAAACCGATAGGGCCAGGGCACTTGAGATGAGAAGAAATGATCAAACCTACAGAGAGATGTGCATAATTCATCGTTTTATCTGTTTCAACCATTTATTGCGGTTTCTAACGGCTTAGAGAGACTAATGCTTTTGTGAGAGTATCAGAACAAGGCAGGAATCTCGTACTTCTAACAGAAATAACCTTTGTATTTAGTTTCGCTTTCGTAAAAACCCGCGTTTAGAGCCTTTTCAAGCCAGAAATGAGCTGGAGGAAGTTCGAGTTGCAATAGAAACTGGATTTACGGAAAGAATGAGGTTGAAAGAAGCTGGTTTTGGTTTGTTCGTCTCCGCTGAATGTCCAAATATTGAGGTACATCACCTTTGAAACAGAATAATGTTTGCTCGGGAATATCAACTTTGGTTCACGGACTAATGGAGTAAAATGTTGTTCAGTGATGAGTGTGGAATTAATTTAAATCGAATTGACTGACGGTAATAAATGTGGTAAAATGAACAAGAACAACATAATCTGTAATTTTTTTAAGCTATAGTGGTATATGATAGAGGAAAAATATTGTATTCATGTAGGATATATTTGGGAGCTCGTATGGACTTGATGATGATCGATGGAGGGAATCTTATTGTGCATTGCAATAGAAACGTTTATCAGTGGTCACTTCGTTTTGATCCAGGAAAATGTTGTGGAAAATTTACTGTACGCATAATAAAAGTATACCCAAAACGATTGGTGCGTATAGGTGGGATATCCATGGAACGATGACGCTTCGCTGTGCGTCTTGTAGTCCGATGATGAAACGGGCTAGGAGGAATTAGTTCATGCAATTCCAACGCACACTCTCCGTAACCGATAAAAAACCGACAGGCTGGCAACTCGGCGCTGATGTTCAAGGTTCTGGAGCCTAGGCTCCACTGGCTAGGCTAGTACTGGTCGAATCTAGTCGACCAGTACTTCATTGTAGATGAGCCTCTTCTGCCTCTTCTGCTTCTACCCATGTAAATGAACAAATTTATCCAAGGAAGCCATAGGTAACTTCCAAAAAAGAATTGGTATTTCCATTCAAAGTTTTCGTCAACTAATTAAACTTGGTATGGCACATACAATATTTTTATTAAGAATTGATTAATATTATCACATATTTCCGTTTACTACCTTACCATATCATGTACATTTTCAAACCGCTTCCCTTTAAGGGAGTTTAATTAAACAATTAAAGAGCAAATGTAATCACGCGGTGATAACTCACGCCTCGCCTTACAGACCTCGTTATGGTTTCTGTATAAATAATCATTAGAAAAGATTGCATAATTAGAATTTTATAACCATAAGTCTGGTTCTCGAGTATTGTAAGTGATTTAGTTCTTTACTGTGTCTGTTGCTGTGCTACTAACTTAAAACAGGTCGAAAAGGCAGACCGATGGCCTAGTGAGAACCGCGCGATTCTGCTCGATACTTATAAATAAGAAATAGGCTTGCGCTTGACCACTATCTCACCTGATGGTAAAATACATCTTTGAAGCTTTGGTCGAACACTAAAAATAACACACAATTCCAAACTATATTAGTAATTCTATCAATCACCTTGTATACAAACACAATAACATTAGTAGCGCACTACTAGTGTTAACCGATATTCCAGTTAACAATGTAATTTCCTTTGATCAGTGCATTATATAATTATAATATCCTAAGCTTCGTTATATCGTAACAGCGTTATAGTACGAGTAACATAGTTATCAAACGTATTAGATTCAACTTCCTTCCTATTAATATTATAAATGTAAATATCTGTAAGTTTGGATGTTTGTAAATCAATTACGTACATCTCTATCTCTAAACGATTTTTACGGTTGAAATTCGGAACACAGGTCGACCATGGTCTGGATTTGGACATAAGTGATTCTTAAAATAACCTAGTATTAAATTCCCGTGGAACAGTTTTTGAATGCCACGGGTGCTAGAATATTTTAACCTTGGGCAAATTGTTAACAGAACAGATGGCCGAAGGAACCCCAAAGATTTGGAGTGACGACTGCGTACCGGAAGGCGCAGCGTTGGAAGGCTTCCCACTAGGTAGAGCGATAACTGGATGCGACAAGCATAAGACCGGTAGATGTGGTGTAGGCCTGGGTCGTAACGCTTTTTCTGAGAATCGTATCGGAACCAATATCTGATCTCAAAACTATATATAACAATATATAGATATTGTGCGTACGTGTACATATTTTCTATCGTGATTCGATACGCTGTTTTTTTGGTGAGAATCGGTATTTTATATTTTTGTATAGTATAACAATATCATCTTTTCGTAGCTAATGCTGACACTGTACTCGTAGTTTAGGTAACTACCTTATTATTTGAAAGTTTTGTATTTGGTTTCGGTTAGGTCTGTTTAGCACAATTTGCTCTTAACGTGAATTTGCTGTAAATTATGTATTAGGTACATGTTTATACGTAAATTATTATAAAAGGTTAGTTTAAAATTTAGTTACGCGGTCGACCCGAAACTAATGTGGCGCGAGCGGTACATGAATATCTAGATTTTGTAATACATAGTTTACTAAAGTGCCAGTAAGTGGTTTTTTAGATATGGTACCGATATTCAGATTACCTATATACGCTTTGTATCGCCCACCACTAATTTGGTGACATTTGGGGCAGGTCTATGTCCAGCAGTGGACACCTTTCCGTTGAAATAATGATCATGATGATGCTAGTACTTGCCCGTTAGATAGACTTTTACACGGACGAAGTCGCTGGCAAAACCAACTAAAATAAAAGCTTAAACTTTGTGTACGGTGAACCCGCACATTAGTACAATTAAGTAGGTTTTGCTGCGTTTGCACACGCGCGACCATTTTATATAGTTGTTACTAAGTAAAATAAATTAGTGATTTTTCTACACTCAACACGGGCGGTTTTATTATCATCCCCGGTTTCTATCTTTTTACCATAAGTGAGCAGACTAACGTCGTACATTTTTTTTGGTCCTTCGAGCCGGATCTGATATCACGCGTAGTAACAGTCCGTCGGGTATATATATCAAGGTGCGCGGGTGGTTCGGATTCAGAACCCCAGACTTGATAATATTCGTTGTTAATTTCGCGACAGTTCCGTAAAGTTCAATTATAAGTCCATTCAGTGAACGCGTAGTGAATCGTTCATAGAAGACATCAGTGAGACTCTGAGTGCCTTCATCCGAGTGCCAGCATCTGCAGATCGCTGTTGGTATTACATCTCATCGGTGACCAAGTAAGATTGTTCCTTTTGTTTAATCGTCATGGCAGTGTCAAGCGCTCGTCAGTCGGAAATATTAGAAGGACTTAATAGGATAAAGGTCAATTTCGGTAAGGATCCATTATCGAGAAAAACTCCGGATTATATCCAAAAAAGAATTGAGTCGTTGGATAACCTCTGGGGAGAATTCGAACAAAATCACCTGAAGCTCTCCGAGTTTCCAGACAAGGAACCACAATACTTCTCCTCAGACATATTTCATCAGGGTAAGATTCTCTACCAGTCTACCCGTAACCTGCTTACTGCGTTTGGCTCTGATGAGAAAGGAAGCCAAGCAAACACGGAAGCCAATGAACTGTTGGCTCAACAAATAACCAACTTTAGGGCCTTCAACAGGTTGATGAAGAGCATCAGCGTGAACGAAATATCGGAAAAATGGGAACTTGAAGACGAGCTTAGGGCTATACAAACCAAGTGGAACACTATTGACTCGTTGCATCTGCGTATCGATCATTTACTTCAAGGCGGTGACGTATTGTACGAAGATGAATTTAGCATGTTGGAGCGTAATTACAAAGACATCAAACGTTCACTTAATAAGAAAATATCGTCCATGGTACATGTACAGCAAGCTACGCCGAAGCTCGAAATTCCTACTTTTACGGGGAAATACACGCAGTGGCCAACGTTTTGTGACCTGTTTACAGAAGCTATTCACGAAAACAGCACCATTACCAAGGCTCAGAAGATGCAACACTTGAAAGGGAAGCTCAAAGGAGAAGCTGAACGCCTTATCCAGCATCTTCATATTTAGGCAGAAAATTACGATACAGCTTGGGAAATCCTAACTCACAGATATAATAATACTCAAGTTCTCTTTACTTATCAAATAGAGATATTTTTAAATCAGCCTTCTATTTCCAAGCAAACCGCTTATGAACTGAAGCGGCTATATGACACCACCACGGAGTGTATCCACGCTATACACAACCTTGGTGTGGACACAAACACATGGGATCCGTTGTTAGTGCATCTTCTCAGTAAGAAACTGGACCAGGAGACGTACTGTGATTATAAGGGGGCGCGTACAACACCACGAGAACTACCATCCTTGTCAGAATTTATGACGTTCCTCGAAAACAAATTTATTGCTTTGGAACCCTTACACCGTAGAGAGAGAGAAACAGCGAAGCCTGCTGTTAAACGGGAGTCAAGTTTGCAGAATACCAAACCTGTTAACCAGGGGAACCACTATAAGAAACAATATCAAGCGGCCGCTACTCAAGGACCTAACTGTCCGATTTGTAATACGCGTCACTTCATATTTACCTGTAGGAAATTCATGAAAATGACTCCAGAGGATCGTTTGACCTGGGTGACAAAGAGTCAATATTGTCAAAATTGCCTCAACTATCATCCAGACAATGATTGCACTAGTTCCAAACGTTGTAAAAGGTGTAACGCTAGCCACAACACCCTACTACACGACGTTTGTGTACCACAACACCAAACCACCGTAACCACGAGCTCAACCGTGCAGCCTTCCTCGGCACAACATAACGTTAACCACGTCGCTGCTGACAATGAAGAAATCCTGCTAACTACGTTGCTGCTCACAGTTTTATCAAATAATGGTACATACGTTACGTTAAGGGCGCTTCTTGATCAGGGGTCTCAAATTTCACTGATTTCGGAAAATGCGACACAAATGTTAGGTTTACAACGGCGGCAATATCATGCCTCCATTTCAGGGGTAGGGCCGGTCTCTAAACAGAGCAAAGGCATTGTAACCCTAGATTGTAAGTCTATCTACGGAGATTACACCTTGCAAACTCAGGCGTTAGTTGTGTCCAAGGTCATAAACAGTCTACCTAACTCATCATTTAGCAAACAGGCCTGGTCACACTTGAAACATCTTCAGTTAGCAGACCCGGAGTATAATGTATCTAGACCTATTGATCTTCTTCTGGATGCCAGTGTATATTCAGAAATCATATTAAGCGGCCTTATAAAAGGTCCAGCTCAGGCTCCGATAGCTCAACAAACCAAAATGGGTTGGATCTTATCAGGAAATGTCAAAAAATTCAATTGTCATGTCGCCATCAATAACCTTGAAGAGATAGCCAAGTTTTGGGAGTTGGAGGATATCCATGACTCATCATCATCAAACGTAACTATTGGTGATCAATTTTGTGAAGACTTCTACAAAAACACCACGACACGTTTAGAGAATGGAAAATATGTAGTTGGACTACCTATAATGCCAGGCTTCGAACAGCAACTCGGATCATCAAAGTTCAAGGCTATAGCGCAATTTAAACAATTAGAGTCTAAGCTTTCCAAAAATAAATCATTTTCAAGCCAATATAAACAATTTATAAACGAATACCAGGAATTAGGTCATATGCGACAAGTCGAAACAACCGCTGATCAGGCGTATTATCTACCGCATCATGGTGTATGGAAACTTGATTCGACAACTACGAAGCTGAGAGTGGTTTTCAATGCGTCATCCAAGACTACATCGGGTAACAGTCTAAACGATTTGATGTACAGTGGACCAAACTTGCAACAAGACTTGTTAGCACTGATAATAAATTGGAGGCAGTACCAATATGTAATCACTGCGGACATCGAAAAGATGTTCCGCCAGATATTAGTCAGGGAGCAAGATCAGACTCTGCAAGCAATAGTGTGGAGAGATTCAATGGATGATCAATTGAATCAGTATAACTTAACCACTGTAACGTACGGGACCAAGGCGGCGCCCTTCTTGGCTATGCGGACGCTGAAGCAACTTGCGACTGATGACGCTGAAAAATATCCCTTAGCAGCAGTAGCTGTGCAAAACTCCTTCTATATGGATGATCTGCTGAGTGGACACAACTCAGCTGATCAAGCCATGGAGCTACAACAGCAACTGATCAAAATGCTCCAGGGTGCTGGTATGAATTTGCGGAAATGGTCCAGCAACAAACCAGAACTCTTGCAGCATTTGACAACTGAACAATTGAACAGTCCTTACGAATTCAAGGGCCTCGAATCCAGAAAGACTCTTGGATTAAAATGGAATCCATCATCTGATTCATTCTCGTATCAAAGCAATATAATTCCTGATGATAAAGTCGCGTTTACAAAGCGTCAATTATTGTCAGAAATATCTAAGATTTTCGACCTACTTGGCTGGTTATCACCGCTTACAATCAGAGCGAAGCTACTGTTTCAACAAACGTGGTCCATGGAAACCAGCTGGGATCAAGAACTACCCGAGGTCATACAAGATAATTGGCCTAAACTAAAGGAAGACTTTAACTGCATCGATAAACTCCGCATACCAAGATTTTTAGGTAACACAGAAATAAACAGTCAATTACACGCATTTAGCGATGCTTCAGACAAAGCTTACGCTTGCGTTATTTACCTCATCACCAAGAACCATAAGGGCGAGTACACATCGACTATTGTTGCTGCAAAAACAAAGTTGGCACCAGTTGCAAAGAAAACATCTCTGCCCAGACTTGAACTCTGCGGTGCTCTACTTCTATCCCAACTAGTGAAGAAGGTCATTGATTCCTTACCAAAAGCACGTATGACTCTTCATGCGTGGACGGATTCAATGATAGTCTTGGGATGGCTACATGGAGATATATCCAGATGGAAATCATTTGTAGCTAACAGAGTGAAGCAGATAACCGACATAATACCGGCAGAACGCTGGTGTCATGTCAGCTCGGAGGAAAACGCAGCTGATTGTGCCACACGAGGAATAACATTTCTTCAGTTATTAAACCATTCCTTGTGGTGGGAAGGGCCGAAATGGCTAAAAGGTTACGAGGGAAAAGATGAAACTCATCTCAGGTACCAGTCCCCCATCATAGAAATAAAAGCAGCTTGTGTGAACACAGCCTTAGAACAAAATAATGTAACATTCATCAGTGACCTACTGCAAAACTGTAGTTCATTGACTCGAATTGTGCGCATTATTTGCTGGGTTTCACGTTTCGCCAAGCGCATTCGCGACAAACATATTTCAACATACCATAGTTACCTATCGTCATCAGAAATAAATAACGCATATAATTTAATTATTAAAGAAGTGCAATCACTGGAATTTCATCAGGAATTGCAACATATTAAATGTAAACAACACGTGAGTTCGAAAAGCAAGATTTGCAGTTTAAACCCTTTTCTAGATGAAAACGGCCTATTAAGAGTTGGTGGACGGTTAAATCACGCCAGTATAAGCACATCAGCGAAGCACCCTATCATTCTGCCCAGCCACAGTCGACTTACTGATCTTGTTATTAGCCAGGCTCACATAACAACTTTACATGGTGGCCCCCGACTAACCCTTTCATACATAAGGGACAGGTACTGGATTATCAGCGGAATCAGGACGGTAAAACGGCAATTAAGACTTTGTGTTAAGTGTCGTCGATTTAACAACGAAGTACAACAACAAATTATGGCGGATTTACCACGAGCCAGAGTTACGCCGTCAAGGCCATTTACGCATACTGGTGTCGACTTCACGGGCCACGTAGAACTGAAAGCCAATAAAGGGCGCGGGATCAAAACGACGAAGGGATATGTAGCAGTCTTTGTCTGCCTGTCAACGAAGGCCGTCCACCTGGAACTGGTATCTGATCTGAGTACGGCCGCTTTTCTAGCTGCATTTCGCCGGTTCTGCTCCCGGCGTGGATCACCAGGTCACATGTACAGTGACAACGGTACAAACTTCGTGGGAGCTAATCGACTCATGAAAAAGGAGTATAAGGAGATCATCCAGAACATCAACCCGGACTTCTTTAACAAAATCGGTGAGATGAACATCCACTGGCACTTCAATGCCCCTGCCTGGCCTAATGCAGGTGGGCTTTGGGAAGCCGCAGTGAAGAGCCTGAAATACCATTTGAAAAGGGTCATAGGTGATCAACGTCTTACGTATGAAGAGTTTTCAACGTTACTTTGTCAAATAGAGGCGTGTCTGAATTCCAGGCCACTATGTCAACTTACTGAAAACTCTGACGACGATTGCTTAACTCCAGGACATTTCCTCACTGGGACACCAATTGTGTCAAGACCTCAAACTGAACCGGAGTCTACATCGTTAACCACGCGGTGGCAACTCGTTCAAGCTTTAACCAAAAATATCTGGCAACGGTGGTCATCGGAATATCTTCAACAACTTCAAACGAGAACTAAATGGCAAAAACCACGAAGTAATCTTGAGGTCGATGACCTCGTCCTCATCCGGGAAGAGAACGTACCACCGGGTAAGTGGGCAATGGGTCGAGTAAAGCAGCTGCATCCAGGAAAGGATGGGTATGTGAGAGTTGTTACCGTCAAGACGAGTAACAATACCATACAGCGTCCAGTCAACAAGCTTGTATACTTACCCGTAAATGAGCAGAGACCCTCATCCGAATCCGCGGCACAGTGCGTGGATGAGTCCTCTCCACGATTACCAGCTGAACCTGATGCTAAAAGGCGTTCCCCGCGACTACGAAAACATAAACCTTTACAAGTCTTTTTCATGTCCGCTTTACTAATGCTTTTGTTTGTATCACCCAGTGATCAGACTCAGCAACTCAAATTGACGCCATATAATGTTACGCAAATTTCGAGCAACCAAGGTCTTTACTTCGACAAGATGTCCAACCTCCAAGTTATCAAGGACGAATGGAAACTCATTGTGTTTTACAACATGTCCACGTTCTATCACGGAGTAACGAACGTAAAGAGCTACATAACGCACTTGAAATTCACCGCCGATTGCATGGGCTCGCAATACGATAGCGTCATCCTACAACTAGAACAGGAAGTAAAAGAACTTGAGCATTATCAAACACTCCTCGAAAAACCTAACGCAAGAAGGCAAAAACGTGGCTTGATAAATGGAGTGGGGTATCTGGCAAATACTATGTTTGGAGTATTGGATGACAGCTTTGCTCAACAATACAAACAGGATATAGAAAAGATAACCACCCATGAGAATCATCTCCAAAAATTACTCAGGAATCAAACACTGGTCTTGGAATCAGAATACAACATTCTACGACGCAGCGAGGAGACAATGAACAACCAGTTCCATTTCATCAAGGAACATCTTCGAAACGCCACTGCTGAAATCAATCGGGTGCGTCTAGACAATAGGAACGGTTTATATGTAACATCTACCGCCTTAGCCGCGAGTGTCATTCTGGCAAATCTAATGCGCATACAGCACACACTTATTGACACCGTGACAGACATCAGCCACGGTCGTATTGACCCTTACCTCCTGTCACCAGAACAACTGGCTCAACAGATCAATATCATCTCCGGGCAATTGCAGGGAAACTTAATGACCCCAATTGAGTCAACAAACCTATCTGACATGTACAAAATCATGAAGGCGTCAGCAACGTTATATGAAGGCTATCTTATCATAGAGATAAAGATTCCATTGGTGAGCAACGACATCTTCGAGTTAGACAGGATCGTACCTATCCCTCAGAAAAGGGGAACGAATCGCATCATTCGCACAGTCCCAAGCTCGCCATTTATTGCCTACAACATCCAAAAGGACCTCGCTCTCTTCTTATCAGATAGTGACCTGCAGGCTTGCATACATGTTCTAAGGAGCAAAAAAATATTGTGTACCTATGACAAACCTGTCTATAATCTAAAAATAAAACAATCGCTGTGTGATATTCAAGATGCAAGTGATATTAGAAACGTTTGTAAACAAGAAGTATCCACGTGCCACAATTATTGGGTCAAATTACATAATGTGAACTCCTGGTTTTATACCTGTTGTGAGTCATGTGAACTTCGTATTTCCTGTATTGCTGATACAACAACTACAGTCATTCAAGGCATTGGTATCATTAACGTAGGTCAGGGATGCACATTGAAATCGGACGCTTATAGTATCCATGCGCACAACAACTTTCTACGTCACTTGAATATACAATCGAACATCGAAGTCCCAGAGGTGTCCATTCTAAACTCACTCATTAACACGACCTTGCCCATCGATTATGATTCTGCGGTAAACCACACCCACAGGTGGAATCAGCTGGAAGAGCAAATAAGAAACATTAAGGAACAATCTTCTACAGAGTTAACCGTTCACGACATTCATCACTATTCCGTCGCTTATATTGTCCTGGCCTTAGTTGTCATCTTAGGCGGGACCTGCATTTACCTCGTTACAAGAGGGAAGTGTCAGAACGCACTTGAAAAGCAGCAGCACGAGATGGTGGAAGTACGTGGGCAGCCGGACGAGCGCGCCCCTGGGGCGGAGGCGCGAGCCGAGCACGCAGGGCCGAACTCAACGGAGAGCGTGAGGGTAACTGTGCCAGTGCCAGTGTTCAGTGAGTTTAGTGATATAAGTAAATCTACCGAAAGTGTCGATAAGGGGACCTCACCCATGGTCCGTCAGTGAAAGTGAACTTGAGAAACCAGACAATTTAATGTTACAGACTTTACGACTTAGATTAGTTACATAGATATAAACCTAATGAAATCACCTTGTATCATCTTTCAACTGAAATATGTACCATTAATGTAAGTCATCAGTCTTCATGTGTTTAACTTGACCACTTATCATCTAGGATTAAACACGTCTCCTGTCTTCTCCTTTAGAGTTGGCAGTATGTACGGTGAACCCGCACATTAGTACAATTAAGTAGGTTTTGCTGCGTTTGCACACGCGCGACCATTTTATATAGTTGTTACTAAGTAAAATAAATTAGTGATTTTTCTACACTCAACACGGGCGGTTTTATTATCATCCCCGGTTTCTATCTTTTTACCATAAGTGTGCAGACTAACGTCGTACACTTTGTAATATCGATTCATGTAACATCGTTATGTAACTTATAACATTACAGTATGATTACACTTCAAACGTGTTGCGAATTGTAACACAGAACTAATTTCCTCTTGTCTTATTAATAATGGGATCCTTTGATAGCGTGGATATTCCTTGACTACTTGCTTCGAGTTAAACACATAGTTTTTCAATGTATTGAACAATGAACAAATATTTTTTTTTATTATTTTCTATTTCATCATCATCAGCCTTTTTATTGATCGCGCTGCTGACACAGGCCTCTTCTCTATGAGAGGGAATGGGCCGTAATCCACCACGTGGTCTCACTGTGGGTTTATAGATGTCAAACGTCTTCGAATATTTTAGGTTCTAAGACGGGTTATATATGTTTCATCGAAAAGAAATTGACAAATTATCAATTCCCAAAAAAATTTCCGCACGATTTAATTTGCCAATTTGCCAAACTTTGCAAAAAATCTCTACATTAATAATTGTAACGCAAACCTAATGTTTGGCAAGTGAACGTTTTAACAATAACTTGTTTACCAACTAGTACTTTTACCAATTTTTATGTGGTCAAATATTTCAGTTGGAATAACACATTTTACGCAAAATAAAATAAGCCAAATATTTAGTATCGTCAGTTTTCAATTTACCATTTCTATTCAGTTAATTACTTAGTCAATGAAATGGTATAATAATATACTTCGGTCAATGCCAAAAAATTGGGTTACCTATGTTTCATCGAAAAGTAAGCTGCAATGAGCTGCTCTTGTTTAATAAAATTTTGGTAAGCACTCAGAGGGTAAGCAAAAAAAAACATTTTGATCTGCATATAAAAGTAGCAAAAATACTTTACTTATCTATGTATATATGTTTTTTTTTCTCGCTACGCTCGCATTTTTAATTGTCTCTCGTTTTCTGGCAAAAATATCGTCGCTCGCGCTATACTGCGCTCGCTCCTTTCTGTCAGCTTGGTTCTTGATACCCTAGGAGCCAGATGTGGGGGATGTTTACTGTATAAAGATTTGTTGCTGTAATAAATCATTTAATAAAAGACCAAATGCATTAATTACACTATCCTTAGTAATATTCTGCCAAGTAAAATTTGACCAAATGAAAATGTGCGTACTAAAATCATTCCAAATATTGCATTGGTATAAAAAAAGGTTGCTAAAATTTGTTTGGGTAGTGAAATTTTGTCAAAATCGTTTCGGCAAAACAGCAGGCTCCCTTCTAGGACATACTGATTTCGTCAGGATGTTTTAAATACCTATTTATAAAAATATATTTCCGTAAAATATTTATCTAAAAGTACACAAAAAAAACTTAAAAAAATATTGTTAAAAATATAGAGTGAAATTAATGTGAAAGAGAGAGCAAATTAAATAAAAAAGCGTTGGACCTTTTTATTTATTTGGCTCTGCCCTTTTTCTTTGATAAATATTTGCCCGCGACCAAATTACCGATTTGTTTTAACAATTTTTTAAATAAGAATTTTCGAAGCACATATATATATATATGCCTTTACCTTTATACGAAATCCAATATGTAATATTTACCTATATATACTAATTTCAGGATAAATATTGAATAATATATCCGTTTGCATATAAATCATTCAAGCTAATACATGGTTACCGACATAGCCCGAAGAATGACCAAACTTAAGTGGCAGTGGGCAGGGCACATTGCCCGCAGAACGGATGGCCGTTGGGCCGAAAAGTTAAAAAGTGGTGACCGCGTACCAGAAGACGCAGCGTTGGAAGGCCATCCTCTAGGTGGAGTGGTCAAGGCTGCGGGCGTCCGGTGGATGCGAAACGTACAGGACCGATCAGTTTGGTGATGCTTAGAGGAGAAGCCTTTGTCCAGCAGTGGACGTCATTTGGCTTTAATGATGATGATGATCATGATGCTGAATATATTTTTATATACTTTACCCAACCTGCACTGTCAAATCGCACAACTTATTATTTACCTTATTGTCTTATTCGTCATCATGGCAACCTATTCGTGACGAATGCGGTCACTGGTCAGTGATCATCACTATGACGTAAAAACTAAACTCTGCGTCGTCGGTAACAAACTTTTTGCAGTAAATAATTTAAGTCACAATAAAAAAAAACTCCATTATAGAGATGTTATCGGAATCTTTAGTTTTTCATTTATTTGAACAACAAAATGCCAATTACAGAAGACAGATTAATAAGTATGTAAAGCAATTCATGGATTAAATATCACAAATATTCAATATTATAAATAAAGCTTTCACTTAATCTTCTCATAATTCGCTGGACTTTCAAACAATATAGCTCCTTCCATGCAACAGCGTATAGATGTAGTCCAGAGACCCTTGACAATTTTCACTTTCCACAATTCTATTAACGAAAGCGTATCGATAGCGATTGGAAAAATTTCAAAAATTTATGGGAATGTCAAACGCTATAGAAATGTCACGTGATCACTATACATTTTTTTATTTCGACCATACCATGCGAGCCGTCGCTGACATGGAATGACACTTGTCTAAGGCCTCAGGACGAAGTATTCCCGTTTGAGCACCTATTTTTAGAGCACCTATGCTTAGAGCACCAAAGGTATTCCCTTTTGAGCACCAATCAATATAATAGATTGGTGCTCAAATGCGACCAATAAATAATATTTGACTTTATTTCCCATTGAGCACCTACGGTGCTGTAGCTTCTAGTGTATAATACCTATATCATATCGATAAAAATTAGCAGTTTTATTGCAGAATGTTATCATTTGATAAATACCTACATAATTATCATCATAACCATAAAAGTTTACTTAATCATGTATTGTTAACTAGCTTTTGCCAGCGGTTTCGTCCACGTGGGTGTCGGGAAGACACAAAATCTTAACAAATTATACAACTAAACCTTCCCGATGAATCACAATGTCTTTTGATGAAAACCGAATGAATATCCATACAGTAGTTTTTGAGTTCATCGCGAACAGACGCGGCGAGGGACTTATAATATGTAGTGATATAACAATAAGTTTTCTCAACTTTAATTTCATCTATCCCCGAACCAATTGTAGGCTGGATGAAACACTAATAATAGAAATTGGTGGTTTTCATATTATTATGAAGAGTAGTTTAGTTGAGAGGCCGTATATAGGCGGTGCGCGCTCCACCTTTACCGTTTTTCGGAATATCTCGAATAGCCTGAAATATGATGAATGAAACCGAACTTTCCCGGCACTTTTATACGTCTCTCGTATTCTTTGCAAATCTATATATATATATATATATATACATAATAAAATCGTAGATAGGTACGTCAAAAACGTACATTAAATATAAAAAAAAGTAAAAGCAGAGTAAGATATACGGGGTATATGAAGGTCACTGAACCATTTCTTTTTAGAATGTTTATCTGTTTGTCTGCTGCAATGCAATGCATTCAATTGGTGCCAAAACTACTAGGCAGATCCTGTTAAAATTTTACATAAATAGTCCTATGAAGTCAGAGCAACACTGGGTATTTTTTTACACTTTCCCGCGGTATTTTTAAAGGAAGACACAAAATGTATTTTAGATTTGAGTTCGATTCGAATCGCGTTTATGTAATTTTTCGATGTTGCAGTTTTGAGAAACCCAATACAAACGGTTGACAACTGACGGTTGGATAATTTGTGACAAATTATTAGCTAAGCATAGCCTTATTTATCTATTTTCGTGTTAAATGGTGATAATTTAAACTTTAGAAAAATATTTATTTATTTTTTACCATTTTACTAATACCAAAAGTTTATATAACTGATATAGAGTTCATATTTGTCGTTTCTAAAGCAACTAAAAACTTTACTTGTATTATATATGTAAGTATTATTAAGAAATATTATTTTACTAAAAAAATAAGCGTAAAGACTACTGTTGTTACAAAGAATGTGATTTGTTTTATTTGTTTAATTAGGTGTGGGCCTAGAAAATAACCAAAGGCTGATTGTTATATTAATAATAATTAATTTGTTTCCTAAAATTAATGTAATAAAGTTCTGTCAATTTGTATCGATATGTTTTATTTTACATCCTATCACCAGAAGCTACCGCACCGTAGGTGCTCAATGGGGAATAAAGTCAAATAAAATTTATTGGTCGCCTTTGAGCACCAAGCTATTTTATTGATTGGTGCTCAAATGGGAATACCTTTGGTGCTCTAAGCATAGGTGCTCTAAAAATAGGTGCTCAAGCGGGAATACTTTCTCAGGACAAAGTATTCCCTTTTTTCCGTATTCCCGTTCCCGTTTTACCAGATTCAAGGAATGCGTGGAGAGAGAATAATAAAATAAAAACTGTGTGGCAATTAATTAATAAAGAAACTGGAAAGATACAACAACGCGATCAGAATGAGTTGTCTTTGAAAATAACTAATCAAACCATTTCTGATAGGCAAGAAGTCGCTGAGACATTAGAAAATTTCTTTACCAACATTCCGTTAGAGGTTACGAAGTCTCTTCCTTCCTCTTCTAAATTAGCTGAAGCTCTTCTTAACTGGTGGCTTAAAAGCCACCAGTTATTGTTCAATTTAAATAATCACCAGGTTGGTAGTTCATTCAGCAGAGTTAATGCTATACATGGTGGCTCATTGATTTTAGTAAGTAACCAGCTTAAATTTAAAGACCGTAAGGATATTGTGAGCCTATCTGTTGAGCGGACAGTTGAAATAGCTTGTATAGAATTGGAGCAGTTTATTGTATTAAGCGTATACAGACCGCCTTCAGGACTGTATGACTGCTTTGAAAAGGTAATGGATGAAGTGTTACACAAGATTTGTAACTCGAATAAATCCATTATCACTTGTGGTGATTTTACCGTTAATTTATTAGAAAACTCAGCTTCTTGTAGTAAAATAATAAGTCTGTTTCAGTCCTACAATCTTGTAAACCTATTTTTGGAGCCCACAAGAATAACCCCAACTAGTGCTACATGCTTAGATAATATTTATACTAATGTTATACCAGTCCACAAAGAAATTATAAATTTACTAGATTCTGATCATTGCGGGCAGAGGATTACTATACCAAACCATAGCAACAAAGTGGCTAAAAAGGATATCACTGTTAACCCCAAAACTGCAAGTCGCTTGGCAGCTTTTAAAGTTAAACTCATTAATAAATTACCAATTTTGTCAATTGATGCTGATCCTAATCATCTATATGATGATTTTTTTAGTATATACTGTAAACAATTTAATTCGACCTTTATTCCCAAGACTATCTCCGTTAATAGTAACGCATCATTCAGTGATTGGGCTACCATTGGTATTCATAAAAGTAGAACACGGCTTTATGAGCTGTACAGTGAAAGGACTTATGTAAACACTGCTGAATTTAATTTATATGTCAGAAATTATTCAAAATTATTTAAAAAAGTTTGTTGTTTGGCCAAGTCGCGTTATTTGAGCTCGAAGATTAAAAACAGTAGTAATGTTATTAAAACGACTTGGAATATTATTAATAGTGAAACGGGAAGATCTGGTAACCGAAATATTGACTACGGCCTGTCTATTAATGGCAACATCATAAAATCAGACTCACAAGTCGCAGTGGCCTTTGAAAATTTCTTTTCAGATATTCCCATTTCAACTACTAAATACATAAACCTATCACCTTCTGTTGCTGAGTCTTTGCTAAAAGAAAATGTTAATGTTTGCAATTCGGAATTTCGTTTTGAACATATTACTTGTAAAGACATAATTAAAACCTTTCACACTTTAAATGTTAAAAAGACTGCAGATCTGTGGGGTCATTCTGTAGAAGTTGCTAAGTCTATTATTGACATTGTCGCACCTAGTTTAGCTATTATCTTTAATAATTGTATCGACTGTGGGGAGTTGCCTGACCTTATGAAAAATAGTAAAATAATACCTTTGTTTAAATCAGGTAGTACATCAGACCCTACAAATTATAGACCTATTTCAGTACTACCTACGTTTAGCAAAATATTTGAGAAATTAATTTTAGAGCAATTGCAAAGATTTTTTAATAAACATAAATTATTACATACCAAACAGTTCGGTTTTACAAGGGGTCGTTCAACTACTGATGCCGGTGTTGAGCTTTTAGGACATATTTATAATGCATGGGAAGATAAGTGCGATGCCTTGGGAATCTTTTGTGATTTGTCCAAGGCATTTGATTGTGTTTTTCATGAAACGCTAATCAGGAAACTCCGCCACTACGGGATCCGGAACAGCGCTCTGGATCTTCTTACTTCATATTTGAGTAATAGGATTCAGACCGTTGACGTTAATGGAAAAAGATCTCCTGGATCTATGGTAACAATGGGAGTACCGCAGGGCTCGATTCTTGGTCCTTTCTTGTTTCTTATTTATATTAATGACTTGCCTTACCTCATAAAGGATAACCATGATATAGTGTTGTTTGCGGATGATACTTCACTTTTGTTTAAACTTAAACGTCAGCAGCTGGTTACTGACGATGTAAATAGCGCGATCTCAAAAGTAGTTCACTGGTTCAATGTTAATAATTTACTTCTTAATGAAAAAAAAACCAAATGCATTAAGTTTACCCTACCTCACGTTAGGCAGGTGAAAACCGATGTGTTGATAAAGGCCGAAGAATTGAATCCTGAAAATAGCACAGTATTCTTAGGCTTAACTTTGGATGCTAAGCTTCAGTGGGGCCCACATATAGATAAATTGTCAAAGAAGCTAAGCTCCGCAGCATATGCTGTTAGAAAAATTCGTAATTTAACTGACATAGAGACAGCCCGTTTAGTATACTTTAGTTATTTTCATAGTGTAATGTCATACGGTATTCTGTTGTGGGGAAATGCCGCCGACATCCAGACTATCTTTGTTTTGCAGAAAAGAGCTGTTCGATCAATTTATAAATTAAGCCCGAGACACTCTCTCAGAGAGAAATTTAAGGAGATTAATGTAATGACTGTGCCTTCTCAGTATATTTATGAAAATCTTTTATATGCCCATAAAAATATAAAATTGTTTAAAAAATACAGTGATATCCATAACATAAATACTAGGAACAAACACAAATTTGTAGTACTTACAACAAGGCTCAAGAAAATAGGTGGCTCGTTTAGATGTCAATGTGTACGCTTTTATATAATAAGCTTCCAAGCCACGTGCAAGATCTAAGTCTTAATAAATTCAAGTCTTTCATTAAACGTAAGTTGTGCCAGAAAGCGTTTTATACAACAAAAGATTACATTGAGGACAAAAAGGCTTGGGATTGAGCTGCTCCAATTAATTTTGTTTTTTTATTATATTTTGCACTATGCATTTTGTTATTATAAATATTTTTTTTATTTTTTTGGTTTTCTTGCAATGACAAGAATATTTACTTTTTAAAGTATTATATTATTTTATTTTAATTATTGTGAATGTGAAGACTATGTGGATATTTTTTTTTTTGTTTTTATTTAAATTTATCTTAGTTTTTAATCATGGTCTGGCAGTTTGAGTAGTTTATGCGGCCTACCCGAATGTCCTTTCTTTAGTATTGTTCGTCGAATCGTTGAGCTCCTTAAATTCTGAGTTGAGCTGCTCGGTTATTGACAAATGCGTGCACTGACTGGACAGGTCCACTCAATCTGGCTGGTTCTTTCCTCAAAAGACCATTTCAGACATCAGTCTACATGGTCTTCACATGATCTAATCAAGATTTTGTCAGGACTTTAAAAGAGACTGTGACCTCTGAGTTTGTTTCGGCCTTTCTTCTCAGAGTAGTCAGATAGGAAACGCCGACCTCATCTAGTTTTAAAAATATGTTCGACATGTAAAAGTGTTTGTACACAACTTACAGAAATAAAATCATTTATCATTATCATTTAAAGAAAACTTTACTAAAGACATACCAATCTTTAAATTTAAACCAATATGTATTGATTCAATTAAAAACGCGTTAGTCTCAATAAAAAAAATACTGAAGACTTGTGGGGGATATCCGTTAGGGTTCTTGGAGATATTATTGACTCAATTGCTCCTGTCCTAACAGGCATATTCAATCAATGTTTGGACAGCGGCACTTTTCCTGACTTAATTAAACACAGTAAAGTAGTACCAATTTTCAAATCAGTCTGTAAGAGTGATCCTTCTAATTATAGACCTATATCCGTGCTTCCAGCATTGAGTAAAATCTTTGAAAAAATCATGCTGGAGCAGATGTTGTCTCACTTCAATTCAAATGGGATACTGCATAGTCAACAGTTTGGTTTTACGAAAGGTAGGTCGACAACGGACGCGGGAGTAAAACTCATCAGCCACATCTTGGAGGCTTGGGAGAGGTCCCAGGATGCCATTGGCATTTTCTGTGATCTCTCAAAAGCTTTCGACTGCGTCGACCACAACACACTGATCTGTAAATTACACCACTATGGAATTCGTGGAAAATCTGCTGATCTCGTGCTTTCCTATTTATCAAACAGACAGCAAAAAGTAAATGTTAATGGGGCGACGTCCTCCGGGTCTCTAGTCAAGATGGGCGTGCCCCAAGGTTCAATTCTCGGCCCTTTCCTTTTTCTTGTTTACATTAATGATCTTCCTTTTATGATGGCCAAATTATCGGATATAATTCTATTTGCTGATGATACTTCGCTAATTTTTAAAATAGATAGGCAAGATACGGATGTTTTAAATGTCAACGAAAGTCTAATTGTTCTCTCAAAATGGTTCGCAGCTAACAATCTTTTACTGAATGCGAAAAAAACAAAATGTCTAAAGTTCTCTTTACCAAATGTACCACAACATGACCTAAACTTAAATCTTGACGGCAAAAATCTTGAAGTTATAACGGAAACTGTATTCTTAGGGATTACTATCGATTCAAAATTGCAGTGGGGCGCGCACATTAGAACTCTTTCGGGTAGGTTAAGTTCGGCTGCATATGCAGTAAGGAAATTAAGGCATCTAACCGATGTAGCTACAGCTAGGTTAGTATACTATGCTTATTTCCACAGTATTATGTCTTATGGCATTCTGCTGTGGGGATCAGCAGCAGACGTTAACTCAATTTTCATCCTTCAAAAGAGGGCAATCCGCGCAATCTATAAAATGGGTCCTCGCGAGTCCCTCAGAGAAAAATTTAAAGAGATCGATATACTGACTCTACCTTCACTTTATATTTTGGAATGTATTTTGTATGTCCGTAAAAATCGGGGGCTTTTCAAAACTAGAAGCGACTTCCATAATTTAAATACACGCAGTAAGCACGAAATTGTAATACCCAAATTCAGATTAACGAAAACTAGCAAGTCTTTTCTTATAAACAGTATACGCTTTTATAACAAGTTGCCAAAGTCAGTTATAGAACTGACCGATGGAAGGTTCAAAAACTACATCAAACGTATCCTTGTTAAAAAAGCATATTATAAAATCAAGGACTACGTTGAAGATAAAAACATTTGGCCTTAGCTCCTTCTGCGCATGCAGCTTCCCTGGTAACTTGTAAACGGCACAAATATGTGGATGTCTCTAACTATTCTCAATCTCATTTTTTCTTTCCTTCTTTTAATAAGACTTTTTACAATGGTTTTCAATCATCTTTAAAGCCCTTTGCTAAGAATAGTTACAGCACTGATAACAAAATTTGTGCAATATGTTAAATTTAGTCTTGTTATACTTATTTTTATTATTTTTTACCTTTGTATAGATTCTTTTACCGATTCTTTTGTGAATGTGTGAACATTGTAGGCCTTCTAGATGCTAGTTAACATTTGTTAACTTTTTTATATAAACTTTTTCTTTTTTTTTAGTTTCTTACGACTTATTGTCATAATTCGGGCCTACGTTGTCCCCCCATATCTAAGTACTAATGCTATAACATGGAAATATTGTAAAACCAAACCATTTTTAAAAGAGTAACCATGGAGTTTCTTGCCGGTTCTTCTCCATAGGAAACGACCAACCCGCAACCGCGTGGGACCACACATAAAATGTATGCCGTGTGGCCCGGCAATAGTTTATGAATATGTCAATTCTTGTAATATTTTTTTAAAATATTAAATAGTATTTTTTGTCCAAAAAAAACGATTGCTTTCTTTGGTTTTTCTGCATTGTATTATTTTCTTAAGATTTTATAGGAAAACCAACGTTTAATATTTTATGAACTCTATTATTTTCAGTAGTTATTATTCTATAATAAAAAATATATTATAGACACAAAAAACCAGACTGCAAAATAGAATTACCTGAGAAGAGGAAAAATATGTTTGTTCCTTACAGACTCCGAAACCGATTTCAAAAATTATTTCACCGTTGGGAAGCTAAACTATCCCTGGGTGACATAGGCTACTTTTTATTCCGGTATTCTCACGGGAACGGGCACTACGCGGGTGAAACCGCGAGGCGTCCGCTAGTAATTTATTATTAAATATTATGAGGTGCTACCAGAGCGGTGAAAAACGAAGTTTTGGTTGGTTTTCAAATGCTATAGAACACCCCGCCTTCATATTAAAAAATGAAATAGCCCTAATGATATAGCACTTTCACAATTGAGACGAATCCAACAACACCTCATATGTATATCCGTCAAGCCGTTTGGGCTGTATAGCGTGCTGTAGAAATTGACAAACGTCAACATCGCTCGAAAAAACATTACCCTCCCGCAGTCGGGTAATTATAATAGAGTATTATACCTCTTGGGTAGATATCATTCCAGCAAACATTTTTTTTACATATTTCTTAAACCACAGTCAAACCCGTATAATAACGTAAACACTTCATCGCGACATTAAATATCACAATCATAAACTATTTTATACGTCGCCGTCGGCAACTTATATATTATTATTAAGGTCTATCCACACATATCAGGGCCGTGCCCGGGACGTGGACGGGCCGTGCCCTCTCAGGGGCTCAAAAAATATCGGTGCATACATTTTATATGAACTCTCTGATGACTGAGCTCTAATGTCTGGGCCAGGCCCTGTCACGTCCCGGGCACGGCCCTGATATGTGAGGATAGACCTTCATAACTAACTTTTTGCGGCAAACTATTAATTTACTTCAGTACCAAATAATACATTTTATGATTAATTTTCTTATGATGATTGCGTTGATGAGGCCTAGGATTGGCCTTTTTAGGGTTCCGTACCCAAAGTGTAAAAACGGGACCCTATTACTAAGATTCCACTGTCCGTCTGTCTGTCACCAGGCTGAATCTCATGAACCGTGATAGTTAGACAGTTGAAATTCACAGATGAAGTATTTCTGTTGCCGCTATATAAAAAAATACTAAAAACAGAATAAAATAAATATTTAAGTGGGTAAAAAAATCATGTTGTATGGGAGCCCCATATAACAAACGTGTTTTTTTTGCCGCTTTTTGAGATAATGGTACGGAACCCACTCGTGCGCGAGACCGACTCGCACTTGGCCGGTTTATTTTATTTCATGGTCTATAAAAACCAATGTTTATTTTTTTATAAGTCCTAGTATCTAACTACCATGAGAGTAAAAAAAATATTAATGATCGTTATATATTAATAAATCGTTTGCTTAGATATCATTCAAGCAAACATGTTTTTACATAGTTCTCAAACCACAGTCAAACCGTGTATGTATCTAGTATCTACGTCATCATGATAACCAACTCGTGACGGATACGACCCTATGATCATCACTATGACATAGTACGTAATTATTAAAAATCTGTGCGTCGGTAACTACGATGGTCAATTATTGATGTCACTATCAAAAATATTTTAATAGAGTATCTACTTCTTCTATGAATATGTTCATTCTTCTAATAATGTTTTCATCTTATTATGATATTAGTGACGTTGCGTTGTAGGTATACAAATATTGGTATAATTCGCCAACTTTTATTATGTACGTCAAAACAACTTATTTGAATCAGGTTTGAATCTAGTTTGACAAATAAGAATTTATTTGAATCTTCCTTCCGCCGACTAACGGCAAACCAACAAAAAAAGGATAGTACCCACGCCAAAACGGTTGTAAGCAGCGTCATAATATGTTTAGTGATACTTTTGATACACGTAAATTACTCGTATAAACGATACTCTTGAGATGATAAAGAAATAATCAGATTCTTCCTTCCTCCGACTAACGGTAAACCAACAAAAAAGGATAGTACCTACGTCAATGGGGTCTTAATGACGTCTCAGTGATCGTCAGGATAAGTTTTACAAACTTTCTAAACTGCATCTTTATCGTCACAATGACGTCAGATGATATAGTTGACTGACTTTAGATGCCGAATAGGCACTCTACAGAGGCCTGATTCTTATTCTTTTGTTTTAGGCCGTACCCTGACCAAAAAATCAGTATGAGATTTGAGCATTCCTATTGGCCTAGCGGCACTGGCGGTGCATGAATTACAGTAGTGAATACGCCCAGATTTTAGAATAACTTCTTTATAAAATCGAATATTGGTCTTTTGAAAAAAATAAATCTACCAAAATGTTTGTTAACAAATTGTCTATCCATTAGTGTTAGTACAAAAAAATATTAATGAACACTTTACGAGGAGATGCATGCTATCAATCATTATTTCTCATTTTTATGGTTTTGTTGGAAGGAGATTAGTGAAACATATACTACACTTAAAAAAAAAAGAATTCTACAATTTTGGAATCAATAATATGTAGAAATTTAATATATTTTTATTAGTTGATATTTCATTTTAAATAACGAGTAGATAGCTCCTAAAAACTGCACGAAAAACGGCTAGCGCGGCGTTTTGCTCGGGGTAGCGCCTTAAGAAAACATTCAGTCTTTACCAAACCAAGGGCAATAACCAGATTGCCTCTTTGTGATATTAAAGGACAAGCAACATTTGGCTACATGAATTCTCAAGGAAGTAGTATGCTGTGTACCTTTGGTGGGTGATTGTGTTAATGAGTATATATTGTTTCAAAATTAAAACCAAAATAAAGCTAATATGAGCGATATTTTGGGTAGATTTTCGGTTTTGATCCACAAATAATAATCGTCCGATGACTTCTAGCCATTGTTCTATCGTCTTTTATTAGTCGTTTTTTACCTCAGGTAAATTTTAATTAGCATACCTCATTATTATTTTTTTCATTAGAGCCTGTTTTATTTTTCGGTTGTGTACGTGACCTCTATTTAAATACCTAACGGTTTATTACCATTTGTACTACGCTAGTTCATTAAGGGATTCAGTTATGATGTTGGGAATTAGAGCGAAATCATACCAAGGCGAACGATAAGTCATTACTATCTTTATTAAAATAATGTCACATGTTTTATATTCTAAGACACGTGTATGAACTAATAATATAAAGCTACACACATACATACGAAACATTAATACTACCTACCTATATAAAGAGGATTAAGGCTAGCACTAGACAAATCAGCGTTTGTAGTTTGTGGTAGGGTTTATACGACTGATGTCTTGTTCGACCGCATTCAGGAGGAAAAGTCAAAACAATTTGGCAGCCGGACCCAGATGTTAAGATGTAACGGCTATGTACCTATCTAATAAAACCTTAACCTTAAAATGGATTTTGGTGAGTGGAGTTAAAACAACGGGAATAGGAACTAATTTGCGGACCGGACATACTTACAGAAAGAAAGAAAGACGCAATTTCACAGAGTGACACCGAGGTGACTGTAATTTTTTTCATAGAACTGTTGTAAACGGTCGTTGCATTCGCATTGTCACAACTGTTCATGTAAGTAACATTGATCTTAATATTATTTTTATTAACACTGCTCGCCATCACGATGATACTATTTTTTTCAAGTACTTCGATGAAAAATATTTCGATGCCCCACCCATTGATGTGTGTCATCGCCTGTAAAATAAATGTTTGCAATCTTTATTATTTAAGAGTGACTTACATATTTATTGCACACGCGTTGCCATCCTAGATTAAAATGCGTGATGACCTATGAGCAAAATAATAATTTCGCATTTAAAGCGACACCAATACTCCCCAAACCAGAACACACAAACACTGATTTGCAGCAGACAGTGGTATCAAGTTTGTGTGACATACTATTATGTAGCTATCTACTCATTTTAAAACTAGTTCCTGTCTCCTGTCAAATGCTCAACTACAATACAAACAAGGTTGAGTAATGACTCAACTTACTTGTCAGACTATAACCTCCACTATTATTTCCGACTTGTTATTAGGAAACGTGAGTGAAGAGGGTCAAGTAGACATCGTTGATTGACCGACTGTTACGTCTGGACCACACAGCTATCATAAAATGTTACAGAACAGATTTCTAGAAACTTAGGGATAATTTCGTTTATTTAACGATGCGTGTTATGAATACAGGTCACCAAGAACAAGTATCATGATCTTCCTGCCCATTTCCTATACAGGGTTGTTGGTAAAGCACTAACAACTGACTTTTAAAATTCAACAAAATAAAACAAATTGTTATAAAAACAAAAACCCGATTGCTAAAAAATAATTAACTGAAAAGGGAAAACCAAGTACTAGTTTGAAGAACGAAGTTTTGGTAGGTATTTCTATAATCATTGTTTGTCCCCGCCTGCAGCACCTCATAAACACACCTGTATAAATTATACGTAGTACTTGTTTTTCTCTTTTCAGTTAAATATTTTTTAGCAGTCGGGATTTTTGTTTTTATAATAAATAGTTTTATTTCAGACTTGTTAGTTTTTTAATGAACGAGTTCTTTAAATAAGATATGTCGTAATAAAATATTTATTTTGCTATAAAAGTTACGCTTATCTTGAATTTATGCTAAAATAGTAACATAAAAGTGTTACGATATACTATTATATATTTGGAATGGTCTATTTAGTAGCTTTCATTTGATACCTATAGTGTAAAAATTACGAAAAAATAATGTTTTAGCTCTATTTTTTTAGTGAGGGTGCCACATTTAAAAATATATCACTCCACAATTGAGACAAATTCAACGACACCTCATATGTCATAATCCGTCGAGCCTTTTGGGGTGTAGAGCGAGCTATAGAAATGGACATATGTTCATACAAACATACTTACATACATGCATACATACAAAAGCTCGAAAAACCCTCACGCAGTCGGCTAAAAAGACAGCTGATCCGTACATTTGTGTTCGCATAACTCTTCAAAATGTATTGACCAACTGTTTTTTTTTGTTGAAATTTTAAAAGCCGTAGAAGAAAAGTTGTTGTTTATGATAAGATAAGATAAGATAAGATAAGAAGTTTTTATTTGTATAGAATGTAGGTATTACAATAAGGTGTTAACAAAAGTTCAGGAATCCATGTACATTCTGCCTTTCGGCATACAAACATTTATGGGTTGACACCGGTACATACATAAAACATTACAGGTTGCCAGCGTAGAAAAATATTTACTTAAATATCACAAATCATCACTCAAAAAATCTGATATAGAATAATAACATTTTTGTAACAATAAATCTGTAAGTCGTTTTTTGAATATTCTAAATGGTTGTTCTTTAATAACTTTAGGCAACTTATTGTATACCTTTGGCGCCATACACATGACGCTTTTCTTTAACAGTGTGGTGTTGTAGCTACCTGCGTGCAATAGACTTTGATACTGAGATCTCATACAATTTGTCCTCTTTCGTACCTCACATAACGATGGAAACAGATGCGGGTTGGTTTTTACAAAAATGACTATTTCTAGAATGTACAGACATGGGAAGGTTAATAATTTATGAAATTTGAAAATAGGAACACAGCTGTCTGTAACCTGTAAGTAAAAAATTGACCTAACGCGTCGTTTCTGGGCTTTGAAAATGTTTTCTCTTTCACTACAATTACCCCAGAATATGATGCCAAACCTCAACGTTGAAATAACGAAGCCATGGTAAGCAATAAGGACTGTATTAAAATTAACTTTTTTAGATAGATTGTATAGCATGTATGCGTAAGTACTTAACTTTTTACAAATATATTCAGCTTGAGGTTTCCATGTTAATTGATTGTCAATTAATATTCCCAAAAATTTAGCCACCTTGACATTTTGACTCTTATGACCATCATAATTAACGTTTAAGTCTTCGGGATTAATACGTTGGTAAAAATGCATGATTTATTTATTTTATTTATTTATTTATTTATGTACACACAAAACACTTTACAGAGAAAATAAAGAATACAGATAGAAGAGCACAAAGGTTGATGATATTAGTTTTTTGTATATTTATTTTTAAATTATTGTAATTAAGCCAATTAACTAAAGATTTAAGAGTGTTGTTGATATCATTTTCATCGTTTTCTTTACTTGTGCATTTAACTAGTGCTGTACTGTCATCAGCAAACAATATAATTGGATGGTCTATTTGGAGTGGGAGGTCGTTGATATAAATTAAAAATAAAGGCGGACCGAGAACGCTTCCTTGCGGGACGCCATGTTTGATGTTTCTAAAAGAAGATCTGAATTTTATTTCTCGTTTTGACTTCAAACAAATATTAGAAATTTCCGTATATTGTACACGATCAGTAAGATAGGATTTAATTAAATTTAATGGATTTCCTCGAATCCCGTAAGCTTGAAGTTTATTTATAAGTGTCTCATGATCTACGTAGTCAAAAGCCTTTGTCATATCCGTGAAAATGGCGCAAACTGGTATTTTATTAACTACGTTTACCATAATAGTTTTTAATAAATCGAATATAGCCATATTAATGTTTTTATCTTTACGGAAACCTTTTTGTTCGTCGCAAAGTAAGTTAAATTTTGTCAAAAAATTGTACATTTGTTCGTATATAATTTTTTCTATTACTTTAGAGAACACAGGAATAAGAGCATTGGGTCTATAATTTGACATATTTTCTTTATTTTTTTTTTTATAAACAGGTTTCACAATTACTGTTTTGAGACTCTTAGGAAATACTCCGGAAAATATGCTAGCATTAATGATGTGACTCAAAGGACCAGAAATAACATCAGAAACGAATTTTATGACTTGTGTAATTTCTACACAAGTCATCGTAGCCGTCGTAACCAAAGCTCTTTTTATTTTTCAATGATCTTATTACCCTTGATACGTCTTGCGGTACAACTGGGGACATGAAAAACGAATTTGGATTATGATCTATTTCCTTAACACGATGAGACGCATATTTTGGTGAATCCGAGACTTGGTCAACGAAAAAATTATTAAATGATTCAGCTATATCTTTAGGGTTAGTTATTATAACATCATGATTATTTATCTTAGAGATGGGTTCATTAATATTATTATTGTTGTTTATTATATGCAAGGCTGTCTTTGATTTATTTTTTGAGTTTAGAAGTAAGTAGTTATTTTGGGCTTTTTGAGTCAGCTTGACGATTTTTTTAAATTTTCTAGAATAATTACGAAACTTTTGTTTATTCTCCTTTGTGGGTTTTTTTCGTTGCTGCCATAGTAGAAAGCGTTGTCTTTTACTGCATACACGAATACCCCGTGATACCCATTTAATTGATTTTCCAAATTTAACAGTTGTATATTTTATGGGGAAGCACAGATTGTATAGTAAAAGAAATAAATCAAGGAACATATCATATGCTAAGTTTGGGTCCTCGCTATTATATACCTCTGAAAAAGTCAATGATAGCAGATGGTTTTTAAATTTGAGTAAATGTTCATTCGAAACATCTCGTGTACTTTTACGCCAAGATTGTATCTGAAATGATTTCTTAACCTTGACCTTTAGAATTTGCGCTGTGTGATCGGACAATGCTAAGTCTATTACTTTCCATTTGCATTTTTGTTTGTAATTGTGAGCAAAATTATCTAGACAAGTTGAACTGTTAAGCCTAGTGGGAACATTAATTTCTAATTTGAGGTTGTAGCTCAGGAGAAAGCATTCAAGTTCCAATGTAAATCTGTTTCTCAACATTGTATTTATGTTAAAATCACCACACAATACTATTTTAGAGCCATTTTTAGTACATATAATTTTTAATATACTGTCTAAGTTTTCGTAAAATTTACTTAAGTTACACATTTTAGGAGGTCTATAAATACACAGAACGATGACATTTTGTTTAACCAGTTTTATGGCACAACATTTAATTATACCTTTTACAGAGTGTCTCATTATGTCTGGTAGTTCCATGTATTCCAGCGATTGTTTTATCAATATGCAAGCTCCTCCGCGCTTTATGTTATTTCTAGAGTAACATGCTGCTAATTTATAATTTGGAATGAGTAACAGTTTCTCGTGACCAGACATTATAAAATGCTCTGTTATACATAAAATATCAATGTATATTTGTTTGGATAAAAGTTCTTGAATGTGAACTGTTAAAATATCTGACTTATTTAAAAGACCAGCAATATTTTGGTGCATGATATAAATATGATCAGACACGAAAAAAATCAGAGTTTGTGTTTACAATGGAATCATCATTAAGGTTAAATTCTGATTCACTATACACACACACTTCCTTTTGGTCAATCGTAGTTAGCATTAATATATTACTCATTATATTCCTCATACCACTATTATTAAGTCTTCCAGTATATTTTGGGAACATAGTGCCATCATAGGATAGATTA
This sequence comes from Orthosia cruda, assembly GCA_964057195.1. Taxonomy (NCBI): domain Eukaryota; kingdom Metazoa; phylum Arthropoda; class Insecta; order Lepidoptera; family Noctuidae; genus Orthosia; species Orthosia cruda. Next base: position 12,548,095 of record OZ059836.1, on the reverse strand, counting down.
AGATTAGAGTCCAGTAGCGTAGCATAGTTGTATGTATGAATGTCCAAATAAAGTAGATTACTAAACATCTCAATACGTGAATTAAACATTACGGAAGATGTAAAGAATTTAAAAGTTGGTAAACAAATAATTACATTTGTGTGTTGAATTTTTTGTAAAGAAGATCTTATCTCTAAAATTAAATTTAAATAGTTCATGGATTTTTGAAAATCCTCTTCTCCGATCAATATGACACAGAAGTCATTTTTTGAAAAATCCACTAATTTAGTATGTAAATCACTAAGAAGCTGCATGATCCCGCTGTTTGGATATAAATAGTGACATATCTGTGAGTTTTTAAATGTTTCTTCAGCAATGGGTAAGATCTTATTCGTTTTGTTGGCACTGACAATGCATAATTTATTTATTTTTGTAGATTGGCTGCTTTCAATTGTGTCAGGTATACCTACATCACTTTGAGGCGACGATGTGAATTTTTCTTTGTTTACAACTTTTGGTGTGGGAATTTCTTTTAAGACTGACTTTGTTTTCTTCTTAGACTTGTGACGTGGGGTTGCAATTTTAAGACTTTTGCAAGGACTGTCAGTGTCCATAGTTAACTCTCTTGATGCTTTTTTAAGAATGTTATGTTTGGACATTATATCATTTAAGGCTTTTTTAAGTTCACTGTTTTCGATAGACAAATTATTGATTTCTTCATGTGCAGAGTTCAGTCGCAAAGTAAGTTGTTCAATTTGTTGTTTATATTCTTGGATTTGAGTAAAGTTTTCGTCTACCGATGTGTTTGGTAAGCTACTAGTGGTGCCATCTAGGTTTGAATTGTTCATACTATTATCAGACGACACTGCTGTTTCTGATAGTGTGCGTGTTTTTCTAAACGTTATATTTTCGAAAAAAATCATTGTATCTTTAAATTATTTCCTTAAAAACTTTAGAAAAGAATATGTCCTCACTGGGGTTTGAACTCGCGATCAGTATGCGGATTGGTTGCCAACCAGTCTCTTAGCCGACTAGACCAGCTGATAGTTAACTTTGTTGACGAAATTATACTTCACTTGGTTATATTTATAAATTTCAAATCGGGTGTGTCGTTAAAAAATTCGCATATTTTTCCATTTATGGTTATCGATTTGTTAATTAAATTTTAAAAGTTAGTTAAATTTTGATACACTTTTTTATCACTTTTCGGTACTTTAAACTGTTAATAGTTTGAGGAAACACTTTGTTTAGAGATGAAATGTTAGTTTTGTTGTTTTGATGAAGTAATAAAAGCAATAACAAAGTTGACGTCTTTGTCAAAAGAATCAGCACTTGTTCACTTTAGTTGTTAAAAGCTTTTTAATATCTATATTTTAGCACTGAATAACACTGTCACTTCGTTATTGAAGTTTACTTTAACTATTGAACTGTTTAAATTAGATAATAACTTATTAAAACTATTTTTAAAACATAAAATGATACGGAACTGTACTCGTAGGTGTAGGTAGCTCACTCACTATGATATTAGTAATACAGCCCCGACCCAGATGTTTTTAAATTCCGGTGTATAACTTGAAGTCAAGTCATCAGTCAACAGCCCCGATTTTAAACGCTCGTCTTTTCTAATAATTGATATTGTAACTATATTTCTATTATTGATTTAATTTTTTATTCTCATTGTAATTTAAAATTTTGACTAGTATTTTTATTGACTGATTTTTATTTTTGGAACATTGTCGTCTCCAACAACTGAAACCAAGAAACTTTTCATTTACTATGTTTAATATGTATAACGCCTATAAATCCAATTTCTTAGATACCTACCCTTTCTATAGCTTACAACCTCAATTCAATAAGCAATCTGAAGAGAGAATAGACTGGAATTGGCAAACGTAAGGACGCTCTCAGGTTGTACCAGGCAACGCAGGATTGGTCTTCACAGTTTGATGAGAATAGATAAGGATCCAGTGCTAATTGTAGCGTTCTATTGGAGATGCCTATTATGATTAACTTTACACAGGTTTTGATAATAAGAAGATTAATTCTTGATCGACAGTGATTCGTTTATTTGAAGAAGCAAATAATCGTTCGGATTTATATAAAGCGCTGGATGCGAGACGCACGGAATCGGTCAATGTGGCGACGCCTGGGGGAGGAGCAGTGAACGTCTTTCGGGTGAAATGATTATGTTGATGATTTATGTAAAGCAGAGCTTTGATTCATTAGTGTAGTATTAATCATGTCACCTTCATACCACAGCGAACAGACAATAATAGGGTCCGTTTATAAACCCTTTCTCACCTAGATAAAATACGCCACAAAATTGAGAGCAAATACTAGGAAGTAGGAACTAGCCTAAAAGTTCAAGGACTCCCGGGTTAATCTCAATTATGGACATGAACTGAAATTAAAATAGAAGTTAAATAAACCTTTGTATGGTATCTATTTGCTCCTGTAAGGGTTTTCCTAAACCTACGCAAAATACGTGTTTCGATTATTCTTCAGGGACTCAATTAGAGATTAAAGATCATTTTAAAGTGTTATGAACATTTTTGATATATTTTTTCTATTGAGAAAATACTAGTCGAATAAATATTTTAGTCTTTCTAGAGCCATACTGGAAAATCTGTGAATAGATGTGGCAAGCAACCACACTTTTAAAAAACTGTAAATTGTAAGTAGTTTAAATAGTGGGGACTCGATTTTCTGCAATAAGACCCATTCAGTACGTCGTGCGTGGGGATTCTGGCTAACAAGCGAGTCTAGCTCCGTTCATTAGCAAAGAAGCTTCCTGGAAGCTTCCTGGAAGCTTCACATGCTTTGCAAACCTACCTCACGGATCCGAGGATGTAAGAATGAACCCCTTTGACAGTGTTTAGGTTAAACGTAGCCAAGTGTCTCTTCTAGGAAACAAGGATTTTAGAACGATTAATGTTGAGGTGTTCCACACGAACACTGCAGCAAAAATTTATTCGAAACGTAAAGCGGCAGTTATTCGACGGAGTATAAACATGAAAGGTTCATGAATCTCAGATACTAGGAGAGTTGGAGTCTGAGATATTTAAAAACTCTGAAGAGTATAAAATCTCGTAGTACTTAAGTTCGTAAACTTTTACACCGCTATAATAAATTCAGAGAGTTTGGTCTCCTTCAGTATTAAATTACGAATGACAGAGGATATTAAATGGTAGAAAGTCTAAGGAAGTTTAGTAGCTTGACTGGCTGACAACAATGCTGGCCAACTTTTCAAGATAGGTCTAATTATTATGAATACGTGATTAGGTTTCGCCCGTCTGAAGGTCGGAAATTATGCCAAGGGAACGTATAACCAGGATAAAATCGGGGTCCTACATCCCGTCTTCGTCATAATCCAAGACAATACAAACCCGTGTGCTAAGTTTCTTCCAAATTCAAACATACAAACTTTCACTTTTTTAATATTAGTAGGATAGGATTCTTCTCGGTTTTGAGCTATTATAATTATTCCTCATGACGCTGATCATGAGAAAGGAATGTTCATACGTTGCTGGTTCTAACACTAGGAAGAACCTTTAAGACTGTTACTTCATCGGAATAAGTACTTACTGAAAACATTTCAAAGCAGTAAGCCGTTTGGTGATTGAGAAAAGAGCACATACCTAAGTTAGTTTTGCTAATACCTGTAGACACGTTATACAATAAGTTGATAAAATAAAAACAAAACATAATAAAAGACTATTTCTTTCACTTACTAACAAATCAAATGAAGAAATCAACTTCAACATTCTCATGAAAACAGGTATCAAATTAGTTGGCCAGTAGGTAACGTTACGAGGAAAAACCTTTCACGATACAATCCTAGATCTCCATAATACTACAGACAAGCTCCAACGGGCAGACAAATTAACGTTTTCATTATATCTAAACTAACTCCATTAGTAATGTCGTCTGGCATTTCGACAAAAGCGTACCTACATAAATACAGGTTGAGTTTTTCAAAAATAAAAGAAGAATTTTGTTAAAAATGTGTTAGTTACTTTAAGTTTGCCGTATGTCATTACTTCACAGACTTTTATCCTTATTATAGACACTAACGAATGTTGTAATAATACAGTGTGGTTTTTTGTTTCAAAATCGACGAGTCTGATTTCTGGCTAGAGTTATTGCTTTTTCAAAAATCCAATAATTCAGTTTTAGTTTTAATCACAATCGGGCCCGAAACTCCTTTGTGTGTTTTTCGCAATTCCTCTATCGGATTTGGATATCCACAATTCCACACCTACAAAAAAATCTCCCCTTATGTAAACTATTATTATCTGAAGTGCTCCAATTAAATATATTTTTTGTGGTTCCCGAGAGCATTATTTCCTGGAAACATCCTCAACGGTTATCTCTTCACGGTCCGCCACTCACCTGCCTACCTCGGGCACTCCACGACTTCTTGCCCGAGCTGCTGCCTGGTTAGCTGCCCACATCGAGCGAAGCCCTACCTTATTTTTATTATCTATATCCTTTTTATATTCTTAGCTTTAATTTTAATAACCTTTATATCTTAATTTTATTAACGTGGTTAACGTTAGCTCGACCAAATTTTAGAATATTCAATTGTATATCATCATCAATGTTCCCACTGCTGGAATACAGGCCTCTTCTCTGTGAGAGGATACAATTGTATATACTATAAAGGAATAAACGCAAAAAATAAATAGAAATCATTATACAGATGGTAACGCTGGAGAAAGGGAATCCTATATTCTAAAGACCATTAAACACTGCTATATCTACATAATATAATACTGGCCTTCATCTATTTTTACTTTCTACCACCACCACCTTAACTGTCGGATTACTCGAATCTATCTATTTAATGGACAATTAATGTTACTAAAACATTCACATATCTAGATATTACACAAGATAGATGGGTACAGAAGCTCTACTTCTTAACAACCAAGGTTAAATAATTTAAAAACCCCCGACACGTTTTTATTTCATGCTACATCATCTAGTAGTAGACACGCTTCGATCGACAATCTATTGAACACGTAATTATGACACGATATCTTGCGAAAACAACCCGATTCAAACAGTAAAACGCCAATAACTTTAGAACGGCTGAACCGATTTTCATCGAACATAGCAAACACTCTCGATAAAGACACCTGTCAAACAAAAACAAACAAAATTGATATCGCTTTATCAGTTAAAATTGACAAAAGTCAAACATTTTGGCAAAATGGGATTAACCACGTGATCTTCCACAGAAAAATGCGACGCGAGGCAAAAACTATTTTTATAAAAATTGTTATGCCGACATCGGTGTTTTATTATACATTGTATCTGTCTAAAGAAGACTTAAAACTTGAGAATACATCGATAAATTAAATCACCAAAGTGATATCATGGTATGAAGCTTTATAATATAACTTTCAAAAGGAGTTCAGAAATTATTTTAAAAACAGAAAATACATCAACAAAATTATTATAATGATGCAGTAGGTACAGGAACTTCTACGAGCCGCTGAGCGGAATAATCAGAGTTACGGCTTCAGGACTGTATGACACTATTCAGATGTTAGTCCTAATTAGTGTGTGATGTAATTAAAATACAAGTAGGTAGTCTCTCTGCTCTCGAAACCAAAATCAGTTCATTCGTTTACGAGCTATGATCTGGTATCATAGCTCCTAAACAGATGAACCGATTCTGAAGACAGATACACAAATACACAAACACACAGTTAACCCGTCAAACTTATAACACCCCTCATTTTCCGTCGGAGGTAAAAAGAGTAAAAACGCACGCACACTTAGACACGCTTCACATACAGTGAGTGCAAGCGCACTCACGAACGGCATTTTGTTTCTTCTTCTTCGTATCGATAGTTCCTTGTTCTTAAGGGCCTACAACCTCTTTAGTGTCGTAAAACGGTCACTTTCATACAGCATACTCCTTAGTAACGGCTACGTTAAAAAGGTTTGATAAAAATATATATTTATTATTGTTCCATGTTTGTGAAACATGATTTTATGGATAAAAATAGTTTTACTTTAAAAATATAAATAACAATCGTGTTGTTAATTATATGTCGCTACTTTTGGATACCCCTCCAAAACGACTTAAATGTTCAAAAATATTTGTACACAGAAAATTTGATGGATAGAATTTCTTAATAACTGAAATAGCATATGTAAATATAATAATATTTTGCAAACAAACCTGTCCAAAAGGAGGTTAAATGTTGATATTCTGGTTCCGAGCGGGCGCACGGCCAGTAGTGCGTTAATATTGGGGAATATATACGCCTTAATTTAACGTATGCATCTATATGTGCGCACAACTGTTTTCGCTAAACCAACCTTCTGTACCTATTTGTTTTGTGCTAAATTGGACCAAATCAAACTAAGACAGATGGCGTATTCACAGATGGTTAAACAAAGTGGAAACGATTTAGAGAAATCTAGTTCGATTTAAATAATTCGTTTGAACTTTGATCTGTTGGGTTGACTTCAAGAATTAGATTTAAAATTGCAAAACTTAGATTGATCTAAGTTTTATCGCCAGGTTAGAATGATAGTTAATTTATTTAATTTGTGCTAATGTTATGTAATGTTATGTATGTCATTGAATGTAGTTAATTTCAAAATTTTCTTTTCTATTGCAATCTGCTTGGGGACAACGTGCCTTTAGACACTGTAAGGCAATTACTTTCATTTGGGGTCTATTTCTTAAAAATAACATACCGGTCCGTAAGGCCAACAAGCTTCCCCCTCCCCTCCGCCTTATACATACTTATTGTATTAAATAATAAACACAGCACAAATAAAGAAAAAATAAAAAAAAATAAAAATCAGATAAATTTTGAAAATCTAAATTTACCCATATCTGTAAAACTTAGCAACCAATAAAAATAATACCAATTTTACTATGGGTAGGTACGGAACCCTCAGCGCACGCGTTGACTTGCATTTGACCGGTTTTTTTTACATTGCATCCTACATTTGTACATTTTCACTAGCTTATGCCAGCGGCTTCGCCCTCGTGATTGTTACTTTTATCTCAGGGGAACAATATACCGGGATCTCTGTGCTAAATTTCATCCAGATCCGATAAGCCGTTCTAGCATGATTGAATAACAAACATACATCCACACACACATCTATCCAAACTTTCACATTTACTATATTAGTAAGAAGTAAAATAATATTGTATAGCCTTAAATAAAAATGGTGCAAACAATTTTCAAGATAATTAAGCTAATTATTGTTCAAAACTAAAAGAAGCAGTTTTCCTGTTAAAACTTTGTTAATGACATGTTGTTTAATCTAATAAGTCCGCTATGCACGAGTATAATATTTTAACAGTAAAATTGCCGTGACTATGAAAAGCTTTTACTTCAAGTTTTAAAAACTACAGCTTATGTCTGGAACTTTCCATAACTTAGGTCCACCAAGTTTAAAAGTGAATAAAAAAGCTATACAACGCAATATGAACAACAAAGCGTCCCTGGATAAACAAGTCAGTTTATCGTCTAAGATGCAGAAGGCAAACAAAATGGAATGCATCTGTAAATAGATTACAAATTCTGTTTGGTATCAAAACGGTAACTTTTGAGGGACACACACAAGGGAGTCTGCTGCAGTCTGGAGTTTTGACATTTTTAGTGAGTCAAACTTAGCAAAAAAGACATACAGTATTACATGATGTATTTTTTGCTTATTCATGTATTACAAAATCTACCAATAGTTGACAACAAAAAAACTTAATTTAACTACACACCTCTTCCGAATGCACAGCATGATTTTCTGCTTGTTTAAATCTTTTTAGTTCGCTGCTTAAGCAGTCGGGTTTTTATTTTTAAAATAACTTTTTTATTCACTACTTTTTAGTTATCATTATTTTTTTCGAATAATTTCATATTATTATATAAGAGGATATATTTTGTAACCACCTCTTCATTTTGATACCCCACTCGATGGGTACAGAAGAAAAAAATATTGAGACCCCACAATACGGCGCCCAAAATCCGCCATTTTGTTTTTTTTTATAACGTCACTTATCTAAGAATACTTTTGCGGTAAAGACGTATCTAATGATGTCTTAATTTATATAAATCCGTCTAGTGTTTTGCAAGATATGAGTTAATAAAGAATATTACATACATACAAACATAAATATCTCCTTTCCTTGCAGTCGGGTAAAAACTAATTACTTATTATTTACCTGACTAACAAAAATTCTGACCAGCCACGGCAAGAGCTAATCTCCTCAGAATTAATATGCGTGCGGATACAAGAAAAAAGTACCTAGATTATTATCGCTTTTTTTATTAATGTTCTTTAGCCGTATTTTTTATTTGGAGGTAATCACATTTATTATGACTATAGATTATAGAATTTTTTGTGTCTTTTTCTAATACCATTAATTCTATCAAGATCTTACCTTATTTACTTTACTTACATTAATAATTTAAAAGTAACAACATAACATTAGTCACTACGCTTAATCCTCTGTTTACAGCCCACGTCTCATTAAACACAAATTGAATAATTCCTAGCTCACTATTCGATTACAATCAATCCAATCAATCAATCGGCAATCTGCTATGTTATTTCAATGAGATCAAGTTGATTTCTTGGAATGCTAATTCGACGATTCGTGAAACCGTTTTCACGAATCAAAGTAATATTGTAAGAGAAAATTGTTAATTTGTTTGTTTGTAAAGGATTGTATCTAGGAATACTGAGCCTATTGCGAAAAATCGTTAAGTGATATAAAGCTAAACAATTGCTGATTGTCATAAGCCACTTTGTCTCGGCAACTATCCTATCCTTTCATAACGGGTGTGTCCTTAGCCAAAAATTGCCTGAGCCTTAGTTTTTTAGGGTTCCGTACCCAGAGGGTAAAAACGGGACCCTATTACTAAGATTCCGCGGTCCGTGTGTCTGTCTGTCAGTCTGCCTGTCTGTCACCAGGCTGTATTTCATGAACCGTGATAGCTAGACAATTGAAATTTTCACAGATGATGTATTTCTGTTGCCACTATAACAACAAATACTAAAAACAGATTAAAATAAATAAAGATGTTTATTGGTGCAAAAAGATTACATTACTGTTTACTTACAGCTATATTGTAAAAATAATTCCATTGGAATCAAACTAGGGCAACCTGTATCTTGAGATACAGTGCTTGTATTGAATATTAAATATGAATTTATTCGAAGCTTGAATGTTATACTGTTTTTATTTTTATTTTTTGGTACCTGTATTGTGTTGTTGGCACTCTTTCTTTCCAATCTATTTTTAGAAGTGATGACTTTTAATTGGTTGGTGGGCATTAGCTGTAAGTCATCCATAATTGATAAATAAATAAAATGTATGGTACCTGTGATATAGGCCCTGGGAGAAAATCTGCTGGAAAAAAACTAGTTAATTGACCGAGATAGCGTGAAGCGCACTGCGCGAGTAAAGCTTCTCCGTGTCAGCTTGGGCAAAAATTCTTTGGTATGTCTGGATGTACCGATGTCCGGATGTTCGGATGTCCGGATGTCCGGCTGTTATCCTCTACTGTTCACTTTTCTCAACCGATTCACATGAAATTTTGTAAATAGATTCTATAATTATATGGATTATTTTGAGCCATCCAATTATATTAAATTTTGCAAAATAACGAGGCCATTTAAAAAAAAAACAATAAACTCGCGAGGTCTACTACTCACAGAGCCACAAGTATTATCTATATATATAAAAGCGAAAGGTCACTCATTCACGTATCACGAAATATCGAAAACCGCTTGACGTATAAACATGAAATTTGGCAGGGAGGTAGTTTATAGTTAGTAGACGTCCGCTAAGAAAGGATTTTACGACAGGGCCGGATTTAGGGGGTCTAAGGGCTCTCGAAAGTTTATATGAAAGTCCTTAATTTTTGGAGTTACAAACTTAAAATTTGGCAGGGAGGTAGTTTATAGTTAGTGAACGTCTGTTAAGAAAGGTTTTTACGACAGGGCCGGTTTTAGGGGGTCTAAGGGCTTTCGCATGTTTGTATGAAAGTCCTACATTTTTTGAGCAGCAAACTTAAAATTTGGCAGAGAGGTAGTTTATAGTTAGTAGACGTCCGCTATGAACGGATTTTAAGACAGTGCCGGATTTAGGGGGTCTAAGGGCTCTCGCAAGTTTGTATGAAAGTCCTTAATATTTGGAGTTACAAACTTAAAATTTGGCAGGGAGGTAGTTTATAGTTAGTAAACGTCTGTTAAGAACGGATTTTACGACAGGGCCGGATTTAGGGGGTCCAAGGGCTTTCGCAATTTTGTATGAAAGTCGTTCATTTTTTTGAGCTACAGACTTAAAATTTCGCAGGGAAGTAGTTTATAGTTGGTAAACATCCGCTAAGAACGGAATTTAAGACAGGGCTGGATTAAGGAGGTCTAAGCACTCTCGCAATTTTGTATGAAAGATCAGATTTTTTTGTGTACTACCGTCACAGACCTCTATTATACAAGTACGCTGGACTAAACATTCTATATGAAATGACAGTTGATTTTTGTGCTGATTCAAAGCGCCCCGCTCGAGCGTATTAGGAACTAAAATTGACACATTTAGAGATAGGTTAATACCGATATTTCTCAAAATTAGGTAACACTAATATATTCGCCTGGAAATATTATAATATTGTAACTAATATATCAGTATTAGTGATATTACACTAATATCAAAATATTAGACTTGGCAAGGTGTATCACTCATCTACTGTATTGACTTCTCGTAGTATGTTGGAACTAAATATCTCATATTGGTATTGGTGATGAATGTTATATGAATGCCTAATAATCAGTAATAATATGTTCAAAAACAATATGTAATACTAAATTCTGGAATCATCATCATATTCATCGACAGCCCGACTTCGCCAACCGCTGAGCACAGGCCTCACTCTTGTACCAATCAACACGTTTTTGAGCATTGAGTTAAATATACTACGTACTAGAGGAGACTGCTCAACTCAATTGTTTGTAAAACCGCGCGTACCCCAATTCACTTAGTCTGTGGCAAGCGCTCGCTGCAACGTGACACGTTTGAGTACTAAGTTTTGTTTCTTATAATATGCCTTCGTGTGTATTGAGATACTGTTCAAACAACTCGAGAAATATAAATAAAAGTCAAGGAATGAGTTTTCAACAGTAAGTTGAAAACACGCTTAATTTAATTATATTTTATCAATTTATTGTATCTCGTGACGTTGCGTCACCGCGGAGGCGGGAGGGCGGCCATGTTTGTGTAATTTTCAAAGAGTAAGAAAAAGTTCATCTGCGCGCATTGATTGTCTATCTGTGAGAACATAACCACCGCGCAATCTTTTGTTTGAAATAGCTTCTATTCTTCTTTCTCGTAGTACATTTAACTCAATGTTCCTGAGCCTGGAATTAATTCTGGAATAATATCATGATAATTATAATTTTATTAACAAATGTTTTGAAGACAGACAATTTATTATCTGCATCTGAAACAGAGTTGAAAAGTGATATAAGTCTTCACCTTGCTGGAATGCGATGTCACTATTATTTGCACTTTAACACTACAGAGACAGGATCTCAGCGATGAGAGCGAGAAATACGACCGTTGTAAATAATTATCCATCTCATTTATTATTATTATTGTGTAAATGATGTTCCCTTCACGAATCCGATGAGCGCCAACGGAGTGAATCTGAACGATTGTAAGTATTAATCTTACTAGTGTACTTGAGCGAGAATTACTTGCTCAAATGTACTAGTTTTAAGGATAAGTTGTTAGCCTATCCCCATATTTAAATCTCACTGATCTGGCAGTAATGCACTATAATTTTACTAGCACCACTAGTTTATAGCTTGCAATCTGAATGAAAATATTTCCAGTTAACCTTTACAGAAATTATTCTATTACTTAAAAATTAATCATAATAAAAATAACTGGGATGTTTTTTTCACTTACGTATTTAATTATTCTCACGAACGATAAAGCCCATAAAAGTATTTTTTTAACGAAAGCTGTGTCCCATCTCTAATATTAGTTCCATGTACTCTCACGTTAAGTCACGTTGCTATCAGCGCCAAAATGGCGAAAATCAAATGTCTTCGTTTTGTCATCGATAATATGAAGTCCAGCGTACTTGTATTATAGAGGTCAGTGACTACCGTCCTGAAATTTAGCATGTCTAGAGTTTATGACTAGGAGACATAAGCCTAGAAATAATTTTGTGATAGCCTGGATTAGGGGCTCTCGCAAGTTTATATGAAATCCTTGGCTTTTTATACCAGAAAATTGGTAAAGAGATAGAATATAGCTAAGACATGTCAGATAGGAACAGATTTTATGACAAGGGCAGTATAAGGGAATATATTCGCTTTTGCAACGCTATGTGTTCAACAAACATTTATTGATTACTTATAATACAAGAAACAGAAAATACTACAATTTTAATTCAAACGAAGATAGGTGAGTAGTTTCATCAAGTTATTGGTCGATTTTTTTTTTGTATGTTCCCCTGGGCAAATACAAAACTCCGTGACGCATTTCCGTGGTAAAAGTATCTTAAAGTACGTTGAACCTGGTATTCACATATCACCATATTAAATACCAAATTTTATACATGCATGTTTTAGCAGTGGTGGCCCAGTGGTAACGGCCACGACTTACATGTTGTAGGTCTTGGGTTCGAACCAAGGCAGGCGCTTTAGTTTGTGTACCTAAATTATTTCATCACCACTGCTCCCGAAACGGTGAAGAAAACATCGTGAGGAAACCGGCATGAACTAAAAATTCGAAGATATGTGACATCCACCAACCAGCAATGGGCCCGCGTGGTGGGTTATGGCCCATTCTCTCTCGCAGAGACGAGGCCCGCACGCACAACGGACCAAATGGGAGTCTAACCCCCGGTTTCACAACACTCGATTATCGGGCTGTTAACGTAATTGACGAATAATCGCCGGTTATCTGCTGTGGTTGGCTGTTGAAAATTCATTCAACCAATCCCAGCAGATAACGCGTGCTTGACAATTTGTCACATTAATTATGCGATAATTTAGCACTATCACGAAACATCGAAAACCGCTTGACGTATAAAGTGCGCACTAGGAAAGGATTTTTGGAAATTCCACCCGCGGAGGTAAAAGCGGGGTTGAAAGTTAGGTTTAGATTTACACTCTTGGTTGATAAAAAAAAAAACCTGTATTTATTGGTTTTTGGAAATTCTACCCCTAAGGGAGTAAAAAGGGGGTTGGTACTTTAAAATTTCTACAGTTTGTAAGTTGAACACCTGAACTTTTGGAGTTATACTCTTGGTTGATAAAAAGACATCATGTATTTATTGGTTTTTGAAAATGCCACCCCTCAGATGGTAAAAAGGGGGTTAAAAGTTTGTGTAAAACATCTACACTTTTAAGTGTGACACATGGTATTTTAGATTTACGCTCTTGGTTTATCAAAAGAATTCATGTAAGTATTTATTGGTTTTTGGAAATTCTACCCCTAGTAGGTGAAAAGGTGGAAATTTGTTGGGCTTATATATTTGAAACTTGGCATAAATACTAATCAAAGTAAATAGTAAAGGTTTTCTACTCCTAAAAGGCGATTTAGGGGGTGTTAAAGATTTTTGAAGAGTTTTACTGTGTTGGGCTTATAAATTTGAAACTTGATATAAATACTAACTTATGTAAATAGTAAAGGTTTTCTACTCCTAAAAGACGATTTAGGGGGTGTTAAAGATTTTTGAAGAATTTTACTGTGTAGGGGCTTCTTTTTAAGATGTAGGGGAGCTCTGAGAACGGATTTTTGGAAATTCAACCTTTAAGAGGGCGAAAATAAAAAGTCATATGAAGGCTAAAATACGTATCACACGAACGAAGTCGCGGGCGAAGTGCTAGTAAAAATATATTTTTTTTGTTATAATATGTTTGTAAACGGTATAGAGAGAACTGATCCAATTTCGCAAATTCTTTCAATAATAAAAGCTACACTATAATTGAATGTCACGTGTTATACCATAAAAATGCAAGTCTAAGAAGGAGCGGAACCACTAGAAAAGCTAGTACTATGTATATTACAATTCATCTAATTAACGTTAAACTCAGTTAGTTACATGAAGCGACAATAGTCTTATCTTGAATTAAGTTGCTATCAGCAACTGAACAGTAATCAACACATCATAACTTAATGGTTATTCCCAGAATAACTGGTTGTCACAATTCAGGAACATAATTATCATTGAAAGATAATTACACAGACAACGTAGGCATTGGCTGTTTTTTCAACAGTAGGAATACATCAAGCCCTGGTTTCTGGAAATATATTACCGACGTGACCTAAATTAAACGCTAGTCGAGTGATGTGATGGGGCACTGAGAGTTTATTGAAACAATTACGGCCTCCTCTAGCGTCCGGTGGATGCGAAACGCAAAGGACAGATGAGAGTGGCGACGCTTGGAGGAGGCCTATTTCCAGCAGTGGACGTCTTTCGGCTGAAATGATAATGATGATGATGATGTTACGGCAGGTAACGCGTGTTTGAAAATAAGTCACATTAATTTTGAAATACCTTGTTTTCACACCGAAAACTGGGTCTTAACTAGTTAGTAAAGCTCTAACATGTCGTTCTTTTCTAATCAACAACACTGAAGAAATTATAGTTAACATTTACCAAAGGCTTGGTTGCTGGTTATGAAATTATTGGGACTGAAGTTTTGCAATTTGCTAATTAGTTTTGTATTATTTTATTAAATTGGATCGGCTGTTTCTTTTTTACCCGACTACGGCGAATCCGGCAGGGTTATTATTTATTTATTTATCACAATTACTCTCTGCACTTACAATTTGACCCAACACGTGCAGTGAGTCAACCGTCATGATTTTAGCAGTCTATGTATGTTTGTGTTTACGTATGTTCCTCCGTAGCGCATAAACTATGCATCCAATTTTGTTGAATAAGGTGTCAATAAAAATCCCTAGTCGGGTTATAGTTTTTAAACTTTTTGCTTGTGTTTTGTGCTTATGTGTTGTATATTTGACTTGTGTGTATTAAAAAATGTACTTATCATTCTTTCTATCCTTCCAACCCCATGATGGCATCATTTGCAATTTAGCTTAACCCTTAAGTCAAATAGACATATACGAAAACCAAAATCCCGTTTAACTCCTAATAGAAAGATTGAAGGCAGGCGATAGAAAGGCAAAATAACGGTACTTTACGAATAGGATGTTATCACCTTTCGCTCCAAGAAATACAATACTTTGTCAAAGTCTTCCTTACTTTAGCACTTTGTTTTGAGATAAAAGATGTTGAAATTTTGTTGCGTAAAATATAAGTGGGTGTTTTTTTCATAAGCGTTTTAATACCAAAATGTGTCTGAGAAATATTAGTACTTTATAAAATTGGTTGTTGTTTTTTTATTTGTAGTTAGATAGCATAAAATACTGTTCTTGTAATAAAACCGGTGCTAATCTTATTATTCAGACTGGTACACTGATACATTGTTTGGTGGAAGAACGTCCACTATTGGACTTAGGCCTGTCCTTAACGCAGCCATATCAAACGGGTCCTGTGTTTCTCGCATCCTGTGGACTTGCGCAACCTTTACCAGTTCTTCAGCAGTAAGATACGTATAAGTATTTCCCTAGACGAGTTTCTTAACTAAAAAGAAGAGCGTAATGGTGCACACATTACATTCTCCTTATTTACACTTCCTTCATCAAAAACTTGTTTATTTAAACTATCATAGAATAGTTCAACGGAGCGTTACACCTACGCTACGTCTTGTTTCGTAGGAGTTATACGTAAATCAACTATTCAGAATGTTACCTCGTCATATTACACGAGATGCGATGCGAATATACACAACTTTGACAGATATTATACGTGTTTGAATACGGACGCGAGACGTTTAAGCTGTTTGTAAGATAGTTTCAGTTTATATAACTTTACTATAGAGTAGAAGTTCTAAAACAGGTTTACCTATAGTTAAAGCATTTCTATGGGTAAACCTGCATAATGCCTATTTTAATAAACCTATTTTAGATCTTATATACAAAAGTAAAATTTATATGCAAACCTTCGATCAATAATACACTAGATACACAATCCCATACAATACTTATCTTTCAAACTGTCGCCAATTGCGTTTACGTAATTCTAAGAATACTAGGTGTAATAAATATTACCTTCCAATAATGGAAATTCAACCTTAATTGCAATGCTTTAAGTTGCCTTGACTTAGCTACGAGTATGTACAAAAACCAATAAAAAATTTAAATCGGTTTTCCTAAAAGAATAACACTTAATTATATAAACTTACCGAAAAAAGATATTCCTTCCAAAATCTTGTTAAGGTGGTTATTTACCTAATTTTAGAAAGCACACTGCGGCATTTTGACGTCTTAATGTTGGCTATGATCGGACCATACTTATTTGATGAAATAAGACCACAATCGTATTTGTGCTCTTATTTTCCGGCCGTTTTAGAAGCGCTTACCGGTTACCATCTAGTGTAGTATTGATCGAAGATACAAACTACAACGTTTTTATTATGTATTTTATTGTGATTTTATAGTAAGGTCTACGAACAGTTTTATTTTTATTCCATGATACCAGAGGCCCTAGACAAGTGACATTCTATAATCGAAAGCGAGGCGATAGCGATTGTCAAAAAGGCAATATTGTATGGGATTGACAAGCGAGATCGAAAAATCCCATACATTTTGACGTTTCGACTATCGCCTACGCTGACGTCGAACGCCACTTGGCTAGAGCCTCAGCTCTTGACCTCGAACTCACTTGAAAGAAAGTTATGGATGAAGTCTACGATGGAACGAGCGAGTTCAGGGGCTCTGGATAAAGTGCAGTTCTATTAGCGAAGGTGATGGTCATAATGCCAAAATGTCAGGAATTGGTTACGTAACATTTCCATTGCACTTTTGTTGCACGTTCCCATAATATTTTGTCAATTTTCCAATCGCTGTCGAGTATCACTTATCTAGATCCTTAGAAGATGTCTACTCACTGTGTTAATATCGGAATCGTGCAATCGTTTCTCGTCAAGTCTATTTATTATCCGACTGCCGAAAGGGGCAACGGGTCGCGTTGGCCGATTTTGATGATTCTTACGGTAATCGATTCGTCTTAATCCTGCGAGTGTCACTGGCTACATTAAAGTTGGAAAATAGAAAAATGTCGGCTTTTGGGCGCCATATTGTGGCGCCAAAACCATCATGTGGGGTATAAAAATAAAGGGTTTAAGAGGTGATTTCCATAATATATAACACTTATATGATTTAATATATATAACATTTATGTCGTGGTGGCCCAGTGGCTAAGACCTCGCCTCTCGTGCTTGAGGTCGTGGGTTCAAATCCGGGCAAGTACCAATGTGACTTTTTCAGTTCATACATACTTTCTAAGTTTATCTTGGACATCGCTAACAACGGTCACAACGGAGATCGCGGTATGCGATAAGGCCGCTCTTTGTTTGTATTTTAGTTTTAAGATTCCTTTTCTTTGATTTAATTTGGTGTACATACAATAAAGCATATATAAATAAATAAATAATAATAAACGGTGAAGGAAACATCGTGAGGAAACCTGGACTTATATATAGTCAGTATTAGTAAGTTTGTGTTCCATTGGTGTAATTGCTGCAAAGCGTTCCAGTGCGAGGGTAAACCAATAAATAAATAAATGATTAAATTTACCAAATAAAAAAAAAATAAAAAAAAGTAATAAATAAAAAAGTTAGTAAAAGGTCGTCTTTTTAGTTCGCTTTTTAAGCAGTCGGGTTTTTTTGATTTGTTTAATTAACTTTTTTTGTAAGAGTCACAATCAAGTTCTTTAATATCGCATTAATTGTAGATCATCACTGTTTTAACAGCTACCTAAATCATGATAATATAACACCAAGTCTTCGAGTGAATCGAGAAAGACAAAACGCTAAGTAACTCTCCTACCCTAAGACTGATGTGCCACCAAATCATTTCCATTCGTGATTTATAACTACCATTACTCCTAGTTCCTACTCTTGATGCTCCATTTAACTGGTGACTTTGATTCTGGATTACAAATGAGGACTTAATTTCCGGGCTGTTCGATAGTGGTAAATGGGTGGAATATATAATGTGTGTTAATGACATATGGAACTATTATCTAGTATTATTGAGGGATTTCTAAAAATAAATCAAATAAATTTTAAATACGAACCCTGCTTAAGCCTTCCGTGGTGCTGAAAATACGAGCAAGTGGAGAAAAATAATCAAGAAGTTTGTAAACCATGAAGTGGTAACGATCTGTATTGGGGAATCGACCCAAGCAGGAGGAGAGCCATTAAACAGTTTAATTTTTAACCCGAGAGAGTTATAAGTTTGACCTGTGACGTGTGTCTTTGTGAGTTTGTGTATTTATGGTTGTGTATTTGTATATCTGTCCTAAACGGATGGAACGGAAACCACAGACATAAACCTATATATGTGGGATGAACCAATGTTGATTTCGTTTTTTTTTGTTTGAAAAGTGACTTTATTGAGTGTTCTTAGCTATGTTTGATGAAAATCGGTTCAGCTGTTCTAAAGTTATTTGCGTTTTACTGTTTGAGTCTGAGTATTTTCCCAAGATATCGTGTCATAATTACGTGTTCAATAAATTGTCGATCGAAGCGTTTCTACTATCTACTAGATAAATTATGTAGCATGAAATAAAAATGTGTCGGGAGTTTTTATTCTTTTTGTTAATTTCATGCACTCACCATGAGTTTGAGGTTCTAGTAGCTACAATTTCCCAGCTACATTACAAATTAAGTAGGTACCTACTAACTCAATGTAAAGTGTAAAGCTACTCATTCAATGACATTTATTATTGCTTTTATATCATTTCGTTCACTATAAGAGCCTTAAGGCAAAGTCAAACCATTTAGTTTTAAATTACCCGCGTCGACTTCCTTTAATCTCAATATTCGTCACTTAAGGAATCTTCCATTAAAACTTCACTGAACCCCTTCCTTTCACGTCTTATGACGTCATTAGTAACTTACTTTCCGTCCACACACATCATCAGCCTATTAATGTTCCCACTGCTGGGACACAGGCCTCCTCTCACTGTGGGAGGGGATGGGCCATAATCCATCACACGGGCCCAGTGCGGGTTGGTGGATGTCATATGTCTTCGAATTTTTGGTTCTAGGACCGGCATGTCCACGAACCAAAAATTCGAAGACATGTGAGTGTGTGTGTTTTCTCACGATGTTTTCCTTTACCGTTTTTTGAGAGCAGTGGTGATGAAATAATTTACACAAAGTAAAGCGCCTGGCTGGGTTCGAACCCACGACCTATAACTTGTAAGTCGCGGCCGATACTACTGGACCACCACTACTCCGTCCACACATTAAATGCTTATCCCAGAACATCACAAAATCTTGTTTAAAGTTTTTAAAGCGTTACAGCGCTACTTACCCAAAAGCTCGCATTACTGTGCAGATAGCAAGCGATTTATAAATTTAATATTACTCTGTCTTGACCAAATGTTCTAGACAAAGCATCTCGAATACATCAAATTTAGCGCTTACCGCAATATAAGCGTTTAGCAAAACTAAACTAGCGCCAGTGTTTGTTGGTAGATTAAGTTCTGGGTTTATTTATGAGGTTATATTCATAAAAATATTAAGCTTTGTTAGCGTTATGAGTTTCAGCGGAGTAAAGCGTTGGCACAGCCATTTTGTACTGAATTAGAACGTGTCATGCCCACTTTGGTGGGCTGAACATTAGAAAGTGAGGTGCAAGGTGAGGTTTTTTTGAGTCTGTTGTATTCAATCCCCGTTAAATACAAAATAATCATAAAAACCTCACCAACAAGGTGCGCTGGTGCCGGTGCTTGCGCTAGTGCTGGCGTGCTGGGGTGCGTGTTGTGAGCGGCTTTACAGCTCCGGTACCATTCTGGACAAATGGTAGTGAGTAATCACGATGCGACTCACATTTTCTCTTGAGTACCAGGGGCGAGTACTCTTGGAGGCGTGACCTACCGAAGATGGTCCCAGACGCCTCGTAAGGGGTTGCCTGGTATAGTGTGCCGTCTTATATACCGAAAGGTGGGTGAAGGTGGCTACTATAGAAAATCTCAGTAGTCTAAAGGGGGTATGAGTCTTTTGTATTTTTGACATTTGTATTTTTGAGATTTTTTAAGCCATGACGTAATCCTTTTATTTCGTTAATTGTTTCAATCACAGATAAAATAATTACGCAACGGCGCGGCCGCTACCGGTTCGTGCGCTACAAATTTTTAGGTATCCTTGAGTCATCCAGCAGTTATCTAGGTAAATATAGTTACATATCTGTGACAGGACAGTTATATCAGAAACATCATATCCAAAACATATAATATAATCCGAAACAATAACCTAAGTGCAGAAGACAAAACATAAGCAGAAATTTGGCATTAACACTGCCACATTATTTTCCCAAGTTGAGAACTCTGCCACCAGATGCCAGTTTCCCAAGCTCAGTCCTCAAACTTCACTGTGCACACTTAACTTGAAACGTAATCCCCACTAAATTTAATAAAAACACATTATAATACCCAAAGGAATCATCTGAAGATAAATGAAAAAGTTGTTTCGAACTTTTATATGTAAGAGCTTTGTCGAAGTTGTTTTATCGGTTCTAATAATAAGTGGTTTGGTAACTGTTTTATTTGTTTTGAACGTGCAAAATATGAAAAGAAATTTTAGGTGTTGTGGAAAAGAGTCTATGGTGCCACAGTGCTACTTGGGGCCGTTTTCACCAATGAAATTCGTCGTTGATACATTGATGTAAATACAAAACGCGGTTACGACATTTTAGAGACTTGCCCCTTTTAAACTTCGTTTTGGTAAACGCGGTTAAAATGGTGCTGGTGAAATCGGTTTGATATAAACCGAGATCCACACCGATCTTTAAATTAGTTTACGCTAAACTTAGTTTATATAGCGAATGGTAAAAGTGACCTTTAGGTTCCTTCCTGATGCACTTTAAAATTTCGTCGTTATTTAAAAAAATAAAACTAATACAAATCGGTCGAATTAAATCGCAATGCGTTCGTGTACTTGACATTTTGCTTAGTGATAATCGCTTATCAGTGTGATATAAATCGAACCGTTTCTGAGACATTAGGAAGGTCGCTTAGACTACTGAAGCTAGACTTGATAACTATGACAAGTCCATTTTCTGACAAATAGATATAGGATTTTATGTTTGAGAATTGACCTTTTAGTAGAAACTCGTTAACATTCAAACAAAAATTAAAATATATGAATACAGTTAGTTAAGCAAACTTCTAGGTAATCATCAAAACTCATATCGCGAACCTTATTGCAAGCAATAACGGAATAGCACCGTCAAAATAAGAGCCAACATTTCTAAAACATCGCAAATAAAGGTCTATTGAACCAACAAAGGAAGAGATCTAAATAAAATATGAATGTGATTTCAAAGCGAAAAAAACACGGTGTTTCAGGGCCGAAGGTAATCAATGTGTATGGAGTCTGTAATCTCATTAATTTTTAGTTTACGACACAATCGAAAACATTGCGCATCGCTGGACGGTCACGGAGTCATCAGGAAAATGGGCACCCGCATCTATCTGTCCGTTTCGAAACGGACGTGTGACAAACGAAACAATAGAGACGGACCGGAGTACACGCCTTTGTGGTTCGAAAATAAACGTAAAACTAGATTAAATTGAAGTTTCCATTCTACGGATCAAGATTCAAAGAAATTTCACTTTTTTTTTTAACTTGCTTCTCTCGTTTGCAAGTACCTATATCCGGTAAAAAAATTGCATTCTATTTTTCAGACACTTCCCGTCATTCAATTACGCTGAAACTTGGTACACTTCGTTTGTATACTGTTTTTATTCTTGTTACTTTGTTCTTGCTCTATTGAATTCATAATAAAATATATTGTTACGCCATTGGTATCCTATACAATTAGCACAGTGAAAAATATAATAATTGGACAGAATGCCGTTCTCATCAGTTTACCGAGATAACAAAGAAATATACTTAACAATAATTTCTTCACGGTCCGAAAGATAAATTATGGTGTTTCTTTACGAAAAGAACTTCCTCAAAATAAGGCCCGATAAGGTTATTGTGACCATAATATCGGTAATTTATTTGCCAATTCTGTGATTGTGCAGATTACACTCTTCAAGTTTGTAGTCAGCAAATACATTAATTTCAAGGTTATCATTGTCTGCCTGCCCTTGTCCATCCGATGTTTCTTGGATTTCCTCCCCTCTCTATTCATCGACCAATTTCAAGATGGAATCTAAAGTTGATGCTTATTTTGCATCAACACTTTCAGATTCCGACTCAAACAAACTTCAGTGTTTTTATTTCGTCTACATTTTCAGCAGTTTCACTTAAAACTTGGCCGAGTACCCGCACAACGCATTTCCCATTTTCAAGCATTCGTCGAGAGGTTTTCAAGGGTTGGTCCTTTCTTATTAAGAGACTATGTAGCTTCTGTCAGCGACTTCACCTGAAAAAGTTACAAGTGTTTTGTTACCCCAAAGAAAGGTGCTACCAACACAATGGTATGGCAAGGTCATTCTACCTGTGTGCAAAGTTTATTTTTTTTTACCTTTTTTTTGGACTTTTATTCTACATGTATAATATAATCCTATCACTCACTAGTTACTAGTTTGTGCCAAGTATCATCCAATTTTGTTCAATCGATGAAGCGTGATTATTATGATTATTATGTTATTGAACCAAAACATTAAAATAATACAGATATTTATATCTAGTATTGGTAAGAACAAGGATTTTGATTATTTTGATCTTTTCGCATATAAATGGTGTAATAATGGTCGTTATCCTGGCGACAGAGGGCACGAACGTCACTTGTCCAATTTATTTTGTAGGCGTAATGTATTTTGACGTTGTTATAGCTTTCTCACCTGCCACAAATAAAATTTTATTACGCCGATATTTGACAGAATTTCCTTCGCTCTGACTGGAGCAAAACTGTTATCTAGAACTAAAAATGGTGTCATGACGCTTGTCTCATTTTTGTTCGTAAGATCTATGTGATGTATCACCTTATGAGTGTCACTTATGGAGTACGTACAATAAATTATATTTTATCAACCTGTTTTTCTGAAGATTGTCTTGAGCTTCTATAGGTTGTGTAGTATAAATGTACAAACCCTTTCTTTTATTAAATTTCGCACCAATCTGGAAAGTAAGTAGGCAAACAAAAACTGCGGGAACAGCAATTCCGATGGTGTAAAGTAGTGCTAACTTAAATCATCGTGGTATTACTCCAACTTTTAAAGGACAAAATTTCCTCGGCAACTATTCAGCACGAAACCTTACCGGAGCGGGTGAAAAGATTAAATTTTAAAATTATTTCAGAACGAAGTGCACTTCTTACTTGCGAAATAATAGTTTGAGATCCCACTGCTAAAATCTGCAGGTATTTGTTTTTGATGAAACTTGATTTGTATTAATGATTCTTGTCGGGGTATGTTTTTTAAACGACTTCCCAAAAATGAAGAGGTTATCAATTCGACTGTATTTTTTTTATGTTGATCACCTCAAAACCTTTTACCGAATTGATTTTGATGATTCTTTATTTATTTGAAAGAAGCACCAGCTTCTCGTGGGGTTACATCTGATCTTGATCTGATAAAGAACTTCGGAAATATATAACATAAATCTTCAATAAACAACGGCAGATCTTTTGGGATAGCAGCAATCGCATGTCTGCTTATTGTTTATACCATTTCATAACAAAACATCACGTCAGTACGCTCTAAAGGGGTACACAGATAAGTACAGTTAACCCTGGAACATTATCTTTTCACCAGTTATATTAGTTTGATGTTATTCGTGTTCTATTCAGGTATAACTTTGGGCATTATAGGTACCTTACCACTGAACTTGCTTATTATGTACCATAAGTAAAAAGTGAAAAATAAAAACTTTTTACAATAAAATATTTTTTTTTGTCAAAAGTTTATTTTATTTTTTTACACTTTGTTCTATACTAGAATTTTCTCCTGTTTCGTGGGTGTGAATGCAACATCATCTATATAGATCTTAGTTTATAGCCGATATTTATGGGTTGACAGGCTTAGCAGGTATACTGGTTGTGACCCACAGATTGTGGTTAACTCAGTGCTTAATTTTTCCTATTTTCTACACCACTTTCTGTCAAATCACAATGGATTCACTTGAAAAACTTATATATTTGGGGTTAACTATAAAACATAATTCTCAATTTCTATAATTAAGGAGAATTATAGAATAAGAAGATTGCTTGGAAATCGCATTTACGGCTTGATATTTCCAAGCAATCTTGCAGGAATCTGTTCTACTAACAAGTATCCTATATGAAAATTAAGTTTAATCAAAAGTACCTGTAGATTTTTGCAGTAGGACCTTAGGCTATAAGTATATTCGCAAAATGGCAAACTAAGAGCTACTACTTTATTAATTACTTTCCTAAGGATATGTGAAGATGTGAGATAATGAGACTTTCCTTAGAGTTTCTTCAAGAAGCTGGAAGTTATTCACGCCGCTATGAAACTAGCAGACTTGTAGTACTTTACATGAAAATTAAAGTCATATTGTAAGCTGAAAGTTAGTTTTTTAACAGGAAATTTAACTTTTGCTTCAAAATTTTTCAGACTGTGTCTTATTATTTGGTTCACTTCTCTGGGTACGATATCTTTTTCAATTCATTTGGCTTTAAAATGTCCATTTTTTTAAATAGCTTTAAGTAGCTTCTATCATTAATGGTTTAGGCTGGGCGTCAGTAGGGACATTGCCTTTTATATGTATAGAAGATATATCAATAGATAGAATTACATCTCAGGACTACTAGAAGTCTTGAGTTCTAAATAAAATTACATTTTATCAACGATACCGGTTGTCAAAATATATTGACATTTATTGACCATGTGATATTTCAGTACTAAATGTCAAGGAGGTATTGAGAATAATACAGCTCGAGTCGGCCGCTTTTAGCAAATTTGAGGTAAGTCAAGATTCCACAATGTCTGAAGACCCGCCTCTATAACCAGTGCGTTCTGCCTACCATGAGTTATGGTGCCGAGCACACATATAAATCAAACTAGATGACGCGATTGTATGTACTTCGCGTGCCAAAAAACGGTGTAAAAATACTATAAATGATCGTAAGTTGAGCTTTTTATTTAGCATTATCGGCACCGGAAATCCACTAAAATCTAGAAAAATGCCTTTTTAAGCCATATGGAACTGTAAAGACTGTATAGAGAAAGTTAGTCGAGGCATTGGAAATGTTTTCTTTCATTGGTAAGTAAATTTATTTTTCTCAAAAATGGTATGTAATATTGTCATAACATCTCTAAAAAGTCTCCAGAAAGTGAATTCTACCGGAGACTTATTCACAACTGTCCAGTAAGTAAGTATGTAATTTACTTACTGGACAGTAGTAGGGATAGGTCCGATATATCAAAACGTAACTTATATCGGATATGTGTAGATATCATATCATATCGATATCAATATCAAAATAACCGATATTACAAAAACTATATCTAATATACTACTAATACCGATATCTGAAAACCGAACCAAACCATTTACTTTTCAAAATCAATGACGAACAACGAACAAAAATAATTATGCCCGCGTTAGGCCTTTTTATTCGCGCGATTTTTCGCTCATTCTGCGGCCTATGGAATTGTATGAAGCTGCACGCATTGCGGTAAAAAACTACATAAATCCGCGCAAATAAAATCGCAGTGCCTGCTAAGCCTTAAAGTGTTCATTTGTTTTTTTTTTCAATAAACAGCTTTCTATTAGCTAGCCAGTTCGAATCAAGTCAGTTTTATTTAAAAAACCTTTGATAAGTTACCTCCTTGGTTGCCATGTTTCGGTGAAAAAGATCGTTCCATTTTTAAATTACACGACAGATATGAGTTTACTATGTACTTTATTTGCCGGCCGCTGCTCTCATGTATTTGGTCTGTACTGCAATTTCGATTTTTCTCGAAGAAGGTTGTCAAAATAATTCTCAAATTTCCAAGCATGTTTGAGAAAATATAAATAAATGCCCCCGGTAAATCGATCACAATATCTATTAGTAATTGCCCTAATATGAATGTAACCTAAAATATTAATTAAACGAATTTGTTGTTAAACTTTCTTTCATTTTTGAGAAAAACATTATACAAGCCTCAACCAGTAAGAGACAACCTGGCCTCGTATATAACTGGACCTCACCTGCGGTTCGGTCCGGTTAACTCATACTTGGCCAGGAAGTCTTACTTACTGGATTCTGCAGTAATGTACTATTTAAATCGTGTGTGAAAAGTGGCACGCTTGGTTTTCATACAGATGGAGAGACTTGTCTAGTTAGATTTATGTCTGTGGTGCCGAGACATGGACGCTCAAGTGTGAGGCGGTGTACAGCCTTCGAGTTGCACAGAAAGCCAAGGAGCGTTCCATGTTTGGCACACGGCTAATAGACCAAGTTCCGAACGTTGTGATCCGAAGATGTACGAAGGTTTTCGACGTCGGAAAATAAATTTCGGAACTCAAATGGAGCTGGGCAGGACACCTGGAAAGGCGCGGTGACAATAGGTGGACTAAGACGGTGACTGAGGGCGTCCAAGGACTGGAAGAAGAAGTATCGGTCTTCCAGCGGCGAATATCAGATTACATTTATACTATCGTGGGTAGCACCTAGATGAGACTGGCATAGGAACGTGGGGTTTGGTACAAGAAGAGAGAAGCCTATGCTCAGTAGTGGGTGAAGTCGGGCTGTGGATGATGATCAATCCCTAAGGTACATTTTCGTCGCCTATGACACTGAAATGGCCTACTAACCATGAATTCGTTGTTGGCTTTGCACATTTGTCGCTAATTGTACAAATTAAGTCTCTGTTTTAATTTTACTATGTTGACTTTTACAATTCTGCTTAGCAATTATTTTCCAATCTTTATGTGTGCAATCAAAGTATACTATATTGCAATATAGGTAAATAAGACAATATTATATAAGTAATTATTACTACTAGGTAGTAGTTTAGTTCTACGTTTATAGTTTTAAGCAAATAAGGATTATTTTTCAAAATTATATAATCTTGAAATTATTTTTAATCTTCTTATGTTAAATATTGTTTAAATTAACAGAATTTAAACAATATTTACATTTATACCTATGATATATGATATATTTATACCTATATATGTCCTACGATAAACTTATTTTTAAGAGCTCCTACAGCCTGTGATAAAGGATTACCTAGTAAAGGCATCTTACATTTTTATCCCTACATTAGTTAAAATGGGACTGGGCCGGACGTCTGCCGCATGTCGAACGTTTCAAGGGTCAATCAACGGAATCAAAATCAACGAATCAAAGGATCAACCATTGTGGTTAATTTAGCCCTTGAACTTGAGCCCTTGGGTCCCGAAAAATGTCAGGCAACACCGCGGCAGACCCAGGTGAAGATGGTAGGATGAACTTGATATATCTGTCGATAGGCATCAAGTTCATCCCACGGCTTGGTTCACAATTGCCCTAAACCGGGAGGATTGGAAGGAAGAAAGGGAGGCTTATGCCCTGCAGTGCGACAGAATAGTCAGAAAAATTAAAAATAAATGTTTCAGTTTTGCCCACCGTTATCGCTGATAGATTTTCACTTTGTCTAGAGGGTATGTCACGACCGATTAGTTGACTTGCTGACATTTATATTTTAAATTCAAAGAAAAATCTTTAATCTATTTTGTCTGTGTCGCTCGAATCTATTTGACCGTTAGAAAAACAATTGAAAAGCTATTTCTTTTCATCAATCGTAAAAACAAAATACATAACTATTGAAAGTTCGCATTTAAATAGCAGCCATTGAATTTAAATAAGGCGTGAACGAAGGAGCCAGATTCGATTGCACTTAGAGAAAATGATATTAGTAAGTCAAAGAAGAAGAGATCGCGAAAAGCGATAATGCCGCCCATTGTATTTTTTTTTGTATTAAGTTTCTTTTTTCTTGTTATTATGGTGTATAATAAAGTGTATATAAATATAAATAAATAAATTAGTAAGTCAAAGAATCCCCCTAGTTACCTAAAGAGGGTCGCCCATACAAAAGTTGAAAAATAATGAAGTCCTCGGATTATTGCAAACACCGTGACTTATAGAGAAATAAGAGTTCACAATCTCACGAGATTTATTATAAACTTACACAGTCTTATTACAAAAAACTCAATAAACCTTGGTTTAAACCTGTACTATCAAGTCCAGGCTTATCTGCAGAACCATGGTCTAAGTTTGTACGTATTACAAAACTCAAATAAACCGTGGTCTTCTTAGTACTTAGTCATTTGAACCATTGTCTATACATCAACCACAGATTAATACAAATATCACTCTTTCACCATAATGTCATTCTATTACAACGTTCCGTATGCTCAGAAAAAAAAATACGTTTTGATTATATAATAAGGATTACATGATGTTTAGGAGTGTTAAAAATATTGAGACTTTGTTATTTTGCATGGATATAAGCATTTGTTATTTATCGATTGAGTTTTGTTTAGATTTAATCAAATTACTTAAATTTGTATTAATTACTAATAATACATCTACGGACGTGTAACAAAACTGTTAAATACAGGTCTTCGGGTCCCAAGCCAGGAGCTCAAGGCTGGGGCCCATAGCAGCGTTGGGACTCCTGGACCCTGTCTCAACCTGTATCCCACGAAACCGCGGTTCGCGGCAGTGGAAAGCTAGGGATTTGCTCCTTGTTGGGAGATATACTGGTTCCTACCACGGTTATAAGGTGGCACAAGGGTTGGCCGGTAATAGTATAGTCAATATGACTTACCTTAGATTCCTGCGGTAGACTCCTGGGCGTCGATCGATCTCGTGCCGTGAGGTTAGGGATAGGAGAATATATATATAATAAAGGACAATAAGGGATAGACTGACGGCTGTCTGGACCGAAGAATCCGGCCGGCGTCCACCAGGCAGCACGTTTCCCGCAAAAGCACTTCGCTGCGCGTGAAAATATACTCTAAACCCACTTTAGGGGCGCCCCACAACGCCGATTGCGAACGGCGGGCGCGATTAACAAATACAATGGGTGAAACACATCTCGATTCGATATGTTTCGACAAAAACCCAACTTCCGCGTGTTCACATTATAAATTTTCTCTTTCGACCGTCTAGTGTCAGCGGTCAAAATCGTTGACAGCCCACCGGAACGGTGTTGCAAGTAAAATTCGGGACGAAACAGAAACGTAACATTCTCGCACGTTATATGAAACCATAACGTCATTCAACAAAACCATCGCAAGCTGAACAAAGTTCATTAAGCTTTAGAATTTTATAATTATCGAAGTCTCTAATAGATTAATTGCCTCTTTGTTAATAATAAATTGAAATGGACCAACAAAAAAAAAACGATCTGAGAATTTGAGTACCGAGGAAAAAGTAATATCCTCAATATTAATTAAATCAACAATGTTAATATCCATTTTCGGGTAAAAACAACACAACACAATAAAAAAGATGCTATAACCTAAAAGAGAAACTTTGGCAGATACGACTTAGACCATCGTTAAACTAGGGGCCGCCAAGGTTTAGCGTTAGACCATGATTTGGTCTATAGTTTATCGCTAAACCATTGTTTGTAATAACATTTTTGTGTAAACCACAGTTTATACAGATTTAAACCTGGGTTTTTAGTTAAACCACTTTTTGTAATAAGACTGACGGTGTTTGCAATAACCCGCTGACAGATATACCTACTTTTTGATATACCACTTGACATCACGGAAATTTCGTTGCTTTCTGCACGGAATTGAAAATTGCCGCTTTTCATCTTCCCAATATTGATAAAAACATCACGTCCTTTTATATTGATCACGTCATTCATCTACTTAAGCCCCAATCCGAATGAAAAATATATCATACATAATAACTTTCTATCTATAGATTGATATTTATATTCTTGCCTGAATATACAAGTAGGTACCGTTTTGTTATTAAACTTTTCCGAAGCGGGTATTTGCTTCAAAGCGTTTAATCTTCAATAAACTGTTGGTCTAAAGTTTAACAAAGTTTTACGTAAACAAAGAACGATTTTCTGGAAATACAAAATACACCCAAAAACGTAGAACAGTATCTACTTTTTCTGGTTTCTTCAAATTTCTTCCTGATAACTTAAATTGAAAACAATAAGACTCAGGTTTGCGACTTCGGCAAATATCATTTGCAAACAAAACCCTGACCCACTCCCCAGTAAGTAGGTACCTGGCAACAATTTTATTTTGATCTATTTCCAAACTTTCAATCTCGTATTTTGCTTTTTCAAGCTTCACGTATTTTACACCAGGATTTGTTTAAAACTTTTGCAATTTCGTATTGTTTTGTCTGTTTGCATCTGTTTTAAAATCTGACTTATTCGCTAAAGAGATACCGTTTTGCGTTTCTTTTTGAATTAAGATTGTTTCAAGACTGCGAGCGCCGCGTTTTAACGAGGAAAATTGCTTTTTTGCGGTTGGTTCGGCTCAACCGGTTGTTTTATTGACATTTTCCGTTAAAATTGGATTGGAGTTTTATTTTCTTTGATTTCTTTGGTGTTCAGCTTGCTGTACAATAATAATCTTGAGTCATCATGGAATACAAAGCTGCAATCAACAAAGTTTTTAAAGTTACTGAAAACTAAATTTGGTTTTGGTTCAGTTTTAAACTTCTCAATTGCTAATCAGCAGTGGTCTGACTTTAATACTGTATTTGTCACAAATTCATCTTTTTACTTCTATTTTATTTAATTTTGATTAAAAGATGATGTAGTGACAAAAATTCGCAAATTTGCTTAGATGGTTTGGCCATGTTGTTTACAAGGCAGACGTAAGTGGAATCATACATGGACCTTATTTGTGAAGTTTTCCAGAAATGCCAAGTGCGCAGTAGTCTAACCCGGCGTGCGTGTATGACTTGATGTATGAATAAACGTAAATAAAGCAAAAGAAATATGTAAGAATAGTAGCAGGCATTTCAAGCCTAAAACGCCGAACCTATTTTAATGATTTTTGGTATACAGATATATTAGACATTGAAGAAGGACCTGGAAATACGCTCCCTTGGGAAATTTTCCAACACACATGCTAAGCCGGGTTCAGTAACACTCTTGAGCCAGTATGTTATGTAATTGTAGTCTATGGAGACAGGTGAATAATACATTTCCTTTTGAGCTCCTTTAGCTATCCTCTGTTTGCAACATAAGTGCAAAAGATTGCTAATTAGTATACGTAAGGCGTTATTGGGTAGATACATTACTTGTACAGATGTATTGCTCTAAGGACCAAACAAGTAAAATTTAAGAAACCTTCGACACATTTTTATTTCATAGCACAATTTATCTAGTAGTAGACACGCTACGATCGGCAATCTATCGAAAACGTAATTATGATAAGATATTTTGCGAAAATATTCCGATTCAAACAGTAAAACGCCCATAACTTTTGAACAGCTGAAACGATTTACATCATGCTTAGCTAAGAACACTCTCGATAAAATCACCTTTCCAACAAACACAAATAAATTGAAATCGTTTCATCCGTTTAGGAGCTATGATGTCACAGACAGATACACAAACACACAGGTACATACGTCAAATTTAAATATTTCATTTAAACATACAATCATAACACCTACATTAAAATAATCCGTCCTCATTTCGCTGCTAAGTAAGTTTCCTTGTATTTGTGAGTACAATAACTGTAGTGGCGTAGCGTTTTAAGTTTGCATGTATGTTTTCAAATGTGTGAAGGTCGGATTTTATTTTCAAAAGAACAACCCCAAACCAATATATTACTAATATAAAATAAAAATACGTAACTAACTACATAAACAAAAGACTTATTTTATCAGATGCTCATCCAGCTCGCGAATATGCATCCTTTTTAAATTAACTTTTTAAACTACTACTACTCTTCTAATAATAAACAGTAAATATGGGATATTTACTATTTATTATTACTGTTTGTTGCTAGTTTTTTTAACTTTTTTTGTTTACAAGTTTTTAGTTTTTTTTTGGAATTACTTTTAAACATATAAGTGGTTTATATTTTTGTAACCACCTCTCGAAACCCTTCGTTTTGATATCCCACTCGATGGACATGGAAGAAAAATCACTTTCCTTGCAGTTGGGTAAAAACAAAACTAATGATTATTCAGTTTTTAATTATTGTATATATTTCAATACTTTTTGAAAGTTTCAAACCAAAGGTAACTACCGCAACAGCAAGACAATTAAATCCTGATATCTCCTCATCGCATAAAATTAGAATCAAGCAAAGCACTTAAACAAAGCCAGTTCCATTCACTACATGTTTATGTCTGTTAAAGTAACCATGAAATGAGTTCCAATTACGGCGGTAGAAGCAATGAGCAAGCGATGAAGGAGGAAGGATAACGCTAAGCACCATTTAAAAGGCATGCCAGGAAGTCACAGGAGAGAGATGAAGGAAATGGCTCGGGCATTTGTCGCAAGATATCTTTAATGCGATCGATGAGAAAGTCACCGTGCATTCTTTTTTCATTTCCCAACACATTAACACGTATAGATAGACTAGTTTCTGCCAGGTATTTTACCCATCTTATAGTCGGCAATGTCTGGAGATGTACTCTAGGAATGGTACAATCCATCTCTATATCATAAAAAAATAAGCGTTTTAAGTGTGAAAGCATAACAGATAGACAGATAGTTTCGCACTTATAATATTTATTTATTTATATTTATTTATGTTTTATTGTATGTACACCAAGTTAAATCATAGAAAAGGCAACTTAAAACTAAAATACAAACAAAGGGCGGCCTTATCGCATACTGCGATCTCTTCCAGGCAAACTGGAATGGACAGTGATAGCCTGGACATGAAATGAGGTTGACATTGGTGTAACACATAACATTACGAACAATAAAGTACTAGCTGTCGCCCGCGTGGAATTTGTACTTTCCTCAATATCTGTAATATCTGCCTATAAATTATTCTGATCTATTTCTCCAGTTAGTAGGCTATATTAAGCTATATTACCGTCATGTTTTAATTTTTGGTGAAAGAGGGAACTTTCACTTTTTGAATTTCACAGTACGGATTTCGAAATTGCAAGAACATTTAAAAAGGTTTTAGAGTATACACGTGTCCACGAGTTCTCCGTACATATCCCCTGTCAGAAAATTCATGGAAACGTACCGAAAGACGGAATGAATCAATTGATATATGATGTAGAAAAATGGAGATAAAACTTTTCTTCGCAAGAAATCCTTTTATAAAGTGGTGGGGTCCGAATACTCAACTGCTCATATATTATTTAAAGAGCTGTCTAAACGTGTGGATGACACGTTCAGTGTCAAGGATTGGCTTCCTTAGCCAGATGATTGGCATTGCCATACATCGTGCCAATCATCGTGGCAGTCTTTTGGGTACATAAGCGGTCGAACTTTAATACGCCACATTTTAGACTAGTTTTAGGCTGAGTTAGTTATGAGTTTTTCCATTAAAGTGTTTACCTAAATAGTTATAGTTGATTGAGCATATTTTACATTGTTAATATTTTTATGGATGTTAAATATTTTTCAAATAATAATATAAATGCACTTTATTCTTTGTAAATAACGGACAAAAGTCCTCATTACCGTTTGGCGCTTTTGCGAAGTTCGCAATAATCTCCAGGAAAATTGAGTTTATTGCGAACGTGTTAAATGGATACGTTTTTAATTAACTCTTATATTAAATAAAATTATGCAAAGCAAGCAAAATAATACTAATGGAGAATCCATTCTGTTACTTGTACATTTTCGAATCAATTAGGTTAACGTGAATTCGCAACAGTGGGGTACACTCGGATTCTTCATGATTTTTTTGCCCTTAACTCAATTTAATTGGAGTCGATACAACATATATTTATCTTTCATACTTCCCTGTAAGTCGTCATATCAGTAGGAGGTTGGCCCCTTTGTAGACGTGCCAACATTTGGTCCTTTAGTTATTTAACAACAAATTTCAAAACACCTGAACACAATAATATTACTTAAGAATTTGAAGTCCGTCCGTTTATTAAAAGAGACTGCAATAATAATAAAACAATTAACTAAAACATAATATATTTATATACAAACTCGTATAAAAAGGGCTCATTGGACGTCAAAAATTCGTACATATCGATGTCAACGGGAAACGTGCCCAGAACGCTGACAGTATTGCCACGTTGAATAGCAATGCTGATTATCTGGCCGAAGAAAAGCCTAGCCCTCTGGTCACGTGAAGAGTCGACTAACCGTTTAATTATATCTCGATAAACTCAATGAGCACTCGGACCCCATGGCACTAATGTTTCAACCCCAAACGGCTCAAACATAAATGGTTCCAGTAAGGTTGTTGCATAATATTACTAGATTTATATTACACTAGAGGACGCCTCGCGGTTTCACCCGCGTAGTTCCCGTTCCCGTGGAAAAATAGGAATAAAAAGTAGCATATGTCACCCGGGGATAGAGTAGCTTCCCAACGGTGAAAGAATTTTTGAAATCGGTCCAGTAGTTTTGGAGCCCATTCGGTACAAACAAACAAACAATCAAACAAACAAAAAAATCTCTTCTCTTTATAATATTGGTATAGACTAAATCTACTAGCTCAAGCTCAGAAGGAAAACTGGATGACATAATAATTTGTAAGAATTCCTTAAGTAGGTAGGTATGTTGAAACTCACATCAAAGTGAAAAAAATGGCACACAATTTTCTTTGACGTTAAACCCATACAATGTTAGGTATTAACTTCGATTCTCTGACGCACTGAACCGGAAAGATAGATAGCACGCGAAAGACTGTTAAATGTAAACGTACTCGAAATCAATTTGCCAAAAAAAACTCTCAAAGGATGAAAGGATTTGGAGAAAAACACGACAGGATTAAAAGATACGGAAGGCTGTGTAATGATTTAATTCTTAAATAATTCAGGCACAGCTTAAACAAAATCAAAGGTGAATGTTTAAGCTGTGACTGAATTAGGAGAAGTGAATTTTAATTTAGTAATTAAAAAAATATGCTGCCGATGAGTCAAAAGTTTGTAAGCGCCTAACCTATGGTAACCTATGGTATGGTTCCTACCAAATCATTTCAAGCATCAATAAATAAACGCCGTAATAGCAACGGTTTTATTTTTTTTAAATTACTACTTCTAGGAAAGCGTGCTCCACCGTCGACCACATCATCGCTTACTATCAGGTGAGATAGTGGTCAAGCGCGAGCCTATATTAGATAAAAAAAAAACTAAATTGCGGTAATTTTTTTGTGGAATGCGAGAAGCACAGGACCGATTGATGTAGCGACTCTTAGGGGAGGTATATTTCCATTACCTACTGTTAATTCTTCAGTAAAACACCGTACTAGACTAACATTAATAAAAATAACAGTAATATACCTAGTGCCAAACACATAAACTTCCTTCGACCAACAGAAAATTTGTTCCCACAATTTCAATAATTACCAATGCATTCGACATTTTTTCGCATCCGTAAAGACGAGAGCAAACACACGCGTCCCGTTTGGCTGCTATTCTCCCCCCACCGTTTACAATGATACATTTGGCTCTGAAAGATGTCGGAAGTCGTAAAATGTGTAGTAATTTATGAATGCCTAGTTACGAATGAGTTATTGAATCCGAATCAATTCATAAGCAGCCAAAGAAAATATGGCGCACGGAAAATGATTGCCTTTATCTGTTGTGTGTTTAGAACGTTATGATTTTTTTTGAAAGTTTTTGCTTAGCTTGGGTTAATTGAAAAACAATATGGCTATTAAAAATGGCTGTGAGCAACATTATTTGAACTCATAAGGAAACAATAAAAAAAAGGCTTTCATCGGGACTGCCAACAGAAGTAAAAATTTAAAACTTTGGCATAACTGTGTTTTTGTGTTATACAGTCCGGATTCCGCTGGCGGGTAACGCAAACACATAGTTTTTGACTAAGGTGCACCAAGTGCGGGCGGGGCGGGTGAGCGGGAATCGTAGCGGGACAAGCGGGTGTTGCGAGTGGGGCGGGTGGACGCAAGTCAGTATACGTTTCCCGCTCGATTTGTTCCGACATGCCGCTGACGACTGAAGATTTAATAAGTGCCGTATTGGCTCGGCCACCTTTGTGGAATTCTAGTTTAGACTTTTACTACTTCAGAACAATGAAAGTACACCCAATACCACACAAGAAGCCCCAAAATCAGACGATTATCATTATCTGATGAACTTACTCCCACAACGTAAACAGTTCAAAGGGATTCAAAAGTTGCGAGTCAGAAACAAAAGAAATTCCATTATTATGGCCGAGCTGCAACAAGAAAGTTTTCCAGATCCGTATATGACACAATATGGTTATCATAGTGCACCGCAAGATAATTTGAATAATTACTGATTCTTTTTATTTCTGTAATTATTGTTGATTCTTATTAAAAGTTTTGATTTCTTACCTCAAAGTCAATATAAGTTTCTGCTCAGGAGATATGGTTATTCGAATAAAGTTAGTTGATGTTTTTGATTACTGTGTTTATACGGCATTTAATATGTAATCAAAAGTTGTTATTGTCATTCGAGTGCAAACATAAAATTTATCTTCATGATTTCGCAGCCTTTCATATAAAGTATAAAATTCTCCATGTCTATACCGATCACTATTGGCATCGTGGCGATTGATTTTAGAAAAAAAGGTCCCACTTTATATAAGCACTAGCTTCCAAATAATGGTACTGTGTTCATCCATGGAAATGTGCGTTTTCCGTTTGACCCGCCACCCGCTCCCGCTGCCAGCGCCGCGCCACTGTAATCGCACACTTGAGGCCTCGTTTATGGAAATGCGGTGCGTCGGGCGTAGCTGCCCGCACTAAATTCAAACATATAGAGTTGTATGAGACTTTTCACAGAGAAGCGAATTTACACGCGTTTGTTTGAGATGCAGGTGGAGCCCGCGGCGGCGTCGGCGGACGCGGCGTTAACCGCGGCGACGTTTTTCGTTTCGGCACTGTAAAACAAAGCGTCAGCCGCGAAGGCGCCCGCGGCGTTAAACGCGTTGGAACCTTCTACGAGTCTAATTTGGAAATCGCACAACGCAGACCTAAACCGCCGTCACCAGGAGAACGAAATTATCGATATTGTATTAGATGATAATTCGATATTAAAATGTTAATTGTTTAATGAAAGAAGTGATGATTGTGATGTCCGTCGCCGCGTTTTCAGCCGCGTTCGCCACCGCATTTAACGTTAGATAATAGAGGTTTCGCCGCGGACGAAGTGGCGGCCACCGCCACTCTTGCCACCCCGCGTTTCCATAAACAACATCATACACAGTCATAATATGTTTATGTTTGCGCGTGCGATGATGCTGCATGCATCGCCTCTCCGTGAACAGGAAAAACGTCCGATGCGCCGCGAGACGCTACGCTGGCCGCGCCGCGCGACCCCTTGCGTTTCCAGAACAGGCCCTTAGTTGTCCGCTTGCAAAGTAACACTGGATCAAGTTTCTCAAAGCAATGTATTGTGTCGGCTTTTTAATTCTACCTACCAGTGTGGTAAGCACATAAATGGTGCTGACAAACTTACTAAATGCATTCCCCAAAGAAAAATCATTCACACATGAACATAAAACACAAGCAGATCAATGGCCCAACACACGCAAAGCATAAAAAAAGCAATGCCCGTTTCCCTGACCCACATGACTTGTAAATCATGACGCCATGACATAATGGGTATGACAAGAGCAACATTTACACTCGCTGAACGCACTCCGAATATCCGGAAACGCGTTACGTCCGCAAAATAAACGGAATATCCTGAAACACTCCAAATTATTGTGTTTGCTGGGATGTGCGGATATTATACCTGGTCCTTATTTTAACGTGTTATTTTCGGCGTGATATAACGAAGAGGTACTACAAAGTTTTTGACTCGGATTTCACCAAGGATCATTACAATTAATAAGGTATAATTTGAAAATATTCTGAAAAATAACATAACATGCCATAGTTTGGTCTACCCACCGGTGAACCAAATTTCGCCAGGTATGTTTAGTCTCTTATAGTAATATAGTCTACTGCAATCAAAAATCCCAGAAATTCAACATAGACAAAACAATACTTTTCCCAAAAAAAAAAATCCCACACTCAGCAGCCGCACTTACCAGCAAATATTTTTCTTATCCCGGTGATCTAGTGGTCCATCAAAGAGGCGTTCTGAAAAAAATGTTGGCTGGTCTTGCTTAGGTATTGAGTTTTCTTGAATATTAAATACATGATGACGAGTATTAAGATTGATCGGTGAAACCATTTTCCTGTTTGTCCATGACGGATGAAGAAAAAAGTTATTTTTCGGACAAAGAAATTTGATTTATGGATGTTCTTTTACATAATATAAAAAATGCTAATCATAGCCCTTTGTCCTAAGTAATTTTCTTTCTTACCAAAATTTTCATAAAAAGGAAACAACAGTCCGTACAACTTTCTTGTTTGTGACAAGAGTGACTCCGTATCGACGGCACATTAATTAAAAAGTCACCATCGGCGCGACATTTTCTTATCTCATACATATTACTTTCTTCTAATTTATTTCTTTCTTTTCATTTTAGCTGCTAGTCATACTTTGTCACAACAAAACACAATAGAAAAAAAGTTCATAAAAAAGATAATAATTTCGTGATGATAAAGTCTTTGAGAGGTACTTAGGACCAAACAAAGGCCGTATTAAAATCTCTTCCAATATAAACTGAAAATACACTTCGGAGGTCACAGTTTTTCATGCGAAACTTTTCTGAGAAAGTAGTCTAAGTTTGAATGCCGCTTAGCAGAGAAATGAAATAAGTCTAATAACATGTCAATCAAATAAGAAAGTCCATCACCACAAAAATTTAATTATTAATTAACATTACCAAGGTCACCCAACCAAAAACAAGCGAACCCAAAAAAAGTGGTCACCCATCCAAACACTGACCTTGGTAAGTGTTGCTTACCCTGGCATGGTCACCCATCCAAAAACAAGCGAACCCAAAAAAAGTGGTCACCCATCCAAACACTGACCTTGGTAAGTGTTGCTTACCCTGGCGGGGTCAGCCATCCAAAACAAACGAACCAAAAAAAAGCGGTCACCCATCCAAAAAAAACCTTGGTAAGTGTTGCTTAACCTGTGTGGGGTCACCTATCCAAAAAAAAGCAAACCAAAAAAAAACGTGGTTACCCATCCAAAAATCGTCCCTGGTAAGGTTTGCTTAACTTGCGGGCTACACCAACCCAGCCGCTCAAGATAAAATACTATTACGTTATAGTAGTGAAGGAATTGAATGAATACTAGCTAGGGTAGCCAACCGAAATAAATTATTAAATGTAACAAGCGATTACGTAATTTCTCGATGATGCAGAGTTAAGAAACTCACTGACAACTGACGGCTGGTTAATTTGTGACAAATTGTCAGCTGATTTGAGATGTGACGTCGACTTCAGAAACTCGCCCTATGTTTCCATTCTGGAGTTAAACATAGAAGAACATCCATCAAATTTGTAGGTCGGTAAGCAGAGTAAAATGTTAGTATGTTTTATTGTCATTAATATATTCCTTAAACTAATAATTAAATTAAAGTAATTGACAGTTTTTCTAAAATCTTTCTCGCCTATAAAAATCAAACAATAATCATTCTTTGTATAGTTTAACAATTTTTGCTCTAGATGATCTATCAACTGTATAATTGCACATTTTGTTGATAAATAATGACATATATTATGATTTGGGAATGTACTCTGTGCTATAGCTAATACCTTATTTGTTTTATTACTACTTATTACACAAAGTCTGCGCTGCTGACGTACCGTTATAGGTGGTACCAATAAGGTACTGGTAACGCCATCTATTTGCTGGTTTTCCTCTTCAAGTTCCTTGTAAGTAGTAGTGTCACTGCAAATTAGTCCTGGTACACCATCCAGTGTTGATATGTTGTTGGTGGTGCCATCTATTATCGCTTCACTAGTTTCATTGAGCCCAAGATCTATGCAACTATTGTTGATTGCCTCATTAAAAGATTGATGTTGATTTCTTGACATCCTTTTCTTTCTTTTACTTTCACTCTTTTTACTATTTATTACCTTAGTTTTTGCTTGCGAGTAGATTTCTCGTAAATTTTTGGATTTGTTCCTTTCTTTATTCAAAGCCATTTTTAGCGTCATGTTTTCTATGTTAAGTTTTTCTATTTCCGTGTGTGCACTTTCTAACTCGCTTTTAGGGCGAGTTTCTGAAGTCGACGTCACATCTCAAATCAGCTGACAATTTGTCACAAATTAACCAGCCGTCAGTTGTCAGTGAGTTTCTCAACTCTGCATCATCGATAAATTACGTAATCGCTTGTTACATTTAATAATTTATTTCGGTTGGCTACCCTAGCTAGTATTCATTCAATTCCTTCACTACTATAACGTAATAGTATTTTATCTTGAACGGCTGGGTTGGTGTAGCCCGCAAGTTAAGCAAACCTTACCAGGGACGATTTTTGGATGGGTATCCACGTTTTTTTTTGGTTTGCTTTTTTTTGGATAGGTGACCCCACACAGGTTAAGCAACACTTACCAAGGTTTTTTTTGGATGGGTGACCTTTTTTTTTTGGTTCGTTTCTTTTGGATGGCTGACCCCGCCAGGGTAAGCAACACTTACCAAGGTCTTGTTTGGATGGGTGACCACTTTTTTTGGCTTTGCTTGTTTTTGGATGGGTGACCATGCCAGGGTAAGCAACACTTACCAAGGTCAGTGTTTGGATGGGTGACCACTTTTTTTGGGTTCGCTTGTTTTTGGTTGGGTGACCTTGGTAATGTTAATTAATAATTAAATTTTTGTGGTGATGGTCACCCATCCAAACACTGACCTTGGTTAGTGTTGCTTATCCTGGCGGAGTCACCTATCCATAAACAAGCGATCCAAAAAAAAAGTGGTCACCCATCCCAAGACTGACCTTGGCAAGTGTTGCTTACCCTGGCGCGGTCACCACCCCAGCCGCTTCAAGCGAAACACAAATTTATCCAGAAACTGACCTCGGTAAGTACTAAATACAGGGTACAGTTAAAATTAATGCGCGTGAGGAAGGTTCGATTCCCAGGTCAGTAATTTATTTTATTTTATTTTTATTTACCTAAATACAAAATAACTATTTTTGATAATTGTGTCAAGTTTTTATAATGTAATTAATTTAAAAAGTTTGTAACATCCTATTTTTTTTAAATCTTGCTAATTAATAATTGATCTAAATTAACATATTTTTTATAACTCAACCCATACCACAGTTTTCGACGACCCCTATTATCTTTTTTATCGTAATATAAGCCTTTAAAATCATAATATTAATTTTAATCTGCGAATAATCGACCAATTTCCAACAATTATAAATTAGGCTCGTTGACAAGAGATTAACATTGAAAATGGTTCTCAGAAACCCAAAACTGCTGTAACATGTGGTTAATTCGAGATTTATCTCAAATGTGACAAATTGTTAAACGCTTGTCACAGTTGGGTGTTGAGAAACTGAAAGTAGAATTAACAGGCGATTAATCGTCGATTACGTTAACAGCCCGATAATTGAGACGTGGGAAACTGGCAGTTAATCTGGATTATTTTCCCTTTTAAATCTTCTATGTCACTGTCATATATTGTAGACAAGTCCGGTAAACTATATCTTCTAATAATTTCAGAATTTGTTGACTCGAAAGAAATGTCCAGTGAGTCATTCGCAGTAGTTTTTTGCCGACGAATCGTTACATTTTCTTCTTCCATTGTACAATTTATAATATTGAGTAAATAGACAAATTATTTTCTTGTCCTGTCGAAGATATTTTAAGAAAGCTCCCTCTGTTGATATCGTGTGGAAACAAATTGACAGATCGAAATCTTGAATATCTATTAGTTACTCTACTCGCCGCTAGAGGGCAATACAGAATCTTTAGTGTCACTGATTTATTACTTTTAGTCAAAATTTGTATTCACTTCATTCATCGTTGTTATTGGTATTGTTATAGTTTTGGTATTGTTCTTAAAGTTAATTTAATCATCAGTATGATATTTATTGCAGTTTTAAACTGTTAGTTTTGCACTGTCACTGTTCCTGGGACTTTTAACCATTTCGTAGAATTCTTTTCACTGTTTCCGTGGATAACACTTGATGTGGTATTTCACCTTTCTATGTTCACTTTGATGCACAATTCACTACTGTTATCTTATATTCTTAATTATAAACAATATTATTTATTTTTCTTCAGAAAGATATGCTACTTTGTTAATGAGGGTAGACACGGTGATACACCTCTTTTCCCAGAGGCACATCGAGCTATGTGTTGTAAAGAACTTTTGCTGTCTGTGCAAATAACAATACTATTATGTTGACTAGTGATACAATAAGACAACGC
Organism: Orthosia cruda; assembly: GCA_964057195.1. NCBI lineage: Eukaryota > Metazoa > Arthropoda > Insecta > Lepidoptera > Noctuidae > Orthosia > Orthosia cruda. Next base: position 12,505,666 of record OZ059836.1, on the reverse strand, counting down.
TTCAGAGATCGCAATAAGTTCCAAGGTCATAATGGTTGCTTTCTTATCTATTTTGAAACAATTAATTTCACAACCTGTTGGTGGTCTAGGTACATAAAATGCTGCTCCTCGACCTTCTACACTCTTCGACCCATCTTTAAATATACTAAACCAATCATTGTATTTTAATTGTAACTCTCTAATAACTTCTGATTTTAATACATTAGTATCATAAGATTGTTTAGATAATTTTACTACATCCAAATCCTATATAATTACTTCCTGAATATTAATGTTGGTCATCCATGTCCTCAGAGTAAACATCAGCAAGGGATAAGAACATGCTATATTTTCTACTTTTACTTCATTATATAAAGAAACCAACAGTGGAATCTTTTTATTTTTCCAATAACTATTTGGCGAAGAGAGTGAAGTTCTTGTAATAAACTATTTGTAACATTATTTTCTATGGATTTAGTTTTTAAACAGAACTTATAGCCTAAATATTTTCTCCGCAAATACAGTGGGGCTACACAGAGCTCACTTTCCATTGCATGGATAGGTGTAGTCTTGATAAAACCTCCTATAATTCTCAAAGCCTGATTTTGGATCTTATTGAGTTTGTCTAAATGACAGTTTGCACTTACGTCATATAAAAAACTGCTATAGTCTATGCGACTTCTAATTAAAGCTATATAAATATGTCTCAGATGTTTTGGGTGCAAACCCCATGCAGTACCTGCCAAGACTTTCAGTAAATTGAGACTCCTTTGCACTTTCTCCGCCACCATGTTGATGTGTTTACTCCAACGCAACGAACGGTCTAACAACACTCCTAAATATTTGTAATTATCTACTAACTGTAAGCTATGTCTATCTACTTTTAAATCTATTACTAATTTTCTAAAACCCCTAGTGAAGATATATACTTTAGACTTAGTTGCTGTTAATTCCAATCCCATGTCATCCAGAACCCCACAGAATACATTCAACGCTAATTGAAATTCACATTGACTTTGACTAAGATTTCTGGAGGTACAATATAAAACATCCGCGTACTGACACATATCTACATTTTTTATTTTGTGAAAACATATCATTGTGACTACATTAAAAAGAATGGGAGATATTGGGTCTCCTTGTGCTAAACCTCTATCAGTATATCTAATAAAATAGTTATTTTGATCAGTTTCATCTCTCATCATACGGTGCCTCTCGCTTAAAAAGTTCCACAAATATTGACATAACTTTTGTCCAACTCCTATATCATCTAAATTGTTAATCAGTTTGTCCACTAATACATTATTATAGGTTTTTGAAATATCTAAAAAACACGCTATAGTTGGGATCTTATGCGAAAAACCTACATACATTTGACTTACTAATTTAACCAAACGATCCTGACATGACTGTCCTCGTCTAAACCCAGAAGTGTACGGAGATATTAATTTGTTTTTTTCTATGTACCATTCAAGCCGTTTTGTCAACATTGAGTGGAAAATTTTGCACAAACAAGATATCAATGAAATTGGCTTTAGTTTAGGACTATTATTAGGAGAATTTTTGGGAAGGCACCACTAGAATGTCTCGCCATTGTACTGGAATTACACCTGTATCAAATATATAATTATATAATCTTATTAAATACTGTCTACTCACAGAAGAAAGATGAAAAATAAGTGAGTATGTTATCCCATCGTTACCAGGTGCCGTGTCTTTTCGCTTAAAACAATGAATCATTTCTTGTATAGTAAACGGGCTCTCTAATTCTGTATTATTTGATTTAAAGTTTTGATAAGGTTGATGACACACATAATCGGGCGCGAGATTACAAAGGAGCTCAAGTTTTTGTTCATAGACACGTATGACCTTGAGGAGTTAACTCCCTTCGCCCAGCCCATACGTTTCCACATATCCGAGCTGGAAGTCCGTCCATCAATGCTGCTACAATATGTTTGCCAATCATTTGTCTTCGTCTGTTGTATGGCCGTCTTTGCGGTTTCTGTTTTTCGTTAAAGGATGGTGAGATTGTCGGGAGTAGGGTTATTTCTAAAAATTTTTAAGGCCAATCTTCGTTGTGCTACTAAATGGGAAAGTTTAGGGTTCCAATAAGGCTTAGGTCGGAATCCATTATTTAAGTTCTTGCTTGCTTCACCTGCTTGATAAAGTTATCATACATAGATTGTACAGAGTCAGTGTCAACAGGTAGTAGTAAATAATTTTCTAAACACTTAGTATACTCTAGCCATTGTGCTAACTTAAAATTACGTTTTATAGTATTATAAACCAAGTGAGCATTACTATAAAATTTGTATGAGACCTTTATAAACAAATGATCACTCCCCAAACACTCGTTCATAACACCCCAATTCAATAAGTGAGATAAGTCGGTAGATACAAATGTCACATCTGGAGAACTTCGTTGAATGATGTTATCGACACAACTAATTCTTGTCGTACTACCGTCATTGAGAGAAACGAAGCAATTGTCTAACGCGGAGTCATATATTTGTAGGCCTCTCGCGTCAGACTTACATGACCAGGTAGAATGATAGCCGTTGAAATCTCCTGCTACAATACACTTATTAGTGAACAGTGAAAATACTTGTTTCCAATCAGATAGACTAGTACGTATCTATGCCCGAAATTATTAATATTAATAAAATTTTGTTGTACTTTGATTGTCTTGTGAGACAATAAAGCTATTCCACCGTATCCGTCAAGTCTATCGTGTCTAAAGATATTATAGCTATTTATACTTATATGCGATTCCGGATGCAACTATGTTTCGGATATCAACGCAATATGTACTTTATCTTGTATTAATAGAAGTTCTAATTCATTACGTTTAGGGCGCAAGCTCCGTGCATTCCACTGTATTATATTGAGTAAAACCTTGTTATTAGAAACATTATCCATCATTAAACATATAAACAAAATTTTTCAAAACATCATATTCTCCACTCAAATACTTAAAAAACCACTAACCACATATTTCTATAAATAATTTACCAAGTTGTTGAAATTTAGTTAACCAACTACCCTCAGACATACAAATTTCTCTTATTTTTTTACAAATACCATATAGACTAAAAGTTTTTTTAAACTTATTAGAATCCGGGTTCTTGTCCTTCTCCATATTTGTCGTATCTAGTTGACCATTGTTTCTTTCTTCCGTCTTTTTCTTTTCGGCTATTTTATGATACCCTGTATTTTTATTCTGAGTCAGATTTGCTTGTTGTTTTTTTTGAGCTACACTTCTTTGTTGTTTATACTTTTGCGAATAATTATCTACCTCCATCTCATTTTCTTCATTTTCGTTATGAATTAGATCTTCAGTAATAAGTATATCCCTGTACGATGTCTCATAACTATTTTGTGAGTTGAATATTGTTTGTTGTGTGCTTTCCTCGATATCAACATGGTCACTTCTTTTGTTTGTTTTATGTAATTCTTTGTCTTTTAAATATATTTCCAATCCTTTCCGATAATTGCAGCCATGGGTAGTCATAATGCTTCTAATTTCCTTTTCTTTTAAGAAAACCGGGCACCATTTAAACAGGGCCATATGTGGTCCTTTACAATTCACAAAAGTATACTTTTCGATTTCACGATTTGGGTGATCCTTACCACATTTAGGACATATTTGTTTTTTAGCTGGGCATGACCTTGACAAATGACCAAATCTCCAACATACTGAACACTGGAACACTGGAAATGTGTAAGGTTCCACTTTGAACCTGCAACCGTACCCATAAACATACGGTGGTAAAATGGAACCTTTGAAACAAATTCTGATTGTTTCTGAGTTTATCCACTCTCCATTATCAGCCTGTCTTCTTATTGATATGATTTCATAAATGCAAGTAAGATTTTCTAAGATTTCTTTTTCTTCCATTTCTAAATCTACTTGCTTAAGGACACCATAACATAGGTTAGCTTCATCAGTCATTTATACTCTGTATCCTAGATCTGTTAACTTTACACAGCTTAATAATTTTGATGCATCCTCTCTATTGTTGAAATGAATCAGGACCCTATAAGCATTTTTATATACCAATTTCGTAATATTTTGGATGTTTAGTGAACGTAAAAGTTATGCCATTCCAAATTGTTTCAGACGCAAAATTGTACATGAAAGGTTGTTTCAGATTATTATGTCTTCCAGCACGTTACGAGAGGCGTATACCTACATAATGTACGATGCGTTTCAAATGAGAAGGTCTACGATAATGTCCTTGAATTGTGAATTAAAAAGAACGGTTTGCATAGAAAGTTTATTAGTGTAGTAATAATGTTGAGGATGAGTGATACTGAGTTTAGTGAATTTGAAATTTTAAACTCCGATAAATTTTTATTCGTTTATCGTTACTTTTAAAAACATATTTTTGTTTTATTTAAAGTATCTACTATTTATTTGAAACAGATAAACAGATAAACAGATAAACAGATAAACAGATAAACAGATAAACAGATAAACAGATAAACAGATAAACAGATAAACAGATAAACAGATAAACAGATAAACAGATAAACAGATAAACAGATAAACAGATAAACAGATAAACAGATAAACAGATAAACAGATAAACAGATAAACAGATAAACAGATAAACAGATAAACAGATAAACAGATAAACAGATAAACAGATAAACAGATAAACAGATAAACAGATAAACAGATAAACAGATAAACAGATAAACAGATAAACAGATAAACAGATAAACAGATAAACAGATAAACAGATAAACAGATAAACAGATAAACAGATAAACAGATAAACAGATAAACAGATAAACAGATAAACAGATAAACAGATAAACAGATAAACAGATAAACAGATAAACAGATAAACAGATAAACAGATAAACAGATAAACAGATAAACAGATAAACAGATAAACAGATAAACAGATAAACAGATAAACAGATAAACAGATAAACAGATAAACAGATAAACAGATAAACAGATAAACAGATAAACAGATAAACAGATAAACAGATAAACAGATAAACAGATAAACAGATAAACAGATAAACAGATAAACAGATAAACAGATAAACAGATAAACAGATAAACAGATAAACAGATAAACAGATAAACAGATAAACAGATAAACAGATAAACAGATAAACAGATAAACAGATAAACAGATAAACAGATAAACAGATAAACAGATAAACAGATAAACAGATAAACAGATAAACAGATAAACAGATAAACAGATAAACAGATAAACAGATAAACAGATAAACAGATAAACAGATAAACAGATAAACAGATAAACAGATAAACAGATAAACAGATAAACAGATAAACAGATTGTTATAGCGGTTTGAGAAACCTCTTCATCCTTGTGTCTATCATTAAAAGTGGACTGTATTTGAAGGGTTCTGGCAATAGTGCGTTGAAAATAAGCGGGAAAATATTCACGGATCAATTCGGGCGATCTAGTATGGAAATGAGGGAAGTAGTACGCCTTACCTTGTAGTGGTCGATGCCAGCCCACGTGTGGCAGCGAGCTGGTGTTCTTCTACTCCAAAATGGCTCCTTCAGGATCCACACACTTCACACAATTGTTTTATATCCGCGAGGCGGGTTAATAGACACGGTTCACAAGGTTCTCTGCAATCTAACTAATTAGATGCATCAGTCTCCAGCCAGGTGGCTTGGAAAGCTGGCGGTTGAGATACGAGGCCCGTTCACGTTGAAGTTTCGGTTCGTTCTGGCGACCTGTCATTAAGGCGTACATAAAGGGAAAAGGAATGAGGAAGGAACGAGATAATTAAGATATCGATCGCCCGCGAAATCTCAAATGCGTTTGTCTATGTGTTTTCGGTCATTGATTTATGACATTTACAAGAGATGGCGCTACCATTTTCCCGGCCTTAAAGGGTCACCTTTAATGAAAATTAAACTTAGCCCTATGAGGTGTACTACCGTATACCTATTCAGCAATACGGACTAAGATGCGGATTTTTACATTTCAATTATTAAGATTTAAGATAAATACTGCGAGTTGCATAATACATTAAGTTGCATACCTATAGTTAAATTTTAATAGAAAATTATGTTGCGTCGCTAACTAACTAAAACTAAGAGACCTAACTATCAAGCCAGGCCTTATTGAGTCGGTAATGGACACAGACGCACAACAGGGCGCACATAGCTACCCTTTGCGGTTTTCACAGTAACAACACGGGTTGTACCGTCCTTGGAGGTATGCAATTTATCAATAATGCCTAACGGCCATGAAAGGGGCGGAGAGTTATCAGTAATGATAACTACAATAGTACCCTCTTGTATAGAAGGTGCAGGACTATTCCATTTGGATCTAGCCTGAAGTTGATGTAAGTATTCTGAACGCCAGCGCTGCCAGAACGACTGCACCAGTTTGTCAAGTAGAGTATGTCGCTGAAGCAAGCTGAGCGAGTCTGCTTCAGGAGCGGGAAGGGACAACAATGGCGCGGTGTGCAAGAAATGCGCAGGGGTCAGTGCTGATGGTTCAGTAGGGTCACTACTCAAAGCAGTAAGTGGCCGCGAATTAACTAGAGCCTCAACTTGACTAAGGACAGTTATAAGTTCCTCGTAGGAGAGGATTTGTTGACCTATAACTTTAAAAAGGTGAGTTTTAACTACCTTAACCATACTTTCCCAACATCCTCCAAAATGTGGGGAAGCAGGCGGAATAAACTTCCAATCTATATGATTGAAGGAAAGTTCTTCCTCAAGATGAGGACGAAAATCTTTAAGAAATTTATGAAGGTCGCGTAAATAAGAACTTGCACCTACGAAACAAGTACCGTTATCGGTAAATAAGCATTTAATAGGACCGCGTCGCGAAAGAAAGCGTTTTAAGGCTGCAAGGAAAGTCACTGTACTTAAATCTGTAGCCACTTCAATGTGCGTGGCACGCGTCGTCAAACACGTAAAAATGCAGAGCCAAGCCTTACGGCTCTTAACACCTCGACCACGAAATGGTGTATACTGCAGCGGGCCTGCATAGTCACAGCCGGTGTGAGTGAACGCCTTGTCGACTTGGTTAACACGCTGGCTAGGTAGATCTGCCATAAGTGGAAGAATAGGACGCGGGCGGAACTTAAAGCAAGTGTTACAGTTGTGGATTCTGTGACGAATTATTCGACGTGCAGCTAAAATCCAATAATTATGCCTGAGTAAGGACATAAGCAACTCCGGACCGGCATGAAGATGTTTCTTGTGACAAAAGTCAACAAGAAGATCAACAATATGGTCATGACGTGGTAGAATACAGGGATGTTTATATTCGTAGGGTTCGTCCGAATTTGTGAGACGACCACCAACTCGTATGATGCCGTGCTCATCGAGAAACGGCTTAAGCTTATGGATGGCGGGAGTACATGGTTTATTATTTTTTAAATTTAAAATATCGTTACGGAAATGAACATTCTGTACAGCTCGCAGCAATTTAATTTCTGCATATTTCAGATCAGAGCTTGATACAGTACGTGCACTAGGCAGTTGTCTTAAAAACTTATAGACGTAAACAATAGCGCGTAGCAACTTAGACCACGACGAAACACGTAGTGCTAGCGCGTAAATTGGTGATTCCGTAACCTCAGAAACCACGGCATGAGCGACTGATTTCTGTTCGGGTACGCCCTCATGCAGTGCATTGTGTTCGAAAGTATGTATGGGCCACTCAGCTGGGTCATGAGAAACCCACGATGGTCCACGATACCACAATGGATGCTGCAAGAGCTTAGCTGGCGTGACACCACGAGACAGACAATCAGCGGGGTTCTCAGTACCTGCGACATGGTTGAAACAATTAGCGGGTATAAGCTCTATCAGCTTAGTAACCCGATTGGCAACAAAAGTTTGCCAGCGGTGCGGTGAGGAATTTATCCAGGCGAGCACTACTTTAGAGTCAGTAAACGCGTATACCTTATGGATGCGGTAGTGGGGCGATATTGTTTCTTGTACCTTGCGAAGCAACTTAGACAACAGTAGGGCCGCGCACAACTCTAGTCTAGCCACCGAAATGGTTTTCACAGGTGAGACTTTAGACTTCGCACTAACTAACTGCACGGAGTAGTTATAACCATTGTATATTTGCATGTATACGACTCCACCGTAAGCACGCTCGCTGGCGTCAGCGAAACCTACTAAATTCATGGTGCATCCGTCGACCAACCCCAGATGACGCGGGATAATAATTTCATTAAGCGTAGAAAGCTCAGTACAAAACTGCTTCCAAGCGGTGACTATATGTTCAGGTGGTATGTCGTCCCAGTCACACTTTGCTAGCCAAAGTTCCTTAATTAAGAGCTTAGCGTACAGAATAGTGGGGGCGACAAAACCCATTAAGTCCCATAGCCGAGCCACTGTGGAAAGCATGGTTCGCTTAGTACATTTATCATCTGGTGTGGTGACGTCAAAGCGGAAACTATCACAAGACTTGTCCCAGCGTAAACCCAGGACCTTATGCGGTATAGACTTCTCATACTCGATATCGGGCGAAGCCTTATGAGTATCAGGTATGTGTGCGAGAACCTCTTTCGAGTTACTTGTCCATTTGACAAGGTCGAACTGGCCTCGCTTGAAGAGCTGAATAAGCTCATCACAAAGCGAAATTGCTTGCGGTATGGACATGACACTACAGGCAATGTCATCCATATATAGGGCGGAAGAAGCAGCAGCAGACGCTGCAGGGAAATTATCGCCTTCATCAGCGACTAACTGGCGGACTACACGTAACGCGTGATATGGACTAGACTTAAATCCGAAGCAAACACGATTAAATTGGTAGACCATTATAGGTTCATGTTTACTGAATCTGTAAAAGATGCGTTGAAATCTACGGTCCGATTCACGAACGCCGACATTGAGAAACATTTGGCGGCAATCAGCAGACAGGGCTATTTGAAAGAGTCGAAAACGAATTATAATATTAAATAAATCACCCTGTAGATTGGGGCCTGCATGTAGAATGTCATTGATCGACTGTCCCGATGTAGTTTGACTACTAGCGTCTAAAACCACGCGAAGTTTAGTGGAAGTCTTATCTTCGCGAACGACACCGTGATGCGGAATGTAATATGACAGATTAGAAACGTTGTCATCTTTTAAAACCGGACTCAAATATCCCTTATTTATGTAGTCCGACATGACGTCATTGTAAGCGCTGCGTAACCCTAAGGACGCATCAAGTTTGCGCTCCAAACAATGAAAACGCCTAAGTGCGGCAGCGTATGAGTCGCCTAGCGAATAAGGGTCGTCGCAAAATGGCAGCGACACAATATATCTACCACTGTCATCGCGAACAGTGGTAGCGCGAAAATGTTCTTCGCACTCGAGATCCTTACGGCTCTGCGAGGGCGAGGCGGAAATTTCTTCAAGCTCCCAGAATCGCTTGAGAAGCGAATCTAAACTGGGATCTTGAAGAACAGAACAACATGAAGTTGTACTCGTACAGTGTGAAGTATGTGCCGTAGGTACGGAACCCATAACCACATACCCCAACACAGTTTCAATAGCGGGAGGTATATTATATTGCTCGCTATGCACTATGTTAGGCAAAAGCAAGCGCGGGAATATAGCAGCACCAATCAAAACATCGATACCGCTCGGCTCCGCAAACTTCGAATCTGCGAGCGGTAATGTTTTGAGATGTGTAAGTTTAGAGACATCGACGAGAGCGGTCGGCAATGTCTCCGTTATACGTTCAACAATAAGCGAAGAAACGTTAAAATTAATATCATTACTAAAACGAGAATATAATTTAATATCTACGGAACCTTTAACTGGTTTTTCCGACCCACCGATTCCTTTAACTATTAAATTAGAAGTATGAAAGTTCTTCCAAAGTCCTAGACGCTTAAAACATTCAGAAGTAATAAAATTACTTTGAGATGCGCTATCTAGTAAACAACGTATTATGTGCGGCTTATCATTTACATCGTAAATTACGACTTGAGCAGTAGCGAGCAGAACGGTTGTATACGCCGTACATTGCGGGCTATCTCTCGCCGACGGCGACGCCGCAACGCACCGAGCGTCAATCGAACGCGATCGAGCGGCGCCAGCGACAGAGGTCGTACACAACGATACCTCAGACTGTGAGGTAATAGAAGGTACTGTCGGCATAAGCGTTGGGACCGGATTCGGCTGTGACGTCACTACAGTTGATAATTGCGGGTTTTTATTAAAATGTAACAATGTATGATGACGTTGATTACATGTGCGACACTTTAATTTAGAAGAACAGTTAACCGTTTTATGTTTAATACTCAAACAATTGACACAAGCATTGTTGTCTTTCACACATTTGAAACGAGCTGTCGGAGTCAAATTATCAAAAGCGGGACATTTATATAAGTGTTCATGGATATATGCTTCGCACAGACACTTGTTTGAATTATTTAACTCAGAGCAAGCTACATAGGATTGTGGATTAGGAGCGGTCATTTTATTATTAAAACTACGCGATTTATTAGACTTATGTGAATTGTCCGAACTATTAGGCTTATTATTGTTAGCTAAGGGTGGTTGGGTATTACGGAATATCCGACACTGATCATTGATGAAGGTGACAAAACTATCTAGAGTGGGAATCTTACGATTACGTTCTGTCATCTCGAAAGCGCGAATAGTTTCAGTGTCAAACTTTTTTATTGCGAGGTGCAATAAAATGAAATCCAGAAGGTCAACTAATTTTAGATTCTTTAGGGAATTAATTGCGGTGACGAACTTGTCCACAAATAGCTGGTAATTCGAAACAGACGCGGGACCGGATAATTTAAGATTTAAAGCTTGATCCAAATAGGTAGACGCGAGGACACGAATATCCTGGTACCTATCGAGGAGTGCCTGGAACATGACTTGGTAATTCTCAGCACACGGTGTGACTCCCGCGAACACAGACTGTGCCTTCGGCGACAGCTTACCTATTAAATAGTACAACCTGTCTGCATCCGTCAGCGACTTATTGTCATGAACTGTAGATTTAAAACTTGCATAAAATAATGGCCAGTTTCGTATATCACCGTCGAACGACATGAGTTCGATTGGCGGCAACCTTGGTCTACATGTTGCGGAATCACTCATACTGTGCCTCCCGGACGGCTTATCTTCCAATTGAGACATCACACGTTTCACGGAACAATACATATCCTCGAATGAGGCGTAGGCTTGATAGCTAGGCTTCGCATCGGGATATATAGCCAGTAACCTAGCATTATAATCATCCAATAATTTATGAAAGTCCGTTCGAATATCATCTATTGTTACACAAGAACTGAGAAAGCCTTCTCTCACCGATTCGGAAGTATTAGCGACTTTAGAGCGATCATAAATTGACTGAATACGCTCGAAAAGAATATTACGCTTAGCTTCTAAAATCACTAACTGTTGATCTTCTGAAGAAGCGATTGCTTTCGCATCACGCGGCATTGTTATGTTATGTAGTTACAAATAACCACACAAACAAAACAATGTACGGTAATTATTTAAACGAACAACTATATGTAGAAAAGTAATACTACTGATTGTGACTGTACTGTGACAACGGGTTTCGCAATATTTGCGTAGTAACGAAATAAGTTTTTTCGTAGTACCCACTAACCAAAGTAATTATATAGTACAAAATGTTAATAGCATTACTATCCCAACCAGTTTTATTTCTAAGTTTGAATATTGTTTAAGATAAATGAATAGGTATAAATATGCAACCTATAGCCCGCAATCGTCGAAACGTATTCGGTAAAGTTATGATATTTATACTGCGTAGGTACCTACAAGTAGTACACCTATTTTATTTTTCTCTTATAGAATGAATGTCTACCCCGCGGTATTCGGAAAGTAACTTATTCCTAACAATTTATAATTGGAGGTAGGTGATTCCTATAAGGGCGGTTAAACTAAAAGACGCTTGAAATATAGAAATTTACAATACGACAAGTTAGTTTTAAATAAGAATTATTTTTAATAATAGCAGATACGTAATTATGAACCTGCTATAGCGGCGTTGATGGAACCACGTATTGGGTTTACAACTTGATTATGTGGGTAGGCGGCTAGGTGCCACGACCCTAGTAGGAATTTATGATTGATTCCTACGTAAGAAATAAAGGAAAATTGATATATTATAGTAATATATCGGGCTACGAAGGACCAAAAATGTTATAGCGGTTTGAGAAACCTCTTCATCCTTGTGTCTATCATGAAAAGTGGACTTTATTTGAAGGGTTCTGGCAATAGTGCGTTGAAAATAAGCGGGAAAATATTCACGGATCAATTCGGGCGATCTAGTATGGAAATGAGGGAAGTAGTACGCCTTACCTTGTAGTGGTCGATGCCAGCCCACGTGTGGCAGCGAGCTGGTGTTCTTCTACTCCAAAATGGCTCCTTCAGGATCCACACACTTCACACAATTGTTTTATATCCGCGAGGCGGGTTAATAGACACGGTTCACAAGGTTCTCTGCAATCTAACTAATTAGATGCATCAGTCTCCAGCCAGGTGGCTTGGAAAGCTGGCGGTTGAGATACGAGGCCCGTTCACGTTGAAGTTTCGGTTCGTTCTGGCGACCTGTCATTAAGGCGTACATAAAGGGAAAAGGAATGAGGAAGGAACGAGATAATTAAGATATCGATCGCCCGCGAAATCTCCTCAAATGCGTTTGTCTATGTGTTTTCAGTCATTGATTTATGACATTTACAAGAGATGGCGCTACCACAGATAAACAGATAAACAGATAAACAGATAAACAGATAAACAGATAAACAGATAAACAAAATTCCATCTCTCTCTCTTTTAACACACTGGTTTTTTTTTTTGAAATATTTTCGATGTACAAAAACGACTTTTCTACGGATTTATTATATGTATAGATGTGTAGTAAGTGGAGTTCGGTTCGGATGCAAAATCATCGAAACAAGTCAGTGTTGCATATAAAGTTTTTTCTTTCTCTTTCGAGTGCAGTACTTACATTTTGACCAACCAGTAGGTAAGCAGCGACCTGGATGTATCATTCTTGGAGGGTTAAGTTTGTTGGGTACGACGAGCGGTAGAGCAGACACGGCAATTCTTGTCGACGGATTATGTCCTTTATATTTTAAAGTACATACAATTTGAGAAGATTGTTTCACTTACCTCGTTACTACATTATATTTAAATATTGAATTTCATCAGCGGTTAAAAAGTACCTTCTACCAATTTGGAATCTCATTAAGTACTATTATGTTTTTTTAGCTATGTAGGTTGTAATAAAAACCCCGTATCCCCCGTATACCGCGCCATCAAGAAAAGCAAAACAATTAAAAACCACCCTTATAATATAATACAACGGCCTTTAATAGTAGTTTATGAAACAGTTGCATAATGAGGGGTATTAAAACATGAGCGTGTGTTTTAAAACCGAGCCGTAGGCGAGGTTTTTAATAGTTTTCACACGAATGTTTTAATACCTAGTTATGTGCAGTTACATACACTACTTTATCTACACTCATAAATTGGGATTTAACCTACTAAATACCTCTTTTTTCATTTTCCATGCCATAAAATCGTGATAGCATTTGTCATATACTTTTCTCGACTTTGCTGGAAATAAATTAAGAGTAATTTCCTTCGCCGCATCTAAAATATCGGGCGGAGTCAAATTTTCTTCACATTAACTGATATCAGACATTTTTAAACAATAATTTAAATAACTCATGAAATTCAGTACAGCAAAACTTGCAAATTGTATGAATGGCGCCAAAACCCAGCACATCACCGCATAAACCACGCATGCGCTAAGGCTTAGCACGCACTGCGATCTTTATTCCTGCTATTTTGCCGCCCATTCTGCGACCTATGGAATTGTATGAAGTTGTTCGCATTGCGGTAAAGAAATCGTGCGGAAATAATACCGCAAGAAATCCGTATTTTGCCACAGAATCCACCGCACCACGGCGCGAATTTTATTCGCCCGAATATTTTGAGTTCTATGAACAGGTAGAAGGAAACAAAATTCGCGCGAATAAAAATCGCAGTGCGTGCTAAGTCTAAAGCGGGCACTGTCATAGACAATTTAAAATTGGAATCAAAACTTTTTATAATAGGTACTATAAAATGGCATTACAAAAAAAAAATTGATGGAAACTCCTTAGTGATTAACTTCTTGGATTTGTCCTGTATCGTAATAGAAAAAAAATTGTTTTATAGCATTATTTTAGTAGAGAAATAGTGTTATCATAAGATTCTTTTTTTTAAATTTCGGTATTGTGTTTATAAAGTATGCCAATATAAACTCATTTTGAATTTTATATTTCGAATATTACGATATGAGAGTAGATAAAGCTTTTTATACAATTTGAATTGCTAAGCAGCGTTCCTAAGGTCCTTATGAAAACTTTCGTTTTGTAAAAATCCCTCGGATATTACAGAATATCGTCATTATGTAAGAAATTACTTTCAACCAAATCGTATGAATATAAACAGTGTATCATTTTTATAAATTGTACAGAGTATCATATGGTGCTCAGTACTGTCAACAAAATTGTTTGGTAGATAAGCAGAAACAAAAGAAATAGTTAATCAAAAAAATCAAAAACCCGACTGCTTAAGATGCCAACTAAAAAAACGTAAACAAGAAGAAAATCATGTTGTGCAGTCGGAGGATACATCTGGTTTTGTTCAGCCAGCTAGCGTTTTTTTTTTGTTTTCTGCAGGCTCACGCTTGACCTCTATCTCACCTGATGGTAAGCTATGATGTGGTTGACGGTGAATCACGCTTGCCTAGAAAAAACCCATTCACTCTTGACTTAAAGACCCCTAGATTGTAGCTGTCGGGAAACGCAGACTCCAGCAGGGAATTCCACTCCTTCGCTGTACGCACAATAAAAGTGTTCCCAAAACGTTTAGTGCGTATGGGTGGGATGTCCACCATGTACTGATGGCGCATCGCCGTACGTCTGGTAGTCCGATGATGAAACAGGCTAGGTGGAATTAGATCATGCAAATTCATTACTTTTTAAATGGTTCCGCGAAACTCAAACTCGGCCATCATTCCGTGTCGAAGTCTCTCACCATGGGATGTCCTCAGAGTTCGGTTATTGGTCCACCTTTATGGAATTTAGGCTTCGATGATTTTCTCGCGATTCCGCTTCCAAGCGGCTGTTCATTAACCGGTTACGCGGACGACGGTCTTCTGCTCATTCAATCAAGTACTCGAGCTGGACTCGAGAACTTGGCTGACACTTGCCTACGATTAATATCTCAGTGGGGCGATCGTAACCGCCTGACCTTTGCTCCGCATAAAACTTATCAGCTCATTTTGAAAGGTAATCTTAAATCGTGTCCTACTATTAAATTTAATAACGTTCCGGTAAAAAGGAAACAGTCCAGTCAAGGAAACCGTATTCCCATTCCATAAGAGTCACGCACGCTAGATAGATCGGTTATAACGGTTCTAGCTCGTTCCCGCTGAAACTATCGTTGTAGCTTTAAGTTATAGTTGTACGAATCGTTCCAGTAGTTTAAGTGATATATTGTTGTTAGCGTGTAAGTAACCTCGTCCCCTTATTACATGGGACTTAAATAGAACTGGTGAAATGAGGTTGTACCTACATAGGTGTCAACCCTTCGGGGAATACAGGCTTGAAGGTATGTATGTGTAGCAGCACCAACGCAGCCACTTACGAACTAATGACATGACGTCACACAAACCCCGCATCGCGCAAGCAAAGTTTTCGGCGCGATTAGAACACATACAACAGTCCGACAACAACCGTTGGGCAGTTTCCCGGACCAGACTTACGGACTAGACCCCAGCTTCTTTTATCACCGCTCCGACCCACTGGAGCCAGCATCTCTGTCCCGACTCACTGGGACACCATCACCGCTCCGAACTACTGGAGCCAGCACTATCCCGACACACTGTTATATCATCACCCCGACTCACTGGGGCAAAACCGCATACAGTTCCGACTCACCGTGAATTCTGCGACTTCCGGTTCCGACTCACGGGAATCAACCTTCCACTGGCCAGGCACGCATCAAAAGATGTACGGACGACTCAATTTGCTATCGACCTCCGGTCTCCGGAGGGGAGTGATGTAGCGGCACCAATGCCGCCACTTACGAACTAATGACATGACGTCACACAAATCCCGCATCGCGCAAGCCAAGTTTTTGTCGCGATTAGAACACATACAACAGTCCGACAACAACCGTTGGGCAGTTGCCCGGACCAGACACAACACCCGTCTGGTCGGAGGATCCTCCCTTTTCTATGGAGGTTTGTGGGACTTTACAATCTGTTCCGCATGCCTCCAAATATGTATTGTAGCCTGAATGCTACAAGACTTTTCAGTTTAGCGTCTTTTTTAGGGTTCCGTACCCAAAGGGTGACATCCCTCGAAGACATGTGACATCCACCAAACTGCACTGAGCCCGCGTGGTGGATTACGGCCTATTCCCTCTCACAGAGAGGAGACCTGTGTCCCAGCAGTGGGTGCATAAAAGGCTGTTGCCACTATTAAAACAAATACGAAAAACAGAATAAAATAAAAATTTAAGTGGGTCTCCCATACAACACACGTGTTTTTTTTTCTGTTTTTGCGATAATGGTACGGAATCCTTCGTGCGCGAGTCCGACTCGCATTTGGCCGGTTTTTGAGCTGTCAATCTGGCCGTTTAATATTTAAAATTTCCAGATTTCGGTTAACAAAAAAAGAGAAAAAAACATTTTTCCTGAAATAATCTCATTTATAGTAGATTTATGGCATGTAACATTTTTAAGCAAATATTTTTTTTTTTTATAGCAGCTGTTAAAAGCGTCGATATTATTTGAAATGGTGAGCAAGATGGCCAGAAAGGCTTTAGTCATAAAACCGTTCGCTGGTGACAACTAATGGTTATATTATGAAAACTGGTATGTTGTAACCACAGATATCAATCTAACTATACATATAACGCAAGACCCGCCATCTGTATGAAAACCAAGCATGCCACTTTTTCACACACAATTTACTAACCAATGAAAGAAAAGATTTCCAATGCCTCGGCCAACTTTTTCTATACAATCTTTACAGCTCAATATGGCATAATGAGGCATTTTTCTAGATTTCGGTGGATTTCCGGGCCAATTCTAAATGAAAAGCTCAAAGTACGATCATTGTTCATAATTTTACTCCGAATTTTGACACGCGAAGTACATAATATACTCGCGTCATCTAGTTAGATTTATACTTGTGGTTGTAACGTAGTTTCCTATTAAATATTCTTTGGAATATCGCTTTCTCTGATGTATCAGGCGAAGCAACAATCAATTGTTTATTTTTCCTAAATTTTACCAAAAAAATATACAACACCAAAATGTCACAAACATAATATACTGTATTTCATTGAATCATATTTTTATTTCTCAGCTGTGAATGAAAGGAAATACGCTTCATCGTAATCAGGGCATAAAGAAGACGACTTGAGTCATATCAGTGCTTATTTTCCCTTTTCATCATAAACATCGATTGGGGGCATGGGATTATTGCTATAGCAACGGGGTTCATTATATCTGTACGGTTATGTTTTTGTAACAAACTGACTTTCAAAAGATTTCTTTTTATTTTTCCCCAAAATAATGAAACAAGGATTCTTTGAGTCATTATCGAAGTCAGAGTGATAGTACTCGTGCTGGTCGTTAAACGAGTATCAAGGAAGGACCAATTTGATTACACATTGTTGTCATAATATCTTGGAACTTGTTACTTACCTAAAATTGTACCAACCCAAATAAAAAAAAATATGAGAAATATTTCAAATAATGGATATAACATTCCGTTCCTACCCATATGTAAAAACGTTTACGTTATGACAATTCTGTTTCTAAATGTACCTGGTAAACAACAATAACAAATACCGGTCCACTAACACGTAATATTCATTACCACTACTTTATTTATGCTCTCTTTATACCCACCTGATGGACGATTTGGCAGTTCCAAATCGTGAAAAGGTGGGTATATTATCGAAATCTGCCTTTAAGAATTCTATATCACACATTACTAAATAAAATTTGCTGTTATAAATAATATTTTTGCACAAATTTTCGGATATTTTAGTCAATTCACGTGAAGTTGACACTGTAGTACAAAATTCCTTGAACGTTATGACGTCACCAACATGGCGACCAATCATGCTCTTTCGTTGACTGGTGGTTCTTTTGTAAATTTTATTGATTTTCAATTGCTTATAATAAAATGAAAAAAAATATTTAAGAGATTTTTGCAACGACAATATAATTTATGATATGTAAAGTTACAAAATAAATTTTGAAAATGTAATTTTTTTTTTAAATTCAACAACCCAATTGTGAAAACTCTTTCAATAATAGGAAGCTACATTATTGTTGTGTATAGTGATGGCGTAATCGAATCAGAAATGAAAACATCCGCAGAGAACCACGGTTACCGACACAACCCGAAGAATAGCCAAACTTAAGTGGGCAATGCACATTGCTCGCAGAACAGATGGCCGTTGGTCCGAAAAGTTCTGTAGTGACAACCGCGTACCGGAAGACGCATCGTTGGAAGGAGACACCCTTTAGATGGAGCGACGACCTGATCAAGGCTGCGTGAATCCGGTGAACGCGAAACGCACAGAACCGATCCGTGTGGCGCCGCTTGGGGGAGGCCTATGTCCAGCAGTGGAAGTCTTTCGGCTGAAATGATGATGATGATGATAGCAATAGCATGAATTTTCAGGCTACCCGGCAAATATCCAGTACATTCAAATTCAAATTCATTTATTTATTGTTTGTCACATGTGAAAAGGCAGGTCTTACAATAAGCATTTTTGTGCATGGGTATGTTACCCATGGGGTGTAAAATATTTATATGTATGTCTATAATATTGGCTATGTTAAAAATAATTAATAGTAATACAATTACACTGCTAAATTGCTGGTTGTTATACATTGCATTGATTGTTTAGTCAACCTTATTTTACATCAATTATTATAAATGATTATTATGGTCATACAATTTACGTTTCACAAGTCAAAAAAATAAAAACAAATTGAACATGTAAATTTTTTTATAGGTCACCTCATCTTATTATTAATAAACTTACTTGTTATGCTCATGCAATTTACATTAAATAATTCAAAAAATAAAGATAAGTTTAACATGTCATACTACATTCATTATTCGACATAGTTATTACGGTCATTTAATAAGTCAAAACAATTTTAGTCAATAATTCGGCCATTAAGAAATTCGTTAATTGAATAATACGTCTTAAATGTGAGAAATTCTTGTAGCTTTAATTTAAAGATACTTAATGATGAGATATTCCTAATACAGTTTGGAAGTCTGTTATAGATTTTAACGCCGATACCAAATATACTCGATTTAAATTTCTCTGTTCTACATTTAATGCCTTTAAGTTCAGTATTGTGTCTCGCACTTCTCATCGTTTCATACATATCTATATCGCGTTTTATCATCATTGCCGCTTCAAATATGTACAATGAAGGTAAAGTTAAGATTTTCAATCTTTTGAAATCTGGTCTACATGAATCAGTCTGTCCCAATCCACATATGCTTCTAATGCACTTTTTTTGTGCTTTTAGACCACATTCCCTGTTCGTTGAATTTCCCCAGAATAGGATACCATATTTTTGTATGGAGCCTACATATGCATGTAAAACACTTAGTTAACTCCTCTTATTTGTAACTTTTCTCAACATAATAGAGAGCATATGAAAACTGATTTAGTTTTTTGCAAACGTGGTCAACCTGTGTTTTCCAATTTAGTCCAGAGTCAATATGTATGCCAAGAAATTTGGTGGTCTTAACTTCTTTTACAGCTTCACCTTTGTAGTTTATGTTTAGATTTTTTGGTTTTTTATTTATATTAGCAAAATAAATATAGCATGTTTTTTCTAAATTAATTTTAAGATTGTTGGCATTTAACCAATTTATGATGCTTTTTAAAACAGGCTAGGTGGAATTAGATCATGCAAATTCATTACTTTTTAAATGGTTCCGCGAAACTCAAACTCGGCCATCATTCCGTGTCGAAGTCTCTCACCATGGGATGTCCTCAGAGTTCGGTTATTGGTCCACCTTTATGGAATTTAGGCTTCGATGATTTTCTCGCGATTCCGCTTCCAAGCGGCTGTTCATTAACCGGTTACGCGGACGACGGTCTTCTGCTCATTCAATCAAGTACTCGAGCTGGACTCGAGAACTTGGCTGACACTTGCCTACGATTAATATCTCAGTGGGGCGATCGTAACCGCCTGACCTTTGCTCCGCATAAAACTTATCAGCTCATTTTGAAAGGTAATCTTAAATCGTGTCCTACTATTAAATTTAATAACGTTCCGGTAAAAAGGAAACAGTCCAGTCAAGGAAACCGTATTCCCATTCCATAAGAGTCACGCACGCTAGATAGATCGGTTATAACGGTTCTAGCTCGTTCCCGCTGAAACTATCGTTGTAGCTTTAAGTTATAGTTGTACGAATCGTTCCAGTAGTTTAAGTGATATATTGTTGTTAGCGTGTAAGTAACCTCGTCCCCTTATTACATGGGACTTAAATAGAACTGGTGAAATGAGGTTGTACCTACATAGGTGTCAACCCTTCGGGGAATACAGGCTTGAAGGTATGTATGTGTAGCAGCACCAACGCAGCCACTTACGAACTAATGACATGACGTCACACAAACCCCGCATCGCGCAAGCAAAGTTTTCGGCGCGATTAGAACACATACAACAGTCCGACAACAACCGTTGGGCAGTTTCCCGGACCAGACTTACGGACTAGACCCCAGCTTCTTTTATCACCGCTCCGACCCACTGGAGCCAGCATCTCTGTCCCGACTCACTGGGACACCATCACCGCTCCGAACTACTGGAGCCAGCACTATCCCGACACACTGTTATATCATCACCCCGACTCACTGGGGCAAAACCGCATACAGTTCCGACTCACCGTGAATTCTGCGACTTCCGGTTCCGACTCACGGGAATCAACCTTCCACTGGCCAGGCACGCATCAAAAGATGTACGGACGACTCAATTTGCTATCGACCTCCGGTCTCCGGAGGGGAGTGATGTAGCGGCACCAATGCCGCCACTTACGAACTAATGACATGACGTCACACAAATCCCGCATCGCGCAAGCCAAGTTTTTGTCGCGATTAGAACACATACAACAGTCCGACAACAACCGTTGGGCAGTTGCCCGGACCAGACACAACACCCGTCTGGTCGGAGGATCCTCCCTTTTCTATGGAGGTTTGTGGGACTTTACAATCTGTTCCGCATGCCTCCAAATATGTATTGTAGCCTGAATGCTACAAGACTTTTCAGTTTAGCGTCTTTTTTAGGGTTCCGTACCCAAAGGGTGACATCCCTCGAAGACATGTGACATCCACCAAACTGCACTGAGCCCGCGTGGTGGATTACGGCCTATTCCCTCTCACAGAGAGGAGACCTGTGTCCCAGCAGTGGGTGCATAAAAGGCTGTTGCCACTATTAAAACAAATACGAAAAACAGAATAAAATAAAAATTTAAGTGGGTCTCCCATACAACACACGTGTTTTTTTTTCTGTTTTTGCGATAATGGTACGGAATCCTTCGTGCGCGAGTCCGACTCGCATTTGGCCGGTTTTTGAGCTGTCAATCTGGCCGTTTAATATTTAAAATTTCCAGATTTCGGTTAACAAAAAAAGAGAAAAAAACATTTTTCCTGAAATAATCTCATTTATAGTAGATTTATGGCATGTAACATTTTTAAGCAAATATTTTTTTTTTTTATAGCAGCTGTTAAAAGCGTCGATATTATTTGAAATGGTGAGCAAGATGGCCAGAAAGGCTTTAGTCATAAAACCGTTCGCTGGTGACAACTAATGGTTATATTATGAAAACTGGTATGTTGTAACCACAGATATCAATCTAACTATACATATAACGCAAGACCCGCCATCTGTATGAAAACCAAGCATGCCACTTTTTCACACACAATTTACTAACCAATGAAAGAAAAGATTTCCAATGCCTCGGCCAACTTTTTCTATACAATCTTTACAGCTCAATATGGCATAATGAGGCATTTTTCTAGATTTCGGTGGATTTCCGGGCCAATTCTAAATGAAAAGCTCAAAGTACGATCATTGTTCATAATTTTACTCCGAATTTTGACACGCGAAGTACATAATATACTCGCGTCATCTAGTTAGATTTATACTTGTGGTTGTAACGTAGTTTCCTATTAAATATTCTTTGGAATATCGCTTTCTCTGATGTATCAGGCGAAGCAACAATCAATTGTTTATTTTTCCTAAATTTTACCAAAAAAATATACAACACCAAAATGTCACAAACATAATATACTGTATTTCATTGAATCATATTTTTATTTCTCAGCTGTGAATGAAAGGAAATACGCTTCATCGTAATCAGGGCATAAAGAAGACGACTTGAGTCATATCAGTGCTTATTTTCCCTTTTCATCATAAACATCGATTGGGGGCATGGGATTATTGCTATAGCAACGGGGTTCATTATATCTGTACGGTTATGTTTTTGTAACAAACTGACTTTCAAAAGATTTCTTTTTATTTTTCCCCAAAATAATGAAACAAGGATTCTTTGAGTCATTATCGAAGTCAGAGTGATAGTACTCGTGCTGGTCGTTAAACGAGTATCAAGGAAGGACCAATTTGATTACACATTGTTGTCATAATATCTTGGAACTTGTTACTTACCTAAAATTGTACCAACCCAAATAAAAAAAAATATGAGAAATATTTCAAATAATGGATATAACATTCCGTTCCTACCCATATGTAAAAACGTTTACGTTATGACAATTCTGTTTCTAAATGTACCTGGTAAACAACAATAACAAATACCGGTCCACTAACACGTAATATTCATTACCACTACTTTATTTATGCTCTCTTTATACCCACCTGATGGACGATTTGGCAGTTCCAAATCGTGAAAAGGTGGGTATATTATCGAAATCTGCCTTTAAGAATTCTATATCACACATTACTAAATAAAATTTGCTGTTATAAATAATATTTTTGCACAAATTTTCGGATATTTTAGTCAATTCACGTGAAGTTGACACTGTAGTACAAAATTCCTTGAACGTTATGACGTCACCAACATGGCGACCAATCATGCTCTTTCGTTGACTGGTGGTTCTTTTGTAAATTTTATTGATTTTCAATTGCTTATAATAAAATGAAAAAAAATATTTAAGAGATTTTTGCAACGACAATATAATTTATGATATGTAAAGTTACAAAATAAATTTTGAAAATGTAATTTTTTTTTTAAATTCAACAACCCAATTGTGAAAACTCTTTCAATAATAGGAAGCTACATTATTGTTGTGTATAGTGATGGCGTAATCGAATCAGAAATGAAAACATCCGCAGAGAACCACGGTTACCGACACAACCCGAAGAATAGCCAAACTTAAGTGGGCAATGCACATTGCTCGCAGAACAGATGGCCGTTGGTCCGAAAAGTTCTGTAGTGACAACCGCGTACCGGAAGACGCATCGTTGGAAGGAGACACCCTTTAGATGGAGCGACGACCTGATCAAGGCTGCGTGAATCCGGTGAACGCGAAACGCACAGAACCGATCCGTGTGGCGCCGCTTGGGGGAGGCCTATGTCCAGCAGTGGAAGTCTTTCGGCTGAAATGATGATGATGATGATAGCAATAGCATGAATTTTCAGGCTACCCGGCAAATATCCAGTACATTCAAATTCAAATTCATTTATTTATTGTTTGTCACATGTGAAAAGGCAGGTCTTACAATAAGCATTTTTGTGCATGGGTATGTTACCCATGGGGTGTAAAATATTTATATGTATGTCTATAATATTGGCTATGTTAAAAATAATTAATAGTAATACAATTACACTGCTAAATTGCTGGTTGTTATACATTGCATTGATTGTTTAGTCAACCTTATTTTACATCAATTATTATAAATGATTATTATGGTCATACAATTTACGTTTCACAAGTCAAAAAAATAAAAACAAATTGAACATGTAAATTTTTTTATAGGTCACCTCATCTTATTATTAATAAACTTACTTGTTATGCTCATGCAATTTACATTAAATAATTCAAAAAATAAAGATAAGTTTAACATGTCATACTACATTCATTATTCGACATAGTTATTACGGTCATTTAATAAGTCAAAACAATTTTAGTCAATAATTCGGCCATTAAGAAATTCGTTAATTGAATAATACGTCTTAAATGTGAGAAATTCTTGTAGCTTTAATTTAAAGATACTTAATGATGAGATATTCCTAATACAGTTTGGAAGTCTGTTATAGATTTTAACGCCGATACCAAATATACTCGATTTAAATTTCTCTGTTCTACATTTAATGCCTTTAAGTTCAGTATTGTGTCTCGCACTTCTCATCGTTTCATACATATCTATATCGCGTTTTATCATCATTGCCGCTTCAAATATGTACAATGAAGGTAAAGTTAAGATTTTCAATCTTTTGAAATCTGGTCTACATGAATCAGTCTGTCCCAATCCACATATGCTTCTAATGCACTTTTTTTGTGCTTTTAGACCACATTCCCTGTTCGTTGAATTTCCCCAGAATAGGATACCATATTTTTGTATGGAGCCTACATATGCATGTAAAACACTTAGTTAACTCCTCTTATTTGTAACTTTTCTCAACATAATAGAGAGCATATGAAAACTGATTTAGTTTTTTGCAAACGTGGTCAACCTGTGTTTTCCAATTTAGTCCAGAGTCAATATGTATGCCAAGAAATTTGGTGGTCTTAACTTCTTTTACAGCTTCACCTTTGTAGTTTATGTTTAGATTTTTTGGTTTTTTATTTATATTAGCAAAATAAATATAGCATGTTTTTTCTAAATTAATTTTAAGATTGTTGGCATTTAACCAATTTATGATGCTTTTTAGGGAATTATTTACATTAATTTCGTATTTTTCTTGATCCTCGTCAGTAAAAATAGCTGTACTGTCATCTGCAAATAATATCATGTCATGGTTTATGGCTTTAGGGAGGTCATTAATGTATATTATGAACAAAAGTGGGCCAAGAATACTTCCTTGAGGCACCCCGAACTTGACCGTTTTAGGCTTAGACTGAAAAGTTTGTTCATATTTTGTTTCGTTTAATATTTTTGTTATTTGAGTTATTTGAATCCTATTTTTGAGGTATAATTTTATAAGATTCAATGCATTCCCTCTAACTCCGTATTGTTCTAGTTTATTTAAGAGGATATTATGGTCTACGTAATCAAAGGCTTTTGACATGTCCATAAATATTGCAGTTATATGTTGTTTATTGTCCAGTCCTGTCATTACTTTCTTAAAAATAAATAAAAGTGCGTAGCTCGTTGATTTGCCTTTACGATACCCAAATTGCTCATGTGTGAATATATTTTTGGATTCAAAATAGTTATATAAATTATTATAAATAACCCTTTCAATTTTTTTTGCAATAATTGGTATTAAAGCTATTGGTCTATAAAATTTCATCTCCTCTCTATCTTCCTTTTTAAATAATGGGTTTATGACAGTTATTTTTAGTTTTGATGAAAATATTCCGTGTTCCAGGCACAAATTAATAATGGTGCTGAGTATTGGAGCTATGATATGGGAAACGCGTTTAATTATTTTACATGCGAGATACACCATGAGAGCAAAGTTAAAGGCGTTTTTAATAATACTATTTTATCATCATCATCATTTTATCAGCCGAAAGACGTCCACTGCTGGACATAGGCCTTCCACAAGCGTCGCCACATTGACTGTTTCAGTGCGTCCCGCAACCAGCGAATCCCCGCAACCTTCATTCTTCGGGCTATGTCGGTAACCCTGGTTCTCTTGCGGATCTCTGCATTTTTGATTCGATCACGCAAGGAAACTCCGAGCATAGTCCTCTCTATTGCCCTATGAGTGACCACGTCTCAGAGCCATGTGTCATCACTGGCAACACACACTGGTCATAGACTTTCGTCTTGAGACACTGTGGTAACTGGTGCTATACTGATTTAAGGTCTCAATAATTACCTGGTTTTAAATCCACATATTTGAGCAGCAGTAAAACCAACCACTAAAGTAAAGTCAGCAACTCGAATTAATTTGCATTCAAGTACTTATATGCATTCAAGTCGTATTGAAGCAGCACTTGCACACACAATCTCGGTTCTCAGTAATAAATCCTGAACACTCATAAATTCAGCGCTGAACTTACACCCATTTTTGAGGTACCAATAAAGTTGGGTGTAATTTACGCTACACTGTATGTATGTATGTGTGTATATGTGTGATAAGATTAGCAAAAACATGGTAAAACTATTATTTAGACAATCTCTAGTTTCCTAAAAATAGCCGATGCGAACACAAAAAGTCAAGGCAGCAAAATAAATTCAATATATTACAGCAGCTAACGCACGTGTGGCAATTTGTTACATAAACTTTTCGATAATTTTAGGTGCACAAACTGGGTCTTAGCCAGGCTCCTTCTTAATATTTTTTTCCTTTCATTTTATGACAAAATGATGTATAAAGGATGTGTACACACAGAGGGTTTATATTGGGAAAACAAGTAAATTGATAATAATTAATGATATATTTCTGAATGCCATAGGAATTCCAAAACATTTTCTCCAAACTAATAAAGGTTTATGTGATAACTATAATTACCATAAAACGGTGTACCACAAACCTATAATCAAAAAGGTATAAGTGTGCATTCCCGCTGGCTTGTTGCCAGAATTGCAATACGTAGAAAAGGGACTTGTAAGTTACACATATAGAGTGGGGTTTTGTTCTATATTTTAATGGCCATCATCGGAAATTCACGGAATTTCAATCACCCCTTGAGGAATATAAGTTTTTAAGCTGACATGATTGATTTTTATCGAGCTCACAACCAAAATCTAGATATACATGGTAAATAGCCCGAAATAAATATTAATTTTACACCTTGAGGAATTTGAAACGCGAAAAAGCACAGACCTCAAATCCCGATAGGAAGGTGAGTGAGGACCTCCAATAGTTGCCCTTTGCCATTTCCCTAAAATCACTTTGTAGCAATCCGAAGTCGAAGAAATTTATTTATGATTTAAACGACTTTAAAAAGGAGGATATACTTAAAAAACTTCTGCCAAATCCTTTAAAAAAAACTACCTGAGATATTACACCACCAAACTAACAATATGGGTTTTCTCAAAAATGGTATGTAATGTTGCCATAACATTTCTAAAAAGTATCCAGAAAGTGAACTCTACCGGAGGCTTATTCACAACTGTCCAGTAAGAAGCGAGATTTTAAATTAGGAATCTCCTACTGTCCAGTAAGTAAGTATCTAATTTACTTACTGGACCATTATAACATGGTTATAGGAGGGAGGCTCCAAATATATATCTATCTCTTTTTATGGTATGACATTTTATGAGATAGATATATTTTGGAGCCTTAAACAGCCATTTTAAAATCTGTGACAAATAACGCGACGCATAATAAGTAAGCACGTTGCGTTTTGTACTTAGTAATGTTGTAGAAGTATAGTGTGGGATTTTATGTTTGTATTTAGTAATTTCAGTTTATAAATCATTTTGGATTAAAACTTTCCATTTTAAAATTAACATGGAGTTTCAAAAACAATCATTTACATTATTTTACTAAAACATTCATGTAATATAAAAATAGAACAGTATTTAAAACAAAACGCAAACTGTTTTAGTAAAAAAAATCACATTCAATTGTGACCATTGTGTTTTAATTTACCGCGTGAACATAGATAATCCCAAAAAATGAGTTCAAGCGAATCTGATTCGGAAATAGATGGCACTCCTCTTGATTTAAAAGCGGAGGCTGAATTAGCAAAAATTTATTTACTTCCTCCAAAATTCAAGGAGCGATATATGAAAAAATTTATGAAGTGGAAGGCAGAAAAACAAGCCAACAGTTGGTCTGAAAATGTATTTGTCGTTAAACTTTCTTTCATTTTTGAGAAAAGCATTATACAAGCCTCAACCAGTAAGAAAGGCATCCTGGCCTCGTTTATAACCGGACCTCACCTGCGGTTCGGTCCGGTTAACTCATACTTGGCCAGGAAGGCTTACTTACTTGATTCTGCAGTAATGTACTATTACAGCCAGAACTCTAATATCTAAATCATTTTAAAGCACAACCAAACCACACATCCGAAAAACGCTCCAGGCATATAAAACGCAATGTTTATCTTCCTTTACTCCTCATACATAGATTGAAGCAAAAATAGACGGAACATAAACTGCAGTAAAACAAACCGGAAATTATGGTTGCTTTGCTTTGAACTGAAAGGATTACCCTCAGTTGAAAGTTTTATAAATCTACGTAACGTAAAGTTACATATAATGCACTAAGAAGGTACAATATTATCTTTACTATTTCTCCTGCCCTCAATATCGCTTGGTAACAAACGGTGGATAAGTTTTTCGGTTGAACATTTAGAGGCTCTAATCTCAGATTTTTTATTTCGTAGACTAAACTGACATTTGGGGCCTTGCCAATTTATCGTTAAATAAATAATATTGTGTCGTATCCTGAGCGATCGAAAGCCAACTAAAAACGAAGTAGATCGTAAATTAAACTATTTCACCGCATAAATAGTATATTATGCAACTAGTGACTAAAGGCCGGATTTAAAGCGAGGGTCATAGATGAATCACGAGCAAGTAAAGGATTCTAATAACTGAATCACGACCGTAGGGAGTTATGAAGTCATGAGTGATGAGGATTCATGATGATTGAATCCTGAGCATAGCGAGTGGTTCATGGGGCTCGATATAAATCCGTTTTATTCAATAGTTGCATACTATACCTTATACTATGACTAAGAGAGAAAGATTTAAGCGAAAAGCACAAGGAGTTTGTATGTCGACTATTCTTTGCACAAAGAAGTTGTATAGCATTAAGATGGAGGTTGAATATGTTGGTGTGTATTAAATTCAAACACCAAAACAGTGAATAAAAGTGTTTTTTCACTGTTTTCAAGGAATAAAATAATCTTTTAGAGGGAGTTTCTTACCAAAGTAATTTTATACCATTTATAAAATAAATTTGGTAAGAAACTAGCGGCTATTATTTAATTTCTGCTCATTTTTGTCAGACTTCATTCTATCGATAGATTTTATTTTATTGTTGATTTCTTATTTATAACAATGAAAGTACTAAGTGTATTAATACTGTTTTATTGAAATATATAACGTATATATTAACAAAACATGTATTTACACCAATTAGTAACATTTCATTGAGGAGTCATGTCGATCGATTCGATAAATAACTCAAGATTGAGCCTTACCTACAACACAATGCTCCGCGCATACAAAATTAAAAAAAAAGGGTCATTGGCAGCTGTCAGTTTAGTCTACGAAATTATTAATCACAATATAGACAAGTGTCATTCGACGTCGGCAGCGATGGTGATGGTCATTTCGATAACGTTTGATATTTCCATTCATTTTTGGAATTTTTGCTTTCGCTATCGCCACGCTTTCGTTGATAGAGGGACACTTATCTAGGGTCTCTGTTATACCTTATAAATTTTTAGCGATACCCACGTCATAGCAACAATATTTTTACGGGGATTTAGATTTATTAATTATATTAGATGCATTAATAAGGATGTATTGGGGCATGACCAAAATCGTAACTAACGACGTCTTCTTGTTTTTGTTCCATAAAAAAAACACGACTGTCTACAAAAAACACCCTTAAGTAAATATCATTCAGGCGCCAATCCTAATATAGCTGTACATTGGTTGTAAATCCAACCGCGCAAAGTTGGTCTAACTCAACGGAACAGCAGCAGGGTGTTGATGTGCAGGTACATCGCAAACCATGCTCCACATCCTATCTTGCCCTCTGTGCCCCAAGACATGCAGCCAAAGTAACCTAAGCTTTGCCACCGACGGCGACAATGCCGTAGAAGTGGCAAAATTTTGGGGCAATAAATCTTGATTACGGTCGTGCCAGAAAAACGAAGAGGAAGTAGCAGAACCAAAACAAAACAACAATACAACACAATTTTGTACATTATTATTGCACATACTTCTATCTAAACATATAAAAGAAGAAAGTGACTGACTGACTGACTCACTCACTGACCATCAACGCACAGCCCAAACGGCTGAAGCTTCAATCATGAAACTTGGCACGTAGGTTCCTTTGGTAGTGTAGTTGAGCACTAAGAAAGGATTTTTTTAAATTCCACCCCTAAGGGCGTCAAATAGGGGATGAAAGTTTGTATGAAAATCCATCAGTTTTACAGCCAGGATCTTCATATTTTGCGTTTAGGCTAAAAATTTAAAAATAATTTACACATGTTTAAGCGATTTTGAAAATCCACCCCCATGAGGGTGAAAAGGAGGATAAAGTCATGGGAATAATGAAATCGTCTACAGACTTGAAATTTTGCAAATAGATACTTTATACTGTGCTGGCATCCATTAAGAAAGGATTTTTGTGTATTCCACCCCTACGGGGGTTAAATAGGGGATGTAAGTTTGTATGAAAATCCGTCAGTTTTAAAGCCAGGATCTTCATATTTTGGGCTTAGACTGAAGATTCAAAAATAATTTACAAGTGTCTCAGCGATTTTGAAAATTCCACCCCCATGAGGGTGAAAAGGGGGATGAAGTCATGGGAATAATGAAATCGTCTACGGACTTGAAATTTTGCACATAGATACTTTATACTGTGCAGGCATCTACTAAGAAAGAATTTTTGTAAATTCTACCTCTAAAGGGGTGAAATAGGGGTTGAAAGTTTGTATGAAAATCCGTCAGTTTTAAAATCAGAATCATCATATTTTGGGTTTAGGCTGAAAATGAAAAAAATAATTTACACCTGTCTCAGCGATTTTGAAGATTCCACCCCCATGAGGGTGAAAAGGGGGATGAAGTCATGACAATAATGACATCGTCTAGGGACTTGAAATTTTGCACATAGATACTTTATACTGTGCAGGCGTCCACTAAACAAGGATTTTTGTGAATTCCATCCCTAATAGGGTTAAAATAGGGGATGAAAGTATGAAAGTCGGTGAGTTTTAAGTTAGTATTTTCTAATTTTGGGTTTGGGCTGAAGATTAAAATCTAACGCCACTTAAGGTTTTTTGGGAATTCCGTCCTTAGGGATCGGATCATGGGGGATGACATGTTGTGTACAAAAGTCCGTCTTTTACAAAGGAAAAATTATAAAAAATACTTTCAAGTCTTTAAAGTCTGTTGGTAACTATAAAATGGCTCAACGCATAAATACAGGAATTAAATAGGGTCGGGATAGGGATAGACCCATTAACTAACTTATCAATGTTAAACATTAACGTGTAATAATTGTATTAAAATAATTTGCAGTTTATTTCGTTTTAATTTCATTTAAGCTGTTGCATTAGGAATCAGCAGTGTAGCAAAATAAAAATAGGTATTCTGTAAATAATGTAGTACCTAATAATTACTTCTGTAGGTAGGTAATTAATTTCTAACTACATAATAAATGAATCAGTGATAGAAAATAAGTGTACCTAGATATAATCCGCGGCACCTAACGTGAGCTCTGGCTACCATACTATCAGTTAGATGCATTGCACTGCGGATGCATTCCTCTTAGATTGTGACCGCTTCAGTAAATCGGCAATGATTACGCCACAAGGACGTAATATAACGGAGTACGCAGTGAACCTACATAAATATTGACATGATTAGGAACATGCAAAAAATCGTAAGTAATAAATAATACTGTAATTAATTTATGTATTACATACCATTATTATATTAGATACTTTACATTGATATTCAAACTACCGACGACATATATATTTTTTTATAATCATGTATTAATGATGTTGCAGCCTGAAGACACATATTTGATTCAGAAAAAGCCATATTTTGCCCTTCTTGCGGAAAGTATGGTTTGAGAGTAACTGGTAAGATTAACCTATAATTTTATAAAGCAGTTACCTAAATGATCAAGTTATATAAGTACAAGATGCTAAATTGACCACATTCAACAAGAAACTCTCCTTGGACGTCATAAGAACATATTTGTTTTTCTTTCGGTATTATTATTATCGTAAGTACGGCAATTCTTAACGGTTTATTTGTTTTTTCAGATAAATGTAGGCTATGTAGTCAGTCATACGACGAGCTCCTGGGAGAACTAGAGAGGTGTCATATGTGCAAACACATCCTAGCTCCCAAATGGAGCTATTGTGAAGTGTGTGGAAATGAAACGCTAAAAGCACAGCGGCTCAGAGGAGCGAAGATGCTATCGAGCCATAATTCATATCTAAACATAGAGCTAAATAAAAGAAGAAAGTGTCTGACTGATTCACTGACCATCAACGCACAGCCCAAACGGCTGAAGCTACAATCATGAAACTTGGCACGAAGGTTCCTTTGGTGATGTAGGTGAGCACTAAGAAACGTACCTACCTACCAATTCAACGCATAGCCTACAAGCACCCTGCCTACTGATTTCCAGTAGGTAATTTACTACAGGTAGGCTAGATAGTAACTGAATTTATTGTAATACCTACTAATAGGGCGCACTCATCCTCTTTATTTATTTAACAGAATTAGGTACCTACCATTAAACTACATGATAACAATAATTAAAGAAATAATATAATAATAATCAATAATCACTTAAATCTACTAAACAGACAGGCAGGTAACTTGAGCCCTGTCCTGATTGTCATACTTTCGGTATGGTAGCCAAGGGTCAAGATAGGTGGCGGGGATTAGGTATACGTTCCATCCACACAGCTGCAACGTGGAGTGAGAGGTGCAACAAAGATGCAAGGGGCGAGGGGGGCACCAGTATGAGTGCAGAGCCCTGAAGCGAGCGCTCGCTACAGGACCGACGTCGTTGACAGTTGTATGCGAAAACGGAATTTTGAGCTTATGCGTGAATACTTTGTGGTTTTGCTGGGGACAGTTTCTTTTCTTCATTGGTTTTGTAGCTTAGTTTTGTTAGTTAAGAAGGTTTTTCTTAAAATATGGTAAGGAGAAGCATGTAGTCTACGCGTGCGAAGCCGCGGGCAAAAGCTAGTAAACATATAAAAGAAGAAAGTGACTGACTGACTGACTGACTCACTCACTGACCATCAACGCACAGCCCAAACGGCTGAAGTTTCAATCATGAAACTTGGCACGTAGGTTCCTTTAGTAGTGCAGGTGAGCACTAAGAAATGATTTTTGAAAATCCCACCCCTAAGGGTGTGAAATAGGGGATAAAAGTTTGTATAAAAATCCGTCAGTTTTAAAGCCAGGATCTTCATATTTCGGCTTTAGGCTGTAGATTAAAAAATAATTAATACCTGGCTCAGCGATTTAGAAAATTCCATCCCCATGAGGGTGAAAAGGGGGATGAAGTCATGGGAATAATGAAATCGTATAGGAACTTGAAATTTTGCACATATTTACTCGTACTTTATACTGTGCAGGCATCCACTAAGAAAGGATTTTTGTGAATTTTACCTCTAAGGGGGTGAAATAGGGGTTGATAGTTTGTATTAAATCCGTCAGTTTTAAAGTCAGAATCTTCATATTTTGGGTTTAGGCTAAAGATTAAAAAATAATTTACACGTTTCTCAGCGATTTTGAAAATTCCACCCCCATGAGGATGAAAAGGGGGATGAAGTCATGGGAATAATAAAATCGTCTAGAGACTTGACATTTTTCACATAGTTACTTTATACTCTCCAGGCAAGGATTATACTAAGAAAGGATTTTTGTGAATTCCTATTCCTATTGAGATGAAAGTTGGTCAGTTTTAAGTTAGGATCTTCGAATTTTGGGTTTGGGCTGAAGATTAAAATCTAAAGCAACTTAAGGTTTTTTGGGAATTCCGTCCTTGGGGGGCGGATCATGGGGGATGAAATATTGTGTACAAAAGTCCTTCTTTTACAAAGGAAAAAATATTAAAAATACTGTCAAGTCTTTAAAGCCTGTTGGTAACATAAAATGGCTCAACGCATAAATATAGGAATTAAATAGGGACGAGATAGGGATAGACCTATTATCTAAGCTGACTTATCAAAGCTAAACATTTACGTGTAACAATTGTATTAAAATAATTTGTGGTTTATTTCGTTTTAATTTCATTTAAGCTGTTGCATTAGGGCTCAGCAGTGTAGCACAATAAAAATAGTTATTCTGTAAAGAATGTAGTACCTAATAATTACTTCTGTAGGTAGGTAAGTAATTTCTAACTACATAATAAATGAATCAGTGATAGGAAATAAGTGTACCTAGGTATAATCTGCGGCACCTAACGTGAGCTCTGGCTACCATACTATCAGTTAGATGCATTGCATTGCGGATGCATTCCTCTTAGATTCGATGATAATTGTGACCGCTTCAGTTATTCGGCAATGATTACGCCACAAGGACGTATTATAACGGAGTACGCAGTGAACCTACATAAATATTGATATGATTAGGAGCATGCATAAAATCGTATGTAATAAATAATACTGTAATTTATTTATGTATATGAAGATACCATTATTATATTAGATACATTAAATTGATATTCAAACTACCGACTACATTTTTTTTTTATAATCATGTATTAATGATGTTGCAGCCTGAAGACACATATTTGATTCAGAAAAAGCCAAATTTTGCCCGTCTTGCGGGAAGTATGGTTTAAGAGTAACTGGTAAGATGGTTTCTCTTTAAAAATATTGTGATAGTTAAATATAAACTTATTATAGTTAGGTACATACCTATAATTTTATAAAGCAGTTACCTAAATGATCAAGTTATATAAGTACAAGATGCTAAATTGACCACATTCAACAAGAAACTCCGCTTGGACGTCATAAGAACCTATTTGTTTTTCTTTCGGTATTATTATTATCGTAAGTACGGCAATTCTTAACGGTTTATTTGTTTTTTCAGATCAATGCAGGCTATGTAGTTAGTCATACGAGGAGCTCCTGAGAGAACTAGAGAGGTGTCATATGTGCAAACACATCCTAGCTCCGAAATGGAGCTATTGTGAAGTGTGTGGGAATGAGACGCTAAAGGCACAGCGGCTTAGACGAGCGAAGACGCTATCGAGCCATAATCCATATCTAAAAATATTAGCTAAATAAAAGAAGAAAGTGATTGACTGACTCACTGACCATCAACGCACAGCCCAAACGACTGAAGCTACATTCATGAAACTTGGCACGTAGGTTCCTTTGGTGGTGTAGGGGATCACTAAGAAAAGTACCTACCTACCAATGCAACGTATAGCCTACAAGCACCCTGCCTACTGATTTACAGTAGGTAATTTACTACAGGTAGGCTAGATAGTAACTGAAATTATTGCAATACCTACTAATATGGCGCACTCATCCTCTTTATTTATTTAACAGAATTAGGTACCTACCACTACACCACATGATAAAAATAATTAAAGAAATATTATAATAATAATAAATAATCACTCAAATCTACTAGACAGACAGGCAGGTAACTTGAGCCCTGTCCAGATTGTCATACTTTCGGTATGGTAGCCAAGGGTCAAGTTATCTGGCGGGGATTAGGTATACGTTCCATCCACACGGCTGCAACGCGGAGTGGGAGGTGCAACAAAGGTGCAAGGGCCGAGGGCGGCAACAGTATGAGTGCAGAACCCTGAAGCGGACTCTCGCTACAGGACCGAAATCGTTGACAGTTGTATGCGAAAACGGAATTTTGAGCTTATGCGTGAATACTTTGTGGTTATGCTGGGGACAGTTTCTTTTCTTCATTGGTTTTGTAGCTTAGTTTTGTTAGTTTAGAAGGTTTTTGTTAAAATATGGTAAGGAGAAGCATGTATGTCTACGCGTGCGAAGCCGCGGGCAATAGCTAGTTATTGAATATTTATGAACCAAAGTACAGGTAGATAAAATCACGCACAATGGTCCTCATTACGGAATAAGTGCGTAAATAACATCTCTAAAGAAGAAAGAAAAGTATTTCGTTTAAGGTTTATGCTAGAGGTTCGCTTTTCATTTCGTTCCATGAAACGATCGTCCTCGGTCTAATATTGCAGGTAGCGCTAACCGTATTAAATCTCTCTCCAATAAAATGTGGAGAAAATATTCAAAGAATATTTACAATCCAATAAACTTTGGTCATTTTTTTGGATCATGGTGGCACGGAATATATACCGACCTGTTTCGTTTGATCCACGTTTTTTTGCCCACCCGGTATATATTATACCTATAAAATATTATAAATGCGAAAGTAACTCTGTCTGTCTGTAACCTTTTCACGACTAAACCTCTAAATCGAATTAGATACAATTTGAACATAACAGGTGGAATGAGAGTGTACCAGGTGATCTGTACATATCTGCGTAGGTACCCGTTTAGAGCTTACCGGCGCGATGTTATGTTATAAAATGGTGTTAACAAGAAAAATACATACGATTGCAGTATTGATGAGTTTTTTTTTGTATATCTCCGAAGTTATTCATCAGATTTTCACCAAATGGGACCAATTCGGCAACATGCTCCAAACAAAAATAAGAATGTTTAAAATCGGTCCATAATTGAAGGCGAAATCGGTGAATATATATAAAAAGAAAACAATAAAAAACATTCAGTCGAACATAGAACGGCTCGATCTCAGAATACCAGATTCTCAAAATACCAGAGAAGTACAGTTAAATGAATGGAAAGTCGGTAAAACAAAAATAAAACATGGCTTGGGAAACACACACATTGCAAACAAACTAAGGTACTTACTCACTGCAACTGTGATTAATTACAAAAGTAACCTAATTAAAAAGTTGTAAACGTCTTCTGCGATTGATTTATTGTTGCAACATTTCCTTACAAGTTCAATTAAGAAAAGTACTTGTACGTATGTGAAACAATGTTTATATTTACATTGCAACAAAGTTTTATTTTTTTGCAGAGTACCAATAATAACTAAGATAATTTTTACCTGTATTACACAAATAAATTATTTGATTTGATTCAATGAATGACCCAGAGATAAGCTAGGGTGTTTTTTTTAGAGGCAGATACCGCTAATACTCTTACCAGTATTTGACACGGCGGGGCATATGATAGGTAATCCCTGGGTAAGACGAAATCAAACTTTCTTTACGTTTTCAGTGGTGGACCAGTGGTAACGGCCACGACTTACGTATCGTAGGGTCATGAATTCGAACCCAGACAGGCGCTTTACGTTGTGTAAATTATTTCATCACCACTGCACTTAAAACGGTGAAGGAAAATATTGGGAGGAAAGCGACATGACCTAGAACCAAAAATTCGAAGACGTGTGACATTCACCAACCCGCACTGGGCTCGCGTGGTGTATTAAGGCCTATTACCTATCTCACAGAGAGGATGCCTGTGTTTCAGCAGTGGGAACATTCTAAGGCTGATGATGATGTACATTTTTATTGGGAAGCAAGCACAAAATACATTTTATTTTAAGAAGTGGCCTTTTCATTGCATCTTCACTTTCGAACTTCATAAAATGCGTCCTGCTATAACTATTCCCGTAACAAGGCAAAGGTTGTATCCTTACGCCACGAAAAGCAGTAGCGTAATAGGTTTGTAAAGTATTATTATTATTATTAGCCATATATTCCATAACCTTAATCATATTTCATTTACAATGTTGTTAGTATTCATCTTAATATTAGTTGTTAGTAATTGTGTTAGTTTTCAGTTAGTTTTTTGATATGGACACCAGTTTGGGTAAAGGCCTCCTCCAACTCTTTCCATGCCTTTCTGTCCTTAGCCCGCATCATCCAAAGTTTTCCTGCAACATTCCTGATGTCGTCATCCCACGTTTTATTGGACTTCCTACCTTTCTTTTCCCTAGTAATGGTATTTTCCAACGCGTAGGTTCGATGGTCCACCATCTGTCTGAGTATCGGGAGACATGACCAGCCCAGTTCCACTTTAGTCTCAGTGCGTGTGTAAGTGCATCGGTTAAAGTATAACAAGTATAAATTTTAAAAACCCACGACTCATATTTATTTCATGCTACATAACTTGTCTAGTAGTCGACACGCTTCGATCGACAATCTATTGAACACGTAGCTTTATTATGGACACATTATCTTGCGAAAATACCCCGATTCAAATAGTAAAACGCCCATAAGTTTTGAACGGCTGAACTGATTTTCTTAAAATAACGTGTAAGGTGACTTTATCGAGAATGTTCTTAGCTTACATAGAGCGACTGCCTATCTGACCTCTACAACTCAGTAACTGGGTAACACGGTAGGTAGCCTTTGGCTAGATTGGTGTCAGTCACCTTACAAAGTAAAAACACTAAATAAAAAAGCTGCAGGTTGAGGTGCTATGATGCCACAGACATATACACAAATATACAAACTCACAGGTTCACGCGTCAGACCTCTTTTTCCGTCGGGGGTTAAATGAGTATGAAAATACCTCTGGCGGTGCAATTGCTAAGTAATGAAGTGCATTTTCATCAAGAAACTTTATATACAGTCGCATTTCCTTGCATTTAATGAAAATAAAATCCTCTTCCCTTCTGTCTTGTTAGTTAGTCAAAAAAATATAATAAAGAGTTTTAACTCTTTATTACATTTTTTTACGATTCGTTTGTTTCTGTTTGTAAAATGCAATCTCTAGAACAACTTGTGACCTACGGATGCCCCTCAAGTTAAAGGGAAAAATCTGCAAGTCCGTGATTAGACCTGTCGTACGTCGTACTGTATGGATCAGAATGTTGGGCTGTGAAAAAGATGGATTAAAAGACATTGCATGTAGCAGAGATGAGAATGTTGAGGTGGATGTGCGGAGTGATGAGATTGGATAAAATGATGAATGTATATGAGACGAAATTTGAAAGTAGCGCCAGTGACAGATAAGTTGAAAGGAAACCGTTCGTCCTGGTATGGTCATGTGATGAGGAAGTATGAAACGCATGTAACTAAAAGATTTATGAATATAAATGTGGATGGATGGAGAGGAGAGGAACGCAAAAGAAAACACGGATGCACTGTATGAGGAGGGATATGAAAGAAAAGGGAGCCAGTGATAACGTGACGGGGGACAGGACTGTATGGAAGAAGAAAACGTGTTGCGCCGTAACATAGGATAAGGGCAGCAAGAATATGAGTCTCTGGAAGTACCGATATGATTATGAAAATGAATTCATTGGTAGAAAGCTACACTTTCACTCGGTGAAAGTGTTCACCGAGTGTCCATAGGCTTTACCCAAAAAATGTGAAAGATGCACTAAAACATGCACTTATGGGAGCGTTGGTGGCACAGGGGTTACAACCTCGACTTAAAAGTTATAGTTCGTGGGTTCGAACCCGACCAGGCGCATTACTTTGTGCAATTTATTTCATCACCACTGCTCTCGAAACGGTAAAGGAAAACATCGTGAGGCAACCGGCATATCCTAGAATCAAAAGTTCGAAGACATTTGAAATCTCCCAATCTGCATTGGCCCGCGTGGTGGATTATAGCTCTCTCCCTTTCTATGAGAGGAGGCCTGCGTCCCAGCAGTGGGTAAATATAAAGGCTGATGATGATGCATGTTTGATGGTTGATGCACTAATGCAATGCAAAAATGCACGGATACTCGCCCCCTCATTGGAAGTCCAGAGGAACTGTGTAATATTTGCGCTAAAGCTAAGCTACGGGAAAATCAGGTGCCTCCTCCGCAGAGGGTGACGGGTTATTTATGCGTGCCAATACCTGACCAGCGGAGCGTGGCGAAATGCTCAAGCACTCCAGCGCCACGGTTGAAGATAGCTGCAGTACATTGTGTGGTTTTAGTCAGAGTCACAGACCTCTCCGCTCGAGGAGTTTCCGCAGAATGAATTGAACTGTCTTGGATCCCGTAACGAAATTAATCAGAAAAGAATAATGGAGAAGTAAGAAAAAAAATTTTTTTTTTTTCTTCGAGCTTCATTGCCTCGGCGCTTTTCTGGGGGTCGCCACTGTTGATTCTGGCTTTCAGGAGTTTCAGTGGTTTGGGAATAGTGCGGTGGGGTTGTCCCAACAAAAAAAAGACCTCTCCGCTCACCCAAAGGCAAAGGACATTCATGAGGTATCTTCTCAAGAATTCCTTGAATATTATTTTTCTCTTATTACGTTTGTACATAATTAATAATGAATTAGACTAACATTAGCTCCACAAAAGCAGCTACAATTAAGACATGTCACATTAATATCTCAAAACGTGCAACACAATGCATCGTCAGCGAACATTTACCGTTGAATAACATTCTCCTTAATTAATCATTGAATTATCATTTTTCTAGCCAAGAAACATCCCTAATCCACTGCCATAAAAAGCTCAAGACAAGCATCCTTCTCAGAATTATCACATCATTACACACACTACCATCATCGTCCTGCCCTTGTATAATATATATGTCGCAGAATCAGCAAAGAGGCACAATTATTAGATACACTACCTATTGATTAATGTTCATTTAGAATAACGCCATCTATTATCAGAAACGTCAAGCAGTTAGCTTGGATAAGGTCGGTACGGGGCGTGGCTTGTTTGTCAGCTGTCGGCTGTCAATCGTTTTGACATTGAATGAATTTGAATCGAGAAACGTCACTTCTGAGTGGGACACGAGGGTGAGAGGTCGTTCTGCCAGCCGGTACCGAACTTATCGCGTTTCTGTAGTCTTAATCTGTTCCCTTCGCCTTAATCGTTAGAGATTTCTTTATTTTGTTATCGAAAGTGATCAAATAGACAATTTTAATTAGTGCTGAGGCTATTATTTCATACCTACACCATGTCGAACTTGGATTCTGATGACGAGGTACCCCAAATGGGTGTGAACTAGCCTCGTTATATATATTACTCAGGGTTGGCGCAACACGTTTTCTTCCTCCATTTCGTTACACAGACCACCGATCCCGGTAATATAGACTGACTCGATTGTCAATTACCCTAACATAATCTCCTGACAGCCAACAGCTAGAGGTGGGCTATTGTTCTACAAGGATGATACACTACAGCCAGTTGATTGCAGATACTCGATATTCGTTAGCCTTTTGAGCGCCACGGTCTTCTATAGAAGACAACCGTTTCCGTGCCCCCCACGCCACGTCTTTATTAGAAGACAATATATAATCTTATCGTTTATTACATTAAAATACATGAACAGATGCTTTGTGCGTATTGCTACTATTGCCTAAAACCCTAAACTTAATGTTTTATTTCAATAGTGGTCTTCGTTTATATAAAAAACAGAAAAATAATACCAGCCAAAATTTTTTCCGTGTCCCAGGCGCCGTAGTCTTTATAGGAAGACGCCTAGTGCTGTGGTTACTTGATTAAGTTTCTAAAGTGTCGATATACACAAAAGTTAAAAAAAACACTTTTATTTCAAATCAAAATGTTGAGTTTTGAAATAAATGCGATCCTTATGGAGTATGTACGTAATTTTGCTAGCCCTTACACATATATTTACTTAAATCTTTTAATACACACAAAGCCGGACTTTGGTTAATACTGATATCGATATTAAAAGATCCCGCCACTACGAAACTAATAGATATCGGTGCCTCGTGCGCCATGGACATCAATAGAAGACAACCTGTGACGTCATAGACGTAAGTGCATCAAGGTCAGTTTGAGATAGTGCAGCGCTGTTATGGATCGTTATCGATAAAAAAAAAATTGTGAAGCTAATGAATTACGTTCTGAAGAACTTTTAAAAATCGTACAAGGTGTGGATTAGGAAGCTGAATCCGATAAATACGAGAGTACATCAGACGAAGATTTTGAGTGTAGTGTAAATTACTTAACGGTAAGAAAAATAAAATAAAATATTTTCGTTTAATAACCTCATTAGATTGGCGTAAGTAGGTACCTACATTCGAAATTAGTATGATATCTCAGAATACAGAACATACCAAAAATTGCGTTCTTACTTTGAATGCGATACGCCGAATCCAGAAACGAAGCGCGTAACTTGGCCAAGCAAAATCGATAATAATAATATTAATATGTGTTTAGCATAAACACAAACATCGAAACACGAAAAAAAAAAGAAAATGAACATACACATCCCTATAAAAATTGAAATTTTACGTGCTCCGGGCGCCACGGTCTTGATTAGAAGACTACTGGATGACGCCAAAAGACAATAGGGATGTAGCCAACTTCTTATGGCTAAATTGAGTTATGTATCTGTTCGGTCATTATCTATAGTGTATTCTGCTTTTTCTTATCACAACTATTGTTAATAAAACAAGGTATCGAAATGTGTCATTATTTTATTTATTGTTTTATCGAAATACGTCATTATTTCTATTTTTCTGGTACATTTATAAAAAAAAAACATGTGAGAACATTTATCGATACTATAATTACCCACATCACTACTTTTGACTATATATTCGTTATACATTTATAGCTTGGCGCTGGGGGACACATCGCATTCGGTACCGCTTGGCGCTCAAAAGGTTAGTCATCGATTGTGAGGACGGTACCAGCGTTGTGTCCTGTCGGGAACGTTAAACAAAGCATGCGTCGTCTATATATTATCAGATAGATTAGATATGGGATCCTGTATCGGCTTTGCAATATCCTGATGACTATGTCAGGCTTCGTACTTAAACATACAGTGCTGGTGTAGTTACTCGATGTTTAAAGATTAGTTTCTGTGTCAGAATCGTAGTTGGTAGTTTACCTGTCTTCCTGCTGGATATTATAGATTGGCTTGTACATACAATGTTCTGAATAACGTAAGCCACGCGCTTGACTATCGTAGGGAGTGGTCGTGTGCGCGAGACATTAAAAATGACGTGTTTCTTGTATTGTGAACGCGTATGAGCGAGGAGTCAAGTGGACGTATCTTTAATATTTTTATGTATGTATTTCTACTCGATGCTATAACTGCGAAACCTTTTTCAAAGTCAACTACAACAATGTACAAACTGCCTAGGCACCAACAAAACGGGTCGTTGCCTAGAACGAAGCAGTTATCAATTAATAACGAATTAACATTGGTATGGTAACGATGGTAGTCGGAAACATCAATCGAAGTCTCGGCACAGAATAAATAATAGTACAAGGCCTCGGGGAGTCAACTTCGATAGGACGTTGAAATTGATAACTATCGCTACTTAGCTGAAACTTCTCGCTGACTAGTTAGAAGTTGTGATAGGCTCGCCTGAGATTGAATTGCTTAATTGGGTGGAGGGTTCTTAGAATGTTGTTCTTGAATTAAATTTAGTTATTTTGATTTGTTGTAAGAGATAAGGACGACTGCCCTCAGTCTTATAATTTCATTTTAGAATAATTAATATACAGTAAAAACTGTGCTGAGCGACTTCGCTTTAAACGACGTATGTAGGTACCTACAGGGTATTATGACGGAATGTCGTTGTGGGAATGTATGGTTCAGTTAAAAGGACCTATGTACAATTATTTATGTTCATAGTAACTATCAGCTGTAATGACAGTATTTGAGTGGTGCCTTAAATGACATTTTAAACGTTTTTGAGTGTATTTATCTTTATCGTAATGATTTCTGTATAATTTGTTTGGAAAAGAAAATTTTTCTGGTTCAACTTCTGCCCATCGAAAATAGCCGGGACATATTTATTTATTCCACATATCTAGTTGTATCGTTAATGTTTCCTGTTAGTAACTGTAGGGAATCATATATGTATATGGAAAAGACATTTTTCTGACTAAACTAATAGGGATGTTTCCTGGGTAGAAAAATGATAATTCTATTTAGTCCATCAGTGAGATTATCAAATAATATTGGACAGGTATTTTTTGCTTTACCAAATCAATAAAAAATTGACAAACATAAAGCGTATCAAAGTTCTGGAGTGGGGGCTTATGACGTCAGTATGTCAGTATAAAATGTACTAACGGCGTGACGTCATACGATATTTAAACGCATTATATCGTCGTTACTTAATGTTTACGTGTCAAAAGAAAAAAATATGTGTCCAATATTTTGTATTAGTCTACCTGACGGACAAAAAACTAATTTTCAGTAAACATCCCTATTATATCATATGACATATGATAACTACAACCAGCTTAAAAAGTTTTTGGTAAAAAGACTGCAAGGATTAGAATAACCACAAAGCTAATTT
Source organism: Orthosia cruda (assembly GCA_964057195.1). Lineage (NCBI taxonomy): Eukaryota > Metazoa > Arthropoda > Insecta > Lepidoptera > Noctuidae > Orthosia > Orthosia cruda. The sequence continues at coordinate 12,461,550 of OZ059836.1, read as the reverse complement.
ATAATAATGTCCACCTCATCATCATCATTTCAGCCGAAAGACGTCCACTGCTGGACATAGGCCTCCCACAGGCGTCGCCACATTGACCGACCCCGGGCATCTCGCATCCAGCGCCTTCCCGCAATCTTAACCAGGTCATCGATCCACCTAGTGGCAGGTCTTCCAACGTATCGTCTTCCGGTTCGCGGTCGCCATTCCAGAACTTTTCAGCCCCATCGGACATCCGTTCTGCGAGCAATGTGCCCTGCCCACTGCCACTTAAGTTTGGCAATTCTTCGGGCTATGTCGGTAACTTTGGTTCTCCTGCGGATATCATAATTTCTGACGTGATCACGCAAGGAAATTCCGAGCATAGCCCTCTCCATTGCCCTTTGGGTGACTTTAAGCTTTCTGATAAGGCCCATTGTGAGCGACCACGTCTCGGTCCCATAGGTGATCACTGGCAACACACACTGGTCATAGAATTTTGTCTTGAGACACTGCGGTAAAGTGGAAGAGAAGAAACCACGCAAGTTCCAGAACGCCGCCCAGCCGAGTCGGATTCGACGGTTGACTTCTTTCTCGAAGTTGTACCTACCCAACTGGACCGTTTGTCCCAGGTAGATATAATCGTCTACAACTTCGAGTGTAGATTCTCCGATCTTGATAGGAGTGGGTGTTACATGGGCATTCACCATGACCTTCATGAGGGGGTGCATGAAAGGAGCCTCCCGAGCGGCGTTAAACATATCCTTTTGCGATCCTAAAGGCCCGGCGCACCCTGGACAGCTAGCACCCGGTAACGCAGGGTCTAGCTGACTAATCCTTTCACCACGATGACTCAAACGCAAACTCAAAACCAATAACAAAGGCACTTATCAGTGCCAAACTCCACGGCAACTCCACCCGCCAACTCTAGTTTCTCAACAACTGAACCAGCTTTAAACGTGATTTCTGTTAATATAGAGGAATTTTCAAGCAACAGGGCTCAGCTTCTTGCAATCTGTGCCAGGACCTTAGATGTGATATACTATGTGTCCAAGAAACACATCGTGACGGTGAACTAGGCCTCAGATACCGGGTATGATCCTTACAGCAGATATTCCACATGCAAAATACGGGAGCGCTGTTTTCGTCCGACAAATATTGCAGTGCAGTCCACGGCCTCCTCGGCTGTTGACTCTGACGCTGACTCCACTAGGGAGATCGGCGCGCAGCACCCAGTCGTACCCGATGTCCCACAGATGCGGCCCCAAGACCGATCCCTGTGGGACACCACACGACATCTCTCGCCGGTTCCACTCTACCTGGTGACCGAGGTAGATGACGGCCCTGTCCGTCATATAGGCCTCGACTACGCGACAGAGATAGGGCGGCATCCGGTGATACTGAAGTGCCTCCCCGATGCAGCGCCATGGCAGGGTGTTGAAGGCATTGGCGATTTCTAGAGACACCGCCAAGACGACCCCACCCCGGGCTACTGCGTCCCCCGTCGTGAGGGCTCGCACGCGCATGATGGCGTCCACCGTAGAGCGCCCCCTGCGGAAACCAAACTGGCTTTCTGCCAAATCCGGCCCCACCCGCACCATCCGCACGAGGCGGTCTGCAATAACTCTTTCAAAGAGCTTGCCCACCTCATCGAGCAGCACGATAGGCCGGTAAGCGGAAGGAGAGTCCACAGGGCGCCCCGGCTTCTTAATGAGGACCAGTTTCCCCGTCTTCCAACGAAATGGGTACTGGCCCCTCTCCAAACATGCGCTAAGGAGCCCCCTTAGTCGAGGCCCGAGAGCCTCCAAGGCCAGGACCCAGGCTTTTCCAGGTAAGCCGTCTGGTCCTGGGGCGGTATTTTTGGCATTCAGCCTGCGTACCGCCACTCTCAGCTCTACCTCGGTCACCTCCGAATCGTCGTCGTCTTCGGCAGTGTGGTCCGCATTAGGCACCGCAGGAGGCGGAGCCATGGGCGGGGGAGTATGTTCCCCTCGCGAAGGGAACAGAGTGCTCACCACGCCTTCTACGTGCTGTGGCCGGAGACTCTGCGTCAGCGGGGGAGCCCATGGGCGGAGTTTATACCGCACCACTTTATAGGGGCGTCCCCACGGATCCCTGTTCAGAGTCCCCAGCGACTCCTCGCGGGCCAGACCCTTGGCCCGCTTGATTTCTGCTCGGAGGGCGGTTCTCGCCGCTCTGTACCTCTCGTATAGCTCCGCCTCAATGGCTTCCGTATCCGGAGGGCGGTTACGGAGCCTGCGGTGCCTGGTGTACCGGCGTCGCGCAGCAACGCACGCCTGGCGCAGAGCCGTAAGCTCCGGCGACCACCAGTATACCTGGCGCCGGGCACGTCCTGGCCGGACCCGGGGCATTGCCACGTCACATATCTCGGATATGGCCTCCCGGAACCACTCCGCCTCGTCTTTAATGTCAGCAGGCCTATCCGGTGATGGCACCAAGGCCTGCACGATCGAGGCTTCCAGGAGGAGCTCCCGGTCCAGCTGCTTCAGCGCCCACCGCGGACCACTCGGGGTCTGTCGGACGGGCGCGCTCGAGGTCTGGGCGGAGACGTCAAACCGGATATACCGGTGGTCGGAATAGGTCTCCACCTCCTCCATGACGCGCCAGTCGGCGATACGTGGTGACAGAGCGGGGCTGGCGAACGAAATTTCAACCACCGATTCACCCTGCATCCGTACACACGTGGGGACAGAAGCCCGGTTTAGGACGACCAGGCCTGTCTCTAGAGCCCAGTCCTCCACCATCCTGCCCCGTGAGTCCGTATACCGGGAACCCGAAGCCACATTCTTGGCATTGAAGTCCCCGAGGACGACTACAGGGAGGGAGTGGTACCCGACGACCACGATTTTCAACTCCGCAAGGGAGTTGTGGAATTCGGCGAGAGTTCGGTTCGGGGAGAAGTATACCCCCACCACGGCAATCTCCCCGAACCGTGCTGCCACGCAACCCCGTCCCCTCTTGACATCCTCGAGATACGGGGTACCGGCGGCGGCCGATGAAATTAAAATCACTGAGCCGCTCAAGTCCTTCACCCAGTCGTCCCTGGGTGGGACAAAATACGGCTCAGCGACCACGGCAATTTTAATCGACCACTGCGCCATGCTCTGGAGCAATAGATCCTGAGCAGCGGCGCAGTGGTTGATGTTCGCCTGGAGGAGGCGTAAGGGGTCCGTTTTTGGCACTCCATTTCAGCCCCCTCCCGAGCCCCCTGTGAGGGTCCTGCCGCGGTGGTTTCGGCGGCGACGACGGCAGTGTGAGCAGCAGCAGCGGCGGAAGGGGCTGCGGCTGCGGCGGTGACGGCGGTGGTGGAGAACTTGCCCCTTGTCCTGGCCTTGACAGGTGGAGCGCAGGTCTTACTCCCAGCCCGGTGATTGGCCAGCTTGCCAGCTGCCGCACATACGACGCAGTTCGGTGTGGCATTGCACGAGCCGGCCTTGTGACCGGGCTGACCACAGCGGAAGCAGTGGTCGCTGCGGTCCACCTCCGAGGTGCATTTAGCTCCCACGTGGTTGTCCACGTTGCAACGGAAGCACCTCAGAGGTCTGGATTCCAGCAGTTTCACCTGCGCGGAAACCCAGCCAACCAAGAGCCTTTGGCCCTCTCCGGCTATTTTTAGGGCCGCCGGGACGGGGCAGCTCACCGTAACGGCTCGCATCCCCGTAAAGTCAGGACGTATGGTGCCTGCCCTCACTAGGTCGGCAGAGCACTCCCCGGTCCTAGCGACGGCGGCCACCACCTCTCCTTCCGTCACAGAGTCGTCCAGGCCCAAAATGCGCATGTCAGCGCACTTGGTGGGCCTGGACACTCGGGCCTCGTCCGCATTTAGGGACGCCCTGAGCCTTTCGGCTGGGGCGTCAGCGGTTGGGCCGCTGGCCGCACCGGGGACTTCCAGCATCCGGTTCTCAGTCGCGGTGACCCTCACCCGGATGCCTGCGGTGACGCCGAGCTCCTCCAGGTTCACCGCCGCCCTTGCTTTGGCGAGCACTTCGCGGTAGGACACGCCCTTTTTTTTTCCGCTTCCGGCTGTAGCGTTATCACAAGAGCTGCGGAATTCGGGGCGTGTAACCTAGCCGCGACGCTTCGCTCCTTGCACCGCTTCCGCCTCTCCTTTCTTTTAGCCGCCCGTGCTGCCTTGCCCGCCTTCATTTACTCTCCGGCCACTTGCCATTCGGCGTTGGCCGCAGGAGAGTCTGAAGGTGGAAGAGATTGGGGCGGCTGACTCGCCGCCTGGGCTGGGGCCCTCACCGCCTGTCTGGCCGCTCCGCCTTTTTTGGGTGCTGGATTTGATGTCTCGATGAGCCCGCGGCAGCTGCGGCGGCGGCAAACGAGGCCTCCTTCCGCTGGCCCAAGGCCGCCTGGCTCGCCGTTAGTGGGGGGCGCAGGACAATGGCCTCAAGTGCAGAGAACCTGCTCTGAAAGGCAGACAGCTCCTGCCGCACCAGGTTCAGAAGACGGTCATCCGCAGGCACGGGCCGGATTAGCCCATGCTGCGCCCCCTCCTGCGGCATCTCTCGGGGGCCGGCCCCGTGAAGCCCGGCCAGGTCCGCTCGGAGCTTCTCGTTTTCCTTTTGGAGAAGCTCCATGTCGGCTTTCAAGCGGGCGACCTCCGCCCGCATCTCGGACATGCCATGCGAAGAAGGCCTAGCGCGATTGGCCTCCGCCGCCGCCATAATGGAGGCCGTGGCCGCGGATAAGGCCTTGTCTTTAGAAGATTTGTTCCTTTTTAAGGCCACATCCCGGATAGCGGCTCCCACGACCTCTGCGAACCTGGCCGCTCGTTCCAAATTGGAGCCACCAGCGGCCTCCAGCTCGTCGCCAGAAGATCCCGAGAGGAAAGCCCTGCGGCTAGTCGGTCCGGGGTGGCGCCCCTCCGCGGCAAGCCTCTCGGCTCGATGGGCAGCCTCCTGGGCACTGAGCCCTCTCCCCACTCCTCTGTCTCTGCCCCCACCCCGCCTACTGGTGGGGATCTTCCGGGCCGAGGCCAGTTCGTCATCGGAGAATGACCCCAGGCCATCCCCCGATTTGGGGCGCTTGCGGAAGAACCTTAAATTCTTCGCAGCAGCCCCCTCCACTTCGCGCTCAGAGCTCTGTGGGCCTTTTGCGCCAGATTCGGGGTCGGATTCCGACCCCGCATCACTCACCTCTTCGTTTAAAAATATCGGTGTCCGTATTTCATGCATGTGGTTGTCAGTTTTGTCTGAGAAAGACGGAAGACGTTTGTTGCCCACCCCAGAATACGGAGGGCAGCCCGCCGAAGAGGGGTGGGACTCCCCGACCACTGAGCAGTCGGGACCCACCTGGGGACGTTTTTTGCAATAGTCTTGTTCCATTTGTTTGTTTTTTATTTTTCCTTTAAAGGGTGAGGTCCCTATTTCTCCATCCTTCTCTACACTCACTCGACCTACTCTCTGTAAGCAGAGGGCGGAGTAGGCGTCCTGTCACTAGCCCGGTTCCCTTTACAAACCATCAAGGATGATCTGTGATTGGAACCGTGACCCTTCTTCGTGTGTTGAAAATTAGCCGCCAGCCCCAACTGTCCACCCAAAGTGGGTGGGCAGCTGAAGGCGACGTTGCCCAGAGTGCGCCACGTGGAGGCTTTCAACATGCACCCCCCGTACTTCTGGCCTATGCCTGTCATTTTCTGCCGGGGAGTTCACATGTCCAGTGTGGCATCGATCCGCTAGAGAAGTCGACATGGCACTAAATGATACCTGTCGCATCATTATTGGCTGTTTGAAACATACCCCGCTTGTGTTGTTGTATCCACTGGCGGGTATAGCTCCACCATATCTTCCTCGCGAAGAGGCCAGCCGCATCGAGAAAGGGAAACAAGAACGGGACAATCGCCACCCTTTATATGAACATCAACTCCAACCTGCACGCCTAAAAAGCCGCAAAAGCTTTCTGAGACACACGGCCTTATTGAAAGCCAGCGCAACTGAAGAGAGATGTAAACTGTGGTAAAACGCACATCCTGCCCCTCCATACTCCATCACTCTGGCAGAGCATCTGCCCCCTGGACAAGAACTGCAATGGCCAATCTGGAAATCCCTAAACCGATTGCGGGTACAGGTTGGTCGCTGTAGAAAATTTCTGGCCAAATGGAGTCTCATAGACCCATCGCAAACATAGTGCCAGTGTGGGGCTCCGTCGCAGGATATGCCCCACCTCCTTGTCTGCCCTTCCTGCCCAGCCGCCTGCAACTTTCAGGACCTGAACGTGGCAAATGACAGAGCGGTCCAGGTGGCTACATACTGGTCAGACAAAATATGAGTATAGTTGAGTAGAAATTTGAGATTATCGACACGAAAAGAAGAAGAAGAAGAAAGAAGAAGACCCACTCTTTCGGAAGCTCTGCTGTGGTCATCGAGCATTTTACTGAGGCTCTCCATGGTCTCAGCCATGACCAATATGTCGTCGACAAACCGAAGGTGAGTGATGTACTCGCCATTAACGTTGATGGGCCCCTCCAGTCCAAAACCTTGAAGACATCCTCCAGCGCAGCAGTAGTAGTAGTAGGGACTACCTTTTCCGCACTTAGACTCCCATTTGGTCCGTTGTGCGTGGGGGTACTGGCTAACATAGCCAGCCTAGCTCCGCCCAAAAGCTTCACAGGCTTCACGGAGCAACCTCCCTGTTCCGAGGGTTTCTTCGCGTTGAAAAGCCACGGCCTTGCATTCCAGGATTACGTGGGTGGCTGATTCTTCGGCGTTAAAACAGCCCCTGCAAAGTGGGCTGTCCGTGGCACCTATGTTGAATAAATGTTTGTTAAAAAGTGTGTAGCCCGTTATTGTCCCTATAATTATTTTGAGGTTATTTATACTCAGGCTGAGGAGTTTTTTAGTGAGACGCGGGTGTATTTCGGCAAAGCCAGTTTTGACTGTCTACAATCTGTTGCCCGTGACCATCTGTTATTGTGTAGTTCTGTTGATCTTTGACGAATCCACGCACGAAATTGCGAGAAAGGCAAGGGGATAAGTGGGTATGGGTCTAGCACTAACATCTCGGCACCACTTTTCGCAAGTTCATCTGCGGCATCATTGCCTAGGGATCCACTGTGCCCCTTTATCCACTGGAGGGTGATTAGGTTGGATTTAGATATACTCTCCAGGGCGAGGTGGCACTCAAGGATTAGTTTGTTGTTAGTTAGTTTGTTTTCTAAAGCTTTAAGCACAGCCAGATTATTAGATAGAAATTTGATTCCGTAGTTCTGGATACCTAAACGCTTTACAGTTTTTGCGGTTTGTGTTAAGGCGACACATTCAAATTGAAATATCGAACTATGTGTGCCTAACGGTATATGAAAGTTAATGTTGAGGTCAAGGGAGTGTAGGCTAGCACCTGAACCGTTATTAGTTTTTGAGCCATATGTGTAGAATTGCACTTCATTGGCTCCTGACTGATCCCTTTCTTCCTCTATCGTTTGTATGTTATAGTTTTTGTTGAACATATATTGTTTAAGTATTCTTTAACACGGAGCAGTGATGAGAGGTTGATACTCAATCGCCCGGTCCAGGATTTTAGCGTGTGGACTTGTGAGGTTTTTGCCCCATATGCCTAGATGCATTAGCCTGATAGCAACTAGCGCCGCCTCTTGCTGTATGTACAGGTCCAGGGGAGTTATATGTAGGGGTATCTCCATGGCTGCTGTTGGGGTGGTTCTCATGCAGCCGGTGATAGCTGAACAGGCCTGTCGCTGGAACCGTTGGAGTCGGGTGATGGTAGTCAAGAGTTCTGTCGTAGTCCACCAAACCAGAGCACCATAAGCCAACATTGGCTTGATTACCGCTGTGTATAGCCAGAGAGTAATCCTTGGAGACAGCCCCCATGTTTTACTTAACATTTTTTTACACTGGGAGAGTGCGATTGTGCATTTGTTGAGTTTGTAGTCAAGATGCTTGTTCCAGAGCAATTTGCTATCAAAAATTACCCCCAAGTACTTGACCTCCTCTTTAAGGGTTAATTCTGTGTTGAAAAGTTTTGCTAGTAGGTACCAAAAATCCCGGTTCTTTAAAACAGAACCGGTTCTGCAATCCCTAGCCCAGTCGCCGGTTATTGTTGGGGTAGCCGGATCTCGTCTGGAGATTCTTATCACCCCTTGCCATGCCGTAGCCTCGAACGCTACCGTAGTCAAGGGTAGGCTGGCTGCCGGGTACCAGGTGCCATTTTTTATTTGTGCTATTCATGGGGGGTTTTTGCCATAATCGCCACGCTTGGCAAGCGGGTTGGCGATTGCATTATGGTTGTTATAGAAGCACAGAAAACGCTGCTGCCCATTTTCTGGTTTGTCCCTTAGTCGCATCCTACTACACCCACGGGAAGATATGGGATGGAGAAATTCTTTACGTCCGGCACCATACGGAACAATGTAAACCTAACCGAAATAAACCAGTTCCCTGTAATTTCCTCACTTTGAAAAGCAAATTTAAGGGAAACACAGTTAATAATTCCGGGAAAGTACCTTGTTAGGTATGCACTCCACCTGACAACCTGATGTGGTCCAACTAACCGCAGAGTACGCGGGTGTCCGTTCAACCACGAGTTCGAACTTCAAACGCTAATTCAATATCAAATAGATTTCAACGGGTTTTAAAATTCGAAATTTCACCACGAATTGGTGCAGAAAACCAATAGAAATTCAATAAGCATAGCCGCTAGTTCTGCGAAAGCCGTGTTCAATTGGAAATTTTATTGCTTCAGTTAACTTTGCGAACTGACGTTTTGACGGTAGTCTTACCAAGACTTGCAGCCTGTCAACGTGCTGTTAAGGTTTATTATTAGGTTTATTTAGGCTGTAAAAAAATACTGTATAATTTAGTTTAACTTGGTTGCTTTTATTTAACTTGCAATGTATGTATGTATGTACCTATGTAAGTGTGTTCGGATAAAATCTTGCAACTGAATTTTAAAGCAGTTACCCACCATCGATTATATATACATGATTAGCGTGACGTCATTCTAAATCAAATTGGCGGACGACCCAAGATGGCGGACTAGTTATTATTTACACTGCCATGATATGGGTATCAAATGAAAGGGTTATCTGAGAATAATACGAAAAAGCTTGTTTTAAAAAAGATCTTTTGTTAATTTTTAATGAATAATTTTATTTCCACACAAATCGTGTTCTTTGATTGATAATGCCTGGCATAGGATTGTGCTGAAAAATCACTTATTAAAAACTGCTTATGAACAGACTTCTCAAGTAAGGCGGCCCACCCACCTGTACAAATTTCAATTCTCGCCCATCCCATCCCCGCATCGAGTCGCCGGTGTAAAACCACATAACACTGCAATGTACACGAAATTGTTCAATGTTAATTTTTGACGCATTTAACAGCAATATATATAGTTGAAAGTGCAGAAATAATGTTGACTGCCGTTATTGAGTACACTTAGTCCATGTTAAAGAATAAGGAGCTTATTTTGTTTTCTATTTATTTTTGACTACTTCGCTTTTGTCTGCGATTTCGCCTGGATGAAAATCAGCATCGTTCAACCGGGATAAAAAGTATTGCAATCTTAAGCTACAAGTCGGTAGCCGACTACACGCAGCAGCAGCAGACGACGTGTTGTAGACACTACTGGTTTCTTTGTATTTATATGAAATACCTTCCGCAGCGAGCGACACGTCGCCCAACTACACCAGTACCACCGACCACAGACCAGTGACCAGTAGTGAGTGAGTGTAGTCAGACTTTTTGTCTCACGAAACACTCAGAACCAATAGGAGTACAGCGCTGCCGTCTGCTGACTGCTGCTGAAAATCATGACCGCAGCGACAGGACGCAACGAGGTGTCGTGGCGACATCAAACGACGAAACGTCGTCTGCTGCTGCTGCGTGTAGTCGGTTACCAACCTGTACCTTAAGCCATCGTCTGTGTCGTCGTGTGTTCCAAACATCGTAATCACTTTAGTCGTGAGTTTAGTTGAGGCGTATTGGTTTAAAAAGCATCCAGTCTAACATCCTAAATTAAAGACTTGCACATGTTTATGCTAATTAGGCATAAGCCACCGCCATTTAAGTCCAGCAAATCTGCCTCAACGTCGCGCTATATCAGGGCTTTTGCTGTGTGTGTCTCGCAGCTTATGAAGTATCCGGCAAACGTGACCAGCGCAATTCCATTTTAGTTTAGCGGCTTGATGAGCAAAGTCCGTGATTTATGTTTTAGAACACAGCGGTACCATACTTCATAAAAGATAGCTTGATCTCTGCGTCAGCTCTCAGTATCAATACAGTAACAATAGCGCTTGACAGGCTTCAATAACATAACCTGAACGTAACAATAACGTATACGTCAGTTTGACATATGTCACACAGATCAAGCTATCTTTTAAGAAGAATAAGTATATGCTACGCTCTAAACTTTGAATTTTTTGTCATATAAACTTTTTGCAGACTGTTAGTCCAAATAATAACAAGGAAAATGTTTACAAATTTTACATTTCAGTGTAAGTAAACTATACTGAAATTAATATAAGAAGTTACTATCTTTTTGAAAATTTATTATAGCTCTAACTAAGGGGTTAAACAGGGCTGAATTATCTGGAATCAACGGGATGAGGCATCTATGTGCTAGTATTATATTATCTGTGGTAATACGTACTATAAAAGTGAATGTTGACTATTTTCCTCACGTAATGCCTCTATCGCTTATGACAGCTACGGGAAGTGACAGAAAGGTGTATGCCTTCCCAGCACAATGGGCTGTCAGCTCGGTTCCGGCCATGCGTCTACCTATCAGCATGCTACTGTGCGTACAATGTACGGGTAAGTGAGGTGTTTGAAAATTTCAAGCTACAGTCGCTTGAATGCAAATTTTCCACTATATAATGTAGATTGTGTCGCATTCGTTATATTTTTTTTAATTCGTTATTATTGGTATCATTTCTTCCATTTTTTTGCAAGCATTTAAGCTTACCGTGCATTGTCGTCCAAACCAAACGTGTATGAAAATTTCATTTTATTAGGTTGAGGATACCTGCTTTAAAATTCAGTTTGCAAGATTTGACCCGAATGTACATACCTATATTGCAAGTTGTAATAATACGAGTATTATCATTGAATTGGGCATTAGTGGTCATCAGTATGCTAATTTTCGTACTTACAGATAACTTCCTGGTAATTTACTGACAACCAATAGGTAGTTATCTAATATTACGTGATTAATACATAACATTTTTACTAGACCCAATGTCAAATAAAATATATACAATTTTATTCTAATGTCATTGTCCTTTAATATCAAGATACTCGTCCATTGTTTTCCTCTCACCTCGCCATCGAATTTATAATTATTTGAACATAAATTTTCAAAACAGAAAGGAAGCATGTATGATATCGTTTTTGCCTTTTATTAAGTACTAGTGGACTCCTCGCGGTTTCACCTGCGTAGTTCCTTAATACAGGGATAAAAAGCCTATGTCACCCGGGGATAGTGTAGCTTCCCAACGGTGAAAGAATGTTTGAATTAAGTTTATTCGTTACATACAAAAATACAAATCTTTCCTCTTTGTAATATTTCTTTAGATTTATGCAAATAAAATGTTCTCTTTACATAATGAAGGGAAGTAATGGATGGTCGCTTCTGGTCAAAAACATTATCACAAGGTCTGTTTGCTCGGAACACGCGATTTGCATGTTTTTTTTTTTTCATTAAAGTAAAACGCACAAAAATTTAGGAAGTGCGGTATTCATAGGGGAATGTAGAATTAAGGCTTTTTAAATTCGTTTTTAATACTTATTATTGTTATATTTATTTATCGAGACTATGTTTGATGAAAATCGGTTGAGCCCTTCGAAAGCTATGGACGTTTTAGTTTTTGAATCGGGGTCTTTTCGCAAGATATTGTGTCATGATTACGTGTTCGATAGGTCGTCGATCGAAGCGTGTCTACTACTATATAAATTAAGAAGCATGAAATAAAAATGTGTCGGGGTTTTTTTTTAAATTTACTGCTTTGTTAGTATAGATTGTACCATAAAAAAAGATTGACACAAAGGTAACAAGTAACATTATGATGCTAACTCCCAAACTAGGCCTGGGCCTTTATTTTGGGGAAACGGCACGGTAAAACGTCATACCTAAACATTTTTACCAGTAACCCCACCAGTTTTGTGTGTAGTATGAATATTAATTATTTTATGTATGTATCTTCCTCAATAGGAACAACTTATTAAGCTACTTTATTTTCAAGAGAACTTTATAGAATTCTGAAAGGACCACCTCAAAACGAAATCTTTGATACGCAAACATGAACAAATTAAACGGCCTCGAAGTACCCTTCGTAAACAGGACTTAAAAAAGTTTTAATATGTATCAAATTCTACTTGAACTATGCGATAAACCCTCTGAGAAAACTGCTCAACGTTCAAGATAACATACATTTACGCCACTAGTTCACGGAATAAGGATACTACTCAAAGTAACCCTTTCTTCCCTCAATCTAGTTTTACAGGTTTCGCGGACAGGTACACAGACCTATTATATATTTGAGTGTTCGACTCAGCACTTCACATGAAGAAAATGATCACGTTTCTTTAAATACATACATTAATATTGGACTAACCGCGAATTGGACTAAATGCGAATAGGACAAACCGCGAATTGGACCAACCGCGAATTGGACCAATCGCGCCTAAAGGATATCAAGGAGTGGCTACTTTGCCGTTTATTTAAGTTTAGTGTCAGTTATTCAGTTACCTCACCGTGAATTATTCATATCGAAGTTGGAAATAAATAATAGGTCTTTACCTTGCGTTCTGCAGTACATACTGGCCATTTCAAATCAAATCAATATTTTCATCAATATTTATCAATATTGGATGAGCATTACTACATATGTGTACTGTAAAGAACTGAACACAATGATGGATAAAGTTCGCACGTATCCAACAAACTTTCGTCAATCGCTCGTCTCTACTGCTCCTGCACGAAAACCCGCGGTCTCATACTGCACAGCAGACGGTCTCTAAGTCACAAGAGCTGGGGTTGGAAGCTCTCCGTCATCCACCATACTCACCATACCTTACGCCTACAGAGTTCTACTTTATCCAGAATTTGGATAACTTCTTGGTGGGAAACAAAATCGTTACCCGAAAGGCAGTACAAAATGCCTTTGAAGAATATCTTACCCGTCCAGCTGATTTCTTCAAGAAGGGCATCAATTAACTGTCACTGCGTTGGCAAAGATCCATCGATTGCAGGAGTGATTTCATAAAAAAAGGCAATTTTTACCTAAATCCATTAGTGACTTTAAGAAGCATTATCATTTGAGCTGAAAGACGTCCACTGCTAGATATTATAGGTCTCACCCAAGCGTCTATACTCGTACATCAACTAAATGAGATTAAACAAAAATGTAACTGGTACACCTCGATGAACGATAAGGTATGTAATATTAAACTAGAATAAATTGGAGTCAATATTTTATATTTTTAATCTTAATGATGAACACAAAACAGTGAATGAGGTGATGAATAATCATAACATATAAAACACTTTGGTACCATAATACTGGACTTCAATAGAGACCCAATTTGATACAAAATAAACCCAACAACTTATCCTAAAATGACAACCTAAATCTAAGACGGCTTCTTTTCCGACATCACGACTCACGAGACGATACGATAAAACGCATTTGTGAACCCTGAGCTACAAAATGACCAAACACAACCCACAGCACACCAAACTTATCTTTCCAATACCTAGAGCAATTTATTGTGAGGCAATACATCTTCGGTGCCCACGAAGATAGAAAGGTTCGCAGAAAGGGTAAAATTCTTAGTGTAACCCGACAAATTTATGTTTGTCATCCATATCTCCAAACCGTGTTTCACTCCCGAACACAAACACACAGGTAAGCAATTTTTGCGACGGCAAACATAACTTTGTAGCCCAATACGTTGAAGAATGCGAGTCGTTCGGTCAATGTTGCCATGTCGAATATTTTCGGTACATTTTGTTGTTGTAAAAATATTTGGTAGTATACTCTCGAATATTTTGTTTCGGGTCAGATGAGTACCGTAGATATAATATTGATTAGCAGTTTTTCCTCTATAAACGGTTGCAATCAGCCATTTATTTTATCTATAAAAGAATCGTGGTGTTCAAAAAATTTCTGAACACTCCAATTTCGAGCGATATTTCTGTTGAAGCAACAACCATCGCAAAATTTTTACTGCATAATAAAGCATAAAAATCACGGCATGCTTTGTTATGACATGCGCTGTTCTATGAAACTCATATCATATACCATTCTCGTTTGAAATCGCGTATGACGTCACGTTTGCCTTTGAAACTGGACGTCAAAGCCTGTAAGCAGATGGTGAGAAAAATAAAGCACACGGAATTGTTTACAATGCTTAGTTAACTTTTAATTAACGTGAGTTTTAGAGGATCGGACGTGTGATGTTTGGACGATGTTGAAGTATTTGGAAAATGAATCTAATCAAATTTGTTATTCAGTCAAACAAAATCTATTGTAAAATATTTATTTAAGAATGAAGTTTCTTGCTCACTATTCATCCATACGAAATCTATCTTTTGGAACGGGCACTAGCATCAACTTTTATTTGTGCTTTTGACATTCAAAAGTGCCGTTTTGGCCTTGCATAATCTCAGATAAGTGATTCCTTTCAGGTAAAACATAAAGGGAGAAAAAGAGGAGTTGGGAGTTGCTAGCATTTTTACAATCACATTATAAAGAACGATCTCACGATTAACACAGCAAAGTCAATAATCAAGCTAAAGAAATCCAAGAAAAGTTTTAGGAAGAAATTGGATTGGTATCTTCACAAACATTTGTTTTCAATCATTTTGTTCCGATCATATTACTAGATCGATCAAAATGTAGGTGGCTCTATTGGAATACACAGATTTTATGAAAACCTGAACGTGATATCAGCGGTTTTCGATTTGTATTTTTAGCGTGCATCGAAAACGCGATCATGCATAAACTATATGCTTGCTATAAACTTTTAATATGGCACGTTGTTGTTGCATGTATTTGAATACTTTAATAAAAAATATGTGAATATTGTGTCCTTTATCTACTACTATTACTTTTTATCTAAGGATCTTTTTCATCTCAATGAGGCTATACAAACCCATAAGTGAACGATAAGCTATATAATATGTTAATATAGGGTTACTGGGTACTTCAATATCTAGTCTAGCGTCTATTTAGTCGGTAAATATTACAGCCATCAGTGTTTACTGTGTCTCGATTTTCGCAGTCCTTCCAATAACCCCGTCTGAACTAGTTTTCGTGAATAAATAGTTTACGAAAACTATAATCATAATAATAGTATGAGTATTTTGGAACCTTTAATCTGGTAAGTCAGATTAGAAGTTTCATACTGTAAATAAATTGTTTATAGATAAAGTTATGGCCAGCTTATCTTAACTTAGCACTTGTGTAAATAAGAGGCACATCGTAATGTTTAGGACGTGGACGGTTCCAATCTGTTTTATTAGGTACCTAACATATTTTAAAATAATATTGTGTAGAGCTTTTACCAAGCCAAGTCAAAAATTTACTTTTTTCGAACTATTTTTAACCCCCGACGGAAAAAGAGGGTGTTATAAGTTTGATGTGTGTTCCTGTTTGTGTATCTTTCTGTGGCATCATATCTCCTAAACGGATGAATCGATTTTGATTATTTTTTTGTACGAAAGGTGACTTTATTGAGAGTGTTCTTAACTATGTTTGATGAAAATTAGGTTCAGTTTAAAAGTTATTGGCGTTTTAGTGTTTGAATCGGGCTGCTACCGCAAGGTACCGTGTCATAGTGACGTATTCAATATATTATCAACCGAAGTGTGTTTACTACTAGATAAATTATATAGTATGAAATAAAAATATGTTGCGGATTTTCTAAATTTTATTTATTCGTAGAAGTTTTGTACAAACCTTTTTAGACCAAGAAGTCTTTCGGCTTATGAAGTTTAATTGAAATCGTTTTAACTATTAACATTAACAGATTTGAAACTTGAAAGTTTGTATGCAATGTCCTGCCGTTTGGATTCATAAATGATTAGAACGGCAAGTAAACATTTTTGTTACAAATCACTTATAAATAACTTCAAAGTCAATAATGTAGTTAAATGTCCCTACTTCAATGAAATCTTTACAAGGCGCATGGTTAGGTTAAGCGGAAGTGTTTTCGATTAACAAATGGGCGACAAACTGAGATTGATAGGAGTCCCCTTTTGCCCTTCTGAGTACGGAACCATTATAAATTATGTAAGTATTTCAGCTGCAACACGAACCGGAATTTGGTCTCAATAGACTTTAATGACTTCGATAAACACACATTTCAGGTGATCTTAAATGTATGTATGATCTTTGGACTGGGACGTGTTTTTTCCGGATTGATGTTTACAACAAATTTGATTTCTGTAGGTATGAATGTCGTCCATCTATATGGCACCCTATTTTAATTAATTACTAGTTTCGATCGTGAGGAAACCAGCATGTCCTAGAACCAAAAATTCGAAGACACCAACCCACTGGGCCCGCGTGGTGGATTACGTCCCAATCCCTCGCACAGAGAGGAGACCTGTGTCCCAGTAGTGGGAACATTAAAAGGCTGATGATGCTGACGATAACTAGTTTCTGCCAGCGATTTCGCCCACGTAAAAGTCGATAATCATCCAAATGTAACATATTCCTGGGATAAAAATTATTCTATGTTCTAATGCAGGACCTTATCTACACGATATAAGTTTTTAAACTGTCATGGTCACTAACACTAATATTAACATTATAAGCAACAGCACCGAAATATCGGAATCTCGCTACAAACAGTATACATGGTAAATATCCCGCTTATAATGTAAATATTATTGTCTACACGTGTGTCAAGTTACCTTCCAAATCTTTCATCCAAATCCTATCAGCCGATAGGAAATGAAAAGGTTATCATCATCATCATTTCAAGACTACCACTGATGGACATAGGCCTCCCCCAGGCATCGCCACATTGACCTGACATTGCGTCTCGCATCCAGCGGATTTCCTCAACCTTAAATCAGGTCATCGGCCCACCTAGTGGGAGCCCTTCCAACGCAACGTCTTCTGGTTTGCGGTCGCCGTTCAAGAACTTTTCAGCCCCATCGGCTATCCGTTCTGCGAGTAATGTGCCCTGCCCACCACCACTCGTCTCGCAATTCTTCGGAATGAAAAGTTTACAGATAGCCTGAATAATTGCCGTATTTGTAATATTGAAAGTATGGATTGGTTAAATCTTTTGAACGATTAGGAATGTAACCATTTACCTGTCTAACTGCAGTTTCCATGTAGACCAAATCTTTAAATAAAATAGGGATGATGACTAAAAACATATTTTTAGTCCGTCAGTTAAACTTCCAAAAAATATAGAGCATGTATTTTTCTTTTTTTACGTTAACAGAAAATGTTGACAGTACGGTGCATTCAAATATCGCATGGCACCATGCCTTGGTACACTTTTTACATAGAAGTTACGTCACAAGCCCCCACTCCCAAACTTTGATGCGCTTTATCTTGGTGATTTTGATTGATAAGCAAAAGCAAAAAATATGTGTACAATATTTTTTGATAATTTAATCGGCGGACTAAGTAGAATTTGCTGTTTCGTACCCAGTCATCATCCATATTGGAAATTCATCTGCAGTCACGTTACTTAATTAATAAGAGTACATAGATGAGGCGGTCCTTTGATCCACCACTACCTACTTAATCACTATTTAACTTGTCTTCAGAAAACAAATAAGTGATCCTAAGTTTCAAAACGCTGTAAACTCAAAATGGGGTTGACAACGTCATACACTTTGATCTTCTCAAAGAAACTTTGTAATATTTTGAGGTTATATAATTAAAATCCTGGAAGTTGGCAAAACTTTTGGCGGTACGAATCAACCTCATTTGTTTTATTTTATATTTATAATCTTGTTTTCCTTTGAATATTTTCTAGATTGAAAATATCAAATTATGATGGAATGTCAGATAATCAGTTGCTCAACAAATTATTCGCCTCCCGTTTCCCTAAGTCAAATAGCTGAACTGACGAGAATTTGTTTTACAACTTTCTACTAATGCTTCCACAACGTGGGTTGCTTATTGCGCAGTAATATTTCGGTTCACAGGATAAGAAGTCAAAGTACCTACCCAAAAGACTTTTCCTCACTTTTATCTGACGTAACTAAGGCTTACCTTTTTGCCTTAAGGCTCTGGCAGACAGGTGTGTGATAATAAAATTACACCAAAACAAGGCATCGTTTTTCTTTTTCTTCTTTTTATTGACCTCAAGTAGCAGCTAGTGAAACTACGGGATCGAACAATTTCGTAGCACCGGCAGAACCACTCAAACGTCTACATATAAGCCATAAAAATACTTATATATTCTGTGCGCCAAAAAACAATCGCTCAACGCAACTTCAATCATACCAAGCCATAAATTATAAAAGACAGATGAAGGCTGGTTATATTGTTACGCGTTTCGGCAGCGTTGTTGGAGCGCGCGCGCTCGGTGATGTATGGGGTAGTAGTTGCGTTTCAAAGTTGCGCGCTTGAGTAGCGCCGTCCAAAGGCCTTAGTGCGAAATGAAAGTAAAGGATGATTTATGCTAGACCGTAGTGGGCGAGAGCCGAACCCCGTGCGAGGCACGGACAGGACACGGATTCAAAACATCACGAACATTTTATATGATGCGGTCCATGCTATATCGCTCGCTATAGCGCGTTTCAACGGCTATAGCGCGCGATATAGCATGCGACAACATGCTTCAACGACTCGTGATACGTAAACGATATCTTATGTCAAAATGTATACAAAAAAGTGGTTTCTACTTACCGACACCAGACGGTGCTTATCCAGTTTCAATACAAATTGATATTTACGTTACGGGATTATGTCACCCGGGGATAGAGTAGCTTTCCAACGGTGAAAGAATTTTCGAAATCGGTCCAGTAGTTTTGGAGCCTATTCGGTACAAACAAACAAACAAACAAAAAAATCTTTCCTCTTTATAATATTTATATATTATATATTATAACCCTCGTTTTATGAGAACTGTCGATCCGAACGTTTCAATTCCGTATTAATTATTAATTAATGTAGAAAGTAAGGGGGTTACCAGACTATTTTGTGTGGGGGACGTTTCTCTTGATAAGACAAACTCTTGTGTCACAACGTACATAGCGTTAAATAAACTGCATTGTCCTTTTAATTAAATATATATTATATAAATGTAGTACTTAGAGATTATGAAATACTTACTCTTTAACGAAAATAACAAAAACACACAACTCACAGTCGGTCGCTGAAAAATCGCAGATTAAAACACCAATATTGTCATTATTTCACATTAAGACGCAAATAAAAGAAAATCGTCAGATAAATGGCCCCGTATTCTCATAATATTCTAAGTAGGTACTCTGACACCTTTAAAAGGCTTTAAAATAAACAGCAGCAGGTGAATAGAAATTTGTATCTACCGCCAAAAACACTCAAAATTCTTTATCTCACTTTTAAAACCTTAATTCCCATTCTATGTGGAATAAGCTTGCGCATTTAAATCGTTCGCGGCGCTAAACCAGGGCTATAATCGTGCTATATTCGCACCGCACCGCATCACCTGTCTGCAGCCTCCTTTACTACTTTCATGCTCTGATTATATTCTACGTAATGTATACATAAACGGGCCTGTGATCATTGAAATGTTAATCTGAGGTTCATTATCGTGTATGCCTAAGTTATATTTGTATAGTATGTTAAATGTTGGTGTACTTTGTTACGGTAGTTAGTGGCAATAAACACCAGTATAAGTTAACCTCCAATTCTATAGAAACTCCATACTACACTATCTTTACCACAGACGAGCAGCTCCGTACAACTCTGCTTTTTTTTTTGTGTTGTGTTTTCTCTTGACTCTAGGTCATAGGTGACAGAGACAGAGTCGACGATAGAGTGAGCTTACCCAGAAGAAGCCTGTTTACCCTAACTTTAAAGAGATTCGGGTTGAATGCGTTCGGAAACACAGACGCAGGTAGTGAGTTCCATTCATTCGCTGTGCGCATTATTATTATCTTCTACGTCTTTGCTTAGGTATTCGAGGAATACAGGCATGATGTTTTGCAATGTGGACTTTAGTAGTAAATTAATAAGGGCTCTAGTCCATTGCCTATGGCTTTACAGTTGAATCAGTTGTTAACGCCACACTTGATAGTGATTGATAGAGATATAAAAGTCCTACGTGTAATTGTTTTACCCCACTATGGGTCACGTTTTCAAGCCTTCACTCAAAAATCTTTTTATTATGTTCCGCTTGAACTTCAAATACCGCATAATATTTATTTTTTAAACTTCATGTACAATGGTGATACATAGGCGGACATAATGAAGAAAACAAAAAAAAACATCAAAAATATACCTACGTATCGCTCAATTTATAAAAGCTTAACATTTTAATACTACGGATTTCTGCCTATTATATATCTGGCGAAATATAAGAACTACGAGTGTAGTATTAGTTGATTAAAACACAGTTTAACAGTATGGCTGCTTTTCTTGTTTCTGAAAGCTTCTCAAAGCCGGCGGCTAGCACGAAAATTCGGAATGATTGTTTAAAACGCTGCCACTGCGGCCAGCAATTACCTAGGTCATCCAGGTTTAAGCTCTGCGGCATCTTGTACTCGATCGCACAAGTCATGTTGTCGACCTCGCAAGTGTTCTTCTCCGCGTTTTCGTCTTTGTCGATCTTCGGCGGCATCTTCGTAATTAGTATTCTTCGTAGTTCTTAGTCTTCGTTTTATTATTAGTAATTAGTACCTAACTTTAAGCCGGCCGGCGGCCATATGCTTTCATTGTATTAATCTTGTTGAATCCTGCTTACCGGTTCTTCTCCGACTGCGCCATTTAGTATTAGTTGATTAAAACAATCATTGGAGCATTGAGGTAATAATGTACTACGCACTAGAGAAGTCACCACACAGTGTCACTGCTGTATTCAGTTCATGTGGGGTCGGCCGGCCGCACTTCACTCAGTTGCTTGCTAGATCTTGAGCGCCTATGTCATTGTTTGTTTTTAACGAAAAAACGTTCAAACGCATTAAATATGCTGTCGTGTGTTTTAAGATATTGCACTTATAATTCAACTAATACGGCGAAATGCAAAGGAATAACTTTTCGTCAATGAGTAACTAGAAAATCATTTTTAAATTGAAATATTTGGTGTACGCCATGTTGCCTCATTTTTCATATAGACTAAAAAATAAGATGTGACAATTTGTGTAACAAGTGTAGGTAGAATTAGCTGACTTTGGTTTTTATAGCGGAAAATAACAATCTTAAGTATATTCCGAAAGGAACTGACTGTGGTTATTCAAATAGTTTAACAAATTGGTAGTTATGATAGGTGGGTAGGTGTCTAGGGTAGGGTATGTAGGTATCCAGTTGATGGGAGCGAAGTCACGGGGGACAGCTAGTACCTAAATAATGGGACGACGAAAATTCCTTCAAAGTCAACGTTTAGCTTTGATATTCTTATGCAAAACAAACAGGACGGTTAGTACTGAGACCTTACCGGTACTTGCTTGAACGATGTGCTGCAATGTACTATTCAGCACGAGAAACCATGGACGCGGAGTGACCGTGTGAAAATCTCTAGATTATTTGAACCACATATTGATGTCTGGGAGGAACTTTTATCCGAATGGCAATGTAGGTGGGATAATTCCATTAAGGGCCGACACCTCCACCAATTCTTTCCATCAGTTCACGTGCGACTGGCCAGGACGTGGCTGGAGGTGGATAACTGTGTTGCCCAATTTCTCACAGGGCATGGTAACTTTAAAAGTAAATAATTTTCCTTCGAGCTCGTTGCCTCGCCTTTATGTCAGTATTCTACATCTGACTGCGAATATGTAGTCTGCACATCATATCTTATGGGAGTGTATTCTTTGGCAGAATGAAAGCAATACTATGTTGAATAATGTACAGGCTGCATCAGAAGATGTTTACTATACGGATCTTGTGGTAACTAGAACAAATTTCCGTGCGATCAAGCGTTTTTGCCATACCTATTTTATTTATTATTGGAATCAAATATACGAGTAACACCTCACAATGTTAGGACCCATTAATATTAATGCTAATTTTTATCCGTGGTGCCAGGCAACTGGGCAGTTGTAAATGTAAATGACCCTTTTTGCCTATTGACCTTGTTTGTTCTGTCTCCTACTTGATATGGAACTGAAAACTGAAAATTTTAATTTTTTCCTTCTCCTCCACTATTCTTTACTGATTAATTTCGTTGCGGGATCCAAGACAGTTAAATTCATTCTCCGGGACTTCGTCGAGCTTCATTGCCTCGGTGCTTTTGTGGTGGTCGCCATTATTGATTCTGGCTTTCAGGAGTTGCAGTGATTTGGGAATAGTGCTGTGGGATTGTCCCAAAAAAGAAGTACATAAATATAATATTAAATTAATTATTACTTTACTAAGGGTATTTCAACTAATTTTTTTTTTTGAAAAAATGTGTGAATTCTAATGAAGCTTGTTAGGTATAAAGCTATGTAGGTACCGCTTCTGTAGTCAGTCAGCAGTTTAGTCTATATGAGTGACAAGTTGTTGCAGAATGTTGAACGAAACGCGTAAGCGCCATGAAAATCATGGCGCTTCCGACTTTTTGATCGCGAGAAAACTATACCTTAGAAGCGCTCTAGCGCTGCGTGTTTACACTGTTTTGTTAGACGGCTAATTATTGTTTCAGCGCTGCAGCGAAGTTTAGTATAAACTCTTGTCAAAATGGAGCATGTCCTTTACTTAGGATAGCTTCTCTAGTACATATTATCTCAATGCATTGGAGGTCTTTTGAGGGTTTATTTTAAATATATCTTAATATTATAAATTATACTATTGCAGAGCAATGTCGTGAATGTGTGTAGCCTTGACGTATGTCAGTGCAAAAAGGGGCGGGGCGGTGTTGCCCACAGAGTACATCATATTCAGATGGTGCGTTTGCACAGTTTGTTTTAGACATTAATTAAGGTACGCTTCAACTCTATTACAACGAGTACTATTGGTATTTAACATAGCATTTCAGTCTCACCATTCGAGAAATTCTGGCGTGATGTTGTATTTGTTACTTCAGCTGTTTAATACTTTAATTCAGTAGGCACTGCAAATAAATTGCATTTTAATTTATTTTCATTTTTATTTCTGTCACTTATATTAAGAGAAAAGCTACCTCTCCAGAGATAAAAAGTACAGCAGAAATAGGTCCTTAAAGGTCGGTCGTGACGCAAATTTTAAGTAATTGTATTGTCTCCCACCGATCTTCGATTCTTTTTGAGACTAAAAACGAAACGACGCGACAGCTGGTAATGGCACTTAGGTCGTCGTAGTTACCTATATAAAAAGGCTTTGCATTTATCTAAACTAAAGATAGGGCCGCCGAAGTAACTTTAGTGTCACTGGGCAGGGCACATTGCTCGCAGAACGGACGGTCGATGGGGTGAAAAGTTTTGGAGTGGCGACCGCGTATCATAAAACGTAGCGTTGGAATGCCTGTCTCTAGGTGGAGAAATTATCTGGGCAGAGCTGTAGGAATCCGGTGCATGCGAAACGCACAGGACCGATCAGTCTGACGACGCTTGGAGGAGGCCTATGTCCAGCAGTGGACGTCTTTCAGCTGTAATGATGATGATGATGATGAGTTCCCCCGATAAAGTACTGAATTTATTTTATGGTTTACTAGCTTTTGCCGCAGCTCGCTACATTAGCCTAAAAAAAAACCTCTTTATAATATTAATTTTGATTTATGAACAACTAGCTCGGCGGCTCGTTGCAATGTTTGTCATTCTGTCGCGGACCGCCATTCAGAAAAAGACGTCAAATGCACATAGCTTTCTATCCAATATGGAGTTCAACTGTCCGAGTATGCCATCAGGCCACTAAACATATAAAAGGTCAAATTGACAATTTGAGAAACAGGCAAAAATGCCAAAAATACTGTTTTTTTATATTTTCTAAAATGACTTCTACAGATTTACTATTTGTATTGATATGATGGTATATGTGTGGAATAAAATATTCCACTATTACAACAACAATACATTAAACATAACACGGCACCTACATTGCTTACACATAAAAGTATTTTTAAGGTTCATCTCTGCCGAGCCCTGAAAGGATGAAGCGAGACACACACGTAAAAGCGCGCGAAAGGCCATTGTTCTAGCAAACAATGAACTGTCTGAAAAATTGTGCTGATTTCAGCATTAACGGGTGCAAGTGGACACGGCTTGGGTACACGATTGAATACGCTTGACTTGGTCTATGCAGCCAATCAGAAATAGTGGTTTGCTTCGACGAAAATTGAGGTGAGGGTCTGGGGGGAGAGGTATGATACACTTAGAAGGTTATTACACTATCTTTATTCTAGAATCATAGATTAATAATAATAATATAATAAGATTAAGTATAAGAGTAAGTATATAATAAGAGTAATAATAATAAATAATAATTAATAATAAGAATAAGATCTATGAGTCATATTTATGATTAACTAACTGTTCCCGCGGCTTTGCTTCTGTCAACTGACTGCCTATCCTACTCTACATGAGCGGATTTAAGGGAGAAGGGGGACACGGGGGTACGTCCTTGTCTAGATTATATGTTAAGTGAAATGTCATTCAGGCTCCCAAACGCTCCCATGCAAAGAATCGGACAGTTGCAAAAGTTGCTGTCCCATAACTTCAGGGACGAAGATGTAGAGAGGATGTTTTGCAAGGCGCTGAAGTATATAAAGAAGACTTTATTGTTTGTTAGCTTTGAAGGGAGACCTAAAAATTTTAAAGAAAACAGATGAGAGATAATATCTCAGTATCACCAGCAAATGCCTACAAAAGAGCAATAGTGCTGCCAAATATTAGAACTCTTTGTCAATTGCTGTGCACGTTTCCAGTGACAACTAGCACTGCCGAGCGACCTTTCTCCACCTAACGCCGATTAAAGTCATATCTTCGCAATAGGATGACAGACGAGCGATTGAATGGACTGGCTTTTATGCATATCCATGAAGACGTTGCGGCAAAAATGGACGCTGAAATGAAATACTGGACATTAAGCTAGCAGCAAGAAAGATAAAAGAAAGCTGTCTTTATTAAACTTTTAATTTTTCTATTGTTTTGACACTTTCATAAACCTTCTTATACATACTTGAACTTGTATTGTTGATTTTTTGTCCGTCTGCTCATTGTGCCCCTCCCAGAAAAAAATGCTGTGTCTGCCCTTGCATGACAGTCTTATTGTTGTTAGCGATATCTGCATCCAAATAGACTGGAAAGCAATCCGAACATAGTTGAGAGAAGATTAAGCAGCAGATTATCTAAGCCACGTCGCAGCTCTCTACGAAATATCAAACGCTTGAATGGCTGAGCAGATTTACTCTGTGATGTAGTACGTATGCAACCTCTATTTCAATGTGTGTAACCAATATATAAGTCATAGTATCAACATAATAAAGGCAGTCTTACACCACATTTTGGGATGTTTTATTATATCTGACACCCGACCATACATGGCGACCCTGCCACTAAACAGGGCTTGAATCATGTACGCGATTAGTATCGGTTTTGCTCAGTGTGGCAACTGTTTAAGTGAAAGATATATTAAAAGTGACTTTGAAAAATGTGCAACTCAAAAGTAACTAATGAGGAGGTTTTTCTCAATCAAAATAGCGCCGTTAAAAACACAGCGACGGTAGAGGAATTTAAATTTCATTTATCGGCCATAAGTATCGTGTTAACAATAATTTGCACGATATTATTCATCGGTGCACTATACTCCATCTTTAAAATTTACAAAAGATGTCATGAGTCCTGGGCGCGAGAGCAGATAACGAGACACATCTTAAGGCGTTCTGTGGATCGATCCAGAAGGTGTCGCGACGGTGCTTGTAACGTGTCTGCAGGCGAGGAACGTCGGGTCCACGCTTCCAACAAGAATCCCTGACAACACAGAAGCGTGTAACAAATCATACAATTCGGCTAGTGTTCTTGTGAGTTCTGTGTTCTAATGAATGTGAAAGTGTGGTAATTATAACATGGGCAGTGTATGCGTGCAACAGTGGAATCATAGTCGCGATATGAACTTGCATTTGGTATATGAACTATAAAATTATGGACAGTTATGTATGACGAATTGTTACAGATATACAATGACCTTGGTAAGATAAGAATATATTTAATAAAAATAGGACCAAGTAGACGAAAGGGTGAAATTGTTTTGAAAAAACTAAAAGAGGCCGATAAATTGCTGAGTAATTTCAATGAGAGCTTAGACCATTTAAGGCTACTTAAAACCGGATTAAAAGACGAGGAATTATGTAAATTTAATAAATTAAACAAAGATTTTGTTAACCTGTATGACAATATTTTAGATTTGTGTAATAATTCATCGACTGAAGAGTCAATTATTGAACAAAATATGGCGAAATTCGATTTAAAAATCGCCTTGAGCTTATTACCAGTTCTAAATGACGACGGCACAAATACGAAACAGCTCATTGATGGCGTAGAATACTATGAAACGGAACTTGACGTAGACGGACAAATTAAATTGATAAATTTTGTTTTAAAAAGTCGACTTTCGCAGTCTGCTAAACTTAAACTTAATGCAAAGTATGACAGTGTTAATGAGTTAGTAAAGGCTATGAAAACATGTCTGTTACCAAAAAAATCAGCAACAGCTCTACAACACAAATTGTACAATTTGAAACAAAATGATCTTACTATAGATGACTACGGTAAGAAAATAACTGATTTGTTTGTTGACTTGACGATTTCCCAATCTGAAGGCAATGAGTCTAGCTTCGATATATTGAAGCCTATTAACGAAAAATCAGCCATTAAAAGTTTTGCCGACGGATTAAGAAATCGTCGACTAAGCACAATAATAGCAGCACGACAGTTTACATCTTTAAGTGATGCCATACAAGCAGCCATCGATGAAGAAGTTTCAACACCGTCCACGTCAGGTGACATTTTATTTATGCGTCGTAATAACAATTACTACCAATATAGGAATTCCAGAGGCCAGGGGATGTCACGAGGACGAGGACAATCAACGCCACCGGCGGAACGGAGGGATGATCGAAAATCGCAAACAGGTCGCGGTGGATGGAGATCTCGTGGCCGCGGCACATTTAACCGTGGAGCTAAAGGTAGGATTTTTTTTAACCAAGCTACTATTCACCAGGAACAGCAACAAAATACGCATATTTTGACAGATTCAAATCCGCGAGAAAATCAATCTGAAAATAACAATGATAATAATAATTCAGAAGAGTTTTTTCGTGAATAAAAGCGTTATGATGTCATGTAGTAGCATATATCATATTTCATTACACTCTAAACATAACAATCTTACATATACGTGGCTAATCGACACCGGTGCATCCATATCGGCCATAAAATATAAACACATTGCTGAGTTGAATGAACCCATCCAAAAAGGAAAACTTGTTGTAAATGGTATTGGTGGAAAAATTTAAGCGATCGGTTTTGTTTATCTTGAATTAAGAGCAGGTGAACAAATTCTAAGCCATAAATTCTACGTATTTGAATCCTTACCCTGTAAGGCAAGTGGCATTTTAGGCCAAGACTTTTTGAGCAAATATCATTCGATTATTAACTTCAAGAATTACTCCTTAGTTATGTATAATAACAATAAAGAAATTTGTGTGCCTATTACCAAACATAACGAGACGCTAACTATACCCGCTAGGTCCGAAAGCACACATTACATAACGACCGATATATCAGAAGATTGTGTAGTTTGCGCAGAGCAGATAGGAAACGGAATATTTTTAGCAAGTACAATAGCAAGCCCCGCGGACGGAAAGCTACCAATAAGAATTTTGAACACAACAGAAAACGATTTTTATGTACATAGCATTAATCCTAAAATACATAAAGCAAGAGATTATAATATCTGTATATTTGACAAGCCAAAGAAACATGCAGAACGAGTCAAAACACTGCTTCCCTTATTAAAATTAGATCATCTAAATAAGGAGGAAAAAATCAGCATTAGGAACATATGCGCAAAGTATAACGATATCTTTTATCTCGAAGGAGACCAACTCACTACGACAACTATATATAAACATTCAATAACAATACAACCCGGTACTAGACCAAGTTACAGCAAACCTTACAGGCTCCCACATTCACAAAAAGGGGAAATACAGAATCAAATTAACCGCATGCTCGAACAAGGTATAATAGAACCCTGTAATAGCGAATGGTCTAGTCCCGTTCTATTAGTACCAAAGAAATCAAATGGAGAGAAGAAATGGCGTCTAGTCATTGATTACCGAAAGTTAAATAACTGTGTTCAAAATGATAAATTCCCACTGCCAAATATTCATGAGATATTAGACTCGCTTTCTGGTTGCATTTATTTTACGCACTTAGACTTAAGCCAAGGGTTTTATAACGTGGAACTTGAACCAGATAGTAGGAAATTTACAGCTTTTCATTCAGGTCAATATCAAATGACTAGAATGCCAATGGGTCTTAAGACAAGCCCGAACTCATTTGCCCGAATGATGACAATGGCAATGGCGGGCCTTAATTATGAAAAATGTTTATGTTATCAGGACGATTTAATTATAATGGGGCGGGACTTATCAAATCATAACAAAAATTTAATCGAAGTACTAGAAAGATTACGCAGTGTCAATTTAAAATTAAATCCGATGAAATGCGACTTTCTTAAAAAGGAAATGCTCTATTTAGGCCACGTCGTAACAGATAACGGTGTACTACCCGATCCAGAAAAGATTAGTGCTATACAAAACTATCCAATTCCCCAAAACACAAATGAAGTAAAGCGTTTTGTAGCCTTAGCGAATTATTATCGCAAATTTATTCCAAATTTTGCTGAAATTGCAAACAGTTTAAATATTTTGTGTAGAAAAAATGTAGAATTCATTTGGAATAGCGACGCACAAAAGGCATTTCAGACACTTAAAGAATGTATGTCTACACCACCAGTTCTCCAATATCCGGATTTATCAGATAAAAATCAGTTTATTGTACAAACTGATGCGTCAGGGTACGCGATAGGAGCGGTTTTATCCAACAGCAATGGTCGGCCAGTCGCTTACGCCAGTAGGAGTTTAAACAAAGCTGAACGTAATTACCCGACTATTGAAAAAGAACTCCTGGCTATAGTATGGGCCGTAAAACATTATAGACCCTATTTGTATGGTCGTCCATTCAAAATAGTAACTGACCACAAACCACTGGTATATTTATTTAGTTTAAAGGAGCCATCAAGTAGACTACTCAAATTTAGATTATGTTTAGAAGAATATGACTATTTAATAGAATATGTCAAAGGTCAACAAAATGCAGCCGCCGATGCTTTATCTCGAATTCCAATATCATCGAAAGATTTAAAGAACATGCACGAAAGTTTATTTGTAATGACACGAGCACAGATAAAACGATTAGAACAAACTTCTCATATTCCGGAAGATACCGCAGACAACTGTGTCCCGGATCAAGAAGATCAAGCAAGGATTGTGGGAACAATCAACAAGCCTAGTAATGCAGTAGAGCTGCAATTCATTGATAAAACAAGTCTAAACAGGCTACAAAAAACGAATAGAATATATAAGGGAAATAATATATTTTCATATGATCAAGCAAAAATGATGTTGTATATAAATCCATCTGCTCGATCACAACTGACGCCAGCCGCATTTGTGAGAGCGATGTGCGATTTCTGTAAAGTTAATGATATACATGAAATATGTTTCGTGAAAAATAAATCCCATAACTTATTCTTAGGAAAAATAACTAATGAGGTTAAAAGATATACTAAATGGGAAGGACCGCGATTGTGTATTTTAAATAATATAGAAAAAGTAGATAATTTAGAAGATCGGAGAGTCATTTTAAATGACTTTCACTTATTACCCACAAGTGGCCACGCAGGCACAAAAAGAATGTTTAACAACATTAAAAAATATTATTTCTGGCCGGGTCTCGAAAAGGATATAAATAACTATGTTAAAAAATGCCCTATTTGTCAAAAACAAAAGTATACGGTTATGGTAAAAGAACCCATGGTAATAACCACAACGGCACAATCATCATTTGAGAAGATATTTTTATACATAGTAGGGCCTCTTGATAGAGATTACTATAACTACACGTATATTTTAACACTTCAATGTGAACTATCAAAATATGTATGCGCTTTTCCACTAGTGAATAGAACAGCAGCTGAAGTCGCTCGTGTGTTCGTCAACAACTTCATCCTCGTGCACGGTGTGCCTCGGGAAATCGCTACTGACAGAGGAACGGAGTTTATGTCAGAGACATTCAAAGCGGTATGTACAATTCTTAATATTTCCAAACTGAACTCAACAGCCTATCATCACCAGAGCATTGGTGCACTGGAGAATTCTCACAAAACCCTAGGGGCCTTTTTAAGAATGCACATCAATCAAAGACCAGACTCATGGAGTTCATGGTTACCTTTTTGGGCCTTTGCATACAACACCACAGTACATTCATCGACAAAATTTACTCCCTTCGAACTTGTGTATGGAAAGAAATGTAACTTACCAAGTAACCTTTTAAGAACAGTAGAACCACTATACAATTATGACAGTTATCCCCTTGAGCTTAAATATAGATTACAGATTTCACAAACAGAAGCACGGGAAAACTTGATTAACTCGAAATTAGAAAGGAAAAACAGATATGATAAATATGTAAGACCTGTAGAATATAAACCAAATGATAAAATATTGATTAAAAATGAAACTGGTAATAAGCTCTCAAACCTTTATACTGGTCCCTACACTGTTATTAGAGATTTGTCGCCAAATGTAGAGGTAAACATTAATGGGAAAATTGATGTTATTCATAAAAACAGAACGAAGTTGTATTACTCATAAAGTCATAATATATTGTACACTTAGCAACAATACCTAGGTTACTGACCTTCGTTGCGATCGTGGCTGTAAAATGATATGCACTCGTGATGCCCTGAATGAATGGTGCCAACAAAAAGTACTTACATGTTTTATATGTAAACACAGAACTCAACTGTAATCTTAGGTATAAGTTTGGAAAAAAAAAAAAAAAAAGCAATTCGCTTGTTTGTAAACATAAGCGATACAACAACTGTAATCTTAAACAGTAATTTTACATTAAATTTGTAACCACATTACGTAGTTTTTTATATATAAAAAAAAAAAAAAAAAGTATCCATGCAAAGGAATACTTTTTTTTTTATTGCCTTGGGAGGTGTGATGTAGTACGTATGCAACCTCTATTTCAATGTGTGTAACCAAGTCATAGTATCAACATAATAAAGGCAGTCTTACACCACATTTTGGGATGTTTTATTATATCTGACACCCGACCATACAACTCAGTACCATGCATCCTGGATCAGATGGCAGCGGAAAAATCCATCATGGTTTAATCATAATCTCACTCAGACTATCAAAGTATTTAAGTAGTAGAAGACTTTTTTTTTATTAAATACTTTATTGTACACCATAAGTTACATTTATAAAGGAAACTTAAAATTAAAACCACATACAATGGGCGGCTTTATCGCATTTCACAATCTCTACCAGACAACCAGGTTATTGTACAATACATGGAAGCTCTACCCTATTGGTATAACGATTGGTATACGGTCAGTTGGAAATATTTCATCCAAAATTTTTTTGAACATTCTGACAAAGTTTTCCGCCTAACCAGAAACCAAAAAACGAGGGGCCAGCTTATGAATTCAGTATTTGGAGTGAAAACGTGTCAAACCACAGTTTGCCAGGTTTTCAAGCCTAAGTAGAGTTTATAAACTTCCACGAAGGTTCTGTTCAGTTTACTCCAATTACATATTGAGTTTACAACAAATAATCACTATCCATTAAGCACAAAGGCTTCTATTCACATTTTCAGTTTCAAAGATTGCACACGAAAAATATATAAAATACGACTGAATTTTACGCCCGCCACCTATATTTGTGACGCCATTTCTCCTTACGACTCATTTTCTAGTGTATTTTATATCTCCATTCGATTCGTGTCGAGTAATTTCCGCTGTATGAAGCTGACATTGTGTTAACTGAAAGTGCTTTATTCTTGTGTCTATTTCTGATAACATTGAGTAGGCGAGAATGTTGGCATAGATTATTTTTTATTCGAAAAGTCTGTTTGAAAAGTAGCAGAGTATGTATATTGTATAAATACGAAACATTGGCCAGATTTATGGGAGAACAAGAACATGCTGACTGACCATCAATCCCAAAAAGATACAGGAGATGATGATTAAGTACATAGATTACCCTTTTATGATGAAAAAAAAAACACTTGAAATTTCAACTAAGCTTCATAAATTCGTAACTTCTGGTTGCCATTGGTAGTTGATATTTCAGGCTTGTCAAGCACGAATGGAGTTTGTTTATCGTACACTTGTTCTATCTCACGACGGCGCGTTGTCTTAGTCGTGCGTGTAGATGGACATGCATATTATTTCTGTGTGCGTAAGCGATAAAACAATTTATGTAAGCGGCGGCCGATACTGAGCGCTCCCGAGCTTACGAACACAGAAACAAAGTGCGTGTGCATCTACACACCCAACTAAGACCAACCCGCCGTCGTGAGATAGAACAATTGTATTAGTTTTGCTGGAAGACTAGTTCGTAAATAGACAAATAAAAATCAAACGCGGGTAAGTATTTTGGGTGTACCTAACATATAAATTCTAATACTAAAGCTACTACCACAATTACTACATTGTATAAATAAAACTCTTTACGTTTATAACTTCAAAGAAAAATCTCTCGAAAAATCTCTAAAAACGATGCATTACTCTCAGAATGGAAGATAAATAACTGTTTTGTTACAGCGTTGTTTATTTTAGATGAATAATTTAAAAGAGACATTGTGCGGATGGGACCCGGTTATCTTATGTTTGTCTTCGAATTTTCCTTAGCAAACATGCCTTGTTGTGTGTTCTACCATTATAGCTCATGTTTTGAGTGTAAAGAGGTTTTTACATTCCCACCACACTATTCCCAAACCACTGCAACTCCTGAAAACCAGAATCAACGCCGAGGTAATGAAGCTCGACGAAGTCCCGGAGAATTTATTTAACTGTCTTGGATCCCGCAACGAAATTAATCAGAAAAGAATAACAGAGTAGAAGGAAAAAATACAAATTTCCACTTCCCTCCATATCAAGCAGGAGACAGAACAAACAAGGCCAATAGACACAAAGCGTCGTTTTCAACTGGGATAAGCCCAGTTGCCTAGCACCACGGACAAAAATTAGCATAAATATTTATGGGTTCTAACATTGTGAGCTGTTATATTTGATACCATTAATAGGTATAGCAAAAACGCTTGAATGCACGGAAATTTGTTCTAGTTGCCACAAGGTTCGTATAGTAAACATCTCCTGATGCAACCTGTACATTATTCAACATAGTATTGCGTTGATTCTGCCAAAGAATATACTCCCATAAGATATGATGTGCAGATTCTGTAATAACACGACTGGTTAGTGACATTGTACCCATTAGTTCTGTCACTCTTTCATCGTCATCATCATCTGCCTGAATGTTACTTGGAGACGGCACAAGACCCGTCATTTACCTTTTTTTTAAGTTCTGTCGTTATTTTTATTTATTGCTACACAAAACATATATTTATTTATTGAATACTTGTACGTGAACAAGGCTAGTGGCTCGGACGGGATACCAGCAATTGTACTTAAAACTTGTGCGCCTGAATTGTCTCCGATCTAGACACGCATATATCGCCTTTCGAAGGCCTTTGACAGGGTCTGGCATGAGAGCCTTAGTGGTAAGCTTCCTTCCTTCGGTCTGCCTAGTGGTCTGTGTGACTGGATTTCAGGCTTCCTGAGGGATCGGTCCATCCGCGTGGTTATCGATGGCTGCTCGTCCGGTCAGTTAGGTATTAACGCTGGAATCCCTCAGGGGTCAGTGCTCTCGGCAACATTGTTCTTGCTGCACATTAATGACATACTAAAACCCGGAACCTTTGGGTATGCAGACGACAGCGCTGTTGCTGAGAGATAAGTATCCGGTGCACGGACTACTGGGCCTCAAGTCCGGTCTCTTCGGGAGGCCATGGTTGAGCGCTTGAAGCTGTCTTTGGAGGCAGTCACCGAATGGTGCAATGCCAATCTAGTCAGTTTCAATGCTGCTAAGACCCAGGCGTGTCTTTTTTCCGCAAGAAAGAGCCAATTTAACGCGGCTCCATCTTTCCGTGGTGTAACCGTGCCGATAACGGTTCACCTCGACCTTCTTGGTTTTACTTTAACATTGACCCTCAATATTGGTCCATTCATTGAGGCAAAGGCTCAATCGGCTGCAAAAACAATGGGGATCCTTGCGACGGTGAGACGGTATTTCACTCCTGAACAGCTGCTCAACTTGAATAAAGCGCATGTTCGGTCATGCATGGAGTACTGCTCTCACCTCTGGGACGGATCTGCCAGGTATCAACTTGATGCACTTGAGTCGATTGACAGATGGGCCAAGAGCCTTATCGGCAACGATGCGCTAGTTAACTCAAAGCTCCAGAGCCTTAAACACCGATCACGAGTTGCCAGCCTGTCGGTTTTCTATCGGTTACATTTCGGGGAGTGTGCGATGGAACTGCACAATTTGATTCCACCTAGCCCTTTCCATCATAGACTACAATACGTTCGGCAATGCGCCATCGGTACATGGTGGATATCCCACCCATACGCAGAAAGCGTTTTGAAAATACTTTCATTGTGCGTACAGCTAAGGAGTGGAATTCCCTGCCGGCTTCTTTGTTTCCTGATAGCTGCAACCTAGGGGTCTTCAAGTCAAGAGTGAATAGGTTACTTTTAGGCAAGCGTGCTTCACCTTCGACCACAATATCATCACTTAACATCAGAAGAGATAGTGGGCAAACGCGAGACTACTTTGGGGATTTTTCAGACTTTTGGGAATTTGATACAGACTATAAGCAACGACCCTTTCGGGGAGTAAGGGAAGAACGGAAATAACACCTTTATCCGGCCCAACTGTCAACCTCACCTGCACGCGTCGGTGGTTCGTTATGAATAGCCGCGACGACGTCCACTGGGCGTCGTGGTGCTCCCTGCTAGATAACGACGAGATAAGACAAGGCTCTGGCGACCGAGCAATGGCGGTATTACCATATTACCGGTCGGGCAACTGACCGAAGAGGAAACAGCGGCCTTGAAGTCTAAGTAACTTCAAAAATGTCTGGGGCAGAAGGCATCGGGAAACCACTGCTTCTATTTTCCCAAGAGAGTCAGCATGAAAGGTCTTGGAGTGGTAGATAGTATGTCTGGCAATCCGGCTGACGCCCGGCGCCATCTTTCCGGGAGAGATGGTGTGAAATGTGCTACCAGCCATTCGCGCGTGACTCGTTAGACGCCGCATGGAAATTCAACTACTGATGAATCTAAATCGATTCGCCACCCCCATCGCATCGGAACGTGGAATGTGCGCGGCCTCAACCAACCTGGCAAATTTCGAATTGTGGAAGACGAAATGCATAGGAAGAACGTTTACCTGCTAGGGTTAAGCGAAACACACTGGAAAGGACAGGGTCACTTTACATCTGGCCTCGGAAGTACAGTGTATTTTTCGGGACTGGAACACGATAGCAGTAGAGGAGTGGCTTTCATCGTGCCGCGATCGTTGAACAAGTGCGTTGTGGGTTCTATGTTCTATGTTAGGGGGATTTGATTTCCGCACTTAGTCCTTCAAATTGACCTTTGTACATGGGCCATGGCGGCCGTAGGGTGGTCACTCCAACCAGCCCACCTCCCTCCAGAAGTCAATTAGAGCTCCTGGTTTCCTCAACATATCTGTGTAAGATCTGGGTGACCGGAGGGTTCGTGTTCTTATCTGGGCTACACCTGCGCATTCAAAGAGAACATGCGTAACGGTTTCATCCTCCATGCATGCCCTGCACAGGGGACTGTCCGTGATGCCTATTGTGTGGAAGTGTTTGTTGAGTGAGCAGTGTACACCTGGTAAGCCAAGGATGGCAGAGCTTCTTTGGACTGCCTACAGCCCGGTGTCGAGGAAAGGATGTGAGGCTTATAGGTCTATATGCCTTGGGTTGTGTGTAATCAGTTTTTCCCGGTTTGGGTATGAAGATGACTTTGATCTCGCGCCATGCAAGAGGTAAGTATCTATGTGCTATTCAGGCCCGATAGATCTCCAACAGCCATTGCGTTAGATAATATACCCCCCACTGTAGCAGGGCTGGGAAGATGCCATTCAGCCCCGCCGACTTGTATGACTGAAAGGTGCTTATAGCCCATTTTATCCGGTCAACTGTTACTATATTGTGGGCTCTTGACCAGTCTTGTTCCGCTGGGGTCCATTCGGGTTCAGCCTCCGACGTCCTGTCCTCCAGGACTTGACAGTCCAGGAAGTGAATTTCGAGAAGGACCTTGCTGGTTTCATAGTCGGTTTGTGTGTATGAGTTGTCAGGTTTTTTCAGCGCGCCTAGGGTTCGGTCCTGGTCAGTTGATAGGATCTTCCGTACGCTTGCAGCCTCATTATTTGTTTCAGTGGATTCACAGAATTTCCGCCATGCCATCCTCCTGACGGTTCTAGTCTGTTTTTTGTATGCATATTGGGTCTCTTTGTATGAATCCCAGTCTTCCGGGAGTCTTATTGTTTTTTGCTCTGCTAAATTGCTTACGCATCGTGTCTCTGAGTTTACCAAGTTCAGCGTTCCACCAGGGGTTCCTCTCATTCCTGCTTTGTGGCGCTCTAGATTTACAGCATGCGTGGTAAGCTTCTGTTAGGTATTTGGAAAATATTTTTACGGTGTGTTCTAATTGTGCTTGGTCCCTTATGGGTGCCAGTGCTAGATGTTCAGCTAATAGTGAGGCCAGAAGGCTTGTAAACCCGGGAACGTTGGTACGCCTCGGGTTTCGCCTCGGTGCGGGTTTTTTAGTGTTTGTAGTTAGTGTAAAGCGGATCCTTCTAAGGTCTGAGCAAGAAGGCTCGTCCGATATGTGCCAATTTGTTATAAGGTTTGTCGTGTTTTCTGTGGCGAGTGTTAAATCTATGATCGTTTGTCCACGGGCCGTGACCCAAGTAGGTTCTGTGCCGCGGTTAACAATGTTAAGATTAGTAGAGAATAAAAAGGTGGATAGTACCTCTCCTCTGGAGTTCGGTGTGATACTGCCCCAGAGCGGGTGGTGGGCATTCGAGTCGGTGCCGATAATCACGTCCAGACCGGCGCGCTCACAGTGCTGCACTAGGTCGGCTAGCTCCTTTGACGGGCAATCTGCGTCCTCGCCTGGCATGTATGCCGAGGCCAGCACAACATCTGGATCGCTACATTCAGTATGGAGTCTGACAGCTGTCAGGTCTCTGGAACAGAATTGAGACATTGTCGTTAAGGGAATTTCATTGGGTATGTACACGCAGGTTCTTGGCTTGTCTGAGCCGCGTGTGTTGAGAATTATCTTACCTCCGATGTTACTGAGGCCACATATACTGTATTCCAGATCCACGGCTCTTGGATCAGTGCGATGGTTCGGGGCTTTACCTCCAGTGCCTTGCGTAAGCTAGCCGTGGCAGTTAGGCTATGCTGGAGGTTGGTTTGGATGATGTTGAGGGGTGGGGATGGGGATGGAGATGTGGTGGAGTTAGTCGGAGGTGGATCCATCAGAAAGGCCTCCCGTCTCCACCTCTCTATAATTGTCGTCGTGTCGGTCGCCCGGTGACGAGGCAAGGAGCTGCTCGTTCCAGCCAGGTGATGCGGGCGGTAGGGTGTCGGCGTCCTCGGCCATTGCCGCTCGGGCCATCTCCTCCTCGAGCTGGTGTCACTTGTCAGAGTCGTGTCGTCGGTTCCGTCGTTTGTTCTGATGGTTTCCCATCCATGCTGTCAGTCTGTGTGTCGGAGGGTCGGGTCGTGGGCCAGAAGCGCACGTATATCGACCCTAAGAGGTACGATATCCGTCGCTCCCGCCCTAGGACCTTTTCGGCTTCTTCCGGTGGCAGCCCCAGCGTCAGGTATGACCACCTACTGATGTCATACCAGGTATTTTGACGGATCAGAATACCATGGAGTCTGCCCACATCACCTCTGTAGCGAGGGACGAAGAGCGAGGCTTGGACACGGGTGAGCACGTCGGTCTGTTTTACCGTCAGTGTAAGGTCGTTGTCGGGGAGTTTTATGTGGGGAACATTCTGGGTCAGCCAGGTCAGAGCATTCTCATCTTCGCACCATAACTGCATCATGCCTTCCGCTACCCGTGGGTATCCGCGTAAGGCCGGGATTGGTGTCGTCGAGTCCATGTCCAACAGTCTGTCCTCTAGTGCAGTCTTTATGTGCTCGGCCTATTGCCTAGTCAGTTCTCTGCCGGGGTGGGGAGGGCAGATGGCTACCACCAGCCGCGCAGGAAAATCCTTCGTGGCCCGCGCGTAGGTTCTCTGCCCCTCCTGAGCGGAGTGGGTCTTCACCCGCTTGGCGTCTCCCTGAAGTGAACTTGGCGAGGCTTTGTCGTCGGGGCGCACCCTCTTTAATGGCGCTGTCCCACTTGGTCCATGCTGCAGGTTAGGGGGGCTTGGCACGGTCTTATTTGTTTTTCGTGCAGCTTCACCACGCTTGCTCCTGGTGTGTTTGGGTTTAGGTCCGTCATGGGTTCTGTCTGTGTCTTGGGGTCGGTTTGCGGCCCTGGCAGGTTCTGTCGCGTGTAAAGGCTTTCTGCGTTGGGTTCCCCTACGCGTACTTGCGACTGGTCGCGTGACCCCGCGTCCGGCCGCTTTTCGCGCTGGGTTTTCCCTACGCGTACTTGCGGTTGGTCGCGTACCATCCCTTCAGCGTCCGATCGCGCTTCGCTCTGGCTGGTGCGGTCACGGGTATTGCGCTTTCGGTCGCCTACTTTACTCTCGCTGGCTAGGATTTTTCCGCGCTTACTCAGCGGGCGTACTCCATCAACTACAGCCAGGAGAGTTGTGGGACTGCCAGTTCCAGCGTCTTTCCCCGTGTTTGTCTGTCCATGCTGGTCTCGGTCGTTGTCTGGGTACTTAGTTCTGCTCCGCACAACGCTCTGTTGCCAGGAGTTCGTGGGAGGCATGCACAGTGTAGCGGGTGTTGCAGTCGGGGTCGAGTCAATGGGCGCGTTGAACGCAGCCTGTGCTGTGGGCGCTAAGTCAGCAGCCGGCCGCGCCGTGAAGCGCGGCATTAGTTTTTCAACGATGCAGTTAGATGCTCCCCCCATATTACGCTGAGAGCTAACTACCGAAGCGGTGTGGGATTCCCCGGCTTAGCCGGGACCCACCTGGGTACTAAATTCGTCTTTCTGCATATTCATGTTGTAGGGGGGTGGGCTTTTTTGGAATCCGAGGTTACCCTTCCTCGGGGACTGACGGTATTGAGGGGATTGGAGGGAAGGAGTTTAATGGATAAAGGTTTGGGTATCTTGGGGGTCACACTAGGCCTGGGAGTTGACTTTGGGATTTAAGGATCGACGGGATGTGTACGGATAGGGAATGATGGCTAGTTTAGGTGATGGGCACATAGGATAGTGGTGTATGGGTTACCCTAGGCCTGGGGTTTGGCTTTCGGGAACTTCTTTTGTCCGGGATCTTTTTAACAGATGCCCCGACCACAGGGTCGCCGACAGCAAATGTAGCCGCCATCGGTCGGGGTTGGGCTATTCGCAACCTGCCCACCCTCTCGGTTGCATGAGAAGAAGTGCCTGGCAGTCCGGGTCACCCCACCACGGATGTACGTATACATTCTCGTTGGGTCGATCCAGCCTCCCTCGAATGCGTTGTGGGTTATAAACCAGTTAGCGATCGTATAATAACACTGAGATTTAACACCATACCTTGCAAGCTTAACATCGTGCAGGTATACACAATCAACTGAAGAAGAAATGGAGGGCTTTTACGATACGCTGTCTGCGACACTTAAAGAGTTTCCAAAACGGGAACTGAGATACCACATACGATGACCACCTTCGTCGTGTTACGGCCAAGCATGGAATCGGGAAAAGAAATGATAGGGGCGAGCGTCTTTTGCAGTTATATTGCGAAAAGAACTTTACTATCACCAACACCTGCTTCAAACATCATATCCGCAGATTATACACCTGGATATCCCCTGGACAGACAGATATAGGAACCAAATAGATTACGTACTAGTGGGGACGCGATGGAGAAGCTCACTAACGAACGCCATAACTTTCCCCGGTGCTGACTGCGGCTCCGACCACAACAGCTCGAACTTCTTGTGGCAACAGTTCGAATGCGGCTAAAGATGATACAGAAACCTAAAGTGGGTCCAAATATGCGAAATATAAACATCAGTGGCTTCAGAGAAGGTTTTGAGCGGAGAATGGAGGATCAGCCGAATGACATTACAGACAGCAACAGTAAATAGTAATGTCTCAAAAGGATGATAGAGGAAACAGATAGGGATAATAAGCTAGCGAAACCCCCTATGAAAGGTTTTATAACACCTGAGACGGCCCAAATCATCCTCGAGAGACGTGGAACTAAAGGAGAACGGTGTATGTTTAACTGAAGATCAGCAGCTGTATGCAGAACTGAGCCGCCAAGTTCAACTACATTGCCGGAAGGATTATGATAACCATATCAACGAAATCTGTCTCGAACTTGAATAGCACTCACAGAAAAACGAATCCAAATATCTTTTTCAAAAAGTAAAAGAACTGACTGGAACGCGTACAGCGAGAACCATTGGACATAAAGACGGGCGCCTACTTACCCGCGACCGCACCAGCCAGAGCGAAGCGCGATCGGACGCTGAAGGGATGGTACGCGACCAACCGCAAGTACGCGTAGGGGAAACCCAGCGCGAAAAGCGGCCGGACGCGGGGTCACGCGACCAGTCGCAAGTACGCGTAGGGGCAACCCAGCGCGAAAAGCGGCCGAACGTGGGGCCACGCGACCAGCCGCAAGTACGCGTAGGGGAACCCAACGCGGAAAGCCTTTACACGCGACAGAACCTGCCAGGGCCGCAAACCGACCCCAAGACACAGACAGAACCCATGACGGACCTAAACCCAAACACACCAGGAGCAAGCGTGGTGAAGCTGCACGAAAAACAAATAAAACCGTGCCAAGCCCCCCTAACCTGCAGCCTGGACCAAGTGGGACAGCGCCATTAAAGAGGGTGCGCCCCGACGACAAAGCCTCGCCAAGTACACTTCAGGGAGACGCCAAGCGGGTGAAGACCCGCTCCGCTCAGGAGGGGCAGAGAACCTACGCGCGGGCCACGAAGGATTTTCCTGCGCGGCTGGTGGTAGCCATCTGCCCTCCCCACCCCGGCAGAGAACTGACTAGGTAATAGGCCGAGCACATAAAGACCGCACTAGAGGACAGACTGTTGGACATGGACTCGACGACACCAATCCCGGCCTTACGCGGATACCCACGGGTATGTGCTGACTGCGCTCCGACCACAACAGCTCGAACTTCTTGTGGCAACAGTTCGAATGCGGCTAAAGATGATACAGAAACCTAAAGTGGGTCCAAATATGCGAAATATAAACATCAGTGGCTTTAGAGAAGGTTTTGAGCGGAGAATGGAGGATCAGCCGAATGACATTACAGACAGCAACAGTAAATAGTAATGTCTCAAAAGGATGATAGAGGAAACAGATAGGGATAATAAGCTAGCGAAACCCCCTATGAAAGGTTTTATAACACCTGAGACGGCCCAAATTATCCTCGAGAGACGTGGAACTAAAGGAGAACGGTATATGTTTAACTGAAGATCAGCAGCTGTATGCAGAATTGAGCCGCCAAGTTCAACTACATTGCCGGAAGGATTATGATAACCATATCAACGAAATCTGTCTCGAACTTGAATAGCACTCACAGAAAAACGAATCCAAATATCTTTTTCAAAAAGTAAAAGAACTGACTGGAACGCGTACAGCGAGAACCATTGGACATAAAGACGGGCGCCTACTTACAAATGTGACTCAGGTGTAAGAGCGCTGGGAAAACAACTGCGCGGAGTTATACAACAAGGGAAAGTCTACTAGCGCTGAAGTTGCATGAGTGACAGAAGAGCCTGAAATGAGAAATTGAGCATGCCATCAAAGCTCTCAAGTGCAGGCAATCACCGGGTAAAGATGCTATTACAGCCGAAATACTTAAAAACTTAGGTCAACGAGGCACAAAGGCTATCACAGAAATCTATAATACCATCTGGAGTACTGGAAGATGGCCAAAGGACTGGACAGAATCGGTGTTTATACCCTTGCATAAGAAAGGCTCTTCAAAGGATTGTGGAAATTACAGGACTATAGCCTTAATATCTCATGCGAGTAAGATCCTCCTCCATGATATTAATCGACGTCTTAACTGCTATTTAAGCTAACAGATACCCGCAGAGCAGGCAGGTTTAGTTAAGGGCAGGGGAACACGGAGCAAATACTTACCGCCAAATCATTGAGAAGAGCAGGGAATTTAATAGCCCCGTAGTCCTATGCGTTATTGACTTGTGAGGTAAAATTTTCACCCTACTCACCAGCTAACTCAGGGGTAGGTGATCAGGATGAGACAATTGCAGGGATGATTTCGCATGAGGGTCGACAGAAGTAAAAGTCTTTCTATTTGGTCAACTAGTTTAATTTTCACTTCAGCAGCACTACAGCTTCATAATGTATACATATGACACTTACTTGTGTATGGGCTATAATATACCCTTAAAACATAGTACCAGATGTATGATATCTCAATCAGCACCGCTCGTCTGTGCAGTTGGCATCCAGTTTCTCACCGGTCAAAATATCATGAGTATTCGGAGCCTGTTGTTGAACACTGTAGCTGTCGCTCTATTTGTAGATGACCATTATTCTTATATATTTATTGTTTAAATAAAATTAGTCCTAATGAGCCCTGTCAATGGGAAAAATGCAGGATGAGCATCATATAAGCACATGTTTCACAAGCATGAAAATATAGTTTTCATCACACTTGCACGTAAAAAGTATCTAAACATACAGGTTAACTTGGCCGTAATGCCCCATATAAAACCCTCGGGCTTTCTTTTTGCCATGAAACCCTAGGGCGGTAAGTAATATTTTTTTTAATTTATGGCACAGCACACAGGTCATGCAAGTTCAAGCAAGGAGTTAACACGCAATTGAAAAATTGTCTTAAAATGTTAAATAAACAGGAATTTCTTTGCAATCTCGCTACATGTTACTTAAATACTCAACTAATGTTCTTAATAATCGATTTTAATAGTTATAGTATGAAAACGTCGAAATTATTTAATTCTTTTTACACTCCGTCATGGCTGTATACCTACGTAAGTATTTGTCCTTAAAGTTTCTGAACGAAACACTGTAGAATCTGTGGTGTGGGCAAAAATTCGCCAACCGCTTAAAAAAAAGTTCACGTATTTCGTAATAACAGCTGTGCTGACTTGTGTATTAAAGCTATCATTCATAATTATTACTCGCAAATGAGATGAAAAACATTGTATGTATCACGGGCGGTACGGGAATTACGAACCTCGACTCAGAAAGCCCTCAGTCTTCGACTTCGGGCTTCTACTAGAGTCTCGATCGTAATTCCTTACCTACCGCCCTTAATAAACAATGTACTATTAATTCAACTAATACTCACAGCGCTTGCCGGCACATTATATCTTTATATTTAGGGCTGTTTCCGTGTCGCCGCCGAGTCATTTTGATTGATTAATAAAACTCCTTTTATTGGATATTTTCGTTACCGTATCAATGAAGAATTAGCAATGGAAAGGAAATGTCACTCTTGTCAGCTATAGACATTGAGCGTTTTATCGACCAATAGATATGATCATAATTAATAGACTTGTCGTTTTTATTTATAAATTGAATTGTGTGTTTTATTATAATATATATTTATTACACACAATTCATATTTACTTATTTTTAATAAATTTAGTATATTTCAACCGACAGTAGCGCCATTTGACGGAATTACATTAGAAGTAACGACAATTATGAAAGAAAGCTAGTAAGAGATTCACGCCTTGGACACTAGATGTCGTTATTCTATATAACAATATTATTACTTGTTACTGACTATGTGATAAACTGTGGAATGTGCTGCTTGAAATGGGAATTCCGGAACACCTCGTTGCTTTAACCCAGAGTCTGTACACAGGAAATCGTTCTTTCATCAGGATAGGTTCTGAATGCTCCAACATGTTCCAAACAAAAAAGGAGTGAGACAGGGACAGGGACATCTGGTCCCCGGCACTTTTTATCATATATGGAGAGATACATTATTTGAAAGACCATCGAAAATTGGGAGAAGGGTTTTCCTATTGGCGGAAAGAGGTTATCGAACCTTCGATATGCCGACGACACCATTCTTTTGGTAACATCTATGGAAGATATGAGTGAGCTGTTCCAAGGACTCGAATTAGAGAGTGGCAACATCGGTCTCGCAATAAACACAGTGAAAACCAAAGTGTTGATAGTGGATCGAGCCGGAAAGCTAACAAATGTCACCTGTAACATCCCTGGCATAAATATCGTCGACCGCAACGTGTACCGGGGTTCCCAAATCTGCAGTGACGGTAGCTGTGTCCCCGAGATAAAGAGGCGAATTGGGATGACAAAGGATGCTATGACCCGTCTACACAACATCTGGAAGAAAAGAGGAATTGGTATCAAAACCAAGATGAGATTTATACGGGCCCTGGTATTCCCTATTTTCCTGTATGGGGTGGTAACGAGACAATCCTAACCCGAGAGAGACAAAGGATTGATACATTCGAGATGTGGTGTTTGAGACGAATGCTAAGAATACCTTGGACAGCG
This sequence comes from Orthosia cruda, assembly GCA_964057195.1. Lineage (NCBI taxonomy): Eukaryota > Metazoa > Arthropoda > Insecta > Lepidoptera > Noctuidae > Orthosia > Orthosia cruda. The sequence goes on along the minus strand of OZ059836.1, from coordinate 12,416,672 downwards.
AATCGCACCAATGCATCGATGCAGACCAGCTCCGAATAAAAACTCGCTTGTCCACTATTTCAGAGCATCGAACTCTGACCCCTGAATCTGTGATTGTAATTATAATAAAAAAAAAAAAAATAAGATGCCTGTCACTTATAACTGTATCAAGTCCCACTCTTGGAAGAAAGTAATCACAATATTCTTATTCTCTTGCAATAAACTCACTGTACTTTTTCAAAATAACTCATGCCATGTTAAAAACGAGTCCGCAGGACCTGCTTTTAAGATACGTCAGACACATACTTACCTATTAATTTAGAGTCTTTGGAATGATCATAGTACATAAGCATCGCTACCCATGAATACTATTTTAATGTATCAATCCCAATGACTAAACAGAACTCTAAAAATCAATTGTAAAAAGATTTTTGAACGGTGAAAAGCAATTTACTCTACTCTGCATGGAAACAGGACCTAGGTATCCTACACCAATCACTATAAACAATATTTACTTAGGTACAAAAGATCCTTTAAGCTTTAAAATTTTGCCAAATAACAAATAAATCGAATCACTGTAAAAAAACAATATAGTACCTTTACACACCGTTGAACTTATATTGACTAGTCAGTCTAAGAGCTGAGTACGGTTGGGAATTTTTTATTCAATGGGTCTTACTAACATGTTTATCTGATGTGTTTGAAAAGGGAACTTTTCAGACTAGTGAGTATACTGCTTGATAAATTCAGACTGATACAGTTAGTCTTAAAACAATGATCTATTCTGTATGAAATCTAATAATTTGTCAATCTTTACCAAAGACATTAAACATCTTTCGATGGACAAGAACATACGTAACAGCCATGCTTCATCTTAAACTCCTTAATATTTTGTTAATGTTATCATAATTAGAAAACTTAGCAAGAAATCAACATGAAGATACTGCTCATCCATTTAAGATAAATCACTAGCACTTTATGATCTGCCTACTCTTTCCCCGACTACATCCCACGGATGCAGCGACATACAACAGATTTAGAGTAGGAGTACCTACCCACCTGTTTGATCTTCACAAAAAGTTCCGGGTGGCCCGCGTGCTTCATCGTCGACCACATCATCACTTAATCAAGTGAGATAGTAGTCAAGCAAAAGCCTATCAAAATAAAAAAAAATGTTATCATAGTGCTGTGACTGTTCCTAAATAACCACGAGCTGATAAAATTTTCGTTTTTTCCTAAAATGTACTACATTTAGTGTTAAAGTCGGCTGCCGCTTAGGGACGGAGCCGTGCTCTTCCTTCCACACTGTTCTGTAAGAGACGTATCCTGACTTGGGCATCTGCTCACCGATTACGAAATGAATTCCCATTTATGATTTTGTTTTATTTGGGAATTCACAGTTATGAAATAACTTGGAAGTGGTTAAGAAAGATAAATTATAACTTAAGGAGTGAGAGTATTTTTTTTTGTTGATTAGTTGAGACTAGATTATTATAATTACCTAGAGCTTGTGTGTGAGGAGCCCTTTACACTAGTGTAAATAGGCCTTAGGTCTGTGACCGAATAATGATCGCAGATAGTGAATATAAATTCAAGAATAACATAAATGCAACTAGCTAATATGGCCGAGAGTCTTAGCTCAAGAAGTAACAAGAGTTGATTAAATCAGACTGCCTCAAAAACGCCCAGCCCTTCATCATTTCCTAGTGTTTCAACTGGTAAAAATAAATGATGGAACAAACTCCCCAGCACACATTTCTGCCATAAGCCATACGGACTAGCCATAAGGACTATATAAGTCAAAACATAATAAGGTACGAAGTTAATTAGACAAGAGGGTTGCAAAGTGCATTATATACCTAATGGAAGGACGGTGATATGAGCGCTAGGCTTGCGTTGAGAAATACATTACTTTGAATTACGTTAGTGAGTTCCTTGACAATAGTCTAGATGCACGGTAGAATCAATTTTTATTCCTTGTAAATTTTAATGTATCTAACGTTCAAAAGAGCCGCTTGGTGGCCTAGTTGAAATAAAATATCTTTGTCTTTCTCTTTATTCTCACCCTAGTGACGTGAGGCCGCATTACAACTGCAGCTGTTTCGGCAATAGAGGTTTCCTATGCTTCAGCATGTCTTACACAATCCTAAGACAATACAAACTATTGCAAGCGTACCATAGACTAAGTCTGTAGCAGAATTCATTGCAATCGATATTGCTGAAGTGGATTTAGTTGTCACTTCAAACCTCTTTAAATTGCCCATTTCGTGAATATTCGGGGCTGCTATGAGAGGCACCCATCTAATATCGAGTCTCGCTAAACAAGTGTTGATTCAGTATTGCCTACAAGGGACTGGGTGAGTCTCTAATCAAATATTTCATAGGTAGGGACAATTAATTAATGTAGTACTCATTTATTCTTGCTTGGCGTGACCTTGTATCTATCTCCTAATCCACATATTGGCGGGTATTTGTCACTAGTATTTGGTTTAGAGAGCTGCAATGGTCATACTCACAACAATATTTATACTAGATCGAACAAAATTATAATTATAAAACAGAGTCTTAATTCAATTAATTGGTCGACCAAAACCACACACACATACACTTTCACGTCTTTCGTCTATCGTCGTTCCAAAGCCAGTCCGTCTTGTTTCGTGGTCTATACACAAGTAACCCGTATGCTTCATCGTCTTGGTGTCCCATGTTGTCCCCATACGCCTCCTTATTAACCTGCTACCGCGCCCGCACGGACCGTCAGCCCTTTTCGTACAATTTCTTGATTGTTTTTCTATTGACCATTAAGAGCGACCCTCTCTATTCAACGCCCCACACGTGTTATTTTAAATGGCCAATTCCTTTGCATTTGTAGATAAGGAACGTCTACGTATTGTTAATTTCCTTTTCCTATGACTTAATTGGAAGATTCCTTTCAATATGGTTTTTTTACCATTTTAGAATGTATAGAAAATTTTGTAGTTCATTACAGTCGAACCGTCAAGCTGTAAAACCCAGATTTAATGTCTTTCTAAAATAGTTTGTACGTTTCGCCTTGTGGGTGTTGCCGATGTAAATATAATATTTCGTAATAAAATAAGTGACATGCAGTCACAGTGCCTAACAGTCGAATAGTCACCTGTTTATTCAGTTCTAAATATGACAGGATAAACATTTTAAATTCCCTAAAACACATGTATATTTATTTCTGGCTCCACCCAAAAAACTAACTGAATACCCAGCAACAACTTTTTTAATATTCAACATAGATCTAGGCTCGTTGATTACGATGTCAAAAGTAAAACAAGCTATATTTGTTAGCTGTAAACAGCTATATTTACACAAGGTTCATGACCTAACTTCAGGGCCGGAAGTTGGGTGACAGCAGAAAAAAGTAGTTGGGTTTGTTGACTAATAAATTTAGCCAAAAGCTCCTTGAGTGGTTAGGTACTAACTAAATCAGTGGAATATGGTTGGTCTTTTTAATTCTCATTCGATTATTATTCTGATTAACTTCATTTAATTATTGTTCTGATGTAACCTGCATTTAAAATTTGACTTATTTTGTTTGTTTTTCCACAGAATCATGTATTGAACTGTGTAGTTTATTTTGGATTAATATTAGAGACTATATATTGAGTGCCATGCACGCCTCTCTTGTCATAATGCAATGATTCCGTTGTAATTAAGATTGCTCTGTATATGTGCAATGTATGAGATGTGGCAGAACTTTCAATAAATAAAAAATCCGTTTATTTCCTTATTGTATTGAGTTAAAGGTTTAATGGCTTCATAGTTTTTTATTCCAGTTCTAGAAAGAAAAAAAATGGTTATTTATTTAAACCAAGTTGCTTTATAGGTAGCTCGTTCCGTGTAAAGTAAGATAAAAGAAAATCATATCGTAGCAAACTCCATATTATTATATCTGAATAAATTAATCTTAATGTTAAAGGTGATGCTACATTCGTGACAAAAAATTTGGTAACTTAAAATAAACACTTGAAATTACGATATCAAGTATTTAATTAAACCTACTACCTAATCCTGTTTAAAAATCATAGAAGTTACTCTTCATATTCCAAAAAGCTTGTTACAATTTGCACGGAAAAAAGCTTTTTATCCTGATCACACAAAATTTGTGTCACATACCATGTAACACGGCCAATCTTTGTGAACACTTAAATAGGTCTATCACACGGGGTTGCGTATTGGCTACAATAGCCCCGTCACAGATGATTGATCGAGCTGGACACAAAGCGAGCTGGCCAGTGCAGAGAACTGGGTCGCCACATATCTGCTAGGACACTGCAGGTCAAACGATTATAACGCTATTAATTTACATAAGCACATTCCGAAAGATAATTAAAACAGTTTTTCTATACTTTCAGTAGTTTATTTTATTCAAGACAAGGATTAAAAGAGTATTGCGTTGCCCTGAAACTGCGAGACTGCAGAACGCAAGGCGACTTGGAAGTCTTTCTTAGGAATTGGAAATGAGTAGAACAGAACCGGGAACGATGGAAAGAATGGAGATATTCCTTTGCCCAATTGTGGGTCAGTGCAGACTAGTTACAATTATGTTATATGAATCCCTTGAGTGCTCTTGCTACTCAAAACCGCAATTTCATAGTAAAGAAAGTCGCAAAAATACTAAAATAGTACAAGTCTACTTGGTAAATTCTGACTGTCTCCAATTCAACATAAACAAAACCAGTATGATTGATAAGAATACCTAAACCACAGATAAACGAGTGGTCCGAAAAAAATCTCGGTATGTCCAAGATTTTTTCCAGACCATCGTAGAACATTGACCTACTTAAATTTCACCATCCAAGGTCCCGCTAGCAAAATGTCCTGATCCAATTTGTCTTACAATAAGTTCAGAAGATCGATCGCCGGCTGGTAGTCACTGGGTGATAGCAATTTGCGGTCGCTTCGAGAGGCTATTATGAATCCATGATAAGGCCTTCATCGATCTCCGAATTGCAATTGACTAAACGTTCTTTTATTTGCGTTTAAGTGAACTGTTCTGGAATGTTCCAGCTATGTAAGATTGCGTAGATTAATTCAAGGGCAAGGCTTTCTTTAGGTATACTGACAAGCACAATGAAAACAATAATAGTTCACAGTTTCAAACATTCAAAACAAAACTGATTTTTGTCTACAACAGACAAAACTAAATTGATTCTGTTAAATAAACTTTCAAGGTTTAATTTGAATAGTTGACTGTTGCCAAAATTGGGATAAGGGAAGCAAGCAGTAGTTGTAAAATAAGTTTCCAATTTCTATTTCAGAATCAACGAATCTCTTCTGTCTATGTTGTATGATTTTTAAACATCATGCACAGAAAATATAAATACAATTTATTAAAAAAAACTAACCATAGATAGTTAAGACACGGCCGTCCGAACGATTGCTTATTAGGCATTTTTATTGTCTCACACACTCGACTGACACGACTGCTCCCGTAGATAACCGAATGCGTGGCAAGTTTGCTTCGGTCTAGTATGACCTATGCTATGTATGCCCAAATTGTGGCGTCAGAAAAACGGTTCCATCATTCATCACTATACATATCAAGTGAATACCCAAATTCATAACATAATTCATGTAATATATATAATAGTTTTTTCACCATATTTGGTCATCGACTCAGTCCAGAAGTGACAAGGTTTCTTGGCGACTTCATTATACCCACGAGACGGGCTACGAACTCAATATCTCTGGTAGATAATAACATGTCTATTGAAAAATTTATAAAAATGGTTTGCATCAATGCAATATTGAAACCTATTAAATAAAATCATATAAACTTATGAAAAAGCGAGAATGAATCTTCAATTCAGTGGCAAATTGATACAAAAACGTAACAGGGATAATCATATTTTTTTACTTTAGCGTAGCAACAGATCTGACTAGAGTGTGTTTGGCATAGAGGTCCAAAGCAGATTGTAGGTGTGGTTCTATACTATTATCACACTCGGCTTCGCCTCGAGTGAGAAACCCGCACTCATATTCAATTGGTAAAAATTGTCGGCAAAGATGTCAATGTTGCTGCTATTGTGGATCATATTATAATAAGTCATAAATCGGTTCATAGGGGCACTGCAACCAAGGTTTGTTCTTGATGAGGACACAGCAAGTATATCTTTTCTGCGTACAAATCTAGTTATAGTGCTAGTAATGTTATGTATGTAAATTTCCGTCGTGTCATTTTCGGCAGGCAATGATACACTTAACTTTCAAGATCTTCCTAATTATAAAAAACCTGCCCTATTTTTATTTTGATAATTAATGTCAATTGACATGAAATTTATGGCTAAATTGATGTCCCTTTCTTAGAGTTTTCGAAGAAAATGGACTCTCTTTTATTTAAAACACAGTAAAGACAAAATCGTCGCCTTTTGTTAATAGACCTGTAACTATATCAACTAACTCTCAATATAATGACTTTGTGTGACCTGTGGCTAATTACAAATTTTAATTGTGGTATTGAATTTTTAGAAGTAGGCCACTCGACGAATGCTTAGTAACTGTGCAACTTGCCGTGATGTAACCGTGCCAATAACGGACCATCTTGAACTTATTTGCGTTACGTGGACATCGACTCTCCATTTAATAAAAAAGTTGGCAATCTTTGCGAAGGTGAGAAGGTACCTCACGCTAGAACAGCTGCTCAACTTGTATCAAGCGCAAGTTCGATCATGCATGGAGTACTGTTCTCATCTATGGGGCGGATCTGCCAAATACGAGCTTGATGCACTAGAGTCGATCGAAAAGCGGGTCAAAACACTCATCGGCAATGAGGCACTGGTCAAGTCAAAGCTTGAACATAGTCGCCGAGTTGCCAGCTTGTCGGTTATATTTCGGGGAGTGTGTGATGGAATTTCATGATTTAATTCCGCCCAGCCCGTTCCATCATAAGAAAATATAGTTTTGTTATCTAGGGTTAAAAAGGCGCTTTTCTCGTTACCGATGAGTTACAGAAAACGCTTTTAAAAACCGGCCAAGTGCGAGTCGGACTCGGGCACGAAGGGTTCCGTACCATTATTGCAAAAAAACGGCAAAAAAATCACGTTTTTGTATGGGACCCCCCCTTAAATATAAATTTTATCCTGATTTTAGTATTTGTTGCTATAGCGGCAACAGACATACATCATCTGTGAAAATTTCAACTGTCTAGCTATCACGGTTTATGAGATACAGCCTGGTGACAGACAAACAGACAGACAGACAGACAGACAGACAGACCGACAGACAGACAGACAGACGGACCGCGGAGTCTCAGTAATAGGGTCCCGTTTTTACCCTTTGGGTACGGAACCCTAAAAACGAACCCCACACGAATCAAACTGTCATTACAGCACTTTCGGTTAGCGCGCTATTGCCTACGACAAAATTTATTTGCCAAATTTACTTGCACATCGGCAGAGCCTGTACAACTTTATTAAAATTTCAGATACCACTACTGCTAAGCATAAAACAGGCAAAGGGTGAGTCAGATCTAGGCAGGATATGTTCTTACCACTGAAAAGGCTACAGTAGTACAGCAGCGGGTTAAATATAGTTTTTAGTATAGAGTTGGCAGACCCTACATTCTGACCAAGTTTGATGATGTATTTATTCGTTTGAAAACAACAATACAACTAGGACTGCAACTGCAACAGTACAACTGTTCCTTTGTGCTATAAGTTTTTACAGCACAAAGGAACAGTCGGTACGGTCTTAACCAAAAGGCGAGATCTCTAAATATAAGACTTGGATTTAGATTTCACAAGTAGACACACTGTGAAAATTTTAAGTTGCTAGATAAAACAATTCTAGAGATTCAAACTAGGCTTTGTATATGAGTTTCGTTGGCTCCATTTGCTTACGGGAAAAACCGCTTTAAGCCTGGCAAATATTCCGTTTGAAACGAGCAGCGATTTAGTTAGGCTTTTAAATTGTTGAACTCTAAAATACTGGCTGGATATAACTGGCTTACCGCGGGAAATAATTAGGTTCTAAACTCAAAGTTTCGTTGAGGTTATGTGTTCGTAATTTTATTATAAAGTTGGTAATACGGGTGGGTAAACGAATTTTGTGTTGTTTGTGGACTGAAGCGAGAATGTCTTAACTTTATCTTTTTATCGTTGGAGTGATCATCATCATCATCAATTCAGCCGAAAGACATCCACTGCCGGACATAGGCCTCCCTCACGTCGACCGATCTTATGCGTCTCGCATGCAGCGAATTCCCAAGTTGAGGATGAGGTTGCTTGGATACATATTAATAGAAAATCTAGATAATAAATTTATCGGTCCATTGCGGTCACGAATTACCCTTTGTAGCCTTTTGAAGATTTTCTGTGAAATTTCTACAGAACGACGAAACTATAGTAATTGGGTTTCACGGGCAGACAATAGCACTCTTGCAAAATACCGGTGCTCAGTTCTGGGTTAATTAAGACTAGTAAATTAATTTACTAGCCATTGCTGTGGCTCTGTCTTGCGCAAGAATCCCAGCATCATGCTCTGTTATATACACACATCAACACGGTCTAGGGATATTTCATACTCAATTAAATAACTCGAAAAGTACTGACCGCATTGGAATCTTTTATACACCGATTTGTTTGTAATTTATCTCAGACTAATTCCAAATTTTTCCTTTTGTTTCGGTGGCATAAAAATGTCTTGATGTGTAGGAGAGGAAATTTTCATATGTGCGAAATTCAGAAAACAATACGAATTACGTTTAGTTACAGTTTTTTTTCATTTTTAAACGAAAGATAAAGTTAAAATTGAGGTATTGTAGCCATGCAACGCCAACATTTGACGAGGGCGGAGATGTTACGAGCTGTGGGAATGCTGGAAGCTGGGTCTGTTCAGCGTAATGTTGCTGAGGCCATAGGGACCCACCAAAATGTAATTTCAAGATTGTGGACACGCTATCGTGCCACAGGTGAAATAGCGGAGAGGCACCGGGGGCCAAGTCGCATCACTACCCCCAGACAAGACCGATTTTTGCAAATTACTGCGCGAGCTCAACCAAATGCAACGGCGACTCATTTGGTCCAAAGGCTGCGAGTGGAACACCAAGTGCTTGTGAGTGACCAAACTGTAAGAAGGCGACTGCATGAAAGCAATCTACGCTCTCGTAGACCACTCCAGGTCCCACCTTTACGGAGGCAATCGTGGACGACGATTAGAATGGGTTCGGAACCACGTGGACTGGGGCCGTGAGCAATGGTCCAATGTACTGTTCACGGATGAATCCAGGTTCGGCTTCCATCCAGATTCACTAAGGACGCGTGTTTGGCGAGTTCCTGGACGATGGAGCCGTCTTCAGAACCCTCAGGAAGTTCACCCATACCAAGGAGGAACAATTATGGTTTGGGCAGGAATTCGTCTTGGAGGACGGACGGATCTCGTTTGTGTGCGGGGCAATATGACGGCAGAACGATACGTCCAACAGGTGCTGGGGCCCGTAATCTTGCCCCACAGAACACAAATGGGCCAATGCCTGGGCACACACGGCGAGAACGGTAGCAGCTTGGTTACATACACACAATGTTAGGGCCTTAGACTGGCCTGCTCAATCGCCAGATCTAAATCCCATTGAGCATGCGTGGGATATGCTGCAAAGAAGAGCTCTGAAGGAAGGTCCTGAAAATCTGGCTACAGAAGATCAACTTTTTGCGCACCTCAGAAGGACATGGGACAATATTCCGCAGCAAGACATTGACAACCTTGTTCTGAGCATGCCGACTCGTTGCCGATGTGTTATGAACATCATGGGCGCTTTCTCAGACTACTAACTTCAAGTTTATAAACACAAATTAAATGATTTTTCTATTTTTTTCAGTTTTTACTCATAAATTAAAAGTTAATTCATATACGGTTTCCGTCTATGCTTCATTTTTTTTCCATAAAATCCTGAAATTTTAATCGAAGTACCTTAACCATTATTAAAAAAGGTAGAATATTAAATAACGTATCTTTTAAATAAATACATGTCATATAAATAATTAACACATTGATAGTAATTCGCTTTTTTTAAAATATCCCTAGACCGTGTTGATGTGTTTATGTCTCAACTAAGTTCGGGTCGGCTTCCAGTCTAACAGGATTCAGTTGAGTGCCAGTGATTTAAATGGAGTAACTGCCTATCTGATCTCCACAACCCAATAACTGGGTAACACGATACCCCTTGGGAAGACTGATGTCAGATTTTAGGCTTCTGACCCTCTTCTGACCCGTGACGAATGTCAAAGATCTACAACAGACACACATACACAGGTCTCAGATATGGGGTTGTGACAAATACTTTTGCTATTTGTGTAATTTTCTTTTTTTTTCCGTTTTCGCACGGACATGCCGTCGCAAACAAATTCTTTTTGAAATGAAAACTTGTTATGCAGCGTTGAGCAAATTTTGGTAGGTAAGGGCAAAACCTAAGCATTCGCGTCACCGACACGCTAATGTGAACGCGTCATAGACATGCTAAGTGACGTTTGACGTGTTGATACAGTTATATCAACATTTTAAGTTTTCATGTCTGTCGGCAGTACGCATGACTGCCTATTTTTAACCCCCGACGGAAAAAGAGGGGTGTTATAAGTTTGACGTGTGTATCTGTGTGTTTTTGTATTTGTGTAATTGTGTATTATATGTGTATTTGGGTATCTGTCTGTGGCATTAGTGTGTTTTTGTGTAATGGTGTATTATATGTGTATTTTGGTATTTGTCTGTGGCATTATAGCTCCGAAACGGATAAACCGATATTGATTTAGTTTTTGTTTGAAACGTGACATTATCGGGAGTATTCTTAGCTATTTTTGATAAAAATCGGTTTAACCGTTCAAAACTTATGGGAGTTTTACTGTTTGAATCGGGGTATTTTTACAAAATGTCGTGTCATAATTACGTGTTCGATAGAACGTTGATCGAAGCGTGTATGTATTTCAGGGTAAGTTGATACTAGCTTTTGACTTCGCTCCCGTGCGTGTCTACTTATGCCTCAGGAACCGTGGATTTTAGGGACAAAAAACTGGCTACTTCCAGAGATTCACATAAACAAACCACCAAATAAATTGACCTAGTTTCTCAAATAAGCGTTAATTTTCATTTGAATTGTCAGCCAATTGCATTAAACAGTCCGTTTCCCTAATCGATCGAATAAACATGGTCAAGAGGCTGGCGATAAGTGACATTCTGTGAATGAAATCGTCGCGATAATTAAGGGTTTAACGTCAAAAATCTATGGGATTGCAAAGCACTGTCAAAGTTTCAAGCGATCAATCTCTAACATTTTGACATTTCTACTGGGGTTGTAACGGAACCTCGCCTCCGCTTCCATAACTGTGGAACTGGCGCAAAAAATACCAACCTCCCGCCTCCGCATTCGCCTCCGTAGAATTTTAGAGGGTTTTTAGCGGAGGTATATTTACGTGGCGTGACACAAGACAGGAATCAACTTGTCGAATTGCTGGCGCGCTCGTATTAATGCAAAATCCGTGTGGAATATTTTTTTTACTTTCATAAATCATATCAATAATTTAAATTTTTCCACTGCCTATTTCACCTCCGCTTCCGTTGAGACCACGGACAGTCACCAACGACCCTGAGGGAACAAAACGAGCGCTCGTTTAACACCCGCGCGTCCAAAGATTCAGTAGTTTTTTGTACATTTCTTACTATGCTTTAAAAAAAAGTTTAATCTAAATGTAGATAATTAAATTGTCTTAGAGATGGTGACAATTTCATTAAAATACGCCCGTCGGTTTTGGCGCAATTGTCGTGTTTTTTCCCTGTTAGACATAACTTTACAAATTAATTACACTATGTACGAATAAAACTCAAAATTTTCTTAAATCAAATTATTAAGAAAATGGTTTTATGTAACATATATTTTTCCAAATATTTCTACGAGCCGTTTAGTCGTGATTCTCATTTTAAAATCAACTACTGAGATGAAGCTCGTCGCCTCCGCTAAGAAGGCCTCCGTTACAACCCTAATTTCGACCAACGCCATCTCTTATGGAACAACACTTCGTCTAGAGCACCAAATGTAATTTATTATCTCTGATAAATAAATAACTAACACGGTAGAAGCAAAGCCGATCCATGAATGGTCCGCCTAATCACTCGGCAAAGTACTCGCTATGTTTACTGACTTTTCCTTGAGATAGGAAAAACTTTCGCTCTCATTCGACCATTCTTAATGAGTTTCGGGTCCGTCTGTATTGTAAAGAGTAGGAAATGAAGAACGTGGTCGGCTTACCATAAGAACTGGATAAATTGTTGATATGTTTGTTGGAGTCAAACTGAAAGTAGTGTGGAAACTTGTAGAAGGTTTGCTCACACGTTGATTTAGGAAAGATAGAATCATGCTTGAATAGAATGTAAAGAGTCTAAATGTGTTACAATTAAGAAATGAACATAAAAACCAATGAGGATAACATCTGTCTCTCTTCTTCTTCCTACCACTATCCCTAAACCTAGCCTATAATTTTATATTTCACATCAGCCTGCCTATGAAGTTCCATAGTTAAGTTGGTTACCCACCTAAAAACCGTTCTTGGTAAGTTTTGATTAACTTGGCGGCTTCACCAACACAGCCGTTCAAAATGTGCTGTGTGCTGTGTGTGAGTAGTCTTTTATATTTTAGTAGTGAATTAAGTGAATGAATACTGCTAGCGTAGCTAACCGAAATAAATTGAAGCCGATTATTTAATGTAACAAGCGATTAAGTAATTTTTCGATGATGCAGTTTCGAGAAACCCAAAACATACGGTTGACAAAAGATAGGTTGGATATTTTGTGACAAATTGTCAGCTGGTTCGAAATGTAACAAGCGCATGAGAAACTGGGCCTAAAAGTTATACAAGCGTTTTGCTAATACTCTCATTGTGCGCGCTGCTAAGGAGTGGAATTCCCTGCCGATGCCGATGTCTTTGTTCCCTAACCAGCTACAACCTTGGGGTCTTTAACTCAAGAGTGAAAAGGTTACTTCTAGGCAAGCGTGCTTCACCGTAGTCCACATCATCGCTTACCATCAGGAGAGATCGTGGCAAACGCGAGCCTACCGATAATAAAAAGAAAATACAAAATGTAACAGTGCATTTTGAAATATGGTCATTTACACGCCTGGGTCGTAAATCGATTAAAATTTCTTCAAACAAAAGTCAAGTCGAGTTAGAAAAAAATAATCGGTACCGCATTAAATGATTATGAGTGAATAATCTAAAGTCATCATTAAATGATTAGATTTTGAGCTGTCTAATGTAAAATTACAGGCTGGACGGAGAGTAAGTGCAGGGTCGGATCTCCTAATTTTATGACGCCAGGACTATCTGTCGTGGATTGTCGGGTCGGGCAGTTCTTCCTCCAAGAAGAGTATTGCCATGCTAGATTGTAGTCGTGGTAGAGCTTCAGAGACAACAGCTATCTCATTAGTTATAACGTCAACCCTGTAAAAGTTTCAAAGAAGCCTATTTGAGCTGTGTTTACCTAAAAAATATAAGTTTAATTCAAACATCATTCACATCTTTTTTTTGCCTACAATCTATGTATTATCCATTCCAATAAATCGAAAGCCCCTACATTATTCTAAAGGTATTCGTAAATAACGAATGGAACATTTTGAATAAACAATGGATCGCAAATAAAATATTGAGATAAAAGTTTTTAACATGTTTTTACAGTCAGAAAATGTTCAAAAATATGAACTTCAACACCTGAAGACATCTGGAAAGTAACGACGACAAGGTTAGTTTAACCGTAGCTCATCCTTTTCTTTAAAACATAAAAAAAAAATCGTCCTAACACCATAATTGGTTTTTGAACATATTTCAGAGTAATTATAATGTTGTTAATTACCTAACACTAACATAACATAACACTTAATCAATGTTTAAGTTTAATTCTTAATATGACTGCAATCGGAAATTGCATTGTTGAAGTTTGAATTTAAACCGGAGCCAGACCGTATAACTTGTGTACTTAATTAGTACAAATTACGAATGCTGTTCGGGTACACAAACAGACGTGTGTTTGTATTTAGTTGTTTTTCCTTCTTTCTTTGTTTTCCTTGTATTTATTTTATTGTTGCTACTGTTTTTCCTTAATAAATACCCAATAGATGTTTTCTTTTCTATTTTAATGAATTGGAAAATAATTTACTGACTTTTAGGTAAATGTTCGTTACTCTGAATATTTTATTTCTTTCAATAGGTATATAGCCTCCAAGGGACAGAAGGTACAGCCGGTCTATTCTGTTAACACCTCAATGTGAAAGCTTGGGTGGAGCGAGCTTGAAGAGAACTCATTTCACCATGATTGGATGGATTTACAGCTACCGTCATGTTCACTCCACCTAAGTTTTCACGGTGAGTTTAATACAGAATAGCACTACTGTATTCCTTAGGTCTATGACAAGTATGTGTTGCCAGATATGACCTATGGCTATGAGACGTAGTCGCTCACAATGGGCCTCATCAGAAAGCTTACAGTGACCCAAAGGGCAATGGAGAGAACCGTGCTTGGAGTATCCTTGCGTGATCGAATCAGAAATGTAGAGATCCGAAGAGAAACAGGGTTACATAGCCCGAAGAATAACCAAACTTAATTGGGAGTGGGCTGGGCACATAGCTCGCAGAACGGATGGCCAACGGGACAGAAAAGTTCTGGATTGGCTACCGCGAACTGGGGTACCTTAGGGCACCCCAATACGGATAGGTTAGTTTCGAATAAGTTGATGTCCTTCATGTAAGGTTACTTTAGATCCTGCAGACAGAAATAGGATGTTCCGTCAACTTTGTTGGTAAAATAGTAATCGTACTTATTATTCTATATTAAAACCAATGTCAACATTGAAATAACTAAAAAAAAAACCACATCTTTTTATTACCCGGCCCAATAAGTGATGGGCATTATTCAGAAAGCCGGGTCAATTTAATTATATCAATAGTTTTTATCATATTGCCTACACATATTGGGGATTTTTCAAACTGCCCGGGCATTATGAATAATGCCTTATCAATTACTTGGTCCACAACATGTATCACGGTCGGAAGTACAGTCTCAACTTCACGAATTTACGACTTCACTACGACCTTTTTCTATAGACATGAACCGATGAGAACGAGACATAGCCGCAACTTCATACTATTTATTAAAATCATAAAACATGTGGGTGGTGGTGTCTCAAAGCTACCCTCATCTGTATTATAATATTTTATAATCACAGACATAAATCTAACTAGATAACGCGGTTGTATGTACTTCGCGTGTCAAAAAACCTAGTAAAGTTACGATCAATGGTCGTAATCTTAGCTTTTCATTTAGCATGACTGGCACCGGAAATACAACGAAAATTCATTGGAAATGTTTTCTTTCATTGGTAGGTAATTGAAGTAAATTTGTTTTTAAATTGTTTGTGAAAAAGTGGCAGGCTTGGTTTTCATACAGATGGGGGGCCTTGCGTTATCTATTAAGATTAATGTCTGTGTTTATAATACAATCGTTTATCTTAAGCTTATAACAATATGGTTTATAACATTATCATCTCATGTTTGGTAAAATTGCAATAGAAGAGGGTAGATTTCAAACACAATACCCACGTTTTGACACCGACATCGATCGCACTTACGCCCGTATATTGCTATTCATCATGAATCAGAAAGAGCGCGGTAGATAATCGTTTACCTTTAAGATTTAGAATGTTTAATTAGAATGAAGTTTTAATTTCAATAGGCATAGGCATAGGTAGGCATAGGAGGAGAACCAATGTGATTCTAGTTCGTACCTCGTAATTAGTAAAAAAAATTGTATAATATAACAAGGAGATTTCGCGTAATAGAATTCCACTTAATGGATCTTTTTCATATTCACTTTACTTAAAAGTGTAGTTATTTTTTTTCGTTTTCGACATTTAAGCAGGTTGAATTTCTAGACCTCACACTAGGATTCTCTGCGTGAGATACCTTCCTAGCAAGGTAGGATGCTATATTATGATGTAGTTTATCGTGCTGGAAAAACGTGCTTTTATAAAATCTATCTCGAAATATTATCCTCAGTCAATCTGGGGTGGAATGTTTCTATACACTTCCAATTACTGTTAGAACAGAAGCGATATCTGATTAAGTTTCAAAGACGCCAAGATTGAATTGAGATCGTGTGGCATTTTGCAAACCTAGAGACGGCATTATATCAATATACAGAGTACCTATTTCACGGGATACACAGCATTACTAATCACCCCGTATTGTTTGCTAAGAGCGATAGGATATGATCCAGGGTGACTTTAATTCATTGGAAATCTTTCATGTCTAGACATGTCTTGTCTTGGTCTAGTCGCATCTCAATTTTAATATTTACCCGCACGCAAATGGAGTCCGCGAGCCTGTTTAAATGTAGTCTTAAAATTTGTCAATGTTATCGAACTAGTCGTACTTAAAAATCGGGTGACAGGGGTTCGAATCTCGGCAGCCAAAACTACATTTAGTTTTTTTTGTGTATCCTACACTCGTTGTACGTAAGAAACAATACATATAGGTTGTGCGAAAAGGATGCAACCTTTAAATAGTAAGAAATATAAAATAAAAGTATTTTATTATTAATTTTTATACCATTAGTTTAAATAGTAGGATATATTGGTTTCTACTTGAAATATGCCTGTCGTGATAGCTATATATTTTTTTATAATAAATTAATTTTTAATACATTATTAACTATATTTTATTGAGGTTATAGCTTAATTATTCATTTTCCCAAGGAAAAGAGGATTGAAGCGTGACCTCAACACAATATTGATTATTTTGTATAACCATTGATTTAAATATTATGATACAATTGTAGTACTAAAATTATTTCTTAAATCATTATTTATTTATTAATATATAAAAAATATTATAGAATCCTCAATAACTTGTCCTTTTAAGATGAACGAAATTCTCAGTGATACTAAACTGCACGTCGTAAAATTGAAGCAGAATCGCAGAATGTCAATTCATCATAAGTGTAGGTAGTGCTAAAACCAGTGGTTTACTTGAGTACCTTCTTGCAATATGAACATAAATACTTAGTGTATGGATGTGCTAGTTTTTCTACGGTGTCTACTAAGTGTGAAGTAGTATAAGTGCCAAGATTAAAATGATTGATGATGATTGCAGAAATAAGTCAATAACATTTTTGTTCATGTGAACTATAAGGAGAACTTTCGTTTATTTTAGTTGGAAAGCTTATTTTACTAACGCAATTTTTTTTTTATTTTTTTTTTTTTATTTGGGGTCTATATACCCGAATATCGGCCCACATGCCCCCGGTTCATTAACCCAAGGGTCTACTCATTAGCTTTCGATAGAATCATTGTCAAAGCTAAACTTTCAGCAACTGTCCACCCTTCTCGAATTGAGATTGATAAATAGCTACCAATTTTCCGTGACATAAAATGTTCGGATCATGTCACATAAACCGTCCCTAATAATCCCTCATCACCAGGACTTAAGTCCCCGAATAATTAAACAATATCAAAATCTATGGCTCTTAACTCTAAGCAGTAAGGTTTAGAATTGAATATCGTTGTACATCAAATTTTATTAAGAGTCAATGAATGCCGCTCGTTGGCAATTTGCTTCGTCAAGGAATACCTTAATAATTAATTTTATTGGCATTTGGAAGCGAAAGAGCCCTCATTTGCACTTTACTTTGTCTGTTGGTATTGGATGTGGATTCTATTTGCATTCGCTATAATATAGAAACTTGGTTGAATAGATCTTGAACGATATTGACATAAATTTTATTTGTGTGTGGAGTTTCTGGTAAGTGTTTTAGGCTCATTATGTGATCCAAATTGAGGTGGAGTATAAACCACAGGTCTGAAGTATTAAACTTAATAAAGATTTTATTTGAGAGAAAATTGCATAGTAATTCCACAACCAGTGTTGTTTTTTTTGAAGTTATGTTATTTTGTACAGTGTGGAAGGCCCACAAACCTCCATTGAAAAGGGGGAAGTCTCCGACCAAACGGGTGTTGTGTCTGGGCGTCTACTTCCTAAGCACGAAGTCCTTAGTTTCGGCATTCGTTACGGGCGATGCTTACTCCGTATTATCTAAGGACGGATGATTCTTTCCGGGCTCGAACTAAGAATAAACATTTTAATTAATTAATTATTTTAATTATTAATTTTAAAAAATATATAGCTATCACGACAGGCATATTTCAAGTAGAAACCAATATATCCTACTATTTAAACTAATGGTATAAAAATTAATAATAAAATACTTTTATTTTATATTTCTTACTATTTAAAGGTTGCATCCTTTTCGCAGAACCTATATGTATTGTTTCTTACGTACAACGAGTGTAGGATACAGAAAAAAAACTAAATGTAGTTTGGGCTGCCGAGATTCGAACCCATGTCACCCGATTTAAAGTACGACTAGTTCGATAAAATTGTCAAATTTTAAGACTACATTTAAACAGGCTCGCGGACTCCATTTGCGTGCGGGTAATTATTAAAATTGAGATGCGACTAGACCAAGACAAGACATGTCTAGACATGAAAGATTTCCAATGAATTAAAGTCACCCTGGATCATATCCTATCGCTCTTAGCAAACAATACAGGGTGATTAGTAATGCTGTGTATCCCGTGAAACAGGTACTCTGTATATTGATATATTGTCATCTATAGGTTTCTAAAATGTCACACGATCTCAATCCAAACTTGGCGTCTTTGAAACTTAATCAGATATCGCTTCTGTTCTAACAGTAATTGGAAGTGTATAGAAACATTCCACCCCAGATTGACTGAGGATAATATTTCGAGATAGATTTTATAAAAGCACGTTTTGCAGCACGATAAACTACATCATAATATAGCATCCTACCTTGCTAGGAAGGTATCTCACGCAGGGAATCCTAGTGTGAGGTCTAGAAATTCAACCTGCTTGAATGTCGAAAACGAAAAAAAATAACTACACTTTTAAGTAAAGTGAATAAGAAAAAGATCCACTAAGTGGAATTCTATTACGTGAAATCTCCTTACGAGGTACGAACTAGAATCACATTGGTTCTCCTCCTATGCCTACCTATGCCTATGCCTATTGAAATTAAAACTTCATTCTAATTAAACATTCTTAATCTTAAAGATAAACGATTATCTACCGCGCTCTTTCTGATTCATGATGAATAGCAATACACGGGCGTATGTGCGATCGATGTCGGTGTCAAAACCTGGGTATTGTGTTTGAAATCTACCCTCTTCTATTGCGATTTTACCAAACATGAGATGATAATGTTATAAACCACATTGTTATAAGCTTAAGATAAACGATTGTATTATAAACACAGACATTAATCTAAATAGATAACGCAAGGCCCCCCATCTGTATGAAAACCAAGCGTGCCACTTTTTCACAAACAATTTAAAAACAAATTTACTTCAATTACCTACCAATGAAAGAAAACATTTCCAATGACTTTTCGTTGGATTTCCGGTGCCAGTCATGCTAAATGAAAAGCTCAGATTACGATCATTGATCGTAACTTTACTAGGTTTTTTGACACGCGAAGTACATACAACCGCGTTATCTAGTTAGATTTATGTCTGTGATTATAAAATATTATAATACAGATGAGGGTAGCTTTGAGACACCACCACCCACATGTTTTGTGATTTTAATAAATAGTATTAAGTTGCGGCTATGTCTCGTTCTCATTGGTTCATGTCTATAGAAAAAGGTCGTAGTGAAGTCGTAAATTCGTGAAGTTGAGACTGTACTTCCGACCGTGATACTAACGTATACATGTTGTGGACCAAGTAATTTATAAGGCATTATTCATAATGCCCGGGCAGTTTGAAAAATCCCCAATATGTGTAGGCAATATGATAAAAAACTATTGATATAATTGAATTGACCGGGCTTTCTGAATAATGCCCATCACTTATTGGGCCGGGTAATACAAAGATGTGTTATTTTTATTTTATTTTAATGTTGACATTGGTTTTAATATAGAATAGATAAGTACGATTACTATTTAACCAACAAAGTTGACGGGGCATCCTATTTCTGTCTGCAGGATCTAAAGTTACCTTATATGAAGGACATCATCTCCTTTGAAACTAACCTATCCGTACTGGGGTGCCCTAAGCTCCCAAGTTTGCTTCGCTCGCTCTTGGACTAATTCATTGACCATAATTATCAAATTGCCCAACCGTTACGTGGCAATATTCATAATGACCAGACTATGTGATAAATATAGAAGTTTAAATCAGTATGCAATACATTGCCCGATTTGACTTGACTAGATTCATAATGCCCGGGCATTATCTACAGTCCCCTGATTAATCACTTGGTCCATGGCATACACACCAACTTTTACTGTAGGATCAACACTGAAATCTGAACACAAAATCTGATGTTCGTAATTGGGTAACAGCTGTTTTTTTTTGTTTAGTATAGAACTTGGTTAAAGTTGTTACTTTGAAATGTTGACCATGAACCGAAAAGTCATCCTTCAATTCTTCGGTACGTTTCATTTTTCAAATGCGTTAACATAA
Source organism: Orthosia cruda (assembly GCA_964057195.1). Taxonomy (NCBI): domain Eukaryota; kingdom Metazoa; phylum Arthropoda; class Insecta; order Lepidoptera; family Noctuidae; genus Orthosia; species Orthosia cruda. The sequence goes on along the minus strand of OZ059836.1, from coordinate 12,396,148 downwards.
GGAATCATCATCATCATATCAGCCGAAAGACGTCCACTGCTGGAATAGACCTCCCCTAAACGTCGCCACATTGACCGGTCCCGTGCGACCCACATCCAGTGGATCCACGCAACCTTCACCAGATAATCGGTTCACCTGGTGGAAGGTCTTCCAGCGCAATGTCTTCCTGTTCGCGGTAGCCAATCCAGAACTTTTCTATCCCGTTGGCCATCCGTTCTGCGAGCTATGTGCCCAGCCCACTCCCAATTAAGTTTGGTTATTCTTCGGGCTATGTGAATAACCCTGTTTCTCTTGCGGATCTCTACATTTCTAATTCGATCCCGCAAGGATACTCCGAGCACGGTCCTCTCCATTGCCCTTTGGGTCACTGTAAGCTTTCTGAAGAGGCCCATTGTAAGCGACTACGTCTCATAGCCATAGGTCATATCTGGCAACACACACTTGTCATAGACCTAAGGAATACAGTAGTGCTATTCTGTATTAAACTCACCGTGAAAACTTATGTGGAGTGAACATGAAGGTAGCTGTAAATCCATCCAATCATGGTGAAATGAGTTCTCTTCAAGCTCGCTCCACCCACGCTTTCACAGTGAGGTGTTAACAGAATAGACCGGCTGTACCTTCTGTCCCTTGGAGGCTATATACCTATTGAAAAAAATAAAATATTCAGAGTAACGAACATTTACCTAAAAGTCAGTAAATTATTTCCCAATTCATTAAAATAGAAAAGAAAACATCTATTGGGTATTTAGTAGCAACAATAAAATAAATACAAGGAAAACAAAGAAAGAAGGAAAAACAACTAAATACAAACACACGTCTGTTTGTTTACCCGAACAGCATTCGTAATTTGTACTAATTAAGTACACAAGTTATACGGTCTGGCTCCGGTTTAAATTCAAACTTTTTCCAATAATGCAATTTCCGATTGCAGTCATATTAAGAATAAAACATAAACATTGATTTAGTGTTATGTTATGTTAGTGTTAGGAAATTAACAACATTATAATTACTCTGAAATATGTTCAAAAACGAATTATGGTGCTAGGACGATAAAAAAATGATATGTTTTAAAGAAAAGGATGAGCTACGGTTAAACTAACGTCGTCGTCGTTACTTTCGAGACGTCGTCAGGTGTTGAAGTTCATGTTTTAACGTGAAATACATGTAAAAACGTGGTAAAAACTTTTTTTAAGCAAAAGCTCTCATTGCAATGAAATCCATTGCGTTAGCAGTTTTTTTTAATTTCTATTTAGAGCCAAATTATGGGAAAAAAAAACTCTTGGATTTTTTCGATACCCCTCGGTTTCTGCCTATGCTTGCTCATATATCAAATTGGTCATATATCATGCCCTGCTGCTAATACGTCGAGTTACCAGTAACCTTGTATACACACAAGATTAAAGAGGTTCCTTAAATTATTAATTTTGGCATTCTTCATCTTCTTCGTTATATCAATGATTCCAAATGTAATGTGTTCTACCAGAATTCGGCCATTTCTTTCAGAGTGTACGTTTTGTTGCTCAGACTGTACGACAAAAGGTGTTTAAATTGAATACGGATTGCGAGAATATTGATAAAACAATAAAATTATTTTGGTTATTTCTTCTAGTTAGAGTACTGAATCAAACAAGCAAAAAAACTCAATATACCTACCATCCTTTTCCACAATATTCTTTCCACAACATTGCTTTCACCTTAAGCAAAATTTGGTATTTCCAGGGTTACCAACTGTACCTAGTTCGGTGCTGAATGTATAAGTTTTCTAATAACGAAAGACCCACACAATCTCTACAAAATACTCTGAGCGACCTTCCTCGAGGAGATTCAATATATATCGCACCAATAAATGATTTATATTAAACGAAATTGCAAATACATCTACATGAACGCGATGCGATGCAATTCGTCCGATTTGAACTTGACATTTTATTAGAAAATAATTGTACAATATCACGTATCGGCCCCATTGAAATTGCATCACGCCTTCAATAAGGTCCATTATTCCAAATACCTGAAAATGGGCAACCCTAGTGTTTCAAGCCTGTTACTCCGACTCCCATGTTATTGGAAAATATATAATGTTTTTGTAACCAGCAATATTTTATTTACAAATTTAAGATTTTTTTTGTTACAAATTGAACTTTCTAGGAAAAATTACAATTACGGTACTTCACGATAATATCGTTTGTAAAATTCTGGGAAATGTGGTTTGAATCGACCTTTGGGATAAAACTTTATTTTTCTGCTGATCACTGCTACCTACGAACACCCACACTACATTTTTCAGAATCGATCATGTATCAATTACGTAGGTAATCAGTAGGTAGGCAATTTGGTTCCATCAAAATACATTATATAACATAACATAACGCGAAGAGAGGCCTCTTCCCTGAATGGTTAAGAAGAGGTGCACCCAAATTTCACCACTTAGCCAAAGTAACACAAAGTATTGATACAACAGACCTCTGCTTCTGTTTCCGCAACTGCGGATATGCCGCATGCTTTCTTACGAACATTTCTGCTTCTGCTTCCGCAACATTTAAAACGGAATCTTAAACGGAACTTGAAGGGTAGAGAATGCCTTGTGGCATTAAGTCCACCTATGTACCAATATTGTACATGAAGTTTAAATAAATAAATAAACGGAACATTATGAAGGGGTAAAGCACGGACCGGTAAAAGAACTAACCATTTATGACGAGCACCGAAGCAAATTGCTGAGTACAAAAGCGGCAAAACTAATCTTTATAATATAATTTACCTTCATTTAATTTTGAATACTGATTTATAAAATAAATATATTTTAGTTATTTAATTTCATAGTATTTACACTTCTGCTTCTGCATCCATTTCTGTTTCCGTTGCCGCCAAAACATACTTTTTATAGTTGTAAGGACGTTACTTGAAAAGAGTCGTTAAATGCGCACAAATCGTTTTTACCCGACTGCCGAAGGAGGGTAATGTGTTTATCAGTCTATGTATGTATGTTTGTTCCTATGTGGCATTCTAGTGACCAAACGAGTTGGCCGATTTTGATGATTCTTACGTCAATCGATTTGTCTTCATCCTGTGAGTGTCACTGGCTACATAAAAAGAAAAAAATGGCGGATTTTGGGCGCCATTTTGTTTTTTATTTTCTCTTCTAACCCATCGTGTGTGGTATCAAAATAAAGGAAGTTAAGGGGTGATTTCAAAAATATATAACACTTATATGTTTAAATGTACCTAATTCACAAAAATAAAATTACTAAAATGTTGTAAATAAAAAAGTTAATTAAAAATATCAAAAACCCGATTGCATATGAAGAGAACTAAAAAGACGTACCTAAACAAAAAGAAATTCATGCTATGCAGTCGGAGGATCCATCTGGTTTTGATCAGCCAGCTCGCGAATATGTATATTCCGACTGCACAATCATCTGGAAGAATCAATCATGAAGTTACGAAAAAATACAGTTGTTTTTGACCCTTTTTTTGACATTTTCTCTGTGCCTACATTTTGTCAAGTTGTTGTCTTAAATGTTCTGACCAGCGATTTTGTTTCATCCAATATTAAAAGTTTTAATTTTATTGTATTTATTTGGGAAAACAAACGACTACACACTACAGCAATATATAACATTTTGAGAACGAAGAAAAACAAATGTGCAACCAACGAGTGGCATTTTCCACATAATATAAAACATTTTATGGTAAAATTACGCGCTATAGATAAAACTAAACAGGCATTCAAATAAAGAAAGAAGTTAAATAAAAAAATAAAATTATTATAAAAAAACAAACAAAAACAAAATAAAATGTCAGCAGGATTAAGTATCCCACATACATGGCGTCAACAAAATAAATGAAATTATTAAAATGATTAAAGTTGTTCATGTTCATGAGTAGAATCGTCTCCCCGTAAAAGTACATGATTTACCTACATTCATCACAAAGACGCTGTTATCTTATTTTTATTCAACATAGGCGTGAGTTTATGTATGTATGTATAAAAATGTGAAAAGGCAACCAACGGTAAAAATAATCTAATAAGCATTGAGGAAAATTCTCATGATTACCGAATGAATCTGATCTTTGAAGTTCTTCAAATGCTGGAGGCTTAATACAAATCAAAACAAAACATCGCGGCTTCAAACGAAAATTTCGCTGAATATTATTTTGTAGACATATTCTGCTTCAAAGAATGTTACAAATAAAAACGTATAAAAAGTGATTCTCAAATAACACAATGTTATTCTCGACACTGGAATTACATTTTGTAGTAGTGAACAAAAATGGTGATAGAAAAATACAGTTCTGTTGGGAAATAGTTTGGTATTTTATTTTATTTTTTTAGTTTATTCTTAGTGTGTTTTTTTTTTAATTTAGTTTAAAAGTGGAAGTTTAAAGGAATGGAAGGAAGTTTAAAAGTGGCGCCAGTGACAGAAAAGTTGAAAGGAAACCTTTTCTTCTGTTATGGTCATGTGATGAGGAGGGATGAAACGCATGTTATTAAAAGAGTTATGTATATAAATGTGGATGGATGGCGAGGGAGGGGACGGCCAAAGAAAAGATGGATAGACTGTGTGAGGAGTGATATGAAAAAAAAGGGAGTCAGTGATGGCGTGACGGGCGACAGGACGGTACGAACGCGGAAGAAGAAAACGTGTTGCGCCTACCCCAAGTAACATGGGACAAGGGCAGGAAGATGATGATTCTAAGGGTGTTAGTTTATGATAGCATCGTCATCCACAGCCTCTATTTTCTTATGCCAATATCCATGCAATATCAGGTAAGAGCTGGATGAGGTTGGCATAGAAGCCAACCTCATCCAGCTCTTACCAGATATTGCAACAATGTCACCTGCCCATCTGGGTGTCGAACGACCAACACTGTTTCCAATCCATGGAAAGGTAAATTGCACCCGTTCAACACATTTTAGTAGAAAAGTAAAGAAGAAAGGTCCCTATAACTTTTCACAAAGGAAACTTATTCTACAGTGTTACAAAAGACACTTGAGTTCTACCACCTCTAGATATTGCTCTTGGGGTATAGATGAACTGAAACTTGTGATCTAACCGTGCGATGTAACTTTGTCGTAAAGTCAGCTAGTTTTCGCTCCAACTTTCATGTAGAAAGACATCAACTTTCAAAAGTACCTATAAATCGTACAAGTACTTGGGTGTAAAAAGTAATCCAATGCATTTTCTTCGAGGAGCCCGCTCTCGTATATGGAAGGAGTTTTCGTGAATAGAAGATGAGATGATGATGGTAAGATGGATTGACACGATAGAAAATGTAGTGAGCATTTCTATCGTATCTATACATCCATTCCATTTATACTTTGTCCTCCTTCTCCTTCTGCATCCATCCAAATATTGCCCCTTTTAGCTACATGCGTTTGCTCTCCTCATCACATGTTCTTACCAAGACAAATCATTTTCTTTGTGGAAACTTCGTGAAATAAAAAAATATAATTAAAAAAACAAAAACCCGACACGTTCTCTAGAATGCCACATAGGAACAAACATACATACATACTTTTATACATACATAGACTGATAAACAGCAGTCTGGTAAAAAGGCCAACCTTCAAAAAAAAAACAACATTGAAGCAATACTTAATTATTCCAAATCCGTTGGTAGCAACGAAAGAGCCACTCACATACATGAGAATTGTAGCAGGTGGTGTTCTGTACTTTCTACTTACCCCTTAGGAAAAAAGGCAGGAGTGTATGTTCAGCAGTGGACGTCTTTAAATGATAATAATGATGATGGTGTACTTACATAGGCAAAACGGAACAAAACCGTAACTGCACTAAACTATGTTAAAACAACAGATAAAACATTAACAAAAACCCTTGAAATAAATGGATCCTCAGCTGAATAATGCAGCCGTTGAATGACGGACGAGCAACGAGCGATACGCCATTATAATAGTGACCCAGTTCCAATTAGGGCGGTCACCCAGTTCACATGGTGGACCTAACAACAAAAAAAAGCATCTACATGAAAGTATTTAGAAAATTTTATGGTATGTCAATCAACGTTGAAGCAAAGATGATGCTTTTTTGCGCTCACGAAACGCGCGGCTGTATCGCTACTGGTTGCATCTCTATTGTTAATTCAGATTAGAAAGTTCCATGGTAATTGTTCACTTGTTCAGCTTGACAGCAATGGCTCAATTTTATTATGTGCAGCTTTAAGAACTGCCAGGTTTATAGTTTAGAAGTTAAGATGGTGGTTGATTTGCATACAATCAAAAGTAATAAAGTTTAATATTTTGCAGTCTGATGAATAAAAAGTGTTAAGGTCGAGACATTTGTATGCTAGCTTGGTACCTTTAGCAATAAAAACTGTTCTAAATGCAAAAAACTATCCATACATTACTTAACTAACTCATTGAAGTTAGTTATCTACAAACAGATGAAAACAGAGGAAAACACAAAACAAAAAAAAACTGGAGTAATTACATTTCTAGATTGAAAGTTAAAACAACATCTATGTAAAGAAACAACCCATCTACCCCACCCAACCATCCTTTGTGTACCCAATTAATATGATTGTATGTGTACACTATAGAATATGAATAAAAGATTCAATCAAGCTTTTATTTAAAAAAAGTAATAAAATATAAAGCGCCTTACTCTTAGTTACAGAATATAATAAAATAGTTTCATAAGATGACATCTAACACAGTGGTCACAAAGAAATAAACTTTTTCTTAATACCCAACTTTCATGCCTAGTCTTTTGACACTTCTAATTGGCCCATAATAATAAGAATAATGAACTGGCAACACTGAAATGTCAACATGTTTGCGTTTTTCCTTCACAATTTAATTAATTTAAAAAAAATCTACAATCACCAAATTCGAACAAAGTACCCAACAGAAGAAACCAATAAGAAAATAAAACCAATTCACCTATAATATCCACTCAAAAAACCAATCCAATTCATAAAAAATACAAGAAACCAGTTGACATGTCAGTGACGACGTCAAATAGAGTGAAAATGTTTAAGGAAAAAGTGAAAATGTTTAAGGAAAAAACATAATGTTGACGAGAGCAGCAGCTAGTTGCGCACGACTTCTACCCCCGGACTCGTCGCTTAGCTCCGCCCCGCCGCCGCCGGACCTCGGATCACCTGTGTCATCGGTGGCTGATGCCGCGTCGAGCTCGAGCGACGAGTATTTTTCCCCGCCGACGTTGCAAACACCTGTACGTGCAGGGGAGAGGCCGGCCGCCGAGGAGTTTGGGACCTAGGAGCCATCCGGCTCCAAGCCGGGTCCCCGCTGCCGGTGGTAGCGCATGAGATGGACTCAAAATATGAATGAGAACGTCATGCGCGCATATTACGGGTCTACTGAGGGGGGAACTAACCTCACTGCGTACCGTGCTAGGATGCTGTCTCTGTTTCAGGACCTTGAACCAACTGTAAACGTCTCGGCCCAACGATTGTCGGATCAGGTGCGGGTCATCCAGCTGACGCCGCACTTGATAGGCTGCGCTCAGAAGTGCTGAACAACCAAATCGTCTCAACCCCAACACAGACCGCGACACCGCCAGCCACTATTGTGATCCCGCCGCGGTCCAATCATGTTAACGATGAGGCAGATGATAGGGTTGTTACAGTAAGTAGCCAGTGCAATGAAAGATTGAGGAGCGCACTGGAGGATGCGCTTCGCGAGTATAGGTCAACACCAACTGAACTTAGACCCCGATTGCCACGCTTGCCTATGCACAGGAAGAATACGGCGCTGGTGTGTGCCTTGGACTCGCTGCTTAAGAATATCTTTGAAAGCAGCGGGAGCCTCGTTGATACGCACTCAATCCTGTATTGCGGGGCGGTTGCGGCATGTCGTTTGGCCAATGTTAAGTTCCCAAACGAGACTATTCGGCCAAAGCCTGCCGTGCCAGCCTGGCAATGCAGGATCCAACGGCGTATCGATGGGGCCAGGGTACTCATCGGCAAACTATGCTGTTTCAGGGAGGGCAATACACGACCACGCGTGATGCGCTTCGTGAGGCGGGCGTTTTCGGGGACTGGAATCAGTCCTCGAGAATACATGTCCTGTGTCACGGAGCGCATCGACTTCCTGAAGCAGAAAGTTTGTGCATGGGCCAGCCGTATTCAGCGGTATAAGCGGCGGGTTGACCGGTACTCGTAGAATCGCGTGTTCCAGAGTGATGAGAGGTGGGTATACAGAACTTGGGAGCGACCTGAGCACAGTGTGACTGACGTGAGCCACCCGGATGATGTCGCCACGAGTACATTCGTGCGAAGCATCTGGTCGGTGCCCGTCTGTCACACTGAGGGTGGCTGGATGCGTGATGTCGAGCGCGTGTGTGATGCTATACCAGAAATGGAAAAAGTAATCATCAGATCACCTGATGTAGCCAAAGCAGTTCGTCCGCTACCGAACTGGAAGTCTCCGGGACCGGACGGACTGCATAACTTTTGGCTAAAATGGTATAGCAGCTCACACGCGTTACTGGCATCTCAATTCCAGTCATGTTTAGAGACTGGGTCGCTGCCGCAGTTTTTAACAACAGGCGTTACCCACCTGCTCCATAAGACAAGTAGTCCCGCGGAACCCAAGAATTATAGACCAATTACTTGCCTATCGACGGTTATTAAACTTCTTACATCCATCCTGAGAGCAAAAATTGATAAACACATTGAAGGTAACTCAATAATGTTCGCTTCTTCCTCGTAGTCAAACTTTTTAGTCCAACTGGTTTGATCACGAGGAATTGTGTTTCCTCGTGGTCAAACTTCGTTGACATTGCACTTTTTCAGCACGCTGTATGCATGCAGTTTTTGTATGTACAGCCGTAGATAGATAAGAATAAATTAATGTGAAACGTCAAGTGAAGCGTAAACGTGATACTTCTCGAAGGCCGGCAACAAAAAATATTATTATAATGAATTTATTATTTTAAACGGTTATTATAATTAAAAAGCCAAATTAAAAAACAATCACAGTAAATTCAAATATATAAACTGAAACTCTTCTTTTCGGCTTATAATTACTGGACGGATTTCGTTAATCTTTTGCATATCGTCAAAAAAGCGATAACAAGTATGTGGTTTCAATTATTTCATATTATGTGGTCTCCATAATTTTGATTTTGAAACTGATGCGAGCAATGCTATTTTATCTATTCTTTCTGACATTTAAATTTCACTGTTAAAAATATCATTTCACAAATTCTCAATCTAAAAAGGCAAAAAAAAAATAATAAGAGCAAAGACGGAAATGGAATTGTCGGAATATGTTCAGCACTCGCTTTCCTTCCAGAAAACAGAATAGAGGAAGGTTGGGAATTTATACAATCTGATAGTACTTATAAACAAAAATAAAATATTTTAACTATTTTGAGACTGCATGGCTTAAGAATGAATCACTTAGAAAGCATTGTTCCGTATACGACAAAGTCATCGCACTAAAAATGACGTAGAGAGCTGAAATGCACAATTTAATAAAACCATGAGGATACATCATCCAATAATCATATATAGATGTAGATGCTCGCTTGCTCAAAACATTATTAGAAAATGAAACAAATTTTCGTGAAGGACCATCTTCTCGTCAGAGTGAACAAAATTATAAAAAAATAATTTCATTATAAAATCTCAAATGGAGGTAATAAACAATGAAATAGATGTGGATGGTTATTTTATTTTCACAACCCAAGTACTCAATCTGCTGAACGCCCTAATAGCTCAGCAATTTGGCGTCGACATATTTATGTACAAGACTAAATCTATGTTAAATGTGTGCGTAAATTTCTTTAGTTTATAAGTGTTTATGTTTTTTGGTAACTTTGGTGCAAATTTTAACATATTTGATTTGATTACAACAAGCAATTATTATTAAATAAATAAATAAAAGTAGTAAAGGCTATACGCTAGTTTTTGCAACACCGGTTACAAAGCATTCACTTGTTGCACTAAATCACTCATGAATTTTCTCAGCCGACGAATCAGTATTGCTATTCAACGTGGAAATGCTGGCAGCGTTCTGGGCACTTTTTCTATTGACAGTTATGTAGTTTTTTTTTAAAGCCTGTTTGTAAATTATTTTAATTCGTTTGTATAATAATTTATTAAGATATTTTAGTTACCTTCCAAAATTCTGTTGTAAATAAAGAGCATCCACAAATTTTTTTCGTCAACACTAGTTATCTGCCTAACTGAAAGATCAGACATGAACTCTTTCAAACCATATATATGATTCCCTATAACATACGTCGTTTTAAAGAAGCGGACCGTAAGCTCAGAGTTAGTCATGTATGTTAATGGATTACTTTGCTCAAAGAATGCTGTATGTCCTTGTCCTGATTCTTGCAAAGGAACTGTGTTTCATTGTGGTTACGGCAGAAACTACACAATACTTACAAAATGATATAAAAGCCTGGCATCTTTTTCAAACTATTTCTTTTCTGTTTTATACAAAATGAAGGTAGTATTATATATGTTATTATTGTTTTAATTATTTATGGACACTTACTTAATTTAAATACTAATGATACTCTGTAATTGTATGTCGTTTTGTGACAAATTAATACCTTTTCTTTCCATCTTTCTTTCATATTATTTCAATGTATGGAACAAAATCTTTCTTTATTTATTGGTACCTAGAATTAGCAAGATACAGTGAGAGTTACGGGTATTAAGCTCTTACAAACACTCATAAACTTACGACGTTTCCCTTTTGCTTAAAATGTCCACATGCACGCTCCTTAAGATCTTAGTTAGGGTGAAGAATATAGAAAGTTGTAGGTATGCAAAAGTAAGGTCTTATAAAATAACAGCACCTCTCCGTTGAAGTCACTCAGCTACAAATACTGTTTATTTGAATTTTAAAAAAGGTCGAGACTCCCCATTTTGACAAAGAAAGTACATTAAACATTAAAACCTTGAAATGAATGCTACCGTAAATTCATAAAAAGCGAGGTAAAACTCTGTTAAACAGTCTTCTAATTTTTTAATATGATAAAAGTATCCATAAATAAAACGCTAAAGTGATTGACTATTTATTTCCTATTCGACACCTAGTATCGCGAAAATATAGCGACGACCACTCAATAAAATTTTTGCACCTTTTAGCGAATATATGAAGCTATGTGTTGAATATTTCATGCGCACTCCAATAATCTATTAATTTATTGTCATACTGTTTATTCAGTGTATCGCGAAGTTGAGACTTGGCTTTTTTTGGTTGGTCTATTTTATAACTTGTTCGATTTTGTTATGTTGTGAATATTACGTTGTGATTGCTAGATCTGAATTTATTGACCTAGTCATGTCTAAAATTGGCCTGTGGATCATAGGTTTTTACTTAGAAGTTAGTAACAAGAAATTAACATAATCACAAACCCATTCTTGATCCAAAAATGGACTGCTGCATAACAATGCTACCTACCTACTATTTTAGTTCCTTCCTGATTTTTGTTCTAACAGAATGTTTGTAAAAAATATTTTAGGTCTGTCTCATTATTTTGTGCCTTAGATGGTCCTACAGAACTTAGAGTTTGACACCTCATATAAACAAACTCATATGCGCACTTCTAGAGATTCTAAAAATTTCAGAGATTTCTGGAGTTCCTCATTAGTATAGTTGTTGACAGAGCGTCTAGGATTCAATGCCCAGGTTATGCATAGAGTTATTCAGTTTTACAATTAGGAATATCACAAAAGCAGCGCGTAGTCAGAATCTACATCTGGTTAAAGGAAATACACTCATTTCCTATGGGATATATAGTTGGTAATAAAACATAACTGGTGAAATTGTTTCCTTATATTATACAACTGTGTACCTTCCTCCTTTGAAAGCAGTCGCGATGTTTGATGTTATCTCATTATTTCATAAAGTCCTCAGCTGAATTTAATGCGCTGATGTGTTTGATAAAGCTTTTATTGAGTGCGGTCCATTGTTTGAAGGGTACGCCAGGATTATTTTCGAGTTCTTCTGTGATTTAAATAAGGAGTTGGATTATAATTTGCATATTGGAATTGAAAACCGTAAGAATTAATTAGATCCTCGGTCACTTTTCACGAAAAGAATTACATTGCAAAATCTTATAACTCCTATAAGTAATGAAACGAAACAGCAGGTTTACAACTTTGTCTTTCAATATTCAGCGTTATGTGATCACAAGTACCTACTATATATATATATATATATTTATATTATATATTATATGTAGTCTTATCATATAAATTCAAACTGTAACAGCTTTTGTTCTCAGGATACCTAAATCTAACCAAATCAACCAGTCACTAGAGGAGTCCTGAGTCAAGGGGTGTTGACCGGAATAAACCCCGCGGGCCTAGTGCGGTGCGCATCACTTTGGATGTTTGGTTCCAGTCTAGGACATGCCAGATTTTACTGTTGATGTTTATTTAGATACTGTTTGTAGAGAAATGTAATAATGTAATGATAAAGTTCATTTCTGCAACCAGCGTGCCTTACCGGTTGAATCCATGCTTTAGCTAGTCCAGTATAATCTCATACACCTCGACGTTACACCCGATACCCACTAAGGCATGTAAATTCGTGTGTACCCACATACATATTCATCTATCCGGTGAGGATCTTGTTAGTTAATCCCCAAGATATTAATATTGTATAGTAGTCATAGTTTGTAAGCCTGTTAAGAAGTTCCACTGAAGATTTTGATAGTTTTAATCATATTAGACCCGTAATTTATATACGATATTTGGTTAGGTAGAGTATTTTGGTGTACTGGGAGAGAGAACTTGAAAACAGAGTTCTGAAATCATAAACATTGATCAATGTTATTTTGTTCAAAACGAAGAATAATACATATTTTTTAATAGATCTAATAAAGCCCCCATTTCCCATTTCTTTCCAATTAGACTCAGTACATTAGTACAACCGACGTCAAAAATTAACGTTAAGTTAACAAGCTTTAGTTTATAATGGTTTGGTCCGCAATTGTGCGTTCATTGAAAGTTACGTGATAAGTTTCCATCCTACTATACTGCTGCATAATTTGTATCCATCATTGTCATTTTCCTGCTTTTGTCCCATGTCACTTGAGGTCGACGCAACGCGTTTTCTTCCTCCGTTCTGTCCAGTCAACCGTCACACTATCACAGGCTTTCTTTTCTTTGTCAATCACCTTTTCTGTCAGTGTTTAGGAGTCAAAATCATTGTCTCTCACACAATAATTGTATACAACTTCAGGAATCACACAATCATTGTATCCAGCTTCATTTAATCCTTTTAGTTTTGACTTTTCTTTACTACGATGGTTTAAAGTTCACCTCCATTTCCAATAAGTTATATCTTTTTTAAGGAAATCTTCAACGACCGCTATTGGAAATACTTTTCCCACCGTTACTTCCCAGGTATACCTACCATTTATCATCTACATTGCGTTATGTTAATAAACCGAACAAAGAGATTTTATAGCCTTTCTAATGTTTGTGCTCATAAAACATTTTATCCTTACGTTGAATTTATTTTTCTGGGCTACCAAACTGGCATTTTTTTGTGAGTTATGTAGTACTTGAGTTTGAGTAATACTTACTTGTACATTGTTTTTTTACGATAACGTAAGGACAAGATAGACCGCTATTTTCTGACGCCTCAATTTGGCCCGACATACGCCTGACTAGACCGAAGCGCACTCGCCACGCGATTGCCTGTCTTCGGGAGCGGCCGTGTGGTGAACACGTTTAAACAAACCCTTTGACAGTCGCAGCTTTACTATTTAAATCTCCTGCTTATTTATCAAATTGCCAATGTTTCTGTAGAGATACTTACAGGGGCGTAGCTACCGGAGAGCCTCAACTAGCAAAAAATTATCCCATCTTCGGAGTCTGCATTCTGAAGCTTTTCTACAAAAGTCAGCATCGTAGTATATCTGAGGCATCGATATATATGTACTACGAACTAGACTTGGTTATCCAAACACTAACTCTGTTCGACAGAACTGTAGTGCAAACCGTACACCTTAATTTAAATTATGTTGAACGAACGTGTCAGTGCCATGAATTTTAAGGCACATACGACTTTTTGATAGCGACTAAACTAAACTCAAGCGATCTAGCGCTGCATTTTTTAATATTTTGATTAGAAAACATAAATATTTCAGCGCTGCAGCGAACTTTAATTCTAATTCACCAGTATTTGAACATATTTTTTTCATGAATGTTCTTTTCTATCCGTAAAATGTACGTCAGTGATTAGAGATGTCAAAATTTTCGAGCTCACTTCACTCGCTCTTGGCAGCAACTGTTTTTAGGGTTCCGTACCCAAAGGGTAAAAACGGGACCCTATTACTAAGACTCCGCGGTCCGTCTGTCTGTCTGTCTGTCTGTCTGTCTGTCTGTCTGTCTGTCTGTCTGTCTGTCTGTCTGTCTGTCTGTCTATCTGTCTTTCACCAGGCTTTATCTCAAGAACCGTGATAGCTGGAGAGTTGAAATTTTCACAGATGATGTATTTCTGTTGCCGCTATAACAACAAATACTAAAAACAGAATAAAATAAATATTTAAGGGGGCTCCCATACAAAAAACGTGATTTTTATGGCGTTTTTTGCTATAATGGTACGGAACCTTTCGTGCGAGAGTCTAAATCGCACTTGGCCGGTTTTTGATGTTTATGGAGTCACATAACTGAGAGAATTGTGAAAAGAAAGAGAGTGTAAGAATTCTGCCTGCCTTACTTACACTCTTTTCCTCTAACTTACTTATTAAGACTGTCTCACTGATGTTCTCATTATACACTATCTTGGTTGGAACTAAGACATTCGTGAAAATATGATAATATTCTACTACACTACTACATCCACTATGGTATTTTCGGATCCTTTGATCCGTAAATACCATAGTGAGACTAAACTGTCTACCTTTTTCGGGACCACTCGTCCAATACATCATGCTATTAACTTTAAAACTTTCGCGTTTCATAATTGAGAAACAATATACCACGGGTATTTAACGCGATGATTTCGATTATTTATTTACCTATTTCACACGACGTTTCGGCCGCGTTGCAACGACCGTGGTCCCGGGTAGACTGGTGTCTCGGTGTACTGGCTCCGTTGGGGCAAAAATTCTTCATCTACCCTCACATTTCTACACACAACACTGACCGTGTCCTTATTCTGTAAGTTCGCCGACTGCACAAAACGAGGTAATGTTTTTTGAATCACTGGATTCCACGCCGCGGATAATTTGTAAACGTCATCCCGATTGAACGTTTTTTAATTTCAATCGCTTCACGCACAATAATCGAAATCATCGCGCTAAATACCCGTGGTATAATGTTTCTCAATACATCATGCTGTCTAAACAGATCCAAAAGTTTTATGTAGGTCAAATGACAATAAACAAAACTCTTATATCCTACATAATAGAATTAGAAATAAACAAATTTTCCGTTCACGAAACTGAATTCAACGTGAGATAAACCTTTACATTTCTAGAATTAATTTCGGTACGGACCCTTTCAAATTCACCAAAACGAAATCATTTTTCAGTAAGGCGCTGAATTGACATTTAAATTAAAGTACGGCTTGGTTTAGTGTATTCGGATCTAGCTAATTCTACGAGTCTTTCCCAACATTGAATGTACGTACTGAATACACGAATATGCAAAAGATAGAGGTTTCACATTTACTTACGGTAAATAACAAAACACTTGATAAAAACAAAAACTACTTGATATCCTAGTCCTAGTCTTATCTTCATATGGTTAACACAGACAGAAGCGATGTGACAATGCGATACTGATGCGACAACATTTTTTTTTTTAGAGATTCTTATGCACAGTAAAAATATTCATAGTAAGTATACACTTTATTTTCTAATTTGGCCTCTTTATGGGCCTCATCACCCTCACCCCTTGGTTACACACTACCTCCAATCCGTTTTAATCACAATAATCAAAATTAATTATTATGTTTTCCGAGTTTAATCCGAATTGAAAATGTTCTGAATTACTCGTATGATGGATAGAGTTTGGATGTATTGCGTAAGCTTCCCTACAAGAAGTACTACGGCTACTTCGGATCCGAAATTTCTCGGACTCAGATCGGATGTAGTGCGTAACTGTCCTTCTAGGCTGGTGAAGGCAAAATACCGGGAGGAGTGGATGGCAATGGACCTTTGTCCAGCAGTGGGACAATAAAGGTTGATTGAAATAAAGTAGGCATCAATTACGTTCATAAATCAATCAAAAGACCAATGCCTTGATACAAGTCAGAAAAAAACACTGTTAGACCATTCATCAACGGACAATACATTTCAATCAAATCTGACACCGTTTTGAATCGGTAATGTTGTCTGTCCATAATGCACATCGTTTAGCGCGGTAACTAGGTCAAACTATCGCTTTTCCAAAGCGATTATTAAGTCTGCAATGCATATCAGTTTTATCCAGGAATGCAAAAGTAATTTCCATAATGATTTGGAAATCGAAAACTCTCTGTGTGCTGCGGATAGATTATTGGTTTATTCACTATCATCGTCAGCGAGATTGTGCATCTTGAAATCTTAAGTTTATTCATTTTCTTAACTTATAGAGATATAAGATTTAAAACTGTTTGTTCGCAAGAGAACTAACAGTTTTAAATCTTATATCTAATCTCTGGAACAGCTGACCTAATTATGAAAACTCTTACACTAGTAGCACAGATAATATAATACTAGCATACAGGTGCCTCATTCCATACAAAGAAACCGTGCCGACTTAACTAGCGTTTTGATTGGGCTCATTTCTGATTAGGCTGATTATTTTTATAAATACTTAGATCGCGTTCGGTTTCGTTCCACGGCTATAGATGGTGCATGGAGTGACTTTCAAGTAAAAGTGTGTTCTCGGTTCGTGACGTTTCGTTTCGTATAGTATTTTTTGCACGTTTTTACAGTTTCGTTGTACCAAAATGGGTTGCAATATAAATTTAAGGATTCTCGCCACGGGTTTCTTGGAGCGCACGTTGTTTTTAGTTTCTTGTGGTTATAATTCAGTTTTTATTACTTTTGTGACTTGTGTGTAATTTTAACTGTGTTGTCCCTGTTTGTAAACAGGTTTGTATTGTGTTTGTCTTCCTTTTGTCTCAGTTCCACCCATAATGGACAGAAACAAGCCACCCGATCCTGACCCGCCTGATATTCCAACCTCCTTAACTTCCCTCCCTTCCTCACTGAATCCCCTATCGCAGTTTGCAGAAGTAGTCTGCAGCGTGTCTGCCATGGAAATCCCACAAACTTCGCGAAAACGCCCCAGTAATGCAGAGCTACCTACTCCGATATCTCCCAACAAACAGCCCAAGAGTCAAATCGGCCGGGTGAGATATATTTCACGATATATTTCTTATATAGTTCACGTTTCTCGCGTCGAAGCTCATGTTAATTCTGGCACCACTCTTCACCCCGTAAACTTCGGTAAGTTCCTAATTTTAAATAAAATCGCAAATATTATACGTGACGGAGTGAACAAAGTGGGTAGAAATAGGGTTTCTGTTGAGTTTGCATCTCCTCAAGATGCAAACGCTTTTTTGGTTAACGCCTTGTTGGCAAAACACGGATACACTGCTTCAATCCCGACGTTTAATATAACTAGGATAGGAATAGGAACAACTCCCGTTGTTACAGGGGTTCCCTCAGACATTAATGAAGAGGAGGCATTAACTTACTTGTCTGTGCCCTCAGGTTGTGGGCAAATACTTAAAGTGCGTAGAATTAACCGAAAGGTCCAGATTGAAGGAAGAGTGGAGTGTAAGCCCACAGAAACCTGTGTACTTACTTTCGATGGTCAGTCCTTACCAAAGCGGGTATATTGTTGTTACACTTCCCTTCCTGTGGAGCAATACATTTATCCTACCATCCAATGTCGTAAGTGCTGTCGTTTTGGACATGTTGCAAACGTTTGCAGATCAAATCCACGCTGCAGTAAATGTGGCCACGATTACCCTGGTGATGGTTGCAACATTTCTGAGGGCGAGGCCTTCTGTGTGCTTTGCTCGGGAAACCACTTTGCCAATAGCAAGTCTTGCCCCGAGCTTGGTAGGCAGAAGGCTATTAAGACGATCATGTCCGAGAAATCGATTCCATATGTTGAGGCTAGCAAAGCTATTCCGGCAGTTTCTCGCAACTATGCCAATGCCACCAAAACGCAGTCTTACCGTAAAACCGTCACACTCAAGCCCAGGACCCATGCCCTACTTTCCCAATCATATGATAAAGCTGCTCATCAACAAATTGTAAAATCCCCCAATCTTCACAGTCTAATGGCTGTGTACTTAATAGTAATGTCTCCAGCAATAATACCATTTCAGTCATTGACCTTCTTTTAAAACTTTTACCTCCACTTATTTCATCATCTTCTAATAACAATCAATTACCGTCCAACGTTGCCGACCAACTTATCTCTCTCTTATTAAACATCAAAAATGGAGTCCCACCAATCTTTTCTTCAGTGGAATGTGAGGAGCGTGTGGCATAAAAAGCACGATCTCATATTACTCTTGAATAAATACAAGCCTCTGGCTTGTTCCATAGCTGAGACGTGGCTAACCCCAAGTCTTAGCTTCCGTATGCCGCATTTCAATATTCTTAGGTGTGATAGATCCGATGGGTACGGAGGGTCAGCTCTCTTCGTAAACAGTCGGGTCCCAATTTCCCCCTTATCATTGCCTCCCCTTGAGGGCAATTTGAGTATTGTAGCAGGAAGGGTTGAGGGCATCACAGTATTCTCCATATATATTGCACACACTCACCCTGATTTTCTGCCTATTTTAAGAAACATTTTTTCCAATGTGCAAGGTCCATTGATGGTCATGGGTTACTTTAATTGCCATCATTATAGATGGGGTTCTGAACGGTGTGATGCCTTTGGTGTAGCACTGGTTGAGATTTTGGATAATTTAGATCTATGCATTCTAAATAATGGCTGTCCGACTCGTCGTTCCCTTCCTGGTCAACAAAAGAGTTGTGTAGACCTAACCTTTTGTTCAGTGGAATTGGCTGCATCAACTCACTGGGAATGTACGTCCTTGTCGCATGGCAGTGACCATTACCCTATTTTCATTTCTTTAATTAATAAAACTTATTTAGAAAAAACTTCTCCTCCACTTTTGAAATATAATTTGTCCAAACCAGAATGGAATAGGTTTGTCTCATTATTGGAGGATAAAATTGATTCTCTTCCTAACTTAGATTCATGTTTACCTGACCCTTCTGGTCACTGCCATGCTAAAAGCTGTTATGAGGGTTTTGTCTCAGCTATTTCCGCGTCTGCGGATTCCTCTTTTCCGCTGAGAAATAGTGCAAGAAATAAAATCCCTTCACCTCTGTGGTGGGATCCAGAATGCACTTCTGCAGTTAAAGCAAGGAATGAGGCCGAGAGGCGCTACAATGCAAATATGTGCACCAGTAATCTCGTGGAATACCTTCAGAGTAATGCTAGAGCCAAACGCCTGCTTCGCAAGAAGAAACGTGCTGGCTGGGTGAAATTCTGCATCTCCCTTTCTCCATCTACTCCAGTCTCAGCAGTCTGGAAAAACATCAAAAGATTTAGGCGTGGATGTTCCCCCTCTACCTCTTTGCCAATAACTAGGGGAACAGCTGAACTTTTCTTTGACAAAATAGCGCCACCATATGTCCCCCTCTTATCTGAATGTACGAATTTACCTAATTGCCCCAATCTAGCAAATCCGCAATGTTTTCGTTTTACGTGGTGGCCAAATAAGGAGGAACTTTGGTAAAAATTACCGAATTATTTGGCCGATTTTTGATGTGAAACTTCTCAGGCGTCGATTCCATAAATTTCAGAGTAAAATTTTAAGGACGCGTATCGTTTAGGCACATTTCGTTACATGAGAGAGAAGAAAGATGTTAATCCTTCTTGCTGCCACATTAAAGGCAAAAGTCGGCATCATAAGTCATAATCAGAGTTGTTACGGGCCTTTTATACAATCCCACCGTATTATTCCGAAACCTATGCCCAAACCACTGCAACTCCAGAAAGCCAGAATCAACAGTGGCGACCACCAGAAAAGCATTAATATTAATGGATCCTAACATTGTGAGCTGTTATATTTGATTCCAATAATAGGTATGGCAATAACGCTTGAACTCACGGCAATTTGTTCTAGTTTCCACAAGGTCCGTATAGTAAACAACTCCAGATGCAGCCTGTACATTATTCATCATAATATTGCGTTCATCCTGCCAAAAAATACACTCCCATAAGATACGATGTGCAGATTGTACATATTCGTAGTCAAATGTAAAACACTGACATAAAGGCGAGGCAACGAGCTTGAAGAAAATAATTTACTTTTAAAGTTACCATGCCCTGTGAGAAATTGGGCAACACAGTCGTTACGGGTCTTTACCAACTATAAGGTAACACTCAGTGACACATCCGGTTGATAAATACTGACAATCCCGTCTCTAGCAGAGGCCACCGAAACTACCGGGTGTTATAAGGTCGGGCACGACATAAACAGAATTATAACTAAAATTAAATCTCTTTTCCTATTTCGTTTACCTGGCTCCCTCACGCCAAATTTCTCTGGTCTTATAACTAAGTTTTAAGGTTCAATTTCGTATAATGTTTTCTTGTTTGTAAATAATGTAAGAGGCATGATTGGTAGCGCGCAGACAATTCCCGGATTATCGCTAACAAGTTGATACAAGTGAAGTTCTTGAAAGTGAACCCTCGTCATGTCGTCTTTGGTCTAAATTTAGACCTGAACGAAATTACAATCAGCCTCTGAACTCAATCTTCCGGAGACCTCAGCGCGGTTTCTCTGTGAAAAATTAATGAAGGAGTACTGCATTATGGCAATACCAGCAAACATTTTGGTCGGCGTTAACTCCTCTTTCTGCAGGTTCCGCCTAGTCCAATGGGAAAAATGGTAATGTGTTTATCAGTCTATGTACTCGTATGTATGTTCCTATGTGGCGTTCTAGAGACCAAACGCGTTGGCCGACTTTGATGATTTTTACGTCAATCGATTAGTCTTAACCTTGCGAGTGTATCTGGGTACATTAAAATTGGAAAATGGCAGATGGCATTTAGTGGGCGCCCAATATTTTTCTCAAAATAAAGGTTTCAAGTGTTTATTTAAAAATTTATTATAACACTTATATGTTATATGCTAAACAACACAACGAAAATTGTTAACTAAAAAGTTTTAATAAAAAAGTGAAAGTTTTGGTCAGCCAGCTCGAGAATAATAATAATAATCCTCCGAATGCACAGCATGTATTTTTTCTTGATTACGTCTCTTGAGGTCGCTTCTTAAGCAGTCGGGTTTTTTTGTTATTTTTGCTTATAAGCTTTTGTTTAACTTGCCTTGTTAGTGTGAACGTCCCACGCTGCATTTTTTCTCAGCGTTTTTCACAAAGATATTCTATGTAGGTGTAAACTGGTTATTCAATGGCATTTTAATGTACAAAATGCTGTAAATGGCATCCTAGAACACCCAAGGAATAAAAAAACTTTTTGCAAAAAAATACTACCGACTTCCAAATACAAAACTACAAAGTGAAAAATAACTTAATTTTTTGAAGTCGGTGTCTTTCGTAGGAACCATTTTTTTGCGTTATGGACACCGACTTCAAAAAAATTATTTATTTTTTACTTTGTTGTTGTTGCAAAAAGTTTTTTTTATTTTTCACTTTTTAGTTGTACGTACTTAATAGGCAAGTTAGTAAGGCAACTATTTCGCCAGAATAGATTTAATGAAACTTGAACATAACCGGTGAAATGAGAGATCTGCTTACCCCTTAAGAGCGAACTGGCGTGATGTTATGTTATGAAATGTTATAAACAACAAACAGACATGCGATTGCAGCAATCCCGAGAGATTTGCCGTTATTTATTGAAGAGTTCTGTTGTATATCTCCGAAGTTCTTCATCAGATCTTCACCAAATTAAAATGGGACCAATTTCGGAACATACTTTTTCAAACAAAAAAAGAATTTTCAAAATCGGTCCACAATGGACGGAGTTATCGGTGAACATACACAAAAAAAAAAAAAACAAACATGAAGTCGAACATAGAACCTCCTCCTTTTTGGGAAGTCGGTTAAAAATTAGGCTACTCTGTTTCAAAAAGCAATAAAGTTAATTGGTTATCTTCTTATACCACTTAATATATACTGACTACTTACAATTCACAGATTCATATTTTTTCTATAATAGATACAATTGTACCTATTGAAAAAATAATATCACTTCGTGTATTCGAAAATAAACCTTTTGTCAGAACTAACCATAAATTAATTAATGTACCTACCTAAAACTAATTAATTTAATTTCAAGACATGACATGAGGTGTGCGATAGACACATGAACCAAATATGTGTAGTTGTTCTTTAATTAACTGTTGACCCATTTGATTGGCTTGCCCAAACATGCGGTGACAGTGCCAGCAACATGCTGCGGTTGCTGGACATGCAAACATAATCACTCAATAACTTAGATACACTGTAGCTATATTGTATTAGGTAATATCCTTATGCAACAAATGGCTCGTGTCACGATTTACTTCTACGCTGAAATATTGAGTGTATAATGTAGTATATAAGTAGTAACAGCCGGCTTGATCTTCTACGCTAATCGAGGTCAGGCATCCATTCCAGGAGCATCCATTGCATAGGTACGGAGATTCATCCTCCATGTCTCGGTATCGGTTACCATATTAAGCTGATGCTACTAACAAAAACGTTTTGCCAATAAATACCACCGACTTCCAAATACAAAACTACAAAGTGAAAATTAACTTAATTTTTTGAAATCGGTGTCCATAACGCAAAAAATGGTACCTACGAAAGACACCGACTTCAAAAAATTAAGTTATTTTTCACTTTGTAGTTTTGTATTTAGAAGTCGGTAGTATTTTTTTGCAAAAAGTTTTTTTATTTTTCACTTTTTAGTTGTACGTACCTAATAGGCAAGTTAATAAGGGAACTATTTCGCCAGAATAGATTTCATGAAACTTGAACATAACCGGTGAAATGAGAGGTCTGCTTACCCCTGAAGAGCGAACTGGCGTGATGTTATGTTATGAAATGTTATAAACAACAAACAGACATGCGATTGCAGCAATCCCGAGAGATTTGCCGTTATTTATTGAAGAGTTCTGTTCTTCATCAGATCTTCACCAAATTAAAATAAGACCAATTTCGGAACATACTTTTCCAAACAAAAAAGAATTTTCAAAATCGGTCCACAATTGACGGAGTAATCGGTGAACATACAAAAAAAAAAAAAAAAACAAACTTGAAGTCGAACATAGAACCTCCTTCTTTTTGGGAAGTCGGTTAAAAATACATGGCTGCCTGGAGTAACCATGTTCAATCTAATTGCTGAACTATATAAATATCAGAATAACAAAAATGATAAATTATATCAGATAAATAAAGTTCAGTGACGGATGTAAAGAATTTCACCATCCCATATCTTCCCGTGGGTGTCGTAAGAGACTGCGACTAAGGGACACACCAGAGAATGGGCAGCAGCGTTCTCTGTGCACTTTACCAACAAACTGCGATCGCCAACCCGTCTGCCAAGCGTGGCGATTATGGCAAACCCCCCCAAACCAATATGAATAGCACAACAAAAAAACTGCCCTGAGTGCCCGGCAGCCCGTCTACCTTCGGCTACGGTAGCGGTCGAGGCGATGGCGTGGCAAGGGGTGCAAAGAATCTCCGGAATGGACCCGGCTATCCCAATAAACACCGACGACTGGACCTGGTAACGTATAACACAAGAACACTCCGGACCGACGAGAAGATAGCGGAACTCGAGGAAGAATTGAGCAGGTTACGATGGAGCATTATAGGGTTATCTGAAGTCCGAAGAGAGGGGGAGGACTCGATAGTCCTCAAATCCGGTAACCTGCTCTATTTCCGAGAGGGTGACCGGCAGTCCCAGGGTGGTGTCGGCTTTATCGTCCACAAGTCCCTTGTGAACAACGTGGTGAAGATCGAGAGTGTGTCGACCAGGGTGGCGTACCTTATACTCAGAATATCTGCAAGATATTCGCTGAAGGTCATACAGGTCTACGCCACGACCTCGGCACACCGCGACAACGAGGTAGAGACCATGTATGAGGATATCTCTAGAGCCATGCATGGTTCCAAAACTTACTTCACCGTTGACATGGGGGACTTCAACGCAAAACTGGGCAAACAAGACGAGGATGAGCTGCAAGTTGGGCAATTTGGAGTTGGACGTCAGAACCATCGGGGTCACCTACTGGCCAGTTTTATGTAGAAGGAGGGCCTCTACATGATGAACTTCTTCTTCGGAAAGCGTGAACACAGGAAGCGGACCTGGCAAAGCCCCAATGGTGCAACTAAAAACGAGATCGACTTCATCATGTCAACCAAGAAGCAAATGTTCAATTATGTCTCTGTGATCAACTCGGTGAAAACCGAGAGCGATCACCGCTTGGTAAGAGGCACATTGAACATTAATGTCAAGCTTGAAAGGTCTCGACTGATGAAGTCCACGCTCTGTCCAACACAAATCCAGGATCAAAATCCCCGAGAACTTTCAACTTGAACTACAGAATCGTTTCGAGTGCCTAGGGAGCTCCGAGGATGAATACAGCGATGGGTTCGTGGAAGTTGTCCATACGGTCGGGTCTAAGTTTTTCAAGACCCGCCGTACAGATAGGAACAGAACGCTCTCTGGTCCTACTCTCAAGCTCATGAAGGAGAGGCGTGATATGATTCTACAGTCTTAAGACGATGCGTTGAAATACCGGCAGCTAAATAGACGGATCTCATAGTCCTTGAAAGCGATGTGCGCCGCTTTAATACCGAAAATATTAAAGACGCGATTGAGCGGAATAAGGGCTCCAAGGTCTTTGCAAGAGATCTGTCTATTGGGCAGAGTCAGCTCACGAAACTGAAGACCGATTATGGCAGGATCGTATCCGCCAAACCGGAGCTTCTGAGGGAGATCGAAAGATTATATGGGCAGTTGTACACGTCAACCAGTAAACCCGTCGCGAATCTAGCCAATGACCCTAAAGCTAGATTACCCGACACTATACCGAAGACATTTCGGACGTCAGCCTGTATGAGATTAGGATGGCTCTGAAACAGCTTAAGAACAACAAGGCGCCGGGTAATGGAATGGACGGAATCACGGCCGAACTCCTGAAGGCGGGTGGGAAACCGGTCATAAGGCCCTTCAGAAGCTGTTTGATTCCGTCATACTCGAGGGGAGGACGCCACAGGGATGGTGCAGGGGTGTAGTCGTACTCTTTTTCAAGAAGGGTGACAATGCCTTACTGAAGAACTATAGGGCCATCTCACTTCTTAGCCATGTCTACAAGCTGTTTTCAAGAGTCATCACGAATCGTCTCGCGCGCATGTTTGACGATTTCCAGCCTCCTGAACAAGCCGGATTCCGTAAAGCACCGTAGACCACAAACATACGCTGCGGCAGGTTATACAGAAGACCGAAGACTACAACCTGCCTCTCTGTTTAGCGTTTGTGGACTACGAGAAAGCCTTCGATTCGATCGAGACTTGGGCTGTACTGCAGTCTCTCCAACGGTGCCAAATTGACTACCGGTACATCGAGGTGTTGAAGTGTTTGTACAAAAACGCCACCATGTCAGTTCGACTTCAGGATCAGACCTGGGAACCCGTACATTTGCAGCGAGGTGTGCGACAGGGAGACGTCATATCTCCGAAGCTGTTTACCGCTGCACTGGAGGAGCTGTTTACCGCTGCACTGGAGCCTGCGTTGAGGAAGTCAACCTTTAGATATTTCCCACTTTTAGGCATCATGACTGTATTTTGAAATTAGTTCCAATCCTGGTCCGATTGTGAATAGTATTGTGTGAATAGTATAAATAGTAATATGAAGTAGTAGTTTTACAATACACAGGTTCAGTGACCCCGCATTGTTAGAAACAAAATTCAATAATTTCAACTTGGTCATCTTGTGTAAATTGTAACATCTGTACATGTGTAAAGTAGAATCATGTTTATAAAAATTATAATATATTACCATTAAATTACGTAAATATGTTTTGTATATATGTTTTCGTTCTAGTAATAAATAAAATTATTGCAATATACTGAAATTTTTGTTGTTGTTTAATATATATCCAGAGTTTTTAAATAAAGTAATATTAGATAAGTAATATATGATTATAAATATATATAAAACTATGTTGCTCTTGTTACCACAGTACCCACTTTCATTCACCCCGCTCCCCGCAAATCGACAGATACGACACACAGACTTGTTGAACAAAAAACCAGTAGAATAAAACACCATCGCGATATAATGAGCCACACCAAACAAAGGTTTAATTAATAGTGTCCGTGTATGGTCCAATAAGCCGGCGAATATCTTCCTCAGATGTAATTCTGTGCGTGGCGTCTCCAGGCTTATTTCGTACCAAGACCCGGCCGCGCTTCGTCCAAAGGAAACGCCACCCGTGAACTCCGCTGCAGCCCTTGTTTGGCGAAACAACTGTTGATTCCTCCTGGTCAGACGCTCGTTGACAAAGAACCGTACAGGTTTGCCAGCGATCCCAAGATTTTCCGTCGTAGCGCCACGTCGCACGCGGGCGCCGTTTAACACGGCGTCCCGCTGGTCCCGTCGGGCGAGGCGCACCATGATAGTGCGAGGTCGGGGCTCCGTTGATACAGTAGGGCTTGTCGCTTTTATGCGCCTGCCGCCAACTCGCTCCGAACTCACGACGTCGCGCTCGTCCAATGTTATTCCCAGCTTAGTGGCAATAAGCTGGAAGAGGTGCGTGGGATTCTCCGGTTGTGTCTCAGGTATGTTTGCTATAACCAGGTTGATAGTCATCAACTCTGATCCCTGTCATTGAGGTCCCTCTGGAGCTGCTGCACGACGCTCTCCACCACACCTATAGCTGCTGACGAACCGGTACCTTCTCCATGACTCTTTTCAAGCGCCTCCAACCTGGATTCTATCCCGTCCATTCGGACATGACATGAGTCATTGGACGCCTTCAGCTCAGCTACGTCTTTTCAAAGCTCTGATACCTCGAACCGTAGTGTGCGTATTTCCTCCACCACCAGCTTCAATGCGGAGGCCACGTCTTGAGGAACCGCTAAATCAACGTTCTCCAAGGCCAACAAAACAGGAGACGGTAGTGCAGCAGCTGACACGGGCGTTGTCGGTTTCACCAGCCCCGTCACACCTGTTGGCGTCATCACAGCTGGTGGCGTTGACATTATCTTGGACGCTGGCAGTACAGGCGTTTCGGTTTTATTTTTCCTGCACTCAGGACTCTGCCCTATTGTGACTGTGGTACTTTTTGCAGGGAGTCCAGCGCATGATCTGTGATATAAGCTACTACACTTAGTACACCTAGACGTGTCACTTGACGACACAAACTTGCCGCATCCGCCGCATTTTGCTGGCATTTTCTCAATAGTTTCGATTGCCCAAGTTAAAGAACTTTTTTCTGTTTATAAACAAAGTCTTATCGATGTGAGATTGGCGCTGTGAAAGTATAATTTGAAGTTTCTGACAGGTAGCTTTTGACAATTTAGTGTTACAATATTTTAGTAAGAATGACAAATAAAATGTGTATTAACGATTCAGAAAATTAAAACAAACTTTCACAATTTCACGATATTTATTACGTTCTCACAAAATCATTTTTTACATCTGTCCATTACAACTGTTCGACGACAACTAACTACTAAGCACTCGCAACACTTCCCACCACATGTTTCCAACACGTGACATAACGTGGTGGGGCACATACGGAAGTGGTGCGCGCACGTTAAAGTATAAACGTTACAATTTTTACAAATAGTATTGAATTATTGACAATAAATTTAATTACTGGTAATAATTCTAAGATTATTATCTATAATTTATGAATAATGAAATTAGAAGTCTTGAAACAATTTATCAATTATGGAAATAGACTTTCGAAAATAGAGTTTCTAACATGTGGGTAGATGAAAATTTCTTGGGGAATTGGTATTTGTATACACCTTATTTATGCACCTTAGGCGCAATCACGAGCTATCACCATACTCTATATTAAGTATTATGCAGCTATGCACTCTTTTAAACATTTTTTAGACACTGTATCGTCGTATTTTTATTTTTCTTCGCTCAAATATCGGACAACGCTCCGTCACGTACAAACGTCAAAACGTCACTACATACTTCCCAGGCACACCTTTCTTTTAAGGGCCTACCACAAAACCTCACGAGGCCCCCGGTCGTAGTCTTTTCGAGGTCAATGAACACCATGTGCAAGTTTTTATGTGCACTTCTGTATTTCTCGCACAACTGGCGGATTGCGAAAATGGCATCCGTTGTATGGCGAAAATGGCATCCGCCCACTGCCACTTATGTTTTGCAATTCTTCGGACTGTGTCAGTAATCTTGGTCATTGTTTACTACAATAAAATGTAGCAAAACCCACAATACCCTCGGTAAAAAAGCGCCAGTTTTCGCAGAATGCCCAAAAAATACTTTTTATTTACAGTACAGTTACCAACACCAATATATTTTCAGCAATTGAGCACATATAAAAAGCTGTCAGTTAAAAAGTATGTAAGCCTGAAATAATATTCGTTGATTTCGTTAGAACAGGTTGAACAAATTGCATATTTATTTTGATATCCGAACTCCGGTTTGATTTGTTCGCTTTAATCGCTTTGCGTTAGATTTTCAATGCTTTCAAAAGTACCTACTTTTCTTTGGGATTGTACACTCCGGTGTATCGTGTGATATCGGATAATATTTTGGATACCCAAAGCAAGCGGACAACAATATCTGCATATTCGTCTTTGCATAGCCGTCCGTTAGCATAATCAAGTATTTTAGGAATCTGCATCACCATAAAGAGTTTTAAACGAGCTTTAAAAAATCGAAGTACATAAAAGGTAAGAGCTACAAATGATGAATTCATAAATTTTATTTTGCTTTACTTTGTGTAAATTATTTTCATCACCACTTCACTCAAAAACGGCGAGGGAAAACATCGTGAGGAAACCGGCATGTCCTAGAACAAAAAATTCGAAGACATGTGACATCCACCAACCCGCACTGGGCACGCGTGGTGGATTTTCGCCCATCCCCTCTGACAGAGAGGAGACCTGTGCCCCAGCAGTGGGAACATTAATAGGCTGATGATGACAGTAAGGACTGGATGGACGCGCGGTTTTTCTGACGCCACAATTTGGTAATCCATACATAGCCACACACTACATACTAGAGCGGTACGAACTTGTCACACGATCAGCTATCATTGGTAGCGGTCGTATGCGCGATAGGTAGGTACATTAAACACCCAGAAAAATTGGCAACATTGCCCGAGTGACATGTCAAATTTGTGCTCCGTATTTTAAAATTATATTTAATTATTATTTAAGTGTATTGAGGGTTTAATTATAAGTAAAAACACAATAAAACGCTATAGATACTCAGGATTATTGTTTTACTGGAAAAATATTGTGGCACGGAACTGGTAACCTACCAAACAGCTGACGACTGAACCTGAAGTCTAAAGTGCTGAACTACGGATATTGTAAGGGCAGTATTATTTATTTATAGCACACAAAGTGTAATTTTAACCCTGTAACACGTTCTTGTTAGTTTTAACGTATAAATTCTGTTGATTTAGTACTGTGCAGTGAATCTAAATAGTTTTGTTGACATCGTAGAAAACAAAACAAATCTAAGATCCCAATGTTCATAATTCTACTAATTTATTCAGATAATTTAATAATAAACATTTACATAACGCTATGATCGTTAATTTGCATAATTTAACTAGAAAACTACAATAAAAAAATCATTCAATTACTGGGCATCTTACCCACTTAAATAAAAAAAAGTAAAATCTCAAGGCAATCATAAGCAACTAAAGTCAGTAATAAATAGCTTTTTAAGCCAATTCAACAGCCTACCTCATTTCTCTACTGAACTACACTAACTATACCCTCCATTTCCAGCTTTATTTTGTTTTTCCTCTATTCCTTTGGTTCACACCGTTTCTATTTTTTTTTCTATTTCCAGTAACTATCCTGAAACCAAGGCTGCTGCTCAGGACTTAGAAATTAAACTGAGAACAGCACTCCAGGAACTTAAAGACTCACAAAGCCAATGTCGGGAGATGTTGCAAGAGAGAGAGGATTGTGAAGTAGAAGTTGAGAACATTGTTTATTAAAACACATTCCTTAAACGGGAGCTAGTTGATTTTAATCAGCAATACCAGAATGTTGTGGATGAACGCGACCAACTGAGGGTAGTCACGGATGGTTTCGGAGGAGGCTTTAAGTAAAGTTAGGGATCTAAAAGAAGAATTGATTCACGCAAATAATCATATTTTTAAATATCAAAAAGAACAGGAATCAACTCAGGTTGATGAAACTTGCCATTTGTATGATGAAATTATTAAATCGAATTGTAAACCGGATTCAATACCTAAAAGTAACCTAACAGAAGATTCTTTAATAAATCAGAAAAACTGTTCCAAAGTTAGTCATAACAAACTAAAAAAATATGCAAATCTAAATAAAATAATTAGAAATTTTACCAAGTTTAGGAAACAACACAAGTTCTTTATTAAAAATATTCCACTCAGGAAAGAACGTGTTGACCTAGTTAATAAATTAAATAATTACCAAATTAAATTCAACCAAACCAAATTCAAAAAGAGTTCAATAACACTTTTAAGAAGATAACTAAAACTTTATGCCCCAAGTTTTTATTCAGTAACTGGGCGATTACAGGACTTAGAAAAAGTAGGGAAAGACTTAACGAGCTATATGGCCTTAATCCTTATATTAACACTGAAACGTTTAATAAGTATGTTGCATCTTACTCAAGAATTTTAAAAAATACATGCTAGGCAGCTAAGGCCTTGTAAATTAGAAATAAGGTTAAATTAGCAGAAAGTAAAATCAAGATGGTTTGGAAAATTATAAATAATGAAACGAACAGGAATAAAAAAAAAATTATGATTACAAGCTTGAGACCACTCACGGACTTATTAGAGATAACAAAAAAGTTGCGCAAGAATTTGTAAATTTATTTACCAACATCCCAATTAAAACTACTGAAACCTTAAATTCTTCGCCCTCGGTTGCTTTTGGATTATTAAACGCGAATGTTTCAGCCTGCCCAAATGTATTAAACTTTCACATATAAACCCCATAACAGTAATAAGAGCTTTTAAGCAAATCAAGATCAAACCGACTGAAGATCTGTGGGGAATGTCCATCAAAGCTTGTACCTCCATTATTCAGACTATAGCGCCGTACTTAGCTGTAATTTTCAATTTGTGTGTGGATCAAGGAGTCTTTCCGGATCTAATGAAATATAGTAAGACCAGACCAGTATCTGTGTTGCCTGTTTTCAGCAAGGTATTTGAGAAGATAACGCTAAATCAAATGCTCATTCATTTTAATACGAATAACATCTTGCATGATAAACAGTATGGTTTCACCAAAGGACGTTGTACAACTGACGCTGGTGTCACCCTATTCAAACACATCTTTAATGCGTGGGAAGAGTCGCAGGATGCCATAGGTATCTTCTGTGACCTGTCGAAGGTGTTTGATTGCGTTAATCATGAAACATTACTTCTGAAACTTGAGCATTACGGGCTAGGTCAATCAGCGTTAAGTTTGGTTAAATCTTATTTGAATGATATACAGCAATTAGTTCAAATAAACGGTGTGAATTCGTCGGGGTTAAACGTGAAAATGGGGGTACCCCAGGGCTCAATTTTCGTTCCTTTCTTATTTTTAATATACATAAACGATTTACCCCGATTATTGGAAAACAAACTAAACATGGTGTTATTTGCTGATGACACATCTTTAATTTATAAAATAAACAGACGTACTTTTCAGGTCGATGACGTAAATAACGCGCTACGGCAGGTTCAAGATTGGTTCACTGCCAATAATTTAGTTTTAAGTAGTAAAAAAACCAAGTGCGTAAAACTTTCCTTACCGAATATCAAAAGGACTGATTGTGACATTATATTAAACAAGGAGAAGCTAGAATTTGTCGATAACACGGTTTTCCTGGGCATCACGCTAGACTCAAGGTTACAATGGGGTCCTCATTTAATATCACTTGCAGGGCGGCTAAGTTCGGCAGCTTATGCTGTTAGAATGATTCGTCAATTTAGTGATGAAGATACCGCTAGGCTGGTCTATTTTAGTTACTTTCAAAGTATAATGTCTTACAATATTTTATATATTATATAGGCGCCTTTTAAAGGTTTCTCACCGATAATAAAAAAACCCGACTGTGAAAAAAAGTAAACAAGAAGAAAATCGTGCAGTGCAGTCGGAGATACATTTTCGCGAGCAGGCTGACCACCTGATCCTCCGACTGTACAGCAAGATTTTCTTCTTGTTTACAACTTTTTTTACGCAGTTGGGTTTTAACTTTGTTATTGACAACTTTTAGTTATCATTTGTTTCGATAATTTTAAAAATATATAAGTGGAGTGGTGGACATCGGGAATAATCGATATTTTTGTAACTACCTCTTAAAAAACTTCATTGTGATACCCCAAGATATGAGGTAATAAAAAATACTACATACATACCTTTACCTTTCCATGCAGTCGGGTAAAAAAGATCCTAATAAACGAAGCTAAACCAACAGCTCCATCTAGCTTGGTCGTTCAAAAATACATTTCCCCAGCCCAAGTGAAAGAAAATGCATTGCATTTATTTAAAGTAAAAAAACGTTTTAATAGGTGCTCCATCAAGTGTCGAAACTGAATGAGTCAAGTAAAATGAAGCACAAAAGAGAAGAAGAAAGAAGAGTAAGTATACAATTGATAAACGATAAGCTGCTGAGTATGTATAGGGTGTGATGTTATCATTTCCTTTCTTCCACAATAATAACATAAAATACCTAATATCACATCTACCTATATGGCAGGGGACTAAAACTACAGGTAAAACTGTGTTACCAAAGAAGCCTATAGCATAAAGTAAAGTCTGCTTAACTTCCTCTGAAAATATTCATATTTCTTTGATTTTCTCTTTCTTACAGTTTAGATGCCAAATAATTTGTCTGTTATTATGTTGTACAGTTATTTTTTACCCGACTGCCAAGCAAGAGTTAAAAAAATATATATTAGTAGGTAACTAAAAGTTGTAATTATTATTTTAATAGGTTTTAAATTAACTTTGCTGTAAAATAAACTTCAAAAACAAAAATGTCGTTACTCCTGAACTTTTGGTTTTTGTGTAGGTACTTTGCTCCTGAAGCTCAAAAGCCGGATAGCGTTAGTTAAAAATTCAATTAAAACATCAAAATTAATATTCATATATACATTTACTTTACAAAAAAAAACTATTCGTGCCATAACGGTTCACGCCATTCGTCACCAATAACGGTAAAATTCAAATCGTTGGAATAAAAACGATAGCAGCGAAAACGCTAGCTCTGTATTTTTATTTCAAACCTAGTCCATTGAATATAACAGTCTATCTAAACCGGTGTCCAAAAACATCGGTATTTTCTACCCTCTATTTTTATAAGCGCGTTTTTCTCTCGATTCCTCCAGCTGCTATAATTTAAAAATAAAATACATTTCGTCGGATGTACAATCGTGCGAACCGGCTGCGCTTGAAGCATTGAAATGGTCTAGATAAAAATTAATTCTCAGATTTTATAGTCTGGGTTGAAATAAACGTAGAAATAATATTGCTACTTGCTCTCTCAGGACCTTATGGCCGAACATATA
This sequence comes from Orthosia cruda, assembly GCA_964057195.1. Lineage (NCBI taxonomy): Eukaryota > Metazoa > Arthropoda > Insecta > Lepidoptera > Noctuidae > Orthosia > Orthosia cruda. The sequence goes on along the minus strand of OZ059836.1, from coordinate 12,362,418 downwards.
TGTGGTGAGCTCGTTAACTCCAAATAAAGTGTTCAAAATAGTAGAATGAAATGGATTTCTCGCACATGTGGCTTTACTATGGTTCCTGATTTCGTAAGTGTGTTTACTTTGTTACGAAAATTTCGCTGACATAGGTATCTAGGTAATTACTTTTTTATTATGTGTAAGTACCATAATATTTAATTAATGAAGATAAGGAATATCATAAGGTTACAGAGAAAAACTGCACTCAACAGTGATACAAAATAGGTATAGGAACTACTAAAAGCACTAAAACTAATATTTTACAGAGATAACAATTTAATTAAACAATTTACTCAGTATTTATACAAAGTGATTTAATCCAACTTTATAGACCAAGTTTTTAAAGATACAAAACACCGTAATAACAAGGTAACAGATAATCAAAATAACAACAAAACATCCCCTGCACATGGGATTGGAGTTATAAAATAAAAGCTCCAAAGTTTGGTGGCTTGTACACCAGACTTTATGTAGGTTAATACTTCGGAGCATAGAAGGTACATAGATAAGTCTTCACGTTGAATCCTTTACTCAGGTGATTGTGAGTTAATGTGTCAGACAAGGGTAATATTTATTTTTTGTGTACAATAAAGTATATTCTATTCTATTCTACAGTGTCCACACTGTCCTTGGATAAAAAAAAACTATCCGGAATTTAAAGCTAAAAACCTAAACTTCACTTCCAGATAGTTTTATGCAATATTTCATTCATCCACGAAACTTCATTTATTTACGATACCGTGCCAATCATGATTCCGTTGTGTGAGAGAAACTGAGCTTTATAGAACGAAGAGCACTGTCCCTTTTTTACAACGGATTTAAGATGGCAATTACGTATCATAGAACAGGTCTTGATTTTGAAAGTTTAAAGGATATTTTTTTTAAATCTGGTAGCTCTCCCAAGCACTTATCAACTCCATTCCATCTTTCCAAATAATTCAATGAAAGTTCACACACCTTTATTAATTTACCATATCTCCCTTACTTCTTAGTTAGGTGTTAATTCAGCTCTTCCTTGCTTCGATACTTTGTGTCCCATTCATTCACCTATGGTGCCGTGCCAGTACATTTTTACGGTAACTGGTTTACGTTTATTGTGCCGATAAACTTTAAGGCCTGTAAGTGCAAGGATAGTTACTGGCTAAAAGTTTCGGGTGTTATCGACTTTGTAACTACGACTAAAATATATAGCGGCAACTACTTCGCTAATAGATTTGGTTTTCGTGTTGGTTTCGCGGTAATAGGCGAAATATTACTTTTGAAACTTTGGCGAAAGTATGTGCCTACTTCTAGTTTTTTTTTTTTCTGGATGTTATGGAAGCTTTAGTAGAGTTTGACTCTAGCCCCTTTTCTCACGGCTTCGCTCCTGAGACCTATACCGCCGGGACAGGACATTTATTTGGGGTAAAAGATTGCATACGACGTCCAGCGATAATGAAGAATGAATGTTCGTAATCAAATAAGTCAATCTATTTTGAAATGGTAGAGTCTGGCATAGTGAGCTTGAAGTGAACTGCTGGTTGATTTAAAAATCACCGTGTAAACTTAGGTGTTTTAATTCCTCCCTCCCGGTGGGTTCCCGCATTGTCGAGGCGGGGGGGGCTCAGTAACCGTGGCTACCTTCCGCGGCCTAGACGGGGTCGCCACCGTCTGATGGCGGACGCGGTGGGGCCGCAGGGGAGGAGGAGTGTCGGTATAGAGTTAGCCGTTCTCCTTATCCCCTGCGGCCGAAAAATGGTACGTGGCGGGGCCATTGACCTTGACCCGTCACAAGGGGACCAAGGGTGCTATACACGGGGTCGTCTGGCACCAATGTGCTGGTTGGTCCCAGGGGTGGTCACGGCGTACTGTGTGTTCTGGTGCGCCGATGATGGGGGTAACTCCCCAGAGGAGGGTCCAGTGACGGACAGCCGCGGCGGCTTCGCGTCGAGTGCTAACGCGTGCCCGTGTTCCTGCCATAAGCAGCACAGGAGGACACCGTGGTGTTTTAGTGGGTAGGAGTCCCACATAACTGCACTATCTCCCCTTGGTAGCGCAGTTTGCATGATCATATCTCAATGATAAAAAAGCCTATTCTAGTACTAAACATAATACCTCTTGAACGGACCGCTATTAGCTAAAGCTAAGGGGTTTATGTCATAATTAAGAAACAAGTTAACAGCCCGTCGTAACTTGTTAATCTTGTCTCACATTATTCCAGTAATTATAGACTAGCTTTCCTTCGTAGATCACTCATTCACTTAAAGAAAACCGTATCAAGATTTATGCGTAGTTTAGAAGAAAGTGGAGAAACAGACATAGGTAGACAATGACTTGTTTTATACTATTTTGAGAAGAAGAGATCCTAGATTGTCTCTCATTAGACTCAGTTGTCTGATGAGAAAACTGATTGTAATTACTATTGGATTGCCTAAGGATGCTTCTGCTCTTCGCTTGTGGCTTCATTCTTCAAGTCCTGCGGCTTTTTTTATAGGCTGCCGCCCTTGTCATCTAATTTCTAAGACTTGATATGTGTATAGTATAACTGTAGATACTAATGTTTTCGTGTGTAGTAGTGTGTAGGCACGAGAAGTAGACTGTATACTTTTGCCCGACCCATCACCAACCTTGGTTAGAACATCGTTGTTATTTGTAACTAACCGAAAAAAGAATAAGCGTGAAGCTCAATATCGTTCGAATGACTACTGTAGACGCCCTATGCCACATTTCTTTTTGTTTTGGGTGTCGTCCAATGTCATCTCCCACTCTGGGTGAAGCGGGAGGGCGTGTCAGATTTTTACTGACTAAAACCCGCCCGTATTCATTCAGTTGCTTGAGCCAGTGCCGCGGTAACTGTTATTCATATTTATCCGCGACCCAGACCGGCATCGGCCTTGGCGGACCCCGTCAGTTTTGCTGACATCTCTTTGAGGCGCGCGTAGAGATGAGTGATGCCCCACCTACGGGACATACTTAGATTATTAATTCAAGTAAGTCACTCGAAACTAATCATTTCAATCCATTTACTAGCACAAAAAGCCCAAAAAATACAATTTTAATTGATACAAACTGCTATTAAGCGTGAGATCAAATTTGTAATTATACCTAAAGTTAACAAGCTTCGATGTTTACGGAGGCAGCGGAGTGGATTTATTACTTAACTGGCTAAAACTGGACGAGAATTGATTCCTTACTATCGGTTCTCGATTGCCGAACTTAATAATAATTTGTTTTAAATATGTTTTGTACAGCAGGGAATGCATTTGTTTGTTATAGTCGTTATAATCATCATTTCATCAGCTGGACATAAGCCTTCCCAAGGCGTCGCCACATCGTCCTTTGCTTCTTACATCCTGCGGTCTCCGGCAACCCTCACCAGGTCTTTTATATTCTCTAGGGAAGAACTTCCAAGTTCCAATACAGCGTCTCCATTAGGTGGTCACGGCTATTAATATATATATTATATTAATTGTCCACTGCCATATAGGTAGATGTGATATTAGGTATTTTATATTATTATTGTGGAAGAAAGGAAACGATAAAATCACACCCTCATCTGCTTGAAGAATAATCAAATGGATTTCTATTCTCATATCTTACAAACCGCTAGACAGATTTATATAATTAAGGCATCGTTAGATACGTCTTAACCACCCAAGTGCTCTTTGATATGTGACGTTAAAAAACAAACATGGCGGATTTTGGGCGCCATATTGTGGTGGCCTCTATTTTTTTCTTCCATACCTATCTAGTATATCACAATGAACTACTCCACTTATATATTTTTTAAATTTTCGAAACAAATGATAACTAAAAGTTGTAAATAAAAAGGTTAATTTAAAAATTTAAACCCAACTGCGTAAAAAAAGATGTAAACAAGAAGAAAATCTTGCTGTACAGTCGGAGGATCAGGTGGTCAGCCTGCTCGCAAAAATGTATCCTCCGACTGCAATGCACGATTTTCTTCTTGTTTACTTTTTTTCTCCTTCGGGTTTTTTTCTTATCGGTGAGAAACCTTCAAAAGGCGCCTATACTTTTGGGGGACCAGGGAGTATGGAATTTTACCTCACTAAATCACTCTGGTGATCACCATCAGCACATGGAAGATCCCCGTGACCTCTTAAAATACCACTAGGACTTCGGACTCTTCAGAACTTTAATACACGAACAGCTCGCTGAAGCTCCGTTTTCCTGCTCCATTATTAGGCCAGCTTTATGTCACGTATGTCAGTTACGGTTGGCTGGCATTTAAAGGGTCGCGCTGGAGCTCCGCAAAAATTTGCACGTTTATTCCCTGCTGCCCACAATTTTGGACGTAGCTCCGATAAAATGGCGTTACGGGGAGCTAGTCTCGAAATCCGACACCAAAATATGTAATTCAGGCACTGTTTTTAGAAGCTCTATATTAACTTGCTTTTAAATGCTTTTGTTTCAATTTAAACATATTGGTTCAACGAAATAGAACGATAAATAATACTAGCCTCTGCCAGTGACTTTGCCCACGTGAACGTACGTGAACGCTTTTTTTTTCTCAGGGAACGTGCTTCAGGGCAAAAAGTTTATAATCCAGGACATGGTCTACGCGTGTGCCAAGTTTAACCCAAGTTCGTTCAGTTGTTGAGCCGCGATTCATTAATAACTGTTCAGACTTGTCCATTACTATGTAAGTAGGTGTTAGTAAGATTATCTACATACCTACTTTAAGGTAAAAAACTGGATCTTTTAATGGGGCGCTGTCCTAATACAACGCGATCATCGCGCAAACACGCAACCGTCACGTTCATTTTTATGGAGAAATCAAAAAGCACCCTCTATCGGCGCGACGACGCGCTCGTGTTTTCCATACAAATGATCGTGATGGTCACATGTTTGCGCGATGATCGCGATATATTAGGACAGCGCCAGTGAGATACAACAATAGTAAATGTAGCAATAGTCTTGGTAGATGCTTACTGACTTGCCATTAATGATGTTATTGTTGATCGAGTTAGCGTACGATTGAACAGTTAGGAGACGTGCCGTGTTTCATTACCAACGTTATCGAGCGACCATGCCTGCCTCGTTGGTGCGTGTAGTGATTGTAAGTGGTTCTGCTGAGCACGAGGTCCTAGGTTTGATGCCCGGGTCAGGTGAAGTGTTATTGGTTTTTTTCCATTTGGAAGTTTCAGTAGCAGCCTAAAGCTTGGATTTGTGCCGTGTGTGGTTGATGGCAATAGGTTCACCCTTAGCATATGGGACTTATACATTGTTGTTGTTACTTGTTTCGATAGATTGTGGATTAAAGTGACTACAAATATAATAAATATGACACGATATTTTGCGAAAAAAAACAGATTCAAAGAGTAAACAGAGTAAGTAGATTACTAAAAAAAAAAACGAAATGAAAATCGGTTGATCCGTTTAGGAGCTGTGATGCCACAGACAGATATATATATATACACAAATACACAAACACACAAAAACACAGGTACACACGTCAAACTTATTTTCTTATTTTTCTGTCGGGGGTTAACAATAGGGATGTTTCCTGGGTTGAAAAATGATAATTCTATTTAGTCCGTCCGTGATTATCAAATAATATCGGATCCGTATTGCTTTAGCAAATAAATTAAAATTGACAAAGATAAAGCACGTTGAAGTTCAGGAGTGGTAGCTTGTAACGTTACTTTGCCAGTATAAAGTGTAGCACACCGTGACATCAATATGATATCGCTGTATCGTCGTAATTTTTTGTTTTTGTGGCAAGAGAAAAATAAGTGTCCAATATTTTTTGGTTATCTAACTAACGGACTAAATAGAATATCTATTTATGTCAACTACCATATTATTACCATGGCATAATAATATACTCCGTATACTTCGCCTGGTATTCTCTTCCCAGGATGGTCTAAGACTACGTCACGATAAGTGTTACAACAGTGTTGTACCATTGATTGTCCTTTTCAGAAAATTTAGGTACTTTCTCATGTAGTTAATGAAAATATAATAAATTAATAACTAGCTTAACTATTTAGTAATTCATTTATTTAGTGTTAAATTAATTTATGTATTGAATTATTAGTTCATAATTGCTTTGTTAAGTTAAAAAATGCATTTTGCTCGGGTAATTCAATTACACATAGTGGCAACACATCGAATTGACAAGTGTCATACTGATAACTCGCCATTTCATCGTTATTGTCGTGTCGCTCACACCTATAGCGTTGTTTCGCTCGGTGAGCAAAATACTGTGGCACCCAAACATTTGTAGTGAACCCGTGTACTACTGAAAGATACAAAAGAAAAATTGTTAATTGGTTCGTACTAAACTGTAAAAACAGAAGTATAAAAGGCGGTGTAATAGTGTTTTTTCTTTTCTCAACGAAGAGACGCTATAATATGCGTAGCTTCAATATTGTAACTATCTTCAATTAAAAGAACTGGTATGTATGTGCCTTTCTACATATTATTTCATTTATCTACACGTTGTAAATTCCATAATTTAAGGCATAGCATTTTTGACTTATTTTAGTCAAGTTTGTGGGGATGCAAGTCCCGAACTAAACTAAGTTGTTCCATTTTATCACAATCATACAGACAGACAGACGCTGCGTGTGACTTTTACAGCATTTGTTTTGTCAGAGACATTGTATACCTAAGACCTCAGATCAAAAGAAAAAGAAAAATGTCAAGATATAACGTTGCAAACAACAAGGTGACGCTGGTTAAAACTACGCCTTGCCATATACATATAAAATTACACGTACAACGAAACTATGCTTTAGCTTGTCAGTCAAGCTCTCAGATCAAATAAAAAACTCGACAGACAAGCTAAGGCGTAGTTTCGTTCCGTGTCTCAGTAGCCGTGGCATGGTTACCCACGGTGAAGCGAAGAGGAACCCAAGGAAGGGCCGCTCATCAGGGCTTTTGCCAATTAAGCCGACGACGTAGCGGCCAACAAGTAGGTTGCGGTGCCGCTTGTCAACAGGCGACATCGCATCTGAGGCTCGATCGATATCATATGGAACGTCCCATACGATATCGCAGCTGTGAGTAAGAGACCACGGCGGAAGAGGAGTGGGGATTGCGGCATTGCGCACGCAGGGATTGCGGTGCGCCACTCTCCCTACCTTCCGCGGCCTGGACGGCGTCGCCATCGTCTTATTGCAGATGCGGTGGGGCCGCAGGGGAGGTCCCTATCACCTACGACCGAAAAGTGATAGATGGCGGGGCCACTGACCTGCCCTGTCACAGGGGGACCAAGGGTGCCATACACGGGGTCGTCTGGCGCCCATGTGCTGGTTTGGTCCCTGGGCCGGTCACGGCGTGCAGTGTGTCCTGGTGCGCCGGTGAGGGAGGTACACCAACGGACAAACGGTTTCCTTTTAACTTTACTGTCACTGGCACCACTTTCAAACTTTCTCTAATATGCTCATTTCTCAGTTCATCCATTCTCGTCACTTCGCACATCCACCTCAACATTCTCATTTTATCTACGCGTGAGGAAAATAAATAAAACCATAATATGCAATCAATTAAAAAAGAAGCAAAATAAAAAAATACAATAAGTATAGAGCATGTGTAGATTTAATAAAAATGATAAAAATGTACCTTTTGTATTATTTTATCTTTTTCCCCACTAAAAAAGTTTGAGAACCGCAGCGCAATTGATGACGTAGTCTTAGGCCAATCACGTGACCCAGCTGTCACGGGAAGAGACTACCATGTCTTATTATACGATGATTATTACGAAGCACCACACATTTTCTATTTATTGTCACAACTGAATCTAATTTTCACCTAAATAGGCCGGCTGCATTTTCAATAAACAACTTATTCTATTAAATACAACCTTTTATTTATTACTAAACTTTAGTCTTAGTAATAAATGTCAATTATTAATGGTCACATAATATCAAAAAAATTTTGAATGCCATTAAGTTTTTGTTTTATTTTCTTACGTAAATAATGGCAGCTGACGTTTTATTTTCACGAAAAAAGGCCAGCACTATTCAACAATTCGATTTGTAATATGTAAAATGCATACATGAAACATAGTGAAAAGCGTGGGGAAAACTACAATATTTGAGCCGGCACAAGTTAAAAACTATATTTCATTTAAATAATAGGGAAACCTCCCTGACACGACGATTCCAAACCACAAATTCTGAGCTACGTGAAAATTACCAACCTGAGTTCCAGCAAACCGACTGAGGTTGGAAATGAGCACAGTCTCCGTGAATTGTGGTCAAAGGAGTATTTATTAGTATTTCGATACCTTCTCCGAAAATGGTTCTATTCCAAATACAATTTGAAATTCAATCAGATTATTACTGCAAAATACACTGGTTTGCTGAAATTAGTATGAAGGATATTTCTAACATACATACAGTGTATAACGGAGTGTAACGGATATTTCTAACATACATACAGGTTATAAAGGGGTGTAACTGATATTTCTAACATACATACAGTGTATAACGGAGTGTAACGGATATTTCTAACATACATACAGGTTATAAAGGGGTGTAACTGATATTTGTAACATACATACAGTGTGTAACGTGGTGTAACGGATATTTGTAACATACGTATATGGTGTAACAGGGTGTAACTGATATTTCTAACATACATACAGTGTGTAAAGGGGTGTAACTGATATTTCTAACATACATAAAGTGTGTAACGGGGTGTTACTGATATTTCTAACATACATACAGTGTGTACCGGGGAGTAACGGATAATTCTAACATACGTACAGGGTGTAACTAATATTTCTAACATACATACAGTGTGTAAAGGGGTGTAAATTATATTTCTAACATACTTACATTGTGTAACAGGGTGTAACTTTTGCATTCATAATAGTAGTAAGATAAAACGGTAAAGTGAGATCATATTTCAAAAACTACTTCTGCCCATGTAAGAAAGAAAAATATTTAATTAAATATGTAAATGAACAACTTTCTCAATTATTTTTTTGAATTGGATTTTCGATACAAAGTTGCCGTTACTTACACCCGTAGTAGGAACCAGTATATCTCCCAATAAGGAACAAATCTCCTAGCTTTCCACTGCTGCGTTACGGCAGTTTCGAGGGATACAGGTTCAGAAAGGGTCCAGGAGCCCCAACGCCGCTATGGGCCCCGGTGTTTATCTCCTGGCTTGGGACCCGAAGACCTGTATTTAACACCCTGTATATTTTACTAATATTTTAAATGCGAAAGTTTGGATGGTTACTCAATCACGCCAGAACGGCTGAGCGGATCTGGATGAAATTTGGCTTAGGAATAGATTATAGTCTGAAATAGTACAAAGGCTATTTTTCATCCTGGTATAATGTCCCCTTGGGATAAGAAATCATTATTCACGCGTGCGGAGCTGCTGGCAGAAGCTAGTCTTACTAAAATTATAAGTGCGAAAGTTTGGATGGATATCTATGTTTGTTACTAAATCAAGCTAAAACAGCTGAACAAGACAAGATAAAATTTGGCACAGAGATTTTTTATAGTCTGAAATAGCTAGACTTTTCATCCGGCATAAAAAAAACACTTTTCACGCGGGTGAAGTCACTGGCAGTAGCTAGTGTACTATATGTACTATAAGGGTCAAAAGTGCAGTCACACTCTACCAAAACAAAAAAGGCAATATTTATGTGGGCAGCAGAATTTCAACTTTTCGCGATTAGTAGGAATAATCTATACTTTAATTTCTATACAAAATATTAAATCAGTTGTGGATAATTTAACTTCTTCTACAAAAACTAGCCATTTGAGATTTGGAAGAGTATGACAACATTTTTGACCCTTGACTGTATCGCTTTAAGCTATTATATGAACAATGTCATCTTATGTTGTCTGTCCAAGAATAGATCAACCTTTCCCGTGCGTGCCCTTAGTGACGAATCAGGGATTATGTCTGAATGGAAACGTAAATCCCTCACGGCGAAATCTGGGAGACATAAAGGTCAATCAAGATTTACGAAGAACTTGAGTGAGTTAAATTCGACAGATTGTAGCTCCTAAACAAACTGTGTATTATCTAAATATTAATGTTGGGTCCTGAAAAACCTTTGCCAATAGATTTAAAGATTTATGTAAGTAACAGTAGAAGATATAAACAAACTGTATGCAATTATGTGTAGATTTTCAAACAAAGGCATATTTTAAATTATTCTCGACAGGCTCGCCGCTTGGAAGAGCAGCTGCAGCGCGACAAGGAGGAGCAGATTCGCCGTCAGGAAGAGCAGTTCATGGTAATCAAGGACCTCCGCACTGCAACTGGTAAGGAGATGAAGGAGGTAAAAGACCAGGTCCAGCAGCAGGATATCCGCATCGCCGAATTGGAGAGAATTGTTCGTGGGCTCAAATCTGGAGGAGAGGGCGTGGCACCTGCGGTAATTGCGCCCTCGCAAGGTGCTTTTAAAGTGCCACCATTCGACGGCTCTTCGTCATGGTCTGCCTACAAGATACAGTTCGAGGCCGTCATTAAAGCGAATAGGTGGACCAAAGAACAGGCCTTGACTGCTCTAACCTTGGGTCTTCGCGACCAGGCCTTGATTGTGTTAGAGGCACTTGGACAGGACGTTACTTTCGAAAAGCTTCTGGAAGCATTGGAAGCTAGATACGGTGACGCGCACCTTTAACATGTGTTTCGGGCCCAACTGAAAGACCGGTCGCAACGGGTTGGTGAAACTCTTCAGCAATGGGCTCTGGAGGTGGAAAAGTTGGTCCGGAAGGCTTACAAGTCTCCACCTGTGCTGATCGACGGGAATCTCGTACATGTTTTCACGGATGGGATCCGTGACCTGGAGGTTAGGGCTGCAGTAAGGCTAGGTCATTTTAAGAACCTTAAGAACGCCCTAGCCTACGCTTTGGAGGTGGAAGCTGTACGACGGGACGACCGAGCTCACCGCATAAGGCAGGTTGTGACTTCACCCCGGTGCTATAGCTGTGGAGAGAGAGGTCACATCCGGTTGAGCTGCCCAAAGCAAAGGGGTCCCCATTGCGGAAGTCAGTCACCAGCAGCAGGAAAACCAGTAGACGCCAGGTGTAAGTGGCAGTTAGTGGCTGGTGATGAAAGAGCCCCAAGGAACTCGATCTCAAAAATTGTGTGTGAGTCACAATCATGTAACGGGAACATAACACTACACAGTAATGCAGATGCTCTCTCGCGTAGGTCGTGTTCCGATCAAAGTAAGCCCTGTGCCAGGCAAGAGGCTGAGCAAGCGACATTTGTGAGAATGTTGAGGACGGATCTTAGCGAAGATTGGAAGGGAATCTTGCAGAGTGCTCAGCAAGATGACAGAGACATAAACCCGATCCTCGAATGGAAGAAATCAGGAGCTCCGAGGCCTTAGTGGAGTGACGTTGCCTCAATGAGTTCTGTCACCAAGGGTTATTGGGCACAGTGGGAAAGCTTAGTTATCCAGGATGGAGTTCTGTGCCGGAAATTGGAGAATACTCGTGGTGATCAGTGTTATTTACAAATGGTCGTACCTAAAGTCAATGTGCCGGAAGTCCTACAGCTTTATCACAATGGAAGTTCAGGAAGTCATATCGGCATTAAGAGGACTCTGACCAAGATCCGAGAAAGATTTTACTGGATCCATTGTCGAGAGGACGTTAAGGAATGGTGCCGCAAATGCACAAGTTGCGGGGATGCGACTGTGAAAGGACCACAAATTCGTAGTAGAGGTGCATTAAAGATTTATGAGCACATCAGAGAGACCGGTCAACAGATGTCTAAGAGGATGAAGATTCGCTACGATCGGAAGGCGAACAATAAGGGCTTTGATGAAGGATCTCTGGTGTGCTTACATAACCCGGTACGCAGCAAAGGAGATTGTCCTTTGCTGCGTACTTTGTTTAAATTGCAAGCAAAATGGGATGGACCATATCGCGTACTTACCAAGATTAATGACGTCACCTACCGAATTCAAAAGGAACCCCGAAGTGCATCAAAGGTCGTTCATGTGGATCGGTTGGTCCGTTATCATGGGTCTAACAATGCTCGGGACGAGCATGTCTAAGAGGGAGGCAATGTTACAAGATAGGCCAACGCCATCTAGTAACGAGAGGAAGAACTAGGTAGTAACTAGTGGCATCATCTAGTATTGAATAGCGGAACTAATGTTCTCGAAAGCTCGTGTCGAATGGAATTTTCCAGAAGGTTCGAACCGAACATTCTGGATGTTTCTAGTCGCTTCGGGAACAATGAGTTCGAAAGTCGATTGTTCTGGAAGTTTCTCGAATTATCTAGAACAGTATGGAACGTTCCAGAAGCTTCTTCCGTGCTATATAAAGAGTGGTCGGATTCGTCGTACAGTCAGTTTCGATTGAGAAGCGATACAGAGCGATCAAAGCGGAAAATAGTGCGAAGTCATAGAATTGATTAAGAAGTGTTTTTGTAATAAACAGTGATTAAATAATGCTGTTTAAATAATTTATCCCTGAACCCCAGCTCGTAACAATATTTAAAGATCATAAAATATATTTTTTGCAAACTTCGGAATTTCATAAGTACTTTATTATTCATATTCATAAGCACATTAGAACTCTTTCGGGTAGGTTAAGTTCGGCTGCTTATGCAGTAAGGAAAATAAGACAGCTAACCGATGTAGCTACAGCTAGGTTAGTATATTATGCTTATTTCCACAGTATTATGTCTTATGGCATTCTGCTGTGGGGATCAGCATAAGACGTTGACTCAATTTTCATCCTACAAAAGAGGGCAATCCGCGCAATCTATAAAATGGGTCCTCGCGAGTCCCTCAGAGAAAAATTTAAAGAGATCGATATATTGACTCTACCTTCACTTTATATTTTGGAATGTATTTTGTATGTCCGTAAAAATCGAGAGCTTTTCAAAACTAGAAGCGACTTCCATAATTTGAATACACGCAGTAAGCACGAAATCTTAATACCCAAATTCAGATTAACGAAAACTAGCAAGTCTTTTCTTATAAACAGTATACGATTTTATAACAAGTTGCCAAAGTCAGTTATAGAACTGACCGATGGAAAGTTCAAAAACTACATCAAACGTATCCTTATTAAAAAAGCATATTATAAAATCAAGGACTACGTTGAAGATAAAAACATTTGGCCTTAGCACCTTCTGCGCATGCAGCTTCCCTGGCAACTTGTAAACGGCACAAATATGTGGATGTCTCTAACTATTCTCAATCTCATTTTTTCTTTGCTTCTTTTAATTAGACCTTTTACAATGGTTTTCAATCATCTTTATAGCCCTTTGCTAAGAATAGTTACAGCACTGATAACAACATTTGTGCCACATGTTAAATTTAGTCTTGTTATACATATTATGTTTTTTTTTACGTTTTTATAGATTCTTTTACCGATTGTTTTGTGAATGTGTGAACATTGTAGGCCTTCTAGATGCTAGTTAACATTTGTTTGCTTTTTTTATATAATCTTTTTATTTTATTTTTTTAGTTTCTTACGACTAATTGTCATAAGTCGGGCCTACGTTGAACATGGAAATATTGTAAAACCAAACCATTTTTAAAAGAGTAACCATGGAGTTTCTTGCCGATTCTTCATAGGAAACGACCAACCCGAACCATGCACCTTTTGTCGACGTTTTATAAGTGCCCATGTAGGCCTATGTGAAATAAAAAAAATGATTTTGATTTTGATTAAACGCTAATCCCAAATGACCTCATAAAATCTCCAGCATCGTCGCAAATGTATGAAAATTAAACTTCGGGAATTCGTGCAAGGGCCTTTATTCGTGAGCATGGGTATTAATGCTCACGGATAAAGGCCGGGGGGGTACTCCCCGTTGCGTGATTATACCGTGCCCGAAACAATTTGTGCATTCGTACAAAACAGCTCGTTTTAAGTAACCTATTTTGTTTCAGCGGCAATATTTTGTGCGAAAGTGCAGACTTTTTTAGACTCACCAGAGACTCCCATTCGATTGCTCTTAAGATCGATTTATTGGTCACAGCTCAGTTGAAATTTACTCTCAACGCTCCAGTCATATAAAATTCAAAATCAACGTATATTCCCATTTGGAATGGTAAATATAAGTTGCGGAAGTTTTTTTTTGTGAAAATAACTGTTACATTTAACTTATAGGTTATTCTGATATGTTTTAGTTTAAATGAAGCACTGTAATCAATTCAATAATATTGTTCCATGCAGATTTTGAAAGTCAGAAAGTCATAAAATATTCATTACATTTTTTTTTAATTATAGAAAGGCTGTATATATGTAGGTATATTATATAATTATTCGAAAAATGTTTCATTGCGTACAACCAGTCTTATTAAGTTATTTATCTTTTCTACTTTCAATTCGGGTCGAGAGTATTTGTTGTGTGTTGAGAATATCTTAATACCAAAGCCAAATAACTAAATTGCTTGCTACAATCATGTCGACTAACAAATCTAAAGCTATTCTTCTTTAACAATGTCAGAGAAAATCAATTTCCTTAAATGCAATTCGACATTCAAGTGATAATCTAATTGTGCCAACAAAGGACGAAGTTCGACACAAGACGTGTGACGATACTTGGCGGTACTTGCGACGTTCTTATCATATGTAACAGCAATAGCTAATACTTGACGCTAAATCCTTACAGTCTTATTACAAAAAAACGAAATATACATTGGTTTAAACCTGTACTATCAAGTCCAGGCTTCTCTGCAACACCATGGTCTAAATTTGTCCGTATTACAAAACTTAAAAAAACCGTGGTCTTCATAGTACCGTCATTTGAACCATTGTCAATATATCAACCACAGATTAATACAAATATCATTCGTTCACCATAATATCATTCAATTGCAACATTCAACATATGGAATATGCCCAGAAATGAAAACGTTTTGATAATACGATAAGGATTATAACGTTTAAGTGTTAAAAATATAAATATTGAGACTTTGTTATTTTGCATGGATGTAAACATTTGTTATTTATCGATTTAAGTTTTGTTTAGATTTAAGCAAATTACTTAAATTCTTAATAATTACTAATAATACATCTGCGCACGTGTAACGAAACGTAACATTCTCGCGCGTTATATGAAACCATAACATTTTACATTAAACAAAACCATCGCAAGCTGAACAAATTCACTAAGCTTTGGAATTTTTAAGTTATCGAAGTCTCTAATAGAACAATTGCCTCTTTGTTAATAATATATATAATAATATATTGTTATGGATCAACAAAAAAAAACGATCTGAGAATTGGAGTACCGAGGAAAAAGTAATATCCTCAATAATTAACTAAATCAACCATGTTAATATCCATTTTCGGGTAAAAACAACACAACACAATAAAAAAGATGCTATAACTAAAAAGAGAAACTTTGACAGATACGACTTAGACCATCGTTAAACTAGGGGCCGTCGAGGTTTAACATTAGACCATGATTTGGACTATGGTTTATCGCTAAACCATTATTTGTAATATCATTTTTGTGTAAACCACAGTTTATAGAGATTTAAACCCGGGTTTTTAGTTTAACTGCTTTTTGTAATAAGACTGTTATAGTTTCCAATGTGATTTTCACAGTTGAGTGGTGACCCCGCATTTGTAGATCGAAAATGTATTTTGGTTCGCAATTCAGTGGATTTGAGTCGGCAACGTATTCATCGCAATGTAGCTTTATATTTCGTTCGTGGATTATATGACTCCCCCGGTATCTCCTACGGTCCCCTTGACACGATTCGCGGGATTTTTAAAGTTAAACTCGGTACTTAACTAGTAAAAAATGAAAAAAATTACCTTACCTCGCTGAAAACCAGCCATGCTTTTGAATATTATCATTACTGTCTATATGCGGTGTGAATATAAATCAACCCTTCGACATGACTTAATTATCATCTATATTGTACGTTCTTATACTAGTAAACTCCTCAAAAAGTATTGTAGAATATTAAAAAAATTGAGGTTGATATAACTAAGTATCGGCAACACATCGATCAAAAATTATATGCCAACACAGATGCTAAGGAAGATCATGGCATAATTTAGCCAGTAACATAATGATAGAACGTGATTTAGTATCTAATCGGTGGTCTCAGACGTCGGGCACGTACTTAGTTTATTTTGATTTACTTGGTTGATTTTGCAAACAAGTATGGCATAGAGAAAAACCAATTTTGGGAAACGCGTAGCTTATTCAAAATTGTTTTTGATGCTATTTATACCTTATTGTTTCTTACAAAGATCAAAATATTTTCAAAACTTATTTACAGCGCTTGTAATTTTCGTGAGTCATTTCAGCCAAAATACTTTCACTGTTTGAATAAGTCTTCCTCAAAAGTCGCCACACCGACCGGACCTGTACGACTGGCATCCAGTAGATTATTGCAACCTTCACCAGGTCATCAGTCCACGCTACCATTTTTGAGGATTTCCAACGCTGCGTCTTCCGGCACGCGGTCACCACTCCAGAAATTTCTTCTACGTTTGTACCAACAGAACATGGTTTGTATAGATTTATAGTAAGAGTGTTAAGATCTATCCACACATATCAGGGCCGTGCCCGGGACGTGACAGGGCCGGGCCCAGGCATTGAAACTCCGTCACAGGCCCGTGCACGGGCCAGTGTGTGAACGGGTTCATATAAAATGTACACACCGATATTTTTTGAGCTCCTGACGGGGCACGGTCCGTCCACGTCTCGGACACGGCCCTGATATGTGTGGATAGATAAACATTTAATCTGATCTAGCTTAGATGATTGATTGTTTTTCCAGACTTGGCTTCGGCACGGGGTCTCATTGCTAATAAAGAAAATTTGGTTCAAATAAATCTCACTAGATGGCGCGACATGTACACACAATTCAATAGAATTTTGTAAAATTATCATTTTCTGGAATTGAACATAAAAATTTTATGTTCTTGTTTAATCGACTCTCCTAAGTACAAAATTATGGAATATTGGGCTCTTAATTCACATTTAAAAGATTATTTGAACGTATCATTTAAAATTGATGCCAATAGATGGCGCATTTTTAAATTTCTGTGGTATTCTACACGATTATTAAAATATGCATTGTAACACATTTTGGTGCAAAAATCTTTAAAAACGTGCCAAAAAATACTATAAAACGAACCTTTGTTGTATTTAAAGAAAAAAATATTCTCGAACCTAGTAAACCATTTTACTTGCAAATCGCTGCTAACACCATCTATTGCCGTGAAACGGGATCGAACGCGATTGATGTACTTACAAAAATAACAAGATTAATCAGATGAAAAACGCCAGTTACGTCGGCACGGTTTCTTTGTATGGGATGAGGCATCTGTATGCTAGTATTATATTATCTGTGGCTTCGGTATTCAATTCTAGGTAACGTATGCTTAGGAAGGAAGATAGATATTCATTGGTTTTATAGCGATTGGAGGCATTAGATTAATAGATAGATGCAGAAACTCATGCCTTTTTTTCAGCGCAACGTTATTTATTCTATTTTTAAATATTACCACCATAATAACATTTTCATACTACCGTTCTTTACAGTAGTTTATAGGTATTCTTATAAAATCAATCAGATAATTATATTGGATCAGTGTGCCTTATCGCAAATTACAGTTCAGATTTGTTTGCGGGCTGAGGGGCTAGACCGAAAAAAGTGTAAAAAAACACACCAAAAACTGACATCTTTTTGCAGTGATTTTTGAGGCACATTCCGAACACCTAGGAAACTAAAATGCGGGTGAGAATATGCAAAAATATTTATAATTTTAACATTTAAATAGCCTTTTTAGGGTTCCGTACCCAAAGGGTAAAAACGGGACACTATTACTAAGACTCCGCGGTCCGTCTGTCTTTCTGTCTGTCACCAGGATGTATCTCATGAACCGTGATAGCTAGACAGTTGAAATTTTCACAGATGATGTAATTCTGTTACCGCTATAACAACAACTACTCAAAACAGAATAAACTAAATATTTAAGTGGGGCTCCCATACAACAAACGTGTTTTTTGCGAGAATGGTACGGATCCCTTCGTTCGCGAGTCCGACTCGCACTTGGCCGGTTTTTTTATTAATATAAATAAATTTAGATAATCATTTTTAACACAAATCGCAGACGTTGGCAAATCAGCCGCCAAACTAAAGTGGAATTGGGCAGGCCATATCTGCCGTATGTCGCAACAGAATTGGGCAAAAGTAACCACTGACTGGATTCTGAATAACAGGAACCGGCGACGCGGTAGGCCCAGAAAGAGATGGCGTGATGAACCTGAAGGATTGGACAGACGAAGCAAGAGACAGAAAAAAATGGAAAGACGGAAGGGAGGCCTTTGCCTTGCAGTGGGACATAACAGGCTCATAATAATAAAATGTTTTTCTTTTTTGTGTGTGTTTTGTAAAAATATTTTAAAATGTAATCAATAAGAAGAAGAAAAAAGTTGAATAAAAGAAAATAATAATCATTTTTGCGAGATAAATTGTGCGAGGCATAACGTGCTGCTTGCAGTATAGTACAAGTGAAGATCCGCACAAAAGAGAGAGAGGAGACGCCGAGGAGAGAACCGGAGGCGCACGAAGAAAACCGAAGACGTAAGGGCGCGCGCTGACTAGACACTTACAGTACCTACGCTATTGTGTGATGATAAAACACAGCAGCATCAGCTCTATTGTTGTTATTTCAGTTTTATCATATTTTACGAAACTGAAAGACTGTAAATTAATTCTTCTGAATCGAATTCCGTTCCAACTGGGTGTCCCATATGACACCTCTCTCTTTTTAGAGATCCGTACCCAAAGGGTAAAAACGGGGCCCTATTACTAAGACTCCGCGATCCGTCTGTCTATCTGTCTGTCATCAGGCCGTATCTCATGAACCGTGATAGCTAGATAGTTGAAATTTTCTTAGATGCTGTATTTCTGTTGACGCTATAACAAAAAATACTAAAAACAGAATAAAACAAATAATTAAGTGGGGCTCCCAAACGGGATTTTTGTGTCGTTTTTTGCAATAATGGTACGGAACCCTTCGTGCGCGAGTCCAACTGGAACTTGGACGGTTTTTTTAATAAGACGTAAGATATGAAGATTTAGTCAATAACATTCATTTATTACTATTTTGCAAACTAACTCATGATTCACAATTGACACAAACTCAACACATGAGGTTTTAATTATAATTATGTCCTACATACATAATATCATGCCGGTATGCCTCAAAAGATTAGGTAGCGGTGTTGGCTTTTTTTTTTGCTTGGAGAAATGCTCATGCATACTGCGCTACCACGGGGAGTTAGCGCATCAGTTATGTGGGACTACAATCCACTAAAACTGCACGGTGTTCTCCTATGCCGCTTATGACAGGAACACGGGCACGCGATAGCACTCGTCCGTGAACCCCCCGCATAGTTAGCTAGCCTATTGCTATCAACCGGGCACTGCCATCGATGGGGTCGAAAAGTTCTGGAATGGCGACTGCGAACCGGAAGATGGTTCGTTGGTAGGCCTCCCACTAGGTGGACAGATGACCAGCAGCCTCATTGTGCAAGTGAATTCGGCAAGGCACAGAGTTTGACCGCCATCAATCGACCAACCACATGCGAGATGAAAGACGAGATGTGTATTTCCGTCTATATGATTGGTCTATTGATGGCGGTCAAACCCTGTGCCTTTCCGAATTTACTTACGCAATTAGGCTGCTGGTTAAGGTTGCTGTCAACCACTGGATGCAAAATGCACAGGATTGTATAAAAAACGGAATGGTTTAAAAAACTAGAAAACACGCGTTAATAGAAAACTAAACTAAAAGTAGTTTTTTTTTTATATGTAACGAATAAACATAAAAACTACTGGACGGATTTGAAACATTCTTTCACCGTTGGGAAGCTACACTATCCTCGGGTGACATAGGCTACTTTTAATCCGTGTATTCCGACGGGAACAGGAACTGCCGGGTGAAACCGCGAGGCGTCCGCAAGTTTTCAATTAATTTTAATCAGGAATGGTGTGTTAAACAAAAAAAAAAAAATTTTCAAAATGACTACTTTTACCAATATCTGTCAATAACAATTAACATCAAGCACCCCACGCTTTTTTAAAATAAAATATTTTTTTTGTTAATCACATTTAAATTTATAAAAAAATATTTTCGACTTTTAGTTTGGTTTTCTATTAAAACGTGTTTTTTTTTTACTTTTATTTATTTTATACTTTTTAGTTCAATCGCTAATCCTGAAGATTCTGGTGAAAACTATTTATATTATTGCATTGTCATCGGTCCTTGATAAGTGTTGCACACTTACACGGTTACAAGTTAATCAGAAATTTTGAAGGGGATGAAAATCACTTTTAAAGATTCCGTCACATAGATTCATAGATACATTGTGGTATTCTGGTGTACAGATCCACATCTTTTAGTCTATTTACTTTTTATAACACTACACACACCACACCTTTTATATCTTTTGATATTGTATCAACTCATGTGACTCACTGTTATGTATTCTTTGATACATTTAGCACCTGAAAAGCATACACAACTTATTTCTACTGCTAATTTGTAAAATCTTAGAATATTTTATACTCATATGATTCATATGATTCTGTCATTTTCATATGATTTGACATCTGTCTATCCATTTTATTTTCTTAAGGCTTAAGAAAATAAAATAATAGATAGATAGTTATGTCTATACATAACATACCATGGACTAGAACTTCTATAAGCTGGTTGTACATTATAATAAGGGCAGCGGCAGACTGGCCCCTCTGTAAACCGTTTTTTTTTTCTTTCTGGTCTTGATTTCTTAGTTGAGATTTAAATTTGAAATTCAGAAAATATGAAACAGTACGAGGGAAAACGGGCATCAGTTTTTTAGTTTGGTTCTGGCAGTGAACGCCGAAAGGCAATTTTATTTACCTACCTAGAATTACTAAGTGTTTGGTCTTATCTGCGAACAAATCGGTATTATAACCAGTTGGGGTATGAGCATTTAATCACTGAAGTGCTTTATTTTAAATATATTGTGTGTGGTTTCCTAAAGAGTGCATTATTTATTGGAACTTTACCCACAACGAAGATCTAATTGCATCAAAGGGCTCACTGTTTGGCGTATTGAGCCATAGCCCGGCCTCCACACCCCTTGCTGCCTACTTATTTACCCGTTTAACTGTTATATCCGTCCTGCTGCCTACTCCATTGCCTGTTTAGCTCCCTTGAGCTAAACGTAACGTTACAACATACATACCAAGCTAATAAAAGCATGTAATAATATTCAACAATTCAAAATGACAGGTTCAGGAGTATATTTCTACTCGTAACATGCAACGATACAATAATGTTTGGGGTAAACCCAAAGTTAGTAACAGCAGCTTGCATATAAATCACCCCAAAATATTGAAAACAATAGCACGTACAACGTACACTAACCAATCTATTCAAACCTTAACAATTTCTGAAAATCGATGACGTTGAAACCAAGCTTTGCTCCAATACCATGCACATAGAACCTTACAATCTAAAACAATACAACTTCATACAACATGGATACTACAAAGGACCCTTTACAAACTATAAAGGAGCATTGCATCGGGTTACCACCCGATGCAATGCTCCTTTATAGTTACCACTACAGTATAACGACTTATTTCAAGTGTAAATTGTCTCAAACGGTTCGAACATGCTACCCAGCGATAATAGCGTTGTTTTCGGCTTCGGAAATGCGACGGGGTAAAGGAAGTTCGACTGGGTGTAGGAATTCAAATGCCCTCAGCATTGGCACTGCCCATCAAGTATTTGATCGGGACAATGAACTCGGGAGTATTGTGAAAAAGTTGTAATCAACTTTATTGGTTTTCTTTTGGTTATTGTATCTTTATATCAAGTTTGTTTGTTTATATTGTATGATTTACGAGTCTCTGAAGCTCTTGATGCAATTTCGAAAATTCTGTAAGTACAAAGCATCGATTTCTGAGAAATTAAAGGTTTCTGTGCCTCAAGAGCAATACCGCTGGCACAACGGTAGTAATTAATAATGACATGGCATACCAGCAGCCTTATTAAGTAAGTAATTTCGACAAGGCAAAGGGTTTGAAATGCGAGATGAAAGACGCGATGTGAATTTCCGCCTATGTGATTGGTCGTTTGATGGCGGTTAAACGATTGGAGTTTCTTGTGCGTTCTTCTCCATAACAAGCTACTTTTCCGAATGTACGGTAGAATCAATTTTTATTACTTGTTAATTTTAATTGTTAACGTTCAAAAGCCTAGAGTTCAATGGCCTGGTTGAAATAAATACATTTGACTTTGACACTGACAAACCCTTTGCCTTGCCGAATTCATATACGCAATTAGGCTACAGGTAAAGGTTTGAATTGTGTATTCATTTATTTCCATTGATGAAATACTCGTATGTACATACTTAAACACTAAACAAAACTATACTAAACCTAACTACTTACATATATGAAAAAGAATGGTACACGTAGGCGTCGAAGTACTCCTCCACATCAATGTCATCTGGGCACGTGGGTTGATTCTGAGCCCTCTGGTCACACAAACTTCGATCAATCAGCAAGAGACGCGCACTCGGTCCCTATTACCAAGCTGTTCGACTCCTAACGGCTCAGAACTGTTATCTTATTACCTATTACGTTAAATTTTGAATAGTTCAAATGCAAAGTGGAAGGTGACAGTGGCAATATTATCATAGACAGCCCACCATTTGCCTTTCTTAGGTTCGACTTCAGTTAACTACATATGTCTACATAATTTTACTTAGAGCGCCCCTTTTGACTTCCGGAACCCAACTTTAGACAAAACCGATATTAAATAATTATAGGCTTGTTCTGAACCAAACGTTTCGTTCACTATTTGATATTTAATTGCAACACCGTGTCAGTTAGCTGTCAGCGATTTGACAACTTTTGATTGACAGCTAACACTTGAGAAGAGTCGTAAAATAAAATTTGAAATGGACACACGGTGAATTCGGGTTTTTGTGGAAACATATCTAATCGAGATATGTTTCGCCCATTGTAATTGATAATTGCGCCCGCCGGTCGCAATCGGCGTTGTGGGGCGCCCGCGAAGTCGGTTTTGAATATATGTCACACACAACGAAGTGCTTTTGCGGGAAACGTGTTCTGTCTGGTGGACGCCGGAGCCTTTGGTCCAGACAGCCGTCAGTCTATACCTTATTGTTCTAATATTATATATATTCTCCTATCCCTTATCTCACGGCACGATATTGATCGAACCCCAGGAGCCTACCACAGGAATCCCAGATAAGTGAATAGAATGGTACCGGCCAAGCCTTGTGACATCTTACACCCGTAGTAGGAACCAGTATATCTCTCAATAAGGAACGAACCCCCTAGCGTTCCACTGCTGCGTTACGGCAGTTTCATGGGATACAGATTCAGACAGGGTCCAGCAGTCCCAACGCTGTTATGGGCCCCGGCGTGAGTCCCTGGCTTGGGACCCGAAGACCTGTATTTAACAGGGGTTCTCAATCTTTTTCAGTCCGCGGCGCACATACATTTTTACTATTTGGTCTCGGCGCCCTACCCTATCCAGCTGGTTGAAATTGATAGGTACAATGATACTAGTCAGGTAGATAGGCAAACAAATTAAAACATCCACATTATGAATCTAAATTGTTTATTTATAATAATCTAAAATTGACAAAGAGAACATACAAGAGAGACTTAAAAAACAAAAATAAAATTCAATAGATATCTAGATAGTCAATGTGACGGGTGAGCTTTGTGATCTTCACACATCGATCGAGAATTCGAGATTCGAGATCGAGCGCTCGAAATTGAATTGTTTATTTTGTACCCGCGAACTCTTTTCGGAGAATGATAAAAAGAATCGCTTCGCGGCGACCTTCTTCACTTTCTACGGCGCACCAGGGCGCCACGGCCCACTCTTTGGAAACCCCGATATTCTAAGGTAAGATCGAAGCATATCTATATTATTATGGATATATAGTATCGGACCAAGATGTCCCTGAAGGCGTAACCCGTAACTATCCCTTTTGTAGCCGGGATCCCAACTGATCACATCGGCATAACAGCCACGCTTGAAAAAGGGGCGAAATAGGGACACACCATGTATAATGTCATTAGAACACAGGTACCTTAGCACTAATGACGGCACGTTGTGGTCGATGTTCTAGCTTAGGGAATATATATATGAAGATAGGATGTAACTTCGACGAGGGTAAATTGCCTTTTATTTCCATATGCCATACCTTACTAACGATGACTACTAAGTTCAACATAGGTTGGGTCATGAATACTTGAATAGAATCAACATAAGATGAATTTTATACCTAGACTAATAACTCGAGCCCTTTTGTATGACTACTTACAAGGAAAACCTTCCAAGAATATCTTAGTAAATTACTAACACCACGACAGTATTCCCCTAAGAAATAGGCAGAAGTGTTACTATAGTAGTTATTCTATGAGTTATATATATATGATAATGTAATATAGACATTATAGCAGTGGTGGCCCAGTAGAACCGACCGCGACGTACAAGCTGTAACCCAGGCAGGCGCTTTCCATTGTGTAAATTATTTCATCACCACTACTCTCAAAACGATGAAAGGAAACATCGTGAGGAAATCGGCATGTCCTAGAACCAAAAATTCAAAGACATGTGACATCCACCAACCCGCACTGGGCCCGCGTGGTGGATAACGGCCCATTCCCTCTTACAGAGAGGAGGCCTGTGTCCCAGCAGTGGGAACGTTAATAGGCTGATGATGATGATGATGAATATAGACATATGAATTATATCGTCTTTGATAAAAGGTTTTTGACATTTATTGTTAGATAGGATCATAGAAACAGGAGCAAGACGCAGCTATACAAGACAAAAAGTTCTGTCCCTTTCACTGTCACACTATCTGGAGGCTGTCGAGCAAACAAAGGCACAGCCGTACCATCCTTTTTACCCAACTGCGGGTAATATTTTTCGAGCGTCTGTATGCAAATAAGTAAGTATGTATGTATATATTTATGTCCATTTCTATAACACGCTCTACAGCCCAAACGGCTTGACGGATTATGACATATGAGGTGCCGTTGGATTCGTCTCAATTGTGGGAGTGACATAGGCTAAATAATTTTGTATGTATCACGCCGCTAAAAAGGGAGGCGATGCAATTATTTTTTCGCTATCATAATAATATATCAAATGAAAGCGCCTAAATAGACCATTCCAAAAATATACATATCGTTATACACTTGAATGTAACCATTTTGGCACAAATTCAAGGTAAGCGTAACTTTAATAGCAAGATAACCACATAACTTATTTGGAGAACTCGTTCATTAATATAACTAAAAATTCTGAAATAAAACAAATTATTATAAAAACAAAAAAAACCCGACTGCTAAAAAATAATCAATAATATAAATAATTAAACCAAAACTTCGTTTGCCACCGCTGGCAGCACCTCATAATATTTAATGTGTAAATTATATCTAGTATTTGTTTTCCTCTTTTCAGTGAATTATTTTGTGCAGTCGGTTTTTTTTTGTTATTATAATAATTTGTTTTACTCGAAGCCATTCTGATTTTTTTTTGCCTGTAACTTCGTTATGGATAGAGCTAGAAGCCTGAATTTTCAGTAACAAAGAGAACATTATATGACTAGGCATAATCCCAAATAACACTCAATTTGAACTTGTGTTTTAGGAATTATTGCAAGTAAACATGCGTAAATTAATTTCGTCACTGACTCACTGACTGACAAACTCAAATTTCGTCACTGACTCACTGACTGACAAACTCAAATTTCGTCACTGACTCACTGACTGAAAATTTCTAAGGTACTTCTGGTGCCTACTAGAAGTACCTACCTTAGAATTTTGATGATCGGTGAGTGAACACAATTAGTGTTTAGCCTATAAAGCAAGGAAAAACTAAAACATCTCGCAATTTCCAACCAAATTCCTAGATATACCAACTGCTTAAGTAACTTTGTAATCCTATATAAATAGTCACCAATATATGGGATTACAAAGTTACTTTTAGAGTTCATACAATTTTTCATCACCTTCACTGCTTAGCTTGCACTGGTTAGGTAGGTAAATAGTGAATATAGGCAGGTGTCGATATTGCCAAGTCTGATGTCAACAATGCCTCATATGCTGACAAATTAAAACTTCGTTTACCTAAAGTAGTTCCACAAGTAAATGCCCGCGCCAAACTTCCGTGTCTTGTGGCCTACCCTACTGATGAGCGTTCAACTGATTTCGCAACTTCTTCCGCGACTAAACAAGCGCTCATGAAAGCAATAGATCCTAGTGACGGCTTTCAAATTGTAGGTGTCAAGAAGGCTGCGAAGTCTGGCGTCGTGTTACGTGTCGCTAACGATTTACAAATCAAAAAGTTACAATCGGTCGATGCCATTAGGTCCGCTGGCTTGCGACTTGAAAAACCAAAAGGCCTTAAGCCTCGTATTTTAGTTAAAGACGTACCATCCTCAATGGAGGACAGTGCCTTTTTGCATGCGTTGTACTGCCAAAACATTAAAGACGAGTTGTCATTAAAAGAAGACGAATTTATTAAATCAACGAAAATCATACGTAGGCGTTCGTTAGACAACGGTCGGAAATGGATAGGCATTGAACTCGAGTCCGCGGTCCGGAAACATTTAGTCTCGACCAAGGATAAATTGTTTATTGATTGGGCGACTTGCCGTTTCATTGATGATGTCGATGTAGTACGTTGTGCACATTGTCAACAGTTCGGTCATGTTAAGAAACACTGCACTATTAAATCACCTACCTGCGCTAATTGCTCTGAGACACATGAAACCAAAGACTGTCCGCATAAAGACAATTTAAATTATATACCGTCTTGCGTGGCGTGTAAACGCTCTAAGAAACCGTCTGACCATCGATGTGGATCGGATGGGTGTGCCACTTATAAACTTAAACTCGAACAACTTATCCTCAACACCAACTACTAAAATAATGGATATATTAACAATAGGACAATTAAATCTCCACAACGATAGGGTAGCGACTTCTGAACTTGACAAACTAATTATCGATTATAACTTAGATATCGTGCTTGTTCAAGAACAATATCAAAACGCGCGTTTACTTCACAAAGTAGTACGGTTGGATGGCAAAGCACGAGCTGGAATTTACGTGGCGCATTCTTCTAACTTCACAGTAACGTCTTTGCGTAATCTAATGACACCCCATTGTGCCGTTGCGGAGGTCTCATCGTCTTCTTTTAAAGTTTACGTTGTGAGTTGCTACTTTCAATATTCAGACCCTGTTGCTCCTCATATACATAATCTCCGTCACGTCTTGCAGTCGCTCGCGGGCTGCAAAGTTATCGTTGGCGCTGATGTGAATGCGTCATCATCACTCTGGTATGGCAAAGTTCGGTCTACGGATTATGAACGACGCTGCGCTGTTGAAGATTTCATTGCTGAAATGAATCTGACTATTCATAATACCCCTGAAGCACCACCAACTTTTTGCAGCCAAATGGGCGAATCTTGTATTGACGTCACACTTTCTAGTGCAGACGTACGCTTGGATAGGTGGCGTGTCCTACCGAACGCGTCTTGTAGTGATCATCGCTTGATCGTGTACGAATTTGTTCCAGTTTTTACTCAGGGTACGTCACATGTCATTGGTAACTTTAGGTATAAATGTAAGGGTGCGAATTGGGAATTCTTTAGCTCGCTTGTTGCGTCTCACGCCAAAGACTTCACTCGTGATGGGTTTTCAGCTGAAGAAAGTGCTGAAATTATGTCAGACACCTTCACTTACTGTGCTGACATTGCCATTGGTCGTGGATCTTTGACCAATATACGTAGATGTGATTGGTGGTGTGACTACCTAACTGAACAGCGTAAAAATTATCGCCGAGCGCGTAAACATCTTAACAAGCTTAAAAAACGTAAGGTTACCGGTGACCCTCTTTCCATTGCGTTAAATACGTTTAGACTTGTCAGGTCCCGCTACAGAGCATCGGTGGAAAAATCAAAGGGTAATTTATTGCGTAAAGTAGTAGAAAAATTAGATAAAGAAGGTCCGTGGTCTCCTTTATATCATGAGTTTAAAGCCAATCGATCAGTCGACCTCGCGTTTGTTCAGAATATTAAAGTAAATAATAAACACACTACCGGTATTGAGGAAACAACTGAAGTTTTGCTGAATACTCTTATACCTGATGACGTACTGGCTAATGACAACGAATACCATCAACAGATCAGAGCGTGGGCAGCTGTACCACCTGAATCACCAGCGTCAGACCTTCCATCCACTGACGAATTTATTAACGTTGTCAAGAGGTTACC
Source organism: Orthosia cruda (assembly GCA_964057195.1). Lineage (NCBI taxonomy): Eukaryota > Metazoa > Arthropoda > Insecta > Lepidoptera > Noctuidae > Orthosia > Orthosia cruda. Next base: position 12,334,134 of record OZ059836.1, on the reverse strand, counting down.
ACTCAACAAGTCATCAGGTGAAGATAAAATATCTAATCGGATGACTATAGAAGCGTGTAAAACAGCCGGTGATGCGATTTTAACCGTTTACAATCGTTGTATTGCGGAGGGCGTATTTCCTCGTATTTGGCGACGCGGATTTATACGAATAATCCCGAAAAGTGGCGACAAACCCCCGGACGACCCGAAGTCGTACCGGCCCATAACATTACTTCCATCTTTGGGAAAACTCCTGGAGCGCCTTATCGTTCCACGGTTGCTACCGGACGGACCAAAATTTCATAATAATCAATTCGGTTTGACTATTGGAAAATCGACTGTAGACGCGGCCCTTACTGTTAGGAAAATAGTTAATACATCTGAACATAAGTATGTAATTGGGATTTTTCTAGATATTTCTGGGGCTTTTGATAACGCATGGTGGCCAATGCTATTACTTAAAATGAAAAATCGAGGCTGCTATAGAAATATATACAATTTAGTTTACTCTTACTTTTTAAATGGTTCCGCGAAACTCAAACTCGGCCATCATTCCATGTCGAAGTCTCTCACCATGGGATGTCCTCAGGGTTCGGTTATTGGTCCACCTTTATGGAATTTAGGCTTTGATGATTTCCTCGCGATTCCGCTTCCAAGCGGCTGCTCATTAACCGGTTACGCGGACGACGGTCTTCTGCTCATTCAATCAAGTACTCGAGCTGGACTCGAGAACTTGGCTGACACTTGCCTACGATTAATATCTCAGTGGGGCGATCGTAACCGCCTGACCTTTGCTCCGCATAAAACTTATCAGCTCATTTTGAAAGGTAATCTTAAATCGTGTCCTACTATTAAATTTAATAACGTTCCGGTAAAAAGGAAGCAGTCCGTGTGCTATCTTGGTCTTGTGTTAGAAAGGAATTTTGCATTTATAGATCATATTAAAATCGTCGGTGAAAAAGCAAAAAAGAACTTCTATGCCTTAACGAGAATATCTAAATCTACGTGGGGTCTGTCTTTTTTGACTTTAAAGACTATTTATGGGGCTACTTACTTGGGTTGTATCTGCTATGGGGCGCCTGTTTGGGCTGATAGGGCCACAATAGGGGCGGTACGACGTAAGTTACTTCAGAGTCAGCGTTTGGCTTTGATATTCTTATGCAAAGCATACAGGACGGTTAGTACTGAGGCCTTACCGGTACTTGCTGGCGTACTTCCGGTCGACCTTGAAGTGCAGCGACGTGCTGCAATGTACTATTCCGCAAAAGAGACCATGGACGCGGACTTTTTAACGCGGAGTGACCGTGCCAAAATCTCTAGATTATTTAAACCACATATTAACGTCTGGGAGGAACTTTTATCCGAATGGCAATGTAGGTGGGATAATTCCATCAAGGGCCGACACCTCCACCAATTCTTTCCATCCGTTCCCGTGCGGCTGGCCAGGACGTGGCTGGAGGTGGATCACTGTGTTGCCCAATTTCTCACAGGGCATGGTAACTTTAAAAGTAAATTATTTTCCTTCAAGCTTGTTGCCTCGCCATTATGTCAGTGTTCTACATCTGACTGTGAATATATACAATCTGCACATCATATCTTATGGGAGTGTATTCTTTGGCAGAATGAACGCAATACTATGTTGAATAATGTACAGGCTGTATCAGGAGCCGTTTACTATACGGACCTTGTGGAAACTAGAACAAATTTCCGTGCGTTCAAGCGCTTTTGCCATACCTATTATTGGAATCAAATATAACAGCTCACAATGTTAGGACCCATTAATATTAATGCAAATTTTTATCCGTGGTGCTTGGCAACTGGGCTTATCCCAGTTGTAAACGACCCTTTGTGCCTATTGGTCTTGTTTGTTCTGTCTCCTGCTTGATATGGAGGGAAGTGGAAATTTGTATTTTTCTTACTCCTCCATTTTCTTTTCTGATTAATTTCGTTGCGGGATCCAAGACAGTTAAATTCATTCGCCGGGACTTCGTCGAGCTTCATTGCCTCGGCGCTTTTATGGTGGTCGCCACTGTTGATTCTGGCTTTCAGGAGTTGCAGTGGTTTGGGAATAGTGCGGTGGGATTGTCCCAATTTAAAAATAAAAAAAATAGGCAGGTACAGTAAGTCATAGACGACATAGTCTCCTTTAATATACCTATACCATACTTATGAGTGTTTTATTTTGGAAATTGTTTTATTTTTAAAAGTCTTCAAAAAAAGGAGGAGGTTCTCAATTCGTCGGATTTTTTTTTTGTTTGTTCCTGATTACTCAAAGACGCCTTGACCGATTTAGAAAATTATTTTTTTGTTTGAAAGGGTATACTTCCTACGGGGTCCCATCGTCATTAAGTCAGGATCTGATGACGGAATCCTGAAGAAATCGAGGGCCAAATACCAGCTTGATGCACTAGAGTCGATAGAAAATCGGGCCAAGAGGCTCATCGGCAATGAGGCACTGGTCGAATCAAAGCTCCAGAGCCCTGAACATCGTCGTCGAGTTGCCAGCTTGTCGGTTTTTTATCGGTTACATTTCTAGGAGTGTGCGATGGAATTGCATGATCTGATGGACAGAGATTACCTGGACATGACATGGGGTTGTCAGTGGTGCGACAATTCTTTCTTTCTTATAAGAAGTCGGTGTCGAAAAACGAAAAACATCATCATCTGCCTAGCCTCTTTCCCAATTATTGTTGGAGTCAGCTTCCAGTCTTACTGGATTCAGCTGAGTACCAGTGTTTTACATGGAGCGACTGCCTATCTGACCTCCACAACCCAGTAACTTGGTAACACAATACCCCTTGGCAAGACGGGTGTCAGATCTCAGGCTTCTGACTACCTGTTACGACTGTCAAAGATCTTCAAATGACAGCCGGGACCAACGGCTTAACGTGCTTTCCGAGGCACGGAGGAAACTCGGTATGTTGAAATGGTCAACCATCCACGGACCGACCTCGTCAAGCGTTGCTTAACCTTTAAGATCGACCCGTGCAGCTGTTATTATTTAGCCACGAGCTCAATAGGTACCAAAGATACCAAATTCGAAAAGAAAGGTATATTTCACTTTGTACTGTTTTGTTTTGGAAGTTGGTTTATCTTTTTGTTATTTTTTTCCCTCTTTTATTATGGTACCTTATATAACCAAGAGAATACGCATTATTAAGAATAACTTAAAAACTAATCGTCAGATCTAGATCAAATAAGACCACATGAGAAGCACCAGCTGTAATATTTAAACCGAATCATCAAAATCAGTTCATAATTGGCGGAATAATCGCGTAACAAACATACAGTCGAATTGAGAACCTCCTGCTTTTTGAAGTCGGTTGAAAGATTCAATATTAATTTTCAACCACTCGCCCAAAACGTTTAAAATGTTGGAAGTCCTTATAAAAGGTCTTCTAAAATTTCATTTCATTCAAGTGCTCATGAACATGACATACAACGTACATGACATGACAAAGGCAACAAGAATAGAACGTTGCCATCAAAAATGTCTTCCTACCTCTCTCTATATGCTCTATACGGAACCGGGAGAAATACGTAGTACATAAAAGCTCTAATGCGGATTGACACTGAAATATGCTCCATTCGACTTTATCTAACGACCAATTTGACCCGAAGGGTCGGAGTGGGCCAGTTAACGCGTTCTTCCATTGATGATAAAGGTTTCAGAATATATTCGAGTGTCAATTTGGATTCTTGATATCTTACGGCCCATTGTGGAGTTTTCATAGAATTCTTGTTTCACAAGGAAACATTTTTGACAGGCTATATGAAATTTCAACGAATAGCTTGTTGGTGTCGTAAGAAGTAAGAAGCTGATGTTTGCTGCTTTTTCTTAAATATAGCACGAAAAACGGGGAAAAATAAGAAACACCTTATCGTGCACCAAAATTGTAACACAACTCATCTACAATATTATTGCTAGTTCTAGGACATACTCATCGTAACTTAGCACATTATGTTTTAAGAACTATATTTCTCAAAAAGTGCATTAACCAAGTGTTAACTTATTATTATGCCTTCGATTATTTAATACACCTAATTATCTACTAAAGATTAATTGACTCGATGTGTCTTTAACAAAAACTTTCGTCTAAGTACATTAAGTACTTACAAGAGACAACATCACAAAGAAAAACGTCTCAACAAGCTAACATTTGTCTGAGAAAAGTAAATTAATATTGAAGACTTTAGTATTAATTTAGTGAAAGTTTGCGATAATTACGAATCATTGTGACGCTTGTTAATGTCAAGAATGTAAATAATTATTCATTCCACATAATCTAATAAATAATGGTACCAAGTTTTAAACCGAACAAGTATTTTGAATTAGTTTTCGCGAAATACGCATGCCACGCCGCTTAAAAAAAATCTTGGGATTAAAAAGTTTTTGCTTTTCGATAAACAACATAGGATAATCAGCCTATAACATGTCCCACTGCTGGGATACAGACCTCCTCTCTGTGAGTTGACAAGGCCATAAAACAACACCATAATTTTTAAATCTAGAACATGCTGGTTTCCTCACGATGTTTTTCTTTATCTTTTTTTAGAGAAGGGATGATAAAATAAATTACACAAAGTAAAACGCTTACGTGGTTTCGAATCTACGACCTACGACTCGCAACTCGGGCAGTTACCACCAGAATATGTGCACTGAGCCATCCACAAAAAATGACAAATATTAGTCAGTCTATATTTGTCGAGACGTGAGTTTTCAACCGTTTCAATTTCAATTACGAAATGTATGTGTGTTTGGAATACTGCTTCTGTTATTTAGGCGTAATACCTCTACTTAAATCTAGTAGGTGATTGGTACTATGGAATTATTTAAGTTATATTACAAACAATACACATACAATCTAAACTAATATTATAAAGAGGTTAACATTGTTAGTATGGGGTAATCTCTCTCCGATTACGATACGTGCGTTCACTGATACAACGCTATTGCCGAATGCCATAGGCTACTTTTCATTCTAAAAAAATCAAGGTCCCTGTGAGTGAAACCGCGAGAAATAGCTAGTTTTCTTTTTAGCGTGTCGATGGCAAATATAAAAAAAAAATATGTGTGGCCCCAAATTCAGCCACGGCAACACAATTCGATGAAGCAGTCATAAGCTCTTCGCACGTACGGATGACAGAGCACGCTGCGCACTCCGAAGGTGGATCATGGTCTACGGAGAGATGCTGCACAAGTACTGAATTAGTGCCATCAAAGAATCCCCACCTGTGGAGGTTGTCTTTGCTGCGGCCAACCCGAGTGCAGAGTCCATTTAGGGTTTTCCAGGTCGACCACAGCAAAGTGTGGCCAGGCGGAAGGCTCTCCGATGGCTGGGGTGCAAGAAAGCAGACTCCTCAAGTGACGTGCTTACGCAACCTGGGCAATCGACTACTGTCGATTGGCTAATCCTTTCACCACGATGGCAAATATAAGCCTTGTATCGGCCTTTCTCGAGTCAACTCATAAGAACAAGCCTTGTGTGTAAGGATTCTCTCAGTTCAAAGCAGATTTTTTCCCTGAGTTGTCCGGCAAGACGCTCTGTGACATTTTTTGTGCTCAAAAAACCCACCGGGATCCCATCCAGAGCAGACCTCACATTCTTAAACTGTCACTTGTCGCTGAAATCTGTCACCCGAAGCACGGTAACGCAGTGTTTATTGCTCCTGGCGTGTCATTGCAACAAAATACTAATAAAAATATAGTTATACATAATGTTACACTCAACGCAGTACACTTCAGCCCACAGAAAACAACCTATTACAGTAACACGTTTTCAAATTCAAGTGATGTCGAGAGATCACGAACAGGCAATAAAGCTTGCGATAACACGTAAACATCACGTTACGTACAAGTCTCGACGGTAATCGTAAAGGGGCAATAAAACTGCCATACAGTGTAGTATAGCGGAGTAATGTTTGTATGATCTTGTTGAGACGAGCACGTTTGTCTGTCGTCGTTACAATGTTGAGGGAAGTTGGAATGGTTGCTGAACAAATTGGGATAACTTTATCTGTTATTTTTATCGTAAGCGAACAAGTTTACAAATCAATTTCATTATATGCGTGTGAACTGAGGGACCAACTGGTACTTCGCAAAATAAAAATCGTAGTATTTAGTAGTATATTCAAAACAATTGTAGAACAAATCTGGGAATTTGTAAACAAATATATTAATAACTACAGCCCTTAAAGTGCAGTCCCTCAGTCCTCACAGACCATCAGCCAGATCTCGGTAAGTATCAGAATAAATAAGCTGTTGTGACAACAGATATTTAGTAAAGAATTTGGCCAAGAGCAAATTTAGTCTTCAAAAAAGTGACTTATTAAAAGTTATTTTTTTTTATTTGGCTACATGGCTATTGTACTTTAAAATTCTCACTCACAGCTTCGTCATTTAATTATCCATCTAAAGAGTTTTGCCGAGAAATAGACCTTCCAAATAAAACTGCGTAGCGCCTAGCTGCGTAGCGCAAAGCTGGCGTAGCATCGTAGGCTCGTAGCGTGCTACGAGAACTATCATATTCAAACGTGCATGGCGCAAAGTAAAATAAGCCGCAAGATATGTATATGCATGCGAAGGCATAACCTTCAGTGTCATGCATAATAATATTTTATTAAATCAGAATTCAATGCAGATAATCGAATACCTTTAAACGAGCAATTCTTGTATATTAAATTTATATATATATATATATATATATATATATATATTCTGAGTTGAGCTGCTCGGTTATTGACAAATGCGTGCAGTGACTGGACAGGTCCACTCAATCTAGCTCGTTCTTTCCTCAAAAGTCCATTTCAGACATCAGTCTACATGGTCTTCAAATGATCTAATCAAGTTTTTGTCTGGACTTTAAAAGAGACTGTGACCTCTGAGTTTGTTTGGGCCTTTCTTCTCAGAGTAGTCAGATAGTAAACGCCGACCTCATCTAGTTTTAAAATATGTTCGACATGTAAAAGTGTTTGTACAAACCAACTTACAGAAATAAAATCATTTATAATCTAAATCTCGGCAACGGCTCCAACGATTTTCATGAAATATAGTATGCAGGGGTTTCGGGGGCGATAAATCGATCTAGCTAGGTTTCTTTTTTAGAAAACGTCGTTTTGGTCGTTCGTCGTCGTTTTCGGTCGCTCAGGTACTATTCATTATATATGACACTAGCTGTTCCCCGCGGCTTCGCTCCCGTGTCCGGCTCCCGGGTCGACTCGTTTTCGGGATTAAAATATAGCCTATGACACTCAGGAATAATGTAGCTTTCTAATGGTGAAAAAATCTACGAACAAAGAAACAAAAAAATCTTTCCTCTTTATAATATTGGTATAGATAGAACGCGTCATGTCAATCACCTGTGAAAGTGCATTTACTGATAATGTGAGACTTATTGACACACTGTTATTTATAACATGTTATTGGGTTTATCCAACTGGATTTTTCCTGTTAAAAATTGTCTAGAATTGTGCCTGATTGATGGCAATATCCTCGCTTATTACATGAGACTTTGAAATGTTGGTGAAATGTACACACTGTAAGTGTGCCCAACTCTTTGAGGTATACAGTCGTGATGGTATGTTATATTTAAAACGTCCTCAATTCACAAACACGTGCAGAATCTATTTTCAATAAATCCTTTTCCGAAAATAAATAAACAAAAACATACTTAAAATACTCGAGTCAATGCTAATATACCCATCTTATAAGTTCATATTACTATGTTATTGGAACTATTAATATCGGAACCCAAACGGATATCAACATAGTAAAGATTTCAATTACGAACAAAATTGATGGCTCGCACGCCATCTTATGAGCGGGAATATTACGGGACGGGGGATCTCTTGTACTTGTAGGTGACCTGAAATAATGGATCGGGGCTGCCTCATTGTTGTATGAGGACAATGCATCTTCTATGAGATCTGTTTGATGAATCTTTTAGACATATTATGGTTCTTGTACTGGTATTTTGAAATTAGAAACTCACTCCTTTATTCCCATCGAGTTAGGAAAAATCTACAGAATGGCACCTACGATCCTTACTCTATACTCTCCTTCAACTGTCGTGTATCGTCACAGCGATAATGTTTTCCAATTATCTGCTACCACAAATTGTTTAAATATATTCGTGTATTTAGTTTATATGTATGAGTATCTATTGTATATATTTATAGTATTTATGTATAGCTTCGTATTTGGGTATCGTGATTTACTTTTAATATTGCATCTAGCACTATTTGCCTCTGCATTACCCAAAGATCGACTGGTAGAAAATGCCTAAGGCATTAAGTTCGCCTCTGTACGTTTGTGTACATAAAGTATTAAATAAATAAACAAACTCTTCTCCTTTTGCTATATTGATATACGACCATACATCACCGGGTTACACAAATCCGCCGCCAAGGAGTATTTTTTAAAAACATCACCAGTGAGATCCGTATAAATGTCCTTCTAGGAAGCCCGTCCGACTCGCAGCGTTCCCACTTACTCCTGCCTTACGTCTTTCATTAAATTGGATTTATTAACTTTTTTATCAATTAGTACTGACTGTCATTTCTCTAAGGATTCATTAATAAATATTGAATGAATGCTACTTAAAAAGATATAAAAAATTCTGTCGTCGACAGATCATCATTTACTTGTTCTTATCCCAATTGATTTGGGGTTGAATTATGTTTTCTTTTAAGAAAAAATAAACTATTTTACAAAAAAATACTACCGTCTTCCAAATAAAAACACTACAAAGTGAAAAATCACTTTCTTTTTGGAAATCGGTGTAAATAACGAAAAAAATTGGTAACTACCAAAGTCACAGAATTCCAAAAAAAAGTTATTTTTCACTTTGTAGTGTTTTTATTTGAAAGTCGGAATTTTTTTATGTAAAAACGTTTTTTTTTTTGTTCTAAAAGGCAAGTTCTTGAGCAAGTTACCTGTAATGTTGATTACACGATTATCATGAAACTTGAACATAACCTGTGAAATAATAGTGTATCAAGGTAAACTGTTAACATCTGAGTACCCCTTTAGAGCGTACTGACGTGATGTTATGTTATTAACTGGTATAAACAATAAACAGACATGAGATTGCAGCAATCCTATCCCGAGAGATTTGCAATTTATTGAAGAGTTCTGATGTAAATATCCGAAATTCTTCATCAGATCTTCACCAAATTAAACCGGGACCAATTTGGGAACATACTCTTTCAAACAGAAAAAAAGAATATTCAAAATCTGTCCACAATGGACAGAGAAATCGGTTAAGATACAAAAAACAACAATTAAAGTCGCACATAGAACCTCCTCCTTTTTGGAAAGTCGGTTAAAAATAGACTTACTTCAAACCTGCATTTCTATCACGTTTTCTGCTGTTATCAAAGTAGATCTAAAATTATCCCGGTAAGGGAAATGCGTCGAGATAATTTACGCATGTAGGAAGCCCCTAATACTTCCTACTCATATATAACTTACCATTTCATACCCAGAAACGATATTAAATTAATTTATGTGCAATAAATCTTCAAAGTTAACTCTGTTCTAAGCATAATTCATGCCACTATCATCACACACACATGGTACCTACTAATACCCCCCATAGCTAGGAAGATAAATATTATTATTATGGTTGAGTAACTGTGAATCTGAGAAGTATTCTTTCATACCCAGAAAATTAATCTGTTGGTCCTACCGTTGCCTTTGATAACCAAGATAAACTTAGAAAGTAGATATGAATTTGCAAAAAGTCACATTGGTACTTGCCCGGATTTGAACCCACGACCTCAAGCACGAGAAGCGAGATGAGGGCTGAATCCGGTAAAACTGGAAGCTGAACCCCACATACTCGTAGTTGGAAAATGGCTAAGCAGATGGATTGATAGAAAATTAATCTAAATTATACCGAATTATAAATTCAAGAACCTATCTTGAATTTATAATTCGGTATAATTTCAGTCCATTGACATCAACTCAAGCATCGACTATAGTGTTCTGTATTTTAAGTTGATTTTTAATTGATCATTTGTATTAAAAAGTCTCTAAAAAGTATTCGACGCAATGGAATTTAAATTTTCTTATTTAAGGGTGCCATAGTCGGCTGAACGAACTATTTTGTGTGCGGGGTTAAAATTCATGCTGTAATGAGCTGTAAGAAGAAGCTAGTGCGCATACCAATACAAACTTTTGCAAATTTATAGCGAAATGGATGATGATTTAGAACGAAAACGTGCGCTCAAAATTTTATTAACATATCTTTTGGGAAAATGGGTATCATGGAAAAATCAATAAATATCTGTTCAAAATAAAATTATTTTCATTTTTGAACTACTAAATCTATCCCTGTATAGTGACTGCTTTGCAATTTTCCTTCTTCTTATGGTATTAATTGCCGCCCAAAGATGCGTTAAAATATGGATTTTTTTGAATGATGAGAAAAATTGACACTTTTTTTTTGACCGTACACCGTCATCGTCGTCGTCGTACGTTTTTATGGAAGAACGACCGACTAGGGCACCCGTAAGACATAGAGTTTGTTGTTCTAAAGTTTGTTCTTGTCTAGAATCCTGAATTCAATACTTACCTAGTTGCAAAAGCGACCTTCCTGATATACAGTAGTGATATTGCAGTAACATAACTAAATTGATATCCATTTTACAATCTGCAATATCTCAGTCACAAAAACTATCAATTTGTCATTATCACAACCTGTTGCCAAAGTTCGGCAACCCGCTGAGTTTGCTTACAATTTATATCTGTTTGCATAGATTTATGAATATTTGCTATTCATTTGATAACATTAATACAATCTTCATAAGAAAACTTAGTTTAGGAACGTGGTTCCTGAACTTGGGTTGTTCGCCGAAATATTTAACGACAGGTTTGGTCTGCATAGCTTTTGCGGCGCTGGAATTCTATCTGCCTTAAGTCTAGTAAACTAGTATTATAAGCCTAATATGTTCCACTGCTGGAATCCTTTCAATGAGGGACAGTGTCCTGTAATTTACCAAGCTAGCCCAGTGCTGGTTGCTAGATGTACAAGTCTTAATTTTTTTTGGTATAGGACATGCTAGTTTCCTCACGATGTTTTCCTTCACCGTTTTGAGAGCAGTGGTAATGAGATAAATTAACTGTACAAAGTTAGTGGCTGGATTTAGACTCACGACCTACTCGAAAGTCGAAGGTATGACAACTAGGCTACTCATGCTCTTCTACGATTAAATTGACTCCATTTAAAAATAAACAGATATTTTTCATAACGTTATTATATTTTTGCCAGTAGCCAATTGAATCTTCAGACTTTATCTTCAATGACTGGTAAAAGTAGTGGGCCACAAAACACCTAAACAGCGCTCCGGCAACGAACAGAGACACACTGAGCATAAACCTTGGCTGCTATAGCCATAGCCAGAATAGTCACGGGACGACAACTAAATATTATTTTATATTATTATTATTTAATTTTCAGCCTATTCTGTCCCAATTTAGGGCAATGGCCTCCCTTTCTTCCTTAAGGCCTTTTTTTCCTTCCAATCGAATGTCTACCCCCTCCTGGTCAGCGGGTCTGCAGGCCCGAAGCCTGCGTGGGCGCGGGGCGGGGTGCGTTTCACACATCTGGTGACCATCTGTTAGCGTGGTCCCTCTACCTGCGGCTACCCTGACCGTATGCGTGCACACTGAGCGTTACAAATGTCTTTAACAAATGTAATTGGCCATTGGCCGTGTTATGTCAAAGTAAAAACTAAAATAAATAAAACGGTTAAACTCACTTGGTTTCTATGGCTGAAATTACACGTGCAAGTAGCTTGCATACCATTTATTTATTTATGTACACACAAAACACTTAACAGAGAACATAAATAATACAGATAGAAGAGCACAAAGGTACTGCTTATTTCAATAGAAATTTCTTCCAGCAGACCTGTGACAGGAAAGTTGGATGATATACGAAGACACAGTGTGTATAAGAAAATATGAAATAGACTAACAACTATATAACTATACTAATTATATATAAATAACATATACCTTAACTAAATATATAGAAAATAAAAATACATATTTAATAATATATAATAATTACTAGATAATATAATAGGAGAGGTAATGATCTTTGACCTGTTTCTTAAATATATATACATTTTGTGAATCACGAATTTTAGGTGGAAGTGAGTTCCACAGTCGTACTGCATGAACAGAGAAGGAGTGGGAATAGAAATTAGTACTATGGGATGGGAAGTTTAGGTGATGCTTAAGGTGGGATCTACACAGGACATCGGCAGGGCGAGTGAAGGAGAAGCGATCGCGCAGATATTCAGGGTACGAAGGATTAAACAGGATATTAAAGAGGAGACATAATACTCGAGTGTTTCTGCGAAGGCGGATCGGGAGCCAATTGAGATCCTTGCGGAACTGAGAGACATGGTCGTATTTCCTAAGACCAAAAACAAAACGGATGCACAGGTTTTGCAAGCGCTCAAGCTTATTTAAGAGCTCCTCCGTGGCATCCAGATAGCAGGCATCAGCGTAATCGATGATTGGCTGAATTAAAGTTTGAGCTAGATAGATTTTAGTTTTAAAGGGCAAGAGGTTTTGAAAGTATTTTAACGAGTGAAAGGAAAAGTGCACCTTACGACTTATCTCATTTACTTGAGCTTGCCAAGAGAGATTACCGTCTATTAAGACACCATTGTCATTGTGTATATTCTGATTAGTAAATGTCACAGCGGCATGCAAGCTACTTGCACACTTTTATAAAAGTTACAAGCAGGTTTATTTTCGCCCTATGGAAACTTTTGACAATGCCATATCTAGCGGTGGCCGCTGAAACGAGTCCATGCTCTGTGGGACTTACGAAAGAGTATAAACGTCGGACACAAAGTAAATCCCAATGTTATGGAGCAAAAATGTTGACGATAGTTTCTTTGACGTGCAGAAGGCTCTAAAGCTTTCCACTGAAGCGAACGGGACAATTGTTTTCGGGAACGCTTTAGCTATTCTGTTTGTTGAAATGTTTTTGAAACAAATGTCAATGTTTATTTGTAAATTTTTGAGGACTGATAGATATTAAATTGTTAAAAGGATTTCTATGACAATCTTATCAAGGGTTTACGATACTCGTGCTCCGTTTGGATTTGCAAATTGTATTATTGTACTCGTACATACCTAATAGATTAAAATTTAATGAACACCAGTGCGAGTGCAGTGCTCCTGTTCAGGCAATATCCCATCAGCAGAAGTGGCTTAAATTAACCTTGAATGAACTGATCAACGTCTCCAACACTGCAATACACGTGGCCACGTAACAGATTCTAAACAGTAAATAAAAATGTACCATGACATGAAAAGAAAAGGAAGAATGACAACAATTAAATTAAATTTTCACGATTTGATAGTAAACAATTTAAGATCAACAATAATTACAAATTATGGTACAAAAGAAAACAACAAAAAAGATAAGTAAATAAAAAATAACAATCCAAGTTTGGGAATAACCTATTGTAGCAGAATATCATTCACACAGATAGAATGCAGCACGTAGGGTATCTAACATTTTTGTAACTTTTTATATGTACCTTCTATGTATTAATTTTGTAACTGATTTTATATATAAGGAACAGATTTTGCCGAAATCAATTCATTCCATATTCAACCTGCATTGGCGTCTCATTTTCATAACCTGCGTATCTAACAGTGGTGACCCCGACGTGATATTCTCCAAGAAGCCAAGATGAACCCGAGTGCCTCAAATTTGAAAAATGGAAGCGAAACATCATCAGCACACAAAGATTCGCACGAACTGTCAGCCGCCTCGTACAACCAACGGATACCGCCTCTATGGAGAAACAGAATCAAGCTATGGTTCCTGCAATTTGAAGCGATCGTGTCTGCCGGAAAACTAAGCGACAAGGAACTATCAGAACTGCTCATCCGCCAAATCGACCTACAAGATCTAGATTAAATTCAAGACATCATGTTCGACCCCAAAAGTGCAACAGAAAACAACAGATACGCCACCATGAAGATGAGGCTCATCCAAACCTATGATGAGAGCGACCATACTAAACTCGAGCGGCTACTGTCCAACGTGGAACTTGGGAGATTTGAAGCCATCGCAGCTGCTACGCCGCATGCAAAATTTAGCCGGTAACAATATTGCTGAGAACACGCTGCGTGTTATATGGACGAAGCACCTACCGCCATCCGTACGCGCCATTCTAGCTGTGAGCGAAACTATAGCCAAAAAAACCGAACTAAATGTGTTAGCAATAATGGCCGACAAAATGCTAGAACAACTTCACAATCAAATATCAGCATTACACAGCACTTCGTCACCGTCGTTTACACCATCCACCCCACCTGTGGCTACAAATCATGAAAACGCATTACTTCACGCGAAGATCGACATGTTGGCGAAAGAAATAGCGGAATTAAAAACGCACCATAGTCACTATGGAAGGCGGCGCGGGCGAGACTGATCGCGCTCACGCAGCTCATACAGATCGCCGCATGGTAAGCGCCGCCGGTCCGACACAAATCAACAGCACAGGACCTAGTACAACGATAATTCCGTTTGTTACTTTCATCGGAAATTCGGCGGACAAGCGCGAAAGTGTACTAGACCATGTGCTTATGAAGATGAGCACCCTTCAAACTCGGGCAACTAAAGTAGGTGTTAGCAGAGTCGGAAGCTGGCGCCTGGGAAAAATCACACCGTCTATTCTTGAAAGACAAGAAGACAAATCTAAGCTTTCTCATCGACACTGGTGTAAACATATCCGTCATCCCTCGAAAACGCTGCGAAATCCTGAAGCCTACCGCATTCAAACTGTATGACGATCACAAATTTTCCACTACCCACAACCATTGAACAATTGAGAAGATTTCTTGGCACCGTCAACTTCTACAGAGATTGCATTCCAAAGGCAGCCGAAATACAAGCACCTCTAAATGCATATTTGCACAACAGCAAGAAACGAGATAAAACAAAAATTGAATGGAACGACGAAGCCAAGAAGGCATTTGAGTTATGAAAAGCTGGCTTACAAAACGCAGCAATACTAGCTCACCCCTCACATAACGCACCGATCGCATTGATGACTGACGCCTCTGATAAGTGCGCCGGTGCTGTACTGCAACAATATGTACACAACAAATGGCAGCCACTGGGATATTTTTCCAAAACATTGTCAAGCGCGCAAGTCAAATATAGCACATTCGACAGAATATTGTTAGCTATTTACATGGCCGTGAAGCATTTTAGAAAAATGTTCGAAGGAAGACATCTGATAATATTCACCGACCACAAGCCGCTTACCTACGCGATAAATAAAACATCGTCAGACAGCGAGACACCACGCCGAGCCAGACAACTCATGCGAATTCACAAACGACATACGTCATATAAGCGGGCAAAATAACATAGTCGCAGATTCATTATCACGGATCAACACAGAAACCATCACCTGTCCTACAACGATCGACTACAAGCAACTAGCTACAGCGCAAGAAAGAAACAGCACGATACATGACTTAATGAAGCAAAGCAACTTGCAATTGAAGCGCATAGTCCTACCAAACACAAATTGCAAAATACTATGCGACACATATTCGCCCGTACCTACCAGAAGCATTTCGCCGAGCAGCCTACGACAGTGTACATAACCTCAGTCACCCCGGCACCCGCGCAACAAGAAAAATACTTAGTGAAAAATATTTCTGGCCATCCATGAACGCTGACGCGGGACGATGGACGAAAACCTGTGAAGCCTGTCAAAAGTCAAAAATCATTCGACACACAACTAGTCAAATAGCAACATTCCCACCATCGGAACGATTCCAGCATATACATGTCGACATTGTTGGGCCCCTAACCCAATCACAGTTTGGACACAAGTACCTACTCACTATTATCGACCGGTACACGCGATGGACCGAAGCATTACCCCTTCACGATATAACTGCAGAAACAATAGTCAAAACGATATATGAAGGTTGGATAACAAGATTTAGTTGTCCAATTACAATAACAAGCGATCAAAGTCGTCAGTTCGAGAGCAAACTATTCTCTGAATTAATGAAGCTAATGGGAATAAACAGAACAACTGCATACCACCCACAATCAAATGGAATCATCGAACGCTGGCACCGCTCACTCAAAGCCGCACTTACCGCGCGCTGCACTGCTAGCGCAAACGGAAAGTGCTTTGACGAGTTACCGACCGTACTATTCGGACTACGCGCGGCTACCCGCAACGACACAGGGATTAGTCCTGCACAATACACCTACGGAACATCGCTGCGACTACCCGCAGATTTTTTTTGTTGAAACAAAAGGAAGCCCAATGAGTCACGATTTCGTCGAACAGCTGCGACACACTATCAACGCATACCGACCAGCCGAGATCTCGCATAGTAACAACAACATGTTTGTACACTCCGACCTACGTACCTGCGAAAATGTAAACCTACGCAGAGATTGCACAAAAAAACCACTGCAACCGTCATATGAAGGCCCATATCCCGTATTGGAAAGATGTGACAAATACTACAAGCTCCAACTACCTGGCAGAGTAACCAACATCACGATCAACCGACTGAAGCCTGCCTACACTATGAACGAACAAAATGATGATACACATAGAACAACTCGATCAGGAAGGATAGTGAAACCAGTAGTACGCTTCGCTAGAGGGGGTGTACTGTAGCGGAATATCATTCACACAGATAGAATGCAGCACGTAGGGTATCTAACATTTTTGTAAGTTTTTATATGTACCTTCTATGTATTAATTTTGTAACTGATTTTATATATAAGGAACAGTTTTTTCCGAAATCAATTCATTCCATACTCAACCTGCATTGGCGTCTCATTTTCATAACCTGCGTATGTAACACTATAATAAATCGGAACAAAAGGTTTACGTTCAACTTTAAAAATCCATCTCCATTTTCTATATCATTCCATTATAATAGTGTTATATCAATAATAGAAAGTCAGAAGTTTAAGATTTAACCGAACACAATCTAAAAAGCAATATCCTTTCCGATTTAGTTCCTTAAAAAGAGCTACCGGAATTTGCAGTGCTAAATCAAACAAGTCGATATTTGATATATTCAATGAATCAATGATGCCATCTAGCTGCTTTTCGACCACATCAGCAACCGAATTCTTTGGCTCCTCCAATGTGTTGCTCTGCTATTTGCCCTCACGAGACAAATCTCGTGAGGGCAAATCCAACCAAGTTAACCAACTTTGGCCGAAAAACTCCGAGCACAAAGCGGACACGGCGGACCACAATTGACGATATGATATAATTATGGTAGCTGTTGCTGATCTGAGCTTTGAGGTCGTCAAATTTTCGGTGTAATTCCGACCTCCTTTTGATAAATTATATATAATCTAAATAACTAGACTGGGCTACTAACAGGAGCTCCTGGATGAACAACAAGAGCTGCACGGAGCTTGGTTGGCTAGGTTGAGTAACAGCCAATCCTTGCCGAGGTTATTTGATGGGTGTTCATTAATTACAATCCGAGACACCTCCGCGCCTCGGGAAACGCGTTAAGCTGTTGGTTCCGGTTTGCATTTGAAGATCTTTGACAGTCGTTACGGGTTGTAACGCTTCTTGCTGGTTTACCTACCTACTAGGTAGCTAGAGGGTATTAATGGAAAAACCAACTGAAGGTTAACAAATTTTATTAGACCTCATGGTCGGGGTTGTCACTCGCGGTCCGAAGTACGCTGCGTAGCCACAAGATAGTGTACCACTGGCCTTAGCGTTAGAGGCTTACGGCGATGTGCAGGTGCAATACAGGCTCCACTCGGGGGTAGGTCCCGGGAAGCTGTGGTGCAAAGTAGATGGGTAGATAGACACGTAGCTCAGCGACACGGAGTAGGCAGCTAACAGTGCGTTGGAGTAGGCCAACACACGCGCTTGGTAGTGGCGTGAAGCCGATCTGAAGCCGGGGTAGGAACCCTGGAATTCATTTCCAGACGTGTTAGGCAAAGTCCACATTCCCTGTTTGACTGCGACATCCCGTCCTCAATGCAAAAGCGCAATGGTAACTAACAGCATGAAATAGTGATCTATGACGAGGCAGTCAAACAGTGATAATAATACAATAGTAATGTAGGGTATTCTGAAGCCTTATACATGACTGTTGTCTTGCCAGTGGGAATCGTGTTACCCAGTTTCTGGGTGTGAAGATCAGATAGGCAGTCATTCCATGTAAAATATTTCTCCATCTATACTTAATATTATAAAGAGGTAAAGTTTGTGTCTCTGGATCTACAAAATTGATTTAGATGAAATTTAGTATGGAGATAGTTTGAGTCCCTGGAAAGGAAATAGGATAGTTTGTATTCCCTTGGGATGATACAACACTTTTTATGCGGTTGGGCAAAAGCTAGTGTAATATATATGTAAAATATAAGTATCTAGCTGCATCCGGATACACTGGAAGTCGACACCAATAGAGGGAAAAGGTGAATCAGATAGATATAATCTAAATGGCGGCTCTGTAGTGGTGCACGACGCACACAGACATATAGCAAGAGATCACGTACGAGAGCACGAGAGCGAAGTCAGTGAACACTGGAGAGACAGGCTGCTTGGCATAACCAAGTATTAGGATCATTCTTGCTGTTGTAAACATCTTGAATAAACTTAGCCCGATTTCAGTAGGCAGTCAAGTCGTCACATACAGCGTCACATGCATGGTGGCACGTGTGTTGGATCATTCGGTTCCCTATATGATGGTTGATGGGTGGTGCCGATTCATGAGTCATGTTCGTGAACGGCGCCGTCAGTTGGGATTGGTCATAACTTAACTGCTTCGGATGTTAATGTTTTTGTAGTACCTATTATATAACTGCACAGTACATGTGTAATTCTTAAGGTCTATCCACACATATTAGGACCGGGACAAATGATTGAAGCTTTGTCACTGGCCCGTGCACGGACGTGTGTGAACGAGTTCATATAAAATGTACACAACTATAATGGGTGCATTGTCCTCACATATATGAATTAATTAAGGCTGTCAAAAAATAAAAGGCCCGTTTGACAACTATAAAAATACTTAATAATAATTAACTTGTTGCTTGCGAATGATACTCGTTGTTATAGTGTATGGGTAACATATTAATTAATTAGGATTATGAATTTGATTTTCAATTTCCTACGTAGAAAATAATCGCAGCATGTAAAATGAGAAACGTCAACGGTCTTCTTAGATTGTGACGACTTTAATGTATGTACTTATGTAAATATTGTAAAAGCTTATTTTTTTAAAAGAGTAATTATGGAGTTTCTTGTGCGTTCTTCTTCATAACAACCTACTTTTCCGAATACACGATAAAATCATTTTTTATTACTTGTAAATTTTAATTGTTGAAGTTCATAAGTGGCGCTTATTAGCCTAGTTTAAATAAATATATTTGACTTTGACAGAATCAAAGTTCTCCGCGCGAATTGAAAATATACCACAACAGATGCGGAACTTTCAACCCTGCTCCATAATAGCTACCTCTATAGTCCTAAATACTAAAGTGTCCTACTCAAATAGAAACAGATGTGGTTTCACATAACCCTTAACGGTTTAATGTAAATAACAAGTTTCATACTCATAATTACGATACACACTTAGTTTTGGGTTTAGTTAACACAACTACAACAAAATTACGGCAACATGAATGTGGAACTTTAGTAAACAATTATTAAATAGATATTGAGTGTTTCCTGAACTCATGTTATGTTGTTGTTATGAAAACATAAATAAACCAAACTCAATATTAGGTTTATGAATCATCATCTGCCTAGCCTTTTCCCAACTATATTGGGGTCGACTTCCAGTCTAACCGGATTCAGCTGAGTACCAGTGTTTTACATGGAGCGACTGCCTATCTGACCTCCCCACCGCTGTAACCCAGTAACTGGGTAACAGCGGTACCCCTTGGCTAGACTGGTGTCAGATCACAAGCTTCTGACTAATCGTAACGACTGTCAAAGAACTTCAAATGACAGCCGGGACCAACGGCTGAATGTGCTTTCCGAGGCACGGAGGAAACTCGGTATGTTGAAATGGTCACCCATCCACGGCCCGACCTCGTCAAGCGTTACTTAACCTTGAAGATCGACCCGTGCGGCTGTTATTATTTAGCCACGAGCTCCTCTCATATTAGGTTTATGAATACCATGAAAAAATGGTGTGAAACGAATTTCTGTTTTTTTTCAATCCATACGCAAAATACACGCTACGATATAGATTTGGGACGAGCCTACCGCAATATGACTCCTAAAAGCGAGAACTAACAGTGGCACAAACTAGAGCCGCGACAGTTGAAGATCAACGAGTCCCGAAAAAGGTATCGTCCACTGTATCAATTGGGTATCTCTCACGCATTGACCAGTTACGTTACCGTTACCACGAGTAACTTTATAAGTACACTTGATATGCCTTAAAATAAAAGATAGTCAGAATTTAGACTGTTATTCACTTTCTACATTTAAACAAAACTTGTGCAGTGAGTCGATCTACTATGGTTTGGGTAATATATTAATTATAAATAAATATAAACTCTACTTGTATATCACAGATTAGTGTAAACAAAGTATGCATCAGTTTACGAATGTACATTACAACCGTACTATCAAAAAAGGATTCTTGCAGAATTCCAGCAAATTTCCGACCAATGTTGATGATACATGACATAATTCAAGCACACAGACACCAAAATTCTTGTGAACAAAGTGTCAGAAAAGCGAACAAGCTTGCACTAGTTCCATCTTTTGTTTGTTCTTACTTTGTAGACAAACGACTTGTCGCTGTAACATTGCTCAGTGCTCGCAGCAGTTGGTTTTATACGTCTTTGTTGGACCTAATTAATATTTAGTGCTTATAACCTTATAATTTAATTGGTAGCAATGTTTACAATTGTAAAATTACCCTTCGTTAGTTGAATACAACAATAGTGGTTATTTGAAAGTGCTTTAATCACGATATTTGAGGCACCAAATTCATAATACACGTTGGCTTGTCGGATGAATTATTTAATGATTAGTTAACTCAATTGATGTAAAACTAGATGATTAAATAAGTAATTAAATAAAAGTTCTTCATTTTTACATTTTCAATAATAACTTTATAACAATTATTTTAATTATTTAAGCATTAATCATAAACATATAAAGCAGTATTCAGAAACATTTAAAGTTTTATGCATTTTAAATGTAAATATTGAACATTTGACGAAATCATTATTAGTGAACCTCAAAAATTGTGACTAAAGCACTTTCAAAAACCGTTATATCTAATTTTCTTTTCATTTTTCTTTACCCTGACTCCTAAACTAGGTCCGGAAGAAGGGATGCACTATTAGAAAAACAATGTTTAGTTCTTCAACACTGTTAACGAGTGGAACAAAACATTTCCAGTCGTTAATAGTGTTAACGACGGGGTATTAACGAGTGGGAACGACCCCTTCTCCGCCACATCTTCGTGATGACCTGAAGTAACCGTGTTTATTAAAGTTTGTAATGTTCGTTAGGCTCAGTCAATCTAACGTTATCTACGTTAATAAAATTAAGAGAAGTTATAAATTAAGAAACCAAAAAAAAGTATATAGATAATAAAAACTAAGGTCCGGCTTCGCACAACGTGGGCAGCTATCCAGGCAGCAGGTCGGGCAGGAAGACGTTGAATGCCCGAGGTATGTAGGTGAGCAGGCACCACGACGGACAAGCAGGCAATCGGGCAGGTAGGCAGGTGAACATGCACCTCGGGTAGATGGTCAAAGCAGGAAATTCGGCAGGTAGGCAGTAGAATACGTAGCAGGACGGATAGACAGGCAAACGGGTTAGTTCGTTGGCACCAAGGAGTGTGGAGGCCAGCTATGACTCAATATGCCAAACAGCGAGGCCTTTGATGCCAAGGGATGACCGTTTATGGTAAGGTTCCAAGAGATAGTTCTCTCTTTAGGGAACCACACAATATATTTATTAATTGCACTTCAAAGATTTTGTTACATTCACAGGCCGTATATATTATAGATATATTATATTAGATATACACTTAGTAGTACACTTGATAGTATTAAGTTGTCAACCGACTTTCGGCGTTCAGCCCAGATTCAAAACTAAAAAGCTGACGCCCATTTTTCCTCGTTCTGCCATCCCTTCTAAATTTTGAATTCAAATCTCAATTAAGAAATAAGACCAGATCGAATAAAGAACGGTTCACAAATGAGGGGCAGTCTATCGCTGCCCTAATAAAAATGTACAACTAGCATAAGGAAGGTCTAGGTAGTGCATGGTACCTATCTTATGTCTATAGCTTAATAAAATAAAATAGACAGACAGACGTCATATCAGATATTGAGATAATATGTGTGCGTAGTACATTATTACCTCAATGATACTCATTGATATCAGATAAAATGTCACAATATAAAATATTCCGAGATTTCACAAATTAGCAATATATTTTAAGTTGTAGATATTAAAACAGTTAGAGATAACTAAAAATATGCCTTTCAGGTGTTAAACAGTATCAAAGAGAACATAAAAATGAGTCACATGAGTTGATACAATATCAAAAGATAATAAAGGTATGGTTTGTATAGTGTTTCGAATTGTAAGTAGACTAAATGATGAAGAATGAATACCAACATGCAACTCTTGAATAAAATGGATTTATATAGAGGACCATGAATCACTCACGTCGCTCAGGTTTCTAACACTCGAATCACTCCCTAAGATCGTGATTCAGTCGTTAGAATCCTTCGCTTAATCGTAATTCATCTATGGCCCTCGCTTTAAATCCGTCTTTTATTTACTAGCTGCATGATATACTATTAAATATTGCATTAGTGGCGCATAGTGTTGTAGATAAGGCTCAATCATAAGTGATTCATCGATGTGATATGACTCCTTGGTGTTAATAAATGTTTTATGAATACCACATTCATCATCATCATTCCGGCCGAAAGACGTCCACTGCTGGACATAGGCCTCCCCCACATTGACCGATCCCGTGCCTCTCGCATCCAGCGGACTCCCACAATATTATGAATATAAACGTAATAATATATTTAAATATATCAGTATTAGTATACATAGTTCATAAACTTGCATTGTAATAAATAAGAAATCAACAATAAAATAAATGCGATCAATAGATCAAAGTCTGCTATAAATGAGTAGTATAGTGCCATAAATTAAAAAAGGGCCGCTATTTTCTTATCAAATGTATTTTTTTTTGCCGTGAAATAATTCCATTTCCGATCTACTTCGATTTTCGATCAGTCAGGATACGGCACTATTTTTATGTAACGATAAAGTGGCAATCCCCCAAACGTCAATTTAGTCTACGAAATTAAAAATAAGAGATCTGATAATATCCATAAAGTTTACCATCAACTCGCAAAGAAGAATTTTCACAGTCTTCTTGCAAGACCCAGTTATCTACCAAACCTTTTAGCTTCCGCAATAACTTCTATCTAACTCCTATTATTTCAATCATTTCACATACAATAAGTACTTACTGTACTTATGAATAATTTATAAATTCTCTCGCGTTAGCTCTAAAGAGGTTCACCCCGATAAGATAGTGAAAGGAAAGTCAACAAGCCAACTTTCAAGATTTGAACCTGGAGCGAACGCAACCATCGGGAAATCTTGAAACTTTCCGGTTTCACTGTTGATTTACAAAGTTCGGTTAAATGGAGTAAATCCAGATTATATCATGCCTTTTCTATTCATTTTAAATTCATGTAGAGACTACTGAGCACTTCGCTTATATTCTTTAACGGTATTTTTGGAAAGAAACGTTAATTAACAAATTCAATTTCAAAATCGTATGAGCATTTATTATTACCACTGTCCACTTAATACAATCAATATTGCTTGTTTTATTTGTTTTACCATTCCGTCCTGTATCTTTTTGTGAAGTGACCACATATAAGTAGCTGTTCTTATGATGAATTTCTTTCATTTAATACTTATTGTACTTAATACTTTACCAAGGTAGGTACATAATAGAGAATCAGTATATAACAACTCCTGATGCATAGGCCTAGTGCGGGATGATTGGATGATTCATAACATTAGAAATTCAAATATCAATATTACGATTAGATTCCGTTTCTCGACGCGCACTACCGATGAACTTGAAGCATGTTCTATAACAGCGTTGAACGCAAATACGTGAAACACGTTATATTCAACAGCAATAAAACTTCGGTACAACAAAATAAACAGTCGTATGATACAGTTTTGCATTAAGTATTTTGGCAAAAAAATAATGATCTTTTTTCTTTATAGCCGCATTAATCCTACGACACATTGTTCATACGAATTTCAAAAGTACAAACATTTTTGTGGAGCAATTCCGGTACCTTTATAGCGCGTTCCTGTAAGTATATACTACACTTGAGCCCATATAACATGTTATTGCAAACGAGACTATGAACGCAAATTCTTTTGAACATCTTGGTAACTTTAGTATATAACCTAGAGCTGATATGACTCGAGCCAGTAGATATAATCTTAGGAGTGTCCTTGTTACTGTTATGTCTGGAGCAGTCGTGATGTATAGGGCTGCAACCAACCAGAAAGGAGTCAAATGCTTCAGATCACCTGGCTGGTTCATCACACTGGCTAAGGGTACCAGTGCCAGTAGCTGCATTGCGAGTAAAGCAGAATATAGGTAGTAGACCTGCATTAGAAGAGCGCTTGGCTTATCGGCATTATTTCTGCTTTTCATTGTTTTCAGATTAATATAAACTTCGGTTATGGCTTGGTTAAGGCATGATTTTGACAGTTTAGTGTGTACATATCACAGACGCTTAAGTATTTTTTTTCTATGGACTACATAGAGATACTGTCACAAGTCACATACATATTCATAGTTCTAGAGCACAACTTGACGTCGCACTACAATAAAAACTTTTTGATCAATAAGAAGTTTTTAGTTATATTTAACGCTAACTTTTAGGCTTCGCTCCTGGGGCCTAGGGAAAAAAGGATTTTC
This sequence comes from Orthosia cruda, assembly GCA_964057195.1. Lineage (NCBI taxonomy): Eukaryota > Metazoa > Arthropoda > Insecta > Lepidoptera > Noctuidae > Orthosia > Orthosia cruda. The sequence goes on along the minus strand of OZ059836.1, from coordinate 12,309,128 downwards.
CCTGGAACTCCACAATAATCACCTACAGAATACCTCTTACGTGTTGTTTGTTGTATACGTTCTAAAAGCCTATGGACAGAAAGTCTGAAATAAACGGTAATTATTTCTTTTTTGAATTAAGTCTGGAAAAACATAACCCTCCATAAGGTCCTTCCTCCTTCCTCACTTAAGGTTTATAATCCATTGGCATCGTTTTCAAGCGGTTTGAGGCGGCGCGCGGCGGCATCACAATCCTTCGCAGGCAGCGATGTGCGTTCTTCACTAGGCACCACACTTTCTCTTCTTTCTTTGTTGTTTGTTATCAAACATCGACAATCGTACCACACGAGCTAATCCTACGAGGGAAACCCCTCTCAGCATATTTTTTTAGGCATAATATTGTTTAGCATTATTTTATTAGTATAATAATAGTGTGGCATAGTACTAATTTAGCATAATGCAAAGGTAACATTAAAACTAAACGGTCATCTGGTCTAATTTGTTTTGGCATAATTTAGAGTTGCATAAATCGCACGCTTAATAATAAACCGGAATATGTCAAAAATTAAGGGTACCCACTTTTGTTAATAAAACGAACTAACTCCGATTGAAGAATCTGTAGGTTGTAGCGTTACATTTAGCTCAGAGGGAGCTAAATGTAAGCCACGTTAATAAAAATAAAAAAATAAAAAAAAATAAGGAAAAGGATATAAACTGAGGGACCGGCTTCAGACGTCGTTGGTTGCTTGCGTTCGACAGCTAGGCAGGCAGCAGGACGGACGGGTACTCTTCTCTGCTCAAGGTATGCAGGTGGTGATCAGGTACCTCGACGGCAATCGGATAGGCAGGCTGTAGAGTAGGGCAGGCAATCAGATAGGCAGGATGTAGAGTAGAGAGCAGGACGGATAGACAGGCACACAGATAGATGGTCGAAGGCAGCTGAACTAATAGTCAGGCTAACGAGCAGGTAGGCAGTAGCACAGGTGCAGGCGCAGACAGCAAGGGGTGTGGAGGCCGGGCTGTGGCTTCATACGCCGATCAAACGAGCCCTTTAAGATGAAGCGGTGTCCCAGTAAAAATGCTCATATTTAAGTTCCACATTGAATACATTATATTTATTACACTCAAAGATTAGATAACATTCACAGCCGTATATGTTATAGTTTAAGGAGTTTTCAGATGCAACAGTACACTTGTTAGTATTTAAGAAATCAACCGACTTTCGGCGTTCCGTCCAGATCCGAAACTAAAAATTGACGCCCGTTTTTCTTCGTTCTGTGTTCTATCTACATTTCAAATTTAAATTTCAATTAAGAAATAAAGACCAGAACGAATAAAAACGGTTCACAAAGGGGTCAGTCTACGCTACCCTTATAATGGTGTAAACCTAGCTTAAAGGAGGTTTAGTCCATGGTACCTATGTAACGGTCTATGGTTATAAGAAAAATAAAATAGACAGACAGATGTCATGTCAGATGAAAATGTCACAGTAGAAAATATTGCAAGAATTACAAATTATCAATATAATTTAAGTTTCAGATATTAAAACAATCAGATATAACTAAAAGTATGCTTTTCAGATGATAACAATAGAAAGAAAACATAAAAATGAATGACAATAGTTGATACAATATCAAAAGATATGAAGGTATGGTTTGTATAGTGTTATGAATTGTAAATAAACTTAAAAATATGTGGTTCTGTTTAGCAGAATACCACATTTCGTCTGAAACTAGTTCCCTCTCAAACTAGTTACCTCTCAAACTAGTTCCCTCTTAAACTTAGTTCCCTCTTCCCTCTTGTAAATATTTGCCTCTCAAGCTAGAATTCCCTCTTCCCTCTTTGACTTATTTTTTAACAGGTTTTCAAACAGGTGCGGGATACGACACCTAATTAAAAAAATAATGTGGTATTCTGCTAAACAGAACCACATATTTTTAAGTCTATTTACAATTCATAACACTATACAAACCATACCTTCATATCTTTTGATATTGTATCAACTTTTGTAATTCATTTTTATGTTTTCTTTCTATTGTTATCATCTGAAAAGCATACTTTTAGTTATATCTGATTGTTTTAATATCTGAAACTCAAATTATATTGATAATTTGTAATTCTTGCAATATTTTCTACTGTGAGATTTTCATCTGACATGACATCTGTCTCTCTATTTTATTTTTCTTATAACCATAGACCGTAACATAGGTACCATGGACTAAACCTCCTATAAGCTAGGTTTACACTATTATAAGGGTAGCGTAGACTGACCCCTTTGTGAACCGTTTTTATTCGTTCTGGTCTTTATTTCTTAATTGAAATTTGAATTTGAAATGTAGATAGAACACAGAACGAAGAAAAACGGGCGTCAATTTTTAGTTTCGGATCTGGACGGAACGCCGAAAGTCGGTTGATTTCTTAAATACTACCAAGTGTACTGTTGCATCTGAAAACTCCTTAAACTATAACATATACGGCTGTGAATGTTATCTAATCTTTGAGTGTAATAAATATAATGTATTCAGTGTGGAACTTAAATATGAGCATTTTTACTGGGACACCGCTTCACAGCCACAGCCCGGCCTCCACACCCTTTGCTGTCTGTGCTTGCACCTGTGCAACTGCCTACCTGCTCGTTAGCCTGACTATTAGTTCAGTTGCCTTCGACCATCTATCTGTGTGCCTGTCTATCCGTCCTGCTGTCTACTCTACATCCTGCCCATCCGATTGCCTGCCCTACTCTACAGCCTGCCTATCCGATTGCCGTCGAGGTACCTGATCACCACCTGCATACCTCGAGCAGAGAAGAGTACCCGTCCGTCCTGCTGCCTGCCTAGCTGTCGAACGCAAGCAACCAACGACGTCTGAAGCCGGTCCCTCAGTTTATATCCTTTTCCTTAATTTTAATTATTTTTTTATTTTATTAACGTGGCTTACGTTTAGCTCCCTCTGAGCTAAACGTAACGCTACAAGGTACGATCCCGCCATGCGAAACAAACCAAAATGGTCGATTATTAGTTCACCCCTCTCTTTTCTACAAAAGCGCGCGACAATGCATTTCATGCAATAAAGAATCATTTAGTGATGCGGCGACCGTGATGTGAGATAGATGTCGTTGTTTTGTGACAACGGTGGAGTAAGGTGAAATAATTTTGTTTATTTTCAAACGCAGGTGGGACTATTTCACTTCATTTTTTTCTAAACAAGCATGTTTCGTTTTACTTCATTTTAGTTGAATATGCTTTTATAATACAGCATGTACTATTTAGACTTTTTGCAGTTTATCATTAAATTATAATTGTATAGATAAGAAATATTGCGTATTAGTGCGTTTTAGTATAAAATTATTACTTATATACGAGAAGCAATCCATTTTATATCACTTTATAACCAAAATTATCGGTAGATTTAAATAATACTTGTGTTTATTTCGGTTTACGTTTTAAATGATCCTAAAGTCTAAAATTGCTCTAGAAATTGCTGCAGTTTATTACAAAATGTACTTTCAATTTATTTTAAATACTCATTAATAAAAATATTAAATTTCTAGTTCCATAGTTTTAAGCCTGAAGATGACGTCTGCAAATAGGAAGCAGCGATGCCTAAAACTTCTTATGATGAGTAATAATACTCGATGTACTGATACGGATCTTATGATGAGTAAAACTGCTGGATGTACTGATACGGATAATTGTAAGCTAGTTGAAATACAAGTAAGTAAATAACGTCGTGTTTACGTAGTTACAAGTGCAGACTAAAAATTAGTAAAATCAAGGTCACCACGTAGTACATTAAGACCACCTCCATTCGGAAAGTCCAGGAGTATGAAATCCTCATTCAAGTTTGAGAGAGATAGCCGCCGAACTTTTTGTGTCACCAGTCGGTCCGTACCATTTTAAATAATCACTTGGGTATGAAATATGTTGCCGCTCGGCTAGTCCCAAAAGACCTGAATTTTCTCCAAAAACTCAATCGCATAAGAGTCGCTGAGGACATGCTCAAATGAGTCAATTCCGACCCAACATTCATGAAACGCATTGTTACTGGTGATAAGACGTGGTTTTACGAGTTTGAAATGCAAACTAGTCAACAAGTTTGGAGTGGCACCTTCCAACTCGAACCGAAACCGAAAAAATGACGCCAAAGTCGATCAAAAGTCAAAGTCATATTTACTGTTTTCTTTGACTGTCGCGGTGTTGTGCACTCGGAATTCTTGGCGGAAGGTCAAACGGTAAATATAATTTGAGTGTTCTGTGGTGTTCAAGAGAGAAAATTAGACGAAAAAGGCCAGATTAGTGGAAATAAGTTCTTGGATTTTGTACCACGATAATAGGCACAAAGCTTTCATTGTGAACGAATTTTTGTCCAAAAACTCAACAAATACCATCGAACCACCTTTTTCACTAGATATGGCTCCAGCCGATTTCTTTCTTTTACTTAAACTCAAATTACCACTTCGTGGCACCCGTTTTCATTCGGCAGACGACATAAAGGAGAATTCGCGGTGATAACTTAACTCGATACCGGAAAAGATGTTTAAAAAATGTTTTGATGATTAGATTATTCGTATCATTTCTGAAGGAGCATACTTTAAAGGTGAATTTTTTTTTATTTTTTTAAGTTTCTTTCTTGCGATATTTGTTTGTCTTACGAAAATTCAACAGCGGACCAAAAACAAGGGCTTAAAGAAAAATATGACCAACATCATGAGGAAAAGATACAGAGTAGAGATGAAAAAAAGCACGTCAGCGTTCTACTATAAGTCCAAACTATTGAGTTTGGACTTATAGTAGAACGCTGACCTGTCTCCACTTAGTCATTGTTAAACAGCTTGCAGGTCTTATTACGACTTTGTTATTTTCAGTAATATTTTTTTGATCTAGCTTTTTCAACTCTAACTATTGAGTTACAACTTGACAGTAAATAATCTCAAGCTGATAAAAAAGGCGCTTTAGAATCTGTACACAGCTATTGTTGGACGGAATCGGATGCGAAGCGAGGCTCGATCGAAATAGGTACATGCATTTGGAAATACTTGGAGGAATCATTAAACATTATTTTTATTCTGATAATAATTGTGCGGGTCAGAATAAAATATATATTTTGAGTAGTCACAATTTCCGAGACTGAATAAGAATAATAGGTAAAACCTACTTAGTTCTGTTGATTCTAATTAATGTTGGTAGATGTACCAAGTACAAGTAAGTATATAAGAAGTTTTATTCTTTTGTATTAAAATGTTTATTGTTCAGTATTTAATTCTATCTAACTACAAATAAAAATAAACAATTCCCAATTTTATATAGTACTAATATTTCTCAGATACATTTCGTTATTAAAACGATGATGAAAAAAGCACCGACTTATATTTTACGCAACAAAATTTCCAGCATCTTTTATCTCAAAACAAAGTGCTAAAGTAAGGAAGACTTTGACAACGTATTGTATTTCTTGGAGCGAAAGGTGATAACATCCTATTCGTGAAGTAACGTTATTGTGCCCTTCTATCGCCTGCGTTCAATCTTTCTATTAGGAGTTAAACGAGAATTTGTTTTTCGTATACGTCTATTTGACTTATGGGATAAGCTGAATTGCAAATGATGCCATCATGGGGTCGAAAGGATAGTAAGAAGGATAACTACATTTATTATTACATACAAGTCAAATATTCACTTAAACAAGCAAAAAATTAAAAAACTGTAACCTGACTACGGATTTTTTTACCTATGTTTCCCGGGCTATAATTTAACCAATCGATTGACACATTATTCATCAAAATCAGATGCATATTTTCGGCGCTACGGAGGAACATACGTAAATACAAACATACTGCACGTGTTGGGTCAAACTGTAAGGGCAGAGAGTAATTGTGATAAATAAGTAAATATATAATAACCCTTCCTTTTGGCTTCAACGTACACCGGTAAAAAAGAAACAACCGATCCGATTTAATAAAATAATACAAAACTAACTAGCAAAATGGAAAACTTCAGTCCCAATAATTTCGTAACCAGCAACCAAACCTTTGGTAACTGTCAACTAAAAATTTATTTCAGTGTTGTTGATTAGAAAAGAACGACCTGTTTAGAGCTTTATGAACTAGTCAAAACCTAGTTTTCGGTGTGAAAACAAGGTATTTCAAAATGAAAGTGACAAATTTTCAAACGCGCGTTACCTGCCGTAATTCATCATCATCATCATTTCAGCCGAAAGACTTCCACTGCTGGGCATGGCCTCCCCCAAGCGTCACCACACTGATCGGTCCTGTGCGTTTCGCATCTACCGGACGCCCGCAGCCTTGACCAGGTCGTCGCTCCACCTTGAGGAGGCTGTAATTGGTTGAATGAATTCTCAGTACCCCATCACATCACTTGACTAGCGTTTAATTTAGGATACTTCGGTAATTAATTCCCAGAAACCGGGGCTTGATGTATGCCTACTGTTAAAACCACAACCAACGCCTACGTTGCCAGTATAATTATCCGTCAATGATAATTATATGCCTGGATTCAGACAACAAACTATTCAGGGAATCACTATTAATTGCGTTTAAGTCCTGATAATGACGTGTTGATTACTGCTGATATGAACTTAATTCAAGATAAGACTATTGTCGCTTCATGTAACTGAGTTTAACTTTAATTAGATTTGTTGTAATATATACACCGCTAGCTTTTCCCGTGGTTCCGCTCCTTCTTAGACTTGCATTACTATGGGATAACATGTGACATTCAATTATAGTGTAGCTTTTATTATTGAAATAATTTTCAAAATCGGATCAGTAACTTCTTATAAAAAAATATCCCTTTAAAAACTTTATTATAAACAAAACAACTTTGCCTTTTTATAATACTAGTGGCTCTGTGAGCAGTAGACCTCGCGAGTGTTAGACATTTTTGTCGATAAGTACAGTTTATTCAAAAAAATTAAAAATGGCTCCGCTATTTTGCAAAATATCCATATAATTATCGAATCGGCTCAATAAATTTCATGAGAACAGGTTGAGAAATACGACCAGTAGAGGAGAACAGCCAGACATCCGGACTTCGGAACATCCAGACATTATTATTATTATTAAGCCATTTATTCCATAACCTTAATCATATTTAATTTACAATGTTGTTAGTTGTTGTTAGTATTCATCTTAATCTTAGTTGTTAGTAATTGTGTTAGTTTTCAGTTGGTTTTTGGATATGGTCCCCAGTTTGGGTAAAGGCCTCCTCCAACTCTTTACATCCAGACATACCAAAGATTTTTTGCACAAGCTGATACGGAGAAGCTTCAATTGCGCAGTGCGTTTCAGGCTCGCTCGGTCAACAAAGTAGTTTTTTCCAGCAGATTGGCTCCCAGGGCCTATATCACAGGAAACAAATATTTTATTTATTTATCAATTATGGAAGACTTACAGCTAAAACCAAGTAACCAATTAAAAGTTATCACTTCTAAAACTAGATTGGAAAGAAAGAGTACGGAAAACACAACACAGTCCCCAGAAAAGAAATAAAAAACAGTAAAACATACAAGATTAGACTAAATTCATATACATATTCAATCCAAGAATGAAAAACCAGAACAAGCGAAATCTTAAACAAAAAAAGTTAAGGCTCAGGCACTTTCTGGCCGAGGACACACCCGTTATGAAAGGATAGGATAGTTGCCGAGACAAAGTGGTCTGTAAAACTCAGCAACAATATAACTTTAGATCACTGAAAGATTTTTCTTAATAGGCTCAGTATTTCTAGATACAACCCTTTACAAACAAACAAATTAACAATTTTATCTGACAATATTACTATTCGTGCAAAACGCCAAGGTTTCACGAATCGTCTAATTAGCATTCCTTGAACAACGAATCAACTTGATCTCTTTGAAATACATTTCTTGATATTTTTTTAATTGATTGGATTGATTGTAATCGATTAGTGAGCTAGGAATTATTCAATTTGTGTTTAATGAGACGTGGGCTGTAAACATAGGATTCAGCTCAGTGATTAATGTTATGTCGTTACTTTTGAATTATCAAGGGAAGTAAAGTAAATAAGGCAAGGTCTTGATAAAATTAATGGTAGTAGAAAATGACACGAAAAAGTCTACAAAAAATTTGATTACTTTCATATAAAAAATACGGCTAAAGAAAGATAAAGGATTTTTTTTTTTCTAAAATGTGCTACCGACTTCCAAATGTAGTTTAGTGTCTTTGGTAGGTGCCATTTTTTTTCTTTATGGACACCGACTTCCAAAAAGAAAGTTAATTTTCAATTTGTAGTGTTTTCATTTGGAAGTTGGTAGTATTATTTTTTGAAATAAGTTTTTTTTTTATTTTCACTTTTCAGTTGTACCTAATAGGCAAGTTCTTTATTAAGGTAGGTACCTATAATGCCAGAATAGATTAGCCGAATATCATGAAACTTGAACATACCCGTTGAAATGAGAGTGTACCAAGGTGAACTGACTGTACACATCTGCGTACCCCTTTAGAGCGTACTGGCGTGATGTTATGTTATGAAATGGTATAAACAATAAACAGACATACGATTGCAGCAATCATTAATCATAGATTGTTTTTGTCATCTATTGGTAGATTCTGTAAGAATGAGGAGCTCGTGGCTAAATAATAACAGCCGCACGGGTCGATCATCAAGGTTAAGAAACGCTTGACGAAGTTGGTCCATCGATGGGTGACCATTTCAACATACCAAGTTTCCTCCGTGCCTCGGAAAGCACGTTAAGCCGTTGGTCCCAGCTGTCATTTGAAGATCTTTGACAGTAGTTACGAGTAGTCAGAAGCTTGAGATCTGACACCAGTTTAGTCAAGTGGTACCCTGCTACCCAGTTACTGGGTTGTGGAGGTCAGATAGGCAGTAGCTCCATGTAAAACACTGGTACACAGCTGAATCCGGTTAGACTGGAAGCCGACCCCAACGTAGTTGAGGAAAAGCCTAGGCAGATTGATTGATTGGTAGATTCTGTGATAAATGAATTAGCAAAAAATACAACTTGTATTTTTTGCTAAGTTTGACTCGCTAAAAATGTCCAAACTGCAGACTGCAGCAGACTCCCTTGTGTGTCACTCAAAAGTGACCGTTTTGATACCAAACAGAATTTTTAGTACATTACTGCAGAATCCAGTAAGTAAGACTTCCTGGCCAAGTATGAGTTAACAGGACCGAACCGCAGGTGAGGTCCGGTTATATACGAGGCCAGGATGTCTTTCTTACTGGTTAAGGCTTGTATAATGCTTTTCTCAAAAATGAAAGAAAGTTTAACAACAAATTAGTTTAATTAATATTTTGGGTTACATTCATATTAGGGCAATTACTGATAGATATTGTGATCGATTAACCAGGGGCATTTATTTATATTTTCTCAAACATGCTTGGAAATTCGAGCATTATTTTGACAATCTTCTTCGAGAAAAATTGAAATTGCAGTACAGACCAAATACATGAGAGCAGCGGCCGGCAAAAGTTGTATGAAAATCCATATCTGCCGTGTGTAGCGGCCAAATAAAGTACATAGTAAACTCATATCTGTCGTGTAATTTAAAAATGGAACGATATTTTTCACCGAAACATGGCAACCAAGGAGGTAACTTATCAAAGGTTTTATTTAAATTTCGAACTGGCTTGCTAATAGAAAGCTGTTTATTGAAAAAAAAAACAAATGAACACTTTAAGGCTTAGCAGGCACTGCGATTTTATTTGCGCGGATTTATGTAGTTTTTTACCGCAATGCGTGCAGCTTCATACAATTCTATAGGCCACAGAATGAGCGAAAAATCGCGCGAATAAAAAGGCCTCACGCGGGCATAATTATTTTTGTTCGTTGTTCGTCATTGATTTTGAAAAGTAAATGGTTTGGTTCGGTTTTCAGATATCGGTATTAGTAGTACAGTTATATTAGATATAGTTTTTGTAATATCGGTTATTTTGATATTGATATCGATATGATATGATATCTAACACTTATCCGATATAAGTTACGTTTTGATATATCGGACCTATCCCTACTACTGTCCAGTAAGTAAATTACATACTTACTTACTGGACAGTTGTAAATAAGTCTCCGGTAGAATTCACTTTCTGGAGACTTTTTAGAGATGTTATGGCAATATTACATACCATTTTTGAGAAATAGTACATTACTGCAGAATCCAGTAAGTAAGACTTCCTGGCCAAGTATGAGTTAACCGGACCGAACCGCAGGTGAGGTCCGGTTATATACGAGGCCAGGATGTCTTTCTTACTGGTTGAGGCTTGTATAATGCTTTTCTCAAAAATGAAAGAAAGTTTAACAACAAATTCGTTTAATTAATATTTTAGGTTACATTCATATTAGAGCAATTACTGATAGATATTGTGATCGGTATACCGGGGGCATTTATTTATATTTTCTCAAACATGCTTGGAAATTTGAGCATTATTTTGACAACCTTCTTCGAGAAAAATCTAAATTGCAGTACAGATCAAATACATGAGAACAGCGGCCGGCAAAATTTGTATGAAAATCCATATCTGCCGTGTGTAGCGTCCAAATAAATTACATAGTAAACTCATATCTGTCGTGTAATTTAAAAGTGGAACGATCTTTTTCACCGAAACATGGCAACCAAGGAGGTAACTTATCAAAGGCTTTATTTAAATTTTGAACTGGCTTGCTAATAGAAAGCTGTTTATTGAAAAAAAAAAAACAAATGAACACTTTAAGGCTTAGCAGGCAATGCGATTTTATTTGCGCGGATTTATGTAGTTTTTTACCGCAATGCGTGCAGCTTCATACAATTCCATAGGCCGCAGAATGGGCGAAAAATCGCGCGAATAAAAAGGCGTAACGCGGGCATAATTATTTTTGTTCGTTGTTCGTCATTGATTTTGAAAAGTAAATGGTTTGGTTCGGTTTTCAGATATCGGTAATAGTAGTACAGTTATATTAGATATAGTTTATGTAATATCGGTTATTTTGATATAGATATCGATATGATATGATATCTAACACATATCCGATATAAGTTACGTTTTGATATATCGGACCTATCCCTACTACTGTCCAGTAAGTAAATTACATACTTACTTACTGGACAGTTGTGAATAAGTCTCCGGTAGAATTCACTTTCTGGAGACTTTTTAGAGATGTTATGGCAATATTACATACCATTTTTGAGAAAAATATATTTACAGATGCATTTCGTTTTGTTTAACTTCCGCATCTTAGACGATAAACTAACTGGTTTATCCAGGGACGCCTGTTTGCTGTTCATATTGCGTTGCATAGCTTTTTTATTCAGTTTTTAAATTGGTGGACCCAAGTTATGGAAATTTCCAGACATAAGTTGTAGTTTTTAAAACTTGAAGTAAGAGCTTTTCATAGTCACGGAAATTTTACTGGAAATATATTATACTAGTGCATAGCGAACTTATTAGATTAAACAAAATGTAATTAACAAAGTTTTAATAGGAAAACTGCTTCTTTTAGTTATGATCAATAATTAGCTTAATTATCTTGAAAATTGTTTGCACCATTTTTATTTAAGGCTATTATTAAATCTTGTCTTACTTCATACCAATATAATAAATGAGAAAGTTTGGATAGAGGTGTGTGTGGATGTATTTTTGTTACTCAATCACCCTAGAAGGGCTGAACGGTTCTGGATGAAATTTGGAACAGAGATCTTGCTATAATATTTGCTTGAGATAAAAATAACACTACACACGTACACACGCGGGTGAAGCCCCTGGCATAAGCTAGTGAAAATATAATTATAAACTATTTTCTAAGAAAAGTGCCTTGTCTAAAGAAAATATTCAGTATTTTTTCCGTTATAGTAACAATCAATCAATCAATGTAAGATCTCAATGTACCATATACTGATAAAATAAATAAATACCGATTCTATTAAATCATACATACAATACAATACATACAATATCAAAAATTTCACCCATCAGCTTAGATACAAAAAAAAGTTAATTCATAAAATCAAAAAGCCGACTGCTTAAGAAGCGAAATAAAACGACGTAAACAAGAAGGAAATCATGTTGTGCAGTCGGAGGATACTTGCGAGCTAGTTGGCCAAAACCATATGTATCAGCAGTCAATTTTTTTGATTTTTTGAATTAACTTTTTTTATTTATTACTTTATAGTTAACATTGTTTTTCGAATTAGGTACATTAAAACATATAAGTGTTTTATAATTTTGAAAGAAAACTCTTTATTGTGATACCCCATACGATGGGTTCGGAAGAAAAAAATTTGGGCCCCCACAATATGGCGCCCAAAATTCGACCTATTTTCCAATTTACATAAGTAATAGTACGTAATAGAAATATGAATCATCAAAATCTGCCAACACGTTTGGCTTCTAGAACGCCACATACGAACAAACATAAAAAACAATACATAGTCTCATAAACACATTACCCTCCTTCGGCAGTCGGGTAAAAACCCATATTTTTCTTAAGATAAAGTCGAAAATGATCCCATGGGAACGTACAACCAAGATAAAATCCGGTACATACCTATATCCCATGTTCTACTTTCTCTTTTATAATACTGGCGCCAGTGTTTTCCTTCACTTTTCCAGACATAAGGCTAAGCTAAGTTATTGTATGTCTCATATTGTTTTACCTAAAACCTCGATATTATTTTTGTTCTAGGTCATTAGGCAAACACTAATACTCTATTCTGTAATAACGAATTATTATATTACGAAAACATTATTCTGTTTACTTATTTGGATAACTACTTCATAGGGAGTTTCAATTATTTATTCCTTTGACATAAGTTCGTAATAATAATGTGTTTACTGTGCTGAAGTCTAGTTTGGCTAGACGGCTCTGATAACAATAAACTTACGAGGGTTCCGTACTAACCCATTATAACGTCATAATAAAATTGGTATAATTTTTTTTGCGGCAAATTTTTAAAGTTATGGGCAAATTTAGATTTTCGCGATAACTTGTAAGTACCAAAATTTACCTTAATTTTCAACTTTTTAAATTTTTTGGGTATTTTCCTTTATTTGTGCTGTAAGATTTTACTTTTTCACCAAAGGCTGAAGACCGCGGACCTATTTTGTGCGGACCTATCCAAGATAGATTTCATAATTTCAGCCGAAAGACGTCCACTGCGGAACATAAGCCTACCCCAAGTGTCGCGTCATTGATCGGTCCCACGCGTCTCGCATCCAGATTGTTTCCAACTTAAACTTTTCGATGATCATCTCCAAGATTTAATAACAATAACCGGCACCAAGGTTAGTCTAAACTTCGGTCGGAGGTCTAGTTCAGGGCAAAACATTTATCACATCAATAATTAGACAAAAAAATCTTGGTACTTAATTTAACCTATTAAATTTGTTTATTATTTAATACAATAATTATTTATTAGGCGGAGGGGAGGAAAAGGTTGTTGGCCTTACGGACCGGCTTATTATTTTTAAGAAATGCACTCCAAATGAAAGTAATTAGTGACCCCTGCCATACATTGTCTAAAGGCACGTTGTCCCCAAGCAGATTGCAATAGAATAGAAAATGTAGAAATTAAATTAATTCAATGATTTACTACATAACATTAGCACAAATTAAATAAATTAACTATCATTCAAACCTGGCGATAAAACTTAGAACAATCTAACTTTCGCAATTTTAAATCTAATTCTTGAAGGCAACCCAACCGATCAAACTTCAACCAATTCATTTAAATCGAACTAGATTTCTCGAAATCGTTCCCACTTTGTTTAACCATCTGTGAATACGCCATCTGTCTTAGTTCAATGTTGGTCCAATATAGCACAAAACAAATAAGTACAGAAGGTTGGTTGCTCTTGTTTGTCTTGTTGGTTGCTTTTTATCATGCTTTATACAATTATGCATCATGAATAATGCCAACAGTATTTATGCCAATATACATTATGGCAAAAAAAAAATATTATGCACAATGATCATTATGCTGAATTGTGTTGTGTCAATGTAAATTATTGGAATATATTTTATGCTTATCATTAGTATTAGTGAACCAAAGTGACTTTGTAATGAGCAGCGCCATGCGAGTATGGATGTGGGAGTGAAACAGAACATGGAATTATTTTATGAGCCTATGTTTTTGCAGGTGTAGTACCGGCACTTTATGTTTTGTCAATCTTGTACCGTATTTATATTCTCGGTGTTTCTGATCAGCATTCGTTTTATTCACGCCATATTATTAAGTAGTAGTAGTATTTGTTATATCTTATCTAACTTTACACAGGCTATAGACTTTGGCTTCCTACGTCACGTCCTAGGCGAGCATTGAACACTATCTTTGCAGAGAAGTGGTGGTCCAGTGGTAACGGCCGCGACTTATAATTTGTAGGTCGAAGGCGCTTTACTTTGTGTGAATTATTTCATCACCACTGCTCTCAAAACGGTGAAGGAGAACATCGTGAGGAAACTGGCATGTCTTCTCACCAAAAAATCGAAGACATATGACATCTACCAATCCACACTAGTCCTGCGTGATGTGGATTGGTAGATGTGATGGATTTGCCCACCCATTTTATCTCTATGAGAGGAGGCATGTGTCCCAGCAGTGGTAACAATAAAAGGCTGATTGATGATGAACACTGTCGTTAAGGGTTCAGTTTAAGCAAAATCAACAAATTGTTCTTGTAATCTACTAATGTTTAGATGTCGTTTTATGGCAATTAAATACTTTTTCGTTTTTCTTTCCTTCGGCAGTAGGATAAAAATAACCACCATATTTTTATTGTAAGGATGAACTTACAATTAATTATCTATGTATTTACTAACAAGCCATTAGTTAGGAATATCGAATAAATTACGTATCGCCATTCGTTGTTCTTACTCATAACTAATAAATCTGATTGAAAAATTCAGTTATACTGGCTGACTCAAAAAAAACTAACTTTTTTACTTTCACTCTTCAAAGAGATCTGTAAAATTCATTAAAACGCGCCTCAGAAGTTGGTAGCCCGGACCTCACACTTCCAGCTTTTTCCTCTAGGGTTATCTAAAGAGTATGGGTGTACAACATAAATGAACCATATCTGAATTGAAGGAAAACCGGTAATCAAATGGGCTACTCAACTTTTGAGGCGCGTTTTCATGAATGGTAGAGATCGCTTTGAAGAGCGCCAGAGCTGCGGAAGACGAGATTTGAATAATTTTATTTTCAAAAAGTTATGTTCCCATGTCTTCAGTTCCAGATTTTGTAATTTAACGTGTATATTTATATATATTTGGTAATTTTTCATGTATCTACAAAAGTTAGTTTTTCTGAGATACCCAGTAGTTTCTTTCCAACGCTTTTCAGTTTCTATTAAAACTACATATTCTTATAGACAATTCATAAGATGATGATCAAAGATGCTAATTTTTGCATCATTTCTTATATCTTTTTTATTTTTTTAACGGCATTTTTGTTTCAGAATGATACTGAAATTGCAATTTAATCTTTCAGTAAACATAAGCTTTTATATTTTGTAATAACTCACTCATTATTGTTTTCATATCGACTTCGGCTTTAATTATCCCGAGATCGATTGGACGGAAATTAATGAATGAAGTTAGTTAATTAAAAATAAATGTGTGATGTGATAACGATCAATCAGTATAAAGAGCTTCATAATAAAAATCTAATTAAGATGGGTACCCAAATTAATCGGTGTCCATATTCAATTAATCTGATCATTGTGTGACCCATCATTGTCAAGGAGTTCATTCTTGACCCTCTCCACAATGATGACCGGTGGGTATTTGGCAGCTAAGCCATAGTATTTAGAGTAAAATGATAATTTATTGTAATGATGAACTTACAATTAATTTATAAGGAAATTCATCTAAAAATAACACGACACTTCAGCTTATCAGATTTCTGTAACCAAAGGAAAAATCTGTGGAACTAATATAACTTCTTTAACCCCGTATTACCGAAGTCCGGAACGAATTCCGGAGCTAAAACTTTTGTTTCGTCCCGAATTGTGGTATTTACTTGCAACACCGTATCGGTGGGCTGTTAACGATTTTGACAGCTGACACTATACAGTCGAAAGAGAAAATTGGTAACGTGAACACGCTGAAGTCGGGTTTGTGTCGAAACATATCTAATAGAGATGTGTTTCACCCATTGTATTTGTTAATCGTGCCCGCCGTTCGCAATCGGCGTTGTGGGGCGCCCCCAAAGTGGGTTAAGAATATATTTTCACGTGCACCGAGGCGCTTTTGTGGGAAACGCGTGTGTGTCTGCCTGGAAGCCGAAGCCCGGATCAGACGCGTTGGTGCTCCCAATCCAGTCATTGTCCTTCATTATATATATATTCTCCTAACCATAACCTCACGGCATGATATTGATCGACCCCCAGGAGTCTACCGCAGGAATCTAAGGTAAGTCATATAGACACATCTTGTAGTCGTCCCACTTTCACCTGTGAGATAGGTACCAGTATATCTCCCTACAAGGAGCAAATCCCTAGCTTTCCACTGCCGCGAACCGCGGTTTCGTGGGGTACAGGTTCAGACAGGGTCCAGGAGTCGCAACGCCGCTATGGGCCCCGGTGTATAACTCCTGGCTTGGGACTAGAAGACCTGTATTTAACTTTTGGTAGCAAGAGCGTGGTTTGCATTCCACGATCATAGTATACGCTAGGACACTCGTTCTCAGTGAACGTTGTATTGTTTGTCGGTTTGCTTTTTATTGTTGAGAATACTGGGTTGGCAAGTGGTACATTTTGAGTCACTCAGAGTTAGCTGTGTCTTGTTAGGGGCAAACAATCCCCACAGTTACATTCCAATGTGTTAAAATAAAGTGTACAACTCACAACTTAATATTGTCACTCCGGGATAGAAGGTTACAGTTTTGTATTGAAAATATAATTTGTTTACTTTTTGTATACAATATAGGTTTTGTGCAGGCTAAATAGTCTTCCCTAATTGTATTTAATTGAATCATAGTTATTGTTGGACCTTGAACCTTCTATCTTGGCATTGTAAGTTTGTTTATATTGTAAATATACTCAGTGCCCGCTACAGAAGTTATTGTTGTAAAGTGTGTTGTTGCCAATTGTAGAAGAAAATTGGTTAGTTTGTTTGATATTGACAGTAATATTCTAATTGATTGATGTTAAAGTCATTGTTTTTAACTATTAAAGTAAATTGAATATTGAACTTCTATAGTAAAATCAACCTACCCACTTTTGTGTTGATTATTTTTGTTTTTTTGAATACCCTCTTGTGTGTTGATAATTTATTTTCTTGATGTACCCACTTTGTTTTTGATAATTTATAAATTGATATTTGGGGTTCCATAATAAATTTTACTGAAAAATAATCAAGTAAATTTAACAGGGTTCAGTACTATTTGTTGAATTAACTGGTTGTTTCTCTTACAGACTTTATTATTTGATATTTAATTTGGTAAGAGAATTACTGTCAAACTGTTGTTTTGGTTACACACATACATTATTAATTTAATTTGTTGAACATTTTGTGTATTAATTAATATTTAATCGCCGTTGCTTACATTCTGACAGTATGACTGCCTATTCATTTGCTTGTAAGATTAGAGCGGAATTGAGATGGGTGACCTTGGTGGCCTCTTTAATAAGTAGATCTGATAGTTCAGAGGCTTTGTTGGCCCGTTTTAGTGAACTCCCAGCCCGTCAAGCCAGGGTGGATGAATCCTTTGCGGAGTGTTTGACGCTATTGTCCACCGAGGACACTGAGTTGGCCGCTGCGGTTGAGGCAGACTTCACGCAGTTTTACAGTTTCTCGGATGACATTGTTGAGGCAACCGCTAAGTTGAGGAGTTTTGCACATGAGAAATATGGTGGGGATGATGCCACACACCTCCCCCCTTTTGATGATTTGTTGAAGTCTTTGGATGAGGAGTGTCGTCTTTTGGACAATTCCGGTGTTGAAGGTCCCTTGCGGGCCCCAGTGCGGCCCTCTCCGGACCAGCGTCGTGTTGGTGCGCGCCCCTCTACTTGTGGGTTGGGTGAGCCACGACCCCAGCCTCATAAATTTGTGGCAGCAATGAGACTACTACTGATATATCAAAACGTAACTTATATCGGATGGGGTTCGATATCATATCATATCGATATCCATATAAAAAACCGATATCATAAAAACTGTATGTATCGAATCAAAACTACTTGCGACGAACGAACGAATAACTCAAAACTTAAAACCGTAACAATGCAAAAACGTACGAACAAAACGCAAACTTCACAACCGATAGGAACCATCGTCCGCGTTCGTTTTTAGTTTGCTTATCTAAATAACATGTTAACTTTTGCAAACTGTACTACTGATATCAATATCTAAAATCCGTTTTCGATATCGATATGAAAACTGTACATTGGTTACGTAACCGTTTGCGCAAAAAACAGAAAACGCCCATCCCTACAGTTCACCTTTCATTTACATCAAAAAAAAAAATCAAAATCAATATTTTTTATTTCACATAGGCCTACATGGGCACTTATAAAACGTCGACAAAAGGTGCACGGTTCGGGTTGGTCGTTTCCTATGGAGAAGAACCGGCAAGAAACTCCATGGTTACTCTTTTAAAAATGGTTTGGTTTTACAATATTTCCATGTTACAGCATTAGTACTTAGACATGGGGGGACAACGTAGGCCCGACTCATGACAATAAGTCGTAAGAAACTAAAAAAATAAAATAAAAGGATTATATATTTTATAAAAAAGTTAACAAATGTTAACTAGCATCTAGAAGGCCTACAATGTTCACACATTTACAAAACAATCGGTAAAAGAATCTATACAAAGGTAAATAAAAATAGTATTACATGACTAAATTTAACATGTGGCACAAATTTTGTTATCAGTGCTGTAACTATTCACATATGTCATCGCCCATGGTAGTGTTACCAACAGTTAATCTCAATCGTCCTGACCATAAGTGATTTGATAATTAGAGAAAGATTTTTAATTAATAAAGTAATATCATTTTAATTATACTATATAAAAATATAAATATTAATAAAGCGGGAAATGTCATACTTGAAGTTATTTTTAAAACTCAGCGTCTGCCCTTACACTATCAGTTACACCGATTATGGGGAGGTTGAGGTTTATTTAATGGCAACACTGCTTTTACTAACAATAAAATTGAATAAATATCTAAATAAACACAAAATATTAACCCCAAATACGATTTCGATCAAGTTAACTAAGAAAACTTGAAAAAATATTGTATAATTTATGAGTATTGTTTTGTGGCTATACTGTTTTATTATAAAGCGATACTGATTTTGGGCATTCTCCTTTGAGCATTATTTTGACAACCTTCTTCGAGATAAATCGAAATTGCAGTACAGGCCAAATAATGCGAGCAGCGGCCGGCAAAAGTTGTATGAAAATCCATATCTGTCGTTTGTAGCGGCCAAATAAATTACATAGTAAACTCATATCTGTCGTGTAATTTAAAAATGGAACGATCTTTTACTCCGAAACATGTCAACCAAGGAGGTAACGTATCAAAGGTTTTATTTAAATTTCGAACTGGCTTGCAAATAGAAAGCTGTTTATTTAAAAAAATAACAAATCAACACTTTTGAACATTGAATAAAAATCGCAGTGCGTGCTAAGCCTAACGCGGGAATAATTATTGTTGTTCGTCATTGATTTTGAAAAGTAATTGTATTTGACAAAATGAGTTCTAGGTACTGCTTGGTTTTAATTTCAGCGCATTATATGAGAAAAGTACTATACAAGCCTTGGCCACAGCTAGGCATTGATGAACTTACGTATGTGTGCCTATGCTTCGCCTCGGCCCACATTTACACGTTCTTCCATCAATGCCTCTTTTGGTGGCTGCTGCAGTAATTTACTATTTACGTTGACTGTACCTATTATCTCCTTGGTAGACTGATAATTACAGTAAATTACGGCCATGGAATATATTGGCCATCCCTTACGTATAATTTCATATTTTCCCTTTTACGATAGCCATAGAGAATGATAAGAGCATACTTGTCTGCTTTCAGTGGCGTAGCCGAAATGATGATGCCAACATTAGGAAGGTATATTAAGTTTCTAAAAGTAGATGAAAACATGAGTTAAAGAAAACAGAGCATTAGCACTATTCATAATATTTTGATAGCAAACCAGTATTTTCTGTGCATCTGTATTTTTTTGTTTGAACTATGGACGGATAAAACAGACTGGTTATGTAGAAAATACGTCCACTGCTGGTCATCATAGCCCACCTCCAAGTGTCGGCACAACAACCGATCCTCGTATATAAACATACCTAAATATAATAATTAATCATTCTTAAATTAATATTGTAGTAAAAATAAGCAATTTATCTTATCTGCATCAGTTATAAATCTTCAAAATATTTTAAAAATACATAATACTACCAAATGGTCCATAATTAACGTTTAAATATTAAAATTCACGTTAAAGTAATAATCCATCTAAAAACAAAAGAATGTGAATTAATGATTCTGTTTTATTTCATTCACGGCAAACAGGAATTTTGCGTTTCAGAGACAAATTATTATTTCATTAATTCCAAGGGATTAATCACGAATAATTTGTCAACATTAATCTAAGTCAGGCTATGATATTATGTTTACAAATCTTGTAATTGAGGCCATGGACAAATTGTATTTAAAAAGTCTAGCCTAGAAGTGTCACTGAAAGTTGAAGAATAGTCCTATAAATGATTGGTTGTGATGACAACTAGTCACACTAGCTATGTTGTCCCTATACTTAGAGGTCACTTTCACTAATACGTCAATTTGTACATGTATTCAGCTTCCCAATTTGTCTCAAGCCGTATGACGTCTCTTTCCCAACTCGTCCGACGCTTATGTACACTTAAGCATAAAATATCTAAACATTTTCATCACAGCAAAATTTTATTAAAAATACTAATATTACTTTTTAGTAAGTAGGTAATCTTATTTTAATATTTAGGAAAGACTAAACGGTATGTTGAAGTCGAAAAAAGAAACTGTAAATTCGGTTTAATAAAAAAAAATAAGGAAGAAATAAAAAAGAAAGAATAAAATGACATCGCTGAAAAACAAAATATGAAATTTAATGAAAAAAATTCAGCTTTTTTTATTAATAATAAGGCCAACAGGCATCCAATCTCTTCCTTTTCTCATTTTGTACCTTACAGTACATTGAACAAAGCGTCGGACGAGTTGGGAAAGAGACGAAATACGGCTTGAGACAAATTGGGAAACTGACTACCTGTACAAAGTGAAGTATTAGTGAAAGTGACCTCATAAGGACAGGGACGACATAGCTAGTGTGACTAGTTGTCATCAGAACCAAATGATTTTGTTATTAAACCTAGATTTTATTAAAGTTGAATGAGTATTTCTTTCAAAGATTTTTGACTTTTTAGACCTGATTTAAGGCGTATATATTCCCAAATGTTAAAGCGATACTGGCCGTGCGCCCGCTCGGTGCCAGAATATTAATATTGGACCTCGTTTTGGACAGGATTGTCAGCAAAATATTTTTATTTAAATATCTTATGTAGGTTAAGAAGAAATTTTGACCGTATTTTTTTTTGTGTAGAAATATCGTGTTGCATTATTAGTTTAATTAATGTACTTGTATCAATAATATTTTACAAGCTTGTATTTTACTTGCAATGTATGTATGCGGGTAGTTCAGTACCTTAGCACTATTCATAAAAATGCTTTCACAAGTGGCTTTTATTACAAGTAAAACGAAATAATAAAAAAATACAGGAAAAGACGTGGCCGTGTAGTAATAATAATTTGATTGCGGTGTGCGCTTACATAAAATACACGTATGAATAATGTATGGCAAGGAGCGCGCTTGGATGGAGGATGACTGTCGACTGGCGAGGGCGACACATTTCCATATTTCCAGTTCAACGACTTGCATTAAGGCCAAGGGTCAGATTAATTGTCCGCCGATCGTTTTAGCATTTTTCGTGGTTATGCATTGAAAAAAGACTCGAGGAGAAAATAACCACACGATAGAGCTTCGATAAAAGCAAAGCTTGCCATGGTCGGTCCCTTTATGGGTGCCCATTCATAGCATTGTCAATTAGCTTCCAACCCCATTCTTCTGGATCCAGTGCATTGCCAAGCCACACTTGAACGTGGTAATTCACTCAATAGAAATGTTGCTGAGCAAAAGCTGAGGTTGGAGGAAGACAAGTTAATTAATTGCACACAAGAAAAATGTCAGAAATGGTAAATCTTAGAGAAAAAGTGTAACGATAATTTTGGTAGATTATTGACCTGATCTACAATTTTATAATGAGCTATTTTTATCTTTAAACTAACCGTTTGGCCATAAAATATAAAAAAAACCATTTTGGCGACCTTTGACCTTCAATAAAAAAAATTGCATTCACGGGTTCAATGGGGACTTTTCAGGATTTCATTAGAGTGGTATCCATTACGAGCTTGTAAATTTTCAGCTTGTTGTGAATTAATACCGGGCTAATAGGATAGCATAGGATAGGATAGGTAAAGATAGGATAGGAAAGGATAGAATATAAAAGAATAGCATAGAATTGAATGGAATAGAATATTCTCATTTGTACACCAGAAAGAAATATCCTACAGGACAGTCGTTTTTATAAAATGCCTTGTCACAAAATGTTTTCTACTCTACTTCTCCCTGTTTCTTCCTTATTGTATTGTCAACTCAGCATACAAATAATTTCCGCTAAAGCTCGCTTATCCTTTGACGATTTTTTTGACTATTGAGTTAGATAATAAGCATTACCAAAATATTGATTATTCATGTATTATTGGTCAATTCAGGTTTAACAATGAAAATGTTGGTCCTGTCTTCTTGGGATATACAATACGATACTGCAAATATGAAATAACGTAAGGGACATTTTTTCGAAAATGAGTTATATATTTCGTTGGATTCGAAATTTCTTGCTCTATCGATTGGTATATTTAAAATCTCGATATCTCAAAAATAAAGTCCCTTACATACATCACATATTTTGCGTAGGCCTAGACCATTTTTTTTCTAAAAACTATATAGTATATGACATTTCAATCTAATATTTGTATAGAAACTAATGTAAGTCTCTTTACTAACAGTCTTTGGTATTTACATTTAAACAAAATCGAGTACATTTTACTACAGGTCACATAAGTTATACCATAATTAAAGATGTTTTAGTATTGCCTTATACATTAGTGTTCTCTAAGAAGGTACAAATATCATGTCCCTTACATTAAATTGTGACTCAAATTATCATTATTATATTGACCCTTACGCTAATTTGTCAGCATCGAAATAAAATTGACTTGTCCTTTACATCACACTGGACTGCGTGATCCATACAATTCCTCAAAACTTATCTAAACGAATATGCGTCTATGTCACACACGCAAAACGGTGCAACTTGTCTGAGCTAGATAGTAATACGGATTTTGTGTGTGATTTAGCTTGAACCACGTGCGTCGATAACATTGTTTACGTGCGTCTAAAAGTAAGAATAACATGGTTTGTGACTAAAATCTTCATTTAAGTAATAAATCATCGTTTTCGTTGATCTAACTGCAAGTAGTGAAAGTTTTATCTGGATTCCAAACATGAGTGATAAAAAGTTATTTTCACTTCTAGCCCGCAGGCAAAAATTGATAAACTTAGGTAATTATTTCTTACTACCTTTTTTAAATTTTTGTTTAGTCATCAATGGAGTTCAGTCATTTAAGATTGGAGTTCAGTTATTTAGATATAATAATTCGAATCCTAATAAAACATGCCTTCCATTAAGTAAAATATTGGTTAGTATGATGTATAATCGTTAGTAGTATTATGTAGGTCATGTAAAAATAACTACTTATTAAGCAGTTAACGCAGGATGAATGAGTGTAAAAACGTTTTTTTTATAATCGATCAAGGTTAAGTGACACTTGCCACAGTCGATCCGTGGATAGTTGACCATCCATTTCATACCAAGACCCCTCCGCGGTGCCTCGGAAAGCACGAATAAGACGTTGTTTCTAGTTGTAATACGACAGTCGTAGCCAAAAAACAATACATTGTTTTTTGTTTGTAACGGATGTTCTGGCTTACGTTACCTACGTCCCTTACGTTAATTTTTGCTTTTATAAAAAAACATTATTTTATTATTGTTATAACTAGAATTATTTTAGGAAATGCAAATATGTAACTATAAAATAATAATACTTAACACTATTCATTTCATAACAATAACATGTGCTATTTTTTGCTGAAGTTACTTTTAGTCATTTGAAACCCACAATAATAAGGTCCTTTACGTTAAAATGTTAACCCTAGTTTATTTCACCGCTGTCTTTTACGTCTAAAATTACGTTTATAGACGATGGTATTCTATCATTTAATTAATTTTTAACAGGTGTAATTCTTCTGCAAACCATGAAAAACGTGCAATTAATTCATTGGATAGTTAAATAGAGAATAGCGATACAGAAACGGAGACTTAACCAACGAAAGCAAACATCGTTATCCCGAATAGTAGTAATGAGATGAGTATAGAAAATGATATGGGATATGAAATTATAAATACGTCAACTCTTTCTCTATCTCGATCACATTCGTTTTTCAAAGAAAATTGTAACTGTTTTAGTTCTTTTTCATCTGATGGAAAAAGATATTTATAAAATAGTACCAAGTGTGTCGCAAAATCACCCTATTCATACAAATCAGATGTTAATATCATAATTGATAAGGATCCTTTTAACGATAACAAAATATTAGTAACCAACCTCACTGTCGATACTTTTTCAAATCCAATCATTCCAAGCAGTGTACATCAACAGGATAAAGCAGATGTTAGGACCATTATCGCCCACCCTTCTTATTGTCTCTCACTTTCAATATATGTGTACTTCATACGCTAGGAATCTGCGTTCGTCTGACAATCTTCTCTTGCTCTGTCCTTCACATACTTCTGATTTGTTTCATTCTTCCTTTCATATTCAGTCTATTCTTCTGTGGAATGCGCTTCCTCTCGATATCAAGACGGCCATCAGTCAATATGCATTTAAGCGGAAGTTGCGGCATTATTTTCTATACCATTAAATTATTTGTCTCAATCACCTTTCTTTTAATTTATAAATGTATGTTTATTTCACCTATAATTTATATGTTTTTATTTAATTTAACTTCAATAATTATTTAATTTTTTTATGCATCAATCTGTCTAGCCTTTTCCCAACTATGTTGGGGTCGGCTTCCAGTGTAACCGGATTCAGCTGAGTACCAGTGTTTTACATGGAGTGACTGCCTATCTGACCTCCACAACCTAGTAACTGGGTAACACTGTACCCCTTGACTAGACTGGTGTCAGATATCAAGCTTCTGACTACTCGTAACGACTGTCAAAGATCTTCAAATGACAGCCGGGACCAACGGCTTAACGTGCTTGCCGAGGTACGGAGGAAACTCGGTATGTTGAAATGGTCACCCACCCACGAACCGACCTCGTCAAGCGTTGCTTAACCTTGATGACCGACCAGTGCGGCTATAATTATTTATTTATTGCCATGTTATTTCCCCACCACCCTTGATTGACTGGTAGAGAATTCCTCAGGCATTAAGTCCGCCTATATACTTGTATGTTGCATGAAGTTTTAAATAAATAAATTATTGAAAAGGAACCTGACATCACTGCCGATACTCTTTCAAATCCAATAATTCCAAGCGATGTGTATAAAGACAAGATAAAGACGCGGCTCCTGACATAACGTTGACACAGATATCGCTTGAGAATCATATTCCTTTTACACTCCTACACAAAAAAAAACACCACAAAAATCTGCAGTATCATTTCAATGCAATGTGAATGAAATAGATCATAGCATGACTTCAGAAGCCCCTGCTTCTGAAGTAATGCTATCCTTAATTCACCATCCATCATTCATATTTTTGAACCAGTTGCATCTTCTTTTCATTTGTTTAGGAAGATGATATTTTAGGAAATGATGATCTAGATGTTAGACCAAAGAAGTCATCGTGATACATCAAAATTTACAAAATCATGCATGGATTTTAAAATTGATGGAAGACAAAACGATTTAACTTCAGGAAGAAAAAAAAAAGAATTATTTTCAGACAGTTCAGTTGATAATAAAAAAAAACAAATCAAGAAGGAGGAAAAAGATAACTATTTAAACAAATAGTAACCATAGTCAAGAAGATGCAGTACCGGAAAAGAAAACAAACCAGAAAACAGGCATAAAAATAAACTATATGGCATAGGCATAGTAGGTCACGAATGTTTAAAATTATATTTTTACAATTATGTTAACAGTATAAGCAATATATGGTACACCATTAAGACTTCAGAGACCTTTACTTTGAAAAACTCTGAATGTTTATTTCCTTTAATGTCCCATACATCAATGCTGTTCATTTACATTAAAAATTTTGTTAACGTATATCAGCCGTATTCATTATCATGTAACGTAAGGGACATGCTATCTTTAAAACTATAGGCTTTATTGATATTTTGCTATTTTGGCTTTAAAGAATGAACAAATCTAAGAAACTTTGTCTTAGACACTTTTTACATAAAACATATAGTTAAAAAATTATAGTCAGTTTTGTAAGAAAAATACATTATTTTTGCTCTCCTGAAAACCTTAGTTTTGTCCCTTACGTTACTTCATATTTCCAGTATCGATAACATAACATAAATATTTATTTCTCTTCCACAAATACGTATAGGTACATAAATTCATGACACTGGACTCGGTTCAACACATAAAACGGTCAAGTTTTGCGTGGCTTGCATTTACCAAGAGTTGCAGCGAAGTGACACGTCGGGGTTAACATTAAATATTGTTGTGGTACTATATTTTACCGTATGAGTGCAACAGCCGTATGAGCATAAATCGTGGTAATGTGGAGACTTTAAAAATGAAGTTTTTGTGTTAACCATGATTTAGTTATAGTACAGTCATTTGGTTCTTTTACCTAGAAAGTTTACGAGGAGTTTTGAAACTTGCCAGGTAACTTAGTTTTTAAACACCAAACTACTGTACTGTTACTGTTGCCAGTTCAGGAGTAAACATTAGAATGCTTTTAGTAAAAAATATAGAATTCTCGAATGAATAGTTACTGAAGATCTAAAAATATAAAACAGGAAGTAGAATTATTGTTAGACAAACAGCGTTAAAAACATAATTATGGAAAAAGAAAACGGATCGAGCGAGCCTGGATCTTGAGCGGCACAAGGAATTCTAGTGTGAGCTCCAGAAATTCACAGCAAAACTCACTTTTGTAGATGCATAAACAATTACAAATATATTTATATTATATACACGTTATATTAAATAATCAGAAACTGAAGACATGGGAAAATTGGTTTTTGAAAATAATATTATTCAACAAGGTTTTTCCTGTTTGTTTTCGTTTTTTGTGTTGTATGTTTTCCCTGCATTTTAGAATACATTTGTTTAGGATTAAAAATTTTTTAATATATAAAGTTATTTCCTACAGCCTATTTTCCTTTAAACTGCTTCGAAATCTCAGCTCTAGTTGTAACCATTTTCGTCTCGGTAATATAAAGGGTGATACAGACAAAAAATGTTCAGCTTAACTGTAATTTACCACTAGAACCTAATTCGGGTCCGTCGAATTACTTCAAGGAAATTGTTAATAAAATCAGAGTAACCGCTTATTTATTGCTGCTAACTTAGGACCATGTCTGGGGTCTTCGTTTTAAATTAGAAAGGTTTCTAATTGAATTTGTAGGACTTTACAGGGCTAGTAGAGTTACAACGATATTGATGAAGATATAAAAACTTATATTTTTTTTAAACTTGCTAAAATGCTTCCCGTGCATTTTCATCCAAACCAAACGTGTTTGCAATATTTCAGCTCAATCGGTTGGGTTGTGATAACTGTTTTAAAATTCTATTTCAAGATTTGACCCAAACATATTTAACCCACTAACTAATAAGCCAAGCAAGTTAAATAAAGGCTTGTAAGTTTTTTTTTTTTGAGTAAGCTCGCGCTTGTCCGTTATCTCACCTGATGGTAAGCGGTGATGTGGTCAACGGTGAAGCACGCTTGCCTAAGAAGTAACCAATTCACTCTTGACTTAAAGACCCCGAGGTTGTAGCTATCGGGAAAGACAGACTCCGGCAGGGAATTCAACTCCTTACCTGTACGCATAATTAAAGTATTTCCAAAACTTTTAGTACGTATGGGTGGTACCATGTACCGATGGCGATTATTTTATAAAAATCTTTCTAATTAATGTTCAGTCTTGAAAATTCCGAGATAGAATTTTCATGACCCCCGCTCTCTCTATCTCTCTCCCAAAAATCAAAATTAACTTATTTTCCGACAATTATTATCATCGTCATCATTATTTTAGCTGAGTGTGGGTCCCTCAAGCGTCGCTACACCGTCCAGTCCTGTCCTTGTTGCATCCAGCAGAACAATTAATAAGACTTCGGTTCTCATTAAATCTCTAAATGAGAAATAAAGCACATTTCAACCGTAGCTAAGCCAGCAATAACACATACGAGTATGAAAGCGAATTCTTTTGTAGATAAATGTGTAAAAGTTATTCTCATAAAAATGAACACGTATATTTTTCTATTCACTCGAGAACTTGATAAGAATTTCTTTTATATTCACATAAAAAAGTTTTGGGATTTGAATGAAAACATCACGGGTGGAATGAATAAGTCTCCTGTGACAGATTAGAAAAGTATTATTTTTAACCGACTTCAAAAAGGAATACGGTTCTCAAATCGATTGTTTTTTTTTGTTTGTTACCTCAGAACTGATTTTGAAAATTCTTTTTCCATTTGAAAGGTGGTGCTTTTCATGTGATGCCATTTAAATTTGATGAAGCTCTGATGAAGATTTTCAGAGATATACAACAAAACTCTTCAATAAATGACGGCTAATCTCTCGGGCTGCAATCGCATGTCTGTTTATTGTTTACACCATTTCTAACATAAATAACGCAGCAGATGTGTACAGTTCACCCTGGTACATTCTAATTTCACCGGTTGTGTTAAATTATCATGTTATTCGGGTTATCCATTTTGGCATAACTTTGGGCATTACCACATCAGAATTGGACCACAGCAAAAAGGGAAAAACAAAAAATACAACCTACTTCCTAATCAAAACTAACTTCAATTTCGAAAGTCACTGTCGAAAAACTAAGGAAAATAACAAGTACACCGGCTGCCGATATTGAAGTTATTTTTCACTCTTTTTCTTAGCGTGTCGATAGCAGAACTAGTCTCTAAATATTGTGTTTGGACCTGAATTCTGCCACGGCATACCTTTATTTTTCACTTTGTAGTATTTTTATTTGGAATTCGGTTGTATTTCTTTAGTATTTCTTTCTGCTTTTATCCAGGAGCTTAGATACTGAATTATGATAGATGAAAAAATGGGTCGTGAGATGACTTTGTGGACTTAGATTTTCAAAGGTAAGATATACAGGACGTAACGGAAAAGTGCGGTCATAATTTTAAAACTGCTTCTGCCCATGTAAACGAACAACATTCTCCGAGGAAGTCGTAGTCAATCACCAAAATTAATTTGGATTTTCCACACAGATCGGATGTCTCCAGCTGACCAAAATTTGTATGGGAGATACAATTTATTTTTGAGAATTCGACAAAGTTAAATAAAATAAATAAACGTTTATTTGGACCCATTTAGGAATTAAACACAGTACAATGGAACGATGATAGCTACAGAAGTATAAACTGTGCCGCAACTATCAGCGCCCGACAAAAAGACAGAGTAAAAAACAATTTGTTCCAGACTACTATGAAAAATTTGTTACTAGACAGAAAAATAATATTTAATGAACTTATATAAAAAATCAAGATCAAATGAAGTGTATGTTGAGGTGTAGGGGTGTGTTGAGAGTGTACTCGTATGTGAGTGTGTATGTGTGTGTGTGATTGCATATGTGATTTGTTATGTTTAGTTCGTTACCACAAGCTGTTCAGTTGCATCGTAGCATATGGATCTTAACCACTCCGTCAAATTCTTCTTTAATAAGTTTCCAGTCATAGGGTAATTTTTTAAAATGCTATTTATTTTATTATAAAGTTTGGGGCTGATGTAATCGAAGTGACGACTTACCACCGCTAGTCTACTGAACTTGAGTCTGACTGAAAGAGTCAACCTGTTTTTTCCACGGTAGGATAGGTCTACTATAACTCCAAGATATTTTATATTGTTAGAGCGTTCTATCAGTGCACAGTTACACAAGATGACATTACCGACTCCATCAGCGCACACGTGGGACCTGATTTCAAATGATGTTGGTGGTTGACTAAGAATTCCTGGGGTAAAGGGGATAAACTTGGTCTTAGAGATGTTAAGGGTGAGCAGGTTTGAGGTTAACCAGTTCATAACCAACCGTAGTGCCTGTTCCGCCCTTTCACAAGTCTCAGGCCAGTCCTTGCCATGGGTTATAAGAGCTGTGTCATCCGCATATGTAATGATTTTAGTGTTTGCAAGAGATAGCTGACACAACTCATTGACATAGATGAGGAAGAGGGTCGGTCCAAGGACACTACCCTGGGGTACACCAAATGTCACGTTTTCAGCTCCACTTGTGTAGGTTTCTAATTTAACAACTTGTTTCCGACCCGTCGTATAGTTGTTCATACACACCTTTGCGTTACATCTTATACGAAGCCTACGTGACGTGTGTACCTGTGTGTTTGTGTATCTGTCTGTGACATCATAACTCCTAAACTGGTGAACCGATTTTAATATATATTTTTATTGTTTGAAAAATGGCATTATCAGGAGTGTTTTTAGACATATTTGATAAAAATCGGTTCAGCCGTTCAAAAGTTATGGGCGTTTTACGTAAGATTAGATTGTCAATCGAAGCGTATGATATGTAGAATGAAATGAAAATGAATCAGGGATTTTTTTAAATTTTGATTTTTCAGACGTATGATTATGAGGTAAGTTTGAAAGATAAACGTAAATCCTACGCTCTATCTTTCTAAACTAAGTTGTAAGTGAGGCTTCAACTTGAAGCTAACTTGCGTCGCAACTTGCATCGTGCAAACACGGTACCTGCTTCATAAGTTAGATGCCTTGATTCATGTTTGTACCGACGATTCTCAAGTTGTTTTATTTAGTTAAAGACTTGTGTATGAATGTATCATTAACTGTAGAATTTGTCTAAGCAATTAGGCTTTTTGAAAGATAATCAGAATTAAGTTTCTTAACTTTATAGAACTTATATTGCCGTTAGTGATTTTTGCTGTGTGTGGCTAAAATGGATGGCAAACACCACGAGGACGTTCAACTACTCGCTGGACAGATCAAATTGGGATAATTACAAGACTCACAGTGGCCACTGTCCTGAGTATATCAGACAACAAAGTGACTTGGAAGAAGCTTGTCAGTGTCTCTACGCAAATCTCTCCAAGACGGCCACGATACTTAGCAATAAAGACAACAAATAAGAAGAGATATTGCTATATAGAATATTTATTTTCTCATCGGGTTTTATCACTTAGTAAAATGTATTGACTTTGGCAAACTTTCAAAAACAATAAGTAATTGATAGACTTCGTTTAAACTAAAAACTCATAAATTAAATTACAACTAAACCATTTGCTAATGTAGACGGCACTAATGGCCGTCCAATCAAATAATTTATTTTTCTACGCTGGTCCGAACTTAAAATAATAAAATACCTATCCTATGTCTGTAATTGAAGTAGTACTTCAGTGAAAATAAAACTTTTAAACGTTCGTCTGTATATAGCTCCTGCATTTAACGGCTAAATAAATTACATCGAGACCATTCAATAAAAATCACTTTAAAGTTTCTCAAAGCGATTTCAAGTTTCACCATAAAGTTGGTATTAGTTGGACTATTGTTTTTGCATCTATAATTTCAGTTTTTTAACTGAAAGTGTCCAAAAATGTTAATGATTTAGTATTAGTTAGGTATAGTTTGCGTTTGCTTGCTCGCAGAACAGATGGCCGTTGGGGCCGAAAAGTTCTAGAGTGGCGACCGCGAACCGGAAGACGCAGGGTTGGAAGGCCTCCCTCTAAGTGGAGCGACGACCTAGTGCGGGCGTCCGGTGGATGCAAAACGCGATCAGTATGGCGATACTTGGGGGAGGTCTATGTCCAGCAGTGGACGTCTTTCGGCTGAAATGATGATGATAAGTTTGCGTTTGGTCTTATGAAGATAGCTTTTTACCCGACTGCCGAAGGAGGGTAATGTGTTTATCAGTCTATGTATGTAAGTATGTATTTATGTATGTTTGTTCCTATGTGGCGTTCCAGAGACTAAACGCGTTGGCCGATTTTGATGATTCTTACGTCAATC
The DNA here is from genome assembly GCA_964057195.1 of Orthosia cruda. Classification (NCBI taxonomy): domain Eukaryota; kingdom Metazoa; phylum Arthropoda; class Insecta; order Lepidoptera; family Noctuidae; genus Orthosia; species Orthosia cruda. The sequence goes on along the minus strand of OZ059836.1, from coordinate 12,276,814 downwards.
GATTCGTCTTAGCCCTGCGAGTGTCACTGGCTACATAAAAATTGGAATTGAAAAAAATGGCAGGTTTTGGGCGCCATTTTGTGGGAGGAAAAAACCGTACCCCACACGATAGGTTTGGATGAAAAGAAATTTCATCCAAACCTATCGTATGGGGTATCAAAATAAAGGGTTTTAAGAGACAATTTCAAAAATATATAACACTTATATGTTTAAATGTACATAATTAAATACATATAACATATTCATCATCATTCAGTCATCAATCAGTCGCGCGCGCGCATCCATACGTGTCGTGTGTTTCTTGATATTAATTCTTACGCAATGACGTCTACACTTAAGTGTAATAATTGTAATCTTGTCGTTGACGAAATGTTGACGTATTTGCAAAACAAGTTGTCGGTTAGTGATGAAGAAACTCTTACAAAAGTATGCTTGTCAACGTTCACGAGTGCGCAAATTGAAAAATCGAAAACGTTGCTATTTGAATCACTACCGTTGGATCAACGTAAACCTGCTAGAAAGGGTCAGGGAAAGGTCAATAGAGTGTTAAGTGACATTATAAGCATATTCAAAGTGACTGAGCCTGATGTGATGCCTGTATTCGTGGCCCGTGATTTAAATAAGCTACCTCCCATAACGTTTGATCACTTAGATGTTTCAAAGCTGCTAAAAGATATCTTATTGGTGCAAACTGAAATAAAAGATATCAAAGCATCCTATGCCACTGTGATGCAGTTAGAAGATCTGAAGAAGGATTTCAAGGCCCTGTCATTTACTACTTTACCCCAGAATGTCAACATGAGAAGTGGATCGCGCCGAGACAGTGAACCTTCATTACCGTCACCTAACATGATTGGTTCGGCAGCGGAAAACTGTGAAGATATTGATGATTCATTGTTCATGATAAGGGATAATAAAAACAGTTCTTGTCATAACAAAAATCAAGTTGCGGGTAGTGGCTGTTTTGTTGACGCTTTAAATAAAAATCCGTTGCTGAGCTCGCCGCGGTGACTGAGTCATCTCAGCTGGGCGAGTCGATACGAACGCGAAGTAAACAATCGTTTGCGAATGCAGTTAGACAACAATCTACCTTAGTGAATGAGGAGACAAGGCGGAATAACGAGTGGACCTTAGTACAGAACCGTAAACAAAGGTTCAAGGAACGTTTTATGGGGAAAATGGGTAAAAGTGCTGTGGATACCGATGAAAGGTTTAGAGCAGCAGATCGAAAAGTGCCTATCTTCATTACCAATGTTCACAAAGATACATCAGAGGAGGACATTAGAGATTATATACATAGAAAAACTTCTATAAATGTGAAATTGGAGAAAATAAATTAGAAAAAACAAAGTGATTACAATGCTTTTAAGTTCTTTGTACTGCATCATAACGTACATATGTTCTTGAATAACGAAATGTGGCCGCAGGGAATTATTTTCAGACGGTTCGTGCATTTTCGACCTCAGCCAATGTATACTCCTAATACTGGCTCTGGAGACGGTTCTTCCGCATTAATTAATGGAAAGTAAGCTGCACAAGTTTGCAACGTTCAATTGTAAGAACGTCAAGCGTTCAGTTGACAGTATCCAGGATTTGTGTAAACATGTTGATATTATAGCCTTGCAAGAGACTTGGCTACTGTCGCATGAAATATCGTACTTGGACACCATTAGTGATGATTTCAATTGTACGGGAACGTCAGCAGTGGACTCCACTGCTGGAATGCTACGAGGAAGACCCCATGGTGGTGTGGCACTATTGTGGAGGAGGAGCGTCTACACAAACGTAACTGTGATTCCGAGTGATAACCCGCGTATAAGTGCTATTAAAATAGTGATGCAAGAAGGGTCAATGTTAGTGTTTAGTATTTACATGCCGACTGATGTGGTGCGTAATTTAGCGGACTTCACGGACGTCCTCAGCGCGGTGAGTGCCATTGTTGATTCTTGCAATACTGAGTGCGTTTATATACTGGGGGATTTTAACGCTCACCCTACGGAAAGTTTTTATGCTGAGCTAGTGGGGTTTTGTAGTGAACAAGACTGGTTGTGTATTGACATTGAGCGTTTGGGTCTAGCATCAAATACGTATACATTTATAAGTCAGGCTCACGGGTCGTCGAGATGGCTTGACCATTGTTTGGTTACCAAAGCGGCGGCTCAAACTGTTAGTAGGGTATATGTGAAGTATGATGTTGTGTGGTCTGACCACTTTCCTATGATTGTCGAATGTTATTTAGATACTGTTGTACCTAAGAGACGTGCTTCTAGTGAACATGTTAATAACAGGATTACATGGGGCGAGAGGGACTTTGCTCAGATTCGATTGTATAATACTGAGTGTCATAAACGTCTGAGATTGATAGATTTTCCAATGCAGTTCCAATATTGTTGTGATCATATGTGTACTGATATAAATCATAGACATCTAATTGATAAATTGTATGGCCAGATTATTGGGGCTTTATGCGAATCTTCGGTGGTGGGCTGCCATAGTACTAAACGCAAAAGGACGGTTGTTATTGGGTGGAATAGACATGTTGCCGAGGCACACAGGCATGCTAGAGATAAATTTGTTGTATGGTCCTGGTACGGTAGGCCTACTTCTGGGCGTTACTATGAGGAGATGTGTGAATCCAGGAGGAAATTTAAATCTCAGCTTAAATGGTGCCAGGGCCAAGAAGATAAGATTAAAATGGATGTTCTGGCGTCCAATCATGTGAATAAGGATTTTTGTGGATTCTGGAAAAACACGAAAAAACTTAGTCATAAGCCGAGCGTGCCTGTGTGCGTCGACGGTGTGAGCAATCCACAGCGAATAGCCGAACTGTTCAAAAATAAATTTGAAGTGAAATCGTCATTAGGTCCATCGCGGGCGGTGATCGATGTTGAGCCCATGGGGGAGTTGGGAGTTACAGTTAGTGCTAAAGACATTGCTTCTGTCATACAGTCTATGTCAAGGGGAAAGTCTCCTGGCCACGATGGGCTCAGCATCGAGCATCTTCGTTATGCGGGTGCTCACTTGCCACGTGTATTAGCTTTGTTGTACAATCTTTGTTTGAGTCATGCGTATCTACCCCCGGAGATGTTAAGAACGATAGTTGTACCCGTAGTTAAAAATAAAACTGGGTTATTGACGGATAGGAATAACTACCGACCTATCTCGCTGGCTACTGGCGATTTAGTTTTATTTTGTTTGAATGGTGTCTTTATCGAAGGTGTTCTTAGCTATGTTCGATGAAAATCGGTTCAACCCATAGATATAAATTTAACTAGTTGACGCGATTGTATGTACTTCGTGTGTCAAAAAACAAAGTAAAATTACGATCAATGATCGTAATTTGAAAAAAGCTTTTCATGCCATATTGAGCTGTAAAGACTGTATAGAAAAACTTGGCCGAGGCATTGGAAATGTTTTCCTTCATTGGTAAGTAAATTTGTTTTTAAATTGTGTGTGAAAAGTGGCACGCGTGGTTTTCATACAGATGGAGGGACCTGCGTTATCTAGTAAGATTTATGTCTGTGATTCAGTCGTTCTAAAGTTATGGGCGTTTTACTGTTTGACTCGGGGTGATTTTGCAAGATATCGTGTCATAATTATGACGTTCAATAGAATGTCGATCGATTGATCGACGTGCGTCTACTACTAGATAAATTATGTAGCATGAAATAAAATGTGCCGGGCGTTATTTTTTTTACCCGACTGCCGAAGGAGGGTAATGTGTTTATCAGTCTATGTATGTATGTATGTATGTTCGTTCCTATGTGGCGTTCCAGAGACCAAACGCGTTGGCCGATTTTGATGATTCGTACGTCAATCGATGCGTCTTAATCCTGCGAGTGCGGCTCTTGGGCGCCATATTGTGGGGGCCCAATTCTTTTTTTCAATCCTATCCCATCGTGTGGGTATCAAATTAAGGGGTTTTAAGAGGCGATTTCAAAAATATATAACACTTATATGTTTAAAGTACCTTATTCGAATAAAACGTTAACGAAAAAGTGTTAAATAATAGTACATTATGGTACAAGTGTGTAATGTTGATGATTCAAGTTCAAGTTCAAGTTATTTATTTCATAACAAAAATTACATTTGTGTCGAAATATTAGCACAGTAGGTACATAAAAAGAAGCAACATAAGAAAAAATACAACACAAGCAACCTCGTTCCTCACCTATCATCGAAGTTAGAACATATATCCAAATCAAAAAAATAAATAAAAATATACTACCCTTACAAACATTAATATTCATATTAATACAGAGCAAAGTCCCTTGCAAAAATCTACAAATATACATTCAATGTCAAATATTAAGTACAAAACAAAAAAAAAAACATACTTAAAACAAAGTCAAAAAAGATCTAAAAAAACTAGTTTTAAGGTCTTTGTCATTGCAAAATTCGTCAATGCTATAATAAGCTTTATTAATTAACAAAGCCCTAAGTTTACATTTAAACATGTTCACATTCTGAATATTCTTTAATTCCGCTGGTAATTTGTTAAACAGATTGACAGACTGCACGCGTGACGAGTGTTTGACAACATTTAGCTTTGCCTGCAGAATAGTAGGAAGATCTTTTCTGCGAGTATCTACTCTAATTTTTCTTTCTTCGTCTGTTTCAAACTCGTTTAAGTTTTTAAATAAATGAGTAAGGAGAACTAAAATATAAAGACACGGTACCGTTAAAATTCTACGTTTACTAAAATACTCCTTACACGAGTCTGTCTGTTTTAAACGAAGCATGGTTCTTAATGCTCGCTTTTGTATAGTAAAGGCTGCCTTAATATTATATTTATAGCTATTTCCCCAAAATTTAATGCTGTATCTAAGTCTAGATTCAACTAGAGCAAAATAGACGGTACGAAGTTGGGCAATAGACAAAATATCCCTCAGTGATCTGATCGCATAACACGAACTGCTTATTGTATTTGTAATTGAATCTAATTCCGGTTTCCAATTAAGCAAAGAATCTATTTGCACCCCCAAAAATTTTAGACTTTCTACTGTATCAATTTTCTTGCCAAAGAATTCTACGTTTATTAAAGCTTTGTTCCTAACTGTAGATCTAAATATCACACACTTTGTCTTACTTACATTCAATTTAAGATTATTCATAGAAAACCAACTTTCACAAGCAGCTATTAATACATTTAATTTACACTTTAAGGTCTCCATATTATCAGCAGCTATAACAGCACTCGTATCGTCAGCAAATATTATCAAGTCAGCATCTGGTAAAATGTTTTTAATGTATTCAGTTAGATCGTTAAGAAATATTATAAATAAAAAAGGTCCCAACACCGAACCCTGCGGAACACCTCTAGTTACAGTAAATAATTTGGATTTATGAATTTCTTCCACACCTTCGAGAAGTGATTTAATTTCGACGTACTGTTTCCTGTTGGTCAAATAAGAACTAAAAAGCTTTAAAACATTTTCTCTTATACCATAATGCTCTAACTTATCCATTAGAATGCAATGATCTACAGTATCAAACGCAGAACTTAAGTCAAGGAATAAGCCAGCAACTTTAAATTATTTGTTTAGTTTATTCACTACGTTATTAACTAACGAGTCTATAGCATCCAGTGTCCCTTTACTTTTTTGGTATCCAAACTGATTACGGTCTATTATATTTAGACTACTCAAATGTGTTACAAGCCTAGTTTTGATCACTTTTTCAAAAAGTTTGGATAGAACCGGCAACAATGAAATGGGCCTGTAATTGCTTGGATCTGTCTTAGCACCCTTCTTAAATAGTGGTAGAATTCTAGCTAACTTAAATTGGTCAGGAAAAACGCCCTCATTGACACAGTCATTTATTATTTCAGATATTGGGTATGCCAGAATATCTATATTATCTTTGATTACGCTCAGCGGTATTTCATCGTGTCCAAATGACTTTTTGCTATCCATACCCTTTACCATTTTATAAATCTCTATCGGCATGACGGGGTTAAAAGCCATAGATTTATCAACTCTGTCAGTATTTTCAATTAGATGTTTCTTAGCCAGTTCTGGAATGCCAGTGTTTACACCTTTACTGTTGTCAAAATTTTCCGCAAAAATATTAGCAATGTCTATAGGGTTACAAATTATTTTATTATTATTTTTAAGTACTATATTATCATTTTCGAAATTATTGTAAATCTTTTTACGAGTTTTATTAACTATTTTCCAAATTTCTTTGCTAGAGTTAGTTGCTTTATTTATTTGATTAGTTACTTCCTTTCTTTTAGCATTCCTAATCACCTTTTTATAAATTCTAAGATACTGTTCACGATATTTTAATAACGATTTGTCACTATTAGCTCTATTTATGGAATTTAGTAATCTTTTCATTTTGCTAGATATCCTTATACCTCTCGTAAGCCATTTAGATCGGCCAGTTCTTTTTATGTTGATTTTTATTTTATTTTTTTTAAACGTACCACAATGTAGTTCTTTGATTTTTCGTATAAACGTGTTTGTACCTAAATTCCAGTCCTGTTTCAGAAGTTTCTGTCTGAATGCTTTATTATTCTTCTCGTTATATAATCTTCTCTCTATGTATTTAAAACCAACACATTGTGTATTAACTTTTTCTAAATATGCTGTACAGAAGAGAGCTGCATGTCCATCCGCTAATCGATTGTGGTCAATGTCTGTACTGCCGATATTTCTATCACAGGTGTTGGTCAATATATTGTCTATACACGATTCGGAGTTATTACGCACAAATGTAATTGAGTCAAACAAATATCTAAAATTATAGCATTTCAACAGAGATGTAAACGAACTTCTTTTATTGTCCTGTTTTGACAAGTCAATATTGAAATCGCCGCAGATAAAGCACATTTTATTAAAAAAGTACTGCAATAATTGTTCCAATCTATCTAGAAAATCGTCAAGGTTTTTATTAACAGGTGTTCTGTAGCAACAGATTATGTAAGAGTTTGTCTCGATGTCCCTTACTCCACATACCTCAAAGCTATCAGTTTTATACAGCTTTTTACAAATGTTCAAGTCCTCAACTTGTCTATTTTTATGCGTTAATACTAAAGTACCACCTCTTGTTTTAGTTAACCTTGTGTTGCAAGAGCTTACGATATAATTGGGAAAATCAAATTGTGATACCATTGTTTGGTTTAAAAAATGTTCACTTATACAAATAAAGCTTATTTCGTTTGGTAATTCAGATACATACATTTCGAGTTCATCCTTCTTATTATTTATTCCGCATAAGTTTTGGTGAAAAATAGTGACAGGTGAGTGACTATCCTCAAATATAGCCAAGCCGTTCAAACACCCAGCCAAGGTACTAATCTCGAAAAAGCTGACTGTGTTGTTCAACTGCCTCAAAAAAGGGATTTGAATATTCAGAATATGTGTCAATTTCTAATATTAGTTGCTGTATTTGATCAAATATACTAGATATACCTCTAATATTTACATTTCCATGTTTAGAATAAGATGTGAAGTCATAAGTCAGGTTTAAGTTTGAGTCAATTAAATAGATATAATTATGAGTTAAATTGTCATTATAAATAATATTATTAAATGCTTCTATTCGCCGGTTATACATCTCTTTATGATAATGATTTTTAAAAGTCGGTAAGCAAATTATTATATTTGTGTGCTTAATAGGCATTACTTTATCACGTATTAGTTTTACCAGATTAGTGTAGTCGCATGTGGTCTTGAAATCTTCACCTCCAATTAAGATGACACAGTAATCCTGACAGGTTAATTCTCTTAGTTTATCCTCTAATCCATATAATAATTGTTCCACGCCGCAATTTGTTTTTATGTAATGACATATTTGAAAGCTATCGCCAAATAATCTTTTAGTAATTGGTAGAATTTTGCTGGTTGAGTTGCTACCTGAGGATCACAAGCTTCTTGTTGTTTTCGATTCCAAAATAATTATTCGGTCCACTGCCCTCTACTGCTCTCTCTTTTACCATATTGTGCCCGTCTGTGACCGCACATGTCTGAGCTCTGGCTCCGTCCACCGTATCCTGCTTCAGTTTATAACGAATGGCAGGTGCACAGACATTGTAATTGCTTTGCATTAATACTGCAATACGGTCCGTGAGAGCCGCTATCTCAAGCTGTGCGACATTTAATTGCTGCTGAAGGGTAACAATTTCTTGTTCCAAGGAGAACACATTTACGTGGTAATTTGTGTCGAAAACCAATCTAGATGACGGTAACGGGGATAGTGTGGTAAGTATATTGTGTTGATTTGCCAAAGATTGTCTCTTTTTCTTGGAATTTGTACCCGGACTTGTAAATAAGGAGGGCGATTGGCATAAAGATTTCAATGTTTTATTTTCTGTGGTTAACTTACCTATTTGCTTCTGTAGATCTGTATTTTCTAACAAAATATTACCCAGTTCATTTTCGGTACTCTCAAGTTTTAATGTGAGCTGAGAAATTATTTCTTTCATTTCTGAGGCCAATGCCAAGTCAGACACAGTACCGTCAACACTCATTGACAATTTATTTGGAGTATAAGATTCAATTGATGTTTCGCAATCAGTCAATATTTGGGAATCAAGTATCTCAGTAGTATTTTGGACTGAAGAACGATGCTTCAACGCGTCATCATGTACTTCATCCTTAGTTTTGTTTGGTTGTTCTGCCGATGAGGGTGTTTTTACAGAAGTTGATTTTTTCCTCATGGTAATATTGGTTGTGCAGTCGGTACTAGCGTATTTTTTCATTCTGATGCACGCCTTACATCTCCACTTTTTTTTTGTTTCCGCGTCCTTGAGGCGATATGTTTGTTCTGGGTAACCATCGCAATCCAATTCGTACCTGTTATCACAGGCAGAACACAAAGCAGTACTTTTTACATTTACCAATTTTTTACATTTATGGCATGTTACTAGTGCTGGTGCTGCCATCTTGTAGTGACTTTCTGCAGAGTTTGATGACATGAGATTACAATAATTTCAAATGCTCTCTTTGTTCAATAGTAAGTAAACAGACTTGTTGTATCTATTTCTTTATAAATTCCAAATATGATTTTTGGAATTTACGAAAAGTGATGTTGTTACTGGGGTTTGAACTCACGACAACTCATGTGCAGCTAGTTTAATTGCAAAAGTTGAATAAGTAAGCCACCAAGCCAACCGAACATACTAAGTACCGCACCAAATTTGGTGATCAGTTGCTGCAAAAATATTGTTTCCTTGTTAGATAAGCCCATTAATGATTCGTGGCGGTTGAGATTTAAAACACTGCGTGAGTCACTTTTTCACTTCGTCTTTGTTAGAATTGGCTTCTTTTTTGGTCGTTTTGTTGAATTCGGGTTACAATTATTATAAGGTTTGAATCACATTACTTGTTTATTTAGATTGCTAATCTTGTATTATCTTCATGTTTCCTGTTATAAGGCAGAGTTTATTGTTCAAAGTATATTATGTATTTACTTCACAGTTTGTGTATGAAAACCGAAGATAACACTGTCACTTATGTATTTGATGATGTTTTAATGGATCACTTGGGTTATGTTCACTTAACAGCACTAATAGTAATTTTAACATTTTTTTAATAACAGAGTGTTTTTTTTTACTTTAGGCTAGACGCAGCGCCATCTACCCTCTGCTATCTACCGCTGAGGCGCTATTTAGACCCGAGCTGTTAGGTGAGAGTCTTAAGAGAGCCGAGGACGGTAATCATCAATACACACGTGTATCATACGACGTTTTTCAACACACTTGTGAAGAAAATAATACAAAAAAATTATTTCCAACAGTAAAAACGAGCTGTGAATTTTTTTTCGCAATGGCGGGCAAAATTAATCAGTTTTATCTAACAATGGCGATAGGCCATAGGCTAAAAATAATGAGTTATCTTTTTTTTTGGCTTTTCGCGGATAGCGTTTTAGCCACGAACAAAATGGGGAATTTAAAATTTTCTTTATTACAGACAAAAACACTAGTTATATTTAGGTGAAAGTTGTATTTATTAAACACATACAAGTTGAAATTATCTATTTAAATACGAAGTTGCATGAAATGTTTTGCATTTGTACTATTGAGCACGATCTTTTTTGTATCGAAACTTTTTTAAGTACAAAGCAACTCAACCAATAAATTAAAAAAAAAACTCTTTATCTCACTTGTGAATAATAGTAATGAAAAAGTCACAGTTTGATAACAGGTGTCATTATGTGCCTAATTGAGGTGAAATTAGAGCCACTTTATGAGCAAGTGCGTTGAAAAAAAAATAATTCAAAAAATCAAAACACCCGACTGCTTAAAAAGCGAACTAAAAAGACGTAAACAAGAATAAGAATATTCGCGAGCTGGCTGACCAAAACCAGAATGTATCCTCCGACTGCACAGCATGATTTTTTTCTTGTTTACGTCTTTTTAGTTCGCTTTTTAAGCAGTCGGGTGTTTTGATTTTTTTAATTAATTTTACTTGTTGTCCAAAAAAATACTGTTCCTGTGGCCCGTTTGCGGCAACAAAACTGAAATTTAAAGCTAGTCATTAAGTTAAACAAAAAAGTTAATTAAGAATATCAAAAAACCCGACTGCTTAAAAAGCGAACTAAAAAGACGTAAACAAGAAAAAAATCATGCTGTGCAGTCGGAGGATACATTCTGGTTTTGGTCAGCCAGCTCGCGAATATTATTATTATTATTAATCCATTTATTTCAGGCTACAGGGCCCATATAAAATAACTTAAACCTAAACATACATAAGAATGGTGTTAGTAACAATACAAACTTATACCTATGTTAGTAGCAATTTCAACAACTATTTCAATTTCACAAAGATTAAATGATCATCAATGATCATTGCTTCAGCATTTCATAATTGAGTAAACATATACAATTGCATGACAACCAGTTTGGCTTTCGACCTGGGTTGTCCACTGAAAGTGCGATTTTGGGATTTAAGCACGCTGTCCAATATCTTAGACACAACCGTAGCCAGCGAGATAGGTCGGTAGTTATTCCTATCCGTCAATAACCCAGTTTTATTTTTAACTACGGGTACAACTATCGTTCCTCGACCTATCGAGTGCTTTTGATTTGGTTTCCTACGACACTCTTTGGAAAAAGCTAAATGATGCTAACTTACCACCTGAAGTAATTAATATTTTAAAATTTTGGTACGGGAACCAGGTCAACAGTGTTAGGTGGGACGGGGCGTATTCGAGTTCATATGGTTTGGAGTGTGGTGTGAGACAGGGGGGTCTAAGTTCTCCCACTCTCTTTAACCTGTACATGGACCAGTTGATTGTGGAGCTGAGCAGCACCAGAGTCGGATGTTATATTGATGGCATATGCGTCAACAACATTAGCTACGCAGATGACATGGTGCTGCACAGTGCCTCAGTCTGTGGCCTTAGAAAGTTGGTGAGTCTGTGTGAAAGTTACGCCAGTGCCCACGGCCTTTTGTATAATGTGCGGAAGAGTGTCGTTATGGTGTTTGAGGCTGCTGGAAAATATCCAGAAACGGTACCTGATGTTAAAATTAATGGTGTACCTTTGTCGAGGGTACAGACCTTTAAGTACCTTGGGCACGTATTGACCGCTGGCCTCAGGGACGATGACGATATTGAGAGAGAGCGGAGGGCGCTGTCGGTCAGAGCGAATATGATTGCCCGCAGGTTTTCACGTGCTTCTGCGGGGGTTAAGAAGACTCTGTTTAGGGCCTTCTGTACCTCGTTTTACACCTGTAGCCTGTGGGTTCATTTCACGCAAAAATCGTACAGCGCCCTTCGCGTTCAGTATAATAATGCCTTCAGGGTGCTGATGGGGCTGCCTCGCTTCTGTAGCGCATCAGGGATGTTTGCGGAAATGCGCGTTGATTGCTTTTATGCATTGATGCGTAAAAGATGTGCATCCTTGCTGCGCAGGGTGCGGGCCAGCTCCAACGGCATCCTGGCCATGATTGCTGACAGGCTGGACTGTGTTCAAATGAATCGTTGCTCCAGTATTGCAGCTGGAATGCTGAAGCAATGATCATTGATGATCATTTAATCTTTGTGAAATTGTAATAGTTGTTGAAATTGCTACTAACATAGGTATAAGTTTGTATTGTTACTAACACCATTCTTATGTATGTTTAGGTTTAAGTTATTTTATATGGGCCCTGTAGCCTGAAATAAATGGATTAATAATAATAATAATATTCGCGAGCTGGCTGACCAAAACCAGAATGTATCCTCCGACTACACAGCATGATTTTTTTCTTGTTTACGTCTTTTTAGTTCGCTTTTTAAGCAGTCGGGTTTTTTGATATTTTTAATTAACTTTTTTGTTTGACTTAATGACTAGCTTTAAATTGCAGTTTTGTTGCCGCAAACGGGCCACAGGAACAGTATTTTTTTGGACAACAAGTAAAATTAATTCAAAAAATCAAAACACCCGACTGCTTAAAAAGCGAACTAAAAAGACGTAAACAAGAAAAAAATCATGCTGTGCAGTCGGAGGATACATATTCGCGAGCTGGCTGACCAAAACCAGATGTATCCTCCAACTGCACAGCATGATTTTTTTCTTGTGTACGTCTTTTTAGTTCGCTTTTTAAGCAGTCGGGTGTTTTGATTTTTTGATTTTTTTTTTTTCAACACACTTGCTCATAAAGTGGCTCTAATTTCACCTCAATTAGGCACATAATGACACCTGTTATCAAACTGTGACTTTTTCATTACTATTATTTACAAGTGAGATAAAGAGTATTTTTTTTAATTTATTGGTTGAGTTGCTTTGTTCTTAAAAAAGTTTCGATACAAAAAAGATCGTGCTCAATAGTATAAATGCAACACATTTCGTGCAACTTCGTATTTAAATAGATAATTTCAACTTGTATGTGTTTAATGAATACAACTTTCACCTAAATATAACTAGTGTTTTTGTCTGTAATAAAGAAAACTTGAAATTCCCCATTTTGTTCGTGGCTAAAACGCTATCCGCGAAAAGCCAAAAAAAAAGATAACTCATTATTTTTAGCCTATGGCCTATCGCCATTGTTAGATAAAACTGATTAATTTTGCCCGCCATTGCGAAAAAAAATTCACAGCTCGTTTTTACTGTTGGAAATAATTTTTTTGTATTATTTTCTTCACAAGTGTGTTGAAAAACGTCGTATGATACACGTGTGTATTGATGATTACCGTCCTCGGCTCTCTTAAGACTCTCACCTAAGAGCTCGGGTCTAAATAGCGCCTCAGCGGTAATCATCAACATTACACACTTGTACCATAATGTACTATTATTTAACACTTTTTCGTTAACGTTTTATTCGAATAAGGTACTTTAAACATATAAGTGTTATATATTTTTGAAATCGCCTCTTAAAACCCCTTAATTTGATACCCACACGATGGGATAGGATTGAAAAAAAGAATTGGGCCCCCACAATATGGCGCCCAAGAGCCGCACTCGCAGGATTAAGACGCATCGATTGACGTACGAATCATCAAAATCGGCCAACGCGTTTGGTCTCTGGAACGCCACATAGGAACGAACAAACATACATACATACATAGACTGATAAACACATTACCCTCCTTCGGCAGTCGGGTAAAAAAAATAACGCCCGGCACATTTTATTTCATGCTACATAATTTATCTAGTAGTAGACGCACGTCGATCAATCGATCGACATTCTATTGAACGTCATAATTATGACACGATATCTTGCAAAATCACCCCGATTCAAACAGTAAAACGCCCATAACTTTAGAACGACTGAATCACAGACATAAATCTTACTAGATAACGCAGGTCCCTCCATCTGTATGAAAACCACGCGTGCCACTTTTCACACACAATTTAAAAATAAATTTACTTACCAATGAAGGAAAACATTTCCAATGCCTCGGCCAAGTTTTTCTATACAGTCTTTACAGCTCAATATGGCATGAAAAGCTTTTTTCAAATTACGATCATCGATCGTAATTTTACTTTGTTTTTTGACACACGAAGTACATACAATCGCGTCATCTAGTTAAATTTATATCTATGGGTTGAACCGATTTTCATCGAACATAGCTAAGAACACCTTCGATAAAGACACCATTCAAACAAAATAAAACTAAATCAAAATCGGTTCATCCATGTAGGAGCTATGATGTCACAGACAGAAACACAAATACACACAGATAGACACGTCAAACTTATAACTATTTCCGTCGGGGGTTAAAAATAGGCGTAGTACTCAGATCATTTATCATTTCGTGATTGAATCAGTATTACATTTTAAGAATATATAACTTATCAGTTTTACCTCCCGTCATATATATTAGTTAGAGGTTTTAAATGGGATGAACGGTACTACAATAAAAATACTAGGTATGTCTTAGTTTCGGATCTAATTTATAATCTTGATAAAAGCAATTCTAGTGGAATAATTTAAACATAAACTCACGCCGTTTTCCCATAGGGGTAGGCAAAAACTAATACTTTGTAATAAATAAAGGAACACAGCCGAGATAGATAAACAAATCAAGTATCTTGACTTGGCTTGCGAGGTTGTCGACATGTGGGATTTGGACACAGCGATCATTGTATCAGCCAATGGCTTAATAGCCACGAGCCTCGACCAACACCTCAGGAGGCTCTCTTTAGGCGGCTGGGTCTAGGGCCTGATCCTGGGGGCAGTATTGCTGGACACGGCTCGTATTGTTAGGAGGTTCCTCTCTGGAGCCCGACCGAAGGTAGTTTGGACCCTTTGCCCGATACAGGTGGGCCTCTATTTTTTATATTTTAAATGTTTTTTTTTGTTTTTTTTTTATTAAGAAATATTAAAAAATGTGGACAATAAGAATGGTACAAGTGTGTAATATTGGTGATTACCGCTGAGGCGCCATTGAGTCTTAAGGGTCTCATTGGTCTTAAGAGAGCCGAGGACGGTAATCATCAATACACGCGTGTATCATACGACGTTTTTCAACACACTTGTGAAGAAAATAATACTGAAAAATCATTTTCAACAGTGAAAACGAGTTGTGAAAAATTGCTCACAATGGTGGGCAAAATTAATCAGTTTTCCTATGCGCGCGCATCTAACAATAGCGATCGGCCATAGACTAAAAGAATGAAGTTTCTTTTTTTTTGGCTTTTCGCAGGTAGCGTTTTAATCACGTACAAAATGGGGACTTTCAAGTTATATTTAATACAGAGAAAAAAAAAGTTAATTTTAGTGAAAGTCCCAATTCGACTTCGCAGGCACTCTCGGATTTTGTGTCTGCTATTTAACATCCTTCATAATCCTAAAACGCCATCCTACCTCCGTGAACGCTTCTCCTACTCCCGTGCTGCAGATGCACCTTGCAGGTCGCATCTTAAAAATCTCCTTGATACCCCTTCCCACACAACCGACTTCTACTCCTACTCCTTTACTGTGAACGCGGTGTGTTTGAGGAACTTGCTGCCGCCTGACATTAGGGACTGCCAAACCCTTGCAGTTTTCAAAAGTAGAGTGAAAGAACACTATCTTTCCATTCCGTCATAGTTGCATAAATATGTATATTTATCTTTTTATATTTATTAGTATTTATTTAGTTTTAATTGTTATGATATGTATTCTTATATGTATGTTTAGGTATGTCAGTATATTTTATTTGTTATATTGTAAATTACATAACTCTGAATTGTTTTATGTCTTTATTTTTCCCCTCCACACACAATGTCTACATCTCTTTTTTATCATATTCCTTTCGCAGGTATGCTGGAAGAGATTTCATTAGAAATAAGCATCACCTCTGTACCTTTTTTCTTTTCCTTCTTCTTGTCCTTGTATTATGTGTGTGTACAAAAATTGTTAAATAAATTAATTAAAAGTTTTATTTATTAAACACTTACAAGTTCGAAATTATCTATTTAAATACGAAGTTGCATGAAACGAGCAAGCAATAGGTAGGTGCATAAATTTATTTGTAGTATTGATCACAATCTTTTTTGTATATAATTTTTTTTAAGAACAAAGGAACTCAACCAATAAATTAAAAACCGGCCAAGTGCGAGTCGGACTCGCGCACGAAGGGTTCCGTACCATTATCGCAAAAAACGGCAAAAAAATCACGTTTTTTTTAGTATTTGTTGTTATAGCGGCAACAGAAATACATCATCTGTGAAAAGTTCAACTATTTAGCTATCACGGTTCATGAGATACAGCCTGGTGACAGACAGACAGACAGACAGACGGACCGCGGAGTCTCAGTAATAGGGTCCCGTTTTTACCCTTTGGGTACAGAACCCTAAAAAAGACTCTATAACTCACTTGTGAATAATAGTAATGAAAAAGTCTCAGTTTGATTACAGGTGTCATTATGTGCCTACTTGCGGTGAAATTAGAGCCACTTTATGAACAAGTGTGTTAAAAAGAAATTAAATAAAGGAATAATTTATTTTCGTAGAAAATTAAAACGCAAATGCTGATAACTGCTTTTTTAGTCAGTACGAGTCTGACAGACCCCTCCGCTCCCCCAGGGCGGAGGACATTCAATGAGGATTTTACAATCCGGAAAAAAAAAATAAAAAAAAATAAGGAACTAAGTACTTTTAGAGCTAAGACATACTCGTCGTATAAAGTTTCTAAGTCTAATTGCCATTTCCTTCAAAGTAAGGTCTTAAATACAGTTCTAAAGTCTCTAAATAGGTGCTATTATTAAAACAAGAACCTTTTTACAGTGTCTGAAGAATAATTACGTCACAACTGAGACTACTAATTACGTTGTACAAAGTTTTTAGGGTTATTTTTCTTCTTTATTTCGGTGTGAGATGGGTGTAGAACGTGTAAAAAGTTATGACATGCGAGAAGTACTTATTTTGCATTTTAATAACATTTTTATGCTATGTTTTAAGACAAACATTCTGAAGGTAAGTAACTAAGTATTTCTAAAAAAAAATAGGCAAACAAGTAAAATTTAAAAAAACCCTGACAAATTTTTATTTCATGCTTCATTATTTATCCAATAGTAGACACGCTTTGATCGACAATCTAATGAACACGTTATTATGACACGATATCTTGCGAAAACATCCTGATTCAAACAGTAAAACGCCCATAACTTTAGAACGGCTTCACCGATTTTCATCAAACATAGCTAAGAATACTCTTGATAAAGTCACCTTTTAAACAACAAAGGATATCAAAATTGGTCCATCCGTTTAGAGCTTTGATGCCACATACAGATAAACAAATACAAAAACACACAGTTGGACACGACAAACTTATAACACCCCTCTATTTCCGTCAGGGGTTAAAAAGGAAATGAAAACAAGAGAAAAAAAAATGGTTTTCTGTGGAAACGATGAGATGTTCGTCCTTGTAAGAGATAAACCAATATTTTTTGTTTGTTGCAATTTCCTTAAAAAACGGTCAAGTATTTAGTACTTACATAACTAATTGTTCATTTTAAAGAGGAACTATGGAAAAGAGTATCGTTTGCAGAAACAATATAAACATCATCTTTCTGGCCTTGTTCTATTTAGTTGAGACTTGGGGTCAACGCAACATGTTTTCACATTGAATTTCTTTTTTTTTATATCATTCCTCGCACAGTCTATCTATTTTTTGGTTATGTAGTAAAAGTTGTCAGCAGGTAAATTTCAAGTTTGCTGTCCACGTAGTAAAACATGTATGAGTATACTAATATTAAATAAAATTATTCATTTAAAATGATTTTTAAAACAAGCCTTATTCGTATTCTTCTCATCAAACCCTTTCATTTGATCATGGCAGTGCAGAAAAATAAATAGTCCGCCATCTTGGGCTTCCGCCATATTGGATTTAGAATGACGTAACCTAGCTAACCGTGCATTGTCATTCAAACTAAACGTGTAAGCAAAATTTGTGGAGTGTAACTGCTTTAAAATTCAATTGCAAGATTTGACCCGAGCACACTTACATACATACATACATTGCAAGTTAAATACAAGCTTATAAAATACGAAAGTATATTTGTCAGTATCCTATATTTTATGTCTAAACGGTTTTGGATGAAGCTTGGCACACGGATAGACCATATCCTGAATTAGGACATAGGTTACTTTTTATCCCGGGCGAATTTCCTCTTGGGATAGTTTCTAACATTTACGCGGGTGAAGCCGGTATTTCTTAATAGTCCTCGAACGAACCGTGCTTCGTAAAGTATTTCTTAAGTCTTCGTTTATTTATTTATTTATTATATACTTTATTGTACACCAAGATAAAAATTTATCAAAAAGACATCTTATAAATGATAATGATAAATGATTTTATTTCTGTAAGTTGGTTTATACAAACACTTTTACATGTCGAACATATTTTTTAAAACTAGATGAGGTCGGCGTTTCCTATCTGACTATTCTGAGAAGAAATGCCGAAACAAACTCAGAGGTCACAGTCTCTTTTAAAGTCCAGACAAAATATTGGTTAGATCATGTGAAGACCATGTAGACTGATGTCTGAATTGGTATTTTGAGGAAAGAACCAGCCAGATTGAGTGGACCTGTCCAGTCAGTGCACGCATTTGTCAATAACCGAGCAGCTCAACTCAGAATTTAAGGAGCTCAACGATTCGACGAACAATACCAAAGAAAGGACATTCGGGTAGGCCGCATAAACTACTCAAACTGCCAGACCATGGTTAAAAACTAAGATAAATTTAAATTAAAACAAAAAAGAATGATCCACATAGTCTTCACATTCACAATAATTAATATAAAATAATATAATACTTTAAAAAGTAAATATTCTTGTCATTGCAAGAAAACCAAAAAAAAAATAAACTACAACAAAATGCACGGTGCAAAATATAATAAAAAAAACAAAATTAATTGGAGCAGCTCAATCCCAAGCCTTTTTGTCTTCAAGGTAATCTTTAGTTGTATAAAACGCTTTCTGGCACAACTTACGTTTAATAAAAGATTTGAATTTATTAAGACTTAGATGTTGTACGTGGCTTGGAAGCTTATTATAAAAGCGTACACATTGACATCTAAACGAGCCACCTATTTTCTTGAGCCTTGTTGTAGGTACTACAAATTTGTGTTTATTCCTAGTATTTATGTTATGGATATCACTGTATTTTTTAAACAATTTTATATTTTTATGGGCATATAAAAGATTTTCATAAATATACTGAGAAGGCACAGTCATTACATTAATCTCCTTAAATTTCTCTCTGAGAGAGTGTCTTGGGCTTAATTTATAAATTGACCGAACAGCTCTTTTCTGCAAAACAAAGATAGTCTGGATGTCGGCGGCATTTCCCCACAACAGAATACCGTACGACATTACACTACACTATGAAAATAGCTAAAGTATACTAAACGGGCTGTCTCTACGTCAGTTAAATTACGATTTTTTCTAACAGCATATGCTGCGGAGCTTAGCTTCTTTGACAATTTATAAACATACAACACACTTCTTTGACAATTTTTACACATATAACAAAAACAAACATACAACAGGCCGCCTTATCGCGAACCGCGATCTCTTCCAGGCAACCAAGAATGGAAAGAGACAGCCTGGACACAATATGGGGTTGCACTTGGTGCAAATTTTACAACAAATAATTAATTTATTAAGAATGTAGATACTAAATACAAAATATAAACTAAACAAAATAATAGATACATACATACAAATAATATACACACAAGAAAACAATTCAGCTTATACAACATTATGATCACAATGACAAGTAGTGCTCCCTCACAAGTCGCTTAAAAACAGGCAGTGATTGCGCGCGCTTTATAGTCACAGGCAATGCATTCCATTGACGAGTGGCCTGGACAGTAAAAGATTTGTCTAGGAAGGTAGTGGAATGCATTGGCATTTTAAGTTTCATATTATTCTTCGTTTTTAATCTTCTTGCAATTAAAATTAAGTACGTACACCGTACTCTCAAAGGTGATCAAAGTGAAGACTAAGTCAGAAGCAAGCTCTCGGTAAGTTAATTTAAAAATGTTTTAAAGTAGCCTTAATAAATAATAAAATAGCCTTATCGCAGTATTAACACAGGGAATAGAAATAAAAACGTTTCACTGGTAAAACTAATTGGGACTTGCAAACTTTTTCCTGCTAGCAACAAAACTAGTTTTGTATTATTTTATTATACATAGTTTATTTTCTAATAACTAAAGTTTGTTTAAATTTAAAGTCACAAAACTTGTTTGGTTATAACTGAATATAAACTATAAAAATAAACTAGAAGTAAACTTTAGTAAATTAATACAAAACTAATTAGCAAACAGCAAAACTCTGTTTCCGTTCGCTTGCCCCAATTTTTTTTTCAGTGTAGATATTTACTAATACAATTTGGAGTTAAGTGGAAAATCAGTGTTTGCCCTTTGCATGTTGTAGTCGAAAAATAAAGCGAACAGAGCGTACATTTTTTTATATTTTTAAACAGTGTTCATGTTAATGTGTAGAGTGCAGATTTAATTAGGTTTTTTGAGGACTGTGAAGTAGCAACGGATTTTTACGCTCGTAAAATTTTGTTGTTACTCTTAGTTTGTCAAAATGAAAAATGGGAACATTTTTCAAATTAAAAATTTAAGGGCCCTTTTTATAACATAATATTTAAGGCCAGCTTTTCCTGGCGAAGTAGGTATTTAACGCGCCACTCTTACCGCGAAGCGAGCGGCGCGCTCGCGTGTGCGTAAAGCCGACTAAACTGTCACAGCAAAGGTGTGTAGAGAAGGCTTATTTTACTATTGCTTTTAAAAGTTAATAAAATACGAGAGTCACAATGCGTAGTAAATAAATAATAACTTATAGTGTATAGCTATAATTAAAAAAAAAATGCCCTACGTCGTATTTTATTCCATTATTTGAGTATCTAATTATTTGTGTTTTTAAAAACATAATCGGACGGACTAAATAGACACATTCATGCAAAAAAAAATACTATTTACTGTTGTTGAATCAAAATGACACTGTTCGAAATTGCCAAACTTTTCATCATGGGTGACATTTTCGTGGTTTTTGGGGTCGCTAAATCCGAATTTGTGATCAAAATAAAATTCCAAGATGCCGCCGACCGAAATATTTGAATCTTTCTTTTTGGGTGTCATTTTCTTGGTTTTCGGGGTCGCTAAGTACGAATTTGAGGTCAAAATATAATTCCAAGATGGCGCCTATCGAAAATTTTGAAACTTTCGTCATGGGTGTCATTTTCAGGGTTTTTGGGGTCGCTAAATGCGAATTTGTGGTCAAAATAAAATTCCAAGATGCCGCCGACCGAAATATTTCAAACTCGTCATGGTGTCATTTTCAGGGTTTTTAGGGTCGCTAAATGCGAATTTGTGGTCAAAAAAAAATTCAAAATTCGCCCACCGAAATATTTTAAACTTTGGTCATGGGTGTCAGTTTTTAAGTCAGCTCCATCTTATATTTTAATTAGATCCATGAAAATGACACCCATGACGAAAGTTTCAGAAATTTAGGTCTGCGCCATCTTGTATTTTCATTTTGACCCTATGTTAGCATTTAGCGACCCCAAAAACCATGAAAATGACACCCATGACGAAAGTTTCAGAAATTTTGGTCGACGCCATCTTGTGTTTACATTTTGACCCCAAATTAACATTAAACGACCCCTAAAACCATGAAAATTACACCCATGCGAAAGTTTCAAAAATTTTGGTCAGCGCCATCTTGGAATTTAATTTTGACCCCAAATTCGTATCTAGCAACCCCAAAAACCATGTTAGTGATACCCATGACGAAAATTTCGGTCAGCGCCATTTTGTGTTTTCATTTTGACCCCATATTAGCATTTAGCGACCCCAACAACCAAATGAAAGTGACACCCATGACAATCATATCAAAAATTTTGGTTGGCGCCATTTTGAATTTTTATTTTGACTAATATTCGCAATTATTATTATTATTTTGACTAATAACCCAAAAAAACAAAATAAAATACACCCATGACGAATATTTCGGTCTTCTTTGAAGTCTGTTAAAAAACTTTCCTAACCTACTGATTCTGTTACACTGTGGTCTCGTAATAAATCGGTAGATAGATTAGCGAGAAGTGCAGCACGAGTAAAACTGGCATAAGTTCTGCCTCGTCAAGGCCTCGCGGGCGACTGAAAAGCCGTACGGCGGCCGCTGTGTTATATATAAATGTATTATTCAAACAATAAAACTCCACACAATAGAAAAATAGCGCCATATATAACTCTCAAAAGGTATTTTTTTAAATACAATTAATATAAATAAATATTTAATCAACTTAACTAAAAAGTTTCTAGAACAAAATGTTAAAAAATTAGATGTCAAAGTCACAAGGATACGTCAAAAAGCGTTGTCTTATAACTAGTCAAATAACCCGCCCCTAACTGTAAACAATCAAACAATTAAAATATTTTATAAATTCTACTTGGAGAATAAAGTTCTACAGGTTGTTAACTTTTTTTTTAGATATGTGCTTTAGGTAGTGAATCTTTCATAATCTTCCAGAAAAATAAGAAAATTAGCAAAAAACATCGTTTTAGAGGCCTTTTATTTATTTTTTTGTGATAGAGCGAAGTTTTTGATATCATGTTTTGAATCTCAGAAATGAAAAGTACATATAGTCAACTACAATATGTATTTTTTTGCATTATAACTATCACTATTTGTTTGTTTAATAATGAATCAAAGAGATGTAAAAGTCCGACTACCTGCCCTTAACCGTATGATTAAATACTGATTTGCAGATTTTAAATCTTTGTATAAATACAAATTATTTGCTGAATGTATGTAAAATCAAGGAAGGCAGGCGTTGGAAGGCCTCCCTCTAGGTGGAGCGAAAGCCTGGTCAAGGCTGCGCGAGTCCGGTGGATGCGAAACGCACAGGACCGATCAGTGTGGCGACGCTTGGGGGAGGCCTGTGTCCAGCAGTGGACGTCATTCGGCTGAAATGATGATGATGATGATGTTGTAAAAGCATCACTTTAGAACGGCTGCTTCTATTTGGCGAATTCTTTGTAACCGACTTACCAAAAAGGAGGAGGTTCTATGTTCGACATTATGTATTTTTTTTTAAATTATGTTCGCCGATAACTCCGTCAGTTTTGGACCGATTTTGAATTTATTTTCAAAATTGGTCACATTTAAATTTGGTGAAGATCTGATGATGAACTTCGGAGATATACAACAGAACTCTTCAATAAATAATGGCAAATCTCTCGGGATTGCTGCAATCGCATGTCTGTTTATTATTTATACCATTTCATAACATAACATCACGCCAGCACGCTCTAAAGGGGTACGCAGATGTGTACAGTTTACCTTGGTACACTCTCATTTCACTGGTTATGTTCAGTTTCATGATATTCGGGTAATCTATTCTGGCATTATTTACTTAACTACTTGCCTAATAAGTAGGTACAATTAAAAAGTGAATAATTAAAAATCGTTTTTACTAAAAAATACTACCGACTTCCAAATAAGAAAACTACAAACTGAAAAATAACGTTATTTTAGGAAGTCAGTATTTTTTTGTAAAAATGTTCTTTTTTGTATTCTTGTGTTTGTAATTGTCAGGACACGATTTGTATGGAAGAAATTTTAGATTTTTTATTATCTGACCTCCACAACCCAGTAACTGGATAACACGGTAACCCCTTGGCTATAAACCACTACGAGGGCTCAGTGCGGGTTGGCGGATGTCGCATGTCTTCGAATTTTTGGTTCTAGGACATGCCGGTTTCCTCACGATGTTTTCCTTCACCGTTTTTAGAGCAGTGGTGATGAAATAATTAACACACTGCAATGCGCCTACCTTGGTTCGAACCCACAGTGGACCACTGGGCCACCACTGTTCTTAAATATTATCATAGAAGGCAAAACTACAAGACCGGTGCCAACGTCGAAAAGTATGCTGCTCTGTGCCATGTACGGCACGCACTGCAAACTAGTTAATATAGCACGGCAAACAAGGTGCATCGTTACTTTCATGTCATGTCATTAGTGTATTATCGGCATACGAAAGTCTAAAAGTTTTGAAACTTTCCAAAAAACTAGTAAGAATGTTTCTACAGAAGACAGGCTCATTTACCCGAGGCCCCTTACTGCATAGAAATAATCTTCAGATAGATATAATATGTACAGTGGATCTTTGTGTCTCTGAATTGGCTGCAAGAGTCTGCGCAGTAGCAATTATTGTGTCAATGTTGAAGGTGAAGATAACATTGTATGACTGTCTCTTTCACTCACTTTTTTATTTATTTATTACTTTCATGCACACAAACGTACAGAGGCGAACTTAATGCCTCAGGCATTTTCCACCAGTCAACCTTTGGGTGATGCAGAGACATATAGTGGTAGGTGCAATATTGAAAGTAAATCACGACAAGGCGAGTTTATTCAAATAAAAATATATACCTACATACATACTATAAAATATATACAATATATATTTGAACAAATATACTAAATATACGAATATCCATGAAAAATTAGTAGTAGCAGATATTTGGAAAATATTATCGCTGTGACAATAATACTGCCAACTTCTTACGAACGCTTAAGTTTGTCGCATCGTCCTATCTCGCTTACTCTATGCAGTATACTCGATAACAAACTGTTTCTTGCGCAATGGTTGGCAGAGTCAACATCAGAGACACAAAGATACGTTGAAAATATTATTTATCTATTTATTTATTTATTTAAACTTCATGTACAATAGTGGTACATAGGCGGACTTAATGCCACAAGGCATTATAATTACATGTCAAGAAATCTGAAACTAGTCTTGCCATTGTTACCCAGTTACTAGGTTGTGGCGGTTAGATAGGCAGTCGCTCCATGTAAAATACTGGTATTCAGCTGAATCCGGTTAGCCTGGAAGCCGACTCCAATATAGTTGGGAAATGACTAGGTTGATTGATTGTTTTTTTTATTTGATTCCATTTTTTTCAGTTAGTTGTGACGAATATCATCTAACGGAATAAGTAAGCCCATGTAAAAAAGGATTTAGACGTCATACAAAACAAAAGTTAACATATAAAAGCCCGACTGCTTAAGAAGGGAGCTAAAAAGATGTGTATATTTTTGTAATCACCTCTTAAAATCTTTCATTTTGATACCCACTCGATGGGTTTAGAAGAAAAAGAAATTGAGACCCCACAATATGGCGCCAATATCTGTAATATATTGTTTCCTTTTTTATGTAGCCCACAGTGACACTCGCACTACTAAGACGAATCTAACAAAATATCATAAAATCAAAATCGGCCTACGCGTTTGGTCTCTAGAACGTCACATAGGAAAATACATACATAAACTGATAAACGCATTACTCTCCTTTGCGTCGCGCAGTCAGATAAATAATTAATAACAAATATACAATCATAAAACCAGTAAGCACAAGCAAAGCCTGCATATATCATTATTTATGTGAACAGTACCTACATGAGGAACAAATACGATGGCACTTGCATAGTTGTGAGTCAAGTATTTGAAACCCGACTTCGGCAAGCATAACGTGGACGTCACCAGGTTTACTCACCGTGTTTTTCTTTACCGATGCTCACCGGTGTAAACTTACAATTAAAGTACATGCGACTGAAAAGTTACATTGGTAATTGCCCGGGTTTGAAACCACGACCTCAAGCACAAGAGGCGAGGTTATAGCCACGTGGCCAGCATGACCTGCTGACGCTCAGTGACGTAGTATGCATGAGCATGTATGCAGGCTAAAAAAAAAAAAACTACCAAACCAGCACATGGGTGCCAGACGACCCCGTGTATGGCACCCTTGGTCCCCTTGCCACGGGTCGAGGTCAATGGCCCGCCACCCACCATTTTTCGGCCGCAAGGGATAGGGAGAGCGGCCATCCGCTATACCGACACTCCTCTTCCTCTGCGGCACCACCGCGTCCGCCATCAGACGGTGTCGACCCCGTCCAGGCCGCGGAAGGTAGGGAGAGCGGCGCACCGCAATACCGGCACTCCTCTCCCGCCGCGGCCTCCAACCCTCAGCCGGGAAATCGTATGGGTTTGGGAGGCCCCATACGACATCGCGGCCCGCCTCGATGTCACCCAGGCAGCACCGCAACCTACATGTTGGCCGCTACGTCGTCGGCTTATCGGCAAAAGGCCTGACGAGCGGCCCCTCCTCGGGTTCCTCTTCGCTTCACCGTGGGTAACGAAGCCACGGTTACTACCCCTCCGCCTCGGCAATGCGGGACCCACCGGGGGGGAAACACCACAGGCCTATGACTTGGCTATTTCAGACTTACATTAACTATATAAGTCCAGGTTTCCTCACGATTTACCGTTGCCTGTGATGTCCAAGATAAACTTAGGAAGTACATAATTATGAATTTGAAAAAGTCACATTGGTACTTGCCTGGATTTGAACCCACGACCTCAAGCACGAGAGGTGAGGTCATAGCCAGTGGGCCACCACGACATACAACGACGACAAACAACAAACCGATAAGAAAATGGGAAACAAAATACCTTTGACATTTGTAGTAGAAAAGGAGTCTTAAATTACTTTATTTTGTCTTCTTACATTGTCGCTATTTTTGGAACAAAGCTCAGCCTTTGAAATTATCTCTTTTGTAACGAAATAGAAAGTTTTTCATTTTCAAAATAAATAGAATTTGTTTTTCTTTGAAACACATGAACTTAATATAAGTCTTAATGTGGAGAAGTAAATTTTATTCGCGTAATAGGCAATTTATTTTCCTTTTGTGAAGATAACGACAGCTTATTATTTTACGAAACGAAATAAAGCTACTTATTCCTGTCACATTAAGTTTGTAGTACTAGTTAATGTATTTAATAGTTTAATTTTCTTCGATCATCTAACTGGGTTTAAATTCCCAAACTATTGTTGTTTTTTTGGAGCTTCTCGAGCAGGTCGTAGTTTCAATTTGTGCCGGCTTACTAACAATAGGTTCACCCTGGCTTTTCCTCAAAATGAAATTAAAATTTACTAGTGAAACGGTTGTCCCAAAACACCTCAGCTTAGACTTCGGGGAATATATTTCACCAGCATAATTTCAGCCGAGAGATTTACACCGCTGTACATAGGCCTCCACAAAGTACCACATCCATCGATGCTGTGCGTTTCGTATCGAATGGATGCGAAACCTCTGTCAGGACCTCGGCAGACTTATTATGTTTAAATGAGCTAATAAGTTCTGGAACGTCGTTCCTGACCGGTTCAACAGCCCACCCGTCAGCTTTCTATCAAGCGCACTGCTATTCCTTACCTAGCGATCTTATTACCCTTAAGGCAGTTGTCCCAGCGATTAGTAGTGAGCGATTAGCTATCAACTGTTTACTCGCTGAAGGAAAAATTATATAAGAACCCGTGTCAATAAAAGAGACACATCACACGAATATTATAAAGGCGAAAGTGTGTGTGTGTTTGTGGGTTTGTTACTTCTTCACGCTCAAACGGCTGGACGGAGCTGGATGAAATTTGGCACAGAGATATAATGTAGTCTGGAATAGCAGGCTACTTTTCAGCCCGGTATAATGTTCCCTTTGGTTAGAAAACACTTTCTTCGCGGGCAAAGCCGCTGGCAGAAGCTAGTATAGTAATAATTGATTGCTGGCTGTTCACGCTGCCGGCGAATACTCTTTCACCACATGTTTGTCGCAGCGACAAGAGTTATCAAAGTTATACTCGCTCAGCTGTGCTCGCTTGCTCACTTGGCGAGCCGAAAGACCAACCAGCGGTAATTTCTACCTACAATGCCACCGCTCTGAACGAGTGGTGCGAATAATCGCCCGTCGCACAAGAGCTCTCGCTTATAGCCGAGCAACAAAACTATTGGAACTACACACTCACTTCTCACTTCTCGCTGCTCGCCAAATCGTTTTTAGTATCTAGCTTTACTCACTACTCGCTGATCGGCAGCGGTGGGACATGTTCCTTAGACATTCTTCAGTTTATGTGATACTAATACCAAGCTATGCAAATATAATCTTTATTGCTGTTTACTTAGGGTAATTTTTTTAGTGGCTACAATCAAAGCAATTTTGCAAGCTGCAGTCTTGGATATACTTATAATTGTACATACTTCGAAAGTCCCATAACAGGGAAGTTCCCTGATAAAACAAAATCTATTTGGTCCGTCAGATAGATTACCAAAAAATAATTTATCATTTATCAAAATTCAGGGGTATGGTTTGTGACGTCACTTCTAGTCAGTTTTTGTTTACGTGACAAACGAAAAAATACGTGTCTCATACATTGAGGTAATAATGAGTACATTTATCTCATTTTTTTTTTTAATCTCACTGATAGACCAATCTGCATATTTGATAAAACTTGTTATGCGGTTAATATTTGCGGTTAATATTCGGCTTTGATATTTATCGCCAACTTTGTCGGTTCAGGAAGTCAATTCGGTTTCGACCTAAAAACTACGTTTAAATTCACACTTTCCCACCAGAAAGTATAATCTTTATCGTCTCCAAATACAATGACGTTCTTATTTTCAAATACATAATGCCAAAGGTCTTGAACCTATTCTGCCAACTGATGTAAAGTCCTTTATAAAGCTTAGTTTACACAAGGTTTTATCAGTTGCTAAAAATATAGTATCATTTTTTGTCAGCTTTAAACGCACGTTGTCATATCAAGGAACATGACAGTTTTACCGGGAAAACGTCGTATTATTGAATGTGAATTTATTCAATTCGTTAGATATTCATGAGCATGATTTCCTTTGCATATATGCATTATTTAATTAAATTTGCGTGAAGGGTGTTACCAGTTATTAGGAGACATTTTTTAAACTCATTTTAAGGAACGTAGTGACCTAAAAATGGGTATTGATATTTATACGTCAGATAGTTTTATACACAAGATAGAAAGTTGAAGCGGGCCTACCTAAATACACAATTAATTATCCTAGTAATTTCACATAAGGATAAAGTGTTCTTTAATGAGGTAAAACTTTTAAGATTTTTTTGAAAAATGTAGTTCAGCTGTACCTAAAATCGAATAAACTCACCCGGACTGGTACAGACAGGTGACAAAAACGTGATCTGAGACCAGGGTCGCGGGCGCTCAGATTGGGGACTCTGTCCGTGCACCAAGTGACTCGAGGAAAGATGAGGGCACAGTGATTACGTGCTGCCGTGCACAGCGAGGCTCAGAGGAGGCGGTTTTCCAGTCTCCCCAGGGATGTGCCTTATCAAGCGTTGCACAGAGTCTTTAAACTCTTAAATCACTCACTCTTCAGCTCCTCACCATCTGCGGATGATTATCACCGGGGTGGTTTTAGTAAGGTCAGAATCCATCAAACCCAGGCCTTCTTCCAAAAAGTCCAGGCACCTTCGAAGGTTGCCCCCCGATAGCAAACAAAGGGGTATTCTGTGAAAATGATGCACGGAAATGCTTTCTCTCTCTTTATTAAATACTAGAGGACGTCTCGCGGTTTCACCAGCGTAGTTCCCGTTCCCGTGGGAATACAGGGATAAAAAGTAGCCTATGTCACCCGGGGACAGAGTAGCTTCCCAACGGTGAAAGAATTTTTGAAATCGGTCCAGTAGTTTTGGAGCCTATTCGGTACAAACAAACAAACAATCAAACAAACAAAAAAATCTTTCCTCTTTATAATATTGGTATAGACAACTTCGACCCGACTCTTTAGTGCTTGAGTGACCTTATCTTCTATGTTTGGATTCCGCACTTAGGCCCTCAGGTGGACCATTGTGCGTGGGCCATGTCGGCCATTTGGTGGTTATTCCAACCAGCCCATCTCCCTCAAGAAGTTAATTAGGGTTCCTGAACATCTGTGTAGAATCTGGGTGACCTTAGGGTTTGTGTTCTTATCTGGGTGACACCTGTGCATTCTGTGCATTCGTCAAAGAGCACGAGCGAAAAGATTCACTTATATTGTGTAAATGCATCTTTACAATAATATAGTTTTTATAAACTGTAAACAAGGTAAAATAAAGCAGAAAATGTATAAAACATCTTATATAAATAAAAAATTGTAAAAGTAAAACTCACATAAATTAATTAATTATTAAATTAATTGATCTTTTCTCTGATGAGTGTTTATTTGGCCTGACGGTAACCATCATTGGATGCAAGTTATGAGAGTGCGAGTCCAAATCCTACCAAGATATCCGAAAAAAAAAGTTCTTTTTGAGGTCAGATTAAACCTGTTTCTTAATATTCAATATAATTTAATATTCAATAAAAATTAAATATAGTAAGAAAATATAAGAATGAATAATTTCTTGGGCAATATAACATTCCGTGGTAAACGCGTCCGTACCAATTCGGACCCAAGTACAGATGACCGCGACAATGACGTAACATCACAGACACTAGAGTGCACCTCTAATAGCTTACCAGATATCTCCGAGGATGAAGATGACGTAAAAATACTAAGAGATAAAATATAACAACTTGAATCAGAATTAAATAGCGCCCATACAGAAATAGAATTATTGAACTAAGAAAATACTGAACTCAAACACTTAAATGAAGACTTAGTTAAAATAAACCAGTTATACAAAAACGTGACAACAAATAGCCCTAATAAGTCAAACCGCAATACCCCCAAGAAAAACCTCTCAAAAACTTTGAGACAAAGCAGACATTAACTGATACTTTAGCAATCCAGAAAAATTACATTGAAACTCGAGATAAGCAACAAGACAACAAAAATGGCTATATACAAAAGGTGCGAAATAAAAATACTTTAATTAAAAACAGTACTAAACATATGACTCAACCAGCTTGTAGAAAGAAAAAGTATGTATAGTTAGCACGGAACAGAGATTTAGTATCTTAAATATTGCACAAAATATATTAGTAAAAGATCAGGATGATATATGTTACTACCTAACACTGAGAGTAGGAATAGAACAACTCCTCAATGGTATTGAGTCAAAACTATCTGACTTCACAATTGATGACTATTGCATAATACTAATAGGACCAGAAGACTTTAAAGTAACTAATGACCACCAAAAAATGTAATCTACATAAGAAATGTGCTTAGTAGATTAAAACATACAAACATTATCTTATGCTTCCCTACATATGCATATGGAAATTATAATAGCATATACAACTGGAGGATTGAAACCTTTAATAACTTACTCTACTTGGATCTGTTGACTTATGAACACGCTTACTACCTGGAGTCAAAACGGAACCTTAAGTATGACTCTAGCATGTTTCGCGTAAAATCAGGCTTGATAAACAACACTGCAATGAGAACAATTTTTGAAGACATTAAAGTGCTAATCACTGACATAGAAAACTCTAACATGAATAACTTTAGTGAAATTGACAGCAATGCCTTTGCTATTAGTGACGAAGTTTCTGCGGATAATAACAAAGACGACACCTGTAATGAGCACTCAGCGAGCTTTTTTCGCAACTAAATATTTACATATAATGCATCAAAACATTGCAGGGTTGTTAGCTAAATCAGATGCAATAACAGTGTGCCTAGAAGAGTTAGCAGACATAAAGTCATGTGTGGACATACTATGCATTACAGAACACTTTATTATTGCAATTTTATAGTTAATTAATTCTACGGCACAACATTCATAAACACCAGTTTCTGACATTTTTGTAATTTGTTTCAATTCCTTATATTGAAGTCCGTTTCTTACAAGTATGCATGCTCCACCTCTTTTACTTTCCTTTCTCGTGTAGCACGCTGCAAGCTGATAATTAGGTATATTTAGATACCGTTCATAACCCTCCATAGCTTGTATTTATAGAGTTCCAAATGCCAATAATTTCAATGTGTTCATGGAAAAACTACATATGTTTTTACGAGAACTCACAAATAAATCTTTTCAAAATGTTGTGATTGCAGGCGATTTCAATGTAAATATTTAAAAAAAATATTTTCAAACTTTAGATTTTGAATGTCTTTTACTGAGTTATAATTTGAGATTATCTGTTAATCAGCCCACTAGAATGAAGAGTCGAACATGTATAGATAACATTGTACATAAATTACCTGCGTGAGTTGTCTTTTTCTGAGATATACGAAACAAGTGATCCTAACATAGCCTACAATGCATTTATAGAAACATTTTCGCTTTTCTACCATTTATGCTTTCCTGAAATATCTATAACCATACATACGGCAAATAAATCTAAGTGGGTATCACGTGGCATCAAAATGTGCAGTAAAAAGAAGCGACAACTTCTATGGAAATATAGACGCGACCCAAATATAACTAATAAATATAGCTTGACTAAATACTCTAAACTATTTAAGAAACTTACGCAATATGCACAGAATAACTATAAAGTAAAACAATCTAATAATAAATCTAAAACCAGTTGGCAAATTATCAATAACTCAAAGCTTAGTATACCACGAAATCTTATCACAAAAATAAAAGTAAACAGTGACACTATATCAGATCCCCACAAAATAGCCAACGAATTTAACAACTACTTTATGGGAAAAGTAGTTCCGCTTGTTGATTCAGGAAATCAATTCACTTCAAAAATCCCAAATAGAGAAAAATCATTGTTTATGCCCCCTTGTTTACCGCAGGATGTGTTTAGAATAATCAAACTATTGAAAAATACGAACAGCATTGGTCATGACGGAATATCAACAAAAATAGTTAAGTTGGTGGCTCCAGAAATTTGCACGCATCTGAGCCATTTGATTAATTTAAGCATAAGTACTGGCATATTCCCTGATGCTTTAAAAAAATCAATTGTTAAACCTATATTTAAAAAATAAAATAGAGAATCCATGGAATTTTACAGACCTATTTCGATTATTAGTGTTTTCTCCAAAGTTTATGAAAAGTATATATATAAAGAATCAAGTTTTTATTTAGAAAAACATAGTATACTAGTAAACGAACAAAAAGGATTCAGAGAAAACCGAACTATAAATATGGCTGTTTACGATTTCCTATATAAGGTTATGGTAAATGTATATAGAACCAATCCCGTCTATACCATATTCTGTGATATGACGCAGGCGTTTGACTACGTTAGGTATGATATTTTAATGAATAAGTTGGAAGCATACGGTATACGAGGCAATGTTCTAAAATTAATAAAGACATATCTGGATAACAGAAAACAGGTCACGGAGATATCTAGGATAAACGTGAAAACTAAATATGAAGAAATATTTCATTCGCACGAACAGGTAGTCAAGTATGGAGTCCCCCAGTGTAGTATAATGGGTCCCCCACTATTCATAGTATATATAAATGACTTACCTAAACATGTAGACCAACTAGTTACACTCTTTGCTGATGATAGCACTATCACAACTCAATGTAATGATAAAAAAGCTACAATAATGACATTAATAATTCTCTGACATCAATAATAAATTGGATGAATAATAATAATCTAAAAATTAATCTTAATAAAACTAATGTAATGCACTTCAGCCAACGTTTATCAACTACGACTGATCTTAACGTCCAATACAATAATAGAATTATTACAGAAGTTGACCACACCAAATTCCTTAGAGTCATGATTGACAAAAAGCTTAAATGGAAAGCACACATAGAAGAACTCAGTAAAAAAAAATGTAATTCTTGTTATGCGCTGTTTAAACTGGTCCCAGTACTTAACATTGAATCATTGCTCTCGGCTTATCACGGTTTGGTTTCTTCACATCTAAGATATGATATCATTTTCTGGGGCAACTCAACCAACAAGGACATACCCTTTAAAGCCCAAAAAAGATGCATCAGGACTATCTTCAAGTTACAGTCAACTGAAAGTTGTAAGCCCTATTTTAAAAATATAAAATATTAGCTCTGCCTTGCCTATACATTTCAGAAATTGTCATGTT
Source organism: Orthosia cruda (assembly GCA_964057195.1). Classification (NCBI taxonomy): domain Eukaryota; kingdom Metazoa; phylum Arthropoda; class Insecta; order Lepidoptera; family Noctuidae; genus Orthosia; species Orthosia cruda. The sequence continues at coordinate 12,243,084 of OZ059836.1, read as the reverse complement.
TGTAAAATCAAATCGACACTTATTTCCACGTCAGTCAGAAGTGGTCGATCGCAACCATAGTAGGCGCGATGACAGTATTATTTGTCTACATAGCTCGAAAACAGCATTAATGCACAAGAGTGTTTTCTGTATGGCTCCTAAAGTTTTTAATAAACTCCCAAATAGTTGGAAGGAGCTTAATGTCCGTCAATTAAAAAATAAATTAAAGATACTGTTAGAAGGGAAAGCATACTACAGTATTCTAGAATTTCTTAATGACAACATCTAATGCCGTGTAGTAACCAGTGTTATCAATATATCTTTGACTTAATCTGTACAAGCATCATATTATTCTAATACTTATCACATTTGATTTGACATTAGATAATTTTAATTGACATATAATAATTGATAATTTAATAATAACCATATAATTAATTTATTTGTTTTCGAAATTGAGATTTACTATTTTGTTCTAATCTAATACTTTATCCAATGACTTTTATTATTGAAATTTAAATATTTGTACGCCACTAAGGCCAAACATTATTGATCTTAATCTATAATGTAATTTAATAACTTGCATGCTCTGTATGTGTACTCATGTTTCCACAAATAAATAATCTTGAATCTTGATCTGTAATCGGTAAAATACAAAGTTTGGATGTTGGTATTTTAAGGGTGGAGGACTTAGTGCGCAATGTGACTACACGGGTGATATTATCATCACCGGAATTTTTATCTGTTACGCGACCTAACTACCAACGACTTGGCGGAAATTCGTCTTTTTAATTTATTATTTTGTATATATTTTTCTTCTATTTTGTTGTTTTTATTTGTACTATTTTCTTCTATTGCCCAGAATTTTCTTAAAATGTCGTCAACCTTAGAATGCATTACATTTAGGTTATTTAATTTATTACTTGTGCTGGTCGTGTCAGCACCAACAGCACCTGACAGGACCCACCCTAATGCAGTGCTCTGAGCGATCAGGGTACCAGAAGGACTCTTAACTAAACCTTCCTTGATGATGCAGCTATAAACATCAGCATCCAACAAAATATCTATTTCGTTTGGTGTGTTGAATTCCGGATCTGCTAAACATAGATTGTTTATAGCTAACCAGTCGAAGGTGTCTGAGTTAATACTTCGCTCAGGTAGGTAAGAGGTGATCTTATTTATTACATATGCACTTAATTGATACTTAAAGCCAGGATCGACATGAGATTTAAACGTTAATTGTACCATGTACTTTGTCATGGTTGACATATTATCTCCTAATCCTGACACGAATCCTTGAATTGGGATCTTTTTCAAATTAAGATGCTGAACTGTCGCCTCTGTTATAAAACAAGCCTGCGAACCTTGATCGAGCAAAGCTCGGACCGTATAATATTGATCCGTCTTTGACGAGGCTTTAGTAGCGCAGTGGCTAATAAAACCTGTCTAGGTTTTGTTACATTCCCTGTTGACAAGCAAGACACTATCTGAGTAGCACTAGTTGTAGAACTAGCACTATCAGTAGTAGGTTTTGCTTCAGTGTCTTGACCTTTACTGACCACATGAAGCAAAGAATGATAGCGGTTTTGGCAAATTCTGCAACTGGTGTTCTTTCTGCAGTATTTGACTGTATGGTTACTGTCTAAACAATTAAAGCAAATCTTGTTCTTAGCTACAAAATCCCGTCTGACTTCGAGAGATTGTTTGGCAAACCCTTTACAGAAACAGAGCTTATGACCTTCAGAGCAGTATTCACATTTCAATGGCGATGACGACTCGGTGGCTAAAAATGTTTTAGGCGTATGATTGCAACTGACCTGGTGACCTGAACCTCCTTTTGGTTCTATGCACTCAAACGCGCGGAATCGTTGTTCTAAAAATATTTTAAATTCATCTACGGTAGCAAAATCATTTCTAGAATATCTACTACTGACACTTAATTCCCATTGCTTATGCGTTTCAGGATCTAATTTAAACGTCACTATGTGTATGATAATAACATTCCATGTACTCACATTTATTCCTTAATTTACTAGCGCATTTAAACAATCACTGGTGGTGTCTGAAAGCTCCTTTAATGATGTCGCCAATTCAACCTGCATACTTTTAATACTAAATAATCGTTTTAAAATACAGTTGGCGAGATATCTTTTGTTACTGTACGGTTTATCTAACAGATCCCAGCACTTACTGTAATTGGCATCAGTTATTGGAGTATTCCTTATTAATTGCTCAGCTTCACCAGTTAAGTGGCTTTTCAAATAATGCAGATTTTGCACATTATCTAATGAACTATTCTTATGAATTAAATATACGAAAAGGACATGAAATGTCGTCCATTCTTCATATTTGCCAGAAAACGTTGGAATAGAAATTTTTGGCAATTTGACTTATGAGTGAACAGACTTAAACGCACTATTGGAAGAACCGTCCTCATGTGGTACTGGTTCACTTATACTTACTTTAATTTTATTGAGCATTGCCTTCATTAAACTTTTATAAGTAAAATAAGTGTCCTCGGTTACATCATACATTTCAACAACCTGCTGCTCAACCTCATCAAATTTGAAGTTTTGATACATTTTACTATTGGCATTTTGAAACGATGCCCAATCTTTTTCTAATTAATTCTTTTTTTAATAATTCTCTTATGAATTAAATATACGAAAAGGACATGAAATGTCGTCCATTCTTCATATTTGCCAGAAAACGTTGGAATAGAAATTTTTGGCAATTTGACTTATGAGTGAACAGACTTAAACGCACTATTGGAAGAACCGTCCTCATGTGGTACTGGTTCACTTATACTTACTTTAATTTTATTGAGCATTGCCTTCATTAAACTTTTATAAGTAAAATAAGTGTCCTCGGTTACATCATACATTTCAACAACCTGCTGCTCAACCTCATCAAATTTGAAGTTTTGATACATTTTACTATTGGCATTTTGAAACGATGCCCAATCTTTTTCTAATGATTCTAATCTAGTTTTTATATATTCTATTATTAATCTTTCTTCAGGACTCTTTTCAAAATTAGCTAATCCCTTAATAATGTCATTTTGAAAACATTTTAATAAGTTTATTAATCCCTCCATTTTTCAAACAATTAAAACCGAGTCAAAAGTGTATAAATGAGTTAATTCTAAATCTGTATGACACTCAACAAAATTCTAATAACTAAATTAAAAGTTCAGTAAATAAATTAAACTAATGTAAATAACTTAACAAGTTAATAAAAACAATGTTTGTATTGTACTAAATTAAAGCCAATTCAAAATAAATATAAACTCCAATATGACCAAAATATTGTAAGTAACAATAAACTGCTCAAAATTTTATATGTGTTTGTTTGGTACAACTTAATCTGGCGGAAATTGGGCATTGGTTTCCCGTTCCGTCGTTTTTTAAGTAACTATTCTAAGTTCTAAACTAACATGCACAAATAATACAAGTCTCTAAAACTAAACGTAAAATTTTCTAAGTCTCAAAATCTACTTAAAATAATTCTTCAAAGTCCAAAATTCTTCTAAAAACTTCTAAGTTAAAATGTCCAAATAAATAAAGTCCAAAATGGCTTGTTTATATACTAACTGCCTTTGTTTATATAGTAAATGTACTCACAATTTTCACTCATTCACACAACACGATGATGGTGTATGTGGCGCACTCTGGTGGCGAGTGGCAGCACGTCGAACTTTGGATGTGATTTCAGTCCTCTGAAGTCACGTCAACTGGGTGTGTGACGTCCTTATGGCGACACGTTGAACTGAGTGTGTAACGTCCTTATGACAACACGCGAGCTCCGCGAGGATGACGTCCAGTCACCTCACTTTGAAACTGGTCGCAAGTGGCGTCCACTTTGACGTCAATTTTCCTCCGCTGCTTACCCCTCGTCCAGAACACTGGACGAAACTGCCGATGCGGGGAACCGTGTACTTTGCCGTAGCGATCCACTAAGAGAACCACGGACGAACTCTCAAAAACCCGATACTTATCGGGCTCGATGGACCAATGTTAAATACCGAAACACTAAAATGGTACTCAGTACTTAAGTTTGTACTAACGTGTACACTAGCAGGATTAAAGGTATAAATAAAACTCCAAACTGTATACTGAACTAGGTAAAAGTATATATATTTGCTAAAACTTACAAGACCCTATATCAAATTGGCAAACAATCTCCCTTGCGACTTCTATTTCGACGCCTTGCCATCTAGTTGCGTCATTGTAAAACTTATATAGAAATAATGTTGTTGTTGACCTTATGAGCGACTGTTGATCATTAACACCATTCCTGTCCAGGCGTAGGAGACGCCTGGTAAGACTAATATCCAGGGATGGCAAAGTTTCTTTGGACTGCCTGCAGCCCGTTGTCAAGGTCCACCAGTTCTCCACTTATGTCTAGGTGAATTCCTGTAGCCACCGGCGTATTTGGTTGAAAAGGATGGGTACAAAAGGCTCGGGTCCATAGACCGCCTTACTGGATCCTCGTCTTGCAAGCTCGTCAGCCGCGTCGTTACCCAGCGATCCGCTGTGTCCCTTTATCCATTGCATTGTCACCGTGTTGCGACTAGATACAGTTATTTGGTCGTGTAAGTGACCTTAATAACTTAGCCTGTGTGTACTATACAGAATGTAAAGGAGCGTCCTCACTGGGAGCATTCTTTCGCGAGCATTTGTAATCGAGCAATCGTAGGCGAGCAACAAATGCTTCCAAGCGAGCCCAGCATTCACGTTCGAGCAAAACTATGAACGTTTGAATCGAACCATTCCCTTGCGAGCTTGGAGCATTCGAATACGATCTCGTTAAATGTCCTTCATTTAGTAATACAATTGACCAAGAAGGTCATAAATACTTAAGATCAAGGAACTGTTCTTTGCTTACAAGTGGCCAGTAATATTGCTACATATATACTCATTCATTTCATTATCTGAGTGCTCGCTTTCGAGCAATTTATTTGCGTGAATATTCGAATGCGAGCCGTTTCGGCGAAAATCGTTGCGACGCCCACACCGGCCGAAGTTTACGCTTGCGTGCAAGCTTTGTAACGTTTGGCTCAACGTCCACACCATTCGAATATTCGACGTCGAATGCTCATTACACGTGAATGCTCTCAGTGAGGACGTTCCTTAAGAAAGACGAAAAAACAGGTTTAAAAATACTTTTTGAACACTGACCTCTATTATACAAGTATGATAGAGGTCAGTGTCTTTGAATGTTTTATCTTTCGTAAAAAAGAAAACAAATAACATAAGCTGTCAATAAAGTCAATAGCAGTCAATAGTCACTTTTTTAACAAAATTTTAAGACGCCATGTGTTAAAAAATTAAACAGTTTTGAAGAATTTTTACAAAATAAAATAATTTTGTAGATGTTTTATAGTTTATGCGCTGACCTTAATTGGAGAGGCCAAAATTAAAAAAAAACTACCTACTAGAAGAATATAAGATAATCAAAACCATTATGAACATTCTTCCTAGAGCTGAGCTATGTGCTGCAAAGGCCATGAGAGTAAGCTTCTGGAACACCATGAGTAGTAGGTGGGGTGGTTATCAGTTCTTGACTGATAAACCGAGCCAGGTCGACTCGGACAAGCCAGCTCCCCCGCCGCGTAAGTTTCATTGCTTATTGGTTTATTTATTACTAGCGGAAGCCTCGCGGTTTCACCCGCGTTGTTTTCGTTCCCGTGGGAATGCAGGGATAAAAAGTAGCCTATGTCACCCAGGGATAGTATAGCTTCCCAACGGTGAAAGAAAATTTTTGAAATTGGTCCAAAAGTTTCTAAGTTTATTCGTTACATACAAAAATAAAAAATACATACACTTCATAATATTAGTATAGATATACTTTGCATACCTATCCACAGGACAAGCAATTATAAAAAAAAAGTTGACAATAGACAGTCATAGTTGTCCCATGGGACTAGTGGGACATAATGTATAAAATATTTTAGTATCCGTTGTCCAATGGGACTAGTGGGAACATATCATCCCACTTGTCCCATCATGGCACTGGACCACTGGGACTATACTACTACTACTACTATTGGGACAGACCCATTTTTTAGATGACTGAAAGAAAAAATTGATGAATTGAACGAAAAGATGAATACAATCAAAATCAATCGTTTAATCCATCTAATTTTTCATTGATTAAGGGCTCTAAGTTCCATAATTTGTAAGGCTTGTTTCTTGTGATACAGGACTTTGTAGCACAAGAGCTAGGGCTGCACTGATATTTGACACATGAAGGCTGACTTTCTCACCTCTAAATTATGCAGAATTAAGCACGCGTTATGTGCTGTGATTGGTTGAATGAATTTTCAACAGCCAATCACAGCAGATAACGTGTGCTTGACAATTTGTCACATTAATTCTGCGATTATTTATAGGTTATAAACTCGGCCGAAGTCTGTTAATTTGTAAATCTTTGAAAGTCTAAAGACGGTTAGCCAGAAGCCCAAAATACCACGGTATTCAGTAGTAAGACTGAAAGCCGCCTATCGGAACCAGGCCATAAAGGGTTAAAACGACTACGTTCAGGAAAGAAAGAAATAAACATTTATTGCCAGCTCTGTACAATCTCAATATTAATTACAAAACAAATATTCCTTATAACAAACTAGATTGCAGTGTTTTAATAGGAACAGCATCAGGCATTAAGTCCGCCTTTGTACCTTTTGTGCATGCACTCTAAATAAATAAATTAGCAAATGTTGAGCACCATAGCCACAATGTTGGCCTAGTTCTTTTGTTTTTGCCGTAACGTACCATGAAACTAATAAGCCACAAAAGCTCAGGGACTGTACTATGAGCTCTTAAAGCAAGGTTATTTCTATTGTACGTAAGGGACAGATGTATACAAGTCATATACTAAGACTTACAGTTAGCCCAGTACTCCAACAGTCTTCCTGTCAGTTACAGCTCTAAGAGCCTATGGTAGGCCCTGAAGTCTTGCAAGTCTTTGTGAATATAATTTAATTTAGCAGGTGAACAAGTCCTTGTGAATCCACCTCCGGCGGCGGGTCAGGACCTGAAGCAGGTGACGAAGAAAATTATACAAAATCAACCGAAAACGATCCCACCTGCCAAACCTTAATCTGAAATAGCAATCAAATACTAGCGAAATAAAAACAATACAATATTCGTTTGATTTTCATTTAAGTAGACTATAAAATTCTGGAACGACGACCGCGAACCGGAAGACGTTGCGTTGGAAGGCCTCACCATGTGGACCGATGGCCTGGTGAAGGTTGCGGGGATCGGCTGGATGTGTGGACTGGTCAATGTGGCGACGCTTGGGGGACTCCCTATGTCCAGCAGTGGTCTTTTGGCTAATATGATGATGATGATGAGACTATATTTATAATTTTTTTTATTACAGCCACTTTGGTCTTGGGGTCCTGGGTTCGATGCCGGGGTCGGGCAATCCATAGTAAACTTAAGGTCTGGATTTGTGGCAAAGGCAACAGGTTCGCCAACTTTTACTTGGGACTTAGAACATAACTGGTGAAATATGAGTGTATTGGATATCTCTGCGCCTAACTCTTCGGGGAAAACAGGCGTGAAGGTAAGTTATTTTTTTATTATTGTTTGCTTTTATTATGCTATTACTGGTATGCAATAAATAAGCCTACCTATTTATCTTTCTGAGGCACTTGTCCCACCGCAGACGATCAGCGAGAAGTGAATAGAGCTAGATTAAAATTATTCATTACAAAATCTTTTTTTTAAACAAGCTTTTTTCGTATTCTTCTAAGCAAACCCATTCATTTGATACCTATATCATGGCAGTGCACTCGCAGTGGGACCACGGTTCCGGAGTGAAAAAAAACTAGTCCACCATCTTGGGCCATCCGCCATATTGGATTTAGAATGATGATGATCTAAACCCCCAAACTAAACATGTTTGCAAAATTTCCATTTTAAACTGCTATAAAATTCAGTTGCATGATTTGACCCAAACATACATACATACATTGCAAGTCAAATAAAAGTTTGTAAAATAGATACCTACGAGATGGCGAGCAGCGAGGAGCGACTGTGTTCTGAAGGTTTTGTTGCTCGGCTAAGCGAGTGTTCTTGTGCGACGGGCGATTACTCGCACCACTCGCTTGGGGCAGCCAGTCCTGCCTAAACCTGCACGAGTTGGTTAGTTGGTCTCGTGGCGTAAGTTCTGATCGCCAAGCGGCCAACGCATGTGCATCTGGACCGAGGGCCCATTTTTTAAATCTCTGCGAAACGAAATAAGACTTAAAGGGAAATTAGTTAAAAATAGTAATAAAAAAACTTTTTGCAAAAAAATACTACCGACTTCCAAATACAAAACTACAAAGTGAAAAATAACTTAATTTTTTTAAAGTCGGTGTCCATAACGCAAAAAAATGGTACATACGAAAGACGTAATGTCATCTATACTAATATTATAAAGAGGTAAAGTTTGTGAGTTTGTGAGTTTGTGAGTTTGTGAGTTTGTGACGTTGTAAGGGGTAATCTCTGGATCTACTGAACCGATTTTGAAAATTCTTGCACCGATAGAAAGCTACATTATTCCTGAGTGTCATAGGCTATAAAATATTTTCAAAAAAAATAGAGTTCCTTATGAAAATTGCAATAATGTAACCCAAGGTAGCAAAATGTTGTCTGTAAAATACATTATTTGGCGTGCGCTGAGAAAACTATTGATGATAGATACAAATTAGTAGGTAGGGTAGGTAGGATAGGCAGGTTAGGCAGGGTAGGCAGAGTAGGCAGGGTAGGCAGGGTAAGCAGAGTAGGCAGGGTAAGCAGAGTAGGCAGGGTAGGCATGGTAAGCAGAGTAGGCAGGGTAGGCAGGGTAGGCAGGATAGGCAGGGTAGGCAGGATAGGCAGGTTAGGCAGGGCAGGCAGGGTAAGCAGAGTAGGCAGGGTAGGCAGGGTAGGCAAGATAGGCAGGGTAGGCAGGAAAGGCAGGGTAGGCAGGGAAGGCCGGGTAGGCAGGGTAGGCAGGATAGGCAGGGTAGGCAGGAAAGGCAGGATAGGCAGGATAGGTAGGGTAGGCAGGGTAAGTAGAGTAGGCAGGGTAGGCAGGGTAGGCTGTGTAGGCAGGGTAAGCAGAGTAGGCAGGGTAGGCAGGGTAGGCAAGATAGGCAGGGTAGGCAGGAAAGGCAGGGTAGGCAGGAAAGGCAGGGTAGGCAGAGTAGGCAGGGTAGGCAGGGTAGGCAGGATAGGCAGGGTAGGCAGGAAAGGCAGGGTAGGCTGGATAGGTAGGGTAGGCAGGGTAGGCATGGTAAGCAGAGTAGGCAGGGTAGGCATTGTAAGCAGAGTAGGCAGGGTAGGCAGGATAGGCAGGGTAGGCAGGAAAGACAGGTTAGGCAGGGTAGGCAGGGTAGGCAGGGTAAGCAGAGTAGGCAGGGTAGGCAGGGTAGGCAAGATAGGCAGGTTAGGCAGGAAAGGCAGGGTAGGCAGGGTAGGCAGGGTAGGCAGGGTAGGCAGGGTAGGCAGGGTAGGCAGGGTAGGCAGGGTAGGCAGGGTAGGCAGGATAGGCAGGGTAGGCAGGAAAGGCAGGGTAGGCAGGGTAGGCCGGGTAGGCAGGGTAGGCAGGTTAGGCAGGGTAAGCAGAGTAGTCAGGGTAGGCAGGATAGGCAGGAAAGGCAGGAAAGGCAGGGTAGGCAGGAAAGGCAGGGTAGGCAGGAAAGGCAGGGTAGGCAGAATTGGCAGGGTAGGCAGGAAAGGCAGGGCAGGCAGGATAGGTAGGGTAGGCAGGGTAGGCTGGGCCAGCAGGGTAAGCAGAGTAGGCAGGGTAGGCTGGGTAGGCAAGATACGCAGGGTAGGCAGGAAAGGCAGGGTAGGCAGGGTAGGCAGGAAAGGCAGGGTAGGCAGGATAGGTAGGGTAGGCAGGGTAGGCTGGGTAGGCATGGTAAGCAGAGTAGGCAGGGTAGTCAGGGTAGGCAGGGTAGGCAGGATAGGCAGGATAGGCAGGATAGGCAGGGTAGGCAGGGTAGGCAGGGTAGCCAGGGTAGGGGCAGGGTAGGCAGGGTAGGTAGGGTAGGCAGGGTAGGCAGGGTAGGCTGGGTAGGCTGGGTAGGCAGGGTAGCCAGGGGTAGGCAGGATAGACAGGGTGGGAAGGGTAGGCAGGGTAGGCAGGGTAGGCAGGGTAAACAGGGTAGGCAGGTTAGGCAGGGTAGGCAGGGTAGGCAGGGTAGGCAGGGCAGGCAGGGTTGGCAGGGTAGCCAGGGTAGGCAGGGAAGGCAGGGTAGGGGCTGGGCAGGCAGGGTAGGCAGGGTAGGCATGGTAGGCAGGATAGGCAAGGTAGGCAGGGTAGCCAGGGTAGGTAGGCAGTTGACGGGAGCGAAGCCCCGAGGGTCAGCTAGTATTCTATAGATTTGGGAATTTCTTAAAATATTTAAGAAATTCTTAACTAAATTCCTAAATAAAAAAGATAAACCCAGAGCTAGTACTTTCTGAGATTTAGGCTATGCCAGTTTATGCACGCGTCTGGATTGAGGGCCCAAGTAGTTTAATCATAACAGTTTTAATGCACGTTTAAGAAATTCTAGGCCCATTGCTTTATGTTTTTACTATTTTTAACTAATTTCCCTTTAAGTCTTGTTTCGTTTCGCAACGATTTACAAAATGGGCCCTCAGTCCAGATGCACATGCCAACGCTGAGCAAGTATTAGCTTTGATAGCTCTTGTCGCTGCGAAAAAGTAGTGGTGAAAGAGTTCTCGCTGGCAGTGAGAGGCACTTGTCCCACCGCCGACGATTAGCAAGAAGCGAGTAGAGCTAGATACGATTAGGCGAGCAGCGAGAAGCGAGTAGGTCTAGAAACTAGATACGAGTTGGCGAGCAGCGAGGAGCGAGTGTGTTGTTCTGATAGTTTTGACGGTCAGCTATAAGCGAGTGTTCTTGTGCAACGGGCGATTACTTGCACCACTCGTTCGTGGCGGCCAGTCCTGCACGCGCTACGTGTACTTGGAGTTCTGATCGCCAACCGAAATCACTGAGCAAGTAATATCTTTGATAGCACTTATCGCTGCGACAAACTAGTGGTAAGAGGCTTCTCGCCGGCACTGAGAACAGCCAGCGATCAACTATTAATATATGTGTCTTTTATTGACACCGGGATCTATGTCTTTTGTCCGTTTCTTCACCGAGAAAATAGTCGATAGCTAATCGCTTACTCGTCGGCGGCGGTGAGACAAGTGCCTGATGGATGTGAAATCGCTCACACTGTTTATGAGGGTCTGCTAGCTGTAACTCTCTTATGAGATTAGCTGGGCTAACTAAGCTCACCAGTTAGCGTTCTTCGAATATTTTAAACTTTTATGTTAATAGCCCCTACTATAAAACCACATTGTAGTTATTGTAGTTACCATGTGTCTAGGCTCAGGTTGAAGGAAAGCAAGCGGACTGTATTATTAGGTTGTTCACAATAGGGTAGTTTACTGAAAATTAATTTTTTGTCCATCGGGTAGATTAATAAAAAATGTTGGACACGTTTTTTTTTTCTTTTGACACGTAAACAAAATTTGACGAGGATATAATGCGTTGAAATATCGCGTGACGCCCCGCACTAGTACATTTTATACTGCCTTAGTGACGTCACAAGCCCCCACTCCTGAACTTTGATGCCCTTTAACTTTGTCAATTTTTAATGATTGAGTAAAGCAAAAAATATGTGTCCAATATTATTTTATAATCTCACAGACAGACTAAATAGAATTATCATTTATCTACCCAGGAAACATCCCTATTATATCAACCTAAGTAATTCGAAGATATGTGAAATCCAGCAGCCCTCACTGAGACATCCCCTCTCACAGAGAGGAGGCCTGTGTCCCAGCAGTGGGAACATTAATAGGCTGATGATGTGATGTGATGTGATGTGAAGTACTTAATAGTATGTCCGAGCGTGGTCGTGTTGGACGATGCATCTCCCTCTAAATAAGTTTATCTGTGCAATGCGGCGATGCTGTCGCGTTCCCGGTCCCAGCGCCGTGCTGCATCGCTCGTTGCCGATGTCGTAGTGTGTTCGTTGGATTTCGATGTTTGTGTGTGAACACTATGAGTCCCATGCTCCACCTCCTGTTCTGCTCTCATGCCCCAAAACATGCAGCCAAAGTGGTCTATGCGCTGCCACCGACACGATGCCGTTGAAGGGGCAAATTTTTAGGCCAAACGCGAGAAACAGGTACCAAATTTGCGTCGATATTTAGGTTACACAGTAGCTATTATAGCTGGCTGGCCATTTCAGCTTTCTAATCCTGTAAGCTATATAATGCCGGCCGACTTGGCTTCGGTTACTTTACGAAAACCAAAGGTTTAATAATTCTTTATTAGGGGGACAAAACACAAGGAAGTTCGGTGAGGGCCACTATACATAAGCCCTTCCCGGCTTGCGACTTAGGACGCATAAGATTGATGTTGGCGTTCATTAATCCGCTCAAATACGCCGAACCAAAGGTTTGCAAAGATTTGTGAGAAATTTGTGGCTTTTAATGTGAAAAAGTTTATGATAATCTATACATCTCTAGGTACAAATATCAAAATAACATTATATTTTAAATGCAAATAGTATGTATGGTATAACAAAGAAATATTTTTTTATAATTTTTGTCTGTCTGCCTGTCCGTCTGTCTGTTCCGGGTAATCGCCGAAACGGCTGGACCGATTTTGGCTGATATAAGGAGCAACTTAATAATAACGGTTCCGCGCAAAAAAGAAGAAATTTTTTTTTTTAGTTTTATTACGATTTTGACGCGTACGAAGTCGCAGAAACAGCTATTACGTTTATAAATATTGGTTCTGTATCATCACTGATGAAGATGTCTGTGAGAACCCACAATCCCATATAAGCTGCATATTAATCATAATAACTGCCTCATATTAAAACTGCATATTAGTCACAGCCCATTTAGTCCGCAGAATAAATTAATTGTGGTAAACTTTGCTCATATTAGGCTTGCCGCTTTCGACGTTTATAATGAGAATTCCTGATTTCACAACTCATTAATACGTAAAAAACGACATATCGTGGTAAAATTAAACATTGGGTTTTACTCGAATAGGGTTCGAAAGAGCCCTACGTAGTCACGGCGCGCCGCCGCTTACGTACTTTGTAGTAGTCACGGCCGATAGTTTTTAGGGTGCCGTACCCAAAGGGTAAAAATGGGACCCTATTACTAAGTCTCCACAGTCCGCCTGTCTCTCTGTCTGTCACCAGGCTGTATCTCAGGAACCGAATGAATTTTCACAGATGATGTATTTCTGTGGCCGCTATAACAACAAATACTAAAAACAATAAAATAAATGTTTAAGTGGGGCTCCCATATATTAAACGTCATTTTTTGTCGTTTTTTCGCGGTAATGGTAAGGAACCCTTCGTGCGCGAGTTCGACTCGCACTTGGCCGGTTTTTTTTATCTATGACCCACTGACCAACCTGTTGAAACAATAACGCCACTCCGTCATTCATTTCGTCAGTTGCACTTCAAACAAGTTTCTGGTTAGTTTAAGTTTTTTTGTACGTGGGAAGTATGTACTCGTACTCATTTTAATAAAATAAAAAATGCTTGAATTTCAAACCCGTTCAACTCTTATAAGAAAGGAGATGAATGGAATTTTAAATAAAATTGTTCTGAACCAGCATCGTGAAATTCAGATTTTTTTATTAAAACTTTTACTATGCGCTTAGAACTTATTATGAAAGACATGGTATAACCACTTTATTATGATTTAAACTAGTTGGACGTTTGAAGTGAAGTATGAAATGAAAAAAAAGACAAGAGAAAAAAAAGGTAAGAAAAACCGGCCAAGTGTGTGTCGGACTTCGCACGTTTAGGGTTCAGTATCAAAAAAAAAATCTGGTTCATCAATATATATGTTAGTAAAATATACGTACTCGTCTCTCGACAATCATTGCATTTCCGAATACAAATGCTAATTTCCATGCCCTTGATGGGCATAATTAGATTTATCGTGTATAATAATTCAAATTCAGAACTAAGTACTTAATTGTTGTTTGGTTTTGATTTATGTGAAATATCTATATATTAGCTGTAAAAATAGCAGCTTTACTCCCATGCTTAAAATTAAATTACATTATGTTAATAGTAGTTTATGAAACTGTTGCATAATGAGGGGTAATGAGGGGGGTCCATTGAGCACAAAGCCCAAATTGCGGCCAAAAAACTGGGCATCCTAAATAAGGTGAAGCGATACTTTACGCCTGGACAGCTTCTAACCCTGTACAAAGCGCAAGTCCGATCCTGCATGGAGTATTGCAGCCACCTTTGGGATGGCTCAGCAAAGTATCAGCTTGCCGCGCTTGACTCGGTGGAACGCAGAGCTAAGAGGCTCATCGGCGACATTGAACTGGTGGATACCAAGCTTCACAGCTTGGCTCATCGCCGCAAGGTTGCCTGCTTGTCGGTCTTCTACAGACTATATTTCGGTGAGTGTGCTCAAGAACTCCACGACCTCATCCCACCAGCCCCCTTCAACCATCGGACATCTAGACGCACTGCAAGTTACCATCCTTACCTTGTTGCCATTCCACCAATTCGCACCAAGCGCTTCCAAACATCCTTCATAATGCGCACAGCGAATGAATGGAACTCACTACCTGCATCTGTGTTTCCGAACGCATTCAACCCGAATCTCTTCAAAGTTAGAGTAAACAGGCTCCTTCTGGGTAAGCTCACTCCATCGTCGACTCTGTCTCTGTCACCTATGACTTAGACTAGAGTCAAGAGCAAACCCATATCAAATAAAAATAAAAATGTTAAAACATGAGTGTGTGTTTAAAAACCGAGCCGTAGGCAAGGTTTTTAATATTTTTCACTCGAATGTATTAATACCTAGTTATGTGCAGTTTCATACACTACTTTATCTACAATCATAAATTAGGATTGAACCTACTAAATACCTCTTTTTGCATTTTCCATGCCATAAAATCGTGATAGCATTTGTCATATACTTTTCTCGACTTTGCTGGTAATAAATTAAGATTAATTTCCTTCGCCGCATCTAAAATATCGGGTGGAGTCAAATTTTCTTCACATTCACTGATATCAGACATTTTTAAACAATAATTTAAATAACTCATGAAATTCAGTACAACAAAACTTGCAAAACGTATGAATGGCGCCAAAACCCAGCACATCACCGCATTAACCGCGCATGCGCTAAGGATTAGCACGCACTGCGATCTTTATTCGCGCGCTTTTTTTTCCGTCCATTCTGCGACCTATGGAATTGTAGGAAGTTGTTCGCATTGCGGTAAAGAAATTGTGCGGCAATAATACCGCAAGAAATCCGTGTTTTTAATCCACCGCACCACGGCGTGAATTTTATTCGCCCGAATATTTTATGCTCTATGAACAGGTAGAAGGAAACAAAAATCGCAGTGCGTGCTAAGTCTAAAGCGGGCATTGCCATAGACAATTTAAAATTGGAATCAAATCTTTTTATAATAGGTACTATAAAATGGCATTACAAAAAAATTATTGATGGAAACTCCTTAGTGATTAACTTCTTGGATTTGTCCTGTATCGTAATAGAAAAAAAAAAAAATTGTAGCATTATTTTGTTAAATAAATAGTGTTGTAATAAGATTCTATTTTTAAATTTCGGTATTGTGTTTATAAAGTATGCCAATATAAACTCGTTTTGAATTTTATAATTCGGGTATGAGAGTAGATAATAATTCTATATTAGACTTCACAGAGGAGACAAAACACAAGAAAGTTCGGTGAGAGCCACTATACATAAGCCCTTCCCGGCTTGGGATTTAAGACGCATAAGATTAATGTTGGCGTTCTTTAATCTGCTCTAATACGCCGAACGTTTGGTTCGCAAAGATTTGTGAGAATTTCCTCAGTAGATAATGATTTGTGAGAATTTCCTCACAGAAAAAATACTTTGTTTTTTATGTGGCTTTTAATGTGAAAAAGGGTATGATAATCTATACATCGATATAGGTACAAATATCAAAATAGTATTAGTAAATGCAAATTAAAGGGGCTTTTCAAAACTAGAAGCGACTTCCATAATTTAAATACACGCAGTAAGCACGAAATTGTAATACCCAAATTCATATTAACGAAAACTACCAAGTCTTTTCTTATAAACAGCTGCCGCTTTTATAACAAGTTGCCAAAGTCAGTTATAGAACTGACCGATGGAAGATTCAAAAACTACATCAAACGTATCCTTGTTAAAAAAGCATATTATAAAATCAAGGACTACGTTGAAGATAAAAACATTTGGCCCTGGCTCCTTCTGTGCATGCAGCTTCCCTGGTAACTTGCAAACGGCACAGATATGTGGATGTCTCTAACTATTCTCAATCTCATTTTTTCTTTCCTTCTTTTAATTAGACTTTTTACAATGGTTTTCAAACATCTTTATAGCCCTTTGCTAAGAATAGTTACAGCAATGATAACAAAATTTGTGCCACATGTTAAATTTAGTCTTGTTATACTTATTTTTATTTACCTTTGTATAGATTCTTTTACCGATTGTTTTGTGAATGTGTGAACATTGTAGGCCTTCTAGATGCTAGTTAACATTTGTTAACTTTTTTATAAAATATATAATCTTTTTATTTTATTTTTTTAGTTTCTTACGACTTATTGTCATAAGTCGGGCCTACGTTATCCCCCCTTATCTATGTACTAATGCTGTAACATGGACATATTGTAAAACCAAACCATTTTTAAAAGAGTAACCAAGGAGTTTCTTGCCGGTTCTTCTCCATAGGAAATGACCAACCCGAACCGTGCACCTTTTGTCGACGTTTTATAAGTGCCCATGTAGGCCTATGTGAAATAAAAAAAAAAGTTTTTGATTTTGAAAGTATGTACGGTATCACAGTTTTTTTTTTAAATTTTTGTCTGTCTGCCTGTCCGTCTGTCTGTTTGTTCCGGGTACTCACCGAAACAGCTGCACCGATTTTGACGATACTTTCACTGGTAGATAGCTGATATAAGGAACTTAGGCTAATTTTATTTTAGAAAAATAATAAAGGTGCCGCGCAAAAAAGATAACAACATTTTTTATAGTTTTATTACGATTTTGACGCGTACGAAGTCGCGGCAACAGCTGCATCACTGATGACGATCTCTGTGGGTAAACATAGAGAACCCGCAATCCCATATAAGCTGCATATTAATCATAATTTAGAGGTTGCTGATCGTGTGAGGTTTCTTATGGTATGAAAGGCGAATAAGAACACGAATCATTTGACATTTATTTTCATAGATCATCGCTTTGATTTATTTTTATACATTACAGTAGGGTAGCATACGAATAGTGGTGGTACTGAGGAGCTATACAACCAACGGTTGCGATTCAGTTTGGGAATCGTCAGAGGATGACGTAGTACAACGTGCGCGGTGCGACACGTAAATACAGGCAGGCGGCTCGGGCCTCGGGTCTCATCTTCAGTGCCCGATTGTCATCGACGCAGGGATGTGGTCGCTCCTCGTACGCTGCCGCGCTGTGTCGACGGTCGGACGTGCGATGCGCTCGTATGTTTATTTATAGTGTGTAGGTCACTACATTATTCCCCCCTCAGCGAAGCGTACAGGAGGTTTAGATGTCTTGCCAGATTTAGTGACGTAGCTGAAGGTGACAGGTGCTTCATCTGCTTGCTCCTCCTTGCACTGGAATGCAGGCTTCAGCCGATCAATGGATATATTAGATATTCTATTCTCCAACTGAACGGTAAAGTACTTATCTGTACGGTCTATGACGCGATACGGACCGTTGTAGGTTAATGGTTTGCGCACGGCGTCGCGACGCGTCGCGACGCGTCGTTGCGAACGTAAACTTGTGTTGTTTTATACAGATCGCAGTGAATGAAAACAGCTGAGCTTTTTGTTTGCTTCGCGCTGCACTTGTGCTTTTTTCAATGCTTCGCTATGATGGCTCATAAAGTGCGATAATGTGTTGCATGTTGTTGTTGCTTCTCCGTAGAATTCACCAGGCAGGCGTAGCGTTCTTCCGAATAATAATTCTGCAGTACTGGCGCCGATGCCTGTGTTGTATGCGGCGCGAAGTCCAAGTAGTACAGTGGGTAACTCGTACGTCCAGTTCGTTGTGAGTGTTTCTCTTTTTTTTGCCATATTTTCAAAAAGTGGCCAAAAATAAAAATTTCTTGAAATCAAATAGTTTATTTCATGAATATTTCGATTTTTCACAAGGTATCCTATTGTATTTAGTATTTATTTTAAAATATATAATAATCTAAATGAAGGTAGGCTAAATGTTCTTATTTTGTTACTCCTGAATTGTTAAAAAAAATGTAATGTCGCAAATTCTGTGGCTATAATGTTTATGTTTCTTAAACTTCTTGATAAATTGAATAAATCATCGCAAAGATATAAAGAAGAAAAGTGAAAAATATTTCTAATTTAGGTGCTTTAATATTTTTTTGTTACTTTTAACCTAAAGTCAATTTAAAGTTTTGATAATATGAAAAATAAACAAAATTTAAAGATTTTGCTCACTTCCTATAAATAACAATGTTGAGTAAAATTGATTTTATTTACAAGTTATATTGATATAAAATAAATAAATAAATACAAAAAAGTGAGTTTATAGACAGGAGATTTTAGGGACAGTAACAAAAAAGGAGTTATTGGTAACTAAATAAAAACCAAATTCTGGGTCTAAATGCCTATATAAGGGATTAAAGATATGAATAAATAAAAAGATGGATTAGTATTTAATCATAATCAACATTTAATAAACTATAATCTAATCAGACTCTTGTTTTTTCGTATTTCTCTTAATTCCGTTTTTGTTAGCTAAATTTTCTGCTTATACGTTACTACCCAAAAAAAATAGTAACGAAACAAGAGTTTGATTTTTGCAAAATATTATTGTAGTATTTAAAATTGCAGTTGCACCTATTATTTTATACTAAATTTTAATGGAAGTTAATTAATATTGTATTAAGATAAAAAGCGTGGCAAAATATTGGCAACTTTCCTTGAAACAGTAATAACAAAAGCCGGAATGAGATTCACTCTAAACGAGTACGTGACGTGCACTCTGAACTCTGGAACAGCAACTGAAACAATACATCAATATGGAAAAGATGGATTAGTACTTAATCATAATCAACGTTTAATAAACTATAATCTAATCAGACTCTTGTTTTTTCGTATTTCTCTTAATTCCGTTTTTGTTAGCTAAATTTTCTGCTTATACGTTACTACCCAAAAGTAACAAAAAAATAGTAACGAAACAAGTGTTTGATTTTTGCAAAATATTATTGTAGTATTTAAAATTGCAGTTGCACCTATTATTTTACACTAAATTTTAATGGAAGTTAATTAATATTGTATTAAGATAAAAAGAGTGGCAAAATATTGGCAACTTTCCTTGAAACAGTAATAACAAAAGCCGGAATGAGATTCACTCTAAACGAGTACGTGACGTGCACTCTGAACTCTGGAACAGCAACTGAAACAATACATCAATATGGCGGCATTTAATGGTATCTACAGTGTTACTAGTTCAGAAAAACATTGCTAAATAGAAGTTTTTTAATATTTTACACACGAAAATAGGTAACAAAAACTGAAATCCATTTTTGGAACTTTCTTTGGGACAACTTTAAAATTCATTTTTATACGTAAAATATTAACCAAATTACCAAAAGGCAATACAACGTGGACCTTTTTACCTTGTAATACGATTTAAAATCAAATTCTCAGTATAGTGTATTTGAACCTTATCAAAATAATTGAGTTTGAAATTGCCAGTGGTAG
The DNA here is from genome assembly GCA_964057195.1 of Orthosia cruda. Taxonomy (NCBI): domain Eukaryota; kingdom Metazoa; phylum Arthropoda; class Insecta; order Lepidoptera; family Noctuidae; genus Orthosia; species Orthosia cruda. The sequence continues at coordinate 12,223,340 of OZ059836.1, read as the reverse complement.
ACTGCGACATACGACGTACGTTATTACTGTTTCAAGGAAAGTTGCCAATATTTTGCCACTCTTTTTATCTTAATACAATATTAATTAACTTCCATTAAAATTTAGTGTAAAATAATAGGTGCAACTGCAATTTTAAATACTACAATAATATTTTGCAAAAATCAAACACTTGTTTCGTTACTATTTTTTTTGTTACTTTTGGGTAGTAACGTATAAGCAGAAAATTTAGCTAACAAAAACGGAATTAAGAGAAATACGAAAAAACAAGAGTCTGATTAGATTATAGTTTATTAAACGTTGATTATGATTAAGTACTAATCCATATTTTTATTTATTCATATCTTTAATCCCTTATATAGGCATTTAGACCCAGCATTATGTTATTATTTAGTTACCAATTACTCCTTTTTTGTTACTGTCCCTAAAATCTCCTGTCTATAAACTCACTTTTTTGTATTTATTTATTTATTTTATATCAATATAACTTGTAAATAAAATCAATTTTACTCAACATTGTTATAGGAAATGAGCAAAATCTTTAAATTTTGTTTATTTTTCATATAATCAAAACTATAAATTGACTTTAGGTTAAAAGTAACAAAAAAATATTAAAGAACCTAAATTAGAAATATTGTTCACTTTTGTTAGTTAATCTTTGCGATGATTTATTCAATTTATCAAGAAGTTTAAGAAACATAAACATTATAGCCACAGAATTTGCGACATTACATTTTTTTTTACAATTCAGGAGTAACAAAATAAGAACATTTAGCCTACCTTCATTTAGATTATTATATATTTTAAAATAAATACTAAATACTATAAGATACCTTGTGAAAAATTGAAATATTCATGAAATTTGATTTGATTTCTATTTGATTTCAAGAAATTAAAGCGATCTACTGATATTTTTATTTTTGGCCACTTTTTGAAAATATGGCAAAAAAAAGAGAAACGCTCATACAACGTGGACCTTTTTACCTTGTAATACGATTTAAAATCAAATTCTCAGTATAGTGTCTTTGAACCTTATCAAAATAATTGAGTTTGAAATTGCCAGTGGTAGACTGGGACAAACGAATTTTCATAATTCCAATTTTCGACAGTTTAAATTTAGTTGATTTTTTATTTAAATAATGTATTTATGATATTTGGTAAAATATTTTCTGTAAATTTTAATTACAATTATGCTCCTAAGCAAAACAGTATCAGTAGTTTATAAATTACGCCAAAGTTTATTTATTTTATTTATTTATTTATACTTTATTGTACACCACAAAAAACATACAGGACAATTGTTCAAATATACAAGTGTACAATGGGCGGTCTTATCGCACTAGGCAATCTCTTACAGGCAACCTTTGGATGGACTGAGAGATCGGAGAAGAATTTAGGGCTGTCAGTGTACAAAATATCAAAAATAATATTACTTGGACTTAATAACATACAATACATACATACAATATTACATAATATACTAATACATATCAAATATATAACAGAGAAAGGAGAAGAATAAAACTTATAGTGAAAGGTAATGCTCCTTCACCATTTTCTTGAACGTTGGCAGTGTTTGAGCACGTCTCACTTCAATAGGTAATACATTCCACAACCGAGCCGCTTGAATCGTGAAAGATTTGTCAAAGAAGGAAGTGGAATGCGTACGAATACTTAATTTTAGATTTTCCGATGATCTGAGGGACCTAGAATGGGTGTCACAGAGGAACTGAAAGCGTTCTTTGAGATAAAAAGGAGTAAAAGTATTAAATAGCACATTATAAAGCAAAGAAAGTATATGGGCATTCCGGCGAAGGTGAATAGGAAGCCATTTGAGCTTAGTACGAAATTCGGAAACGTGATCATACTTGCGCAAGCCAAATATGAACCTGATACAGAGATTTTGAAGACGCTCAAGCTTGTCCAATTGGTCTTGGGTGAGATCAAGATAGCTGGCATCAGCATAGTCTAGAATAGGTAGAAGAAGAGATTGAGCTATCGCAATTTTAGTGGTGATGGGAAGAAAATTACGAAGACGTCTCAGGGAACCCGCAGAGGCAAACAGTTTTCGACTGACTTCCTGCAGTTGTTTGGTCCAGGAAAGGTTGCTGTCGATATAAATCCCCAAGTTCTTCACAATATGATTTATAGGAATAATAGTATTATTGAAAGAAACCTGGGGAAGTATCGACCAGTCGATCCTAGAGACAGTCCGGGAACTGCCAACAACTGTTACTTGAGTCTTCGTTGGATTGATCGTCAACCCGAACTCATTGCTCCAGTCACCTATTCGAGCCAGGTCTGTATTAATTGTCTCAATGGCTTTAGATAACTCACCGAGAGGGGCTTTGGTATAAATTTGAAGATCGTCAGCATATAGGTGGTAGAAAGAAGAAAGTCGTTGAATGATAGCATTAATAAAGAGTGCGAAGAGAAGAGGAGATAAAACGCCACCCTGAGGCACACCGGCAGACAGTTGACACCAAGAGGAGAAAGATTCATCAGTGAAAATACGCTGCCGACGGCCAAACAGATAACTATGAAACCAGTCAATTACCGGAGGAGATATGTTAAAAGAGCATAGGACGCCAAGCAAAATGTCGAAGTCTACAGTATTGAAAGCATTGCTAAAGTCGAGCAGAGCAAGTACTGTTAACTTCCCCATATCCATGCCTGACCTGATATCGTCCGTGATGTGCACAAGTGCTGAGGTAGTGCTGTGGCCACGTCGAAAACCAGATTGGAAAGGATTTAAAAGATTGTGTTTGGAAAGGAATGTGTTGAGCTGATGATGAATTCATGACTTGTTAAATCTATTGTGTAAGAGGGATTTATTGCAGTAACCATTGATGGGGCAACATTCACCAATTCATTGAATAGACTTTGATTCAACGAGGCAGTGATGTTATGATTTGTTGTTTCAAGATGTTCAATCTGACTTTGAGCCTCATGTAGCTGCTATTGTAGTGAATAATTGTGATTAAGAGCTTGTTCATACTCATTGCTACACTGGCTGAACCCGTCCACAACAACTTGGAGCCTGTCCCGGGCTGCTATGGCATGAGTGTGTTGAATATATAACTGAGCGATTTCTGTTTTCAGTTTACTATTCCTGTCAAGGACACTAAGGAACTCTATTTCGTTTTCATCTTTTTCCCTTATCACTTGGTCACAGAAATCCTGAGAAGCCTTTAATTCGTTCAAAGCCTGACTGAGTTTGGTCTTTTCTAGGCGAGCCCGCGCGAAAGAGAAGAAAGATGATGTTGGAAAAGAGTAGTGGAATGAGTAACAGATGATTAGTTGAACGGAAAAATGAAATTTAGATCGTTAAGAAAGAAGTTCTGTCACCAAACTAATTAAGGTTGGCCTCGCGTGGCGGTAGGCCGCAGGTAGGCAGGCCCAAGACCTGGCAGGCGTGCGTAGGCAGCGTGCGTAGGAAGCGTGCAGGCACAGCAGCAAGCGAGTTCAAAGGGTCAGCCCTCAGCCGTACGGTGAACTGCGTCCCTGGCACGTGGCAGACGTGGGGACGCGCGACGGTTGGCCGTGGTAGGACGCAGGGACTGTAGCGGCTAGGGCGGCGCAGGGTAGGCTGCGCAGGCCGCTACGTCCCAGCGTAGCGCACGGCGGTAAGCCGCAGGTAGGTAGGGTAGACCCGGGTCCAATGCATAGGCAGCGCACCGGCACAGCAGTAGTAAGGGCAAGGGTCAGCCCTCTGAACAGCACGTGGTAGACGTGGGGACGCGCGACGGTAGGCTGCAGGGACTGTAGCGGCTAGGGCTGCGCAGGGTAGGCTGCGCAGGCCGCTACATCCTACGCGGTGAACGGTGCAGCGCGTCCCTGGCGGCATGAGTAGGCTGCTGGGACTGTGGCGGCTAGGGTTGCGCAGGGTAGGCTGCGCAGGCCGCTACATTCTACTCGGTGAACGGTGCAGCGCGTCCCTGGCGGCATGAGTAGGCTGCAGGGACTGTGGCGGCTAGGGCTGCGCAGGGTAGGCTGCGCAGGCCGCTACATCCTACGCGGTGAACCCTGGAAGCACCATAGGGTGCGCATGTTAGATGCGGTGCAATTAGCAGCAAGCCGCATGCGATGCACTAGCCTCTTTCCCTCTTTAAGCCAAGGAACGGTGTGGCAAACATTGTAGGTGAAAGCTCAGCACATCGCAGCGGTTTACAGACAAGAACTTGCAAACATAGCAAGCACATTGATAGATGCAAATTAGGTTAAGTATGAACACGCTAGCATTTATTAACATAAGTAAACGTGATCACTTACAATAAAACACGGAGGCACACCCCGATGCAGTAGAAAAACATATTCAGTGCAAATTCCTTTGTACCGGACGACGCTTAGTCACGCGTCCAACATGACAGCGCTAAAACTAATATTAAATACGTGATGGAGTCGATATTGGTCGTCCGGCACAGAGAATTAGGTACAATCATTAAACTAATGTGAAACTCACCCTGAACGGGGACACCAGAGTCGTGAGGATCGTAAGTTAGATGTTCCGCTTCACCACTGGAATTGAAATGACAGTAGCGATGGCATTCCGGAAAATTAGAGTTGTAGGCTATTAACAGTGTTAACTTACTAATTTTGATATTTAGTATCATTCGACTATTTTCAGTTGTGATCCTCACAACGCTACACTACATTTAACTTTGGTTTTATATTCTGATTTTTATAACATTCTTTGAACTGGGTATGCATGAACTTATATAGGATTATAGGGCATTTTATATCTTGTGTTTTTCCCACTGGATTTCTTCGAAACATTTAATATGTATCAACACCGAGTAATAAGGTGGTGATTATTTATGCAAGTCTTGTATTTGGGGACACCCTATATTCGCGCGCCAGAACATGCGAGCATCTCAGCGCGATGATCAGCCAGTGTGGTACCAAGTACATATATATAGTATGTGTGTTACGTCAGAACTTGATACTAGGTGAACCGATTTTAATTATTCTTTTTTTATTTGAAAGCTGTTGTTTCTCATGTGGTCCCATTTATATCCCATTGGTGATAGCCAGACCGTTTATATCCTTCATGGTGCGTAGGATACTAACTTTTTCACTATCTTCCCTGCAAGTTTTGAAAATTCCTCTTTTAAACCACACGTACTTGAAATTGTGATTGACTTTCAGTTCCTGCTTAGCATTGCAGAAAAGTTGCTTGTGATGTACATATACGACACTAGCTGACCCCCGTGGCTTCGCTCCCGTCAAAATTATAGCCTATGTTACTCGTGCATAATGTAGATTTCCATAGGTGAAAGAATTTTTTAAATCGGTCCAGTAGTTTCGGAGCCTATTCGGTACAAACATACAAACAAACAAAAAAAATATTTCCTCTTTATAATATTGGAATAGATTAATGTTGTTTCTTTCGCTAGAGAAAACATCGGAAACAGCTGGATTGATACTTTTGGCGGCAGTAATCCAGTTTTCTTGGACGTCTTTGTCTTTGAGCCCCACTAGTATGTTGGCCGACTGCTCCTTCCATCCACGCAGTCTTCGTGCACTTTTGATGCTGACTTCTTTGGGCTGATTCAGTTTAAGTGCAATGTTATCCACCAGAAGTCTGACATCTTCATTATTTTGGTTAGGCACATTTGCGATCTCTACGTACTTTGCAAGCTTCTCTTGCTCAATTTCTTGCAGACGTTGTTCCAATACACTAACATGGGTTTCCATGTTATTATTTTTATTGATTAGTTAGAGAGCCTTGATAGTCTGCTTGAAAGCTTCCATAGTCTCCATTGCTTCATCAAGTTTATCGCTGTGGAACTGCAAAGCATCGCTTAGTTGTGACAATTCGCTTTTAATTGCTTTTTCAACCGCTTTAGTGATATTGTTTAACAAACTTTATGCATTTATTTGAACTGGTGCATCGTCTTCTTCCTCGTCATCTTCAGCTACAATGTTGGATGAGTTTCGCCTCGGGGATATGCTGGCACTCGTGGCATGTCCACTCCAGTCTGGGTGAAGCTTTTAATGCAATGCGATCTATTTATTCGTCAATCCCGTACGCACTAAGACTTTTTTTAAGGAGAAAGCAGAAGGTATAATATGAGATAGATATATATGATTACCCCAACAACCCCAAGGAAGTGCACCCTTCATACAACAAGAACATCTGCAAGACGTGCTTGAATCTGACCAAATAGTGGTCGCAGATAGTGAATATAAATTCAAGAATTAATACACATACAAGTAGCTAATATGACAGAGCGCCTTAGCTCAAGAAGTAACTGGAGTTGATTAAATCAACTCTCTTGTTAACCTACAGACAACCCCAAAACCGCCCAGCCCTTCATGGTTTCCTAGTGTTTTAGCTGGTTAGAAGAAATGATGAAACAAACGCCCAGTACATATTTCTGTCTGTTAGCCTTAAGGACTCTATAAGTAAAACAATAATAATGTATAAAGTTAATTAGTCAAAAGAGTTGCAAAATGCATTATTTACCTAACGGAAGGACAGTGATAGGAGCGCTACGCTTGCTAGAACGTTACAACGTCTCGTCTCTCGCCTACTCTGGTCCCAAAGCTCGTCTTCCTGTCTGCCTAACACCGTGGTTCCTAGCCAACTCCGTCTTCTATCATTGCCCGAAAACAAGTGAATCCTGTAGCCCAGCCCCCGGACCCCTGCGATTCCTCCCAACACCCTTAAAATTACCACTATATTCTTTTCTCACTGCTTCACATCTGCGAGGTCTTTTTGTATTGCAGTTTTTGTACAATTGCTTAATTGTTTTAAGATTTTAACAATTTCGATATTTAAGCTGACCCAAGCTTAGAAATTGTATATTTCAAGTCTCTTTAGAATTTCGTTGGAACATCACTTTTTTCTTGACAGCTTTTACATTAAAAGGCCAATTTATGAGTTTCTTTAAAATGTTCAGTATTATTTGAATATTTTAAAGGCAATAGACCACTTCATCGGATCCAAACTTAATGACTTGCACGTGTAGACCCATTTGGTACCACGAATATTATGTTAATTATTGTCAATGCAGGAACCACTACTTGGTCTTGTAGGCTCATTAATTGCTTGTGTTATATTAAATCCGATAGTTAGTTGTTCCAATTCTAATGTGTACTAATTCTTTTATTTTTTATTTTTTACATTTTAGGAAAGCTTACAGACTAATAACATTATAATAACAATAATATATAACTAAATTGCTAATAACAAGCTTCCACAGATAAAATATATTATATTTTATTTATATTTTACAATATATTAATATTAAAATCACCACAAACAACGATTTTGTTTTTCCCATATTTTGTAAAAAGACACGAGATGTCATTAAAATTTATAAAAAACATATTAACATAAATGTATTATAGTTTTTACTCTTTAGACATAAAAAAACGACACATAAAATTACACCTTTACATCACATACTTATTGGCATAAAATTATCATACTGTGGTCAGTTAATTTAATTGCAGAGCATTCAACAACATTAGGGATACTATACTTTTGAACAGCTTCAAGTTCGACAAAGTTAATACAGTACTAGAATGCATGCCCCCTCGTCGTTTGTTTCGCGAAAAATGAGCAGCCAAGATGAAATTTGGAATTCGAAGGAGTTCAATCAAATCAAAATTTCTTTATTCAATTAGGCCATTAAGCGGCACTTTCGAACGTCAAAAATAAAAATTAAATGTAATAATAATTGATTCTACCGTCCATTCGGAAATGTAGCTTGTTATGGAGAAGAACGGACAAGAAACTCCAAACTTACTCTATTAAAAAATAAAAATGTGTTTTACAAGTATTTGGTTACAATAATCTTGTAGGAAAAATACATATATGTGAGAACGATATAAAAAAAAACGCACTTAAAAGCGTCTAGAGTAAAACAAACAATTAACAATACAATAAATAGGTAAGTAAAAACAGGCGGAGGCAGCTAAGATATGACCAATCCCAACTGACGGCGCCCGTTCACGAACATGACACATGGATCGGCACCACTCAGCTCAACCATCATGAAGGGTCATTTGTCAATATCGTCTTTGTCATACTGTGTTCTGAAAAAGGTTACACAAATGGCACAGGCACAAATGTTTTGGTGAATTACATTTATATGGTTATAGACGAAAAAAATTACTGCAGTTTGACACAGATTTAACATAATCAATTTTTTAGAAGTGGATTCATAACATTTAGCAATATTAATGTCGTTTGAGTACTTTTAGTAGAGAATGTAACATCACAATTATGATAGACAGAGCAGTGCAATATTAATTGATTATTTTCATTATTATTATTACAATTGATCATTTATTCATTTTATTTACATATTTCTACATCTCAAATATTATTCTGTATAAAATAAAAATATTTAAAAATACAAAAATAGTAGCCCACCGGTATCGGGAATAGGGTCCAAGCTACATTATGATCATTATTATTAGAATCAATCAAGAATAATTTTTATTTTGAATTATAGTACAATCGCAGTATGTGCCTTAGGTTAGGTTAGGTTACAACGGGCCCATTAAGTAACTAGGATTGGTGCTCGACAGCCGGTGGGATTTCGGCCCCCACATCCGGCGGCGACGCATATAGTGCTGTGAATTCTTCATGGCACAGCATTATGCTGAGTAGAAGCCATCTTGCCACAATCAAGACATACATCTGCTCTTATTTATACTCACTTTTTTTTTACTTGTCTTTACTAACATAACTTAAGAATTACTAACATTATCGTTGCGGAGCACTGGTGTCCCAGTGGGAACGGCCGTGACTTATAATTTGTAGGTCGAACCCAGGCAGGCGCTTTATTTTGTGTGAATTATTTCTTTACCACTGCTCTCTAAACGGTGAAGGAAAACATCGCATCGTGAGGAAACATGGCATGTCTTAGAACCAAAAAATCTAAGACATGTGACATCTACTAATCCATACTGGGCCCGCGTGTTGGATTATAGCCCGTTATCTCACAGAGAGGAGGCATGTGTCCTAGTAGTGGGAACATTAAAAGTTTCATGATGATGATGATGTACACTATCGTTAAGGGTTCAGTTTAAGCAAAAGGGTTCAGTTTAAGTGTACTACGGGCGCTATGAAAGCAGACGTGTATACATTTCTAATATATTTTATCCGTCTTACTTTGGACTGCTCCTAAGGAACCTCAAAGAAACAGCTGGAATACCTGCTTCAAACCAAAAACCAAAGCATAAGTGACTGCATGTCAGTTATTCGTATTTCATAATATTATATTGATACAAATAATTTCCGTATGGGTCTACACGTGCAACAAAATCGTTGTTTGTGGTGATTTTAATATTAATATATTGTAAAATATAAATAAAATATAATATATTTTATCTGTGGAAGCTTGTTATTAGCAATTTAGTTATATATTATTGTTATTATAATGTTATTAGTCTGTAAGCTTTCCTAAAATGTAAAAAATAAAAAATAAAAGAATTAGTACACATTAGAATTGGAACAACTAACTATCGGATTTAATATAACACAAGCAATTAATGAGCCTATAAGACCAAGTAGTGGTTCCTGCATTGACAATAATTAACATAATATTCGTGGTACCAAATGGGTCTACACGTGCAAGTCATTAAGTTTGGATCCGATGAAGTGGTCTATTGCCTTTAAAATATTCAAATAATACTGAACATTTTAAAGAAACTCATAAATTGGCCTTTTAATGTAAAAGTTGTCAAGAAAAAAGTGATGTTCCAACGAAATTCTAAAGAGACTTGAAATATACAATTTCTAAGCTTGGGTCAGCTTAAATATCGAAATTGTTAAAATCTTAAAACAATTAAGCAATTGTACAAAAACTGCAATACAAAAAGACCTCGCAGATGTGAAGCAGTGAGAAAAGAATATAGTGGTAATTTTAAGGGTGTTGGGAGGAATCGCAGGGGTCCGGGGACTGGGCTACAGGATTCACTTGTTTTCGGGCAATGATAGAAGATGGAGTTGGCTAGGAACCACGGTGTTAGGCAGACATAGGAAGACGAGCTTTGGGACCAGTAGGCGAGAGACGTGACGTTGTAACGTTCTAGCAAGCGTAGCGCTCCTATCACTGTCCTTCCGTTAGGTAAATAATGCATTTTGCAACTCTTTTGACTAATTAACTTTATACATTATTATTGTTTTACTTATAGAGTCCTTAAGGCTAACAGACAGAAATATGTACTGGGCGTTTGTTTCATCATTTCTTCTAACCAGCTAAAACACTAGGAAACCATGAAGGGCTGGGCGGTTTTGGGGTTGTCTGTAGGTTAACAAGAGAGTTGATTTAATCAACTCCAGTTACTTCTTGAGCTAAGGCGCTCTGTCATATTAGCTACTTGTATGTGTATTAATTCTTGAATTTATATTCACTATCTGCGACCACTATTTGGTCAGATTCAAGCACATCTTGCAGATGTTCTTGTTGTATGAAGGGTGCACTTCCTTGGAGTTGTTGGGATAATCATATTGGTAGCGCCATCTCTTGTAAATGTCATAAATCAATGACCGAAAACACATAGACAAACGCATTTGAGATTTCGCGGGCGATCGATATCTTAATTATCTCGTTCCTTCCTCATTCCTTTTCCCTTTATGTACGCCTTAATGACAGGTCGCCAGAACGAACCGAAACTTCAACGTGAACGGGCCTCGTATCTCAACCGCCAGCTTTCCAAGCCACCTGGCTGGAGACTGATGCATCTAATTAGTTAGATTGCTGAGAACCTTGTGAACCGTGTCTATTCACCCGCCTCGCGGATATATAACAATTGTGTGAAGTGTGTGGATCCTGAAGGTCGCCAGTTTGGAGTAGAAGAACACCAGCTCGCTGCCACACGTGGGCTGGCATCGACCACTACAAGGTAAGGCGTACTACTTCCCTCATTTCCATACTAGATCGCCCGAATTGATCCATGAATATTTTCCCGCTTATTTTCAACGCACTATTGCCAGAACCCTTCAAATACAGTCCACTTTTCATGATAGACACAAGGATGAAGAGGTTTCTCAAACCGCTATAACAATCTGTTTATCTGTTTATCTGTTTATCTGTTTATCTGTTTATCTGTTTATCTGTTTATCTGTTTATCTGTTTATCTGTTTATCTGTTTATCTGTTTATCTGTTTATCTGTTTATCTGTTTATCTGTTTATCTGTTTATCTGTTTATCTGTTTATCTGTTTATCTGTTTATCTGTTTATCTGTTTATCTGTTTATCTGTTTATCTGTTTATCTGTTTATCTGTTTATCTGTTTATCTGTTTATCTGTTTATCTGTTTATCTGTTTATCTGTTTATCTGTTTATCTGTTTATCTGTTTATCTGTTTATCTGTTTATCTGTTTATCTGTTTATCTGTTTATCTGTTTATCTGTTTATCTGTTTATCTGTTTATCTGTTTATCTGTTTATCTGTTTATCTGTTTATCTGTTTATCTGTTTATCTGTTTATCTGTTTATCTGTTTATCTGTTTAACTGTTTATCTGTTTATCTGTTTATCTGTTTATCTGTTTATCTGTTTATCTGTTTCAAATAAATAGTAGATACTTTAAATAAAACAAAAATATGTTTTTAAAAGTAACGATAAACGAATAAAAATTTATCGGAGTTTAAAATTTCAAATTCACTAAACTCAGTATCACTCATCCTCAACATTATTACTACACTAATAAACTTTCTATGCAAACCGTTCTTTTTAATTCACAATTCAAGGTCATTATCGTAGACCTTCTCATTTGAAACGCATCGTACATTATGTAGGTATACGCCTCTCGTAACGTGCTGGAAGACATAATAATCTGAAACAACCTTTCATGTACAATTTTGCGTCTGAAACAATTTGGAATGGCATAACTTTTACGTTCACACATCCAAAATATTACGAAATTGGTATATAAAAATGCTTATAGGGTCCTGATTCATTTCAACAATAGAGAGGATGCATCAAAATTATTAAGCTGTGTAAAGTTAACAGATCTAGGATACAGAGTATAAATGACTGATGAAGCTAACCTATGTTATGGTGTCCTTAAGCAAGTAGATTTAGAAATGGAAGAAAAAGAAATCTTAGAAAATCTTACTTGCATTTATGAAATCATATCAATAAGAAGACAGGCTGATAATGGAGAGTGGATAAACTCAGAAACAATCAGAATTTGTTTCAAAGGTTCCATTTTACCACCGTATGTTTATGGGTACGGTTGCAGGTTCAAAGTGGAACCTTACACATTTCCAGTGTTCCAGTGTTCAGTATGTTGGAGATTTGGTCATTTGTCAAGGTCATGCCCAGCTAAAAAACAAATATGTCCTAAATGTGGTAAGGATCACCCAAATCGTGAAATCGAAAAGTATACTTTTGTGAATTGTAAAGGACCACATATGGCCCTGTTTAAATGGTGCCCGGTTTTCTTAAAAGAAAAGGAAATTAGAAGCATTATGACTACCCATGGCTGCAATGATCGGAAAGGATTGGAAATATATTTAAAAGACAAAGAATTACATAAAACAAACAAAAGAAGTGACCATGTTGATATCGAGGAAAGCACACAACAAACAATATTCAACTCACAAAATAGTTATGAGACATCGTACAGGGATATACTTATTACTGAAGATCTAATTCATAACGAAAATGAAGAAAATGAGATGGAGGTAGATAATTATTCGCAAAAGTATAAACAACAAAGAAGTGTAGCTCAAAAAAAACAACAAGCAAATCTGACTCAGAATAAAAATACAGGGTATCATAAAATAGCCGAAAAGAAAAAGACGGAAGAAAGAAACAATGGTCAACTAGATACGACAAATATGGAGAAGGACAAGAACCCGGATTCTAATAAGTTTAAAAAAACTTTTAGTCTATATGGTATTTGTAAAAAAATAAGAGAAATTTGTATGTCTGAGGGTAGTTGGTTAACTAAATTTCAACAACTTGGTAAATTATTTATAGAAATATGTGGTTAGTGGTTTTTTAAGTATTTGAGTGGAGAATATGATGTTTTGAAAAATTTTGTTTATATGTTTAATGATGGATAATGTTTCTAATAACAAGGTTTTACTCAATATAATACAGTGGAATGCACGGAGCTTGCGCCCTAAACGTAATGAATTAGAACTTCTATTAATACAAGATAAAGTACATATTGCGTTGATATCCGAAACATAGTTGCATCCGGAATCGCATATAAGTATAAATAGCTATAATATCTTTAGACACGATAGACTTGACGGATACGGTGGAATAGCTTTATTGTCTCACAAGACAATCAAAGTACAACAAAATTTTATTAATATTAATAATTTCGGGCATAGATACGTACTAGTCTATCTGATTGGAAACAAGTATTTTCACTGTTCACTAATAAGTGTATTGTAGCAGGAGATTTCAACGGCTATCATTCTACCTGGTCATGTAAGTCTGACGCGAGAGGCCTACAAATATATGACTCCGCGTTAGACAATTGCTTCGTTTCTCTCAATGACGGTAGTACGACAAGAATTAGTTGTGTCGATAACATCATTCAACGAAGTTCTCCAGATGTGACATTTGTATCTACCGACTTATCTCACTTATTGAATTGGGGTGTTATGAACGAGTGTTTGGGGAGTGATCATTTGTTTATAAAGGTCTCATACAAATTTTATAGTAATGCTCACTTGGTTTATAATACTATAAAACGTAATTTTAAGTTAGCACAATGGCTAGAGTATACTAAGTGTTTAGAAAATTATTTACTACTACCTGTTGACACTGACTCTGTACAATCTATGTATGATAACTTTATCAAGCAGGTGAAGCAAGCAAGAACTTAAATAATGGATTCCGACCTAAGCCTTATTGGAACCCTAAACTTTCCCATTTAGTAGCACAACGAAGATTGGCCTTAAAAATTTTTAGAAATAACCCTACTCCCGACAATCTCACCATCCTTTAACGAAAAACAGAAACCGCAAAGACGGCCATACAACAGACGAAGACAAATGATTGGCAAACATATTGTAGCAGCATTGATGGACGGACTTCCAGCTCGGATATGTGGAAACGTATGGGCTGGGCGAAGGGAGTTAACTCCTCAAGGTCATACGTGTCTATGAACAAAAACTTGAGCTCCTTTGTAATCTCGCGCCCGATTATGTGTGTCATCAACCTTATCAAAACTTTAAATCAAATAATACAGAATTAGAGAGCCCGTTTACTATACAAGAAATGATTCATTGTTTTAAGCGAAAAGACACGGCACCTGGTAACGATGGGATAACATACTCACTTATTTTTCATCTTTCTTCTGTGAGTAGACAGTATTTAATAAGATTATATAATTATATATTTGATACAGGTGTAATTCCAGTACAATGGCGAGACATTCTAGTGGTGCCTTCCCAAAAATTCTCCTAATAATAGTCCTAAACTAAAGCCAATTTCATTGATATCTTGTTTGTGCAAAATTTTCCACTCAATGTTGACAAAACGGCTTGAATGGTACATAGAAAAAAACAAATTAATATCTCCGTACACTTCTGGGTTTAGACGAGGACAGTCATGTCAGGATCGTTTGGTTAAATTAGTAAGTCAAATGTATGTAGGTTTTTCGCATAAGATCCCAACTATAGCGTGTTTTTTAGATATTTCAAAAACCTATAATAATGTATTAGTGGACAAACTGATTAACAATTTAGATGATATAGGAGTTGGACAAAAGTTATGTCAATATTTGTGGAACTTTTTAAGCGAGAGGCACCGTATGATGAGAGATGAAACTGATCAAAATAACTATTTTATTAGATATACTGATAGAGGTTTAGCACAAGGAGACCCAATATCTCCCATTCTTTTTAATGTAGTCACAATGATATGTTTTCACAAAATAAAAAATGTAGATATGTGTCAGTACGCGGATGTTTTATATTGTACCTCCAGAAATCTTAGTCAAAGTCAATGTGAATTTCAATTAGCGTTGAATGTATTCTGTGGGGTTCTGGATGACATGGGATTGGAATTAACAGCAACTAAGTCTAAAGTATATATCTTCACTAGGGGTTTTAGAAAATTAGTAATAGATTTAAAAGTAGATAGACATAGCTTACAGTTAGTAGATAATTACAAATATTTAGGAGTGTTGTTAGACCGTTCGTTGCGTTGGAGTAAACACATCAACATGGTGGCGGAGAAAGTGCAAAGGAGTCTCCATTTACTGAAAGTCTTGGCAGGTACTGCATGGGGTTTGCACCCAAAACATCTGAGACATATTTATATAGCTTTAATTAGAAGTCGCATAGACTATAGCAGTTTTTTATATGACGTAAGTGCAAACTGTCATTTAGACAAACTCAATAAGATCCAAAATCAGGCTTTGAGAATTATAGGAGGTTTTATCAAGACTACACCTATCCATGTAATGGAAAGTGAGCTCTGTGTAGCCCCACTGTATTTGCGGAGAAAATATTTAGGCTATAAGTTCTGTTTAAAAACTAAATCCATAGAAAATAATGTTACAAATAGTTTATTACAAGAACTTCACTCTCTTCGCCAAATAGTTATTGGAAAAATAAAAAGATTCCACTGTTGGTTTCTTTATATAATAAAGTAAAAGTAGAAAATATAGCATGTTCTTATCCCTTGCTGATGTTTACTCTGAGGACATGGATGACCAACATTAATATTCAGGAAGTAATTATATAGGATTTGGATGTAGTAAAATTATCTAAACAATCTTATGATACTAATGTATTAAAATCAGAAGTTATTAGAGAGTTACAATTAAAATACAATGATTGGTTTAGTATATTTAAAGATGGGTCGAAGAGTGTAGAAGGTCGAGGAGCAGCATTTTATGTACCTAGACCACCAACAGGTTGTGAAATTAATTGTTTCAAAATAGATAAGAAAGCAACCATTATGACATTGGAACTTATTGCGATCTCTGAAGCGTTGTCTTATTGTATCACTAGTCAACATAATAGTATTGTTATTTGCACAGACAGCAAAAGTTCTTTACAACACATAGCTCGATGTGCCTCTGGGAAAAGAGGTGTATCACCGTGTCTACCCTCATTAACAAAGTAGCATATCTTTCTGAAGAAAAATAAATAATATTGTTTATAATTAAGAATATAAGATAACAGTAGTGAATTGTGCATCAAAGTGAACATAGAAAGGTGAAATACCACATCAAGTGTTATCCACGGAAACAGTGAAAAGAATTCTACGAAATGGTTAAAAGTCCCAGGAACAGTGACAGTGCAAAACTAACAGTTTAAAACTGCAATAAATATCATACTGATGATTAAATTAACTTTAAGAACAATACCAAAACTATAACAATACCAATAACAACGATGAATGAAGTGAATGCAAATTTTGAATAAAAGTAATAAATCAGTGACACTAAAGATTCTGTATTGCCCTCTAGCGGCGAGTAGAGTAACTAATAGATATTCAAGATTTCGATCTGTCAATTTGTTTCCACACGATATCAACAGAGGGAGCTTTCTTAAAATATCTTCGACAGGACAAGAAAATAATTTGTCTATTTACTCAATATTATAAATTGTACAATGGAAGAAGAAAATGTAACGATTCGTCGGCAAAAAACTACTGCGAATGACTCACTGGACATTTCTTTCGAGTCAACAAATTCTGAAATTATTAGAAGATATAGTTTACCGGACTTGTCTACAATATATGACAGTGACATAGAAGATTTAAAAGGGAAAATAATCCAGATTAAAAGCGAATTAGAAAGTGCACACACGGAAATAGAAAAACTTAACATAGAAAACATGACGCTAAAAATGGCTTTGAATAAAGAAAGGAACAATTCCAAAAATTTACGAGAAATCTACTCGCAAGCAAAAACTAAGGTAATAAATAGTAAAAAGAGTGAAAGTTAAAGAAAGAAAAGGATGTCAAGAAATCAACATCAATCTTTTAATGAGGCAATCAACAATAGTTGCATAGATCTTGGGCTCAATGAAACTAGTGAAGCGATAATAGATGGCACCACCAACAACATATCAACACTGGATGGTGTACCAGGACTAATTTGCAGTGACACTCCTACTTACAAGGAACTTGAAGAGGAAAACCAGCAAATAGATGGCGTTACCAGTACCTTATTGGTACCACCTATAACGGTACGTCAGCAGCGCAGACTTTGTGTAATAAGTAGTAATAAAACAAATAAGGTATTAGCTATAGCACAGAGTACATTCCCAAATCATAATATATGTCATTATTTATCAACAAATTGTGGAATTATACAGTTGATAGATCATCTAGAGCAAAAATTGTTAAACTATACAAAGAATGATTATTGTTTGATTTTTATAGGCGAGAAAGATTTTAGAAAAACTGTCAATTACTTTAATTTAATTATTAGTTTAAGGAATATATTAATGACAATAAAACATACTAACATTTTACTCTGCTTACCGACCTACAAATTTGATGGATGTTCTTCTATGTTTAACTCCAGAATGGAAACATTTAGTAATTTATTATACCATGATATTTGTACTCATGACTATGCGATGTTATTTGATTCGAATTTAAATCTGACATACGATGAGACAATGTTTTATAAGCGCCGTGGAGTTCTCAATAACTATGGAATGAAAAATATTTTTGACAATCTGAAGTGCTATCTTGACATTCATACAGACCCTTGCCCTATAAATATTGGGGATCCAAATTCAGAAAACTGTACTGAGTTAAGAAAGGATAAGTTTTTTCGTTCCTAGCACAGTGAGCAGTAAGAGGGAATATAATAGTGAGGTTGAAACTCCTAACCATAACATTATACGACTACTGCACCAAAATATTGCAGGGTTATTGAACAAACTTTCTTCGATTGAAATATGTTTAACTGAGTTTAAGGACAGTCATAAAGAGCTAGATATATTATGTTTTTCAGAAACATTTATTAGTAACAATAACGAATTAAATGCATGTATTAACGAGTTCAAACTGGCAACTTCATACTCACGAAATACGGAAAATAGGGGTGGGTGTGTATTTTAATTAAACAGTTCTTAGAATACAAAATAATTCAATTATGTAAAGAAATGGCATTAGATAAAATATTCGAGTGTTGTGGCATAGAAATACCACTTTATAACTGTATTGTTGTATGTGTTTATAGGACACCTAATTCGAACATCGCAATATTTTTTAATAAACTCGAGACTCTATTGCATAAACTAAGTGACAGGAAAAATAAAAGAATTATACTGGTCGGAGATCTAAACATAAATACCCTTACTACTAACAAAAATGCCACTACACTAAAATCAATACTTTTAAACTGCAACATGACTTTAAAGATAAATACTCCGACTCGACATTCTTCTTGCATTGACCACATCATCACTAATATATCAGACTCGTCAGGTGAAACATGTGAACTACATCTATCGGACCATAATACTGCTCAGATATTGACATTCACATCAAAAATATCATCGAACAAGCTTGCTCCATCCCATTGTTTTATGTACAAGAGAAATTATAACGAAGAGTACATTGGAAAATTTAGAGAATGTCTCTTGAGCCTGAAATGGCAAGATATTTATGATGAGATAGATCCTAATACGGCTTATAACAATTTTCATGAAACTTTTTGCCTATTTTATAAATTAAATATCCCTTTGCAAAGAATAAAGGTAAACTATCAAACTCCTCCTTTAAGATGGTTAACTAAAGGTATAAAAAAATCTTGCCTCTCTAAAAGATATCTAACATCGAAATATCATGAAAATAAATCTAAGGAAAAAAAAATTGGTGTGGAATAAATACGCTAAAATATAAAAAAAATGTATTAACTTGTCCAGAAGACAAACTTCCAATAAATTTATTTTGAGAGCAAAAAACAAATGTAGCGCTACATGGAAATTAATTAAAAACAAACCAAAATGTAGAAATTCACAATATATAGCGGCCGTTAAACTGAATGGAGCTACGATAGAAAAACTTGAAGAAATAGCGGAAGCTTTTAATAATCACTTTATTGATACTACAAATATAAATATAACTAATAATAAAAACAATATCACAAAGAACACTAGCAATGGAAGTAATAGTTTATATCTTGAACCTTGCACGCCCAGTGAAATCCAGAAAATAATTGCATCACTAAATGAAACGAACGCAGTGGGATATGATGACATTTCCACCCACATTATAAAATCATGTGCAGACATATTGTCTCCTATTATAGCTCACTTGATTAATTTAAGTTTGAATGAAGAAAAGTACCCGGACAAATTAAAGTTCTCAGTTGTAAAACCATTATATAAAACAAATAGTAAACAGGATTTGAACAATTATCGTCCAGTGACCTTAATATCTGTATTTTCAAAAATATACGAAACGGCAATGTATAGTAGGATTGTCTCATTTATATCCAAATACAATATAATAAGTCCGGAACAAAATGGTTTTCAAAGAGGAAAGTCAACCGCACTAGCTTGTTATCAACTAATAAAATCGATTACAGAGAATATAGATAAGAAGATACCGGTCACCGCAATATTTTTTGACATGAGCAAAGCTTTTGACTTCGTAAAACATGATATACTTTTGGAAAAATGTGAGGGTTACGGGATAAGAGGAAAAGCGTTGAATTGGCTAAAAGATTACCTAACTAATAGACAACAACGGGTTGAAATCTTAGGCGTTAATAAAGACAGGGAATTATTAAACTATAAATCGCAATACAGGACAAATACTTATGGCGTGCCTCAAGGTAGTATTTTGGGGCCATTGCTCTTTCTTCTATACATAAATGATTTGCCCACAGTCACGAAGTATAAGTGCGTGTTGTTTGCAGATGACATCTCATTGATAATAATGACAATAAAAATGAACAATTTGAGGATAAAATAAATGCTGCCGTAGAAGCTATTATAGAATGGCTGGGACAAAATAATTTATGTGTTAATGTTTCCAAAACAAAATACATTAATTTCTGCAATTACAAAATGACAAATGAAGCAATGAAAATTACTGGACGTGATAATAAAATTGAAAAAGTAGACCATACGAAATTTTTAGGCATAGTTATTGATCAAAATTGTAATTGGAAAAAACATATTGAAAATTTATGTAATAGGCTAAACAGCTTTGCATTTGCACTGAGAAATCTCAGGAAAACTGTTGGACATAATGCTGCTCTATTGGCTTATCATGGATATGTCTCATCTGTGCTAAGATACGGTTTAATCATATGGGGTAATTCCACTGACATCAAAAAGGCATTCATTGTGCAAAAAAAGTGCTTACGCGCGGTGTTTGGTGTAGACCCATTGGATTCGTGCAGACCTATTTTTAAGAAACATATATTATTAACATTAGCATGCTTATATATAATGGAAATGGGAGTATTTGTAAAAAAACATCCTCACCTATTCAATAAAGCTGATAGCGAAAATATTTATAAGATGGGTAAAATCTCAAGGGATCCAACAAAATTGGCAATACCAAGATGCAGAACAGCGTACTGCCAAAAAAACACTAGTCGAATGGCAATGAAGATATTTAATAATATACCGAAGGTTATTAGAGAAATGCGAACTAGCTTATTTCAAAAGCATCTTAGAGCATGGCTTGTCGAAGGTTGTTTTTATACTATTGAGGAATTTATGAACTATAGGACAAATGGGAAAATTACATGACTTGAAAAATAAATTTGTCATGTTTATTTTAATCGATTTAATGATTTGGTTCTCATGTTGACATCTATACAATTTGTTTTTATTTTTTCTTTTTTGACATTTGTAATTTGATTTATATAATTTATTTATAATGATTGATTTAGTATTTTTTTTTTGATATTGGAATTTAATTGTATATAAATTGAGTGAATTATAATTTATTAATGTAATTTAATTTTTATTCTTTGACATTTGTTGTTTAAATTTTATTGTATTATAATTTTTGATCTAGTAATTTTTGACATTGGAGTTTAATTGTTTTGTTTAAATCGAGGAAATTAGAATAATTATTATGATCACAAAATTTGCATGCCGAATTTAGTAGGCAGAATATGAAGAATGTGTGTATTATAAGATCTGTACAATACCATATTTCAGGCAAATAAATGAATCTATCTATCTTAATTATTTTTATTTAGGTTGATGAGCATTAAAGTAAAAAAAAAAACCTTAACTTCGCTATTTACTTTGACATTTCCTTGAAGACAAATTTCTTTTTAAT
Source organism: Orthosia cruda (assembly GCA_964057195.1). Taxonomy (NCBI): domain Eukaryota; kingdom Metazoa; phylum Arthropoda; class Insecta; order Lepidoptera; family Noctuidae; genus Orthosia; species Orthosia cruda. Next base: position 12,202,130 of record OZ059836.1, on the reverse strand, counting down.
TATATATGTTCATCCTCCCTTTGGTAATTACAAAAGTATTCAAAGTAATGTTTGGATTAAGAAAGCCGGAACTTTAATTACACTTTCCTTTGTTGGTAGTTAAGGGCATTTTTATGATATCAATCTGTTTTTCTGTTTTACTTAATCCCTAATTCTGAATAAGATTATGTTCTATTAATATTCATAAGTTTTAAAGTTCTGAACTCATTAAAATAATGTAATTGGTGAATAAATCACTCTGCTTGGGAATAAGCTTATTAATTAAATGATAGTAAATTGTTGTTCAAATAGATTTCATATATTTTTAATAGATAATAAAAATATGCGTCATACCTTCGGACCTTAATCCATTCATTTCGTGACAAAAGTAGCAGAAATATTCTTTGAACTTGCTCTTCTCGTTTAACCTTTAGCGTTCCACAAAAAAAACTGAATAATAACAAAGGATAAGTCTACGAGAAACTTCATGAATAAAACACGACTTTCTTATTTGATTGACATGTTATTAGACTTATTTCATTTCTCTGCTAAGCGGCATTCAAACTTAGACTACTTTCTCAGAAAAGTTTCGCATGAAAAACTGTGACCTACGAAGTGTATTTTCAGTTTATATTGGAAGAGATTTTAATACGGCCTTTGTTTGGTCCTAAGTACCTCTCAAAGACTTTATCATCACGAAATTATTATCTTTTTTATGAACTTTTTTTCTATTGTGTTTTGTTGTGACAAAGTATGACTAGCAGCTAAAATGAAAAGAAAGAAATAAATTAGAAGAAAGTAATATGTATGAGATAAGAAAATGTCGCGCCGATGGTGACTTTTTAATTAATGTGCCGTCGATACGGAGTCACTCTTGTCACAAACAAGAAAGTTGTACGGACTGTTGTTTCCTTTTTATGAAAATTTTGGTAAGAAAGAAAATTACTTAGGACAAAGGGCTATGATTAGCATTTTTTATATTATGTAAAAGAACATCCATAAATCAAATTTCTTTGTCCGAAAAATAACTTTTTTCTTCATCCGTCATGGACAAACAGGAAAATGGTTTCACCGATCAATCTTAATACTCGTCATCATGTATTTAATATTCAAGAAAACTCAATACCTAAGCAAGACCAGCCAACATTTTTTTCAGAACGCCTCTTTGATGGACCACTAGATCACCGGGATAAGAAAAATATTTGCTGGTAAGTGCGGCTGCTGAGTGTGGGATTTTTTTTTTTGGCAAAAGTATTGTTTTGTCTATGTTGAATTTCTGGGATTTTTGATTGCAGTAGACTATATTACTATAAGAGACTAAACATACCTGGCGAAATTTGGTTCACCGGTGGGTAGACCAAACTATGGCATGTTATGTTATTTTTCAGAATATTTTCAAATTATACCTTATTAATTGTAATGATCCTTGGTGAAATCCGAGTCAAAAACTTTGTAGTACCTCTTCGTTATATCACGCCGAAAATAACACGTTAAAATAAGGACCAGGTATAATATCCGCACATCCCAGCAAACACAATAATTTGGAGTGTTTCAGGATATTCCGTTTGTTTTGCGGACGTAACGCGTTTCCGGATATTCGGAGTGCGTTCAGCGAGTGTAAATGTTGCTCTTGTCATACCCATTATGTCATGGCGTCATGATTTACAAGTCATGTGGGTCAGGGAAACGGGCATTGCTTTTTTTATGCTTTGCGTGTGTTGGGCCATTGATCTGCTTGTGTTTTATGTTCATGTGTGAATGATTTTTCTTTGGGGAATGCATTTAGTAAGTTTGTCAGCACCATTTATGTGCTTACCACACTGGTAGGTAGAATTAAAAAGCCGACACAATACATTGCTTTGAGAAACTTGATCCAGTGTTACTTTGCAAGCGGACAACTAAGGGCCTGTTCTGGAAACGCAAGGGGTCGCGCGGCGCGGCCAGTGCAGCGTCTCGCGGCGCATCGGACGTTTTTCCTGTTCACGGAGAGGCGATGCATGCAGCATCATCGCACGCGCAAACATAAACATATTATGACTGTGTATGATGTTGTTTATGGAAACGCGGGGTGGCAAGAGTGGCGGTGGCCGCCACTTCGTCCGCGGCGAAACCTGTATTATCTAGCGTTAAATGCGGTGGCGAACGCGGCTGAAAACGCGGCGACGGACATCACAATCATCACTTCTTTCATTAAACAATTAACATTTTAATATCGAATTATCATCTAATACAATATCGATAATTTCGTTCTCCTGGTGACGGCGGTTTAGGTCTGCGTTGTGCGATTTCCAAATTAGACTCGTAGAAGGTTCCAACGCGTTTAACGCCGCGGGCGCCTTCGCGGCTGACGCTTTGTTTTACAGTGCCGAAACGAAAAACGTCGCCGCGGTTAACGCCGCGTCCGCCGACGCCGCCGCGGGCTCCACCTGCATCTCAAACAAACGCGTGTAAATTCGCTTCTCTGTGAAAAGTCTCATACAACTCTATATGTTTGAATTTAGTGCGGGCAGCTACGCCCGACGCACCGCATTTCCATAAACGAGGCCTCAAGTGTGCGATTACAGTGGCGCGGCGCTGGCAGCGGGAGCGGGTGGCGGGTCAAACGGAAAACGCACATTTCCATGGATGAACACAGTACCATTATTTGGAAGCTAGTGCTTATATAAAGTGGGACCTTTTTTTCTAAAATCAATCGCCACGATGCCAATAGTGATCGGTATAGACATGGAGAATTTTATACTTTATATGAAAGGCTGCGAAATCATGAAGATAAATTTTATGATTGCACTCGAATGACAATAACAACTTTTGATTACATATTAAATGCCGTATAAACACAGTAATCAAAAACATCAACTAACTTTATTCGAATAACCATATCTCCTGAGCAGAAACTTATATTGACTTTGAGGTAAGAAATCAAAACTTTTAATAAGAATCAACAATTACAGAAATAAAAAGAATCAGTAATTATTCAAATTATCTTGCGGTGCACTATGATAACCATATTGTGTCATATACGGATCTGGAAAACTTTCTTGTTGCAGCTCGGCCATAATAATGGAATTTCTTTTGTTTCTGACTCGCAACTTTTGAATCCCTTTGAACTGTTTACGTTGTGGGAGTAAGTTCATCAGATAATGATAATCGTCTGATTTTGGGGCTTCTTGTGTGGTATTGGGTGTACTTTCATTGTTCTGAAGTAGTAAAAGTCTAAACTAGAATTCCACAAAGGTGGCCGAGCCAATACGGCACTTATTAAATCTTCAGTCGTCAGCGGCATGTCGGAACAAATCGAGCGGGAAACGTATACTGACTTGCGTCCACCCGCCCCACTCGCAACACCCGCTTGTCCCGCTACGATTCCCGCTCACCCGCCCCGCCCGCACTTGGTGCACCTTAGTCAAAAACTATGTGTTTGCGTTACCCGCCAGCGGAATCCGGACTGTATAACACAAAAACACAGTTATGCCAAAGTTTTAAATTTTTACTTCTGTTGGCAGTCCCGATGAAAGCCTTTTTTTTATTGTTTCCTTATGAGTTCAAATAATGTTGCTCACAGCCATTTTTAATAGCCATATTGTTTTTCAATTAACCCAAGCTAAGCAAAAACTTTCAAAAAAAATCATAACGTTCTAAACACACAACAGATAAAGGCAATAATTTTCCGTGCGCCATATTTTCTTTGGCTGCTTATGAATTGATTCGGATTCAATAACTCATTCGTAACTAGGCATTCATAAATTACTACACATTTTACGACTTCCGACATCTTTCAGAGCCAAATGTATCATTGTAAACGGTGGGGGGAGAATAGCAGCCAAACGGGACGCGTGTGTTTGCTCTCGTCTTTACGGATGCGAAAAAATGTCGAATGCATTTGTAATTATTGAAATTGTGGGAACAAATTTTCTGTTGGTCGAAGGATGTTTAATGTTTATGTGTTTGGCACTAGGTATATTACTGTTATTTTTATTAATGTTAGTCTAGTACGGTGTTTTACTGAAGAATTAACAGTAGGTAATGGAAATATACCTCCCCTAAGAGTCGCTACATCAATCGGTCCTGTGCTTCTCGCATTCCACAAAAAAATTACCGCAATTTAGTTTTTTTTTATCTAATATAGGCTCGCGCTTGACCACTATCTCACCTGATAGTAAGCGATGATGTGGTCGACGGTGGAGCACGCTTTCCTAGAAGTAGTAATTTAAAAAAAATAAAACCGTTGCTATTACGGCGTTTATTTATTGATGCTTGAAATGATTTGGTAGGAACCATACCATAGGTTACCATAGGTTAGGCGCTTACAAACTTTTGACTCATCGGCAGCATATTTTTTTAATTACTAAATTAAAATTCACTTCTCCTAATTCAGTCACAGCTTAAACATTCACCTTTGATTTTGTTTAAGCTGTGCCTGAATTATTTAAGAATTAAATCATTACACAGCCTTCCGTATCTTTTAATCCTGTCGTGTTTTTCTCCAAATCCTTTCATCCTTTGAGAGTTTTTTTTGGCAAATTGATTTCGAGTACGTTTACATTTAACAGTCTTTCGCGTGCTATCTATCTTTCCGGTTCAGTGCGTCAGAGAATCGAAGTTAATACCTAACATTGTATGGGTTTAACGTCAAAGAAAATTTTGTGCTATTTTTTTTACTTTGATGTGAGTTTCAATATACCTACCTACTTAAGGAATTCTTACAAATTATTATGTCATCCAGTTTTCCTTCTGAGCTTGAGCTAGTAGATTTAGTCTATACCAATATTATAAAGAGAATTGATTTTTTTGTTTGTTTGATTGTTTGTTTGTTTGTACCGAATGGGCTCCAAAACTACTGGACCGATTTCAAAAATTCTTTCACCGTTGGGAAGCTACTCTATCCCCGGGTGACATATGCTACTTTTTATTCCTATTTTTCCACGGGAACGGGAACTACGCGGGTGAAACCGCGAGGCGTCCTCTAGTGTAATATAAATCTAGTAATATTATGCAACAACCTTACTGGAACCATTTATGTTTGAGCCGTTTGGGGTTGAAACATTAGTGCCATGGGGTCCGAGTGCTCATTGAGTTTATCGAGATATAATTAAACGGTTAGTCGACTCTTCACGTGACCAGAGGGCTAGGCTTTTCTTCGGCCAGATAATCAGCATTGCTATTCAACGTGGCAATACTGTCAGCGTTCTGGGCACGTTTCCCGTTGACATCGATATGTACGAATTTTTGACGTCCAATGAGCCCTTTTTATACGAGTTTGTATATAAATATATTATGTTTTAGTTAATTGTTTTATTATTATTGCAGTCTCTTTTAATAAACGGACGGACTTCAAATTCTTAAGTAATATTATTGTGTTTAGGTGTTTTGAAATTTGTTGTTAAATAGCTAAAGGACCAAATGTTGGCACGTCTACAAAGGGGCCAACCTCCTACTGATATGACGACTTACAGGGAAGTATGAAAGATAAATATATGTTGTATCGACTCCAATTAAATTGAGTTAAGGGCAAAAAAATCATGAAGAATCCGAGTGTACCCCACTGTTGCGAATTCACGTTAACCTAATTGATTCGAAAATGTACAAGTAACAGAATGGATTCTCCATTAGTATTATTTTGCTTGCTTTGCATAATTTTATTTAATATAAGAGTTAATTAAAAACGTATCCATTTAACACGTTCGCAGTAAACTCAATTTTCCTGGAGATTATTGCGAACTTCGCAAAAGCGCCAAACGGTAATGAGGACTTTTGTCCGTTATTTACAAAGAATAAAGTGCATTTATATTATTATTTGAAAAATATTTAACATCCATAAAAATATTAACAATGTAAAATATGCTCAATCAACTATAACTATTTAGGTAAACACTTTAATGGAAAAACTCATAACTAACTCAGCCTAAAACTAGTCTAAAATGTGGCGTATGAAAGTTCGACCGCTTATGTACCCAAAAGACTGCCACGATGATTGGCACGATGTATGGCAATGCCAATCCTCTGGCTAAGGAAGCCAATCCTTGGGACACTGAACGTGTCATCCACACGTTTAGACAGCTCTTTAAATAATATATGAGCAGTTGAGTATTCGGACCCCACCACTTTATAAAAGGATTTCTTGCGAAGAAAAGTTTTATCTCCATTTTTCTACATCATATATCAATTGATTCATTCCGTCTTTCGGTACGTTTCCATGAATTTTCTGACAGGGGATATGTACGGAGAACTCGTGGACACGTGTATACTCTAAAACCTTTTTAAATGTTCTTGCAATTTCGAATTCCGTACTGTGAAATTCAAAAAGTGAAAGTTCCCTCTTTCACCAAAAATTAAAACATGACGGTAATAAAGCTTAATATAGCCTACTAACTGGAGAAATAGATCAGAATAATTTATAGGCAGATATTACAGATATTGAGGAAAGTACAAATTCCACGCGGGCGACAGCTAGTACTTTATTGTTCGTAATGTTATGTGTTACACCAATGTCAACCTCATTTCATGTCCAGGCTATCACTGTCCATTCCAGTTTGCCTGAAAGAGTTCGCGGTATGCGATAAGGCCGCCCTTTGTTTGTATTTTAGTTTTAAGTTTCCTTTTCTATGATTTAACTTGGTGTACATGTAATAAAACATAAATAAATAAATATTATAAGTGCGAAACTAAGTCTCTCTGTCTATCTGTTATGCTTTCACACTTAAAACGCTTATTTTTTTATGATATAGAGATGGATTGTACCATTCCTAGAGTACATCTCCAGATATTGCCAACTATAAGATCGGTAAAGTACCTGGCAGAAGCTAGTCTATCTATTCGTGATAATGTGTTGGGAAATGAAAAAATAATGCACGGTGACTTTTTCATTTGATTCTAATTTTATGCGATGAGGAGATATCAGGATTTAATTGTCTTGCGGTAGTTACCTTTGGTGTTGAAACTTTCAAAAAAGTATTGAAATATATACAGTAATTAAAAACTGAATAATCATTAGTTTTGTTTTTACCCAACTGCAAGGAAAGAGATTTTTCTTCCATGTCCATCGAGTGGGATATCAAAATGAAGGGTTTCGAGAGGTGGTTACAAAAATATAAACCACTTATATGTTTAAAAGTAATTCGAAAAAAGACTAAAAACTTGTACGTGTTTTTATTTTATATTAGTAATATATTGGTTTGGGTTTGTTCTTTTGGAAATAAAATCCGACCTTCACACTTTTGAAAACATACATGCACACTTTAAACGCTTGGCCAGCGCTACGCCACTACAGTTATTATACTCACAAATACAAGGAAAGTTACTTAGCAGCGAAATGAGGACGGATTATTTTAATGTAGGTGTTATGATTGTTTGTTTAAATAAAATATTTAAATTTGACGTATGTACCTGTGTGTTTGTGTATCTGTCTGTGACATCATAGCTCCTAAACGGATGAAACGATTACGATTTATTTGTATTCGTTTGAAAGGTGATTTTATCGAGAGTGTTCTTAGCTAAGATTGATGTAAATCGTTTCAGCTGTTCAAAAGTTATGGGCGTTTTACTGTTTGAATCGGAGTATTTTCGCAAAATATCGTATCGTTATTACGTTTTCGATAGATTGCCGATCGTAGCTTGTCTACTACTAGATAAATTGTGTTATGAAATAAAAATGTGTCCAAGGTTTCTTAAATTTTACTTGTTTGGTCCTTAGAGCAACACATCTGTACAAGTAATGTATCTACCCAATAACGCCTTACGTATACTGATTAGCAATCTTTTGCACTTATGTTACAAACAGAGGATAGCTAAAGGAGCTCAAACGGAAATGTAACCACCTGTCTTCATAGACTACAATTACATAACATACTGGCTCAAAAGTGTTAGTATAGGTACCTATGTTTCTCTATTTTCACGCTCGAAATAAAAAAAAGCGTTAAGTACCATAAATCGCGAAAACTTTTAGTACGTAATATACGGTTTAAGTTATCTCTTGAACAGCATGTGCATACTGAGTCGGTACTTGTAAGGTTATTCGAAAATTGTTGTTTAAATTCAGCAATCTTTGCTTTATGACTCTTGTTGTTATTTCACATTTGTCTTGGGGATCTTCTTTGAATTGTATGCGTACCTTAGCCACGTTGAGTGGAGCCACGCTGGTACCTAACCAGAACTACTTATAAAGTAGGTATTTTTTAAGGTTGATTAGATCCTTTTTAATGCAAATTTAGAAGACAGAGAACAGTGTAAAACGATAGGTGCGAAATCATTCATTCGCATCTTAAAGCTTTGTGAAAGTGTTCTCCAAGAAGAGCTCCATACGTAAAAAAAAATGAAGCTCCTAGCACCCTGGTTACACACCGCCGTTGAGCCATGGAAAATGCAATTGCACTAAGTTCGACTTAGGAATTGAACCCACTGGATATGGAGAACTCACTGGATATGGAGCACTGGATATGCAGGACACGACCCATTTTGATACGATCTACAATTCTTTTAAAAGCGTCTTAGCGAAATTGCGATCCATCAATTGATAGCAGAGCAAGGAGCAGTGGTTACGTGTCATGCTCGCCCCGTATCGCCAAGAGACAAGTTTTAACAACATACTTTAAATAACAACTTAAACAAAAAGTTACTCTCAATTTCTACATTCTGAAATTGAGTTTTATCAGAGCAGTGATGGACCAGTGATTATGACCCCGACTTACGAACCATAGGTCGTGGGTTCAAACCTAGGCAGACGCATTACCTTCTTTGTGTAATTCAGTTCATAACCACCTGCCCGACAAAGACAAACGAAAACATCGCGGGGAAACCAAAAATGTTCTAGGACTAAAATAAAAGAAATCATGTGCCATCTACTAACCCGCATTTTGAACGCGTGGTTGATAATGGCCCATTCCCTCTATTAGGAAGCTTGAGTCCCAGTAGTAGGAAGATTATAGGCTGATCATGTATGTTACTGAACCCGAAACCTGTTAAATTTGGCATTAAGGTAGGGTTTGTCACATTTTTAATTCAAATACTCTGTCTACACACGACACTCAATTCAGAAATAGGTTCTTAGCCCCACATCATAATACTAAACTAAATAATTAAAAGAAACTTTTTAAGAAACATCTCGCTCTCAGTTCACGTAACAGATGGCACCAGAATTCAGAATCAGTATGTAGGTTGAGATCAAGTAAATCAGGTTAAAATTAAGTATAAGATAGATGTGCGAACATGCAAACCGTTACGAAGTCGTATGCAAAGTGGGTAGGCTGAGCACATCACGCCATCTGGTGTATGGCTCAATGAGTTTTGATTAACTTACCTACAATTTTAGTTCAAGTTACTCTGAAGCTTCATGTTCAATTCTTCATGCTGTATATGTTACTAATGTCAACTCCCAGCGGCTTAGCATGTGTGTTGGAAAATTTCCCAAGGGAGCGTATTTCCAGGTCCTTCTTCAAGGTCTAATATATCCGTATACCAAAAATCATTAAAATAGGTTCGGCGATTTAGGCTTGAAATGCCTGCTACGATCCTTATATATTTCTTTTGCTTCATTTACGTTCATACATACATCAAGTCATATACACACGCCGGGTTAGACTACTGCGCACTTGGCATTTCTGGAAAACTTCACAAATAAGGTCCATGTATGATTCCACTTACGTCTGCCTTGTAAACAACATGGCCAAACCATCTAAGCAAATTTGTGAATGTTTGTCACTACATCATCTTTTAAACAAAATTAAATAGAATATAAGTAAAAAGATGAATTTGTGTCAAATACAGTATTAAAGTCAGATCACTGCTGATTAGCAATTGCGAAGTTTAAAACTGAACCAAAACCAAATTTAGTTTTCAGTAACTTTAAAAACTTCAAAAAGAAACGCAAAATGGTATCTCTTTAGCGAATAAATCAGATTTTAAAACAGATGCAAACAGACAAAACAATACGAAATTGCAAAAGTTTTAAACAAATCCTGGTGTAAAATACGTGAAGCTTGAAAAAGCAAAATACGAGATTGAAAGTTTGGAATTAGATCAAAATAAAATTGTTGCCAGGTACCTACTTACCGGGGAGTGGGTCAGGGTTTTGTTTGCAAATGATATTTGCCGAAGTCGCAAACCTGAGTCTTATTGTTTTCAATTTAAGTTATCAGGAAGAAGCTGAAAGTATTTGAAGAAACCAGAAAAAGTAGATACTGTTCTACGTTTTTGGGTGTATTTTGTATTGCCAGAAAATCGTTATTTGTTTACGTAAAACTTTGTTTAACTTTAGACCAACAGTTTATTGAAGTTTAAACGCTTTGAAGCAAATAACCGCTACGGAAAAGTTTAATAACAAAACTTGTTTATTCAGGCAAGAATATAAATATCAGTCTATAGATAGAAAGTTATTATGTATGATATATTTTTCATTCGGATTGGGGCTTAAGTAGATGAATGACGTGATCAATTTTTTCGTCGGCGGGTAGTTGTGACAGTAGGCACGAAAAAAATTGCTCATTACATATCGCTCATTTGCGACAAGGTAGACATTTTTCAAAAAACATCATTTTACAGGAGAGCAATTTTATACTTTCAAGTTAAAATTATACTATAATAATTGATTTCTTAGGTAACTTATTTAGACAAAAATGTAGTGTGTTTATTATAGTTTTCTGTTGAATTATTAAAACTTATTTTTATAGAACACAAGACATACTGTGCAATTTTTTCCGCAGCAAGGTACTACTTATGTCATTGTTGCTGATAAAATATATATTTTTTTGTAGTATTTTGATTTATGACATTACACTCAATAATCATTTTAAATTTGAGAACTTGGAAGAAAAAGACAATAGGATTCAGACCGTTGACGTTACTGGAAAAAAGATCTCCTGGATCTATGGTAAAAATGGGAGTCCCACAGGGCTCGATTCTTGGTCCTTTCTTGTTTCATATTTATATTAATGACTTGCCTTACCTCATAAAGGATAACCATGATATAGTGTTGTTTGCGGATGATACTTCACTTTTGTTTAAACTTAAACGTCAGCAGCTGGTTACTGACGATGTAAATAGCGCGATCTCAAAAGTAGATCACTGGTTCAATGTTAATAATTTACTTCTTAATGAAAAAAAAAACCAAATGCATTAAGTTTACCCTACCTCACGTTAGGCACGTGAAAACCGAAGTGTTGATAAAGGGCGAAGAATTGAATCCTGAAAATAGCACAATATTCTTAGGCTTAACTTTGGATGCTAAGCTTCAGTGGGGCCCACATATAGATAAATTGTCAAAGAAGCTAAGCTCCTCAGCATATGCTGTTAGAAAAATGCCCGTTTAGTATACTTTAGCTCTTTTCATAGTGTAATGTCGTACGGTATTCTGTTGTGGGGAAATGCCGCCGATATCCAGACTATCTTTGTTTTGCAGAAAAGAGCTGTTCGATCAATTTATAAATTAAGCCCGAGACTCACTCCGAGAGAAATTTAAGGAGATTAATGTAATGACTGTGCCTTCTCAGTATATTTATGAAAATCTTTTATATGCCCATAAAAATATAAAATTGTTTAAAAAATACAGTGATATCCATAACATAAATACTAGGAATAAACACAGATTTGTAGTACCTACAACAAGGCTCAAGAAAATAGGTGGCTCGTTTAGATGTCAATGTGTACGCTTTTATAATAAGCTTCCAAGCCATGTACAAAATCTAAGTCATAATAAATTCAAATCTTTCATTATACGCAAGTTGTGTCAGAAAGCGTTGTATACAACTAAAGATTACATTGAGGACAAAAAGGCTTGGGATTGAGCTGCTCCAATTAATTTTGTTTTTTTTTTTATTATATTTGCACCATGCATTTTTTTTTTGGTTTTCTTGCAATGGCAAGAATATTTACTTTTTAAAGTATTATATTATTTTAATTATTGTGAATGTGAAGACTATGTGGATCATTCTTTTTTTTTTGTTTTAATTTAATTTTATCTTAGTTTTTAATCATGGTCTGGCAGTTTGAGTAGTTTATGCGGCCTACCCGAATGTCCTTTCTTTGGTATTGTTCGTCGAATCGTTGAGCTCCTTAAATTCTGAGTTGAGCTGCTCAGTTATTGACAAATGCGTGCACTGACTGGACAGGTCCACTCAATCTAGCTGGTTCTTTCCTCAAAAGACCATTTCAGACATTAGTCTACATGGGGTTCACATGATCTAACCAAGATTTTGTCTGGACTTTAAAAGAGACTGTGACCTCTGAGTTTGTTTCGGCCTTTCTTCTCAGAGTAGTCAGATAGGAAACGCCGACCTCATCTAGTTTTTAAAAAAATATGTTCGACATGTAAAAGTGTTTGTACAAACCAACTTACAGAAATAAATCATTTATCATTTATCATTCCATTTATTCATGTTATATACATATTTTTACATTTTTAAATATTATTTTATAAAAAAAATAAAATAAAAATAAAATAAAAATACAAAAATAGTAGCCCACCGGTATCGGGAACAGGGTCCAAGCTACCGGTGGTCAGGGCTCCTGAGAGAGGAACCTCCTAACGATAAGCGCCGTGTCCAGGAGTACCGCTTTCTGGATCAAGCCCTTGATCCAGCTGCCCAACGAGAGCCTCCTCAGATGTTCGTCGAGGCTCTTGGCTATTATGCCATTGGCCGTAACGACTATCGGCACAATGATCGCTGTATTCACGTCCCACATGTCGACAACATCGCGAGCCAGATCAAGATACTTGCTTTACTTATCTCTCTCAGCCTTCACGAGGTTTTCGTCATGTGGGACCGCTATATCAACAATCATTGCGCGACGCTCTAGTCGGTCTATCACCACTATGTCAGGCTTATTGGCAACAATAGTCCTGTCAGTGATGATAGACCGATCCCAATACAACGTGACATTGCCATTTTCGAGAACTGGGTCGGGCACTTACTTATAGTAAGGCACTTCCGACTCCATAAGATTGTATTTAAGAGCAAGTTGCTGATAGATAATCCTGGCTACAAGGTTGTGTCTATGCAAATAGTCTCCGTTAGCCAGACTAGAACAACCGGAGATAATGTGACGGATTGATTCACCCGGCCGCTGACATGCCCGACAGATGTCAACCGTGCCGTCCTTCACAATGTATTTCCGGTAGTTGTTCGTCATCATAACTTCGTCCATAATCGCAAAGACAAAACCATCGGTTTCCCCGAAAAGGTCACCAAATCGCAGCCAGGCCACGGTCACTAAAAGATCTACATCGGGCCCATGTAGGGTTGGTAGAAGCGTCCGTGAAGCTCCTTGCTCTGCCATACCTCCCTGCGGTCATTAGTATCTAATACTATAGGTTTGCGCCAGTTCTCGTTAGCCAAGGAGAGCGGGGTAAGGCCCTTGTCCACCGCTACCACATCTCGATGCATACCCACGTCAGCGGCCTGGAAGTATTCCCTAAGACTGCATACCTCGCGGTTGTGTAGGGTCTTAGCATTTAAAAAGCCACGACCCCCCGCACTTCCGAGGGATATACAGTCTCATAACCGATGAACGTGGGTGATGCATACGATTTGCGGTAAGCAGCGTGCGGACCTTCCTATCCAGGGCGTCAAGTTCAGTCTGAGTCCATTTGAGTATGCCGAAAGAATACATCAATACCGGCATGACCCAGCCATTGAAGGCGCGCACCTTCTTACCACCCGATAAAAGACTATTTAGTACTCTTTTCAGGCGGCCAAAGAAGCGCTCCTTCAACGACTATTTCACGTCAGTAGCATTGATGCCTAGTGCTTCCGACATACCCAAATACTTTTAAGTTTCGGTTGAGGAAAGGGATCGAAGGTGTATGGAATCCGAGAGTTGTATTCCCACGGATTCCATAATCTCCCCTCGCTTTACATGCATGACTGCACATTTGTCCACACCGAATTCCATACGGATCAGAAAGAGCTTCAGATCATCCATGTAAAGGAGGTGTAATATGACCTGACCACCTCTCCTCAACCGATAGCCCAGACCTGAACCCTCCAGCAGTGTACTGAGAGGGTTCAGGGCTAAACAAAACCACAGAGGACTCAGACTGTCGCCCTGAAATATTCCGCGCTCGATCCTTATAGGTTCGCTGTTTTCCTGAATCTGTCGACATTCTGGATAGTAAAGGACCGTCCTCCACTGCCCCATACATGACGTCAGGAAGGCGCGCAGAGTTGCATCAATTTTATACAACTCCAGCACCCTCATGAGCCATGTATGTGGCACTGAGTCATAGGCCTTCTTGTAATCTATCCAACATGTCACCAGATCCTTGCGGGAACGGCGAACCTGTTGGATAATGGCAATGTCTATGAGGAGCAGCTCCTTAGTACCGCGGGACCCTTTCCTACATCCATTCTGAGAAGCAGACATGATGGCGTTATTGTCAATATGTTGATTAATTTTCGCTCTCAGAATGGATCGTCGGTAAGCATGTTATCGGTCTATAATTTTTAGGATCCGCAGTACTACCTGATTTGTGGAGCAGGTGGGTTATTTCTGTCGTTAGGAACTGGGGCAGCGATCCTGACTCTAAGGCAGACTGGAACTGAGTGGCCAAACGAGCGTGTGACCTTTGGAACCATTTAATCCAAAAGTTGTGCAGTCCGTCCGGCCCTGGAGATTTCCAGTTAGGCAACGGACGGACTGCACGAGCCACATCTTGGGGGCTGATGGTAATTGCCTCCATTTGTGGTATTGGATCGCACGCTCGTTCGACCTCCCGAGTCCAGTCACCCTCAGTGTGACTGACAGGCACCGACCAGATATCGCGCCAGAACGAACACATGGCGTCATTATCCGGTAGGCGCGTATCAGTCACACCTTGGTTAGGTTGCTCCCAAGCCCTATAAACCCAACTTTCGTTGCTCTGGAATGTGCGATTCTGAGTGTATCGCTCCACTCGCCGCTTGTACCGACGAATACGGTTTGCCCATGCATAGATCTTCTGCTTCAGGAAGTCGATACGCTCTGTGACGCGGGACATATAATCTCGAGAACTGATATCAGTCCCTGAGAACGCCCGCCTCACGAAGCGCATCACTCTAGTGTGAGTGTTGCCCTCCCTGAAGCAGATAAGCATGCCGATGAGTGCTCTAGCCTCACCGATACGACGCTCAATCCTGCACTGCCAAGCTGGTATAGCTGGTCGTGTAGCTCTGTCAGTTTTGGGAAACTTGAGTGGGTGTCGGCAAGGTCTTTGCTGCTATCAAAAACATTTGATAGCTGCGAATCTAGAGCACACACCAGCGCCCTATTTTTCTTATGCATGGGCAAACGAGGTAGTCGAGGTCTAAGCTCAGGCGGTGTGGAGCGATACTCGCTGAATGCACATTCCAAAGCGCTCCTCAAACGTGCATTGCATTGGGTACTCACAGATATAACCCCGTCGTCGTCATCCTCGCCAACATGGTCGGGTCGCGGTGAAACACTGGGTTGCAGTTGCACCGCGGCCGGTGGCAAGGCAGGTGAGACACGGCTACTCTGTGATTCCTCACGCAGTCTATCAAGTACGGCGTCATCCAGCATATGGTTACGTTGGATGACCCGCACCTGATCCGATAGACGTTGGGCCGACACGTTGACAGCTAATTCCCCCCTCTGTAGCCCCAAAGTATGCGCGCATAACGTTTTCATTGTTTGATTGCGTCCATCGCATGCGCTGCACACTTCCACCGGGAGCGGGGACCCTGTCAGAGGCCGATGGGCCTCGAGATCCCTGGCTGTCCAGCGGCCGGCGTCCTCCCCGTCGACGCGCAGGTGGTGGTTTCGTCGGCGGAGAGAAGTATTCGTCGCTCGAGCTCGACGCAACTACAGCGTCCGGGATCGCTTGACTTACGATTGTAGATTGTCCCGGCGGCTGCGAGGCGGAGCTGAGCGACGATCTCGAAGATTTTGGGCGTGTGTTCTTGTCATGGGCCTGGCTTCGTGTGAACATATTTTCATTGTCTCAGCTTGTCAAATAATTTTTCATGTTGATTTTGTCGGGTTATATTGTAACTATTGTAGTTTTACATTATCTTTTTTTTTGTCATTTTTCTATTGTATTATTCTATATTAATATTGTATTAGTTTAAATTGGAAAATTTAGAGAGAAATTTTTTTGTGTCACCTTGACACGTCAGGCCACAGATCATTTATCATTTATCAATCTATAAATGGACTCACCATTCACAATTAATTTGATAAATTACGCTTATAGTGGCATTTTAGGCGGCTTATGGAGGGTTATGTTTTTTCAGACTTAATTCAAGAAAAATTAAATTAACGTTAATTTCGGACTTTCTAACCATAGGCTTTTACAACCTATACAACAAACAATACTTAAAATGTTTTCTGAAGGTGATAGTTGTTTAGTTTCAGGGAAAATAAATTTTTCCCTAGGTCCCAGGAGCGAAGCCTAAAAGTAAGCATTCAATGTAACTAAAAACTTCTTGTTGATTAAAATGTTTTTATTGTAGTGCGACGTCAAGTTGTCTATTCTGTGCTCTAGAATTATGACTGTGTATGTGACTTGTGACAGTATCTCTATGTTGGTCAAAATCATGCCCTAACCGAAGTTTATATTAATCTGAAAACATGAAAAGTAAAAATAATGCCGATAACCCAAACGCTCTTCTAATGCAGACCTATTACCTATATTCTGCTTTACTCGCACTGAAGCTACTGGCGCTAATACCCTTAGCCAGTGTGATGAATGAGCCAGAACAGATTTTGCGAGCGGGCATAAGTGACCTGAAACATTTGACTCCTTTCTGGTTGGTTGCAGCCCTATACATAACGACTGCTCCAGACATAACAGTAACAAGGACACTCCTACGAGTATATCTACTTGCTCGAGTCATATCAGCTCTAGGTTATATACTTAAGTTACCAAGATGTTCAAAAGAATTTTCGTTCATAGTCTCGTTTGCAATAACATGTTATATGGGCTCAAGTGTAGTATATACTTACAGGAACGCGCTATAACGGTACCGGAATTGCTCCACAAAAACGTTTGTATATTTGAAATTCGTATGAACAATGTGTCGTAGGATTTATGCGGCTATAAAGAAAAAAGGTCATGTATTTTTTTAACCAATATACGTAATGCAAAACTGTATCATACGACTGTTTTTTTTTTGCGATGTTTTATTGCTGTTGAATATTACGTGTTTCAGGTATTTGCATTCAACGCTTTTATAAAAAATGCTTCAAGTTCATTGATCGTGTGCATCGAGAAACGGAATCTAATCGTAATATTGATATTTGACCTTCTAATGTTATGAACCATCCAATCATGCCGTACTAGGCCTGTGCATCAGCAGTGAGAAAGTTATACATTTTATGTATGTATTGTGTAT
Source organism: Orthosia cruda (assembly GCA_964057195.1). NCBI lineage: Eukaryota > Metazoa > Arthropoda > Insecta > Lepidoptera > Noctuidae > Orthosia > Orthosia cruda. The sequence continues at coordinate 12,184,830 of OZ059836.1, read as the reverse complement.
CTATATTGTAAAGTAGTAAGTTCAATAAATATTAGATTAAACAACTTTAGGATAAGAGCAGCTTAACAAATACATAGATACAGGACGGAACGGTAAAACAAATAAATTGACAATATTGGACCCTGTAAAACTAGCAAAATTTATTTTATTTAGTGGTAATTCTGAATGATTTAGACTCATTACAACCAGAGGACGTGAGCTGAAAAAGAGTGTTGGAACCCACAGACAAACTTTGCTCTCGACTGGCGTACCAACTTACTGGCCAACTGATACCAATAGGACACCTGACCTTCTGGACTTTTTTATTGTCAAGGGACTGTCAGATATCAACTTTAGCATGGAATCATCATTCGATACCCTATCTGACCACTCCCCAGTTATTGCTACATTTAGTGTTACAGCAATCCAGACAGAGCCAAAACTAACCCAGTGTAATCGAAAGACTGACTCATTTGCGGACTACCTAGAAGAAGAAGTAAAGCTTAAAAGTGAAACTCAAAACTGAAGAAAACATAGATTTTGCCACTTTCTACATAACAAATGTTATACAAAGAGCAGCATGGTGCGCTACACCTACGCTAGACACTCCAATCTGTCAAAATAATATACCCTTACAGATAAGGCATAAACTGGAGGCTAAAAGTAGATTGCGAAGGCAGCTTCATTTGAGCAGATCAGAAGAGGACAGAAGGCAATTAAATAAAGCTGCAAGAGAACTGAGGGAGCTCATCAATGATAACCATAATACCATGTTCCAAGAAAAACTGTCAGCATTGTCAGCTCAAAACTGGGTTACTATTCAATTGTGGAAAATAACTAAAAATTTTAAACGACCACAACATTTTGTGCCTCCGCTTAGGCAACCTAATACTGGATCCTGGGCCAGAAAAGCAAGTGAAAAGGCGGAGCTTTCTGCACAACACCAAGCACCACCCCAATGTGGAAGATATCACAGATATGTATGATAGCGAAGCCTTGGAAACCACCAACGAACCAAGCTCATACAGACCCATAAGCCTCCTTCCAATCATATCAAAGGCTTTTGAAAAGATATTTCTACGTAGATTAAAACCAGTCCTTGAGGCGAATGTGATAATACTAGATCATCAATTTGGATACCGTGAAAAGCACGCAACTGCAGAACAAGTGCATACAGTGGTCCATAAAAACAGACAGACATTTGAAAATAAAGAATACTGTTCTGCGGTGTTCCTGGATATTCGACAAGGTCTGGCACAAGGGACTTTTATATAAAATTAAATCCCTTCTACCTAACTCTTTTTATATGATCCTAAAATCTTAAGATCTTACAACCAAAGGAAATTTCAAGTTAAGTATGAGGACGAACTGTCTAATGTCTATGAATTGAAAGCGTCGGTTCGGCTCTGTGCTCGGGCGTAATACTGATGACGTGGTAACGGTGACAAGGATCCAACGCAGGCATCTTAGAAATTACACGTCCAGTTGAATAAAATTAATCTTTGGCTGAAAAAAAACCGGCCAAGTGCGAGTCGGACTCGCGCACGAAGGGTTCCGTACCATTATCGCAAAAAACGGCAAAAAAATTACGTTTGTTGTATGGGAGCCCCCCTTAAATATTTATTTTGTTCTGTTTTTAGTATTTGTTGTTATAGCGGCAACAGAAATACATCATCTGTGAAAATTTCAGTTGTCTAGCTATCATGGTTCATGAGATACAGCCTGGTGACAGACAGACAGACAGACAGACGGACCGCGGCGTCTTAGTAATAGGGTCCCGTTTTTACCCTTCGGGTACGGAACCCTAAAAATGGAGAATTTAACCTAGTATATCTAAGTCAGTTCAAGTGACATTCACTCTTCAGAAGGGCGATTGTGCCCCAGTGTACATGGAAAGTAAACCACTGCCATACAGTAACACAGTAAAATACCTGGGACTAAACCTTGACAGAAGGCTTACCTGGGCGAACCACATTAAGGCCAAGAAAAAGGCAGCTTCTATTGAGATGAAAAGTCTTTCCTGACTTATAGGGAAACAATCAAAGTTATCTCTTAGTAACAAAATACTTGTCTACAAAATTATAGTAAAACCAATCTGGACTTAAGGAATAGAACTCTGGGGATCGGCTAGCAACTCCAATATCGAAATTTTGCAAGGTTTCCAAAATTTTGCTCTAAGAACAATCTCAAGCGCACCCTGGTTTGTCAGAAACACGGAAATACACGAATACCTAAAAACACCAACATTGAAAGAAGAACTATGCGAAAAATGCAAAAACATACACTGAGCAAGCACAGCAATGTCTTAGCCAAGAACCTTCTAAACAGACAAGGATATTTAATCCGCTTAAAGAGATGGCAAATCCTGAACTTGGATCGCAGACAAAAAAGTTAAAGTTTATTTAGTGCTGAACCACATAATGTGGTTGTTCAATGGAACAATATTTAGGATCACCAACGAGTTACATAACGATTCAAACTTGTACAGAAATTATAAAAATTGGTAGTTACACATTTTTCTAATAAGCATACTCAATGGTAGGTAATCACAGCTAACACGTTATTGAGTATACATACATGCTCTACATAAACAATTAAAAGGTTCAACAAATTAAAATAATACTAGAATACAGATTCAATTCAATTAATTTAAAAAAATATTTAGAATGTGTAAATTAACGTTTCTTTCCTAAAGTAACTGTAAAGAATATATGCGAGGTGCTCTATAGTGTCTACATGAATAGAAAAGTCTTGATGTAATCTGGATTTACTTTATTTAACCGAACTTTATAAATCAACAGTGAAATCGGAAAGTTTCAAGATTTCCCGATGGGTGCGTTCGCTCCAGGTTCAAATCTTGAAAGTTGGCTTGTTGACTTTCCTTTCACTAACTTATCGGAACGAACCTTTTTAGAGCTAACGCGAGGGAATTTATAAATTATTCATAGGTAGAGTAAGTACTTTTTGTATGTGGAATGAATGAAGATGAAGTTTGAAATAATAGGAGTTAGATAGAAGTTATTGCGGAAGCTACAAGGTCTCGCTAGAGAACTGTGAAAATTCTTATTTTCGAGTTGATGGTAAACTTCATGGTTAAATAAATTCAGATCTCTTATTTTAAAAACAGGTCTTATGTTAAATACAGGTCTTCGGGTCCCAAGCCAGGAGCTCAAGGCTGGGGCCAATAGCAGCGTTGGGACTCCTGGACCCTGTCTGATTCTGTATCCCACGAAACTGCCGTAACGCAGCAGTGGAAAGCTAGGGGGTTCGTTCCTTATTGAGAGATATACCAGTTCCTGGCGGACAGGTGAGAAGTGGGACGACTACAAGAATTAACATTAGGACTTACTTTAGACTCCTGCGGTAGGCTCCTGGGGGTCGATCAATACCATGCCGTGCCGGGAGATTAGGTATAGGAGAATATATATAATATTAGGACAATTAGGGATCGCTGCCGATATTAAACCTGTTGATCACTGAGACATCCCTGAATATGTGCTTTTTATCTGTTATGATGAAGTCCATCTCATTTTCGGTCACGTTTTCGGGGCTTCGCCATGTCCACTTCCTTTGTGGCTGTTCCTTAAAGAAGGAATTCATTACGAAAAGACCCTCTCTTTCTAGGAAGTTGACAAGCATTTGCCCCCTATGATTCCTGCTACCAAACCCGTAGGATCCTACTACCGAATCACTGCAATTCTGTACTCCCACTTTGGCGTTAAAATCCCCCATGAGAACGCTGTAGTGGGTCTTAGTGGTGGAATGCAAGGCCTTGGAAATGTCCTTAAACATTTCCTCCACTTCGTCGTCCGAGTGTGCCGAGGTGCGTAAACCTGTACAACCTTGAGGCTATACCTCTCGGTTAGCACACCTCACACCTCACTGGAGACTTCCACAACGTTGTCACAGATGAACTTGTTTACTTGGAACCCGACACCACCTTGGGATAGCTGGTCTCCCTCTCGGAAATACATAAGGTGGCCTGATTTGAGTGTTATTGTATCCTCCCCCTCTCTTCGGACTTCACTCAGCCCTAGAACGTGCCACCTTATACACTCGAGTTCTTCCTCAAGCTGCACGAGGTGTTCATCAATCCGCAACGTGCGTCCATTATACGTCGCCAAGGTCAGTCGGGTTCGGCGGCCATCCGTAACCCGGTGATTCTTCGCACCCCCGAATGCCCTGCCGTCTCCGTGCCCACCGCGATAATCAGGTATAACAGCAGGGCGGCCGGGAACTGGGGGCCGTGGTTGATTTTGACTTGTCATATTGGAGGGTTTGCCCTTAATCGCCACGCTGGGCATGCGGGTTGGCGATAGCAGATCGCAGCTTTTTCGCACTGGTGACGCTGCTGCCCATCACCAGTCTGCACCACTTAGCTGCGAAGATTTGTTAAAATGGTTATACCGCCATTTGTCGGTTGTCGTCAGAGCCTCGTTTGTTATTTAGCAGGATGCACCGCGAGCAGGTGAGGTTGACTTGGGGCACTTAGATCGTGAATGTACCCCCTTACATCCCTTTAATTGCGATTTGATATTTAATTGCAACACCATTTCAGTGGGCTGTCAACAATTTGACAGCTTTTGATTGACAGCTGACACTTGACAAGAGTCGAAAACGAAAATTTATAGTGAGCACACGGTGAATTCGGGCTTTGTGGAAACATATCTAATCGAGGTGTGTTTCGCCCATTATGATTGTTAATTGCGCCCGCCGTTCGCAATGGGTTTGTGGGACGGTTTTGAATATATTTCACGCACATCGAGGTGCTTTTGCGGGAAACGTGTTTTGCCTGGTGGACGCTGGAGCCTTCGGTCCAGACAGCCGTCAGTTTATCCCTTATCTTCCCAATATTATATATATTCACCTATCCCTAATCTCCCCGCACGGCACGGTATTGATCGACTCCCAGGAGCCTACCGCAGGAATCTCAGGTAAGTGAATATAATTGTACCGTCCAACCTTTGTGACACCTTACACCCGTAGTAGGAACCAGTATATCTCCCAATAAAGAACAAACTCCCTAGCTTTCCACTGCTGCGTTACGGCAGTTTCGTGGGGTACAGGTTCAGACAGGGTCCAGGAGTCCCAACGCTGCTATGGGCCCCAGCATTGAGCTCCTAGCTTGGGACCCGAAGACCTGTATTTAAGAACTGGATGCGAGATGCACGGGTTCGGTCAAAGTGGTGACTCCCTGGGGAAGGCCTATGTCCAGTAGTGGACGTCTATCGGCTGAAATGACGATGATAATGATATTCATAAAACAATTAGTAAAATTAAATTGAGGAGTCATGTCACATCGATGAATCACTTACGATTGAGCCTTACCTACAACACTATACACCGCGGTTGCAACATTAATAAAAATGAGGTCATTGGCAGCTGTCAGTTTAGTCTACGCAATTCTTCCAAAATCACAATTATAGGCTGCGTTCATCTTCAAGAGTGCTGTTGTATGGGCACCTACACGTAAACATTGTTTGAAAGTAATTGTTGTAAATAATTTAATCTAGAACCAAAGAACGATAACTTAATAGTACCTCTTTTAATATACCTCTGTTCAATAGATTACTGTTTAATAAAATAACAGTTATTTGACTTTAAAAAACACGATTATTTATAAGTTACCACGAAGATGCATCGACGAAGGGTTCGTTCCCGCTCGTTAATACCCCGACATTATTAACGACTGGAAATATTTTGTTCCACTCGTTACCAGTGTTGAAGAACGAGATATTGTTTTTCCAATCGGGCATCCCTTCTTCGACGCCTAGTTTAGGTGTCAGGCCACAGATAATATAATACGAGCATACAGATGTCTCATCCCATACAAAGAAACCGTGCCGACGTAACCAGCGTTTTTCCTCCGATTAATCTGATTATTTTTCTAAGAACATCGATCGCGTTTGGTTCCGTTCCACAGGTATCAACAAGTTGCAAGTTAAAGGGTTTACTCGGTTCGTGATTGGTTTTATAGTATTTTTTGCACGTTTTTACAGTTTCATTGTACCAAAATGTGTTACAAAACAAATTTAAAAAATCGAGTGGGTGCCTCAGAAATTTGAAACCTGAAATCTATGGAATCAATTTTAAATGATCCATTCAAATAATCTTTGAAATATGAATTAATAGCCCAATATTCCTTAATTTTGGTCTTAGTAGAGTTAATTAAACATACACTTTTTATGATCGTCTCTAGAAAATCTTAATATTCCACAAAACTCCAAAACAAATCGAAGCTTATCATGCCATCTAGTGCAATTTATTCCAACGAAATTTTCTTTATTCACGTTGGGTGCCCGTGGTCAGGGTAAAGAAAAGTGAAATGAAACAAAAATAATAACGGTTATTGCAAGTCACGATTTTTGAGGCTCCAAATTCATAACAATTTCGTTAAATGTTCAATATTTATTTATTTGAAATGCGTAAAACATTATTTTTTTATGAATTGGACTTGTTTTACTAAATAATCAAAAAAAAAATTATAAAGTTATTATTGACAATGTAAAAAAGAAGAACTTTTATATTAATTACCTACTTATTTGACCATCTAGTTTTACATCAATAGAGATAACTAATCATTACATTAACAATAATTTAACCGACAAGTTACCGTGTGTTATTAATTTGGTGCTTCAAAAATCGTGATTAAGGACGCTGTTACATTTTCGACGAACTCAGATTTAGGTATCTAGTCGCACACAGCAACATTACGCGCACGCACTCATTGAAACTACTGAGCGCTCGATTTTATACACCACTCAAATAATATTGGTCCTTGATATTATTTTTTAATTTATCGAACTTGATTCAGGAAGGTTGGCACTTTGAATATGCATTTGGTAACTGTTACAAACCGTCGCGTCGTCGTAAAAAGTAGCTTATTATTTTTAACCGACTCAAAAAAAGGAGGTACTCTATCTATTCGACCCGTATGTATCCGCAGTATTCTTAAAAACTACTGATCCGATAGTGATCGGGTTTTCGTCGATAAATGTATGTGTTTTCAGAGAATGTTTTATTGTATAATTTATTACGATCTGATAAAGATCTTCGGAGATAGACCATGGAACTCTTCAATAACAAACATCAAATGACCTGCGATTACTCTGATCGTTTGTTTATGTTTTGTTTTCACCATACCCTAATATAACATCACGCTCGTACAGTTTAACAGGGTAAACAGATGTATTTAGTATACCCAATATGGGGTACCAACAAAAACTAAAACATGAAAAATAATAACTTTCCTGTGTCGAAAAACGTAAAACAATAGGTACCGACACCGACTTCCCAAAAGAAGATTAGTTTTCACATTATTGTACTAAGTAGGTATTTTAAAAAAAAACGCTTCGTGAAATAAGTACCTAAAACGAAATAATTTCCGGTCACAAGGATTAAAAAATTACTTGAACATTTTGCATTACTTGGAACATATAAAATATTACTATCTAAAATTTTTGTAGCATTACATATTGAGCAGCAGTTAATGACATATTAACCAACATCCATGAAAATGACACCCATGACGAAAAGATGTAAAATTTTCGTCGGCGCCATCTTGTATTTTGGTTTTGACCCCGTATTCGATATAAGCGACCCCAAAATCCATGAAAATGACATCCATGACGAAAAGTTGTAATTTTTTTATCGGCGGCCATATTGGGTTTTGGTCATAACCAAAGCCTATATTCATTACTAGAAACCCAAAAAATCATGAAAATGACACCCATCACAAAAATATGTAAAATTTTCGTCGGCGCCATCTTGTATTTTGTTTTTGACCCCGTATTCGATATAAGCGACCCAAAATCCATGAAAATGTCACCCATGACGAAAAGATGTCAAATTTTCGTCGGCACCATCTTGTATTTTGGTTTTGACCCCGTATTCGATATAACCGACACCAATATCCATGAAAGTGACATCCATGACGAAAAGTTGTAATTTTTTTATCTGTGGCATCTTAGGTTTTGGTTATGACCCCATATTCATTACAGGAAACCCAAAAAATCATGAAAATGACACCCATGACGAAAATATGTTTGATTTTTGTCGGCGCCATCTTCTATTTTGGTTTTGACCCCATATTCTATATAAGCGACCCCAAAAACCATGACAATGACACCCATGTCGAAAAGCGGCCTCGTCGGCGCCATCTTGTATTTTATTTTGACCCCGTATTCGTCATACATACATACATACAAACCGGTTCAAATCATAAATCTCCTTCCACCCATCCACTTCTAACCTTCACCGCCGACAGCTTGATCTTACCCATCCAAATCCTAACCTTACTAAGAGCTGCTTAAACCCACCCATCCTTGTCTCAACCTTGTCAACAACTGCTTAACCTATCCAAATCCCGATCTTACCCAACATAATTTCTAAATCACATCCTAATAATAGGAAACTGTAACATACTTTTATTTCGGTCCGATAAAATATCAACTATTTTCGATCACGACAAACGACTCACGCATTGCACACTACAATCTTTTCTATTACTTTTATCGTATTTATTTTTTGCGAAAAAGCGATACGCTCGTCCTTCCACGAGCGCTTCTGAGCGCGGAATGATGAGCTTCGACTGGCTTCGAGTGCAAAATGTATGAATAAGTCGGCAAGTGTTTTTATTTTGGCTAATAATTAAAAAATATATTGATTTGGGTAAAAAATAATTCGCTGAACCTGTAAAGGACTATATATACCGCAATTTCTCATAATTTTGAAGATAAAATATCCTGTGAAATTACCTAAATTGGGACCTATTCGGACCCTACATTTTTAATATTTTTGCGATTATTGTGATGGGCAAAACGTATTTGTGCGAAAATTTTGTATGATGTCATGCAATTTTTCTGATGCCAATCTGGAGCTGAATATACTATCCATAAATTAAGACCATGATATCCTCACATCTGTGATTGCATATACATTAAAATTGTACCTGAAAAGCACTGTTATTTGTAGAAAAATGTAATAGCGTCCTTAAAGCACTATCAAATAAACGTTATTGTATATAACCGACGAAGGATAATTTTACATTTAAAAACATTTTACCAATCAAATATTAGGTTATAAGAACTAGGTATTAAAGGACGCACAAAGAAGTAGAAAACCAACTGCTATCAGCTATGAGCAATGTTACAGCGACGAGGCGTTTGTCTACAAAGTAAGAACAAACAAAAGATGGAACTTAGTGCAAGCTTGTTCGCTTTTGTGACACTTTATTCACAGAAAATTGCGAATGTTGGTGGCTTTGTGCTTGAATTATGTCATGTGTCATCAACATTCATCGGAAATTTGCTAGAATTCTGCCAGAATCCTTTACTGATAGAACGGTTTGAATGTACATTCGTAAACTAATGCATACTTTGTTTACACTAATCTGTGATATACAAGTAGAGTTTATATTTATTTATATTTAATATATGTATTTTATATTATAAAGAGGAAAGATTTGTATTTTTGTATGTAACGAATAAACTTAAAAACTACTGGACCGATTTCAAAAATTCTTTCTTCGTTGGGAAGCTACACTATCCCCGGGTGACATAAGCTACTTTTTATCCCTGTATTCCCACGGGAACGGGAACTACGCGGGTAAAACCGCAAGGCGTCCGCTAGTATTTAATAAATTACCAAATCCATGGTAGATCGACTCACTTCACAAATTTTGTTTAAATTTAGAAAGTGAATAATAGACCAAGAGGCAGGTTTCACTAATTGCGTACAGATCTTGTTCATCCAACGCCTGTCTAAGTATCTCCTACCAACAAGTTGTATTTTCTATTTGTATTGACATTATATTCTACTTATAATTATTACTTATAGACAATAAAAATTGTAATCTATAATCATTTTAAATTTTTTAGGGTTCCGTACCCAAAGGGTAAAAACGGGACCCTATTACTGAGACTCCGCGGTCCGTCTGTCTGTCTGTTTGTCACCAGGCTGTATCTCATGAACCGTGATAGCTAGACAGTTGAAATAGTCACAGATGATGTATTTCTGTTGTCGCTAAAACAACAAATACTAAAAACAGAATAAAATTAATATTTAAGTAGGGCTCCCATACAACAAACGTGATTTTTGTGCCGTTTTTTTGAGATCATGGTACGGAACCCTACGTGCGCGAGTCCGCCTCGCACTTAGCCGGTTTTTTATTATTAAACTTTTTTATTTTTTTATTACCAATAGTTTCGCGTTTGACCAGTATCTCACCTGATGGTAACCGATGATGTGGTGGACGGTGAAGCACGCTTGCCTAGAGGTAACCTATTCTCTTTTAACTTAAAGACACCTAGGTTGTAGCTATCAGAAAATGCAAAATCCGGCAGGGAATTCCACTCCTTAGCTGTGCTTATAATGAAAGTTTGGTTTCTGTTTGGTTTTATCAGTCGAAAATTCGACTATCTTTTCTTTTAAGGCATAATTATCAATTGTACTAACAAAATTACTCGTGGTGCCGGCAGCGTAACTGATTATTGCGTAAGAGATACCCAATTGATGCACTTGTGTATACATTTTTCAGGTCTCGTTGAGCTTCATTGCCTCGGCGCTATTTTGATGCCACTGTTATTTCTCGCTTTTAGGAGTAATTGCGGTTGGCTTGTCCCAAATAAATATCGTGCAGGTATCCGTAACTTGGTCGTAGGATCAAGCACGAATTTTGCGTAAGGATTGAAAAAAAGAGATTCGTGTCACACCATTTTTTCATGGTATTCATAAACCTAATATTGTGTTTGGTTTATTTATGTTTTCATAACAACAACATAAAATATCTGTTTAACGATTGTTTACTAAGATTCCACATTCATGTTGCCGTAATTTTGTTGTAGTTGTGTTAACTAAACCCAAAACTGAGTGTGTATCGTAATTATGAGTACGAAACTTGTTATTTACATTAAACCGTGAAGGGTTATGTGAAACCACATCTGTTGCTATTTGAGTTGGACACTTTGGTAATTACGATTATAGAGGTAGATACTGTGGAACAGGGTTGAAAGTTCGCATGCTCTATAAAAAAGGTAGGATCCTCCGACCGGTGTTGTGTCTGTTGGGGAAATGCTCGATCGTTGTGGTCAGGCTGTTGTACATATATTTTCATGTATTTATGTATCTAATACTTTTAGCACATAAACGTACAGAGGAGGACTGTAGATACATTAGTGGTAGGTGCAATTACGATAGTAAAATGGATTTGAATACAAGCCTAAATATAAGCTATAAATAATTACAATTTATTTATACAATAAATACTAAAAAAACTAAACTAAATACAGGTACGACTTAACAATAGGGATGTTTCCTGGCTAGAAAAATAATAATTCTATTTAATCCTTCAGTGAGATTATCAAATAATATTGGACACGTATTTTTTGCTTTACCAAATCAATACAAAATTACAAAGTTAAAGCGCATCAAAGTTCAGGAGTGAGGAGTTGTGACGTCACTAAGGCAGAATAAAGTGTACTAGCGGCGTGACTTTTCACTATATTTCAACGCATTATATCGTCGTCTCTTTATGTTTACTTGTCAAAAGAAAAAATACGTATCCAATATTTTTTATTAATCTACCTGACGGACAAAAAACTAATTTTCAGTAAACTACCCTATTAATTGAAATAGACAATGGCGAAAAAAATTGCGCTGTGACGATACTAGTGCCAACTTCTTACGAATGTGTTCGCGAACTTAAGGGGCTGAATTACCAAAATAGGCATTCTTTAAAAAAAATTTTTTGCCCAATCTATTGAAGATGTGGCAGCGGAAAAAAAGATATGTTAATCTTGATCATATTTCCGAAAACTTTGTTGTGGCCGAAACACGTTTACGCACAAAAACCTCGATACAATTGAATGGCAAAGTAACCTCTTACCGTGATCTACAAAAAAAAATCCGGTAATACTGATCATCGTACATTTGTACAATTAACAACAATAACGTATCATAACAGGACGCAAAACTTCATTGTCATATATTTTGAATTTCATTCATTATTTTAGGTAATTCATATTATTATATTTTATAAAAAAATCCATACAAATTCCATCGTGCTTCTCTTTCCATCCAGTGCAATTCGACAATGATCGCTTTTTTTCTGGTCAATTCAATTTGTAAAAAAAAAAAACAGGTATAATGCAGCCAGATCTTGTAGCCTGGTGGCTTTAATTGGAATTAACGAAATCACAAGGAATATTGTCAAACTGTGTATTATTTTTATTCTCTGGCACCAACGCTGTCACTATCATTTACATTTTTGTTGTATTATAAACGACTCATGTCGTTTAGTTTGCTTACTATGTCCATAACTAAAAAGTAATTAAACCTCTTTAAAAATAGAACTAATGTTATCTCAAAAACGGCACCACGTGACCTCCTCACCCCAGAGGGCTGGTGTATATCAAAACCCAGTAGGTGCTTTGAAACTATTAAATTCCAGGATAGCGCAAAAATATATTATGATTTAAAGTAGGCTATGGAAAGTCATGTTGCACTAGTAACTAAATGACATCTTAATATTTTAAGAGAATACTAAACAAAGAATATGAACCTATGAATTGTACAAATGATATTAATAGTGTCCTAAATTCTATTAGATATTTTAAATATGCCTAAAAAGAACTCATTAAAATAATATTCATAAAATTAACTGAATAACAAAATAATATTAATAAAACCATTATAAAAAAAAATTTCATTTACTGTGTTCTTATATGTGGCAGTCGCATAGAAGCAGACAAATAAAATATTTATTCAATTTGCACGGCAAAGACTCGTATGACACTAGCCAGATTACCTATTTTAGTGATCTTTATTTTCGTAGCAATAAGGTTGCATTCATAGGCAAAATAACAGTGAACGATCTGATGTCAGATGCTAGCCGCCAGTTTGAAATAAGAACTTGCGCGTTTATATTTTTGTAAAAACCACCGGAAGAGTTCGTTTATGATGCGGGCCTCTGTGGTCGGCTTTTCGCTCCAATTTAAGTTTGCCCCTAAACTATCGATGACAGTGGGCGTGGCTTTGAACATCAGATGTCGATTGTCAACTGTTCGTCCTCAGCCCCTTAATTCGCGCGGAGAACTTTGATTATGCAATGCAGTATAATGTGTCACGTCAGGTCTTCGCGTAGTTCGTATGTGGCGAGATAGATGCCACTATAGGATTACGGCATAGTAGCATATATCTCACGAAAATTCAGACCAGAAATGTATAATTTAATTATGTGTATTTAAATACTTAATAATATGTAAGTAACACTTTGGCTTGAGTTATGCTGCAGTTTTCTTTATATTTGGCAAGGGATAACATTTATCCTCTTTTTATACTGTGCTGTTAAGCGCGTGTATGGTAGAATTAATAAAATTCGCCCAACTTTATGACTTTACGACTGCACACAATGTGGCAATACGCATAAGTAATTTTCATTCATCGTAGCCAAAATATATTTTAATTACCCTGGAGCCAAATGACTTCTATCAAGATCATAAATGTCAGCCCTAAAAAATACAACCGAAACTGTCACTTCAAAGTCAAAATTTTAAGTAAATAAAAGTACAAAGTAAAGTTTATATTGTGTTCGTAAAAATGGCGGTAAAAATAGTTTTGGATCATCCACTAACTCAGACATACATGGCACATTCAGCACTTCTGGCGGTTAAGTTACTAGCCTTAAGTCCTATGGCAGCCATGACTTGGGTGAACAAAGGTTTGTTCCCGGACCCCAATACGGTTCGAAGAGCCTATCTGTCGGAGTTGAAAAATTTGGCTCCGTTCTGGATCGTTGGGGCGCTGTATGTGACGACCCGACCGCCTACTGACATCGGGCTAAGTTTGTTCAGGATGTTTACAGCAGCAAGAATGATCCTAATACTTGGTTATGCCACAAAACCTGTGTCTCCAGTGTTTACCGACTTCGCTCTCGTACTCTCGTACGTGATCTCTTGTTATATGTCGATGTGCGTCGTGTACCACTACAGAGCCGCCATTTAGATTATATCAATCTGCCTTATCTTTTCCCAGCTCTATTGGGGTCATGAACCAGATTCAGCTAGATTCCGTATTTTTACATATATATTACACTAGCTTCTGCCCTCGCCTTGCCCGCGTAAAAAGTGTTTTATTATCCCAAGGAAATACAAACTATCTTATGTCCTTCCTAGGATTTCAAACTATCTCCATGCCAAATTTTATCTAAATCGGTTCAGTAGAACCAGAGATTACACCCTACAAACTCACAAACTTTAACTCTTTATAATATTAAGTATAGATGGAGATATATTTTACATTCCATTTTTATAGGAGTGACAGCCTATCTCATCTCCACGGAGGTGTCTCGGAATGTAATAAATGTACACCCATCCACGGAATAACTTCGGCTCAGGTTGGCTGTTGCTCAACCTAGACGATCGATCCGTGCGTTTCTTTCTTTCTCTTTCTTTCTAAAAGGAGGTCGGAATTACACCGAAAATTCGACGACCTCAAAGCTCACCAACAGCTACCATAATTATATCATATCGTCAATTGTGGTCCGCCGTGTCCGCTCTGTGCTAGGAGTTTTTCGGCTAATGTTGGTTAAGCAAGTCACATGAGGGCAAATAGCAGAGCAACACATCTGAGGATCCAAAGTATGCGGTCGCTGATTTTGTCGAAAAGCAGTTAGATGGCAACATTGATTCATTGAATAATATATAAAATATCAACTTGTTTGATTTAGCACTGCAAAGTCCGGGAGGGAACTAAATCGGAAAGGAAATTGCTTTTTAGATTGTGTTCTGTTCAATCTAGAATGAGTGTAGGGAAACGACTGACTTTCTATTATTTATATAACTGTATTACAATGGAATAAAATAGAAAATGGAACATGTAACATGGATTTTTGAAGTTGAACGTAAACCGATTAAACGTAACCGATTTGTTCCGATTTATTTAAGGGTTATTCGCAGACTTGTGTTGTTATTTTTTGTTTACTTATCTTTTTGTTGTTTTTTATGTACTATAATTTGTAATTATAATTGATCTTTAATTGTTTACAATCAAACCATGTATATTTAATTTCAATGTTGGGATTCTTCTTTTTCTTTTCATGTCGTGGTACATTTTTATTTACTGTTTGGACCCTTTTAGGTGGCCACGTGTATTGCAGTGTTGGACACCTTGATCAGTTCATTCAAGGTGCATTTAAGGCACTCCAGCTGATGTGACATAGTCTTAGCAGGACTACTGCACTCGGGTTGTCATTAAATTGTAATCTATTAGGTATGTACGAGTACAATAATATAATTGGCAAATTAAAACGGAGCACGAGTATCGTAAACCTTTGTTAAGATTGTCGTAGACTGCCTTTTAACAATTTAATATCTATCAGTGTACGAAATTCTCTCAAATATACATTGACATTTGTTATAAAAACATTTCAACAAACAGAATACCTAAAGCGTTCCTGAAAACAATTGTCCCGTCCGCTTCAGCGGAAAGCTTCAGAGCCTGTACTGTACGTCAAAGAAACTATCGTCAACATTGTTGCTCCATAAGATTGGGATTACCTTGGTGTCCGACGTTTATACTCTTTCGTAAGTCCCACAGAGCATGGATACGTTTCAGCGGCCATTGCTAGATATGGCATTGTCAAAAGTTTCCATAGGGCGAAAATAAACCTGCTTGTTTCTTGTATAAAAGTTTGCAAGTAGCTTGCATGCCGCTGTGACATTCACTAATCAGATGATACACAATGGCATGAGAGCTAATTGCATGTGTAATTTCAGCCATACAAACCAAGCGTATCAGTTAGTGTCACCGTTTTATTTATTTATTTTAGCTTTTACTTTAACATAACACGGCCAAAGGCCAATTACATTTGTAAAAGACATTTAACTTTTCACACATTTTATTTTTTTCACATTTATTAGTCGCCCGGTTTTGGGAAAATTGAATGGAAAAAAAGGCCTTAAGGAAAAAATCGAGGCCTTTGCCCTGAAGTGGGACAGAATAGGCTGAAAAATAAATAAAAATAAGTGGCCGTCCCGTGACTATTCTGGCTATGGCTATAGCAGCCGAACTTTATGCTCATTGTGTCTCTGTTCGTAGCCGGAGCGGTGTTTCCGTGCTTTGTGGCCCACTACTTTTACCAGTCATTGAGGATAAAGTCGGAAGATTCAAGTGACTACTGGCAAAAATATAATAACATTACGAAAAAAATCTGTTTATTTTTTAAATAGTGTCAATTAAATCGTAGAGGAACAAGAGTGGTCCAGTTGTCATACCACCGAATTTCGTGTAGGTTGTTGGTCCAAATCCAGCCACTCACTTTGTGTAGTTAATTTATTTCATTACCACTGCTCTCAAAAAAAAAACGGTGACGGAAAACATCATGAGGAAACTAGCACGTACTATATCAAAAAAAATAAGACGTGACATCTAGCAACCCGCACTGAGCTCGCGTGGTGGATTGCAGCACACTCTCCTTCGTAGAAAGGATGTCAGCAGTAGAACATAATTATTAGGCTGATAATACTAGTTAAGATATTAGATAAGTAGATTTAGGGCAGATAGATTTCCAGCGCCGCCAAAGCTATGCTAAGATCAAACCTGTCGTCAAATATTTCGACGAACCACCCAAGTTCAGGAACCAAGTTCCTAAGATAAGTTTTCTCATGAAGATTGTATTAATATTATCAAATGAATAGCAAATATTCATAAACCTATGCAAACAGATATAAGTTGTAAGCAAACTCAGTGGGTTGCCAAAATTTTGCAACAGGTTGTGATAACGACAAATTGATAGTTCATGTGACTGAGATATTGCAGATTGTAAAATGGATATCAATTTATTTATGTTCCTGTATGAATAATCTAGGAGCAACTAGTTAAATATTTTTTGTAAGGATTTATTGAATTCAGAATTCCAGAAAATTAACAAATTTTAGAACAACAAACTCTATGTCTTAAGGGTGCCCTAGTCGGTCATTCTTCCATACAATCAATATTATACGTATTATGGCGATTACTCTACTGTTTGACGGTAAACGGTCAAAATAAAAAATGATATCAATTCGTCTCATCATTATCTAGCCCTGTAAAGAAAAAACAAAAAAGTTAAAAGAACATATATTTGAAAGTTGTGAGCGTCGAGAGTTCCATATTTCAACACTTATTGTAAGGCATCTTAGGGCGGCAAAAAATACCATAAGAAGAAGGAAAATTGCAAAACAGTCACCATAAAGGTATGGGTCATATTCAAAATAATTGTAATAATTATACTGTCATAGTGTCCAACCCAATTATTTTTATAACGAGATACAACTGACTAGAATTTCATAAACAAACAGATTAAATGTTTATTTGAATTTAATAAAAAACAACGAAACATTTTATATAGCTAAACAATTCATTAAAAAAAATGAAACCAAACATTGCGTAGATTCCGTTTCATACAAGTACTCAATGTCCACGTCTTTGACTGTTAACTAAAAAAAATAATTTAATTATTAACTATTACACAAAGGTTAAAAAAAAACTATATTCAGAGAATACTGTTTAAACTTTCAACACTTCACTAAACAAAATATAAAATACTATTTATTATTCTTCAAATTTAATTTATTAATGAGTCTCCTGATTTTACACATATCTGTTATTCTTCTCTGTTATGCTATTTTAACATTATTTCCATGGTAATAAAGAAATTTGATATACTGGCAAAATTAGTCCACTACCTGTCACTACACGACGTAAAAATAAATGATCGCCCATTTTGTTCAATATAGTTTCTCAGCTCGTTTCGTTGTCGAAGAAAATTAGACTTTTAAAAGTAAATATTTAATGTGAGACGTTTAAAATAGCGGTAAGTAAGTTTACTGTTTTATTACCCATACTAGGAAATAACTGTATTGTGCTAATTGTTATAAATATAAAATATTCGTATAACATTTAAATTAATGTGGAAATAAATAGATTTGTAGGTTAGACACGTGCAATTAATTCATATACGTTATTTTATCCATCACTTTTTTCTGTTACGTAACAGATATGAATGATTAGGCGTTATTCACATAGTGTCATATATGAATTAATGATAATAAAATATTATTCAACTTACTGCACCGCAGGTTAGCCAAAACTTTTTTTTTTCTTTTTATTTGAAGTATGTATAGGTAGTGATAGTGGTGATGGTATTCTACTATCCCAGGTGTTTCAATTAGATCAATGTTAATTATTTATTTTACAAATGTATGCTATTTAAACTTGCCCTAATCATTCCTTTCTGTTATTTTTCTGTTACAATAAAATAATATTCATATTTGTTTCCTATCCGTAACTTACAATTATTTTGAATATGACCCGTATACATTTAGTAGTTCAAAAATGCAAATAATTTTATTTTGGATAGATACATTTAGCAGTTTTTTCATGATATCTATTTGCCCAAAGGTATGGTTATAAAAAATTCGCGCGCTCGATTTTGTTCTAAATAATCATCTATTTCACTGAAAATTTGCAAAAGTGTGTATTGGTACGCGCACTAGCTTCTTACTGCACATCACTTCATCTATCCCTTTCGCACGGGTTGTCGGAAGAGATAGCATGCATTTTAACCACAACCCACAAAATTTTTCGTGCCGCCGTCTGGGGGCGTCACACGCCCTGTACGTCACTAGTCTCCGATTTTGCTGAAACTTTATGAGGATGTTGTTCTCAAATTGTTCTATTCAGTACCTTCAATGAAAAAAAGTGCACCTCTGGGGTTTCGCTAAAAAATGGAAAACAAAAAATGACGTACAGGGCGTATACGCCCCGTACGTAATTTTTTTTCTGTAAGGCTTAGAGATGCACAGCATACATCAAATAAATGTTCTCGAATATAAACCTACGAATACTGAATATTGACTCTACAGCACACACCAAACCGCCACAATATTAAATTGAAAATCGTAAAAATATAACCTAAAAATTTTGGTCCCAGCAAAAAGGCATTTTGATGAGATTTTTTACCTGAAATAAATGTTCTCATTTAGCGCTCCACAAAAATGTAATTATATCACAGAGACATGCGATACTTTCAAAGATAATAGCAAATCAAAATTAAACTTAACATTACCAATACAGACCTAAAGATTTTTGCTGTACCTAGATGTGGCAATCAAATTTTCAAGTAGGTACGTACTGAATTATCGTTGATACTATTTTGACTTAGGTTTTTTAATGATAATATCATAGTGATATGAGAGCGTAATTTTTTGTACGCAATTCATTAATGCGGCTAGCGAAAAAAGTTGCCTGGTAGAAATCGTCACGTAACGAGACGTTCGGTGCTGTCTGGCAAAGGTTCGGCTATTATCTTCAATCAATGGCCAACATACAACGCATTGTGTTGCATTAAAAGGCTTATGGCTTTAAAAGGATCTCGCTCTACAAACTAAATAAGCATAATTTTAAAGAGAAATTAACTAATTGGTTGAAGTTATTAAGTTATGATGAATCTGAAAAGCTTATAGTAATCTATACTTCTATACTATAATATACTATACTATATAATATTATAAAGTGGAAGATTTGTATTTTTGTATGTAACGAATAAACTTAAAAACTACTGGACCGATTTCAAAAAATCTTTCACCGTTGGGATTGTTGGGAAGCTACAATATCCCCGGGTGACATAGGCTTTTTATACCTGTATTCCCACGGGAACGGAAACTACGCGGGTGAAACCGCAAGGTATCCGCTAGTAGTAAAATAAAACTTAGTCTTTGAAATAATAATATTTAGCACGAAACATACACATTATTTTGTAAAATTGCTAATTGAGTAAAATTGTTATGTGTAATATTTTAGCATTAAATAAGATGGTGATATGTAAACGACATCTAAAACGGCCGACCGCCGACTACCCAAGATACGAGCATGTCTCAGTTTGGGAGTCATTGTCTTAAATTAAAATGACTCTGTACATTTATCCCACTAACATAGATGATAATGTTGTTTCTTGTAACGCTTTTGTACTTTGTGAAGAATATTTTTTTTATTATTATTATTTATACTTATTGTTTCGTGTTTGGTCGCTATTAGAAGTGCAGCTTTTACATGTGGCCTGTGTGTTTTATAAACATTTTGTTAGACTGATGATGGGTAATATTTTCGTTCATTTAACAATTTAGGTGTTTTTTCAGTTATTTTTTTTCACTGTGCGTATTATTTAATTTATACTACATTATACACAGATATGTAGCACGTATTCGCGTTCATCTTAGAGAATTTGACGCGTCTCTTCGGCTTATTCGGTTTAGGACAGATTCTGAATTGGGCAGATTCTTTTCAAGTTGAGGCTGAGTTTTCCTCGTGCAGCTACATGAATTTTCGAACTATTCTACAAGTATTTAATATGGCAGATTTCTGTAGATTGATATAGATTATATTATACGTATATTATTATTTATCAGATTTATTTATACGGATTCTTCTAAATAAATTAATTTCTGGCCACGGAGAAGATGATAATATTTTTTTTATTATTATTAACAGTAGGCTCACGTTTGACCACTGACTCACGATGGTAAACGATGATGTAATCGAATGTGAAGCACGCTTGTCTAAAAGTAACATGAGAGCTACAACCTAGGGGGATTGTAGCTATCATGCTATTATCATCATCAGTGACTACAGCCATTTTCAGTGACTGAGAAGGTATAATATAACTAGTTTATTCTCAAATTGCCTTAATTTTGTGTTTGACCCACTCACTCACCCATCATCAAAATTCTTAGGTACTACTATTTGATACACAAGCTTCAAATTCTGAACACAATTGTAGTGTTTAAGCCGTCAACAACATTAGCCCCATTTTCTGCAGGGTGTAACGTCATATTTTAAAAACTTCTTCTGCCCATGCCAATTTTCTCCAAGGAAGTTTTGCGGGAAAAACATTTTTCATTAATCTAACTTTTATTAATCAACAAAACATTAAACTTACTTATCTTAATCTAAAAAGCTAAATATTTTATTCACATTTTCTGCATAAAAACAAAAAAAAATCGCATACTGGGCAGAGTGGAAAAATATTCCAGCGATGGGATAGCCAGTTGGGTTAGATGGAACAGATCATTAAGGTTAAAACAAAGGTTAATAGGTTGCAAAAAAAGAAAAAATAAATATAGATATCATTTACAGTTAGCGTCACATTAGATTCGAGAAGATGTTTCGTTAATGATACTTCATTTTAAATCAATTTATTAAGTGCAAAGTTCAAAACTACAATGGCCATGAATACATGGAAATCTGAAATAAGATTATACAAATTCAAATCGTTTTGTCACTTATTTTACATTAGCAGTAGCAAATTATGACAATTTTGTAAAGTAAATAGCTTAGAAATGATTGTTTATAATATTAATTGATGTATATTAATGATTGTGTATATTGTATGAAACTTTGTGACAGTGTTCTAAAGAAGGATTACTTATACACGTAAAAATAATAATATCCAAACCAATGTGATGTAGGTATTATGCAGTCGAGGCAGAACCAGTTATAAACAATCTCTAGAAACCAGATGGTTCTGTACGCACCTATTTGAAATTGAATTGCCACATCTAGGCACTGCAAAAATCTTTAGGTCTGTGTTGGTGATGTTGAGTTTGATTTTGATTTGCTATTATCTTTGAAAGTATCGCATGTGTCTGTGATATAATTACATTTTTGTGGAGCGCTAAATGAGAACATTTATTTCAGGTAAAAAAATCTTATCATAATGCCTTTTTTCTGGCACCAAAATTTTTAGGTTATATTTTTACGATTTTGAATTTAATATTGTGGCGGTTTGGTGAGTGCTGTAGAGTCAATATTCAGTATTCGTAGGTTTATATTCGGGAACATTTATTTGATGTATGCTGTGCATCTCTAAGCTTTACAGAAAAAAAAATGGCGTACGGGGCGTATACGCCCTGTACGTCATTTTTTGTTTTCCATTTTTTAGCGAAACCCGAGAGGTACACTTTTTTTCATTAAAGGTACTGAATAGAACAATTTAAGAACAACATCCTCACAAAGTTTCAGCAAAATCGGAGACTAGTGACGTACAGGGCGTGTGACGCGTCTGGGGCACCCATAAATAAGATAATTTAAATTCCATTTCATCCCATACTTTTGTTGAACCTTTTTAATAAAAAAAAATACCGGCTAAGTGCGAGTCGCAAAAAACGGCAAATTAAATCATGTTTATTGTATGGGAGCCCCACTTAAATATAAATTTTATTCTGTTTTTAGAATTTGTTGTTATAACGGTAACAGAAATACATCATCTGTGAAAAATTCAACTGTCTAGCTATCACAGTTCTTGAGATACAGCCTGGTGACAGACAGACGGACACCCCCTTTAAACTACTGAGATTTTCTATAGTGGCCACCTTCACCAACTTTACGTTATATAAGACGGCACACTATACCAGGCAACCCCTTACGAGGCGTCTGGGACCATCTGCGGTAGGTAGACGGACAGTGGAGTCTTAGTAGTAGGGTTCCGTTTTTACCCTTTGGGTACGGAACCATAATGATCACTTAAAAATCAAATTAAAATACACAGCACTATAGTTGATACTTGAGTTGATGTCAATGGACTGAAATTATGCCGAATTATACATTCAAGAACCTATAGATTAATTTTCTATCAATCCATCTGCCTAACCATTTTCCAACTATGAGTATTTTGGGGTCGGCTTACAGCTTTACCGGATTCAACCCAGTTTTATCTCAACTCTCGTGCTTGTGATCGTGGGTTCAAATCCGGATACGTACCAATGTGACTTTCTAAGTTTATCTTGGACATCACAGGCAACGGTGAAGGAAAACATCCTTAGGAAACCTCGACTTAAGCAGTAAATGTAAGTCTGAAATAGCCAAGTCTGTGGGGTCCCCAGAGGTGGCTTAATTAACACTGACAACAAAGGTGGCCACATCCTCACACGAAAGGAAGGAGAAGACCGGATTCAGCATAGTACCAGTGTTTTACATGAAGCAACTACCTATCTGACCCCCACTACCCAGTAACTGGATAACACCGTACCCCTCAGCAAGACTGGTGTCAGATTTTCTAGTTTTTAACGACCGTTACGACTTTTAAAGGTCTTCAAATGAAAGGTAGGACCAACAGATTCATTTTCTAGGTATGAAAGAATACTTCTCAGATTCACAGTCATTCAACCATAATAATAATATTTCACTTCCTACCTATTGGGGTTATTAGTGCCATGTGAAGATCGACCCCATCGGTGAGTGTGATGATAGTGGCATGAATTATGCTTAGAACAGGGTTAACTTTGAAGATTTATTGCACATAAATTATTATCCTAGATCGTTTCTGGATATGCAACGGTAAGATATATGCGAGTAGGAAGTATTAGGGGCTTCCTACATGCGTAAATTATCTCGACGCATTTCCCTTACCGGGATAATTTTAGATTTGCTTTGATAACAGCAGCCAGAAAACACGATAGAAATAGAGATTTGAAGTAAGACTATTTTAACCGACTTTCCAAATAGGAAGAGGTTCTATGTTCGACTTTGTTAATTTTCTTTTTTGTTTATGTTTACCGACTTCTCCGTTAATTGTGGATCGATTTTGTTTTTTTTATTTGGAAGAGTATGTTCCCAAATTGATCCCGTTTTAATTTGGTAAAGATCTGATGAAGGACTTCGGTGATTTACAACAGAATTTTTCAATAAATGACGGCAAATCTCTCGGGATTGCTGCAATCTCATGTCTGTTTATTGTTTATACATTTCATACTATAACATCACGCCAGTACGCTCTAAAGGGGTACGCAGATGTGTAAAATTGTTACACTCTCATTTCACCGGTTATGTTCTAGTTTCATGATATTCCGGTAAGCTATACTGGCATTATAGGTGCCTTACTAAAGAACTTGCATTTTAAGAACACAAAAGTTCCTTTTTTGTTCTTAAAAAAGACATAATTCAACAAAATCAATTGGGATAAGGACAAGTTTTCAAGTAACATTCTTTCAGGGCAGGAAGATACCGATAATTTTATCAATGAACCCTGAGATAATTGACAATTTGTTGTTATTGATTAAAAAGTTAATTTATCCAATTAAATGAAAGACGCAAGACAGACGTGTGTGGGAACGCCGGGAGTTGGACGGACGTACTAAAAAGACATTAATACGGATCTTATTGGTGATGTTTTTCAAAAATACTCCTAGCCGGCGTAGTCTATAACCCGATTGTATGGACGTATATCAATGAAGCAAAAGGAGTACAGTTTATTTAATTATTTAATACTTCATGCACACAAACGTACAGTTTTTTATTATTTTTTTATTTTTATTCATTAAATTACACTTATTGTACTTAATGCTTTAGGCATTTTCTACCAGTTGACCTTTGGGTAATGCAGAGACAAATAGTGGAAGGTGCAATATTGAAAGTAAATCAAGATACTGAGATAGGTTTATTCAAATACAAAGCTAACTATAAATAAATACTAAATACATAGCAGCTCAAGCGTAGCAGATAGTTGGAAAACATTGCTGTGACGATACACGACAGTTCAAGTAGAGTATAGAGTAAGGATAGTAGGTGACATTCTGTAGTTTTTTCCTACCTCCATGTGAATAAAAGAGTGAGTTTCTAAATTCAAAGCGCCAGTAAAAAAACCATAGGTCTGGAAGATTCATCAAACAACTCCCATAGAAGTCGCACAGTCCTTATACAACAATGAGGCAGCCCCGATCCATTATTTCAGGTCACCTACAAGTACAAGAGATCCCCCGTCCCATAATATTCCCGCTCATAAGATGGCGTGCGGGCCATCAATTTTGTTCGTAATTGAAATCTATACTATGTTGATATCCGTTTGGGTTTCGATATTAATAGTTCCAATAACATAGTCATATGGACTTACGAGTTGGGTATTTTAGCATTGACTCGAGTGGTAGTATTTGAAGTATATTTTTTTAAATTTATTTGAGAATGGGATTTATTGGAAATGGATTCACGTGTCTGTAAATTGAAGATGTTTGAAATATAACACCGTCACACCTGCATTCCTCGAAGGTTTGTTCTGAGGTACACTTACAGTGTGCACATTTCGCCAATGTTTTAAAGTCCCATGTAATAAGCGAGCATATTGCCATCAATCAGGCACAAATCCAGACAAAATCTAGATCCAGACAAATCCAAGCTAAAACTGAAAAAAAAACAGTTGGATAAACCCAATATCATGTCATAAATAACAGTGTGTCAATAAGTGACACAATATCATCTATACCAATATTATAAAGAGGAAAGATTTTTTTGTTTGTTTGTACCGAATAGGCTCCAAAACTACTGGACCGATTTCCAAAATTCTTTCACCGTTGGGAAGCTACTCTATTCCCGGGTGACATAGGCTACATTTTATCCATGTATTCCTACGGGAACGGGAACTACGCGGGTGAAACCGCGAGGCGTCCTATTAGAGAGAGATACAAGAATTGCTCGTTTAAAGGTAGTAGATTATCTGCATTGAATTCTGATTCAATACAATATTATTATGCATGACACTGAAGGTTATGCCTTCGCATGCATATACATACTTGCGGTTTATTTCACTTAGCGCCATGCACGTTTGAATATGATAGTTCTCGTAGCACACTACGAGCCTACGATGCTACGCCAGCTTTGCGTTACGCAGCTACGCGCTACGCAGTTTGATTTGGAAGGTTTATTTCTCGACAAAACTCTTTAGATGGATAAATAACTGACGAGGCTGTGAGAGAGGATTTTAAAGTACATAAGGCATGTAGCCAAATCAAAAAAAATAACTCTAAATAAGTAACTTTTTTGAAGACTTTGGTCAACTTGCTCTTGGTCAAATTCTTTACTAAATATCTGTTGTCACAACAGCTTATTTTTCTGATACTTTCCGAGATCTGGCTGATGGTATGTGAGGACTGAGGGACTGCACTTTAAGGGCTGTAGTTAGTAATATATTTGTTTACAAATGCCCAGATTTGTTCTACAATTGTTTTAAGTATACTACTAAATCCTACGATTTTATTTTGCTAAATAGCAGTTGGTCCCTCAGTTCACAAGCATATAATGAAATTGTTTATAAACTTATTCGCTTACGATGAAAATACTCGTAACAGATAATGTTATCCCAATTCGTTCAGCAACCATTCTAATTTCCCTCAACATTGTAACAACGACAGTCAAACGTGCTCGTCTCAACAAGATCATACAAACATTACTCCGCTGTACTGTATGGCAGTTTTATCGCCCCTTTACGATTACCGAGACTTTTACGAAACGTGATGTTTACGTTTTATGGCAAGCTTTATTGCCTGTTCGTGATATCTCGACATCACTTGAATTTGAAAACGTGTTGTGTTGTCATTTTGTGGCAATGAAATTTACATCAGCAGCAATAAACACTGCGTTACCGTGCTTCGGGTGACGGATTTCGGTGACAAGTGACAGCCCAAGCATGTGAGCATATAGCTTAGACTTACCATTATTTATTAGATTTTGTGGAATTAATAATTATTTACATTCTTGGCATTCACAAGCGTCACAATGATTCGTAATTATCGCAAACTTTCACTAAATTAATACTAAAATCTTCAATATTAATTTACTTTTCTCAGACAAATGTTAGCTTGTTGAGACGTTTTTCTTTGTAATGTTGTCTCTTGTAAGTACTTAATGTACTTAGACGAAAGTTTTTGTTATAGACATATCGAGCCAATTAATCATTAGTAGATAATTAGGTGTATTAAATGATCGAAGGCATAATAATAAGTTAACACTTGGTTAATGCACTTTTTGAGAAATATAGTTCTTAAACCTTAATGTGCTAAGTTACGATGAGTATATCCTAGAACTAGCAATAATATTGTAGATGAGTTGTGTTATAATTTCGGTGCACGACAAGGTATTAATTAACATTATAAGCGGATCATGATCATGGTGCTTGCAACAGCACCGAAATATCGAAAACTCGCTACAAACAGTAAACATGGTAAATATCCCGCTTATAATGTTAATATTAGTGTTAGTGACCATGATAGTTTAAAAACTTATAAGGTATTTCTTATCTATTGCTCCCCGTTTTTCGTGCTATGTTTAAGAAAAAGCAGCAGACATCAGCTTCTTAGTTCTTACGACACCAGCGAGCTATTCGTTGAAATTTAATATAACCTGGCAAAAATGTTTCCTTGTGAAACAAGAATTCTATGAAAACTCCACATAGGGCAGAAAGATATCAAAAATCTAAATTGACACTCGAATACATTCTGAGACCTTTATTATCAATGGAAGAACGCGTTAACTGGCCCACGCTGACCCTTCGGGTCATATTGATCGTTAGATAAAATCGAATGGAGCATATTTCAGTGTCAATCCGCATTAGAGCCTTTATGAACTACGCATTTCTCCCGGTTCCGTATAGAGAGGACGGAAGACATTTTTAAAGGCTACGTTTTATTCTTGTTACCTTTGTAAGGTATGAGCACTTGAATGAAATGAAATTTTAGAAAACCTTTTGTAAGGCGTTCCAACATTTTAAACGTTTTGGGCGAGTGGTTGGAAATTGATATTGTATTTTGCAACCGACTTCAAAAAGGAGGAGGTTCTCAACTCGACTGTTTGTTTTTGTATGTTTGTTACGCGATTACTCTACCAATAGGGATGTTTCCTGGGTATAAAAATGATAATTCCATTTAGTCTGGCAGCGAGATTAACAAATAATATTGAACATGCATTTTTTGCTTTATCATATCAATAAAAAATTACAAAGTTAATGCGCATCAATATTCAGTAGTGGGGGCTTGTGACGTCACTTAGGCGTATAAAGTATACCAGCGGCGTGACGTTTCACGATATTTCAACGCATTTTATCGTCGTCACTTTATGTTAACGTGCCAAAAGAAAAAATACGTATCCAATATTTTTTATTAATATACCTGACGGACAAAAAACTAATTGTCAGTAAACTACCCTATTAAGACCCGATTTTGAAGATTCTGTTTTTATATGACAGCTAATGCTTCTCATGTGGTCTCATTTAAATTTGATCTAGATGTGACGATTAGTTTTCAAGTTACCCTTGATAATGCGTATTTTCATGGTAATATAAGGTGCCAAAACGAAAAAATAACAAAAAAAACAACATCCAAAACAAATCACTCTTAAGTATGGTATAAACCTGCCTATATTGACTATTTACCTACCTAACTGCCTATATTTATTAACCTATGAGCATGATGGAAAATTTCATGAACTCTAAAAGTAACTTTGTAATTCCAAATATAGGATGACTATTTAAATAGGATTACAAAGTTACTTATACAGTTTGTATATCTAGGAAATTGCGAGATGTTTTTGTTTTTCCTTCCTTTATAGGCTAAATATTGATTGTGTTCAAAATTTGAAGCTTGTGAGTCTTCACAAGTCACAAATTTTGAGTGCAATTAGTGTTCACTCACCTATCATCAAAATTCTAAGATGTCTACTAGAAGTACCTCTAGTAGACACCAGAAGTACCTTAGAATTTCGTTGATCAGTGAGTGAGTTAGTCAGTCAGCGAGTGAGTCAGTGACGAAATTAAGGAATTTCGACTTGTAATAATTCCTAAACACAAGTTCAAATTGAATGTTATTTGGGATAATGACTTCTTATAATTATGTTCTTTTAGTTACTGAAAATTCAGGCCTGTCCTGTAACTGAAAAGAGAAAAACAAGTACCTACTATTAAATATATAATTTATCCTTTTAATTATATAATATACGCAAACTATTTCTATATTTCAGTTAACAGAAAATGACTATCACAATAAGCAAAATTTTTAAAGGCACCAATTAGAAAAACAATATAGAGTATCACAAAATTCTTTCTTTGCTTATGTCTCCTACTCATAAACTCTAGACTTGCTAAATATCAGGACGGTAGCACAAAAAAATCCGGTCTTTCATACAAACTTACGAGAGTGCTTAGACCTCTTTAATCCGGCCCTGGTATTAAATCCGTTCTTACAGAATGTCTTATAACTATTAAATACCTCCCTGCCAAATTTCATGTTTGTATCTGTGCGGGACGGACGTGATCGTTCAAGGCCCCAGGCTGACTGAAGGTTGTAAGGCTTCAGCTCGAACGCGTTGACGCCCCTTGCACCTATTGTTCATTTGTCTTCGAGCAAATACCGACCCTGCAGTGGTTGGAAGGCTGCCAAGGATGTTGAGGGAAAGGCGTGATGTCCAGTTCAGAAAAAGAGTCAGGTTTTCATGTCCAAAAGCGACGTCTCTTCATGGTCTCCGTTTCGCAAAGTGACGTGGATTTAATATTTGAAAATAATGGCTACAATTAGGACGGTGTCTCAGCACACTATCCTACTACCACACTTGACCGTAACGAGGACCTCGAAACAACGACCGCGCATAAACTTTAATTATAAAAGTAATACCTTACGGCTAGTCGCTGAAAACCAACAGAAACCCCCCTTCTACTGAACCGATTTTGATGAGACTTGTGTCTCTGGATAGGTCTCGAGAAGACCTTCCCTCCGGACCTTGGTCCAGGTCCATATCTTCTACCTTCACGGAGCTCTTGCGTGGAGAACGCCTAATAAGGGGAAGTTCTGTCAGTTTGTAGCTTTATATGCTACTTTACAATACAATGGTGCACTTTAGTGCCAGGGTACCAGCGAGGGACTTGTAGCCCTACTCCTGGACCATCGATCTGTGACAGTTCCACAGCTTCATCTGTCACCTCCACGGGCACAGCCACGTGAAAGTGCGAAAACATAGCTTCAGTGCCTGTTTTCGGCATATTTGGTGAGTTTGTACTCGAGCTGGTGGGCGGATCCGCATTCACCAACCGTCATCGGATAGCCCTCGCGATGGGCTACCCCATGGTGGAAGTCCGGTGGATACAGCTCCAACCCTCGATCCAGTATTCACTCTGATGTGGTCGACGATGCGAGAAAACCATGGAACCTCTTACTATATTAAGTCGGTTAGTTCCCTAACCACCAGAGCCAGGCTCCTTCCAAAAATGTGTTTGGGAAGCTGGAGAATTGGGCTATCGAATGGTGGTACCCTGATGGGTGTACTACCAGCCCTTCTGGGACTTCTGTTGCCGGGAAGCGGCCGAAATAGCAAATATCGTGTTGTTCCACGGCTTTAACGCCTCTGTGTGTGTATGTGTAGCTATGTATTAGCTATGTGTTGTGACTGAGTCCAGGCGTGTGCCCGAGGGTCCCCAAAGGTAATGCTTCAGATAGCATATCAATAATCCTTCAGGCACCAAGTGTGTCTGAAGGTAGTGGGCCCTCTGGCAGACGCGTAGAAACGTCCATGCTGGCACATACAGACACATTATTTCAAGTAAGTAATATCTATGTACTAGAATTACATAGATGCCATCTATATATAGGGCCTGGACACAGTTCCAGGTCACCTAGAAGCGCTAAAACGCTAATAACCAAAATTCTATTTACTTACTTGAGCAAAAATGCATGTATTTACCATCTCAGAGTGAAACTGTTTTAAACAAAAAAAAAAAAAAAAAAAAAAAAAAAAAAAAAAAAAAAAAAAGCTGTTTATTTCAATTAAAATACAGTTTATACAATTCTTAACTTAATCTTAAACAAAAATAGAAAAGATTTTACAGTTAAGGAGTTGCTATTTGCTTACAATTCATTAAATGTCGCTTGAATATGTTATAGGTCTGCCTTTTATTTTTGTTTTCCAGTTTACAAACTATGTGTTTTGGCAACTTGTTTAGTATTCGGGCGAGACTGACATTCCATACTCTCTCACCATAATCGTTATGACATTTTGGTATTTCAAAGGTCGGGAGGTAGTCTAGTTTACGTAATGTGATTAATCTTTTTGCCCTATTCAATTTACACATGTCACTACTGTACTGAGTTACAATTGCTAAATCTCTCTTATCAAATATACTCAAAACCTTACAATAATGAAACAAGTTGTGGTAATTATCTTTGCTCATGAATTTGACTTTTAAAGGAACAATTGTTTTTAAAATTCTAATCTGCAAATTATATATATCATTTAGATACGTTTTATACGTTCTTCCATAGCTAGATAAGCCATAACTGATGACAGAATCAGCTAAAGACATATACATAAGTCTCAGTGTTCTATATGGCACTTTATGTTTGAGCACACATAGTTTTGACAAAATACCTCTTAGCTTGTTGCATATTAGGTTAACATGTGATCCCCAATTAAACTTATGATCTATTTTTAGGCCAAGGTAGGTGTGTTCTTTCACGATTTCGAGCTGCTTACATGTACACGCGTTATTGTTTAGATGCATGCAACTGTGCTCATGGGCGACGATCATCGGCAGCGAAACAGCTTTTTTGTAAGGCGAGTGTATGTACATTAATTTAGTTTTGTTATAGTTAATTGATAAACCTAGATCATGAGCCCATTTGCACAATGTATCAAAATCTTCCTGCATCATACTTTGCGCCTTGATAATGTCTTTATGAGCAGCGATCAAACACGTATCATCGGCAAATTGGTACACCGAGACATGTTGGAATATATTATACATATCATTTACGTACAATAAATATTCTGTCGGTCCCAATACCGAACCTTGGGCCGTGCCAAATTGTGTTCGTATTTGGTCACTTTGCTCCCCAGCTATGCTTACAGCATTATATCTATTTGTGTGATAATTTTTGAGCAGTTCCAACATTGGTCCCTGTATACCATTTTGTTCCATTTTTTGGTACAATGTTTCAAAATTCAATGTATCAAATGCTTTGCTAAAATCAACCATAACAGCTAAAACATGGTTTCTATTATCTAAATGCTTATTTATTTCATCTGAAAAAGTTGCCAGTAACTGAGAAGTACTTTTATTTTTTTGAAATCCATACTGTTTTTCATGCAGAATGTTGTTACTTGTAAGGAAGTTATTTATTAAATGCCCAAAATATTTTTCAATTATTTTATTTATACATGATAGTATTGTTATTGGTCTATAGTTATTTGTATCATCATGTTTACCCTTTTTATGTATCGGCCTAATAAAACCTATCTTTAGCCTATCTGGATATATTGATCGAGTTATACATGTGTTAATTAAGTGAGTGAGCACTGGGGTCAATTTGTCTGATATATATTTAATGTCTGTTGCCCTTATTTTGTCGTGCCCTGGACTTTTTTTTTCCTTTATATTTTTGACTATTTTATGTAAAATTTCTTCATTAATTTTCTTAAGTCTCAACGACATTATTGGTGTATTTATGTATGTTTTCTCATTCAATAATGGCTTATTACAAGTGTTAATTACATTCTTAACATTATTATCAAAATCACGTGCAAACATATTTGACAATACTTTTGCGGGTAACTTGAAATATTTAAGAAGCAAGTCATCAATCGATTTAACAATTCTACCGGTCAAGTTATTAATAATATTCCATAACTGTCTTGGGTTCTTAAAGTTATCACATATTTCTTTTTTGATCGAGTTATTTCTAGCCTTGCTTATCATCCTATTAGTCTTATTTCTATATCTTTTGTATACTAGTTCGTTTTGTTTATTGTCGGTGTCGCTTAAATATATTTTCAACAGTTCTTTTTTTTTAATACTCATTGAAATTAATTTCTCGGTTATCCATTTACACTCGTGTTTCTTTACATTTATTATTTTGGATTGATAGGTACACCTTTCATAGACTGATTGTATTTTATTTACAATAAAATCAATTATTTCATTCGGGTCGTCGCAGCCGAGTGCAGGCTCCCAATCAATGTTACTTAGTTCCTTTTTTACTTCGTCATTATTTAATCTATTTACAACTTTATAATTGTTTTTGCGTTCCGAACTAGTTACCGTTAGGCCTGTTATGAAATGATCGGCTAATGAGTCACACACAACCGCAGCTTGTATTGAGTGACCTCGCGTACTTCGGCTGCACACGTCACGAATGAATAAATGATCTATACATGATTTAGATGTGGCATTTATATTCGTCTCGATTCTGGTAAATTGTGTTATACAGCTTTCAAAACCTAGTCCGTTTAAATTGTTAAGGTATGACTTGACAGTATTGTTTGTGCAACTTATATCTATGTTAGTATCGCCTGCTAAAATACAATTCACGTTTGTAGGATACGAAGATAAAATCTGTGTTAGTTCATTAACAAAATTATTTTTATTTAGGTTAGGCGGTCTGTAAATACAACACAGGTTAGTTTTATAGCCATAAGAAGTTGTTACCTCACCACACAAACACTCGAAGTTTACCGTATTCACTGTTTTTTGCACGAATGAAATACTCTTGTGAGCGTAAACAATAATGCCGCCTCCTTTCCTGTTGTTTCGTAGTTCTGTGTACATAACATACTCCTTTATTTCGAATAAACTTGACATTGCATCGGTGATGTTTGCTTCTGTTATAATAAGCAGGTGTATAATGGTCGGGCTTCCTGCTATAATGTATTCTAATTTTTGGTAATTTTTGATCAAAGATCGAATGTTGACATGTAGTAAAATAAGTCTATTTTGTTCTTCGGGTAATGCAGAAACATATTCATTCCATGAGTAATACTTGCTCTCGGTTATGTTTGTATTGAAACACTCCATGCAATACTACGTAAACATGTTGCCAAACCTTACCTATGGATAGATTATCTAGCATTTATTTGCTTACTTATCATTTATTTGCCGCAGTTCTTTGCCAATTCGGTCGATGTCTTTTTCGGATCGGACGTTATATATTTTCTTATCACCTTCTTTTTTACGGACCATTATCTGTCCGTTTCTACACCAGACATACTTGCAGAGTGCTTTCTCCTTAAGATTTGTTTTAGTTTTCCATAGTAAGTAAGAGATAGTCGGTGATAATGCCTCACGTAGATACACTTTATTATCACTTTCTCCACCCAAGTCCTTAGTTGTTACGTTTACTGTTCGCGCGGCTTCATACCATTGTTCACGGCTACCTTCACGTAAAGATATTATAATTGGTGCATCGACCTTTAACCGTTCTGCCTGCGCCGTTCCCGGGCGAATAGGTTTCTTTTTTCTAACAGCTCTGATGATATCATCTGGATTTTGTTTCAGCAATTGACAATAAGTTGTCGCAATGTTTTTGATGTCTTCATTTTGTTGTTCTTCTATACCACAAATTTCTAATTCATTATAAGATTGCGCTTGTTCAAGTTTACTCAGTTTTTGCTCCAAAACTTCATTTTTTAGGGTTAGATTGGTGCACATATCGTTTAAGTTCTTACATTGGTTCTCCATTATTTTTACACGCATTTCATAGCTTTTTACTTTCTCCTCATATTCATCAATTTTATTAGAATAAAATTTGAGGGTATTCTGTAGCTCATCGCGTATAATATCTTTAACGTTCTGACGTAATTGTCTAACTTCTTGGTGGATTTCAAATAACGTTTTATCTTGTTGATTATTGATTCCTTCAGCATCAGACTCTTCATCTTCGGGGTCAGGGAGTATGACCGATATACGCCTGGCTTTCCCACCAACCGCTATAGAGCATACACGACACTTCCAGTCAACCGATTCCATTGATGACAATGCAGTTAGTTGTTCCGCTGTAAGCGATGCACATGAGCCGTGATACCACTTGCTACATTTAGTGCACTGCACACCGGGACTTTTTTTGGTTACTGTCTTACTACACTTCGCACATTTGGCCATATTGGCAATGAAACTTGGCGCACAATTCAACCGATTCGCTTTGGAATGTCACACGCGCTTACGCGACGACAGCGCAGTCGCAACTCACCTAAACCTGGCTATGTACTGTTATTATGTACAGTTTTTCAGTCATAGCACCAAGGTATACTATCTAGAACACCTAGATGGTGTTTCCTAACAAAACAAATGTGTAAGGTAAATAATACGATTGGTAGGTGGGCAGAGCGCACCTATCGATACTTGCGACCCGGCCATTTTCGGGGGGTCCAAAATAAGTAAACAAATATTTTTTATTTGCTTAAAATACTACTTACACATTTTATCTATAGTATATTAATTCTAATTATACTAGATAACCGTATTTTAGGTACTATAGGCTATTATAAAGCCCTCAAAACGCTATTCTAAAATACCAAATTTGCCTGCTTACGCGCCAGACTATATATATCATGTACCGCCATCTGACTGCTCATTTCGAACTAAACGGTCATGGCGGCCGGTCGTGTTTACGGAATTTGACTTGTTTTGATTTTGCTTTCTTTCCGTAACTACCGCATTTAGTATGTATGTAACGATTCTAATTTACTCTTTAGACCCCATATTTACTTAATACATACTCATATACACTAAAACATAATGTTTAGTGCCTCAAAAAGTGGTCGAAATTTTATGTTTGAAAAAACTATAAAAGAAAAATTCTCGTCTAAAACTGTTTAGTACGAGCTAGCGCGCTGGGGTAAGCAGACGTATGTTTGTTCATAACATTTTATATCTACAACAAACTATACTACTATTGTTTGTGATGCCCCGTCGCGAACAGTATCATAAAAAAATTAAGGTGTTTCATACAAACTTGCAAGAGCTGTTAATAAACCTCCTTAATCCGGCCCTGTCGCAAAATCTGTTTTTAGCGGATGTCTACTAACTATAAACCACCTACCTGCCAAATTTTAAATAAGTGGCTAAAAAAATAAGGTGTTTTACACAAACTTGCAAGAGCTGTTAATAAACCTCCTTAATCCGGCCCTGTCGCAAAATCTGTTTTTAGCGGATGTCTACTAACTATAAACCACCTACCTGCCAAATTTTAAATAAGTGGCTAAAAAAATAAGGTGTTTTACACAAACTTGCAAGAGCTGTTAATAAACCTCCTTAATCCGGCCCTGTCGCAAAATCTGTTTTTAGCGGATGTCTACTAACTATAAACCACCTACCTGCCAAATTTTAAATAAGTAGCTAAAAAAATAAGGACTACTCATACAAACTTGCGAGAGTCCTTAGAACCCTTAAATCCGGCCCTGTCGCAAAGTCCGTCCTTAGCAGACGTCTACTAACTATAAACTACCTTCCTACGTATATACATACATACATACATAAACTCACGCCTTTTTCCCATGGGGGTAGGCAGAAACTACAGAACGCCACCTGCTACGATCCTTACATACTTCTTTTGCTTCAGTCACATTCATACATCTAGTCATACACACACGCCGGTTATTAGTACTGCGCACCTGGCCATTTTAAAGAACATCACCTATAAGGTATATGTATGTCTTTCTAGGGCATCCCCTCCCGGCGTTTCCATACACGTCTGCCTTGTAAATACATTTCGTTAGTCGCCTTTCATTCATCCTCTCAACATGGCCAACCCGTCTTCATATGCTCTTTTCAATTTTAGTCACTACATCTTCTTTTAAACCACAACGTTGTCTTATTACCTCATTCCTCAACCTATCATTTAGAGTTACACCACACATATTTTGCAAGGAGCGCATTTCTACTGCATTAATCCTACTTTCATGTCTTTTTTGCCATACCCACCCTTAACTCCATACATAAGTGTAGGCACCAGCACGCGATACTGACCTTTCGCTTTTATATACATAGATAGATAGAAGATAGATATATAGCTAGATAATACCCCCCTAAGTTAACTACTATAGAAACACTTCTGCCTAATCGTTAGGGGAATACTATCGTGGTGTTAGTTATTTACTAAGATATTCTTGGAAGGTTTTCCTTGTACAAAAGGACTCGAGTTAATCATTTTTTATATTGAACCATAATATTGTTAGTAAGTAGGCCACCTTACTTGAGAAATTATTAGTTCACCATATAAACTTCCACCCACCTTTCCACCTTCTTAAGAATGATTTCCGGGATAAATAAATATTATATGTCCTGCCCAGGATCTCAAACTATCACTATACCAAATGACATCTTAATCGGTTAAGTGGTTTAGGCTCGAAAAGGTAACAGGCAGACAGAGTTACTTTCGCATTTATTATATTATATCTAGTATGGATAAATAAACAGTTTAGATTCATAGTGTGGTTGTTTTATTTTTTACCTAACTAGTATCATTATACCTATTTATTTCAACCAGCTATCTAGCTGGTTGAAATTAGGTTAGGGTTCCCAGACAAAATAGTAAATATATATGTGCGCCGCGGACTGGAAAACATTGGGAACCCCATATTCAATATCGGTATTGTCTATAGTTGGGTTCCCGAGGTTTAAATGGACGCTCTAAGCAAAATTATGTAGGCACATGTGGTTAACTGGAAGTCGAACCTAAGATAGGGAAATGGTAGGCTGTCGATGATAATATTGCCACTGTCACCTACTACTTTGTATTTGAACTATTCATAATTTAACCTAATAGGTAATAACAGTTCTGAGGCGCTTGGAGTTGAATCGCTTGGGTCATGGGGCCCGAGTGCACATCTCCTTTATAAGGAGATCTCTTGCTGATCGACAGTGTGTGTGACCAGAGGGCTCAGAATCAGCATTGTTATCCAACGTGGCAATGCTGCCAATCTTCTGAAAACGTTCCCGGATGACAGCGATGTGGAGGAGTGCTTCGACGCCTAGGTGCCTTTCTTTTGTATATGGTTACGCTTCCTAATTTATAGTTCATACTTTTCTTTTATTACATCACCATAGGGCGATGGAGAGGCATTGGTTTAATAGTTTCAATTTATTAAATAAGTGTCACATATCGTTGGTTTGGTGATATTCCGCGCCGTGGCGGTACGGTCATTTACGCCACTACCATGCCACGGCCGCAGGCGATCGTCGATAGTCTCTTGCCAACCAGGGCTGAGGTGCGCGCACTTTATCATCACGCATCATCTCGCCCAAACCTCTTAATTGAACCTACATGTAAAGTGTTATCTGTATTACCTAGACCTACTGTGTTGTGTACCGCTGGCCAGCATAGTGTACCTAGTCTTCGAGCTGAACTTCCCGAACGTGGCATCCATCTGCATCTGCATGGGAATCGCTGTTTCAAAGGCATGTGGCATAATTAGTAAATTGAACTTTATACATTGCCTTTCGTCTCATCTGCGTACTTTTCTCCTTCAATTTAGCACTGCTGAATCAGCAATTATAGCCTAGATTACTCTAATAATTTAGGTTCAATCGCGTGTGATTTTACTAGTAATCTTCTAGAGGTTATACGCACCAGTATACTCGTATATGTAAGTAGTTAGGTTTTAAGTGTGTACATATTTTATCAATTGGAAATAAATGATTACACTATTCAAACATTTACCTGCAGCCTAATTGCGTAAGTGAATTCGGCAAGGCAAACGGTTTGATCGCCATCAATCGACCAATCACATAGAGGGAAATCCACATCGCGTCATTCATCTCGCATTTCAAACCCTTTGTCTTGTCGAAATCACTTACGCAATAAGGCTGCTGGTATGCCATGTGATTATTAATTACTGCCTTGTGCCAGCGGTGTCTTGGTGAATTCGAAGCTTTGTAGTTACAGAATTTTCTGTCTTTCGAGTCTTTTACCTCCTGCAATACAAACAAACAACCTTGGTACAAAGATACAATAACCAAAAGAAAACCAATAAATTTGATTACTACCTTTTTGATTCAAACACATCCAGGTCACAATACTCCCGAGTTCATAGCCCCGATCAAATACTTGATGGGCAGTGCCAATGCTGAGGGCATTTGAATTCCTATACCCAGTCGAATTTCCTTTACCCCGTCGCATTTCCGAAGCCGAAAACAACGCTATTATCGCTGGGTGGCATGTTCGAACCGTTAGAGACCATTTACACTTGAAGTAGGTCGTTATAAGAGTTACCACCTGATGCAAGCTCAGTTATAGTTTGTAAAGTGTCCTTTATAGTATCCCTGTTCTATGAAGTTGTATTGTTTCGGAATGTTAGATTTTATGTGCATTGTATTGGAGCAAAGCTTGGTTTCAACGTCATCTATGTTCAGGAATTGTTAAGGTATGAATGGATCGGTTAGTGTACGTTGTACGTGCTATTGTTTTCAAT
Organism: Orthosia cruda; assembly: GCA_964057195.1. Classification (NCBI taxonomy): domain Eukaryota; kingdom Metazoa; phylum Arthropoda; class Insecta; order Lepidoptera; family Noctuidae; genus Orthosia; species Orthosia cruda. Next base: position 12,145,827 of record OZ059836.1, on the reverse strand, counting down.
ATTTTGGGGTGGTTTATATGCAAGCTGCTGTTACTCACTTTAGGTTTACTCCAAACGTTATTGTATCGTTGCATGCTACGAGTATAATTTAGGCCTGAACCCTGGCGCTTTGAATTGGTGAATATTGACACGCTTTTGTTGGATTACTGGCAGCTTGGTATGTATGTATCTGTGAATCTATGTAACGGAATCTCTGAACGTGGGTTTCATCCCCTTCAAAACGTCAGATTAATTTGTAACTTTGCACACTTATCAAGATCCGATGACAATGCAATAATATAAATAGTTTGTCCCTTATTGTTCACGCACACATATCCAAACCAACCAACACACTACGGCGTCGTCAACGAGCGACGTGGCACAGTGGCGGCGCGGGAGCACAGCAGTGTCTCGGCTCGGCATTGCATCGTACGACACGAACGCGCTTAGACATACACGTACCTTTTGATTAAATTACTTAATTTCTATATTTGTAAAAACCACCTAATAAACCGATATACGGTCCACTTGCTTTACTTTAACCTGGGCCTATTCACGTATCCTTACCAGAATCTTCAGGATTAGCGATTAAACTTAAAAGTTAAAAATAAACAATAGTTAAAAAAACACTTTTCAATAGAAAACCAAACTAAAAAGTCGAAAATAATTGTTAATAAATTTAAATGTGATTAACAAAAAAAAAATTTAATTGTAAAAAGCGTGGAGTGCTTGATGTTAATTGTTATTGACAGATATTGGTAAAAGTACTCATTTTGAAAATATTTTAGAGCACCGCACGCTTTTTTTATATAATTTTTTTTTTGTTAATCACACTATTCTTGATTAAAATTCATTGAAAACTTGCGGACGCCTCGCGGTTTCACCCACGTTTTTCCTGTCACCGTTGGAAAACAGGGATTAAAAGTAGCTTATTTCACCCGGGAATATTGTAACTTCCCAACAAAAAACAAAGAATGTTTGAAATCTGTCCAGTAGTTTTTATGTTTATTCGTTACATACAAAAAGTTTCTACTTTTTAGTTTAGTTTTCTATTAAAGCGTGTTTTCTAGTTTTTTAAACTATTCCGTTTTTCTTATACAATCCTGAGCGTCTCGCATCCAGCGGATGAGAGCAACCTTAACCTAATTGCGTGAGTAAATTCGGAAAGGCACAGGGTTTGACCGCCATTAATTGACCAATCACATAGACGGATATCCACATCGCGTCTTTCATCTCGATGATCTCATGTGATTAGTCGATTGATGGCGGTCAAACTCTGTGCCTTGCCGAATTCACTTGCGCAATGAGGCTGCTGGTCATCGGTCCACCTAGAGGGAGGCCTACCAACGCATCGTCTTCCGGTTCGCAGTCCCCGTTCCAGAACTTTTCGGCCCCATCGATGGCAGTGCCTGGTTGATAGCAATAGGCTGGGTAACTATGCGGCGGGTTCACGGACGAGTTCTATCGCGTGCCCGTGTTCCTGTCATAAGCGGCACAGGAGGACACCGAGCAGTTTTAGTGGTTTGGAGTCCCACATAACAGCGCTATTTCCCCGGGGTAGCGCAGTATGCATGCGCATTTCTCCAAGCAAAAAAAAAAGGTTAGCACCTCTACCTAATATTTTGAGGGATACAGGCATTATTTTATGTTTGTAGGACATAATTACAATTAAAACCGCAATGTGTACTAAATACCACGTGAAAATTGAACCGTAAGAGGTATAAAAAGCGTTAAATTTGGTCTCTATGTTTTTTATGGAGGTTTGACATCAACTGTCACTTTGTTAACAACATCTCCGTATTAAATAATAATTAGAATAGTTTCTGTACATATTAATTGCTTTGAAGTAGTTAATTAGTGAAAGTGGACTACAATAGTCAGATCATATTGTTATCTTGTGATATTATTCACTAACAAAGTAGTTATTAGTGACCGAAATTCAGACGCTGTAAACCTAAAAGAAGACTGTTTTTAACGTCATTCTAAGTGAATTATCGTTGGAAATGATAATAATTGCGCTGGTGAACAATAAAAAACGACTCAAAGTCAAGCAGTGAAGCTAAAACAGTGAGTTACAACAAAAACTTTTAACAAAACATACAAAACAATAATTTATTTTCAATTCACCGCCAATATCCAAATAAAAAGTAACGGGATTATACGAATTCAACGGAATCATCATTACTAACAGAGGACAAATTTCAACTGCGAAGTAAATGTTCAGATGGCTTAGTGGTTACTGCGCTGCATTTAGAGTGTAAGCACCAGAAGTCACAAGTTCGGAACCCAGATACAACATATCTTTTTCCATTTTATCAGAAGTTAAGTTATTCAAATATCAATAAGAAATGAACTTCTTTGAAAACATTACGTTTAGAAAAACAAAGACACGTTCTTTAGAAATGTCCGAAGAAAATAGCCTTGATAGTTCGAAGTTAGATGGCAGCACTAGTAGCTTACCGAATATATCAAGTGACGAAAATAATATACAAATACAGGAACTACAAAACCAAATTTCTCAACTTACTTCACAACTTGACTCAGCACACGAAGAGATAAATAACTTAAACATAGAAAATACTCAGCTTAAAAAATCTGTGAATGACATAACAAGTAAATATGATGTACTAAAAAAGGCTACAAAAATATTAACCAGAGAAGTGGGAACTCCTAATAAAAGTTCACTTACATCTACTCCACGCCTAAATTCTCAAACAAAGTCACAGAAGAAGACAAGGAAGACACAATTATTTTCGAAAAAGGAAGACACAAATAATGCAACGGTAGAACTGGATAATACAACAACACAGACGGAAGAAAATTATGAACATTCTTCGATTCCCATCAAAAGAAAACTGTGCATTGTTAGTGCGAATAAAAATAACAAAGTTTTGCTCACAGCTCAGGAGATATTTGAAAACTTTCAAGTATGTCATTACGTCACGCCGAATTGTGGTACACTTCGTCTTATTAAAGACTTACATAAAAAACTAACTGATTATTCTATGAATGACTATTGTGTTGTTTTAATCGGAGAAGAAGACTTTTTGCATACTGTAAATTATGTTAATATCATTATAAAACTAAGGGAGACATTGATGACAGTACAGAATACAAATATAATCTTATGCGCTCCTACTTTTAAATTAAGTAATTACTCGACAATGTTTAATTGGCGTATAGAGACATTTAATAATTTATTACATCTAGACTTACAAACATATAACTATGCAACGGCATTTGATTCTAATTTAAATCTTTTTTATGACTTCACTATGTTTTCTAAATTCAATAGGCAAATTAATGACTGTGGTATGCGTAATATCTTTCATAATTTATTGTTAACCATAACAGAGATATCATCGACCCAATGTGAATCTCCTACAGATGAAAAATTTTGTGAACATGAAAACTTTTTTCGTGTATAAAAATATTAATATTCTGCATCAGAATATAAATGGTCTTTTGAACAAATCTCATATGTTTACTGTCTCACTTAATGAACTATTCAATTCAGAAAATAAAATAATTGATGTGCTGTGTTTTTCAGAGCACAATATGATATTATCTGATGTTAACTTGTTACATATTCCTAATTTTACACTTGCTACACATTTCACTCGGAAATCCCGACATGGTGGTACATGTATTATGATACGAAACGGAATTAAGTATAGAGCTTTGGAGTCGGTGGAAAAGTGCTGTGTTTCTAATATAATTGAATGTTGCGCAATAGAACTCACTGACCACAACATAATTGTGATGTGTGTCTATAGGAGCCCATCTAGTAGGGACATAAAAAGTAAACTTGAGATATTTTTCAATAACCTGAATATTCTCTTAAAGTCTTTTTCATTACAAACTAACAAAAAACTTATTATATGCGGTGATTTCAATGTTGATATTTTAAAAAGGACCACTTGTTCAGAGCAATTCAAATATCTTATAACGGGATACAATCTCAAATTTGAAATAAAAGTTCCAACAAGATTAGGCAGCGGCACTTGCATAGATAACATAATTCATAATGTACGAGGATCAAAAGGAGAAATCTTAGAGCTGGCGGTATCCGATCATACGGCGCAACTATTACAATGTCCAGTTAGACGAACATGCATATTAAATTACTGGTTCTCAACTAAACGAGATTACTCAAAAGAAAATGTTCAGAAATTCATAGACAACATCAAAGCTATCACTTTTGCTGACGTATACGAGGAAACGAATGCCGCTAAGGCATTCAAATTATTCTATGACCTGTTTAAGTTGCTATATGATTTATGCTTTCCAAATATAAAAATACGGATATCTACTAAAGTAAAACCAAAATGGATTAGTCGTGGCATTAGGATTTGCAGTAAGAGAAAAAGGGAATTGCTGTGGAAATACCGGTCATTACCAAATAAGCAAAATAAAGCAAACTTTAAAAAGCTTTCAAATCGGCTAAAGAAAGTTATAAATCTCACACAGAGAGCCCATAATAATCGCTTTATACATTCAGCTCAGAATCTTTGTAAAGCAACATGGAAAGTAATAAATAAAAACAAGAATAAACATAATTTGCCAGACGAAACCATAATAAAAATCAAATCAAATGACAAAATCTTAACGAATCCTCATGAAATAGCACAAGCATTTAACGATTGCTTTGTGGATCAAGTGAAACCAGTTACTAATTTAGACATTAATAAAAATAAACAAAACATAAGCAGTAGAATTACTTCTATGTTTATGTCGCCTACAATACCACAAGAAATTTATCAAATTATTATGTCGCTAAAGAATACGTCTAGCACTGGGTATGACGATATATGTACAAACATTGTTAAACAGGTATCCACAATAATTGCTCCTGTGTTGAGTCATCTCATCAATATGTGCATATGCCATGGTTACTTTCCAGAAGAATTAAAAATTACAATTATAAAACCTCTCTTCAAGAAAGGCCACAGAGAAGATATGTCCTGCTACAGGCCTATCGCGTTAATACCAATTTTTTCAAAAATATTCGAGAAAGCAATATATTATCGACTTACTTCATACTTTGAGAATAATTGCCTATTCGTTGATAACCAGAAAGGTTTTAGGAAAAACAGATCTATTGACATGGCCATCTACGATTTCTTACATATGGTTAGCAGCAGAGTAGATAAGAGACTACCAACTCTGGCACTTTATATGGACATGTCAAAAGCTTTTGATCGCGTAGACCATAAAATACTGATAAGTAAACTTAATGCATACGGAGTACGAGGAAATATATCAAATTTAATAGAATCTTATCTTTGTGATAGGCAACAAATAACTACAATTAGTGGAATTTCTAAAAATAGTGAAATTACATATAAATCTAGCCAGAAAACAGTAAATTATGGAGTACCACAGGGTAGCGTACTCGGGCCGCCTCTATTTATTGTTTATATTAACGACTTTCCATCAGCATCATCATATCCTATGACAATGTTTGCAGATGACAGCACTTTACTTTTTAATATTGATGAGGCAAGCACATTAGAGGCTGAGATTAATTCTACCTTATTGTCAGTTGTGAATTGGCTGCAAAATAATAATTTGGTTATAAATCTTGACAAAACAGTATTAATGAAATTTCAACAAAGAGTAAATCACAATTTAGATTTAAATATTAAATATAAGGACAAAATTATTAATGAAACAAATGCGACTAAATTTCTTGGACTAAACATACAAAACACTTTAAAATGGAATTCACATATTGACAAAGTATGCAGTAAACTAAACCAACATTCCTATGCTTTGCACATGTTGAGTAAAACGGCCAATCGAGCAACAGTCCTAACGGCGTATCATGGTCTTGTAGCTTCAACATTGAGATATGGGATTATATTTTGGGGCAATGCCACGGGTAAGGATATTGTATTTAAGTGCCAAAAAAGGTGCATAAGAGCTATATTTAATTTGCAGATGACAGACAGCTGCAAACCGTTTTTTAAAAATACGAAAATATTAACTATGCCGTCGTTGTACATCTATGAAACGTGTATGTTCGTCAAAAATAATTCACATAAATTTGCTCGAGTCACTAGTCAGCGCCGTTGTGGTCGGTTACAAACAGTCGGATCCAGTACTGCACTATACAGAAATAGTATTTTTGTAATGGCTCCAAGGGTCTATAATAAATTGCCAAAATCTATAAGGGATGAAGATAATAGCCGCAAATTCAAAAGAAAATTGTATTTATTTCTAATAGATAAGACATATTACTCTATCGAAGAATTTTTAAATGATAAAATATGACATTACTAGCTATTTATTATAATTTACCGTTGACATGCATGTAAAAATAAATTATAATTGATTTATTATTAATTGACATTATTTACAATATTACGTTACTAGTTCTTAATAAAGTTTACCATTGACATGCATGTAAAATAAATTATAATTGTTTAATTATTTATAAATAATACCTACATTTAATGGACATTATCTACTCGAACTTGACTTTGTATTGTATAGATTCAGATTTATTACTAAAAAACCTAATATATTTGTACACCAATTTCATTGGTAGGACATAGAGCTCGACTGAAATGTAAACATAAGACCTTTATTGTAATACCTATGTTCACGAATAAAGATTGATTGATTGATTGATTGATTGATAAATTACGACCCTATTCACAGTAACTGGACAGGCGCAAATTCATCCGCAGATTACCTTTTACCAAACCTGGTTTTGGTAATTGTGATGGAGTTTTAAAGCATGGTGTTGATACATTGTTCTTTAGAAGGTGATTTTATTTTGATAGGAGAACTACAAGTATGATTTTTGTGTCAGATTTTTTTACAAAATGTTTTCGTATTATAGGTATATTTAAACATTATATTATCAGAAGCTAGTTTATGATAATCTAAAACAGAATATTTTATAGTAGTATTATATGCAGCGTTGGAAGGCCCCCATCTAGGTCGAGCGACAACCTAGTCAAGGCTGCGGGAGTCAGGTGGGTGCAAAACGCACAAGACTAATCAGTGTGGCGACGCTTGGGGGAGGCCTATGACCAGCAGTGGACGTCTTTTGTCTGAAATGATGATGATTACGATGCCCTACTTATTCTCCATTTGATATAAAGTATATACAGATAGGTCATAGGCACGTGCTGTGAATTTCGAATCTTTTCACGTTATGTGAATACGCTGACTCGATGACGTTCACTACTTGTCACTACTTCAACCCGTCAATAAACTTGACGCTGCCGCGCTGGAAACACCAAAATAGAATTCCATTTTTGAACAGAAAATAATAAAAAATGTTCCTTATTTTTATTTTGTATTTTGATGGACTTGCTAGGCACAAAATAAACTTGCTTACTAAAACATTTTGTACAGATAATGAACCTTTGCGAGTTTAATTATTATGAGAAAGTTGCTTTAGCTTTCGCTTGATAGGCCTAATTATCCATTTTAATAACATTAAAAGCTCTCCCTAGATTCAAAGAGATTCAGAGCGTCGAGCAGAATTTTGGTTATATTTTAAACGGATTTTATTATGAAAATATCTTTGTTAAATTCTAGACGCAAGTAATTTCATTCACAAGCAATGTAAAGTTTTCTTATTACAATAATAAAGAAAATTAGGTGCGATTTAATTTCAATTTTAATATGACATGCCTTGAATCATTGTGATACATGAGTTAGTTTACAAAATAGTAATAAAGGAATATTATTCACTGAATCTTCTTACCTTACTTCTTAAAGTCAAAATGAGAAATAATAATAATGTCGAACATAGAACCTCCTCCTTTTTGGGAAGTCGGTTAAAAAAGAGAGAGGTGACTTATGGACACTCGGTTGGAACGGAGTTTGATTAACAGTCTTTCAGTTTCGTAAAATATGTCAAAACTGAAATAACAACAACACGAACTTGATGCTCAGTGTGAACACACAATAGCGGCTGCTAGCGTAGGTACGTGTATGTATCTAGTCAGCGCACCTTGGAACGTCTTCGGTTTTCTTCGTACGCCTCCGTCTCTCTCCTCGGCGTCTGCCTTTTATGCAGATCTTCGCTTGTACTCTCCTGCATGTAGCACGCTGTGCCTCGTACAATTTACCACGCATAAATGATTATTTATATTAATAAAAAAGGGTATTTGAACGTTAAAATTAACATTCTCAAAATTGTTGGCAAGCTGAATCGATTGCACATTTTATTTAGTTTCTTTGGTGATCGGGAAGTGCTTCAAAAATCACTGCATAACGGTGTCGGTTGTTGGTGTGGTTTTTTTACACCTTTTTTGGTCTAGCCCCTCAGCCCACAAACAAATCTATAACAAAACTATAACGAGCGATAATTTTCTTATTGGTTTTATAAGAATACTTATAAGACTGCTGTAAAGAACCGCAGTATGAGAGGGTTTTATGGTGGCGATATTTTAAAAAAGAATAAATACCGCCGCGCTGAAAAAAGGCATGAGTTTCGGCATCTACGAGTATTTATAAATGGGCAGTAGACCTCCAATCGGTATAAAACAATTGATAAAATATATATCTTCCTTCCTAAGCATACTTCATATAGAATTGAATACCGAAGCCAAGTCTGGGCATATCAATCAATCATCTTAGCTGGATCAGATTAAGACTCTAACTAAACGTCTATACAAACCATGTTCTGTTGGTGTGTCAACTTTCTGGAGTGGTGACCGCGTACCGACAGACGCAGCGTTGGAAATGCTCACATATGGTAGCGTGGAATGAAGACCTGGTGAAGGTTGCAATAATCCACTGCAACATTTCAGGCAGACCTATCCAACCAGTGAAAGTATTTTGGCTGAAATGACACTGATTAATAATAGAAAAATTACAAGTTTTGAAAATATTTAGATCTTTGTAAGAAACAATAAAGTATATGAATTAAATCAAAAACTATTTTGAATAAGCTATTAAAACACACTGCCCAAAATTGATATCTCTGTATACCATACTTGTTTGCAAAATGAATCAAGTAAATCAAAATAGACTATAAGTACGTGCCTGACGTCTGGGATCACCGATTAGATACTAAATCACGTTCTATCATTATGTTACTGCCAAGCTTTTTTCAAGATCGATACCTTAGCATCTGTGTTGGCATATAATTTTTGATCGATGTTTTGCCGATACTTAGAATAGTAGCGGTAGTTATATCGACCTCTAATTTTTGAATATTCTACAATACTTTATGAGAAAGGTCATAATCTAGAATCCGTGATTTCTAGTATAGGAACTTAGAATATAGATACAAATAAATAATAAATAGATGGTAATTAATGCTTTCTGAACGGTTCATTTATATTCAAACTGCTTCTGTATGCACTTTCTATATAGTAATGGTAATATATAAAAAAAGCTGGTTTTCAGCGAGGTAAGGAATATTTGTAAATTTTTTAATAGATACGAGTTCAATTTTAAATATCCTGGCAATCGTGCCAAGGGGACCGAGATATATGTATAATCCACGCGCGAAAAATATAAAGCTACATTATGGCGTCACAAAAACATAGTGAAACACATTACGATGATTACGTCGCCGACTCAAACCCAATGGAGTGTGAACCAAATTACATGTTCGATCTACAAATGCGCTGTCACCACTCAACTGTGAAAATAACATTGGAAACTCTTGATTTAGCGATAGATTATCACTTGAATGTCAAATTGCTTTTAAGGAAATTGATTTTCTCTGACATTGTTAAAGAAGAATGGCTTATGATTTGTTAGTCGACATGATTGTCGCAAGCAATTTGCTTATTTGGCTTTGGTATTAAGATATTCTGAACATACAACAAATACACTCGATCCGAATTGAAAGTAGAAAAGTAAAATAACTTAATAAAACTGTTTGTACGCAATATTTTTTTTTTCAAACAATAGGAAGAATATATAATATACCTATATAAAATAAAATAAGAATAGCTTTAATCATTCCATGCATGCATTTCTTTTCCTTAAATTATAATTATATAAAAATATTAAATTATAATTTTTGATTTATAAATTAGATACCTATTGGACATTGATTATTAAATTGGATATTAGAATTGATGATTAAATTAAATAACTATAAGTTTTATTAAATTAGATATTGGAAATTGATTATCAAATTACATATTAGATTGGATTATTAGATTAAATTTTGAAGTTGATTATTAAATTAGTTATTATGATTGGATATAAATTAGATATTAAAGATAATTGAATTAAAACACACATTCAAGTCTCATGCATGGACCCCTCTCGGGTGAAAGCCTCCTCCAAAGAGTGCCAAATGTCCCTGTCTTTTGCTTTCTCAAACCAGTTTCTGCCTGCAATTGCCTTTATCTCATCTTGCCACCTGGAGCATGGTCTACCTCTGCTTCTGGTTCCCTGTGGTCCCTCCCATGTTGTTCAATCAAAATCAATTTTTTTTTATTTCACATAGGCCTACATGGTCACTTATAAAATGTCGACAAAAGGTGCACGGTTCGAGTTGGTCGTTTCCTATGGAGAAGAACCGGCAAGAAACTCCATAATGTAATCCTTATTGTCCATCTATCGTCAGTGTACCTAGCTTCATGGTCAGCCCATTTCCATTTATGTCTCAGGGCGAAGATTAAAACGTCAGCTTTGACTTTGTCTCTCAAGGTGATTCCTAGACAACTTCTCTCCATTGCTCTCTGTGTGGTTTGAATTTTAAACTTTGCGTTTATTGCAAATGTCCATGTTTGGCAGCCATAGGTTAGAAATGGCGGATGATATAGTCCTGTTATCATATAATCCAGAAAAAACTAAACGTTATGATAAACGATCTGGAGGCTGCAAGCAACCGGGTGGGACTAGAGATAAACCTAACTAAAACGAAAATTATGACTAATAATAAAGTGGTACTCATCTTAGTAAACAATGAGCCACTGGAATATGTTCAGGAATATGTCTACCTTGGGAAACAACTGTCTTTCAAAGCGAAAAGAAATTTAGAAGAAATAGACAGACGAATAGTGTGAACGTGGCAGAAGTTTTGGGCCCACAAAGAGAAATTAAAAAAAAAACTCAGCTCCCAATGAAACTGAAGAAGACTGTTATGGACTCAGCTATACCTATATATATATATATATACAGGCTATCTATGATTTAAAAATAATGTAAATAATATTTTATGATTTTAAATTTTCGTAAAAATCTTCACGGAATAAGATTATTGAAATGCTTACAATGCTTCATTTAAACTAAAACACATCAGAATAACACATAAGTTAAATGTAACCGTTATTTTCACAAAAACAGTCCGCCACTTTTATTTGCCATTCCAAATGCGAATGTACGTTCGTTTTGAGTTTTATATGACTGGAAAGTTGAGAGTATTGCCAGTAAATTTCAACTGAGCTGTATTGAGTAAATCGATCGTGAGTGCAATCGAATGGGAGTCTCTGGTGAGTCTACAAGAGTATGCACTCTCGAACAAAATATTGCAGGTGAAACAAAATAGGTCACTTAAATCGAGCTGTTTTGTGCGAATGTACAAATTATTTCGGGCACGGTATAATCACGCCACGACGAGTACCCCCCAGGGGGTATTTATTAACGCTCACAAATAAAGGCCTTGCACGAACGCCCGGTGCTTAATTTTCATACATTTGCGAAGATGCTGGAGATTTTATGAGGTCATTTGGGATTAGCGTTTAATAAAGTACTTATGAAATGCCGAAGTTTGGAACAAATATATTTTAAGATCTTTAAATGTCTAAGGACCGCTTCAGAAACGTTTTCATTGGTAAATGATTTGGGTACACTTGAATAAGTAATATATTGTGAGAATATATATAGCTGTTAATTTTCTTGAAGAAATTGATAAAGTCAAGAAAAATTTAAAGATACCTTTGTTGGTTTTGTTTGAAAATTTATGCATAATTGCATACAGTTTGTTTATAACGTATACTGATTTCTACATAAATCTTTAAATCTATTGGCAAAGGTTTTTCAGGACCCAAAATTGATATCTAAAAAAAATACACAAATTATTTTAGGAGCTACAATCTGTCGAATTTAACTCACTCAAGTTCTTTGTAAATCTTGCTTGACCTTTATATCTCCCAGATTTCGCCGTGAGGGATTTCTGTTTCCATTCCGACATAATCCCTTATTCGTCTCTAAGGGCACGCACGGGAAAGGTTGATCTATTCTTGGACAGACAACATAAGATTATATTGTTCATATAATAGCTTAGAGAGGTACATATAGTACACTAGCTTCTGTCAGTGGCTTCGCCCCCGTGGAAAGTGTTTTCTTATGATTAGTCTTAGTGTTTTCTTATTTTCTTAGGATGAGAAGTCTAGCTTTTGTGCTATTTCAGACTATAATAAATCTCTGTGCTAAATTTTATCATGACTCGTTCAGCTGCTTTAGCTTTATTGAGTAACAAACATAGGCACGTCCATCCAAACTTTCGCATTTATATTTTAGTAAGACTAGCTTCTGCCAGCGGCTCCTCCCGCGTGAAAAGTGATTTCTTATCCCAAGGGAACATTATAACTGGATGATAAATAGCCTTTGTGCTATTTCAGATTATAATCCATTCCTGTGCCAAATTTCATCCAGATCCGCTCAGCCGTTCTGGCGTGATTGTGTAACAAACATACATCCATCCAAACTTTCGCATTTATAATATTAGTAAGATATACAGGGTGTAACGGCAAGGTGTGATCATATTTTAAATCTGCATCTATTCATGTCTATGAACCACTTTCTCAAAGAAAGCCATAGCCATTGTATCTCTCAAACGAATTTTGGTCAGCTGACGGCAACTTTGTATGGAAAATCCAATTAAAAAAAGAATTGAGAAAGTTGTTCATTTACATATTTAATTAAATATATTTTCTTTCTTTCTTTCTTCTTTCTTAGATGGGCAGAAGTAGTTTTTGAAATATGATCTCACTTTTCCGTTTTATCTTATTTATTATTTACTTTATTGTACACCACTTAAATAATTACAGGACAAAACATTTATAAAGATAAGTGTACAATGGGCGGTCTTTTCGCACAGGGCAATCTCTTACAGACAACCTTTGGATGGACTGAACGAGAGACAATAGACATAGGGCTGTCAGTGTACAAAAAGTATACTAAATAATATTACTTAGATATAACATAAAATACATAAATACAAATAAAATAATATACTAATAAATATCAAATATAGAACAGAGAAAGGAGAAGAATAGTTACAGAGAAAGGAAATGCTCCATCACCATTTTTTTTAAATGAAGGTAATGTTTGCGCACACCCTACCTCAATGGGTAAGGCATTCCACAAACGAGCTGCTTGAACCGTGAAAGATTTTTCGAAGAAGGATGTGGAATGCATAGGAATACTTAATTTTAGTTTTTCCGATGATCTCAAGGACTGAGAATGTGTGTCACAGAGGAACTGAAGGCGTTCTTTAAGATAAAAAGGACTAGAAGGATTAAAGAGCACATTATATAGCAATCAAAGGATGTGGGCATTCCGGAGAAAGCAAATAGGAAGCCATTTGAGCTTGGTGCGAAATTCAGAAACATGGTCATACTTGCGCAAGCCAAATATGAACCTGATACAGATATTTTGAAGTCGCTCAAGCTTGTCCAATTGGTCTTGGGTGAGATTAAGATAGCTAGCATCAGCATAGTGCAGGATAGGGAGAAGAAGAGATTGAGCTAACGCAATTTTAGTGGTGATGGGAAGAAAGGGAGCCCGCAAAACCAAACAGTTTACGACCGACCTCTTGCAGTTGTTTAGTCCAGGATAGGTTGCTGTCGATGTAAATCCACAGGTTCTTCACAGTTTCAGCTATAGGAACAATGGTGTTGTTGAAAGAAACCTGGGGAAGTGTCGCCCAATCAATCCTAGAGACCGTTCGGGAACTTCCCACAACAGCCACTTGAGTTTTCGTCGGATTGATCTTCAGCTCAAACTCAGTGCTCCAGTCACCAATTCGAGCCAGGTCCGTATTAATAGCCTCAATAGCGTCTGATAACTCGCCGAGAGGGGCTTGAGTATAAATTTGGAGATCATCAGCATAAAGGTGGTAGAAAAGCATTAATAAAGAGTGCGAGATATTATTTGATAATCACGGACGGACTAAATAGAATTATTATTTTTCAACCTAGGAAACATCAGAAAATAAGTTTGACGTGTGTACCTGTGTTTTTGTGTATATGTATATCTGTCTGTGGCAACATAGGTCCTAAACGGATCAACCGATTTTGATTTGGTTTTTTTTCGCAAAATATAGTGTCATAATTATTATATTTCTAGTCGCTTTAATCGACAATCTATCGCAACAAGTAACAACAACAATGTATAAGTCCCATATGCTAAGGGTGAAACTATTGTCATCAACCACACACGGCACAAATCCAAGCTTCGGGCTGCTACTGAAACTTCCAAATGGAAAAAAACCCAATAACACTTCGCCTGACCCGGGCATCAAACCCAGGACCTCGTGCTCAGCAGAACCACTTGCAATCACTACATACACCAACGAGGCAGGCATGGTCACTCGATAACGTTGGTAATGAAACACGGCACGTCTCCTAATTGTTAATTGTGCAATCGTACGCTAACTCGATCAACAATAACATCATTAATGGCAAGTCAGTAAGCATCTTCCAAGACAATGGATTTACTATTGTTGTATCTCACTGGCGCTGTCCTAATATATCGCGATCATCGCGCAAACATGCGACCGTCGCGATCATTTGTGTGACAAACACGAGCGGGTGCTTATCGATTTCTCCATAAAAATGAACGTGACGGTTGCGTGTTCGCGCGATGATCGCGTTGTTTTAGGACAGCACCCTATTAAAAGTTCCAGTTTTTTACCTTAAAGTAGGTATGTAGATAATCTTACTAACACCTACTTACATAGTAATGGACAAGTCTGGACAGTTATTAATGAATCGCGGCTCAACAACTGAACGGACTTGGGCTAAACTTGGCACACGCGTAGACCATGTCCTGGATTATAAACTTTTTGCCCTGAAGTACGTTCCCTTAGAAAAAAAAAGCGTTCACGTACGTTCACGTGGGCAAAGTCACTGGCAGAGGCTAGTATTATTTATCGTTCTACTTCGTTGAACCAATAGGTTTAAATTGAACCAAAAGTATTTAAAAGCAAGTTAAAATAGAGCTTGTAAAAACAGTGCCTGAAAAAAAAGTATTTTGGTGTCGGATTTCGAGACTAACTCCCCGTAACTCCATTTTATCGGAGCAACGTCCAAAATTGTGGGCAGCAGGGAATAAACGTGCATTTTTTTGCGGAGCTCCAGCGCGACCCTTTAAATGCCAGCCAACCGTTACTGACATACGAGTACGTGACATAAAGCCGGCCTAATAATGGAGCAGGAAAACGGAGCTTCGGCGATCTGTTCGTGTATTAAAGTTCTGAAGAGTCCGAAGTCCTAATGGTCTTTTAAGAGGTCACGGGGATCTTCCATGTGCTGATGGTGATCACCAGGGTGATTTAGTGAGGTAAAGTTCCATACTCCCTGGTCCCACAAAAGTATAGGCGCCTTTTGAAGGTTTCTCACCGATAAGAAAAAAACCCGACTGAGAAAAAAACTAAACAAGAAGAAAATCGTGCAGTGCAGTCGGAGGATACATTTTCGCGAGCAGGCTGACCACCTGATCCTCCGACTGTACAGCAAGATTTTCTTCTTGTTTACATCTTTTATTACGCAGTTGGGTTTTAATTTTTAAATTAACTTTTTTATTGACAACTTTTAGTTATCATTTGTTTCGAAAATTTATATAAGTGGAGTGGTGGACATCGTGAATAATCGTTATTTTTGTAATCACCTCTTAAAATACTTCATTGTGATACCCCAAGATATGAGGTAATAAAGAATACTACATACATACCTTTACCTTTCCATGCAGTCGGGTAAAAAAAAACCTAATACACGAAGCGAAACCAACAGCTCCGTCTAGCTTGGTCGTTCAAAAATACATTTCCCCCGCCCAAGTGAAAGAAAATGCATTGCATTTATTTAAAGTAAAAAAAACGTTTTAATAGGTGCTCCATCAAGTGTCGAAACTGAATGAGTCGAGTAAAATGAAGCACAAAAGAGTATTGTAAGAATACAATTGATAAACGATAAGCTGCTGAGTATAATGCTTGAAGAGTAATCCATTTGATTACTCTTCAAGCACATGAGTGTGTGATGTTATCATTTCATTTCTTCCACAATAATATTATAAAATACCTAATATCACATCTACCTTTATGGCAGTGGCCAAATAATATAATATATATTGTAAGGAACAGGCAACCCCACGTGAAATAGCGTCTATAAATAGCATGTCAGTTGACTGTCAAGCTCCCCCTCATTCCGCCCCCGGCCGCCGTCGCGAACGCACGCTTGTCTGCGCTCCCCCCGCCGCCCGCACCCCGCTCTCCGCTGTCGTCGCGATCTATGCGCCGTACTCGCGGTCGCGATCTCGCACCGCTATCAGAGGCGCCTTTGGGTACCTCGCAGTCCGGACCGGTCCTTTTAAGGATAGGGAACGACATTATATTTCTATAAACGGATTTTGTCACGGTTATTGACCCCGTCTGGGTAAAAACCACGACTTAGTGGTCCTCTGGTGGAAACCTAACGGTGATAACAGAAATCAGAGGGGGTGCAGCCCCAACACACCCGCCACGCTTCTTCAGAGCACGGCAGTCAGCTGGAGTCGGGAGCAAGGGATCTGGCCTTGGTGTCTAGCCTAATCAACCCTTGACTCTGTTTTCAGCATTCACCTGGCACGGCTGGGTGTTTCTACCCCTACGTGCCAGAAAACGGTACACATCCGACGGGTGCCCACCTTCTGTGGGTTACCCAGTACCTCAGGGCCCCTATCACCCAATAAGATTGGTGATAGGTACAACTAGCTTAGGGTTCACCTAGGTACTCACCTCCCAGTCTAACCCGACTGGGAGGGTAGGGCCACACATCCCCGGGCGTACCTACCCGGGGAATATCTCTATCCGCCCCTAAAGATAATATAACTTAATTATATTATCTTTGTTATTGTTGTTATCACTAAGATTATTTTTATCAACAACACTATGCATCCCGTAGAGTTGTTGATACATTTAGTCGAGGACTTGATGTCGGACGATCCCAGTCCGCTCAAGGAAAACCGGAGGAGGTTTAAAATTATACTCGCCTCCCTGGCTCAATGGGACCCTTATGGTACCCCCCCGCCCCGCCCCCGCTCGTATCGGACGATAGTCCTGCATCTCCCCCGCCCGCATCGGACGATAGTCCCGCCTCACCCCCGCACGTTTTGGACGTAAGTCCGCAAGAGCTCGTGATCGACGAGTCTATAATGGACTCTGACGAATACGAGACCTCCGATGACCTCTCCGCTTCCTCTGACAGCTTTCAGGTTGTCAATGTAGGTAAGAGGAAGAGGAAGAAGGGTAAGTCCCAATTAAAGGCCAATAAGGTCAAAAAGGTGACAGCGTCTCCCTCTAAATCCCCAGCTCAGCCGTCTATCTCCTCCGACGTGCAACACTAGCCGCTCTAACAGTCCGATGACTGTCGCCGACGCCTCTCAAGGGTCGAGCCGCGCCCCCAGCCCCGCTAAAGTCCCCAAAGTCCCCAAGCCCCCGCCAGTATTTCTCCACGATAAGAATAAGTGGACAGATGTTTCCAAATCTTGCCTAGAACGCAAGATTAATTATACTAATGCCGTCGCCTGTCAGATGGGCATTAAGATTCAAGTGCCGACATCGACCGATTTCAGAAATCTTACTCGATTTCTAAGGGAAAGGAACGTAGCGTTTCATACCTACACTTTACCCGACGAAGCGCCCATCCGTGTTGTTATCCGACGTATCCCTAAAGAGATACCTGTCGAAGATATTCGTGCCGATCTTATCGCACAAAAAGTCCCTGTCCTCGCTGTACACCGCATGCATAAAGCACGCGGAGGTAAACAGTATGATATGGTAGTGGTTGAGTGCAGCCCTACTGAATTCCACAACCCGATTTTCAGAGTTACCTCTGTTTGTTCCCTGTCGGGTATCTCAATTGAGAAACCCTACCGTCCCTTCGTAGTTGGTCAGTGCCACCGCTGCCAACTGTATGGTCACAGTCAGAAGAACTGCTTCGCCACCCCCAGGTGCGTAAAGTGCCGAGGGGACCATGGCACGAAGGACTGTACCCGTCCCAAAAACCCCGCCGAATGCACGGAGCCCCCAAGCTGCGTGCTATGTGACCAGGTCGGTCACACGGCCAACTATAAGGGGTGTCCTCGAGCCCCCAAACTTGCGCCTAAAATGGCCAAGCGTTCAGGGGACCGCGAAGCACGCGCAGCTCCCCCCCCCAGGCCCCTCCCCGGCTAGCCCCTCAGAGGCAGTCGCCTTGGGGTAAACTCAACCACCAGAGTGTGGCCCCCAAGACAAACCAGCAGACTATCCCAGGTCTGATGGATCACCCCATCCCACCACCAACCCTTAGCCCGGCCCCTCAGGCCCCAGCCGCCCCCATGCCCGCTCAAGGTCGTCAGATGGCCTACGCCACTGCCGCAGCCGCGAGCCCGTCCCCAAACACGCCCAATACCGGACGCAGCGTCGCCGATATTATCATCGGTGCGTATGCGTTCTGGATGACCGAAGAGTCACGATCGCTGGCCGCTGAGATCACTAAGATCGAAGCCACAGGTATTATACCTAACCCAGCCGAGTCCCAAGCCCTATTTAGTAGGTATCCGTCTGTTACTAGGGAGCTAGACAACCTAGTATTCAGAAACGGCCAATGGGTACGCAAATAGGATTGCGACCCTTGCCCTTTCAATTGTAAGTTACGCAATTAGGGCGTAATCTTCAAAATTCCGTCATTTCGCCAACTAAGGCATATTCTCTTAACCTCATGACCCCTCCACAACGCTCATTAAGAGCCTTAGGGAGTAGTATACATAATGTAAATAAACAAACCGATCCGTACCTATCTCGCCGCCACCGAGATCCGTCGCGTGTTCTTTCAGTAAAATCACGCCAGCCCGCGTCAGCTGTGCAGTAGTTAAATGTTAGATTTAAAAGGAGTTTCTTATCCGTTCTTCTCCAAGTAGGTAGTTTACGAACGGACAGTAAATTCATTAATCTAGATCCAGCCTTAGTTGTCCCACCAGCGATGCCCTTTGCCGAGGTTCGACCCCAACTGGGGTAGCCCTTAGCGCAATCGCTGTAGGTTTAGAAAACTTGTTTGTGCCTTGGCTGGAGGCTATAATATAGCTTAGTCTCCACAGGTTAGCCCGGTTAAGCAGTAGCCAATCACTTAGATTGAAACTGCGAGACGCCACTTAGGAAAAAAAAAAAAAAAACTTTCAAGCTCTCTTTTTCATTGGCGGGCACCACGTGCGGAAGTCTCTGCGAGAATCTCTGTCGATTTGAGGTCACGTGAGCTGTTTTTATTTTTTACAGCGTGCAATCGTTATTTTGTAATTTTCCTAATTATAATCGTAACTAACTTAAACTAAATAAAACTGTGTATGTATGAAATTAATTTGATTTTGAGTTATTAAACGGTTTTTATTCGCGAAACGATAGCTATGATAGGTCGCGGTCTAGTCCACGTAGTAGAAAGCGTCATACTTGCGACGAACGAGGATTCACACCTGAAGCACCAAACTCAGTGCTTTTGAGCGTACCACGACAATCGCACAGTACGTACATAGGATCCGGTGAACCGGGTTCTGAGGCGTCCACTCTTGCACATGCTTTGATGCATGCAATTAAAACTATGCAGCCTACGAGGTCATAACACTATTATGTGTCTAATTTTGACCCTTCGATACATAGTATTGAAGCATGGTGCGAGGAAGTGGATCGCGCCAGAGATGCAAACAACTGGAACGATCACGAGTGCTTATCACTGTACTTATCAAAGGGGACGCTAAAGTTTGGTTGAGTGAATGGGTCAGCAACGATAGGACATGGACTAATTTTAAACGAGAATTCAAGTCTCTTTGTCCCAGTAAGCTCGATTACGCGAATATTCTATTCGAAGCCATGAACACAACTTCAGACAAATACCCTACATTCGCTGAATATGCGCGCCGTACTTGATTACGTTTGAAAATAGTCCAGGGGATATTGTAAGTGACGAGTTGAGAACGCTTATTGTTATCCGTGGTATAGACAGCACCCAAGTGCGAGCAGCCGCTGCTAACTCGGACCTTACTCCAGACACTGTTGTTTCGTTCTTGTCGATACATACGAAAGCTCCAAAACGAGATCATTTGGCCTTTAAAAATCAAACCCAAACAAAGCCTAATAATCGGCTGGGTCCAAAATGTTTTACTTGCAACCAAAAGGGGCATGTTAGTCGTGATTGCAAACGTAAAAAACCTAACGTGACTGCCAACACGCAACCGGCACCAAGCAATATATGCGCTTTTTGTAAAAAACAAGGACGTACTGAGGACAATTGTTTAAAAAAATAAATAAATAAATAATAATAAATCGTTTATTTAAAAAATACATTTGTTCTTAAAATTACAAACCCACCAAACTTTTTGCAAAGGCACGTTCTGAATCGCGAAACCAACGGAACGTTAATCTTTGCTCCTATCGGTCCAATTTTGCTCAAAATAAGGACGTTACTTCCGCAGTGGTAGATGGGGTGCCAGTAGATGTACTCATTGATAGCGGTGCCCTTGATGTGTCCCTCATATCTTCAGACGTTCTTAAATATATTTCATGCCAACCAAAACCAAGACGTTGCGTGTTGAAAGGCATAAGCGACAAGGAAGTAGTTGTCACATCTTACGTCACAGTCACAGTAGAATTCAGTGACATATCTATTGAGGTAGACCTATTGGTGGTTCCGTCTTCTTTTATGAACACACCTATCATAATAGGTACCGATGTACCGAATCGCGACGGAATAACTTACGTTCGAACGAAGGACAATCAGTATCTCACGCGTAACGATACTTGCGTTTATAACGTTCAATCAAACGACCAGATCAACGTAAATAGTCCTCTTCAGGGTGACGAATTGGAAAGCCTTATGTCGATCATTAATGAGTTTGCGACTTTCTTAATAACTGGCACTGCCACGACTACAGTTCGAACCGGTGAGATGGAGATAAGGCTAACCAAAACGACACCAGTAGTCTACCGACCATACAAGCTCTCACACCTGGAAAAACTTAGGGTTCGAGAGATTACTAAAGACCTTTTAGACAAGGGGATAATTAGGCGTTCTTATTCGGCATTTGCAAGCCCTATCATACTAGTTAAGAAGCGTGATGGCTCGGATAGGCTCTGCGTTGATTATAGAGCACTGAACAGAATTACGGTAAAAGACCGGTACCCCCTTCCATTAATAGAAGATCACATTGACAGATTAGGCGGTTATAAATATTTCTCTAGTCTCGATATGGCTACCGGTTTTCATCAGATTCCTCTTAAAGAGGAAAGTATTCACCTTACTGGTTTCGTAACGCCCGAAGACCATTTTGAATACGTCAAAATGCCATACGGACTAGCAAATTCTCCTATAGTATACCAACGCATAATAAATGACACCTTACGCAATCACATTAATGAGGGTAACGTGTTAGTTTATGTCGACGATGTACTCCTTATGAGTTATACCGTGAATGAAGGAATTGAGTTATTACGTAAAGTACTGAATACCCTTACCAGGGCGGGATTTTCGATGAACCTTCGTAAATGCTCTTTTCTTGTAACTGAGGTAGAGTATTTAGGCAGAGTAATAAGTAAGGGTCAGGTTAGGCCGAGCCCTCGAAAAGTAGAAGCTCTAGCTAATACCACGCCGCCAGAAAACGTAAAACAAGTACGCCAATTCCTTGGTTTAGCGGGATACTTTAGGAGATACATTAAAGACTACGCGGTCCGAACCGCTCCAATTGCGCATTTAACCCGTAAGGATGTCAAATTTCAATGGTCACCGGAATGCGAGGCTATTCGCCAATACCTCATCAAAAAACTTACAAAGGAACCAGTTCTTTCGATTTTTGATACAAACCTTTCAACCGAAATTCATACCGACGCCAGCAGTGCAGGTTATGGGGCTCTTCTCATACAAATCCACCGAGACTCAAAAAAACACGTCGTAGCTTATTTCAGTAAGTCTACCCAAGGGGCCGAGCGTAATTATCATTCTTACGAACTTGAAACCCTTGCTGTTGTCAAGGCTCTTCAAAATTTCCGACACTATCTCGTAGGATTGAAATTCTTAGTAGTAACGGACTGTAATGCCCTTAAGTCTACCGAAAGAAAAAAATACTTGGTACCACGTGTCGCCCGTTGGTGGATCTTTCTCCAAGACTTTGAATTCTCGATTGAATATCGGAAAGGAGTAATGATGCCACATGCAGACTACCTGAGTCGAAACCCAGTAGTTAACGTCAATCAAATATCACGACCTCGCAACTCGGCTCAAATAGCTCAATCGGCAGACAATGAGACTCGAGACCTTATTGAAAAACTTCGCGATGGTAGTCTGGATGGGAATCATTACTCGGTGCAAAATGATATTTTGTTCTACAAGTACGTCCCGATAGGTGAACAACCTCGAATGCTTTGTTACATTCCCAAGGGTCACCGACTCAGTCTTCTTAGGGTATTCCACGATGAACACGAACACATTGGTGTAGAGAAGATCCTGGATCTCATTTTGAGACATTTCTGGTTCCCATGCCTAAGACAATTCGTAGCTAAATACGTGGCCCATTGTCTCATATGTATTTCACAAAAAAGAGTTCCCCGTGCCCCATTACAAAATATAACTTCCTAGGAAAAACCAGACACGCCTTTTGACACCGTGAATATCGACGCTTTAGGTCCTTTGCCAGTATCGGAAGGGTACAAATTTATCCTCCTTATAGTAGACGCTTTCACTAAGTATTCCTTACTGTACCCCATTGCTAGACAAGATTCCACAGAGCTGAAGCGTGTTATTTCACAAGCTGTCTCATTATTTGGAGTTCAAGCATTTGGAGCTCATGATTACGGACAGAGGACGTATGTTTGAATCCAATGACTTTGTAACGTGGATAAACGAACTTGGTTGCAATTTGCATTAATTAACTCTGTAAATGCATCACGCTAACGGCCAGGCCGAGCGATATATGCGAACTATCCTCAACATGTTGCGCATACAGTCAAATTACAAGAAGACTAGCTGGTCAGGTACGTTGTGGAAGCTCCAGTTAGTGTTAAATATCACCAAACAAAAAACAACCCAAGTTTCCCCACTTAACCTCTTGATCGGTACCGAAGCTACAACTCCTGTGATTCGAGCGTTGGTTCGCGACGTGGCTTTGGAAGGCAACGCACCCAACCGGGAAGCCCTACGCGAGATCACCAGAGGAAGAGCTCGTTAATTGCTGAAACACAATCGGGATAAGCAAGATGAACGAGTTAACCAAGGGCGACAACCACCTCGCCAATTTAATATTAACGATTGTGTGTTCGTAATTAAGTTTTCTCAGGTAACGGGAAAACTCGATCCCGGTATGCGTGGCCCCTACAAAGTGGTAGAGGTGTTACCTAGTGGACGCTATACACTGCGCTTGATGAGCGGTGGCTATGGCAAGACAACGCAGGCGGCGTCTCAATACATGGTGCCATGGCAAGGCGAGTGGTGCCCAGACACTTGTGCTGCATTCTTCGAGAGTGAGTAATTTTCTCCAATTTGCTTAAAGTGTAAGTGCTAGTCACTGTGGTACTAGTCACTCAGGCGTTTGTTGCTTGGCGTTTATCGCTACACTTTGATGCTTATTGCTATTGTGCTTGGTGTGTTTCAAGCTGTATAAGCAGGCTATTGTGGTCAACATAAGATCCATTTGCCCGACGTCTCTCAAGTATGGATATGGCCTGCATGTTAGACAAGCTTGCACGTATGAATACGGTCTGCGTGTCAAGCAGCTTGACGTATAAATACGGTCTGCGTCAAGCATGTTTCAGATAACTAAGACTAGTCGTCAAGGACAGTCGCCACGAGGTGCAGGGAGCTGCCCCGAGGACAACGGAGACCTTAAAAAAAAAGAGCTCAGTTGGGTTTGAATTTTTAAAACAGAGAGAAGTCTCTGCTTAGTTCTAGAATGATGAATGTGTGTTTGCTGTGTGAATCCTTTGATAGATGATAAGTGAATTAATTGAAAGATGACGTAGAGAAAGTTGTGAATGGTGAAATGTGTTCATTTAGTCTTGTTGAATTGTCTTCTTAATGTAATTTTTTATCCAGGTGAGCATGCGGAAGCAGATGAGACTGTGCCTGCAGCCGGATCACAGCGTGTGGTTGACCCGTCTATGCATCTGCTGGATGACGATGTGGAACGAGCACCGACGACATCCACCGCCGTGAACTCCGACCCCACTGCGTGACTCACTCGTGTCGGGGACGACATACAGTCGGGAGAAGCCGTGTAAGGAACAGGCAACCCCACGTGAAATAGCGTCTATAAATAGCGTGTCAGTTGACTGTCAAGCTCTCTTTTTCATTGGCGGTCACCACGTGCGGAAGTCTCTGCGAGAATCTCTGTCGATTTGAGGTCACGTGAGCTGCTTTTATTTTCAAAGCGTGCAATCGTTATTTTGTAATTTTCCTAATTATAATCGTAACTAACTTAAACTAAATAAAACTGTGTATGTATGAAATTAATTTGATTTTGTGTTATTAAACGGTTTTTATTATTGAAATGTGTTTATTTTTATTCAATTCCACTTTTGAACCTTATAATATTGTTAGGAAGGAAGGATTTACAGCTTTAAATAGTCTATAAAAGCGGCATGCGTGCCATTACTGCGCTCATTTGACGGACGTCGCGCGTGGCGGAAACATCATTCAAGGACCGTGAGACTTATATTTTCTATTTTGTGTACCTTTTGGTTTCCTTTTTGATATTTACGTGCTAGTTGCTTAAAGTTATTATTTGTGGTAACTAAGGTTAGCTTTCAGTGATTGTTATTTTGTTTCTAATTAAAAATAAAGAGTTGTATAATTTTAGTTGTGTATCGCATTGTTTTTTTTTAAATGTCCCTGCTTCTGGTTCCTAAAATCAGAAGTGGGATAAAGAACGCTTAATTAGCCCACAAAATTACCTATAAAAAAAAGGGAAACGAAAAAAAAATATTCAAGGAACAAAATCTCAAAATACCTGTCTACCTTCATTTTTTTTTTAACTTTTTATTTTCTCTGTGTCATTGTTGATATTTTGCGGGTGTGTGATTAACTATCGAACTTGTGTGCTAAATATGCCTAAAAGTCATGTACGCCGTCGTTCACGTGATCGAAATCAACGTGTTTCGCGAGACGAGTCCGCTAGGAGTGAAACCGCAAATAGATCGCGTGATAGATCACGTCAGAGCCGCCGTCGGGAACGTAGTGGCTCCAAGGATAGTTCGTATTATCGTCACCGTGATGCTCGTGACCACCGCCGTTCTAGATCTCGATCAACATTAACACCCCCACGTGCAAAGTACCCGTCGGTACCGCCTCAGACTAATAATTCATTACAAGATACCCTCAGCAATATCATGACAAGGCTTAGTGCTATCGAGCATAACGGTACGAATGCGATATACACACCTAATAATTCGGTAAATACACACACAAGAGCAAACCTCCAGGACCCGGTTCGCGAGGCCACCCCGCGATCTCGTAGTCCCATGGGCTTGAGCGATGTTCCGCAGCGAATTCGTACTAATAACTCCGAGGGCTTTTCAACGACCATTCGTACAAACGATCCAATCGCTGGCGGATCCGAAGCTATGTCCACTGTAACTATGCTCGCTGAAGCCTTAAGATCTTTACAGCCTGCTAGATCGCACAGCTACTACGTATCTAATTTCGATCCAAACATACACGATATTGACCTATGGTGTGACGAAGTGGACCGTGCAGTAATCGCAAACGGTTGGAGCGACTACGAATGCTTGTCGCGAGTAGCTTCTTGCCTTAAGGGCGTCGCTAAAGTTTGGCTAAACGAATGGGTCACCAACGACCGAACTTGGTCAAACTTTAAGCTTGAATTCAAACCCCTTTGCCCTCGGAAACTAGACTATGCTAATATTTTATTCGAAACTATGAACACGACTTCCGACAAATTCACAACGTATGCCGAATATGCCCGGCGTACTCTGCTACGTTTAAGGATAGTTAAAGGCCTCACCGATGAATTGCGAACTCTGATAGTCATACGTGGTATTGATAACCCGCAAATAAGGGCAGCCGCGGCCAATGCAAACTTGGCAACCGAAGACATAGTTTCGTTCCTTTCGATTTACATCAAACCGAATCGCATTAAATCTGCCGACATCGAACCGAATCGCTCTAATTCTCGCGGTAGCTCGACAAATAAACATGCGTCCTCGAACTCATCCTCCAACCGTGGACCCAAGTGCTACGTATGCAATCAGCGCGGACATTTAGGCCGAGATTGCACCAAAAGGTCACGTAGGGAACCCGTTAATAAGCCTGTGAAATCCGGGACCCCGGGGTCAGTCAATGATGCCACTGCTGCTACCAAATCCGAATCGCAGTGCTCATTTTGTAAGAAAAAAGGACACACAGAAGAAAAGTGCTTTGCCAAGAACCGGTCAGAATCCAGAAATCAGTGAAACGTTAATTTGTGCACAGATCACGCAAATAATAAAACGGACATTGTAACGGTTGTTGTTCAAAGCATCCCCATGGACGCACTTATAGATAGTGGAGCCCAAAACGTGTCGCTAATTTCTGCTGATGTTTTGAAGCACTTTTCTTGCCAAATCAAACCAACACACTGCATTCTCAAGGGTATAAGTGAGCGGGAAATCATAGCTTCGTCGTTCATAACGGCAACCATCGAGCTTAGCGATATTGCTAATGCATAATTCTGGTGAAGAAGAAGGACGGAACCGACCGAATGTGCGTCGATTACAGGGCACTTAACCGTATCACCGAAAAAGAAAGATATCCTCTGGCCTTGATAGACGACCATATTGATCGGTTGGGTCGTTATAGAAGGTATAACGACCCAACCGATCAATATGGTCGTCTATCAAGGCCAGAGGATATCTTTCTTTTTTTACCAATTTAGACATGGCTACTGGTTTCCACCAAATAAGACTCAAAGAGGTCTCCGTTCATGTGAC
The DNA here is from genome assembly GCA_964057195.1 of Orthosia cruda. Classification (NCBI taxonomy): domain Eukaryota; kingdom Metazoa; phylum Arthropoda; class Insecta; order Lepidoptera; family Noctuidae; genus Orthosia; species Orthosia cruda. Next base: position 12,118,715 of record OZ059836.1, on the reverse strand, counting down.
GGGATTCGTCACACCAGAAGGGCACTACGAATATCTAAAATGCCATATGGTTTGACGAACTCCCCGATCGTTTACCAACGGATTATCAACCCTTCGCGAATTCATTGACGCTGGAAACGTCCTCGTATATATTGATGACGTCCTTTTGCTAAGTAACACCATAGAGGACGGTATTGTTTTGCTCCAAAAAGTCCTGCAAACGCTCACTAAATCAGGATTTTCAATAAATCTGAAGAAATGTTCCTTCTTGACTACCGAAGTCGAATACTTAGGTAGGAGAATAAGTTTAGGTCAGGTACGACCGAGCTCACGTAAGATAGCAGCCTTAAAAAACTCTCCGGTTCCCAAAAATGTCAGGCAAGTTCGACAATTATTAGGACTTGCGGGCTATTTCCGCAAGTACATTAAAAACTATGCGACTAAGACCGCGTGCATTGCACATTTAACACGAAAAGGGATCGAGTTTCGTTGGGGTCAGGAACAAGAACAGGTTCGTCAAGATCTAATTCAATGCTTGACTAGCGAGCCTGTTCTTACCATATTCAACCCTGAACTTCACACCGAGGTTCACACTGACGCGAGCTCCGTCGGTTATGGTGCGGTACTTCTACAGACGGATACTGATGGTGGAAAGTATGTGGTGGCATACTTCAGTAAGGTTACCCAGGGAGCAGAGAGCAAATACCATAGCTACGAGTTAGAGACGTTAGCGGTCGTGAAGGCTTTGCAGCATTTCCGCCATTATTTGGTAGGCTTGCAATTCAAGGTCGTCACAGACTGCAACGCTCTCAAATCTACAGAACGCAAAAAGGATCTGCTCCCTCGTGTCGCTCGATGGTGGATCTACCTACAGGATTTCCACTTTACTATTGAGTATAGAAAAGGAGTCATGTTGCCGCAGGCCGACTATCTTAGTCGAAACCCAGTCGCCTCCGTTAATCAAATAACGAGACCTCGCAACTGGGCACAAATAGCATCAAATGCGGACCACGAAACGAAAGATCTAATACAGAAACTCTCAGAGGGGCAGCTTGATTCCAGTCGCTATGTCTTAAAAAACGACCTTCTGTGTTATAAATACACGCCAGTTGGTGAGGAAGCGCGGCTCCTTTGTTTTATACCCAAGGGCCATCGACTTAGTCTCTTACGCATCTTTCATGATGAGCATGAGCACATTGGTGCTGATAAAACCTTGCACCTGATCCTTAAACATTTTTGGTTCCCCGGTCTCCGCCAGTTTGTGTCTAAGTATGTTTCACATTGTCTAATATGTATTTCTAAAAAGCGTGTGCCTCGGGCCCCGCTGCAGAATATTTCGTCTTGGCCAAAACCCAACACACCTTTTGATACCGTTTATGTCGATGCTCTGGGACCATTACCCGAGTCAGAAGGTTACAAATTTATCCTGGTACTGGTCGACGCCTTTACGAAGTTTTGTCTTTTGTACCCCATTTACCGTCAAGATACCAGTGAGTTAAAACGTGTAATGTATCAGGCGGTTTCTCTATTTGGCGTTCCCAAACTGCTAGTTACTGATAGGGGTAGGATGTTTGAGGCCACAGATTTCGTTCAGTGGATGTCGGAACTTGGCTCCGACCTGCACTACATCACTCCTGAAATGCACGGTTCGAATGGCCAAGTGGAGCGCTACATAAGAACTGTGCTCAACATGCTTCGTATCGAGGTAGGACACAAGAACGCCTCCTGGTCAACTACGCTCTGGAAGCTACAACTGGTATTGAATATCAGTAAGCAAAAAACCACTCAAACCTCAGCCATAAACTTAATGATTGGTACCGACGCTTCTACTCCGTCTATACGATCGCTGGTGCGTGACCCAGCTGCAAGCACTCCAGATACCAACAGAGAGGCTCTGCGGGAGATCTGTCGAAGTCGCGCTAGTGAACTGTTGAAGAAAAATCAAGATCAACAGGACGCTTCAGTCAACCAGTCTAGACGCCCATCAAGTGAATACAAGGTGGACGACCTTGCTTTTGTCATAAAGTATTCGCAATCAACGGGAAAATTAGACCCCGGGATGCGAGGACCGTACAGGGTAACCAAAGTGCTACCAAACGGTCGATATGAACTTAAATTGCTTAGCGGCAGCTGTGGGAAAACTACCCAAGCAGCCTCCCAATACATGGTGCCATGGAAGGGAGAATGGTGCCCAGAAAGTTGCACTATTTTTTTCGAAAGTGAGTACTCTAACTATTTTTGGTTTCAGAAATAGATGGGTGTGTTCCCAAAGGCAAGCGCTGCCCAACAATGGGATATGTTCCCCATCAATGGCGTTAGTCGCCCAACCATGGGATTGGTTCCCTCTCAATGGCGTTAGTCGCCCAACTATGGGATGTGTTCCCCATCAATGGCGTTAGTCGCCCAACCATGGGATATGTTCCCTCTCAATGGCGTTAGTCGCCCAACATGCGGGTGTGTTCCCCGAAAGCGTGTGTCGCTTGACCTTGGGACATGTTCCCCCGCAAAGGCGTCCGTCGCCCAACGTTGGTGGTTGTCACCCTTATAGCGTTAGTCGCTGTGGTAAAGTATAAGGCAATGATATAGGATGGTTGGGACGCTAACCATCTTATATTATTTGTCGTCATGTTCTCCTGATTTTCTTAGGTGATCAGTATACATGTGTTACTTGTATGAATAACCAACGTAAACTTTTCAGATGACGAAACTGATGAAAGTGAGAGTGACCCAGACCATTCTGAAGGCAAGGAGACAGTGCCTGTGTCGTTAGGACTATCCATGCCGAGTCTTGACGCCGAAATAGGAGCAGTGCAGACGCACCAGCTTCACCACACCGCAGGCGCATCCGAAGAAGTTCAAGTCGAGGACGACTTGGCATCAGGAGAGGCCGTGTTAGGAAGGAAGGATTTACAGCTTTAAATAGTCTATAAAAGCGGCGTGCGTGCCATTACTGCGCTCACTCGCAACCAGCCGTCGCCCCGTGCAGACGTCTCGCTGCCCGCTGCCCCACCGCCGCTCGCAGCCCCCACCACGCGCCCCGCTGCGCCCCGCTCTCCGCCTCGTCGCGCCTCTGCGTGACAGCACCGTTACTGAGAGATACTTGTCCAACGCTCGTGCTACCGGGCCTCAGATCCAGTCTCTCCGGGAGGCCATGGTGGAGCGCTTAAACCTGTCCTTGCAGGCAGTCTCCGAATGGGGCGATGCCAATCTGGTCAGGTTTAATGCTGCTAAAACCCAGGCGTGTCTTTTTTCCGCAAAAAAGAGTCAATTTCACCCGGCTCCAACTTTCCGAGATGTGACCGTGCCAATAGCTGACCATCTTGAGCTTCTTGGCGTTACGTTGACATCGACTCTCAATTTTGGGCCATACATTGAGGCAAAGGCTCAGCTGGCCGCCAAAAAGCTGGGGATTCTTGCAAAGGTGAGAAGGTATTTCACGCCAGAACAGCTGCTCAGCTTGTATCAAGCGCAAGTTCGATCATGCATGGAGTACTGTTCTCATCTCTGGGACGGATCTGCCAAATACCAGCTTGATGCACTGGAGTCGATCGAAAAGCGGGCCAAGAGACTCATCAGCGATGAGGCACTGGTTAAGTCAAAGCTCCAGAGCCTTGAACATCGTCGCCGAGTTGCCAGCTTGTCGGTTTTTTTATCGGTTACATTTCGGGGAGTGTGCGATGGAATTGCATGATTTAATTCCACCCAGCCCGTTCCATCATCGGACTACCAGACATACGGCGATGCGTCATCGATATATGGTGGACATCCCACCCATACGCACTAAGCGTTTTGGGAATACTTTTATTATGCGTACAGCTAAGGAGTGGAATTCCCTGCCGGAGTCTGTGTTTCCCGATAGCTACAATCTAGGGGTCTTTAAGTCAAGAGTGAATAGGTTACTTCTAGGCAAGCGTGCTCCACCATCGACCACATCATCGCTTACTATCAGGTGAGATAGTGGTCAAGCGCGAGCCTATAAGAGAAAAAAAAAAAAAAAAAAAAAAAAAAACGTCACTGCGGTCGCCGCGTCTCAGCGCGCCGCCACCAGGTGTCGCTACTAGTAACTTCGGTTACAAGTAGTGACAAGTTCGGCCCAACCCTTCCGGGTTGGGAAGGACGCCCATAGGCCCCTTCTGGGTAAAAACCACTCTTACGTGGTCCCTGGCGGAAACCTAACGGTGATAACGAAGCCAGCTGGAGTGTTGCCCCACGCACTCGCTAAACCTCTTCAGGGTACGGCAGTCAGTTGGAATCGGGAGCAGGGTAGTTGGCCTTGGTAGATAGCCTAGTCAACTCCTGTCTCTGTCCCACAGCATTCACCTGGCACGGTCGGGTGTCTCTACCCCGGCGTGCCAGACTTCTGGTACACAAGTGGTGGGTGGCCCACCTTCGGTGGGTTTACTGGTACCTTAGGGCCCCTGTCACCCAATAAGATTGGTGACAGGAGTACAAGCTTAGGGCTCACCGAGGTACTCACCTCTCAGTCTCACCCGACTGGGAGGGTAGGATTGCACACATCCCCGGGCCCATCCACCCGGGGAAGATTTCCCTTCCGGCCTACCGGAATTATTAATTATTACTCTCACCGACAATGTCGTTCGCGGCATTAGTCGATCTCCTCCAGGAGATTCTTCTAACTGATCCCAAGTTAAAAAAGCGATATGGTGCAGCCTTCAAAGCTGCCACCACCCCCACCCCAACCGATTCGGGCCCGATTGTGGCCCCACTTAAGGCTTACAAGCCATTCCCCGACGATGACTCACCGCGGTCACCATTCCCTATCCCCCAGACTAGTCAAGAGACTATAGCCCCAAACCTCTCTCAGACCACTGAGCCCATCTCCCGCCCAGACTCCCCTATGGAGCAAACTCCGTTCCCCGAAAATCACCATGATAACGGTGAATCACGGGACTCTTCTCCTCCCGTCACCTCCTCAGAGGAAGACGACTCTCACGACTTTCAAGTCGTGGGAGGCAAGAGGAAGAAAAACAAAGCCTCTGCCCAGGCCTTCAAGGCCAAAAAGACATTTGTAGCAACTCCGTTTGCTTCACCAATCGCATCCCCCTGTCCCACTCCCGAGCCGACAGGCACCCAGCCCGCCCCCACTACCGCGTCTCAGCGGTCTAGTCGCCCCCCCAGCCCCCCAGTCACTACGGTCAATAAGACCAAGCCCCCGCCGCCTATATTCCTACAGGATAAGGCGAAGTGGACCGATGTGTCCAACCTCTGTAGGGATAATAAAATCCAATTCAATAGTGCCCGTGCCTGTCAGCAGGGCATTAAAATTCTAGTCCCCTCTTCGAAGGATTGCCGGGATTTAACCCGATTACTCAAAGTGCGGAAGTATTCCTTCCACACTTACTCCCTCCCCGAGGAGAAGTCCACCCGGGTAGTCATCCGAAGGATCCCAAAGGAGATCTCGACGGAAGACGTCCGCTTGGACCTCCTAGACCAAAAAGTTCCCGTCATTGCTGTGCACCGCTTGCACAAAGCGAGAGGTGGACAGCAATATGACATGGTAGTGGTCGAGTGTAGCCCTACCGAATCCCACAATCCCATCTTCGGGATTAAATCTATTTGCTCTCTCACCGGTATCTCAATAGAGAGACCGTATCGCCCCACTATTGTTGGTCAGTGTCACAACTGCCAACTATATGGGCACTCCCAAACAAATTGCTTCGCCACCCCCAGATGCGTTAAATGCTTGGGGGACCGCGGCACTAAAGATTGTCCCCGTCCCAAGGACCGCTCAGAGTGCACGGAGCCTCCCAGCTGTGTGCTCTGTGGCCAGGTAGGTCACCCCGCCAGTTACCGTGGCTGCCCCAAAGCCCCAAAACTCGCGCCCATAGTGGCCAAACGCAATGACGCGCGTCAAGCACGCATTGCTCCCCCAGCCCAAGCCCCCCCTCGTCTTGCCCCTCAGAGGGCTTCTCCATGGGGTAAACTGAACCACCAAAGTGTGGCGCCCCAATCTAACACTCAGTCCATCCCAGCGCTGATGGATCTTAGGATCCCAGGGCCTATTTCAACCCCGGCCACAGTGGCCCCAATGCAAACCAACAAGGTGGCTCCTACCACTGTCGTTGGCGCGCGCTCACCCCCCCCTGTAGTCCAACCCGGCCAGAGCTCCTATCGGTGTGTCGCTGAGACCATTTTCAACGCATACTCGATCTGGATGACTCCAGAGGCCCGCTCCCTTCACGCTGAACTAACAAGTTTAGCCGACCCCAAAAACGCATTTTCATGCCTCGAGGCCTTCTCGAGGTATCCTTCTATCACTCAGGAACTAGATAGCCTTGTATTTATCAACGGAACATGGGTACGCAATTGAGAAACAATTGCCTGAAGCCCAGATCCCTTAGGTTAGGTTTTTTCAATGCCGAAGGCATTACTACCCAGCGTGATGAGATTGCCACGTTTCTTCGCGATCATCAGCTGGACATCTTCCTCATCCAGGAGACATTCCTGAAGCCCCACCACCGCGATCCCAAAATTGCCAACTATCGTATAGTTCGCAATGATAGGACCCGCTGTCACGGAGGCGGCACTCTCATTTACTATAAAAATGAGCTTCATTGTAGTGTAGTAACCCCACCCGACCCCACTTCGTACCTTGAGTACTCAGCCTGTCGGCTAGGGATGTCTGGTCATCCAACGATCACCATCATTTCCGCCTATTGTCCTCCCCACTTGGCGTCATCGGGAGATAACCCTAACGGTCTCAAAAAAGACCTTACCACCCTCTTCAGCTTGAGTGATTCTGTTATCCTAGCGGGTGACCTCAATGCTAAACATCCATCCTGGAACAGTACCCTTGCTAACCCTAGAGGAAAGCTGTTACTGGACCTAGGCGATACCCTCCACTATGATGTAATCGGCCCCATGAGCTTCACTCACTACCCGAATAATGTTACCCACAATCCAGATGTCCTTGATGTAGCGCTCCTTAAGAACGTTAACCTTCAGTTTCGCTCTATGGAAACGCTTAATGAATTAACTTCTGATCACCGCCCTGTGATCTTGCACCTGGGTAGTCGGTCAGGCCTCCCAGATCCAGGACAGCCGCCCCCCACTAAAATAGTCACCGACTCATATCAACTCAGTCGCTGACACGACAGCGGCGATCGACTCGATTACAACTCACGTACAATCCATCCTGAACGAATGTTCATGGAAGGTTCCAATGCTGGACATCCAGCATGGGAAACTCCCGGATGATGTACGGAAGCTGATAACCGAGAAGAACGCAGCTATCCGTGACTACAGTAACTTTCGCTGTGTCGCAAACAGAGTTCACATGCGTAACTTACAGCGTGCTGTAAAGGAACGTATTGCTGAGCACCGTTCTGCGACATGGAATAAGATGCTGAGCGAACTAGAGCCCAACCACCATGCCTTCTGGCACCTTCAGAGGAAGTTACGCTCCACTGAAGACTCTGCCATACCCCCGCTTATTCGCCCTGATAAGAGTGTTGCATTTGAAAACACTGAAAAAGCCGTTTGTCTGGCTGACAGCCTCGAACTTCAATGCACACCCAGCTCCCAACCAGTAGACCAAGCTCACCTTGAGATGGTGGACGCTGAAGTCGAACGTAGGACCTCCCGTCCTCCCGTTGAAGACCCTGATGACCCACTACCTCCCGTCACCCCAGACGAAGTAGCGGAGGTTATCAAAAGGCTTCACCCCAACAAAGCCCCAGGCCTAGATGGTATCACCAATAAGGTGTTAAAGCTCCTCCCTGCCCAAATAATACTGCTAATGACGGCCATTTTCAACGCTGCATTAAGCAAGAATATCTTCCCACAAGCTTGGAAACAAGCCACTGTGATAGGCATCCCTAAACCGGGTAAACCGAAATCGGAGCCTACCAGTTATCGTCCCATTAGTCTGGTCAATTCTCTCGGAAAGGTCTATGAGCGGCTTATTTATAAGCGGCTCAAAGACTTTGTCGAGCGAAAAAGCCTTATCCCCCATGAGCAATTCGGCTTTCGTGCTGAACACTCTTGTGTCCAACAAGTTCACCGTATCGTTGAACACACCAGTGCTGGGTTCCAGCGTGGTCTGTTAACGGGTGCCTTGTTCTTCGACATAGCGAAAGCGTTCGACAAAGTCTGGCACAATGGCTTAATTTATAAGCTATACAAACTTGGCGTGCCAGATCGTCTCGTGCTCATCTTACGAGACTGGTTGTCGGACAGAACTTTCCGCTATCGTGTCGAGGGAGAACTCTCCTCCCCTCACCCCATACGAGCCGGAGTCCCTCAAGGCTGCGTACTATCCCCTTTATCTTTCACGCTGTACACCAGCGATATCCCAAAAACTAAATATGGTCAGTTGGCATTATTCGCTGACGACAAGGCCCTCTACTACTCAGGCATAGCACCCAATGCCATAGCCCTAAAACTCCAGAGAGCCGCCAACGCTTTGGCTAAATGGTTCCGCCTCTGGAGAATAGAAGTCAATCCCGACAAAAGCCAGGCTGTCCTCTTCTCGAGGCCTGACCGAAAGTACAATAATAGATTTAAAGACCCCCGCCCCCCCAAACCCATCACAATGTACGGCAAGCCGATCCCTTGGGAGAAGCAAGCCAAGTACCTAGGTGTCACCCTTGATAATCACCTCACTTTCGCCAAGCACATAAAGGCGGCGCGCTCGCGAGCCGCCTTCGCTATGGGCAGACTTCATGGGATGGTGAACGCAAGCAGCAGCTTGTCACTTAGGTGCAAGATGCGCATTTTCACTGCGGTCATCCGTCCCATCATGACATATGCTTGCGCTGTCTTCGCACACGCATAACCCTACCACATTCATAAACTTCAGGTTATACAAAACCGATTCCTCCGTAAGATCACGGGAGCCCCCTGGTACGCTCGTAATCAGGAACTCCACGTCGATCTGAGAATCCCCACGATCCCACAATTCATGAAACGCATTACAAAGCGTTTCTTTGACTCTACTGTCAATCACAGCAACCCCCTAATTCAAGCGGCCTCCCGCTATGAACTCTCACAAATCTCTAAGATCCGCCGACCAAGGCTCACCCTCACTATCCACGATGACGCCACTACCCTGCTCCAAGAGAGCAATAAAAAGACCAGCACAATTCGCAGACACAGACCGCCTTCGTTCCGCCCTCGCCGCCGAGGCCCGCCGCGACGTCCCCGACAGGATACGCAAGCCAGCCCGCGAGCTGTGCCTTAGTTAAATTTTAGTTAGATAATTGGAGTTTCTTATTCGTTCTTCTCCACGTAGGCTTTTCCGAACGAATGGTAGAATCACTTTTAATAAGATCCAGCCATAGTGTTGTCCCCCCAGCGACGGCCTGAGCCGAGGTCCGACCCCACCTGGGGTAGCCCTTAGCGCAGTCGCTTAGTTTTAGTAATTTGTGCCCTGGCTGGAGGCTATATAGCTTAGTCTCCACAGGCTAGCCCGGTTAAGCAGTGGACGGTCACTTTGACCGAACTGTGAGACGCCTGCTAGAAAAAAAAAAAAAAAAAAAAAAAAAAAAATATTACTGCGCTCATTTGACGGACGTCGCGCGTGGCGGAAACATCATTCAAGGACCGTGAGACTTATATTTTCTATTTTGTGTACCTTTTGGTTTCCTTTTTGATATTTACGTGCTAGTTGCTTAAAGTTATTATTTGTGGTAACTAAGGTTAGCTTTCAGTGATTGTTATTTTGTTCCTAATTAAAAATAAAGAGTTGTATAATTTTAGTTGTGTATCGCATTGTTTTTTTTTAAATGTCCCTGCTTCTGGTTCCTAAAAATATATTAATAGCCGTGACCACCTAATGGAGACGCAGTATTGGAACTTGGAAGTTCTTCCCTAGAGAATATCAAAGACCTGGTGAGGGTTGCCGGAGACCGCAGGATGTAAGAAGCAAGGGACGATGTGGCGACGCCTTGGGAAGGCTTATGTCCAGCTGATGAAATGAAGATTATAACGACTATAACAAACAAATGCATTCCCTGCTATACAAAACATATTGAAAACAAATTATTATTAAGTTCGGCAATCGAGAACCGATAGTAAGGAATCAATTCTCGTCCAGTTATAGCCAGTTAAGTAATAAACCCACTCCGCTGCCTCCATAAACATCGAAGCTTGTTAACTTTAGGTATAATTACAAATTTGATCTCACGCTTAATAGCATTGAACGGGAGGTAACTGGTTAGTTGGTCTCGGTTCTTGATCTTTTATTGTGTTTGTATCAATTAAAATTGTATTTTTTTGGGATTTTTGTGCTGGTAAATGGATTGAAATGATTAGTTTCGAGTGACTTACTTGAATTAATAATCTAAGTATGTCACGTAGGTGGGGCATCACTCATCTCTACGCGCGCCTCAAAGAGATGTCAGCAAAACTGACGGGGTCCGTCAAGGCCGATGCCGGTTATGACTTGAAGAATGAAGCCACAAGAGAAGAGCAGAAGCATCCTTAGGCAATCCAATAGTAATTACAATCAGTTTTCTCATCAGACAACTGAGTCTAATTAGAGACAATCTAGAATCTCTTCTTCTCAAAATAGTATAAAACAAGTCATTGTCTACCTATGTCTGTTTCTCCACTTACTTCTAAACTACGCATAAATCTTGATACAGTTTTCTTTAAGAGAAAGAGTGATCTACGAAGGAACGCTAGTCTATAATTACAGGAATAATGTGAGACAAGATTAACAAGTTACGACGGGCTGTCAACTATATTTCTTAATAATGAAGTAAACCCCTTAAAAATCAAAATCAATTTTTTATTTTTTTTATTTCACATAGGCCTATATGGGCACTTATAAAACGTCGACAAAAGGTGCACGGTTCGGGTTGGTCGTTTCCTATGGAGAAGAACCGGCAAGAAACTCCATGGTTACTCTTTTAAAAATGGTTTGGTTTTACAATATTTCCATGTTACAGCATTAGTACTTAGACATGGGGGGACAACGTAGGCCCGACTTATGACAATAAGTCATAAGAAACTAAAAAAATAAAATAAAAGGATTATATATTTTATAAAAAAGGTAACAAATGTTAACTAGCATCTAGAAGGCCTACAATGTTCACACATTCACAAAACAATCGGTAAAAGAATCTATACAAAGGTAAATAAAAATAAGTATAACAAGACTAAATTTAACATGTGGCACAAATTTTGTTATCAGTGCTGTAACTATTCTTAGCAAAAGGGCTATAAAGATGTTTGAAAACCATTGTAAAAAGTTTAATTAAAAGAAGGAAAGAAAAATGAGATTGAGAATAGATAGAGACATCCACATATTTGTGCCGTTTACAAGTTACCAGGGAAGCTGCATGCGCAGAAGGAGCTAAGGCCAAATGTTTTTATCTTCAACGTAGTCCTTGATTTTATAATATACTTTTTTAATAAGGATACGTCAGTTCTATAACTGACTTTGGCAACTTGTTATAAAAGCGTATAATGTTTATAAGAAAAGACTTGCTAGTTTTCGTTAATCTGAATTTGGGTATTACAATTTCTTGCTTACTGCGTGTATTTAAATTATGGAAGTCTCTTCTAGTTTTGAAAAGCCCCCGATTTTTACGGACATACAAAATTCATTCCAAAATTTAAAGTGAAGGTAGAGTCAGTATATCGATCTCTTTAAATTTTTCTCTGAAGGACTCGCGAGGAGAGGACACATTTTATAGATTGCGCGGATTGCCCTCTTTTGTAGGATGAAAATTGAGTCAACGTCTGCTGCTGATCCCCTTAGCTTTAGCTAATAGCGGTCCGTTCAAGAGGTCTTATGTTTAGTACTGGAATGGGTTTTTTTATCATTGAGATATGCTCATGCAAACTGCGCTACCAAGGGGAGATAGTGACTCCTACCCACTAAAACTCCACGGTGTCCTCCTGTGCCGCTTATGGCAGGAACACGGGCACGCGTTAGCACTCACCGCGAACCCGCCGCGGCTGTCCGTCACTGGACCCTCCTCTGGGGAGTTACCCCCATCACCGGCGCACCAGAACACACAGTACGCCGTGACCACCCCTGGGACCAACCAGCACATTGCCGCCAGACGACCCCGTGTATGGCACCCTTGGTCCCCTTGTGACGGGTCAAGGTCAATGGCCCCGCCACCTACCATTTTTCGGCTGCAGGGGATAAGGAGAGCGGCCAACTCTATACCGACACTCCTCCTCCCCTGCGGCCCCACCGCGTCCGCCATCAGACGGTAGCGACCCCGTCTAGGCCGCGGAAGGTAGCTCGGTTACTGAGCCCCCCCCGCCTCGACAATGCTGGAACCCAAATTCTCAAATCAACCGGCAGTTCACTTCAAGCTCACTCCGCCAGACTCTACCATTTCAAAACAGAATGACTTATTTGATTACGATCATTCATTCTTCACTATCGCTGGACGTCGTATGCAATCTTTTACCCCAAATAAATGTCCTGTCCCGGCGGTATAGGTCTCAGGATCGAAGCCGTGAGAAAAGGGGCTAGAGTCAAACTCTACTAAAGCTTCCTTAACCTCCAGAAAATAAAATAAAACTAGAAGTAGGCACAAACTTTCGCCAAAGTTTCAAAAGTAATATTTCGCCTATTACCGCGAAACCAACACGGAAACCAAATCTATTAGCGAAGTAGTTGCCGCTATATCTTTTAGTCGTAGTTACGAGGTCGATAACACCCGGAACTTTTAGCCAGTAACTATCCTTGCACTTACAGGCCTTAAAGTTTATCGGCACAATAAACGTAAACCAGTTACCGTAAAAATGTACTGGCACGGCACCATAGGTGAATGAATGGGACACAAAGTATCGAAGCAAGGAAGAGCTGAATTAACACCTAACTAAGAAGTAAGGGAGATATGGTAAATTAATAAAGGTGTGTGAACTTTCATTGAATTATTTGGAAAGATGGAATGGAGTTGATAAGTGCTTGGGAGAGCTTTCAGCTTATAAAAATATATCCTTTAAACTTTCAAAATCAAGACCTGTTCTATGATACGTACTCGTAATTGCCATCTTAAATCCGTTGTTAAAAAGGGACAGTGCTCTTCGTTCTATAAAGCTCAGGTTCTCTCACACAACGGAATCATGATTGGCACGGTATAGTAAATAGCTGGAGTTTCGTGGCTGAATGAAATATTGTATAAAACTATCTGCAAGTGAAGTTTAGGTTTTTAGCTTTAATTTCCGGATAGTTTTTTTTATCTAAGGACAGTGTGGACACAGTAGAATAGAATAGAATATACTTTATTATACACAAAAAATACATATTACCCTTGTCTGACACAATAACTCACAATCGCCTGAGTAAACTACAGGATTCAACGTGAAGTCTTATCTATGTACCTTCTATGCTCCGAAATATTAACCAAAATAAAGTCTGGTGTACAAGCCACCAAACTTTGGAGTTTTTATTTTATGACTCCAACCCCATGTGCAGGGGATGTTTTGTTGTTATTTTGATTATCTGTTACCTTGTTATTACGGTGTTTTGTATCTTTAAAAGCTTGGTCTATCAAGTTGGATTAAATCACTTCTCTTCAATCTGAGAATTATTTTTTTATCTAGACCATTTCAATGCTTCAAGCGCAGCCGGTTATCCGACGAAATGTATTTTATTTGAAAATTATAGCAGCTGGAGGAATCGAGAGAAAAACGCGCAAAAATATAGGGTAGAAAATACCGATGTTTTTGGACACGGCTTTAGATAGACTGTTATATTCAATGGACTAGGTTTGAAATAACTGTATTTTTAGCTAGCATTTTCGGTAAAATTCAAATCGTTGGAATAAAAACGATAGCAGCCTATCGTTTTTATTACAACGATTTGGATTTTACCGTTATTGGTGACGAATGACATGAACCGTTATGGCACGAATAGTTTTTTTTTGTAAAGTAAATGTATATATGAATAATAATTTTGATGTTTTAATTGAATTTTTAACTTTTATCGGAAAACGCTATCCGGCCTTTGAGCTTCAGGAGCAAAGTACCTAAACAAAAACCAAAAGTTCAGGAGTTCCGACAGTTTCGCTGTCGGACATTTTTGTTTTTGAAGTTTATTTTACAGCAAAGTTAATTTAAAACCTATTAAAATAATAATTACAACTTTTTAGTTACCTACTAATATATATTTTATTAACTCTTGCTTGGCAGTCGGGTAAAAAATAACTGTACAACATAATTTGTTTTTTTATTATATTTTTTTTATTTTTTTTTGGTTTTCTTGCAATGACAAGAATATTTATTTTTTAAAGTATTATATTATTTTATTTTAATTATTGTGAATGTGAAGACTATGTGAATCATTTTTTTTTGTTTTTATTTAAATTTATCTGAGTTTTTAATCATGGTCTGGCAGTTTGAGTAGTTTATGCGACCTACCCGAATGTCCTTTCTTTGGTATTGTTCGTCGAATCGTTGAGCTGCTTAAATTCTGAGTTGAGCTGCTCGGTTATTGACATTTGTCAATAACCGAGCAGCTCAACTCAGAATTTGTGCACGTCAGCGTGCACTGACTGGACAGGTCCACTCACTCTGGCTGGTTCTTTCCTCAAAAGACCATTTCAGATATCAGTCTACATGGTCTTCACATGATCTAATCAAGATTTTGTCTGGACTTAAAAGAGACTGTAACCTCTGAGTTTGTTTCGGCCTTTCTTCTCAGAGTAGTCAGATAGGAAACGCCGACCTCATCTAGTTTTAAAAATATGTTCGACATGTAAAAGTGTTTGTACAAACCAACTTACAGAAATAAAATCATTTATCATTTAATAACAGATAAATTATTTGGCATCTAAACTGTAAGAAAGAGAAAATCAAAGAAATATGAATATTTTCAGAGGAAGCAGACTTTACTTTATGCTATAGGCTTCTTTGGTAACACAGTTTTACCTGTAGTTATTTTTCAAATTAACCAACGGCTACGGCAATCAGACAGAAATCAGAGTCATAAGCGATTTTTTTTGGAAAGTTGGTTAAAATCTGACACTAATCTTGTCAAGGAGTACCGTGTTGCCGAGGTTGTGGGTTGAGGAGGTTAGATAAGCAACCATCATCATTATATTATTTTTAATTTATTTCAATATTTAATATGCATCCTTTTGACTTTAATTTCATATTTAGTGTAGAATGCCTAATTCTACGTAATCCGGAATTATCTAATTGAGCTCAGCCTAATGTTGATCTCTGTGCTCCGGCCGGCACTGGAGTTTATGTGTCATGATATAACACATTATATTCTTTTTATTTTTGAAAATTGTATACTTCCTATTTATTTTATTTTATCTATTCTACGTATTTTTATTATTCATTAGTTCAGCACCTATATATATGAACATTATATTCAGTATATATTTTTTTTACCCACGTCCGTGTTTCACTAGCGGGTTGCCAATTGAAAATCAGCGCTAGGTGTCTGACGCCAGCAAATGCTGAGTTGGTAATCCTTTCGGTGTGGACACGCCTAGCACAGCTCTTCTTGAATCTTGTTTGTAGTTTTTTATTGTTCTTCCCTGTTACTTTTGTAATTGTTGCTGTCGTGCTGTTATTCTCCTATCAAAATATTCAAGGATTTATGAACAAAGATTTAGAAGTAGAATTATTTATGAACTTTAACAGTATTGACATTCTTTGTATAACAGAACATTGGCTTAAAAGCCACCAGTTATTGTTCAATATAAATAATCACCAGGTTGGTAGTTCATTCAGCAATGTAATGCTATACATGGTGACTCATTGATTTTAGTAAGTAACCGGATTAAATTTAAAGATCGCAAGGATAGTGTGAGCCTATCTGTTGAGCGGACAGTTGAAATAGCTTGTATAGAATTGGAGCAGTTTATTGTATTAAGCGTATACAGACCCCCTTCAGGATTGTATGACTGCTTTAAAAAGGTAATGGATGAAGTGTTACACAAGATTTGTAACTCGAATAAATTCATTATCACTTGTTGTGATTTTAATGTTAATTTATTAGAAAACTCAGGTTCTTGTAGTAAAATCATAAGTCTTTTTCAGTCCTACAATCTTGTAAACCTATTTTTGGAGCCCACAAGAATAACCACTACTAGTGCTACATGCATAGATAATATTTATACTAATGTTATACCAGTCCACAAATAAATTATAAACTTAGTAGTTTCTGATTTTTTTTGTATATACTGTAACAACAACAATTTAATTCGACCTTTATTCCCAAGACTATCTCCGTTAATAGTAACGTATCATTCAGTGACTACCATTGGTATTCATAAAAGTAGAACACAGCTTTATGAGCTGTACAGTGAAAGGACTTACGTAAACACTGCTGAATTTAATTTATATGTTAGAAATTATTCAAAATTATTTAAAAAAGTTTGTTGTTTGGCCAAGTCATGTTATTTGAGCTCGAAGATTAAAAACAGTAGTAATGTTATTAAAACGACTTGGAATATTATTAATAGTGAAACGGGAAGATCTTGTAACCGAAATATTGACTACGGCCTGTCTATGAATGGCAACATCATAAAATCAGACTCACATGTCGCAGTGTAGTTTGATTTTTTTTTTAGTTATTCCTATTTAACTACTTAATCCCTAAACTCATCACCTTCTGTTGCTGAGTCTTTGCTAAAAGAAAATGTTAATGTCTACGATTCGGAATATTATTAATAGTGAAACGGGAAGATCTTGTAACCGAAATATTGACTACGGCCTGTCTATGAATGGCAACATCATAAAATCAGACTCACATGTCGCAGTGGCCTTTGATTTTTTTTTTAGTTATTCCTATTTAACTACTTAATCCCTAAACTCATCACCTTCTGTTGCTGAGTCTTTACTAAAAGAAAATGTTAATGTCTGCGATTCGGAATATTATTAATAGTGAAACGGGAAGATCTTGTAACCGAAATATTGACTACGGCCTGTCTATGAATGGCAACATCATAAAATCAGACTCACATGTCGCAGTGGCCTTTGATTTTTTTTTTAGTTATTCCTATTTAACTACTTAATCCCTAAACTCATCACCTTCTGTTGCTGAGTCTTTGCTAAAAGAAAATGTTAATGTCTGCGATTCGGAATATTATTAATAGTGAAACGGGAAGATCTTGTAACCGAAATATTGACTACGGCCTGTCTATGAATGGCAACATCATAAAATCAGACTCACATGTCGCAGTGGCCTTTGTTTTTTTTTTTAGTTATTCCTATTTAACTACTTAATCCCTAAACTCATCACCTTCTGTTGCTGAGTCTTTGCTAAAAGAAAATGTTAATGTCTGCGATTCGGAATTTCTTTTTGAACAAATTACTTGTAAAGATATAATTAAAACCTTTCACACTTTAAATGTTAAAAAGACTGCAGATCTGTGGGGTCATTCTGTAGAAGTTGCTAAGTCTATTATTGACATTGTCGCACCTAGTTTAGCTATTATCTTTAATAATTGTATCGACTGTGGGGAGTTTTATGACCTTATGAAAAATAGTAAAATAATACCTTTGTTCAAATCAGGTATTTTATCAGACCCTACAAATTATAGACCTATTTAACAATACTACCTACGTTTAGCAAAATATTTCAGAAATTAATTTTAGAGCAATTGCAAAGATTTTTTAACAAACATAATTTATTACATAGCAAACAGTTCGGTTTTACAAGGGGTCGTTCAACTACTGATGCCGTGTTGAGCTTTTAGGACATATTTATTATGCATGGGAAGATAAGTGCGATGCCTTGGGATTTTTTTGTGATTTGTCCAAAGCATTTTACTGTGTTTTACATGAAACGCTAATCAGGAAACTCCGCCACTACGGGATCCGGAACAGCGCTCTGGATCTTCTTACTTCATATTTTAGTAATAGGATTCAGACCGTTGACATTAATGGAAAAAGATCTCCTGGATCTATGGTAACAATGGGAGTCCCACAGGGCTCGATTCTTGGTCCTTTCTTGTTTCTTATTTATATTAATGACTTGCCTTACCTCATAAAGGATAACCATGATATAGTGTTGTTTGCGGATGATACTTCACTTTTGTTTAAACTTAAACGTCAGCAGCTGGTTACTGATGATGTAAATAGCGCGATCTCAAAATTAGTTCACTGGTTCAATGTTAATAATTTACTTCTTAATGAAAAAAACCAAATGCATTAAGTTTACCCTACCTCACGTTAGGCAGGTAAAAACCGATGTGTTGATAAAGGGCGAAGAATTTAATCCTGAAAATAGCACAGTATTCTCAGGCTTAACTTTGGATGCTAAGCTTCAGTGGGGCCCACATATAGATAAATTGTCAAAGAAAAATTCGTAATTTAACTGACATAGAGACAGTCCGTTTAGTATACTTTAGCTATTTTTATAGTGTAATGTCGTACGGTATTCTGTTGTGGGGAAATGCCGCGGACATCCAGACTATCTTTGTTCTGCAGAAAAGAGCTGTATAAATTAAGCCCGAGACACTCTGTCAGAGAGAAATTTAAGGAGATTAATGTAATGACTGTGCCTTCTCAGTATATTAATGAAAATCTTTTATATGCCCATAAAAATATAAAATTGTTTAAAAATACAGTGAAATCCATAACATAAATACTAGGAACAAACACAAATTTGTAGTACCTACAAGGCTCGAGAAAATAGGTGGCTCGTTTAGATGTCAATGTGTACGCTTTTATAATAAGCTTCCAAGCCACGTACAAGATCTAAGTCTTAATAAATTAAAATCTTTCAGTAAACGTAAGTTGTGCCAGAAAGTTTAAAACAACTAAAGATTACCTTCAGTACAAAAAGGCTTGGGATTGAGCTGCTCCAAGTAATTTTGTTTTTTTATTATATTTTGCACCGTCAATTTTGTTATTACATTTTTTTATTTTTTTTTGGTTTTCTTGCAATGACAAGAATATTTACTTTTTAAAGTATTATATTATTTTATTTTAATTATTGTGAATGTGAAGACTATGTGGATCTTTCTTTTTTTTGTTTTAATTTAAATTTATCTTAGTTTTTAATTATGGTCTGGCAGTTTGAGTAGTTTATGCGGCCTACCCAAATGATCCTGGCCCTAAACAGTCAAGACTTGTTTTATTCATATATGATTGCATTTATACCAATCGATCAATCGAACGTCAGCTCGCATATTATTGTCTGATTCAACAATAATAAACAATTGTTAGAATTGTTATTGTTAAGGATCAATATAAAAATAAGTCAGAGTGCATCTCTTTGAATTAATATTATATTGTAGTCGTAGAAGATTTTATGATTTGTGAGTCTAGACTATCTTGAACTTTTAAAAAAGCTACTGAAATTGTGGTTTCTGAAACTTTGTCTTCATTGTAAAAGTATTGTTTCCAGCAGAATTTATGAATTCATTTCATTTTACTTTTAGTTAGCTACATTTTAAATAATTCTTTTTCACTTTTTTAAGAATCTTTGAGCAACTTTTTTTAGTTCTCGATGTTCGTTTGACCTTTTATAAATTGGATTTTTAAAGCTTTCGCTAAATAAGTGCGTAGTGTAAACTGAGGCTACGTTTTAAATTAATTAGTGACATCTAATTAATTAATGTTTCATCTTGATGCTAAGTCTGATTTGAATTTATATGTTGTGAAGGATTCTTGGCTAAAATGGTAATAATTTTGGGAAGTTTCCAGTGAAAACTGATATATATGATTCCCGAAAGTACCATTCCGGAAAATTATTTTATATTTAGTAATTTTTTTGAGGAAAAGCCCTTTTATTTGCCATTGAAGTGTGATACACACACACATGAACATTGTAGTATTATGTATGCACTGAGTATTTAGACCCGATTAATAAATGCAAAATTAATCCAACTTACCAGTGTCTCAAGATGCCAGTGATGACATATGGCTCTGAGACGTTGTCGCTCACAATGGGCCAAATCAGATATCTTCTTTTACTCGGAGCTTCCTTGCGTGATCGCATCAGAAATGAGGATATCCGTAGGATAACCAAGTGGGCAGTGGGCAGGACACATTACTCGCACAACGGATGGCCGATGGGGCCTAAAAGTTCTGGAATGGCGACAGCGAACCCGTCGACGATGCGTTGGAAGGCCTCCTACTAGGTGGATTGATGACTTGGTTAAGGTTGGGGGAATGCACTGGATTCAAGAAGTACGGGATCGGTCAATTTTGCGAGGCCTGGGGTAGGCCTATGTTCCGCAGTGGACGTCTTTCGGCTGAAATGATGATGAATGAAAGCACTAGCAGAATAATATAATTTTTAAAATTGTAGGAAAATTCCTCCTCACAACCAAGCGATTTGTCAATATACTGCAACCTGTCTGCCTTGAGGTAAAATAATGCATTTAAACGCAATTTTTTTCATAAAACTCTTTTTCAAGTCAATGGTTGAATCTAAGCTTCGCTCAAAGAAGTTGCTATGTTGAAGCTGGTAAGCCTAACAGGATGGAGATCAATAAAACAGTGTATAACATAAGAAGATTCTCGATGTAATGAAAGTTATTTTCTTCTTAGTCGTACCCTCCTGGTGGAGGGATCGTGGCCATGGATCGTCTGAAAAGTTGGTTGCGGCTTTCCTGAGACTTCTTCATTTCTCTCTATTCGTGGCAACGCGTGCATATAAAGTAACGGAACACACTCACTCTCTTTAAAATCTCTTCGTGAAGGATTTAATGAGGTCATCCATCTATAGGGTGATCGGCCGCAAGTACGTTGGCCTTCTACTCTTCCTTGTATCACTAGTGGTCCAAACATCTTAAAACTTATAAATGAATTTAAAAGCTTAACTGAAGAATCCCATGGTGAGATTACCAAACTTCAAAATTAATTTCTTGACTACTCCAAAACTTCAAGCCCATTTCTCCATAAATAATTTAAATCACATTAATTTCATTACCTTTACTATGTTGCTATCTCCCCCCGCGTCAAAAACCACGTCACGTTTTGACTGATTTACGAGAAGGAATCAGTGAATAATACCCATTGCGTAGCGTAAAGGCAAGAGCTTATCACCAAGACGTACCAAGACAGAGATGTTCCCATAAATGGTTTAATTTACCATGGGAAGCAATTGAGTTAGGGACACGAATGGATGCTTGCTTTATAGTGGGTTGCGTTATATAGTTCGCACATACGTCCTTGTGGCTTTAGAAGCAGGTGTTCCATATTTTATCATTGTGGTCTAGGTTGACTCTGATTGTAATAGTAAGCCTATGAATGATGTAATCATTGTCTCATTATTTCCTAACATGCCTCTATCATCATCAACATTATAATTTCAGCCAAGTGCCACAATCACAACTACCGGTCCTTTGCGTCTCGCATCCAGCGGATTACATGCTTCTATATGATATATTTTTGGACAGTTTTTTCATAAGTAAACGCAGGTAGTCAGACACCTGACAATCAGACAACAGTCTTGGTAAGGGAGGGGAGGGTTACCCAGGTATTTGGTTGTGACGGTCAGATATAGGTAGTCACTCCATGAAAAGCACTGGTATTTAGCTGCATAATTAATCATGAGGATCATGAGTATCTATAATAATAACTTGGTTTAAGTCTTGCTTATTGCAGGTGCCCCAGTGGTATCGGCCGCGACACACAAGTTGTAAGTCGTGGGAAGAAAAACCCAAACCATATAAATTATTTCATCACAAATGCTCTCAAAACGGTGAAGGAAAACATCGTGAGGAAACCGGCATGTCCCAGAAGCAAAAATTCGAATACATGTGACTTCACCAACCCACATTGGCCCCGCGTGGTGGATAACCGCCTATTCTTTCTTACAGAGAGGAGGCCTGTGTCTCAGCAGTGGGAACATTAAAAGGCGATGATGATGATGAAGCTCTTTTAACAGGATGTGAAAGTACAGATACTAAAATACTTTTTCAAAGTATATGTCTACTGATTTTTCATTCGTTTGTATATTACCTATCGGCTCAAGTATTGGAAATCAATTTTGGCATTTAAAACGAGTTGAAAATTTAATTAAATTGAGAAATGAAACTAATTTAATTACACGCGTATTTGTTAATATTGTAACGGAATCCAGTCAGGTAAAGTCTTGTTGACCTTTATTTCATTAAAAATTTTACTTGACCTTTATTTCATTAAAAATTTTACTTGACCTTTATTTCATTAAAAATTTTACTTGACCTTACTGTTATATTTTTGCAGATACCAACTTCGAAACGCAGCATTTTTAATGACAAAGACAAAGATATTTTATTTTAACTAGGCCACCAAGCGGCACTTTTGAACGTTAATACATTAAAATTTACAAGGAATAAAAATTGATTCTACCGTGCATTCGGAAAGTAGCTTGTTATGGAGAAGAACGCACAAGAAACTCCATAAAAAAAAAAGTTCTTTCTCTCTCTTTCGCTCTCTATAAAAAAAAAAAAAGTTTTTTTACAATATTTAGGTATATAAGTACATACATTAATAAATTCATATGTGTGAGGACAATGCATCCAGAATCACTACATACTATACTACGTATAGGTGCAAAGTATTAAAAGTTCTCACACATGTACCGTGCAGTTACATAATAGGTACTAGAAAAACATTAGCATCCGAAGCAGTTATGTTAAGACCAATCCCAACTGACGGCGCCCGTTCACGAACATGACGCATGAATCGGCACCACCCAGCTCAACCATCATGAAAGGAACCGAATGATCCAACACACGCGCCACCATCAGAGAGACATTTGAGCTGCTGATTTTGTTCTTTAGTTTGCTAGAGTATCGCCAGGTCTGATTCAAATAAGATTTAACCAAACTTAACGCTGATTGACCTAGCCCGTAATGCTCAAGTTTCAGAAGTAATGTTTCATGATTAACGCAATCAAACGCCTTCGACAGGTCACAGAAGATACCTATGGCATCTTGCGACTCTTGCCACGCATTAAAAATGTGTTTAAATAGGGTGACACCAGCGTCAGTTGTACAACGTCCTTTGGTGAAATCATACTGTTTATCATGCAAGATGTTATTCGTATTAAAATGAATGAGCATTTGATTTAGCGTTATCTTCTCAAATACCTTGCTGAAAACCGGCAACACAAATACTGGCCTATAATTATTTGTGTCTTTACTGTCGCCGGATTTAAAAGCAGGTATAACCTTACTATATTTCATTAGATCCGGAAAGACTCCTTGATCCACACACAAATTGAAAATTACAGCTAAGTACGGCGCTATAGTCTGAATAATGGGAGCTTTGATGGACATCCCCCACAGATCTTCAGTCGGTTTGTTCTTGATTTACTTAAAAGCTCTTATTACTGTTATGGGGTTTATATGTGAAAAGTTAAATACATTCGGGCAAGCTGAAAAAGATTTGAGACTGTCTGGCAGTTACTCGTAACCTGACACCTCACTAACTCATTTGCGGCCAAAATGTCTTCTTTATTGTAAAGAGAACTAAGTCTGTTCTCAAGTACCTGTATTTCTAACTGTAAGCGGTGAGTGTCAATCTCATATATTTTTTGGCTGTCTTCTAATTTAATTTGGAATTTATTTAATTTATTAATTAGGTCAACACGTTCTTTCCTGAGTGGAATATTTTTAATAAAGAACTTGTGTTGTTTCCTAAATTTGGTACAATTTCTAATTATTTTATTTAGTTTTGCATATTTTTTTAGTTTGTTATGACTAACTTTGGAATTTTTTTTCTGATTTATTAAAGAATCTTCAGTTTGGTTACTTTTAGGTATTGAATCCGGTTTACAATTCGATTTAATAATTTCATCATACAAATGGCAAGTTTCATCAACATGAGTTGATTCCTTCCATTCCATTCTTTTTGTAATTTAAAAATATGATTATTTGCGTGAATCAATTCTTCTTCTAGATCTTTAAATTTACTTAAAGCCTCCTCCGAAACCATCCGTGACTACCCTCAGTTGGTCGCGTTCATCCACAACATTCTGGTATTGCTGACTAAGTTCAACTAGCTCCCGTTTAAGGATTGTGTTTTTATAAACAATTTGGGGGCCGAGTCACCCACGTCCGTAGGAGAGTACCCTTTGATTCCCTACACGTGGTCCCCGGGTGGTGCAAATCAGGTGACACTTACTGGTGGTAGGCTTCGGCCGAAGGCTTGTGACCACCCATTGAGCAAAGACGTACCGCCAAGCGGCCTAGCCGTGTTCCGGTTACGATGCTCGGTGTAGATCTAGAGGAGTTGGGCCGAGATAGCTGTTCCACTGCAGGCAGACCGGCCTGACACGCACTGTTATGGGCGTATCGGGAGACTAGTCGCGGAGGGTAGCGGGATCCGAGGCACGGTGCGCCGCTGGCCGCAGGTAGTTGGGGGCCCAAGTAGTGTGCCAGCCACATATGAAAGGCTGCCCCGCCAACTGTCGAAAAATCCCGGCATGCACCATCGTGCTGGTTGGCGACCAGATGGGGAGGTCCCAATGGACATTCAGGGGGGGCTTGGGCGTCCCCGCAGTCTCCGGACTAGTGCCCCAATGATGTCGTCCTTTCAGTGCGTGTCTGTAGGTTAGCAGCGTGGAACCTCATCTCACTTCCTACTCCTCTATTAACTCTTCAAAAAATGAAAATGCCAAGGAAAAAGAATACAGTATTTAAACAGCGGCTGCACCCCCACCCCCACAAAGTGCACCTCACCAACATAAGAGGTCTGAACTCAAATCTCTCTGCAGTCCACTACCATCTGGAGACTGAGAAACCAACGCTGTTTTTCCTTACGGAGACGCAGATAGCAAGTCCCTCAGACGTAACGTACTTATCTTACCCAGGGTTTACCCTGGAGTACAATTATAAACCGCGTGCGGGTGTGTGTATGTACGCCCGTGACGACACTTGCTATCGGCGTCTCCGTAACCTTGAGGACTCAAGATTTTCAACGCTGTGGGCTCTAGTGGACACAGGTCTACGCCTGTGTCTACCGCTCGCTCAGCGGAAATCAGGAGACAACCAGGCTCACAGAGTACCTCAGTGAGGCGGCTGATGCGGCACAGCAGCGGTACCCCTCCGCCCAATTAGTGTTACTGGGGGACTTTAATGCCCACCACCAGGAGTGGCTCTTCCCATACCAGTGCACTGACCATGCTGGACGGGAGATGCGTAAGTTTGCGATTGCGCTTAACCTTACCCAGCTGGTCCAGGGGGCAACGAAGGTGCCGGATGTTGAGTCGCACACGGCCAATTGCTTGGACCTTCTGCTGACAACAGAGCCAGACCGATACTCTGTGTCTATATAACTTCACCTTTGGATATTTCCGACCATAGTCTGGTGAAGTCTGTGTCCGTCTACTCCCCGCCTGATCCCAGCCCAAGAGGCACCCGGCGGGTTTGGCGGTACAGGTCAGCAGATTGGGATGGCATGCGATCTTTCTTCGCATGCTATCCTTGGCAGCCTACTTGCTTTTCTTCGGATGATCCTTCGGCGTGCGCGGACGCCGTGACGGATGTGTTGCGTCGGGGAATGGAGTACTACATTCCGTTCTCTGATGTAACAATGTCCAGTGTTGACCGGCCATGGTTTGGCGCCGAATGCTATCGCGCCGACGTGCTTAAACATGAGGCGTACCTGGCATGGGTCGACGCTCGATCGCGCAAAGTGAGTGACGTTGGTCAAAAGAAGGACGCCTTCAACAGGGCTGCCAAGTCCTGCAAGAAGGTGTTAAGAAGGGCTCGGTTCGACCACATTAGTCGAATAGGGACCAAACTTGCTTCTTACCCAGCAGTTAGTAAAGCGTTTTGGTCCCTGGCTAAGTCGGTCGAGTCGAACTTCAGCCGGCCCTCACTACCACCACTGCTGAAACCCAACGGGTTGCTGGCCCACTCCGCTGAGGAAAAAGCAAATTTATTTGCCTCTCTTTTTGCGGAATCTTCACGTCTGAATCCTGGTGACGCGCAGCCCCCACCTTATCCTGATAGATGTGAGACGAGTATGTCGGACATTCGCATCCATCAAAAGGACGTCCGTAGGGTACTGCGCAACCTCGACGTGAACAAGGCTAGCGGCCCTGACGGAATACCAGCGATAGTTCTCAGAACCTGTGCGCCTGAACTGTCTCCGATCTTGACACGCCTATTCCGCCTTTCGTACGAGACTGGAAAAGTGCCGAATGCTTGGAAGCTAGCTAACGTACAACCCGTGCCCAAGAAGGGTAGTCGAGCTGACCCGGCCAACTACAGACCCATCTATGTAACGTCCATACTCTGTAAGAGTATGGAGCGTGTACTTAACACGAAGCTCCTGTCATACCTAGAAACTAAAGAGATCCATAGTGACCGCCAATACGGTTTCCGCCGAAATCGGTCTACTGGGGATCTTCTAGCGTATGCCATTCACATATGGAGTGAGGCCATCGAGAGCCACGGAGAAGCACTTGCTGTTTCCCTCGACATCTCGAAGGCTTTTGATAGGGTCTGGCATGAAAGCCTTATGGTAAGCTTCCTTGGTTCGGTCTGCCCGGTGGTCTATGTGACTGGATTGCGGACTTCCTGAGAGATCGGTCCATTCGAGTGGTTATCGATGGCTGCTCATCGGACCAATTGGATATTAATGCCGGGGTCCTTCAGGGGGCACTTTTACTATGCGTACAGCTTAGGAGTGGAATTCCCTACTGGAGTCTGTGTTTCCCGACAGCTACAATCTGGGGGTCTTTAAGTCAAGAGTGAATAGGAATAGGTTATTTCTAGGCAAGCGTGTTTCACCGTCGACCACATCATCGCTTACCATCAGGTGAGATAGTGGTCAAGCGCGAGCCTATTCGATATAAAAAAAAACAATGTTCTCAACTTCTATTTCACAATCCTCTCTCTCTCTTGCAACATCTCCCGACATTGGCTTTGTGAGTCTTTAAGTTCCTGGAGTGCTGTTCTCAGTTTAATTTCTAAGTCCTCAACAGCAGCCTTACGGGTCATCACAGGCATGGTTTCAGGATAGTTACTGGAAATAGAAAAAAAAAAAAAGAAACGGTGTGAATCAATGAAAAAAATGTAATACTTTGCCCTTACTAGATAACTTTGCCCACAACTTTAATAAAAAGTGTAAGACGGATGTGTTGGAATTTGGCTTATCTGATCATACTGCCCAATTAATTAAACTACCAGTAAAGAAAATATTTAAATTAAAGTATTGGCGTAAAATTAAACGGGATTACAGTTTAGAAAACATCCAAAAATTTAAAAAACATATTAGAAACCTTTCTTTTGATGAAATATATAAGACCGATGATCCATCAGAAGCGTATCATCATTTTATTGAAATATTTAAACTACTTTACAATTTGTGCTTTCTGCTAACTACAATCACTGTGCAAGTAAATGCCAAGCCAAAATGGATATCGCGCGGGGTTAAAGTGTGCAGTAAAAATAAAAAAGAATTACTCTGGAAGTTCAGAAGAAAACCAACATTAACTAATAAACATAAATATACTAGCTATTCTAAACTGTTTAAACGAATTATGAATCTTACTAAGCGTGCACAAAACAATTACAAAATAAATACATCGTCTAATAAAAGTAGAACGGCATGGCAAATTATAAATATTAATAAATTAAATATACCTAAGGAATCGACAATCGAATTAAAAATTACCTTAATATTCTGCTAGATAAACTTGAAGCCTACGGCATAAGAGGTAATGTCTTGGAATTGTTAAAATCATATCTAACAGACCGACAGCAAATAACTCAAATATCTAAACTCAACATTAAATCGAAAAAGGTACATATATTCTCCTCTCAAAAGCGCCTCATTAAGCATGGTGTGCCCCAGGGAACTGTATTGGGCCCTCCCCTGTTCTTATTATATATAAATGACCTACCAAATGCAACTAAAGAACCCATGACATTATTCGCTGATGACAGTACTGTTACAGTAGCATCCGATAATTTATCTGACTATAATTTTGACGCAAATAATTCATTACACTCTATAATTGCCTGGCTTAGCAACAATAATTTGAAAATTAATCTGCATAAAACTAATATAATGCACTTTAGACAACGGGAAAATTTATATAATTTATCAAAATTAAATTTATCTTACAATGACAATATTATACAAGAAGCAGATATAGCCAGATTTTTGGGCTTAATCATTGATCCACAATTAAATTGGAAAACACAGATTAATGTACTTTGTAAAAAAATCAGCAGCTCGTCGTTTGCCCTCTATAAACTTGCTCCTACCGTCAATACAGACACTTTACTAACGGCCTATTACGGACTTGTGGAATCTTTATTGAGGTTTGGGATAATTTTCTGGAGCAATTCAACGAACAAAGACATAGTGTTCAAAGCACAAAAGCGTTGTGTACGCGCTATGTTTCGGTTGCAAACTATGGACAGTTGCAGACCAATGTTCATAAAGCACAGTATTTTAACACTTCCATCACTCTACATATTGAAAATGGCTATATTTGTAAAACGTAATCCTCAATGGTCTCCTCTTTTATCAAATAATAGAAATAGACGTGAGCAGTATAGACTTTGGGTTCAGTTACACTCGGCCAAAACAGCACTTCTGAGAAAAAGTGTTGTATGCATGGCCCCAGTAATATACAATAAAATACCGAATGACATAAAGCAATTGAATTTTATTTTATTTAAGATAACACTTAAAAGCTACTTACTGATAAGTGCTACTATAACATTGTTGATTTTTTAAATGATAAATTTAGAATTTTATTTTGATTTAATTTTATTCTTTATTGACATATTTTGTATGTAATTAATTATGACTACATTTTGTACTGACTCTGATTGTATGTTGAATTATTGATAACATTTTGCACTGACTCGATTTTTTTATATATGAAACTGACATTAATTTATTCAATTTATAATTGCTAATTTAATTTTAATTAATAACTAAAACTAATATTTTAATTTTGTACGCCGAGTGAGGCAAAGCATGTTGGTCCGGAAAATTATGTTTCCATCTATATGTGCATATTCATGTATCATGTTACACATGTTTACACAAATAAATTTATCTTTATCTTTATCTTATCTTTATCAAAGGAATAGAGGAAAAACAAAATAAAGCTGGAAATGGAGGGTATAGTTAGTGTAGTTCAGTAGAGAAATGTGGTAGGCTGTTGAATTGGCTTAAAAAACTATTTATTACTGACTTTAGTTGCTTATGATTGCCTTGAGATTTTACTTTTTTTTATTTAAGTGGGTAAGATGCCCAGAATTTGAATATTTTTTTATTGTAGTTTTCTAGTTAAATTATGCAAAATAACGATCATAGCGTTATGTAAATGTTTATTATTAAATTATCTGAATAAATTAGTAGAATTATGCACATTGGGATCTTAGATTTGTTTTGTTTTCTACGATGTCAACAAAATATTTAGATTCACTGCACAGTACTAAATCAACAGAATTTATACGTTAAAACTAACAAGAACGTGTTACAGGGTTAAAATTACACTTTGTGTGCTATAAATAAATAATTCTGCCCTTACAATATCCGTAGTTTAGCACTTTAGAATTCAGGTTCAGTCGTCAGCTGTTTGGTAGGTTACCGGTTCCGTGCCACAATATTTTTCCAGTGGAACAATAATCCTGAGTATCTATAGCGTTTTATTGTGTTTTTACTTATAATTAAACCCTCAATACACTTAAATAATAATTAAATATAATTTTAAAATACGGAGCACAAATTTGACATGCCACTCGGGCAATGTTGCCAATTTTTCTGTGTGTTTAATGTACCTACCTATCGCGCATACGACCGCTACCAATGATAGCTGATCGTGTGACGAGTTCGTACCGCTCTAGTATGTAGTGTGTGGCTATGTATGAATTACCAAATTGTGGCGTCAGAAAAATCGCGGGTCCATCCAGTCCTTACTGTCATCATCAGCCTATTAATGTTCCCACTGCTGGGGCACAGGTCTCCTCTCTGTCAGAGGGTATGGGCGAAAATCCACCACGCGTGCCCAGTGCGGGTTGGTGGATGTCACATGTCTTCGAATTTTTTGTTCTAGGACATGCCGGTTTCCTCACGATGTTTTCCTTCACCGTTTTTGAGTGAAGTGGTGATGAAAATAATTTACACAAAGTAAAGCAAAATAAAAATTATGAATTCATCATTTGTAGCTCATACCTTTTATGTACTTCGATTTTTAAAGCTCGTTTAAAACTCTTTATGGTGATGCAGATTCCTAAAATACTTGATTATGCTAACGGACGGCTATGCAAAGACGAATATGCAGATATTGTTGTCCGCTTGCTTTGGGTACCCAAAATATTATCCGATATCACAAGATACACCGAAGTGTACAATCCCAAAGAAAAGTAGGTACTTTTGAAAGCATTGAAAATCTAACGCAAAGCGATTAAAGCGAACAAATCAAACCGGAGTTCGGATATCAAAATAAATATGCAATTTGTTCAATCTGTTCTAACGAAATCAACGAATATTATTTCAGGCTTACATACTTTTTAACTGACAGCTTTTTATATGTGCTCAGTTGTTGTTTGACTTCTATCGAGAACGGTCGTATACCTATCATTCGCGCCAGTGAGCTACGTAAGCGTAATTCGCTGGCGCATCAAAATAATGCCGTCGTCGCCGCGTTGCGAAATCGGTTGGTCAAGGTCGCCGCGATGACCCAGTTATTTATTAATTATAGTGTAAACAGTGCAATCAAATATCAGTTAATTGCGAAGGTGTAGTGCCTATTTACCCTACAATGTCGCCAACAAAGATAAAAATTAAAACTGATCTGGAAAATCTGTTGTATGACAGTTACATCCAAGAAAATTCAGAAAGAGAAAAGCTGGCAATTCTTGTTAATGATTTGCAGGTCCAAATACAAAGCCTTCAGTATCAACTACAAAGCCGCCAAAATGAAAATCCCAGCTTAAGCAAGGAACAAGAAAATAACTGCCCCAAGGAGTTGGAAGCTAAGAGCAACATACGATTTGCTCATTCTGAAAAAGGAAACGTTGAGTTTTGCACAGACGAGGAAGAACTCGCTAAAGAGACTGAGTGGATAAGGGCCAAAAGTAGGAAAAGAAGGAAGCTAAACACTTCCCTTTCTCCCCCACAACAAACCGCAACGAGCGCCCAAAAACAAAACTCATCGGAGAAAGAACAGACATTAGTCAAAAAAGTGCGTGCACCACCGCCAATCATTATAGACGGAGTCATGAGCTACCAAATGTTTTACGAGTCTCTGACTGAAACCCAACCAACTGAATCATTCACGGCCAAAATGATGAATGGAGACTGTGTGAAGATCAACGCTAAAACTGATGACTCTTATAGAGCGATTGCTAGGTTTTTGACAGAGAAAGACTATCATTGGCACACATATGAGAACAAACAGGCTAAGCCAATAAGAGTTGTAGTGAAAAAGTTACATTTGCATTGCATTTGATGTTGCATTGTTTTGTTTGCATTTTTCTTGCCAGCCAGATCGAATCAAAGATGATTTAATATCGCAAGGTCTTAAAATAGAAAAAGTTGACCACAAGTTGAGCTGGAAGACTAAAGAACCGCTCAATATGTTCGCACTTTCATTTCATAATGACGAGGATGTCAATAAAATCTATGCAACAAAGCACATTTTAGGGTGTACAATTGAAATCCACCCTCTAAAAAATCCGAAACTCATTCCACAGTGTAAGAGATGCCAGGCATATATGGGCATACTCATAAATACTGTAAAAAAGAGCCAAGGTGTGTAAAATGCACTGGCAAGCACCTTACAGCCGAATGTATTAAATCTCCGCAAGAGAAACCGAAATGCGTCCACTGTGGCTTACCCCACCCAGCCAACTACAGAGGGTGTGAAGTAGCCAAAGAGATGCAAATGATGAAAAATAAAAACATAAAAAAGAAAGTTGTTGTGCCAACAGCCCAACAGTTTTCTACAATAGGGAATCCTGACCAACACACACGGAAAGAAGGTGTCCAGTCAACGATTAAATCTGTTCAAGCCACCAAAAGTATTTTCTATGCTCAGGCTGCAAAACAAGGCACACAACCATCAAATCTAGAAGATAAGATAAATCATATTTTAAAGTGTATTACTACATTTGACAAACGACTAGAGAAGTTAGAATCCAGCACCAAATCACCTGCTCTTAATTATCATAAATGACTAATACACTAAAAATAATGGCGTGGAACTCGAATGGGCTCCTCAAACTTCAGAATGAGTTACAGGCAGTCCTAGACACAGAAAATATAGACGTGTGTTTAATCTCTGAAACGCACTTCACTAAACAATCTTTTATTAAATTTAGAGGATACAAGATATATAATTCGCTTCACCCTGACAACTCTGCCAGAGGAGGTAGCGCGGTTATAATTAAAGAAAACCTTAACCATTACGAGCACAGTAAATTTGAAGAACCAGACATTCAAGCTGTGGCAGTATCAGTCAAAACCAAATTTTGTCACGTTTCCATAGCAGCTGTATACTGTCCTCCAAGGCACATGATAAGAAAAGAGCGATATTTGCAATTCTTTGAAGTTTTGGGTCAAAGATTCATCCTAGGCGGTGATTTTAATGCCAAGCATACGCATTGGGGATCACGACTGACTACAACAAAGGGAAGACAGCTCTTAAATGCAGTTAGAGACACAAATTGTGAAGTTATGAGCACTGGCAAACCAACATACTGGCCAACTGATCATCAAAAAATACCGGATCTCATAGACTTTTTTATGTAAAAACTTATCCACCAATTATGTTAGTTTGGAGGAAGAGTTTCTTATGAATTCGGATCACTCCCCGATTATACTAAGACTTAGTCAAAAAATTATATTAAGAGAATACCATTTAACTTTGCTTAACAAGTCTACAGACTGGGACAGCTTTGCGCTTGATCTGGATAATATAATCGACCTAAAAACTCCATTACAAAATCCGGATCAGCTTGACTCAGAAGTAAATAAGTATGTTGTTAACATTCAACAATGTGCTCGGAACAACACTCCACAGTTAAAACAAAAATATAAGGGGCATATCTATCCCAAAGATATTGTGCATTTACTATCAGAGAAAAGAAAACAAAGAAAGCGCTGGCAGCAAACAAGGTGCCCGCGGGATAAAACACTTTTAAATAACCTTACTAAACAATTAAAGAGGAAAATTATACAATTTGAGGATGAAACTCTGATCTCCAAACTTGTACAGCTAACAAACGACCAATCAACGGATTACTCTCTTTGGAAAGCTACAAAAAAACTAAAAAGGCCGATGATGCAAATACCTCCCATCAGAAACAGCGATGGAAAATGGGCCATAAGCAATGAACAAAAAGCGGTAAGGTTTGCCCAATACTTAAAAGATACTTTTCAACCCAATGAAAGTTCCATAGAAATACCAGAGAGTGCAAATGTATCACAAAACCAAAGAATTCGACTTGTAACTCCTAAAGAAGTTGTGAGAGAAATTAAAAACAACATAAGCTCGAAGAAATCCCCGGGTTATGACCTCATAACAGGAGAAATACTAAAACACCTCCCGCGCAAAGGCATAGTTAAGCTTACCAGACTTATTAACGCTGCATTTATGCTAAAACATGTACCTGAGCCATGGAAAGTTGCTGAAGTTATTATGATTGCTAAGCCTGGGAAGCCACCCCATGAAGCATCATCTTATAGACCCATTTCCCTGCTGCCAGTATTATCAAAACTGTTTGAAAAACTCTTATTAAAACGGCTAAAACCAATAATAGAAGAGAAAAACCTTATTCCAAACCATCAATTTGGCTTCAGGGAAAAACATTCTACCATAGACCAGGTACACAGAATAACAAACATCATCGAAAAAACGCTCGAAAACAAGCAAGTCTGTGCCACCGTATTTCTAGATGTCGCAGAAGCTTTTGACAAAGTTTGGCATGAGGGTCTGATATACAAAATCAGACGCATGCTCCCTGAATTTTCAGATATTCTAAAGTCATATATAAGCAACAGAATGTTTAGGATAAGGCAAGAGGACGCATATTCTGAGCTAAAAACTATTAAGGCCGGAGTACCACAAGGAAGTGTGTTAGGCCCAATCCTGTACTTGGTTTACACATGTGATATCCCAGAGCTGGAAAACAACACCATAGCGACCTTTGCTGATGATACTGCTATTATGGCTACTGGTTCAAATCACAAAGAAGCAGTAGAAAAAGTTCAACTAGCTGTAAACAAAGTTTACGACTGGACACAAAAGTGGAAGATCAAACTGAATGAGTCAAAATCAATTCACATTGACTTCACAAATAAACACTGCGATTACCACCCAGTCTATATAAACGGCATGCAAGTGCCGTATGCAAATACAGCAAAATACCTTGGCATAACTCTTGACGCCAAGTTGCGTTGGAAATCTCACGTCAAAAAGAAAAGACAGGAACTCGATATACGCTACAAAAATATGTATTGGTTACTCGGAAGGAAATCCTGTCTATCAATACATAATAAAATTATAATATACAAGCATATTCTTATGCCAATTTGGACGTATGGTACCCAACTATGGGTCTGTACTAAACAAAGCAATGTTAAAATTATACAACAATTTCAAAATAAAGTACTCCGAGATGCTGTTAATGCACCATGGTACATCAGAAATGACGACCTTCACCGCGACCTTAAAATGAAACTCGTCACCACCGTTATCCAAAACTATGCTGAAGCCCACGAACACAGACTTCATCGACATGTGAATGTGGAAGCAATCCAGCTGCTAGATAACATGGACATAGTGCGTAGGCTAAAGAGAACTAAACCATTTGAGTTAGTGTAGTGTATAATAAGTGAATAAATAATAGCAACAATACTGTGCTATACATGTAATACGTGAACTAAGTGTTTATAACATAATATCAGACTATAGGGGCGCGACCTAAGTGGTACCTGGTGGGTTTCGCTACGCTACTAAGTTAAACACTCAAATCACTTTTAAAGGTTTATTATTGAGAGCTAACAAGATTACTTTCACGCTAAGCTATCGCTAAAATGAGGAAATGATGAAAATGACAGCACCCGCTTGCTGTCCGTAATGCACTGAGCTCGCGGCGCCTTTGGTGCGACCGCATAGTATCGCTAGGTCAGCAAAACGTGGTCGATTGCAATGATTGCTTCGAACAAGCTCCCGAGGGGAAGAGATGCGTTGATGAGATAAGCTTATACAAAAATAAAGAGTTACGTGAGTGTGAGCTTAAACGCTAGGGAGTTAAGACATTATTAGATGAGAGATGATTGACAAGGTGAAGGAACAATCATAACATGATCTTATAGCTAGACATATATGCTCAAACGGTTGAGTCACTAATCGAGAATACAGATTGCCTTTTAGCTAGGGGAGACGTCGATGTGTCTCGCCTCTTCGTACGCAAACTAGAGCACCGTTTAGAAAAATAAGCTACGCGCGCACTATCACTGACACATGGACCTTGCTCGGGCATGGTTTGGTTTCGCGCACTTGCACTAGAGCTTTGATCTGGCTCTGATTGAGTTATGCACACACTCACACTCGCTGGTACGCTCGCGTTCCGTTCTTGGGTGGTCGGACCACCGGCCCGCTGACACCTCCTCCTCAGGAACCAAAGGACGGCTGCGACAGCTGCTACTAAAAGGCCATAAGACAACGCATACTGATGTATGTCATGTGTCGATAAAACCTCTGTCTGTTGGGCTGATTCCTTTATCGCTTTTATTTGTTCACCGAGATGCTTTAAAGATTCGTTTATCGGTGTGGAATCTTCGTTGACCTCGTAGTCTTGGAAATTTTGGATAGGTGGCGTTAGATTACTAATTAAACGATTTATAGGAATTAATTTAGACTCGAGTAGATTTGGCTCTAATTGCTGATGAGAATAAAGTGTTACATCATGACCCTTCACAATGCATTGCTTAGTTAGTTGAATAAGTCCAGCCTTGCTGACTTCGCTCGCTTGTAAGTCGTCGTCACATATTACTCTCAAAGAGTATGAGTCACAACAGAAATACAAATAGGTAGAAAAGTCATGCAAAGGTACCCATTTGTTTACACACCTAGATATCATGAATCGGCAAGTAGATAGCTCCTCTTTCTCGCATAATTGTTCATCTGGACCTAAACGCTGAACAGGTCCTCGCAGACGACAAAGGTAAGTTTCCGCTTGATATTCGCAACCTTGAATATCGTTGATGCTGGCTGTTAAGTATGAGTCTCTTCTCAAGTTGATCGCGACGTAATCGGATGCTGGCTTGATGATGATCATACTTTTGTTAATTTGAACCGGCACTGGTATCAAATTGTATAGCTGGAACGTATCTCTGCTAATTAACGGTAATGTAATTTCAAATATGAGATATTCCTTAGTCATCCTCGCTTTAACTTTTAACAATTTGTAGATCTCATACAAGTTGAATTGAATGTTATGTACGGGTAATGCAAGCTCTTTAGAAATTTGACTAGATACTATCTGTATCTCCCCACGGAGCTTTTGTGGAGTCAAGAGATGCAGGTTGATCTGACCATGATAGATCTCAGTCATAGTATCAAGAAAAGTATCCTGAATCCGCCTTAAATTCTGAATCATATTTATGGTCGCTAACGCTGCTAAAGAGAAATCTTGCTGAATAGACATTACGTCGATCTCTTTCTGCAATGTATTGGTGATGCTGTCTAAATAATTCAAATGCTTATTAATTATCTTATGCTGCTTTTCAATAGTCTCTTCTGTTCTCTTTAAGATATTATACTCCGCTTCTATGACCGATGTCTGATTCCTGTACAGCTGACTAAGGTGGAATGCATTCTTATGTATTAGGTCAATGTCACGCTTGTATTTTTCTGCGAATTCTTGATCCAGTACTCCGAACAATGAATTAGCTATGGAGCCGACAGCGTTGATAAGCCCGCGTCGAGTTCGCGGACGCGCTCCAAAGTGCTGATTGAGCAACAGCTGATTATAATATTGTAGTTCATCGTACTCGTGTTGTATTTGTAGGACGATAATTTTACAATGACTCTGCTCTTGAATTTTCCCGCATGTTTGCTCGAGATATCGAGAAAATAGTTTGACCGCTTTTTCTCCTTGCCAGTAAGGAGTTAAATTATAGTAAGTTATGATTTTCCATTGATCACGAATAAGATGCATTTGTCCCAAAGGGTCAAAATACAACGTTTGATTGCTATCAAATGAAGTTACTTTGTAACTTGCTTCAGTGGATCCTATATGGCTCATAAAAAATAGCAATGATAATACTATGCTATAGATTTTAGGACAACCGCTAAATTGTTTGCTCGCTTTCCCTTCCGCTTTGGCCTCATTTTCTTGCTGATGCTGCTTTTTTGCTTCGCTTTTTTCTGGCTTTTGTTTACTTTTTTCCTTTTCTGCTATAGGTAGGATAGAAAGCTTGATAATCGGCCGCTTTATAAAACCATTTTTTGTTTTTAAAGTCACCACTCGGACAGCTCCATCTTTTCCTGGATGTACCTCAACAACCCGACCAACGGGCCATTTTCCAGGGGTTAGGTTGTCGTCATGAATGGTTACCATATCACCTATCTCTATATTCTTTTGTGCTTTTAACCACTTGGTGCGTATCGATAACTGGCTAAGATACTCCGCTTTCCACCGCTTCCAAATATCTTCAATTTGCCAAAATTGATGAATATCCACTGTATTATTTACGATGACGTTACAATGGTACTGTGGCTTTATTGTTCCACACAGTAACCATCCTAACTGTGTTTGCTGTGCTAAGGGCGAAGACGAATCACCACCTCTTATCAAACCATCTAGCATGATGAGTGCATAGGCGTCTGCCCCGAGTAACAAGTCCACTGGACGACTTGTATGATACTCTGGATCTGCTAAATTTATATGTTCCAAATGCGACCACGAAGGCTTTTCAAATGATCGATTTGGTAAATTTTTGATTAGACTTTTCATAATCAAAACATCCATATGGAACTTAAAGCTAGTATACATAGACTGGCATATAATGCTTAGCTTGCCCGTACAGTTAGATTCCTTTTCTGCTATTCCGGAAACTGCTCTATTAAATTGCTGTCGTTTTAAACCTAACTGCTGAGCTGCCTTCTCTGTAATCAACGATACCTGTGAGCCCTGATCAATGAGAGCCCTTAGGACAAGCTGTGTGCTATCTGCTGCTATCACCCTCACTAACGCTGTAGCTAAAAGAATCTCGGTGAGGTTTTGTTGGGATGCGTGAGCACCATTGCCGCTGCTTTGCTTTGAACGCTCTTCTTGCTCAAGATTTTCTTCATTCGTATTTTTTTGCTTACCATCAGCAAAACAATCATGCAATATGGTGTGATACCTGCCAGAACACGTGAGGCATCGTTTCTTGGAGTGGCATTTGTTTCCATTGTGAATAAAAATGCAATTAATACAACATTTCAGTTGTTTGAGGGTTTTAAGTTTCATTTCCTGCGGCATTTTATGAAACTTTTCGCAATTGTATAATTTATGCTCAGCAAAACAATGAGGGCATTTGATTTCCTGCACGTGCATTGCTTTTGAGGTCTTCGAATTATTATTATTCGATTGATGATTGGTGTTAAATTTTCGGTTGTTTAGAAATGGCTTTGAAGAACCCGCTTTCTGCTGAGATTGCTGCGATTTTTGCATGGTGTCTTGTCGTCGACGAGATGTTTCTAGACTAGTGAATTTATTTTCTAAAAAGTCTAAGTAGTCTTGTAGTACTGGTAGCTCTCTAGGGTTCTGTAACGAGTCTATATACTCGGAATAAGATTCACTATCCAGCTTTTGCGACATAATATGCGCAATTAGAGGGCCCCAAGTGCTAATATCCACACCTAGGTTTTTGATGGCGTGAAGGCTCTCTAACGTGGTGTCATGCATTTTGAAAACGATTGCTGCTGTATGTTGGGAATATTTAAGAACATATTGGCGTGCGCTGTAAAGATAATCCTCTTGTTATCAAATCGATGATTTAGAAGCTCCCAACAAACGTCATAGTTATCGGCGCTGATTGGAAGGTGCTGAATCAAACGCTCGGCTTCGCCTTTTAACTTGCCTTTCAAGTATTGCATTTTCTGAGCGTTTGACAATGCGTTGTTCTTGTGTATTGCTTCGCTAAAAAGATCCTTAAAAGGCATCCATTGCTGGTAATGGCCTGTAAATACAGGAATATCCATTTGAGGAGTGGATTTCTCGCGATAAGATGATGACCACATCTTGGAGTTAATAGCTTTTCTCAAGCTGTCAAAAGTTCGCTCATGCTTGGTGAAGCTATACTCATAATCTCCTGCTACATCTTCCCCGGATTCCCCAATGATTTCCCAATGAAGGTTATCAATGGTAGTCCACCGACTGTGCAGGTTTCGAAGGGCGTCTTCGAACTCCCACTTGTCAACAATAGTTTCAACATCAATATTGTCGACTGCTCTAAGAAACGCTTTAAAATTGACCGACTGCTTATGAAGCATATCGTCAAGCTTGCTGTTGGACCCTCTTGATTCGAAGGTCGGAGTTGCTGCTGCTGTTGCTGGTGCGCCCGGCTGGCTTGCTAAAGTGCCGGGTGCCTCTCGGTGCGCTGGTTGAGGAAGATACGGTGATTTCTGATCTTGTTGCATCAACTCTTCTCTATATTGACTAATAAGCTCTTTAGCTGTTAAATAAAGCTCATTCGTACTCTCAAATTCAGACTTAGTAACATACTAGCTTTTGCCCGCGACTTCGTTCGCGTGGAATAGTGACTTCCGGCAGATTTTTGGTTTTACCCACATAGTTCCCGATCTCGCGGGATCCCTTCAAAAAAAAATTGGAAACAACCACCAGACAACCCAACAAATAAACCTTTTAATCTACTAATACAACGGAGCCAATTTTAAATTAACGAAACGATCAATCCACAATTCCACGACAGTACCGAAGCGCTCGGCCGATACCCAACCAAATGCGTGTAACGAAACCATAGCGCGATCTATTTCGATCCCAACGCCATCTATCGAGCATAGTGACAACTCGGATTATTTATCTATACTCCGTTCGGGCATTTTCTTTGTACTAAAAGTTTTAATATATTGATATTATTTTTTCATACCTTTTTACTATTTATTTACTTTTTTCCGATGAATTAAAACAATAACATGAACCGAACTCGTGTAACGATCGACACCATTGCGCGATCACCAACTCGACATATAGTACTAATAGAATTATCTATACTCCGTTAGAGCATTTTCTTTGTACTAAAAGTTGTATTATATTATATTATATTTTCATACCTTTTTACTATTTATTTACATTTTTCCGATGAATTTTCAGTACTGAATTGATGCCGACTCTTGACCAATAGATGGCGCTGTATGTCCGGAATAAATTTTATTTTATTTTTTGTAATAAAAACTATCCTATGTCCATTCTCAAGTTCCAAACTATGTCTGTACCAAATTTCACACAAATCGGTTCAGTAGTTTAGGCGTGAAGCAAAGACAGACAGACAGACAGACAGAAAGACAGACAGACAGAGTTACTTTCGCATTTATAATATTAGTTTGGATTTATGATTCGTCTGTTCAAAAGTAAGAATCTTTTCATGATTCACTTGAAAGTCCTTCCAGTACTTCTCAAGCAACTCGAGTTTACGCTTACAGTAATCTAACGTCTTACGCTCTACGCTATCCTTTTTAAAATTGACGAGGAGTTTTCTAATGCCCACCGCAATCTCGGATTGAAGAAAATAAAGACTCTCCATCTCGCTGCTTGTGTAAGAAAATTTAACGATCTTACTTGGAAGAATCCTTTGCCGCTGCTAAACTAACGAGGGTTGCTCCCCACGTCAGTGATCCGCTGGTTTCGCTAGTGTGAGCTGTGAACTCACTGCTGCTGGAACGGTACTCCCCGAGCACCGCTGGTGCTGATACCGCTGAGAGAATATGTTGTGCACTGCCGCTAAAGTCACTCCTAAAGTCTCGCTGCTAAAGTTACCACCACAGTCACTGCTAAGCTAAGAAACACTGCAATACAAGGTGTCACTAGTTCAGTTCAAGTTCACTTCACGATCCGTCAGTCCCGAAAAACTAAAGTCCAACCGCGAAGTCCTTGCTATAGGCTCGAAGGACCAAAATGTAGGGGCGCGACCTAAGTGGTACCTGGTGGGTTTCGCTACGATACTAAGTTAAACACTCAAATCACTTTTAAAGGTTTATTGTTGAGAGCTAACAAAGTTTCTTTTACGCTAAGCTATCGCTAAAATGAGGAAATGATGAAAATGACAGCACCCGCTTGCTGTTCGTAATGCACTGAGCTCGCGGCGCCTTTGGTGCGACCGCATAGTATCGCTAGGTCAGCAAAACGTGGTCGATTGCAATGATTGCTTCGAACACAGACTCTAAGAAAGTGCTACTGAACTATATAAAAGTGCAAATTGACACTATTCTTAGTCATAACATCATACAATCCCTACTAATATTATAAATGCGAAAGTAACTCTGTCTGTCTGTCTTTCTGTCTGTCTGTCTGTCTGTCTGTCTGTCTGTCTTTGCTTCACGCCTAAACTACTGAACTGATTTGTGTGAAATTTGGTACAGACATAGTTTGGAACTAGAGAATGGACATAGGATAGTTTTTATTACAAAAAATAAAATATAAAATAAAATTTATTCCGGACATACAGCGCCATCTATTGGTCAAGAGTCGGCATCAGAAGTCACTATTCCACGCGAACGAAGTCGCGGGCAAAAGCTAGTATAATAATAAGTTAGAGTTAAATTGCCTATTAGTCTATTAAGACTAGATTGTAATGTATTATTAAGAACCTTAGTTTTTAATAAAAAAAAATTAAAAAAAAATATGCTCAATTGCTGAAAATATATTGGTGTTGGTAACTGTACTGTAAATAAAAAGTAATTTTTGGGCATTCTGCGAAAATTGGCGCTTTTTTACCGAGGGTATTGTGGGTTTTGCTACATTACTCACAAACACAGTTGTTTTTTTTTGCGAAATCAATCTTTGCTTTCTATTAGACCAATTAAAAGGAAATATACAAAAATTAAAGCCGTTCAGAAGCTGTTTGATTCCGTCATACTCGAAGGGAAAACGCCACAGGCATGGTGCAGGGGTGTGGTGGTACTCTTCTTCAAGAAGGGAGACAATGCCAGATTGAAGAATTATAGGCCCATCTCACTTTTTAGCCATGTCTACAAGTTGTTTTCAAGAGTCATCACGAATCGTCTCGCGCGCAGGTTTGACGATTTCCAGCCTCCCGAACAAGCCGGTTTCCGAAAAGGCTTTAGCACCGTAGACCACATACATACGCTACAAGTTGTTGGTGCTGGAAGTTATACAGAAGACCGAAGAGTATAACCAACCTCTTTGTTTAGCGTTTGTGGACGACGAGAAAGCCTTTGATTCGATCGAGACTTGGGCTGTACTGCATTCTCTCCAACGGTGCCAAATCGACTACCGGTACATCGAGGTGCTGAAGTGTTTGTACAAAAACGCCACCATGTCAGTCCGACTTCAGGATCAGACGTCGGAACCTATCCTTCTGCGAGCTTAAGCGAGGTGTAAGACAGAGAGACGTCATATCTCCGAAACTGTTCTCTGCTGCACTGGAGGATGTTTTCAAGGTTCTGGACTGAAGTGGGCTAGGCATCAACGTCAATGGCGAGTACATCACTCACCTTCGGTTTGCCGATGATATAGTAGTCATGGTTGAGACTATGGAGGACCTCAGTACAATGCTCGATGACCTCAGTAGAGCTTCCGAAGGAGTGGGTCTAAAAACGAACATGGACAAAACCAAGGTGATGTTGAATGCTCATGTTGCACCCACTCCTATCAAAGTCGGAGACTCTACACTCGAAATTGTGGACGAGTATGTCTACCTGGGACAAACGGTCCAGTTAGATAGGTCAAACTTCGAGAAAGAGGTCAACCGTCGAATTCGACTCGGCTGGGCAGCGTTCGGGAAGTTGCGCGGTATTTTCTCTTCCAACTAACCACAGTGCCTAAGACGAAAGTCTATGACCAGTGTGTGTTGCCAGTGATTACTTACGGGACAGAGACGTGGTCCCTCACTATGGGCCTCAACAGAAAGCTTAAAGTCACCCAAAGGGCAATGGAGAGGGCTATGCTCAGAGTTTTCTTGTGTGATCGAATCACAAATGAAGGGATGTCTGCAAGAGAACCAAGGTTACCGATATAGCCCGAAGAATTTCCAAACTTAAGTGGCAGTGGGCAGGGCACATTGCTCGCAGAACAGATGGGCGTTGGGGCCGAAAAGTTCTAGAATGGCGACCGCGTACCGGGAGACGCATCGTTGGAAGGCCTCCCTCTAGGTGGAGCGACGACCTAGTCAAGGTTGCGGTTACGGTACCGATCAGTGTGGCGACGCTTGGTCCCCCGAGGCTCCCAAGGCCCCCAAGGCAGGGCTTATGTCCAGCAGTGGACGTCTTTCGGCTGAAATGATGATACAAAAATAGCTGACTGAGAATTAAGTCACCTAATTTGATTATACCAGAATATTAGTTGGACAGTATGTAGATTGCTGGATATTATGACAATACTGATACAAAAATACATCCTATCTTTCGCATACGTATTTAAAATGTTTCAAATTATGTTGTTTCGTATAAAGAAAAAAACAAAATGATTACGAAACAATTCACAAAACGAGTAAAAATCTAAGGACCAAACGTACCCTGATAAAATATGGCACGCGACAGCAAAATAATGGTTCTAAATAAAAAAGAGATGTTCTAACAAAAGTCAGGTGAAATCTTAATTCTCCAGGCAATTTTGCCATGTCACAAGACTTGTTGCCAGGGTTGAAAATTGTATAACCTCCTTATGACAGAGATTGGTTGGAATGAAATGAAAGAGATTTTTTGTTGTAAATAAAGTCGGCTGTAATTTTGTATGAATTTATTGTGACCTTCTTCATAATCTTTCTTGCATTTCTAAGTTGCGTTTTTTTAGGATATTGTTGTAGTAAACAATGACCAAGATTACTGCCATAGCCCAAAGAATTGCAAAACATAAGTGGCAGTGGGCGGATGCCATTTTCGCCATACAACGGATGCCATTTTCGCAATCCGCTAGTTGTGCGAGAAATACAGAAGTGCACATAAAAACTTG
Source organism: Orthosia cruda (assembly GCA_964057195.1). Lineage (NCBI taxonomy): Eukaryota > Metazoa > Arthropoda > Insecta > Lepidoptera > Noctuidae > Orthosia > Orthosia cruda. Next base: position 12,074,721 of record OZ059836.1, on the reverse strand, counting down.
CACATGGTGTTCATTGACCTCAAAAAGACTACGACCGGGTACCCCGTGAGGTTTTGTAGTGGGCCCTTAAGAAGAAAGGTGTGCCTGGGAAGTATGTAGTGACGTTTTGACGTTTGTACGTGACGGAACGTTGTCCGATATTTGAGCGAAGAAAAATAAAAATACGACGATACAGTGTCTAAAAGGTGTTTAAAAGAGTGCATAGTTGCATAATACTTAATATACAGTGTGGTGATAGCTCGTGATTGCGCCTAAGGTGCATAAAAAAGGTGTATACAAAAACCAAATCACCAAGAAATTTTTATCTCCCCACATTTTATTTGTCATTCTTACTAAAATATTGTAACACTAAATTGTCAAAAACTATCTGTCAGAAACTTCAAATTATACTTTGACAGCGCCAATCTCACATCGATAAGACTTTGTTTAAAAACAGAAGAAAGTTCTTTAACTTGGACAATCGAAACTATTGAGAAAATGCCCGCGAAGTGCGGCGGATGCGGCAAGTTTGTGTCGTCAAGTGACACGACGAGGTGTACTAAGTGTAGTAGCTTATATCACAGATCATGCGCTGGACTCCCTGCAAAAAGTACCACAGTCACAATAGGGCAGTGTCCTGAGTGCAGAAAAATTAAACCGAAATGCCTGTACTGCCAGCGTCCAAGATAATGTCAACGCCACCAGCTGTGATGACGCCAACGGGTGTGACGGGGCTGGTGAAACCGACAACGCCCTCCTTAGCTGCTGCACTACCGTCTCCTGTTTTGGTGGCCTTGGAGAACGCTGATTTAGCGGTTCCTCAAGACGTGGCCTCCGCATTGAAGCTGGTGGTGGAGGAAATACGCACACTACGGTTCGAGGTATCAGAGCTTCGAAAAGACGTAGCTGAGCTGAAGGCGTCCAATGACTCATGTCATGTCCGAATGGACGGGATAGAATCCAGGTTGGAGGCGCTTGAAAAGAGTCGTGGAGAAGGTACCGGTTCGTCAGCAGCTATAGGTGTGGTGGAGAGCGTCGTGCAGCAGCTCCAGAGGGACTTCAATGACAGGGATCAGGAGTTGATGGCTAACGACCTGGTTATAGCAAACATACCTGAGACACAAGCGGAGAATCCCACGCACCTCTTCCAGCTTATTGCCACTAAGCTGGGAATAACATTGGACGAGCGCGACGTCGTGAGTGCGTTGCGAGTTGGCGGCAGACGCATAAAAGCGACCAGCCCGACTGTATCAACGGAGCCCCCGGAGACCTCGCGCTATCATGGTGCGCCTCGCCCGACGGGACCAGCGGGATGCCGTGTTAAACGGCGCCCGCGTGCGACGTGGCGCTACGACGGAAAATCTTGGGATCGCTGGAAAACCTGTACGGTTTTTTGTCAACGAACGTCTGACCAGGAGGAATCAACATTTGTTTCGTCAAACAAGGGCTGCAGCGGAGGTTCACGGGTGGCGTTTCGTTTGGACGAAGCGCGGCCGGGTCTTGGTATGAAATAAGCCTGGAGACGCCACGCACAGAATTACATCTGAGGAAGACATTCGCCGGCTTATTGGACCATACACGGACACTATTAATTAAAGCTTTGTTTGTTGTGGCTCATTATATCGCGATGGTGTTTTATTCTCTTGGTTTTTTGTTCAACAAGTCTGTGTGTCGTATCTGTCGATGTGTGGGGAGCGGGTTGAATGAAAGTGGGTACTATGGTAACAAGAGCAACATAGTTTTATATATATTTATAATCATATATTACTTATCGAATATGACTTTATTTAAAAACTCTGGATATATATTATACAACAACAATTTCAGTATATTGCAACTATTTTATTTATTACTAGAACGAAAACATATATACAAAACATATTTACGTAATTTAATGGTAATATATTATAATTTTTATAAACATGATTCTACTTTACACATGTACAGATGTTACAATTTACACAAGATGACCAAGTTGAAATTATTGAATTTTGTTTCTAACAATGCGGGGTCACTGAACCTGTGTATTGTAAAACTACTACTTCATATTACTATTTATACTATTCACACAATACTATTCACAATCGGACCAGGATTGGAACTAATTTTAAAATACAGTCATGATGCCTAAAAGTGGGAATTATCTTAAGGTTGGCTTCCTCAACGCAGGCTCTCTGGGTACAAGCCATGAAGATTTGATTTGTGCAATTGTCAAGTATAGTTTAGATATTATGGCTATAAATGAGACGTGGCTTAAGCCGGGCGAAGAGGCGCCAGTCATACCGGGCTATCGGCTACGTCACACGCCGCGGTCGACAGCAGTTCGCGCGGGCCGTGGTGGGGGCGTTGGTTTTTATCTACGCCGTGGCCTGAGCGCGCGTATCTTTACTGGCACGGATGATCCCAGGTTCGATTCTGTCGAACAAATGTTCGACAGAATCGAACTGGCTTACTACATCACTAAGAAAATCAAAAACATCGAAAAAAATTGCCATTGGTACCGCATATCGGCCACCGTGGTTGGACCTTGATCTATTCCTGGATGCCATCACTAACACTCTTGCGTCATTGGGTAGCTGTGATCATCACATATTGCTCAGTGATTTCAATGTGAACATGCTCAACATTAACAAGGCTAAAACCAAAAAAATATTACAATTCTTGGACTGCATGAGGCTCGTTCAGCTAGTCACGATGCCGACTCACTTCACTGATACTAGTGAGACTCTGATCGACCTGCTGTGCACAGACCTGAAGGCAAGATACACGAAAGTTGAATCCTTTGGTTCGATGTGTGGCCACTCCATTATAATCAGTGAATTTAATATAAAGCACGACAAATTTACTCCATTTGTAATCAAATTTAGGCCGATAAAAGATATATGTAGGGATAGTTTTTTTTGGGGATTTGTCGCAATTGAGCGTGGAACGAGCTTCTGAATTTTCTAACGTTAATGACATGGTCGACTATTTTAATTATTGTATAACTACTTTGATCGATGTTCACGCACCACTAAAGATTTGTACTGTCAGGGAGCCGTCTTATCCCTGGATTACGGACACTATAAAGCTCATGATGTCATTACGTGATAAGGCATTAGCTCAATATAGGAAAAATAAGTCGGAGCAAAAAAAAACCTATTACAACCAGTTAAAATCTCTGGTGGAAAGTTCTCTGTATCACGAAAAAATTTCATATTTTAGACACAATATAAATAATAAAATAAAAAATCCTAAATTGCTATGGAAGAATATTAAATCCACCTTTGCACCTTCAAAGCAAAGACAAGACCTTCCCCTGCATTTTACAAATCCGGACCTAATAAATAACACCTTTTTGAATGTCCCTGGCAACCCGGTGGCTGACGCGTCACTTATATCTTTCTATGAGTCCCACAGATATGGTGAAGTGACATTCACACTTACTCCGGTTGACCAAAGCGATGTCTCCCGTATTATTTCAGACCTTAAATCAAATGCTGAAGGTTACGACAGTATAACGTTGGATATGCTTAACCTTACCTTGCCACTCACTTTACCAACTATAACGGATATTATAAATTACTCCATATGGACATCTGAGTTTCCCTACCAATGGAAAATTGCCATCGTTAGGCCCCTACCCAAAAATCAACCCTGTACAAGTCAAAGATTTGCGGCCCATCAGTATTTTGCCCTGTCTATCAAAGGTAATGGAGAGGGTAGTGTGCCATCAGCTGACTCAGTTTTTGGAAAATAACCAGCTGTTGCCTGACTTTCAATCCGGTTTCAGGAAACACCGAAGCACTTTTACGGCTTTGCTGGACGTTACGGACAGCATTCTGGCTGCCCAAGACAAAGGCATGTGTTCACTGATGGTGCTACTTGACTTTTCACGCGCATTTGATTGTATCAACGTTTTACTGTTAATGTCAAAGTTAAAGTACTATGGTTTTGACGAAAATGCTATCCAGTGGTTTCACAGTTACCTTAGTGACAGAAAGCAACTCGTGGAATTACGTTTGGCGGACGGTACCACTTTGACTTCAGCCCTCACTTCTATAGAAAAAGGAGTTCCTTAAGGATCAATTTTGGGTCCGATTCTTTTCATTCTTTACTGTGCAGATATAATAAAGTGCCTTAAGGGCGCGGCGAACAAAGCTCGCAAATGCAATTCGAGGCGAGCGAAAAATTTGTTCGGAGTATTGCTATCTCGGTTTGCACGCACACGCGGTGCGCCGTAAGTAGCCATGTGTGTGTGAGCAGATAGATATCGCTACCTAATCATCCTATCGACTCGAAAGCCGGCCGACGCGAATGGTGCCCGCGTTCTTTTGTCTTATTGATGTAGGTATTCCTTTAACTAAACCTCAAATATGTGTTGTTATAATAAATAATGAATGCAAGTAATATATTACAAGTGTAACTTAGGCAAAGTATTAGTAAAAGACAAATATTCCAATAATGTATGCCTATTTACGCATATAAGTAGGTACAGATAAATAAAAGCGCTCTGAGCTAAGAATATCTATACCAATATTATAAAGAGGAAAGATTTTTTTGTTTGATTGTTTGTTTGTTTGTACCGAATAGGCTCCAAAACTACTGGACCGATTTCAAAAATTCTTTCACCGTTGGGAAGCTACTCTATCCCCGGGTGACATAGGTACTTTTTATCTACAGGGATAAAAAGTAGCCTATGTCACCCGGGGATAGATCTTCCCACGGGAACGGGAACTACGCGAGTGAAACCGCGAGGCGTCCTCTAGTTAAAAATAAAAACAAGGATCTTGAATAAAAAAATATCATCATTCATCTGTTTAAAAAATATAAATCGAAACTTGATAAAGTCGTGTAGGGTGACCATAATTATATTATCGACTGAACGAAAAACAAAAAATACAATAATAGTAATCAGAAAACATAGTGTCAAAGATCCACACTAAACACGCTTATTTTCTTTCTTTCTAGTGTTTCTTTATGAAAACTGATGGCCAAAGTCGTTTTTTCCTTGATCGTCGTGGCTCTGTAAATATTTTTGCAGTTTATTATGAGGTCGATTAGCCAGCCAGTAATCAAAGTCTATTAGAACCTCTCCAGGGTAAGGGTCACCGAAGTCCAGATAAAAATCCCAGAATAATTAAATAAACTAGAACGAATTTGGATTTTTAGTTTTTTGTAACAGGAATTTTACAAAAAAGTCCAGCAAAATCTGGACCGAGGGTATAAAACCGCGCTTGTGCATGCAAGTCCAATCGCATGGTCACCCTACCCTGGGTGAGCCGAACTGGCCGAACTAACGTCACAGTAAGTATAGAGGACCAATGTAGGTAAGTCTTAGCGGTGTCCTTGAGATCATTACCTACGCCCGCTTTGTCTCATGACATGAATAAACAAACGAAAAATACCGGCCAAGTGCAATTCGGACTCGCGCACGAAGGGTTCCGTACCATTATAGCAAAAAACGGCATAAAAATCATGATTTTTGTACGGGAGCCCCCCTTAAATATTTATTTTATTATATTTTTAGTATTTGTTGTATAGCGGCAACAGAAATACATCATCTGTGAAAATTTCAACTCTCTGGCTATCACGGTTCTTGAGACACAGCCTGGTGACAGACAGACAGACAGACGGACCGCGGAGTCTTAGTAATAGGGTCCTGTTTTTACCCTTTGGGTACGGAACCCTAAAAACAAAGCTTCGTAAGTTGATGGATAGGTAGGTAGGTAAATATTAATTTATACAAAACTAGCTGTCCACCGCGGCTTCGCTCCCGTCAATCTACCTACCTACCTACCCTACCCTACCCTACCCTATCTATATACCTACTCTATACTACATACATGATCGTACGCAAAGCACGCAACGGAAGCTCTCAAAAAGGAATATTTTGCCCGATTTTACAACATTTTTCATTTATGCGCCGCTCCTACTGGTTGTAGCGTGATGTTATAACCTATAGCCTTCCTCAATAAATGGACTATCCAACACAAAAATATTTTTTCAACTCCGACCAGTAGTTCCTGAGATTAGTGCGTTCAAACAAACAAACAAACTCTTCAGCTTGATAATATTAGTAGAGATAAATTAAGGTACATATTAATTTACCTTATTGTATTATGTCATTGGGAAATAGGTACTTCCTGTGAGAAACATCCCAACGTTCGGAGACCATGTCGGCAACCGAACCATATAGTAAATAATAACAAAGTCCGTAAACAACGCAAAGTTCGTAAAAAAGTAGATTACTCAATACCAAAGTTCAAATCACAAGGCAAATCTAAATCCAAGTTCATAGCATAAGTCAATAATGTCAAAAATATTTAAATAATACAATTTAGAAAATACATAAACGCGCACATAAAGCATAGTGAAGTAATCGTCTAATAATGACAACAAACAATCCACAGAACAGTAGAACAAAAAACAGTAAAACACACCCGAAGCACACCCGAAGTGCCCCGAACAAACCCCACGCCGTACGAACGATACACAACCGTGAGTAGTGCGACCACGCACACATTGACATTTGCTTGATGCGACAGCAATACTAGCTATTGGAAATGTGTGATTAATTTGATGTGTTCCGTAATACCAAAAATTATGAATGAAAACTTAATGTTTTTTTTTAAAAATATCGATTATTTGTAATTTGATAATATGAGCTATGTTCCTGGTACGATATTAATAAAGATATTGTTTTTTATAATACAGAAATATCAAAAAGAAAACATGTCATTTACGCTGTAAAAATATACAAAATGGAATTCGCTAAAACTTCATTTTAGGTGAGTATTGAGAAAAAAAGAAGACGTAGGAACCTAGATAAATACTGTCTTAATCCGAATATCATCATAATATTGTGGAAATATGCTAAAATTACAAAAGATTTTGGTATTACATTTGTATGGACAATTCATGGTTCGCCGCGCTCTTAAGAAATGCAAATATCACATTTATGCCGATGATGTACAGTTGTATTTGTCTTTCAGACCAGATGATTATGTGTCGGCCATTAGAGACCTAAACGATGATCTAGGAAGAATCTCTGCCTGGTTAGACGAGAACTGTTTGGCATTAAATCCACTGAAAACCAAATATATGTTGTTTGATACGAGGCAGCAGTTAGGGCAGCCGCCTGCAAGCCTTAGTTTGTTTTTAATGGGGGAGCCTATTGAACGAGTTGATGAGGCACGAAATCTTGGGTTATGTATGGACAACAATCTTAGATTTGAAAAGCACGTAGCCAATTCTGTGAAGAATTGCTTCTATCGCCTGAAACTTCTGTACAAAATAAGGCCTTTCCTGTCTGAAAAGCTACCGAGCAGCTAGTCGAAACCCTTGTTCTGTCAAAACTAAATTACGCTGATACGGTTTACGGCCCACGCTTGCGGGCTCGAACTGATAGACTTATAAAGAGAGTCCAAAATTCATGTGCTCGTTTCTGTCACTCAATTCCTCATAGAAGTCATGTCACCCCCATTCTACATAAACACTGCTTACTTAAAATGAAGTCGAGGCGTAAGTTGCACCTAGCTTGTCTTCTTTTTGGTGTGATTAAGACACAGAAACCGAGGTACTTGTACGACAAGCTCAGTTGGATGGCTAGTAGACGCGAATGCGTGCGCAGGTTTTGTGCTCAGCAGCTCTCAACTCAGTCTCATAGGACAGCAGCTTTTAGGGGCGGTTTTCGATACGCTGCATCCAAGTTGTGGAATAATATTCCACCACCAATAAGAGTGCTAGGCACCATCCATACTTTCAGATCACGTTTGCGGCAGTATCTTATAGATGCCCAACGGAAATTGGATATGGTTACAGGTAATGTGTCAATTTTATAAAATGCCTACAGTATTTACCCTTTCCATATATGTCATCCGATTTTTTACTGCTCTCGTTGCCACCTGTGTCACCAGTCCGTGGGAGCTGTAGTGCCTTAATATATTTTTTTTTGTCTATTCTTACCTACCAGAAACTTATTTTTTACAATCCTAGCTACCGATTTTTATTTTATATAATATTTACTATATCTGTTACTATATATATTTACTATATACTCGTATAAGTTTTAATCTATAACTATAAAGACTGAATTTTTGGCTTGGACACTTGTTACGTATTTGTTTTTACTCATTTATTTGTTTATTTTATTTGTAAATGGAACATGTTCGCTCCGTCACTTGCCCTTAATGTTTCATTGTTTCGACGTCACCCAATCGACACCGGCTATCGCTGAAAACAGCGCTGTGGCTCTGACTTTTGCAGAGTCTCAGCGTTATGCTGAGCTATGACCGTTTTGCGTGGTTGTGACGCATACTTTGTATTTAAGCTTTCCTTTGTTTTTTTATGTTATGCGTCGTGCCTGGCGCAAATAAACGTTTTCTTTCTTTCTATGTACAGTTGGTCAGAGCAATGTACAGTCGATGCAGTACCCAAGTCCGATCTACAGTGGGCACTACTGGCTTCAGTGTGGCAGTTGGCTTACACCAAGGATCGGCTCTCAGTCCTTAACTCTTCCTGATGATAATGGACGCCCTGACGTCAGACATACAGGAGGGGGCACCCTGGTGTATGCTGTTTGCCGATGACATTGTGCTGGTTGCCGAGAGTGGCCTAGAGGTCCAGAGCAAATTGGAGATGTGGTGGCACAGACTGGAGAGTGTTGGCTTGAAATTGAGCAGAACTAAAACCGAATACTTGTTCTGCGATTTTGGCGGTCTCTCCAGTTTCGTGCCTCTAGCTCTCGCTGGAACACCCATACCGATGTGCTCCGACTTCCGGTACCGGTTCCGGTAAGGTCAACCAATAAATAATCTGTAAGTTAACCGAAACTCCCCGGTTAACTGACGTTTTCGGTTGGTATTTGAAATTATTATGTATAAAAGAAATTAATTAAAAATTAAATGATATTAGTTTTTTTTTGACTGTGACAATCTCGGGACTCCGGGTTCCCGCTCCTTTGAAAGGCGTGCTAGGGGCCGAATACAACTTGCAGAGGCCTTGTAAGGCATGTATCAGGAAATGTGACACCAACCAACGATATCTCTGTATGCACTGCGCAAGTGCACCCAAGGGCAATCCCCAGAGTTCACTCCGACCGGCCAATAAAGGCAAGCCGGAGATGAAGGATAAGAATTCTCCTTGGAGATCAGGTCCATGGAGTTGCCACTACCAATCAGCTCGCCATAAATCTGCTTTGGATTGTATCTGTAGAGATACTGCGGTGGAAATATTAGAATGTAAGAAAATAATGTATATTAATAGGGAATTAATATTAAGTTAGTGGGATGATTTTATATTAGACTAGCTTCTGCCATCGGCTTCGCCCGCGTGAATGTTGAACATTATCCCGAGGGAACATAAATTCCCGATATTAAAATTATCGTATGTGCTATTCCTGTCTATAATCTATCTCTGTGCCAAATTTCATTTAGATCTGTCCAGCCGTTTGAGCGTGAAGAAGTAACAAACACTCACACACGCATTCACAAACTATCGCCCTTACAATATTAGTGTGATAAGTGTGATTTGATAGTGTGATATCATCATCATCATCATTTCAGCCGAAAGAGGCCTGCACTGCTGGATATAGGCCTCCCCCAGGGGTCGCCACATTGACCAATCCCGTGCGTCTCACATCCAGCGCATCCCCGCAACCTTAAGGCGTATATATTCCCCAATGTTAACGCATAACTAGCTGTGCGCCCGCTTGGAGCCAGAATATCAATAATGAACCTCCTTATGGACAGTTTTATTTACAAAATATTCTATGATTTACATATGCTATTTCAGTTCTGAAGAAATTCTAGCCATATTTTTTTCTGTGTAAAAATATTTATAAACATCCAAGTCGTTTTGGAGGAGTAGCGAAAAAATATCGTGCTGTTATAATTATTTTTTTAAAGCAAAACTATTAGTTACACGAAAAATCCATGTTTCACAAATAATGTACATGAATCAATAATAAATATATATCTTTTTCAAACCTATTATCCTAGCCGTTACTAAGGAGTATGCTTTAGAAAGTAACCATTTTACGCCACTAAAGCGGTGGAAGGCCCTTAAGCAGGTCCATCGGTCCACCTAGTGGGAGGCCTTCCAACGCATTGTCTTTCGCTTAGTGTGATTAAAGTGGACATTCAATCATTAATTGATTATTGCTCTTAAATAATTATTTAAGAATTTCCGACCCAAAGGCAAATTGTAGAGCCTTCAATGTGGCTTTTCTTGTATAGTTTAATCTTTAGTCACAGAATTTCTAATATTTTTACTTATTTTTTTTCCTATATGACTAAAAACCCTTGTCGTTAACGATGCGAAAGGTTTTTGTATCAATTGAGATTGTTTTTAAAATAATAACAGTTATTTAATGTCACAGAAACAGATTGAAAATTAAATACAAATATCTAGTATTTAAAAAACGCAACAAGTAAATCCAACACCTTTCAACGCTGTTGGTACGTAAATTCTTCACGATCGCGCCACAGGCAGACAATTACGAGTTCATTTAATTTTCTTTTTTTTTCAAACAATTTTCAAAGAATGCTCCTCATGGGCAAGCTCATTATCTGTTCGCCGTAAAAATACTTCACCTCGGGAGGAATTTCTTTGAAGAAAATTTGCATTAAATGAACACGATACTCTGACATTCTTTGAAAAATGAGATTTTAGCCTCGTGGAAGTGGAAATGATTTGTTATAAAAATTTTCACCTCCAGAGAGTGGCCTTTGTTTTAATTTTTTGTTTCATTGTTTCTCTTTTAACTTTGACGTTTTTAATATCAAATTTTCTTTATAATGTATTCAGTTGAGAAATACTACTTCTTTTCGCGTAGATGGACTACACACAATTAAAATTTTGATCACTCAAACTCAGGGCATTAAATAGGTACTTTGGTATTACAATACCCATTGTTCTGTAACTTTAGCAAATAGAGAAAATAATGCTTCATTAAAAAGTGGGAATAATGCTCTCATTGAAAACGGTAGGTAAATGAGGAATATAAAACTAGTTTTTATTTTGAAACTTAACAAACATTGAACGATCAAATATATATGAGCTACTCGAATCATCAAGCATTATGCTGAATACGATAAGCCGTTTGATTATTTTATGCGAAAATGGTTTTGTATTTATAATTTACTAGCGACCCACCCCGGCTTCGGGTGGGTAGTAGAGCATATTATTCCTATATGTTTTTCTTAAAATAAGTACCTATCTACCATAAACAAAACAAAAATGCGACCTTGAGTCCCGTCATCGGTGTGAGACCCAGGCTTGAATTTTATTTCGCGCTCGTTTGTTTTTATTTTGCGATAATTCCTATTGATCCGGGAGGTAGCGTTGCAGTTTCGGTAGTGTTTTTAAGCCGAACGATTACCATATTTTTTTAAAAATTAGTAGGCAATAGCATACTGGCTGAAATTTAACTAGGTGATTGTCAAAATAATTAAAAGTACGATAACAACAATCAGCTGCGTGGAAGCGGTGGAAAAGCCGTTAGCTGATGCAGTAAAGGTAGAGATTATTCAAGCAATGCACATTAGCTTTCAGGATCCAGTGACAGAACTCCCCTGCCCGCTTCCAGCTGACTGATAGTTTTCGGAAACGCAACTATTATTATTGTTAAATTTTACCCGGCTTAGTGACAATTAAATGATAATCACAGAAAGAATACAGGGTAAAATAGAAAGGTGTGATTATATTTTTAAAACTGCTTCTGCCCATGTATATGCCCATAAGAACAACTTTCTCCAGAGTCGGCTGACAGTCTTTTCACCGCTACACACGCAGCAGATTGTTGTTTTCGTACTTTTGTTTATTTAAACAATCACCTAGTTAAATTTCATTCGGCGTACTATAACTTTATTTAACGTGTTTTTTACAAGATCTTGCGACCAGCTGACGCATAGCCCACCTAAACAATGCAGCTGAATCAGATTTTTATTCAGCTCAGTATGATGTCAACTATTTATGGAAAAGTTGCAGCCAGCGTACTATTACTTCGCAACTTCACACACCCGCACCCACCGTTACTTGACCAGCTGACGGTCAGTTCACTTATTAGTCATAAAAGATCAATTAACGTTGTCAAGAGCAGCTGGTTTACTGTAACTTTTGTATTTGCAACGCTACTGCCCGGACAATAACATATTCATTAAAATTATACGGGTACATATTAGAATATCGAAGATTAAAATACCTACGTATAAAATGCCACAGTTCAAAACATCGAAAATTAAAATAACAATTGTAACGAAATATCGAAAATTGTTTTATCTAAGCATAAAATGTCTAAGATTAGAATGCCGACTGATTAAAATATCGACTGATTCAAAATGTCGATAGTCATTATACCTATGTTCAAAATGTCAACATTTAAAACACCTAAGTTCATTATATTTACGTTAAAAATACCTACTCGTAAGAATATCGAAAAAAAAAAAAATATGTGTTATGAGTGGAAAAAATGTAGGTAGATTTGAAATTCACACTCTGCCAACGCATTGATATTAGTCATTAGTCTGTCCTCCACTGCAAACATTTAACGTATTGTTTAGCGAATATTATCATGTCGGAAAGCGGATTAGTAGTTTTTAAGCGCTCGACGGCCGCTGGCGCGGCACCGCTTGCTTCGCTCGCTCGGCTCGCTTCGCTCGCTCGGCTCGCGCGCGGTTGTTCACAGTTCTAAACTAACCTTAACCTATTTCACCTAGTACAAAATGACCAGCGAGCGCTTCTTCCAAGTTGCTCGCAGATTTTTTCACCATTTTCTAATTATGCGGGTTTTCGCAATATCCGAAATATCAAAGTACCCTGTGTAATATATAATAAATATCGATATTTTGGACATTTGATACTGTGTACTTCGGTATTTGGGGCATTCGATACTCTGTACTTTCGATAGTTAGGTCTTTCGATGTCACTTTTGTAGATAATTAGATTTAAGATATATTGGACGTAGGTTAGCTAACCATTCGACATTATAAACTTTCGTTATTTTAAATTTCGGTTAAATGGTCATACGATATTAAAATTTTCTATGTTTTGAACAGTGACTTTTTAACCGTAGGTATTTTAATATTCGATATTCTAATATGTACCCAATTATACAGTGTAAGAGATTATCATAATGTGCATGAAATGCATAAAGTGTTTTCTCGATTCGTGACTATTTATATATTGAAATAAAGTGACGATTTGTTTTATAGTAATTTTTGCACGATTATACATTTTTCAAAAAGTATAATCGTGCAAAAAATACAAATTTGAAAATCCCGTGGCATGCTTCAGAAATTTAAAACGGCGCCATCTATTGGAATCAATTTTGATATTCTGCTCAAATAATCTTTTAAATATAAATTAAGAGCTCAATATTTCTTAATTTTGTGCTTAAGAGAGTTGAATAAACAAGAACATAAAATGTATACGATCAATTGTAGAAAATATTAATTTTACACACAATTAATTACAAATCGAGGCATATTGCACCATCTAGTGACATTTATTTAAACCATATTTTGTTTGTTAGCGATGGAACCCCGTGTTAGTAGACAGCTGCACTATCGTGTCATTGCAAGATCCTTATAAATGGCAAGGTTCTTCAAGACTACGGGAGCAAAACCGCGTCGAAATACTAGCATGGAGAAGAAGCATTGCACTTACATTTTTTGAAGCTTAGAATGTCCCACTGCTGGACAAAGCCCACCCTACGGGGGTGGCGTAATAAAAGACTTTCTTTCCAAACATCTTTCTTGCGCTACCTAGAACCAGCTTTCTAGGTATGCGTCCAAGTCTGGGTCGCGGATAAATTTGAAACAGAGTTACCGCGGCCCTGGCACAAGCAACTGAAGGAACATGGGTTGGATTTAGTTAGTAAAAGTCTGACACGCCCTCCCACTTCACCTAGAGCGAAGGTACGTGGGTGGGTTTTAGTCAGTAAACATCGGTGCATATCGCGCCATCTAGTGATATTTATTTGAACTAAATTTTCTTTCTAAGCGCTGGAACCCCGTGCTTTACATAAGATTTTTTTTCTGTCACGTGTACGGCGCTACATTTTTTTTTAACCTCCTTAATTACAACACTATCTTTGTGAAGAAACAATGGAGCAAAAAATTAAAACAAAGGCAAAGGAGGTGAAAATTTTAATAACAAATCGGAAAAGTTGGCGCTCACTGTACTGCAGTTTCCACCTAACTCAATGGGAAAAAGAAGTTTTTACAAGTTTTTATTTAAATTACCTTGTAAGTGTGCTAGTTTATGTGAGTCAAATCTTACAACCCATTTTTGAAACAGTAATCTTTAACCGATAGAGCTCAAATTAAGTTTTCCCCTTTTTTTTTTGGATGACAAACATCCCACGCTGCATTTTCTCTCTGCGTTTTTCACAAAGATAGTGTTGTAATTAAGTAGGTTAAAAAAATGTAGCGCCGTACACGTGACAGAAAAAAAATCTTACGTAAAGCACGGGGTTCCAGCGCTTAGAAAGAAAATTTAGTTCAAATAAATATCACTATATGGCGCGATATGCACCGATTTGTTATTGAATTGTGTGTAAAATTAACGTTTTCTGGAATTTGACATACAATTTTTATGTTCTTTAAAATTGAAATTGATGCCAATAGATGGCGCGTTTTTTTTAATTTCTGAGGCATTCCACTCAATTATTTAAATTTGTATTGTAATGGCACTGTAAAAACGTGCAAAAAATACTATAAAACAAGTCGTAACATTATTTAAAGAAAAAATATTCGTAAACAGAGGAAACCCTTCAACTTGCAAGTCGCTGTTAACACCATCTATTTATCGCCGTGGAACGGAGCCGAACGCGATAAATGTACAAAAAGATCAGTTTAATCAGACGAGCTAGTCACGTCGGCACGGATTCTTTGTATGGGATAAGGCATCTGCATATATTATCTGTGCTTATAGAATATAATATAGATTTAGTGTGGGAGCAAGAAGGAGTAATATCTTTCTTCTCTCTTATGTTTATAAATGTGCCTAAAAGTGACGCTTCCTTAAAATATTACTCAAAATTTTCAAATTTATCAAATCGTCGCCTGAGAAAATTCACATAAAAATTGTCCACATAATTCGGTAATTTTGACTAAATTTCCTTCTTATTTGGCCACCACGTAAAACGAAAACATTTCTAACCTTTCGTAACAACCTCTTTCCGGATTTAAACTTTTTCGTTTCCGTCTATAACAACAAAGTTAGATAAAGCTTGAGTTGGAGCTCAATTTGTTACTACATATTGTGTTTAGGAAAAGAACAAGTGCTAATGGTTATTTTTATTGAGTGTTGTAGGGATAAGGCAAAGAAATAAAGAAGGAATGCCAGAAAGATGACTTGTACGCAAACCTTTTTTTTTTTGGTTGCGAAATCATTGGATGAATTCTCTCGTTCTGGGTGAAGCGGGAGGGCGTGTCAGACTTTTACTGACTAAAACCCACCCGTGTTCCTTCAGGTGCTTGTGCCAGGGCCGCGGTTACTCTCTTTCAAATTTATCCGCGACCCAGATTTGGACGCATACCTAGAAAGCTGGTTCTAGTTAGCGCAAGAAAGATGTTTGGAAAGAAAGTCTTTTATTACGCCACTCCCGTAGGGTGGGCTTTGTCCAGCAGTGGGACATTCTAAGCTTCAAAAAATGTAAGTGCAATGCTTCTTCTCCATGCTAGTATTTCCCCGCGGTTTTGCTCCCGTAGTCTTGAAGAACCTTGCCATTTATAAGAACCTTGCAATGACACGATAGTGCAGCTGTCTACTAACACGGGGTTCCATCGCTAACAAACAAAATTTGGTTTCAATAAATGTCACTAGATGATGCGATATGCCTCGATTTGTAATAAATTGTGTGTAAAATTAATATTTTCTAGAATTGATCGTATAAATTTTATGTTCTTGTTTATTCAACTCTCTTAAGCACAAAATTAAGAAATATTGAGCTCTTAATTCATATTTTAAAGATTATTTGAGCAGATCATAAAAATTGATTCCAATAGATGGCGCCGTTTTAAATTTCTGAAGCATGCCACGGGATTTTTAAATTATTATTGTAACACATTTTGAAAAATGTATAATCGTGCAAAAAAATGCTATAAAACAAATCGTCACTGTATTTCAATATAAAAATAGTCACGAACCGAGAAAACACTTTTACTTGCAAGTCGCTGCTAACATGGTGTTAGCAGCGACTTGCAAGTAAAAGTGTGCGTGTGCTATAGCCGTGAAAAGGAACCTAATCAGACGAAAAACTCTAGTTACGTCGGCACGGTATCATTATATGGAATGAGGCATATGTATGCTAGTATTATATTAACTGAAACTACTAGTGAAAGAGTTTTCATAATTAGGTCAGCAGTTCCAAAGATTATTACCACTTGCAAACAAACAGTTTTACCTCTATAAAAGTTAAGAAAATGATTAAACTTAAGACTTCAAGATTCACAATCCCGCTGACGCTAATTGTGAAAGTAATCCTATAATCTATCCTCAGCACAAAGCGATTTTTCAATTTCCAGATCATTATGGAAATTACTTTTGCATTCCTGGACGCCAATGTCTCCCGGACTAAAATGATATGCATTGCAGACTTAATAATCGCTTTGGAAAAGCGATAGTTTGACCTAGTTACCGCGCTAAATGATATGCATTATGGAAAGATAAAAGTACCGATTTTTAACGGTGTCAGATGCAGTTGATTGAAATGTAATGTGTGTAATGAATGGTCTAGCAGTGTTTTTTTCTGACTTGTATTAAGGCATTGGTCACTTGATTGATTTATGAACGTAATTGAGGCCTACTTTTATTTTAATCAAACTTTATTGTCCCAGTGCTGGATAAAGGTCTGCCTCATAGCCATCCACTCCTTCCGGTATTTTGCCTTCTTCAGCCTAGAAGGGCAGTTACGCACTACATCTGATCCGATTCCGAGAAATTTCGGTTCTGAAGTAGCCTTAGTACTTCTTGTAGGGAACCTTACACACTACATCTAAATTCTATCCGTCTTAATACAGAACATTTTCAATTAGGATAGAACTCGGAACTCGGGTCGGCGGTAGTGCGTAACCAAGGGGTGAGGGTGTTGAGGGCCATAAAGAGGCCAAATTAGAAAAGAAAGTGTACTTACTATGCATAATTATGTTTACTGTGCACAAGAATCTCAAAAAAAAAAATTGTCTCTTCGGTGTCACATTGTCACATCGCTTCTGTCTGTAGTAGCCTTATCTTCATATAAAGCAGTGTTATTTACTGTAAGTAAATGTGAAACTTCTATCTCTTGCATATTCGTGTATCCATTCGATGTTCGCAAAGACTCGTAGAATTAGCTATATACGAATACACGAAACCAAGGCATACTTTAATTTATATCGCAATTCAGCGACTTACTGAAAAAGGTTTTCGTTTTGGTGAATTTGAAAGGTTTAGTAATCCGTACCGAAATTAATTGTAAAATGTAAAGGTTTATCTCTCGTTTAATACAGTTTCGTGAACGGAAAATAGTTTATATCTAATTCTATTATGTAGGATAAGAGTTTTGTTTATTGTCTTTTGACCTACATAAAACTTTTGGATCGATTTAGGTAGCATGATGTTTCGTTCAATAGGCTGTTACAGGGCACTAGATTCACCTGAGTTTTGTTCAAAAGTGTATTGTGTTAACCAGAGGCGTAGCTAGGTAGCCAAAGGCCCTGGCCCAAGCTGAACTGCTTAGGGCTGATTAAATTAAATAGCAAAGACTTGATTTAAAGTTGTGGCCACACCAGGTGAACTTCTTATCTCTCCTGCCCAGCCCACGATTATACCTACGTATTTTTTTGTATATTTCACGTCTTCCCAAATGTAAGACATTCCGACCACGATAGTGTATAATGAGAACATCAGTGAGACAGTCCTAATAAGTAAGTTGGAGAGAAAGAGTACAAGGAAGGCAGGCAGAATTCTTACACTCTCTTTCTTTTCACGAAGCTCTCAGTTATTATATATTACTCCATAAACAATCATAATGAAAACTCTCTGATATGGTAACGATTAACAAAAACAGTTCAAATGCTCGTGAGTTAGAACTAAAGTACGCTGCAGCGCTAAAATATTTATGGTGTATTAAGGATTCAGAAAATTAAAACAAACTTTCACAATTTTCACGATATTTATTAGGTTCTCACAAAATCACTTTTTACATCTGTCCATTACAACTGTTCGACGACAACTGACTACTAAGCACTCGCAACACTTCCCACCACATGTTTTCAACACGTGACATAACGTGGTGGGGCACATACGGAAGTGGTGCGTGCGATTATACTTTAACGTTACAATTTTTACAAATACTATTGAATCATTGACAATAAATTTAATTACTGATAATAATTCTAAGATTATTATCTGTAATTTATGATAAATGAAATTAGAAGTCTTAAAACAATTTATCAATTATGGAATTAGACTTTCGAAAATAGATTTTCTAACAGTCGGCCATTCCTGATACATTTCCCGTCCCGGGATAATAAACTCTGACATAAAATTAAGAAAAAGAAAATTAATTGGAAAGTATTATTTTCTTTAACCTTTCATCTTCTTCACTCTACTTGTGCTATTATTAATGAAGATATTAAGGTATCAATAAGATAAGATACTAACTTAAGATGTTAAGGCCTCAGTCATATCCTTAACACATGTCCCAACTGAGATCTCTGTCCTATCTCAGTCAAGCCACTTACTAACTTAAGATGTTAAGGCCTCATTCATATCCTTAACACCTGTCCCAACTGAGATCTCTATCCTATCTCAGTCAAGCCACTTACTAACTTAAGATGTTAAGGCCTCAGTCATATCCTTAACACCTGTCCCAACTGAGATCTCTGTCCTATCTCAGTCAAGCCACTTACTAACTTCAAATGTTAAGGCCTCAGTCATATCCTTAACACATGTCCCAACTGAGATCTCTGTCCTATCTCAGTCAAGCCACTTACTAACTTAAGATGTTAAGGCCTCATTCATATCCTTAACACCTGTCCCAACTGAGATCTCTATCCTATCTCAGTCAAGCCACTTACTAACTTAAGATGTTAAGGCCTCAGTCATATCCTTAACACCTGTCCCAACTGAGATCTCTGTCCTATCTCAGTCAAGCCACTTACTAACTTCAAATGTTAAGGCCTCAGTCATATCCTTAACACATGTCCCAACTGATATCTCTGTCCTATCTCAGTCAAGCCACTTACTAACTTAAGATGTTAAGGCCTCAGTCATATCCTTAACACCTGTCCCAACTGAGATCTCTGTCCTATCTCAGTCAAGCCACTTATTAACTTAAGATGTTAAGGCCTCAGTCATATCCTTAACACCTGTCCCAACTGAGATCTCTGTCCTATCTCAGTCAAGCCACTTACTAACTTAAGATGTTAAGGCCTCATTCATATCCTTAACACCTGTCCCAACTGAGATCTCTGTCCTATCTCAGTCAAACCACTTACTAACTTAAGATGTTAAGGCCTCAATTTAACCTTAACATCTGTCCCAACTGAGACCTCTGTCATATCCCAGTTAAGCAACTTACCAACGTAAGATGTTAAGGTCCCAGTCATATCGTTAACATCTATCAACTGAGATCTCTGTCATCCCTCAGTAAAGCCACTTACATACTTAACCAAAGATATGAAAGCCTCCGATATAACCTTGACATCTATCAACTGAGATCTCTGTCATATCTGAGTCAAGTCACTTGTATACTTAATTGAAGATATTGAGACCTCAGATATAACCCTAACATCTATCAACTGAGATCTCTAGACATATATTCCGTTAGAACATTAGACTTATCGTTAACCTATTGAACCATACCAATCATACTTGTATTAGTCTGTGTTGTCCTTTTCCAACACATCAGACTCGTAGTCCGATCTATTAAACAGTTCCCAGGGAAGAATAATGTTTATTGAGTAGATACTACTAAATTGTCCACTTCCCTTTCTAGATAGTGATGGCAATAACGTATCAGTCGTTATCAAGAACTTCAAATTCAAATTAAATATATTACATCCATAATGTACATACAGGTGGTAAATATAAGTTACAGAAACAATTATGGACCCTGTCGGGCAAAGCAACATTCTAGGTACAGTCAGTGTCCAGGAGAGAGGAATAGCGCTTAGTATTTTCCTTATCAATTACAATTTTAACTATTCATTTTCTATCTATCTGCTTTTATTTGGTTCAATTTACTAATATGTGTGTGCATTTCTATGTTCATGTTAAATTATGAATTATTATTGCTTATTAATTTAGTTGCTTAAGTGTTTGTATTACAGTTTATTTGATAGAAATTTTCTACAATACGTTAAAACCCCATACGTTTAGAAACTAATTTCCTACATTTACCTATTGACAGAACATCTCTTTCTACCCTTACGAGGTCTCCCATATTACTTTTTAATTTAATTATTGAGGTTCTTAATTAATTTATTGATTTTATTTATTTATTATAATGGACTTCTTTCCTAGCTTAATCAAAACGTTATTTTGTAAATTTTCTTTAGAGGGCTATGTTTTTTTATATCAACTGTCACGTTAACCTGTTATAATTCATATAAGTTGTTCACTCAGATTAAGACCAAATTTTGCCTGAACGAGGCTTTCTACTGTACCCGGTTTATTTAAGTTAATTTTTGTATAACCTTCTTGCCACAACCATGACATGCATCTGCTATATAATTTATACTCACATTTGTTATTTTATTATTATTTTCTTTCTTGTCTTTACTAACATAATTTAACAACTACTAATACTATAGGTTTAGCAAAATCCACTAATGTATGTAAGTCAGTTTGTGACTATTAAATACTTTTTATTTATTTTTTCTACCATCTGGCTAATCTGGACAATATATGAATCGTGAATCGTGGGCCAGGACCAGTAAATGGGCTAAATCCTACGTATTACAAATCAACCCATCCAAATCCCAGCCTATGATCATAGGCAGTTGATACCATGGCACTGATCTTGACATATCCACTTTGACGGCTCGACCATCGCGTACACCGAAACTGCTAAAAACCTTGGTGTCTTAATAAGTAATCTCTCATGGCGAGCTCAAGTAAATGAGCACCTTTCACTCGTTAAAATCCCTTCAAAGCCTCTTGCCCTTTAAAACTAAAATCTGTCTAGCTGATGCCTAATGTCTGGATGCCACGAAGGAGCTCTTAAATAAGCTTGAGCGCTTGCAAAACCTTTGCATCCGTTTTGTTTTTGGTCTGAAGAAATACGACCACATCTTTCAGTTCCGCAAGGATCTCAAGTGGCTCCCTATCTACCTTCGCTGGAACACTCGAGTATTGTGTCAGCTCTTCAACACGCTGTTTAATCCTACGTGCCCTGAATACCTGCGCTCGCGATCAATTTTTTCTAAGTCTTAAGATGTAATTTTGGTTTCACCCTAACGACATTAAGTATCACTTTCTTTTGCTTTGATGGTTTCGCGGTTATTGAAAAAGTCCTTTTTTATTTTTAAAAGAATTTACTAATCCTACAAACTGCCTAATCTTATGTTGGTCTGAGTAATTGATCCACAGCTCCAATTTTCTTTTACCAGGTTTTACTCCGGACTCTAAATTCAAAAACCTAGGTAATCTATAGATTATTTTTAAAGAATTACCTTTTGACTAATTTAGTGCGAGGCCGGAAATTGTAAAAGCTCAACTTATTTAATACCTAAATCAATTAATTTGGTTCTATGAGCGGTTCGATCTGGTGTTACTGTATTATCTGCGCAATGGTCTATGCCGCAATTATTTAATGCCTTTACTTCACTTAAAGGAAGTGCCCGAAGTAGTAAAAGCAATTTCAAATCAAAAGAAGTTCTACTTTAGCATTGGTGGCGTCTATTATATCTCGACACTCCATATGCCTTAGCAATTTTATTGACAAACGCTACCCTGAAAGCCTTAGCACAGGCAACTCCGAAACCGAGCATGAATTTACTAATTTAATAGCTGCCCGCTTACTAGCTGAAATCTATGAAATAATCCAAACTAGGTCATAGTTTACTTACTAGTTCTACTTTATACTCACGACAATTTCTATGCAATATCACTATCAAGTTCTTCTGTAATTCTCTAAGCTGTTTTATTGCTAATAGTTTCTGTGATATCTAAACAAATATCAGCTAAGTGAAGTGATATTTTAACGTTACAATTTTTACAAATAGTATTGAATCATTGAAAATAAATTTAATTACTGATAATAATTCCTGTAATTTATCTATACCAATATTATAAAGAGGAAAGATTTTTTTGTTTGTGTGTTTGTTTGTTTGTTTGTACCGAATAGGCTCCAAAACTACTGGACCGATTTCAAAAATTCTTTCACCGTTGGGAAGCTACTCTATCTCCGGGTGACATAGGCTACTTTTTATCCCTGTATTCCCACGGGTACGGGAACTACGCGGGTGAAACCGCGAGGCGTCCTCTAGTGATAAATGAAATTAGAAGTCTTAAAACAATTTATCAATTATGGAAATAGACTTTCGAAAATAGAGTTTCTAACAGGTGTCTAATCAAACTATTAAAACATGCAGCGCGAGTAAACTAAACACTATAAATGATCTACGTTTATAGTGTTTAGTTTACTCGCAATAAAAACGTCATATGCACCTTGAAATTAATGGCGCTTACGCGTTTCGTTCAACATAGTTTAAAGTAAGGTTACAGAGTTAGTGGGTACAATCAATTCTTTTTACCGTTCATGTACCGACAGATATAGAAATCGCCCTTAGCATAAAAGTAACAGAACCAAGGATATTAGAGCGAGCTCGAAAATTTTTGCACCTCGCCTCGGATAGGTATTTTTTTTTGTTATTTTGTATGGGTGTATCAAAGAATATAATTATCGTAAGTTTCGAGCAGAAGTCCGAAACTTGTTGGGAATTCGCCGGTATTCTTTCAAATGAGTGAGTGGTGGTAATTTCCTGTTGCAACCATTTTATTTAGATTAGAAGATGGCAGAATTTGTTAGTTGAGGTTGGTAGCTCAGGGTTTGAGAGCTCCCTGAGGTTGCGGGCATGGCAAAGTGTAGCCATCCGGTAACTACGCCCCTATAAGTATTTCTACAGAAAAAAATATTGATAACAATTTAATTAATAAGCAGGAGATTTAAATGGTAAAGATGCGGCTGTCCAAACTTTATACGTGTTCACCACAAGGCCGCGCCAGAAAATAGGCGATTGCGTGGCAAGTCTAGTCGGGCCAAATTGTGGCGTCAGAAAAACAAAAAATGCGGTCTGTCTTGTCCTTACGTTGTCGTAAGGACAGGACAGACAGCTCGTTTTAAAAAAAACCTTGTAATGGTACTGTAACTATTACTCAAACTCAAGTACTACATAACTCACAAAAAAATTGCCAGCATGGTAGCCCAGAAAAATAATTCAACGTAAGGGTTAAATATTTTATGAGCACAAACATTAGAAAGGCTATAAAAAATCTCTTTGTTCGGTGTATTAACATAACGTAATGTAGATGATAAATGGTAGGTATACCTGGGCAGTAACGGTGGTAAAAGTATTTCCGATAGCGGTTGGTGAAGACTTGGTGGCGACGTCCTTAAATAAAGATATAACTTACTGGAAATGGAGGTGAACTTTAAACCATTATAGTAAATAAAACTTAAAACCAAAAGGTTTAAATGAAGTTGGAAAGAATGATTGTGTGACAAAGAAAAGTAAGTCTGTGATAGAGTGATGGTTAACTTGACAGAACGGAGGATGAAAACGCGTTGCGCCGATCTTAAGTAACATGGGACAAGGGCAGGAAAATAATAATGATGGAAACAAATTATGTAGCAGTATAGTAGGATGGAAGCTCATCACGTAACTTTCATTGAACGCACAATTGCGGACCAAACCATTAAAAACTAGAGCTTGTTAACTTAACGTTATTTTTTGACGTCGGTTGTACTAATGTACTGAGTCTAATTGGAAAGAAATGGGAAATGGGGGCTTTATTAGATCTATTAAAAAATATGTATTATTCTTCGTTTTGAACAAAATAACATTGATCAATGTTTATGATTTAAGACCTCTGTTACAAGTTCTCTCTCCCAGTACACCAAAATACTCTACCTAACCAAATATCGCATATAAATTACGGGTCTAATATGATTAAAACTATCAAAATCTTCAGTAGCATCCACAAAAGTTGTCGAAAACAATTTGTGGATGCTCTTTATTTACAACAGAATTTTGGAAGGTAACTAATATATCTTATTATATTATTATACAAACGAATTAAAATAATTTACAAACAGGCTTTAAAAAAAAACTACATAACTGTCAATGGAAAAAGTGCTCAGAACGCTGCCAGCATTGCCACGTTGAATGGCAATACTGATTCTTCGGTCGAGGCAATTCGTGAGTGATTTTGTGCAACAAGTGAATGCTTTGCAACCGGTGTTGCAAATACTAGCGTATAGCCTTTACTACTTTTATTTATTTATTTAATAATAATTGCTTGTTGTAATCAAATCAAATTTGTTAAAGTTTGCACCAAAGTTACCAAAAAAACATAAACACTTATAAACTAAAGAAATTTACGCACACATTTAACATAGATTTAGTCTTGTACATAAATATGTCGACGCCAAATTGCTGAGCAATTAGTACTTGGGTTGTAAGGGCATATTGAGCTGTCAAGGTACGCGAGGACGGAGTCGCAAACAGGCCCCGCGGGACACAGGCACTCCACCCCGTACACGGTCTGGATCGAACAGTAAACAGTAGTAAACACCGAGCTAGCATGGAAGCGTCGTCAATCCTATTGTTCAGCATAAAGAAGTAGCGCATCAACAGAGCACACTTACGTCGCAGTTCCAACGTGGTGATGCCCACCATTCTCGTGACAAACAGAAACAGATATAAATATGGATAGTACCCATACAACTTTTTATAAAGTTAGCGAGCAAATTTGCGTTGAACCCTCTAATTATATGGTTCCATTAGTCTTTCGCACCTATAGTCTCGTCATAAAACCTCTTTTATTCTTCATCACGTAATTGTAATTATGATTTGGCACGCATACACTCATTATCCTCCTCGTTTGCCATTTTTTTTGGGTTCGGTGCAATGTCTTTTTCGATACGTCACATAGCTTTTAGACCGGAATTTCAGTATTTTGGCGCAGTATTACCCCTTTCCAGGTTTATAAATTTTCACAGAATCCATCCATTCGTATTGTCACAGGTATTTTCACAGAGTTTTTGAATGACAAAAGAAAATTCCACGTATTGCATGACATGTTTTTATGTTTGTCTCGGGACTACATAAATATTAATGGATAAAGAGTCGCCTTTGTCTAAAACTACTTATTGTATGTCGAAGATATACAATAAGTAGTTTTAGCTCATCACACTAATATTATAATAGAGAGGTGAAAGTTTGTGTGTATGTATGTTTGTTACTTCTTCACGCTCAATCGGCTGGAATGATCTAGATGAAATTTGGCACAGAGATAGATAATAGTCTGGAATAGCATATAACATACTTCTTATCACGGGAATATCTTCCCTTGGGTTAATTTTCGACACTCACGCGGGCGAAGACGCTGGCAGAAGCTAGTAATTTATAAGCATGTCGGTTTCTGTCGCATTAAATATATTTTCTTTCTTTTCATTATTCTGTTTATTTAACTTTGTACACACTTTATATTTACATTTTTAAATATTTCTTTATAAAAAACAAATAATTAAAAAAACATTTAAAAATATAACTAAAATGTTTATCCACCGGTGTCGGGAGCAGGGTCCAAGCTACCGGTAGTTAGGGCTCCAGAGACAGGAACCTCCTCACAATGCGAGCCGTATCGAGGAGTACTGCCTTCTGTATCGGGCCCTTGATCCAACCGTGCAATGACAGCCTCGACAGGTAATCGTTGAGGCTCTTGGCCATCAGGCCGTTGGCCGTAATGACAATCGGCACAATGATCGCCGAGTCCACATTCCACATGTCGACAACCTCGTGTGCTAAGTCGAGATACTTGATTTGTTTCTCTTTACTTAAGGTTTAATTAGGCTTTGACTTAAGGTAAGAGGGTAGTCGTGAATGTCACCTTAGCATCGGCTCTGTGATTTTTTATGTTTATTAAATAGTAAAAGTGATTATTTCAACATAAAAAGTAATTCCAACGAACAATAAAACTAAAATCCACGTACCATATTAACAACAATGTGCAAAATTGACAATAAAGTGAAAATAACACAGTGAAAAATCAACAGTGTACACTAAATAACAACTTTTATTATTGTGTAAACAGTGAACATCGCCTTTACTAATTCCCGAGCTGTTAATACCCATTCAAACCATCAAAACCATTTTCAAGAAGTATTATGTTCAGAAAAACAAAAAAGTGAAAAATAAATAACGGTTGTGTTTTTTAAAACAAGTTCAATTATGCAGAATCACTATGATCGCGCTATGTAATTAATAACAGCGCCATCTAACTGATCTATCTTGTACTGTCTGCAGTGACCAATAGGTGTCGCTGTGAATAGATCAACGACAACGAACTGGGATCACTATTTCGCAGTACAAATTAAAGACACGTTTAGTCGAGGGGCCAAAACTGATACATCACAAATCATAGTGTGCGAGTTCAAATCCGAGAATTTGATATTCTTTTTCTATGTTTTACGTATAATACTAAATTAAGTAAACTGTATCCAATATGAATTTCCTGGAAAATATTACTTTCCGCCGCACTAGAACTAAATCAGACTCAATGCTAAATGACAATCAGGTAGCTGCTACGCGTGCAACGTTAAATGAGACAGTCACTAGTGTACCGGAGATGTCCGACGATGATGACGAAGAAGTCAAGAAACTGCGAGATCAAATTACTAACCTCACACTTGACCTGCAGAGCGCACACTTAGAAATTGAAGAATTGACTATAGAAAATAATAACCTCAAAACAAAGAATATAAATCTGAGCAAACAAAATGAGCTGTACAAGAAAGTTACTTGCAGTCCAACTAAACTAAAATCACCTAGCACAAAAAAGGGAAAAATTCTTAAAAAAAACATAAACACACGCAAACTGAAACAATGAAGTTTGGAGAAAATAATAAAACACCAATAAAAAATAAATGCCAAAGCGATAAACCTGCACCACCAATAAACCAATGCGGAAATAATGCAGACAAAAACCAGTCGACGCGTAAAAAAATTTGCATATTGAGCACAGATAACAAAAATAAATTGCTCCATATTGCAGAAAATACTTTTGAGACATATTTTTCTCTCTGACTAACTCTGCCATTACATCACGCCTCATGGAACTATGGAATTTTTGTTAAAAGGCATCAAAGAAAAGTTGTCAGAGTTCACTCTACAGGACTTCTGTATTATATTTGTTATAGCGGTTTGAGAAACCTCTTCATCCTTGTGTCTATCATGAAAAGTGGACTGTATTTGAAGGGTTCTGGCAATAGTGCGTTGAAAATAAGCGGGAAAATATTCACGGATCAATTCGGGCGATCTAGTATGGAAATGAGGGAAGTAGTACGCCTTACCTTGTAGTGGTCGATGCCAGCCCACGTGTGGCAGCGAGCTGGTGTTCTTCTACTCCTAAATGGCTCCTTCAGGATCCACACACTTCACACAATTGTTTTATATCCGCGAGGCGGGTTAATAGACACGGTTCACAAGGTTCTCTGCAATCTAACTAATTAGATGCATCAGTCTCCAGCCAGGTGGCTTGGAAAGCTGGCGGTTGAGATACGAGGCCCGTTCACGTTGAAGTTTCGGTTCGTTCTGGCGACCTGTCATTAACACCCCTCTTTTTCCGTCGGGGGTTAAAAATTAAGCCATTGCTGTCAAGCCGAACAAGTGAACAATTACCATAGAACTTTCTAATCTGAATTAACAATAGAGATGCAACCAGTAGCGATACAGCCGCGCGTTTCGTGAGCGCAAAAAAGCATCATCTTTGCTTCAACGTTGATTGAAATCCCATAAAATTTTCTAAATACTTTCATGTAGATGCTTTTTTTTATTGTTAGGTAATGTCAACCACGTGAACTGGGCGACCGCCCTAATTGGAACTGGGTCACTATTATAATGGCGTATCGCTCGTTGCTCGTCCGTCATTCAACGGCTGCATTATTCAGCTGAGGATCCATTTATTTCAAGGGTTTTTGTTAATGTTTTATCTGTTGTTTTGACTTAGTTTAGTGCAGTTACGGTTTTGTTCCGTTTCGCCTATGTAAGTACACCATCATCATTATTATCATTTAAAGACGTCCACTGCTGAACCACACTCCTGCCTTTTTTCCTAAGGGGTAAGTATTAAGTACAGAACACCACCTGCTACAATTCTTATGTATGTGAGTGGCTCTTTCGTTGCTACCAACGGATTTGGAATAATTTAGTATTGCTTCAATGTTGTTTTTTTTTTTGAAGGTTGGCCTTTTTACCCGACTGCCGAAGGAGGGTAATGTGTTTATCAGTCTCTGTATGTATGTAAGTATGTATGTATGTTTGTACCTATGTGGCGTTCATGAGACCAAACGCGTTAACCGATTTTAATGATTCTTACGTCAATCGATTCGTCTTAACCCTGCGAGTGTCACTGGTTACCTAAAAATTGGAAAAGAAAATAATGGCAGATTTTGGGCGCCATTTTGTGGGGTAAAATTTTTGTTTCTTCCAAACCCATCGTGTGGGGTTTTAAGAGGTGATTTCAAAAATATATAACACTTATATTTAAATGTACCTAATAAAAAAAAATAACTAAAAAGTTGTAAATAAAAAAAAATAATTAAAAAACAAAAACCCGACTGCTTAAAAAGCGAACTAAAAAGACGTAAACAAGAAAAAAATTATGCTGTGCAGTCGGATGATACATCTGGTTTTGGTCAGCCAGCTCGCGAATATGTATCCTCCGACTGCACAGCATGATTTTCTTCTTGTTTACGCCTTTTTAGTTCCCTTTTTAAGCAGTCGGGTTTGTTGTTTTTTTTTTTTTTTTTATGTCACGAAGTTTCCACAAAGAAAATGATTTGTCTTGGTAAGAACATGTGATGAGGAGAGCAAACGCATGTAGCTAAAAGGGGCAATATTTTGATGGATGCAGGAGAGGGAGGACAAAGGATAAATGGAATGGATGGATAGAATCGATAGAAATGCTCACTACATTTTCTATCGTATCAATCCATCTCACCATCATCATCAACTCATCTTCTATTCACGAAAACTCCTTCCATAGACGAGAGCGGGCTCCTCGAAGAAAATGCATTGGAATACTTTTTACACCCAAGTACTTGTATTAATTTTAAGAATCCGCTCCGGACACTACCCATCGGCAAAGTTTGCTTTCCTAATGAAAAAGACCGATTCTCCGAATTGCACAGTGTGCAATAAAGTCGAGGATGTACAACATTTGCTGATGGATTGTATCCGAAATAAAGATGAACGTGAATCACGCATGATCAAGCTAAAACTAAACAGATTAGATGTAGGCTTAATACAGTCAATATTATCTTTATCTACTCTCATATCGTAATATTCGAATTATAAAATTCAAAACGAGTTTATATTGGCATACTTTATAAACACAATACCGAAATTTAAAAATAGAATCTTATTATAACACTATTTCTCTAACAAAATAATGCTATAAAACAATTTTTTTTCTATTACGATACAGGACAAGTCCAAAAAGTTAATCACTAAGGAGTTTCCATATTTTTTTTTTGTAATGCCATTTTATAGTACCTATTAAAAAAAGATTTGATTCCAATTTTAAATTGTCTATGACAATGCACCCTGTAGACTTAGCACGCACTGCGATTTTTCTTCGCGCGAATTTTGTTTCCTTATACCTGTTCATAGAGCTCAAAATATTCGGGCGAATAAAATTCGCGCCGTAGTGCGGTGGATTCTGTGGGAAAACACGGATTTCTTGCGGTATTATTTCCGCACGATTTCTTTACCGCAATGCGAACAACTTCATACAATTCCATAGGTCGCAGAATGGGCGGAAAAAATCGCGCGAATAAAGATCGCAGTGCGTGCTAAGCCTTAGCGCATGCGCGGTTAATGCGGTGATGTGCTGGGTTTTGGCGCCATTCATACGTTTTGCAAGTTTTGTTGTACTGAATTTCATGAGTTATTTAAATTATTGTTTAAAAATATCTGGTATCAGTGAATGTGAAGAAAATTTGACTCCACCCGATATTTTAGATGCGGCGTAGGAAATTACTCTTAATTTATTACCAGCAAAGTCGAGAAAAGTAGATGACAAATGCTATCACGATTTTATGGCATGGAAAATTCAAAAAGAGGTATTTTGTAGGTTCAATCCCAATTTATGAGTGTAGATAAAGTAGTGTATGAAACTGCACATAACTAGGTATTAAAACATTCGTGTGAAAACTATTAAAAACCTCGCCTACGGCTCGGTTTTTAAACACACACTCATGTTTTAATACCCCTCATTATGCAACAGTTTCATAAACTACTATTACCATGTTCAGAGACCACTAAAATGTTTTGTGAGTTGATGACAGTTCTTACTGATTGAGTGATTCAATTTATTTGTTTTTAATAAGTACCTACCTATAATAAATATTATAAATAATAGATGTTAAGATAACTTAGATGTATGTGATCTTGTAAAAGGGTATGATGGGGTTGTCATATCTGAGATAAAAACCCCTAAATAAAAAGAGAATAAAAAAAAAAAAAAAAAAAGTACTTGTACGATTTATAGGTACTTTTGAAAGTTGAT
This sequence comes from Orthosia cruda, assembly GCA_964057195.1. Taxonomy (NCBI): domain Eukaryota; kingdom Metazoa; phylum Arthropoda; class Insecta; order Lepidoptera; family Noctuidae; genus Orthosia; species Orthosia cruda. The sequence continues at coordinate 12,043,977 of OZ059836.1, read as the reverse complement.
GTGTTTCTACATGAAAGTTGGAACGAAAATTAGCTGACTTTACGACAAAATTACATCGCACGGTTAGATTATAAGTTTCAGTTCATCTATACCCTAAGAGCAATATCTAGAGGCGGTAGAACTCAAGTCTATTTTGGTAACACTGTAGCAAAAGTTTCATTTGTGAAAAATTATTAGGGACCTTTCTGCTTTGCTTTTCCACTAAAAATTTGCTGAACGGATGCAATTTATCTGTTCGTGGATTGGAAACAGTGTTGTTCGTACGACACTCAAATGGGCAGATGGCATTGTAGCAATATCGGGTAAGAGCTGGATGAGATTGGCATATAAGCATGCAGATTAGCATAAGAAATAGAGACTGTGGATGACGATGCTATCATAAATAACACCCTTACAATCATCATTTTCCTGCCCTTGTACCATGTTACTTGGGGTCGGCAACACGTTTTCTTCTTCCATACCGTCCTGTCCCCCGTCACCCCATCACTGACTCCCTTTTTTTTCATATCACTCCTCACACAGTCCATCCATCTTTTCTTTGGCCGTTACCTTTCTCTCCATCCATCCACATTTATATTCATAACTTTCCCTATCCCTCCTCATCACATGACCATACCAGGACAAACGGTTTCCTTTCAACTTTTCTATCACTGGCGCCACTTTAAAACTTCCTTCCCTTCTTTTAACCTTCCACTTTTAAACTAACACACTTAGAATAAACTAAAACAATAAAATAAAATACCAAACTATTTCCCAAGAGAACTGTATTTTTTCTATCACCATTTTTGTTTACTACTACAAAGTGTAATTCTAGTGTCGAGAATAAAAATGTCCTAACATTGTAATATTTGGAAACACTGGTATCGCTTTGCATGTGTTTCACTGGAATTTCTTTCTATATGTATTTTCAACACACTTGCTCATAAAGTGGCTCTAATTTCACCGCAATTAGGCTTATAATTACACCTGTAATCAAAATGTGACTTTTTCATTGCTATTATTCACAAGTGAGTTATAGAGTTTTTTTTTTATTGGTTGAGTTACTTTGTTCTTAAAAAAGTTTCGATATAAAAAAGATCGTGCTCAATAGTACAAATAAATTAATTTACCTATTGCTCGCTCATATCATGCATTTGAATAGATAATTTCAACTTGTACGTGTTTAATAAATAAAACGTTTTCGTACGTCGTAAATATTTCCAAAAAAAATTGCCAGGATGTTAAAGGAGAACCAACAGAACCCATTTCCAGCATTTTTTGAATTTTTGCCTGTTTATTTGTTTATCTGTTTCTCTGTTTATTTGTGCAAGCATCACGTAATATTTACGAAATCAATGTAGATAACTTGTATGTATAAATATTGTGCGTAACTTGATGTACGAGTATTACTTAGTTTTTGTTTCATCGCAATCGGTTCACTCTATCAAAAGTTAGATGATTTTAAATTGTTCAAGAAGTAAAATATCGCAAAATACGCAATTCAGATACTCGGACTGTTGAACTCCATATTTGATAGATGGCGTCGTGCATTTCTCGTCATTTTCTGAATGGCGGTGTTAAGATGTTCAGCGGAAGAACGAATATAGATAAAAATCGGCCAATTGCCACTCGGAATCGCGCACGAAGGGTTCCGGACCATTATCGCAAATACGGCAAAAAAAAAACACGATTGTTGTATGGGAGCCCCAGTTAAATATTTATTTTATTCGGTTTTTAGTTTTTGTTATAGTGGCAACAGAAATACATCGTCTGTGAAAATTTCAACTGTCTAGCTGTCACGGTTCATGATATACAGCCTGGTGACAGACAGACGGACCGCGGAGTCTTAGTAATAGGGTCCCGTTTTTACCCTTTTGGTACGGAACCCTAAAAATGGTAGGTTGTTAGGGTCCCTAAAACACCCCCGCCGCGCCCCCGTGTGGAGACGCAGCGACCCAGGGGGGTCAACTCTCTATGTCGAATCAACGATATACCTTCATCAGAGTAAAAAATATTATTCAGGAGTCGGGACTGAAAAATACGTTTTATGAGATTTTAGGTATCTAATCAATAATGTCAATAATGACGTTGATGTGTGTGGAATGTAGTCCGTAATTTCGCTGCCGCTATTGCCCGTATGTATAGCCTAATGATAAACGTGGTGGCCTACTATATTTTAGGTTGCGAGTTCGAGTCCCAGCTATGGATAGGTATTTTATAACCGACTTTCCAAAAATGAGGAGGTTTGCCATTAAGTTTTTTTTTTGTCAATAGTGGACCGAATTTGAAATCATTATTTTTTGAACATACTCTGTTCTCAAATTGGTCCCTTTTAATTTGGTGAAGATCTGATAAAGAACTTCGGAGTTATACAATAGAACTCTTCAATAAATGACGGCATTTCTCTCGGGATTGCTGCAATCGTATGTGTGTTTATTGTTTATACCATTTTATAACATAACATCACGCCAGTACGCTCTAAAAGAGTACGCAGATGTGTACAGTTCACTTTGGTACACCATCATTTCACCGGTTATGTTCAAGTTTTATAATATTCGGGTAACCTAGTCTGGCATTGTAGGTACCTTACTAAAGAACTTGCCTATTAGGTACCACTAAAAAGTGAAAATAAAAAAACTTTTATTTTTATTTGGAAAGTAGGTAGTATTTTTTTAATCATTTTTTTATGTTTTCGTTTCGGTGTGGTTTGTTCAGTCCTTACTTTTTTGTATGAAGTCGATATTCTTCTCCCTAGAGTAAATATTCTCTGCAGCGAACGCTCGATCTAGGTTGGTAGAAAGGTAAGTAAGATAGGTAGGTCTAGGTAAGTACAGGTAAGTAAGTAGGGTAGGTACAGGTAGCTAGGTAAGTAGGGTAGGTACAGGTAGATAGGTAAGTAGGGTAGGATAGGCAGTTAACGGGAGCGAAGCCGCGGGCACAACTAGTGTTGAATAAAAATAAGATTTTGTGGTCAATGAATATAATAATAATGAAATATATTAATTATGTGGTAAATCATGTTCTTTGACGGGATGATTTTTAATTAATTGGCAAAGGAGACGATTCTATACAATCATTGTAATAATTGAATAATAACTGTATACTTATAGTTATCATATAATTTATTTTATTGACGCCTTGTTTGTGGGATAATTAATTTGGCTGAAATTTTAATACGTATTTTTTTTGATAATTTATTACTTAATAATTTACTCAACAATTTTAATTTATTTTTCTCAAACATGCATGGCAATATTGTACTTATTTTCGAAAACAGAACACGCGAAGTATCGAATTTACGGACAAAGAAAATCAAATCCATTGCATGAGCGTTTTTTTGAATTTGGAACATCACAACGCTCCAGCAATGTTGATCAAATCCATTGCAGTAGCGTTTTTTAAATTTGGAACATTACAACGCTCCAGCAATGTTGTTGTAACTTTTAATAAATTAAATGTTTAATATAAAATATGATTTTTCCCCTGCAATTTTTTGAGAAAAGCACTATATATGCCTTGGCGGAAAGAAGGAAAATAAGGTGGAACATGTCGCTGGTTGCACATTAACATTTTGTTTTTGCCTCGTTCAAATTTATGTATTGTGTAGTATTTTTTTTTTTCCATATATATGAAAAATATATATAAAATAAAACGCTTTTATTATGGCATAAACTCTGAAATGTGAAAGCAAAAATAGAAATAGCTGGTCGGACGCACAACTCGACAAAATTTAGGGAACAGCTGCTTTATTTCGTGATTGATTCTATACTAAAATACCCCCAGAAAGATAGCTAAAGAGCCAAAAGTCAGCCCTTATGCTTAGTTCTTTTATTCGAGTTTTTCGAATTGATTCCAATTTATAAAGCAATCGTCGAATGAAGTATTGGTTCAAACTAATGAAAAACTTGCTTGTTTAAAGGTTAACTGCCAATGGAAATGTGCAAAAGTTAATTGAATACAAACAAATGTTACATGTTGGCGGTTTTTTTTTTGTTTTTTTTTGGTGTGATAGAAAAACATTCTAAGCACAGGTTTAGTATCAATAGGTAATAATCCTGACAAGTCCGTAGAAAAGTTCTTATTATTTACCCTGTAAAAAATATTACGAAATTATTATATATTACATCAGACATAATTTGTGTAAGTCATGCAACGGAAGTGTCATAACGGAAGCAGAAACACACATGTGACATCCACCAACCCGCACTGGGCCCGCGTGGTGGATTACGGCCCATTCCCTCTCACAGAGAGGAGGCCCGTATCCCAGCAGTGGGAACATTAAAAGGCTGATGATGAGTTTTGCCGCTTTTATATCCAGCAAATTGCTTCGGTTAGTCCACTTGCCGGCCCGCGCTTCACTCCTTCATAATGTTCCGTTTAAGTTTCCGTTTTAAATGTTGCGGAAGCATAAGCAAAAATAGTCGTAAGAAATAGTACGGAGCTGCCGCAGTTGCGGAAACAGAAGCAGAGGTCTGTTGCATTGCATAACTACTATGTGTTACTTTGGTGAAATGTGGGTGCACCTCTTCTGAACCCTTCGAGGAAGAGAGGCGTAAAGAATTTATTCAGTGTGGGTGTAGTAGGTAGCAGTAATCAGCAGAAAAATAAAGTATTATCCCAAAGGTCGATACAGACTACATTTCCCAGAAAATTTACAAACGATATTATAGTGAAGTACCGTAATTGCAAGGTTTCCCGGAACGTTCAATTTGTAACAAAAACTTTCTGAAATTTGTAAGTAAAATATTGTTGGTTACAAAAACATGATTATATATTTTCCAATAACATGGGCGTTGGAGCAACAGGCTTGAATTACTAGGGTTCAGAACCACTAGTTTTCAGGTATTTGTAATAAGTGACTTTATTGAAGGCGCGACGCAATTTCGATTGGGCCGATAGGTGATATTGTACAAGTATTTTCTAGTATAATTTTAAGTACAAATCGGTCGAATTGCATCGCATCCATCGTCCATATGAACGTACTTGCAATTTCGCTTAATAAAACCACATATCGGTGAATTATAAATCGAATCGCGTCAAGGAAGGTCGCTCAGAGTATTTTGTATAGATTGCGTGGGTCTTTTGTGATTGAAAAACTTATTAATTCAGCACCGATATAGGTACAGTTGGTAACCCTGGGAATAACAAATTTCACTTAAGGTGAAGGCAATGTTGTAGCAGGAATTTTGAGAAAAAGGGTAAGGCATCCATATGCTACCCTTTTTCTCAACGTAATGTTTTTGTTTGATACTTTACGTTAACTAGAAGAAATAACCAACATAATTTTATTGTTTTATCAATAATCCTGCAATTCGTATTAAATTTAAACACCTTTTGTCGTGCTGTATTTGCAACAAAACATACACTCTGAAAGACTTTTACGAGGCCGACCTAAAGCTGTCAAAGTGGCTAAATTCTGGTCGAAACATATTAAATTTGGAATCATTGATATGACGAAGAACATGAAGAATGCCAAAATTAATCATTTTACAAACCTCTTTAATATTGTGTGTATATAGGGATACTGGTAACTCGACAAATTCCCAGTAGGGCGTGATATATGACCAATTTGCAATAATAGAAAAGCGAGATAAGAAATCGAAATTTTACGTAATTTAAGAGCAAAGTTATGATAGTGATTCAACCTTTTTACTTTAAGTCAGGACCAGTTTTCTCATCTTAGAAAAAAAAAACAAATTATCAGATTTAACGACGATTCGACGAGGCGACGATTTTTTACGATTATTTTTGTTTTTTTTTTTTTTTTGTCACTGATAAAGGTGGCGTCACTCTCTGTCTCGCTCACACTTCGTAAAATGACTCTCTCCGTCTCTATCGAACTAGAAACGGAGTTTAGCAAAGCTTTAGGTAAGCTAAAGTCATTTTAAGGAAGTATGGACATTTTGTGTAAAAACTGAGACTATTTACAAAAAAAAACTTGACCAATTATTGAAAACGTAATCTAGCAAGTGTTACACCATTTTTGAATCCTTATTAAATGCGCCAATTTTTCATGTTACTTGCCAAACTAGCGTAGTACATTTTTTTTTCAGTACAGTCAGTTAAAGTTGGGCGAAATAGTAAATTTGAATAATTTGGTTTTGAAAAAGTTTAATTTTCTTCCAAGTAGGAGGAGTTGGCTTTGAATTTTAGGCAAAAATCTACACAAGCATTATTCAAGATTACATAATAATAAAAAAATTAGATAAATTATGGGATTTGTAGCAATTGGAGTTAAAGAACCATTACAGGGATTGATTTTTTTAGTAAATTTTTAAAGTTACCATAAATTTTTAAAAACATGAGATAGATTTTTTTTCGTATTTTTCTGAGAACTGTTATAACTTGGTCTATCACCCATTTACGGCTTGACGTCGATTTCTGGGACACCCTGTATACCCTTAAAACATAGTGCCAGATGTATGATATCTCAATCAGCACTGTTCCTCTGTGCAGTTGGCATCCACTTTCTCACCGGTCAAAATATCATGGGTATTCGGAGCCTGTTGTTGAACACTGTAGCTGTCGCTCTTATTGGTAGTTGACCATAGTTATTTTACTTATTATTTAGTTATATTAAAATTAATCCTAATGAGCCCTGTCAATGGAAAAAATGCAGGATGAGCGTCATACAAACACATGTCTCACAAGCATGAAAATATAATTTAATTCAACTAATACTCACAGCGCTTGCTGGCACATTAAATTTTTATATTTAGGGCTGTTTCCCTGCCGCCTCCGAGTCATTGAGATTGTTGTTTATCAACTTTTTCTTATCTGAATTTTTCGTGACCTCCTCAATAAGAATTAGCAATGGAAAGGAAATGTCACTCTTGTCAGCCATAGACATTGAGCGTTTATCGACCCATAATTATAATCATAGTTACTACACTTGTCGCTTTTTATTTATAAATTGAATTGTGTGTTTTATTATAATATATATTTATTACACATAATTCATATTTGCTTATTTTAATACATTTAGTTTATTTCAACCGACAGTAGCGCCATCTGACAGAATTGCATTAGAAGTACCGACAATTATGAAAGAAAGCTAGTAAGAGATTTACGCCTTTGACACTACATGTCGTTATTCTATATCACAATATAATTAATTGTTACAGTACATCTTTCCCCGGTTAAAAAAAATTGATATACATTTTTTTTGAATATACTATATTTCCATGCACATTGTGAATCCAAACATGTTCCCTGACAGAAATTGAGGCAGTCCAAGAAAATCTAATTTATAGGAGAAATACTTACATTAAGTTTTATAAAAAAAACTAAGTTTTACAAAAAAATAAAGTTCAAACCTTATTTCTCAAATTTTTAAGTTTCTAATTATGTACAAAATGTACTAAATATTAGAACATTACTGATAGTCCAATAACTAGCAGATAAAAACTTTGATTGCTCTCATCTAAGACTAATTCGACATACTCAGTGATTGTCCCAAAACAGATAGCAATAAAAAGCATCCATGTATCTAAACACAATCGCCAAGTAGTCAGTTTAAATGCTAGTTATGCCAAGTTTATTTAAGTTAATGCTTGGTTCATCAAGCATTTAAGTATGTTAAATGTTTAAGAGTCAGGTTATACTCAAAAGAGATTGAACCTTTTATTGTTTTAAGTTTAGACCAATATCTAATCAAGTTAAGTTTTTCAAACAACATAAACACTGCTTTTTTAAATCAGCAAGTGTCATTCTAAGTATCAAGTTGTTGTTTAAATGTATACAAGTAAATGTAGACAAGTACTAAATCAAGTTAAGATTCGCAACAGAAAGTAACATTGCCTTTTAAATCAGCAAATATTACATTAAGTACCCATTCATTGTATAGATATAGGATAATACCTAATCAAGTTAAGATTCGCAACGAAAAGTAAACCCGCCTTTTTAAATCAGCAAGGGTTACATTGAGCACCTATCCGTTGTATAGATGTAGGTAAATGTCTACTTTAGTTAAGTTTTATAATTCAGAATACTACTAAGTTTTTTCATCATTGCGTTTCCTTTCATCCATCCATATACATACCCAGTTATTAAATGATTGTTAACGCATTAATTTAGAAAAAAATCCTTATACCCTATCAGCATTCATTCATCCCTTTCTTAATTAAATATTTGCACCTCCATTATTGAATTCCGTGCAAATATTCAATTATAAACATTTACACCTCCATTATTGAATTATGTGTAAATATTAAGTTAATTAACACAACAATGATTATAACTAGAGAATCTTCATATTTTTTTTTTTTTTGTCTAATATAGGCTTGCGCTTGACGATTATCTCACCTGATAATAAGCGATAATGTGGTCGACGGTGGAGCACGCTTGCCTAGAAGTAACCTATTCACTCTTGACTTAAAGACCCCTAGATTGTAGCTATCGGGAAACACAGACATATTTTAAATTAATGTATATAAATCAACTGAGGACCATTGTTAACATGGACACTTTTAGGCATTCCGTGTACAAGAAACATTGCAATTTCACTATAGCATTGTTTGTTGTATTCCATGTAGGAAACAACATAACATATCTACAATAGTGATCAGAGTATAATAAATAACAAATTGTGTTCTTTTAGTTGACACAGGAAAAAAAAGCCTAATAAGTTTAAGCATTGTTCACATGTACAAATTTAGGTAATTTTGTGTACAAGAAACACTAGTATTTCAATCATAGTATTGCTTGTTGCATTCCGTATAGGAAGAAATCAACATAACAATTAGAATATACTATAAAATTGTGCTTCTTTTGACACAGCAAAAACATCCTAATAAGTCACTACAAATTGTTTGTTTTATTTATTTTAAGATTGGGCGCCAGTGGGATCATAATTAAATAGTTATTATAAATGGCCCACATTTTCTTTTGGCATCAATATCTTCCAAAAGAATTTAGCAATTAAGTTATATGTATTTTTAGTATAAATAATTACGTGTGAAAATAATTATCAGAGAAATTCTCATTAAGTAATGTTTAAAGCGAGCTACGATACGTATAATTGTAAAAGTACCTCCTGAATTTAACTCTTTATTTAAATGAACAGCTCAGCAACAGGTTTCCGAACACAAGTGGACCTCATCAGACAACATATGTGCGGGATAATCCATCTCCTTGATGCTTCCACTATGATACAACTACACAGGGAGCGATACTGCTTGCAGGCCACATCTCCAGTTGCTTGATGATCTGTTGAAACATAATAACATTTAAGTATATGAACTAATTCTTCTTTATGAAGATAGTCAAATAAAGTTGCTTTATGCATGTTGAACAAAAACACTTTTTGTTCTAAATATTCAAAATTAATTATCAGTTAAACAAAACATTCACTGGTGGAAAGGTATATAGTTTAAATAAACATGTGACTATAACCCCACTTTTAAATTTATATATAATGTTAAAGTTTTGTTTTTTTAGTATAAAGTAATGCTTTATGCATGTTGAACAAAACAATTGTTTGTTCCATTTATATATTTAAACCTAATTAACAGTTACAATAACTATGTTAAATAAGTGTGTTTTATATTCAGTTTAACAAAATATTTATCAGTGAAATGGTTTATAGTTTTTAAATAAAACATGTGACTATAACCGCACTTTTAAATTTTATATAAAGTTAATGTTTTGTTATTTTAAGTTTTAAATTAAGCAATCATGAAGTTAACCTATAGTTTGGTTAAATTCTTTAGTATTTAAGTTATAACTACTAGACACAAAATAAGTAGTTAAGTATTACAATCAAACTACATGCGACACATTGGTCGAACAAATTGAAAGTTTGTTAAGTACCTCTATCAAGCTTCATGCCCAACGTTGGGCGCCAATTGTAAGGTAACGTTTTCCCTTACTCACCAGCCAGCTCAGGGGTAGACAGATCAGGATGAGACAATTGCAGGGATAATTTCGCATGAGGGTCGACAGAAGTAAAAGTCTTTCTATTTGGTCAACTATTTTAATATTTATTTCAGCAGCACTACAGCTTCATAATGTATACATATGACACTTACTTGTGTATGGGCTATAATATACCCTTAAAACATATATGATATCTCTATCATATATATGTATATGATAGAGATATCATATATATGTATAGATATAGATGTATGATATCTCAATCAGCACCGTTCCTCTGTGCAGTTGGCATCCACTTTCTCACCTGTCAAAATATCATGGGTATTCGGAGCCTGTTGTTGAACACTGTAGCTTTCGCTCTTATTGGTAGTTGACCATAGTTATTTTACTTATTATTTAGTTATATTAAAATTAATCCTAATGAGCCCTGCCCTGTCAATGGGAAAAATGCAGGATGAGCGTCATACAAGCACATGTCTCACAATCATGAAAATATAATTTAATTCAACTAATACTCACAACGCTTGCTGGCACATTATATTTTTATATTTAGGGCTGTTTCCCTGCCGCCTCCGAGTCATTCAGATTGTTTTTAACCAACTTCGCAAAAAGGAGGAGGTTTTCAATTCGGCTGTATTTTTTTTTTTTATTTGTGTTACCTCAGAACTTTTTACTGGGTTGACCGATTTTGATAATTCTTTTTTCATTTGAAAGCTGGTGCTTGTCATGTGGTCCCATTTAAATTTTATCAAGATCTGATGAAGAACTTCGGAGATATACATCAGAACTCTTCAATAAATGACGGCAAATCACTCGGGATAGCTGCAATCGGATGTCTGTTTATTGTTTACATAATTTCATAACATAACATCACTTTAGCACGCTCTAAAGGGGTACGCAGGTGTGAAAATTTCACCCTGTTATACTCTAATTCCACCGTTTTTCTTTAAGTTGCATGTTTCTGGGTTAATCTATTCTGGCTTCACTTTGGAGAAATGGTCCATTATGTACCACAACTAAAAAATGAAAAATAAAAACTTTTTAACAAAAAATACAACCGACTTCAAAATAAAACACTACAAAGTGAAAAATAACTTCAATTTCGGAAGTCGGTGTCAAAAAACGAAGAAACCAAAACAAGAACACCGACTTCCGAAATTGAAGTTATTTTTCACTTTGTAGTGTTTTATTTTGAAGTCGGTTATATTTTTTGTTAAAAAGTTTTATATCCACTTTTTCTTATCTGAATTTTTGGTGACCTCCTCAATAAGAATTAGCAATTGAAAGGAAATGTCACTCTTGTCAGCCATAGACATTGAGCGTTTATCAACCCATAATTATAATCATAGTTACTAGACTTGTCGCTTTTCTATACCAATATTATAAAGAGGAAAGATTTTTTTGTTTGTTTGTACCGAATAGGCTCCAAAACTACTGGACCGATTTCAAAAATTATTTCACAGTTGGGAAGCTACTCTATCCCCGGGTGACATAGGCTACTTTTATCCCTGAATTCCCACGGCAACGGGAACTACGCGGGTGAAACCGCGAGGCGTCCTCTAGTTATTTATAAATTGAATTGTGTGTTTTATTATAATATATGGGTCATATTCAAAATAATTGTAAGTTACGGATAGGAAACAAATATGAATATTATTTTATTGTAACAGAAAAATAACAGAAAAGAATGATTAGGGCAAGTTTAAATAGCATACATTTGTAAAATAAATAATTAACATTGATCTAATTGAAACACCTGGGATAGTAGAATACCATCACCACTATCACTACCTATACATACTTCAAATAAAAAGAAAAAAAAAAGTTTTGGCTAACCTGCGGTGCAGTAAGTTGAATAATATTTTATTATCATTAATTCATATATGACACTATGTGAATAACGCCTAATCATTCATATCTGTTACGTAACAGAAAAAAGTGATGGATAAAATAACGTATACGAATTAATTGCACGTGTCTAACCTACAAATCTATTTATTTCCACATTCATTTAAATGTTATATGAATATTTTATATTTATAACAATTAGCACAATACAGTTATTTCCTAGTATGGGTAATAAAACAGTAAACTTACTTACCGCTATTTGAAACGCCTCACATTAAATATTTACTTTTAAAAGTCTAATTTTCTTCGACAACGAAACGAGCTGAGAAACTATATTGAACAAAATGGCCGATCATTTATTTTTACGTCGTGTAGTGACAGGTAGTGGACTAATTTTGCCAGTATATCAAATTTCTTTATTACCATGGAAATAATGTTAAAATAGCATAACAGAGAAGAATAACAGATATGTGTAAAATCAGGAGACTCATTAATAAATTAAATTTGAAGAACAATAAATAGTATTTTATATTTTGTTTAGTGAAGTGTTGAAAGTTTGAACAGTATTCTCTAAATATAGTTTTTTTTTTAACCTTTGTGTAATAGTTAATAATTAAATATTTTTTTTTAGTTAACAGTCAAAGACGTGGACATTGAGTACTTGTATGAAACGGAATCTACGCAATGTTTGGTTTCATTTTTTTTTAATGAATTGTTTAGCTATATGAAATGTTTCGTTGTTTTTTATTAAATTCAAATAAACATATATAATCTGTTTGTTTATGAAATTCTAGTCAGTTGTATCTCGTTATAAAAATAATTGGGTTGGACACTATGACAGTATAATTATTACAATTATTTTGAATATGACCCATATATTTATTACACACAATTCATATTTACTTATTTTTAATCCATTTAGTTTATTTCAACCGACAGTAGCGCCATCTGACATAATTACATTAGAAGTACCGACAATTATGAAAGAAAGCTAGTAAGAGATTAACGCCTTTGAAACTAGATGTCGTTATTCTATATCACAATATAATTAATTGTTACAAGCTTAATTATTAATTTTCACAAGGAAAAGAGGATTGAAGCTTGACCTCAACACAATATTAAATATTTTGTTTAACTATTGATTTAAATAGAATGAAACAATGATTTTACATAAAAATACCTATTATAATACAAACAAAATATTTCTTAAATAAAAAAATATAGATTATTATATCATCCTCAATAACTTGTTCTGTTCAGATGATCGAAATTCTTAGTGATACTAAACTGCATGTGGCGTTGCCAGGGGGAGGCCTATGTCCAGCAGTGGACGTCTTTCGGCTGAAATGATGAAATGATGACTAAACTGCATGTAGTAAAATTGTGGCAGAATGCCATGTGCAAGTGCTACAACCAGTGGTTTATTTGAGTACCTTTTTACAATATGCACATAAATACTAAGTATTATGTATGTGCTAGTTTTTCTATACTGTCATACGTAAGTGTGGAGTAGTATTAGTGCCAGGATTCAAATGATTGCAGAAATAAGTCAATGACATTTTTGTTCACGTTAACTTTAAGAAAAACTTTTAGTAGGAAAACTTATTTTACTAACACAATTTGTATCTATCTACCCGAATATCGGCCCACATGCCCCTGGTTCATTAACCCAAGGGTCTACTCATTAGCTTTTGATAGAATCATTTTCAAAGCTAAACTTTCAGCAACTTTCCACCCATCTCGAATCAAGATTGATAAACAGATCCCAATTTTCCGTGACATAAAATGTTCGGATCATGTCATATAAACCGTCCCTAACAAGCCCTCATCACCAGGACTTAAGGCCCTAATAATTAAATAATGTCAAAATCTATGGCTCGTAACTCTAAGCAGTAAGGTTTAGAATTGAATATCGTTGTACAAATTTTATTAAGAATGCCGCTCGTTGGCAATTTGCTTCGACAAGGAATACCTAAATAATTAATTTCTTTGGCATTTGGAAGTGAAGGAACCCTCATTTGCACTTTACTTCGCCTGTTAGTATTGGATATGAATTCAATTTGCATTCGCTATAGTAACGAAACTTAGTTGAATAGATCTTTGACGATCTTGACATAAAGTTTATTAGTGTGTGTATTCTTTCTGGCGGTGCAAATGTTTTATGCTGATTATGTGATCTAAATTGATTCAAACAAATATTCATGTTAGGAGTATAAACAAAAAGTCTAAAGTATTTAACTTAATAAAGATTTTATGAGAGTGTTGATTTTTCTTGAAGATATGTTGAACAGTGTGAAAAAAGCCACAAACCTCCATTGAAAAGGGAGGATTTTCCTCCGACCAGACGGGTGTTGCAACTGCCCAATAATTGCCGTTGGGCTGTTGTATGTGTTCAGATCGCGCCGAAAATTGCTTGCGCGAGGCAGGATTTCGTGTGACGTCAGGTAATTAGTTAATATGTAGCGGCATAGATTTGTTAAGACGAACACATCACCACTTCATTGCCCTGTAAATCAAAACTTCAGTTTACTTCTTATAGCCTTTAACTGCCTCGTTCGTGAGTTCGCGGGTTCGATGCCCAGGACTTTTTTTTCTAGACAAGCTTGTTTCACCGTCAACCACATCATCGCTTACCATCAGGTGAGATAGTGGTCAAGGGCGAGCCGATCAATAATACAACAAAAACTCACATACATTTTTCAGGGTACTTGTCTCCCATTGTTCATTGACACACTTTTCAATCAAAACTTTTGCTTTGCCAACTTCTTCTACAGCTTCATAGATTCCTAATTTTAGTGAAGATCTTAACAGGCAAGAAATCTCTGAGAATATAATAATACAGAGTAGCAGTGGTGGAATTTAGTGTATTTGTTCAGATAGAATATCTAGATGATTGACGGTTGATTGTACATAACCACCGTAAAAACTAGGTAGCATAGCAACCTATCAACACTTCCTCTCAAGCAACCATCCATCATGTACTCACCCACAGCATGCTCAACTCTGCTTAAGCACTCAAGGCTAAACCAAAACCATACACACACCTCTCAAACCTAACGCGAGGCAATGGCTTGGTTAAAGCATCGGCTAAATTGTCTTCAGTTGGGATGTACTCCAACCGAATTAAACCCTCATTAACACAATGACGAACAAAATTATACCTTATCCGGTACCTAGGTATACCTTAAGCGGTATCAAGGGCGTATCTCAAGATTGTTCCTGTGGAGTTAATGGGGCCAGAGGGGAACGCCTGCGTCTACGCTCTCATGGACGAAGGCTCTACGGTCACGCTGATAGAAGACTCAGTAGTCGAGAAGATCGGGGCACAAGGGCCAGATGAGGAGCTGCGCATAGAAGGCGTAGGCGGCCACCGCATGGACCAGAAGTCTAGGCAAATTGACGTCAAGATCCGCGGGATGTTCGGCCGTAATACTGAGAAGTTATCCGGGTACTCAATAAAAAACCTGCACTTGACGCCTCAAGAGGTCAACGAAAAAGACTTAGAAGGATGCGAGCACCTGGAAGATATTCGGGATCAGTTAAAGTACCCCAATGCCAAACCCTCGGTGCTCATTGGTCAAGACAACTGGCATCTCATAGTCTCGCAAGAAGTCATGCATGGCCACCGCTGCAAGCCAGTCGCGTCAAGAACGCAGCTGGGATGGGTGCTACACGGAGTGCGGACAAGCAGCAGCGCTCCAGTCAGGGTCGTGAATCACCTTGTTACGCAACCCAGCTCCAAGGACGATCGCCTGGAAAAGCTGATCAGGGAACATTTCGACATTGAGGCGTTAGGAATCGCCGCCAAGAAGCCGTCGAACGACATAGATCAGCGGGCGCTACAAGTCCTGGACGCCACCACGAAGAGGTTGACCGACGGGAGATTCAGCACGGGGCTCATCTGGAAGACAGAAGGCGAGCATCTACCTGAAAGCAAGACGACAGCTGCGCGGCGCTTGAAGGGAATTCAGAAGAGATTCCTGAAAGATGGGGAATTTCAGAAAAAATACGAAGAGCAGATCAACAACTTGATCGTCAGCGAGTATGCAGAGGAAGCTAAGGAAGAACCTACCTCTGCAAGGACTTGGTACTTGCCACACTTCGCAGTCGTCCACCCACAGAAGAAAAAGATGAGATTGGTATTCGACGCCGCGGCTAAGTCGAATGGACGATCACTTAACGACGCGCTGCTAGCCGGACCCGACCTACTTCAATCATTGTTCGGAGTATTACTACGGTTTCGTCAAAGTGCAGTAGCTGTGGTGGCGGATATAAAAGAAATGTTCCTGCGCGTGAAAATCAACGAGGAAGACCGAGACAGTCTTCGATTCCTGTGGCAAGATAAGGAATATAGGATGACGTCCTTGATATTTGGAGCTGCGTGTTCTCCATGTGCGGCAATATATATCAAGAACAAGAACGCCAGCGAGTTTGAAGACCAGTACCCAGAGGCGGCAAGGGCAATTACGCGCAATCATTACATGGACGACTACTTGGCAAGCTATCCAGACGTGGCGACAGCAAGAAGAATAGCAAATCACGTCGACACAGTGCACAAAAAAGGAAAGTTCTTCCTAAGAGGCTGGGCAAGCAATCACCCTGAAGTGATAGAAGAGCTTCACTCCGGAGACAGCACGGGCACGGTTCGCCTGGGTGAACAAAAGGACCAGGTGGACAAAGACAAAGACAAAGACAAAGATATTTTATTTCAACTAGGCCACAAAGCGGCACTTTTGAACGTTAGAATACATTAAAATTTACAGGGAATAAAAATTGATTCTACCGTGCATTCGGAAAGTAGCTTGTTATGGAGAAGAACGCACAAGAAACTCCATACTTACTCTTTTAAAAAAATATATGTTTTTTTACAAAATTTAGGTACATAAGTACATACATTAATAAATTTATATGTGTGAGGACAATGCACCCAGAATCACTACATACTATACTACGTACAAAGTATTAAAAGTACTCACACATGTACTGTGCAGTTACATAATAAGCACTAGAAAAACACTAGCATCCGAAGCAGTTAAGTTAAGACCAATCCCAACTGACGGCGCCCGTTCACGAACATGACGCATGAATCGGCACCACCCAGCTCAACCATCATGAAGGGAACCGAATGATCCAACACACACGCCACCATCAGAGAGACATTTGAGAGAGCATGACACACTCAACTGCCAGGGCAAACACAAGTCAACGAACGACACCAAGGTACAGCAAATGGTAGATTTACAGTTGGGTACATAGTACTCACACACGTGCTGCGCAGTTATACTATACTAAAAGAAATTGAGTCTATATAATACAAATATATTCATACAGTCTTCAGCAGGTCCAACAATTCTACAGAACAATAATGTTCTGCATATCACTTGTTTTTGTGCCCTAGTGGTTGTGGAGCAAGACTAGCATTGAGCCAAGCATTTTTATCAGTGATGTAATCCCCCAACTTATAATATGCCTGCCTGCATAGTGTGCGTTTTATACAAGTTTTAAATTTCGTCTCATTCAGTTCTAGAATGTGGGGAGGAATTTTATTGTAACATTTTGTACAGTACCCCATGAAAGAAGAGGCTACTTTAGCCAGTCTGAAACCTGGTTGAACTAATTGGTCCCTATTTCTAGTAATGTAATTATGTCTATCTCCGTTTTTACTAAAAAGATGTAAATTCTTTCTCACGTACATGATATTTTCATAAATATATTGACAAGGAACCGTCATGATGTTAATGCCCTTAAACAGTTCCCTTAGAGAATCGCGCCGGCGAAGATTGTATATCGCTCTGATGGCTCGTTTTTGCAGAATAAAAATTGACTCAATGTCTGCAGCCCTTCCCCATAGTAAAATACCGTAAGACATTATACTATGAAAGTAACTAAAATAGACCAGCCTCGCGGTATCTACATCACTAAATTGACGAATCTTTCTAACAGCATAAGCTGCCGAACTTAGCCGCCCTGCAAGTGATATTAAATGAGGACCCCATTGTAACTTTGAGTCTAGCGTGATCCCCAGGAAAACCGTTTTATCGACGAATTCTACCTTCTCCTTGTTTAAGATAATGTCACAATCAGTACTTTTTACATTCGGCAAGGAAAATTTTACGCACTTGGTTTTTTTACCATTTAAAACTAAATTATTTGCAGTGAACCAATCCTGAACCTGCCGTAGCGCGTTATTTACGTCGTCAACCTGACAAGTACGTCTATTTATTTTAAAAATTAAAGATGTGTCATCAGCAAATAACACCATGTTTAGTTTGTTTTCCAATAAACGGGGTAAATCGTTTATGTATATTAAAAATAAGAAAGGACCTAATATTGAGCCCTGGGGTACCCCCATTTTCACGTTTAACCCCGACGAATTCACACCGTTTATTTGAACTAATTGCTGTCTATCACTTAAATAAGATTCAACCAAACTTAACGCTGATTGACCTAGCCCGTAATGCTCAAGTTTCAGAAGTAATGTTTCATGATTAACGCAATCAAACGCCTTCGACAGGTCGCAGAAGATACCTATGGCATCCTGCGACTCTTCCCACGCATTAAAGATGTGTTTTAATAGGGTGACACCAGCGTCAGTTGTACAACGTCCTTTGGTGAAACCATACTGTTTATCATGCAAGATGTTATTCGTATTAAAATGAATGAGCATTTGATTAAGCATTATCTTCTCAAATACCTTGCTGAAAACCGGCAACACGGATACTGGTCTATAATTATTTGTGTCTTTACTGTCCCCGGATTTAAAAAGTGGTATAACCTTACTATATTTCATTAGATCCGGAAAGACTCCTTGATCCACACACAAATTGAATATCACAGCTAAGTACGGCGCTATAGTCTGAATAATGGAGGTACAAGCTTTGATGGACATTCCCCACAGATCTTCAGTCGGTTTGATCTTGATTTGCTTAAAAGCTTTTATTACTGTTATGGGGTTTATATGTGAAAAGTTAAATACATTCGGGCAGGCTGAAACGTTCGCGTTTAATAATCCAAAAGCAAGCGCGGGCGAAGAATTTAAGGTTTCAGTAGTTTTAATTGGGATGTTGGTAAAGAAATTTACAAATTCTTGCGCAACTTTTTTGTTATCTCTAATAAGTCCGTGTGTGGTCTCAAGCGTGTAATCAGGATTATTTCTTTTATTCCTGTTCGTTTCATTATTTATAATTTTCCAAACCGTCTTGATTTTATTTTCTGCTAATTTAACCTTATTTCTAATATACAAGGCCTTAGCTGCCTTACATGTATTTTTAAAAATTCTCGAGTAAGTAGCAACATACTTATTAAACGTTTCAGTGTTCATACAAGGCTTAAGGCCATATAGCTCGTAAAGTCTTTCCCTACTTTTTCTAAGTCCTGTAGTCGCCCAGTCACTGAATAAAAACTTAGGGCATACAGTTTTAGTTATCTTCTTAAAAGTGTTATTGAACTCTTTTTGAACCACTGAAAAAACTTCATCATACAAAATATTACCATCATTCACTGTGAGGTCCTGATCGCTTAACTTAGCGATTAAAGTGCTGTTAAATTTATTTAATTTACCGGATGTTATTGGTCTGGATTGAATCTGCACTTGTTTAATTAGCATATTGGACTCAAATGTCACAAGTAGCCCACTATGATCCGAAAGCAGATAATTTATAATGGCATTGTCCAAGTAGTTGCAGCAACAAAAAACATTATCAATACATGTAGCAGAAGTCAGCGTAGTTCGGGTTGGTTCCGTAAACACATGTGACAAATTAAATGATTTAAAGAGATTTAATAACCTACTTCTATCTGAATTATCTTCTAGAATATTAATATTAAAGTCACCACAGACAATTACTAGTTTATTACCCATTGCGAGTTTTGCCAAAACATCTTCCATCACTGACTCGAATATAGAGTAGTTCTTATAATTAGGGGGTCTGTAGACGCACACTATGACATGCTTATCCAGCTCAACACAGGACAGTTCAACACTATGTTCAACTGAGAGGTCTACTATATCTTTACGAGGTTTTGATTTAATACCATTTTTAATTAATATAAGTGAACCCCCACGCAACATAATATTTCTGTTAAAACAACTGCCCACAGTATAATTTTCATAATTGATTAGCATTGCGTAATCTTTCAGCCAATGCTCAGTGAAACAAACAATATCAAACATTGTTTTTTCTAAAAACAGTTCGATTTCTAATTCCTTTGAAGAATAACCCTGAATATTTTGGTGAAATAATTTCAGAGAATTCTGCTCAGACCTTTTTTTTAAATTATTTTTTTGCGAGCAAGAAGGTACCTTTTTGATGGTGGATATACTCGTAACTATTCCGTTATTGATACCCTCCCTTGTCCTATCAACTAGTTTAAAGAATAAATATTAATAGCATTTTTGCTAACGTTATTCAAGGTACTGACCATCTTTAAATTAGTACTATTACTAATATCAATAATAACTGGATACTTCGACATACTACTTATGTCTGAGTTTATTGTATAAGATAATAGCCGAGCTATTTGATGTCTTACCCTAAGAGGCAGATACAAAGTATCGCCTGTCGACTTTAATTTATCAACAAAAATGTTGATGTCAAAAAAAACAAGTTTGTCACTATAGTGACTCACAAGAAAGTGCAGATGCTTATTAAGCATGTGAATGTGATTATTTTGTCTATTTGACAATTTATCCAAGTAAGGGAAGGCACACAAAATAATTTTACTGCAATTTAACTTTAACATCTCTTTTACACACTCAGTGATGTCATCTTTTTTTACTTTTTTACTATTACCTACAACTACAGTTAAATTGGTATCTGGTTTATAAATATTCTTTGTCACAGATTCCATTATTTGCTTGTAAGATGACCCGGGCATGCAATAATTAAAAGTGGAATGACTCTGATTGCCATTTAGTAATTTACCGAAACCTTTTCCAATACCGTCTGAAAACATAACCGAATGAAAACCTTCTTTACTTTGACTAAATGAAAAGGCAGCACTCTCAGGCCGGTCTACTTGTGGAGAAGACCCTTGGGCTGAACTGGAACGTGAAAGATGATAATCTACATTTCACGCTGACGTTAAGAAACACCCCAGAGGAGGCCATCGACGGCAAACGCGCTCCCACGAAAAGGGAAGCTACGAGCGCGGTCATGACAGTGTTCGACCCGCTTGGTCTGGCCGCTCCCATCACGATCCAAGGCAAGATCATGCTGCAGAACCTCTGGAGAAGCGGCGTGGAATGGGATGAGAAGATACCGCCTGCCCGAGAGGAAGAATGGTCCAGATGGCTACAAGACCTCAAGAAATTGGTGAATCTGGGTATCCCACGCTGTCTGGCGAGAGACGTCGACGAGGGGGAGCTCCACACCTTCTGTGACGCTAGCGAGAAGGCGTACGCGTGCGCGGTGTATTGGCGCGCGCGGCATACCGACGGTCGAGTAGAAATGAAGCTCCTGGCGGCGAAGGCAAGAGTGACGCCACTGAAACCCACGTCAATCCCGAGTTTGGAGCTGCAAGCATGTCTCCTGGGCAGTCGCCTCGCCACGAACGCACAGCAAGAAATGGATCTGCGCATCACAGAAAGATGCTTCTGGACAGACTCGAAGACGGCGCTAGCGTGGATCAAGTCGGACCCCAGAAGATACAAGCCATTCGTCGCGCATCGACTCGCTGAGATTGAAGAGTTGACTAGACATAGAGAGTGGCGATGGGTGCCTACAAAGCACAATGTCGCGGACGACGCCACGCGAGACGTACCCAAGGACTTCAGCAAGGAACACCGGTGGTTCACGGGGCCGTCATTCCTCTATAAAGACCAAGAAGAGTGGCCGCGGGATGAAAAGGATTTCACCAAGGACACAGGGGAAGAAAAGCCAAATGCCGTCACGTTGAGCGTGAGAAGAATCGCGCCCACCATCGTCCCAGAGCCAGAGAGGTTCTCGCGATGGACAAGATTGTTGCACGCGGCGGCAAGATTCCTGCAAGTTGTGGATACTTTCAAGCAAAGCATCGTCCACAAAACACTGATTACCAGGAAAATCACAAAGAAGGAACGTGATCCGGCTTGGAAGAAGTCACAAAAGAAACGCAAGACGCCATTCAACATAAAGAAAGGCAGCAAGACGCCGTTCATCTTGAAAAAGAGCAGTGTAGAATTAAACCTTCGTCAGAAGTCAGCACTATATGTTGAAAAGGCCGAGCGACTTCTAATCCAACGAGTGCAAGAAGATTGCTATCCAGAACAGCTAGCCGCCTTAAGAAGACAGAGCGACCAAGTCCACAAACTGAAGAACTTTGCCGTCAAGTTAGAAGACGGAATGATAAGGTTGTCAACCCGCATTGGCGCGGCCAAGTACCTATCGGATGCCTACAAGAACCCCATCGTGTTGGACGGACGCCACAGGATCACTCAGCTACTAGTGCAGCATGTACACGAGCGTCTGAACCATGGAAACCTCCAGACGGTAATGAACGAGCTGCGGCAAAGATTCTGGATTCCTGGGCTAAGAAACATCGTCAAGGCAACGGCAAGAGACTGCGGGTGGTGCAAGTTAAGGAAGAAGGCACCGCAACTGGCTCCTCAGGGCGACCTACCGCAGGAAAGATTGTCGAGGACAAGCCTTCCCTTCACATGTGTGGGCGTGGACTACTTTGGCCCTCTACTGGTCACCGTGGGACGACGCGTAGAGAAGAGATGGGGCGCATTGTTTACATGCATGACAACGCATGCAGTGCATCTGGAGTTAGCCGCATCCCTAACGACCGACTCGATGATATTGGCCCTAAGACGAATGATTGCCAGAAGAGGCACTCCCAAGGTCATCATGAGCGACAATGGAACCAACTTCGTGGGTGCAAGTCGCGAGCTCCAAGAGGCCATTCAAGGGGCCTCAAGGTTCATTCCCCCAGGAGCCCCACACATGGGTGGCTCGTGGGAACGGCTAGTGCGCACCGTCAAGACCGCACTGGCAGCGACACTCCACGAAAGGAGACCGAGGGAGGAGGTCCTGCACACTCTGCTACTGGAGGCAGAACATGTGGTCAACTCACGGCCACTATTCTCCGTGAGCACCGACCCCAACGAAGAAGAAGCACTGACCCCTAACCATTTTCTTATCGGCAGGTCCAGCGGAGCCCACATGTTTGGCTCATTCGACGACGCTGAGCTCATCGGTTCTCCATCGTGGAGGACATCCCAGCGCCTGGCCGACCACTTTTGGGCCAGATGGGTGCGCGAGTACCTACCAACGCTCTCACCCCGGTACTTCCAGGGTCCCCATTATCGGGATCCCACCGTTGGGGACCTCGTCCTGCTGGTGGACCACACACTGCCACGCTGCTCATGGCCACGCGGCGTGATCAGCGCGACCTACCCCGGGCCAGATGGAAGAACTCGGATCGTCGACGTCCGCACCCCGGCGGGCGTACTGCGTCGGCCAGCATCCCGGCTGGTCGTGATAGTGCCAGCATCGTCACCCCTGCAAGCTGAGGTGCAAGGCACCGAGGGGGAGACTGTTGGTGACGCAGCTTGCGAAACCATCGTGTGATTTGTGATGGTGTAAATAGACTCATAAGTGATAGTGACTATGGACTTATAAAGTGTTTAGGACAGTAATAGTTAATATGGACTTATGTAAGTGTTTGGAACAGTTAAGTGATATGTTTTTGTTTTATATGTAAACCTCATTATATACCTAATATGTTTTGTTAACTTATTGTAGCGAGGCCCCTAATTTAAAGTAAAATTAATTCGATATAGCCAAACGGGCCTCGTTACAGTAACGTTTTGTCATTGAATAGCGCCGTGCCCTACTTTGCGCCGATTGGTCGAGTAACTGCTTCGCTATGATTGGTCGACGCTCGACCGACGTGAAGTTGCTCGACGCGGTGTAGGTAATTTGTAGAGGGGCGCGGCGTTAGCAACAATTGTATAAGTAAGGGACCATTGTTGGAAAAAGCCCTTTTTACTGCGAGCAGCGGCGCAAGCAACACGTCTACAGAATATCGAAATATAGAAGAATATTTCCTCAGTAGTTGACCTGGTTTTATTGGTTGAATCCTCAACAATACCATAAGCATCTCTTGCCAGATAGTGACAGTTAAATAATTTCAAGTTCAAAGTATAATTGTTAAGACTCTCTTTTACATAGAATAGCAAGTGTAGAAGATATAGCAAGGTATAGCATAATATTGAAAGAGCAAAGATAAGTTACGGAAAGCATGAGAGCAATATATCGTAAAACAACATTTATGAAAAAGTTCACATTAGGCAAACAAGATACAATTAAAAAGTACATTATTAAAAAGTAAATAAACACTTTAATAAAGGGTTCTTTATTCATCCCTTTTGATAGAATCGTTCTTAGTGGTAGATTCATCCATAGTGGCAGCAGCCCCTGGTTTGATTTTACTGAGTTCTTGATGTGACCGAATGGCGAACGACTTCGATTGTTCCTTTTCACGGACGAGTATAGTGCCATGCTTAACCCACACAAATTTATAGTTATGCAATGTACCGACATTCTTACATTCACGAAATAATTGTTTTCTTTTTAACGTGATATGTTCATGCATATATAAAATGCTTTGAGTATTTTTGTACAAATACCATCGTTACCGACACTGTTGGTATTTTTAAGAGCTAAAGTTATTTTAAACACGTCGATTGGCAAACATGGAGCCATAAATATAGAATTCTTCCTGTTTAAAATATGTCTAGTGACCCCGTCTCCCGAATCGATAATGGGCTGAATTTTGTCAATAAAATAATTATTAAACAGATCCGAAATATATTTTGGATCAGAAACAATTTCATTATTATTAATTCTAAGGTTATTAATGGTATGTTTTGGAATATTTAACTTTGATTTATTAATGATTTGCCATGTTGTTTTTGATTTATTAGTTGATGAATGTTTTGAGCTCGTTGCGTTAAATTAATAATCCTTTTAAATCGTTTTGTATAATTTTTAAATAGCCTCTTATTATTTGGAGTAGGTTTTTTCCGGAACTGCCAAAGCAATTGCCTTTTTTTCTTGCTGCATATTTTTATGCCACGTGATACCCATTCTTGGGATTCTTTTTTATGGACATTTTTGAAACGATATTTTCAGGAAAACATTGATTGTACAGTAACGAGAAGATATCCAAAAACGCGTTAAAAGCTACGTTTGGTTTGCTCAAGTTCAGGTGTTTTTCATAACTTTGCATCATAAAGTGCTCCGTAATGCATAAGACATCCACGCCTATTTTCTTATCAATTAATTCATTGAGGCAAACTGCAAGCATATCACATTTAGATAGCAAGCCTGCAATGTTTTGATGCATGATGTAAATATGTTTAGTCAAGAAAAAAATGGTCTTCAATTTTATCAATGTCATTCAAATTGTGATGTATGTCAACATTTTTCATAATTTCAGTCATTAAGTCAAACAAATCCTTAAATATAGTACGTAGTCCAAAATTATTTATTTTACCAGAGTATTTATTAAACATGCTGCAGTCATATTCCGGATTTAGGTTACTGTCCAGGAGGAATGCGTGTTCATGTGTCATTATATCTAGATATAAAAGATTATTGAATGTCTCCACTCTGCAGTTAAATAAACTAGTGTCAAACGGATACTTATATGTTGGCATACAAATTATTATGTTAGTTTGTTGCACTGCTTGAAGTACCTCACGTATATGAAAAATTATGTCATAATAATTATTAGTCCTCTTGAAGTCTTCTTCCCCTAGTAATATAATACAGAAGTCGTTCATAGTATAATTTATTAACTTTGTCTTCAGACCGCTTAAAAGGTTTTTTGTAGTTCCCTGTGATTTTAAATAGTGACATACACCGTAGTTGTTGTAGAAGATACTTTCAGCTGTTGACAGTACGTCGTTTTTATTATCAGTACTAAGTAAAAATATCTTACGTTTAAGAATATTTTTTGGTTTAATTTTTTGCCGGACACCGCTTAAGACTGTACACGGATCTCCTAGATTTACCGTTATCTTTTGCGATGTTGAACATTCTGGTTTCTCCGATGCCTGTTCACTGTTTTTAGGCAGTTGTATTGTCTGTGTTTTACATGATTTCGGAGTCATTGAGACCAATTTCTTTTTAACAGATTTTGGCTTTGGTGTACGTATAGTACGTATAGTCCATTACAAAATCCTTGTAACGTTCTGGTAGTTTTTTTGGGACTTTTTGGATTTTCATTAATATATGTATATTACGCAAGCGATTTGATTTATCCGCTGTGCAGACTTTTTTGTAATTGTTTATGACTTGTTTACATTTTTCCAATTCCTGTTTTAAATTTGTGTTTTCTAAATTTAAGTTAGTTACTTCTTGGTTCGCAATTAGTAATTCCTCTTTATTCAATTTTTTCGGATAGTTCTTTGTGGTGTTGTGATTCGTTGATTGAGGTGTTCTGTAAACTTAACATTGTTGTGTCAAAGAGGGATGATTGGTTCGATGATAAGTCACAAAGTGAACTTGAGCGTTGTGGTTTTCTAAACGTGATATTATCATTCTCATTCTCCATCGTAGTAACGTTTCGGGCCAAGTTAGTAGACGTTGATAAATATTTACGAAATTTTTAATATCCAAAAACTCTCGTCCGATGCCAGGCGTGAACCCGCGACCTCTTGCTACCGTGATACACTTAGCAGCCACTCGACCATTTGTAGTGTTGAGAAGAGGTTTGAAATTAGGCACCGCTTTTTTCGTGAAATATTTTTTAAATAAATGAAGTCGTTAGATAATAATTTATGTTTTTTTTTTGTCCTGTTTTATTTTGTTTTGCACTAAATTCTATATAGTTAATTTACGTGTTCTCGTCGTGATATATGTAGTCACTATACACTTTGTTTCAGTTTTACTGCACTTTAAAACAATATCTTCAAGATGTTTACACACAAATTGACACACAAATAGTTGACAGTTTCGTTTTAGATTTTCACTAATTCTTTTTTAGAGATAACACTCACGCTTCGTTGTTAGACTATAAGATATCGTTTTACGTTATTAACAAAAAGTGGGTCTTAAGATGAACAAGGACAAAACCCAAGGTGATGTTGCATGTGCATATGCACTTTGATAGGAATAAAGGTTGGAGACTCTACCCTCGAAGTTGTGGACGACTATGTCTACCTGGGACAATAAATCCAGTTGGGTACGACCAACTTCGAGAAAGAGATCAACCATCGTATCCGACTCGGCTGGGAAGCATTCGAGAAGTTGCGCGGTATCTTCTCGTCCAACTTACCACAGTGTCAAAGACGAAAGTCTATGAACAGTGTATTACCAGTGATGACCTATGGCTCTGAGACGTGGTCACTCACAATGGGCTTCATCAAAAAGCTTACAATCACTCAAAGGGAAATGAAGTGGGCTATGCTCGGAGTTTCCTAGGGTGACCGAATCAGAAATGTAGAGATCCGCAAGAGAATCAGG
Source organism: Orthosia cruda (assembly GCA_964057195.1). NCBI lineage: Eukaryota > Metazoa > Arthropoda > Insecta > Lepidoptera > Noctuidae > Orthosia > Orthosia cruda. Next base: position 12,016,819 of record OZ059836.1, on the reverse strand, counting down.
GTTACCGACATATCCCGAAGAATTGCCAAATTTGAGTGGCAGTAGGCAGGGTACATTGCTCGCAAAATGGATGGCCGATGAGGCAGAAAAATTCTAGAGTGGCGATCACATACCGGAGGATTTTTTTTTATTTTTTTATTTTTTATTAGCAATAGGCTTGCGCTTGACTACTATCTCACCTGATGGAAAGCGATGATGTGGTCGACGGTGAAGCACGCTTGCCTAGACAAAACCCATTCACTCTTGACTTAAAGACCCCTAGATTGTAGCTATTGGGAAACACAGACTCCGGCAGGGAATTCCACTCCTTAGCTGTACGCATAATAAAAGTGTCCCCAAAACGTTTTGTGCGTATGGGTGGGATGTCCACCATGTACCGATGACGCATCACCGTGCGTCTGGTTGTCCGATGATGGAACGGGCTAGGCGGAATTAAATCATGCAATTCCATCGCACACTCCCCGAAATGTAACCGATAAAATACCGACAAGCTGGCAACTCGGCGACGATGTTCAAGGCTCTGGAGCTTTGATTTGACCAGTGCTTCATCGCCGATGAGTCTCTTGGCCCGCTTTTCGATCGACTCTAGTGCATCTAGCTGATATTTGGCAGATCCGTCCCAGAGATAAGAACAGTACTCCATGCACGATCGAACTTGCGCTTGATACAAGTTGAGCAGCTGTTCCGGCGTGAAGTACCTTCGCACCTTCGCAAGGATCCCCAACTTTTTGGCAGCCAGCTGAGCCTTTGCCTCAATGTATGGCCCAAAATTGAGAGTTGATGTCAGCGTAACGCCAAGAAGCTCAAGGTGGTCCGTTATTGGCACGGTTACATCACGGAAAGTTGGAGCCGGGTGAAATTGGCTCTTTTTAGCGGAAAAAAGACACGTCTGGGTTTTAGCAGCATTAAACTTGACCAGATTGGCATCACCCCATTCGGAGACTGCCTGCAAGGACAAGTTCAAACGCTCCACCATGGCCTCACGGAAAGACCGGATCAGTTACTTGTCCAACGCACGTGCTACCGGGTAGCACGTGCGTTGGACAAGTAACTCTCAGCAACAGTGCTGTCGTCTGCATACCCAAAGGTATGCAGACGGTTTTAGCAGATCGTTGATGTGCAACAAGAACAGTGTTGCCGAGAGTACCGACCCCTGAGGGACGCCGGCATTAATATCCAATTTGTCCGACGAGCAGCCATCGATAACCACTCGAATGGACCGATCCCTCAGGAAGTCTGCAATCCAATCACACAGACCACCGGGCAGACCGAATGAAGGAAGCTTACTAATAAGGCTGCCGTGCCAGACCCTATAGAAAGCCTTCGAGATGTCGAGAGAGACGGCAAGCGCTTCCCCGTGCCTCTCGATGGCCTCACTCCATATGTGAATGGCATACGCTAGAAGATCCCCAGTAGACCGATTTCGGCGGAAGCCGTATTGGTGGTCGCTAAGGATATCATTAGTTTCTAGGTATGCCAGGAGCTTAGTGTTTAGTATACGCTCCATACTCTTACAGAGTATGGAGGTTACAGAGATGGGTCTGTAATTAGCCGGGTCAGCTCGACTGCCCTTCTTGGGCACGGGCTGTACGTTGGCTTGCTTCCAAGCATTCGGCACTTTTCCAGTCTCATATGAAAAGCGGAATAGGCGTGTCAAGATCGGAGACAGTTCAGGCGCACAGGTTCTAAGAACTATAGCTGGTATTCCGTCAGGGCCACTAGCCTTATTCACGTCGAGGTTTCGCAGCACCCTACGGACGTCCTTTTGATGGATGCGAATGTCCGACATACTCGTCTCGCATCCATCAGGAGAAGGAGGGGGCCGCGAATCACCAGGATTCAGACGCGAAGATTCCGCAAAAAGGGAGGCAAATAAATTTGCCTTCTCTTCAGCGGAGTGGGCCAGTGAACCATCAGGTTTCAGCAGTGGTGGTAGTGAGGGACGGCAGAAGTTCGATTCGACCGACTTAGCCAGGGACCAAAACGCCTTACAACCTGCTGGGTAAGAAGCAAGTTTGGTGCCTATTCGGCTAATGTGGTCGAACCGAGCCCTTCGTAACACCTTCTTGCAGGACTTGGCAGCCCTGTTGTAGGCTCTCTTCTTCTGATCCAAGTCACTCGCTTTGCGCGATCCTGCGTCAGCCCATGCCAGGTATGCCTCATGCTTAAGGGCATCGGCGCAAAGACATTCGGCGCCAAACCATGGCCGGTCAACGCTGGACATTGTTACGTCAGAGAACGGAATGTAGTACTCCATTCCCTGACGCAACACACCCGTCACGGCGTCCGCGCACGACGAAGGATCAGCCGAAGAAAAGCAAGTAGGCTGCCAAGGATAGCATGCGAAGAAAGATCGCATGCCATCCCAATCTGCTGACCTGTACCGTCAAACCCGCCGATTGCCTCTTGGGCTGGGATCGGGCGGGGAGTAGACGGACACAGACTTCACCAGACAGTGGTCGGAACTACCCAAAGGTGAAGTTATCGACACAGAGTATCTGTCTGGATCTGTTGTCAGCAGAAGGTCCAAGCAATTGGCCGTGTGCGAATCAACATCCGGCACCCTTGTTGCCCCATGGACCAGCTGGGTTAGATTTAGCGCAAGCGAAAGCTTTCGCATCTCCCGTCCAGCATGGTCAGTGCACCGGTATGGGAAGAGCCACTCCTGGTGGTGGGCATTGAAGTCCCCCAGTAACACTAATTGGGCGGAAGGGTACCGTTGCTGTGCCGCACCAGCCGCCTCACTAAGGTACTCTGTGAGCCTGGTTGTCTCCTGATCTCCTGAATGCGAACGGTAGACACAGGCGTAGATAATTTTATCCAGACCTGTGTCCACGAGAGCCCACAGCGTTGAGAATCTGGAGTCCTCAAGGTTACGGAGACGCCGATAGCAAGCTAATAGATTAATTAATAAATAGATTAATTTGCGTTAGAAGGCCTTCCACCACCTGGTAAAGGTTGCGGGTATCCACTGGATGCGGGACGAACGGGCCTGGTCAATGTGGCTACGCTTGGGTGAAGCCTATGTTCAGAAGTGGATGTCTTTCGGCTGATATGATGTCAAAATGAGAGCCGGTTTGTCAACACTCGATTATCGGGCTGTTAACGTAATCGACGAATCGCCGGTTAACTGCTGTGATTAACTGTTGAAAATTCATTCAACCAATCACAGCAGATAACGCGTGCTTGAAAATTTGTCACATTGATTCTACGATAATTTAGCTATGAGAAACCCGGCCTTTGCTAATTATTGATTTCTACTTTTATAAAAGGCGAAACAAATAATTACAAACATCCGAAATTTTTAATTTGCATCGTCAAAATGACGTATAAAATAAAATAAAAACCTCACCCCTCGCTATTAGTGAACTTTCACCGTTTATATTCCTATCGGGTTTTTCCAGCCAAGAAAAGAGAGCGAGAGCTTTTCACATTTTTAAAATTTATTTTGTAATACGATACTTTGGAGACAAAATACTTTTGCACCTCTTATTTATTGCCAGTAGGGATTCTGGAAAAGATCGAAATAACCTTTGAGATCATAATAAAAGAAAATGTGGATGAATAATTTATTTGCGATCCATTGTTTATTCAAAATATTCCATTCGTTATTTACGAATACTGACTTTTTTATCGACTATTCTCATCACAACATGCCACAAAATTAAGTAGTATGAAGACTATCTACTTTTGTTTTCAGAATGCTATTGTAACTGACTTTTCCATCAGAAATGTGACTGTGAATGTAGCTGTGGATGTTTGCAAGAAAACAGTCAAAACGATTATGTGCCAATATCTTGCGTAATGACACGCTTTTGATAAATAATGAATAAATATAAAGATACAGGTGTAATTACTATGTAATTAGTACCTATTGTGGTTACACGTCATACATTTTATTCGTAAAACTGTATTTATTTTCACGGTACTACTATGTTTCTTATCTCAAACATGTGAGATAAGAAACATGTCATGTCTGTCCTTTACAGTGTTCTCTAATGCAAATTTAAATGCTCACTTTAGATCCTCTAACGAGATCATTTAGCGGAGGCTATGTCAAAATGCAATAAGAGCTGGGAACGCATTATCTCAGGCCTATGCTATTTTTAACCTCCGACGGAAAAGACGGGTGTTATAAGTTTGACGTGTGTACCTGTGTATTTGTATATCTGTCTGTGGCATTATAGCTCCTAAACGGATGAATAGATTTCGATTTCATTTTTTTTTGTTTGAAAGTTGATTATATCGAGAGTGTTCTTAGCCATGTAGCATGAAATTAAAATGTGCTGGATGTTTCTTTTTTATATTTTACTTGTTGTCTGGTAAAGATGCTGTTTGGGACTCTCATTTTTTATTTAACACAGTAGTGTTTAACAAAATGCAGATATTTGCAGTTTTCATAGTTAGATAATATTCATTGCTGAAAATAAATATCGGTCTTCTGAACGAAGTTAGATTAAATTACTTAATTGAAAGTGCTTCTAAACTGTAGTGGGCTGTAACTCAGTTTAGTCAAACGGAGTAAAATTTCAGTCCAGTCCAATTGAAAATATTTTCCAGCTTCGAAATTATATTATTGCAATACACGTATACGCTCGTTTGGCCTAAAAAGTGTTTCAACCACACGTTTATTGAAAAAGTTCCGTCCAAACCGGAGTGCACTTGAAATCTCATAACAGATGCCATTGACTCGTGAGCCAAGTAGGCAATTGATGTCGTCCCGTTTTTGTTACCAAAACTTCGTTATTGGGATTTTTATTTTATTGTTACTGTGGCAGAAGGAGGAGGAGGCAATGGAGAAGGAGGAGCCAATGAGGACGGCAATGGGCTCATAGAAAGAAAAACCAGTACAAATTAAATCTTTCCAAATATATATTTAACCTAAATATAAATAACGCTTCGATCAACAACCTATCGAACACAAAAATCAAAATCAAAATTTCTTTGTTCAATTAGACCATTAAGCGGCACTTTTGAATGCCAAAAATTTAAATTTAATAGTAATAATAATTGATTCTACCGTCCAATCGGCAATGTAGCTTGTTATGGAGAAGAACGGACAACAAACTCCACATTTACTCTTTTAAAAATAAAGTGTTTTTCAAGTATTTGGTTACATCATTCTTGTTGGAAAAATACATACATGAGAGTATACGTAATTATGACCCGATATCTTGCGACAATAGCCTGATTTAAACAGTAAAAGCCCATAACTTATGAACGGCTGAACCAATTTTCATCAAACCTAGAGCACTCCCGATAATGTCATCTTTCAAACCAAAAAATACTAAATTAAAATCGGTTCATCTGTTTAGGAGCTATAATTCCACAGATAGTTACGCAAATACAAAACACAGAGGTACACACGTCAACATTATAACCCCTCTTTTTCCGTTGGGGGTTAAAAATAGGCAGTCATGCGGACTACCGACAGAAGCGAAAACTTAACATTTTGGAATGACTGTGTCAATACGTCACACGTCACATTAGCATGTCTATGACGTGTGCACATTAGCGTGTCGGTGACGCGAACGTTTAGGTTTTGCCCAACGTGGCTTAAAAATCTTTCATTTAAAAAAAAATATGTTTGCGACACATGCCGTGCGAAAACGGATAATAAAACAAAATTACACAAATAGCGAAAGTATTTGTCACAACCCCAGATGTGAGACCTGTGTGGGTGTGTCTGTTGTAGATCTTTGACATTCGTTACGGGTCAGAAGAGGGTAAGAAGCCTGAAATCTGACATCAGTCTTGCCAAGGGGTATCGTGTTACCCAATTACTGGGTTGCGGAGATCAGATAGGCAGTTGCTCCATTTAAATCACTGGCACTCAACTAAATCCTGTTAAACTAGAAGCCGACCCGAACTTAGTTGAGATAAAACATAAATAACAGAGCATGATGCTGGGATTCGTGCGCAAGACAGAGCCACAGCACTGGTTAGTAAATTAATTTACTAGTCTTAATTAACCCAGAACTGAGCACCGGTATTTTGCAAGAGTGCTATTGTCTGCCCGTGAAACCCAATTACTATAGTTTCGTCGTTCTGTAGAAATTTCACAGAAAATCTTCAAAAGGCTACAAAGGGTAATTCGTGACCGCAATGGACCGATAAATCTATTATCTAGATTTTCTATTAAGATGTATCCAAGCAACCTCGTCCTCCATATGGGAATTCGCTGCATGCGAGACTCACAAGATCGGTCGACGTGAGGGAGGCCTATGTTCAGCAGTGGATGTCTTTCGGCTGAATTGATGATGATGGTCACTCCATAAAAATATAAAGTTAAGACATTCTCGCTTCAGTCCACAAAAAACACAAAATTCGTTTACCCACCCGTATTACCAACTTTTTAATAAAATTTCGAACACATAACCTCAACGAAACTTTGAATTTAGAACCTAATTATTTCCCGCGGTAAGCCAGTTATTTCCAGCCAGTATTTTCAACAATTTAAAAGCCTCACTAAATTGCTGCTCGTTTTTCGCAAACACACCCACACCGTGACACTTTGGATAAATAATTTGTATGTACATAATTTCAATTTCTTATTAAATGGATTTAGTGGGTGTGAGTGTGTGTGTGCGATGAATGTGTAGGTGTGTGAGTGACGTATGTATGTATATGAGTTTATGTAGGTGCGTGCGAGTGTGAGTGTAAGTATGTGGTGAGTGTTTGGGTGTGATTATGCGTGAGTGAATGTGTATGCAATGTGCATGTGTGTATAGGTGAGCTATGTAGAGTGTATCTTCGTTATCTGTGCTCTTAGTTTCAATCTTAATGTGGTATGTACAGTAGTTGTTCCGTCTCCTCATAGCTTAATTTCTGCAAATATAGGCAAACTTTTAATTTGCATTGTTTCCTAGTCAAGGGGTATATGTGTAATATATTGTTAAGTTTATTATAAAGGTATGGACCCAGAAAACTTCCAAATCTTTTACCAAAGTTTGTTTTGAATGAGGTTAAATTATCACATACGTGATGTTTGCGACGTCTCTGCAATAACATCGGGTTGTAGTGCTGTTTGTTGTGTTCTTGCAGGATAATTCTAGGTATAAATAACTGTCTTACTGTCAAAACCTCGCACAACTGGAAAAGTGCAATAGTAGGATAACGTATTGGTTTAAACGTGCTAACCTTCAGTATAGCTCTCTGGGCGACTTCAACCGCCTTTATAGTGGTTTTGCAAATACCTCCCCATGATGAAATGCAGTAGTTAAGAAGCGACTGACACAGGGCCTGATATATTCGCTTCAACAGTGTGGGGTCCGCGATATGACGTAGGTTTTTAAAAACGTAAATTAATTTTCGTACTCTATTACAAAGAGTTTTGACGTGTTCTTTAAAGTTGAGGTTCTTATCTAAAGTAATACCAAGGTATTTTAGAGTATCTACGCGTTCCAGAGGTGAACATGCGCAGTAATCCACAGAAATGCACTCGTGAGAAACAATTGATAGGCCGCCGCGGATACTCACCGCCTGCCTAATGCTGAAACAAATATATTTCGTTTTATCAACGTTCAAGGTAAGTATGTTTTTCTGCAGCCATCCCCTAGTCGTATCAAAACCATTTTGTGCGATAGTGAAGACCTCTTTTCAACTGTCACCCGCAAATACCAGCGCTGTGTCATCCGCGAAAGAGATAATTTCACCTTTGGTAAGTTTAAGACTGGTAAGCTCATTTATGTACACGAGGAATAGGGTCGGCCCCAGTATACTTCCCTGAGGCACGCCATGTGTAACTGGGAGGTATGTACTTTTTTGTTTGTCCACTCGGACACAATGAGATCGCCCAGAGAGGTAGCTACTGAAAAGACCAAGCTGGGTGCCCCGTATACCCAGCGCCTCCAATTTGTTTAGTAAGAGGGAGACAGAAATCGTATCAAATGCCTTGGCTAGGTCGAGAAAAACAGACAGACATTTTTTCCCTTTGTCCAGGTTGGAACTAATGAATTCTGTTAGTTTGTTCACAGCCTGTTCTGTAGATTTTCCCTTCCTAAACCCGTATTGGTTTACTGATAGCAGTTTATTTTTTTCGAGATATTTTATTAGACAGATGTTTATATTTTTTTCTAAAATTTTGGATATTGCGGGTAGGATGGATATAGGCCTATAGTTGTTTATACGACTTCTGTCTCCGTTCTTATAGATTGGGCACACTTCTGATCGCTTTAGAGAACAGGGAAACACACAAGCTTTTAAGCAATCGTTGAAATTTTTTACGAGTGGTAATATAAGAATATTCTTGAGTTGTTTCAGAAATCTACTGCTGATATTATCACATCCTGGTGCACTGTCTGTTTTTAGACCCATGATAAGATGTCCAACCTCGTAATGATCTGTCTCAGTTAAGACAAAAGAATTGGGGACATTTGGTAAATCATCTTGAGAATTACTTAGTACTGGTAGATTTCGAGAATTAATATTTTGTTGGCAAATTTTGTCCGCCAATGAGCTACCCACATTTATAAAATAGCTGTTTGCTTCGTGAAGTGATTGGTCAGTGGAAGATGAGAGAGTTAGTAGGTCTTTGCTGTGATGTGATGTTTTTGTCGTGTGTGTGATGTTTTTGATGGCTTTCCATATTTTTTATTGTCGTTCTGTGCGTCCATGATTTGTTGTTTTTCGTAAATTCTTTTTAACCTTCGTAATAGGTTATTACAGAAATTTCTGTATAGTTTGTATGTAATTTTCAAGACTTCGTTATCCGGATCAATTTTAGCTTTTTTGTGTAGATGGTCTCTGTTTCGCATGCAACGAAGAAGTCCTGGAGTTATCCAGGACTTGACTCCTGTAACACAGGTTTCACCTAGCACAGGAGTCAGGGTTTCAAATGGAAATGTATAAATAACTCTTTTTCTGTGTCAATAAAAATATTTTTATTATTATTATTCCGTTTATTTAACTTTGTACACACTTTATATTTACATTTTTAAATATTTCTTTATAAAAAACAAATCATTAAAAAAAAACATTTAAAAATATAACAAAAATGGTTGTCCACCGGTGTCGGGAGCAGGGTCCAAGCTACCGGTGGTTAGGCCTCCAGAGACAGGAACCTCCTCACAATGCGAGCCGTATCGAGGAGTACTGCCTTCTGTATCAGGCCCTTGATCCAACCGTGCAGTGACAGCCTCGACAGATGGTCGTCGAGGCTCTTGGCCATCAGGCCGTTGGCCGTAATGACAATCGGCACAATGATCGCCGAGTCCACATTCCACATGTCGACAACCTCGTGTGCTAAGTCGAGATACTTGATTTGTTTCTCTTTCTCAGCTTTCACGAGGTTCTCGTCATGCGGAATGGTGACATCGATTATCATTGTGCGGCGCGCTAATCGGTCTATCACCACTATATCTGGCTTATTAGCAACAATAGTCCTATCAGTGATGATAGACCGATCCCAGTACAACGTGACATGGTCATTTTCGAGAACTGGGTCGGGCACATACTTGTAATACGGTACCTCCGATTCCACTAGATTGTACTTCAAAGCAAGTTGCTGGTGAATAATCCTGGCAACTTGATTATGCCTGTGCAAGTACTCGCCGTTAGCGAGACGAGAACAACCAGAGATAATATGTCTGATGGATTCACCCGGACGGTGGCATGCCCGACATATGTCAACCGTGCCGTCCTTCATTATATGTCTCCGGTAGTTATTCGTCAGGATAACTTCGTCCATAATTGCACAGACAAAACCTTCAGTTTCCCCGAAAAGGTCACCGAAACGTAGCCAGGATACGGACGCTGGGAAATCTACATCGGACCCATGTAGAGCCCGATAGAAGCGTCCGTGTAGCTCCTTGCCTTGCCATACCTCTTTGCGTTCATCAGTAGTTAGTATTACAGGCTTGCGCCAGTTCTCTTTAGCCATGGACAACGGGGTGAGTCCCTTGTCCACTGCGACCACATCCCGGTGCATACCCACTTCAGCTTTTAAAAAATATTCTCTGAGGCTGCACACCTCGCGGTTGTGAAGAGTCTTGGCGTTTAAAAAGCCTCGACCCCCACACTTCCGCGGGATGTACAGTCTCATCACTGATGATCGCGGGTGATGCATCCGGTTTGCGGTCAGCAGTGTCCGGACCCTCCTATCGAGGGCGTCGAGCTCGGTCTGAGTCCATTTGAGTATACCGAAAGAGTACATCAAAACCGGCATGACCCAACTGTTGAAGGAGCGCACCTTATTTCCGCCTGACAAAAGGCTATTTAATACCTTTTTTAGGCGGCCAAAGAACCGCTCCTTCAGCAGTTGCTTCATGTCAGCACTGTTGATGCCCAACGCTTCCGACATACCCAAATACTTGTAAGTTTCGGTTGAGGAGAGGTGTCTGAGGTGTATGGAATCAGAGAGTTGAATTCCCTCGGATTCCATAATCTCCCCTTGCTTTACATGCATGACTGCACATTTGTCCACACCAAATTCCATCCTGATGGAGTTACTGAAGGTTTCAGTTACCTTCAGTAGCTCCGTCAGTTGGAATTTGTTGGGGGTAAAGAGTTTCAGATCATCCATGTAAAGGAGGTGAGATATGACCTGACCACCTCTTCTCAACCGATAGCCTAGTCCTGAATCCTCCAGCAGTGTACTTAGAGGATTCAGGGCTAAGCAGAACCAAAGTGGACTCAAACTGTCGCCCTGAAATATCCCCCGCTTAATCCATACAGGCTCATCATCCCCCTGAATCGGTCGACATCCTGGATATCGAAGGACTGTCTTCCATTGCCCCATACATGACTCAAGGAAGGTGCATAGAGTTGCATCTATTTTGTACAACTCCAGCACCCTCATGAGCCATGTATGTGGCACAGAGTCGTAGGCCTTCTTGTAGTCTATCCAGCATGTCGAGAGATCCTTGCGGGATCGACGAACCTGCTGGCTTATGGCCATGTCAACGAGGAGTAGCCGCCTTAGTGCCGCGGGACCCATTCCTACATCCATTCTGAGAGGTAGACATTATTGAGTTAGCTTCAATGTGTTTATCAATGTTTGCTCTCAGGATGGATGTAAGAAGTTTATAAACCGTCGATAGACAAGTAATTGGTCTATAATTCTTGGGTTCCGCGGGACTACCTGTCTTATGGAGCAGGTGGGTAACGCCTGTTGTTAAAAACTGCGGCAGCGACCCAGTCTCTAAACATGACTGGAATTGAGATGCCAGTAACGCGTGTGAGCTGCTATACCATTTTAGCCAAAAGTTATGCAGTCCGTCCGGTCCCGGAGACTTCCAATTCGGTAGCGGACGAACTGCTTTGGCTACATCAGGTGGACTGATGATTACTTTTTCCATATCTGGTATAGCATCACACACGCGCTCGACATCACGCATCCAGCCACCCTCAGTGTGACAGACGGGCACCGACCAGATGCTTCGCCAGAATGTACTCGTGGCGACATCATCCGGGCGGCACACGTCAGTCACACTGTGCTCAGGTCGCTCCCAAGTTCTGTATACCCACCTCTCATCACTCTGGAACATGCGATTCTGCGAGTACCGGTCAACCCGCCGCCTATACCGCCGAATACGGCTGGCCCATGCACAAACTTTCTGCTTCAGGAAGTCGATGCGCTCCGTGACACGGGACATGTATTCTCGAGGACTGATTCCAGTCCCCGAAAACGCCCGCCTCACGAAGCGCATCACGCGTGGTCGTGTATTGCCCTCCCTGAAACAGCATAGTTTGCCGATGAGTACCCTGGCCCCATCGATACGCCGTTGGATCCTGCATTGCCAGGCTGGCACGGCAGGCTTTGGCCGAATAGTCTCGTTTGGGAACTTAACATTGGCCAAACGACATGCCGCAACAGCCCCGCAATACAGGATTGAGTGCGTATCAACGAGGCTCTCGCTGCTTTCAAAGATATTCTTAAGCAGCGAGTCCAAGGCACACACCAGCGCCCTATTCTTCTTGTGCATAGGCAACCGTGGCAATCGGGGTCTAAGTTCAGTCGGTGTTGACCTATACTCGCGAAGCGCATCCTCCAGTGCGCTCCTCAATCTTTCATTGCACTGGCTACTTACTGTAACAACCCTATCATCTGCCTCTTCGGTAACATGATTGGACCGCGGCGGGATCACAATAGTGGCTGGCGGTGTCGCGGTCTGTGTCGGGGTTGAGACGATTTGGTTGTTCAGCACTTCTGAGCGCAGCCTATCAAGTGCGGCGTCGTCCAACCTGTGATTACGCTGGATGACCCGCACCTGATCCGACAATCGTTGGGCTGAGACGTTTACAGTTGGTTCAAGGTCCCGAAACAGAGACAGCATCCTAGCACGGTACGCAGTGAGGTTAGTTCCCCCCTCAGTAGACCCGTAATATGCGCGCATGACGTTCTCATTCATATTTTGAGTCCATCTCATGCGCTGCACACAACCACCGGCAGCGGGGACCCGGCTTGGAGCCGGTTGGCTCCTAGGTCCCAAACTCCTCGGCAGCCGGCCTCTCCCCTGCCGACGTACAGGTGTTGGCGACGTCGGCGGGGAAAAATACTCATCGCTCGAGCTCGACGCGGCATCAGCCACCGATGACACAGGTGATCCGAGTGATTATTATTATTATTATTATCCAGGGCTTAATGATTTTTTGGCGTCTAGAAAGTGTTACGATTTTTGTATTTTTTTCTATTTCTCTTTGTAGGCATTGTGTTAGGTAATTTAGACTAACGTTTGGGTTTTCTGTTTGATAAATGGGGTCAAAATTAATATGTGAAATGTCTTGTGTTAACTTTTTATCGTTAATTATGACTTTTGATGAGGTGGCATGTTGCCGTGGTTTTTTTAAATTTAAAGAAAATAAGACGGGATGGTGATCTGTGAGTGTTGCATTTAGGACTATGGTGATGGATGAGAGTTTAGTTTTTATAAGGACATGGTCTATGCATGTCTGGTGAGCGTTGCGTGTAACTAAAGTGTATGCTTGCAGTAGGCCATGAGAAGCAGCTAAGGTTAAGTAGCGTTCCCCTTCAGATTTAATTTTATTTGGGTTAATTGCTAGATTTATGTCGCCCATAACTACGGTGTGCTCGAAAGAAGACACTGATTGCAACAAATTATCCAAAGACAAGAGGAACGGCTCCAGTTTAGTGTAGGAAGGCGACCTATATAGGGCAATTATGGCAGCTTGTGGCTAGTAGGCAATTACTTTCATGGAATTCAGGTTCTATTATAGATAGGTTAGTGTTTTCTTTGTAGTAGATAATTACTCCGTAATTTTAGATGGGGTTTCTATTTGTTGCTACATGAGAGTAGCCTGATAGGTGAGGGATTACGATTTCACTTTTTAGCCAACACTCTGTTAAAATGAGTATATCACATTTTAATTTAAGTCTATGTAGTAAAACTTCTAAGCCAGGCAAATTTCGGTTTATGCTTCGTATATTTTGTGTCAATATAACTAGTTTGTTCGTAGTAGAAGTAATAATATTTCGACAGTCCTCTAGGTCCGCGGTTTGTGAGTGCGATACGGATAACTGGTCGATATTTTCAAATAAGTTTGTTACTTCACAGAATGGTTCAGATGAGCGTAAGTATAGACAGAAGGTGTGGTCAAGGTAGGTATTTCGATTATGGAAAGAGTTTGTATGTAAATAGAAAGACAGTGTTTATGAGTATGTTTTAGGCGTAGAGTGTTTGAGATCGTGATTTGTTGTGTGTGTGTGTGTAATCGAAGTATGTGTGAATAATTAGTTGTGTGAGTTTCTAAGATAGTGTACAGTTGGGCTATGGTTATGATTAAGGAGTATTTCAAATGATTTTGGCTGTGTTTGAGTAAAGTGTGGCTGTTGAGTAGTACTTTGTATAAGTAAAGATAATGTATACAATTTAACCTAAAATTAGCATGCAATCTTATAGTTAATATAACAATAATACAGAATATATATCCAGGAACAACAGATAGTCACTGCGGTTTAACATTTTTTCGTAACTTTTCTAAATCAGCGTCGTTGTTTATCCGAACATGTGAGGAGTCTTCGTTGTTTTTCAAGTAAACAATGCCATTTGCTGTCCAACAGAAACTGAATCCATGACTTTTCCGGAATTGACGGGGTAAATAATAAAGTCTCTGGGTTTTATGAGTGAGAGCCTCCGATATGTATATCGGTTTTTGATTGTAGCTTTGGTTAAATGGGTTGTGTTTAATTTTAAGCCTTTTTGTTTGTTTTTGTTGAATGTTTTTACAGATTTGAGGACATTTTCTTTCAAGAGAACAGTGGTGAAATCGACCACAATGGGGTCTGAGGAATCTTTTGATTTTAACCTGTAAATATCTTTTATATTGCTGGTGTTAATATCTACATTTATTAATTCTCCTAATTTAGAAATCTCGCCAACAAGAGTATCCTTAGTTTCACCATTTTGTTTGGGTATGTTTCTAATTTCAATCCCAACCCCACGAGCTTTACGCTCTAATGTTTCCAGTTTGTCCTCCAGTTCTGTAATAATTAATTTGTCTGACTGTCTTTCTTTCTCAAGATAAGCTATTTTCGATAAGAAATCGTCATATTTATTTGACATTAGGTCTATACTCGCTTGCAGGTCTTGAAAACGTTTTTCTTGCTCGTTGGAGAAAGAAGAAAACATTTTTTTAATTACTTCTAACAGATCGGATTTTTCCCCGTCATATTTGCGCTTTTTCCTTTCCGTTATGTTTGCAGCCAGGGTATGAAGATCGGGTTCTGACTCGCAGTGTAATAGCGATGACGCGCTTTGTTCCTTCGTCGACGCAAACATTATTGCACTACGAGTGCTTTCTGCGGGTGTTAACGAGACGGGTGAAACTGGTGGAGTGCGATTTTGCGGCATGCTTACTCTTGAATGTACTAGGACAACAAGTTGAGGTATGAGTAAGACCTTTACTCTATGTGGTGTACAGTATTTTTTTTTGTCCGAGCACTCTCACGACACTCTTCTATATTATTATTCAAGTATATCTTAAACAGCGTCAATGTTACGGGTAAACGATTCAAATGAACGATTTTATTACGCACCCTGCTGATACCCTTATGGCAACTATGAACAGTGCGCACGCGCCGCCGGTGCGATGTTTTTGCACGATGTCCTGAGATAGCAAGTACTAGGAGCGCAGATAATAGGATGAGTGAACGGAGCGTTGACAACGACTCGGAGCGTCAAGCGCGTGCGACAGAGATAGTACTATACCTCTGAGTTTCACTGCAGATGGGTGGGGCGTTCGCTTCCACGCCAGCCAGACGCGCTGAGCACCTGTACAGTGTAGTTGAATCCGCTTACTTCTTGGAGATATGCACTCCTATTTTCTTGATAGATATTTAATTTTTAATTATGAGTTTAAATGATAATGAGAATAAAACTGCGTAGATTTATGGCACGTCTGCTCGTGTTCGAGGTCCGAAGGGAAGGGACTACTAAGGGAGTTACTAATCATTCGTCGAGTGGCCTACGTCTAAAATTCAATACCACAATTAAAATTTTTAATTAGCCACAGGTCACACAAAGTCATTATATTGAGAGTTAGTTGATATAGTTACAGGTTTATTAAAAAAGGCGACGATTTTGTCTTTACTGTGATTTAAATAAGAGAGAGTCCATTTTCTTCGAAAACGAAGGGACATCAATTTTGCCATAAATTTCGTGTCAATTGACATTAATTATCAAAATAAAAACAGGGCAGGTTTTTTTTATAATTAGGAAGGTAGAGAAAGAAGATCTACTACCGGGAAGTTTGCAAATTCGACTTTTGCAGAGAGACGAGTAGCCGAGCGGACGAATGTTTAGTTACCTAGGGTTAAAAAGTGTATGAAGAGTAGTGATCTTGATAGTTAAGTGTATCATTGCCTGCCGAAAATGACACGACGGAAATTTACATACATAACATTACTAGCACTATAACTAGATTTGTACGCAGAAAAGATATACTTGCTGTGTCCTCATCAAGAACAAACCTTGGTTGCAGTGCGCCTATGAACCGATTTATGACTAATTATAATATGATCCACAAAAGCAGCAACATCGACATCTTTGCCGACAATTTTTACCAATTGAATATGAGTGCGGGTTTCTCACTCGAGGCGAAGCCGAGTTGAAGATTCAATCTCGATTTTTCATAAGTTCATATGATTTTTTTTAATAGGTTTCAATATTGCCTTGATGCAAACCATTTTTATATATATTTCCACAGACATGTTATTATCTACCAGAGATATTGAGTTCGTAGCCCGTCTCGTGGGTATAATAAAGTCGCCAAGAAACCTTGTCACTTGTGGACTGAGTCGATGACCAAATATGGTGAAAAAACTATTATATGTATTACATGAATTATGTTATGAATTTGGGTATTCACTTGATATGTACAGTGATGACTGATGGAACCGCGCGTTTTTCTGACGCCACAATTTGGGCATACATAGCATAAGTCATACTAGACCGAAGCAAACTTGCCACTCCTTCGGTTATCTACGGGAGCAGTCGTGTCAGTCGAGTATGTGAGACAATAAAAATGCCTAATAAGAAATCGTTCGGACGGCCGTGTCTTAAATAACTATGGTTAGTTTTTTTATATAAATTGTATTTATATTTTCTGTGCATGATGTGTAAAAATCAAGCGCGAGCCTATTGATAATAATAAATAAAAAAATAGATATTCGTTGACTGAAATGGAAATTGTAAACTTATTTCACCACTACCGCTTGCTTCCCTTATCCCTTGTTTTCATTGTGCTAGTCAGTATACCTAAAGAAAGCCTTGCCCTTGAATTAATCTATGCAATATTACTTATCTGGAACATTCCAGACCAGTTCACTTAACCGCAAATAAAAGAACGTTTAGTCAATTGTAATTCGGAGATCGATGAACGCCTTATTATGGATTCATAATAGCCTCTCGAAGCGACCGCAAATTGCTATCACCCAGTGACTACCAGCCGGCGATCGATCTTCTGAACTTATTGTAAGACAAATTGGATCAGGACATTTTGCTAGCGGGACCTTGGATGGTGAAATTTAAGTAGGTCAATGTTCTACGATGGTCTGGAAAAAATCTTGGACATACCGAGATTTTTTTCGGACCACTCGTTTATCTGTGGTTTAGGTATTCTTATCAATCATACTGGTTTTGTTTATGTTGAATTGGAGACAGTCAGAATTTACCAAGTAGACTTGTACTATTTTAGTATTTTTGCGACTTTCTTTACTATGAAATTGCGGTTTTGAGTAGCAAGAGCACTCAAGGGATTCATATAACATAATTGTAAGTAGTCTGCACTGACCCACAATTGGGCAAAGGAATATCTCCATTCTTTCCATCGTTCCCGGTTCTGTTCTACTCATTTCCAATTCCTAAGAAAGACTTCCAAGTCGCCTTGCGTTCTGCAGTCTCGCAGTTTCAGGGCAACGCAATACTCTTTTAATCCTTGTCTTGAATAAAATAAACTACTGAAAGTATAGAAAAACTGTTTTAATTATCTTTCAGAATGTGCTTATGTAAATTAATAGCGTTATAATCGTTTGACCTGCAGTGTCCTAGCAGATATGTGGCGACCCAGTTCTCTGCACTGGCCAGCTCGCTTTGTGTCCAGCTCGATCAATCATCTGTGACGGGGCTATTGTAGCCAATACGCAACACCGTGTGATAGATCTATTTAAGTGTTCACAAAGATTGGCCGTGTTACATGGTATGTGACACAAATTTTGTGTGATCAGTATAAAAAGCTTTTTTCCGTGCAAATTGTAACAAGCTTTTTGGAATATGAAGAGTAACGTCTATGATTTTTAAACAGGATTAGGTAGTAGGTTTAATTAAATACTTTATATCGTAATTTCAAGTGTTTAATTTGGGTTACCAAATTTTTTGTCACGAATGTAGCATCACCTTTAACATTAAGATTAATTTATTCAGATATAATAATATGGAGTTTTCTACGATATGATTTTCTTTTATCTTACTTTACACGGAACGAGCTACCTATAAAGCAACTTGGTTTAAATAAATAACCAATTTTTTTCTTTCTAGAACTGGAATAAAAAACTATGAAGCCATTAAACCTTTAACACAATACAATAAGGAAATAAATGGATATTTTATTTATTGAAAGTTCTGCCACATCTCATACATTGCACATATACAGAGCAATCTTACATTACAACGGAATCATTGCATTATGACAAGAGAGGCGTGCATGGCACTCAATATATAGTCTCTAATATTAATCCAAAATAAACTACACAATTCAATACATGATTCTGTGGAAAAACAAACAAAATAAGTCAAATTTTAAATGCAGGTTACATCAGAACAATAATTAAATGAAGTTAATCAGAATAATAATCGAATGAGAATTAAAAAGACCAACCATATTCCACTGATTTAGTTAGTACCTAACCACTCAAGGAACTTTTGCTAAATTTATTAGTCAACAAACCCAACTACTTTTTTCTGCTGTCACCCAACTTCCGGCCCTGAAGCCAGGTCATGAACCTTGTGTAAATATAGCTGTTTACAGCTAACAAATATAGCTTGTTTTACTTTTGACATCGTAATCAACGAGCCCGGATCTATGTTGAATATTAAAAAAGTTGTTGCTGGGTATTCAGTTAGTTTTTTGGGTGGAGCCAGAAATAAATGTACATGTGTTTTAGGGAATTTAAAATGTTTATCCTGTCATATTTAGAACTGAATAAACAGGTGACTATTCGACTGTTAGGCACTGTGACTGCATGTCACTTATTCTTATTTAATTACGAAATATTATATTTACATCGGCAACACCCACAAGGCGAAACGTACAAACTATTTTAGAAAGACATTAAATCTGGGTTTTACAGCTTGACGGGTCGACCGTAATGAACTACAAAATTGTCTATACATTCTAAAATGGTAAAAAACCATATTGAAAGGAATCTTCCAATTAAGTCATAGGAAAAGGAAATTAACAATACGTAGACGTTCCTTATCTACAAATGCAAAGGAATTGGCCATTTAAAATAACACGTGTGGGGCGTTGAATAGAGAGGGTCGCTCTTAATGGTCAATAGAAAAACAATCAAGAAATTGTACGAAAAGGGCTGACGGTCCGTGCGGGCGCGGTAGCAGGTTATTAAGGAGGCGTGAGGGGACAACATGGGACACCAAGATGATAAAGCATACGGGTTACTTGTGTATAGACCACGAAACAAGACGGACTGGCTTTGGAACGACGATAGACGAAAGACGTGAAAGTGTATGTGTGTGTGGTTTTGGTCGACCAATTAATTGAATTAAGACTCTGTTTTATAATTATAATTTTGTTCGATCTAGTATAAATATTGTTGTGTGTATGACCGGCTCTCTAAACCAAATACTAGTGACAAATACCCGCCAATATGTGGATTAGGAGATAGATACAAGGTACTATCTACCTATGAAATATTTGATTAAAGACTCACCCAGTCCCTTGTAGGCAATACTGAATCAACACTATTTAGCGAGACTCAATATTAGATGGGTGCGTCTCATAGCAGCCCCGAATATTCACGAAATGGGCAATTTAAAGAGGTTTGAAGGGACAACTAAATCCACTTCAGCAATATCGATCGCAATGAATTCTGCTCCAGACTGAGTCTATGGTTCGCTTGCAATAGTTTGTATTGTCTTAGGATTGTGTAAGACATGCTGAAGCATAGGGAACCCCTATTGCCGGAACAGCTGCAGTTGTAATGCGGCCTCACGTCACTAGGGTGAGAATCTAGATTATTGTCAAGGAACTCGTTAACGTAATTCAAAGTAATGTATTTCTCAATGCAAGCCTAGCGATCATATCACCGTCCTTCCATTAGGTATATTATGCACTTTGCAACCCTCTTGTCTAATTGACTTCGTACCTTATTATGTTTTGACTTATATAGTCCTTATGGCTAACAGGCAGAAATGTGTGCTGGGGAATTTGTTCCATCATTTATTTTTACCAGTTGAAACACTAGGAAAAGATGAAGACGAAGAAAGGGCTGGGCGTTTTTGAGGCTGTCTGGTTTAATCAGTTACTTCTTGAGCTAAGACTCTCAGCCATATTAGCTAGTTATATTTATATTATTCTTGAATTTATATTCACTATCTGCGATCATTATTCGGCCATAGACCTAAGGCCTATTTACACTAGTGTAAAGGGCTCCTCACACACAAGCTCTAGTTAATTATAATAATCTAGTCTCAACTCCTTAAGTTATAATTTATCTTTCAAAACCTTTTTCAAGTTATTTCATAACTGTGAATTCCCAAATAAAACAAAATCATAAATGGTAATTCATTTCGTAATCAGTGGGCAGATGCCCAAGTCAGGATACGTCAGTGCGGCAGAAAGAGCAAGGCCGTCCCTAAGGGGAAGCCGACTTTAACGGTAAATGTAAGACATTTTAGGAAAAAACTAAAATTTTATCAGCTCGGGGTTATTTAGGAAAAGTCACAACACTATGATAATTTTTTATTTTATTTTGATAGGCTTGCGCTTGACTACTATCTCACTTGATGGTAAGTGATGATGTGGTCGACGATGAAGCACGCGGGCCACCCGGAACTTTTTGTGGAGTTCAACAGGTGGAACAGGTGGGTAGGTACTCCTACTCTAAATCTGTTGTATGTCGCTGCATCCATGGGATGTAGTCGTGGAAAGAGTATGCAGATCATGAAGTGCTAGTGATTTATCTTAAGTGGATGAGCAATATCTTCATGTTGATTTGTTGCTAAATTTTCAAATTATGATACCATTCACAAAATATTAAGGAGTTTAAGATGAAGCATGGCTGTTACGTATGTTCTTGTCCATCGAAAGATGGCTAATGTCTTTGGTAAAGATTGTCAAATTATTAGATTTCACACAGAATAGATCATTGTTTTAAGACTAACTGTATCAGTCTGAATTTATCAAGCAGTATACTCACTGGTCTGAAAAGTTCCCTTTTCAAACACATCAGATAAAGATGTTAGTAAGACCCATTGAATAAAAAATCCCAACCGTACTCAGCTCTTAGACTGACCGTTTGGGACCCTGAATGACATTTCACTTAACATATAATCTAGCCAAGGATATACCCCCGTGTCCCCCTCTTCCCTTAAATCCACTCATGTAGAGTAGGATAGGCAGTAAGTTGACAGGAGCAAAGCCGCGGGAACAGTTAGTTAATCATAAATAAAACTCATAGATCTATGATTCTAGAATATAGATAGTGTAATAACCTTCTAAGTGTATCATACCGCTCCCCCTAGACCGTCACCTCAATTTTCGTCGAAGCAAACCACTATTTCTGATTGTCTAAGTTAAGCGTATTCAATCGTGTACCCAAGCCGTGTCCACGTGCTCCCGTTAATGCTGAAATCAGCACAATAGAGCTGTTCATTGTTTGCTAGAACAATGGCCTTTCGCGCGCTTTTACGTGTGTGTCTCGCTTTTGTGCTTTCAGGGCTCGGCAGAGATGAAGCTTAAAAATACTTTTATGTGTAAGCGGAGTAGGCGCCGTGTTATGTTTAATCTATTGTTGTTCTAATGGTGGAATATTTTATTCCTATCAATAGAAGTAGTAAATCTTTAGAAAATATAAAAAAAAAGTATTTTAGCATTTTTGCCTGTTTCTCAAATTGTCAATTTGACGTTTTATATGTTTAGTGGTCTGCTGGCATACTCGGACAGTTGAACTCCATATTTGATAGAAAGCTATGTGCATTTGACGTCTTTTTCTGAATGTCGGTCTTAAGATTCTCCGCGAAAGAATGACAAAAATTGTAGGTAAGTAGGGTAGGGTAGGCAAATGACGCGAGCGAAGATGCGGGCACAGCTAGTTGTTCATAAATTAATATTATGAAGAGGTTTTTTTTTAGGCTAATGTTGCGAGCTGCGGGAAAAACTAGTAAACTATAAAATAAATTCAGTACTTTAGCGGGGGAACTTATCATCATCATCATTTCAGCTGAGAGACGTCCACTGCTAGACATAGGTCTTCCTCCAAGCGTCGTCAGACTGATCGGTCCTGTGCGTTTCGCATGCACCGAATTCCTACAGCTCTGACCAGATCATTTCTCCACCTAGAGACAGGCATTCCAACGCTACGTTTTACGGTACGCGGTCGCCACTCCAGAACTTTTCACCCCATCGACCGTCCGTTCTGCGAGCAATGTGCCCTGCCCACTGACACTAAAGTTACTTCGGCGGCCCTATCTTTAGTTTAGATAAATGCAAAGCCTTTTTATAGATAGTTTTGGTAACTACGACGACCTAAGTGCCATTACCAGCTGTCGCGTCGTTTCGTTTTTAGTCTCAAAGAATCGAAGATCGGTGGGAGTCAATACAATTACTTAAAATTTGCGTCACGACCGACCTTTAACGACCTATTTCTGCTGTACTTTTTATCTCTGGAGAGGTAGCTTTTTTCTTAATATAACAAACATAAAAATGAAAATAAATTAAAATGCTGTTTATTTGCAGTGCCTACTGAATTAAAGTATTAAACAGCTGAAGTAACAAATACAACATTACGCCAGAATTTCTCGAATGGTTAGACTGAAATGCTATGTTAAATACCAATAGTACTCGTAGTTCCCATATTTCGCCAGATATATAATAGGCAGAAATCCGTAGTATTAAAATGTTAAGCTTTTATAAATTGAGCGATACGTAGGTATATTTTTGATGTTTTTTTTGTTTTCTGCATTATGTCCGCCTGTGTATCACCATTGTACATGATGTTTAAAAAATAAATATATGCGGTATTTGAAGTTCAAGCGGAAGCTTCTATCTCTATCAATCACTATCAAGTGTGGCGTTAACAACTGATTCAACTGTAAAGCCATAGGCAATGGACTAGAGCCCTTATTCTTTTACCACTAAAGTCCACATTGCATAACATCATGTCTGTATTCCTCGAATACCTAAGCAAAGGCGTAGAAGATAATAATAATGCGCACAGCGAATGCATGGAACTCACTACCTGCGTCTGTGTTTCCGAACGCATTCAACCCAAATCTCTTTAAAACTAGAATAAACAGGCTTCTTCTGGGTAAGCTCACTCCATCGTCGACTCTGTCTCTGTCACCTATGACATAGACTAGAGTCAAGAGCAAACCAATCACAAATAAACAAAAACCAGCTGAGTTGTACGGAGCTGCACGTCTGTGGTAAAGACAGTGTAGTATGGAGTTTCTATAGAATTAAAGGTTAACTTATACTGGGGTTTATTGCCACTAACTACGGTAACAAAGTACACCTACATTTAACATACTATACAAATATAACTTAGGCATACACGATAATGAACCTCAGATTAACATTTCAAAGATATGCCCGTTTATGTATACATTACGTAGAATATAATCAGAGCATGAAAGTAGTAAAGGAGGCTACAGACAGGTGATGCGGTGCGGTGCGAATATATTACGATTATAGCCCTGGTTCAGCGCCGCGCGGTTTATATGTTATTTCAGCCTCGGTAAACGATTTCAATGCGCAAGGTTAAAAATATGCGGAGATAAAGAATTTTAAGTGTTTTTGGCGGTAGATACGAATTTCTATTCACCTGCTGCTGTTTATTTTAAAGCCTTTTAAAGGTGTGAGAGTACCTACTTAGACTATTATGAGAATACGGGGCCATTTATCTTACTTCTACTTATCCATCGATATAGCATGGACCGCATCATATAAAATGTTCGTGATGTTTTGAATCCGTGTTCTGTCCGTGCCTCGCACGGGGCTGGGCTCTTGCCCGCTACGGTCTAGCATAAATAATCCTTTACTTTCATTTCACACTCTGGACGGCGCTGCTCAAGCGCGCGACTTTGAAACGCAACTACTACCCCATACATCTCCGAGCGCGCGCGCTCCAACAACGCTGCCGAAACGCGTAACAATAAAACCTTCATCTGTCTTTTATAATTTATGGCTTGGTATGATTGAAGCTGCGATGAGCGATTGGTTTTTGGCGCACAGAATATATTAGTATTTTTATGGCTTATATGCAGACGTTTGAGTGGTTCTGCTGGAGCTACGATATTGTACGATCCCGTAGTTTCACTACTTGCTGCGTGAGATCGCTAAAAAACTCTTGAAAGAAAAACAAGGCCTCGATTTGGTGTCATTTTATTGTGACTCACCTGCCAGCCGGAGGCATAACGCAGAAAAAGGTAACTCTTAGATACGTCAGATTAAGGTTAGGTAGGTAATGTCTTTGAGGTAGGTACTTTGCACTTATTATCCTGTGAACTGAAATATTACTGCGCAATAAGCAACTCACGCTGTGGAAGCATTAGTAGAAAGTTGATAAACAAATTCTCGTCAGTTCACCTTTTTGACTAAGAAAAACGGGAGGTGTAGGCGTCCCGAATAATTTGTTGAGCGACTGATTATTTGACATTTCATTGCCATAATTTGAAATTTTCAGTCTTGAAAATTTTCAAAGGAAAACAAGATTATAAATATAAAATAAAACAAATGAGGTTGATTCGTACTGCCAAAAGTTTTCCAACTTCCAGGAATCTATATATATAAAAGGCAATGTCCCGACTGACATATCAACGCCTAGCCTAAACCAATAATTATAGAAGTTTTAAATTTTGGGTGGATGTTGAGTTTATACTGGAGGCGTCATTTAAGAAAGGATTTTTAGAAATTCATCACCTAAACGTATATATATAAAAGGCAATGTCCCGACTGACATATCAACGCCTAGCCTAAACCACTAATGATAGAAGTTTGAAATTTTGGGTGGATGTTGAGTTTATACTGGAGGCGTCATTTAAGAAAGGATTTTTGGGAATTCATCCCCTAAACGGGTAAAATAGGGGTTTAAATTTTGTATGAAACTCTGTCATTTTTAGTTTGAAATGAATTAGATGTGTTATTTAGCGTTTATATTTAAAATAATAAAATACGTCTTTCAGGATTTTTTGAATTTCATCCCTTAAAGGGTTATAAAGGGGTGTTAAAGTTTGTATGAATAATAAAATGTTTTTTTTATCAAAATTACTTGAAATTTAGTATTTATGCTCTTCAATACAATTAAAGAAACACGTATGCAAAGATTTTTTTAATTTCATCCGTTAAAGGTGTATAATGGGGTTTTAAAGTTTGTATGACAAATAAATTGTTTATTATCAAAATTAC
This sequence comes from Orthosia cruda, assembly GCA_964057195.1. Taxonomy (NCBI): domain Eukaryota; kingdom Metazoa; phylum Arthropoda; class Insecta; order Lepidoptera; family Noctuidae; genus Orthosia; species Orthosia cruda. The sequence continues at coordinate 11,991,718 of OZ059836.1, read as the reverse complement.
TTGATATTTCTGCTCTTCTATATAATTAAATAAATTGGTATTAAACGATTATTTGAGTTTCGTCCCTTAAAGGCGTGTAAAGGGGTGTTAAAAATAGAATGAAAAATAAATTGTTTATAATCGAATTACTTTAGAATTAGAATTTATGCTCTTGAATACAATTAAAGAAATACGTATGCCTGGTTTTTTTAACTTCATCCCTTAAAGAGGTATAAAAGGGGTGTTAAAGTTTGAATGACAAATAAATTGTTTATTATCAAATTACTAGAAATTTAGCATTTCTGTTCTTCTATACAATTAAACAAATACATATTCAAGGATTTCTGGAACTTCATCCCTCAAAGGGGTGGTAAAGTTTGAATGAAAAATAAATTGTTTGTTATCGAAATACTGCACAAAAATATTATAGAGGCCACTGTGATTACTGAATGTGTTCGAGGGAATCAGTTTTTATACCACGAATACCACTGGTATCCTCTGACTATGTCTTTGAGTTTAAACGATTACAATCGAGGTCTGCTTTGCAATGGCCATAAATGAAACTCAGGGTCAATCATTAAGGCAAAGATTTAAAGGAAATTACTTCTCACACGGGCAATACTACTTTGCCTGTTCCAGAGTAAGTACTAATAGCAGCCTGATCATTTCGGCACCAGACAGAAAAACCACCAATGCGGTATACAAAGAAGTGCTTAATTAAATTCTAACTTCCTGATGACGACTTTGTTAGCGTGAGCAAATTGGAGTAACCATATCTAGACTGTACAGGATCGTGCAAGACTCATCAATCTATCGGCAGATGCTATAATTTTTGCATATGGCGGCAAAATGTCAGTTCTGTTTCGGCACTTGTGTGATGTTATGTTACGTCATTGCGTAAACAATATACAGTCATGCAATTGCTGCAATTCTGAGAGATTTGCCGTTGTTGAAGTTTTTGTTCAGATCTTCACCAAATTTTTAATGGGACTCATTTGGGAATATACTATTTCAAACAAAAAATGAATTTTCAAAATCGGTCTACACTTGGCGGAAAAATCGGTGAACATACACAAAAAAAAACAAACATACAGCCGAACATAGAACCGCCTCTTTTTTGGAAAGTCCGTTACAAAAATATAGCTGGTAACCTCCAAGCGCGTGTAATCTACGTCAAGCCATTCTAAATCGCGACCACGAGGAAGGACATTTTCCATCGAAAATCATCACGAGCAAGCTCTGTGAATAAGCAAAATTATCACTTCTGTGGCACCGAAAATCTGCGAATAATCCAGGAAGAGTCACACCCGCTCAAAGTTACTGCATGGTGTGTTGTTTACGCTGGAGGCGTCATCGGGCCATCAAACGACTACTGTGGTCGACGAGGTCACAGAGCCATGATCAACGCCTTTCTCTATCCTTAAAAGGAATAAATTGGAACTGGAGAACATGTGGTTCTAACAGGATTGAGCAACGGCGCTTACTGCACAACAAAAATTCTGAGGGCTGCATTATCAGGGCTTTCAATAGCCGGTAAGATTTCATTAGGCTAAGTCAATTAGCATCAGACTCTTGAAGTCCTCAAAGATAATATCCACCGGAAGTTCTGGCTAGAGTAATGGAAAATGCCAAAAATCGGGCCCGAATGTTTATAGACTATGGTGGCGGCCACTTAGCCGTATCATTTTATCGATAAAATTGGAAAAAGAAAATTAAGAAACCAAATAAACTTTATCCAAAAGCAGAACCAAAGTTTTCCATGCATAAAAAAAAATACAGCCGAAGAACCGGGTGATAATTTTTTGCGCCATCCTATATTAATTTTCTATCGTGTCGGTAGCAGGATTCAAAACAACTTTTTTGCAAATAATGCAACAAAATTGGTACCTACGAAAGATACCAACTTCCAAAAATAAAGTTATTTTTCACTTTGTAGTATGTTATTTGGAATTCGGTAGTATTTTTTAGGAAAAAAGCTTTTCTTATTTTTAAATTTTTAGTTGTACCTACCTAATAGGCAAGTAATTAAGTAAGGTTCCTATAATGCCAGAATAGATTATCCGAATATAAGAAACTGAACATAACCGATGAAATGAGAGTGTACCAAGGTGAACTGTACACATTTGCGTACCCCTTTAGAGCGTACTCATCATCATCATCATCATTTCAGCCGAAAGACGTCCACTGCTGGACATAGGCCTCCCCCAGGCGTCGCCACATTGACCGATCCCGTGCGTCTCGCATCCAGCGCCTTCCCGCAACCTTAACCAGGTCATCAGTCCACCTAGTGGGAGGCCTTCCAACGTATCGTCTTCCGGTTCGCGGTCGCCATTCCAGAACTTTTCGGCCCCATCGGCCATCCGTTCTGCGAGCAATGTGCCCTGCCCACTGCCATTTAAGTTTGGCAATTCTTCGGGCTATGTCGGTAACTTTGGTTCTCCTGCGGATATCATCATTTCTGACGTGATCACGCAAGGAAATTCCGACCATAGCCCTCTCCATTGCCCTTTGGGTGACTTTGAGCTTTCTGATAAGGCCCATTGTGAGCGACCACGTCTCGGTCCCATAGGTGATCACTGGCAACACACACTGGTCATAGACTTTTGTCTTGAGACACTGCGGTAAATTGGACGAGAAGATACCACGCAACTTCCCGAACGCCGCCCAGCCGAGTCGGATTCGACGGTTGACCTCTTTCTCGAAATTGGACCTACCCAACTGGACCGTTTGTCCCAGGTAGACATAATCGTCTAGAACTTCGAGAGTAGAGTCTCCGACCTTGATAGGAGTGGGTGTTACATGGGCATTCACCATGATCTTGGTTTTGTCCATGTTCATTTTAAGACCCACTCTTTCGGAAGCTCTACTGAGGTCATCGAGCATTTTACTGAGGCTCTCCATGGTCTCAGCCATGACCACTATGTCGTCGGCAAACCGAAGGTGAGAAATGTACTCGCCATTAACGTTGATGCCCAGCCCCCTCCAGTCCAGAACCTTGAAGACATCCTCCAGCGCAGCAGTGAACAGTTTCGGAGAAATGACGTCTCCCTGTCTCACGCCGCGCTGGAGAAGGATTGGTTTCGAGGTCTGATCCTGAAGACGGACTGACATGGTGGCGTTTTTGTACAAACACTTCAACACCTCAATGTACCGGTAGTCGATCTGGCACCGTTGGAGAGACTGCAGTACAGCCCAAGTCTCTATCGAATCGAAGGCTTTCTCGTAGTCCACAAACGCTAAACAGAGAGGCAGGTTATACTCTTCGGTCTTCTGTATAACCTGCCGCAGCGTATGTATGTGGTCTACGGTGCTAAAGCCTTTTCGGAATCCGGCTTGTTCGGGGGGCTGGAAATCGTCTAACCTGCGCGCGAGACGATTCGTGATGACTCTTGAAAACAACTTGTAGACATGGCTAAGAAGTGAGATGGGCCTATAGTTCTTCAACCGGGCATTGTCGCCCTTCTTGAAGAAGAGTACCACCACACCCCCGCACCATGCCTGTGGCGTTTTGCCCTCGAGTATGACGGAATCAAACAGCTTCTGAAGGGCCTTAAGGACCGGTTTTCAACCCGCCTTCAGGAGTTCAGCCGTAATTCCGTCATCACCCGGCGCCTTGTTGTTTTTGAGCTGTTTCAGAGCTATCCTAATCTCGTACAGGCTGACGTCCGGGATATCTTCGGTATAGTGTCGGGTCAATCTAGCTCTTGGGTCGTTTGCTAGACTCGCAACGGGCTTGCTGATCGATGTGTACAACTGCCCATAGAATGTCTCGATCTCCCTGAGAAGCTCCGGTTTGGCGGATACGATCCTGCCATCGTCGGTCTTCAGTTTCGTGAGTTGGCTCTGCCCAATAGCCAGATCCCTTGAAAATACCTTGGAGCCTTTATTTCGCTCGATCGCGTCTTTAATACGCTCGGTATTGAAGCGGCGGAGGTCTCTTTTCAAGGATTTAGAGATCTGTCTATTGAGCTGCCGGTATTTGCACGACTCATCTGAAGACTGCAAGATCATCTCACGCCTCTCCTTCATAAGCTTGAGGGTATGATCAGAGAGCTTTTTGTTTCTATCTGTACGACGGGTCTTGAAAAACTTAGACCCGACCGTATGGACAGCTTCCACGAACCCGTTGCTATATTCATCCACGGAGCTCCCTAGGCACTCGAAACGATTCTGGAGTTCGAGCTGAAAGCTCTCGGGGTTTTGGACCTGGATCTGTGCTGGCCGGAGCGTGGACTTCATCAGTCGAGACCTTTCAAGCTTAATATTAATGTTCAATGTGCCTCTTACCATGCGGTGATCGCTCCCGGTTTTTACCGAATTGATCACAGAGACATCATTGAACATTTGCTTCTTGGTTGACATGATGAAGTCGATCTCATTTTTTGTTGCACCATCGGGGCTCTGCCAGGTCCACTTCCTGTGTTCACGCTTTTTGAAGAAGGAGTTCATCATATAGAGGCCCTCCTTCTCCATAAAACTGGCCAGTAGGTGACCCCGGTGGTTCCGTTGTCCAACTCCAAATTGCCCCACTTGCAGCTCATCCTCGTCTCGTTTGCCCAGTTTCGCGTTGAAGTCCCCCAAGACAACGGTGAAGTGAGTTTTGAAACCATGCATGGCTCTGGAGATATCCTCATACATGGTCTCTACCCCATCGTCGGGGTGTGCCGAGGTTGGGGCGTAGACCTGTATGACCTTCAGCGAATATCTTGAGGATATTCTGAGTATAAGGTACGCCACCCTGGTCGACACACTCTCGATCTTCACCACGTTGTTCACAAGGGACCTGTGGACGATAAACCCGACACCACCCTGGGACTGCCGGTCACCCTCTCGGAAATAGAGCAGGTTACCGGATTTGAGGATTATCGAGTCCTACCCCTCTCTTCGGACTTCAGATAACCCTATAATACTCCATCGCAACCTGCTCAATTCCTCCTCAAGTTCGGTGACCTTCTCGTCGGTCCGAAGTGTGCGCGTGTTGTACGTTGCCAGGTCCAGTCGTCGGTGATTTTTGGGGTAGCCGGATCTCGTCCGGAGATTCTTAGCACCCCTTGCCATGCCGTAGCCTCGACCGCTACCGTAGTCGAGGGTAGGCAAGCTGCCGGGTACCAGGGGCCATTTTTTATTTGTGCTATTCATTGGGGGGGTTTTGCCATAATCGCCACGCTTGGCAGGCGGGTTGGCGATCGCAGTATAGTTGTTATAGAAGCACAGAGAACGCTGCTGCCCATTCTCTGGTTTGTCCCTTAGTCGCCTCTTACGACACCCACGGGAAGACATGGGATGGTGAAATTCTTTACGTCCGGCACCATACGGAACGAACGGAACGCGTACGGAACGTAGAGCATACTGGCGTGATGTTATGTTATGAAATGGTATAAACAATAAACATACATGCGATTGCAGCAATCCTGAGAGATATGCCGTTATTTATTGAAGAGTTCTGTTGTTTATCTCCGAAGTTCTTCATCAAATCTTCACTAAATTAAAATGGGACCAATTTCGGAACATACTCTTTCAAACAAAAAAAGAGTTTTAAAACCGGTCCACAATTGACGGAGATATCAGTGAACATACATAGAGTCGAACATAGAACCTCCTCCTTTTTGTTAAGTCGATTAAAATTTAAAGCAAAGTAGCTTTCGACTATTTGTTACGCCCTATATAAATGGATTCCTCGAGACCTCCGGCATAAAAGCCCAGCGCTCTCTATTAGAACACGAAGGCAGTTCAGTTTATGCTCATTTTAGATCAATTTATTTGGATTCAGAATATTTTGTGGTCTTAATATGTTTGGATAATAATTTGCAATATCCCGCCAAAACTGGAATAAACGAAACAGCCAAAATCATATAGTCCACGCAGGCGAAGCTGCGGGCGGAAAGCTAGTTGAATTATATAACCTCAAAACGTTATCAAGTTTCTTTGAGAAGATCAAAGTTTATGACGTTGTAAACCCCACTTTGAGTTTACAGCGTTTTGAATCTTAGGATCATTTAATTGTTTTCTGAAGACAAGTTAAGTAGTGATTAAGTAGTGGTGGATCAAAGGACCGCCTCATCTATTTACTCGAATTAATTTAGTAAAGTGACTGCAGATGAAATTCCAATAGGGATGATGACTGGGTACGAAACAGCAAATTCTACTTAGTCCGCCGACTAAATTCTCAAAAAATATTGTACACGTATTTTTGCTTATTCAAATCAATAAAAAAACACCAAGATAAAGCGCATCAAAGTTCGAGAGTGGGGACTTGTGACGTAATTTCTATGTAAATAGTGTACCAAGGGGTCATGCGATATTTTAATGCACTGTATCGTCAACATTTTTTTTAACGTGACAATAGAAAAAATACGTGTCATAATTTTTTTGGAATTGTAACTGAAGGACTAAAATATATGTTAATCATCATCCCTATTCTATTTAAAGTTTTGGTCTACATGGACGTCTTTCGGATGATGTCCTAACGGGTGATAGGATTGAGCATTAGAACATAGAATACTTCTTATCCCGGGAATATGTTACCTTTGGATAATTATCGACTTTCACGTTACGCCCACGTGAAAGTTCACGTTGCTGGTAGAAACAGTCATCGTCATCATCATCAGCCTTTTAATGTTTCCACTACTGGAACACAGGCTTCCTCTCTGTGAGAGGGATTGGGGCGTAATCCACCACGCGGGCCCAGTGCGGGTTAGTGGATGTCTCATGTCTCCGAATTTTTGGTTCTAGGACATGCCGGTTAGCTCACGATCGAAACTAGTAATGAATAAAAATAGTATACCATATAGCTGAACGACATTCAAACCTACAGAAATCAATTTGCTTGTAAACATCATCAATCCGGAAAAAAACACGTCACAGCCTAAAGCTTCCATTTAAGATCTCCTCAAATGTGTGTTTATCGAAGTCATTAAAGTCTATTCAGACCAAATTCCGGTGCGTGTTGCAGCTGAAATACTTACATAATTTATAAAGGTTCCGTACTCATAAGGGCAAAAGGGAACTCCTATCAATCTCAGTTTGTCGCCCATTTGTCAATCGGGAACACTTGCGCTTAACCTAACCATGCGCCTTGTAAAGATTTCATTGAAGAAGGGACATTTATCTCCATTATTGACTTTGAAATTATTTATAAGTGATTTGTAACAAAAATGTTTACTTGCCGTTCTAATCCTTTATGAATCTACACGGCATGACATTTCATACAAACTTTCAAGTTTCAAATCTGAAAAATGTTTAGTTTAAACGATTTTAATTAAACTTATTAAATACTCCTTGATCTAAAAAGTACAATACTTCTACGAACAAATAAAATTTAGAAAACCCCCAACAATTATTTATTTCATACTATATTTTTTTTATTATTAATATCAATAGGCTCGCGCTTGACCACTATCTCACCTGATGGAAAGCGATGATGTGGTCGACGGTGATGCACGCTTGCCTAGAAAAATCCCATTCACTCTTGCTTTAAAGACCCCTAGATTATCTAGTAGTAGACACGCTTCGGTTGACAATCTATTGAACAAGTAATTATGACACGATAACTTGCGGTAGCAGCCCAATTCAAACAGTAAAACGCCAATAACTTTTAAACTGAACCTAATTTTCATCAAACATAGTTAAGAACACTTTCAATAAAGTCATCATTCGAACAAAAAAAAAAAAATCGATTCATGCGTTTAGGACCTATGATGCCACAAACAGATACACAAATACACAAACAGGGACACACATCAAATTTATAACACCCTCTTTTTCCGTCGGGGGTTAAAAAGAGTTCGAACGGAAGTAAATTTTTGTCTTGGCTTGGTAAAGGCTCTACCGCTCAACACAATATTATTTTAAAATATTTTAGGTACCTAATAAAACAGTTTGAACCGTCCGCGTCCTAAACATTACGATATGCCTCTTATTTACACAAGTGCTAAGTTAAGATAAGCTGGCCGTAACTTTATCTGTAAACAATTTATTTACAGTAAGAAAATTATAATCTGAATTACCTTCTTATCCTTATATTACTATTTATTTACGAAAACTAGTTCTGACGGAGCTGACGGATAGCTGTTATATTTACCGACTAAATAGACGCTAGACTAGATATTGAAGTACCAAGTAACCTTATATTAACATATTATATAGCTTATCTTTCGCTGATGGGTTTGTATAGCCTCATCATCAAATGTGATAGTAGCTATCTATTTATACGCAGATCATGGAATCAATTTTGTAAATGAAGTATTTATTATAAAAGGACACAATATTCACATATTTTTTTAAAGTATTCAAAAACATGCAACAACAACGTGCCATATTACTCGTAAAAGTTTAAACTATGCTATGCATGATCGCGTTTCGATGCACGCTAAAAATATAAATCGAAAACCGCTGATATCACGTTCAGGTTTTCATAAAATCTGTGTATTCCAATAGAGCCACCTACATTTTGATCGTTCTCGTAATATGATCGGAACAAAATGATTGAAAACAAATGTTTGTGAAGCTATCAATTAAATTTTTTCCTGAAACTTTTCTTGGATTTCTTTAGCTTGATTATTGACTTTGCTGTGTTAATCATGAGATCGTTCTTTATAATGTGATTGTAAAAATGCTAGCAACGTTTTTTTCAGTTTTTCTCCCTTTACCTGAAAGGAATCACTTATCTCCAGATTTATCATCTTAGATTATACTATGCCCAAACGGCACTTTTGAATGTCAAAACCACAAATAAAAGTTGATTCTAGTACCCGTACCAAAATATAGATTTAGTATGGATGAATAGTGAGCAAGAAACTTCATACTTAAATAAATTTTGTTTTAATGAATAACAAATTAGGTTAGATTCATTTTCCAAATACTTCAACATCGTCCAAACAACACACGTCCGATCCTTAGGAACTAGTGCGGTACATGATATGAGTTTCATAGAACAGCGCATGTCATTACAAAGCATGCCGCGCTTTTTATGCTTTATTATGCAGCAAAAAATTTGCGATGGTTGTTGCTTCAACAGAAATATCGCTCTAAATTGGAGTGTTCAGTAAATTTTTAAACACCACGATTCTTTTACGGATAAAAATAAATGACTGAATGAAACCGTTTATAGAGGAAAAACTGCTACTCAATATTATATGTACGGTACTCATCTGACCCGAAACAAAATATTCGAGAGCATACTACCAAATATTTTTACAACAACAAAATGTACCGAAAATATTCGACATGGCAACATTGACCGAACGACTCGCATTCTTCAACGTATTGGGCTACAAAGTTATGTTTGCCGTCGCAAAAATTGCTTATCTGTGTGTTTGTGATCGGGAGTGAAACACGGTTTGGAGATATGGATGACAAACATAAATTTGTCGGGTTACACTAAGAATTTTACCCTTTCTGCGAAACTTTCTACCATCGTGGGCACCGAAGATGTATTGCCTCACAATAAATTGCTCTAGGTATTGGAAAGATAAGTTTGGTGTGCTGTGGGTTGTGTTTGGTCATTTTGTAGCTCAGGGGTCACAAATGCGTTTTATCGTATCGTCTCGTGAGTCGTGATGTCGGAAAAGAAGCCGTCTTAGATTTAGGTTGTCATTTTAGGATAAGTTGTTGGGTTTATTTTGTATCAAATTGGGTCTCTGTAGTCCAGTATTATGATACCAAAGTTTTTTTATATGTTATGATTATTCATCACCTCATTCACTGTTTTGTGTTCATCATTAAGATTAAAAATATAAAATATTGACTCCAATTTATTCTAGTTTAATATTACATACCTACTCGTTCATCGAGGTGTAACAGTTACATTTTTGTTTAATCTCATTTAGTTGATGTATAGACGCTTGGGTGAGACCTATAATATCTAGCAATGGACGTCTTTCAGCTCAAATGATAATGCTTCTTAAAATCACTAATGGATTTAGGTACAAATTTGCCTTTTTTATGAAATCACTCACGCAATCGATGTATCTTTGCCAACGCAGTGATAGTTAATTGATGCCCTTCTTGAAGAAATTAGTTGGACGGGTAAGATATTCTTCAAAGGCAGTTTGTACTGCCTTTCGGGTAACGATTTTGTTTCCCACCAAGAAGTTATCCAAATTCTGGATAAAGTAGAACTCTGTAGGCGTAAGGTATGGTGAGTATGGTGGATGACGGAGAGCTTCCAACCCCAGCTCTTGTGACTTAGAGACCGTCTGCTGTGCAGTATGAGACCGCGGGTTTTCGTGCAGGAGCAGTAGAGACGAGCGATTAACGAAAGTTTGTTGGATACGTGCGAACTTTATCCATCATTGTGTTCAGTTCTCTACAGTACACATATGTAGTAATGCTCATCCAATATTGATAAATATTGATGAAAATATTGATTTGATTTGAAATGGCCAGTAGGTACTGCAGAACGGCAAGGTATTTATTTCCAACTTCGATATGAATAATTCACGGTGAGGTAACTAAATAACTGACAATAAACTTAAATAAACGGCAAAGTCGCCACTCCTTGATATCCTTTAGGCGCGATTGGTTCAATTCGCGATTGGTCCAATTCGCGGTTGGTCCAATTCGCGGTTTGTCCAATTCGCGTTTAGTCCAATTCGCGGTTAGTCCAATATTAATGTATGTATTTAAAGAAACGTGATCATTTTCTTCAAGTTAAGTGCTGAGTCGAACACTCAAATATAGAATAGGTCTGTGTACCTGTCCGCGAAACCTGTAAAACTAGATTGAGGGTAGAAAGGGTTACTTTGAGTAGTATCCTTATATCGTGAACTAGTGGCGTAAATGTATGTTATCTTGAACGTTGAGCAGTTTTTTCAGTGGGTTTATCGCATAGTTCAAGTAGCATTTGATACATATTAAAACTTTTTTTAAGTCCTGTTTACGAAGGGTACTTCGAGGCCGTTTATTTCGTTCATGTTTGCGTATCAAAGATTTCGTTTTGAGGTGGTCTTTTCAGAATTCTATAAAGTTCTCTAGAAAATAAAGTAGCTTAATAAGTTGTTCCTATTGCGGAAGATACATACATAAAATAATTAATATTCATACTACACACAAAACTGGTGGGGTTACTGGTAAAAATGTTTAAGTATGTCGTTTTACCGTGCCGTTTCCCCTAAATAAAGGCCCAGGCCTAGTTTGGCAGTTAGCATCATAATGTTACTTGTTACCTTTGTGTCAATCTTTTTTTATGGTACAACCTATACTAACAAAGCAGTATTTTTTTTAAAAACCCCTACACATTTTTATTTCATGCTTCTTAATTTATATAGTAGTAGATACGCTTCGATCGACGACCTATCGAACACGTAACCATGACACAATATCTTGCGAAAAGACCCCGATTCAAAAAGTGAAACGTCCATAACTTTCGAAGGGCTCAACCGATTTTCATCAAACAGTCTCGATAAATAAATATAACAATAATAAGTATTAAAAACCATGCACATTATTACCTCAATGTTAAAAACGAATTTAAAAAGCCTTAATTCTACATTCCCCTATGAATACCGCACTTCCTAAATTTTTGTGCGTTTTATTTTACTGAAAAAAAAAACATGCAAATCGCGTGTTCCGAGCAAACAGACCTTGTGATAATGTTTTTGACCAGAAGCGACCATCCGTTACTTCCCTTCATTATGTAAAGAGAACATTTTATTTGCATAAATCTAAAGAAATATTACAAAGAGAAAAGATTTGTATTTTTGTATGTAACGAATAAACTTAATTCAAACATTCTTTCACCGTTGGGAAGCTACACTATCCCCGGGTGACAAAGGCTTTTTATCCCTGTATTCCCACGGGAACGGGAACTACGCAGGTGCAACCGCGAGGCGTCCACTAGTACTTAATAACAAAAGGCAAAAACGATATCATACATGCTTCCTTTCTGTTTTGAAAATTTATGTTCAAATAATTATAAATTCGATGGCGAGGTGAGAGGAAAACAATGGACGAGTATCTTGATATTAAAGGACAATGACATTAGAATAAAATTGTATATATTTTATTTGACATTGGGTCTAGTAAAAATGTTATGTATTAATCACGTAATATTAGATAACTACCTATTGGTTGGTAAATTACCAGGAAGTTATCTGTAAGTACGAAAATTAGCATACTGATGACCACTAATGCCCAATTCAATGATAATACTCGTATTATTACAATTGCAATAGGTATGTAGGTTCGGGTCAAATCTTGCAACTGAATTTTAAAGCAGGTATCCATAACCTAATAAAATTAAATTTTCATACACGTTTGATTTGGACGACAATGCACGGTAAGCTTAAAAGTTTGCAAAAAAATGGAAGAAATTATACCAATAATAACGAATTAAAAACAATATCACGAATGCGACACAATCTACATTATATAGTGAAAAATTAGCATTCAAGCGACTGTAGCTTGAAATTTTCAAACACCTCACTTACCCGTACATTGTACGCACAGTAGCAAGCTGATAGGTAGACACATGGCCGGAAACGAGCTGACAGCCCATTGTGCTGGGAAGGCATACACCTTTCTGTCACTTCCCGTAGCTGTCATAAGCGATAGAGGCATTACGTGAGGAAAATAGTCAGCTAGATAGCTACATTCACTTTTATAGTACGTATTACCACAGATAATATAATACTAGCAAACAGATGCCTCATCCCGTTGATTCCAGATAATTCAGCCCTGTTTAACCCCTTAGTTAGAGCTATAATACATTTTCAAAAAGATAGTAACTTCTTATATTAATTTCAGTATAGTTTACTTACACTGAAATGTAAAATTTGTAAACATTTTCCTTGTTATTATTTGGACTAACAGTCTGCAAAAAGTTTATATGACAAAAAATTCAAAGTTTAGAGCGTAGCATACACTTATACTTCTTAAAATATAGCTTGATCTGTGTGACATATGTCAAACTGACGTATACGTTATTGTTACGTTCAGGTTATGTTATTGTTAGCCTGTCAAGCGCTATTGTTACTGTATTGATACTGAGAGCTGACGCAGAGATCAAGCTATCTTTTATGAAGTATGGTATCGCTGTGTTCTAAAACATAAATCACGGACTTTGCTCACCAAGCCGCTAAACTAAAATGGAATTGCGCTGGTCACGTTTGCCGGATACTTCATAAGGTGCGAGACACACACAGCAAAGCCCTGATATAGCGCGACGTTGAGGCAGATTTGCTGGACTTAAATGGCGGTGGCTTATGCCTAATTAGCATAAACATGTGCAAGTCTATAATTTAGGATGTTAGACCGGATGCTTTTTAAACCAATATGCCTCAACTAAACTCACGACTAAAGTGATTACGATGTTTGGAACACACGACGACACAGACGATGGCTTAAGGTAGGTTGGTAACCGACTACACGCAGCAGCAGCAGACGACGTGTCGTCGTTTGATGTCGCCACGACACCTCGTTGCGTCCTGTCGCTGCAGTCATGATTTTGAACCCGTCTGCAGACGGCAGCGCTGTACTCCTATTGGTTCTGAGTGTTTCGTGAGACCAAAAGTCTGACTACACTCACTCACTACTGGTCACTGGTCTGTGGTCGGTGTTCGTATCCGAACCTAGATTTAAGTTCATATTTTGTTTTATATGCTGGCTACATAAAAAGGTGTTGATTTTTTGTACTAGCAACATATAGACAGTAGAAAATTTTCTCTCTCAACCATTGTTTTGTGTGTTGGATTAAAAAGTAATTAATTCAACTTTAAAGTGAGTTTTAATTAAAACAATATTTCCTTTATGTTCACGCCACGAACATAAATTTGGTTCCGATACCGAAAAATTGGTTCCGATACCGAAAAGTTGGTTTCGATACCGAAGAAGTTTGGTTCCTGCTGCGAGTGAAAAATAAAACACGTGGAGGAATTTCCTGTGATCTTGGCGGAGGGCTCGGAGGATTGCTGACAATTCAGTACTATACACCAGGGCATCATCTGCTGGCTTGCGGGGCCTTCAAGAATCAAGCGGGGAATCATAACATCAACTAATAAAAAAACTTTTTACAAAAAATACAACCGACTTCCAAATAAAAACACTACAAATTGAAAAATAACTTTAATTTCGGAAGTCGGTGTTCTTGTTTTCGTTTCTTCGTTTTTTGACACCGACTTCCGAAATTGAAGTTATTTTTCAATTTGTAGTGTTTTTATTTGGAAGTCGGTTGTATTTTTTGTAAAAAGTTTTATTTTTATTTTTCACTTTTTAGTTGTGGTATTTAATGGACCAGTTATATAGGCTAGGTACCAATAATGCCCAAAGTGAAGCCAGAAAAGATTAACCCAATAACATGAAACTCAAAAAAAAAACCGGTGGAATAAGAGTATACCAAGGTGAACTGTTTACACCTGCGTACCCCTTTAGGACGTACTAGTGTGATGTTATGTTATGTAATGGTGTAAACAATAAACAGAAATGGGATTGCAGCTATCCCGAGTGATTTGCCGTCATTTATTGAAGAGTTCTGATGTATATCTCCGAAGTTCTTCATCAGATCATGATGAAATTTAAATGGGGCCACATGCCAAGCATCAGCTTTCAATTCAATTTATTTTACATATACGCTAGTGATTGACTAAATTGGAATGTTATCGATTTTTCCATTTATTATCGTACAAAATTTTTTTTGGTGTCCTGAAAATAAAATAAATAAAAACAACATGAATATATTTAAAAATAAACAATATGTAGCAAAAAAAATAGTATTAAGTAAATCTTAAAATTAAAAACATCAAAAATCCGTTTACTTTGGTTTAGGGCGTCATAGCGTATTGAAACAGGAGTTACCTATTATTGAACCTTGCTATGGTGTTTTACTCACTGACCTGTAAAGTGTAGGTATTTTTGCAGCGCTTGACGCTTTGAAATTACTGGGGTGGCATTTTTTGTCAAAAATGTAATCTTAAATTCATATATTTTCCATGACTGTTTTGATGAGAAATATTATGTGATTATTCATCGGGGACTGCTCAAATTGGTGAAACTTAATATTATCAAAGAGATTTAATCCTATGAAATGTGTCAAAGTCTTTGCCATGAGTTCCTGTTTGACATTTTTAGTTTTAACTGTTAGTGTATCATCGGTGAGACAAGCTGTTTTTATGACTATTTCCATTCTCTTACAAATCATGACGACATCAGGAGATGGGGACATAAGTCCGCCTTTGTCCTTATCTATATATATAAAAGCGAAAGGTGACTGACTGACTCACTGACTGACTGACTGACTGATCAATCAACGCACAGCCAAAACTGCTAAGCCTAGAAGCATGAAATTTGGCAGAAAGGTTCCTCAAGTGACGTAAGTGTGCACTAAGAAAGGATTTTTTGGAAATTCCACCCCCAAGGGGGTAAAAAGGGGGTTGAAAGTTTGTATGAAAAATCTAATTCCTTCGGCCAAAATTCTTGAAACTTAGTTAAAATATTATTATTTGTAAATGATAAAGATTGACATTATTAGTATTTCGAAACTACCCCCAAATAATGATTTAGGGGGTGTTGAAGTTTGTATGAAAAATCTGATTTCTTGGGTCAATAAACATGAAACTTGACATAAATAACAAACTAAATAAACAATAAAGAATTTCATTGTTAGTTTTCGAAACTACCCCCAAAGCATGATTTAGGGGATGTTATTTTTTTTGAAGAATCTTATATCTTGGGTTAATAAACAAGAAACTTGACATAAATACTAACTTCAATAAACAATAAAGGTTATCATTATTCGTCTTTTGAAACAACCCCCAAAGTCAATTTAGGGGGTGTTGAAGTTTGTATGGAAGAATCTGTTTTTTTGGGTATATGAACATGAAACTTGACATAAATACCAACCTAAATAAACAATAAAGGTTGTCATTATTCGATTAAGGGGTTTTAAATCTTTTTTGAAGAATCTTATTACTTCAGTTAATAAACAATAAAGACTTGACATAAACAATAAAGGCTTTCATTTTTGGTTTTTCGAAACTACCCCCAAAAGATGATTTAGGGGATGTTAATTGTTTTGCAGAATCTTATATCTTCAGTTAATAAGCATGAAACTTGACATAAACACCAACCTCAATGAACAATAAAGGTTTCGTTATTAGTTTTTTGCAACTACCCTCAAAAAACGATTTAATACAGTGTTTTTGAAGAATCTTATTTATTGGGTTAATACATTTGAAAGTTGACATAAATACCATCCTGAGTAAACAATAAAGGTTGTCTTTATTAATTTTTCGAAACTATGCCCAAATGATGATTTAGGGGATGTTGAAGTTTGTATGGAAGAATCTGATTTCTTGGGTAAATAAACATGAAACTTGACATAAAAACCAACCTAAATAAACAATAAAGGTTGTCATTATTAGTTTTAAATACGGTTAAGGAGGTGTTAAAGTTTTTTTGAAGAATCTAATGCACCAAAAAAAAAAAAAAACTTAACCAACATAAGGATACAATAAAGGTTGTCATTATAAGTTTTTCGAAACTAACTCAAGCTAAGAATCTTACTGGACAGGGTTTCGTTTTTGGCGTGGGGTCCTAGGGGAGCACTAAGGCGCAATTTTGCGGCCATTCAACCTTTAAGGAGCTGAAAAGGGTAAAAATTAGTTTGTATGTAAAATCAAATTCCTTGGGGATAAGGTTGATACTCAAAATTTACATAAAATATTTTTAAAACTTTCTCCCAGATAGGGTTTGGGGATTTAAAGATTTTTTTTTGAGAAATCTCACTGCGCTATCTGACTAACATAAACGATAAATAAAAAAGAGAAGAAAAGAGTGAATAGCATATTTAGGTTTTTCAAAACTCGACCCCCAACGGGGCAAAAAGGGGTTGATAAGTTTTAGTTTTAGGGAGGATTTTACTTTGTGGCGGTAACCTAAAATTTATTATTCTTTAAGTCAAATAACGAATCGTCCAAATCCAATAAACTCTGTATATCTACGATCCCGTTTTTTTATTGTTTTAATAATAGCTAATTTTTGGTTTCCTTCACTAACTGCATATAAGAATATCATTTATAGCATAAACGAAATAACGCGAACGAAGTCGCGGGCAGAGTGCTAGTACTTTATTAAATTATGTGCTTCTTCATATTTGTCGGCAAGTAGCGCACCAGTGCATGTCTCACATTTTATAGTTTTTATTAAACCATGCACAACAAATCCCGCAATGTAAGAAATGGCCTGCGAGCCAAAATCCGGCAAGTCTTGGACAAGCGTACTAACTTCTTCGTCAAATTGTGCCTGCTCGTACAGCTGATCAATATTGTCATTTCAAGATCGAATGACTTTGAAGCATATTTCTAATCTATTGCTTCATAAATGTTCGAAAAATTGGTCTGCTCAACAAAGTAAATAACTCAATGAATGTTGTTAAACTGTCATAATGAAACCGATTCCTACTGTAAGTGTGTAACGCAATTACCCCGCAGGATTTTGTTATAAAAAAGCTAGTTAGTAAAGAAATTCTTAAATATATGAAAACAAACACACAGCCATGCATAACAAATAAATAGCTATATGTTGACTTATTTTAAGCAAAAGTCACTAATATATTATCTGAATTCTGAACCATGCCGATTACTTTAATGCATTGGAAGCATTGACGGAAGTAAAATACAATGACCATAAATAAGTAAGGAAATAGCACGAGCATAAAGCTTATACAATAATTCAAAACACACTCCACCGATTATTAACCTAAAATTTTATTAACTTACTTTACGAAAATTGGTTACGCATTTCTCTACTACGCTGTAAAATAATCAAAATAAGTAATAAACATTATTTCACATCGATCTTCCAACCGGGTTGACAAATTGAAAAATAAACTATAATAGCAATATATCATTCGTCAATCGACATTGTTGTCGATAGCCTACGTTAGTGGATCTGCACAGGCACATCACTAACTCGTCGCAAGCAGCAGCGGCCGTACTACGCGACGCGTTCGCTTAATAAAGTATCGTTTGGTAATGTTTACATTGCTTGTCCAGTCACTTAGCGACAAACTTAGGTAGTGTTTAAGAAGCAATGTATTTAACGCAAATATAGTACAGTCGTTGTGATATTTGAAAACAAAATAACATAGTAGAACCAAGAAATATTTTAAGATTTGTTGTTTTTCATGATTTTAAAGACAAATATAGAAAAATACTTGTTCTTACATATGGTAAGTGATTCCATGATTTCTAAAGTTTTGGTTTCGGGTTCGGTTTTTACAAGAAACCACTGAACAACACGGCATTCTTATAACTTATCACGATCACGGTCGAAAGTGCACTAGTTCGCGGAGACGGCCATTTCTCTATGACATGCGCCGTCGGCCCACATCGCGCCGACACCGACACGCCCCCTTGCCACTTCTCCTGTATTTTAGATTTCTATGCTACTAAAGGTGAATTTAAAAAGTTACCAGTTATAAATTTAACAACATTTAATGGCAAAAATGTAGTGGATTATCCACCATTCATTAACATGTTTAAATCAGTTATTGATGCAGATAGTCGGCTAAGTCTATGTGAAAAACTACATTATTTACGCTCATTATTGGCTGGGGAAGCTCTAGATCTAATAAAAACTTTTACTTCTAAATGACGAAAATTATAATGTTACATTAGAATTGTTAAACAACAGATTCAATAATAAATTACTTATAGTCAATCATCATGTAAATAACATTCTAGAGTTGCCCATAGTCACAAAATGCACTGCTCAAGGTCTTAGGTCTCTTGTTTCAGTGATAAACTTAAACATTGCAGCACTAAAGAATCTGAAGGAGCCGGTGGAGTACTGGGACACTTTACTGGTTAATATAGTGTCCAAAAAGGTAGATAATTACACCAACCGAGGGTTCCATCAAGAACGCCATGGCAAGGATATACCTAAGTTGTCTAAGTTTCTAGATTTTCTGGAACGAAGGGCCATTGCAATGGAAAACACCACCGATGATAAGTCAACCCATTCCCAGAAGCCAAGGGTAATAAGCGGTGTAAGCACATCCAATTCGGGATTATGTAAGTATTGTCAGCAAGCACATAAGCTTTATGAGTGTTCAAAATTTAAATTAGCTTCTGAAAAGGAAAGATGATCCTTTGTCAATGACAACAAGCTTTGTAAAGTGTGTCTTAACAACCATAATGGCAAGTGCTTGCTAAAAATAAAGTGTGTTACATGTGGGCAAAGGCATAATACGCTTTTGCACAATAATGCATCTCAAGGTGACGCATCTAGCAATATAGCATTGCTGGATAAGCATGAAAATAATGCTGGGGTTAACCGGGTGGCTTTATCTAGCGCTACAGCTTACACAGATGTCTTATTGCCCACTGCTATGGTGCGCTTGGTCAAAAATGATGGCACATTTGTTACTGCTAGGGCTCTGCTTGACTCTGGGAGTCAAGTATCATTTATCACAGAAAGCTTGGCTGACAACATTAAATGTAAATTGAGTAAGACTGATCAGCTTATATTGGGTGTATGTCAAGGAGGTGAACAAAATGTAACATTTTACTGTTTACTCAACAGTAAATACCAACAGTGTATCAGTTTCATGCTGTGTTGTAAAAAATATTGCTTGTCCATTACCACAACAGTCTTTTGACATTTCTCAATTTACTTTTCCTTCTTATGTGGAACTGGCTGACAAAAACTTCAATAAAACTGGTGAACTGTCTTTGCTATTGGGGTGTGACATATTTTTCCAGGTGCTGCGCAGTGAGTGCCTGCCTGTCACTCCATCAGGACCTTACCTGATAAATACAAGTTTGTGTTATGTTGTAGCTGACAGTTTTCCTATAACCTCAAGAGGAATAAGCTCTTCTAATCTCTGTTTGCTAATAAAGCCAAATAATTATTCAAAGTTATGTAACACATACATTACTAAGGATAGTCAACTTGAACAAACAATTTTAAAATTTTGGGAATGTGAAAATGTCCCCAAGGTGTTCAAAGAGGATACTTCTGAGCATGAGCTGGCTGAGCAAATGTTTCAAGATTCTGTAAAATTAGAAAACAATAGGTTTAGTGTTGCTTTGCCTTTGAAAGTTGATTTTGATAATACAGGGTTAGGGCATTCATTTCCAATGGCTTTGAGCAGATTGCATAATTTAGAAAAAAGATTTGCTAAAGATAATAAATTGTTTCAACAATATAAAAAAAACTTCTTGCAAAATACTTAGATACTAAAAGCAAAAACCTAGATTTAGGCAGGTTAAACTTTCTTCCTCATCATCCTATTGTAAATCCTAACAGTAAAACAACACCAGTCCGGGCTGTGTTTGATGGAAGTGCAAAAACAAAAAATGGTTTAGCGCTAAATGATATTTTGTTGAATGGACCTGTTGTCCAAAGTGATTTGTTTGACATATTGACTCTGTTCAGAACATACAAGTATGTCTTGCTCTGTGATATTAAAGCTATGTATAGACAAGTCTTTTTGGATGAAAAACAGTGTGGGTTGCAAAATGTTCTTTGGCGAGAATCCAGGGAAAATCCTGTTCAGTGTATTCAACTACAGACTGTAACATATGGCCTAAAAAGTTCTGCCTTCCTTGCCACTCGCTGCTTGGTTGAATTAGCGCAAAGATATAAAGATCAGTATCCTTTAGCTGCATTTTGTTTGCAAAACTCTAGTTATGTCGATGATATACAATTTGGTAGTGATGATATCTATGAGCTAAGCCGGACCAAGAATGAGCTTTTGCAAATTATTGAGCATGGGTAGTTTTGCATTACATAAATGGTGTTCAAATGATAGTAGCTTACTAAAAGACATTCCTGTTAATTTACATCAATTAGATATAAAGGATTTTGATAAAAACTGTTTGTATATTTAAACATTAGGGTTAATCTACAATGTGAAAACTGATTGTTTGGAAATACAATGTCCTGTAAAAGACTTAAAACCTGAATATACTAAGAGGGAAATGCTTAGTTTTATAAGTAAATTTTTTGACCCACTTGGTCTTGTGGGACCTATATTGGTCTCAGCAAAACTTCTAATGCAAGAAGTGTGGTTTCATAATATAAGGTGGGATCAGCTTTTGCCATCAAATATTAATAAAAGATAGGTTAAGTTTGCCAAAGATTTGATGAATATGCCATGTATTGCTGTTCCTAGGAATATTAAAACTGTAATATGTAATAACTTTGAACTAGTAGGCTTATCTGATGCGTCTGGCGTCGCCTATGGTTGTTGCTTATATTTAAGAGTAATGGGGCCTGATAAATGTGTAACTATTAACTTATTTTGCTCAAAATCACGCATCAATCCTAAAAACAAAGCACTAACAATACCTCGACTAGAGCTTGAAAGTGCATTATTGTTAGCTACATTGTCAAGCAAAGTTAATACTAAATTATCTCTAAAATATAATGTTCGTACCTATTTCTATTCAGACTCTAAGATAGTACTTGCGTGGCTCAAAACAGAACCTGTAAAATTAAACATGTATGTTGCTAATACAGTTAAGAAAATACTTCAGATAACTTCCTCTTATAAATGGTTCTATGTCAACACTGCAGAGAACCCAGCAGACTGTCTGTCTCGAGGTGTAAGTCCTTCTTCTTTGAAGGATAATTTACTGTGGTAGCATGGACCCAAGTATATGAGGAATTCTAAATTTGTGCATGGCATCGATCCAGTTATAATGCCCATAGATATACCTGAAATGAAACCTGTAATAAAATCAATCAATATATTATGTGTTAAAGACAACACGTTGTTTACTACGCTAGATAAATACTCAGATATAGAAAAACTAATTAGAATAGTGGCATATGTGCTAAGATTTATAAATATTTGCAAGGCGCAAGATTGTAAAAGCGTGAAAAAATTGAGTCCCCAAGAGTTAGGTTCTGCCCTGCATACAATAATAAGAGTAGATCAGGGTAAACATTTTGAAAGTGAGATTCAATGCTTACAATCTGGTAATAATGTGAAATTGAGTTTGAGTAGTCTTAATCCTTTTCTTGATTCTTTTAAGTTATTAAGAGTAGGTGGTCGATTGCACAATGCTGACTTAACCTTTGCAGAGATGCATCCTATAATCTTAGCTAAAACAATCTAATGTTACTAAGGGGATTATATGGAGGCAGCATATTCAATTAAAACATGCAGGTCAAAGTTTGGTTCTTGGTAGTTTGAGTGAAAAATACTAGATTCTTAATGCTTCACATGAAATTAAGTCTGTTTTATACAAATGCATTATTTGCTTCAAATTAAAGGCAAAGAACGCAACTCAATTAATGGGCTCTTTACCTTTGGATAGGGTAAATATGACAAGGCCATTTCAGATAATTGGCACAGATTATGGTGGCCCTTTTAGTGTTAAGCAAACTCGTATTCGCAATCCAGTAATAACAAAAGCCTATATTGTGCTATTTGTTTGTTTTGTAACTAAGGCCATACACCTATGTGTAAGTCTTTGTTGACATATCAGATGCTAGCTCATATATTTTTATATATATTTTTTGGGTTGTTTGAAACGATTTATATCCAGAAGCAACAAGCCCACAAAAATTTATTGTGATAATGGTGCCTGTTATAAAGGGGCTGCCAATGTATTAAAAGAATTGTATGATTTGCAAGCTTCTACAAGTCACCAAGACACCATAATAGAATTCTGTAATACAGAGAGAATATTCTTTCATTTCATACCAAGTTATTCCCCGGTGTTTGGTGGATTGTGGGAGGCAGGCATTAAAAGTGTCAAGTATCATATGAAACGGGCAATGCCTATTGCCCGTTTCATATACAGTGTTAACTTATGAGGAATTGTATACACTTATTGTGCAGATTGAAGGCATTCTTAACTCGAGGCCGTTGACCCCTCTATCTAGAGACCCAGATGATTTGTCTTACTTGACACCTGGACACTTTTTAACAGGATCACCATTGTCTTCATATCCAATAACAAATGCAACAATTATTTTGGAAAAAAAGGCATAAATATTATTTGGTTCTTTTACAAAATAGACCAAAATGGAAAAGTATCCAATCAAATTTAAAACCAGGTGACATGGTAATTTTAAAATATGATAAGATAAATCCACTTAACTGGCCAGTAGGAAGAATTCTAAAAGTAATGCCTGGTAAAGATGGATGTGTTCGTGCATTAGAGGTTAAAACTGCTAAGGGATCTGTCATCCGTACTAGTGTTATGAAAGTATGTGCTCTTCCCATTAATGAAGATAATAATTAGGTTTTGAGTTGTGTTATTCTTTGATTTTATAATGTTTTGTTCAAAAGGCCAGATGCGCCCCCAGTATGTTCGTATCCGAACCTAGATTTAAGTTTATATTTTGTTTTATATGCTGGCTACATAAAAAGGTGTTGAATTTTTGTACTAGCAACATATAGACAGTAGAAAATTTTCTCTCTCAACCATTGTTTTGTGTGTTGGATTAAAAAGTAATTAATTCAACTTTAAAGTGAGTTTTAATTAAAACAATATTTCCTTTATGTTCACGCCACGAACATTCGGTAGTACTGGTGTAGTTGGGCGACGTGTCGCTCGCTGCGGAAGCTATTTCATATAAATACAAAGAAACCAGTAGTGTCTACAACACGTCGTCCGCTGTAGTCGGCTACCGACTTGTAGCTTAAGATTGCAATACTTTTTATCCCGGTAGAACGTTGCCGATTTTCATCCAGGCGAAATCGCAGACAAAAGCGAAGTAGTCAAAAATAAATAGAAAACAAAATAAGCTCCTTATTCTTTAACATGGACTAAATGTACTCAATAACGGCAGTTAACACATTATTTCTGCACTTTCAACTATATATTGCTGTTAAATGCGACAAAAATTAACATTGGACAATTTCGTGTACATTGCAGTGTTATGTGGTTTTACACCGGCGAGTCGATGCGGGGATGCGATGGGCGAGAATTGAAATTTGTACAGGTGGGTGGGCCGCCTTACTTGAGAAGTCTGTTCATAAGCGGTTTTTAATAAGTGATTTTTCAGCACAATACTATGCCAGGCATTAGGTACTATTAATCAAAGAACACGATTTGTGTGGAAATAAAATTATTCATTAAAAAAAAACAAAAGATCTTTTAACCTTTTGAGCGCCAAGCGGTACCGAATGCGATGTGTCCCCCAGCGCCAAGCTATAAATGTATAACGAATATATAGTCAAATTAGTGATGTGGGTAATTATAGTATCGATAAATGTTAATCACATGTTTTTTTTTTATAAATGTACCAGAAAAATAGAAATAATGACGAATTTCGATAAATAAAATAATGACACATTACGATACCTTGTTTTATTAACAATAGTTGTGATAAGAAAAAGCAGAATACACTATACTCGTAGATAATGACCAAACAGATACATAACTCAATTTAGCCATAATAAGTTGGCTACATCCCTATTGTCTTTTGGCGTCATCCATTAGTCTTCTAATCAAGACCGTGGCGCCCGGAGCACGTAAAATTTCAATTTTTATAGGGATATGTATGTTCAATTTTCTTTTTTTTTTTCGTGTATCGATGTTTGTGTTTATGCTAAACACATATTAATATTATTATTATCGATTTTGCTTGGCCACGTTACGCGCTTCGTTTCTGGATTCGGCGTATCGCATTCAAAGTAAGAACGCAATTTTTGGTATGTTCTGTATTCTGAGATAGCATACTAATTTCGAATGTAGGTACCTACTTACGCCAATCTAATGAGGTAATTAAACGAAAATATTTTATTTATTTTTTCTTACCGTTAAGTAATTTACACTACACTCAAAATCTTCGTCTGATGTACTCTCGTATTTATCGGATTCAGCTTCCTAATCCACACCTTGTACGATTTTTAAAAGTTCTTCAGAACGTAATTCATTAGCTTCACAATTTTTTTTTATCGGTAACGATCCATAACAGCGCTGCACTATCTCAAACTGACCTTGATGCACTTACGTCTATGACGTCACAGGTTGTCTTCTATTGATGTCCATGGCGCACGAGGCACCGATATCTAATTAGTTTCGTAGTGGCGGGATCTTTTAATATCGATATCAGTATTAACCAAAGTCCGGCTTTGTGTGTATTAAAAGATTTAAGTAAATATATGTGTAAGGGCTAGCAAAATTACGTACATTCTCCATAAGGATCGCATTTATTTCAAAACTCAACATTTTGATTCGAAATAAAAGTGTTTTTTTAAACTTTTGTGTATATCGACACTTTAGAAACTTAATCAATTAACCACAGCACTAGGCGTCTTCCTATAAAGACTACGGCGCCTGGGACACGGCAAAAATTTTGGCTGGTATTATTTTTCTGTTTTTTATATAAACAAAGACCACTATTGAAATAAAACATTAAGTTTAGGGTTTTAGGCAATAGTAGCAATACGCACAAAGCATTTTTTCATGTATTTTAATGTAATAAACGATAGGATTATATATTGTCTTCTAATAAAGACGTGGCGTGGGGGGCACGGAAACGGTTGTCTTCTATAGAAGACTGTGGCGCTCAAAAGGTTAAAACAAGCTTTTTCGTATTATTCTCAGCTAACCCTTTCATTTGATACCCATATCATGGCAGTGTAAATAATAACTAGTCCGCCATCTTGGGTCGTCCGCCAATTTGATTTAGAATGACGTCACGCTAATCATGTATTGTCATCCAAACTAAACGTGTATCCAAAATTTCATCTTAATCGATGGTGGGTTACTGCTTTAAAATTCAGTTGCAAGATTTTACCCGAACACACTTACATCGGTACATACATACATACATTGCTAGTTAAATAAAAGTAACTAAGTTAAACTAAATTATACAGTATTTTTTACAGCCTAAATAAACCTAATAATAAACCTTAACAGCACGTTGCCAGGCTGCAAGTCTTGGTAATACTACCGTCAAAACGTCAGTTCGCAAAGTTAACTGAAGCAATAAAATTTCCAATTGAACACGGCTTTCGCAGAACTAGCGGCTATGCTTATTGAATTTCTATTGGTATTCTGCACCAATTCGTGGTGAAATTTCGAATTTTAAATCCGTTGAAATCTATTGGATATTGAATTAGCGTTTGAAGTTCGAACTCGTGGTTGAACGGACACCCGCGTACTCTGCGGTTAGATGGACCACATCAGGTTGTCAGGTGGAGTGCATACCAA
The DNA here is from genome assembly GCA_964057195.1 of Orthosia cruda. Taxonomy (NCBI): domain Eukaryota; kingdom Metazoa; phylum Arthropoda; class Insecta; order Lepidoptera; family Noctuidae; genus Orthosia; species Orthosia cruda. The sequence goes on along the minus strand of OZ059836.1, from coordinate 11,965,622 downwards.
ACAAGGTACTTTCCCGGAATTATTAACTGTGTTTCCCTTAAATTTGCTTTTCAAAGTGAGGAAATTACAGGGAACTGGTTTATTTCGGTTAGGTTAACATTGTTCCGTATGGTGCCGGACGTAAAGAATTTCTCCATCCCATATCTACCCGTGGGTGTAGTAAGATGCGACTAAGGGACAAACCAGAAAATGGGCAGCAGCGTTCTCTGTGCTTCTATAACAACCATAATGCAATCGCCAACCCGCTTGCCAAGCGTGGCGATTATGGCAAAAACCCCCCATGAATAGCACAAATAAAAAATGGCCCCTGGTACCCGGCAGCCAGCCTACCCTTGACTACGGTAGCGTTCGAGGCTACGGCATGGCAAGGGGTGCTAAGAATCTCCAGACGAGATCCGGCTACCCCAACAATCACCGGCGACTGGGCTAGGGATTTCAGAACCGGTTCTGTTTTAAAGAACCGGGATTTTTGGTACCTACTAGCAAAACTTTTCAACACAGATTTAACCCTTAAAGAGGAGGTCAAGTACTTGGGGGTAATTTTTGATAGCAAATTGCTCTGGAACAAGCATCTTGACTACAAACTCAACAAATGCACAATCGCACTCTCCCAGTGTAAAAAAATGTTAAGTAAAACATGGTGGCTGTCTCCAAGGATTACTCTCTGGCTATACACAGCGGTAATCAAGCCAATGTTGGCTTATGGTGGTCTGGTTTGGTGGACTACGACAGAACTCTTGACTACCATCACCCGACTCCAACGGTTCCAGCGACAGACCTGTTCAGCTATCACCGGCTGCATGAGAACCACCCCAACAGCAGCCATGGAGATACCCCTACATATAACTCCCCTGGACCTGTACATACAGCAAGAGGCGGCGCTAGTTGCTATCAGGCTAATGCATCTAGGCATATGGGGCAAAAACCTCACAAGTCCACACGCTAAAATCCTGGACCGGGCGATTGAGTATCAACCTCTCATCACTGCTCCGTGTGAAAGAATACTTAAACAATCTATGTTCAACAAAAACTATAACATACAAACAATAGAGGAAGAAAAGGATCAGTCAGGAGCCAATGAAGTGCAATTCTACACATATGGCTCAAAAACTAATAACGGTTCAGGTGCTGGCGTACACTCCCTTGACCTCAACATTAACTTTCATATACCGTTAGGCACACATAGTTCGATATTTCAATGTGAATGTGTCGCCTTAACACAAACCGCAAAAACCGTAAAGCGTTTAGGTATCCAGAACTACGGAATCAAATTTCTATCTAATAATCTGGCTGTGCTTAAAGCTTTAGAAAACAAACTAACTAACAACAAACTAATCTTTGAGTGCCACCTCGCCCTGGAGAGTATATCAAAATCCAATCGAATCACCCTCCAGTAGATCAAGGGGCACAGTGGATCCCTAGGCAATGATGCCGCAGATGAAATTGCGAAAAGTGGTGCCGAGATGTTAGTGCTAGACCCGTACCCACTTATCCCCTTGCCTTTCTCGCAATTTCGTGCGTGGATTCGTCAAAGATCAACAGAACTACACAATAACAGATGGTCACGGGCAACAGACTGTAGACAGTCAAAACTGGCTTTGCCGAAATACACCCGCGTCTCACTAAAAAACTCCTCAGCCTGAGTATAAATAACCTCAAAATAATTATAGGGACAATAACGGGCTACACCCTTCTTAACAAACATTTATTCAACATAGGTGCCAGGGACAGCCTACTTTGCAGGGGCTGTTTTATCGCCGAAAAATCAGCCACTCACGTAATCCTGGAAAGCGAGGCCGTGGCTTTTCAACGTGAAGAAAACCTCGGAACAGTGAGGTTGCTCCGTGAAGTCTGTGAAGGTTTTGGGCGGAGCTAGGCTGGCTATGTTAGCCAGTACCCCCACGCACAACGGACCAAATGGGAGTCTAAGTGCGGAAAAGGTAGTCCCTACTACTACTACTGCTGCGCTGGAGGATGTCTTCAAGGTTCTGGACTGGAGGGGGCCATCAACGTTAATGGCGAGTACATCACTCACCTTCGGTTTGTCGACGACATATTGGTCATGGCTGAGACCATGGAGAGCCTCAGTAAAATGCTCGATGACCACAGTAGAGCTTCCGAAAGAGTGGGTCTTAAAATGAACATGGACAAAATCAAGGTCATGGTCTTCTTCTTTCTTCTTCTTTTCGTGTCGATAATCTCAAATTTCTACTCAACTATACTCATATTTTGTCTGACCAGTATGTAGCCACCTGGACCGCTCTGTCATTTGCCACGTTCAGGTCCTGAAAGTTGCAGGCGGCTGGGCAGGAAGGGCAGACAAGGAGGTGGGGCATATCCTGTGACGGAGCCCCACACTGGCACTGTGTTTGCGATGGGTCTATGAGACTCCATTTGGCCAGAATTTTTCTACAGCGACCAACCTGTACCCGCAATCGGTTAGGGATTTCCAGATTGGCCACTGCAGTTCTTGTCTAGGGGGCATATGCTCTGCCGGAGTGATGGAGTATGGAGGGGCAGGATGTGCGTTTTGCCACAGTTTACATCTCTCGTCAGTTGCGCTGGCTTTCAATAAGGTCGTGTGTCTCAGAAAGCTTTTGCGGCTTTTTAGGCGTGCAGGTTGGAGTTGATGTTCATATAAAGGGTGGCGATTGTCCCGTTCTTGTTTCCCCTTCTCGATGCGGCTGGCCTCTTCGCGACGAAGATCTGGTGGAGCTTTACCCGCCAGTGGATACAACAACACAAGCGGGGTATGTTTCAAACAGCCAATAATGATGCGACAGGTATCATTTAGTGCCATGTCGACTTCTCTAACGTGGGCGGATCGATGCCACACTGGACATGTGAACTCCCCGGCAGAAAATGACAGACATAGGCCAGAAGTACGGAGAACCGGCGGAGATGCTCCCCAGCCCGTGGATGTTAGGCGTCGTAAGACGTTATTTCTAGTCCCGACTTTTAGTTTAGTTTTCAAGCAGTGGGATTTATATGTCAAGGACCTATCCAAGGTGATGCCCAGGTAGCGGGGTTGAGGGCAGTGCTCTATGGCAACGCCTTGCCACGAGATGTTAAGATACCTGTTGGACTAACGGTTGCGTAGATGGAAAGCATAGGATTGGGTTTTGGAAGGGTTTGGCCTTAAGGCATTTTCATCATAAAACTATCCAAGTGCTTCCAGAGCTTCCGTCAAGCTTTCTGCGGCCTCTTCGAAACTAGATGTCTGGGCGGCTAGAGCAAGGTCGTCTGCATATAGAAAGCGTTGCGTTAGTGGAGAGCTAGGCTGGTCGTTTGTGTAAACATTAAATAGTACCGGAGCCAGCACGCTGCCTTGTGGAAGCCCGCTTTTTTGGCAACGACATCTGCTTTTGCTGTTATTAAGGTGGACTTGGAAGCGACGGTTATTCAGCATGACGCTAAGAACCTGAACGAAGCCTGTGTCTTTTGTTATTTCCCTGACTTTCAATATGAGCTGCCCGATATTAAATGTATCATAGGCTGCTGAGAGGTCAACGAAAACAACACCTGTGATCTTTTTCACCTCAAACCCGTCCTCAATGAATTGCGTCAGTTTGAGCATTTTCCTGGTTTTAGTAGAGCTATCACTTTAGCGCGTCTCCACAATTTAGGAATCTTATAGTCTACGAGGCATGAGTTGAAAATTGATAGTATACAGGATACAGCTACTGGTCTGAGGTGTTTTAATTGATCAACAGTAATGTCATCGGAACCAGCAGCTTTGCCATTTTTTAAGTTTTTATCCCATATATTATGTCTGACAGTGTAAATGGCTGTGTTCAATTGGTGGTGTCATTAACCTCAGTCAGCTTTTTTGATTTGAGTATCCGATGTGGAGGTTTCCCATTAAGGAGTAGTTGGTGGGCAACTTGATTGGCGGTCACTTGGCCTGGGTTCGAAGCCTGAGGGGTGCTACCAGTTAGTTTATGGATCGTATTCCAGGCCTTTTTACTGTTATGCGTCATATCTATTTCAGTAACCAATTTCATCAATTTTTCCCTGCGGCTGTTATCCACTTCTCGCAAAAGTTCCTCGCCAAGTTCCAGGGTGTTTTCGGAAAAAGGGTCTGTCCTGTATAAGCCTATGTACTCAGCCAGTAGTGAGGCGGAATCCCTACCCAGGCCCGTGATGTAAGCTGTGCGGCAACCTCGTGGGATGTATTGGCGGGATACGGCCTACACAGTTGTTTGGAACGGGATCTAATTTGAGTAACCTGGAGTCAGTACCATAGGAAAACTTCTGCCAGTTGGCCTTGGAAAAGTTGAAACGGGGCCTGAAAGGCACAATTTGTGGTTTAACGGCTGATTCAACGCAGCACCCAATTTACCTGTGTTTGGTTCTTGGTATAGGCTCGTGCACAGTTTTCCTACAGAGAGCACTAACTTTACCACAGGCAAAGATTAAATCAAGGTTGTAGCCGCGGCGCCATCGGCCACTGTTAAATTAAGCTGGGCGTTTAGCATTGTGAATCAAGGTGAGGTTTTCTGCTTCTGCCCATTCACTGCATCACCATCCGAATTATTAGTGGCGTAGCCCCATGCGTTACTGTGGCTGTTGAAGTCACCTAATATGACTTTAATAGGCCTGTCGTGGAAGTTGCTTGTGTATTTAAAATGGAACGGTTAGTTTGGAGGTTTGTATATAGAGGTAATTGTGCAGGTGCCTGTATTTACAGTAATAATTTCAATAGAGTCAACAGCCGAGGAGGCCGTGGACTGCACTGCAATATTTGGTCGGACGAAAACAGCGCTCCCGTATTTTGCATGTGGAATTTCTGCTGTAAGGATCATACCCGGTATCTGAGGCCTAGGTAGTTCACCGTCACGATGTGTTTCTTGGACACATAGTATATCACATCTAAGGTCCTGGCACAGATTGCAAGAAGCTGAGCCTTGTTGCTTGAAAATCCCTCTATATTAATAGAAATCACGTCTAAAGCTGGTTCAGTTGTTGAGAAACTAGAGTTGGCGGGTGGAGTTGCCGTCGAGTTTGGCACTGGTAAGTGCCTTTGTAATTGGTTTTGAGTTTGAGTTTGAGTCATCGTGGTGAAAGGATTAGTCAGCTAGACCCTGCGTTACCGGGTGCTAGCTGTCCAGGGTGCGCCGGGCCTTTAGGATCGCAAGAGGATATGTTTAACGCCGCTCGGGGAGGCTCCTTTCATGCACCCCCTCAAGAATTGACTTGACTTGACTTGATAGGAGTGGGTGTTACATGGTGAATGCCCATGTAACACCCACTCCTATCAAGATCGGAGAATCTACACTCGAAGTTGTAGACGATTATATCTACCTGGGACAAACGGTCCAGTTGGGTAGGTCTACCTTCGAGAAAGAGGTCAACCGTCGAATCCGACTCGGCTGGGCGGCGTTCTAGAACTTGCGTGGTATCTTCTCGTCCACTTTACCGCAGTGTCTCAAGACAAAATTCTATGACCAGTGTGTGTTGCCAGTGATCACCTATGGGACCGAGACGTGGTCGCTCACATTGGGCCTTATCAGAAAGCTTAAAGTCACCCAAAGGGCAATGGAGAGGTCTATGCTCGGAATTTCCTTGCGTGATCACCGCAAGAGAACCAAAGTTACCAATATAGCCCGAAGAATTGCCAAACTTAGGTGGCAGTGGGTAGGGCACATTGCTCGCAGAACGGATGGCCGATGGGGCTGAAAAGTTCTGGAATGGCGACCGCGAACCGGAAGGCGATACGTTGGAAGGCCTCCCACTAGGTGGACCGATGACCTGGTTAAGATTGATGATGCCCGGGGTCGGTCAATGTGGCGACGCCTGTGGGAGGCCTATGTCCAGCTGTGGACGCCTTTCGGCTGAAATGATGATGATGAGGTGGACATTATTATAAATTGGCTTTGTGGTTATTCTAATCCTTGCAAGCTTTTTACCAAAAACTTTTTAAGCTGGTTGTTGTTATCATATGTCATATGATATAATAGGGATGTTAACTGAAAATTAGTTTTTTGTCCGTCAGGTAGAATAATACAAAATATTGGGACAAGTATTTTTTTCTTTTGACACGTAAACATAAAGTAACGACAATATAATGCGTTGAAATATCGTATGACATCACGCCGTTAGTACATTTTATACTGACATAGTGACGTCACAAGCCCCCACTCCAGAACTTTGATACGCTTTATGTTTGTCAATTTTTTATTGATTTGGTAAAGCAAAAAATACGTGTCCTATATTATTTGATAATCTCACTGATGGACTAAATAGAATTATCATTTTTCTACCCAGGAAACATCCCTCTTAGTTTAGTCAGAAAAATGCCTTTTCCATATACATATATGATTACCTACAGTTACTTACAGGAAACATTAACGATACAGCTAGATATGTTGAATAAATAAATATGTCCCGACTAACATTAACATTATAAGCGAGATATTTACCATGTTTACTGTTTGTAGCGAGTTTCCGATATTTCGGTGGTGTTACAAGCACCAAGATCACGGATAAACTGAAGTTATTGCGGGTGGGTGTTTATGAGGAGACAAATCGGTCTATCCTCTTTCTTGTTCGTTTTTTGCACTCGGTACCGCTACCATTGTCACTCACAACTCGATTCTGTTCCCAACACACGAAACTCACTGTGTCCGCTCGCGAACATTTTACGACATACGAGTTTGTCCGTGATCATGGTACTTGCAACAGCACCGAAATATCGGAAACTCGCTACAAACAGTAAACATGGTAAATATCCCGCTTATAATGTTAATGCTAGTGTTAGTGACCATGACAGTTTAAAAACTTATATGTCCCGGCTATTTTCGTTGGGCAGACGTTGAACCAGAAAAATTGCCTTTTCCAAATAAATTATACAGAAGTCATTACGATAAAGATAAATTCACTCAAAAACGTCTAAAATGACATTCAAGGCACCGCTCAAATTGTCATTACAGCTGATAGTTACTATGAACATAAATAATTGCACATAGGTCCTTTTAACTGGAACATACACTACCACAACGACATTCCGTCGTAATACCCTGTAGGTACCTATCTACGTCGTTTAAAGCGAAGTCGCTCAGCACGTTTTTTACTGTATATTCATTATTCTAAAATGAAATTATAAGACTGAGGGAAGTCGTCCTTATCTCTTACAACAAATCAAAATAACTAAATTTAATTCAAGAACAACATTCTAAGAACCCTCCACCCAATTAAGCAATTTAATCTCAGGCGAGCCTATCATAAAGTAATCTCTACAACTTCTAACTAGTCAGCGAGAAGTTTCAGCTAAGTAGCGATAGTTATCAATTTCAACGTCTTTTCGAAGTTCACTCCCCGAGGCCTTGTACTATTATTTATTCTGTGCCGAGGCTTCGATTGATTAGTTTCCGACTACCCTCGTCACCATACCAACGTTAACTCGTTATTAATTGATAACTGCTTTGTTCTAGGCAACGACCCATTTTGTTAGGGCCTAGGTAGTTTGTACATTGTTGTAGTTGACTTTGAAAGAGGTTTCGCAGTCTTGTCGTGTAAGTGAAATTAAAGCCTGTAGTCTCATGTCCCTTAGGTCATTAGCAAAACGACATAAATTGTAGATTCCTTGAATTAATTTGGTAAGTACTCAGAAGAATTGCCAATTAACGTACTAATATGATTAAAGTACCTTACTAACAAGCCTGAAAAGTATACATATTCAAAATTCCACATTGCAAGCTTGTAGCACTTTATAGGCTCCCCAGACCGCCACTTCAGCACTGAATGACACGCTTCTAGTCCCTAAGCATCAATTAAACAACGTCACCATAATAGCATATTCAGGTGGCACACATGCTTAATTAAGGAGAATGCTATTCAACGGTAAATGTTCGCTGACGATGCATTATGTTGCACGTTTTGAGATATGAATGTGACATGTCTTAATTGTAGCTGCTTTTGTGAAGCTAATGTTAGTCTAATTGCTTTTTTGGTGAATGAAAGGATGATTAATTAATTATTAATTATGTACAAGTAATAAGAGAAAAATAAAATTCAAGGAATTCTTGAGAAGATACCTCATGTATGTTCTTTGCCTTTGGGTGAGCGGAGAGGTCTTTTTTTTGTTGGGACAACCCCACCGCACTATTCCCAAACTACTCAAACTCCTGAAAGCCAGAATCAGCAGTGGCGATCACCAGAAAAGCGCCGAGGCAATGAAGCTCGACGAAGTCCCGGAGAATAAATGTAACTGTCTTGGATCCCGCAACGAAATTAATCAGAAAAGAATAATGGAGGAGTAGGTAAAAATACAAATTTTCACTTTCCTCTATATCAAGCAGGAGATAGAACAAACAAGGCCAACAATAGGCACACAGGTTCGTTTACAACTGGGATAAGCCCAGTTGCCTAGCACCACGGATAAAAATTTATATTAATGGGTCCTAATCCTAACATTGTGAGCTGTTATATTTGATTGAGCGATGATTTGTGTTTGTTGATTTGAGCGGAGAGGTCTTTTTTTTTGGGACAATCCCACCGCACTATTCCCAAGCCACAGCAACTCCTGAAAGCCAGAATCAACAGTGGCGACTACCAGAAAAGCGCCGAGGCAATGAAGCTCGACGAAGAAAAAAAAATGTATTTTTTCTTACTTCTCCATTATTCTTTTCTGATTAATTTCGTTGCGGGATCCAAGACAGTTAAATTCATTCTCCGGGACTTCCTCGAGCGGAGAGGTCTACTGAGTTTTCCTATAGTGGCCTCCTTCACCAACCTTACGTTATAAAAGGCGGCACACTATACCAGGCAACCCCTTACGAGGTGTCTGGGACCAACTTCGGTAGGTCACGCCTCCGAGAGCACTCGCCCCTTGTACTCAAGAGAAAATGTGAGTCGCATCGTGATTACTCACTACCATTTGTACAGAATGGTACCGGAGCAATAAAGCCGCTCACCACACGCACCCCAGCACGCCAGCACTAGTGCAAGCACCGGCACCAGCGCAGTTGGTGCTAGCGGATTCAATCCCCGTTAAGGACGCCAGAGAAGCTGGCTCCCATTTCTCCAGAATGGTCCCGGAGCTGTAAGCACGCTCACCTCTCGAATACAAATCATCGCATCTACCCAATGCCTACAGCTGGGTTGCCGGAAAACTAATCCAACGGGTAGTCCTCTTCTTTCTATCCAGGAAAGTGCCGGAGATGCAGCTCGCTCACAGGAGCTCACTTGCTTGAGGGTTACTCACGAACCCCGCGTCTGACCACCAGGTGGCCCTTTGCCTTGGGCCGGTAACTTCAGACACTTGTTGCGCGCGAGGAATGACGCTCGACCCACACATAGCGGAGCGGAGAGGTCTACTGTGTTTTCCTATAGTGGCCTCCTTCACCAACCTTACGTTATGGAAAGGGCACACTATACCAGGCAACCCCTTACGAGGTGTCTGGGACCATCTTCGGTAGGTCACGCCTCCGAGAGCACTCGCCCCTGGTACTCAAGAGAAAATGTGAGTTGCACCGTGATTACTCACTACCATTTGTCCAGAATGGTACCGGAGCAATAAAGCCGCTCACCACACGCACCCCAGCACGCCAGCACTAGTGCAAGCACCAGCACCAGCGCAGTTGGTGCTAGCGGATTCAATCCCCGTTAAGAAGAAGAAGCGGAGAGGTCTGTCAGACTCTGACTAAAACCACACAATGTACTACAGCTATCTTCAACCGTGGCGCTGGAGTGCTTGAGCATTTAGCCACGCTCCGCGGGGCAGGTATTGGCACGCATAAATAACCCGTCACCCTCTGCGGAGGAGGCACCAGATTTTTCCCGTAGCTTAGTTTTAGCGCAAATAATGCACAGTTCCTCTGGACTTCCAATGAGGGGGCGAGTATCCGTGAATTTTTTGCATTGCATTAGTGCATTAACCATCAAACATGCATCATCACGCGGGTCCAATGCAGATTGGGCGATTTCACATGTCTTCGAACTTTTGATTCTAGGATATGCCGGTTGCCTCACGATGTTTTCCTTTACCGTTCCGAAAGCAGTGGTGATGAAATAAATTGCACAAAGTAATGCGCCTGGTCGGGTTCGAACACACGAACTATAACTTTTAAGTCGGGGTTGTAACCCCTGTGCCACCAACGCTCCCATAAGTGCATGTTTTGGGTAAAGCCTATAGACACTCGGTGAACACTTTCACCGAGTGAAAGTGTAGCTTTCTACCAATGAATTCATTTCCATAATCATATCGTTACTTCCAGAGACTCATCATCTTGCTGCCCTTATCCTATGTTACTTGGGGTCGGCGCAACACGTTTCCTTCTTCCATACAGTCCTATCCCCCGTCACGTTATCACTGACTCACTTTTCTTTCATATCCCTCCTCATACATTGCATCCGTGATTTCTTTTGCCTTCCTCTCCTCTCCGACCATCCACATTTATATTCATAAATCTTTTAGTTACATGCGTTTCATACTTCCTCATCACATGACCATACCAGGACAAACGGTTTCCTTTCAACTTATCTGTCACTGGCGCTACTTTCAAATTTCGTCTCATTTACATTCATCACTTTATCCAATCTCATCAGTCCGCACATCTACCTCAACATTCTCATCTCTGCTACATGCAATCTCTTTTAATCCGTCTCTTTCACAGCCCAACATTCTGATCCATACAGTACGACGTACGACAGGTCTAATCACAGACTTGCAGAATTTTCCCTTTAACTTGAGGGGCATCCGTAGGTCACAAGTTGTTCTAGAGATTGCATTTTACAAACAGAAACAAACGAATCGTAAAAAATGTAATAAAGAGATAAACCTTTTCATTACATTTTTTTGACAAAAGTCAAAAGTAGAACCTTCTTTAACTTGAGGGGCATCCGTAGGTCACAAGTTGTTCTAGAGATTGCATTTTACAAACATAGAAACAAACGAATCGTAAAAAATGTAATAAAGAGATAAACTTCTTTATTACATTTTTTTTGAAAAAAGTCAAAGGCAGAACCTTTTCCTAACAAGACAGAAGGGAAGAGGATTTTATTTTCATTAAATGCAAGGAAATGCGACTGTATATAAAGTTTCTTGATGAAAATGCACTTCATTACTTAGCAATTGCACCGCTAGAGGTATTTTCATACTCATTTAACCCCCGACGGAAAAAGAGGTCTGACGCATGAACCTGTGAGTTTGTATATTTGTGTATATGTCTGTGGCACCTAAACCTGCAGCTTTTTGATTTAGTGTTTTTATTTTGTAAGGTTCCAATCTAGCCAAGGGCTACCGTGTTACCCATTTACTGAGTTGTAGAGGTCAGATAGGCAGTCGCTCTATGTAAAACACTGGTACTCAGCTGAATCTGCTTAGACTGGAAGCCGAAGCCTACCCAAACATAGCTAAGAACATTCTCGATAAAGTCACCTTACACGTTATTTTATGAAAATCAGTTCAGCCGTTCAAAACGTATGGGCGTTTTACTGTTTGAGTCGGGGTATTTTCGCAAGATAATTTGTCATAATAAAGCTACGTGTTCAATAGATTGTCGATCGAAGCGTGTCGACTACTAGACAAGTTATGTAGCATGAAATAAAGATGAGTCGTGGGTTTTTAAAATTTATACTTGTTATACTTTAACCGATGCACTTACACACGCACTGAGACTAAAGTGGAACTGGGCTGGTCATGTCTCCCGATACTCAGACAGATGGTGGACCATCGAAAATACGCGTTGGAAAAGACCATTACTAGGGAAAAAGGTAGATGGCGTTGCTGTCAAGTAAACATTGTGCTCCGTATAATTTAATTTAAAATAATGTTCTTAGTGATAATTTGCTACAAAGTAAAGTTTTAAACTAATCTAGACAGTGTTAATATCACCTGACATTGTTATCTCAACCGAACTCTCACAGAAAACATTGTTAGAATGAGTGAAAAGTTTTGAAATTTAAACAGTGTCTAAACCAAAGTCTGGGTTGATAAAGTGACCTAAACTACAAGCAAATTCAAATATAATAAATTCACCTTCCAATTTAATGAACAGTTAAAAAACAACAGCAAAACATAAAAAAGGAAAATAAAAACAAGTGAAGAAATATTCGACACACCCGTCAATTTTGTAAAATTGTTAAAGGAACTATGAACCAAACCACAATTTCGATTTTTCTCAGCTAGTTCTTTTTGAAAGGATTTGGCAGAAGTTTTCTTAAGTATATCCTCCTTTTTAAAGTCGTTTAAATCATAAATAAAGTTCTTCGACTTCGGATTGCTACAAAGTGATTTTAGGGAAATGGCAAAGGGCAACTATTGGAGGTCCTCACTCACCTTCCTATGGGTATTTGAGGTCAGTGCGTTTTCGCACGTTTCAAATTCCTCAAGAGGTAAAATTAATATTTATTTCGGGATATTTACCATATATATCTAGATTTTGGTTGAGAGCTCGATAAAAATCAACCATGTCAGCTTTTAAACTTATATTCCTCAAGGGGTGATTGAAATACCGTGAATTTCCGATGATGGCCATTAAAATACAGAACAAAGCCCCACTCTATATGTGTAACTTACAAGTCCGTTTTATACGTATTGCAATTTTGGCAACAAGCCAGCGGGAATGCACACTTGTACCTTTTTGATTATAGGGTTGTAGTACACCGTTTTATGATAATTATAGTTATCGCATAAACCTATATTGGTTTGGAGAAAATGTTTTAGAATTCCTATGGCATTCAGAAATATATCATTAATTATTATCAATTTACTCGCTTTCCCAATATAAACCCTCTGTATGTACACATCCTTTATACATCAATTTGTCATAAAATGAAATGAAAAAAATATTAAGGAGCCTGGCTAAGACCCAGTTTGTGCAACTAAAATGATCGAAAAGTCTATATAACAAATTGCCACACGTGCGTTATCTGCTGTGATATATTGAATTTATTTTGCTGCCTTGACTTTTTGTGTTCACATCGACATTTTTTAGGAAACCAGAGATTGGGTAAATAATAGTTTTACCATGTTTTTGCTAATCTTATCAATTTTATGCCGATGCAAGAAGAACCGCTACTTAATTTATTCGTGTTTCTTATAGCTAGTACACCTAACTGGAAGCTTAACCTTAGATACTTACGGTATAGCGTAAATTATACCCAACTTTATTGGTACCTCACAAATGGGTGTAAGTTCAGCGCTGAATTGATGAGTGTTCTGGATTTATATTACTGAGAACCGAGATTGTGTGTGCAATTGCTGCTTCAATACGACCTGAATGCATATAAGTACTTGAATGCAAATTAATTCGAGTTGCTGACTTTACTTTAGTCGTTCGTTTTACTGCAGCTCAAAAATTTGGATTAAATTAACCAGGTAATTATTGAGACCTTAAATTAGTATAGCACCAGTTACCACAGTGTCTCAAGATGAAAGTCTATGACCAGTGTGTGTTGCCAGTGATGACACATGGCTCTGAGACGTGGTCGCTTACAACGGGCCTCATCAGAAAGCTTACAGTCACTCATAGGGCAATGGAGAGGGCTATGCTCGGAGTTTCCTTGCGTGATCGAATCAGAAATGCAGAGATCCGCAAGAAAACCAGGGTTACCGACATAGCCCGAAGAATTGCCAAACTTAAGTGGCAGTGGGCAGGGAAAATTGCTCGCAGATCGGATTGCCGATGGGGCAGAAAGGTTCTAGAGTGAGTTTCTGTTTCACGCAAAAACGGCGGAACGGATTTGGATTAAATTTTGCAAATAGATAGTTTATATTCTGGATTAACACATAGGATACATTTTAACCCGATAAAATCAGTAAAACACGCAGGTGAAGCCGTGGTCAAATGCTAGTATGTATGTAAGCAAACAATTTAATCTCTTTACGGAATGTAATATCCATTATTTGAAATATATGTGGGCTGGTACAACCTTAGTAAGTAACAAGTTCCAAGATATTATGACAACAATGTCTAATCAAATTGTCCTTCAATGATACTCGTTTAAAGACCAGCACGAGTACCATCACTCCGACTTCGATAATGACTCAAAGAATCCTTGTTTCATTATTTTGGGGAAAAATAAAAAGAAATCTTTTGAAAGTCAGTTTGTTACAAAAACATAACCGTACAGATATAATGAACCCCGTTGCTATAGCAATAATCCCATGCTCCCAATCGATGTTTATGATGAAAAGGGAAAATAAGCACTGATATGACTCAAGACGTCTTCTTTATGCCCAGATTACGATGAAACGTATTTCCTTTCATACACAGCTGAGAAATAAAAATATGATTCAATGAAATACAGTATATTACGTTTGTGACATTTAGGTGTTGTATTTTTTTTTGGTAAAAGATAGGAAAAATAAATAATTGATTGTTGCTTTGCCTGATACATCAGATAAAGCGATATTCCAAAGAATATTAGTTATTAGGAAACTACGTTACAACCACAAGTATAAATCTAACTAGATGACGCGAGTATATTATGTACTTGGCGTGTAAAAAAAGGAGTAAAATTACCATCAATGATCGTACTTTGAGCTTTTCATTTAGCATTATCGGCACCGGCAATCCACCGAAATCTAGAAAAATTTCTAATTATGCCATATTTAGCTGTAAAGACTGTATAGAAAAAATTGGCCGAGGCATTGGAAATCTTTTCTTTGATTGGTTAGTAAATTGTGTGTGAAAAAGTGGCACGCTTGGTTTTCATACAGATGGAGGGAATTGCGTCATCTATATTGTTAGATTGATATCTGTGGTACCAACATACCAGTTTTCATAATATAACCCTTAGTTGTCACTAGGGAACGGTTTCATGACTAAAGCCTGTCTGGCCATCTTGCTCACCATTTCAAATAATATCGACGCTTTTAACAGCTGCTATAAAAATATAAAAATAATGTGCTTAAAAATGTCTCATGCCATGAATCTACTATAAATATTTTTTTTTTCTTGCATATAAATGAGATTCTTTCAGGAAAAATGTTTTCTTAATTTTTTTTTGTTAACCGAAATCTGGAAATTTTAAATATTAAACGGCCAGTTTGACAGCTCAAAAACCGACCAAATGCGAGTCGGACTCGTGCACGAAGGATTCCGTACCATTATCGCAAAAACAGCAAAAAACACGTGTGTTGTATGGGAGACCCACAATTTTTTTTATTTTATTCTGTTTTTCGTATTTGTTTTTATAGTGGCAACTGAAATTTTTCCTTATTTCCTCCTGTGGCAACACTACAGCTAACAGCTGATTTGAATTTGTCCTAATAATTTTAATTTTAAATAATAGATTTCCTTTATAATAAGGCATATTTCCAATTTCTTAACTAGTTTTAAAGCGTAATTAAGTGTTTCGTGCTAAACACAGACACTACAAGTGCAAAATAAGTGTTGAAATTTAATTGTGTTTCGTTGAAAGTTACCGGCTCAAGCGAATGTTACTTTTTCGCCTCGGTATCAGGTACAATACTATATATTTTACTTGATATTGGATTGTTTGCGTATTAATATTTTGCCTACAATTAATTGGATCACTTTTATTGAGGTTACAAGTTGATGCCAATGACCTATAAAACGTAAACATAACCTTAATTAGTTTGGTGACAGAACTTCTTTAAATATCTAAATTTCATTTTTCTGTTCAACTAATCATCTGTTACTCATTTCACTACTCTTTTCCAACATCATCTTTCTTCTCTTTCGTCATGATTATGACTCGCAGTGCACGGGCTCGCCTAGAAGAGACCAAACTCAGTCAGGCTTTGAGCGAATTAAAGGCGTCTCAGGAGTTCTGTGACCAACTGATAAGGGAAAAAGATGAAAACGAAATAGAGTTCCTTAGGGTCCTTGACAGGAATAGTAAACTGAAAACAGAAATGGCTCAGTTATATATACAACACACTGATGCCATAGCAGCCCGGGACAGGCTCCAAATTGTTGTGGACGGGTTCAGCCAGTGTAGCAATGAGTATGAACAAGCTCTTAGTCACAATTATTCACTACAACAGCAGCTACATGAGGCTCAAAGTCAGATTGAACATCTTGAAACAACAAATCATAACATCACTGCCTCGTTGAATCAAAGTCTATTCAATGAATTGGTGCCTGTTGCCCCATCAATGGTTACTGCAATAAACCCCTCTTACACACTAGATTTAACAAGTCATGATGATTCAAAATCAATTAAATCATTGAGGGTAGTTACTAGTAAAAATAAAATAAAAAAGTACATTAAAATTAACGAATACATAGTTAAAACAAAGAAAATGATAAAAAAACAATGGTTTTTCATCAAAAATTAAAAACTTTATAGAGAAAGGTTGCATCTACTTAAACAATTAGATATGTATTCATTTAACTTAGAAAAAACTACTAGAAAATACCAAACTGACACAGAAGACTTGCGGTATGAACTTGACCATCTACAGGAGAAACTTACTTCTATGACCATCAAATATACAGCCTCTGAAAACCAAATGAGGGAATATGTATTGGCAATGAATGAGCTGGTAAGTTCACAAATTAACAAATGTGATCATTGTCAACCACCATCTGTTGAACCCACACCGGACCATTCATTGACAATATGTGATGCCACCATACCGCAGTCTAGTGCAAGTTTGCCATTAGAAATTACTAACTGTTTGCCTAAAAAGAATGTAAATACAGAAATAGTATTATTTTGTGGTAAAATTGGAAAGGATTTAGGCCACTTGTTGACAAATAGATATCCAGGACACTCAATAATGAACTACTGTATGCCTGGCTGTTCTTTATTTGACATAATGAAAAAAGTTATAAAATGCAATTTTAACCAGGATACCACATTATTAATATTTATTGGTAATAGGGGCAATGTGAACAAAGGAGAATTACTCCAACATTATAACTCTTTGTGCAACCTTAGTTTAAACAAAATTGTGATTTTCACTTTCCCTTACAGCCAAAGTTTGCCACAGGAAGAAAACAATCTTAGATATGAATTGAATAGGACATTACATAATTTAACATATAGTAGTAATTTATTCCATTTAATTGACACTAACAATTATGTTGGTAATCACTTTTATTTGACAAAAGATAAATTTTTCATGGGTAGGTACTTTCTTTCAAAGTATTATAAAAGACAGATAGCTGTGTCGCTATCATATTATTTTTCTATTACAGCCAAGAATTTGGCTAAACAACTTGCTTCTATTGAGCAATGCCAAGGAATGTTATTTAATTCAGCCAATGATTTGGTATCAGAAATTGATATTGATAATAATTTAAATTAGAAATTAGGACAATAGGGACAACCTCTTGCAAAATTATACAGGATAAAAATTGCATAATAAAATCAAATAAAAGTTTAAATTCGGTAAATAGTATTAACCTGGTGCATCAAAATATTCAAGGATTTATGAACAAAAATTTAGAAGTAGAATTATTTATGAACTTTAACAGTATTGATATTATTTGTATAACAGAACATTGGCTTAAAAGCCACCAGTTATTGTTCAATTTTAATAATCACCAGGTTGGTAGTTCATTCAGCAGAGTTAATGCTATACATGGTGGCTCATTGATTTTAGTAAGTAACCAGCTTAAATTTAAAGACCGTAAGGATATTGTGAGCCTATCTGTTGAGCGGACAGTTGAAATAGCTTGTATAGAATTGGAGCAGTTTATTGTATTAAGTGTATACAGACCCCCTTCAGGATTGTATGACTGCTTTGAAAAGGTAATGGATGAAGTGTTACACAAGATTTGTAACTCGAATAAATCCATTATCACTTGTGGTGATTTTAATGTTAATTTATTAGAAAACTCAGGTTCTTGTAGTAAAATAATAAGTCTGTTTCAGTCCTACAATCTTGTAAACCTATTTTTGGAGCCCACAAGAATAACCCCAACTAGTGCTACATGCTTAGATAATATTTATACTAATGTTATACCAGACCACAAAGAAATTATAAATTTACTAGATTCTGATCATTGCGGGCAGAGGATTACTATACCAAACCAAAACAACAAAGTGGCTAAAAAGGATATCACTGTTAACCCCAAAACTGCAAGTCGCTTGGCAGCTATTAAAGTTAAACTCATTAATAAATTACCAATTTTGTCAATTGATGCTGATCCTAATCATCTATATGATGATTTTTTTAGTATATACTGTAAACAATTTAATTCGACCTTTGTTCCAAAGACTATCTCCGTTAATAGTAACGCATCATTCAGTGATTGGGCTACTACTACTGGGAAGATTAAAAACAGTAGTAATGTTATTAAAACGACTTGGAATATTATTAATAGTGAAACGGGAAGATCTGGTAACCGAAATATTGACTACGGCCTGTCTATTAATGGCAACATCATAAAATAAGACTCACAAGTCGCAGTGGCCTTTGACAATTTCTTTTCAGATATTCCCATTTCAACTACTAAATACTTAAACTCATCACCTTCTGTTGCTGAGTCTTTGCTAAAAGAAAATTTTAATGTTTGCAATTCGGAATTTCGTTTTGAACATATTACTTGGAAAGACATAATTAAAACCTTTCACACTTTAAATGTTAAAAAGACTGCAGATCTGTGGGGTCATTCTGTAGAAGTTGCTAAGACTATTATTGACATTGTCGCACCTAGTTTAGCTATTATCTTTAATAATTGTATCGACTGTGGGGAGTTTCCTGACCTTATGAAAAATAGTAAAATAATACCTTTGTTTAAATCAGGTAGTACATCAGACCCTACAAATTATAGACCTATTTTAGTACTACCTACGTTGAAATAAATATTTGAGAAATTAATTTTAGAGCAATTGCAAAGATTTTTTAATAAACATAAATTATTACATAGCAAACAGTTCGGTTTTACAAGGGGTCGTTCAACTACTGTGTAAGGTAACTTTTCTTACTCACCAGCCAGCTCAGGGGTAGATATTCTGGATGAGACAATTGCAGGGATGATGTCGCATGAGGGTCGACAGAAGTAAAAGTCTTTATATTTGGTCAACTATTTTAATAATACACAGGCATCACTACTGCATCACAATTTTAAAGGTATCTCACTTACTTGTGGATGGTATATAAACTACCCTTTAAATTTAGCATCAGATGTATGATATCACAACCAGCATCGTTCCTTTCTTTCTAATTGCATCGAGTATCTCACCAGCCGAAGTATCATGGGTGTCCGGAGCCTGTTGTTGAATGCGGTGTTGCTGTTCTTATATAGTTTTGTTGACCATGTTTTATACTAGTTTATTATTATTAAAATTAATCCTAAGAAGCCCTGTCGATGGGAAAAATGCGGTATTAGCATCATACAAGCACATGTCTCACAAGCATGAAAATATAGTTCAATTCCACGAATACTCACAGCGCTTGCTGGCACATAATAGTTTTAAATTTAGGGCTGTTTCCCTGTCTCCTGCGAGTCATTTTAATTACTTTATTCTGTTTTCTTCACTAGGATTTTATTTATTGGACTCCTGCGTATCAATTCGTAATGAAAAAGAAATGTCACTCTCATCGGCCATAGACATTGAGCATTTTATTGACCCATTGAGATGTCATGTCTATATTTTCTTTAAGTAATTAAGTATACCAGAAATTAATAGCCTAGATATGTAGGAGATTGTGTGCTCGTTGAATTATATTAATACACACAATATCTAACAGGTTTTGTAAAGAATTTATAATAATTCCGCCCCGACCTTAACGCCATCTAGTACCAAAGTCGTGAATCTCTTACTAGCTTTCTCTCATAATTGTAATTGCTTCTAGTGCAACTCTGTCAGATGTCGCTGTAAGTCGTTACGGAAATATATTTGTTACAACTGATGCCGGTGTTGAGCTTTTAGGACATATTTATAATGCATGGGAAGATAAGTACGATGCCTTGGGAATCTTTTGTGATTTGTCCAAAGCATTTGATTGTGTTTTTCATGAAACGCTAATCAGGAAACTCCGCCACTACGGGATCCGGAACAGCGCTCTGGATCTTCTTACTTCATATTTGAGTAATAGGATTCAGACCGTTGACGTTAATGGAAAAAGATCTCCTGGATCTATGGTAACAATGGGAGTCCCACAGGGCTCGATTCTTGGTCCTTTCTTGTTTCTTATTTATATTAATGACTTGCCTTACCTCATAAAGGATAACCATGATATAGTGTTGTTTGCGGATGATACTTCACTTTTGTTTAAACTTAAACGTCAGCAGCTGGTTACTGACGATGTAAATAGCGCGATCTCAAAAGTAGTTCACTGGTTCAATGTTAATAATTTACTTCTTAATGAAAAAAAAACCAAATGCATTAAGTTTACCCTACCTCACGTTAGGCAGGTGAAAACCGATGTGTTGATAAAGGGCGAAGAATTGAATCCTGAAAATAGCACAGTATTCTTAGGCTTAACTTTGGATGCTAAGCTTCAGTGGGGCCCACATATAGATAAATTGTCAAAGAAGCTAAGCTCCGCAGCATATGCTGTTAGAAAATTCGTAATTTAACTGACATAGAGACAGCCCGTTTAGTTTACTTTAGCTATTTTCATAGTGTAATGTCGTACGGTATTCTGTTGTGGGGAAATGCCGCCGACATCCAGACTATCTTTGTTTTGCAGAAAAGAGCTGTTCGATCAATTTATAAATTAAGCCCGAGACACTCTCTCAGAGAGAAATTTAAGGAGATTAATGTAATGACTGTGCCTTCTCAGTATATTTATGAAAATCTTTTATATACCCATAAAAATATAAAATTGTTTAAAAAATACAGTGATATCCATAACATAAATACTAGGAACAAACACAAATTTGTAGTACCTACAACAAGGCTCAAGAAAATAGGTGGCTCGTTTAGATGTCAATGTGTACGCTTTTATAATAAGCTTCCAAGCCACGTACAAGATCTAAGTCTTAATAAATTCAAGTCTTTCATTAAACGTTAGTTGTGCCAGAAAGCGTTTTATACAACAAAAGATTACATTGAGGACAAAAAGGCTTGGGATTGAGCTGCTCCAATTAATTTTGTTTTTTTTATTATATTTTGCACTATGCATTTTGTTACAATATTTTTTTTTTTTTTTGATTTTCTTGCAATGACAAGAATATTTACTTTTTAAAGTATTATATTATTTTATTTTAATTATTGTGAATGTGAAGACTATGTGGATATATATTTTTTTTTTTGTTTTTATTTAAATTTATCTTAGTTTTTAATCATGGTCTGGCAGTTTGAGTAGTTTATGCGGCCTACCCGAATGTCCTTTCTTTGGTATTGTTCGTCGAATCGTTGAGCTCCTTAAATTCTGAGTTGAGATGCTCGGTTATTGACAAATGCGTGCACTGACTGGACAGGTCCACTCAATCTGGCTGGTTCTTTCCTCAAAAGACCATTTCAGACATCAGTCTACATGGTCTTCACATGATCTAATCAAGATTTTGTCAGGACTTTAAAAGAGACTGTGACCTCTGAGTTTGTTTCGGCCTTTCTTCTCAGAGTAGTCAGATAGGAAACGCCGACCTCATCTAGTTTTAAAAATATGTTCGACATGTAAAAGTGTTTGTACAAACCAACTTACAGAAATAAATCATTTATCATTTATCAAATACATCATCTTTGAAAATTTCAACTATCTACCTATCACGGTTCATAAGATACAGCCTGGTAACAGACAGTCAGACGGTCAGTGGAGTCTTAGTAATAGAATTCCGTTTTTACCCTTTAGGTCATCATCATCATCCTCATCATCAGCAATTTATGTTCCCACTGCTGGGACTCAGGCCTCCTCTCTGTGAGAGGGAATAGGCCGTAATCCACCACGCGGACTCAGTGCAGTTTGATGGATGTCACATGTCTTCGAGGGATGTCACACTTTGGGTACGGAACCCTAAAAATGACGCTAAACTGACAAGTCTTGTAGCATTCATGCTACAATACACATTTGGAGGCATGTGGAACAGATTGTAAACGGTTGTTGTCAGACTGTATGTGTTCTAATCGCGCCGAAATCTTTGCTTGCACGATGCGAGATTTGTGTGACATGATGTCATTAGTTCTTAAGGCGGCGTTGGTGCCGCTACATCACTCCCCTCCGGAGACCGGAGGTCGATAGCAGATTGAGTCGTCCGTACATCTTGTGATGCGTGCCTGTCCAGTGGAAGGTTGGTTCCCGTGAGGCGGAACCGCAAGTCGCAGAGTTCGCGGTGAGTCGGAACTGTATGCGGTTGTGCCCCAGTGAGTCGGGGTGATGATATACCAGTGTGTCGGGATAGTGTTGCTGGCTCCAGTAGTTCGGAGCGGTGATGATGTCCCACTGAGTCGGGACAGAGCTGCTGGCTCCAGTGGGTCGGAGCGGTGATGAAAGAAGCTGGGGTCGAGTACGTAAGTCTGGTCCGGGAAACTGCCCAACGGCTGTTGTCGGACTGTTGTATGTGTTCTAATCGCGCCACAAACTTTTCTTGCCCGATGCGGGATTTGTGTGACGTCATTTCATTTGTTCCTAAGTGACGGCGTTGGTGCCGCTACACATACATAACTTCAAGCCTGTATTCCCGAAGGGTTGGCAGAGGTGCACCTATGGAGGTACACCCTCATTTCACCAGTTATATTTTAGTCCCATGTAATAAGGGTACGAGCTTACTTACACGCTAACAACAATATATCACTTAAACTACTAGAACGATTCGTACAACTATGACTTAAAGCTACAACGATAGTTTCAGCGGGAACGAGCTAGAACCGTTATAATATATCTAACGTGCGTGACTCTTATGGAATGGGACTGGCAGGCCTAATTGCCTTCATATAACTTACCGTGCCAAAATCTACATCCAATACTTTGCCTGTCCAAACCGTCTACTTGCTCGGTAGTAGCGATCACTCATTTTCTTTCTTTCACGAAGATCACTCATTTCATATCATTGGGATATGAATTAAAAGTAAACTTCAAGATTATAATGAATTCAATTCCTTTTTCTCTCGGTGATGAGGAAAAGCTTTTTGTACTATATCACCGAGTTATTGACTTACCTCAACATCCTTTTTATCACGAACGAGATGAATTCACATTTCATAAAAATAACGGTACAATAAATAAAGTGATGTACAATCAACAAACGAAACAAGTATGCACGCAATACGGCATCTCCTTTTTAACTCGCTTCCCATGTAAATTTTTAATAGTATTATATTCAGCTGCATCTAGTTAGATTGGCAGCCGACCCCAACATAGTTGATAAAAAACTAGGCAGATAAAGTATTTAGTCGAAATTACATGACCTATTTGTACAAATATTGTGCCAAGACAGACATCTTTATATATCTATTTACCCGACTGCCGACGGAGGGTAATGTGTTTATTAGTCTATGTATGTATGCTTTCCTGTGTGGCGCTCTAGAGACCAAACGCGTTGGTCCCGTTGAAGATTATTCTTACGTCAATCAATTCACCTTAACCTTGCGAGTGTCACTGGCTACATTAAATGGAAAATAGGAAAATGGCGGCTTTCAGGAATGGCGGCTTTATGTGGGGGCCCAATTTTTATTTCCTTTCAAACCCTTCGTGTGGGTATCAAAATAAAGGATTTTAAGAGGTGATTTCAAAAATATCAAACACTTATATGTTTAAATGGGGTGTACATGTACCTAATTCGTAAAAAAAATGTTAACTAAAAAGTTATAAATAAAAAAAGTTCGTACATATACAACCGTGTGGTGGAGCGTTTGAACTTGCAGGCAGTCTCCGAATGGGGCGATGCCAATCTGATCAGGTTTAATGCGACTAAAACCCAGGCATGTCTTTTTTTCCGCAAAAAAGAGCCAATTTCACCCGGCTCCAACTTGCCGGGATGTGACCGTGCCAATAACGGACAATCTAGAGCTTCTTGGCATTAATATGACTTCGACTCTCAATTTTGGCCAATACATTGAGACAAAGGCTCAGCTGGCTGCCAAAAAGTTGGGGATCCTTGCAAAGGTGAGAAAGTATTTCACGCCGAAACAGCTGCACAACTTGTATCAAGCGCAAGTTCAATCATGCATGGAGTACTGTTCTCATCTCTGGAACAGATCTGCCAAATACCAGCTTGATGCACTGGAGTTGATCAAAAAGCGGGCAAAGAGGCTCATCAGCGATGAAGCACTGGTCAAGACAAAGCTCCAGAG
The DNA here is from genome assembly GCA_964057195.1 of Orthosia cruda. Taxonomy (NCBI): domain Eukaryota; kingdom Metazoa; phylum Arthropoda; class Insecta; order Lepidoptera; family Noctuidae; genus Orthosia; species Orthosia cruda. The sequence continues at coordinate 11,941,517 of OZ059836.1, read as the reverse complement.
CCTTGATCATCGTCGCCGAGTTGCCAGCTTGTTAGTTTTTTATCAGTTACACTTCGGCGAGTGTGCGATGAAATTGCGTGATCTAATTCCAACTAGCCCTTTTCATCATCGGAATACCAGACGTAAGGCGATGTGCCATCGGTACATGGTGGACATCCCACCCATACGCACAAAACATTTTGGGAACACTTTTATTGTGCGTACAGTAAGGAATCCTGTCGGAGTTTGTGTTTCCCGTCAGCTACAATCTAGTGGTCAGCCGTTTAAGTCAAGAGTGAATGGGTTTTTTCTAAGCAAGCGTGTCATTCATCGCTTACCATCAGGTGAGATAGAGGTCAAGCGAAAGACTATAGAGTTCAAAACAAAATCGCGTGCTGGCTGACCAAAAGCATATGTATTCTCCGACTGCACAATATGATTTTCTTCTTGTTTACGTATTTTAGTTCGCATCTTAAGCCGGGTTTTTAATTTTTTTGATTAACTTTTTCTTTTTTTCTGCTTATCTACCAAACAATTTTGTTGACAGTACTGAGTACCATATGATACCTCGTACAATTTATAAAAAAAGATACACTGTTTATATTCATACGATTTTGTTAAAAGCAATTTCTTCCATAATGAAGATATTCTGTAATATCCGAGGGATTTTTACAGAACGAAAATTTTCATAAGAACCTTAGGAACGCTGCTTAGCAATTCAAATTGTATAAAAAGCCGTTAAAGTCCGTTGTATTATATTATAAGAGTGGTTTCTAATTGTTTTGCAATTCTTGATGGCGGGGTATAAGGGGTTTTTATTACGAGTACAAACTAAATAGCTATAACAACATAATAGTACTTAATGAGATTCTAAATTGGTAGAAAGTACTTTTTAACTGCTGTCGACAAGAATTTCCGTGACTGCTCTACCGCTCGTCGTACCCAACAAACTACACCCTCCAAGAATGATACATCCAGGTCAAGTGGAAACTTTCCAAAATAAATAGCCAGAGTGTTAAAGGAGAAAGAGATGGAATTTTTGTCTGTTTGTCTGTTTGTCTGTTTGTCTGTTTGTCTGTTTGTCTGTTTGTCTGTTTGTCTGTTTGTCTGTTTGTCTGTTTGTCTGTTTGTCTGTTTGTCTGTTTGTCTGTTTGTCTGTTTGTCTGTTTGTCTGTTTGTCTGTTTGTCTGTTTGTCTGTTTGTCTGTTTGTCTGTTTGTCTGTTTGTCTGTTTGTCTGTTTGTCTGTTTGTCTGTTTGTCTGTTTGTCTGTTTGTCTGTTTGTCTGTTTGTCTGTTTGTCTGTTTGTCTGTTTGTCTGTTTGTCTGTTTGTCTGTTTGTCTGTTTGTCTGTTTGTCTGTTTGTCTGTTTGTCTGTTTGTCTGTTTGTCTGTTTGTCTGTTTGTCTGTTTGTCTGTTTGTCTGTTTGTCTGTTTGTCTGTTTGTCTGTTTGTCTGTTTGTCTGTTTGTCTGTTTGTCTGTTTGTCTGTTTGTCTGTTTGTCTGTTTGTCTGTTTGTCTGTTTGTCTGTTTGTCTGTTTGTCTGTTTGTCTGTTTGTCTGTTTGTCTGTTTGTCTGTTTGTCTGTTTGTCTGTTTGTCTGTTTGTCTGTTTGTCTGTTTGTCTGTTTGTCTGTTTGTCTGTTTGTCTGTTTGTCTGTTTGTCTGTTTGTCTGTTTGTCTGTTTGTCTGTTTGTCTGTTTGTCTGTTTGTCTGTTTGTCTGTTTGTCTGTTTGTCTGTTTGTCTGTTTGTCTGTTTGTCTGTTTGTCTGTTTGTCTGTTTGTCTGTTTGTCTGTTTGTCTGTTTGTCTGTTTGTCTGTTTGTCTGTTTGTCTGTTTGTCTGTTTGTCTGTTTGTCTGTTTGTCTGTTTGTCTGTTTGTCTGTTTGTCTGTTTGTCTGTTTGTCTGTTTGTCTGTTTGTCTGTTTGTCTGTTTGTCTGTTTGTCTGTTTGTCTGTTTGTCTGTTTGTCTGTTTGTCTGTTTGTCTGTTTGTCTGTTTGTCTGTTTGTCTGTTTGTCTGTTTGTCTGTTTGTCTGTTTGTCTGTTTGTCTGTTTGTCTGTTTGTCTGTTTGTCTGTTTGTCTGTTTGTCTGTTTGTCTGTTTGTCTGTTTGTCTGTTTGTATGTTTGTCTGTTTGTCTGTTTGTCTGTTTGTCTGTTTGTCTGTTTGTCTGTTTGTCTGTTTGTCTGTTTGTCTGTTTGTCTGTTTGTCTGTTTGTCTGTTTGTCTGTTTGTCTGTTTGTCTGTTTGTCTGTTTGTCTGTTTGTCTGTTTGTCTGTTTGTCTGTTTGTCTGTTTGTCTGTTTGTCTGTTTGTCTGTTTGTCTGTTTGTCTGTTTGTCTGTTTGTCTGTTTGTCTGTTTGTCTGTTTGTCTGTTTGTCTGTTTGTCTGTTTGTCTGTTTGTATGTTTGTCTGTTTGTCTGTTTGTCTGTTTGTCTGTTTGTCTGTTTGTCTGTTTGTCTGTTTGTCTGTTTGTCTGTTTGTCTGTTTGTCTGTTTGTCTGTTTGTCTGTTTGTCTGTTTGTCTGTTTGTCTGTTTGTCTGTTTGTCTGTTTGTCTGTTTGTCTGTTTGTCTGTTTGTCTGTTTGTCTGTTTGTCTGTTTGTCTGTTTGTCTGTTTGTCTGTTTGTCTGTTTGTCTGTTTGTCTGTTTGTCTGTTTGTCTGTTTGTCTGTTTGTCTGTTTGTCTGTTTGTCTGTTTGTCTGTTTGTCTGTTTGTCTGTTTGTCTGGATGTCGTACTCGTGCACGAAGGGTTCCGTACCATTATCGCAAAAAACGGCAAAAAAATCTTCCATCCGTTTGTTGTATGCGAGCCCCATTTAAATATTTATTGTAATCCATTTTTAGTATTTGTTGTTATAGCGGCAACAGAAATACATCTGTGAAAATTAAAACTGTCTAGCTATCACGGTTCATGAGATACAGCCTGGTGACAGACAGACAGACAGACGGACCGCGGAGTCTTAGTAGTACGGTCCCGTTTTTACCCTTTGGGTACGAAACCCTCAAAATTCGTAGGTAGTTAGGGTCCCTAAAACACGCCCGCCGCACCCCCGTGCGGGGACCCAGCGTACCAAGGGGGGTCGAATCAACGATATACCTTCAAGGGCTATATCAAGTGTGGCTTAAGTAAAAATTATAATTCGGGAATCGGGACCTAATGCTCGAGACTAAAAAATACGTTTTATGAGATTTTAGGTCTCTACTCATGCTACTAATGTCAATAATGACGTTGACGTGCGTGCTATGTGGTCCGTAATTTCGCTGCCGCTATTGCCCGTCTGAATAGCCTTATGATAAAGATAATGACCTACTTCATTTAAGGGTGCGAGTTCGAGTCCCAGCTAAGGATAGATATTTTTAACCGTATTTCCAAAAAGGAGGAGGTTTGACATTAGGGTTGTTTAAATTTTTTCCTCGATTTCTCCGTCAATTGTGGCCCGATTTTGAAAAGTATTTTTTTATTTGAAAGCCGGAAGCCTGTTTTTCTGTTTTACTTAATCTGTAATTCTGAATAAGATTATGTTCCATTAATATTCATAAGTTACAAAGTTCTGAACTCATTAAAATAATGTAATTGGTTAATAAATAATGGGAATAATCTTAGTAATGAAATGATATCATATTGTTGTTCAAAGAGGATTTCATATATTTTTATTTTAATAGATACTAAAATAAAATATGCGTCATTCCTTCGGACCTAAATCCATTCATTTCGTTACAAAAGTAGCAGAAATATTCTAAGAACTTGCTTTTCTCGTTTAACCTTTAGCGTTCCACAAAAAACTGAATAGGTATAACAAAGGAGAAGTCTACGAGAAACTTCATTAATAAAACACGACTTTATTATTTGATTGACATGTTATTAGACCTATTTCATTTCTCTGCTAAGCGGCATTCAAACTTAGACTACTTTCTCAGAAAAGTTTCGCATGAAAAACTATGACCTTCGAAGTATTTACAGTTTCTGTTGGTGACAAGATTTTAACACGGTCTTTGTTTGGTCCTAAGTACGTCTCAAAGACTTTTTCATCACGAAATTATTTTCTTTTTTTATGAACTTTTTTCTATTGTGTTTTGTTGTGACGAAGTATGACTAGCAGCTCAAATGAAAAGGAAGAAATAAATTAGAAGAAAGTAATATTTATGAGAAAAAATGCCGCGGAGATGGTGACTTTTTAATTAATGTTCCGTCGATACGGAGTCATTCTTGTCACAAACAAGAAAGTTGCACGGACTGTTATTTTGTTTTGATGAAAATTTTGGTAAGAAAGAAAATTACTTAGGACAAAGGGCAATGATTAGCATTTTTTTATGTAAAAGATCATCCATAAATCAAAAATGCTTTGTCCGAAAAATAACTTTTTTCATCCGTCATGGATAAACAGGAACATGGTTTCACCGATCAGTCTTAATACTCGTCATTATGTATTTCATATTCAAGAAAACTCGATACCTAAGCAAGACGCAAATAATAACAGCTAACATCTTTTTGAGAACGTTCCCTTGAGGGACCACTAGACCATCGGGCATTTAAAACAAATATTAGATGATCATTAGGCTTCGTTGCCCGAGTTGGGAAATATGTTATTGGGAAAAGTGTTGTTTTGTCTATGTTGAAATTCTGGGACCGGTTGTTTGCAATAGACTTTATTACTACGAGATACTAAACATAACTGGCGAAATTTGGGTCTACCGGTGGGTAGACCAAACTATGGCATGTTATGTTATTTTTCAGAATATTTTAAAGTTATACGTTATTAATGGTAATGATCCTTGGTGAAATCCGAGTCAAAAACTTTGCAGTACCACTTTGTTGTATCACGCCAAAAATAACACGTTAAAATAAGGACCAGATGTAATATCTGCACTTCCCAGCAAACACAATAATTTGGAGTGTTTTACGATATTCCGTTTGTGTTGCGGACGTAACGCGTTGCCGGATATTCGGAGTGCGTTCAGCGAGTGTAAATGTTGCTCTTGTTATACCCATTATGTCATGGCGTCATGATTTACAAGTCATGTGTGTCAGGGAAACGGGAATAGCTTTGTTATTGCTTTGCGTGTGTTGGCCCATTGATCCGCTTGTGTTTTATGTTTATGTGTAAATGATTTTTCTTTGGGGAATGCATTTAGTAAGTTTGACAGCACCATTTATGTGCTTACCACACTTTCTGGTAGGTAGAATTAAGTAAAGCCGACACAATACATTACTTTGAGAAACTTGATCTAGTGTTACTTTGCATGCGGGCTACTAAGGGCTCGTTTCTGGAAAGCCAGGGGAAAAAAAAAGGGGGGTCAGCCTGGCGTCTCACGGCGCGTCGGACGTTTTTCCTGTTCACGGAGAGGTGACGCATGTAGCGGCCCGCATCATCGCACGCGCAAACATAAACATATTATGACTGTGTATGATGTTGTATATGGAGACGCGAGGCGGCAAGAGTGGCGGTGGCCGCCACTGCGTCCGCGGCGCGTTAAATTCGGTGGCGAACGCGGCTGAAAACGCGGCGACGGACACCACAAACATCACTTCTTTCATTTAATAATTAACATTTTAATATCGAATTATCATCTAATAAAATATCGATAATTTCGTTCTCCTGGTGACGGCAGTTTAGGTCTGCGTTGTGCGATTTCCAAATTAGACTGGTAGAAGGTTCCAGCGCGTTTAACGCCGCGGGCGCCTTCGCGGCTGAAGCTAAGTTTTACAGTGCCGCAACGAAAAACGACGCCGCGGGCTCCGCCTTCATCTCGAGCGAACACGTGTAAATTCGCTTCTCTGTGAAAACTCTCATACAACTCCATATGTTTGAATTTAGTGCGAGCCGCACGCCCGACGCACCGCGAGTCATAAACTCCATAAACGAGGCCTCAAGTGTGCGATTACAGTGGCGCGGCGCTGGCAGCGGAAGCGCGTGGCGGGTCAAGCGAAAATCGCACATTTCCATGGATGAACACAGTACCTACCTCGTGCGGTATTGGAAATAATCATAATAATGTCAGATTATTTGGAAGCTAGTGCTTATATAAAGTGGGACCTTTTTTTTCTAAAAGCAATCGCCACGATGTCAATAGTGATCGGTATAGACATGGAGAATTGTATACTTTATATGAAAGGCTGCGAAATCATGAAGATAAATTTTATGATTGCACTCGAATGACAATAACAACTTTTGATTACATATTAAATGCCGTAAACACACAGTAATCGAAAACATCAACTAACTTTATACGAATAACCATATCTCCTGAGCAGAAACTTATATTGAATTTGAGGTAAGAAATCAAAACTTTTAATAAGAATCAACATTTACAGAAATAATAAAAAAACTTTTTGCAAAAAAATACTACCGACTTCCAAATACAAAACTATAAAGTGAAAAATAACTTAATTTTTTGAAGTCGGTGTCTTTCGTAGGTACCATTTTTTTGCGTTATGGACACCGACTTAAAAAAAGTTATTTTTGACTTTGTAGTTTTGTATTTGGAAGTCGGTAGTATTTTTTTGCAAAAAGTTTTTTTATTATTCACTTTTTAGTTGTACGTACCTAATAGGCAAATTAGTAAGGGAACTATTTCGCCAGAATAGGTTTCATGAAACTTGAACATAACCGGTAAATTGAGAGATCTGCTTACCCCTTAAGAGCGAACTGGCGTGATGTTATGTTATGAAATATTATAAACAACAAACAGACATGCGATTGCAGCAATCCCGAGAGATTTGCCGTTATTTATTGAAGAGTTCTTGTGTATATCTCCGAAGTTCTTCATCAAATCTTCACCAAATTAAAATGGGACCAATTTCGGAACATACTTTTTCAAACAAAAAAGAATTTTCAAAATCGGTCTGCAATTGACGGAGTAATCGGTGAAAACACACAAAAAAAAAAAAACTAACATGAAGTCGAACATAGAACCTCCTCCTTTTTGGGAAGTCGGTTAAAATAGAATCAGTAATTATTCAAATATCTTGCGGTACACTATGATAACCATATTGTGTCATATACGGATCTGGAAAACGCTCGTCCATAATAATGGAATTTATTTTGTTTCAGACTCGCAACTTTTGAATCCCTTTGAACTGTTCACGTTGTCGTAAGTTCATCAGATAATGATAATCGTCTGATTTTGGCGCTTCTTGGGTGGACTATCATTGTTCTGAAGTAGTAAAAGTCTAAACTAGAATTTCACAAAGGTGGCTGAGCCAATACGGCACTTATTAAATCTTCAGTCGTCAGCGGCATGTCCGAACAAATCGAGCGGGAAACGTATACTGACTTGCGTCCACCCGCCCCGCTCGCAACACCCGTTTGTCCCGCTGCGATTCCCGCTCACCCGTCCCGCCCACACTTGGTGCACCTTAGACAAAAACTATGTGTTTGCGTTACCGGCCAGCAAAATCCGCTGCCCGCCCCGCTGCCACTGTAATTTCACACTAATAGTTCATCATAATATTTTTATATTGAAAAATTCTTTAGCTTCGCTTCTGGAACGACTTTTGGTAGGGACATAACTTATGGGTTCGCGTTAGCGACATGCTAATGTTACAGCGTCATCGACTTGCTAATGTTATGTGTGACTGTATAACACAAAAACACAGTTATTCCAAAGTTTTACTTCTGTTGGCAGTCCCGATGAAAGGCTATTTTTTTATTGTTTCCTTATGAGTTCAAACAATGTTGCTCACAGCCATTTTAAATAGCCATATTGTTTTTCAATTAACCCAAGCTAAGCAAAAACTTTCTAAAAAAATCATAACGTTCTAAACACACAACAGTTAAAGGCAATAATTTTCCGTGCGCCATATTTTCTTTGGCTGCGTATGAATTGATTCGGATTCAATAACTCATTTGTAACTAGGCATTCATAAATTGCTACACATTTTACGACTTCCGACATCTTTCAGAGCCAAATGTAACATTGTAAACGGTGGGGGAGAATAGCAGCCAAACGGGGCGCGTGTGTTTGCTCTCGTCTTTACGGATGCGAAGATATGTCGAATGCATTGGTAATTTTTGAAATTGTGGGAACAAATTTTCTGTTGGTTGAAGGATGTTTAATGTTTATGTGTTTGGCACTAGGTATATTACCGTTATTTTTAGTAATGCTAGTCTAGTATGGTGTTTTACTGGAGAATTATGCAACAACCTTACTGGAACCATTTATGTTTGAGCCGTTTGGGGTTGAAACATTAGTTCCATGGAGTCCGAGTGCTCATCGAGTTTATCGAGATATAATTAAACGGTTAGTCGACTCTTCACGTGACCAGAGGGCTAGGCTTTTCTTCGGCCATAAAAACTCAATTTTCCTGGAGATTATTGCGAACTTCGCAAAAGCGCCAAACGGTAATGAGGACTTTTGTCAGTTATTTACAAAGAATAATGTACTACTATTTATATTATTCTTTGTAAAATATTTAACATCCATAAAAATATTAACAATGTAAAATAAGCTCAATCAACTATAACTATTTAGGTAAACACTTTAATGGAAAATTTCATAACTAACTCAGCCTAAAACTAGTCTAAAATGTGGCGTATGAAAGTTCGACCGCTTATGTACCCAAAAGACTGCCACGATGATTGGCACGTTGTATGGCAATGCCAACCCTCTGGCTAAGGAAGCCAATCCTTGGGACACTGAACGTGTCATCCATACGTTTAGACAATTCTTTAAATAATATATGAGCAGTTGAGTACTCGGACCCCACCACTTTATAAATGGATTTCTTGCGAAGAAAAGTTTAATCTCCATTTTTCCGCATCATATATCAATTGATTCATTCCGTCTTTCGGCACGTTTCGCACGAAAAAAAACAGAATCTGAAACCTTTTTAAATGTTCTTGCAATTTCGAAATCCATACTGTGAAATACAAAATGTGAAAGTTTTGTAAGGATTACTCTTTCACCAAAAATTAAAACTTGAAGCTAATATAGCTTAATATAGCCTACTAGCTGGAGTAATATACCAGAATAATTTATAGGCAGATATTACAGATATTGAGGAAAGTACTAATTCCACGTAATGTAATGTTATGTATTACACCAATGCCAACCCCATTTCATGTCCAGACTATCACTGTCCATTCCAGTTTGCCTGGATGAGAACGCGGTATGCGATAAGGCCGCCCTTTGTTTGTATTTTAGTTTTAAGTTTCCTTTTCCATGATTTAACTTGGTGTACATACAATAAAATATAAATAAATAAATATTATAAGTGCGAAACTAACTCTCTCTGTCTATCTGTTATGCTTTCACACTTAAAACGCTTATTTTTTATGATGTAAAGATGGCTTGTACCATTCCTAGAGTACATCTCCAAATATTTCCGACGAAAAGATGGGTAAAGCCGCTGGCAGTAGCTAGTCTATCTATACGTGATAATGTGTTGGGAAATGAAAAAGAATGTACGGTGACTGTTTTATCGTTCGACCCATTTCCTTCATCTCTCTCCTGTGACTTCCTGACATGCCTTTTAAATGGTGCTTAGCGTTATCCTTCCTCCTTCATCGCTTGCTCATTGCTTGTACCGCAGTAATTGGAACTCATTTCGTGGTTACTTTAACAGACATAAAATGCAGTGAATGGAACTGGCTTTTCTGTTTAAGGGCATTGCTTGATTATAATTTTATGCGATGAGGAGATATCCGTATTCAATTGTTTTGCGGTAGTTACCTTTGGTGTTGAAACTTTGAAAAAATTATTGAAGTATATACAGTAATTAAAAACTGAATAACCATTAGTTTTGTTTTTACCCAACTGCAAGGAAAGAGATTTTTTTCTTCCATGTCCATCGAGTGGGATATCAAAATGAAGTGTTTCGAGAGGTGGTTACAAAAATATAAACCACTTATATGTTTAAAAGTAATTCGAAAAAAAAACTAAAAACTTGTAAACAAAAAAAGTTAAAAAACTCGTAACAAACAGTAATAATAAACAGTAAATATCCCATATTTACTGTTTACTGTTTATTATTAGAAGAGTAGTAGTAGTTTAAAAAGTTAATTTAAAAAGGATGCATATTCGCGAGCTGGATGACCATCTGATACAATAAGTCTTTTGTTTATGTAGTTACGTATTTTTATTTTATATTAGTAATATATTGGTTTGGGGTTGTTCTTTTGGAAATAAAATCCGACCTTCACACATTTGAAAACATACATGCACCCTTAAAACGCTTGGCCAGCGCTACGCCACTACAGTTATTATACTCACAAATACAAGGAAAGTTACTTAGCAGCGGATGGATTATGATGAGGATGGATTATTTTAATGTAGGTGTTATGATTGTTTATTTAAATAAAATATTTAAATTTGACGTATGTACCGGTGTGTTTGTGTATCTGTCTGTGGCATCATAGCTCCTAAACGGATGAAACGATTTCGATTTATTTGTATTTGTTTGAAAGGTGATTTTATCGAGAGTGTTCTTAGCTAAGCTTGATGTAAACCGTTTCAGCTGTTCAAAAGTTATGGGCGTTTTACTGTTTGAATCGGAGTATTTTCGGCAAATATCGTATCATAATTACGTTTTCGATAGATTGCCGATCGTAGCGTGTCTACTACTAGATAAATTGTGTTATGAAATAAAAATGTGTCGAAGGTTTCTTAAATTTTACTTGTTTGTTCCTTAGAGCAACACATCTGTACAAGTAATGTATCTACCCAATAACGCCTTACGTATACTGATAAGCAAACTTTTGCACTTATGTTACAAACAGAGGATAGCTAAAGGAGCTCAAAAGGAAATGTATTATTCACCTGTCTTCATAGACTACAATTATATAACATACTGGCTCAAAAGTGTTAGTATAGGTACCTATGTTTCTCTATTTTCACGCTCGAAATAAACAAAAGCGTTAAGTACCATAAATCGCGAAAACTTTTAGTACGTAATATACGGTTTAAGTTATCCCTTGAACAGCATGTGCATACTGAGTAGGTACTTGTAAGGTTATTCGAAAATTGTTGTTTAAATTCAGCAATCTTTTCTTTATGACTCTTGTTGTTATTTCACATTTGTCTTGGGGATCTTCTTTGAATTGTATGCGTACCTTAGCCACGTTGAGTGGAGCCACGCTGGTACCTAACCAGAACTACTTATAAAGTAGGTATTTTTTTAAGGTTTATAGATCCTTTTTAATGTAAATTTGGAATCACCAAAAAGTGTAAAACCATAGGTGCGAAATCATTCATTCGCGACTTAAAGCTTTGTGAAAGTGTACTCCAAGAAGAGTTCCATACGTAAAAAAAAATGAAGCTCCTAGCACCCTGGTTACATACCGCCGTTGAGCCATGGAAAATGCAATTGCACTAAGTTCGACTTAGGAATTGAACCCACTGGATATGGAGGACTCACTGAATATGGAGCACTGGATATGCAGGACATGACCCATTTTGATACGATCTACAATTCTTTTAAAAGCGTCTTAGCGAAATTGCAATCCACCAATTGATAGCAGAGCAAGGAGCAGTGGTTACGTGTCATGCTCGCCCAGTATCGCCAGGAGACAAGTCTTAACAACTTACTTTAAGTAACAACTTAAACAAAAAGTTACTCTCAATTTCTAAATTCTGAAATTGAGTTTTATCAGAGCAGTGGTGGACCAGTGATTATGACCCCGACTTATATTTGTTTTGAACGTGCAAAATATGATTAGAATTTTTGGTGATTACACCTATATTTTTCGTTTCACAAATACAAACTAAACTACTTCAAGCTAAAGCCTAGTTTAAATTCTAAACGCCCAGTTTTTAGCGTTTAGCTCGCTTAATCGAGTTTAACCGCTCACTCACTTGCAAGTTACAATATTATCAAACATTGTTATGTTAAATTTCTTAACGATTTTTTGTTATTTCGTTAAAAAATAAAGATGAACAGGGTGATGGCATTAGCTCACAAAATAACGAAAAATACGCACTAGTAAAAAACAATAGTTTATGAGTGATTTGAAATTTTTAACATAACCAGAAAGAAACAAAATTGCGAACAGTGTAAAAAAAAACAGAAAAATAATAATGTTTCATAATTTACTACACCGTAGCATAGTTTTACTATTTTTTTTTAGTAAATAGTGCCTATTATATTATAAAATAAACAATATATCGAAATTTAAAATTACCACATGATTTAACTTTATTAAATTTAGTTCAAATTATGTTTATATTATGTTACCCATTTATAGGAGAACATTTTCTGAACAAATCAAAACGCGATTCGTTATTGCTTCTTTGCAGTAGGTCGTTGATACATCATGCTGTAAATACAAAACGCGGTTACGACATTTTAGGGACATGCCCATTTAAACTTGGTTTTGGTAAACGCGGTTAAAATGGTGCTGGAGAAATCGGTATGATATAAAACGAGATCCTCACCGATCTTTAAATGAGTTTACGCTAAACTTAGTTTATATAGCTAATGGTAAAAGTGGCCCTTAGGGTCCATCCTGATGCACTTTAAATTGCGTCGTCAGGCAGGTATAAAAAACAAATACAAATCGGTCGAATTAAATTGCAATGCGTTCGTGTACTTGACATTTCGCTTAGTGATAATCGATTATCAGTGTGATATAAATCGAATCGTTTCGGAGACATTAGGAAGGTCGCTTAGACTACAGAAGCTAGACTTGATAACTATGACAAGTCCATTTTCTGACAAATAAATATAGGATTTTATGTTTGAGAATTGACCTTTTAGTAGAAACTCGTTAACATTAAAACTAAAATTAATATAAAATAATTCAGTTAGCTAAGCAAACTTCTAGGTAATCATCAAAACTCATAACGCGAACCTTATTGCAAGTGTGTCGGCGCGGCAGCGCAATAATAGCACTGAGGCACGCCAAAGCACGTAGCGGTTTGCGCTGGGGTTCAAAGATAGGCTAGACCTTGGGAATCTGACGGGTCGGTATGCTGAGAGAGATGTTGCATTAAACAAACTACGACTAACCTCAGAGGCGGGTGTGCTCGTGCTTAATCCTGGCAGCGCTCCTTCTCTGTTCCACTGGACGTCTTGATTCGAAGTGCCCTGGGTACTGGCACTATTTGCTGACGCGAGAGTGGACTGTATGCGGTGCGGTATAACGGCGAGCCACGTGACGCTGGCTCAAGGTGATGATCAGAGGTGACCACCACGAATCCGGCGGCGACGATAGTCGATCGCAGACGGTGCGGTTTTATAAAGCGGTAATACAGCGGTAGGATCTCACAGCAGGTGAGGAATCCAGGGTGAATAGCCAGGCGGTTGACTTATCACGAGCGGTGAGGCTACCCTCGACGAGGGCCGAACGTAGACTGTTCGAGAGTCGAACGTGTAGTTTAATGCAGCGAAAATTGACAAGAAGGGTAGATAAAGTATTAAGAGAAATGTGGGTAACTAAACAATGAGCGCACCTACAAGTGGCGCGAACAGCAAGCAATAACGGAATAGCACCGTAAAAGTAAAGAGCCAACATTTCTAAAACATCGCAAATAAAGGTGTATTGAACCATCAAAGAAAGAGATTTAAATAAAATATGAATGTGATTTCAAGGCGGGGTTTCAGGGCTGAATGTAATCAACGTGAATGAGGTCTGTAAGTTTATAAATTTATAGTTTACGACACAATCGAAAACATTGCGCATCGCTGGACGGTCACGGAGTCATCAGGAAAATGGGCATCCGCATCACCGATCGTGTCGCGAAACGGACGTGTGACGAACAAAAAAATAGAGACGGACAGGAATAAGGAGGAGGAGCCTTTGTGGTTCGAAAATAAACGTAAAACTAGATTAAATTGAATTTTCCATTCTACGGATCAAGATTTAAAGATATTTCACAAGTTTTTTTTAACTTGCTTCTTTCGTTTGTAAGTACCTATATCCGGTAAAAAAATTGCGATCCATTTTTCAGACACTTCCCATCAATTACGCTGAAACTTGGTACACTTGGTTTGTATACTGTTTTTATTCTTGCTACATTGTTCTAGCTCTATTGAATTCATTATAAAAGGTATTGTTTAGCCATTGGTATCCTATAAAATTAGCACAGTGAACACTAAAATAATTGGACATAATTCCGTTCTCATCAGTTTACCGAGAGAACAAAGAAATATAATTAACAATAATTTCTTCACGGTCCGAAAGATAAATTATTGTGTTTCTTTACGAAAAGAACTTCTTCAAAATAAGGCCCGATAAGGTAATTGTAACTCCATAATATCCGTAATGTATTTGCCAATTCTGTGATTGAGCAGATTACACTCTTCAAGTTTGTAGTCAGCAAATACATTAATTTCAAGGTGGAGTTATCATTGTCTGCCTGCCCATGTCCGTGCGATGTTTCTTGGGTTTCCTCCCCTCTCCATTCATCGATCAATTTCAAGATGAAATCAAAAGTTGATGCTTATTTTGCAACAAACAAACAAACTTCAATATTTTTATTTCGTCTACATTTTCAGCAGTTTCACTTAAAACTTGGCCGAGTACCCGCACAACGCATTTCCTATTTTCAAGCATTCGTCGAGAGGTTTTCAAGGGTTGGTTCTTTCTTATTAAGAGACTATGTAGCTTCTGTCAGCAACTTCACCTGAAAAAGTAACAAGTGTTTTGTTACCCCAAAGAAAGGTGCTACCAACACAATGGTATGGGAAGGTCATTCTACCCGTGTGCAAAGTTTATTCTTTTTTACCTTTTTTTGGACTTTTATTCTACATGTATAATATAATCCTATCACTCACTAGTTACTAGTTTGTGCCAAGTATCATCCAAATTTGTTCAATCGATGAGGCGTGATTATTATGTTATTGAACCAAAACATTAAAATAATACAGATTTTCATATTTATATCTAGTATTGGTAGGAACATGGATTTTGATTATTTTGATCTTTTCGCATATAAATGGTGTAATAATGTCGTTATCCTGGCGACAGAGGGCACCCACGTCACTTGTCCAATTTATTTTGACGTTGTTATAGCTTTCTCACCTGGCACAAATAAAATTTTATTACGCAGGTATTTGACAGTATAAAACATTACTCGAGACCGAGAATTTCATTCGCTCTGACTGGAGCAAAGCTGTTATCTAGAACTAAAAATGGTGTCATGACTCTTGTGTCATTTTTGTTCGTAAGATCTTTGTGACGTATCACTTTATGAGTGTCACTTATGGACTACGTACAATAAATTATATTTTATCAACCTGTTTTTCTGAAGATTGTCTTGAACTTCTACGTGTTGTGTAGTATAAATATACAAGCCCTTTCTTTTATTATATTTCGCACCAATCTGGAAAAACTGCGAGAACAGCAATTACGATGGTGTAAAATAAACTAAAATAAATAAATAACTTAAATTATCGTGGCATTACTCCAACATTTAAAGGACGAAATTTCCTTGGCAACTATTCAGCACGAAACCTTACCGGAGCGGGTGAAAAGATTAAAATTTAAAATTATATCAGAACGAAGTGCACTTCTTACTTGCGACGTAATAGTATGAGATTCCACTGCTAAAATCTGCAGTTTGTTTTTGATGAAACTTGATTCTTGCCTAGCCGCATTCGGCCGCAAACAGTTATTTTTTTTGTTTTTTAACCGACTTCCAAAAAAGAAGGAGGTTTTCAATTCGCTGTATTATTTTTTTATGTTTGTCACCTCAAAACTTTTTACTATACTTCATAAAAGATAGCTTGATCCTTGAATCCGATCGGTTGTTTCTTATTTACCCGACTACGGCGAAGCCAAAAGGTAGGGTTATGATTTTAGCTGTCTATGTATGTATGTATGTTTGTATTAACGTATGTTCCTCCGTACCACCGACACGACCACCGACCAGTGATTATGACCCCGACTTACGAACCATAGGTCGTGGGTTCAAACCCAGGCAGACGCATTACCTTCATTGTGTAATTCAGTTCATCACCACCTGCCTGACAAAGACAAACGAAAACATCGCGATGAAACCAAAAATGTTCTAGGACTAAAATAAAAGAAATCATGTGCCATCTACTAACCCGCATTGTGAACGCGTGGTTGATAATGGCCCATTCCCTCTATTAGGAAGCTTGAGTCCCAGTAGTAGGAAGATTATAGGCTGATCATGTATGTTACTGAACCCGAAACCTGTTAAATTTGGCATTAAGGTAGGGTTTGTCACATTTTTAATTCAAATACTCTGTCTACACACGACACTCAATTCAGAAATAGGTTCTTAGCCACACATCATAATACTAAACTAAATAATTACAAGAAACTTTTTAAGAAACATCTCGCTCTCAGTTCACGTAACAGATGTCACCAGAATTCAGAATCAGTATGTAGGTTGAGATCAAGTAAATCAGGTTAAAATTAAGTACAAGATAGATGTGCGAACATGCAAACCGTTACGAAGTCGTATGCAAAGTGGGTAGGCTGAGCACATCACGCCATCTGGTGTATGGCTCAATGAGTTTTGATTAACTTACCTACAATTTTAGTTCAAGTTACTCTGAAGTTTCATGTTCAATTCTTCATGCTGTATATTTAATTTATGTTTAACTCTCAACTCCCAGCGGCTTAGCATGTTAAATTTCCCAAGGGAACGTATTTCTAGGTCCATATTTATTTTGCTTCATTTACGTTCATTCATACATTAAGTCATACACGCACGCCGGGTTAGACTACTGCGCACTTGGCATTTCTGGAAAACTTCACAAATAAGGTCCATGTATGATTCCACTTACGTCTGCCTTGTAAACAACATGGCCAAACCATCTAAGCAAATTTGCAAAATGTTTGTCACTACATCATCTTTTAAACAAAATTAAATAAAATAGAAGTAAAAAGATAAATTTGTCACAAATACAGTATTAAAGTCAGACCACTGCTGATTAGCAATTGCGAAGTTTAAAACTGAACCAAAACCAAATTTAGTTTTCAGTAACTTTAAAAACTTTGTTGATTGCAGCTTTGTATTCCATGATGATTAAAGATTATTATTGTAGATAGGTATATCGTTTTACATCAGTCCAAAACAAAAAGCTGAACACCAAAGAAATAAAAGCAAATAAAACTCCAATCCAATTATAACGGAAAATGTCAATAAAAACAACCGGTTGAGCCGAACCAACCGCAGAGAGCAAAAAAACAATTTTCCTCGTCAAAACGCGGCGCTCGCAGTCTTGAAACAATCTCAATTCAAAAAGAAACGCAAAATGGTATCTCTTTAGCGAATAAATCAGATGCAAACAGACAAAACAATACGAAATTGCAAAAGTTTTAAACAAATCCTGGTGTAAAATACGTGAAGCTTGAAAAAGCAAAATACGAGATTAAAAGTTTGGAAATAGATCAAAATAAAATTGTTACCAGGTACCTACTTACCGGGGAGTGGGTCAGGGTTTTGTTTGCAAATGATATTTGCCGAAATCGCAAACCTGAGTCTTATTGTTTTCAATTTAAGTTATCAGGAAGAAGCTGAAAGTATTTGAAGAAACCAGAAAAAGTAGATACTGTTCTACGTTTTTGGGTGTATTTTGTATTTCCAGAAAATCGTTATTTGTTTACGTAAAACTTTGTTTAACTTTAGACCAACAGTTTATTGAAGTTTAAACGCTTTGAAGCAAATAACCGCTTGGGAAAAGTTTAATAACAAACCGGTACCTACTTGTTTATTCAGGCAAGAATATAAATATCAGTCTATAGATAGAAAGTTATTATGTATGATATATTTTTCATTCGGATTGGGGCTTAAGTAGATGAATGACGTGATCAATATAAAAGGACGTGATGTTTTTATCAATATTTGGAAGATGAAAAGCGGCAATTTTCAATTCCGTGCGGAAAGCAACGAAATTGCCGTGATGTCAAGTGGTATATCAAAAAGTAGGGAATATCTGTCACTGGGTTTATTAAAAACACCGTAAGTTGATAATAAATCTCGAGAGATTGTAAACTCTTATTTCTCGATAAGACACGGTGTTTACAATAATCCGGAGACTTTATTCCTTTTCAATTTTTCTATGGGCGACCCTCTTTAATTAATAGGGGGATTCTTTGACTCTCTAATATAATTTTCTCTGAATCTGCCTTTTTCGTTCTCGCCCTATTTAAAATCAAAAGGTTCCATTTGAATGCGAACTTTCAATAGCTATTTATTTTGTTTTTACGAATAATGTAAACAATTAGCTTTTCAATTGTTTTCTAACGGTCAAATTGATTCGAGTGACACAGACTGAATAGATTAAAGATTTTTCTTTGAATTGAAAATATAAATGCCAGCAATATTACGTTAAAGTCAACTTATCGGTCGTGACATATCCTCTAAACAAAGTGAAAATCTATCAGCGATAACGGTGGGAAAAATAAAATAATAATCATAAATCTTTATTCATAAAGTAGAAAAGGTAAAAACAGTTTGCAATCTTAGATTTTTGTCTGCCTATTCTGTCCCACTGCAGGGCAAATGCCTCCCTTTCTTCCTTCCAATCCTCCCGGTTTAGGACAATTGTGGACCAAACCTGTCGATAGGCATCAAGTTCATTCCGCCATCTTTACCTGGGTCTGCCGCGGTGTCACCTGACATTTCCTGGACCCACATTCTGGTTGATTTAGCCCTTGAACCGTTCGACATGCGGCAGACGTCCTGCCCAGTCCCATTTTAACTAATGTGTATATAATAATATAAGATGCCTTTACTAGGTAATCCTGTATAACAGGCTGTAGGAGCTCTAAGAATATGCTTATCGTAGGACAACAGAATTTAAACAATATTTAACATAGGAAGTCTAATAATAGAGAAAAAAATTAAAATTTTGTAAAATAATCCTAATTTACTTAAAACTATAAACGTAGAACTAAATTACTAGGTCATAATTAGAAGCATATAATCTCTTATTTACCTTTATTGCAAAAAAATATACTTTGATTCCACACATAAAGCAGAGTGCGGCAAGGCCGCCTGTTATATGTTTGTTTTAATTTTAATGTTTTTTTTTATTGTCTCACTTGGTGTACAATAAAGTATATAAATAAATAAATATAGATTGGGAAATAATTGCTAAGCAGAATTGTAATAGTCAACATAGTAAAATTAAAACAGAGACTTAATTTTTGCAACTAGCGACTAATGTGCATAGCCATCAACAAATTGAGTTTTAGGCCCCACAGATTCCGTTCACCCACGGCCGGAACAGACAGGAAACGATGAGCCGCACGGAGCCTGTCACCCTGGTGATGATTTCAGTCCACTCACAATCACAGGGCTCCGCTCAAACCGTTGCGCAAAACCGACGCCACCGCTACGCAGTTCGTCCGAGAGTCACATCGAAACACTATTAATCAATAACAGCATGGAAGACAATTTTGAACGCACCCCGCCGCTTCGTTTCACGCATATAATCTGATACTTCTCGAAGGCTCCAAAACAAAGCTCTCAATTTAAATATGAGCAATCCCCTGAGGGGCACGCAAAGGGAAACGGGACAATATCCCCGTAATCCCAAAAAAACTCGAATTTTACCCGATCACTTGTCAATAAAAAAAAAAATGATTTTAAATATGCACTGCGGCTTGCTAACTATTTGCGTGTTTCCACAACTAAATGTCAGGCGTCAGTCTATCAAAACAAACAATTAGAATCACGTAAATACAAATTTCGGGGAACGAATGCAAGTGAATTTTAAGTTATTTTAGTGAAATGAATGTGTTTAGGGTGAGATTATCATCCCAAAGTGAAGTTCCCAAGTGGTTCCACGATCCAGCGACGGGGTAAGAACACACGGACAGCGTTTCTACACTATGAATTAGGTAACAAACTTTTAACAAGGATTATTTCCTACCAGAAAAATAGGTGTTACAGTATGCCAAGCATGGAAAGCTCCTTGGCTTTCTGTGTAACTCGAAGCCTGTACACCGGCTCACACGTGAGCGTCCATGTCTCGGCACCGCAGACATAAATCTAACTAGACAACGCAACTCTCTCCATCTGTATGAAAACCAAGCGTGCCACTTTTCACACACAATTTAAAAACAAATTTACTTACCAATGAAAGAAAAAAAATCCAATGCCTCGGCCAACTTTTTCTAACACATTATGGCTTAAAAACGCATTTTCAGGGTTCCGTCCCCAAAGGTTCTCCGCGGTCCGTCTGTCTGTCTGTCTATCTATCTGTCTGTCACCAGGCTGTATCTCATGAACCGTGACAGCTAGACAGTTGTAAGCTAACTAAAAACAGAATAAAATAAATATTTAAGTGGGGCTCCCATACAACAAACGTGATTTATTTTGCCATTTTTTGTGATAATGGAACGGAACCCTTCGTGCGCGAATCCGACTCGCAATTGGCCGGTTTTTCTAGATTTCGGTGGATTTCCGGTGCCGATAACGCTAAATGACAAGCTCAACTTACGATCATTAATCGTACTTTTACACCGTTTTTTGGCACGAGAAGTACATACAATCGCGTCATCTAGTTAGATTTATATCTGTGCTCGGCGCCGTAACTCTTGGTAGGCAGAACGCACTGGTTGTAGAGGTGGGTCTTCAGACATTGTGGAATCTTGACTGACCTAGAAATATCGTCAAATTTGCTAAAAGCGGCTCACCCGAACTGTATTCTTCTCAATACCTCCTTGACATTTAGTACCGAAATATCACATAGTCAATAAATGTCAATATATTTTGACAACCGGTATCGTTGATAAAATGTAATTTTATTTAGAACTCAAGACTTCTAGTAGTCCTGACATGTAATTCTATCTATTGATATAATCTTCTATACATATAAAAGGCAATGTCCCTACTGACATATCCAAGCCCAGCCTAAACCACTAATGATAAAAGGTAGTTCATCATCATCATCATTTCAGCCGAAAGACGTGCACTGCTGGACATAGGCCTCCCCCAGGCGTCGCCACATTGACCGATACCGTGCGTCTCGCATCCAGCGTCTTCCCGCAACCTTAACCAGGTCATCAGTCCACCTGGTGGGAGGCCTTCCAACGGATCGCCTTCCGGTTCGCGGTCGCCATTCCAGAACTTTTCGGCCCCATCGGCAATCTGTTCTGCGAGCAATGTGTACTGCCCACTGCCACTTAAGTTTGGCAATTCTTCGGGCTATGTCGGTAACTTTGGTTCTCCTGCAGATATCATAATTTCTGACGTGATAACGTAAGGAAATTCCGAGCATAGCCCTCTCCATTGCCCTTTGGGTGACTTTGAGCTTTCTGATAAGGCCCATTGTGAGTGACCACGTCTCGTTCCCATAGGAGATCACTGGCAACACACACTGGTCATAGACTTTTGTCTTGAGACACTGCGGTAAATTGGACGAGAAGATACCACGCAACTTCCCGAACTCCGCCCAGCCGAGTCGGATTCGACGGTTGACCTCTTTCTTGAAATTGGACCTACCCAACTGGACCGTTTGTCCCAGGTAGACATAATCGTCTACAACTTCGCGGGTAGAGTCTCCGACCTTGATAGGAGTGGGTGCAACATGGGGATTCACCATGACCATGGTTTTGTCCATGTTCATTTTAAGACCCACTCTTTTGGAAGCTCTACTGAGGTCATCGAGCATTTTACTGAGGCTCTCCATGGTCTCAGCTATGACCACTATGTCGTCGGCAAACCGAAGGTGAGTGATGTACTCGCCATTAACGTTGATGCCAAGCCCCGTCCAGTCCAGAACCTTGAAGACATCCTCCAGCGCAGCAGTGAAGAGTTTCGGAGAAATGACGTCTCCCTGTCTCACGCCGCGCTGGAGAAAGATTGGTTTCAAGATCTGATCCTGAAGACGGACTGACATGGTGGCGTTTTTGTACAAACACTTCTACACCTCAATGTACCGGTAGTCGATCTGTCATCGTTGGAGAGACTGCTGTACAGCCAAAGTCTCGATCGAATCGAAGGCTTTCTCGTAGTCCACAAACGCTAAATGGAGAGGCAGGTTATACTCTTCGGTCTTCTATATAACCTGCCGTAGCGTAAGTATGTGGTCTACAGTGCTAAAGCCTTTTCGGAATCCGGCTTGTTCGGGGGGCTGGAAATCGTCAAACCTGCGCGCCAGACGATTCGTGATGACTCTTGAAAACAACATGTAGATGGCTAAGAAGTGCAGATATGGCATCACCCGGCGCCTTGTTGTTTTTGAGCTGTTTCAGAGCCATCCTAATCTCGTACAGGCTAATGTCCGGGATATCTACGGTATAGTGTCGGGTCAATCTAGCTCTTGGGTCGTTTACTAGACTCGCAACGGGCTTGCTGATTGATGTGTACAACTGCCCATAGAATGTCTCGATCTCCCTCAGAAGCTCCAGTTTGGCGGATATGATCCTGCCATCGTCGGTCTTCAGTTTCATGAGTTGGCTCTGTCTAATAGACAGATCCCTTGAAAACACCTTGGAGCCTTTATTTCGCTCGATCGCGTCTTTAATATGCTCGGTATTAAAGCGGCGGAGGTCTCTTTTCAAGGATTTAGAGATCTGTCTATTGAGCTGCCGGTATTTGCACGCCTCATCTGAAGACTGCAGGATTATCTCACGCCTCTCTTTCATAAGCTTGAGGGTAGGATCAGGGAGCTATTTGTTTCTATCTGTACGACGGGTCTTGAAAAACTTAGACCCGACCGTATGGACAGCTTCCACGAACCCGTTGCTGTATTCGTCCACGGAGCTCCCTTGGCATTCGAACGATTCTGGAGTTCGAGCTGAAAGCTCTCGGGGTTTTGGATCTGGATCTGTGCTGGACGGAGCGTGAACTTCATCAGTCGAGACCTTTCAAGCTTAATATTAATGTTCAATGTGCCTCTTACCATGCGGTGATCGCTCCCAGTTTTTACCGAATTGATCTCAGAGACATCATTGAACATTTGTTTCTTGGTTGACATGATGAAGTCGAACTCATTTTTTGTTGCACCATCGGGGCTCTGCCAGGTCCTCTTCCTGTGTTCACGCTTTTTGAAGAAGGAGTTCATCATATAGAGGCCCTCCGGTGATTCCGTCCTCCAACTCCAAATTGCCCCACTTGCAGCTCATCCTCGTCTCGTTTGCCCAGTTTCGCGTTGAAGTCCCCCATGACAACGGTGAAGTGAGTTTTGAAACCATGCATGGCTCTAAAGATATCATCATACATGTTCCCCACCTCATCGTCGGGATGTGCCGAGGTTGGGGCTTAGACCTGTATGACATTCAGCGAATATCTTGAGGATATTCTGAGTATAAGGTACGCCACCCTGGTCGGCACACTCTCGATCACCCCGTTGTTCACAAGGGACTTGTGGACGATAAACCCGACAACACCCTGGGACTGCCGGTCACCCTCTCGGAAATAGAGCAGGTTACCAGATTTGAGGATTATCGAGTCCTCCTCCTCTCTTCGGACTTCAGATAACCCTATAATGCTCCATCGCAACCTGCTCAATTCCTCTTCGAGTTCGGTGACCTTTTCGTCGGTCCGAAGTGTGCGCGTGTTGTACGTTGCCAGGTCGTCCGTGATTGTTGGTGTAGCCGGATCTCGTCCGTAGATTCTTAGCAGCCTTTGCCATGCCGTAGCCTCGACCGCTACCGTAGTCGAGGGTAGGCAAGCTGCCTACCCTCTAGGGGCAATTTTATATTTGGGGTATACATTGGGGGGGTTTTGCCATAATCGCCACGCTTGGCAGGCGGGTTGGCGATCGCAGTATGGTTGTTATGTAAGCACAGAGAACGCTGCTGCCCGTTCTCTGGTTTGTCCCTTAGTCGCCTCTTACGACACCCACGGGAAGACATGGGATGGTGAAATTCTTAACGTCCTGCACCATACGGAACAGCTACTAAAGCTACTAAACTAATGGACATTTTAAAGCCAAATGTATTGAAAAAGGTATCATACCCAGAGTAGTGAACAAAATAATAAGACACAGTCTGCAAAATTTTGAAGCAAAAGTTAAATTTCCTGTTACAAAACTAACTTTTAGCTTACAAAATGACTTTAATTA
Source organism: Orthosia cruda (assembly GCA_964057195.1). Lineage (NCBI taxonomy): Eukaryota > Metazoa > Arthropoda > Insecta > Lepidoptera > Noctuidae > Orthosia > Orthosia cruda. Next base: position 11,917,614 of record OZ059836.1, on the reverse strand, counting down.
TCATGTAAAGTACTACAAGTACTCGTATGCTAGTTTCTTAGCAGCGCGAATAACTTTCAGCTCTTTGAAGAAACTCTAAGGGAACTCTCATTATCTCTCATCTTCACATATCCTTGTGAAAGTAATTAATAAATTAGTAGCTCTTAATTTGACATTTTGTGAATATACTTATAGCCTAAGATCCTACAAAAATGCACAGGTACTTTTCATTTTGATTAAATTTAATTTTCATGTAGGATACTTGATAGAACAGATTGTTGCAAGATTGCCTGGAAATACCAAGCCGCATTTATATTTGCAGATTGATGTTTTATCGGTAACCCCAAATATATATAAAAAAGATTTATTTTTCACTTTTTCGTTATGGTACATAATATTTATTTTATTTTATTTATGATGGGTATACTACTAATGTTTAAGTATATTTATATATTAAGTTTATTATTTTGAATATATATGGTATAATTATATTCTATTTATAGTTTATATTTAAATAATCCATTACACAACTTTCTATATTGCACCTACCACTGTTTATCTCTCCATCACCCAAAGGTCGACTGGTAGAAAATGCCTAAGGCATTAAGTCCGCCTCTGTACTTGTATGTGCATGAAGTATTAAATAAATAAATAATATACTCTTGACTCTAGTCTAGGTCAGAGGTGACAGAGACAAAGTCGACGAAACAAAATAATGAACAAGTTCAGTAGTAAGATACCTATAATGCCCAAAGTTATGCCTAAATAGATTACTCAAGTAACAATTAGCAGACATGCGATTGCAGCAATCCCGAGAGACTTGCCCGAAAAAATTTGTTGTATATTAAATGGGACCACACAAGAGGCACGAGCTTTCAAATAAAAAATAATCATCAAAATCGGTTCACCTATACTTTATAAAAGATAGCTTGATCTTTGTGATATAATCTGACGTATACGTTATTGTTAGCCTTTCAAGCGCAATTGTTACTGTATTGATACAGACAGCTGTCGCAGGGATCAAGCTATCTTTTATGAAGTATAGTAAACAGTTTTGAGGTGACAAACATGAAAAAATAATACAGCGAATTGAAAACCTCCTTCTTTTTTGGAAGTCGGTTAAAAAACAAAAACTAGGCAAGAATCAAGTTTCATCAAAAACAAACTGCAGATTTTAGCAGTGGAATCTCATACTATTACGTCGCAAGTAAGAAGTGCACTTCGTTTTGATATAATTTTAAATTTTAATCTTTTCACCCGCTCCGGTAAGGTTTCGTGCTGAATAGTTGCCAAGGAAATTTCGTCCTTTAAATGTTGGAGTAATGCCACGATAATTTAAGTTATTTATTTATTTTAGTTTATTTTACACCATCGGAATTGCTGTTCTCGCAGTTTTTCCAGATTGGTGCGAAATTTAATAAAAGAAAGGGCTTGTATATTTATACTACACAACCTATAGAAGTTCAAGACAATCTTCAGAAAAACAGGTTGATAAAATATAATTTATTGTACGTAGTCCATAAGTGACACTCATAAAGTGATAAGTCACAAAGATCTTACGAACAAAAATGACACAAGAGTCATGACATCATTTTTAGTTCTAGATAACAGCTTTGCTCCAGTCAGAGCGAATGAAATTCTCGGTCTCGAGTAATGTTTTATACTGTCAAATATCTGCGTAATAAAATTTTATTTGTGCCAGGTGAGAAAGCTATAACAACGTCAAAATAAATTGGACAAGTGACGTGGGTGCCCTCTGTCGCCAGGATAACGACATTATTACACCATTTATATGCGAAAAGATCAAAATAATCAAAATCCATGTTCCTACCAATACTAGATATAAATATGAAAATCTGTATTATTTTAATGTTTTGGTTCAATAACATAATAATCACGCCTCATCGATTGAACAAATTTGGATGATACTTGGCACAAACTAGTAACTAGTGAGTGATAGGATTATATTATACATGTAGAATAAAAGTCCAAAAAAAGGTAAAAAAGAATAAACTTTGCACACGGGTAGAATGACCTTCCCATACCATTGTGTTGGTAGCACCTTTCTTTGGGGTAACAAAACACTTGTTACTTTTTCAGGTGAAGTTGCTGACAGAAGCTACATAGTCTCTTAATAAGAAAGAACCAACCCTTGAAAACCTCTCGACGAATGCTTGAAAATAGGAAATGCGTTGTGCGGGTACTCGGCCAAGTTTTAAGTGAAACTGCTGAAAATGTAGACGAAATAAAAATATTGAAGTTTGTTTGTTTGTTGCAAAATAAGCATCAACTTTTGATTTCATCTTGAAATTGATCGTTGAATGGAGAGGGGAGGAAACCCAAGAAACATCGCACGGACATGGGCAGGCAGACAATGATAACTCCACCTTGGAATTAATGTATTTGCTGACTACAAACTTGAAGAGTGTAATCTGCTCAATCACAGAATTGGCAAATACATTACGGATATTATGGAGTTACAATTACCTTATCGGGCCTTATTTTGAAGAAGTTCTTTTCGTAAAGAAACACAATAATTTATCGTTCGGACCGTGAAGAAATTATTGTTAATTATATTTCGTTGTTCTCTCGGTAAACTGATGAGAACGGAATTATGTCCAATTATTTTAGTGTTCACTGTGCTAATTTTATAGGATACCAATGGCTAAACAATACCTTTTATAATGAATTCAATAGAGCTAGAACAATGTAGCAAGAATAAAAACAGTATACAAACCAAGTGTACCAAGTTTCAGCGTAATTGAATGATGGGAAGTGTCTGAAAAATGGATTGCAATTTTTTTACCGGATATAGGTACTTACAAACGAAAGAAGCAAGTTAAAAAAAACTTGTGAAATATCTTTAAATCTTGATCCGTAGAATGGAAAATTAAATTTAATCTAGTTTTACGTTTATTTTCGAACCACAAAGGCGTGTATTCCTGTCCGTCTCTATTTTTTTGTTCGTCACACGTCCGTTTCAAAACGGACAGATAGATGCGGATGCCCATTTTCCTGATGACTCCGTGACCGTCCAGCGATGCGCAATGTTTTCGATTGTGTCGTAAACTATAAATTTATAAACTTACAGACCTCATTCACGTTGATTACATTCAGCCCTGAAACCCCGCCTTGAAATCACATTCATATTTTATTTAAATCTCTTTCTTTGTTGGTTGAATACACCTTTATTTGCGATGTTTTAGAAATGTTGGCTCTTTACTTTTACGGTGCTATTCCGTTATTGCTTGCAATAAGGTTCGCGTTATGAGTTTTGATGATTACCTAGAAGTTTGCTTAGCTAACTGAATTATTTTATATTAATTTTAGTTTTAATGTTAACGAGTTTCTACTAAAAGGTCAATTCTCAAACATAAAATCCTATATTTATTTGCCAGAAAATGGACTTGTCATAGTTATCAAGTCTAGCTTCTGTAGTCTAAGCGACCTTCCTACTGTCTCCGAAACGATTCGATTTATATCACACTGATAATCGATTATCACTAAGCGAAATGTCAAGTACACGAACGCATTGTGATTTAATTCGACCGATTTGTATTTGTTTTTTTTTTTTTTATACCTGCCTGACGAAGCAATTGAAAGTGCATCAGGATGGACCCTAAGGGCCACTTTTACCATTAGCTATATAAACTAAGTTTAGCGTAAACTCATTTAAAGATCGGTGAGGATCTCGTTTTATATCATACCGATTTCTCCAGCACCATTTTAACCGCGTTTACCAAAACCAAGTTTAAATGGGCAAGTCCCTAAAATGTCGTAACCGCGTCTTGTATTTACAGCATGATGTATCAACGACCTACTGCAAAGAAGCAATAACGAATCGCGTTTTGATTTGTTCAGAAAATGTTCTAACATAATATAGAGAGGGTAACATAATATAAACATAATTTGAACTAAATTCAATAAAGTTAAATCATGTGGTAATTAAATTTCGATATATTGTTTATTTTATAATATAATAGGCACTATTTACTAAAAAAAATAGTAAAACTATGCTACGGTGTAGTAAATTATGAAACATTATTATTTTTCTGTTGTTTTTACACTGTTCGCAATTTTGTTTCTTTCTGGTTATGTTAAAAATTTCAAATCACTCATAAACTATTGTTTTATACTAGTGCGTATTTTTCGTTATTTTGTGAGCTAATGCCATCACCATGTTCATCTTTATTTTTTAACGAAATAACAAAAAATCGTTAAGAAATTTAACAAAACAATGTTTAATAATATTGTAACTTGCAAGTGAGTGAGCGGTTAAACTCGATTAAGCGAGCTAAACGCTAAAAACTGGGCGTTTATAATTTAAACTAGGCTTTAGCTTGAAGTAGTTTAGTTTGTATTTGTGAAACGAAAAATATAGGTGTAATCTTGATTAAATGCATAAACTGAGTTTAGTTTGAACTAATCGCGATAAATTTCATTGGTGAAAACGGCCATAAGTAGCACTGTAGCACCATACTCAACAGACATTTAAAATTAAATAAAACACCAAAAATTCTAATCATATTTTGCATGCTCAAAACAAATAAAACAGTTACCAAACCACTTATTATTAGAATCGATAAACCAACTCCGACAAAGCACTTACATATAAAAGTTCGAAATAACTTTTTCATTTATCTTCAGAGGATTCCTTCGGGTATTATAATGTTTTTTATTAAATTTAGTGGGGATTACGGTTCAAGTTAAGTGTGCACACTGAACTTTGAGGACTGAGCTTGAGAAACTGGCATCTGGTGGCAGAGTTCTCAACTTGGGCAAATAATGTGGCAGTGTTAATGCCTATGTTTTCTGCTTATGTTTTGTCTTCTGCACTTAGGTTATTGTTTTGTTTCGGATTATATTTCAGGTTTTGGATATGATGTTTCTGATATAACTGTCATATCACAGATATTACTATATTTACCTAGATAACTGCTGGATGACTCAAGGATACCTAAAAAATTGTAGCGCACGCACCGGTGGCGACCGCGCCGTTGCGTAATTAATTGCTCTGTGATTGAAACAATTAACAAAATAAAAGGATTACGTCATGGCTTAAAAAAATCTGCCAATATTAAATGTCTAAAATATAAAAGACTCATAAAAACCTCACCTTGCACCACTTTCTAATGTTCAGCCCACCAAAGTGGGCATGACACGATCTAATTCTGAACAAAATGGCTGTGCCAACGCTTTACTCCGCTGAAACTTATAACATATACATACATAAAGCTTAATATTTTTATGAATAACCTCATAAATAAGCCCAGAACAAAATATAAAAGACTCATAAAAACCTCACCTTGCACCACTTTCTAATGTTCAGCCCACCAAAGTGGGCATGACACGATCTAATTCTGAACAAAATGGCTGTGCCAACGCTTTACTCCGCTGAAATTTATAACATACTAGCTGACCCTCGGGGCTTCGCTCCCGTCAACTGCCTACCTACCCTGGCTACCCTGCCTACCCTGCCTACCTTGCCTATCCTGCCTACCTTGCCTATCCTGCCTACCATGCCTACCCTGCCTGCCCTGCCCCTACCCTGCCTTCCCTGCCTACCCTGGCTACCCTGCCAACCCTGCCTGCCCTGCCTAACCTGCCTACCCTGCCTACCCTGCCTACCCTGCCTAACCTGCCTACCCTGCCTACCCTGCCTACCCTTCCTACCCTGTCTATCCTGCCTACCCCTGGCTACCCTGCCTACCCAGCCTACCCAGCCTACCCAGCCTACCCAGCCTACCCTGCCTACCCTACCAACCCTGCCTACCCTGCCCCTACCCTGGCTACCCTGCCTATCCTGCCTATCCTGCCTACCCTGCCTACCCTGCCTACCCTGCCTACCCTGCCTACCCTGCCTACCCTGCCTACTCTGCTTACCATGCCAACCCTGCCTTTCCTGCCTACCCTGCCTATCCTGCCTACCCTGCCTATCCTGCCTATCCTGCCTACTCTGCTTACAATGCCTACCCTGCCTACTCTGCTTACCATGCCTACCCTGCCTACCCAGCCTACCCTGCCTACCCTGCCTACCCTGCCTACCCTGCCTACCCTGCCTACCCTGCCTACCCTGCCTACCCTGCCTACCCTGCCTACCCTGCCTACCCTGCCTACCCTGCCTACCCTGCCTACTCTGCTCACCATGCCTACCCTGCCTACCCTGCCTACTCTGCTTACCCTGCCTACTCTGCTTACCCTGCCTACCCTGCCTACTCTGCCTACCCTGCCTACTCTGCCTACCCTGCCTACTCTGCCTACCCTGCCTAACCTGCCTATCCTACCTACCTACCTACTAATTTGTATCTATCATCAATAGTTTTCTCAGCGCACGCCAAATAATGTATTTTACAGACAACATTTTGCTACCTTGGGTTACATTATTGCAATTTTCATAAGGATCTCTATTTTTTTTGAAAATATTTTATAGCCTATGACACTCAGGAATAATGTAGCTTTCTACCGGTGCAAGAATTTTCAAAATCGGTTCAGTAGATCCAGAGATTACCCCTTACAACGTCACAAACTCACAAACTCACAAACTTTACCTCTTTATAATATTAGTATAGATACATACATAAAGCTTAATATTTTTATGAATATAACCTCATAAATAAGCCCAGAACTTAATCTACCAACAAACACTGGCACTAGATTAGTTTTGCTAGACGCTTATATTGCGGTTAGCGCTAAATTTACTGTATTCGAGATGCTTTGTCTAGAACGTTTGGTCAAGACAGAGTAATATTAAATTTATAAATCGCTTGCTATCTGCACAGTAATGCGAGCTTTTGGGTAAGTAGCGCTGTAACGCTTTAAAAACTTTAAACAAGATTTTGTGATGTTCTGGGATATGTATTTAATGTGTGGACGGAAAGTAAGTTACTAATGACGTCATAAGACGTGAAAGGAAGGGGTTAAGTGAAGTTTTAATGGATGATTCATTAAGTGACGAATAGTGAGATTAAAGGAAGTCGACGCAGGTAATTTAGAACTAAATGCTCTTATAGTGAACGAAATTATATAAAGGCAGTAATAAATGACATTGAATAAGTAGCTTTACACTTTACATTGAGTTAGTAGGTACCTACTTAATTTGTAATGTTGCTGGGAAATTGTAGCTACTAGAACCTAAAACTTATGGTGAGTGCATGAAATTAACAAAAAGAATAAAAACGCCCGACACATTTTTATTTCATGCTACCTAATTTATCTAGTAGACAAGCTTGGATAGACAATTTATTGAACACGTAATTATGACACGATATCTTGCGAAAATACTCAAACTCAAACAGTAAAACGCTCATAACTTTAGAACGGCTGAACCGATTTTCATCAAACATAGCTAAGAGCACTCAATAAATTCACTTTTCAAACAAATAGAAACGAAATCAACATTGGTTCATCCCACAGATATAGGTTTATGTCTGTGGTTCATCCGTTTAGGACAGATATACAAATACACAACCACAAATACACACACGTACACAGGTCAAACTTATAACTCTCTCGCACGTCAATCTTTTTCCGTCGGGGGTTAAAAATTAAACTTTTTAATGGCCCTCCTCCTGCTTCGGTCGTTTCCCTAATACAGATCGTTACCACTTCATGGTTTACAAACTTCTTGATTATTTTTCTCCACTTGCTCGTATTTTCAGCACCACGGATGGCTTAAGCAGTAAAATGAACCTACTTCCATGTATATATAAAAGTCTACATCTGGCATTTATGTGCAAACGGGTTTGTATATAAAGTTTATTTGATTTATTTTTAGAAATCCTCAATAATACTAGGTAATAGTTCCGTATGTCATTAACACACGTGATATATTCCACCCATTTACCACAATCGAACAGCCCGGAAATTAAGTTCTCATTTGTAATCCAGAATCAAAGTCACCAGTTAAATGGAGCATCAAGAATATTATAGGAACTAGGAGTAATGGTAGTTATAAATCACGAATGGAAATGATTTGGTGGCACATCAGTCTTAGGGTAGGATAGCTACTTAGCGTTTTGTCTTTCTCGATTTACTCGAACAATTGTGACTCTTACAAAATGAATTAATTAAAAAAATCAAAAAACCCGACTGCTTAAAACGCGAACTAAAAAGACGACTTTTTATTAACTTTTTTTATTTATTATTTTATAGTTTTTTTTGTATAGAATTGGGTAAATTTAATCATATATGTGTTATATATTTTAGAAATCACCTCTTAAACCCTTTATTTTGATACCCCACACGATGGTTTCGGCGCCACAATATGGCGCCCAAACGCCGACATTTTTTATTTTCCAACTTTAAAGTAGCCAGTGACACTCGCAGGATTAAGACGAATCGATTACCGTAAGAATCATCAAAATCGGCCAACGCGTTCCGTTGCCCCTTTCGGCAGTCGGGTAATAAATAGACTTGACGAGAAACGATTGCACGATTCCTATATTAACACAGTGAGTAGGCATCTTCTAAGGATCTAGATAAGTGATACTCGACAGCGATTGGAAAATTGATAAAATATTATGGGAACGTGCAACAAAAGTGCAATGGAAATGTTACGTAACCAATTCCTGAAATTTTGACATTATGACCATCGCCTTCGCTAATAGAACTGCACTTTATCCAGAGCCCCTAAACTCGCTCGTTCCATCGTAGACTTCATCCATCACTTTCTTTCAAGTGAGTTCGAGGTCAAGAGCTGAGGCTCTAGCCAAGAAGCGTTCGACGTCAGCGTAGGCGTTAGTCGAAACGTCAAAATGTATGGGATTTTTCGATAATGCTTGTCAATCCCATACAATTTTGCCTTTTTGACAATCGCTATCGCCTCGCTTTCGATGATAGAATGTCACTTGTCTAGGGCCTCTGGTGTCATGGAATAAAAATAAAACTGTCCGTGGACCTTACTATAAAATCACAATAAAATACATAATAAAAACGTTGTAGTTTGTATCTTCGATCAATACTACACTAGATGGTAACCGGTAAGCGCTTCTAAAACGGCCGAAAAATAAGAGCACAAATACGATTGTGGTCTTATTTCATCAAATAGTTATGGTCGATCATAGCCAACATTAAGACGTCAAAATGCCGCAGTGTGCGTTCCAAAATTGGGCAAATAACCACCTTAACACCGAGATTTTGGAAGGAATATCTTATTTCGGTAAGCTTATAATTTTTGGTGTTATTCTTTTATAATAGTAAAAATGAATCAATTACCAAATATTATGATTTTTTGACCAACCTTTTCGACGGCAAAGTGCCAACAATTTTAATAAACATCAACTGATCTGATGATGTTTTGATGTTGAGCAGCGAAGAAAGGTCTTAATTTATTATTGGTTTTTGTACATAGCTAAGTCAATGCAACTTAAAGCATAGCAATTAAGGTTGAATTTGCATTAATGTAGGTATATTTATTTCACCTAGTATTCTTAGAATTACGTAAACGCAATTGGCGACAGTTTGAAAGATAAGTATTGTATTGGATTGTGTATCTAGTGTATTATTGATTGAAGGTTTGCATTATAACTTTACTATTGTATATAAGATCTAAAATAGGTTTATTAAAAATAGGCATTATGCAGGTTTATCTATAGAAATGCTTTAACTATAGGTAAACCTGTTTTAGAACATCTACTCTATAGTAAAGTTATATAAACTGAAACTATCTTACAAACAGCTTAAACGTCTCGCGTCCGTATTCAAACTCGTATAATATCTGTCAAAGTTGTGAATACGCGCATCGCATCTCGTGTAATATGACGAGGTAACATTCTGAATAGTTGATTTACGTATAACACCTACGAAACAAGACGTAGCGTAGGTGTAACGCTCCGTTGAACTGTTCTATGATAGTTTAAATAAACAAGTTTTTGATGAAGGAAGTGTAAATACGGAGAATGTAATGTGTGCTCCATTACGGTCTTCTTTTTAGTTAAGAAGCTCGTCTAGGGAAATACTTATACGTCTCTTACTGCTGAAGACCTGGTGAAGGTTGCGAAAGTCCACAGGATGCGAGAAACACAGGACCCGTTTGATATGGCTGCGCTAAGGACAGGCCTATGTCCAACAGTGGACTTTCTTCCACCAAAAAGTGTATCAGTGTACCAGTCTGAATAGTAAGATTAGCACCGCTTTAATTACAAGAACAGTATTTAATGCTATCTAAATACAATTTAAAAAACCAATTCCCAATTTTGTAAAGTACTCGTACTAATATTTCTCAGACACATTTCGTTATTAGAACGATGATGTAAAAGGAACCGACTTATATTTTACGCAACAAAATTTACAGCGTTTTTTATCTCAAAACAAAGTACTAAAGTAAGGAAGACTTTGACAAAGTATTGTATTTCTTGGAGCGAAAAGTGATAACATCCTATTCGTAAAGTAACGTTATTGTGTCTTTCTATCGCCTGCCTTCATTCTTTCTATTAGGAGTTCAACGAGAATTTGTTTTTCGTATACGTCTATTTGATTTATGGGATAAGCTGAATTGCAAATGATGCCATCATTGGGTTGGGAAGATAGAAAGAAGGATAAGTCCATTTATTATTACACACAAACTAAATATTCACTGCAACCAGCAAAATGTTTAAAAACTGTATCCAGACTGTAACGGGCCATAACAACCAATCGAATGACACCTTATTCATCAAACTTGGATGAATAGTTTAGGCGCTACGGAGGAACATACGTTAATACAAACATACATACATACATAGACAGCTAAAATCATAACCCTACCTTTTGGCTTCGCCGTAGTCGGGTAAATAAGAAACAACCGATCGGATTTAATAAAATAATACAAAACTAATTAGCAAATAGCAAAAGTTCAGTCCCAGTAATTTCATAACCATCAACCAAACCTTTGTTAACAAAAAAGTCAACTAAAAATTAATTTCAGTGTTGTTGATTAGAAAAAAACGACATGTTAAGAGCTTTACTAACTAGTTAAGATTTATTTTTCGGTGGGAAAATAAGGTATTTTAAAATTAATGTGACAAATTTTCTAACGCGCGTTACCTGCCGTAATTCATCATCATCATCATTTCAAACGAAAGACGTCCATTGCGAGAAATAGGCCTCCCCCAAGCGTCGCCACACTAATCCGTCCTGTGCGTTTCGCATCCACCGGACGCCCGCAACCTTGACCAGGCCGTCGCTCCAAGTAGAGGAGGCCGTAATTGGTTGAAAGAATTCTCAGTACCCCATCACATCACTTGACTAGCGTTTAATTTAGGACACGTCAGTAATTTATTCCCAGAATCCGGGGGTTGATATATTCCTACTATTGAAACCACAACCAATGCCTACGTTGTCAGTATAATTATCCGTCAATGATAAGTATATGCCTGGATTCAGACAAAAAACTATTCAGGGAATCACCATTAATTGCGTTTAAGTCCTGATAATGACGTGTTGATTACTGCTGATATGAACTAATTTCAAGATAAGACTATTGTCGCTTCATGTAACTGAGTTTAACGTTAATTAGATTAATTGTAAGATATACAGTGCTGGCTTTTTCCGTGGTTCCGCTCCTTCTTAGACTTGTATTTCTATGGGATAACACGTGACATTCAATCAATTATAACGAAATAATTTTCAAAATCGGATAAAAAACTTCTTATAAAACAAATATCCCTTTAAAAACATTATTATAAACAAAACAACTTTGCCTTTTTATAATACTAGTGGCTCTGTGAGCAGTAGAACTCGCGAGTATTAGACATTTATGTCGATAGTATATAGAAATTTTTAATTAATTTATAGACAGTTTATAGAAATTTTTAAAAATGTCTCCGCTGTTTTGCAAAATATTAAAAAAATTGGATAAAAAAAAACAAAACCATATAATTATTGAATCTGCTCAATTAATTTCAAGAGAACAGGTTGAGAAATACGACCAGTAGAGGAGAATAGCCAGACATACCAAAGAATGTTCGCCCAAGCTGTCACGGAGAAGATTCACTCAGTGCGTTTTAGGCTCGCTCGGTCAACTAAGAAGTTTTTCCAGCAGATTGGCTCTCAGGGCCTATATGACAGGAAACATATATTTTATTTATTTATCAATTATGGAAGACTTACGGCTAAAACCAAGTAACCAATTAAAAGTCATCACTTCTAAAAATAGACTGGAAAGAAAGAGTGTGGAAAACATAACACAGTTACCAGAAAATAAATAAAAACAGTAAAACATTCAAGATTTGACTAAATTCATATTACATATTCAATCCAAGAATGAAAAACCAGAACAAGCGAAATCTTAAACAAAAAAAGCTAAGGCTAAGGCACTTTCTGGCCGAGGACACACCCGTTATGAAAGGATAGGATAGTTGCCGAGACAAAGTGGTCTGTAAAAATCAGCATCAGTATAACTTTAGATCACTGAAAGATTATTCGTAATAGGCTCAGTATTTCTAGATACAACCCTTTACAAACAAACAAATTAACAATTTTATCTGACAATATTACTATTCGTGCAAAACGCCAAGGTTTCACGAATCGTCTAATTAGCATTCCAAGAAATCAACTTGATCTCTTTGAAATAACACAGCAGATTGCCGATTGATTGATTGGATTGATTGTAATCGAGTATTGTGCTAGGAATTATTCAATTTGTGTTTAATGAGACGTGGGTTGTAAACAAAAGATTAAGCTTAGTGACTAATATTATGTCGTTACTGTTAAATACAGGTCTTCTGGTCCCAAGCCAGGAGCTAACGCTGGGGCCCATAGCAGCGTTTGGAACTCCTGGACCCTGTCTGAACCTGTACCCACGAAACTGCCGTAACGCAGCAGTGGAAAGCAAGGGATTTGCTCCTTGTTGGGAGATATACTGGTTCCTACCACGGGTATAAGGTGGCACAAGGGTTGACCGGTAATAGTATAGTCAATATGACTTACCTTAGATTCCTGCGGTAGACTCTTGGGCGTCGATCGATCTCGTGCCGTGAGGTTAGGGATAGGAGAATATATATATAATAAAGGACAATAAGGGATAGACTAACGGCTGTCTGGACCGAAGAATCCGGCCGGCGTCCACCAGGCAGCACGTTTCCCGCAAAAGCACTTCGCTGCGCGTGAAATTTTACTCTAAACCTACTTAAGGGGCGCCCCACAACGCCGATTACGAACGGCGGGCGCGATTAACAAATACAATGGGTGAAACACCTCTCGATTAGATATGTTTCTACAAAAACCCGACTTTCGCGTATTCACATTACAAATTTTCTCTTTCGACTGTGTAGTGTCAGCTGTCAAAATCGTTGACAGCCATCGGAACGGTTTTGCAAGTAAAATTCGGGACGAAACAGTTACTTTTGAATTATCAAGGGAAGTAAAGTAAATAAGGCATGAACTTGTTAGAAATAATGGCAGTAGAAAATGACACGAATAAGTCTAGGAAAAAAAATGTGATTACTGCCAAATAATAAAATAATACGGCTAAAGAATATTAACTAAAAACGATAATGATCTAGGCTTTTTTTCTTGTTCTTCTTTTCGTGCGGATGCACGCATACTAATTCTGGGCGATTGTCGGTCAGTCAAATAAAAAGGAATTAGTTTTTACCCGACTGCAAGGAAAGGGTTATATTTTTCGCGCGTATCTTGTATGTAATATTCTTTATTACCTCATATCTTGCAAACTGCTAGACGGATTAATATATTTAAGACATCGTTAGGTACGACTTAATCGCACAAGTGTTCTTAGATAAGAGACGATAAAAAGGAATAAAATGGCGGAGTTTGGACGGCATATTGTGGGGTCACAATTATTTTTTTCTTCTGAACCCATCGAGTGGGGTATCAAAATGAAGGGTTTAAAGAGGTGGTTAAGAAAATACGAAAATATATACCTCTCATATGTTTAAAAGTTATTCGAAAAAAATAATCATAACTAAAAAGTAGTAAATAAAAAAGTTAATTTAAAAATCAGAAACCCGACTGCTTAAAAAGCGAACTAAAAAGATTTAAACAAGTAGAAAATCATGCTGTGCAGTCGGAAGATCTGGTTCAGCCAGCTCGTGAATATGTATCGTCCGTGCAGTCGGATGATACTTGATACCAAACATAATTTTAATCTATTTACAGATGCATTTCGTTCTGTTTAACTTCTGCATCTTAGATGAAAAACTGACTAGTTTATCCAGGGACGCATGCTTGCTGTTCATATTGCGTTGCATAGCTTTTTTATTCAGTTAACTCATGTGCTTAGGAGCCAAGTTATGGATAGTTCCAGACATAAGCTGTAGTTTTTAAAACTTGAAGTGAGAGCTTTTCATAGTCACGGAAATTTTACTGGAAATATATTATACTGGTGCATAGTGGACTTATAAGATTGAACAAAATGTAATTAACAAAGTTTTAATAGGAAAAATTGCTTCTATTAGTTTAGAACAATAATTATCTTAATTATCCTGAACATTGTTTGCACAATTTTTATTTAAGGCTATTAAATCTTATCTTACTTCTTACTAATATAATAAATGTGAAAGTTTGAGTAGATGTGTGTGTGGATGTATGTTTGTAACTCAATCATGCTAGAACGGCTGAACGGATCTGGATAAAATTTGGCCCAGAGATCCCAGTATAATGTTCCCCTGAGATAAAAGTAGGAACGAACTAAAGCAGTCGGGTTTTTTGATTTTTGAATTAACTTTTTATTTATTACTTTTTAGTTGCACACAAGTGTTAATTATTAATGAAATCACGTCTTAAACCCTTTATTTTTTTTATTTCCCTTTTTTTTTTTTTTTTGGGTCTTCAGAAAAATAATTGGGCCCCCACAATACGGCGCCCAAACAAAATCCGTCTTTGTATTTTCCAATTTTAATGTAGCCAGTCACACTCGCAAGGTTAAGAGTTTAACGAATCGATTGAAGTAAGAATTGAACAAAAACTTGGCCAACGCGTTTGGTCTCTAGAACGCCACATAGGAACAAACATACATACATACAGACTGATAAACACATTACCCTCCTTCGGCAATTGGGTAAAAAACCCCTATTTTTCTTAAGAAGGCGGAATCTTTGCGTCTGAATACTGATGGGGATATATGATACATGGGGAGGCGCTTGCTGTCTCCCTTGACATATCGAAGGCCTTTGACAGGGTCTTGCACTAGAGCCTTATTGGTAAGCTTCCTTCCTTCGGTCTGCCTAGTGGTATTTGTGACTGGATTGCAGACTTCCTGAAGGATCGGTCCATCCGAGTGGTTATCGATGGCTACTCGTACAGTCAGTTGGGTATTAACGCCGGAATCCCTCAGGGGTCAGTGCTCTCGGCAACATTGTTCTTGCTGCACATTAATGACCTGTTAAAACCCGGAACTTTGGGTATGCAGATGACAGCACTGTTGCTAAGAGATACGTGTCTGGCGCACGGGCTACTGGGCCTCAAGTCCGGTCTCTTCGGGAGGCTATGGTTGAGCGCTTGAACCGGTCTTTGGAGGCAGTCTCCGAATGGGGCAATGCCAATCTAGTCAGTTTCAATGCTGCTAAGACCCAGGCATTTTTTCCGCAAAAAAAGATTGTCTGTGGCACCATTGGATTCCGTTTTTTTTGTAAGGGGACTATATCGAGAGTGTTCTTAGCTACGTTCGATTAAAATCGGTTCAGCCGTTCTAATGTTATGGGTGCTTTATTGTTTGAATCGGGGTGTTTTTGCAAGATATCGTGTCATAATTACGTGTTCAATAGATTGTCGATCGAAGCGTATCTACGTCACAAATAACATGAGAGCTATAGTAATTATCGCCAAAGTCTGGGCATAAGGCTCATTTTATCGCAAGTACTAATAACTTAGCTATACAGGGGGAGATTTTCAAGTGGATGTGGAATTGTGGAAAGCCAAATCCAATAAGAGGAATTGCGAAAAACACAAAGGAGTTACAGGCCCGATTGTGATTAAAACTAAAACTGAATAATTGTTTTTTTTGAAAATGCAATAACTCTAGCCAGGAATCGGAACCGTTGATTTTGAAAAAAAAAACACTCTGTATTATTACAACATCCGTTAGTGTCTATAATTAGGATAAAATTCTACTGACATACGGCCAACTTAAGCAACTAACAATTTTTATACAAAATACTTCTTTATCGTTGAAAAACTCAACCTGTAAATATGTAGGTACGTTTTTGTCAAAATACCAAAAAATTCAACATTACGAATTAGTGTATATATAGTGAAAACGTTAATTTGTCTGCCCGTTGGAACATGTCTGTGGTATTATTGAGATCTGGGATTGTACCTTGAAAGGTTTTTCCTCGTAACGTTACCTACGGGCCAACTAATTTGATTCTGTTTTTTATGTCTCTGATGTTCACATTCCCATACAGCCAAAGTTTGCCACAGGAAGAAAACATACTTAGGTATGAATTGAATAGGACATTACATAATTTAACATATAGTAGTAATTTATTCCATTTAATTGACACTAACAATTATGTTGGTAATCACTTTTATGTGACAAAAGATAAATTTTTCATGGATAGGTACTTTCTTTCAAAGTATTATAAAAGACAGATAGCTGTGTCGCTATCATATTATTTTTCTACTACAGCCAAGAATTTGGCTAAACAACTTGCTTCTATTGAGCAATGCCAAGGAATGTTATTTAATTCAGCCAATAATTTGGTATCAGAAATTGATATTAATAGTAATTTAAATTAGAAATTAGGACAATAGGGACAACCTCTTGCAAAAGCATACAGCATAAAAATTGCAAAGTAAAATCAAATAAAAGTTTAAATTCGGTAAATAGTATTAACCTGGTGCATCAAAATATTCAAGGATTTATGAACAAAGATTTAGAAGTAGAATTATTTATGAACTTTAACAGTATTGATATTCTTTGTATAACAGAACATTGGCTTAAAAGCCACCAGTTATTGTTCAATTTTAATAATCACCAGGTTGGTAGTTCATTCAGCAGAGTTAATGCATGGTGGCTCATTGATTTTAGTAAGTAACCAGCTTAAATTTAAAGACCGTAAGGATATTGTGAGCCTATCTGTTGAGCGGACAGTTGAAATAGCTTGTATAGAATTGGAGCAGTTTATTGTATTAAGCGTATACAGACCCCCTTCAGGATTGTATGACTGCTTCGAAAAGGTAATGGATGAAGTGTTACACAAGATTTGTAACTCGAATAAATCCATTATCACTTGTGGTTATTTTAATGTTAATTTATTAGAAAACTCAGGTTCTTGTAGTAAAATAATAAGTCTGTTTCAGTCCTACAATCTTGTAAACCTATTTTTGGAGCCTACAAGAATAACCCCTTCTAGTGCTACATGCTTAGATAATATTTATACTAATGTTATACCAGTCCACAAAGAAATTATAAATTTACTAGATTCTGATCATTGCGGGCAGAGGATTACTATACCAAACCAAAGCAACAAAGTGGCTAAAAAGGATATCACTGTTAACCCCAAAACTGCAAGTCGCTTGGCAGCTTTTAAAGTTAAACTCATTAATAAATTACCAATTTTGTCAATTGATGCTGATCCTAATCATCTATATGATGTTTTATTTTAGTATATACTGTAAACAATTTAATTCGACCTTTATTCCCAAGACTATCTCCGTTAATAGTAACGCATCATTCAGTGATTGGGCTACCATTGGTATTCATAAGAGTAGAACACGGCTTTATGAGCTGTACAGTGAAAGGACTTATGTAAAAACTGCTGAATTTAATTTATATGTTAGAAATTATTCAAAATTATTTAAAAAAGTTTGTTGTTTGGCCAAGTCGCGTTATTTGAGCTCAAAGATTAAAAACAGTAGTAATGTTATTAAAACGACTTGGAATATTATTAATAGTGAAACGGGAAGATCTGGTAACCGAAATATTGACTACGGCCTGTCTATTAATGGCAACATCATAAAATCAGACTCACAAGTCGCAGTGGCCTTTGAAAATTTCTTTTCAGATATTCCCGTTTCAACGACTAAATCCTTAAACTCATCACCTTCTGTTGCTGAGTCTTTGCTAAAAGAAAATGTTAACGTTTGCGATTCGGAATTTCTTTTTGAACATATTACTTGTAAAGACATAATTAAAACCTTTCACACTTTAAATGTTAAAAAGACTGCAGATCTGTTGGGTCATTCTGTAGAAGTTGCTAAGTCTATTATTGACATTGTCGCACCTAGTTTAGCTATTATCTTTAATAATTGTATCGACTGTGGGGAGATTCCCGACCTTATGAAAAATAGTAAAATAATACCTTTGTTTAAATCAGGTAGTACATCAGACCCTACAAATTATAGAACTATTTCAGTACTACCTACGTTTAGCAAAATATTTGAGAAATTAATTTTAAAGCAATTGCAAAGATTTTTTAATAAACATAAATTATTACATACCAAACAGTTCGGTTTTACAAAGGGTCGTTCAACTACTGATGCCGGTGTTGAACTTTTAGGACATATTTATAATGCATGGGAATATAAGTGCGATGCCTTGGGAATCTTTTGTGATTTGTCCAAGGCATTTGATTGTGTTTTTCATGAAACGCTAATCAGGAAACTCCGTCACTACGGGATCCGGAACAGCGCTCTGGATCTTCTTACTTCATATTTGAGTAATAGGATTCAGACCGTTGACGTTAATGGAAAAAGATCTCCTGGATCTATGGTAACAATGGGAGTCCCACAGGGCTCGATTCTTGGTCCTTATTTATATTAATGACTTGCCTTACCTCATAAAGGATAACCATGATATATTGTTGTTTGCGGATGATACTTCACTTTTGTTTAAACTTAAACGTCAGCAGCTGGTTACTGACGATGTAAATAGCGCGATCTCAAAAGTAGTTCACTGGTTCAATGTTAATAATTTACTTCTTAATGAAAAAAAAACCAAATGCATTAAGTTTACCCTACCTCACGTTAGGCAGGTGAAAACCGATGTGTTGATAAAGGGCGAAGAATTGAATCCTGAAAATAGCACAGTATTCTTAGGCTTAACTTTGGATGCTAAGCTTCAGTGGGGCCCACATATAGATAAATTGTCAAAGAAGCTAAGCTCCGCAGCATATGCTGTTAGAAAAATTCGTAATTTAACTGACATAGAGACAGCCCGTTTAGTATACTTTAGCTATTTTCATAGTGTAATGTCGTACGGTATTCTGTTGTGGGGAAATGCCGCCGACATCCAGACTATCTTTGTTTTGCAGAAAAGAGCTGTTCGGTCAATTTATAAATTAAGCCCAAGACACTCTCTCAGAGAGAAATTTAAGGAGATTATTGTAATGACTGTGCCTTCTCAGTATATTTATGAAAATCTTTTATATGCCCATAAACATATAAAATTGTTTAAAAAATACAGTGATATCCATAACATAAATACTAGGAATAAACACAAATTTGTAGTACCTACAACAAGGCTCAAGAAAATAGGTGGCTCGTTTAGATGTCAATGTGTACGCTTTTATAATAAGCTTCCAAGCCACGTACAACATCTAAGTCTTAATAAATTAAAATCTTTTATCAAACGTAAATTGTGCCAGAAAGCGTTTTATACAACTAAAGATTACCTTGAAGACAAAAAGGCTTGGGATTGAGCTGCTCCAATAAATTTTGTTTTTGTTTTTTTTGGTTTTCTTGCAATGACAAGAATATTTACTTTTTAAAGTATTATATTATTTTATATTAATTATTGTGAGTGTGAAGACTATGTGGATCATTCTTTTTTATTTTAATTTATATTTATCTTAGTTTTAATCATGGTCTGGCAGTTTGAGTAGTTTATGCGGCCTACCCGAATGTCCTTTCTTTGGTATTGTTCGTCGAATCGTTGAGCTCCTTAAATTCTGAGTTGAGCTGCTCGGTTATTGACAAATGCGTGCACTGACTGGACAGGTCCACTCAATCTGGCTGGTTCTTTCCTCAAAAGACCATTTCAGACATCAGTCTACACGGTCTTCACATGATCTAACTAATATTTTGTCTGGACTTTAAAAGAGACTGTGACCTCTGAGTTTGTTTCGGCCTTTCTTCTCAGAGTAGTCAGATAGGAAACGCCGACCTCATCTAGTTTTAAAAAATATGTTCGACATGTAAAAGTGTTTGTATAAACCAACTTACAGAAATAAAATCATTTATCATTTATTTATCATTTATGAGAATGTTGAAGTTGATTTCTTTATTTGATTTGTTAGTATATGAACGAAATGGTCAGTTATTATGTTCTCTTTTAATAAACTTATTGTATAACATGTCTACAGATATTAGCAAAACTAACTTAGGTATGTGCAATTTTCTCAATCACCAAACGGCTTGCTGCGTTGAAATGTTGTCAGTAAGTACTTATCCCGATAAAGAAACAGTCTTAATGGTTCTTCCTAGTGTTAGAACCTGCAATATATGAACATTCCTCTTGATATTACCTATAGATGGCATGGGCAGCGACCGCAGGAGTGTTTATAGCTCAAAACCGAGAAGAATCCTATCCTACTATTATTTATAAATTTGAAAGTTTATATGTTTGAATTTTGATGAAACTTAGCACCAGGGTTCGTCTTGTCTTGGATAATGACGAAGACGGGACGTAGGATACCCCGAATTTTTATCCTGATAATACGTCCTAACCTAAGCTGCTCAGACCTGGTCACTGACCGAGTCACAAAACTTCCGCATTGGGGTTTGTCAAACAGCAATGGAGCGCAGTATTCTGGGCGTAAAAAGAACTGACAGGATAAGAAACGCTACGCTGCGCACTAGAACGGGGATCATAGACGTAGGAGTAAAGGCTGCCAGGCTAAAATGGGATTGGGCGGGTCACGTTAGCCACATGAGCAGAGACCGCTGGGCAATAGTCTCCACAAATTGGGTGCCTAAGGGTGGACAGTGCCGCCGAGGCCGGCCCAGAAAGAGGTGGCGAGACGACCTGGATGCCCACTGCAGAGGATGGTCCGAGGTGGCTCAGGCAAAGAATATTTAGAAGGATTTGTGGAGGCCTTTGCCCAGCAGTTGGATAGTATAGGCTAATATATTTAAAAAACATACATTCCCTTGTCATAATTACCGACTTTCACAAGGGCAAAGCCCTGTCATGAATTCAATTTAGACCTATCTTGAAATGTTGGTCAGCATTGTTGTAAACCAGTCAAGCTACTAAACTTCCTTAGACTTTCTACCATTTTATAGCCTTTTGTCATCCGTAATTTAATACTAAAGGAGACCATACTCTCTAAATTTATTATAGCGGTGTAAAAGTTTACGAACTTAAATACTACGAGTTTTTATACTCTTCAGAGTTTTTAAATATCTCAGAAAGTAGGAGAATCTCAACTCTCCTAGTATCTGAGATTAATGAACCTTTTATGTTACAATCCGTCGAATAACTGCCGCTTTACGTTTCGAATTAATTCTTTCTGCAGTTTCGGTGTGGAACACTTCAACATTAATCGTTCTAAAATTCTTGTTTCCTAGAAGAGAAGCTTGGCTACGCTTAGCCTATACACTGTCAAAGCCTCGGATCCGTGAGGTAGGTTTGCAAAGCATGTGAAGCTTCCAGGAAGTTTCTTTGCTAATGAACGGAGCTAGACTCGCTTGTTAGCCAGAACCCCCACGCACGACGTACTGAATGGGTCTCATTGCAGAAAATGGAGTCCCCACTATTTAAACTACTTACAATTTACAGTTTTTTTTTCTGGTTTGCTCGACCAGCAAGCGTTTCCAATTTTTTTTGAAAATGCATAGTTATAATAGCCAAAGTCTATATACAAGTATTGTTTTTGATATTTTATTTTGTAGTGTCACGATGCCTACGTCCAAAGTCTTTTACCAAATAGTGGGGCCAGCTGAATAACAGGTTTTTTACATGGAGCGTTTGTTTGTTCAGACCTCCGCCACTCAGTAAAGTAATCCAAAGACACAGTAATCAATATACATCTCCAAAATTATAAGCATTCTCATCAAAAATCACAAAATATATTACCTTCTTTAATAAAACCGGTAATGTATTACGTTTCATGAACAATCGTGTAACAGATAAGCAAGCGGGAAGCCATCTTGAGGCTGAAAACGGAAACGACAATCATACAGATTGAATTTATGATACTCGAAAAGTTACGGAGTTACGCGCATAACAATTTTTCTTTTCATTTTTGTTTTGGAGAGGTAGGGTCATCAAAAGTGTGGTTGCTTGCCACATCTTTTCACAGATTTTCCAGTATGGCTCTAGAAAGACTAAAATATTTGTTCGACTAGTATTTTCTCAATAGAAAAAATATATCAAAAAGGTACATCGCATCGTTTTCGTGTCACGCCGGTCTGTATTACACTTTAAAATGATCTTTAATATCTAATTCTCTTTTATTTTCTCTTTCTTTTTCTTTGATTTTCTTTATTTCTTGTTTCTCTTTAAAGTTGCCACCAGATGTAAACTATGAAAGGACTGTAAGATACTGTTGATTTGGAAAACATAGATCTTCGATTTATTTATACGAAAGATGTCTACACCAAAAAATAATTATTCAAAGATATTCGGTCCAAAAAGTAGTTACAAATTATAAAATCCTGCAGAACAGAATAAAAGAGCACACAAATAGTTTATTTCATTAAATAAGACCTCGGAAGCAGCACAGAAAAAAACGCTCCAGCAAATAAATATTTAATTACAAACAGCTTTCAACCCCGAATAAATTACGAAGCAAATCTTTTAACATCGTGACAAATACATTTTCAATCTAAAATACAATATTACGAAACAAAGACTGAAGGCAAAGTTAATAAAACAAAATCTTAGCCGAGGAGTCGAGCATTGAGAAGTCTTAATAAGGATTCCAGGCATAGCGTTGCCACCTCGGTTGCTCAAGACATTTGACCGTCCATTAGGTACCTGTCACTGTCCTCCTTTGTACTTAGTAAAATTTTGTACGCTCCTAAAATGCAGACGTAATGAAAATCTAATAATTGAGTTTCTAATTATCTGAGATTTTATTTACTGCGAAAGTCCCTTTTCTTCCTCACTTCGTTTCTTTAATCTTGTCGCTGCGTCACCAGTATTTTATTTTACTATATCACCTGATAGGAGTTAGAGAAAAATAAATAAATTTGGACTGTATTGTACTGTGCATAAATATATTCTGCTTAAGGCCGTTACAAATTACAGGTTCAGGGTTTTCTCAAACTGATTTGAAGTTACATATTAGTTCTCAGATTTTGATTATAGTAAGCTTGTAAACGGGAAGCATGGCAGAAAGGAAAATATTTCTATATCCTGAAGTAGGTGATTCCAGGTAAATGTCATATAAATGTAACGTAGATATGCGGGGATCCGCAGAATGCGAGTCGCACATGACCAGTCAATGTGGCGGCACTTGGGGAGGTTGTTCAGCAGTGGACGTATTTTGGCTGAAATGATGGGGATAATGATGATGTAATTTATGATGAATCCTATTTACGCTATCTTGTCGAACCTATTATGGTCAAATGAAGCAACTTGCTATTTATACATTGAAATCCACCTTCATCTCACCCTCGAAAAGGAAGAAGCTATTTAAATATAAATAACTAGCACTTCGCCCGCGATTTCGTTCACGTGGTTTCGTTTATCCTATAAATGACTCTCTTATGTGCAGTTAGTGACGATTCGTTATTTGACTTAAAGAATAATAAATTTTACGTTACCGACACAAAGTAAAATCCTCCCTAATAACACTCTCTCTCTTCTTCTCTCTTTTCTCCCCTCTTTTCTTCTCTTTTTTATTTTTCGCTTATGTTAGTAAGATTCCCTCAAAAAGAACTTTAACACCTCCTTAACCGGGGGGGGGGTAGTTTTAAAAAACGGCATATGTATATTTAGATTATTTACTTTAAGGAATTAGATTTTTCACACAAACAAATTTTGCCCATTTTCACCCCCTTGTTTTTGAACCCTAGGTCAAAAACGAAAACCTGTCCAGTAAGATTCTTAGCTTCGTGTTAGTTTTGGAAAACTTATAATGATAACCTTTATTGTTTACATAGGTTGGTACTAATGTCAAGTCTCAGGTTTATTAACCCAAGAAATAAGATTCTTCAAAAACACTTTAATATCCCTTAAATCATTTTTAGGGGGTAGTTTAAAAAACTACTAATGACAACCTTTATTTTTTATTTAGTTTGGTATTTATGTCAAGTTTCCAGTTTATTAACTGAAGTAATAAGATTCATGAGAGAAACCTTAACACCCCTCAATCATTTTTGGGGTAGTTTCAAAAAATAATAATAACAACCTTTATTATTCATTTAGGATAGTATTTGTGCCAAGTATCAAGTTTATTGACCCAAGAAATAAGACTCTTCCATACAAATTTCAACACCTCTAAATCGTCTTTTGGGGGTAGTTTCGAAAAATAAATAATGACAGCCTTTATCAATTACTTAAGATTATTATTTGTACCAAGTATCAAGAATTTTGGCCGACGGAATTAGATTTTTCATAATGATTCAACCTGAGAGCGACCTTACGTTTGCCAATTCCAGTCTATTCCCACTTCAGCTTGTTTATTGCTTTGAGGTTGTAAGCTATAGAAAGGGTAGGTATCTAAGAGATTGGATTTATAGGCGTTATACATAGTAAATGAAGAGTTTTTTGTGTTCAGTTGTTCAGAAGGGAGATGACAACGTTCCAAAATAAATAAAGATAAAATTCAATCAATTGTAGAAATATAGTTACAATATCAATTATTAGAAAAGTGAATGAAATCGGGACGGTGGATGCCGACGTCAAGTTATACACCGGTATTTGTCTGGCTGGATCTGTATTACTAACATCATAAACAACAACTTTTCTACTACGACTTTTAAAAATTCAACTAAAAATATAGCTGTATAGGACATGGGCAGGAAGTTCACGATACTTGTTCTTGGTGACCTTATTTGTGTAACTGTATCATAACACGCATCGTTAAATAAACGAAATCATCCCCCGGTTCCTAAAAATCGGTTCCGAAACATTTTATGATAGCTGTGTCGCCCAGGCGGAATAGTCGGTCAATCAACGATGTTTACTTGACCCTCTTCACTCATGTTTCATAATAACTAGTCGGAAATAATAGTGGAGGTTATAGTCTGACAAGTAAGTTGAGTCATTACTCAACCTTGTTTGTATTGTAGTTGAGCATTTGACAGGAGACAGGAACTAGTTTTAAAATGAGTAGCTATTATGTCACACAAACTTGATACCACTGTCTGCTGCAAATCAGTGTTTGTGGGTTCTGGTTTGGGGAGTATTGGTGTCGCTTTAAATGCGAAATTATTATTTTGCTCATAGGTCATCACGCATTTGGCAAGCGTGTGCAATAAATATGAAATACTCTCTTAAATAATAAAGATTGCAAACTTTTATTTTACAGGCGATGACACACCACAATGGGTATCAACATCGAAATATTTTTCATCGAATTACTTGAAAAAAAAACAGAAATATCATCATGATGGTGAGCAGTGTTAATGAAAATAATATTAAGATCAATGTTGCTTATATGAACAGTTGTTGTGAACCAAATTTTTTGGCTTATCCTCTTGAATGTGATCAAACAAGACGTCAGTTGTAATAACCCTACCACAAACCACAAACTCTGATTGGTCTAGTGCTAGCCTTAATCCTGTTTATATAGGTGAGTAGTATTGTGTCGTGTGTAATGTGGACACCTTTATATTATTAGTTCATACACGTGTCTTACAATATGAAACATGTAACATTATTTTAATAAAGATAGTAATGACTTATCATACACCTTGGTATCATTTCGCTCCAATTCTCAACATCATCTGAATCCCTTAATGAACTAGCGCAGTAAAAATGGTTAGGTATTCAGTTAGAGGCCATGCACACAACAGAAAAAAACAGGCTCTAATAAAAAAAATATAATTAGGTATGCTGATTAAAAACTACATGAGGTAAAAAACGATTAAAGCACGATAGAACAATGGCTAGAAGTTATCGGACGATTATTATTTGTGGATCAAAACCGAAAATCTACCCAAAGTATCGCTCAAATAAGCTCTATTTTGGGTTTGATTTTGATAGATACTCATTGTCAAAATCAACCCACCCAGGATACACAGCATACTTCCTTGATGATTCACGTAGCCAAATGTTGTTTGTGATTTAATCAAATCACAAACAGAAAAGGACAATCTGGTTACCCTTGATTTGGTAAAGATTGAATGTTTTCTTAAACAAAAGAATAAGAATCAGCCCTGTAGAGTGCCCGTTAGTGCACCTAAAATCAGTCAACTATATCTTATGACGTCATTGTGACGTTAAAGATGCAGTTTAGAAAGTTTTAAAAACTTATCCTGACGATCACTGTGACGTCATTAAAACCACATTGACGTAAGTACTATCCATTTTTGTTGGTTTACCGTTAGTCGGCGGAAGAAAGAATCTGATTATTTCTTTTTCATCTCAAGAGCACTGTTTTTAATGCTATACCGTATTTTTAAGTTTCATTGAGCAAAATGTGACGCATGATCTTTCAAACTTGATTCAAATATACTACTACTAGACGTCAATAATAATAGTTGGTAATATCGACATTATACCAATTTTATACACCTACAACGTCACTAATATCATGTTAAGATGAGAACATTATTAAAATAATTAACATATTCATAGAAGAACTAGATACTCTATTAAAAGTTGTTTGATAGTGACGTCAATAATTGACCATCTTAGTTCCCGACGCACAGAGTTTTAATAATTACGTACTATGTCATAGTGATGATCATAGGGTCGTATCCGTCACGACTTGGTTATCATGATGACGTGGATACTAGATGCATATACGGTTTGATTGTGGTTTGAGAACTATGTAAAAACATATTTGCTTGAATGATGTCTAAGCAAACGATTATTATTAATATAGTTTTATTTTATTATATTTATTAAAACATTATTACACTTTGGTTTTTATATACCATAAAATAAAAAAGGGTTCCGTACCACTATCGCAAAAAACGGCAAACAAATCACGTTTGTTGTATGGCAGCCCCACTTAAATATTTATTTTATTCTGTTTTTAGTATTTGTTGTTAAAGTGGCAACAGAAATACATAATCTGTGAAAATTTCAACTGTCTAGCTATCACAGTTCATGTGTAACAGTCTGGTGACTGGTTCTATATTAGTTTTCAATATGGATAGGAATAAACCGCCTGATCCTGATCCGCCTGACATCCCAGTCTCCTTACCTCTTTTTCCTTCCTCGCCGAATCCTCTATCGCAGTTCGCAGATGTAGTCTGCAGCGTTTCCGAAATGGAAACCTCACAAACATCACGTAAACGTCCTGGTAATGCTGAAATTTCTACGCCGACATCCAACAAACAACCTAAGAGCCAAATTGGCCGTGGAAAATACTCGGCTGTGGATAAGAGACCATTTATTGTAAATGTCTCTCGAGTAGAAGCCCAGGTTAATTCTGGTACCACTCTGCATCCCGTGAACTTCGGATTTTTTTTAATAATAAATAAAATAGCCAACATCATTCGTGGCGGCGTTAATAAAGTCGGAAGAAACAAAGTGTCCGTTGAGTTTGCATCCACTCAAGATGCAAACGCTTTTTTGGTCAATGCTCTGCTCCCTAAGCACAGTTACACAGCTGCAATTCCGACCTTTAATATTACCCGGATGGGCGTAGTGACAGGAGTTCCTTCGGATTTAAGCGAAGAAGAGGCCCTAACATATTTGGCTGTGCCCTCAGGTTTTGGCCAAATATTAAAACGAAGAATCAACCGTAAGGTTCAGAATGAAGGAATAGTAGAGTGGAAGCCTACAGAGACTTGCGTACTCACATTTGACAGACAGGCCTTACCAAAACGAGTGTTTTGCTGCTACACATCCCTCCCTGTTGAGCAATACATCTACCCCACTATCCAATGCCGTAAGTGCTGTCGATTTGGGCATGTTGCAAATGTGTGTAGGTCGAATCCACGCTGCAGTAAATGTGGCCACGATCACCCCGGTGATGGTTGCAGCATTTCTGAGGGTGAGGCCTTCTGTGTGCTTTGCTCGGGAAACCACTTCGCTAACAGCAAGTCTTGCCCCGAGCATGGTAGGCAGAAAGCCATGAAAACAGTCATGGCAGTGAAATCAATCTCATATGTTGAGGCAAGCAAAACAATTCCAGCAGCTTCCCGCAACTATGCTAATGTCACTAAATCGCAGTCCTATCGAAAAACTGTCACTCTAATGCCTAGGACCCATGCCCCACTTTCTCAATCTTATAATAAAGCTGCTCATCAGCAAATAGTAAATATACCTCAATCCTCACAGTCTAATGGCTGTGCTCTTAACGATAATGTCCCCATCAATAATACTGTTTCAGTCATTGAACTTTTAATTAAACTTTTACCTTCACTTATTTATTCTAATAACTCTAGTAACTCTCAAATACCGTCCAACGTTGCCGATCAACTTATATCTCTCTTATTATCTTTTAAAAATGTCATCCCACCAAATATTTCTCCACTG
Organism: Orthosia cruda; assembly: GCA_964057195.1. Lineage (NCBI taxonomy): Eukaryota > Metazoa > Arthropoda > Insecta > Lepidoptera > Noctuidae > Orthosia > Orthosia cruda. The sequence goes on along the minus strand of OZ059836.1, from coordinate 11,889,152 downwards.
GAATGTGAGGAGCGTGTGGCATAAAAAGCACGACCTCATATTCCTCCTGAATAAATACAAGCCATTGGCTTGTTCCATAGCTGAGACTTGGCTCACCCCAAGTCTCAGCTTCCGTATGGCACATTTTAATATCCTTAGGTGTGATAGGTCCGATGGGTACGGAGTGTCGGCTCTCTTTGTTAATAATCGGGTCCCACTTTCTCCCTTTTCTTTGCCTTTACTTGAGGGCAATTTGAGTATTGTAGCAGGAAGGGTTGAGGGCATCACAGTGTTTTCTATCTATATTGCACACCCTCACCATGATTTCATAGCTGTTTTAAGAAACATTTTACCAATGTGCAAGGCCCATTGATGGTCATGGGTGACTTTAATTGCCACCATTACAGATGGGGATCTGAACGCTGTGATGCCTTCGGTGTAGCTCTGGTTGAGATGTTGGATGATCTAGATCTCTGCATTCTGAATAATGGCTGTCCAACTCGTCGTTCCCCTCCCGGTCAACAAAAGAGTTGTGTAGACCTTACATTGTGTTCTGTTGAATTGGCTGCATCTGCTCACTGGGAATGTACAACCTTGTCGCATGGTAGTGACCATTACCCTATTGTTATATCCCTAATTAATAGAACTTATTTAGAAAAAACTTCTCCTCCACTTTTGAAATATAATCTGTCCAAACCAGATTGGACTAAGTTTGCATCATTATTGGAGGATAAAATTGATTCTCTTCCAAATTTAAATTCTTTTTTACCAGATCCTTCTGGTCACCACCATGCCAAAAGTTGCTTTGAGGGTTTCGTCACAGCTGTTACCTCAAGTGCAGATTCATCTTTTCCGCTGAGAAACAGTGCCAGAAATAAAATCCCTTCACCTCCATGGTGGGATCCAGAATGCACCTCAGCAGTTAAAACAAGGAATGAGGCCGAGAGGCAATACAATGCAGATATGAGTAACTGTAATCTCTTGGCATATCTTCAGTGTAATGCCAGGGTTAGACGTCTTCTTCGCAAGAAGAAACGTGCTGGCTGGGTTAAATTTTGTACCTCCTTGACCCCCTCCACTCCAATCTCAGCAGTCTGGAAAAGCATCAATAGATTTAGGCGAGGCTGTTCTCCTTCTATCACTTCACCAGTAACTAGGGAAACAGTTGAACTTTTCTTTGACAAAATACACCATATGTTCCCCTCTTTTCTGAATGTGTGAATGTCCCCTTATCCAATTCAGCAGCGGATCCTTTTGATGCGCCATTTACCTTGGAAGAACTGAACGTGGTACTCCGTCATGTCCGGGACTCAGCGCCTGGTATTGACGGTGTGCCATATTCTTTTATTTCTCAATCTGGCGACAAGGCGAAAACTTACTTTTTGAACATAATTAACTTCTGCTATAGTCATGGCTGGGTACCAGATCAGTGGAAGCTACAGATCATCATTCCATTATTGAAACCTGGCAAACATGCAAATGATCCGAATGGCCTTAGACCAATAGCTTTATCTTCAGTTCTAGCCAAGCTACTGGAACACCTTATAAAAAATCGTCTCGAGTGGTTAGTCGAATCGAGAGATTTACTGCCGAATTTCCAATTTGGTTTTAAGAAAGGGCTTAGTACTATGGATAGTGTTGGCATCCTGGTCACAGACATCCGTTTAGCTCTCTCCAGAAATCAATCTGTTGTTGCCGCATTCCTTAACATCTCCTCCGCATACGACAACGTACTTCTTCCTGTACTCAGGCAAAAATTGCAACAGCTGAGTCTACCGGCAAAGATGATACAGTGTATATGTGAACTTCTTTTGTCCCGGTCATTGGTTCTGCGGGTTCAAGGAGAGGAGTTCGATAAGAGGCAGGCGTGGAGGGGACTCCCTCAAGGCTTTGTCCTCAGTCCTCTGCTGTACAATTTGTACTCAGCCGATATAAAACACTATTCACTTTTCTATTTTGCTTAAACAAAAATTGTCAGATCCTGCAATACGCCGATGACATTGCTCTATACGTGACAAATTCCTCGATCATTGACGCGGCTTCTTCTCTATGCCTTTCTTTGCACTCTCTGAGCCAGTGGCTTTTAAGCCATGGTCTTTCCCTCTCCGCACCGAAAAGCTCGGCAGTAATTTTCTCTCGCAAAAGGCAGTTCCCTCAGATATCAGTGAGCATTTTAGGTCATAATATCCCAATAGTCGATAAAGTTAAATTTTTAGGCGTTTTCTTAGACTCTAAATTAACTGGCAAGCCTCACATAAACAACCTCATTAAAAAATGTGAAAGAATTGTTTCAATTTTAAAAGTCTTAGCGGGTGTCTGGTGGGGTGCTCACCCCTACACCATGAAGTTAGTGTATAACGCCTTAGTTCGTAGCGTTTTGGACTATCGAACGTATCACTTGATTCCTTGTAACAAAGGTGCTTTGGCGGGGCTAGATGGGGTTCAATCCAAGTGCCTTCGGATCATCTCTGGTTGCATGAAGTCCTCCCCCGTTAACGCATTGCAGGTTGAATGTGCCGAACCTCCCCTTGCCTTAAGACGGCAATACCTTGCCACCCGTTTTGTATCTAGGCTAATATCTAGGTCGTCCCATCCCCTTATAGTTAGATTGCAGGCGCTAGACGTCTTATGCAGAAGCTCCAACTATTGAAGAAATAAAGAAATCCCATTAATTATCTACAATATTGGTATATCCAAAAGATCCCCATCAGCTAATTCGACCTTTGTGCGGGAATTTAAGGGATTTGCCGAATGAAAACTTCAGGAATACTCAGTGCAAGAAAAATGACTATAATAGGTGTTGACTACACGGGTTAAGTACAGCAAGTGAAAAATATGAACAAAAGAATACATTTGCGCATCGCAATTAGAGGTAATTGCTCATTAAGTGAGTTGCTGCCATGCTGTGATGATCAGGCGCTCCAACATGCCCCCGGGCGTTGAAAGCAACGGTTTCAACCAGATTCCGAAGACACGGGCAATGGGCAGATTCTGTTGAAGGCTCGTCGAACGACACCAGTGGACGTCTGAATGTCTGCGACACGAGCAATGCCATCCGTTCCTGGGTGAACAGCCACAATTCTTCCAAGTCTCCACTTCAGAGGTGGCAGACCATCCTCCTTAATCACGACCAAGGAGTTTAGTTTTAGACCATCCTTGCAGGAACGCCATTTGGACCGCACTTGTAATTCTGCAACATACTCCTTACTCCATCTGCTCCAGAAGTGTTGGCGGAGTTGTTCAATTCTTTGGAATCGAGACAGATGGTTGACAGAGTTGTCCTGGTAGTCAGGTTGCGGCAACGAAGTTAAAGGCCGTCCAACAAGAAAATGTCCTGGCGTAAGCGGTGTATAATCTGCTGGATCTGAAGACAACGGTGTAAGTGGACGAGAGTTCAAGATGGCTTCAATTTTAGTTAAAGCGGTGTAAAGCTCCTCGAAAGTCAAATTACAATTGCCCAACACTCTTTAAAGGTGGTATTTTGTTGACTTGACACCCGCCTCCCAGAGTCCGCCGAAATGCGGTGTATAAGCGGGTATAAAGTGGAACCTGATTCCATCGTTCGCTGCACTTTCACCCAAGGACGAACTATTTAATTTTAAAAATTTAGAAAGGTCGTTGTACGCACCGACAAATGAGGTACCGTTATCAGAAAAAATATCAACGGGTTTACCTCTCCTAGAAATAAATCGATACAAAGCTAGTAAGTAACTATTGCTAGTTAAATCGCCAACAAGCTCCAAATGAATGGCCTTGGTTGTAAAACAAATAAAAATTGCGACATATACCTTTATTAGCCTACATCCACGACCTTGACGACTAGCACACATAATAGGGCCGGCATAATCTACGCCCGTGCTCTCAAAGGGATAACCTGGACGAAGGCGTTCTTTTGGTAAGTTACCCATTAATGGAGGTACGACCTTACCCTTCATACGATGACACAGAACACACTTATGATAACAGGCCTTCGCCAAGTTGCGACCTCCTATTGGCCAGTAAGATTCCCTAATGGAAGCTAGCAGTAATTGCGGGCCAGCGTGCATCAGCCTTCGGTGCTCGAAATAAAATAATAATTTTGTAAACTCATGAGTGGACTGTAATAAAATAGGGTGCTTTTTACTGTAAACAAAATTAGAATTATCGAGACGTCCTCCTACTCGCATTATATTTTTATCGTCCAAAAAAGTATTGAACTTTAGAAGGGCGCTCCCTTTAGGTAAGCTCCTTTTATTTAAAAGTAAGTCGTACTCGGGAAACGATTGAGATTGACTTTGAATAATGACTACGTTTAATGCATCTTGTAAATCATCATGTGACAAATAATTAGTCTTTGGATAATGTTTTCTACATGCCTTAATAAATCGCAATAGGTAAGCAACAGAACGTATAAGCCGTGAGTAATTAGAATAACGACTAAAATCAATTAAACCCTCACTTTTTAAATAATTAATAACAGCATTCAACACTACATTAGGTCGAATCTCCGGTAACGTTTCAAATACTGGACATTTAATTTGAGAAGGCCACTCAGACGGGTCTAGTCCTAAGAATGTTGGTCCATACCACCACAGATCTGAACCCTGCAAAACACTGATTTCCACACCACGAGAAATTAGGTCTGCTGGGTTTTGATCGGTTGGGACGTGCCGCCATGTACAGTTACTCGCCTTATCCAAAACTTCAGCAACGCGGTTGCGTACAAACGGCTGAAGTTGGGTAGGCATCATCTGTAACCATCCCAACACGATGGTCGAATCAGTCCAACAATAGACCCGACTGATCTTCACTCGGAGTGAGCTCATCACCTTCTCACAGAGACGGGAACCGATTACCGCACCACACAATTCCAGTCGCGGGATTGTTGTAGGCTTTATGGGAGCCACTCGACTTTTGGCCATCAATAAACGAACCAAATGCTCACCCTTATCATTAACACTACTAATGTAACGCCAAACAATCCGTTGCAAATACCTATCTGACGGGTGGACTACTATTTGTCTATACATCTTCTCCACGTCCGCAGATAAGACATACTTGTGGAATCTGAACCGAAGATTTATAGACAATAGATCGTCCTGTACAGTTGGCCCGACCATCTGAAGTTCATTTAAGGACACTCCCGTCGTAGTAGGACAACTTGCATTAAAGACAACACGAAGTTTGGTCGTGCTACTCGACTCACGTAATATTCCGTGATGCGGAATAAAATAACCAATACACAAATTGGGATTATTAATTTTTGTCATATGACCGAGTGACTCGGTTTCTAACAAAAACTCATGATACATTTTATTAAAGTCTGGCTTAACCTTTAATCTACGCTCTAAAGAATGTAAACAATGTGCAGCTTTCATAAAAGAATTGCCCAGAACTAAAGGATTTTTCTTAAGGGGTATGCGAACACAAAAACGACCATCAGACAATCGCGTCGTATTTTTAACGAAATTATCCTCACATGACTTTTCTTCGGGCATGTAAGAATTGGAATATTTCGCATTCACCTCCTCTAATTGCCAAAACTTTGTGAATTCTGTTCTAAGCCTTTCCCAGTCACTGTCGCCATCGGAAATAGTTTTAGAAAAATTACAATTTACATCATTCGACAGCAGTGAAATATAATTTTGAGTAATTGGACCGGAAACTATCCATCCTAAGCGGGTTTCACATAATACTGGTTTTCCGGTACCTAACTCTAGACGTTGCGATCCTAACAACTCCCAATAAAGGTCAGCACCTATTAATATATCAATATTAGCAGGCTTATAAAAAGTAGGATCAGCTAAAATAATATTCGACGGTATGTCGAAATTAGAAATGTTAATTTCACGGCACGGTACGTTACTCGTAATATATGGCAGAACAAAACAATGAAGTTCGAACGTAAAACTATCATCCAATGACGTCATCTTAACACGACATGTTTTGCCTACGCGCGAAGTGACATTGTTAATGCCAATAATGGATTTATTTATTTGTCTAGTTGTTAAACTGAGTTGTTTACATAATCTGTCCGTTATGAATGACGAGGTGCTACCGCTATCCAGAACCGCGCGAACGAGATGCACATAGCCATTGTGGTCCCGCAGTTTGATCAGGGCGGTCGACAACAACACATCTCGCTGCTTATGTTCACGGGGAGATGCAATGTTTGTTGACAAAGCTACGTTATTTGTATCAGTGGTAGTAGACGGTAAGACAGATGCAGAGAAGTTGTTATTTGAATTATCACGAAGTGTATTCGCAATAGTGATTTTAGAATCTATGTGAATTAGTGTATTATGCCTACGTTTGCATAGTTTGCAACCTGGTTTTTTACATTTGTTAGCATAGTGACCTGTGCGAAAACAGTTGAAACAAACCTTATAACTGGGTAGTAATTTGAGACGATCGTCATTGCTTAATGCGAGAAACTGTGGACAATTATTTAAAGTGTGATCATTGTTATTACATTTAGGGCACACTTTAGGGTCTAATTCAGTGCTAGAACTATTAAGGGATTGGGCTGCTACCATAGACTTGACCTTAGGGCTTGATTTACCTGGCGTTTGGCAATGATTATGGCGAACTAGTTCTAAGGTCTCGATTAGATCGGCTCGTCTACGTAGGAATTGCATAAATGCGTCGAACTTACTCGTGCTATCTTTGTCCTTCCTACCTTTGTACTCCTCCCACTCACGATAAGTCCTTTGATCAAGCTTACGTGTAACAATATAAATCAATAGTGTGTCCCAATATTTAACAGGCTCCCCTAATGACTCTAATGCTCGCAAATCTTTATTTAGGTTATCGATTAAACTCTTTATAGCAACAGAAGATTCCCTTGAGATAGACTCGACATTAAACAATGCTGATACATGATTATGAACCAATAATCCTTTGTTGTCAAATCGATCACATAACAACTTCCATGCAACAGAGTAATTGCTCGAAGAAAACTCGATAGATTTAATTACTACTGCAGCAGTTCCCTCAAGACATGCTCTCAAGTAATGGAATTTATTAATTTCGTCAATGTCATCGTTACAATTAATTAGGCTAGTAAAGGTATCGCGAAATTCAAGCCAATTAGAATATAATCCGCTAAACTTTGGTAACTGGATTGTTGGCAATTTAACTGGCTTGTGCACGCTAGCATGTGTACTTTTACAGCTTTCCATCGATTTACTATCCTTATTAAAATCACTCAGAATATTCTGGGCTCTAGACAAGGATTTATAATAAAGAGACTCGAATTCAGAACGCTCAGAATATTGTAATTTGAGATCATCTACAATGCATTCCAGACGTAACTGTACCTCATCATACTGCTCGTACAACGACTCGATCTTGCCCATGCGCAATTGCAATTCTGAAACATCACAGTTTGATAACTCTTTGTCCTTGAGTGAGTCCAGAAAGTGGATAAACGCAGTCAAACGACCCTTGAAGCTGCCTCGCTTTTTGATTAAATCCCTTTCCTCGGACATGCTGGGAGATGAGTGTTGTCAACCTGAAATTGATACAGGAATACAATTGTAAAAGACGAATAATATGACCTTAATACACGCATAAAACTACACCTAAGTGCAATAGCAAAACAACATAAACCTAATGATGTAACTACCCAACGGTATAAATAAATAATAATAATAATAAAATAATAATAAAATCGTTTATTTATTTCTTAAAGTACAAAATTTACAATAATTTGCTTATGTTCTAAAAAGTGCTGATGTATAATTTGCCTGAACTAGGTAGAACCTGTGCTTCAGGCGTAAAAGTGCTTATTTATATTTAATAATGTAGGTATTGGAATAAGTTAACAATTTTAAGTAAAACTAGGACACTGCGGAAGTATACATAGTAGTGTTATTTTTAATCATGCTTACGTAGTTTTAATCTAATTTTATTTTAATACTAGAAGCAGGTCTTCAGTCTGGTCATATGACAAACCTTGCAAATAGTTTAAAACAATGCTTTTACAGTTAAAATAATTTAAATTATATATACTTAGTATTCTATTTAATCTATTATATAAAAAGGGCCCTAAAAATGTAAAGAATCTATATGTAAATGCAAATTTAGAGGTAGAGGTTGAACTGCATACTATATCGTTTCGCCTTTTGTTAGTTATATCTAGGTTATATTTAAGCATTGCATGCTGTTTTAGTGTTATGTGCAGTAAATAAATTTGCCGAACAGTCAAGACTTTGCAGGATTTAAATAACTGGTGGGTAGGGAAAATGAAAGGTAGAGAATTTGCTACTTTTAGAACAGCTCTTTGTGCTCTTTCAAGAGAGAGAATGATAGTTTTTGATGCTCCGCCCCATGAGGTTATACAATATTGAAGTATTGATTGACATAGAGCAAAATAAACTTGTTTGACTAAGTTAGTGTCGGCAATGGAGCGCAGTTGTTTGAAAGCAAACATCAGTTTACGTACTCTAGTAACCAAACTGTCAATATGTTGCCTAAACGAGAGCGTGTTATCAACAAAAACTCCAAGATACTTGAGGCACTTTGTTTCCAGGATCATAGGGCAGGTACAAGAAGTGGCTGACTGATTGTTACATTGGTGTGCATATAAATGGGGATTAGTTTTGTTATTAAGATTGCGCATGTTGAACTGAATATATTTTGTTTTATCTGCATTTAGTGTTAGTAAATTACAACGAAGCCAGTTTAGAACGATGTTAAAACCTGCCTGTGCAACATTATACAGCTCGGAGTTAGTTTTTGCGGTGAAAATAAGCGCAGTGTCATCAGCGTACGATATTATTTTGCAATTTCCTACATTTAAATTACAAAGATCATTAATGTAAATGAGGAACAATGATGGACCAAGGATACTGCCTTGTGGAACTCCAAATCCTAGTGATTTTTCATCGTTACTAGTTATATTTCCTATTCGAACACATTGCGATCTATTGTTTAAATAATCTTCGAATAGTTTCAGCTGTGTACCTCTTATACCTAACGTTTCCAGTTTATTTAAAAGCAAAGGAACAGATACGGTGTCAAAAGCTTTTGCTAAGTCTAGGAAGATAGTCAGGACCTGGTTTCCATCGCCGAGTTCTTGTGCAACGAGGTCTGTCACTAATAATATATAATAAATAAACTATACATACAATCCAGATCCAAACTTATTATTTGCAAAACTATGACGCTAACTTAGTATTAAATAGGCACGATTAGTGTTTTAACACTAATCGTTGTTGAATACATAAATGATTCTAAATAAGTAATAATAACTTTACTATGTTTTAACAATGACTTGCAATAATATCAAGCACTCACAACTTATAATATATATTATGTTAAGATACCTGCTAATAATATAATGAACAACTACTGTTTTGTAGATAGTTACGTGAATTAGTAACAGCTTTATAACTTAAGTTTAATTGATGTAGCATACAAGCTAACTATACTATAATCAGTATGATATTAAACTTAATTTTGCTGATGAATATAATACTAATTACACTGCAACAAGTACCTAATGATTTTCATATAACACAATACAATCGGTAGTACAATAAATAAAACTAACCTTTTATGAATATTTACTTTCACTTATACTACCTGAGTGTTGGGTGACGATATTAGACTTAATTTTATGTAACTTTAACGCCGTACACCGCTAATAGTTTGCTCGAGATCACTCCAATCCACCGGCAATTAACCTCCACGGCACGTGGATAATAAAATCCTTAATTCCTTGATTATGATCGCTGATCTTCTTGATATAAAACGTTATCCGGCTCGAAGGACCATGTGCGGGAATTTAAGGGATTTGCCGAATGAAAACTTCAGGAATACTCAGTGCAAGAAAAATGACTATAATAGGTGTTGACTACACGGGTTAAGTACAGCAAGTGAAAAATATGAACAAAAGAATACATTTGCGCATCGCAATTAGAGGTAATTGCTCATTAAGTGAGTTGCTGCCATGCTGTGATGATCAGGCGCTCCAACAACCTTCAATGCGGTGGTGGGTGAGAGATGGAATGATTTTCAACTGTTCTTCACTGATGCTTCGAAATTAAATAGCCTTAACAACACTGGAGCTGCGGTATATTACCAAAGCTCTAGAATTGTATTACAGTTCAAGTGTCCTAAAGAATCTTCTGTATTCACGGGCGAGTGTGTTTTATTGGAAGCTTGTCTTTTTGTAGAGTCACACACTAACATTGAGAAAGCCGTTATCTTTACAGATTCTCTTAGTTGTTTGCAGGCCCTGGAACAAAGTCCTTTTAAAAGCAAATTACATAGCCCTCTTATCTTAAAGATCAAAAGATCTTTACTAACTTGTGCTACTAGTCAAAGAGAGGTTCAACTAGTTTGGATATAGGATAGGATAGTCATTGTGGCATCAAGGGTAATGAATGTGTTGACGTTTTGGCTAAAGATGCCTGTTCATCTGTAACGGCTGATATCTCACATAACACTCACCTGAGTTATGACTTGTTGTCCCTTCCCAAATTGAGTCTTCAGGAATCATGGCAGGCACATTGGAATATGTCTAGCAGGAAGAAAGGCAAATTTTTCCATGCTGTCCAACCGGTCATAAATCCAAAACCATGGTTCTTTGGTTTCAGAAAGGTTTCTAAAACTGCGTTTTTGCTGCACCCCCGTCATTCTCCATAAAATCCGTATACACGACTCCTCTCTTTGCGAGTGCGGATTAGGCGAGGGTACCCTGGATCACATCTTTTTTGAATGTCCGAATAACCACCCTTCACTTGATCTATATCGCCGCCTCCCTAAACTTAAGATTCCCCTTCCAATAAATTTTCCCTCTCTTCTGACTTTTCCCTCCCCTGAACTCCTTGTGGCGCTGATGATTTTCATAACAATAATATAAAACTATGAGCCTTGCAAAATTCTAAACTACCGTCTATTTGTATGTGGTATACAAAGTATCTTTAGTGTGTTAACAATTATATTATTTATGTATTTCTATTTTTTGTTTGTTTCAGTCCCGTACTAACCCAACAAGTGTCAACTGTATTAAGCGAAGAATTTAGTTTTTGTCTACAGTTCCTGGTTTTTTTTTTTTATTACTAATAAACACTTGCTCTTCCATTTAACTTTAGACATTGGCAGAATAGTCGACATCGGCTTTGCTTGCCATATAAAAATACAGAATAGAATAGAATACGTCATAGTAATGATGATTGCGTTGTTTCCGAGTTTTCGAAACAATATCGTGATTAAGTTTTTACGTTATTATTACACGGGTTTGACTGTGGTTTATGAACTATGTAAAAACATGTTTGCTTGAATGATATCTACGCAAACGGTTATAATATTCTATTTTTATAACCCGACTGCGGGATGGTAATGTTTTTTCGAGCGTACGTATGTATATGGCCTATGTCCAGCAGTGGACGTCTTTCGGCTGAAATGATGATGATGATGATTTATGTATATCCATTTCTATTGCACGCTCTACAGCCCAAACAACTTGACGGACTATGACTTATGAGGTTTTTTTGGTTTCGTCTGAATTGTGGGAGTGAAATAGGCTATATAATTTTAAATATGCAGGCGGGGTCAAAAAAAATTAAAGAAAACCTACCAAATCTTCTTTTGTCACCAATCTCGCGAATTCCGCTTTCCTTGAAGCTGGAAGTTGGTCCTGAGGCCAAGTGTGGACAAGTGCCGTCCCATTTAAGTCCATTTCGTTGCGGTATCTAAGCAGTTAAATTCATTCTCCGGGACTTCGTCGAGCTTCATTGCTTCGGCGCTTTTCACTGTTGATTCTGGCTTTCAGGAGCTGCAGTGGTTTGGGAATAGCGTGGTGGGATTGTCCCAAAAAAAAAGTGCCATTCCATGTAAGCGATGGCTATGGTCGAAATTCCAAAAATCGTTTTCGATTGATTACGTGATTTCCATATATTTTTCCAATCGCTATCGCCACGTTTTCTATTATAGAATGTGACCTGTCAAGGCTCTCTGGACAAGATCTATTCGCTGATGAATGAAAGGAGCTATATTGTTTGAATGTCTAACGATTTGTGAGAAGATTGAAAAAAACCTTTATTTATAATATTTCATATTTGTAATATCTTATCCATTCTCATCTTTTTAATCTGTCTTATCAGTTTAATTGGCATTTTATCGTTTAATAAATGAAAAACTAAAGATTCCCATGACATCTCTATAATGGAATTTTCATGATCGTGATTTAGTGAGGTAGATAATTTACCGCAATAAGTTAGTTACCGACGACGCGACGTACAGTTTAGTTTTGACGTCATAGTCATGATCATTGGTTGCATTCGTCATGAATAGGTTGCCATAATGACGTATAAGATAATAAGGTAAATAATAAGTTGTGCTATTCGACTGTGCGGGATAGTAAACGGTTAGGTGAAGTATATAAAAATAAATTCAGCATCATCATCATCATTACAACCAAAAAACGTCCACTACTGGACATAGGCCTCCCCCAAGCGTCACCACACTGATCGGTCCTGTGCGTTTCACATCCACCCGACGCCCGCAGCCTTTACGGTCGTTGCCCCACCTAGAGGCACGTGCTCGCCACTCTAGAACTTTTCTGCCCCATCGGTCATTTGTTTTGCGAGCAATATGCCCTGCCAACTGCCACTTAAGTTTGGCAATTCTTCGGGCTATGTCGGTAGTCTTGTTTCTCTTGCAGCTGTCTTCAAAATATATTAGCTTGAATGATTTCTACGCAAACGGTTATATTATTCAATTTTATCCTCACGTTAGTAATAGGTAAACTTTACATGTTGGATTTCGTATAAAGGTAATAAAAGCCTTGGCATATCTATGCTTCAAAAATTCTTAATTAAAAATTGTTAAAACAAATCGTTAATTTGGACGCGGGAAAATATTGACCAAAGAAAAAAGGGCAGAGCCAAATAAATAAAAAGGTCCAACCCTTTTTATTTATTTTGCTCTCTCTCTTTCACATTAAATTGACTATTTATTTTTTAACAATCCGCCATTTTTTGTGTAGTTTTAGATAAATATTTTACGAAAATATTATTTTTATAAGTAGATATTTAAAACATCGCGAGGAAACCAGCATGTCCTAGAAACAAAAATATTCAAAGACACGTGATATCCACCTACCCAAAGTGGCCCGCGTGGTAGATTACGGCCCATTCCCTCTCATAAAGAAGAGGCCTGTGTCAGCAGCGGTAACAATATCATCAGCCTTTTTAAGGCTGATGATGATGAAGTAGAAATGAATAAAAACAAGCTTAGTTATCAGTTTTCAATACATTAAATATTCAATAAATGTGTTTACTTCGAAGGAAGTAATCAAGAAATATCGAAGCTATCAAAGGATCCCATTACTATTAAGCCAAGAGGAAATTAGTTCTGTGTTACAATTCGCAACACGTTTGAAGTGTAATCATATTGTAATATTATACGTTACATAACGATGTTACTGTAACGCTGTTACAAGAATCGATATCACAAAGTTTAAGCTATTATTTTAGGTGGCTTTGTCAGTGACGTCGTCCGTGTAAAAGTCTATCTAACGGGCAAGTACTAGCATCATCATGATCATTATTTCAACGGAAAGGTGTCCACTGCTGGACCTAGGCCTCCCCCAAGTGTCACCACATTAGTGGTGGGCGATACAAACCGTATATAGATAAACTGTATATAGGCACAATAAATGCAAACCGTTTACTGGCTCGTTCGAAAACCATACATTACAAAACCTAGATATTCACAACGACTAGGTCCATATTAGCTTCGAGCCGACCGCGTTACTAACTTGTAAACTAACCTTTTATTGTAATTAACGTATAAACACGTACATAAATACATGACTTTCTTGACTTAAGATCCTATGGCCCCTAGCTGCGGCAGAGCTTCCACAGTAATCCTCCATCGAGACCGGTCTTGAGCTTCGCGCTTCACCTCGCTCCACGCCATTCCGATACTCGTCGCTTCAGCCAATACGGTGCGTCGCCATGTTTGACGGGGACGGCCTCGTTTCCTTTTTCCTTGAGGATTCCAATCCAAGGCCTGTTTAGGAATGTGATCGGAATCCCTCCGGAGCGTGTGACCAATCCAACACCATTTACGCCGCTTGATCTGGCGGTCGATCGGGGTCTCGTGGCATCTCTCCGACAGCTCAACATTAGAGATGATCTCGGGCCAGTAATTCCGAGGATACGACGAAGACGTCGGTTGACGAAGACCTGGATTTGACGTGGGATGTCCTTTGTTACCTTCCACGTTTCGCACCCGTAGAGCAGCACGGATTTGACATTGGACCCGAAGATTTTGAGTTTAACCCTTCGGGTCAGTTTCCGCGATTGCCACACAGGTCTCAGCTGTGCGAAGGTAGCTCGCGCTTTGGCGATCCGTGAAATGATATCCTCTTCAGTTCCTCCAGTTTCTGACACGACACTCCCGAGGTACGTGAATTTGTGGACGCGTTCCACAACCTCTGTGCCGATTAACATCGGTGAAGAATTCCTCACACCTGTACGCATCTCCTGGGTCTTCCGGATGTTAATTTTGAGCCCTTTTTTTTATTCTTTTTTTTCGGCGCCTCCCGGCGCTGGTCGTTCAGTTTCGCTTGCATGTCGGCATGTATATGACTCAGCAGGCATAGATCATCAGCATAGTCCAGGTCTTCCAAGACATTGGTCAATCCCCACTCTATCCCGCAACGCCTACTATCGTTAATGCGCAACATGATTCCGTCAAGAACGATTATAAAAAGGAGAGGCGAAAAAAGACAGCCCTGGCGCACAATAGCGTGCACTGCGATGACCTCCGAAATGAGGCCCTCATGAGTCACCTTGCAGGAATATTTCCTGTAAATGCTCTCCAACAGGCGGACTATTTTTGGCGGCACTCCTATGTCCAACAGGCAGGACCAGATGCTGGACCACTGCAGCGTATCAAAGACCTTTTGAGAGTCGACAAAAGTAAGATAAATTTCCCTTTGCCATTCTGCTGCCTGCTCGAGAATGATACGAAGAGTGTTGATCTGGTCCGTGTATGAGCGGCTCGAACGGAAGCCTGCCTGCTCCCCGCGCAGAAGAGGCTCAACGGCCTTCGACAGCCTATCAAGTAAAATCTTACAGAAGACTTTATAGGGAGTCGGCAGCAACGTAATGCCCCTCCAGTTATCGCAACTGCTGAGATCACCTTTCTTGGGCACGGTAATTAAAAGTCCCTTGTTCCAGTCGTCCGGGAGTTCTTCAACGGTCCATATCCTTTCAATTAAAGGCGTCAGCACGTCGACGGCCGATGCTCAGTCTGCTTGTTACATTTCCGCAGTTATCAGGTCGAGTCCAGGTGCTTTGCCTGCTTTCAAAGAGAGGATTGCTTCAGTCACTTCATAGGCTGACGGTGGTTCCGTGTCGATGTCGAGAGGTCGAGGTGGTGTAGAGCCTACCTGCAGCGCGTCAGGCGTCAGAGATGCTGACAATCGGAAGACCTCCTCAAAGTGCTGGCGCCAGCGCTGCAGCCGCCCTTCCGACGTCACAATAAGCTGCCTTTCTCTGGATTCAAGCGGCTTCTTCTTCTAGAGCCTTCTGTTTCCTGCCAAGATCTTCGCGGTTTTATACAGCCCTTTCCAGTTGCCGGATTTCACAGCGTGCTGAGCACGATCAGCAATATCATCAGCCCAACGCCTTCTTTCTGCACGCGTACTGCGATAAATCGCCTTGCGTTTCTGGCGGTATTGGGCATTGAGGTCGGCTCGTTCGGCATCATCACGCGTCTCAAGCAGTTTGAGGTGTAACTTCCTTCTATCCTCAATGAGGCTCCACGTTTGAAGTGACATCCAATCCTCGCGCGCATGAGTTGATTTATGCCCAAGGACCACGGAGCTGGTTTCCGTATAGGCCTTTCTAATGCGGCTCCACTCCCCGTCCACTGAGTCCGCAACATCCTCCAGTCCAGAGAACCGATTGCGTAGCTCAAGCCGAAAAGCGGTACGATGTACTCACATCGTACCTTTGCCCCACTTTGCCGTGTTCTCCAGTTGCACGGGTTACCGCAACCTTGAGCCGAACTTCAGCAACTACCAAATGATGGTCACTATCTAAATCGGCGCCTCTATGGTTGCGGACATCAGGCAATGAAGAACGCCATTTGGAGCTAATGGCAATATGGTCGATCTGGTTCTTGGTGACTCCGTCGGGTGAATTCCAGGTGTATTTGTGGTGGTCACCATGAATAAACAATGTACCTCCGATTGTCAAGTCGTGGTTCTGACAAAATTCGATAAATCGATCCGCATTGTCATTGCATACTCCAAGACCGTGTGTTCCCATATGTCGTTCGCGGTTAGTGTTAACACTCCTAGCCTTTGCATTCAGGTCCCTCATGACGATGACGATGTCTTGCTTCTTTATGCTCCTAAGGGTGGTGTTGAGGGCGCTGTAGAAGTCGTCTTTGGTATCCTCAGGTGATGCATTGGTTGGGGCGTAGCAATGTACAATGGAGATCTTCCGTGCTCTTGAGTTAAAACGGGCGCACATGATCCGGTCCGAGATCGGTTTCCAGCCCAATAAGCTTTTCCTAGCTGTATTAGAAATAAGGAGCCCCACGCCATACTCGCGCACATCCTCCTCACTTTCTTTACCCAAATACAGCAAAGTCAAGCATCCGGACGTTCTCAGCTCACCAAATGACCATGTCTCTCAGTTCTGCAAGGATCTCAAGTGGCTCCCTATCCATCTTCGCAGGAAAACTCGCATATTATGTCTCCTGTTCAACATACTTTTAACCCTGCATACCCTGGCTACCTGCGCGACCATTTTTCATTTACTCGCCCTGCTGACGTCCTGTGTAGATGCCGCCTTAATCTCCATCTCAATTATCCATCCCATAAAACTCGTTTCTATTCCCAATCCTTTTCTGTTCATGCAGTACGATTGTGGAACTCACTTCCATTTTCCAACTTTCTTTCTGCTATTCCGTGATCTTATATATTATAGGTATTTATTTATTTTATAGTAGTTACGTATTTTTTTATTTATATAATAATCTTTAGGCACTATTTATAATTTTATATATTATGTGTGATTAAGTTTAGTTTTATTACCTTTCCTTGTACTTATACACACTGTGTCTATGTTTCTTATCTAATTGTCCTGTCGTAGGTCTGCTGGAAGAAATTTCTCTAGAAATAAGCAGCACTTTTGTATATCTTTCTTTGTACTTTATCTTTTAAGTGTTTTGTGTGTATTTATGATAAATAAATAACTCGAGTTTCAAGTTTATTAACCCAAGAAATAAGATTCTTCAAAAACTCTTTAACATCGCCTTAGTCATATTTTGGGGGTAGTTTAAAAAAAAAATAACAACCTTCAATATTCATTTAGGTTAGTATTTGTGCCAAGTTTTAAGTTTATTGACCCAAGAAATCAGATTTTTTCATACAAACTTCAACACCCCCTAAATCATCATAGGGGGATAGTTTCGAAAAACGAATAATGGTAACCTTTATTATCATTTACTTAGATTACTATTTGTGCCAAGCTTCAAGAATTTTGGCCGACGGAATTAGATTTTTCATACAAACTTTCTACCCCCTTTTACCCCCTAAGGGGTAAAATTTCCAAAAATACTTTCTTAGTGCTTCACTTGAGGAACCTTTTTGCTAAATTTCATGCTTCTAGCCACCTACCTTACCTACCTACCAACCTACTCACCTACACCTACCTACCCTATTTACCCTACCCTACCTACATATCCACCTACCCTACCTACCTACATGCCCACCTACCCTACCAACCTACCTACCAATTTGTTAAACTATTTATTTGAATAAAAATAAATACTACAGTAAACACGTAACCAACTTTTATTTCTACCGCGGCGATCTAATTAAATTTTAGAACACACAAGCTGCTATTGTGACTTAACTATGTTGGTGAGATACATTCTCTCGCAGTCTTTTTTGTAGTTAATAATGAGTACTTTAATCATGTACTACATAATTTTTATTTATCATCCATAGTTTTCTCAGCGCACGCCAAATAATAAATTTTATAGGCATAATATTAATACTTTGGGTTACATTACTGCAATTTTCTTAAGGATCCCCATTTTTTCAAAATAAGTAGCAGCCTATGTTACTAGGGAAAAATGTAGCTTTCTATAGGTGAAAGAATTTTTAAAATTGGTCCAGTAGTTTCAGAGCTTATTCGGTACAAACAAACAAAAAAATCTTTCCTCTTTATAATATTGGTATAGATATCATTTATGTCCAAATCCAGACCATGGTCTACCTGTGTTCCAAATTTTAACCAAATCCGATCATTTGTAGACATCCAAACATAAAGGTTTTCACATTTATAATAATATTATTAAACTTCCTTCCTAATAATATAATTAATAGGAAGGAAGTTTAATCTAATACATTTGATAACTATATTATTCGTACTATAACGCTGTTATGATATAACCATGCTAAGAATATTATATATATTGCACTGATCAAAGGAAATTACATTGTTAACTGGAATATCGGATTAACAACAGCAGTGCGCTAATTGTGCACTGTAATTGTGTATGTATATAAGATGTTTAATAGAAGAATAAATATACTTTGGAATTGTGTGTTATTTGTAGTATTTGATCCAAGCTTCAAAGATTTTTTAACTATGTCCAGATCAACTTCTAAAAATTATTAAAATTATGTTTTTATAGACTCAATATTTCTTCCATTTAAAATATTTAAAACCACTTGTACCGATTACTAATTGAGCTTTTAGAAACAGTTGTAGCCAATCATGAAATGTTTTTTTAGGGTTTTAATTAAACCTTTGGCTTCAGCCGAATGTTGTGGCGAGAGTCTATTCATCGGATAATTGAGTATTATTTTTTAAGCATCATCGTTTATGTCATATTGAAAACTGGCTTATAGACGTCCACTGCTAGACAAAGACATCCTCCAAGGGTCGCCACTTTAACTGGCCCTGTGATTCTCGTATCCAGCAGATTTACGTGGTTCTCACTAGGCCATCGGTCTGACTTTTCGACCTGTTTTAAGTCAGTAGCACAGCATAACACGCAGTAAAGAACTAAATCACTTAAAGTACTCGAGACTCAGACTTATGGTTATAAAATTCTAATTATGAAACCTTTTCTCATGATTTATTTATACAGAAACCATAACGAGGTCGGTAAGGCGAGGCGTGAGTTATCACCGCGTGATTACATTTGCTCTTTAATTGTTTAATTAAACTTCCATTTAAAAGGGCAGTGGTTGGCAAATGTTCTTGATATGGCAAGGTAGTAAACGGAAAGATGTGATAATATTAATTAATTCTTAATAAAAATATTGTATGTCCTATACAATTTTTAATTAGTTGACGACAACTTTTGGCAGAAGCAGAAGAGGCAGAAGAGGCTGCAATGAAGTACTGGTTCAATATAGGCTCCAGAACCTTGAACATCAGCGCCGAGTTGGCAGCCTGTCGGTTTTTTATGGTTACATTTTGGAGAGTGTGCGTTGGAATTACATGAACTAATTCCTCCTAGCCCGTTCCATCATCGGACTACAAGACGTATGGCGATGCGTCTTCGGTACATGGACATCCCACCCATACGTACCGAACGTTTTGTAAATACTTTTATTATGCGTACAGCAACGGAGTGGCATTCCCTGCCGGATTCTGTTATTCCTGATAGCTACAATCTGGGAGTCTTCAAGTCAAGAGTGAATAGGTTTCTTCTAGGCAAACGTGCTTCTTCGTCGCCCACATCATCGCTTAACATCAGGTGAGATAGTTAAACGCAAGACAAACGAAAAGAAAAGAAGCAATTTAAAAAAATCATCACTCCTTTGCGTTACACCCTGTAAACTTGCTTCTGTCCATAGCGCCGCGCGCGTGAGTAGATAGTGTTTTATTATTCCAAGAAAAACTTGTACCGGGATGAAAAGTCCTATTGTCCTAACCCAGGTATAGTCTATCCATATAAAATTTCGTCCAAAAAACATAGAATCCAACTCCACGAGGATCACCGCCGGATCTTCACAGACGGATCAAAAACAGGTACTGGCACGGGTGCAGGAGTCTTCTCAGAGGACCTCAACATCCACTTAGCCACAACTCTTGGGGTCTACAACGGTGTTCCAGGCCGAATGCTTTGGCATTTCCATGGCGGCCTCAGCCGTCCTAGCCAGGGAGGTAAATGTTTTCCCTATACGCATACTTTCAGACAGCGTGGCCGTCCTGCAACCACTGTACAACCACACGGTTAACTCTGGGCTGATAAACGTCTGTCACCAACGCCTGAACCTGGTCGGTGTGCAGAATAAAGTGACCATTCAATGGATCAAGGGACACAGCAATTGCCGAGATAACAATACAGCGGATGAGCTCACCCGAAGGAGTTTCAGTCTGGGACCGGTGGGACTGGAGCCCATCGTGCCCGGGTAACTGAAAGGTATCTTTCAGTTACCTGTGTGGTCTGGTAACGAAACGCACCAAAGATCAACACCACAAGCTATGGACTGACCATAGCGATTGAAGGCAGGCCAAGGAGGTACTGCCCTCCACCAACGCCCGTTTCACGAGGCCCTACGACTAAATAAACCACAGTTGTGTGCAGCCACAAACAACAACTGGCCACGGGCCCTTTAATAAGCACCTTTTTGTCACAGGAATTAAGGAGTTTACCTTTTTGTCCTGCGCAACTGCGCAAAAGAACATATTTGGTGCAAAAATAAACGGGCATTAATAAAACAAATTGATACAAAAACCTGTGACATTCCTAGAAATTAAGGAGCATTCAAAGATCAAACAATAAAGTTAAACTCTGACTCCCAAACAAGGAGTCTTGAGCTTTTTATATATTTTGACATCAATATTATGTGTCAAAATTAAGTCGTAATTTTGTGTATAGATAGAGTGACGTGATCAATAATATGTCGTAACAATCCAAAGGCAGGACACGAAATTGAGTCAAACTTTTATACTGTAGGTAAATGACTCAATCCCATGGTATTTCAGAAACTGTTTGCAAATTATTTTATTATTATACCTAGAGGTTGTTGACCATTTAAATGATTGTTATGAAAACGTGAATTGGCTTAAAGGAATTTCCTTAGAACACGGTAATATAACGTTTTTATCACGCTTTCGAAGCATGCAGTTAAGTGCACGTAGATCCTATCTAATGAAAATAGGATTTTTCTTCAATGCTTTAATTTAAAGTTGCAGTACAGAACAACAAGCCAGTATTCTCCGAAGGGTTGGGCAGAGGAGATTACAGTACACCTACATATCGACATTACCTACTGTTTTTAATTAAAATTTTTATTATGAGAGAGAACCTATTAACATTCAAACGGGTAAGACGCTCCGGGCAAAAGAATTCGGTCTGCTACTAAGAAGTTGCTAATGGAAAAATACAACCGACTTCTAAATAAAAACATTACAAAGCGAGTAACATTTCGAAGTGTGGGGACGCTTGGGAGAGGCCTATGTCCAGCAGTGGACGTCTTTCGGCTGATATGATGATGAAAGTGAAAATTATTTCGATTTCGGAAGTTAGTTTTCCTGTTTTTGTATTTTCTTTTTTAGACACCGACTGCCAAAATTAAAGTTATTTTTCACTTTGTAATGTCTTTATTTGCCTGTCGTTTGTATTTAATTGTAAAAAGTTTTAAATTCACTTTTTAGTTATGGTACATAATGAGCAAGTTCAGGAGTAAGGTACCCAAAATGCTCAAAGTTATACCTGAATAGATTACCCGAATAACATAAAACTAACAAAACCGGTGAAAAGAGAATATACCAGGGTGAACTGTACATAATATCTGCGTACCGCTTTAGAGCGTACCGGCGTGATGTTTTGTTATGAAAGGGCGTAAACAATAACCAGACATGCGGTTGCAGCAATCCCGAGAGATTTGCCGTTGTTTATTGAAGAGTTCTGTTGAATATCTCCGAAGTTCTTCATCAGACCTTATTCAGATTTAAATGAGACCACACGTGAAGCACCAAATAAAAAACAAAAATGAAATCAGTTCACCTAGTAAAAAGTTTTAAGTTGACACACAAAAAAATTCAGTCGAATTGATAACCTACTCCTTTTTGGGAAGCCGGTTAAAAAAGGCAAAAGCATTTCGTCCGAACTGAAAAAATCACTTAAAAAAATCTTGTAAATTTTATTCTCCCTAGAGTTTGTTGTGATAATTAGCCCTGACATTTTACATCAAGGACCACCGATGAATAATAAGCAAGCCAGTTTTATTACATCAAAACATGTTTTGTTCTGTTTTAAACAAAATTTTACTCAGTAAACAAGATTAAGGAATAAACAATGAAAAAAGATACGGTTTTTTTAAATATATTTTGAAACGTCAATTTTTGTAACGACAGTTTCATAAATTATATTGTCGTTACAAAAATATCTTGAATTTTATTTTTCAATTTATTATAAGCAATTGAAAATTGATAAAATTTTCAAAAGAACCACCTGTCTACGAACGGGTCATGATTGGTCGCCATGTTGGTGACGTCATAACGTTCAAGGAATTTCACGGTAATACACTGTCACGTGAATTGACTAAAAATATCCGATATTAGTGCAAAAATATTATTTTCATCACACTTGCACGTAAACAGTATCAAAACATACAGGTTAACTTAGCCGTAATGCCCCATATAAAACACTCGGGCTTTTTTGTTTGTCATGAAGCCCTAGGGCGGTAAGTAATATTTTTTTAATTTACAGCACAGCACACAGGTCATGCAAGTTCAAGCAAGGAGTTTACACGCAATTGAAAAATTGACATAAAATGTTATCTAAACAGGAATTTCTTTGTAATCTCGCTACATGTTACTTAAATACTCAACTAATGTTCTTAATAATCGATTTTAATAGTTATAGTATGAAAACGTCGAAATTATTTAATTCTTATTACACTCCGTCATGGCTGTATACCTACGTAAGTATTTGCCCTTAAAGTTTCTGAACGAAACACTGTATAATCTGTGGTGTGGGCAAAAATTCGCCAACCGCTTAAAAAAAGGTTCACGTATTTCGTAATAACAGCTGTGCTGACTTGTGTATTAAAGCTATAATTCATAATTATTACTCGCAAATGTGATGAAAAACATTGTGTGTATCACGGGCGGTACGGGAATTACGAACCTCGACTCAGAAAGCCCTCAGTCTTCGACTTCGGGCTTCTACTAGAGTCTCGATCGTAATTCCTTACCTACCGCCCTTAATACACAGTGTACTATTATAACAGCAAATTTTATATTTATGTCATTTGTGATAAAGGAGTCATATAGGCTTATTTCGATAATATACCCATCTGATGGACGATTTGGAAATTTTGAGCATAATTAAAGTAATCGTAATAAATAATTACGTTTTAGTTGTACTATTATTTATTCTGTGGTGTTAGTGGACCGGTGTTTGTTATTGTTGTTTACCAGATACATTTAGCAACTAATTGTCATAGTGTAATTGTTTTTACATATGGGTAGGTAATATTCGTTTAAAATAAAAAGTAAACAAACACGATTGGAGCGCAACTTCGACTTTAGATGTCAAAAAACTTCATAGGTTCCTACCACAAAATATTATACAACCCGAAATCTGTGGAGCCTTTATTTTAATTTATTTTTTGCATAACATCCTTAAAATTTTCGGTTTTTTTCATTTTTTACATATCTTATAGTAATATTAAACACAAATATCTATATATCATAATTACAAACACTAAAACATTTTTAGAACAAAAACCTGAAAATATTAATTCGGTACATTTTCAAATATCTCGTAAATGCGTCGACCGATTTTCACTATTCAAACAGAAATATTATCTATCTGTCATCTAAAATTAAAATAATGATTATATCTCCACAAACAAAAAATCATGTTTTCAAGTTACGTAATTATACAATAATGTTAACTTTGCTCGAAAGTTCCCTTAAAATTTACTTTTCTCAGTCTTAAATGATCAAATTAAGAAATTAATCCGAATCTATTACTAAATAACAACATAATAAGCACATTCTAGTTGGAATCTAGTTAGACATACAACATTTCTCAATACTTTAGTACAGTTTGCTAGGTACTTGGCTATTGCGTGCATCACATATAATGGGGAGTTTTTTTTGTAATATTGGTACATAATGGTACGAAGCAAGCACGATAACTTTTAAGATTCGATATTATTGATTGATTTGATATTCATCAATATATTGACGATAATAACAAGATTGAATCGGTTAAAAGTCAAAACACTGTATCAGCTATGTGCTACAATGAGTAGAAATGAACGTCGTGACGTAACAAGGGATCGGGTTTGTTCGTGAACTGTCCGCGTGTTTTCGGTACTGGATTCAAATATTTTTTTTCAATTCGATATTACTTTGTAATTATAGCGAGAAAAAAAAACAAAAAATGGTTTGTATTTAAACTTATTATGGTATTGCCATTTATTACAAAAAAAAAGTTGGTTCAACAAACCAATTGTAGTTTATATGTAATTCTTAATATTGTATATTTTCATAGTAATATAAGGTACCAAAACTAAAAAGAGAAAATAAAGAGCTTTTCAACAAAAATAATAAACAACTTCCAAAACTTTCAAATGAAAAATGAAAAAAAAATTGTCACCAAAGACACCGTTCCGAAAAGAAAGTTATTTTTCACTTTGTAGTGTTTTGTTTTGGAAGTCGGTTTAGTTTTAGCGTTAACATTTCCTGTAACTGCCCATCAGTTTAAAACTAAGATGAAATTAAATTAAAACATAAAAAAGAATGATCCACATAGTCTTCACATTCATAATAATTAAAATAAAATAATATAATACTTTAAAAGTATATATTGTTGTCATTGCAAGAAAACCAAAAAAAAAAAAATTATAATAACAAAATTCACGGTGCTTTTGCACCTATTAATTTCGTTTATAACCTCCAATTAATTTTGTTTTATAATAAAAAAAAACAAAATTAATTGGAGCAGCTCAATCCCAAGCCTTTTTGTCTTCAAGGTAATCTTTAGTTGTATAAAACGATTTCTGGCACCACTTACGTTTAATGAAAGATTTGAATTTATTAAGACTTAGACCTTGTACGTGGCTTGGAAGCTTATTATAAAATCGTATAAATTGACATCTAAACGAGCCACCTATTTTCTTGAGCCTTGTTGTAGGTACTACAAATTTGTGTTTGTTCCTAGTATTTATAATATGGATATCACTGTATTTATTAAACAATTTTATATTTTTATGAGCATATAAAAGATTTTCATAAATATACTGAGAAGGCACAGTCATTACATTAATCTCCTTAAATTTCTCTCGGAGTGAGTCTCGGGCTTAATTTATAAATTGATCGAACAGCTCTTTTCTGCAAAACAAAGATAGTCTGGATATCGGCGGCATTTCCCCACAACAGAATACCGTACGACATTACACTATGAAATATAGTAGCTAAAGTATACTAAACGGGCTGTCTCTATGTCAGTTAAATTACGAATTTTGAACAGCATATGCTGCGGAGCTTAGCTTCTTTGACAATTTATCTTTATGTGAGCCCCACTGAAGCTTAGCATCCAAAGTTAAGCCTAAAAATATTGTGCTATTTTCAGGATTCAATTCTTCGCGCTTTATCAACACTTCGGTTTTCACCTGCCTAACGTGAGGTAGGGTAAACTTAATGCATTTGGTTTTTTTTTTTCATTAAGAAGTAAATTATTAACATTGAACCAGTGAACTACTTTTGAGATAGCGCTATTTACATCGTCAGTAACCAGTTGCTGACGTTTAAGTTTAAACAAAAGTGAAGTAACTTCCGCAAACAACACTATATCATGGTTATCCTTTATGAGGTAAGGCAAGTCATTAATATAAATAAGAAACAAGAAAGGACCAAGAATCGAGCCCTGTGGGACACCCATTGTTACCATAGATCCAGGAGATCTTTTTCCATTAACATCAACGTTCTAAATCCTATTACTCAAATAGGAAGTAAGAAGATCCAGAGCACTGTTCCGGATCCCGTAGTGGCGGAGTTTCCTGATTAGCGTTTCATGAAAGACACAATCAAATTCTTTGGACAAATCACAAAAGATTCCCAAGGCATCGCACTTATCTTCCCATGCATTATAAATATGTCCTAAAAGCTCAACACCAGATCGTAGCCCGGCAACGACCCCTTGTAAAACCGAAATGTATGCTATGTAATAATTTATGTTTATTAAAAAATCTTTGCAATTGGTCTAAAATTAATTTCTCAAATATTTTGCCTAACGTAGGTAGTACTGAAATAGGTCTATAATTTGTAGTATCTGATGTACTACCAGATTTAAACAAAGGTATTAGATTTACTATTTTTCATAAGGTCAGGTAACTCCCCACAGTCGATACAATTATTAAAGATAATAGCTAAACTAGGTGCGACAATGTCAATAATAGTCTTAGCAACTTTTACAGAATGTCTCCACAGATCTGCAGTCTTTTTAACATTTAAGGTATGAAAGGTTTTAATTATGTCTTTACAAGTAATATGTTCAAAAAGAAATTCCGAATCGCAAACATTAACATTTTCTTTTAGCAAAGACTCAGCAACAAAAGGTGATGAGTTTAAGGATTTAGTAGTTGAAATGATAATATATCTGAAAATAAATTTTCAAAGGCCACTGCGACTTGTGAGTCTGATTTTATGATGTTGCCATTAATAGACAGGCCGTAGTCAATATTCTATTAATAATATTCCAAGTCGTTTTAATAACATTACTACTGTTTTTAATCTTCGAGCTTAAATAACGCGACTTGGCCAAACAACAAACTTTTTTAAATAATTTTGAATGATTTCTAACATATAAATTAAATTCAGCAGTGTTTACATAAGTTCTTTCACTGTACAGCTAGGGTACCCCAATCACTGAATGATGCGTTACTATTAACGGAGATAGTCTTTGGAACAAAGGTCGAATTAAATTGTTTACAGTATATACTAAAAAAATCATCTTATAGATGATTAGGATCAGCATCAATTGACAAAATTGGTAATTTATTATTGAATTTAACTTTAAAAGCTGCTAAGCGACTTGCAGTTTTGGGGTTAACAGTGATATCCTTTTTGGCCACTTTGTTGTTTTGGTTTGGTATAGTAATCCTCTACCCGCAATGATCAGAATCTAGTAAATTTATAATTTCTTTGTGGACTGGTATAACATTAGTATAAATATTATCTAGGCATGTAGCACTAGTTGGGGTTATTCTTGTGGGCTCCAAAAATAGGTTTACAAGATTGTAGGACTGAAACAGACTTATTATTTTACTACAAGAACCCGGGTTTTCTAATAAATTAAAATCACTGCAAGTGATAATAGATTTATTCGAGTTACAAATCTTGTGTAACACTTCATCCATTTCCTTTTCAAAGCAGTCATACAATCCTGAAGGGGGTCTGTATACACTTAATACAATAAACTGCTCCAATTCTATACAAGCTATTTCAACTGTCCGCTTAACAGATAGGCTCACAATATCCTTACGGTCTTTAAATTTAAGCTGGTTACTTACTAAAATCTAAAATCAATGAGCCACCATATATAGCATTAACTCTGCTGAATGAACTACCAACCTGGTGATTATTAAAATTGAACAATAACTGGTGGCTTTTAAGACAATGTTCTGTTATACAAAGAATATCAATACTGTTATAATAGTTCATAAATAATTCTACTTCTAAATCTTTGTTCATAAATCCTTGAATATTTTGATGCACCAGGTTAATACTATTTACCGAATTAAAACTTTTATTTGATTTTATTTTGAAATTTTGATCCTGTATTCTTTTGCAAGAGGTTGTCTCTATTGTCCTAATTTCTATTTTAAATTATTATCAATATCAATTACTGATACCAAATCATTGGCTGAATTAAATAACATTCCTTGGCATTGCTCAATAGAAGCAAGTTGTTTAGCCAAATTCTTGGCTGTAATTGAAAAATAATATGATAGCGACACAGCTATCTGTCTTTTATAATACTTTGAAAAAAAGTACCTATCCATGAAAAATGTATCTTTTGTCAAATAAAAGTGATTACCAACATAATTGTTAGTGTCAATTAAATGGAATAAATTACTACTATATGTTAAATTATGTAATATCCTATTCAATTCATATCTAAGATTGTTTTCTTCCGGTGGCAAACTTTGGCTGTATGGGAATGTGAACATCACATTTTTATTAAAACTAAGGTTGCACAAAGTTCTATAATGTTGGAGTAATTCTCCTTTGTTTACATTTCCCCTATTACCAATAAATATTAATAATGAAGTATCCTGGTTAAAATTGCATTTTATAACTTTTTTCATTATGTCAAATAAAGATCAACCAGGCATACAGTAGTTCATTATTGAGTGTCCTGGATATCTATTTGTCAACAAGTGACCTAAATCCTTTCCATTTTTACCACAAAATAATACTATTTCTGTATTTACATTCTTTTTAGGCAAACAGTTAGTAATTTTTAATGGCAAACTTGCACTAGACTGCGGTATGGTGGCATCACATATTGTCAATGAATGGTAATTTGTTAATTTGTGAGCTTACCAGCTCATTCATTGCCAATACATATTCCCTCATTTGGTTTTCAGAGGCTGTATATTTGATGGTCATAGAAGTAAGTTTCTCCTGTAGATGGTCAAGTTCATACCGCAAGTCTTCTGTGTCAGTTTGGTATTTTTTAGTACTTTTTTCTAAGTTAAATTAATACATATCTAATTGTTTAAGTAGATGCAACCTTTATCTATTAAGTTTTACATTTTTGAAGCAGAACCTTTGTTTTTTGATCATTTACTTAGTGTTAACTATGTATTTGTTAATTTTAATGTACTTTTTTTATTTTATATTTACTAGTAACTACCCTCAATGATTTAATTGATTTTGAATCATCATGACCTGTTAAATCTATTGTGTAAGAAGGGTTTATTGCAGTAACCCTTGATGGGGCAACAGGCACCAATTCATTGAATAGACTTTGATTCAACGAGGCAGTGATGTTATGATTTGTTGTTTCAAGATGTTCAATCTGACTTTGAGCCTCATGTAGCTGCTGTTGTAGTGAATAATTGTGACTTAGAGCTTGCTCATAATCAGTGCTATACTGGCTGAACCCGTCTACAACAACTTGGAGCCTGTCCTCTTGCTGCTATGGCATCAGTGTGTTGAATATATAACTGAGCCATTTCTGTTTTCAGTTTGCTATTCCTGTCAAGGACACTAAGGAACTCTATTTCGTTTTCATCTTTTTCCCTTATCAGTTGGTCACAGAACTCTTGAGACGCCTTTAATTCGCTCAAAGCCTGACTGAGTTTGGTCTCTTCTAGGCGAGCCCGCGCGCTGCGAGTCATAATCATGACTAAAGAGAAGAAAGATGATGTTGGAAAAGAGTAGTGGAATGAGTAACAGATGATTAGTTGAACGGAAAAATGAAATTTAGATCGTTAATAAAGAAGTTCTGTCACCAAACTAATTAAGGTTATGTTTACGTTTTATAGATCATTGGCATCAACTTGTAACCGTAATAAAAGTGATCCAATATCCAGTAAAATATATAGTATTGTACCTGATACCGAAGCGAAAAAGTAACATTCGCTTGAGCCGGTAACTGTCAACGAAACCCAATTAAATTTTAACACTTATTTTGCACTTGTAGTGTCTGTATTTAACACAAAACACTTAATTACGCTTTAAAACTAGTTAATAAATTGGAAATAGGCCTTATTATAAAGGAAATCTAATATTTGAAATTAAAATTATTAGGACAAATTCAAATCAGCTGTTAGCTGTAGTGTTGCCACAGGAGGAAAAAAAATGTGTTGTCTTCTTTATTGTGGATCTCCTATCTGACTGTCGCATTTTACAGGAGGCGCTAAACTGTTGTTGTGACATACTCGGTGTGTGTACCTAACCTGGAATATGTGTATGAAGGATAACTTGGGATATGTTTCGTAAAGAACAAGACCACGTTAGAAATTATTTTACAGTACAAAACTCGTTGCTTTGGAATCCGAATCGATCCGAATGGTGTTGATGCGTTATCATCAATAGATGATTTACATATTGTTTGCAGTCGCTTATTATTAAGCCTTTGTTGCTGGTACCAAATATATATTTTACATAAAATATGTGTCACAGGACACACTGAAGAGGCAGTCGCTTAAATGATATTCAAAATGAAATTTATAGAACAAAAATACAGGGTTACTTTTGATTTATTGGAAAACTTATCATAGCAAGAGCTATTCTCATTCAAAAGATAATTTAGTAATAAGTAGTTGTCAAAAGAGTGTTCTATGCTTAGGAATCTGCAACTAGCTTCATCTTTCGGCATCATCATCATCTTCCTCCACAGCACACTGCTGAGCGGTTTAGTCCCATCTCGACATCTTTGCATCGCGGCACCCTGTCACAAATCATGTAAGGTTCACATAAAAAATATAAACAGAGTATTCTAGTGACTAAATCAGCTTCTTTATTTAATTCAATTAATTTGATGTTTTTTTTTTATTTGATTGGAAATTTTACAATTTATATGCGACACGGTGTCGAGGTGTGAAGCTGCCGAGATGAGACTGCACTAGCCATGCGAGGGTAATCCGCTTCTTTAGTAGACAAATTATATATACCCTTGGGTGTTGGAACGCCTAATCTACACGTCTTAGCAGCTAGTTGCGACGCTGCGTCCGTTCATAGTTTTTAAGTTTTTTTGAATGTAATAGCCAGTAGCTTTTGTGTCATTGTTCTCAATACACCGCTATTCACAGTAATCCATATTTCACCTGTTTTATTTTCTCCCAAGTCCTGGTTGGTCCCGCACATGGTCCATATCGAGCAGGATTGTCGTATTGTGATATATAACATCGTAGATTGATGAAATCAGCGATATTAACGACGCACGGAAATACATAATTTACAAGGACTTGAGAGGTTATGTACGCCGGCAGCGTGGTATATGGATTGAGTACATATTTTCTTCACGGTGTTAAGTTTTATGGATAATATCGTCACCCAACACTCGTACAGGTTGTATCTAACTTTAATTATAAGTTACCAAAGGTTAGTGCAGTTTTAAACTTGTATTAATATAAATTATGTTCATTGAGTACCGTTTTGCATTTTGAATGGTTTCGTTATTTTTGTATGTTGCGCATACAATTAGCGACAATTGTTATTATATAATACTTTAAGTATAGTAGTAATTCACACTACATTTATATAATTTGTATTGTTGCATTAGAGCGATAACCATTCAGTTAATTAAGTGTAAGTTGATGCGTAGGTATTCAGCAGTCATAGTTTATTCTCGTTAGTGTTAGATATTATTTCCAATTATTGACTAATGTTAGTTAATTAACCCGTAATGTACTTTATATTTTGTTGTTTACCTGTATCCTAATTCATATAACTTACAGATGAGGTATTGATAAATAAAAGTTTACAACTTTCCATTAGATATCAGATTTATTGTTTATATAACACATCTTATTTACTTTAAAAATTACCTAATTACATTGTTATATCACAGTAAAATCAATCGTATAACTTAGTACCTACATAACGTCTGTTTAAGTATATAAACTTATTTGCTATTGTATACATTTCAGGTCGAAAACACTCACTTCCCAGTATGTCCGAGGAGAAGGAATTAGTAAAGAAGCGAGGCAGTTTTAAGGGTCGCTTAACTACATTCATTACTTACCTGGACGCACTTAATGACAAGAAACTAAGCAGTTGTGATATCACGGAATTACAGCTGCGTATGGGCAAAATTGAGTCGTTGTACGAGCAATACGATGAGGTACAGTTGAGGTTAGAATGTATGGTTGATGATGTGAAGGCCCAGTTGTCTGAACGTTCCGAGTTCGAGACGTTGTACTATAAAGCATTGTCGAGGGCTCAACAGTTAATGAAGGAATGTAATAAAGATGATGATTTGGTTTCTAGGAATAGTAGTCGTGGTAGTGTTTATAAACCTGTTAAGTTGCCTACCATACAACTTCCTAAATTTAATGGATTATATAGCAATTGGTTAGAGTTTCGTGACACCTTTACTAGTCTCATCCATCATAATGACGAGATTGATGAAATCAACAAATTTCATTATTTGCGTGCTTCTCTGGATGGATCTGCTGCTGTGGTTATTCAGTCGATTGAGTTTTCTGCTAGTAATTACGATGTAGCTTGGAATTTAATATGCGATCGATTTGACAATAAAAGATTATTGGTACAGAATCACGTGTCAGCCTTATTTAATATAGATCCTATCACAAAGGAGTCCTCAGCCGCTTTGAAAGGTTTAATAGACCAATTAAATAAAAACTTGCGTTCGTTAGAAGCGTTAGGTGAACCAGTCAAACAATGGGATACATTGTTGATATATTTAGTTACTTGTAAGTTGGATCAGAAGTCTTATCGTGAATGGGAGGAATTTAAAGGTCATACTGACAAGGACAGCAAGATTACTTTTGATGCATTCCTCCACTTCATTCGCACACGCGCTGATTTAGTTGAAACCTTAGAAATATCAAGACACAACGTGCCAGGTATCGCTAAATCAGGTCCATCGAGTAAAATTAAATCAATGGTAACACAAAATTCTAATAATGTAAACACTGAATCCGTCACGAAGCTATGTCCCAATTGCAAAGGTGACCATTGTTTAACTAATTGTTCACAGTTCCTTGCTTTAAGTAATGAGGCTCGTCGTAAATTAGTGCCTATTTTTAAATTGTGTTACAACTGTTTTCGTTCGGGTCACTTTTCTAACAATTGTAAAAAACCGGGTTGTAAGTTATGTAAACGCAGGCATAACACTTTAATTCATACTTCGGACACTAACTGTAATCGTAGTGATAAGATGTCTGATAACAAAACTTCGTTTCCGTCACCATCGTCTATCTCGCCCGCGCACTCCGCTCACACTGACGCCAATAATGTGTCCTTATCTTTGAACATTTCACCTTCTTATGGCGACAGTACGAAGGAGCGCGGCGTGTTATTGTCAACAGCTTTAGTAAGATTATATGATCATAATGATTATGAACATATAGTGCGAGCAACACTGGACAGCGGTATTACATCATGTTTCATGACGGAACGACTATGTAAGTTACTTAAATTAAAAACAAATCCGATAGATGGCTCAATCTATGGCATAAATAACGCGACCTCTCGCGTAGGCAATACTTGTCGGGTAAAAATGACGTCACTCAACAACAGTTATAATGCGAAGTTGTTTTGTTTTGTTTTGCCATTAATAACTAACGAAATGCCATGTCGTGAATTAGATTTGTCTAACCTGAATATTCCTACTGATATTTGTTTGGCAGACCCTACTTTTTACAAGCCTTCCGAGGTAGATCTTTTAATAGGTGCTGATCTATTCTGGGACTTATTAGGTACGCGAAGAGTAAAGCTAGGGGTCGGGAAGCCAGTACTATTTGAAACCAGGTTAGGCTGGATCGTCTCTGGATCCATTTTATATAAGAATAGTATGCTATGTAATAGTATGAGTTGTAATTTTACTCAAACTAGTAGTTCCTGTAATAGTGATGACTTAGGATTAATTCGTGATAATTTGACGCGGTTTTGGAACCTCGAAGAGGTTACCTCGCAGCATTCTAACTATTTGCCAGAGGAAAAATTGTGCGAGGAGCATTTTATTAAAAATACAACTCGTTTAGAGAACGGCCGTTTCTGTGTCCGTATTCCAATGAAACAGAACCCTTCTGTTCTAGGTGAATCATTTCATAGGGCTTCAAAATGTTTATATTCCTTAGAACGCAGACTTAAGGCTAAACCCGATTTTAGTAAATTATATCACGAATTTATGGCAGAATATGAGTCATTAGGTCATATGACCGTAAACAAGGAACAAGATTTAAATGCATATTTCATACCTCATCACGGGGTACTACGTGAATGTAGTACCACTACCAAACTATGTGTAGTGTTCAATGCTAGTTGCCCTACTTCATCAGGAGTATCCTTGAATGATTTACAGATGGTGGGTCCTACGGTTCAGGACGACCTCCTGTCTATACTTCTTCGGTTTCGACAGCATAAGTATGTCTTGTCAGCCGATGTTGAAAAGATGTATAGACAGGTAGTAGTACATCCATCTGATAGGCACTTGCAACAGGTAGTTTGGCGTGACGACACTTGCAGTCCTGCCAAGGTATTTAAACTGAACACCGTTACATACGGTACGGCGAGTGCGCCATTTCTTGCGACGCGCTGCCTTAAGCAGCTAGGCATTGAGTGCACTAATGATAAGATTGCCACCATAATCACACACGATTTTTACGTTGACGATCTGATCACGGGTGGTAATGATTTAAATGAAGTGATGTTCATTCGTAATGAGGTCACCAATGCACTAGCATCAGCTTGCATGCCACTTCGCAAGTGGAAGTCGAACGAACCTATTTTAGTCTCAGGGACTTCTCAGTCATCATTAGATTTAAGTATGGGATCTAGTGAGCCCAATAAACTATTAGGTCTTGACTGGTTTGCTGACTCTGACGAACTAGGTTTTTTAATTAAAGCTAAACTGCCTTCTAATGGCAGTACTAAGCGTGATTTGCTTTCAGCAATTGCACGCATTTTTGACCCCTTGGGTCTTATATCTCCTTTTGTGGTGACCATGAAAATTTTGTTGCAAAAATTGTGGTTAGACAATCTTTCATGGGATGAACGGTTGTCTCTGGAACTCAACACAGCTTGGAATGCTATTGTTAAAGATCTCCATCTTCTGAACGATTTGCGTATCCCACGTTTTGTTATGTCCGATTCGTATCAAACGTTAGAATTGCATGTATTCACGGATGCATCTGAGCGTGCGTACGGTGCGTGTGCCTATGTACGTAGTGTTAGCAGTGATGGTGAATGCGTAGTCCGTTTATTGATAAGCAAAAGTCGTGTGGCACCGATTAAACCTACCACGATTCCGAGGTTGGAACTGTGTGGTGCCGTAGTAGGAAGTCGCGTGTATGAGAAGGTGGTCAAATCACTTCGATCAAAGTTTGATCGGGTGTATTTTTGGACTGACTCGACCATTGTATTGGGATGGTTACAGATGTTGCCTTCTAAACTTCAGCCATTTGTACGCAATCGCGTTGCTGAAATTCTAGATAAGGTAGGAAATTGTACTTGGCGTCATGTCCCAACGACCAAGAATCCAGCAGACTTAATATCTCGTGGCGTGGATATTGATGCTCTGCAAGGGTTACATATATGGTGGTGTGGTCCCGACTTTTAAAAGGATGATAAGACTAATTGGCCATCTCAACCTAAAAGTTTAGGAATCGAGACATTACCCGAAACGCGACCTCAAGTTTCATTGAGCGCTATTGTTGAAAATAGTTCTTGCACGTTATTTATAGATTTTAAACGTTTCTCTAATTATTTGAGACTTGTTCGTTCCATAGCATATGTGTTGAGATTTGTTCGTATTTGCAGGAAACTGCCTGTAATTATTAAGTTTCTAACAGAAGAAGAATTACAGGAAGCATTAAATGTTATTATCTTGAAATGTCAAATCGATTCGTTTCCAGAGTACAAATTACTTGCAAACAAACAAAGTTTACCTTCAAAAAGCGCCCTTCTCAAATTTAATGTTTATTTAGATAGCAATAAAATAATGCGTGTCGGAGGACGCTTAGAGAATTCTGATTTTACATATAATAAAAAACATCCTATTATTTTACAGTCCACTCATTTATTTACTAGGCTATTGTTTAATTTCGAGCACAAGAGATTGATGCATGCAGGTCCACAGTTATATTAGCGTCAATTAGGGAATCGTATTCGCCTATAGGTGGCCGAAATTTAGCTAAGGCTTGCTATCGTAACTGTGTGCGCTGTTGTCGTATGAAGGGTAACGTAGTTACGCCTTTAATGGGGAATTTGCCGCAGCAGCGACTCCATCCGGGAGGTTACCCTTTCGAAAGTGTTGGCGTAGACTATGCCGGCCCTATCATGTGTGCCAGTCGGCAAGGCCGCGGTTGTAGGCTAGTAAAGGTGTACATAGCGATATTTATTTGCTTCACCACCAAGGCTATTCACTTGGAGCTAGTCGGTGACCTAACTAGTAATAAATATTTACTGGCTTTGTATAGGTTTATTTTGCGAAGGGGTAAACCCGTTAACATTTATTCCGACAACGGTACCTCGTTTGTTGGCGCGTACAATGATTTATCGAAATTTTTAAAATCAAATTGCGATTCCTTAGGTGCAAGTTTGGCTAATGATGGAGTTAAGATGCACTTTATTCCCGCTTATACTCCTCACTTTGGCGGACTCTGGGAGGCGGGTGTTAAATCGACAAAATACCATTTGAAACGAGTGTTGGGCAATTGTAACCTCACGTTTGAAGAACTTAACACCACGCTGATCCAAATTGAGGCAATTTTGAACTCTCGTCCATTGACGCCGCTGTCCGCTGATCCCGCTGACCTTACACCTCTGACTCCAGGACACTTCCTTGTCGGTCGACCGCTTACTTCACTGCCACAGCGAGATCTTCAGGAACACTCCATCCATCATTTGACTCGATTCCAAAGAATCGAGCAACTCCGTCAACATTTTTGGGTTCGGTGGAGCAAGGAGTTTGTATCCGAGTTGCAGCAGAGAACCAAGTGGCGTTCCTGCAAAGATGCATTGAAGCTGGACTCCTTGGTAGTAATAAAGGAGGATAACCTACCACCCCTTAAGTGGAAGTTAGGTAGAATTGTCGCCGTCCATCCAGGATCAGACGGTATCGTTCGTGTGGCTGACGTCAGGACTACTGCTGGAGTCATAAGGAGAGCCTTCAACAGAATTTGCCCATTACCCGTTTCTGCTGAATCTTGTTGAAAGAGAATCTTTCAACGTCCGGGGGCATGTTGGAACGCCTAATCTACACGTCTTAGCAGCTAGTTGCGACGCTGCGTCCGTTCATAGTTTTTAAGTTTTTTTGAATGTAATAGCCAGTAGCTTTTGTGTCATTGTTCTCAATACACCGCTATTCACAGTAATCCATATTTCACCTGTTTTATTTTCTCCCAAGTCCTGGTTGGTCCCGCACATTGGGTATCCGACGACTTTTACGGCACCTAATTAGTTTGGCATTTAAGATTACATTTAGGTGTAGTCCCATCTCGACACCGTATGACATACAGAAAGGGAAAAAAACTAATTAAGGAAAAACAAATTGAAAAAGCTTAGACACGTTGGATCAAATTTGTTCTAAGTACATTGAATATTTATGCCTCTACTGTCTACAAAGTAAGGGAATTGCTTGTTCGTCATTCCTTCATTGTGAATGTTACGAGCTTGAATGAGAATGAAAAAAACCTTCTTTACAAACCTCATGAATATTATCTGAATGAATGGATTTTTGTCATTTTTAAGAATGTGTTCAGTTAAGTGTATGAGGCAGTCCATTGAGTATTTTGATTCTATTTTCTGTTTTTACGATAAATCATCATCATTTCAGCCAAAAAACGTCCACATTAACAGGTCCTGAGCAGGTAGCAACCAGCTGACCACCAGACCGAATGATCTGGACCAATGTCCAGCTTATATGGGTTGCCTTGCAACGCTGCGATTTCTGGTACAAGATCTCAGCGCGAGACTGACTCGCACTGGACCGTTTTTTTTTATATCTTTTGTTTGGTCTGGCTTAGATTAAAAACTGAAACGTTTATCAATGTTCTCTTTATTATTTATTATAATACTTAATTCTACACCACAAAAACATACAGGACAAACATTTACAAAAACAAGCGTACAATGGGTGGTTTTATCGCACTAGTCAATCTCTTACAGACAATCAAAATTTACAATTCTAGGTCAACCGAAGTACCCTATAGGTTTTAGGTCGCAAATGGTAGTTCCGGTGGCAAAAAGTAAGATCTTAACAGCACAAATAAAGGGAAAATACAAAAAATTAAAAAATTGAAAATTAAGGTAAATTTTGGTACTTACAAGTTTTCCCGAAAATCTAAATTTGCTTATACCTTTTTATCCTGTTGACTTAGTACCTTGATTTTAAAGGTACATCTAATTTATTTATTTATTTAAACTTCATGCAAAATAAAAGTACATAGGCGGCATTAATGCCTGAGGCATTCTCTACCAAGCAAGTAAGTATTGAAAGTGAGGTAAGAGATAAGAAGGAGGTGTGGGAGAATTGAGTAGAGAGAAAAGCGCAGTCAAGGCGCGCAAATTTCTTCTTTGCCGAATGGGCATCCATTTGAGTTCAGTTCTGCAACTCGACACATGGTCATATTTCCGGAGGTTGAATATGAACCGGCTTCAGTTGAATCTGATCAGCAAGTAGGTGAAATCCTACTTATATGAACATTATTATGTTACTTATTTTCTATTCTCTAACACAATTAAAAGCTTTATATTATTTACAAAAAAAAAAACAATCTTTAAATAAAAATAAATCGCAGCTATTTCTACGAAAGTAAAAAGTTTTATGCATAAAAGATATTTTTCTTTAATTAATTACAAACAGAGCTGTAACACGGGTACCAACAATTATCCTTTTTTACTATAAATCTTTCTATATCTTAATTGTCTGTAGCTACGTTTGAAGGTAGAAACTGAAAACATCTCTCTCAAGTTTAATTAACTTACTTTTTGCGAACTTACGTAATGGACTTGGCCAAGAATTTTAATTAATCCGTTTCAGAAAATGAACTCTTTTCACTTTTGAAATAAATTGCACATTCCTTAAAATTAACTTTCGCTTCATCATCGTTCAATTCCTTTGAATCAAAGACATAGGTTACTATGTCTTTAATAGTTATATTATTGTTGGTATTTAACGGGGCAAAACCTTTCATTGCCCCAACTAGTGTTTCTAGCATTCAGAGAAAGAAAGAGAGAACGAAAAATTTGTGTATTGGCATTAAAAGCAAAAACACATTCAATAATTTATTACAAAATGGAAAAAATCGCCAATCGCTATCTCCATCTATTGGAAATTTTCAACATTTTTTAATAGTGAAATCGATATAGTTTATTTTCAGACTTCTACGGTCATTATGCAAAACTTATAGGTGTATTGATCCGAAGATATCAAACCTAATCTGTCTGCAACCATACTGATACCTGAAATGAATCTGGGTTGTTGTTAAAGTTACATCCAAGCCCCTTACTTCTATAAAACGAGGGTCTACATTTCAGGTTCGAATCTTGATTTTCACATTTTCCAGCTATGAAATTAACTGTGAAGCAAGGATTCACCAGTTAAAAAATTATTCCCATTTAAGTTCTAAACCAAAAGCTACTCCATAATTAGGCTCAACGTAAATAATTAATATCAATGTAAATAATTATCAGAAGTATGTATTCGTGTTAGCTAAATATCAGTAGATGTGAACAGTGCATTCGTTGCACAAAAAAAATGTGTCAGAGCTGTGTATGGAGCTGAATATTTAGATCATTGTAAGCCATTATTTAAAGCACTAAAAATTCTTCCACGTCCTTGCCTATATATTTTTGAGATTAGTATTTTTATTAAAAAGTATTCGCATATGTTCCCATTGTATGAACACATTTCTAAAAGAGTGAAAAGCAGAAGCCCAAACAAATTACTTGTACCTAGCTAGAGACTACAATTGTATAGCAGGAATTCCAATTGCATGGCAATCAAAATATTTAACAATTTACCCCCACGCATCAGAGTGTTGCCCACTAATAAATTTAGGAAAACAATATTTGCCTGGCTTTTAGACAATTGTTTCTATTCAGTTAATGAATTTGACATTTCATTTTATTAATACTTATTTACACTTGTTAACTTGAATTGATTATTATTTTTTTTTTTAAGCATTTGAGATTGTATAATTATTAAATTTTGACATTTCATTCATAATTATCTTGTATTAAAATTATCTATTTTTTAACTAAACTAATTTATAATATTGTACGCCTCAAACGTCGCGCGCACACCATGTATGCGTAAGCTATTGTGGTTTCTATTGTGTCTCCTTGTTGACGCGCAATGGGGGAATATAGCCTCTTCTTAGCGTTCGATGACAAACTACTTCCTACAGTTATATTGTTGTGGCCTAGAACTTAGACACTTTGATTTTGTAAGTTACTTTAAATATTTCTACACCGGCAACGGTAGTGTATGCGAAACTGTTTATTATTAAGATCTTAATGTACCATATACTCAGAAATAAATATATCTTATCTTATCTTACACATGGAAATTATCTTACAAATAAAATAATGTTGTTTTAAATTCTACCCGGTCTTCCAAGTCCGGATTATTATGTGACTTTTTCAATTAACATGTACCTTTTAATTTACATAACTGACGTCAGTGAAGGAAAACATCGTGAGATAATCTGGATCTGCAATTAATTAAGTTTGAAATCATTGTCTCCCCAGCAAGCGTCCTCGTGCTTCTATGTATTCGAAGATGGGTTTGTGCAGTGGGAATTGTTACAGGCTGGTTATTATAACAATATTATTGTTGTTATGTTTGAAATCATCGTCTCCCCAGCAAGCGTCCTCGTGCTTCTATGTATTCGAAGATGCGTTTGTGCAGTGGGAATTGTTACAGGCTGGTTATTATGACAATATTAACGTTAAACCTCAGGGATGTGCCATAACAAGCGTTGCACAGTGGGGGCTCCGGGGTGGTCTTTTGAGAGGTCATCGGGTCCCATCTACGTGCTGATGATGATCACTGGGGTAGTTTTAGTGAGATAAAAATCCCACAGTCCCTGGTTTTTTACCCAAAAGTTCAGGCGCTTTTTGAAGGTTTCCCAACGTCAACAAAAAAGGTACAGAGATTTGGCCCCTTGGTTACGACTTTGCCTCTTGTGCTTAAGGTCGTGGGGTTCAATTACGGGCAAGTTCCTATAGCGTATATGCCTATAAATATTGAATAGTTCGTTCCATTTCATGGGATCCCATCATCAGATTTTGATCTGATGAGCATGGAACCACCTGGAAAGTATACCTTTTAAAAAAAAAGAACATTTTTTCGAATCGGACCAGGCGTTTTTGAGTAATCGGGAAAAATACATAAAGAAAAGATGCCGACGAATTTAGAATCCCCTCCTTTTTTTGAAGTCAGTTATACAGTATTGAGAAACTGGGCAACAGTGACATAAGTTGCCACAAATTTTCTAGCATTTTTTATATTTGAGTCACGGAATAGAGCAGAAAAATCCGGGAAGTAAATATTTTTTATAGACCAGAATCTAGTCTAGCACAGACAGTGAACCATAGCCTAACCGGAAGAGTCAACAGCGGTGCGGAATATTTTTATTCGATTTTCTATTCAGCCTGCGTCGCATTTTTTCTAGAGTCTCCTCGGGTTTTTCAAGTAGATAGGTGTAACATTTTTCCAACAACTCACTATAGACCAACGCTTGAAAAACCATTCTTCTAGTATTTTGATACGCAGGGAGTTGAACTTTGTTGTTTGTTTTGAAGGGAAAACTTCCTTAGCCGCGTTAAGTGATTTTTGGTAGCGCCAAAACTTATGGGTTCGCGTTACCGACGTGTTGCACCAATCACTATTAGCGGCCAGCTATTCCATTTTTTAAATTTTTCTCTTCTGTCGGCAGTCCCCATGACTACCTATTGTTTTTGCTCAAGAATTACACTAGTCTAGATTACAAAGTTATTTTATTTGTAGATAGATGAGTAGATAATTCTTATAATTATCTACTCACTTAATTTTGGTTAAATCGTTATCAAGTTTAATCAAACTAGTTTTTTGTTGCATCATTGTTTTTCATTGAAATTTGTATGACGTGTTAATCTGAGGAACACACGTCCCAAAAATCTATTCTAAGATTACCTATTAATAAAGTCGTTTACCTACCTATGCATCAACTAGTACGCATCAAAGTAACACTTATTTAAATCGTGGTGATGACGTGAATGATGAGCGATTCGTCGTAGGCATTAGGCATTCCTTCAACACTGACGTTGGTCATGCCTACACGGTTTAGTGTACCGTGTAAAAGCTGACGTTGAACCTTGTTTGACGTCAGACTTGGAGAAATTCTAATGCAATTTGCATTGAGGATATAGCTATCGTACGTGCACATCCGCATACATCTTTTGAAAGATTTAAAAGAACTCCTAAACCGTGTAAAAGCTGACGTTGAACGTTGTTTGACGTCAGACTTGTATAAATTCTAATGTAATTTGCATTGAGGATATCTCCACGTATCGTACGTGCACACCCTTTGAAAGATTTAAAAGAACTCCTCAACCTACCTGTTTGAATCTCGTTTCGCTGTTATTCTGTATGCATAGTATCTTATATTATATCCTTCTCGATGTCACATCCATCTCTGAATCCAAACGATAGGTTCCTCTTAGCAGGGATGAGTCTCTTACAAGAATGTGTTTTGTAAGACATTCGTTTAAGATGCCATATGGTATATTGTTTCTATCTGAACGTAAGTCGTTCGGAAATCAAATCTGATATAGGGCTAGGGGGACTCTATTCTGTTCTATAACTGACGAAATGCTACGAGTAAAAGGGACATTTTAGAAGATATTGACTTCATTGGTTTCATACATAGGTATCCACCTCTCATCGTGTGTGTATTTATCAAAATGAATTACCGTTACAGTTAATTAAATTATGAATAAAGTTAAAATAAACAACAAAATCAAAATAGCTAATTAAGAATTTTGTACACTGTGAATATGTTTTAATAGTTAATAC
Organism: Orthosia cruda; assembly: GCA_964057195.1. Taxonomy (NCBI): domain Eukaryota; kingdom Metazoa; phylum Arthropoda; class Insecta; order Lepidoptera; family Noctuidae; genus Orthosia; species Orthosia cruda. The sequence continues at coordinate 11,846,471 of OZ059836.1, read as the reverse complement.
TTTTTTTCTAAATGAATAACTCATAATAGATGAGTGAGCAATAAAAATAATGAACAAATTTATTCAATTGAAAAATTTTACTTATTGAATCGACCTTTAATTTAGAAATATAGACAGTTTTTTTGTATAACGAGTCAGCGTTTGTCAGCCAATATACGTGTCAATGGCAAGCGAATTCAAACCCACGTGAGTTGTGAATAAGCTTATTAGAAACTAGAGGACGCCTCGCGGTTTCACCCGCGTAGTTCCCGTTCCCGTGGGAATACAGGGATAAAAAGTAGCCTATGTTACCCGGGGATAGAGGAGCTTCCCAACGGTGAAAGAATTTTTGAAATCGGTCCAGTAGTTTTGGAGCCTATTTGGTACAAACAAACAAAAAAATCTTTCCTCTTTATAATATTGGTATAGGAAAACATTGATAATAGAAGAATTAGAGACTTTCACGCAGGTGAAGCCACTTGTCGAAGCTTATTACTAATTAAAGTAATACTAAACTTTTTTACATATGCTTAGCAACAGAAGTCATTATAAAACGCATATCTATCGTAATATTTAAATATCGAACACACCACACAATTTGAACATCTAAATGTTATCGTCAAGGAAAATAAGTTAATAAATATTGAGGAAAAATAACTTAAAAGGAAAAGATAGAAAAACGATTACAAAGGAGGTAAATCGGAGGTAATATTCGCGGAAAATGTGAAGCCAATCATCTGAATCTATGCAGGTTTTGCGCACATTCTTGCGTCAGTTATTTACTAAGTCAAAACACATTACCTTAATACATAGTCAGTTATTATAGTCGATCAGCATATATGTAAGTTAATATTGCTGATTTTCCTATAAGTTTATATTGTAAATGAGGGAAACTGATTACGTTAATCTGTCTAAATATCTGCCTAGAATTTACGAAACTATGTTGCGGCCGGCTTCCAATCTAACCGTATGCACCTTAACCAGTATTTTACAAGGAGCAACTGCCCGCCTGAACTTCCAACCCAGTAACTGGGTGCCACGAAACCTTTTGGCAAGACTGGTCTCAATTTGTATTTTTTCCTACGAACTTAATCAAACAAAATTAATCAAAAAAGAATAACGGATGACCGTTATTCTTTTTTGATTAATTTCGTTGCAGGATTCAAAACAGTTAAATTCATTCGCCGGGACTTCGTCGAGCTTTATTCCCTCGGCGCTTTTCTGGTGGTCGCCACTATTGATTCTGGCTTTCTGGAGTTGCAGTGGTTTAGGAATAGTGCAGTGGGATTGTCCCAATAAAAGACTGGTGTCAGCCATCGAAGATTTACAAATGACAGCTGGGACCAAGCTTAGGGAAAAAATTCGCTAATGACTATAATATATGTTTTTATTCGCTCATCCTCGCACTGAAACGCCAATCAATGGAGTACTTCAGAAACTGCTGCTTTTCTACCTTCCAACATCTTATGCACGGTGGAGTTGTGAACATCGAATGGACAGTGGCGGCGATGGGTTATGCATATTCGCTAACGGGCAGCATCAAAGGCTCTAGACAGGTGGCATTCGATATCAGCGATAGCGATAGTCGTTGTATCAAAATATAAGTGTTTGATCACGTGATTTTTCGATACCGCTTGTCAATTCCATATAATTTTGCCTTTTTAACCGACTGCAAGGAAATGGTTATGTTTTTCGCGAGTATCTTGTATGTATGTTTGCATGTAATATTCTTTATTACCCCATATCTTTTAAATCGCTAGACGGATTTATATAATGAAGACATGATAGAGACGTCTTGACCGCCCAAGTGTTCTTAGATAGGTGAAGTTAATAAAACCGGCCAAGTGCGATTCGGACCCGCGCACGAAGAGTTTCGTACCATTATCGCCAAAAAACGGCAAAACATTCACGTTTTTTGTATGCTAGCCCACTTAAATATTTATTTTATTCTGTCTTTTTAGTATGTGTTGTTATAGCGGCAACAGAAATACATCATCTGTAAAAATTTCAACTGTCTAGCTATCACGGTTCATGAAATACAGCCTGGTGACAGACGGACTGACAGAAAGACTGACGGACAGACATACAGATGGACCGCGGAGTCTTAGTAATAGAGTCCCGGTTTTACCCTTTGGGTACGGAACCCTAAAAATGAAAACAAACATGGCGGTATTGTAAGTTTTTAAGTTGACATGGTCACAATCATTAGAATTAATATTTGTTTCGTGATCATGGCGCTTTAACGGTGCCGAAATATCGAGCTCTCAACCAAAATCAAAATATACATGGTAAATATCCGGAAACAAATATTAATTCTAATGGCGGTATTGGTTGCCATATTGTACGAGACCTAACTTTTTTTTCTTCCAAGTCAAAATGAAGAGTTTTAAGAGGGGATTACAAAAATATATACCAAAAAAAAAGTTATAAATAAAAAAGTTAATTTAAAAATCAAAAACTCGACTGCTTAAGAAGCGAACGAAAAAGCGGTAAACAAGAGAAAATCATGATGAGCAGTCGGAGGATCACGTGGTCAGCCAGCTCGCGAATACGTATCCTCCGACTGCGCAGCATGATTTTTTCTTGTTTTCAGCTTTTTGGTTCGCTTCTTAAGCAGTCGGGTTTCTGATTTATAAATTATTGACAAACGCTATCACCAAACATTCAATAATAGAAAGCCACTAATCTAGAGCCTCTGGCCACCGCTTCTCCAGGGTCCCAAATTTTATTTTAAATCGAACACATAATTTGTTTTGACATTGAGTTTAACCCAGTAAAATTATTTAAATTGGGAAAACGTTGACAAAACTATTATGTAACTATGGGTTCTGCTTACAGGAGGAATTTAATCCTGAAATTATGTTTTAGGCAGGAAGTCCCGGCTACAATGCCAAAATAAATTAAAAGAATTGGTGCGCAAATAGAAATACCTAAGTTATGTTAATACTACATTAATTAACAATCGAGGAAACACAATATTGTGTGTAGTTTATTCACCAATATTGTATTGTGGTTTTGATAATGTATTGCCTAACAATTTACAAATAGGTAACATAATAATATGTAGGCTAGTATTATAATTGAATTAGGGTATTAACCGACTAACTTGTGGTCTTCACAAGTTTGATTATGTCCCTGAAATGATATAGAAAATAACAATAAAATCGGTTTTTCTTTTAAAAAAATTAGTGAGTTTTTTCCAGTTACCGATGATTATCGGACAGTAATTTAGCAAAATAACTCTTCTTCTGGAACAGTAGGGTTACCAGAAGAATATTATTGACAAACAAAATAAATATAGAAATTCAGCTGGTGACGTACGAATACTTTAGTGTCTTCGAATCCCCTTTGACAAATGCTTACCTACGTATGACACAAACCTTTATTTATGCTATTTTATTTACACAAATAATTTATATTTCTGAGAAAAGATCACATGGAGAAATTAATAAATAAGTAAGTCATAAATGTTACAGGAATATTCTGAAAAGAAAATATTACACTAACAAAATCATAAGTACACTTCACTGGAGCATGGCATACGAGTATAATACGATGGCAATATTTATATCGGTTGCTAAGTGAGTAACGATCACTAAATATGTTTTACTAATCGAGATATTTTAAAAATATTGTATGTAAGCGGCCTACATTGTGAAATGTATCTATTTTTGCTTTTATTAACCGACTTTCCAATAAGTAGGAGGTTCTATGTTCGGCTGTATGTATGTTTTTTTATGATTGTATTTTCACCGATTATTCTGTCAATTATGGACCGATTTTGAAACTTATTCTTTTGTTTGGAAGGGTATACTTTCGAGGTGGTCCCATCGGCACAAAGTCAGGCTCTGATGAGGGGATCCCATGGAAATCGAGAGATCTCCTCAAATTGTATAGCCATATATGTAGCGATTTTGGTATATTCATCAACATGGCAAGCATTTGAAACCTTCAGAAACTCACATATGAGGAAACAGAAAATTTGCTTTAGGTATCTAAATAAACAATAAGCTTTTAAATTATTGATATATTATCCTTAATCTACAATATAATTTGTATATGAAAACTTTAATTTAAATAAAAAGAAAAAAGCAGCCTCTCACATTCACTCACTCATATAGATATATTATCCTTAATCTACAATATAATTTGTATATGAAAACTTTAATTTAAATAAAAAGAAAAAAGCAGCCTCTCACATTCACTCACTCATCCTCTTACATCATACACAAAGAGAGGACTGGTTACACCTACCGTTACTTTTCAATTTGTTTATTTTTTATTATTTGTATTATTTCTATATTATTATTATTTTCTTTTCTACGTGATATTGGATAATTATGTACATTTAAAATGTGATCTTTATAATTATATATGCAACTTAACAAATTGCTATAATCTCCAATTCGAGGGAATCGGCGTTGAAAGCTGAAATACAGGTTTTGTCTAGTTTGGCCTCAAATGCTAATATTTTGTGTAATTTACATTAAGTATAAGCATTAGTTATATTATATATACATTTGTTTAATATGTACAACATTTCTGTGAATAAATATTATTTTCATTCTTATTTGCATTTAGAAAGTATCATTTGTATCATTTGGTGAAGTGGAACTGATGAGGAAGACCACAGATAGCTACTGGAAATTCTCAATGAAAAATATAATTTGGAGTATAAGATATCTCGAATAGTTAAATGACTGTGATGAAGCACATTTAAATAAAAGGTGGTCAAATAAATGGTAGTACTGATCTGTTGATGAAGCTGGAAGGTAGGCACCGGAACTCCATAATAAAACAATGTATCCCAGTCGTGTTAAAGCTTGTTAGAATTGTTATGAGAAGCCCTTTGACTATAAATGATTTTCATAATAATATAAGGTACGAAAACTAAAAAGATAAAATAAAAAACCTTTTAACAAAAAAATTAAACCGACTTCCAAAAACACTTGCTAAAAAGATTTTTTGTTTGCTGTGTTTCATCTTTTTATCTTTTTGGAGCTTTTCGTGATGGTTTATTCTTTAGGCGGGAGAGTTCTTTTTAATATAGTCTTTTGGGCGAGGCCTTTGCTTAGCAGTGAGTCCACTTGTCGAAACAGTTTGAAGTCAATTTTTTTTATTGTCTTTATGCTCGTGCTTGACCACTATCTAACCTGATGGTAAGCGAAGATGTGGTCGACGGTGAAACAGGTGCCGTTTCCTAAGAGTGCTATGACGGTAACCAGTTACCAGCCATGGATTTTTCGGGTTCCGTACCCAAAGGGTAAAAACGGGACCCTATTACGAAGACTCCGCGGTCGGTCTGTCTGTCTGTCCGTCTGTCACCAGGCTATATCTCATGAACCGTGATAGTTAGACAGTTCAAATTTTCATTGTTCAGATGATGTATTTCTGTTGCCACTATAACAACAAATACTAAAAGCAGAATAAAATAAATATTTAAGTGGTGCTCCCATACAACAAACGAGATCTTTTTGTCTTTTTTTAGGATAATGGTACGGAACGGTACGGATAATGGTCGTGCGCGAGTCCGACTCGCACTTGGCTGGTTTTTTTTAACTCAACATAAAAGCTAGCCCATATCGTGGTGGCAAGATCCTCCTGGCAGAAAAGTTGGTAAGTAGTTATTGGACCGACTGAATTTCTATAAATAAATTTTGATGTCTAAACATTGTGAGATATTAAACTACTCGTAGTTTTAGCACGCCAAAACCTAATTAAATTATCTGCCATATCAAACCAACTCACCAAAATTCACCAATTGCTGACTATACAAACCTTATTAATTACTTCATCGGATCCTCTCCATATATCTCCGAATTCAAACAAACCTCTCTACTGCTGACACAATATCCCAATCAGTAGTTCAGCAAACGTGAACGATTCACTATCAGCTGTTGTGTGATTTGTGTTAATATTCAAAGTGCGAATGTGTAGAATTTCCACGTCATTACCCCGACTGCGACAACTGGATCGGAAGTGAATTTAAGGCTGTTCTCACATGGAGATACTTATCTTATGAGCAATTCCGACTCAATGAAATTATTATTGTATAGGTAACTTACTATAAAACTTGCTCATTAAGTATCGCAACTAAAAAGTGAAAAATAAAAAACTTTCTTACGGAAAAATACAACCGACTACCAAAAAACACTACAAAGTGAAAAATTACTTCAATCACGGAAGTCGGTGTCAAAAAATAAAAAAACAAAAACAGGAACACTGACTGCCGTAATTAAAGTTATTTTTAATTTAAAGTCGATTATTTTTTTTCGTACAATTTTTTTTTTTATTTAGTACCTAACTAATTTAGTTTCGAGTGGTAACATGTGGGAAGGGCCTCACGGGATAGCACGAGTATGTTCTGGACATCGTCGAGCTATTGTTTTATTTTGATCAGTTTAGTAAGGGATTTTTTTTTTTTTAAAGTCGAGAATGGTTTTGAGTGCTGTCAAGCATCCGTGTTTTATTTCCTTTATATTCATTCAGCTGACATTCGCTTCAATTTATTTCTGTTCGTTAGTTCCTAGTGGTGAAGATGTAACTTCTTATAAATAGGGATTTAGTATAATTTGATTACAGCACAATTTAAAGAGTTAAGTTTCATGGAATTTCTTGCACAGTACATCTATAGAGATCTATCTTTTGGAACATAAAAGTAGCTTCAACTCTTTGACTTACTGACTGACTTCTCAATAATTAAAAAGTGCTTGTAAATGTTTAGTTGTAATGCTTAGGTTACGTCTTTAAAACATGCATATATTTATTTATTTATTTGAGTTTGCATTAGTGGAATAAAGATTTTTTTGTTTTTTCTTGTAAAGGAAATATTAATTGTTATTTTCATTGAATGAAAATGCTCATTTTCCATATGATTTTAATAATGGTCATAAAATACTTGTGATACTAATTGAACATTTCGCTAAAGAGCATGACTACTCATACTGTTGGACCTCAGCTGGTAGAGTTTTCCTGCGAAGAAGTGAACCAGAAAAGCCAATAATAGTTAAGTGTGAAGCCGATCTTGAAATACTGGTACCAAAAATCTGACTATATACCCCGTGTTGTAATTTTATAATCTTAGCAATTGGGTTTTTGCATGTCTTATTTGTTTTTTTTACAGAAACTTTGTATCTACTCATACACATGTCCACAAAACTATACACATTTCACAACTAAATACATTCACCCGCATCTCATTATCACTCCATTATTCATTAATACTCGTAAGAATATCTATATTATCATTGTTCACACACACCCAAAACGAAAAACGCTCAACATACAATCACTCCGAAATCGCAAACCCAAACACCAAAAATTTATGGAAAACAAAATTCGCTGATCTAAACAATGTAAACAATTTAGTTCTGACGGAATTGTATAGCTGTGAACCTGAATCTTGTAAAGCTACTATAGCAAAACCCAATTCATTTTTAAAAATATTGCAGCAAAATATTAGAAGTATAAACAAAAATTTTCTCAGCCTGAATACTTTACTGAAACGATTGCAACTGAGTTGTGATGTTATAATTTTGTCTGAGTGTTGGCTTTCGTCCGTTAACAACTTACCACTTGTGCCTGGGTACTTTGCTTTTGCAACTACGCGTAACTATAACCAAAATGACGGTGTGGTCGCTTACATAAATAACGACATTAACTTCAATATACAAGAACCAGATATATCAGACTGCCTACTCATTGAAATAAATAAAAAGACCGCCATAATTGCTATATACAGACCGCCTAGTTTTCACACATTAGATATTTTTTTACGCACTTTACAGAAACTGCTATTAAAACTATCCGGTTTTAAAATGTAATTTTGATGGGAGACATTAATATAAATATCAAGGAGTCAAATGTAACTACATCAAGCTATCTCGACCTGCTTTCTTTCTTTGGTATGATACCAGTACATTATGAACAAACTAGAGGGTCTAGTTGTCTGGACCATGTGATGATTAACACTAAAATGTCTTCTCTTACTTTTATTCTTCAGTCTGCAGTTACTGATCATGAGGCTACCCTATTCTGTCTGCGCTTAAGTGGACAAAACCCCAAAGCAAAATTTATGAACAAAATTGATTTTGAGAATCTGAAAAACGACTGCAATAATATTGACTTTGATAATCTATACGATAATAGCATAAATCCTAATGACCTCATGACTTATTTAATTCAAAAATTACAAAAAATCATAATAAATAACACAATTAATATTAAAATTCCCAGAAATAAAATTGCCATAAAACCATGGATTACTCCTGGCCTCCTGAGGTGCATAAGAACAAGAGACAGAATGCATTTTAAACTAAAACACAATCCTGACAATAATACCTTAAAAATATCCTACAAAAGATATAGAAACTTTTGTAATGACATAATAAAAAAATGTAAGAGACAATATGACAGTAATATGCTTGCTTCGGCTGGAAGTGATAACAAAAAACTTTGGTCCGCTATTAAAAGTATTACCAATCTAAAAAAATCAAATTCACCTCCGTTGGAACTTTTGCATGTTAGATCATCCCCACAGGATTCAGTTAACTTAGTAAATTCCTACTTTGCAAACGTGGGCATGGAGTTGAAAAGTAAAATTCCAAATGGTCTTTCTCCACTCCCAATGAACGCAACAAATGTTGTCAAGTCTTCTTGTGACTCTTTTGTGCTTTTGGAGACGACTGAGGAGGAAGTTGAAGGGGTCATCGGCAGCCTCCGCTCAGATTGTGGAGCAGGGTGGGACAATATAACGTCAACGGTCCTTAAGAATTTAAAAAGCCATATAGTCCCTCCCCTTACTTATATCCTTAATAGATGTTTGGCAGAGGGCATTTTTCCAGAATCCCTCAAAAAATCAATTGTCATCCCTATTTTTAAGAGTGGTAGCAAGGAAGAAGTGGCAAACTATCGGCCAATTTCCTTGCTCATCTCTATTTCAAAGGTGTTTGAAAGGATTATTAATAGCAGATTTGTGAAATTCTTGGAAGAGAAAAACATATTGTCACCTAACCAGTATGGCTTCAGAAAAGGAAAATCTACAACCGACTGTATTCATACATTCACTGAGCATATTGTGAGTAAATTAGATAATAAGAAAAAATGCTTGACTATCTTTCTAGACCTTCAGAAAGCTTTTGATACTGTGTGCCCACGTATACTAATTTCCAAACTAGAACATATGAGAATAAGGAACACGCAATTAAAACTATTCCAGAACTATTTACAAGATCGAAATCAGTCAGTTCGGATAGGCAATACGCTGAGTGAAGAAAGACCGATAAATATTGGAATCCCACAAGGAGGTATCTTAGGACCCCCCCTCTTCCTTTGCTACATAAATGACCTTTGCCAGCTAAACATTAGAAACTGTCATGTAATGTCTCATGCAGACGACACTACCTTAACATTTTATGGAAACTCATGGGATGAAGTTTTTGTTGCGGTTCAGGAAGGCTTTAATATAGTGACTCATTGGCTTGCACTTAACAAGCTGACCTTAAATGCCAGTAAAACTAAATATATAGAGTTTAAAATACACAATGTAGCATCACATACCAATAATTTCAATATTTATGCACACACATGTAATCCTATAACCACACTGTACCATGTGCCCAATAATATCAAAAGCAGAATCAATAAGATACTTAGGCATAATAATCGATGAAAACTTATCTTTCAGACAGCACATTTCACATCTGGTCCAGAAAACAAGAAAACTCATTCATGTTTTTAAAAATCTTAGGCATGTAGCGAGTTGGAAATTGGTTAAAACTGTGTATGAATCTCTTTGCCAATCAATCCTATCGTATGGTATTTCCACCTGGGGCGGCTCGTTTAAAACGAATATCTTAAATGTTGAAAGAGCTCAACGACTTCTTCTAAAAGTTGCTCTCTTCAAACCACGTTTGTGTGCAACAACTACCCTCTATAACGAAGCAAATGTATTAACGGTCAGGCAGCTTTATATACTGCTAACAGTTGTAAAAAAACACTCCTCTATAGACGGTCCTACAGCTACAGCTAAACAGAAGGTTAATACTAGGCGATTCTATGAAGTCTGTGAAACAACTCCGGTAAGAACATCTTTTGCCCAGAATTTCTTCAATTTCAGAGCAAGCAGACTATATAATAAGATTAACAAAGTTCTTGAAATTGTTAAATTGTCTAGTGTAGAATGTAGAAAGAAGCTTACAAAGTGGCTTTTAGAACTCGATTACGAGGAAACGGAAAAAACTGCTTTCAATCCTATCCTAGTTTAGCGTTTTTTTCATAAACACATACCGTCATCTTTTTACGCACACATTAATGCACACATCCATCTTTATACGTACTCACACAAAACACCATCCTATTATCTCTCTGTCACACACACACACACACAACACCACACCACACACACGACACCTTCCACTTCACACTTCGCATACTAACAAACAGACACAAGCGTTTTTAATTTTAAATTTTTGATTTTTTATTGTTTAAAAAAAAAAAAAAAAATTGATAGCCTTTTTTTTGTCATTGTTTCTTACATTAGTCCTACATGCCTAAGTTCTACATTAATTTGTGTAAATCCCAATCTCGGCGAGGGGGGCCAGGAGTCCATAGCACAGGGTATCCTAGTTTGGATTCCTGACTCCCACAAACCATTGTACCTCCAATATTTGTAACATAAAATAGAAACAAAATTGTACTTTGTGGGAGATAAATAAATATATTATTATTATTTTGGTAAACATGGACTGTTTCTTAGCTCTTTGGCTAGTTTAAACTACATCAACGGGACAAGCCAAGTCAATGTAGCGTGTGGTGATTTTTTATAATGAAGAAGTGTTGTGAACTGTTTCATTTTCTTCAATTTGCATGAACTTCCTCACTATTCTGCAGGTGTTCAAAATTGCGGCTTTTTGAAATGTAATGTAAACTGAATCTTTTACGTCTAGAAGTTTGAGGCTATGGTGGAGATGATTGGGTATTACACCTGTAGTGGAGACAACTATGGGTACAACGTAAACTTTTTCTTGCCTCCAGATTCTGATCACCTCTTCCTTTAGTTCCGCATATTTGCTTATTTTCTCTCCTATAGTCTTTTGCAAATTATGCGTGTTGGGTACTGCAATATCTATAAGGTAAGTGATTTTGTTAACTTTGTCTTGGAGAGTAATATCTGGTCTATTGAAGTGAACTGTTCTGTCGGTCAGAATTGCGCGATCGTAGTATAGTTTATGTGTGGTGTTTTCTAGAACAGTTTGTGGAACGTATTTATAGTACGGCGTTTTGGTATCTTGTATGAGTTTATGTTTTATTGCTAGATTTTGATGAATGACGTTTACTACCTGATTGTGTCTGTGAGTATAGTCAGTCTGTGTGAGCGTTGTGCATGCTCCTGTAATGTGTTGTATAGTCTCTGGCTGACTGCGACACCTACGGCATTTATCATTCGTTATTGTGGGGTCTTTAATTATGTATTTCCTGTAGTTTTTAGTATTGATAATTTGGTCTTGTATTGCTATAATAAACCCTTCGGTTTCCGGGAATAAATTTCCTATTTTGAGCCATTTATTTGAAGCTATCGTATCTATATGAGACTGTATAGACTGTACTTTATTATTATTATTTATTATTATTATTTATAAAAAAATTACAGATGACTTATGTTACAAGGAATGGTTCAAAGCTTTTTCCTTTTTGAATTTGCATTTCATGTGCATACTATAGGAAAAGGGTTTATAATAGAACAAAAGTCTATAAAATATATGAAACTGATTGAGTATATCTCATTTAACTAATCATACAGTAGGTACACAGTTTTATTATCCATTCAATAACGCGTAGCTATTATTGGTTTAAAATGAAACCAAAGGCCGTGCGGGTCGACTCAGTTTCTGTTTTCGTTTAGATAAAATCTATAGACAAGACCTATCTATACCTATTCAGCATGTTTACAACAGCATTGGTTATTTCTGAATTAAGTTCTCAGTCACTGGCTCATTTAATGTAATATAGCCACAACTAACGGTGCCGAATTGCGTGTGGTATTTTTATTTCATCATCGTCATCCACGGTCTGACTTCGCCCACTACTGGGCATAGATCTGCCTTTTAATTTTTCAGTCTCCACGCTCCTGAGCCAAACAATGTCGTCTCCGGACGACCAAAACTTATTCTAATCCTTAGACGGTAGGTGGTTACGGTCATCTTATCTTATTCTTACTAATGCTTGTCTTATCCTTGTCATATATCATGAAAAATCAAATTACAGGTCCGTTTACTTTCAGTCGCACATCTAGGACATATCTATTCATAGACACATAATAATAAGTAAAGTCCTGAAACCTGCGGTAGATAGCGACATTAGTGGTCTTCAACCACAAGCAACAATTCGTTGTTTATGATTGAGTAATTATGTACCTACCTACTGTGTTACGTGCTCCTTCGGTAATATTGATCTGTTAGTTAATTTTGTTCTGAATTCTTTAGTCGTTTTTGACTACATTAATATTCATGTTTACCAGGTACTTGAGTGGTTTAGTGGATTTGAGCCTAGTAGACATGATTTCAGTAAAATAATAGTAATTTTGAGGTTCTTTTTTCTTGAAATAATAAGTAAATCTGTTAGACGTACCTAGAAATGGATGGATATCGTGCATTTCTGGCTTGGAGGACAGACAATCTTGAAAAAGATAGCTGGGACAGACTAGATGCAAAAGGCAGATGTCGGCGCTTTGTGGCGCAGTTTGATAGAGATCGATGACCAGATGTGTACTGCAATCGGGTGAGTAGATGAAGTCTAGATATCGGCTCCCGATAAAATGTAAAAATCTGCATACATGAAGTGTTTTGACCAAAATTGCTCTAAAGTTGAATTAACAAGACTTTCAAACTAAAATGTAGAAATAAAATAACAATAAAATATACCAACATAGGTACTTGTTTCTCGATCTTTAAATGGTTTGTCTAATGCATGCATTTAGACATGCTATCAATAAACCACCTAGTATAATACAAGCATAATAATAGATGCTATTTTAATAGTGTTATGATCTCAGAATGATTTTAACACTCAGAAAGTTTTAGCTTGTTTTTCCTCACGAGACTATAAACTAAAGGATTACATAATCACAACAACGCTTCTAAGCAGCTATTTTATAGTTAGGTACTAACGTAATTGATGCATTATTATGTGATCTAATAGCATTATGCTTTACCTACTACATATAAAAGGAAAAATATGTGAAGAAGTACTGCGCATAATATGGTTAATCATAACTGATGAGCTCATCTGAGTTGGTACATAATAAATAGATAATTAATTACAAGCTAACATACTTATACTTTGGTCCAGGGAGCTTTTAATTTGACAGACCGACAATTTGTTAGAAAGACGAATCAGTCCACGTTTGCAAACACATTGTTTGATATCACATTGTTTGTCATATTAATAAATAGAATTCAGATATTGAAAACTGCTAGAAAAATTATGAAAATGATTTGTTTAGCACCGTTGCAGAAATGGTTCCAGTTTAGTTGAAGTACAAACTCAAAAACTAAAAATATAATTAGTAAGTTAAGAATATTTTGGACAAAATTTTCCTTATTTTGACGATTTGCCAATCATCGTGATAATCGCATTAACCTTCGTAACCAAGGTCGTTCCATGCGATAATTTTATAATCAACGAGATAGTATTTTCCTTAAAGTACATTTAATTTACGTGTATGATGTTAAGTATAATCATCGCTTTTTAACAATTGAAAATTCATCCTCTTCCTCTAAAGCGGGCCACAGAGGGGAAGAACCCTTTATACCAGTATAATCGCTGTCTCCGTTAAACTACCTGCTAGAACTCATCTGCCACAACAATCAGTGGGACAAGCACGCCACATTTTTTCCAACTAGTGCAACTCCTGAAAGCCAGAAACAACAGTGGTGACCACCAGAAAAGCGCCGACACAAAGAAGCTGGAGAGTCCTGGATAAACGATTTAAACTGTCTTGGATCCCACAACGAAATTAATAAGAAACGAACAGCGGAGTGGTAAGAAAAAAAAAATACTTGCCTCCTTGTTAAGCAGGAGACAGAACACACCTATGCCAATAGGCACAAAGAGTTGGTTAGCCGAGCATGGCTCCTTTCACTTGTGCTATCCCAGTACTACTAATCAACAAAACTATCCACGCCTCCACTATTCTTAACAAAACGTAGCTGCTCCAATCACATTGTACCCTCTCTGGATTGCCACGCAAACAGATGGGGTGGACTATTTATTGCACGGGTCACACCTCGTAAATCCCTTTAACCGTATAGGTAAAAGAATTTTCAAGAATAAAATCTCACGTAACATTCACTTAGTGAGAAATAATGGGTACTTAGCACGATTGTACGTCGCATAGTTGGTCTTGATTTTCCCTGAATTATTTATTTGTCAGTAATAGAAATTAATGGGGAACTGGCTTGCCTTCCGGGTAGCTGAAGCAGGAAAATGTTTAGAAATCTTCATTTAATATTAAAAATGATTATTCATAGATTTTAATAGTAAAGACACGGCCTTCCAAATGTTTGCTTATACACGTTCACCATGCAAAAAGCACGGCATTTTTAATACCTATCCCACGCACACGACCACTCCTGAAGATAATCGACCGCGTGGCGAGTTCGCTTCGGTCTAGTATAACAAAATTGTGGCGACAGAACAACACGCAGTCAGCCCTGTGTTTACCACATTTAAGTCAATGGTAAGTAAGTAAAAACTGCCAAGGAAAAACCTTTTAGAAATTAAAAACCAAGGAAAATAACCCTAAAAAAAAGCAATTTAAATTCCTAACTTTCTAACATTCCCGCCTTATGATTTCAATATTAAAATAAACGTCAAATTTTCGCCGAAAATCTTTTGAGACTTGTTTCAATCCAGTTTCATCTCATTACTGTATCAAAGAGAGTCCAAAAATATATTAATCTTTAAAGGGTAAAATTTATTGAAGGTGTCCTGGGACGTCTGGGACATTATTAGGTTTAGATGTTTTTAGGACTGAAATGACATAATCATTATTAATGATAAACAATAAGACGTACTTGTTGCTGTCCCACTTTAAGGCAAAGGCGAGAGGCCTTCTCCTCAAACAGAGAAGCCAGGAGCATTAAGAGGAAATGTGGGCAGAGAGCTTCGACTGAATTTCCTTAGTAAAAAGTTATAATTCGAGATCTGGCTGTCGGCTATTTCCTCCTCCAGTAGTGGACCAGTATTGGATGTCTGCCTATATTTGAGGGGTTCCCTCGATATCCATGGGAGCCTATTATCAGATTCTGATTTGGTCGCAATGAGACCACCTTGAGGATATACTCCTTAAAACATCATCATCATTTCAGCTGAAAGACGTCCACTGCTGGACATAGGCCTCCCCCAGGCGTCGCCACATTGAAAACAACCTTAACCAGGTCATCGGTAAACCTGGTGGGAGGCCTTCCAACGAAACGTCTTCCGGTACGCGGTCGCCATTCCAGAACTTTTCGGCACCATCCACCATCCGTTCTGCGAGCAATGCGCCCTGCCCACTGCCACATAAGTTTCCCTTTCTCTGCTCTTTTAAACAAAAAAATAATTTTGCAAATCCGGTTATATATGACGGAGTTATGCCCAAATATACATTAAAAAAAAATTGAAACATGCGAATTGAGAAGCTCCTCCTTTTTGGGAAGTCGGTTAAAAACAACATCTTATTCTAATCGCTGGACTACAAAGTGATATTGGGTTTTCCATATGAATTTATCCAGAAGCATCACGACTCTGGACTTGTGCCCGGTTGTTGGCAGTAGCACAGAATAAATAATAGTTGGCAGTAGACTGACCTCTCGTAAGATCGTAGGTACTAATATTATAATAATATGAAAGTTTGTAGGTTTGTGTTTCGATCACGGAAAAATGGCTGAGCGGAATTGCATGATAAAGAAAGAAAGGAAGAAAGAAATAACGAAAGAAAGAAAGCAACAATGAAAGAAAGAAAGAAAGACAGAAAGAAAGAAAGATACAAAGAACGAAAGAAAGAAATAATGTAAGAAATAAATAATGAAAACACATTTATTTGACAAAAGCTACATACACACTACATAACAATAAAAAAAAGAAAACAGAAAACTTTGACTAAACAAATAATGTCGGGCAACGAGTGCTCGTAGCTGGTTCTCAACAGGACCTGTGACCGACGACGTGACGGACGTAAACGTAACGTAACGTTTATAACCTGGAATTTTACTTAGGATACTTTGGATCCCGGTATAATGTTCCTTTGGTATAATAACACTTTTCACTTGGAAAAATATAGGTGTAGGTTCTATAATAGGTACGTTCACCTCTGCCTTTCAATTACACGCGTAATGTTATGTTGTTAAAAACCGGCCAAGTGCGAGTCGGACTCGCGTACGAAGTTTGCCGAACCATTATCGCAAAAACCGGCAAAAAGATCACGTTTGTTGTGTGTGTACTTAAATATTGATTTATTCTGTTTATAGTATTTCTTGTTATAGCGGCAACAGAAATACATCATCTGTGAAAATGTCAACTGTCTGGCTATCACGGTTCATGAGATAGAGCCTGGTGACAGACAGACAGAATAGGCACGGACAGCGGAGTCTTAGTAATATGGTCCCGTTTTTACCCTTTGGGTACGGAACCCTATAAATAGGCTTTGAATCAGCAAGCTTTCATAAAATAATTTTATTTAGTAGGTAAAATTAAAGAATATTGGCCCACTAAGTAAGAAATCCTGGTCCTGGCTACATTTGAATTACAGTCGAAGCTTTAGGTAAATAATATAATTAATGAACCTTCAGTGGATCTTAAACATATTCTCTTTGATAAAGATCTGCTTTGTATCAAAGACAAGGCATTAATTTTAATTAGGCCAAGAGAAAAATTGCAAATAGACTTAATTTTTGCAGATAATTTAAATTCTTTAGACCCATGAATACATTTTTGAATTAGGTAAGAGGAAAGATTTCGTAAATGACATTGTGCTTGGGCCAGAAACCAGGCCCATCTTTGAACCATGTCTGAAACTTACACCAACTATACTAACGAAAATAAATTGATAAATAGCACAATAACTCTTTACATAAATTGAGAACTATTCCGTTTAGTTCGGCCACAAAGCTAGTATTGTAAAACTGTAGAATTTTATTAAAAAAAACTTCACCCATCGAAGCGTGCACTGCGGCAACTGAAAACGTAATAAGCAGCTCTCTAATTTTGAAACAAAGCCAAAACGTCGTCCGCACACGTTCCCCTATAACATTATTGCTGGAAACTTTTCTTGTGTTAAAATGTGCCACCCATTTCCACAATCAACTTTATTCTGCATCATTTGTGTATTGTCTCGTCAGCAAAGTTTTTTGACAAAACTTGTATTCAAATGAACGAAATTTAGTTTGCCATTAAATTACGCATGCCATATTTTTTTTAAATTTTGAATGGAGATGGAGGCAAGATAAAATGTATAGACTTTATTTCATTTATTTTTTAAATGACTTTGCCCCATACTAGGAATTTCTCCTGTATCGTAGTTGCATTTACAAATATGTAAATTTACAAACATGCACACAAACAAGCCTGAAAAACATTTTTCTTCTTGTTCTGTAGGCCATACAAATATTTGTCCTTGCGGTAATTGGGTCAGTGACACTCGGCCACAGAATAAATAATAGTACAAGACTCGGAGTAGGAGCAAATTGCTCAGTCACTGCGCCAACCGTAACACTGTGTAAGGAATCGGATGAGTGAAAACGGTATAAAATATAGAAATGAAAGAAGAAAACGTGTAGAACTGAGCCACATGTAATATAAACTAGCGTACAGATGTTTCATCCCATACAAAGAAACTGTGCCGACGAAACTAGCGTTTTTCGTCTGATTAAACTGATTAATTTTATAAGAACATCCATCGCGTTTGGTTTTGTCCTACGGATATAGATGGTGTTAGCTGCGACTTGCAAGTGAAAGAGTTTACTCGGTTCGTGAATACCTTTTTTAATACATCCTCGATTTGTTTTATAGTATATTTTTATACCTTGTGACGTCACTGACAAAGTGACGCCACAAGCCCCCACTCCTGAACTTTGATGCGCTTTATCTTTGTCAATTTTTATATATTCGATATAGCAAAAAATACGGGTCCAATATTATTTGATAATCTCACTGACGAACTTAATAGAACTATCATTTTTCTACCCAGGCAACATCCCTATTGTCTAGTGTTAGCATGTACTCGTACTTGCTAGCTTAGTCTTTCATTTTCAATCAATACCTGCCACACATTTTGTGTGGAAAGAATTAAGTAACGTGTGGGGCGTCTGGGCTCTAGCTCTATTGAGTACACAATGTCAATTTGAAGAATCATATGCCAAATTGTAGTGATCACTGAGTTGTGATTGATTGGCAGTATATTGGTAGGTGTGGCCAATTTTGAGTTTGAGTTGAGTATGAGCATCTCGAATACGGGCCTTAATCCAAGTAACATTGGACAAGGGCAAGAAGATGACGATAATTCCTGAAAATGCAAATATCTTCATAATTTGATCGTGTTAACAACAAAAAAAGAATACAGGCTTTATATTTTATTGTTTGTATTATCATGATTGAGGAAAAAGCGCTATATCAAAAGAAAAGAAAGGGTTGAAAACTCATATTTATAATTAGATCCAATCTCATATCAAGCCTTTGATATTATTGTTCAAACATAAAATAATTGGATATCAAAATTCTCTAACGTAGGTCGTAGCAAAGGCAAAAGATAAATTAAATAAAACCTAACATAACCTAACAAAGACATCAAAAGCAGACATAGTTAATAATCTGCCAGACTATGTAAGACATGGTTTGGAATAAATAAATGTAAAAAAGATCTAAATACTTTTCCTCCTCTTTTTGAAGTCGATTAAAAAACCACTGAAAATAAAGGCAAAACATACGAAGAAGATTGAATCGTGATAGTAAACAGGCATCAGTTAATGGCGAAGTCAATAGAATATCTTTCCCGTTTCCTTTTTGGTCACAAGAGAAAGAATTGCATTTTTTAAGTGATTCTAATAAGTTTGGTACCGGTAATTTAAGGCGTCGTCCTAATACAACGCGACCACGCAATCATTGCATGTTCGCGCGAATTTTAGTGGTACGAATCCGCGATCAAATATACTTATATCGAATAGGTGTCCTAATTAGCATTCGCGCGAAGCGTTCGCGTGGCTAAGATGTTTGATTATAATCTTGATTATAAGTAAGAACTTGCGATCAAACATATTGATGTCAAATAAGTGTCCTAATTGAATTCGTGCGATATTCTCGTTGCATCATCGGGAGCGAGCACAGTTACGGGGCAGCAAAATAGGTCATCCACACGTTTCCCGAAAGTAAAAACTGAGCTTTTCGGCCATGGTTAGCGCCAATGCCACGCAAACTGCGTACCTGGTTCCGCGATCGCTTGCGTCGTTAGTTCGCGCAATGATAGCGTATTGGCGTTCACACCCAGTTATTGGTATCGCGCGACAAGGCGATGGTCGCATTGCTTATTCGCGCGATAATCGCGTAGTCGCGTTGTATTAGTACGACGCCTAAGGCTGAGATCTACTTTCACACATTGCATAGCACCACAATCAATGAATTATGTATCTAGTGTTTATTTATGACTAAAATAAAAATATGAGAATCAGATAAGGAACTGCCCGATGGCAAAATTGTTAATAAAGATATTAAATTTACAATACAGGATTGTTTCCAGTGATTTATGTGTAGAGGTCACCACCGTCGCATTTCGGTTATCTCATTGGTTTTGGCAAACCAAACCATTTGTCTTGCTATAATTGTCCGTCCGGAGAATAAATTCGTTAGATCCGAATAATTTGGGATACTAATTAATGGCAACGCAGATATCAGGGTGCTTCCATCTATAAATTGTCTTTGTTAACTTTAATTGAAACAGGAAGCCGCAAAGTTTGTTTGCTGTAGTTGTATAATTTTATTATCAGGCTGGACCTACAGACGCCTTTCGCCAGTTCTGTGTTAGGCCATAATTAGATAAACTCGATTCTTCTTCTTTGCGAGCCAATGATAAACGTCTACATGTAGAAAAATTATTTGGCTCAAAAGTGCAGGCGTATTGTTACTTTGGACCCTTCAAAAATTGGTGATAAGTTATTATGATTTTTTCATAGAAAATACTCGTATATTACGTTCCCACTTTGAGAAGACCGTCTCGCTCGTGAAAATGATGATCGATTGTACTTTGCTGCGGTTTTGAAATGGCAAACGCATGCTGGGAGACGCAGCGAAGTTACGATTCACTGAAGGTGGACATACGCGCCCAGATAAAGGTCTTGAGAATTCACTGAATGCGGGCATGGGCGGGTACTGTGGGTAGCGCATTACCTGTCGATGTGGCGACTCATGAGGAGGCCTATGTCCAGTTGTGAATGTCTTTCGGCAAAGTGATGATGATAATGATAATAATATGTAGCGAGCTGGTAGGCATTCGCGGCACGGGCCTGATCTCCTGAGAGAAGTCTTGTCCCTCGTCTCCGGCTTGCCTTTATGGAGCTCCCACCTCTCTGTTTTGCCTTAATTGGCTGGCTTGAGTGGAAATTCGTAAGAGCAAACGTGCTCGGTGTAAGGAAGTATAATCCAGTAAGATGCTAGTAGGGATCTTGACCGTACTTTCGGGATTGTCCTGATAGCCGTGATATACCTCTCCACTTCTCAAGCACCTCTGGATATGTTTGCCCCTATGGCACTACGTCACTCAAGTACTAGCGGCCATTTATGGGGGCCCATTAATTGAGTGTGCAGGTCACCCCCTGACATTTTACAGCCGTGTAATTCAACAGTGGTCAGGCAGGGGCCAATATTCATTTTGTAGTTTTAGGCAATCAATCCACTAAACCTGCCAAGCCCATAGCCCAATATCTTTGTCTCCATATTTAACAATAGTCATGCACCAATAGGGGATTGTACTTGGGTGCACTTACATAGTGCATATCATCGGTTGCTGTAACATATCATGATACAAATATCTAACAAGGACTCTGCAAGTTGGCTTTGGCCCCTGGCACGCCTTTCAAAGGTCCGGGAACCAAGAGTCCCGTGATTGTTAAACACATAATAATGCAACTTTATACTTTATTCTCCTCCATATTTGGTTTAATACTACTTTTGGATAGGCATCAATATTAGAAACGTTACTTATCGTGCTAAAAACATGGTTGATTGATAACTTAAGAAAATATGTAAATACAGTCAAACGGAGTGAATAGGAACACAGGGTTGAATAGAAATAAAACTTTTAAGAGAATTTACAAGTTATTTAAAAAAAATATTGTAGCATTTTAGTAGGTAGTCCAATATATTAAATAATTATTTAAAAAAATCAATGCTTTGTTTTAAACCAATACAAAAAAATACCAATAAAGTGGTATCACAGTTAAAATTCCCTTCAAGGTTTTGTTTCTATTCACCCCTGCGTTCCTATTTACCCCATTTGACGGTACAATATTACTGTAGAAACAACCAGCGGCTCCGCTTGCGTGTATTTCGAAAATTATCCCAAGAGAACATTTTCCCAGAATAATAAGTATCCTATGTGCTATTCCAGACTATAATATATCTCTGTGCCAAATTTCATCCAGATCCGTGCAGACGTCCGAGCGTGAAGCAGTTACAAACATACAAACACACACACACTCACTTACAAACTTTCGCCTTTATAATATTAGTGTGATACTCGTATAATTAATTTCAACTAATTGCTGCCCATTTTCTAAATGTCAGATAATCAGCTTTATGACCCAAGGGGATCATTGAACGCATCGTTGACGCCAAGTTAATGACCAATGTCAAAATAGTTGGTAATTATCATAAACAGTAGCTACCACCCCGGCTTCAAATGGATGTACTAACAAGGAAAATAGCTTTTTAGTTCTTTCATACAAACCTTGCTCTGACAATTACAAACACAACAAATGAAGAAATAGCTAAATAAGCGCAGCCGTAAGTTGGTTGTAATAGGAAATGAAAACATCCGCAAGAGAAGCAAGGTTACCGACATAGCCCGAAGAATGGCCAAACATAAGTGACAGTGGGCAGGGTACATTGCTCGCAGAACAGATGGTTGATAGGGCCGAAAAGTTCTGAAGTGGAAACCGCGAACCGGAAGACGAAGCATTGGAAGACCTCCCTCTAAGGTCCTGTTGGACCGATGACCTGGTTTTGGCTGCAGTTAATCCGATGGATGCGAGACGCACAGGACCGATCAGTGTTGCGACACTTGCGGGAAGCCCTATGTTATAGCGGTTTGAGAAACCTCTTCATCTTTGTGTCTAATATGAGAAGTGGACTGTATTTGAAGGGTTCTGGCAATAGTGCGTTGAAAATAAGAGGGAAAATATTCACGGATCAATTCGGGCGATCTAGTATGGAAATGAGGGAAGTAGTACGCCTTACCTTGTGGTGGTCGATGCCAGCCCACGAGGCACGTGGCAGCGAGCTGGTGTTCTTCAACTCCAAAATGGCGACGACTTTCTGATCCTTCAGGATTCACACACTTCACACAATTGTTTTATATCCGCGAGGCGGGTTAATAGACACGGTTCACAAGGTTCTCAGCAATCTAACTAATTAGAAGCATCAGTCTCCAGCCATGTGGCTTGGAAAGCTGGCGGCTGAGACACGAGGACCGTTCACGTTGAAGTTTCGGTCGTTCTGGCGACCTGTCATTAAGGCGTAAATAAAGGGAAAAGGAATGAGGAAGGAACGAGATAATTAGGAAATCGATGGCCCGCGAAATCTCAAATGCGTTTGTCTATGTGTTTTCGGTCATTGATTTATGACATTTACAAGAGATGGCGCTACCACCCTATGTTCAGTAGTGGACGTCTTTCGGCCAAAATGATGATCTAAAGTGATGCGCTTACATACATTCTGCAATTGATTTTTATTTTTGAGTTATAGAATGACACTGCAGACGAAATGATTGTTTAGTACCAGATTTATATAAAAACAAATACACATAAAACACCATATCATTTATTTACTGAATTGATTACAGCAGATAAGTGAACTAATGGCATAACGATGTCAATTCTGCCAACTACACGTTTATGACTTCAAATGCAAATAATATTTTAAACCTTTTTTTTTAATACGCTTATTAAATATTTGTTACAAACACAATTAGTATAACAAATTTAATTTATTGGCACTCTGAATTATTTCCATTTAAATTGCAGCAATATAATTTTACGCTCCAAATGATCAAATGTGTGAATACATTAAATTGCTAATTAATTTATGTATTTTTTTAATAATATTTTTTTATTAATTTAATTTTTATAATTTATGTTCATTGGTCGGCTAACAAAATAATAGGCAATTAGAAAGGCTACACAGAATGAATGTTTTTTTATTCAATCTCGTGGCCATATTGCAAATCATTTAACATTTAAAATTAAATGCACGCGTTCTTAAAAGACCTTGCCGAGTTGCCGCTAATAGACCAACATTTACAGTTTAGGACATACACAGCGACCGCAGGATGCGGAACGTGGTAACCGGGGTGATAAATAACGCAGGATTAGTCATTGAATACGACTCAATTATATTTGTTTCTGAATTTGTCATAATGTTGACTCATTTAGTTCAGAATTTATTCTGTCTGAGAGTCGAATTCAAAAGTAATTTTATGCTTCGGTTCTAGTTTTTTTTTTTGCTTTGTTAGAGAAACACAATTCGGCCTTATAAAGGAAACGAATGTCAATGGACCGAATGCATCAGAAAAAACAAGAAACAAAAATGGAGACACGGTGTTGTCTGTCATTAAAAAGATTTATGATTTTTAGAAGGACGACCATGACTTATGGACATACATTTTAGTTTTAGAGGAACAAGTAACTCAAAAGGATACACAAGAATATTTTCTTCTAACTGTATACATATGACCGCCCTGAAGTTGTCTTTCTGATGCGCAAGGCACGGATGTATGCTGTTTTTGTATGATATTTACTATTTCACAGCCATTAAAGATAAAAATACCTAATGATAAAAATAACACATAAATATCACAGGCTTATTCCCCACAGATTTAGGCGTAAATGTACCTCTATAGTAGGAATTATGGAATTATTATATTACATTTCTTCAGTTATGTTCAAAACCATGATACGGACGAGCCTATAAAAAAATCTTGACATAATATTATGATACAAAGAAAAAATGAAGAACAAGTATGTATAATGAATCTCCTGAGGAACACGAACAACAATATTACGGTAGTTATATTTAAGTCCCTTGTAACAGGGGTAAGCTTATTAAAAAAATATTGTTTGTATAATAATAAGTCATAATGTTGCCTTCTTGGCGCTACGTCATTAAAGTGCTAGCTACTGTTTTTGAAGGCCCATTATTTGAGTGTGCATGTCACCACCTGCCATTTTATAGTCGTCTAGTTCAACAGTGGGTAGGCAGGGGCCAACAAACCTTCAAAATTTTTTGGCAATCGATCCACTAAACCTCCCAACTCCATTTTCCAAATCTATTTTATCTCCATATTTTGCAATAGTCCTGCACCAACCGGTGACTGAGATTGTCTAAGTCTTATAAAAGACTTATACTTACCTAATGAATCTCATGAGGAACACGCTCGACCCGTATTATGAGATGTCATCAAAATTTAGCGAATGACGTTGTTACAGTATATCATTTGAAAATGTTCGGTTGACAAACATGGAACGTACGATAGTCAAACAATGGGGACGAGCCCATAGCCCGCATTTTGTTCACACTAACCACGTTAAGGAAATTATCCGACCGAATTCAAATCATTCGACAGTCTGCAGACTTGAATATTGTTAGAGTTTACTGATACAATTAGGATTTGGTTTGAAAATATTTCATTTTTTATGTTCCGTTCCGAATAGATTTCATTAGCATTTAAATTTATAGTCGTTTCTTGGAATTTATCTGTACAATACTACCCATGTTCCCATTCAATGAACTCAGCCTGTGTCAGTCCAATACTGAATCTGGGCATCTTTCAAACTGCGTTACCGATTTCCGCATTCAGTCTGTCCCTGCTACTATTATTTATTTTATATACTTTATTGTACACCAAGATAAAAAAAAAACATATGGAAAAGAAACCATTCAATTAAAAAAAAACATACAACTGGCAGCCTTATCGCGTTCTGCAATCTCTTTCGGGCAACTAAGACTACTTTTGTAAGATCGTCAATACATCTATGTAACTGGTTTCAAGTATTATATAAATTTTAAACGTTTTTTGGGGTCTTTATATCTCATAGGTTCCGTAAAATTTATCTTATAGAATCTTAATAATGCTGCCTGCACCACTGGATCTGCCCTAAATTTATTTAAGTAAACACGCTTTTTATGCTCCAACTTTAAAAATATTAACATGACATTAAATAATTTTCACAGAATAATTTTAACACCTTAATTTTATTACAAAGATCGTTGGCTACAACAGTTTGTGACTAAGTGTAGTTTACAAAGCGAAAAATAACTTTCTTTTCCGAATTCGGTGTCGAAAATCGAAAAACAATAGGTACCAAAGACACCGACTTCGGAGAAGAAAGTTATTTTTCGTTTTGTAGAGTTTTGGAAGTCTTTTTTTTTGTTGTTTCGTTTTTGACAATAATTATCGCTTGATAGGATTTCACTTTGAATTAGCCCCCTAGAGCTACATTGGACGTCATTTAGTTGACATGGTGATGAATTTGATTCTTCTAAAGGATATTTAGTAAGAACGATTGTGTCACCAAACATTTTCTTGTCTGTTATATATCTATAAATATTAACACGTGTTCACAAGGATATATTATAAGTATTTAATCATGTGTGGAATGCATTAAAGGCCAATAATGTTTTAAGTATTATTTTACCTCGAAATCATGACAATGTTTATGACACATTTCATAGGTAAATTGACAATTTTATTGTCACAACGGTCAGGAGCCCGGACATTAAAAGATCCGCTTTTCAAAGTCATAGTTGCAGGTTTAAAGCTGATTGCAGACCAAAAGTTAAACTAAGTTAGTTTTGTCTAAGTCCCAGCATTGTATTGAGCAATAGAGTTTTGCGCGAATGTAACGCTCCCTAGTGTTGTAACTTTTCTTTTTTTTACTATTTTATTTCTATTATTTGTGGAGTCCGTAAAATTATGTAAACTATGTTCTGCTATGCTTAACTATATTCTAGCCTAGATCAAGGTACAATGTTTACTAACAAAGCATTCACAGCTCCTGACAACTCAATGAGCTAAAAACAGGGCTGAAATACATATTTATTTTTAAGTTTGTTCAAATCTAATCTTCTAGTGACTTGAATTATTTTATGTTCTCAAACTATCTTTCATCTATACTAACTCGGTTAAATCGATGTACAACAAACGCAACATTATTTATTTCGTTCGTTTTGTTACTTCAAAACATTTGTTGTTGCATAGAGGGAGAGTTTAAGTTGACTGGTAGATAATGCCTTGTGGCATTAAGTCTGCCTATGTACCACTATTGTACGAAGTTTTAATAAACAAATATATTCGGCCAGGTTACAGATAAGCAAAATGCAGGGTGAAGTGGAACGTAACACCCTATCTATATTATATATATTTATAAAAGCGAAAGGCCCCTCACTCATCACGAAATATCGAAAACAGCTTGACGTATAAAATAGTTATTTGTGATACAAGAGGACAAATTAATATTTTGTACTTCCAGGGCGTTATTTTGAATCCTGAGCTTAGCGAGTTCAAACTCCTACGGGCGCAAAATTTGATTTGGCTCCCGCTATTCTCTATAGACAATTGTCAGTGTTGTGTTTTTCGAATAGGTGTCATGAAAATGAAATTTGGCAGAGAGGTTCTTCAAATGACGTTAGTGCGCACTAAGAAAGGATTTTTGGAAAGCCCACCCCTAGGGGGTAAAACGAGGGTTGAAATTTTGGATGAAATATATACAGTTTGTAAATTGAACACGTGAAATCTAAGATTTATGCTCTTGCTTGATAAAAATAATTTATGAATTTATTGCTTTTTGGTAACTCTATCCCTAGGGAGGTGAAAAGGTGTAAATTTGTTGGGTTTATATATTTGAAACTTGAAATAAATACTAATCTAAGTAAATAGTAAAGGTTTTCATTATAAGTTTTTCAAAACTACTCCTAAAAGAAGATTTGGGGATGTTAAAGATTTTTGAAGATTTTTACTGTACAGGGCTTCTTTTTATGGAGTGTCATTGTGAATTTCGACAAATAATTATTTCGACACAGTCTCAATTTCGAAAAACAATAGTTCGACTACTCATTGCTTCGACAGAACATATATTCTAGCATTAGTTCGACAGATTATACTTCGACAACACACACATCTTCGAAAAACACTACTTCGACAGAACCCTTCTTTGATATGCACTTGTTCGGCGGATCTCTATTTCGAAGGTACATACCTTCGACATAATACTGCTCTGAAATGTGACAATACGATCACGTATCGGAGTCGGGATAGGAGTCGTCGGGATAGCCATATCCTATTTCTTCACTATACTATCCTCATCATCATCAATTATTATTACATTTTATTTTTATTTTTGACGTTCGAAAGTGCCGCTTAATGGCCTAATTGAATAAAGAAATTTTGATTTTGATCATCATTTCAGCCGAAAGACGTCCACTGCTGGACATAGGCCTCCCCCAAGCGTCGCCACATTGACCGCTTCCATGCGTCCCGCATCCAGCGGATTCCCGCAACCTTCACCAGGTCATCGGTCTACCTGGTGAAAGGCCTTCCAACGCAACGTCTTCCGGATCACGGTCGCCACTCCAGAACCTTTCTGCCCCATCGGCCATCCGTTCTGCGAGCAATGTGCCCTGCCCACTGCCACTTAAGTTTGGCAATTCTTCGGGCTATGTCGGTAACCCTGGTTCTAGCGTGTGAAGTACACAGATATTGAAAGTGAGAGATTAGATAAGAAGGAGGGTGGGAATATCTTCAAGAGGTAAATCAAGGATCATTTTCTGGATCTCACTTGACCGGTTCTTTTTTTTTACGTAATGTCTGGTAGCCTTTTTGACTCCTACAGGCTCGAATAACCTAGACTTAAAGCAGTCTTACCATTACATAAATTGTACATGCTAAAATCGGGAAGCCTGATTTTCGGGCGAGAGTAGAGTAGCTTCGCGCATGCAAAAAGCAAGAAGGTATAGTAGTCAGTCATACTCGATTTTTTTCGAAAGAAATATGTTTTTCGGCAATAAATGTATAGGGGCCTCATTATCCTAGTGTCTCATTATCCCAGGGCCTCCAATAGGTTAAAGATGGCCCAGCCTCATCGGTTTTGTTTTCTTTCTTTTAGATTGGTCCCCGGCTGCTTACAATTTTTTGATAGCTTCATATAAAGGTACTGCTTATATCAAGCAGTACCTTTGTGCTCTTATATCTGTATTCCTTCTTTTCTCTGTAAGTTTTTTTTGTGTGTACATAAATAAATAATAAAGCGAAATTCAATTATTATTGTCACATTTCAGAGCAGTATTATGTCGAAGGTATGTTCCATGGAAAAGACATCCGCCGAACAAGTGCATATCGAAGAAGGGTTCTGTCGAAGTAGTGGTTTTCGAAGATGAGTGTTGTCTAAATATAATCTGTCGAACTAATACTAGTCGTTTTTTTAATATATAAAACGTTGCCCCACTCTAGGAATTTCTTCCTGTATCGTGGGTGCGTTTACAAACATATAAACTCACATACACAACACCCAGAGCCGGAACAACTATCTGTAGGTCATACAAATATTTGTACCGTGCGGGAATCGAACCCGCGACACGCAGCGCAGCAGTCAATCGCTCAACCACTGCGCCAACCGTGCGCCCAATGTTTTGCCGAAGCAATAAGTAGTCGAACTATTGTTTTTCGAAATTGAGATTGTGTCGAAATAATTAACTGTCAAAATTCAGAATGACACTCAAAATACGGATCACGCGAACGAAGTCGCGGGCGAAGTGCTAGTTCAATAATAAAACTAAAAAAAATATGCTCATATACCATGAATAATAATGTATAATTTGCAAAGATAAAGTTGTTAATCAAATGCTCTTCCAAATTTTGAGTTTTTGCCAAAAACGACCAATTGTTTGCCATCCAGGATGTCAAGTCTGAAATTTGTTAGGGTAGGCAGTGATAGAAAGTTTATTCTCTGGTGATTCTAATGATTGTTTTTGATTACTTATTGGCGGTTTGTATTTTATTTAGATTTTTTTTCTGTTCTTCTCTTTTTTTTAGAAGAACTTGGGCAACGTTTGTTGAAAAATTAATAAGGACATAACAATTTCATGGTGATAAACTTAAAAAATCAGCAGTTTTCGTTTGTTAGTAAACATTGTATCTTGAGAATGGCATAAATATAATTTAGCATAGCTCTTGGTTGGCTACCAGTTTATATCGAGTATCAATGTTACTTAGACCTTAAATATGTCACTTATTTATTGGTTTTTAAATAGAGCACTCTCGTACCTTTTCAATTTAATTTGTTGCAATGCTCAACAAATTACTGACATTTCATTATTTTAATACGAGTTTAGAACAGGATTCTTTTAAATTTTTTGACACGGCTCTTGATTTGCGTATTGAAAAATAATAATGAAGTGGGTCTTATTTAAGTCGCTTGTCATTTCGAAAAATAAAATTTCGTGATTTTATGATAAGGACTTTTTACGTTCTAGATAGTAGTAGATAAGTAGGTACGGTTGACACATAATTTAAACAATACCATGTATGTACGCGCGAATCAAATCATATCCAAGTGGACTCTGAATCAGAAGAGACCCAGAGGAAACCCAAAAAGCATTTGAAGAATAGTGTCGAAGATTTGATGTTAGTATAGTATAGGAAGGAAAACATCTTGGCGAAGAGAGGCCAGAGACAGAGAGAAATAGAAGAAGATCGTTGTGGAGGCAGGAGCCACAAAGGGCTGTAGTGCCGATGAAGTAAATGAATGCAGGCACGGCACGTTCGAGTCTCACTCAGAATATATTTTATATAATACCTATACTATTGTGCCTGGTCTAGCTGTTTGTTTGAGTCAGAAACATCACAAGTTTTTTAATATTAACGTGAGATTTAAAAGTCTTTCATATTGTAAACTATCTAATTTGATTGAGATTTATTGTATTCGACAACGTATCGAGAGTTTTTAATATCTACAAAACTCACCATATGTATACATAATGGTATTTTATTAGCGAATTTAATGCATTTGGAAAAAAATATAGATACCGATTTATCTATAACATTATATTTTATTTCATAAACTATTCGAAACTATTTCAGATTTCACTGAAAAAGTACTTTTTGATAATAATTAATGCAAAAGCCCTTATATACACATTTTTGGAATAAAAAAAAAACAACTTTTTTGTTTTCTTCTATAACTCAAAAAACATATTTTGAGTTATAGAAGAAAACAAAAAAACGCGAAATAATAAAATCGATTATTTTTATCTATACTCTATTATATATAATCTATATAATATTATAAAGAGAAAAGTTTTGTATTTTTGTATGTAACGAATAAACTTAAAAACTACTGGAACAATTTAAATAATTCTGTCACCGTTGGGCAGCTCCACTACCCCCGGGTGACATAGGCTACTTTTTATCCCTGTATTCCTATGGAAACGGGAACTACGCGGGTGATACCGCGAAGCGTCCACTAGTCAACAATAAATCATATGCAAGAGTTTCTAGTGTCAAAAAAAGATCTGATTGTGCATTTTCCTTACTTTAAATGCATAACTTAATCTTATCAAAAATTGGTTATAAACATAACAATTTGGCGTGTTTTGATTTTTTATCGTAAAAAATATTATTATTATCTATTGATCGTAAAAAAAACTGCTTCTGTATTTTTTGCTGATTAAGATGGCATCAATAATCTAAAATTGGCCAATAGTCAGTTAGCGGCCCTCAAGCTACCAGGACGGCGTGTGTGAATATTACCGGTCTCATAAATTGGTGTGTGTCCCTCCATCCACCCTTGTTACCGCAAAACCATTATCCGTTAATCCCCATGGGTGAAGCTGATGGGAATCGGGATAGTTAAGGTTTAGAGTATGGGATATTCCCACACTGTTATAAACCCTTATGAAGTGAAATATATTGAACTATTTTTTTGGTAATAGATTGAAGGAGTTCAATGAAAATCTCATGTTATTTTTTTTAGAATACGGTAATTTTTATTTTTAATATACGCAGCAAAATCCATGAAAATATTATGTAAATTTAATTATTTAAAAATTATGTTTTAAATCTCACGTTATTAGCGCACCATGTTACCATACCTTGTATATTGTAAATGCCCAAAAGTATGACCTCAAGTCACAATTTTATCAGCCACATCTGTCTTCGTAAACCATACAAACTTATGACATATTCTCTTTTAGAACCGTTACTTTGATATCCTCCATCAGACCATCTCGATGACGACAATCTTATAACATTTTGCGTGTTAAACCTGATGCATATCATAAATACGTTCGTAATATTAAATGCCACACATTTAGAATCGTTTGATACACGTCATTACTGAAATCTAAATTCACATCATTGATTTTCCGCAATTTGATTGCCTCGTGTATTACGTATATTAAAATGAGTACCTGGGCAACCGAGCTCTGCTCGGGTGAAAATAGAGAAAACGACGTTCACTTTCATGAAAATCGTCGGCCCCACCGTTGCCGAGATTCAGATTATATATATATTTACATATATACAAGAATTGCTCGTTTAAAGGGATAGAAAAGCGCAAGGGTCCATCTTCAATGTTTAGCAACACTTACCAATGTCGTTCTGTGGATGAGGGACCATCCATTAAATACTGTAACTACTCTCTTTCACGTGAAGTCATTTGCCCCAGCTCCAATTAGAAGATCTTATCTGTATATATCTGGTATTATATCGATAATCAGAAACGACAAAATATAACAACTGACTTGCCAAAAGAAGAAGAAAGAAGGTGTTGTCCAGTTATTGGGTTGTAGAGGTCAGAGAAGCAAACGTTCCATGTAAATTACTGGTCTTCAACTGAATCCGGATATACTGGAAAGTGACCCGACAAAGTTACAAAACTTTTTTTTGGGCCTCAATGTTCCGGCCAACCTGTATATGTTTTTTTTCAATCCCTATTGTGACGCCTTTGTTCATAGAATGTCTTTGATATTTCAATACGCGTCGATCCCAGATTTTTGAAGTTATTTTTGCACCGTTTATATTGTTTCGCTAATAAAAGGGTTTCGATTGGTTGCAAGTTTTTGTATTAACAGCATTCTTTATTTTTACCTACACGGTTATAAAATTATTGTATTATATTATTCTACACTAATAATATTATAAGGAGGAAAGGTTTATTTGTAAGTTTGTTTGTAATGGATAAACTCAAAAAATTATTAACCGTTTTTTTTTTCACTTGTTGTAAACTACATTATTCTTGAGTAACATATACTATTTTTTTAGCCCGAAAGAAAAGCAAGTTCATCATATTTTATCATTTTTCATCATCATTAGCTTAGCTTAGCTTATTCACATAATATCAGATTCTCGAAATAGCAGATTCTCTAAATATAAGATTCGCTAAATATTATGTTTTCAAAATAGCTGAATTTGGACATTTGACTCGAGAAGTGCATTTTATTTATTTATACAGAATGAATTTTATGTGATTCGTTCGATAAAAATATCCGGTCAACATATCATGACTCGGCTATGAGTCACTTTGTACATTGAGTCAGTTTCCCAACTCGTCTCAAGCCGTATTTTGTCTCTTTCGTAATTCATCCGACGCATTATGTTCTATGTACGGTAACGTACAATATAAAGTGAATGCGTCCCCGATGCAATACGAGGTCGAATCATAAGGGTTTTGTTTCTTTTTTTGGGTGGGAAATCATCCAGTGACTTCTCCCGCTCTGGGTGAAGCGGGAGGGCGTGTCAGACTTTTACCGACTAAAACCCACCCGTGTTCCTTCAGTTGCTTGAGCCAGGGCCGCGGTAACTCTTTTTCAAATTTATCCGCGACCCAGACAGGCATCGGTCCTAGCGGACCCCGTCAGTTTTGCTGACATCTCTTTGAGGGGCGCGTGGAACACTACGCGTCGTCGACTCGGGCCTGGTCCTTATCGGACGGCGAGCTACCCGCTGCTCGCCGTCCGCAAACCCGCGCCTACGGTGGCCGGAAATCTTTTTGCGTCCGCCGGTCCTTCTGGGATCGGTACTCTCAGCAACATTGTTCTTGCTCCACATAAACCTTCTGCTAATACCCTTTGGGTATGCAGACGACAGCAATATAGCTAAGAGATACGTGTCCGACGCATGTGGGCCTCCGTCCCGGTCTCTCCGGGAGGCCATATTGAACCTGTCCTTGTCCTGTTATTGTCCTTGTCCTTGTCATATTGAATTATCCTAAACATTTTATTTACATATTTTGTACTTAATTGTACATAGTTAAGCGTCGGACGAGTTGAGAAAGGTGCGAAATGCGGCTTGAGACGAGTTGGGCAACTGATTACATGTACAAAGTGACTTATTAATGAAAGATACCTATTAGAGATAGCGACGAGATAGCTAGTGTGACGAGTTGTCATCACAATCGCTATGAGTAATCACATAAAATGTCTTTGCTATGAGTACCTAATTCTGGCAAGGTGTAAGTTTTTATTTGTTTGAGATTGTCTGTCACTGTCACTGTAATTTCTTAAAATCATTGATTTCAAGTTCAACATATTTTAACAACAGACTGCACCTCAAACAAAATTACGATACTAAAATGTTAAGACATGTTACTATCATTAAAAAAATAAATACCTACTTTAACTTATGCATAATTTTGTAAGTGTTCAACAGCCTTTGTAGACAGCGACTCCTTACGAGCGATTGCCGTTGCATAACTACATTTTATTTATATTAAGAGAGGTTAAGATTTCACATGTCAGAAAGCCAAGGTCTAAAATTATTAATGAAATGACAATTTTAGACCTTCAACTTTTTATATTTTTTGGTTTTACATTCCTTTTTGTATAAATATTTTAAAATAAATAAAGAAGGCAAAACAAGGTCTTAACTTTATTTATTTTGTGTGCTTGATTGTACTTTGGCTATTTTGAGAATATAATATTTAGCGAATCTAATATTTTGAGAATCTGCTATTTAGAAAATCTGATATTATGCGAATAAAGGCTTAGCTTGTAGTCGGGTCCTTTCTGCCACTTTTCCTTTGTTAGTCAGCTCAACACACTAAGTTTTCTTTGACCTCATTTTGTTCCATCACTCGATCCAACCGCATTCGTTAACCATATCCTACTTAACTCTACATAATAAATAATCAGAAGTACTCATACTTAGTATAGTAATGTACACTAAACCTTGACAAATGATGCACCACACCTGATAAAGTGGACACAATCCTGTGCAAATCCTTCGAACAGTTGCACCATACTTAACAAAATAGGTATAATCAAGTGCAACACACCAGTTTTTATAAATCAATTTGTAAAAGGTGTTGCGAAGGCTATGCACTATCTTGATTCATATTATGGACTTTAAAGCCACGTGTTTTTTTTCTCTGGTATTAAAAGGTTGCACGTGGCTTATGCGCGATTCTTCATCGTGGTCAAACTATTTTGTCAAACTGATTTGACCACAACGAATAGTTTTTCCCTGTGGTCAAACTATTATGGTTTAAGAAAAGTACAGTAATTTAAAAAATAAAAATTATAATATAATAATATGCCAAGTCATAAGAAAATGGTAATTTCTGAATAAAGGAGGTTATGTGTGTGGTTGATCCATGTTCTGTAATGATTAGGCCTATTTCGGCTCTAGAAAAAGTAGTGACATTCTATCGGGGATTGCGATTCTCGAAATGGCAAAATGTTTCGGGCTCTTTTCCATTTTGTTTTCCTATAAAATGTATTCGAGCGATTACCTACTCACATTTATAATGCAACTCATCCAAGTCGTTCTAACCATTCTCGAAAGTGCTTACCAACGAACAGCTATTTAATTTAATTTTTATAGCTAAGAATTAGCTTAGGCATCTTTTCAGCACACATCCGGTGGATAGTCTGTTACTTAGAACATGCCTGGAAACCTGGGAAAGCTTCAACAGTTTTTTGAATGAGTTTTTTTCAGAACGTTCGTATTTAAAAATCTAAGTACCACTAATATAAATTAATACAAATGGTGGTAGTATATAGAAATAAATTTACCGTTATTACCTCCGGTGGTACAGTTTGGTGGTACTAGTGGGAACAAACGTAAAAAACTACCTCTAATTAACACATTAATTGACGCTGAGATGAGACGGCAACTGAGTTTTGAAAATTTCACCCACTTAATCTTCACACACTCTTTTATTTACCTTATGTAAGTTTAAAAACCAAATCGTAACTCTATTTCATAATTCATTTTTATTTATACTTCATTTAATAGCTATTGAAGATTGAAGTTCTCTAATACTAATGTTAAAGGGAATGTTTGTCTAAAAAGGCATTTCAAATACTAGATGTAGGTACACCTGTGAAAGAGGAATAAATTATTTGGATTTTGTCTTAACCTCCAGTTTGTTGTTCTCCAGACACACATGTCTTCATTCTACACAATAGTTTGATCATTAAAGTATTTGAAGCTTCTATTTCATCCAGGAAAGTTAAAGGGAAGTTAAATCAATTAAAATAATAAATAAATGAAGTAAAGAAGTTACAATGAATAGATTTACGAGTATCAGAATGTTAGTTAACGGAGAATACTTGGAAAAATCGATTCTGGAAACGATATAAATTCCAATTATTTTATTAAAACGAAGGCTCGATTACCACTTGAAGGACTTCTCAATCAAAACCAAAATATTAGCTGTGCACTGGTAATTTAATAATTCTGTAAAAAATATGTATTGCTCTGTCTCTGTTGATATTTTTAAAATAGAAGCATAAAAACAGATACATTTACTTAAATAAAGGTGGGGGAAGATCTAGTGGCACAGGTAGCATTGTTATGATTCTATGAGATAAACTCTACGGAACCTATGAGATTAAAGACATCAAAACACGTTTAATATTTATGTATACGTACGTAATATTCGAAACCAGCTATATATATGGATCGACACACTGCAGTCCAGGTTGTCTGAAAGAGATTGTAGAACGCGATAATGCTGCCAGTTGCATGTTTAAAAAAAAAATGGTTTCTGTATGTATTGTTTTATCTTGGTGGACAATAAAGTATATATAAAATAAATAAATAAGTAAAAGTAGCTGGGACAGACTCAATGCGGAAGTCGGTAGGGAAGTTTGATAGAGGCCTAGATTCAGTATGCTAGGCAGAGTTCATTAAATGGGAACATGGCTACTCAGTATTTTACAGATAAATTCCAAGAAACGACTTGAAATTTAAATGCTAATGAAACCAGTTCGGAACGGCACACAAAAAAGAAAAAAACAATTTCTAACCAAATCCTAATTGTATCAGTAAACTCTAACAACATTCAAGTCTGGAGCCCGTTGAATGATTAGAATTCGGTCGGATAATTTCCTTAACGTGGTTAGTGAGATCAAAATGCGGGCTATGGACTCGTCCTCATTGTTTGACTATCGTACATTCCGTGTTTGTCGAGGCAAAGAACCGAACATTTTCAAATGTTGTACTTTAACAACGTCATTCTCTGAATTTTGATGACATCTCATAATACGGGTAGTGCGTGTTCCTCATGAGATACATTAGGTAAGTATAAATCTTTTATAAGACTTTGACAATCTTGGAATCCTGGAATCCCGGTCCTTTGAAAGGAATGCCAGGGGCCGGAACCAACTCACAGAGGCCTTGTTAGACGAGTATCATGAAATGTGACATGTGATACCAACCGACCATTATCCCTATATGCATTGCGTCAGTGCACCCAAGGATAATCTCCAGTTGGTGCAAGACTATTGCAAAATATGGAGACGTAGAATTTGTATTGGCCCCTGCCTGACTACTGTTGAACTAGACGGCTATAAAATGGCAGGGGGTGACTTGCACACTCAATAAA
The DNA here is from genome assembly GCA_964057195.1 of Orthosia cruda. NCBI lineage: Eukaryota > Metazoa > Arthropoda > Insecta > Lepidoptera > Noctuidae > Orthosia > Orthosia cruda. The sequence continues at coordinate 11,809,368 of OZ059836.1, read as the reverse complement.
TGGGGCTCCAAAAACAATCACTGTGGTAACGTAGCGCCAAGGAGGCAATCTTTATATGACGTCTTATTATCATACATACAAGATTTTTTTAATAAGCTTACCCCTGTTACAAGGGACTTAAATATAACTGCCGTACTATGGTTGTACGTGTTCTTCAGGAGATTCATTATAAATACTATGTACTTACTTTTTTTTTGTCTCATAATATTATGTCAAGATATTGGGGTTGAGGCTTAGGACTGACATTTATATTTTTTCATCACACTTGCACGTAAACAGTATCAAAACATACAGGTTAACTTGGCCGTAATGCCCCATATAAAACCTTTGAGCTTTTTTGTTTGTCATGAAACCCAAGGGCGGTAAGTAATATTTTTTTTTAATTTATAGCACAGCACACAGGTCATGCAAGTTCAAGCAAGGAGTTTACACGCAATTGAAAAAATGTCTTAAATTGTTATCTAAACAGGAATTTCTTTGCAATCTCGCTACATGTTACTTAAATACTCAACTAATGTTCTTAATAATCGATTTTAATCGTTATTTGTATCAAAACGTCGAAATAATTTAATTTTTTTAACACTCGGTCATGGCTGACTACGTAAGTATTTGCCCTCAACGTTTCTGAACGAAACGTTTGTATAATCTCGTGGTGTGGGCAAAAACTCGCCAACCGCTTAAAAAATAGTTCACGTTTTTCGATAGCTGTGTTGACTTGTGTATTTAAGCTATAATTCATAATTAATACTCGCAAATGTGATGAAAAACATTGTATGTATCACGGGCGGTACGGGAATTACGAACCTCGACTCAGAAAGTCTTCGACTTCGGGCTTCTACTAGAGTCTCGATCGTAATTCCTTACTTACCGTCCTTAATACACAATGTAATATTACATACTTACTATGAAGATAAAATAACTGGTACCGGGTGTGTACCGACGTGATCGCTTGAGCTCTGTATACGGGAGGTTGTAAGTCTCCTGTCCAAGCGTCCTGCGCCCTGTACTTAAGTTCAGTTTTCAAGATGCAACTTCGTTATGCAACATCGGGTTCCTATAACTGCGCGTGGCCCGACACACACTGGGCCGGTTTATTAATTATTATTTACTAGAATTACATGAGTCTAATCTAAATACAGGGCCTAGGTACAAGTTTAGTTTACCTAGGAGCGTTAAATAGAAAATAACAAGATTACTGACCACTTAAGGAAAATGTGCGTGTATTCACCGTTCCAGGGTGAGATGCTTTTAGCCCTTGCTATGTACTGTTATAATGTACTGTTTTTCTGTCATAGACATAGGGCAAATAAGTTAGAACACGTTTTCAGAGTCAAAAGATGGCGTGATGCAGTCTCTACTATATATGCAGACTAATTGTTAAGTTTTTAACCGACTTCCCAAAAAGGAGGAGGTTCTATGTTCGACATTAAGTTTGTATTTTTTTTTGTTTTGTGTATTTTCACCGATATCTCCGTCAATTGTGGACCGATTTTGAAAATTCTTTTTTTGTTTGAAAAAATATGGTCCGAAATTGGTCCCATTGTAATTTGGTGAAGATCTGATGAAGAACTTCAAAGATATACAACAGAACTCTTCAATAAATAACGTAAAATCTCTCGGAATTGCTGCAATCGCATGTCTGTTTATTGTTTATACCATTTCAGAACATAACATCACGCCAGTACGCTCTTAAGGGATACGCAGATCTTTCATTTCACCGGTTATGATCAAGTTTCATGAAATCTATTCTGGCGTTATAGTTACTTTACTAACTTGCCTATTAGGTACTCGTAGGTACAACTAAAAAGTAAAAAATAAAAAAACTTTTTGCAAAAAAATACTACTGACTTCCAAATACACAACTACAAAGCGAAAAATAACTTTATTTTTTGAAGTCGGTGTCTTTCGTAGGTTCCACTTTTATTGCGTTATGGACACCGTATTAATCTAAAATCTATTGATTAACAGGTAATAAACTCAGTAAGAACACCGTCATCTAGTCTTTTAAGAACGGTTAAAAGCCCCTTTCTGTAAATTATGGTTCTGTTAGAGGAAGGAAAGAGGTCGACTAGTAGAAAATGCCTAAGGCATTAAGTCCAACTATGTACGTTTGTGTGCATGAAGTATTAAAGAAATAAATAAAAAGATTTATTCAAATTCTTTCAAAAAAATAAACACTTCTGAAATAGTCGAGTCATTTGAAGAAAAATAATTAAGTATGTGGGTATGGTGAATGTCTACATGACAGAAGTCGAATTTCACTTCAGAAAGACGCAAATCGGAAAACACCTTACAGATGAATCCTCAAACTCAAATTAATGCCTCATCCTATTCCTGTAATTTAGTTATTAAAGGAAATTGTGGTTACAGTGTTTTCCTGATTTTTAAGGTTCCGTACCTCGAAAGAAAAAAACGGTACCCTTATAGGATCACTTCGTTGTCCGTCCTTCTGTCTGCCTGTCAAGACCCTTTTTCTCAGGAAAGCGTGGAGGTATCAAGCTGAAATTGAAATCAAATACTCAGGTCTACTGTCCCTTAAAGCTGTGAAAAAAATCTAACTTCTAAGCCAACGCATTCAAAAGATACCTAGCCGTTTATGCCGCAAAATTTCGACCCGCGCAAGGGAATGAAAACCTACCGGGTACTTCCCGTGAACTCAGAATCTTGAAATTTGGTACGAAGCAACATCTTATAGCACAGATTAAGAAAAAATTGCGAAAACCGTAATTTTTTTGTTACGTCATATAATAAACATATTTTTAATAATTTTAAACTTACTACCCCTTTCCTCGAACGCGTACAGGTATTAAATTAGTACAAACATGAATAAATTCATATACGTGAGAACGATGCACCCAGAACTACTATAATTACTACATATAGGTATAAAGAATTACAAGCACTAAATGGTAAATTCCTTCACTTGATAAATAGGAATATGATTCTCACATACTTACAAATATTGCAAACATTGGTAAAGTACCTAATTCAACAACAATGGAACAGTGTGCGAGTCAATTTTTTTAAACAAAAAGAGAAGAAAAATAAAGCGTTACTATAATTATGAATATAATACAAATTAACCAGTTTGATTTTGGCTACACTAAAGATATGGATATGGAGGAGGACCAGTATGTTTCCAAGCATTTTTATCTTGAATATAATCATTTAATTTGTAATATGCTTACTTACAAAGTGTGCTTTCAACTATTGTTTTAAATTTTCTTTCAATAAGTTTTAATATCTCACAAGGTATTTTGTTATAGAATGTAACACAGTACCCCATGAAAGATGTGTGTACTTTAGCTAATCTATAAGATGATTCATCTAACTTATCTTTATTTCTAGTATTACAATTGTGTCTATCACTAACTTTACTAAAGAGATATAAGTTTTTAAACTGTCATGGTCACTAACACTAATATTAACATTATAAGCGGGATATTTACCATGTTTACTGTTTGTAGCGAGTTTCCGATATTTCGGTGCTGTTACAAGCACCATGATCCGCGAACCGGGCATGATCGCGAGCACGCGAACCGGTACGGGCCGGATGGTGTAAAACTAGTGAAACATCTAGAACGTGCGCGGAAAAAGTGTGGTTGTTTGGAGGAGTCCTTGACTTTTCTGAAAGAAAGAAAGAAAGAAAGAAAGAAAGAAAACACATTTATTTGACACAAGCCAGAGCACACAACACACACATAAAAAAAAAATTCTGATAAAATGCAGGGATGCAGACGTTATCCCTGTGTGTGTGAGACTAAGGCCTCGTCAGGACATCCACGGCTCCGCGAGCATTCTACGTAACGCGAGTGTTAAATTGTTGCGTAAGGTTATCCGCAATACCCGATACCATTTGGATGTGATCCGCCGTGAGTTATATTGTTTGCATCTTGAATGCAGTGCTTTACTGACAGCTAGTGATTTCGATGTTTGTGATCGTATTGCCTACTTGCAAGCTGAACGTTCACGAGAGTTTGGTGCATTGATAAAGAAACAAAAATATGAATCACTAATTCAAAAACAAAAACCGGTGAGCCCCTACAATGATAACTCACAAGTTACTCGAACGGTTGTTAATTTGTCTGGCAAGGAATTATCGCAGAGTGCTTTTAGGGTCCTTGAGAAAGGGTTGAATTTTGCTCCTACTCCGAAACGCATACCTTACGAACAGGTGATCGGAGGTGTGGAGGAAGCGATACGACGTAATATGATACCCGCGAGTGATGCCGATGTGCTGAGACAGGACACCGCCGTAGCGTTACGTCACGCTAAACCTCCATCATCTAATATCACTGCTGAAGAGTTGGCCGCACTACGTGACCTCCGCAAGGATGAGGACGTACTTGTACTTAAAGCGGACAAAGGTAATGCTACTGTGGTTATGAACGTTACTGAATATGATAATAAGATCCGTAACTTATTGAGTGATGTGAACACCTACAAGGAAGTGAACTACAACCCGACGGCACGAGTGAACCGCAGTACACGCAAAATAATAAAGGAGTATCAACATATTATCACGGATGATACGGCTAGGCTAAGTACTTGCTCCGACCAAGAAATATACAGCCCCCAAAACTATATGGCTTACCAAAAGTGCACAAGCAAAATGTTCCGCTACGACCCATAGTCAGTCAGATTGACTCGCCCACATACTACCTAGCGAAACACGTAGCTTCTGTTCTTCTACCATTAGTTGGACATTCAACATCTTATGTAAGAGACTCTCGACATTTCATTGACATCTTGCAATCCATAGATCTCCAAACAAATGACGTTATGGTCAGTTTCGATGTTGAGTCCTTATTTACCAATGTACCAGTGGCGGACTGCATGGAGGTAATTGAGATGAAATTGCAAGAAAATAACATCCCTGTAGAGTACGTGAAATTACTTCATCACTGTTTATCTACCAGTTACTTCATATACCAAGGTCAATACTACCTGCAGATTGATGGTGTAGCCATGGGTAGTCCAGTGGCTCCAGTGGTGGCCAACATTTGGATGGAACATTTTGAAGAGTTGGCGGTCTCCACTGCATCTACACATATTAAATTATGGAAAAGGTATGTTGATGACGTTTTTGGGATAATTGAAGGAGACCAACATGAGGTAGAATTATGCTTGGCACACCTTAATAGCATACATTCTAAAATCAAATTTACCTACGAGATGGAAAAAGAGAGGGAAATTCCATTCTTGGACGTGAAAATAGGTGCCCGTGCTGACGGTTCTCTGAGTCACACAGTGTATAGGAAGTTGGCTCACACGGATCGATATCTACACGCTGATTCTCACCACCATCCCCGACAACTGAACTCTGTAGTGACTTCACTTACCAACCGCGCATATGATCTATGCGACGAGGAACATTTACGTGCTGAGCTAACACATGTGCAGAGGGTCCTACAGAGAAACGGATATACAGGGAAGACTGCACAACCCAACCAAAAAACTGGCTGTAAACAACGGAAGTGCGAGGTTGAGAGGCAGCCAGCATTTTTGCCGTACGTGAGGGGAGTGACAGATAAGGTTGCTAACATTCTTCGGAAATACGCCGTAAAGACTGTCTTCACTCCTTTCAGAAAAGTGTCACAGATGCTGCGCTCGCCGAAGGACAACTTTCCGCTGGAAAAGCCCGGTGTTTATAAAGTAGATTGTAGTTGTGGCAAGTCATACATCGGTCAGACGAAGCGTACGGTTGCTTGTCGAATTTCAGAGCATATCAGGGCAGTAAAGAACAATGACACACAAAAATCAGCCATAGCTCAACATCTCTTGGAATCAGGATTAAACCACTGGATTGAGTTACATAACCCTCAGGTCATTTCGACAGAACGCCACTATATCCCTAGACTGGTGAGGGAAGCTATCGAAATTACCAAATATAAAAATTTCAACCGGGAGGATGGGTTTCAACTGTCGAGAGCTTGGAATCCAGTGGTCCAGCTGTGTAAACCCCGAAAAAGTGCCGTAAAAAGTTCGCGAGCGGACACAGTGAGTTTCGTTTGTCGAGAACAGAATCGAGTTGTGAGTGACAATGGTAGCGGTACCGAGTGCAAAAAACGAACAAGAAAGAGGGTAGACCGTTTTGTCTCCTCATTTTACTAAAGAGATTTATATTTTTCCTTACAAACATAATATTTTCATAAATGAATTAGCAAGAAACTACGAGTATCATAATATTAATCTTTTTAATATCTGGCCTTACAGTGAGTTCGCGAACTTGTCTAGGTTAAGCGTATACTTAAAAACCGACGGCACACAATTTATCATATGTTTGACCTAAAACTAGGTACTCAACAAAAGAACTTAAAATAAAACTAACAGTGGAAGAACCCCTGTTATACTGTTCTATCAATATTAGGATAGGATTCGCCAAAACACACATTATATAATTAAAATGAGCCTGTTGTTGGTATACATTAAATAATTTATTATTACTGTTTTAATGCTGACTCAGTACCTACATGACTATAGTATATCATATTATGAAACTCAGTGTTACGAGTATTGTTGAATGCAGTCGCATATTTCATTAAAAAATCTTTTTTGTTCTTTAGTTAATATTTTAGAGTTTTCATGACTTTATTATTACGATATTTTAGAGATGAGACATAATATTATATAGCATTAGTGGTTATTGAGATATCTAGCTGTGACAGATGGACAGACTGAGCCGCACCATAAAGGTTCCTTTTGGTACGGAACCCTATAAAACAGCCTTCATTTTAATGATTTATGTGAAAGTAAATTTCTTGAACATCCTTTTTTTTATGATATTTCTGTCGTGATATTGTGAGTTTACTTGAAATATTGTGAAACAATTAAAAGTCTGCCTGTATTCCTATAAAAATATGTCACTGTTTTAAAATGATATAATATTATTTAAAACTGTTGACTGTATAATATTAAATATTATGTAATTAGGCAGTTACTTTTAATTCTTAATGTTATGTATTGTGATGGTTTACTTTAAAAAAAATATATAATCTTATTTTAATAAATTATATCAATAAACGTCAAAACAATTTGAAAATTTACGTGTTATGCAGACATTATTTATTAGAGAAACCTATAGTATCATTTTATATATTTTTTTAAACAATGTAAATGATTTAAAAGAACACAATTTCTCCTCAATCCCGTTATGTAGCGCAGCTGTGGTAGGTCACAATGCCTATCGGGTAATTTGACAGACAAATGCAAACAAACCAGCATGATTCATTTAGCCAGACGAAAGTACCTACAGAAAAGTTCGCAGCCGCTATATATATTGCAGAATAACTCGCAGTTTTCATTCATCTGCGAAAACGCGACGTAGTTTGAAACACGCGCTTAGAACCTGTTGTTGGTCATTTGTTTACCTCGCGTCGTTAAGCAAAATCGTGTCGAAAATGTGTCGGATAAAGTTTGTGATCGTTCTGCTGTGCCTGGTAAACCTCGCGCAGTCGAGGCCGAAGAGGTATTACTACCCCAATCCTGAAGACCCTAACGCGATTGTCTTCGAAGGCCCCACAAACTATGAGACTCGGAAACCTTCCGAAAATGAAGTTGAATTAGACGAAGACATGTTGGGCTTGCTTATCAACGCGAGATTGCCCGAAAATTTAGGCAAGGTTGAAGCGACTACACCACCAACACCTCCACCAGCTTCGGTAGATACAGGATTCTTTTTCCCGGATGATTAAAACTGAAAAGTGAAAAGTGGATTATTAAAACAACTAGCAAGATACCAGTGAGATATTTTTATAACAATATGAGGTATGTGTGAAAGAAAAAAAGAAGTGTTGTGCGAAACAAAAACAAATGAAGACTTGAAGATTTTATTGATAGTGCCATACGCGATGGTATATTATTTATACTAATATTAATGTAAGTTACATATTAAAATATTTTAGTTTGTGAAAGAGTGACATCAGTTATTTGCTTGATTTAAGGAAATCTCGTGAATGTCAAATGACGGTCCTATCTCAACATCATGTTGAGATAGGACCGTCACAAAAACCCATGAATATTTGCTGTGATGTGTCTTAGAATATTATTTATTGTTTGTACACAAACCACAAACATATTAGATGATTTACAGTTGTGGCCATTTTAGAACGGATGAGTAGGGTTACCGTGAATCCGACATGTGATAAGTCATTTAGTTAATACCAGTATAAAATTGATAACTACTTTATGACGATATAATATTACAAAGAGCATTTGACACTTTACTGTGAAATAACTATTTATATACAACAAATACACGCTAACTGAATTACACCAATGATGCAAAATCTTATAATTAAGTCAATCCAGGTCCAGGTTTCCTCACGATGTTTTCCTTCACTGTTGTCAGAACCTCATTATTTAAAAACTTTGTTTCTTTGTGGTGTTCTTACTCATTGTTTTCGGCCGGTACTAGAGTAATCATTTACTCTATGGTTAGCTTATGACGTAACTCTTAAATTATAATAAAAAAAAGCATTTTATCATTTTGCAAATTGCCTATTTCTAAAAGGAACGACATCTTAGCCGTTAACTTTCTTACCTGACCGATCAGTAGATTTTTTTGTTGTTCTGTATTTATTATTGTACCTGTAAAGGTGGTTCTTGCATTGTAAACAAGCTCAAGAACGTTCAACAAGCAATTGTGTAAGACTTGATAAAATAATAACTCATGATTGATAATTTCTATTTAACGATCCACATAAGTTCTGATCTTTAATTGATACAAGAGTATCTATCAACAATAAATCGCAAGTGTCATAATTTTTAACGAAAAAATAAAATGTATTAAATAAAATCTTGACTTATTATGAGTAATTTGCTTTAATGTAATTACAGATAATTATGTAAGCGATTATAATATTATTTAAGGGCATGTAGAGCGTGTATCGTGCCATATAGCCCTAATGACTAAACGTATCGGTAATAAGATAAAAATATTAGGCGTAATATCTGTATCTTGGGACTAGTAGTTGGTATTATTGTGTTATTTTACAGCCACTTTTATTATAATTACTACAGATGATTGTATTGTATCGATAAATTTGGTAGAATTTGTGTATTATCAAGATGTTGGATAACTGAATATATGTAAGGTAAATTGTTTACTTCTCTGGTGCATATCATGATTTGTCAACTAAATAAATAAAGGTTAAGAGAGATTGATACTTATATCAATCTTATCTAAAAAAATAAACTTTGATCAATTAATTACTCCTAGTTATTATACATTAAAAGCAAAATATACTGAGGAAAGAATACTGAATAATTATATCTCTGCGATACGTCCACATTTCTATATACGATTATACGTTTTGGTAAAATAAAATGCAGTCTATATTTTTTGCTCACTCACATAGGGAGCTTAGGGCACCCTGACACGGATAGGTTAGGTTCGAAGGTGATGACGGGAGCTGAAGTGATAAAATCTCAAAATATACTTAGCCTAGACAATTGTCTAGGCTAAGTATATATTGAGATTTTATAGGACAAGGACTATTAAGGACGACTGATATATTTAAAGAAAAGAAAGAAAGAAAAATATTTATTTGTGACCCGCACAGGAGAAACAAGATAAGCAAAACACAAACAATAATAAAAAATAAAATAAATAACCCCGTATTTAGTTAAATATATATACAATACATACAGACCTGGCTCGAATAGGTGACTGGAGCACTGATTTCGGGTTGAAGATCAATCCAACGAAGACTCAGGTAACGGTTGTTGGTAGTTCCCGGACTGTCTCTAGGATCGATTGGTCGATACTTCCCCAGGTTTCTTTCAATAATACTATTATTCCTATAAATCATATTGTGAAGAATTTGGGGATTTTTATCGACAGCACCCTTTCCTGGACCAAACAACTGCAGGAAGTCGGTCGAAAACTGTTTGCGTCTGCGGGTTCCCTGAGACGTCTTCGTATTTTTCTTCCCATCACCACTAAAATTGCGATAGCACAATCTCTTCTTCTACCTATTCTAGACTATGCTGACGCCAGCTATCTTGATATCACCCAAGACCAATTGGACAAGCTTGAGCGACTTCAAAATCTCTGTATCAGGTTCATATTTGGCTTGCGCAAGTATGATCACGTTTCCGAATTTCGTACTAAGCTCAAATGGCTTCCTATTCGCCTTCGCCGGAATGCCCACATACTTTCTTTGCTTTATAATGTGCTATTTAGTCCTTTTACTCCTTTTTATCTCAAAGAACGCTTTCAGTTCCTCTGTGACACCCATTCTAGGTCCTTGAGATCATCGGAAAATCTAAAATTAAGTATTCGTATGCATTCCACTTCCTTCTTTGACAAATCTTTTACGATTCAAGCAGCTCGGTTGTGGAATGTATTACCTATTGAAGTGAGACGTGCTCAAACACTGCCAACGTTCAAGAAAATGGTGAAGGAGCATTACCTTTCACTATAATTTTTATTCTTCTCCTTTCTCTGTTATATATTTGATATGTATTAGTATATTAAGTAATATTGTATGTATGTATTGTATGTTATTAAGTCTAAGTAATATTATGTTTGATATTTTGTACACTGACAACCCTAAATTCTTCTCCTATCATTCAGTCCATCCAAAGGTTGTCTGTAAGAGATTGCCTAGTGCGATAAGACCGCCCATTGTACACTTGTATATTTGAACGTTTGTCCTGTATGTTTTTTTTTGTGGTGTACAATAAAGTATATAATAAATAAATAAATACAATATTTGCATAATTTATACTGTTTTATTCTAATGAGAACCTTTTACGATAAGAACCCGCACTGGACAAGCGTGCTAGATTACAACCTACACTCTATAACATACAGAAGTATCCTAGCAGTGATAAGTCTATTAAGATGATTTACATCAGATAATAAGGTTTACTATACTTACTGGATATATGTTTTATACAGTCACACTACAAGTATCCAATAGATAATAATCAAATAGATTACCAACTATCAATAATGTAGGTACGACTATTACGTAATCGCTTTAAATTGGGCTCTGAAACGTTATGCCAGCATTCGATTGGCCCATGAACCGTTGATCAACAGAATCTTTAATTCATTAACTTTTCATCAAAAGAACACTTCACCCACGAACTTTTCGCCAACATAACTTTACGTCAGTGAATGTTTAACCAACAGAATGTTTTGACCAATAACTTTTCACCCAATGAACGATTGGCCAACAGACACCGAGACAGGTGAAAGTGCAATGAATTAGTCCAAGAGCGAGCGAAGCGAGTTCGGGAGCTTAGGGCACCCCGACACGGAGGTTAGGCTACTTTAGAACCTGCAGACAGAAATAAGAGCCCCGTAGCGGGATTCCGTCGACTCAGTTGCTTAAAAACTATCATATTTTTAGGTTATTTTTACAACCTTTAATATACTTTCACCTGTCCCGGTGTCTGTTGGCCAATCGTTCGTTGGATGAAAAGTTATTGGTCAAAACATGCTGTTGGTTAAACATTCACTGACTCATGGGCCAATTGGCTGTTGGCAAAACGTTTCAGACTCCTTAAATTGATTGATAGATTTTTAAAGGTCTTTATTGATATAAAGGTCTAAAAAAAGTTAACAAAAAGATCTTATTCTAAATGTAAAATAACATACATCAAATAATGTTAATGAGGCTAAATCGCCTCTTTTAACATATAACATGAATAATTTACATTTAGACAGTTCCTGATTAACAACAATACATTAAAATAAGTAAATTATGTAGGGTTTGCAGACCCACATTTTTAAATTAAAGATTCACACACACCCCCCAATTTTTTTTTTTTATTTGTTTCTATAAATAAAGCGAATACCTGATAATATTAATTTTTAGGTCTAATAACTGATATTTAATAAGTTCAATATTATCAATGCAAAAAAAAATGTACACATAAGCACGGTAACAGCAATTAATTACGCTGGTAAGATGGTAAGTGAGCTAGCGTCAAGCCACAAGGAAATGATGATGGGGCAGTTTGTACTTTTTGTAAGTTCTGGCATAAGGCAATCTGGTAAATCTACTCTTACCAATGTGTGAGACTAGAGAATTACGATGACGTGGATTAGTAAAAAGGAAGTATTTTCGGGCAATTTTCAAAATGAATTCTTTAATTTGTGGAAACTTGATGTGATGATGTAGCTTTGTTAGATTTGTGTAGAGAGGTGTGTTAAATGCTATTTTGAGTGCTTTGTTCTGCACAACCTGAAGTTTTTTGTAGTTACTGTCGCTGATACTACTCCAGACAGGGGATTATGCATCCCCTTGATTTGGATGAGTTTTATTTATAAATGTGAGTATTTAATAGCTCGAAAACGTTTTATAGGAAAACAAAATTAATTATTAAAAAGGGACAGACCAACGTCTATCGGCTTAGTTAGTTACATGAAAGATAAGAATGACTGGAAAAAATATCCACAAAAGAAAGATCCTCTCCACAAAGCAACATTCTATCAGCGATTCGTCATCATCATCATACTTTTTTAATATTCCCACTGCTGGGACACAGCTCTCCGTGAGAGAGGCAATGGGTCTTAAATCCACCTTGTGGGCCCAATGATCAGCAATTATGATTGTCAAAAAATCTAAAATTTCAAAGACGCAAAAAATCTGAAATGTCACCTGATCAATCCCCAAACATTTCAGCAGTGGTGGCACAGTGGTAAAGGCCGCGAATTACAAGTTTTAGGTCTTGGGTATCCAGGCAGGCACATTACTTTGTGTAAATTATTTCATCTCCACTGCTCTAAAAACGGTGAAGGAAAACGTCGTGAGGAAATGGCATGTCTTATAACCAAAAATTTGAAAACACTAACCAACCCGCGATGAGTCCGCGTGGTGGATTACGGACCATTCCCTCTCACAGAGAAGAGGCCTGTACGCACGACGGGTCTGATGGGCGTTTAAGTGTGGAAAAGTGTCCATCTATCCTATCCCGAAACATCTTGGTATTTCGAGAATTACAATCGCTGATAGAGTCTCATTACTATGTGTAGAGCCTAAGTAGGCTTACTCGTTACAGCACGCGGATGAACCAAACACATAACCTCCTTTATTTACATAGGATAGTGTCCACTTTATCAGGTTTGGTGCAAAATTGGTCAAGGATTAGTGTACATTACTATGTTTAGTATATTATTTAGTATGTGGAGTTACGTAGGAGATGGTTAACGAAGAAGTAAGGTTGGATCTAGTGGTGGAACAAAATGGGGTCACAGAAAACGAAGTGTGGTGTTGAGCTGACTAACAAAGGAAAAGCGCCAGAAAGGACCCTCCTACAAGCTAAGCTATGATGATGACAATGATAAAATATGATGACCTAGCTTTTCCTCGCGTCTTTGCCCCCGTGGCCCGCTCTACAGGATCACTTTTCGGGACAAAAAATGGCCAATGTTACTCAGGAATAATGTTGCTTTCTACTTGTACTGGTGAGAGAATTTTCAACATCGGTTAAGTCGTTTTTGAGGTTATCCATTACAAATAAATCTGTCCTCTTTATAATATTATTAAAATTACTTTGACAATCTCGGGACCCTAGGGTCCCCCTCCTTTGAAAGGCGTCCGAGGGGCCGAAGTCAACACGTAGAGGCCTTGTTAGACATGTATCAAGCAATGTGATACCAACCGGCGATTATACCTTTATGCACTACGTAAGTGCATCCAAGGACAATCACCGGCTGGTGCATGACTATTGCAAAATATGGATAAAAATATAATTGACAATACGTTTGGTAGGTTTAGTGGATCGATTGCCAAAAACTATAAGCCGACTATTTGCCCCTACCTGATGACCACTATTGAACTACATGGCTATAAAATGCCAGGGGATGAGTTGCACACTCAATTAATGGGCCCCCATAAACGTTCGCTAGCACTATAATGACGTATCGCCAAGGGGGCAAAAAATATGGAGGTGCTTGAGGAGTGGAGAGGTATACTACGGCTATCAAAACAATTCTGGAAGTACGGTCAAGATCACTACCAGCGTGTTACTGGGTTAACTCCCTTCCTCCAAGGACGTTTAGTCATGTGACATCCACCAACATGTACTGGGCCCGCGTGGTGGATTACGGCCCATTCCCTCTCACAGAGGAGGCCTGTCACCCAGTAGTGGGAACATTAAAAGGCTGATGATGACGTGGACCGATTACCTTCTGACCTCCACAATCTAATAACTGGATAACAAGATAACCTATCCTGTGCACGAGCTAATTGAGGAAAATCAAAGATGTGAATAAAGATTACACTAATGACGTGTACGAAACGGTACTAAACGTTTGGCGTCAAAAATTACTTGCGTATTTAAGTTACGAATCAGGTTTGTTACGCACAATGTTATAAGATTGCCGTCATCAAGATGGTCTGAGGCAGGATATCAAAGTAACGGTTCTAAACGAATACCTCATAAGTTTTTATGGTTTACCAAGTCAGATGATGATGATTAAATTAGGTAAAAAAATTGGATATGATTATAGCAGGCTACAGCCCGATTAATTATGTGCAATGTTCCCATTTACTTTTATATATGTGAATTATAGATGATGAACTGCAACGATTTTAACTATTTTGCTTTTCGTCCATATCTCATAATATGATTTTGTCAGATAACGGAACTTTAGCTATAGGATGACAGAACAGGCAGACGGCCTCAAAGACCTTTGACCATATTTTACCATTTACCAAAATTGAACCGACCTTACATTTTCATCATTATTTTCATGCTAAAACCAAAGACATTATACGTATTTCTTACTACTAGACTGTGTACCAAAATTTTTTGTTTAGCTAAAATGAAATCTATTATCATACACCTAAGTTAGCTATTTCCTTATAAGCGGTAACTAACCAAAAGCGGTCCTGGCGAGAGGGTTTCTGCTGGTAGTGTGTCCTTGTCTGACCTCTTGCTAGCTCAACTAATCATTGGGTTTTGTAGAAATGGTAGAAAATTTTATATTTTTATTTTTGTGTTATACCAAAACGAACAATTCATAGACTTTGACACGTATTTAAATATTTCTAAAAACGTATATAAATATTTCTACAGTTCCTATATTTAATCAATTCGTTGTATTTAAAAAATATTCATTAATACTGAGTAAGAGTAGTACTTTTAAATGTTTGGGCCTGGTAATACTAAATGTAGGGTGGTGCTTTGCGGCATTTTTGGCGGACTTTGTTCGAGTGAAATTCAGCGGCTGTTAATATTATTTGCAAATTGATTCCTAGTGGAATACAATTGTTGTCGTTTTATATCTCAACTGTCTACGCAACTGGACAATATGTGAAATCATAGAGATCCTTTGAGGTATATTTAGCTGCCAGTATGTCAAAGCACCGTCTGAAGACTGCGGGGTCAACTAACGCCTCTCCTTCATGAGCTTTAGAGTAGGATCAGAGAGCTTTTTGTTCCTATCTATACGATGGTCTTGAAGAATGAGACTTGAGGAGACTTGGGGTTTGAGGATTATTGAGTACTCCCCCTCTCTTAAACGAACTCGAAGTCGATACTCGAACTTCAGATAACCCTTTAATACTCCATCGTAAACTGCTCAATTCCTCTTCGAGTTCGGTGATTTTTTCGTCGGTCCGAAGTGTTCGCGTGTTGTCGTTGCCAGGTCCAGTCGTCGGTATTTGTTGGGGTAGCCGGCTCTCGTCCGGGATTCTTAGCACCCCTTGCCATACCGTAACCTCGACCGCTACCGTAGTCGAGGGTACAGGCTGCCGTGCAATATGGGCTATGTTTTATTTATGCTATTCATGGGCAGTGCTTTGCAGGCGGATTGGCGATCGCAGTATGGTTGTTACAAATGCACAGAAAACGCTGCTGCCCATTCTCTGTTTTTCCCATAATCACCTCTTACGACTCCCACGCCACGGGCAAACATGGGATGGTGAAATTCTTTTCGCCCGACACCATACGGTTAGTGATGTAGATACCAAAAAATATAAGCACTATATATTTTTATTAACTATAAATTAGGTAGGTTTAGGTAGCGCAGTTAGGTAGCATCAATATATCGGGATACTTAAACTATAGTTTTTACAATCAATTTGTCCCGTGTTCTGTTTGGTCATAGTCACCTCATTAGAAAGAGACACACTACCAACGGGAGCCTTCTCACGTGGACCGGTTTTTGCACCATAGTGCACAGTCTAGTAGTAAGAAGTATAAGGTCTTTGGCTAAAACTTATAATAGATAGTGTCAAATTCTTTGAAGTTATTAAGCTGAATTGAAAGATATTTGGAAACTTTCGTTCAAAATGTCAATGGATTTTGATTTTCATGGATTATAAAGAGTTTTTATTACTTGTCATTTTTGTGACGGTTTATAAGATTGGTCACTTCAATTGTTATTTTAATAATGACGAAGAAAAGGCTGTCTGTGAAAAGACTTTTGACTTAGAGTGACGTTATTGCAAGGTGATATTTTTGTTACTTAACAAAAAAAAGTGTTTTATATAACGTTAGCTTCTGCTAGCGACCTTGCCTACATTTAAGTCTAAAATTATCCCAAGGGAACGTATACATATTAGTCCCCGGATAAAACGTATTATATGTACTTCTCTAAGATCCAATCAGTTTTTATCACAGACATAAATCTAACTAAATAAGGCAAGTCCCTCCATTTGTATGAAAACCACGCGTGCCGCTTTTTCACACACAATTTAAAAACAAACTTACTTAACAATTATAGAAAACATTTCCAATGCCTCGGCCAACTTTTTCTATACAGACTTCACAGCTCACACGCGTAGACATTTTGACACGAGAAGTACATAGAATCGCGTTATCTAGTTAGATTTATATCTGTGGTTTTTATACTAACAATCATCAAATTTAGCTTAACGGTTTAGCGTAAACAGAAAGAAAGATAGCAAAACGTACAGACTTAGTTTCGCGTTTATCATAATAAATCTTTATTTCAGACTAGTGACCTGCGCCGGTTTCGCCCGTGACAAATAAGTCACAAAAACCTTTCTCGATTCTCACTCTTTCTATTGGTGAAAGCCGCATGAAAATCCGTTAAGTATTTTTTGAGTTTATCGCGCACAGACGCGTTGGGGGACTTTATTTTACAATATGTAGTGATACTCAGACTCAGACATAGTTTTATTCAAACAATTAAAGAAAAAAAACAGAAACAAAATAGAATATAGGTAAGTATCTCGTGGGTTCCCGTGATATATTGTTTTTCAATTATTAAATGCGAAAGTTTTAAAGTCAATATAGGTAGGTCTAGTATAGATGATGAAAGTATTTTAGACGGAGTCGTCTTTTCGCATTATATTCTGAAATGTATAACGACTGTCGTATATTACCAAAATTCAAACTATAAAAGTCTAACATAAATGCAGTAAATAACTAAAACCAGGTATTATTTTCAACAAAAGCAAGGAAACAATGAAATTATTTAACCTAAGTGGATACTTACTCTTAGATAATCAAAAAGCGGTTAGTAACTTCTAACTTTATATAATGTTAGTGTCAAAATAGGAAAGTTTCATAGTTTAATGCCCCTGCATTAAACTATGAAAGTTATTATATATATATATATATATATATATATATTGTTCAGGCTTTTTACGTTATTCCAAAAATTTGTTCATAAGCTCTTTGTATTAATTATCATCAAAAAGTACTTTTTCAGTAAAATCTGAACTAGTTTCGAATAGTTTATTAAATAAAATATAATGTTGTAGGTAAAGTTGTCAAATATAGATGAAATGGATAATCATTTCATCTATATTTGACATATTTTTTCAATACTCATTAAAATCTCTAAAATACCATTATGTACAGATATGGTAAGTTTTGTCATAAATCTTACGAGATTAAAAACTCTCGATACATTGTCAAATACAATAAATCCCAATCAAATTTGATAGTTAACAATATGTAAATACGTAACTTATAGAGAAGAAAGGCTTTACAATCTCACGCTAATATCATTAATATAAGAGGTTTGTGACTCAAAGTAAAAGCTAGGCCATGCACAATCATATAGTTATCATACAAAATATGTTCTGAGTGAGACTTGAACGTGCTGTGTCTGCATTCATTGACTCAATCGGCGCTACAGCCCTTTGAGTGTCTTGCCTCCTCAACGATCTTCTTCCATTTCTCTCTGTCTCTGGCCTCCCTTCGCTAAGCTATTTTCATTCCTATTTTCCTCAAATCTTCGACACTATCCTTCAAATCTTCTTGGGTCTTCTTCTGGGTCTCTTCTGATTCGGAGTCTACTTGGACATGATGTGCCGCGCATACATAGCATCGATAAAATTCTGTTATGTCCTTATCTTAAAATCACTCTATATTATTTTTCGAAACGACAAGTGACATAAATGAGACCCACTTCTTTATTATTTTCAATACGCAAATCAAGACCCGTGTCAAGAAATTTAAAAGTTTCCTGTTCCAAACTAGTAAAAACGTTATGCAAATTCAATAATTTGTTGCACACTGCAAAACATAATTTGAAAAGGGTAACAAGTGCTCTATATAAAATATATTATGTCTTTTAAACACAAATAAATATGAGACTTATTTGAAAGGTAACATTAATACCAGGTTTGAGCCGGTTGCAGACTGCCAGACAAGTGCTAAACAAAGTTAGCTTAGCCTATTTACATAATATGCGGTCTTCAAACAAAATATAAATATTTACCTTAGCTATGCGAACTTAGAGAGAATAATAGTAATAATAGTTTATTTCACAATGGGATCGCAAAGTTTACAAATGTTGCATTTATATATTTTTAGGTTCAATTATACAATAAAGTCTGGTGAAGTACTGTTCTCTTAGATAGGCTAAAATTTTGCCTGTGTTAAAGAGAGAAGGTGCCGATCCCATGTTTGGCGGATTATTACAGAAGTAATGTTTGCTTAATATAAAATTTGGAATTTGAAGCAGCATCTGGACATAAGTGTATGTCGCATCAAGGCTGGCCGATAAATGCAAACCATCGAAAAGTCAGGATGTATTTCCCTTAGGTTAAGACATCGTGTGTGGGCAGGTCGGTGGGTATAATCGCGCAAATGAAATCACAGAAATTATTCGATACACTGGGTTTATTTTAAATATTCAGAGTTACAATCTTGACTTACTTGACATATTGTCCTAAGTCCCCTGGATGGGGCAAAGGGCGTCCACAGTAGTCCTCCATCGCGATCGGTCGAAGCTCAATTCACGCTTCACCTCGCTCCTCCGTCACGCTCCGTGTTGCGGAGGACACGGTGCGACACCAGGTTTGACGTGGACAGCCACGTTTTCTTTTGCCTTGGGGATTCCAATCCAGCGCTTGCTTAGGTATGTGATCAGAAACCCTTCGCAGCGCGTGGCCAATCCAACTCCACTTGCGACGCTTGATCTGGCGGTCGATCGGGCTCTCGTGGCATTGCTCCAACAGCTCTACGTTGGTGATGGTCTCGGGCCAGTAAATGCCGAGTATGCGACGAAGTCAGCGGTTGACGACGTCTTGGATCTGACGTGAGATGTCTTTTGTGACTTTCCACGTTTCGCACCCGTAAAGTAGCACGGATTTGACATTTGACCCGAAGATTTTGAGTTTAATCCTTGGGGTCAGTTTCCGCGATTGCCAAACGGGTCTCAGCTGCGCGAAGGTAGCTCGTGCTTTGGCTATCCTTGAAGCGATGTCCTCTTCACAACCTCCCGCTTCCGACACTTGTGGACGCGTTCCACTGCGTCCGTGCCAATCAGCAACGGTGAAGTATTCTTCACACCAGATCTCATCTCTTTGGTCTTTCCGGTGTTTATTTTAAGACCCGTTTCTGCCACTTCCTGACTTAAATCTTTTAATTTAGCTTGCATGTCAGCGCGGGTATGACTCAGCAGGCATAGGTCATCGGCGAAATCCAAGTCCTCTAAGACGTTGGATAATCCCCACTCTATCCCGCGGCGCTTGTTGTCGAAAATGCGAAGGAAAATCCCGTCAAGAACGACTAAAAAGAGGAGCGGTGAGAGGAGACAGCCTTGGTGGACACCTGCGTGTACTGCTATATCATCCAAGATGAGGCCGTCGTGAGTCACTCTACAGGAATAATTCTTGTATATACTCTTCAAGAGACGGACAATTTTCGATGGCACTCCGATGTCTAGCAGGCGGGACCAGATGCTGGACCACTTCAGCGTACCAATGCCTTTTCTAAATCGACAAAGGTGAGATAGATCTCCCTCTGCCATTCTGATGCCTGTTCTAAAATGATACGGAGAGTGTTGATCTGATCCGTGCACGAGCGATTCGCGCGGAAACCAGCCTGCTCTTTGCGTAGGAGAGGATCTACAGCATTCGATAACCTATCCAGGATAATCTTGCAGAAAACCTTCGAGGGAATTGAAAGCAACGTAATACCTCTCCAGTTATCGAATTGACTAAGATCTCCCTTCTTGGGTACAGTTATCAAAAGACCCTTGTTCCATTCGTCCGGAAGCTCTTCGGTGGCCCATATCTTCTCAATGAGAAGCGTCAGAACGTTGACGGCGGAGGATAAGTCAGCTTGTAGCATTTCCGCAGTTATCAGGTCGAGTCCTGGCGCTTTGCCTATCTTCAAAGAAAGGACTGCTCTTGCAACTTCCGAAGCTGATGGTGGTTCCGTGTCGATGTCGAGAGGCCGGGATGGTGTAGAAATGACTTGCAGCGCATCAGGTGTTGCTGACAAACAGAAGACCTCCTCAAAGTGATTACGCCACCGTAAGAGCTGCCCTTCCGACGTCACTATGAGCTGACCGTCCTTAGACTTGAGCGGCTTCTTCTTATATTTGCTGTTACCTGCCAAGGTTTTGGTAGCTTTATACAATTCCTTCAGGTTACCGGTGTTTGCAGCTTGTTGAGCACGATCAGCAATACGATGGTATCTATACGATGGTGGAGCCCACTGCCTCCTATCTTTGCAGCACGCTGCGATATATTTCTCTGCGTTTCTGACGGTATTGCATGTTAACGTCGGCTCGCATGGCGTCATTACGGGTCTCAAGCAATCTCAAGTGAAGGTTTCTTCTGTCTTCAATCAGGCTCCAAGTGTGCTGTGACATCCAGTCTTCGTGAGAATTAGTCGGTTTGTGTCCTAGAACGACGAAGCTGGTTTCTGTATAGGCCACTTTAATGCCTTTCCACTCCTCGTCCAATGAGTCCGAAACGGTATCAAGTCCCGAAAAACGATTACGTAGTTCGATTTGGAATATTTTACGGATGCCCGGGGTCACGCAGTCTGCTCAAACCTTCTTCCGATCTTGCCGGGTCCTCCAGCCGTACGGGCCACTGCAACCTTAAGCCGGATTTCAGCAACTACCAGATGGTTATGGTGGAATATGTATGAGAGACAAGAAAATGTTTGATTGGTGACACAATCGTACTAACATTTACCTCGCCAGTTGTAACCTTGTTAAATATTGTCATCTGTAATTGTGTACTTTTTGCCAGATAAATATATTATTATATATTAACTAAATATCCTTTAGTAGAATGAAATTCATCATCATGTCAACTGAATTACGTCCATTGTGGTCTTTAGGGACCCAAGATGTATACGATCAATGTGTGGTCTAAGAACAACGGATAGTTACGTTCCTTACTTTAAAAAAATAAAAATACTGACTTTTCCATCTTTGTATGTATTGGAAACTGCATTAATTGTAAAAGCTAAGCAACAATCGTTTCAAAAATTTGCAGCAGTTAAGAAAACCCCATTTCGTGTCCAACATGAGAATTTTTATGTCAATACAAGTGTAAAACTGCTTTATTGAAAAAGATCCAAAAAAATCAAAATCAATTTTTTTTTATTTCACATAGGCCTACATGGGCACATATAAAACGTCGACAAAAGGTGCACGGTTCGGGCTGGTCGTTTCCTATGGAGAAGAACCGGCAAGAAACTCCATGGTTACTCTTTTAAGAATGGTTTGGTTTTACAATATTTCCATGTTACAGCATTAGTACTTAGATATGGGGGGACAACGCAGGCCCAACTTATGACAATAAGTCGTAAGAAACTAAAAAAAATAAAATAAAAAGATTATATATTAAATAAAAAAGTTAACAAATGTTAACTATCATCAAGTCAACTCAACTCTCCCACTCCACCTTCTTATCTTATGTCTCACTTTCAATATTTAAGTTCTTCTCACTCTAGGAATCTGCGTTCTTCCAACAATCTGCTCTTACTCTGTCCTTCTCATACTACTGATTTTGTTCATTCTTCCTTTCATATTCAGTCTATTCTTCTTTGGAACGCGCTTCCTCTCGAAATCAGGGCGGCAACCAGTCGTTATGCTTTCAAGCGGAAATTGCAGTATTATTATCAGCGGGGGTAGGGTCATCTCGGTAACTTATTTTCATTACTTTATTAAATATATATATATTTATTTAGGTATGTATCATATAATATATGTATGTATATGTATTTTAAGCAATAAAAAATTTTATTTTGTTGTTAAATTGTTGATTCGAACAATGCACCTGCCATGTTTTCTCTTCACCACCCTTGGTTGACTGGTAGAGAATGCCTAAGGCATTAAGTCCGCCATTGTACCTTTGTGCATGAAGTTTAAATAAATAAATAAATAAATCAATCAAGAAGGCCTCCTCCAGATATTTATAATAAAATACCTGATATTATTTAAAGTATGCCTCTAAACAAATTTAGAAAGGGCATTCAGGGGATAATAGTAGAGAAGTGCTATAACAGTGTAGATAAATTTTTAAACGATATTTCGCTTGTATAGAATTCTGAATGTGTGTTTTTTTTCTGTTTGTCATAATCAAACTAAATAAAAAAATTACATCGTGATTTTAAATTGAATTTATATTGTGACACTGATTTTTAATTGAATTAAAATGTTGACATTGTAAGTTCAATTTAATTTAAATTTTGATAGAGTTGTTGTGATTTTATTTTTGTATTGTTTGTCTAGTGTAACTAATTTTGTACGCCATAAATGGCAAAACATGTAACTAACTCATATTAACATAAGACCTTTAGACTGTACTCATGTTTTACAAAATAAATTTATCTTATCTTATCTTAAATCCTATCAGGCGATAATAATTGTTAAAACATCAAAAATGTTTGGGATTGTCAAGCGCTCTCGAAAGGTCATGTGACAAATTCCTTATGTTTTGGCATTTCTACCATGGCCATCGCTAACATCGACACACACTTATCTAGAGCCTTAGATCTACGTGGACTTTTGACAATCGATAGAACTTCTTTGGACCCTTTGGTTTTTGACAATGTCAACAGCTTCTCTACACCACACGTTACAAAACCTTGTAGTTAATTTATGTAAATCTCTCAAGGTTGACAAGGCCAAGAGGTCAGTGTCAAAAATAAGTAGCGACCGTTAGGATGTTATTGCATTCCGGTATGTGGGGCTCCACCGATATGTGAATATTCTGCAACTTGTATGTCTGCATATATACTCTTATACGCAGATACGAATATACTAACTGGTAAGTATCGATACTAAATAAAAATATTAGTACAACCTTTTTTATGTGATTACGATTGTTGACTATTGAATCTTTTACAAAAAGTAAGTATCAGTCAAAATCTAAAATGTTTGTAACGATACCATATACCTACCCATAATAATAAATAGCTACCATTAATATGGCACCGCATACCGGTTTAAGAGGCTTCACCGAGATGCGAATATTCTACAATTTGTTGAATAAATTCAGATTTAACACTAACTGGTTTGCGATTCTATAACAAAGTAAGCAAATACAGGTGAATTTGAATACTCCCGAGGGAGGTAAATGAATATATGTACGTATATGAACTTGTATGTTGTAAAACCCAGCTTGTGAAAGAGTGATATTAATATCTATATACTATAAATAAATCGCATTTGGTCTCTTAAATGTACTATTACTGCCTACATGCCCGATTGACTGCCTACCGTACGCCTACGTATCTGCTGCCTGCCTAGCTGTCGAACGCAAGCAACCAACGACGTCTGAAGCCGGTCCCTCAGTATATAAATAAACTTTTCCTTAATTTTAATTTTTTTATTACTTTTTATTTTATTAACGTAGCGTAACGTTAGCTCTCCGGAGCTTACGTTACGCTACAATGTACATTATGGAACCAATAAATTTAAAATGAAATTGAATTTGAACAACTTTCCCATTTCATCTTTACTGAAATCGACAGAAAAAAGAACAGATTTCATTTTAATGATTTATGTGTAAATAAATTTACTGAAGATCAGATTTTTTTCATTTCTGTCGTGATCTTGTCAGTTTAATTGAAATATTGAGAAAACATTAAAAGTCTTCCTCTTCATTATCATCATCATATCAGCCGAAAGACATCCACTGCTGGACATAGACCTCCCCCAAGCGTCGCCACTTTGACCGGTCCCTTGCGTCTCGCAACCAGCGTATCCCTGCAATCTTCACCAGACCATCGGTCCACCTGATGGGAGGCCTTCCAACGCAACGACTTCCGGTTTGCGGTCGCCACTCCAGAACCTTTCTGCCCCATCGGCCATTCGTTCTGCGAGCAATGTGCCCTGCCCACTGCCACTTAAGTTTGTCATTTCTTCGGGCAATGTCGGTAACTCTGGTTCTCTTGCGGATCTCTACATTTCTGATTCGATCCCGCAAGGAAACTTCGAGCATAGCCCTCTCCATTGCCCTTTGGGTGACTCTAAGCTTTCTGATGAGGCCCATTGTAAGCGACCACGTCTCAGAGCCATATGTCATCACTGGCAACACACACTGGTCATAGACTTTCGTCTTGAGACACTGTGGTACGTTGGACGAGAAGATACCGCGCAACTTCCCGAACGCTGCCCAGCCGAGTCGGATTCGACGGTTGATCTCTTTCTCGAAGTTGGGCCTACCCAACTGGATCGTTTGTCCCAGGTAGACATAGTCGCCCACAACTTCGAGTGTAGAGTCTCCGACCTTAATAGGAGTGGGTGTAACATGTGCATTCAGCATCACCTTGGTTTTGTCCATGTTCATCCTCAGACTCACTCTTTCGGAAGCTCTACTGAGGTCATCGAGCATTGTACTGAGGTCCTCTATGGTCTCAGCCATAACCACAATATCGTCGGCAAACCGATGCTAAGTGATGTACTCGCCATTGACGTTGATGCCTAGCCCTCTCTAGTCCAGAACCTTGAAGACGTCCTCCAGCGCAGTGGTAAACAGCTTCGGAGATATGACATCTCCCTGTCTCACACCTCGTTCTCACCGGTTCTGAGGTTTGATCCTGAAGTCGAACTGACATTGTGGCGTTTTTGTATAAACACTTAAACACCTCGATGTACCGGTAGTCAATTTGGCATCGTTGGAGAGACTGCAGTACAGCTCAAGTCTCGATCGATTCGAAGGCTTTCTCGTAGTCTTCCTGTATTCCTGTAAAAATATTTCACTGTTTTAAAATTATATAATATTATATAAAACTTTGAGATAATATTGACTGTAAACGTTAAATACTATTAAATAGTATTACTTTAACTCTTTACATTATGTACGAGTATTGTGTTGTTATACTTTCATACATTATATAATATAATCTTAAATTATATCAATAAAACAGACAGTCAAAACAATTTCAAAAAAATATACGTGTTATGCAGACATCATTTATTAGAGAAATCTATAATAGTATTTAGGGTAACATTTTTCTTTTTTTTTTACATTAAGTAAATGATTGAAAGGTATACAAATTTATGTAAACATAATCCCGTTATGTAGCGCAGCTGTGGTAGGTAACAATGCCTATCGGGTAATTTGACAAACAAGTTCAAACAAAACACCATTATACATTTTGCCAGATGAAAGTACCTACAGGAAAGTTCGCAGAAATACCAGCCGCTATATATATTGCAGTTATTACTCACAGTTTTCATTCATCTGCGAATCATAAAAGGCGACGTAGTTTAAATCACGCGCTTACAACCTGTTGTTGGTCATTTGTTTACCTCGCGTCGCTAAGCAAGGACGTGTCGAAAATGTGTCGGATAAAGTTTGTGATCATTCTGCTGTGCCTAGTGAACCTCGCGCAGTCGAGGCCGAAGAAGTATTACTACCCCAACCCTGAAGATCCTAACGCGATTGTCTTCGAAGGTCCCACAAACTATGAGACTCGGAAAGCTTCCGAAAATGAAGTTGAGTTAGACGAAGACATGTTGGGCTTCCTTATCAACCCGAGATTTCGCGAATATTCAGTCAAGATCGAGGCGCCTACGCCACCAACACCACCACCAGCTACTGTAGATACAGGATTCTATTTCCCGGAAGATTAAAACCGAAAAGTGGGATATTAAAACAACGAACAAGTTACCAGTGAGATATTTATAATAACAATATGAGGTATGTGTGAAAGAAAAGAAGTGTTGTGCAAAACAAAAACAAATAAAGACTTGAAGATTCTATTGATAGTGCCATATCCGATGGTGTATTATTTATACTAATATTAATGTAAGTTATTTATTAAAACATTTTAGTTTGTGAATGAGTGACATCAGTTATTTGCTTGATTATAGCAAATCTCGTGAATGAAGATGTTGAGATAGGACCG
Source organism: Orthosia cruda (assembly GCA_964057195.1). Taxonomy (NCBI): domain Eukaryota; kingdom Metazoa; phylum Arthropoda; class Insecta; order Lepidoptera; family Noctuidae; genus Orthosia; species Orthosia cruda. The sequence goes on along the minus strand of OZ059836.1, from coordinate 11,782,818 downwards.
TCGCAAAACCCCATGAATATTTGCTGTGATGTGTCTTAGTACATTATTTATTATGTGTCAACAAACCATATACATATTAGAGGATTTAGAGCCGTGGCCATTTTAGAACGGTTCAGTAGGGTTACTAATTCCGGAACACGATCCGGTGATCCTATCTTACCTAACCGAACAGTAGATTTTTTTGTTTTTCTGTATTTATTATTGAACCTGTAAAGGTGTTTCTAGCATTTCAAACAAGCTCAAAACGTTAAAATCCAATTATGTAAGACTTGATAAATTAATAACTCATGATTGATAATTCCTATTTAACCATCCACATCAGTTATGATCTTTAATTGATACAAGAGTACAATAAATCGCAAGTGTCATAATTTTTAACGAAAAAAAGTATTAAATAAAATCGATTAATATAATGACTAAGCTGAATTATAATCAGTAATTTACTCAAGGTTAATGTAATTACAGATTCTTATAGAAGGGATTAAAATATTAATTTAGTGCGTGTAGAGCGTGTAGCGTGCAATATAGACTTAATGACTAAACGTATCGGTGATACGATCAAAATATTAGGATTAATTACTGTTCCTTGAGACTAGTCCCAAGGTACAATTATTACTCCTAATACTTTGACTGTAACTGTTTTTATTTTAAATTTGTTACCCCTAATATTTTGGCTTACACTTTGCTCTTAAATTATAATTACAACAGATGGTTATTTGGTATCGTTAAATTGATAGAATTTGTGTATTATCAAGATGTTGGATATCTGTATATTATGAAAGTTATATTGTTCTACCTACCTGATGCATATATTGTTTTGTCTTATCAATCAATTAAGGTTATTTATCAATTTTACCTAAAGAAATAACTTTGATCAATCAATTACTCCTTGGAATATAGACTGCATTTTGTCTTAGCAAAATATACAATTGTATAAAAAGAAATGTGATATAATTATTCAGTATTCATTCCTCAGAATATTATGATATGAATAATATCGTCAGTTATTGTTTATTCATCGATTTGGTATTAATCGCCTATTGTAATAAAAAGAATATCCAATTGTTATAATAATGAATACAGTGCTCTATATCTGTATACAAATAACTATTTGATATAATATGTTTGTACTGAATTAATGTAATTTAAAACTAGTATAATTATACGTAATGTTGTAAGATAGTCAATTGTTTAGGCTAAGTGTATATTGAGATTTTAAATGACAAGGACTAAATAAGGACGACTGATAATTTTAGTTAAATATAGATAAAATATTTGCAAAAAAAAACTGTTTTATTTTAATGAGAACCTTCTACGATAAGAATCCGCACTGGACCATCGTGGTAGATTACAACCCACACTCTCTTACATACAGAAGGCCTGTATCCCAGCAGTGACAGGGCTATTAAGTTGACTTACCTCGGATAATAAGGTTCGTAGGTAATTAGCTTGTGAACGTTTACTATATTTACTGGCCATATGTATTTTTTTTAAAGTAACACTACAGGAATCCAATAGATAATAATCGAATAGATTACCAATAAAAAGTGAAAAATAAAAAACTTTTTTGCAAATAAATACTACCGACTTCCAAATACAAAACTACAAAGTGAAAAATAACTTTTTTTTTTGAAGTCGGTGTCTTTAGTAGGTACCATTTTTTTGCGTTATGGACACCGACTTCAAAAAATAAAGTTATTTTTCACTTTGTAGTTTTGTATTTGGAAGTCGGTAGTATTTTTTTGCAAAAAAGTTTTTTGTTTTTCACTTTTTAGTTGTACCTACCCAATAGGCCAGTTAGTAAGGTAACTATAACGCCAGAATAGATTTCATGAAACTCGAACATAACCGGTGTAATGAGAGATCTGCGTACCCCTTAAGAGCGTACTGGCGTGATGTTATGTTATGGAATGGTATAAACAATAGATATACATGCAATTGCAGCAATCCCGAGAGATTTGCCGTTATTTATTGAAGAGTTCTGTTGTATATCTCCAAAGTTCTTTATCAGATCTTCACCAAATTAAAATGGGACCAATTTCGGTACATCTTTATTCAAACGAAAAAAGATTTTTCATAATCGGTCTACAATTGACGGAGATATCGGTGAACATAAACAAAAAAAAAAAACAAACATAATGTCAAACATAGAACCTCCTCCTCTTTGGGAATTCGGTTAACTATCAATAATGTAGGTATAACTATTACGTAAGAGCTTTAAAATGGGCTTGCGTCAAGTATATACTCGTAAGTTAATGTTCACCTTTAATTTAACTCGAATGTCATGATGTTGTTAAAGTTCAGAATGAACTATCTATGGAATCAACTATAGTTATGCAGACATGTAAATGTTGCCGAGTGCCTTATTTATTTATCCATACTAATACTATAAATGCGAAAGTAACTCTGTCGCCTGTCTATTACCTTTTCACGCTTAAACGTGGAACTGATTTAAATTAAAGTTGGTATGGAGATAGTTCGAGACCCTGAGAAGGACATAGGCCACTATTTTTTGCATAAAACACAAAGGGGGAGACTTGTGGGAGTGGTTTGTTTTGTATGTAACTTCTCAACATGCAACTTTTTCTTAGTATGCTGATGCTGCCTCGCTTCTGTAGTGCGTCGGGAATTTTGCGGATGCGCTTGTAGATTGTTTCTACACAACCACGCGCAAAAGGTGCGCATCCATGGTGCGCAGGGCGTGGGGCAGCTCCAACAGTATCCTAAGTATGATTTCGTGGCGCCAATGCTGTGTTTTCGTTGGTCGCTGTTGTGCCATCTCACATGGGTTGTCGCAACAGTGAGCCACTGTTATTTGTTGCTTTGTTTTTGTAGTATCAGTTTATTAATATATGTGATACTAACATAGTTGTAAGTTTTACTAACCATTTTTTGAGTCATGGATACTCGATTAAAGAGAAATTCTATTCTATTCTATGAACCGATTTAGATGAAATTCGGTATGGAGACGTTTGAGATCCTAAGAAGGACATAGACTACTCTTTTTGCATAAAAAAGATGGGGCAGAAATCTTACATCAGTCTTGCTAAGGCGAACCGTATTACTCAGTTCCTGGGCTGTGGAGGTCAGATAGGCTGTCGCTCCATGTAAAATACTGGTACTCAGCTGCATCCATTGGAACTAGAAGCTGACCCCAACATTGTTGGGCGAAGGCTAAGCACGCCGTGACGGGTGGCTGGGAGGGACCAAACCAACACATGGGCGCCAGACGCCGCAGACCCCGTGAATGGCACCCTTAGTCCTCCTGTGATGGTTCAGATCAGCCAACACTTTTCGGCCGCAGGGGAAAGGGAGAGCAGCTAACGCTATGCCGACACTCCTCCACACCTGCGGCCTCACCGCGTCCACCATCAGACGATGGTGACCCCGTCCAGGCCGCGGAAGGTAGGGAGACCGGCGCACTGTAATACCGGCACTCGTTTCCCGCTGCTTCCTAACCTTAGTTATCTTGACATTACGAACAGACACTTCAATATTTTTTTTATAGATACAGATTATAAATTTTAATGCATGTACATGAAGGTTAACGGGTGGGTGGTTAGTTAAACTGGCTGTGACGACGTCTTCTGGGTGAGTTAGTCATTTTTATTTGTTTCGTGGTTAGACGTGAAGTTATGCAAGCGATCAGTAAACTGTGATGACGCAGAGAGACGTGACGTCAGGTGAGTGATATGATCTTTGAACCGACGTCATTCTTTCAGGATTTTTGTAGGTGCTGTTAGTTAGTAGGCAGGTAAGTATAACGCACAAATATACTTGGATTTGGATGAGTTTCATTTTTAATTGTGAGTAGGTAAAAGCTTGAAAACGTTTTATAGGAAAACAAAATGGAAAAGCTTTGCGCAAAATTAGGAAATCCTGGCAAAACTGGAAATACTTTTTCTATGGTATTTTTTAATTAAATTAAAAGAGACAGATCAATGTCCATCGGGTTTGTATGTTAGATGAAAGATAAGAATGATGGAAAAAAGTATCCACAAAAGAAAGATCTTCTAGATAAAGTGAGATTCTATCAGCAATTCATCATCAGCCTTTTTAATATTCCCACTGCTGGGACACAGGTCTCCTCTCTGTGAAAGAGGGTATGGGTCTTGATCCACCACGCGGGCCCAGCGATCATCGATTATGACTGTCGAAAAATCAAAAATGTTAACATCGTTTCTGAATAAATATCACGAGATCAGTCCCCAAACATTAGAGCAGTGGTGGCACAGTGGCCGCGAACAAGTTGTTAGTCTTAGGTTCGAACCCAGGCAGGCGCTTTAATTTGTGTAAATTGTTTCATCACCACTGATCTCACGCTGAAAAAAACCCTCTTGAGGAAACCTGTCCATGTCTTATAACCAAAAATTCGAAGACACCCACCAACCCGCACTAGGCCTAATGGGAATTGTAGTGTGGAAAAGGGTCATCTATCCTATCCCGAAACATCTTGGTATTTCGAGAATTAGCCGATAGCTACAATCTAGGGGTCTTTAAGTCAAGAGTGAATGGTTTTTTTCTAGACAAGCGTGCATCACCGTCGACCACATCATCGCTTTCCATCAGGTGAGATAGTGGTCAAGCGCGAGCATATAAATAAAAAAAAAAAAAACAATCGCCGATAGAGTCTCACTACTATGTGTAGAGCCTAAGTAGGCTTACTCATTACAGCACGCGCATCAACCAAACACATAACCTCCTTTATTCAGCCGCATAAGCCACTCGTGCAACCTTTTAAAACACATACCTACCTGAGAAAATAATATCACGTGACTTTATTAAATATTTTAAGTCCATAATTCAAATCAATACAGTTTGTTTGCGCCTAAGGTCTTAGTCACTTTAGTGTCCACGTCAAGCTGTTGCTAACCGTATCGGATCAGGCGCACCTGAGTGACGGTAGATCACGAACAAATAAATCAGCTAAGGAAAAACTTCTACCTGACTTGTGAATATATCAATTCCAAATATATCTCTAATACGGACGAACATCGGTCCGCACATTTTTTATGTAAAAATTGATAATAATTATAATAGAACGAAGTGTAATGTTTTCTACTGTTGTCTAAATTAAATTCAAGGTTTAAAGTAAAACTCCTTCGTTTTATTGAGCATCAAGCTCCAGTGTCTCGTTATAGACATAGTTGGCGACCGTGACAGGACAGAATCGGAAAGGCAATTCGGTGTACCAAGGTCTAACTGGAGTTGGCCAGCACCGCACCGCAGCCATCAGTCGGTCAGCACCGCGCCGCATCCAGCCCTTGGGAGAAGCACGTGCATCGGCAGAACATAAGCAGTACTTAGCACCGCCGGACATTGATGCTAAATTCAGCGTCACACCGCAGCGCAGCAGCATTTCTGCAGCTAAGTGCCTTTCCTTAATTCCTAAACTTCCCTTCAAACCACGTAGCCCACGTCCTTATCCAATTTCTGTATGGTTTTTCACTTGTGCAATTTCATTTTTTTTTTTTTATTGGTTCACCTTTGTCAAGGTTACAGTATTGCGTCATACTTTCTTAAAACATGTTTTCCTATACATTTCCATAAGTTCGCTATTGTTTAGTATCAGTATCGATTCGTTACGCCTGGATATTTCAATATTTTAACCGTTTTGGGTGGATTTCCAAGCGGATTTCCGAGTACCTACATACCTGACGTTATTACAAACTTTTACTTTGGGTTCAATTTCTTTTAGGAAATCATTTCCAAAGGCTGCCCTGCCTATTTAGTTCCGTTAAGTAATTATTCCGCCGAACATTTCAGATTTGCCAAGTTGCCCGTGCATCGCTGAGCGTCGCGTCGCTGCCGCAGTGCGCAACGTCAAGGCTGTCCGCAGACCGGTGCCTTGCCTGCAACTTCGGCTTCCCGTGCGGCAGAGACCACCAACCCAGGGGCGTGAGCGTATTCCTTTATCATTTTATTTGGTTTATTTTAACGTTAGTTTTTTCTGAGTCTATATCAATCTTACATGTTTACTTACTTAACTTTAATCTCTTTTTCGTGAGAATTTTGTGTGAAATAAACGATCATAATGGGTTTAGGTGATGATGCCAAGAACTTGGCGGAATTAAACGTTAGACGTAGTTCCGTCAAGGGCCAAGTAACAAAGTTTAAAAATTATTTAGAAAAAATATCACGGTTAGATACTTTTACTACAACACATAGGGCGGAACTTACACTTAAATTAAGTAAATTTGAAACCTTATTTTCAAGGTTCGATGACTTACAAAGTCAGATCGAAATTGTTAATTCTAGTGAGTTGAAGGATGAACTTGAAGAACGAGAAAGTATTGAGAAGGAATTCACTAGCAGTATTGTAACGGCTCAAGAGTTGTTACAAATGCACGGTAGGGATGAAAGCGTCCACGACTCAAGCAGTTCTCATAATATAACTCATTGCGCTGTCGATCATAATGAAATGGGTTTCAGGCTACCTTTGATGCAGATTTCTAGATTCGACGGATCATACTTTCGATGGATGGAATTTCGTGACACGTTCCGATCCTTAATACATGAAAATAGTAGAATTAGTTCAGTGAACAAGTTTCATTATTTAATTTCTTATTTAGAAGGTGAAGCAGCACGAACCGTTTCGAATCTAGAAGTATCTGCTGATAATTATCGGGAAGCTTGGAACCTATTGCTCGAACGTTACGACAATAAACGTTTGCTGATAAATCATCATCTCAGCGCATTATTTAACATTAATTCTGTAAATAAGGAGTCTGAGAAATCATTGCGTTTCTTGGTGGACCACGTGACCAAAAATTTACGTGCTCTCTCGAATTTAGGACAAGCCACTGAGCACTGGGATGTCCTTATCATTCACTTAGTCGCTTCCAAGTTGGACAATAATAACTTCGTGAAATGGGAGGAACATCTTAACGCGTTGTCATCAGACACCCCTACACTTAAGGAATTTTATAAATTTTTGAACGATCGTGCAACCGTGCTTGAGTCCTTGCACCGCAGCAAGTCAGACAATGCCTGCAAACCTAATCATGATAAACAGCGTCCAGAAGGCCATTCAAAGAAACCGGACAACATACGTCATAATAAAGCACATGCATACATTAGTAGTAACCCACCACAAACACAATCATCCTCGTCATACCGCTGTCCATGCTGTAATGCTGATCATAAAATATTCGATTGTCCATCGTTTAAGGCAAAGAGCATAAGCGAACGTATAGCCGAGGCAACTAAACTGAAATTGTGTCTTAATTGTTTAAGGTCGGGTCACCCTACATTTAGATGTCGTTTAAGCCGTTGTTGTGAATGCAACAAGAGGCACAATTCTATATTGCACCTTCCTACTGGCAAGGCTGACAATTTACTTAATACTAGTACCGACAGTCCATCTGAGACGTTGGCTAACTGTAACAATCAAGGTAACAAACATGCTCTTCTTTGTACTGCCTTGATTGAAATAGTCAATCCTAAGACTAGTAAATCTGATACGGTGCGCGCCTTGCTTGATTGTGGCAGCCAATCCTCTTTCATAAGTCTAGCCCTAAAACAAAGGTTATCATTAGAGGACTGCCGTATCAATGCTACAAAGGTAATCGGTTTTGGCAACAATAATGCAGGTACGATAACTGAATATTGCATTGCCCAATTAAAATCGTTAAATACACCATTCAACGTCTTTTCTAACTTTTACGTTATGAAGGAACTAACAGCTTCAGTTCCCAATGCGGTAATTGATATTCGATCGTTTAATATTCCTAAAGATATTATCTTAGCAGACCCAAAATTCTATCAGCCTTCTTTCATAGATATTCTTATAGGCTCAGATTTATTTTGGGACATTATAGGTTGTGAGCAGCGGTCATTAGGCCCTAATTATCCTAAGTTGCACGGCTCAAAGTTGGGCTGGTTGATTGGAGGCCCCCTGCAATATAAACAACCTAAGGATATTAAATGCAATCATGTACTTACCCATTTTTCTTATGATGAACACATAGAATTAAAATTAAATAGATTTTGGGAGCTTGAAGAAATCCCATCTAAATCCTATTTAAGTGAAAGCGAGCAGGCATGTGAAACGCATTTTTTGCAGCACACCTGCCGCTTAGGAAACGGCAGATTCTCTGTCAAGTTACCTCTTATTGACTCACCGGATTGTCTCGGTGACTCATACAAAATGGCCAAGAAAAGGTTTTATAATTTAGAACGGCGATTTAGAAGACAGCCTGAAGTTAAGTCGCAATACATTGAATTTATCAGAGAATATGCAGAATTAGGTCATCTCTCTGAAATTGCGATGAATAGCTTAAATTCTAATTTATGCTATTTCTTACCTCATCATCCTGTGTTCAGAGAGAACAGCGAATCGACAAAAATTCGCGTCGTTTTCGATGGATCAGCTCGCACTTCCTCAGGCCTCTCTGTCAATGACATACAAATGGTTGGGCCTCAAATTCAAGACTCTCTTTTCTCCATATTAGTTCGAGCTCGTTTCTACAAATATCTTCTAGCAGCAGACGTAGAAAAATTATTTCGTCAAATATTAGTGGACGAGTCAGATCGAAATCTTCAGCTTATTCTATGGAGAGAAGACGAGCGTCAGCCCCTTAAGACGTTACGTTTAAATACGGTGACTTATGGTTTCACAAGCGCTAGTTTTTTGAGTACGAGGTGTCTTTGGCAGTCGGGTGAGGAGTGCGCAGATCCACTCATAAGAACTATTATACAACACGATCTGTACGTAGACGACTTAATTACGGGATGTAATTCTGAGGAAGAACTAATACATATTCAAAAATCTGTATCAGAAGCCCTTAAGGCAGCATGTTTTAATCTACGAAAATATAAGTCTAATTCGTCTAGCGTTCTTGAAGCCTGCTCCGAAAACTCTACGGACACGCTTATCATTAGTGAGTCCTCAAATGCTCTCGGCTTAGGGTGGAACTCTAAAACTGATAGTTTACATTATTCTTTCGAAATTCCCCCTATCAATGACAAAATCACAAAGCGCTATATTTTATCAACATCGTTTAAAGTCTTTGACCCACTCGGTTTTGTCAGCCCCTGTATTATCATTCCTAAATTAATAATGCAGCAACTTTGGCTTGACAGAGTTGGTTGGGACGAACCTCTTTCCGAGGAAATAGAAAGGGCTTGGCGTAAGTTTTCCAATAATCTATCTTGTCTAGCTACGCTCACACTGCCGAGGCAGGTTCTATGTGACTCACCAGTTGTTACAGAGCTACATATGTTCAGCGACGCCTCTCAAAGAGCTTATGGCGCTTGCGTTTACATAAGATCTATTGATAAAGGAGGTATCGTGCATGTTAACCTTTTGTGTTCCAAGTCAAAGGTGGCACCAATCAAGGCCTGTACTATACCTCGTTTGGAACTGTGTGCCGCCTTACTAGCTGTTCGACTCTGTAGGGTCGTTGTCGATTCACTGAGGTACCCAGTAGCACGTAAATTATATTGGTGCGACTCCAGCGTAGTCCTTGCTTGGCTGCATGCTAGCTCTAGAAGATTAAAGACCTTCGTGGCTAATAGAACAGCAGAAATACTGGAATCGTCAGATGTTTCTTGTTGGAGATATGTACCTACCTCTGAGAATCCTGCTGATCTTGTCTCGCGCGGCGTTTATCCCGAAGAGCTAAAAGATCGTAGTCTGTGGTGGTCAGGGCCCGAATATTTACTTCGGGGCGAATCTTCTTGGCCTACCTTACCAAATAAACATGAGTTTGAAATTCCTGAAATGAAGTCAAACATTGTTGCTAACATAGATAATCCTTCAGTCATTCCATTTAATAAATATAGTAAATTAAATAAGATTAAACAAGATTACGCGTATGCATTAAGATATTTTTATAATTTGCGCAATCCCAATTCTCGGCGTTTCGATGACCTTAATTTAGAAGAATTACAAAATTCATTTCATCTTATATGCCGTAAGGCTCAACAGGAATCTTTTCCTGTAGAGTATGATTTGTTAAGTAAGGAAAAATCAATTAGCACAAAATCAACCATCATAGCGCTCACACCTTTCATGGACGCAAATGGGTTGATACGAGTAGGAGGCCGGCTGGATGCTTCGGCTATTCCATTTGACAGCAAGCACCCTATACTACTACATTCCTCACACCATCTCACAAAATTAATCTTTGAGCGGGAACACTTACACAAGCTACATGCTGGCCCACAGCTTCTCCTCGCTAGTGTCAGGCAATACGTGTGGCCTATTAATGGGCGACAACTCGCTAGGAGGACTGTGCGCAACTGCATCACATGCAGGAAGGTACAGGGCAAGACTTTAACACCCTTAATGGGGAACTTGCCCTCACAGCGCGTTACGGTGGATTTCCCATTTCGAAGCGTTGGTGTAGATTTTGCCGGGCCCTTTTATGTCTCCAATAGGAAGGGTCGCGGATCAAGGGTCACAAAATGCTATTTATGCATTTTTGTTTGCTTAAGGTACAAATGCGTACACTTGGAAGCGGTAAGTGATCTTTCAAAGGACGCTTTTATTCTTACCGTGCGTAGGTTCGTATCCCGTCGGGGTAAGCCTATTGAATTTTTTTGTGACAACGGCCGCAATTTTGTGGCCGCTGCCAAAGAAATTGGGAATTTTTTGAAATGTAACCGCCAAGCTTTAACAGATTTCTCCAACGAAGAAGAGATTAAATTTTTGTTTTCACCTGCTTACGCTCCCCACTTTGGTGGTATCTGGGAGGCCGGGGTAAAATCCGCTAAACATCATATAAGACGTGTAATGGGCAACACGCATTTAAATTTTGAAGAGATATCCACGTTGTTTGCACAAGTGGAAGCCATATTAAATAGCCGCCCACTTTACCCCATGTCCTCGTCTCCAAATGACCTCCTTTTCCTCACCCCAGGGCACTTCCTGCTTGGACGGCCGCTGACTGCGCTGCCTTCACCGAGCCTAGAGAACTGCACGTCCACTCAACTGAAGCGCTACCAACGACTTGAACAAATCCGGCAGCACTTTTGGAGGAGATGGCAGAGGGAGTACCTGACTGAGCTGCAGCAAAGGTCAAAATGGCACACCAATTGTACTCCACTGAACGTTGGCGACCTAGTACTGCTTCAGGAAGACAACTTACCACCATTGTGCTGGCGTACGGGCCGAATCAGCAAACTCTTTCCGGGTCCTGATGGAGTATGTCGGGTCGCAGATGTTCAAACAACACATGGATGTTACCGGAGGCCCTTCAAGCGACTCTGCCCTCTGCCTGCGACGGAGCATCTTATTGAATGAGAGTTAAAGGCTGGAGGCCTTTAACGGGGGGGAAGATGTTTGCGCCTAAGGTCTTAGTCACTTTAGTGTCCACGTCAAGCTGTTGCTAACCGTATCGGATCAGGCGCACCTGAGTGACGGTAGATCACGAACAAATAAATCAGCTAAGGAAAAACTTCTACCTGACTTGTGAATATATCAATTCCAAATATATCTCTAATACGGACGAACATCGGTCCGCACATTTTTTATGTAAAAATTGATAATAATTATAATAGAACGAAGTGTAATGTTTTCTACTGTTGTCTAAATTAAATTCAAGGTTTAAAGTAAAACTCCTTCGTTTTATTGAGCATCAAGCTCCAGTGTCTCGTTATAGACACAGTTGCATAGCCTTGGCAACAACCTTTACAAATTGTGTAATAAAAACTGGTGTGTTGCACTTGATTGTACCTACTTTGTTAAGTATGGTACAACTGTTCGAAGGATTTGCACAGGCTAGTATCCACTTTATTAGGTTTGGTGCAAAATTGGTCAAGGATTAGTGTACATTACTATATTTAGTATGAAACTACTGATTATTTAGAATGTGGAGATGGTTAACGAAGAAGTAAGGTTGGATCTAGTGGTAGCACAAAATGGGGTCACAGAAAACTAAGTGAGTTGAGCTGATTAACAAAGGAAAAGTGCCAGAAAGGACCCAACTACATGCTAAGCTATGATGACGCACAATGATAAAATATGATGAACTAGCTTTTCCTCGCGTTTTTGCTCCCGTGGCCCACTCTACACGATCCCTTTTCGGGACAAAAAATTGCCAATGTTACTCAGGAATAATGAAGCTTTCTATTTCTACTAACCTACTTAACCGATGTTGAAAATGATCTCACCAGATCATTTTCAACATCGGTTAAGTAGTTTTTGAGATTATCCATTACAAACAAATCTGTCGTCTATATAATATTATTAAAATGACTTTGACAATCTCGGGACCATGGGGTCCCCGTCCTTTGAAAGGCGTGCGAGAGGCCAAAGCCAACTCGTAGAGCCCTTGTTAGACATGTATCAAGCAATAACCCGGCGATTATACCTTTATGCACTACGTAAGTGTATCCAAGGACAATCGCCGGCTGGTGCAGGACTATTGCAAAATATGGAGAAAAATTTAATTGACTATGCGTTTGGTAGGTTTAGTGGATCTATTGCCAAAAACTATAGGCCGACTATTTGACCCTGCCTGATGACCACTGTTGAACTACATGGCTATATAATGGCAGGGGATGACTTTCACACTCAATTAATGTGCCCCCCATAAACGGTCGCTAGCACTATAGTGACGTAGCGCAAAGGGGGCAAAAAATATGGAGGTGCTTGAGGAGTGGAGAGGTTTTATTTATTTATTAGTTTATCCTCGCACTGGAACGCCTTACAGCAATTACACCAATGGAGCACAATCTTATAAGAAACTCACTTTAAGTCCAGGTTTCCTCACGATGTTTTCCTTCACCGTTGTCAACGATGTCCAAGGTTAACTTAGAAAGTACATATGAATTGAAAAATACACATTTGTACTTGCCCGGATTCGAACCCACGACCTCAAGCATGAGAGGCAAGGACTTAGCCACTGGGCCACCACGACATCTTAGGTATACCACGGCTATCAAAACAATTCTGGAAGTACGGTCAAGATCACTACCAGCATGTTACTGGGTTAACTCCCTTCCTCCAAGCACGTTTAGTCATTTGACATCCACCAACACGCACTGGGCCCGCGTGGTGGATTACGGCCCATTCCCTCTCACAGAGGAGGCCTGTCACCCAGTAGTGGGAACATTAAAAGGCTGATGATGATAATTACGTGGACCGACTACCTTCTGACCTCCACAAACTAATCACTGGATAACATGATATCCTGTATTGTGCGCTTATAATTTTAATACTAATCCACGAGCTAATTGAGGAAAATCAAAGATGTGAATAAAGATTACACTAATGACGTGTACCAAACGGTACTAAACGTGTGGCGACATAAATTACTTACGTATTTAAGTTACGAATCAGGTTTATTACGCACAATGTTATAAGATTGCCGTCATCAAGATGGTCTGGGGCAAGATATCAAAGTAACGGTTCTAAAGGAATACGTCATAAGTTTTTATGGTTTACGAAGTCAGATGATGACGATTAAATTAGATACAAAAAATAGGATATGATTATAGCAGAAACAGGCTACGGTCCGATGAATTACGAACAATTTTCCCTTTTACTTTTATATATGTGAATTATAGATGATGAACTGCGATTTCAACTAATTTGTTTTTCGTCTATATCTCAAAATATGATTATGTCAGATAACGGCACTCTAGCTATAGGACGGCAGAACAGGCAGACGCTCTCAAAGGCCTTTTACCACCTTTTACCATTAACCAAAATTGCATGTAGTCGACCTTACATTTTCATCATTATTTTCATGCTAAAACTTTTAATAGATAGTGTCAAATCCTTTGAAGTTTTAAAGCTGAATTGAAAGAAATTTGGAAACTTTCGTTCAAAATGTCAATGGATTTTAATTTTCATGGATTATAAAGAGTTTGTATTACTTTTCATTTTTATGACGGTTTATTGGATTGGCCACTTCAATTGTTATTTTAATCATGACGAAGAAAAGGCTGTCTGTGAAAAGACTTTTGACTTGGAGTGACGTTATTGCAAGGTGATTTTTTTGTTACTTAGCAAAAAAAAGTGTTTTATATAACGCAAGCTTCTGCTAGCGGCTTCGCCCGCATTTAAGTCTTATATTATGCCAAGGGAACGTATACATAATGGTCCCCGGATAAAAGATATCATATGTACTTCTCCAAGGTCCAATCAATTTTTATCACAGATATAAATCTAACTAAATAAGGCAAGTACCTCCGTTTGTATGAAAACCAAGCGTGCCACTTTTTCACACATAATTTAAAAACAAATTTACTTACCATTTAAAGAAAACATTTCCAATGCCACGGCCAACTTTTTCTATACAGACTTCACACTTCACAGCTCATTATAGCATAATTAGGCATTTTTCTATATTTCGGTGGATTTCCGGTGCCGATAATGCTAAATGAAAAGCTCAAAATACAATCATCATTCATCATCATCATTTCAGCCAAAAGAAGTCCACTGTTGGACATATGCCTCCCCCAGGCGTCACCACAATTATCGATCCCGTGCGTCTTACATCCAGCACCTTCCCGCAACCTTAACCAGGTCATCAGTCCACCTAGTGGGAGGCCTTACTTCGTAACGTCTTCCAGTTCGCGGTCGCCATTCCAGAACTTTTCGGCCCCATCGGCCATCCATTCTGCGAGCAATGTGCCCTGCCCACTGCCACTTAAGTTAGGTAATTCTTCGGGCTATGTCGGTAACTTTGGTTCTCCTGCGGATATCATCATTTCTGACGTGATCACGCAAGGAAATCCCGAGCATAGCCCTCTCCATTGCCCTTTGGGTGACTTTGAGCTTTCTGATAAAGCTCATTGTGAGCGACCAAGTCTCGGTCCCATAGGTGATCACTGGCAACACACACTGGTCATAGACTTTTGTCTTGAGACACTGCGGTAAATTGGACGAGAAGATACCACGCAACTTCCCGAACGCCGCCCAGCCGAGTCGGATTCGATGGTTGACCTCTTTCTCGAAATTGGATCGACCCAACTGGATCGTTTGTACCAGGTAGACATAATCGTCTACAATTTCGAGTGTTGCCCTCGAGTATGACGGAATCAAACAGCTTCTGAAGGGCCATAAGGACCGTTTTCCACCCGCCTTTAGGAATTTGGCTGTAATTCCGTCATTACCCGGCGCCTTGTTGTTTTTGAGCTGTTTCAGAGCCATCCCAATCTCATACAGGCTGACGTCCGGGAAATCTTCGGTATAATGTCGGGTCAATTTAGCTCTTGGGTCGTTTGCTAGACTCGCAACGGGCTTGCTTATTGATGTAAACAACTGCCCATAGAATGTCTCGATCTCCCTCAGAAGCTCCGGTTTGGCGCATACGATCCTGCCATCGACGGTCTTCAGTTTCGTGAGGTGGTATTGCACAATAGCCAGATCCATTGAAAATACCTTGGAGCCTTTATTTCGCTCGATCGCGTCCTTAATAGGCTCGGTATTAAAGCGGCGGAGGTCTCTTTCCAAGGATTTAGAGATCTGTCTATAGAGCTGCCGGTATTTGCACGCCTCATCTGAAGATTGCAAGATCATCTCACGTCTATCCTTCATAAGCTTGAGGGTAGGATCTGAGAGCTTTTTGTTTCTATCTGTACGACGGGTCTTGAAAAACAGACCCGACCGTATGGACAGCTTCCACGAACCCTTTGTTGTATTCATCCACGGATCTCCCTAGGCACTCGAAACGATTCGATTGGAAACGACCAACACGGACCGGGCACCTTTTGTCGACGTTTTATAAGTGCCCATGTAGGCCTATGTGAAATAAAAAAAATGATTTTGATTTTGGCCAGTAGATGACTCCGGTGGCGACAACCGTAACAACCGCCTAAGGCTGACGTCCTCAGATGCACCCAACATACACAAACGCTCGGCAGCGTCCAAGGATGCGATGAGGAAGGCAACCGCAAGGGATGCACCACAATAGGCTGCGTCCAAGGATGCGATGAGGAAGACAACCGCAAGGGATGCACCACAATAGGCTGCGTCTTCGACTTGTTCTATTATGTATAACCCGAGAAGGAAGAACCAACATTTTGATTATTAAACCTGAATTGACCAATAATAAATGAATAATCAATATTTTGGTATTGCTTATCGAGCGAGCTTCAGCGGCAATTATTTATATGCTTAGTAAATGCTTGACAATACAATCAGGACGAGTCAGGAGTATTAGAGAAGAAAACATTTGATGACCAGGCATTTTCTAAAACGACTGTCCTATAGGATATTTTTATGTCGTGTACAAATAAGTATATTACATTCCAATCCATCCCATTCCATTTCATTTCATTCCATTCCATCCCATTCCATTCTATTATATGCTATCCTATCCTTTCCCTTACCATTCTATCCTATACTATTTTTTGGTTGAACTTTACAAACCGAACAATCATCGTTTTCTTGTAGCTATTACAAACTGATACGCCGTAGCTAGACCGCTACGCTGTATTAGTGAATTATAAATTGATATACGAATTATTATACGCTGTATTATTCCTCACTTATTACCGCTACATTTGCTACGCCAGCTTCGCGGTGACATCACTGTTCCGTTTGTCACTTTCCCATCCAATCAATACCCCGAGCCTTTCCAGAACTGCATTGGGTTCGGCTTCCAGTCGGACTGCCTCGATGACTTCCAGAACCCAGGAATTGGATAATGTGATACTCCTTGGCAAGACTAGTGTCAGATTTCAGGATTCTGACTACAGGTACAGGCACGATTTTAGAGCGCTCGGTGAAAGTGTTGGGGTGATTTGCGCAAGTGTACACTCACGCAGAAAATTACTTAGTATGATTTGAACTAATTATTTGCTTGTAGGTAGTTTAAATTATGTGAAGAAAGGATATTTAAATAGCTAACTTTAACAGAGTTTGGTTTAGGCACATTAGCCTATCATCATAATAATATGTCACTATATTAAATATAGAAAGAAAGGAAAACACAGTTTTATGTAAGTATTTCGTGCTTGCTTCGTTAACACTTTTTTTTCTTCATCTTTCATCAGCAACAAAACGAACGCAAGTATTAAACGCTATGGAACGGAACTTCGTTTTTAACACTGCGCGACTGTACCTAGGGGACACGAGACGTATGAGTGCGACGAGATGGGGGATGACGACAATAATTGACCAATAAGTCGCCGGCGCTGGCCGTTTCACCGTTGCACCTCACTCTCCCCGCCAAAACGACCTAAAAATCGACTGCTGTGCATTCAAGGTCAGCACTCTTAAACCGCGCCGATATCTGTACCCGTAACGACTGTCAAAGTTGTACTAATGACAGCCGGGACCAAAGCCTTAACGTGCTTTCTGAGGCACGGTCGTGATACGTAATGATTGGACACCCATACACAGACCGACCTTGGCAAGCTTTGCTTAACCTCGATGATCTACCCGTGTGGTTATTTTCTCCTCGAGTCTTTTTTCAATGCATAACCACGTTAAATTCTATAACGGTCGGCGAACAATAAAACTGACCCTTGGCCTTAATGCAAGTCGTTGAACTGGAAATATGGAAATGTGTCGCCCTCGCTAGTCGACAGTCATCCTCCATCCAAGCGCGCTCCTTGCCATACATTATTCATACGTGTATTTAATTTTAGCGCACACCACAATCTAATTATTATTACTACACAGCCAGGTTTTTCCTGTATTTATTTTTTATTTTTTCGTTTCGCTTGATATAAGAGCCACTTGTGGAAGCATTTTATGAATAGTGCTAAGGTACTGAACGTTTTAATAATAAAATTATAATGGAACAAAGACTTGTGCAGATCAGTTCGTGCATTGCAGATTTTATTGATTGTAAAACAACACTTAATATAATGCCTTTTCAGAGGCTTGTTCTCAAAAATATTATTCAGTGAGTCCTTGATTGCCAGTTCAACGGTACCTTTAGAATATTCTCGCTCGATCTTCACCTGAAAATACACATTATAAGACAACTAGTACTAAAAACTGCTATTTTTCGTTTGACTAATACTGTTGCTTTAAAACAATAATTAGCAACACGATATATCTTCGCTTCTTTTGCATCATCACCATCATTAAAGCCGAAAGACGTCCACTGCTGAACACAGGCCTCCCCCAGGCAGCCCTCTATTGCATACAAAACGACTTGGATGTTTAAAAATATTTTAACACAGAAACATTGACGGTCAGAATATCTTCTTAAAATACATAGGATATGGACATAAAATAATATTTTGCCGACAAAACAGTCCAAAACGAGGGCCAAGATTGTTATTCTGGCAACGAGTGGGCGCACGGCCAGTACTGCGGTAACATTGGGGAATATATACGCCTTAAATCAGGTCTATAAAGTCTGAAATCCTTGAACAAAATACACATTCAACTTAAATAAAATCTAGGTTTAAAAACAAAATCATTTCTAAGACTATTTTTCAATTTTCAGTGACACTTCTAGGCTAGACTTTTTGAATACAATGTGTCCATGGCCTCAATTACAAGATTTGTAATCACAATATCATGGCCTGACTTAGATTAATGTTGACAAATTATTCGTTTATTATTTCGTGATATAATTTTGCGTGTGAGGACTCTGCTTAACTAGAAGGCAATCTACTTGCCTATAAAAAACACTGGCTATTGGTATTACTTGAAAGGTAAATGAATTTCGAACAGAAAATAAGTGAAGATGTTTTTGCAAAGCTTTTGATTGTCAATTCTAGTGTAGCCGCCCAGAAGGCAGGCTTATTGTGGAATTCGTACTAAATATATAAAATATAAAAAATAATTTATTAGTTTAATTCGTAGACTCTGTCTATGTCCCCACAAGCAACGAATCGCAGAATTCCTGTTAGCCGTGAATGAAATAAAACAGAATCATTAATACACATTCTTTTGTTTTTAGATGGATTACTTTGACGTGAATTTCAATTTTTAAACTTAACTTATAGACCATTTAGTAGTATTATGTATTCTCAAAATATTTCAGAGATTTATAACTGATGCAGATACGATAAATTGCTTATTTTTACTACAATATTAATTTAAGAATGATTAATTATTATTAGGTATGCTTAAATACTTGGATCGGTTATTGTGCCGACACTTGGATGTGGGCTATGATGACCAGCAGTGGACGTATTTCCTACATAACCTGTCTGTTTTATCCGTCCATAGCTCAAACAAAAAAATTATAGCTGCACAGCAAATACTGCTTTGCTCTTAAAATATTATTGAAAGTGGTAATGCTCTGTTTTCTTTAAATTTTATTTTCATCTGCTTTTAGAAGCTTATAATATACCTTCCTAATGTAGGCCATCATCATTTCGGTTACGCCACTGAAAGCAGACAAGGAGGCTCTTATCATTTTCTATGGCTATCGTAAGAGGAAAATTATGAAATTATACGTAAGGATGGCCAACATATTTCATGGCCGTAATTTACTGTAATGATCAGTCTACCAAGGAGATAATAGCTAATATAACTAGGTATAACAACTATAAAATGTAGATACAGTCAACGTTAAAACATATTAACATCGTACTTTTAGGGTTCACTACCCGAAGGGTCCACACGGAGCCCTATTGCTGTCACTTACGTGTGTGTGTCTGTCTATCTTGCACACAGGTTTTTCAGCCAAACGGTTGGAGCTACAGTCTTCAAATTTTCTCAGTATAGGCATCTTGTTGCCATAAAAAATCCAAAAAAATATAATGAAATGTTTCAAGGAGGGCTTCCATACAGACAAAGATGTGGCCCGTGAATAAAAAATGTACCTGGTTCACCAAGTGGGGTTGTTTAGAGCTCGTTGAGTAGATAAATACTGTATTTTTGTTTTGAAAAATGTTCGAATACAATGGAATGAGAAGCTACCAAAGTCAGCTACTTTAACAAAAGTTTGTTCCAAAGAATTTTTAACTTCCCATTGACCTATGAACTTCAAATTTGGGGATAATGTGTAATATTAAAATATAACATATTTTTTATTTATTGAAACCGTCCTAGAACCAAAAATTCGAAGACATGTGACATCCACCAACCCGCACTGGGCTCCCTCTCACAGAGAGGAAGCCTGTGTCCCAGCAGTTGGAACATTAAAAAAAGACTAATGATGATGATGTTGACGTATATTTTACTGTCAAATACCAATATATTGTCAAATCAGAGAAATTCCCTCATTTTTCCTATTATAATGTCTACTAAACCTACTAAATAACCAACTTGATTTTGCGGTTTGGTACGTAACCATAAATTTGCGAAGTCCGACACGCACTTGGCCGGTATTTTTGTATTGTGAGTGTTGTTAGCTTAGTGCTATCAAGCACTACTGCCGAGTGAGTGGTCCCGGGTTCGATTCCCGGGTTGACTGTTATTGGATTTTCCATTTAGAATTGCTCAGTAGCAGCCCGGAGTTTGGACTGGTGCCCGGTTGGCAATAGGCTTAACCTCGCGGGCCCAGTGCGGATTGGTAGATGTCACATGTCTTTGATTTTTTTATTCTTGGGCATGCCGGTTTCCTCATGATGTTTTCCTTCACCGTTTTGAGAGCAGTGTTGATGAAATAAATTAGACAAAGTAAAGCGCCTGCGAGATCAGTGGTGGCCCAGTGGTTACGGTCCCGACTTACGTGTAGTAGGGGTTCGAACCCGAGTAACCTCTATTACCTGAGACTTAAACATAATTGGTGAAATGTGGATGACCTCTACCGAGGTCATCAGAGGTCATGGGCGAAATAATATGTAAACAAAAACGACTTCTAAAAATTCAACAAAAACAAAACAGCTGATCCATACCCGTAACGACTGTCAAATATCTACAAATGGCAGCCGGGATCAACCACTTACCTTGCTTTCTGAGACACGGAGTAATCTCGGTTTATAGTTAATTGCCACCCATCCACGGACTGACCTCGGCAAGCGTTGCTTAACCCAGAAGATCGACTCGTGCACCTGATTTTATTTAGACACGAAATCCTCTCGATATTCCGCTACAAAATCCAATATCGTTGAAAGTGACACGCTGTATCCACCGGCACACATTTGCATAAAACAAAAACGTACGCGCTCCAAACCGCGACTATATTTGTACTCACTTCAACATTTTCAATTCCGGAAAGCCAAAAGCTATTAGATTCGATACATGTGTGGAAAAAAGAATTCGCGAAAAAAGTTTACGGAAACCCGAAATACAACTTTGTACATCCGACATAAGGTTGATAATTGAATGTAGAAAACATTTTATAGTGATGTACCATGCGGCGGCAGAGCTGGAACATTTATACATGAATGTCATGACAAGGACTAATAATGATGATCGTTTTGTGGATCAAATAAATTTATCTGTGTTCCTACGAATTTTGATGGTAACGGAAGGCAATCAATCATACCTAAATGTCACAAGCAATTTTATGGAAAGAGAAATCTACATAGAAAGAAAGAAAATAAACATATACGCCCGCGTTAAAAGTGTTTTTTCATCCTAAGGGAACATTATACCGGGCTATTCCAAACTATAATCTATCTCTGTGCCAAATTTCATCCCGATCCGTTTAATTATTCAAGCGTGATTGAGTAACAATCATACATCCATCCATCCGAACTTTCGCATTTATAATATTAGTAAGATGCTAAATTATTCATAAGGTCACCTCTTTGTAAATCAAAGACCTTTGATTTTTCTCTCGGTAAATTAGGCTTTCTTCAATGATTTTAATAATTGGTTCGGGACTTTTGGAGTAATTTGTAATAAGAGTCGGTAATTTATCAGATACGTTTTTGTTTATTTTATCGTAAAATGGGTTGAATTAACGCCAACTGTTTTATTGAGACAAGCCAACACGGTGCCAACCACCAGAAAAGCGCCGCCGTGACAATGAATATCGACAAGTACCAGAGAAACGATTTAACTGACGCTGCCAAATTAATAAGTAAAGAGCGAAATAATTTAAAAGAAACATAGCATAGGTTTCGCGAATGCTAACAAAATGTGCGAATATATTTCGCAAAACCGGCCAAGTGCGAGTCGGACTCTCGCACCGACGGTTCCGTACAAACAGCTTCATTGACCAACATAATTTGGTAAAATTACTAAAGTTCATAAACAATGAAATCACCGAACATTGCTCCAACGAAATTATTTTTTTTACTTTTCCAAATACATTTTATAAGTTGGTCGACTATTACTCGTAAACTTGTAAAGCTTACTTAGCTGTGGCTGTTTGCCTTTTAATTTCGTTATGCCGTTAACTTTTTCACATAAGATCCAAAATTCAGCTGGCAGGGGACATACACCTGACTAACAAAAATTTGTCATTTTCTTAAAAAAATAAAACGATATGCAGTAAAATCACCTAAGTGGATTAGTAAAGGTATAAAATTATGCTGTAAACGCAAGCGCGAAATGTTGTGGCAATTTCGAAAAGACCCCAACCACAAAACTAAAACAATTTTCAAAACATATACAAAACGCTTAAAAACCATAATTCGTCTGACTAAGAAATCCCAAAATAACAACCAAATTAATAATGCGTCTAATAAGTGTAAAGCTACATGGCAAATAATAAATAAGTGCAAGTATAATAAGCCGGTCGAAGGAATATCAAGTCTTAGAATAAATGACGTAGATATAACTGACCCAAAAAGTATCGCCAACACTTTTAATGACTATTTTATTGACGAAATTGAATCATTATCTGACATTAATATAATTAATCAAAATTTTAAATTTGACATGCATCCTAACTCATTATTTTTATTACCCACAGTTCCCCCTGACATTATAAAATTAATACATTCATTAAATAATACTAATAGCTCTGGTTATGATGACATTACAACAAATGTTGTTAAATATGTTTCAATCATTATAGCACCAGTACTGAGTCACATAATAAATCTGTGCTTGGAATCAGGTGTGTTTCCAGACAGATTAAAATTTGCAGTTATAAAACCACTTCATAAGAAAGGTAGCAAACTTGATCCAGCCAATTACCGACCTATTGCCTTACTACCCATATTCTCCAAAATTATAGAGAAAGTTATTTACAATTCATTATACATGTTTTTTGAACGGAACAATCTTTTTGCTGATGAACAATACGGTTTTAGACGAAAAAAGAATATAAACATGGCAATTTTCAATCTCTTTGAAAAAATTATAACTAACATCGATAATAGAAGTCCGATAGCTGCTTTATTCATGGACATGAGCAAGGCATTCGATTTTGTGGATCGAACATTACTCTTAAAGAAGTTGGAAAGGTATGGAGTTAGGGGAAATGCTTTAAAGCTTTTGAAATCGTACTTGTCCGACAGAAAACAAGTGACGAAAATAGATAGGGTCTGTATTCCTTCAAAAACCGAGCTTACTTGTATTTCTAGTCAGAGGCCTAATAACTATGGTGTACCCCAAGGAGGTATTGTAGGCTCTTTATTATTTATTATTTACATTAATGACATGCCCAAAGAAACAAATCACCCGATGGTTTTATTTGCTGATGATAGCACGGTCCTTTTTAGTGACAGTAATGATGCGACGACACTTGAGGGAGAGATAAACCGCTGTCTACAAGTTATAATAGAATGGATGTCCGGGAATAATTTAAAAATAAATATTGACAAAACTAAAATAATGACTTTTGAGCAAAGGACAAATCATAAAAAACCTGACGTAAAATATGATGACAAAGTAATTTCAGAAACGACAACCACAAAATTTTTAGGTGTAGAACTGGATAGGGACATGTCATGGAAAACCCACACTGATAGTGTATGTAAACGCCTGAGTCAGCATTCATATGCATTACGGAATCTCGCAAAGGAGGTACATCAAAAAGTTTTGGTTACGGCGTATCATGCTTATGTGACGTCCACGCTGCGCTACGGTATTATATATTGGGGTAACTCCACGAACATGGAGTCGGTGTTTAGAGCGCAAAAAAGGTGTGTTAGGGCAATATGCGGTATTCAGAGCACGGAAAGTTGTAAACCGTTTTTTCCATATTTTCGTATATTAACTGTAACCTGCCTGTACATATACGAGGTGGTTCTATTCGTAAAAACAAACTTGCACTTATTTCAAAAACTACATAGCACGCGACATAAAAATAAAATAAGCGGTATACAGCACAAAAAAGCGGTATTCCATAAAAACTTTCTCGGAATGGCACCACAGATTTACAACAAACTACCTGATTCTCTATTAAATATTAATGATATAAATAAATTTAAAAAGCAACTCAATAATTATCTGATGAAAAAGACATACTACACAATGAATGAGTACCTGTCAGATAGAAATGTGTGTGTATACTAATAATACATACCTATTGTTATGGTGAATACTTGAGTCCGATTTACTTTATAACATTATTTAATATATTATACTTTTTATTTCTGTATTGTTCATTAGACATAACTAAATTATTAAGACATTACAAAACTCTGACATTACTTACTTATGTATTTGAAATTATGACATTGTATAACTTATTAGTTTTTAATTTATGACATTTTATAACATATTAACTAAAATTTATGACATTTAATAGAGTATTATTTTGAAATTATGACATCGTTTAGAGTATTAATTTGAATTTATGACATTGTACAGGGTATTAATTTATGAGATTTTGTGGTACCTATTAATTTGACTTTATGAGATTGTATAGTGTAATAGTTTGCAAAGGGTATTAATTAGAATTTATGACATTGTGTATTTTTAATGATAATTTTGCATGCCTAAATTGGTGCAACACAGTGGACTGCGCATTCACTTGACATCTGGAAATGTATTATTATGTACTGTGTTGAGCAATAAATATATTTGAATTTGAAAAAAAAAAAATTGAATTTGAATTTGAATCTTAGAAAAATGGTTTTCCAAGACCCGTTATATTTTTGAGTGGCCTATCCAATGATACCCCACACCAAGGGAGAGACAAGAAAAAAATCATCTCATCACACTTTAGGTACGTGTGCTTACAGGAACTTGTGGTGATTGGAATATAGATATTTTAAAGGATAATTCCATAACAAAGGAACTTTTAAGTATACTTAGTAACTACAATTTTGAAGCACACATAAAATCACCAACTCGGGCGAACTCGTGCATTGACCAAATTGCCAGTAACATACAGAGTGTTCAGTCAGAAATTCTTCAACTAAGCTTGTCAGATCACGAAACAGCACAAACTGTTACTATAAAGACGAGTAAACATAAAACAATATCTTGTTGGTCTGAATTAAAACGTGACTACTGCGCGCAAAACCTTAAGAAATTTTGCGAGTGTATGTCTTCTCTCTCAAATTCGGAAACATTTAACTCGGATACTCTAACACATGCCTTTAATTTGTTTTATGAAATATTCACTTTATATTACGATCTGTGCTTTCCGGTTATTATGGTTAAAGTTAATAATAAACCAGTTACACAAAACTGGATAAAAAAAGGCTTTAAAAAATCCAGCAAAACGAAAAGACAGCTTTATTTAAAATTTAGAACTTGTAAAACGAATAAAAAACATAATGAGAAAATCTACAAACGTTATAATCATATGTTTAAAAGATGTGCACAGAAAGCTCAGAAATTAATGAATACAAGACGTATACAAAAGCATAAGAATAAATGTAAAGCCACTTGGAATGCAATCTCCTTAACGATAAATAATAATGATTTGTATAAAAATGAAATTGATGAAATAAATTCTAATAATGTGACATATAATAATCCATCTGACATTTGCAATATATTTAATGACTATTTTATTAATTTGACATCTAATCAACCATTTAATTTTAATAATATTAAGCTTAATCAAAAAAACAAAAATCTAAACACTATTTTTCTAAATCCTATAGATGCAGAAGAAGTGTATAAAATTATAATGTCCCTAAATAATAGCAAAACTATTGGATATGACGGCGTCACCACACAGGTTTTGAAGGCTTGTGCTAGCTCTATATGTCATCCACTAGCACATGTTATAAACCTATCTTTTTTGGAAGGTGTTTTTCCTGATCAGCTCAAAATGTCTATCGTAAAGCCACTATTTAAAAGGGGAAATAAGACAGACCCAAATAACTACAAGCCTATTACGATAGTACCCATCATATCTAAAAATTTTGAGAAGGCTATGCATATTAGGTTGAATAATTTTCTCAGTAGACATGACATATTGTGCAAAGAGCAGTTTGGTTTCCGTAAAGGTTGTTCAACTGCTCTTGCCATCTTCAACTTTATTAAACTTGTAACAGAAACTATTAACAATGGCAATCCAGCAGTGTCATTGTTCTTAGATATGCGTAAGGCCTTTGATTTTGTTAATCATGCTAAGCTATTAAACAAATTAGATTTCTACGGCATAAGGGGCAAGGCATATGAATGGATATCTAGCTATTTAAGTAATAGGAAGCAATATACAGAGATATCCAAAGTCGTAAAGAAAGGTGACAGAATATATTGTAAAGAGAAATTTAAATTAGTGGCAATAATAAATAAGTCTGGTGTGCCTCAGGGTAGTATTCTCGGTCCTTTGCTTTTCTTACTCTACATAAATGATCTTCCGGAGGCCACGCAGCAGCAATGTATTCTTTTTGCAGATGATACGACAGTTATATTAAAGTGTCAGGATAAAATCAATTACAAATCTGTTACTGAAAAGACTCTGTCAGATATAATTAGCTGGATGGCAAATAATGACTTAAATATAAATGTTAGTAAGACCAGATTAATACAATTTAACTCGTATAATACTAAACAATTAGCTTAAGCTATTAGGTATAAAAATGAAAAAGTACAACAAGTGGATGAAATAAAAATTTTAGGTATTAATATAGACAAGAATCTCAATTGGAAAAGCCATGTGGAACATATATGTCAGAAACTTGATAGGTTTGTGTTTGCTTTAAAAAAGCTGCGACAAAATGTTTCTGTAGAAGCTGCTCTTTCAGCTTACCATGGCTATGTGTCATCTATTCTAAGCTATGGACTTATCATGTGGGGTAACTCGACCGATACCGACAGAGTTTTTAAGCTCCAGAAACGTTGTATCCGGGCCATAAACAAGACATGGATTTTAGATAGCTGTAAACCTCTCTTTAAAAAAAGTAAAATTCTTCCACTGCCCTGTATGTACATACGAGACATCTGCATCTTTACCAAGAAACACATGCATTATTTTATGCAACATAGCGAAGTTGTGCGAAGACAAAAAAGGTCTAAGTTTCGCAACCTGTTATATCATCCATCTGGTCATAAAGATATTTACAAGAAAAATGTGTATAATATGTGTATATTGATTTATAATAACATACCAAATGAATTAAAATTATTGCAGGGTAATGTTTTTAAAATCAAATTGATAGATTGGCTCCAAAATAGATGCTTCTATAGCCTTAAGGAATTTATAGAGTATAGACATCATTATTGTTAAGAACATAAATAATGTATTTTCAATACAGTTGTTAAACATGGCGTACTTTCAGAGCCTATAATTATGATTCGAAAATTAAATCTTTTGCACAGGCATCTTTCTGTTACGCGGTCGTGACTTTTGTTTACGAGCTCGATCATTAGTTTTGCAGTTGAGTTTTAAATTTATAAGTCATTTTAAAAAAGTTTAGTAGCAAAGAGTTTTCATAGATAGAATAAAATGGGATAGATTTTATAAGAGTAAAAATAATGATTCCGTACGTTTTAGCATTGAATTCTCAAAAGTCTTTTAAATGGTTGTTTAATATATTTAATTACCAGTTTTAATTTAATTATTTTCACATCAACATTTGTCAAAAATCGAATAGGCTGTATAGGCTGTTTCCGTTGTAAAAAAAAATGTCTTGTTGCAAAAACGCGCCATTTTCTGAAAATTTATTTTTTGTGTGAATAATCAAATAATTCTTTGATTTGTTTTTACTATTTCCCACAACTGTATTGAAAAACGTCGTGTGATACACGGGTGTGTAGGTTATTGCAAACTCGTGTCATTAAAAACCCTCGCCTTCGGCTCGGGCTTGTTAATGACAACTCGTTTGCAATAACCAACTTTCCACCCTTGTATCACAATGTACTATTATCAAATGAGTAATTGTAATAACATACATAAATATATATTGATTAATTGTTAAATCTGCATTGTAAACAAACATTTTAATTTGATTGACATTTTAATTTCAGTTGTTGACATTTTAATTTATTTCATTGACATTTTTAATTTTAATTTATGACATGTTAATTTATTTTATTGTAATTTTTATTTAAGAGCGGACAATCCGACATAATTTTCATACAAACGCTCGTACGTGATTATGCCGTTGTAGCACATTGATCTTTGATTTTTTTGAATTAATAGGTATCTTGTGCACTATATCTAGGTTTCTATCGAAGCAGAAAATAAAAACTTGGAGAAACCAATTCAGTATAAGCCTCCAAAAATCTGGATTTTTGCACAAATTTTACCTGAACTTTGGCCGTTCATAATGTATTCATAAATTGTAAAAGTAAAGAAAATATTTCGATAGAAACCTTGCAAATGTAATGGAGATTCTAAGTGACAAATTTTTATTTCACAAACTTATAAGGCTTATTCAAAAACACGTATTTCCTGGAACAAGATTTATGAAATTTTCGAACACCATTTTTAGCTCAATGTTATCGCGTTCTCACTTGCTTGTTAGTCAACAGGGGGTATGAGGTGCGTGGGGAGACGAGTCGTGCGGGGTAGGGCGACGTGAGACGCTGAAGTTGAATGAAGATCGCCGCTCGCTCGGGTAGTAGGTAATGAATTTGTTGAGTACAATACTGCGCGTAGTGAGAGTGCATCGTGTATATTTCATTTATTTACCTACTACAACGATCTTGCTTTTTTATACCGGACACTGATTTTGCTTTCAAAAAGATTTAGTACTTTTATAAGAAACGAACCTGGTATTGCTTTAGTGAATACGGACCGAATTTGTTTTGATGGTAGGTTTTGAAGGTAGGGTAGGTAAGTAGGTAAGGCACGTAGTTAGGTAGTTTAGGTACCTAGGTTGGGTAGCTGTAAGCTAGGTAAGTAGATAGGATGGGCAGGACCAACTTACCTACTCACTCTACCTATCCGGTAGATAGGGGAGGTAGGGTATATCATATGTGGGTAAGTAGGGTCGTTAGGTAGGGACCCTCGAAACACCCGCCAGATGCTCGCAATACTTCCTTGAGTATCGATATAAAATTATCGATTTTTTTATCGCTACTCAGTACTGATATCAGGCTGCAGCGCAACGTTGCGAGATCGCACATCATCGGCGCGGGCGAAAGGCGCGCGAACATGGCATGTCACGGAACGGCAACAGTGCAGTGTGCGGCGTATATTTGATTTGATCAAAAGCAAGCATCGCATTCGCAACAGTTTCTTACTCCGTGCGTTGAAGTTCCACGTGACGTCACGTTAAGTGACATCCACTCTGGAACTTTGACGAGCTTTACCTTTATCAATTTTTAAAGATTTAATAAATAAAAAAATACGTGCCCAATATTTTTCGATAATCTAACTGATGGACTAATTAGAATTATTATTTATATCAGTCTTCATCGAGTTACCGACATTTAAAAAATACGCGATTTTACTCGATTTAGATGATTACATTATTGCTTTTTTATTGTATGTGACTGTTATTTTTTTTCTTTTTATTATCAATTGGCTCGTGCTCGCGAATTATTATTTATTTCTCTATTTCTGATAGGTACTAACTAATAGTATTCATAAAAAAACAGACAGGAACCAACGAAAAAATTAACTTTTTAGGTAAAAATACAAATCAACCATCTTGATACACCAATCACTTCACTACTAACCAAAATTCACGTAGGGATAACACGCACCAGGCACGGATGAAGTCCCTGGCCAAGCGTGGGTTCTGGCAGTGGGGTTTTGCAGGGGTCAGTTTTACAAAATCTCTTGTGAGATCTCGCATACGATGTGGTCCTGCGTGTTGACCTCCCCGTCGTCAAGGTCTGGTTCAAGCGCTTCACCATAGTCTCACGAAGAGACCGGATTTCACACTAGTAGCCCTTGCGTTTGAAAAGTACCTCTATGTAACTGTGCTGTCGTCTGCATACTCAAAGCGACGGTTTTAGCCAATATAAAATAAAATAAAAAGTTTTGGTAGCCAGTTGTCCTAATACCTATAAAAACACAAAAAGTGTTTCTACTTATGTCCGTTACAGACTTTGAAACCATCAAACCGATGTGACCTAAACCGGTTTCATTATGGCAGAAGTTGGTTTTAGACCACTAAAACAAAAAAAACAAACAGAATTTCTTTATTAACCGACTTCAAAAAAAAGAGATAATCAATTCCACATGTATGTATGTAATATTATTGGAACTGCACAATATTCACATAATATGTTACTCTATCTGGGCACAAACACGTGTGCAAAACGTCATAAGTGTATGTATGTTTATGTATGTATGTTTTTACACGCATTTCTCCTAAACCACTTAATGGATCGTGATCATTCCTTTTGTGTAGGATTGAGTATCTCTCAACTTAGGGAATACTTAGTGCTAGAATAAAAGAAAATTTCATCAAAATCGGTCCAGCAGTTTTCAAAATATGGAGCATACAACCGAACTCCTTAGCAACAAACAGCACGAATGTGTAAATACAGGTATTTTATACCTAAGTATTTTGTCAATGACACCCAGATCCGGAACAATTATTATCTATAGGCCATACAATTATTTTTCCATGCGGGAATAGAACCCGCTACACGCAGCGCAGCAGCCGATCGCTTAACCACTCGCCAACTTACAGAACAATCGGGTTTGTCGTAATTTTTGTAGGATACCTACATAAATTACGAAAAAGTATAGGTACCTGAATGATTTACAAGCAGAACACATTATTATTTATTTATCCAGTCCGTATAGAGGAATGTAAAATTTGTAGGTATAATTACTTCCGACTTCCGAAACTAAAGTTATTTTACCCTGTTTAGTGTTTTTGCTTTTGAAGTAGATTATTTTTTTGTGAATAAGTTATTGTTTCTCTTTTTATAGTTGTAGTACACTATCACTAAAATGAGCAAGTTCTATAAACATAAATGAAATTTGGCACACATGTTTAGAAGCCCACATAGAGTAACATATGTAAATATTGTGCAGTTGCAATAATATTACTTACATACGTGTCGAATTGACGACACGGTTGGCGTAATGGTAGAGCGATCAACTGCTGTGCTGCGTGTCGCGGGTTCGATTCCCGCACCGAACAAATATTTGTATGGTCTACAGAAAGTTGTTCCGGATCTGGGTGTCTTGTGTATGTGAGATGTTTGTAAAAGCACCCACGATACAGGAAGAAATTCATAGAGTAGGACATCGATTAAAAAAAACTCCTTGGTTTGCCCAAGGGTGGAGGACATTCATAACGACTTCAAAAGGTAAAAAAAAATATGTTTGTAGGTAGGTATTTTTGTTTTCGGAAATCAGAATCTTCTCGATAACCGTGTTTTATGTATTTTCTATAAAATAAAAAAATATATATGCCAAACTGTATTCAGACTACTTTATTTGATCAACCGCCTGTACGACGTAGGTACCTACGTTTTTTTGTACATTGTTATTATACCTACTAATTTTAGCTGCCTCAATACTGACTGAATAGATAGGTATATAATAATGTGTTCTGCTTGTGCTATTCCATAAGCAGAATAAATTATATATAATAATAAATTATATATACCTTTACTTTTTCGTACTTTATTTAGGTACGTACGTACATAAATTACGAAAAAACTAATATATTTTAAATAATTTCCATACAGTAAAACTAGCGCACGTACGGTACGGTACCTAGATTGGTAAAAATACAAACACGCATCCCCGGGGCCAAGAGCTACGTCCGTACTAAATGTAGGTTTTTACACCTACATTCAAGGCAATTTACAAAACTGTAAGCGCGCGCGCGATCCGATATTATTATAATAATGAATGAATGGGCCGGTCGGTGGCCGGTGGCGATCGCCCGCGATTGAGCGGCGGAAGTTACCGAATGACAACCGAGTGTTCAGGCGCTATCTCTCTCTTTTCGCTTTGCCTCTTTTTCAAGCATTGCGCTAGATGAAACAACAAGCTTTTCGACCGTGCTCGCGTTGGCGTTAGACGGTTCGACAAGGGTCCTCTTAAATTTTTAAATTATTGTCGAGTTTATAATCTGACAACTGAAAGTATTGGAATTTTAGTTATAGACGTTTAAATATATTTGATTGACATTTAATTTTAATTATTAGCATTTTTAATTATTTAATACACGGAACCCACTTTAATACAAAAGTCATTCGTGAGACGATTATTTTCAAAAGTTGCGCAAGCAGAACAAAACTTCCAATGTCTAATTATGAATTAAAGTAACTTTTAACAACACATTATGAAATTAATTCAAATTACTTTCTCAAAACAGCTCCGAAGTCACCGTCACAACTCTAATTACAATGTTCATCAAAGAATAAATTAAGAATCAAATTCGAAGAAGTCACAAGTAATTTACCTATTTACATTAAATTTCAATAAACTTTTACAAACTCGTGACTTCATACGGGGAAATAAGCTTTGTTGCCTCATTATCGAGCAACCGGTGTGTGTATGAACTTATAAGGTGTTTTACAGGCAGAGCAACTTTAGTTGACGAAACTACAAACTTTTTGAAGTTCACGGTTACCAGTTGCAGCAATAAAAATGTCCAGTTTATGGTTGCCATGATTGAGGTTGAACAATACTGGGGCTGGTGGCCGAGAGGAACGGGGAATGAGTGAAGTCGCTCAATAATTGTTCAAAGCTTGACATACTCGGTACTAATTTGTAAGGTGCTAGTTAGAATTCCAAACATATGGAAAGCACTTTATCACAGAGTGCAAAAAATTAAAACTGTTATCGTTCCCAGAAAATCTCAACTTATGTTATTATGGTCAAAACTATGTCAGCGCAAATCGTCATAAGCAGCTTATTGCGAGTAGCCTGACCCGCAACTCGGAGATCAAAGTGGCTCCGTTTACGGAATGCCTAAAGACGCGCCGTAGTTTCTGAGCAATTTCGTCAGCCGTGTGGTATGGAAATTCGTCACTGACTACGAAATTATGAAAGCGGCGAAATTGAAACGACACGTTGGAAAGAACTGATGTCTGTATTTTGTAGAAGTTCATATTCCGCTTTTGCAGAAGATGGGGTTGCGGTAACGATATAAACTTGGTGATTCGTGCTGGTCTTTCTAATTCACTTGGCGTAGAAGGATAACTTAATCTGTGCTCATTATTAAATCAAGACATTAGTAGAAGCAATACTTCATTGCATTTTATTTCAACAAAATGAGAGTTAATATTATTTGAATATGGAGCCATAATGCCACTCATATTATAGATGTGGTAGGTTCAGTTCAAAACATCACTCACGCATCAGCGGCTGAGCCGGTTTCTATGAAATCTGGGACACGGATAGACGAATTTGGTCATAAGTTACTTTCTATTCCGGTATGATTATCCCCATGGGATAATTTCCAACATATATTAAGGCGAAGCCGCAAATGCAAATCACAAAATAAAAACTATAGGCTACGCATTTTGGAAATTCGCATATTAAACCACCATTTCCCTCAACAACAACCCGCAAAAAAATAACACACATACCTTAAATAACATCCCGTGTACCGCAACATGTGTAGTAATCATAAAACTTGGCCCGTTTCCCCGCAACGGTCGCCCTTGTCCCCCACGCGAATTTACATACAAGAACAAACTTTTTACAAGCTTTTTTTATTCTCCTAAGTACCGGAAAAAACATCCGCAAATGCCGTGATTTGACGTCCAATTGATTTGTTTGATTCTGAGGGTAGGTTTTACGAGTGCGCAAACGATATTACGGTATTGAATGGCTGGGCCTCCATTCAACTTGGCGAAATGTTCATTCCTGATTTTTCAGTTTTATTTTTGTTTGATGAATATTTATTCTGACTTTCATAAGTAGTGGCTTATTTTTTGGCTAAGGTACTGATTCCAGCATTTCTTAGCATATTGATGGCAAATACAAATATTACGTTGGACACAAAATTCAGTCACGCAAACTCCAGTCATAGATACTCCACGCATTGCTTACAAAATCTACAACTTTCTTATGGACGGTAAGTTCCCCTTTAAGACTGCTTATTACTAATAATATCTCACGTACGATTTAAAGAATAAAATTAGGCAGTTCCTTAACGACTTTTTTATCTGCGATATATAATTACAGATCCAAGGAAACGATAAGAATTTAATAAACACACCGAGCATGCACAAAACATTCTCACTTGAAGATATACGCAATTGAAATAGGAACTCCATTCGCTTTCGAAGATAAAGTGGGAATCGCCCAAGTTTTCTGAAAATTTATGAGATAAATTCACTAAAACTTCGTAGGTGAAGCGTAGACTTTGACCCAATAAGAAATTGGATGCCGACACCTTGCGGAGCAACTTATTCGACATTTTAAAAAGATTAGTCTAGAAATGTTCAACACACATAGTTCCTCTTCAAAGTGTGTGCTTTAAAATTTTATTTGGGAGGCAAATTAAGGGGAAGGGGATTTTAAATTCTCCTCCCCACTTCTCCCTTCTCCCTATCTATACATATAAAATGCTTTGTCCTGAATGACTGACTGACTGACGGATCAACGCACAGCCTAAACCGCTGATTTTAGAGACTTGAAACTTGGAGGGTGTGTTTTTTCTATGACGTAGGCATAGGATTTTACCCCTAAGAGGGTGAAAAAAATCTAATACCTTTGGCCAAAAGTATTGATACTTAGTACAAATAGTAATCTAAGTAAATCATAAAGGTTGTCACTATTAGTTTTTCGAAACTACTCCCAAATGATGATTTAGGGAGTGTTAAAGTTTGTATGGAAGAATCTGATTTCGAGGGTCTTGATACTTGGCACAAATACTATTCTAAATGAATAATAAATGTTGTTATTTTTTTTTTTAAACAACCCCCAAAAGACGATTTAGGCGTGTTAAAGTGTTTTTTGAAAAATCTTATTACTTCAGTTAATAAACTTGATATAAATACCAACTTAAATAAACAATAAGCTTTTCATTATTAGTTTTCCGAAACTACCCACAAAAGATTATTTAGGGGTTTTTATTAAGTATTTTTTTTAAGTCGTATTTCTTGGGTTAATAAACATGAAAATTGACATAAATAACAATCTCAATAAACCATAAAGGTTATCATTATCAGTCTTTTGAAACAACCCCCAAAGAATCTTATTTCTTGGGTTAATAAATTTGAAAGTTGACATAAATACCAACAAAAGTAAACAACAAAGGTTGTCATTATTCGTTTTTCGAATCTACCCCCAAAAGAAGATTGAAATTTGACATAAGAACCAACTGTAAACAATAAAGGTTATCATTATAAGTTTTTCGAAACTAACCCCAAGCTAAGGATCATGCTGGACAGGTTTTCGTTTTTGACGTCGGGTTCTAGGGGAGCACTCGCAGCAGGAATTTTCGGAAATTCAAACTTTTAGGGCCAAAATTTGTTTGTAAGAAAAATGTAATTCCTTAGGGATAAAGTAAATAATCGAAATAGACATGAAACGTTTTTTAAAACTACCCCAAAGTTTTTCCGAGGAATATTACTGCGGCATCTTACTAACATAAACGAAAAATAAAAAAGAGAAGAAAAGTGAATAACATATTTGGGCTTTTCAAAATTCGACCCTCAACGGGGCAAAATGTTTATATTAAGTTTTTAGGGGAGGATTTTACTTTGTGGCGGTAACCTGTGACCTGTGTGACCTGTGTGTGTGTGATGTATTATTCTTATAGTCAAATAACGAATAATCCCAAACCAATAAACCATGCATATATTAATAACTTATATTGGTCGCCTTCACTTACTGCACATAAGATAGTCGTTTATAGGGAAACGTAATCACGCGAACGAAGATGCGGGCGAAGTGCTAGTATCTAATAAATTGCTTTTTAAATAAAAAAATACCGAACGTGAATTTCACCTGCGTCTTTCGTCTATCTATGTATCTACCCGCGGCTACGCTCATGTGAATGTGTGTTACACATATAAGTTTATAGGAACGTGAAGTCAAAGTAGGTATATCTGTAAGAAAACAAAATCACTGGTATAAATTTTCACAATTATCTTCGCCCAGTTCAAATAACAGAAATTAAAACTTTGTTTTATCTAAGTAAGTTAAAATAAAAAGATGAAAACCATTTATCAAGTTTGGAAATGGAAATAATCCTCGAATATCGTACTACCCGTAACTTACCAAATGCAAATTGAGTTACCCTTAAGTTGTTAAGACTAAGAGCCTAACTTCGGCTTTACTTCACCTTATTTGATGGATATTATTAATTAAATTAGGGGTTCTTATTCAAGATGGTAGATATATTCATCCTTAGTGGCAACGTGGAAACTATCTCACAACAGCTTTTGGGAATCGATAACAACTTTGATATGTCTTTGCGATCAATTTTGATCTCTAATATAGGCTTGTTTGGAGGTAGGTTTATTCTTGGCGTAAGTTGAAAATAACTCCACGAAAATTCACTAAGGTACTCGTATGCTAAAAAGGTTTTACATGATCACATCAGTGTCAGTTAGCAACTTCATAATCCATCTTGTCTGGCTCTTTTTATTTTCAAATATCAGTATTGGCTTCTAAACCAGCTGCTATATAGAATCAGCATTTTACACAAATATCAGAATAATTTAATAATCAGACTGTCAATATAACAAGATCATCATCATCTTCCATCTGTATCGATGTATTGCTAGTCTTAACTTCAAGCTTAGGTACTTTCCATAAAGCAAGTTTTTTTTTGTTGCCGCCGTCAAAATAAAGGAGTCATGTTATCAATTCGATAAGTATGTATTTAATATTGTGTAAGTATGTATTGTATTATTTTATATGTGAAATTGCACAAATTTCACATTTTACTCTATATGAGCTTAGTATGTATGCATGTGTGTTTGCCCACGCATTTCACCGAAACTAGTGTTCGGATCGTGAATTCGTGATCATTTTTATTTATATTGGATTAAGTATCTCTCAACTTAGGAAATAGTGCAAGTTTCATCAAAATTGGTCTAGTAGTTTCTAAGATATGGAACATACAACCGAACTCCTTAGCGACAAACACCACGAATGTGTGAATTGAGTTATTGTGGGTAATTTGACAATCCTTTTGGTACCTTACTACAGAACTTGCTCAATTTTAAAGTAATGGTGTATCAAAACTAAAAAGAGAGAAATAAAGACTTTACTACAAAAGCAAAACACTAAAAAGTACAAAATAAACTTACGTTTAGGCAGTCTGTGTCATAAATTGGAAAAAAAAACAACAGGTACCAAAGACACCAACTGCCGAAACGAAAGTTTATTTTTGTATTTTCAGTCTCGCGTTTGACCACTATATCATCAGATGGTAGGAGATAATGTGGTCGACAGTGAAGCTTACCTAGAGAAGTATTCACTTTTGATACCCAGGTAGTAGCTATCAGGAAACACAGACGCTTTAACGCACAATGAAAGTGTTCCCAAAACGTTTAGTGTGCCTAACGCATCAAAATCTTCCTACAATCTCATACAATGCAATAATCCCAACTAACAAAATCAATTACGTGCATTATACATAAGTCCGTTGGTATATTTCTCCATTTGCACAGGTACACGCCTCTCTGCCATCCTCGGATCGTGATGGAATTTCGATAACCGCCGACGGCCGGTGGCAACGACGTTCCGATGCAAAAATTGACGTTCCTCGCGATCTTCCTCTACGATATTATACAGCAAGAAATGAGGGTGAAGTGAAGCTTCCTAATATTGTTCGGTAAAGCGATAAAGTGCCTGGAATTCTGGCTTTAAAAGTACCTGTTATTACTTTTTAGAAGGGTAATATCATCCATCTTTTTTGTGAAGTGGCAGGCTCATCCTGCAACGTGTCAACCAATGTCATCGCAACAGGTTCTGGAGACAGGATAATTAATTGTTTATTTTATAAATAGGACCGAGGTTTGAGGGACAGCTTAGATTAGGTAAGTTTAATCTGTTCTATATTTATATTTAGAAGGCACGTATTTTTTTTGTCGCCACTTATGTGATAGTTGATTATTGCAAAACAACATGAATTTTATACCGATTATAAATAAAAACCAAAATGTTTATAGACACCACAAAAACGTAGTACCAACAAGCAATAAGAATACAATTTAAGGGCTACCCATGTCGCCCTAAAATCTCTAGATAAGGAAACCCTAAAAGAGTAACTTCGCCAAAAGAACACCGTTTTACAGGGTATAAAAAGTAAGTTACGGAAATAAGACCCTTCTTCAGTCCCGAGTGACATGTTTTTCATGTTTTACCTTAATTAATTAGTTTGGGTAAAAAGACGTGATTAACGGGAATTTCTTTGGCTTTATCAGACTTTTCGGTGATTTCCGGCAGGCTTATTACGTAAGAAACAGCAATCAGCAATCATCGAGCGATGAAACATTTTATGTCATAAAAGTCGCAATTATCTACAGTGTAGGTATGGTAGGTCCTACACAATTGTTTGCTAATCACTCGCTGTTAATCAAATGCACATATTTAAAAAAAAAGCCGTCAAAAACTCTAAAACCTGTATTGAAGAGCAATTATTGCGCAAAGATCGCTATCGTTTTGCTCTTGCAAGATATGTACTAAGCCTGCCGCGGGAATCGTTTTGATCAATTTTGATGCGATATAATTTTTGTTGCTGGCTGCTGTATCGGATATTTTTAAATAACGAATGTGAAATACTCGTGTTTCGAAAATGGTTTTTAGAGTTCCATAGTCAACAAGGAACCCTTATAGTTTCGCCATGACCGTCCGCACCGTCACCGTCTGTCCGTCCGACAGTCCGCAGCTTAGCTCAGAGACTTAGTACTAGAAAGCTATAATTTGCCATGAATATACATATTAATCACGCCGACAAAGTAGTAAAATAAAATCACGAACAAAAGTCTTAATCAATTATCAAAACGGCCACAACACCACACCCTGAAAAAGTTTATGAACCCAACCCAAAATTTTCCAACGAACTCAATCGTGCTTTAAACGGATAAAATAAATTATACTGCTCCTAAAAGTAACATGGAAACAAAAAAACTGGAACGGCAAACATCACGTATGAATTTGCCTAAAATATTTCGGGAAATTTTTCATGAAACCTTTTCCATGGCCGAAAATTAAAAATCTCATTTGTGCTCCATTGGTGTTATTGCTGCAGAACACCAACTGCAAGTTCACAGTGCGAGGACAAAACGAATAAATAATGAGTAAATTGCCGACAATCATCGCGGGCAAAAGCTAATATAGCTATTTATGCAACTGTTACGTTATGGACGGTCTTTTAATACGAGTGCCATTTCTCGGTACAAGCGTAGCGCGTACCGAAATAGGTGGGCACGAGTTATTAAAATACCAATAACGTACAGTTGCATACAAGATTTTATCTACGAAGGAAGGAATAAAACACAGATATAGACAAATAAGTATTTCAGGATTTGTTATATCTGTTGGAGTATTTTTAATATCCCTAGATGTTGAAGACATTTTTAATAAAATCTGGAATAAAATTTCACTCAGAAAAAATTTCTTGCGTCCACTTTATTTTTATTTTTTTATTTCGTTTTTATCAGGTATAAAGCAAAGTTCTTGTAGTTCCGCAACAGCCCGATAGTATACAATACTTTTGTTGTAAACTTATTCCATTTTTAAAAACATAATTTACATTGTCTCGATTTCGAAGTAATATTATAGGTACCTGGCTGTATGTTCAGAATGTCTTTGCTAGTGTTTTAGAATTTATGACGATTCGCATAATGCAATCCGATGTCGTTATGGGTATCATAATGAAACCGCTGTCAATTTTGTAATTCGAATATAACGAAACCGAAGTAGATAAAATAAATAAAATCATGCTTCATCATAACAAACAGCTTTTATGAATTAAAAAAATCACAAATAAGGCAATCTTTATCAAAGGTTAGCTTTAATCAAACTCAAGTTTTTGATACGTGACTCAATTTAAATGGATGCAAAAGATCACCAGACAAACCACAATAAGCATCAGTTCCAAAACCGGAACTCCAATCAAATCGAAACGCAGAACATAAATTAATAAATCAGACACGAGACACCTTTAATTTTCCAATTCAGAGCACTATCAACCATCCGTAGCAGTCTAATGGAAAGGTCAACGCGTATAGTACGCTAATAAATATCACTTGATATATCAGCGAATATTATTGTTTAAATAAATCATTGACAGGCTTCGGGTCAAGCTGTTTGGGCAGCGGAACTATAGTATTCGTGGAAAACATTTTAACCGCATTTCCAAAAAACAGCAGCTTCTATATTCGACTGTACGTCTTTTTATTATGTATGTTCACTGAATACCTTGTCAATTATCGAATTTATCGAAAAAATCTGCAATTATATCGCTGTGACCGTATCACAGCAAAAATTGCCTGTCGAGGAGGAAATCAGCAAAACCGCGTTTGACAGGCGGATTAGGGATCGCACTATTTCGTCGACATTCAAGAGATTCTTACTTCCCTGTACCTTTGATGGGTAGCACGCAATTTGTCACAAACGCGAGTAGTCAGTCCTAACGTTCGTAGTTCGTAGCAATCCATCTAGTATGTTGAGCTTCCTTTTACAAAAACAGATCTAAGGTTGTCTATTCATTAAAACTATTTTGCCCTTTTTCCGTTTTAATAAAACAAGAAGTCATACTAGCCAGTATAGAAACATAAAGAAATAAACAGCATTCAAAAATTATATGCTAGGTACCATGGAACTGATTTGGTGATGAACTGATTCTGCCTTCATCACCAAATCAGTTCGATGACACACAATAAACAGACATACGATTGCAGCAATCCCGAGAGAGTTGCCTTTATTTATTGAATAGTTATGTTGTAAATCTACGAAGTTCTTCATCAGATCTTCACCAAATTAAAATGGGATCAATTTCGGCACAAAGATACAAACAAAAGAAGAATTATCGGTCCAAAATTGACGGAGAAACCGGTGAACACACATAAAAAAAACGAACATAAAGTCAAACATAGAACCTCCTCTTTTGGAAAGTCGGTTAAAAACTGAAATAAAGATTTGTATATTTGTTTCTGAAGACTAAAATGATAGGTATAAAATGTATTTCACTAAAGTGTAGCTAAATACTTATTTTACGATAAATAGTATTATATTACTATATACCATTTAGATTTGCAACAAATTCGTACCGCGTTATTCCATTTAGGGTATATTTAAAAGCTGTTTATAAAGTAAAAAATTTAATACACTCATTTTAAAAATGGTTCTTGGGTAAAGTTTTTAAAGAAGCACCTTCTTCAAGTTCGCGTACAATTTAACGTCAGTTTTCCATTAACAAAGTAATTTTGTTATTAAATACTTAAGGTATATAGCTCTATAATAACTCTCCTTACGCTATGCCAATTAGTATTCTATCTACATTTCGTAAAATTATCTAGCATTGCCAATGAGATTTTACCAATAGAGACGTCTTACTCATTATAACGAAATAAAAACATGGTGATATTTTACTTTAGCTACCTACTTAGGAACTATGGAACTTTATTTCTATCACTGAGTAGGTTAAAAGATCACAGAGCTATAAATAGGAGCCCATTGTCGTGTCGCGGTCAGACGCAGGACGGACTGAGTCCACTCAAACTGGGTAGTTTGTGTTTGTTATGCCGCGCAGACTTCGGTAAAACGTATCTATCTCAGTATATATATAACATCTTTGAGCGTTGCTTACAATACTATTGCTGTAAGGCGTTCCAATTCTGGGATAAACAAATAACGAAGTGAATTTAAAAAGACCTGAATTTAACCAAATGTTAAATACAGGTCTGCGGATCCCAAGGCAGCAGCTCAAAGCTGGGGTCCATGGCAGCGTTGGGACTCCTGGACCCTGTCTGAACCTGTATCCCACGAAACTGCCGTAACGCAGCAGTGGGTGGCTAGGTGTCGGTGTGATCTAATGCGGACCACAAGTGTTGGGCGATACAATGGCAGTCACTTACCTGAGATTCCTGCGGTAGGCTCCTGGGGGTCGATCACTTCAGTTCGGTCGAAACTTTACCCAAGAACCTTTTTTAAAATGAGTGCATTTAAATTTTAACTTTATAAAAAGCTTTTAAATATACCCTAAATGGAATAACGCGGTACGAATTTTTTGCGAATCTAAATAGTATATAGTAATATAATACTATTTATCGTGAAATAAGTCTTTAGCTACACTATAGTGAAATACATTTTATACCTATCATTTTAGTCTTCAGAAACAAATATACAATTCTTTATTTCAGTTTTTAACCAACTTTCCAAAAGAGGAGGTTCTATGTTCGACTTTACGTTCGTTTTATTTTTATTTGTGTTCACCGATTTCTCCGTCAATTTTGGACCGATAATAATTTTGTTTTGTTTGTATCTTTGTGCTGAAATTGGTCCCATTTTAATTTGGTGAAGATCTGATGAAGAACTTCGGAGATTTACAACATAACTAATCAATAAATAAAGGCAACTCTCTCGGGATTGCTGCAATCGTATGTGTGTTTATTGTTTATAACCTTTTATAACATAATATACGCAATGTACAGTTCACCTTGGTACACTCTCATTTCACCGGTTATGTTCAAGTTTCATAATTTTCAGGTAATCTATTCTGGCATTATAGGTATCTTACTTAACAAGTTGCCTATTAGATAGATACAACTAAAAAGCGAAAAATAAAGAAACATTTTCATAACAAAAAATACTACCGACGTCCAAATTAAAAAAAGTCGGTGTTCATAACGCAAAAACAAATGTTACTTACCAAAGAAACCGACTTCCAAAAAGAAACTTATCTTTCAATTTGTGGTTTTTTTATTTGGAAATCGGTAGTATTTTATTGTGTTAGCACATTATGGTACAAGTGTGTAATGTGGGTGATTACCGCTGAGGCGCCATTGGACCCGAGCCGTTAGGTGAGGGTCTTAAGTGAGCCGAGGTTATCAA
Organism: Orthosia cruda; assembly: GCA_964057195.1. Classification (NCBI taxonomy): domain Eukaryota; kingdom Metazoa; phylum Arthropoda; class Insecta; order Lepidoptera; family Noctuidae; genus Orthosia; species Orthosia cruda. Next base: position 11,739,808 of record OZ059836.1, on the reverse strand, counting down.
TACACACGTGTATCATACGACGTTTTTCAACACACTTGTGAAGAAAATAATACAAAAAATCATTTCCAACAGTTAAAACGAGTTGTGAAAATTTTTTCGCAATGGTGGGCAAAATTAATCAGTTTTCCTATGCACGCGCATCTAAAAATGGCGATCGGCCGTAGACTAAAAATAATGAGTTTTTTTTTAGGTTTTCGCGGATAGCGTATCAGCCACGTACAAAATGGGGAATTTCAAGTTGTCTTTATTACAGACAGAAACAAAAGTTATATTTGAGTGAATGTTTTATTTATTAAACACGTACAAGTTGAAATTAACTATTTAAATACGAAGTTGCATGAAATGTGTTGCATATGTACTATTGAGCACGATCTTTTTTGTATCAAAACTTATTTAAGAACAAAGCAACTCAACCAATAAATTAAAAAAAGAAACTCTATAACTCACTTGTGAATAATAGCAATGAAAAGTCACAATTTGGTAATAGGTGTCATTTTGTGCCTAATTGCGGTGAAATTAGAGCCACTTTATGAGCAAGTGTGTTGAAAAATGCTTTTTATCTTACGAAAATGTTCTAGATTAATCAAAACTATATTTAAGTATAAATATCTATTAATATGAACAGATTTATAAATGATTCACAAAAATCTTAACACCAACTATCAAACGTTTATTTACAAACCCTAGATCATGAATACGACCAAAACTCCTACAAAATACAATGTAAATTCACACAAAAAGTTAGAAATTGAATTTCAGTGAGATTTCCAAGGGATTCGGGCTTTGCGGGTAGATACAAGTGATTCACACGTTGCCGAGTGAACGAGAGGCTTATATTATATTCATGAGCGCAGCGAGTCAGGGGGGTGACCACAAGCTCTTAGAGTAAGGTTATTTTGAGATCGAGTAAGTGACAGATGTATACACGTCATATACATCTGTCCCTTACTCGATCTCAAAATAACCTTACTCTAAGAGCTTGTGGTCACCCCCCTGATGTCCATTTTCATAGAGAGAAAGATTTCCTATTGCGATTACAGAATTTTTTATTCTACTTATCTATAAATGTTGCCGGATACTTTTCTGGTTATTCAAATAGCTATTGTCTGCATATTTTCTCACATTCTATTATACTACATAGGGCGACTAATTAATCGGAAATCTTTCAAGGGTGAAAAGTGGTACTTAGTATGTATGTATATATTATATAGCATATGACGTACGCAAAATACGCGCTTAGTCGTGGAGTTGCGAATACTAGCCCGTTACCTAACCTACACATAATATATGTATTTATCTATGTATCTATTATAATATAGTATTTTAACAATGTAGTTGTCACACCAATGACAACCCCCTCGTGTCCAGACAATTACTGTCCATTGCAGGTTGCCTGGAAGAGATCGCGGAATGAGATAAGGCCGCCCATTGTATTAGTTTTATGTATGAGTATTAGTTTTATGTTTCTTTTTATATCTGTATTTTAAGGTGTACAATAAAGCATATTTTAAATAAATGGATATTTCATGTCTAGGCTATCACTGTCCATTCCAGGTTGCATGGATGAGATCGCGGTATGCGAGAAGGCCGCCCGTTGTATGTATTTTAGTTTTAAGTTTTTTAACCTGGTCTACCTACACCTACAGTAAAGTATACATAATAAACACAGAAGTCACAAAAAAAAATAGTTGAAAAATTTCCTATGAATTATACCTACAGTCACCCTGTTTCACTACTGACAGCCCATCTGTGATAATTTTTGCATTGGAAAAATATATTTCTATTTTCTTAATTCGAGCCGAATGCTTCGAATCTGTAGGCACAAAGTATTCCTTTTTCTATTCTCCTTAGGTCCTTTTCCGGGGTGTATTTTCTAGCAATGCGGGGTGTATTACGTGGCAATCTCCTATAGTGTTAGCGTAAAACTTGAAAAAAGAAAACATTACGGGCAATTTCATAAGTTCGTAATGTTCACAGATACTAATCTGTGTATTGCAGAAGAATAAAAATTTTATTTTGTCTATTTAAAAAGTACTTAAGGGTTGTTTCCATTCAATGGTTTGTGGAAAGTGTGGGGGATATTTCCTATAAACATTATTTGTTTTCGCTCACAGTAAATCCTAGTAGTATTCTAGTTATGCAAGTTACTGAAACTTGCTTAAATTTCACACACTTGTAAATATATACCTACCCAGGGTGACTTTTAATTCGTTCCTTCGGGGGATGATAGTACTTATGAATATGAACAACTGACATCACTAAAAAAAACATCTGTACAGTAGGTACAATTATTTTCGCATAAGAAGACAAAATGTAGAATACAGCTTAATTTAGGTTTGTTTTTATTCATGAACACATTCATCCCCGGAAAAATGCCCAACGGTTTATCCAGTATACTTACTAAAATCTAGACAAATGACCTTAATAAACATAAAAAAGGTTTGAAGGTATGGGGAACAAGGTGGAGAGTCCCACAAACCTTCATAACAAAGGGATGATCCTCCGACCAGATGGTATTGTGTCTGGTCCGGGCAACTGTCTGACGGTTATTGTCGGACTGTTGCATTTGTTCAAATCGCGCCAAAAACTTTGTTTGCGCTATACAGCATAAGTATCAGTAATAAGTATCAGTTTGTAGGTAGCGGCGTTGCTGCCACAACAGCGGAATTACGCTAATGAAATAAGTAGTTGCGTTCTGCAGCTTCTGCATACCCCCATAGGAAAAAAGGTTTGAGTTTAAGTACCCACACCTGCACTTTAGAGGGCTTGATGAACGCCACTGAAGCCGCTATAAACGTGGGCACATACGGGATCCGATCTATCTAAGGGTTAAAACACCATTGTTTCGAAAAGTCAAACCCGCACTGGGCCCGCGTGGTGGATTAAGGCCAATTTCTTCTCTCACAGTGAGGAGGCCGGTGTCTAGAGAACACAATCCCGAGCATGATTTTAATCCCGGGATAACGGGCTTTTTGAAGCGTAATCAATCCCGGGATTAGACTAAGTGGCTTCTAAATGCGCTCAAATGAAAAAAAGAAATAACAATAAAAAAAAAAGTTTCTAAGTGTCTTTGCACAACACAAATCACAATATAATAAGAAAAGAAAAATATAAAAGATAAAAACTATACTTTTGCAAGAAATCAAAAAGACAACACAAAAACACTATTTAGAATTTCGAAAATATAATCGCAGAAATATCAAAGCGTCCAATGTTTGACTTTTAAACCTGCGTCGTAGTTTATTGCCAACATAAGCAGCAGCGGTTCTACGCTGGTTGGAGTACGGCGTATTTAAGAGTTGTTTTCTGTTGTTATGTAATAAATGCTATTAATATAATCTAGGCGAGGTTATTTTCAAGGCACAACGGACTACGGAATACAAATTAGACTTGTTTGTGGCAATCCCGAAAATTCCGAGATTAGCCAAGTACAGTACCAGGAGTTTCGGGGCCAGAAAACCGTCGGGATCCCGGGATCCCGAATTATATTCTCTACCGGTGTTCCAGCAGTAAACATTAAAAGGCTGATAATGATGATGATGTTGATGACTCTAAAAGAAGAGGAAGAAGTGAGTTTTTGCATTAGTTAGTAGTTCCCGAGTAAAAATCCACAGAAACAGAATAAGTAGATATCATAATAAAACAACAAGAAAATCCTTTTACTGAACAGTTTGGACCTCCTTTCATGATTCCTCGCTTCACACAACTACGTACAATGCTAACCGTCCTTTATCGTAGCTTTTACGAATACAAACATACATAGCGAAGGGTCAGTACTTATCGTAAAGCCTACGGACTCAAAAGTCGTTTTCATATAGATTTCATAGTTCTTCTATTGTGGTGGTAAAACGTCTTTTTGTATTAAGAGTAGGTATTTTATGTTATTGCCTTGTTTAACTCAGGAAGAAATGTTCCTGGATGTATCCGATGTCGGTGTACCGAGAAAGATAACAAAAAGTTGTAGGAAAACTGATGCCACCGATATCCAGACTATCTTTGTTTTGCAGAAAAGAGCTGTTCGATCTATTTATAAATTAAGCCCGAGACACTCTCTCAGAGAGAAATTTATGGAGATTAACATAATGATTGTGCCTTCTCAGTATATTTATGAAAATCTTTTATATAATAAGAATATAAAATTGTTTAAAAAATACAGTGATATCCATAACATACCTATGTTTTTGCATGCCGTAAGGCAGAATGTAGCGGAAACACCCAATTCTGGACCATCTCAAACTTGTACCTACATTGCTGGCAAATAAATAATTCTGATTCTGATAAATACTAGGAAAAAACACAAATTTGCAGTACCTACAACAAGGCTCAAGAAAATAGGTGGCTCGTTTAGATGTCAATGTGTCGCTTTTATATTATGATTCCAAGCCACGTACAAGATCTAAGTCTTAATAAATTCAAATCATTCATTAAACGTAAGTTGTGCCAGAAAGTTATACCATTAAAGATTACGTTGAGGACAAAAAGGCTTGGGATTGAACTGCTCCAATTAATTTTGATTTTTTATATTTTGCACCGTGTATGTTATTTTTTAATTTTTTTTTGTTTTTTCGTTTTCTTGCAATGACAAGAATATTTATTTTTTAAAGTATTATATTATTTTATTTAAATTATTATGAATGTGAAGACTATGTGGATCATTCTTTTTGATGTTTTTAATTTATCTTAGTTAATTTTTAATCATGGTCGTTTGAGTAGTTTATGCGGCCAACCCGAATGTCCTTTCTTTGGTATTGTTCGTCGAACCGTTGAGCTCCTTAAATTCTGAGTTGAGCTGCTCGGTTATTGACAAATGCGTGCACTGACTGGACAGGTCCACTCAATCTGGATGGTTCTTTCCTCAAAAGACCAAAACAGACATCAGTTTACATGATCTTCATATGATCTAACCAAGATTTTGTCTGGGCTTTAAAATATACTGTGACATCTGAGTTTGTTTCAGCCTTTCTTCTCAGAATAGTCAGATAGGAAACGCCGACCTCATCTAGTTTTAAAAAACGTGATCGACATGTAAAAGTGTTTGTACAAACCAACTTACCCCCTGACTCCCTTGAAATAAAATCATTTATCATTTAACTATCGAGGAGAAAATGCGATAACTACAATATAAATATATTTTTTGGTTTATTATGGTTGCCACAATAATATGCAGAGGCGGATTATACCTTTTTTTTTTGTCCGTTGTGGAAAATCCTCATTGGATGTCCTCTGCCTGGGGAGGCGGAGGGGTTATCTGGGGGGCCACGGACGTCCCCGAGTCCGTCGCCCCTGGACCCATTTAGGGGGGCTGGAAGAGGGCGTTGTCCGCCCTCCGCCGACGCCCGGCGCGTCTGCTGCGGATTGGGTTAGCGGATGAAATCTCCCTCTCCCTCTCCGCAGCCTCCTTCTGCGAGATGACTGTTTCGCAGAAGGATACCACCGCGTCCCAGGACTCCTCGCTGCCGACCATAGACTCGATTACGGCCGGCAGCGACAGGTCAGTGCCTACTTCAGAGATGAGGGCACGGCGTGGCTCCTCCCAAGCGGCACATTCTGCCAGCGTCGGCATACGCTCCTCCCGGCAGTCGACGCAGTGGTGACACCGGGCGTCCGGCTCCCTGTTTATGCGAAACAGGTACTTCCCGAAGCAACCATGCCCCGAGAGCACCTGCGTCACCCGAAAAGACAGGGAGCCGTGCCTCTCGTGCTCGAGCACCGGCCGGATCGCCTCGATGGTAATGAGGCCGGCGGTAGGGCATGAATGCCTGTCCCGCCATTCCGCCACCAGGACCTCACGAAGCTGAGACTGACGCAACTCCATGTGTCGCTGCATCAGCCTTTCGCCCCGCGCCCGCGCTTCCTCACGCCACCGATACAGTGACGCGAGTACCTTCGCCTCCAGGTCCCAGGGCGGGCATCCGGCCAGTGCACAAGCCGCCTCGTAGAAGATCGTGCGATACACCCTGATGACTCTGACGGCCATCGATCTCTGTGGCTTTCGCAGAACAGCGATGCTGCCGGCCGTCAGGACAGCCGCCCAGATCGGGGCCCCATACAGGGCCATCGATCGCACGATCCCCACGTAGAGCGGCCTACAGGCAGCGCTTGGGCCCCCCAGATTAGGAAGCAGCGTTGACAGCGCCCCAGCCGCGCCCAACAACTTGGGCGCCAGCCGCCGGAAGTGGGGGCCGAAATCCCACCGGCTGTCGAGCACCAATCCCAGGTACTTCATGGTTGACTCGACAGCGATTCGAGCCCCCCCGACGACGATGTGGGCATCGGGTGGTGGCGCCCGCCGGGGGCCATGAAAGACCATGGCCTCCGATTTGTTGAAGGCCACCTCCAGGCCAAGGCGCCGTATGCGGCTCACCACCTGTGAGACCGCAGCCGTCGCCAGCAACGCTGCCTCCCTGTACGAACTCCCCCGGGCGGTGACCAGCGTATCGTCCGCGTAACACGTCAGGTCTACGCCCGGTTGGAGTTCACCCCTCAGCACCCAGTCGTACCCGATGTTCCACAGGGGCAGGCGGATTATCCCTAAGGCAACTAGGCAAGTGCCTAGAGGCTCGAGGTTACCAGGCCAAGGGGCGCACGCGCAAAAGTTTTTAAACAAAGAATAAAAATTAACATGAAATTAATTGTTATAATTAATACAAATAAGTACTAAGTAAGTTCAAGTTTCAGTAGTAAATTCTTATACAATTCTTATAACGATTCTTAAATTATATAGAGATGAAGAGCTTCCGAAGCGTGTGACTTCTTGATTATTCCTACATCGCCTGATTTCATAATAGAAGTTCGTAAGATACAGCTCAAGCAGATGCTCGTAAAAGTCATTTCCAGAAATTCGCTATGCTTTGATTGCTGTCAAGAGCAATACTGAGCAAAAACGTAAGTGTAGCTAAAACTATAAGATCGAAATAAGAATGACTAAAGATATATATAATAGATTGCTTTAATGATCGTGGTTTTCGGTTTTATTTTGGTAAAGTACTAGGTATAATTTATACTAATTATGTATATGGCCGCTAGAAGGGCCCCGATGAGGTGCTTGCCTAGGGCGTTCTCGACTTTTAATCTGCCTCTGATAATATGTGATACTATATTTATTAGCAAGTAAATCAGCTGATAGCAAGTATAAAAAAAAAAGTTAATAAAAAGTCAAAAAAGCCCGACTGTGACGTAAACAAGAAAAATATTTTGCCGTGCAGTCGGAAGATACATGATACATAATCGCGTATCAAAACCATATTTATTTTTAATTAAATTTTTTATTTTTAACTTTTTAGTTAACATTTTTTTTCAATTTTTTTTAAACATATAAGTGGTATATGTTTGTGATCACCTCTTAAAACCCTTCATTTAGATACCCCACACGATGGGTTTGGAAGAAATATAAAATTGGGATCCACATAGGAACAAACGTATATACATACATAGACTGATAAACACCCTCCTTTGGCAGTTGAGAAAATTATGTCAAAAAAACAAGAAAGAAAAACAACTTTGCTGCTTGAGCCACAAGATCAGGCAGGCAATGATTTTTAGCAAAAACCGTTTCTCATATAAAAAGCAATCCTGCTTATCCTTGGACTAATTTTACCGAGTATTCATAAATCAAATAAAAATGGTCTCAGTAAAACGGTAGTTACGTTTCGGACTAGGATTGATTAATAACCTGCACGCATTCACACCCAAAGTGCGGTCAGTCTGAACGTACTTAGCTGTCATTATGACATCGTTCATCAATCCTTCCTTTTGGCTTAACCGTAGTCGGGTAAAAAGATACTTTACTCATTTTTTTTTCATCTCAATTTATTTGGCTTCTTTTGCATTTCAGTTTTATACCCAATTTGAATGTCGAGACTGGAATTAGCGATTGCGCCAATTTTCTGCGTAGGTTTCATTTCTGATGGAAATACGATAAAACGCAAAATATCAGCCCCGCTAAAACATTTATGTTTTTTTTCTTTATGTTGTTTTGTCTTTATGTCTATCAAAGGCAAATTATCAAAGAACGCTCTTAATTAAAACATTTTACAACGAATTAGGTAAGCTATTTAATTAATAAAATAATTAAATAGAACATTATTCATATTTTAACAGAGAGAACAAACTATTACAGCAAAGTTAGAGAAACTTTATTAATGATTCTGCAGTTCAAAATTACGAGCCGATTAAAGCAATTAAAGAAGGCAGTACAAAAAAACTGACAAAAAGGCATTCCTACATAAACTCACGCCATTTAGGTACACATCGGCTAGGCAGAACGCCACATATGCTAAGATCTTTACAAACTCCTTTTGCTTCCGTTTAAGTTCATATATGAACCTAGCCTTTGAAATTTTAATTTTATTTACATAGATAAAAGTGTATAAAATACTTAATTAACTATGACTACAAACATATAAACTTAAAACAAAATCTACTCACTATACCTAAACCTAAAAATATACTAAACTAAAATATGGCGTCGAAAAACTCCTCTACATCATTCTCCACTGGTAATGTGCCCAAAAGGCTGGCAGCATTGCCACGTTGTATGGCAATGCTTATTCTCTGACCAAGGTAAAAGCCAGCCCTTAGGTCACGCGAAGTGTCAACTAGGCGTTTGGAAAGATCTTTAAACAAAGCGTGAGCACTCGGACCCCACGGACCAAGAGTCTCAACCCCAAACGGCTCGAAATTGTTACTACCGATGAGATTATTATATAGCCGCCGCTTGAGGTTCTCTGCAGCCACAGCGGCAGCGCCAGCACAGCACGACGAGCTAGGAAGATGGGACGGTGCAAGAGTATCGACAAAAGTAGCGTCCCACGCTTAAGGCTTACCCATATTCCATGGAAACAAAGACATCCCATCCGGTCTTTTGCCATCGTCGCGTGCCAGGTCATGGGGTTCTAATACGGCCGGAACGCCGACGGTGACGAGAGCACGTCGTGATGTCGTTTAAGTTTCCATGCTGCGCAATGCGACCCGCACTTCGGCTGCATCAAAGACCGTGGTGACCGAGGCTGTTGACAACTTAGCCACAGTGGCAACGATGCCAAGACGTAGGGAAGCAGCAAGGCGTCAAACAACGTGCCAGTGCACAGCCAGCAGGCGATCGTGTTCGGCAGGAGTGGCAGAAGTGTCAATTTGGTGCTCAGCTCATTAAATAAAAAGAAAACAAATTTAAGATTCAATAATCACTCTATGACACTGAGGTTGCTGCAAGAGAACCCAATTGTGAGTTAAAATCGCCTTTTTACATAAACTGTCCTACTGTATTTTATCTGTATGTTTTGGGTACAATAAAGAATATGAATATGATTCGTTAATTAAAAGCAAATGCATAGATTTCAGTACCCTGATCCATCACACTAATATTATAAAAGTGAAAGTGTGTATGTTTGTTACTTCTTCACGCCAGAATGGCTGAACGGATCTGAATGATATTTGGTACAGAGATAGACTATATCCTGGAATAGCACATAGGATGCACTTTGTATCCCGGAAATATGTACCCTCGGGATAATATTCGACTTTCACGCGGGCGAAGCCGCTGGCAGAAGCTAGTTGTTTCATATGTAGGTAGGGTAAGGGAAATTCTTCTGCCTGACAACGTTAAGCACGCTGTACCCATGCTTTGTAGAAAGCCTTGAACTCTTAGTACTAGAATGTACTTTTAGAAGAATATTTAAATTATTACCTACGTTGTCCCCCCATATCTAAGTACTAATGCTGTAACATGGAAATATTGTAAAACCAAACCATTTTTAAAAGAGTAACCATGGCGTTTCTTGCCGGTTCTTCTCCATAGGAAACGACCAACCCGAACCGTGCACCTTTTGTCGACGTTTTATAAGTGCCCATGGTAGGCCTATGTGAAATAAAAAAAAATGATTTTGATTTTTGATTAGAATTACTTTCCACTAAAAGTACATAACCACGACCTCTTACTCCAACCCAATCTTATTAAAACAGAAACCTCGGACTTGGCAAGTCTATTGAAACTTTTTCTAAGTGAAAATCTTTTACATCTAACGTGTCGTATTTTTGAGGTCAGAGGCCCCCGTTGTTTTTCTATTTAACCTAGCCCCTTCCATTATAAGTCGTGTAACTAAGTTTCTGAACGACTGCCTTGAGCAAGGCTGGCGTTGGAATTAGGGTTGCCAACTCCGACAAGTTGTAAAAGACAAGTTCGTTTTAGTAGGGTTGGTCAGTAACCCAGTGAAGGTCGTGTAGGGTTTAAAGGGCAACAGTGTTTGTTTGTTAGATACCTACATAATATGTAAGTCAGTAGGACTAGGTAGGTAGGTTATTTTAAAATTATAAAAATTTGGAAATCAGTACCTACCTACTGCACGCAGATTTTCACCTTATGGAAATCTCAGGATTGCAAATAAGTACTCTTGAATATAAATAGCTTTCACTAGGTATGGGACCAACTCTGAAATACGAAAAACATTTTTTTTCGAAACCTTTTTTATTCTTTTCGGAGAGTATAAATTATAGTTACCAAATATTTATACTTTTCGAAAATAATAAAAATATGAACGTTGTAAAACTATTGGTACTTTTTAAGCGAGAGAGAGTATCACAAAATAATAAAAATCACATTGACCTAGACGGGTGCTCCAGTGCAATACACCGGTGTCACACTTATATATAATCACAGCACTCACAGACACCGAGTCCCGACAGACTGAAATAAATAAATACAATTTGTCTCGATGCGGGTAATGAACCGCGTATGCGACACATTGAACGTTTTGCTTCAATTTTAATGTAATAGCAGTTCACCGCAGACTAGCCCCTTTTAAGTAATCAACAAGGAACCCTGTTTTATATTATAAGTTCTTTCAGCCCATCCAAAGGTAGTCTGGTAGATATCGCTGTCAGCGCAAGACCGCCTTTCTGGATATAAATAAGATTTTCATTTAAAAGAGATGTGTAACTTTTGTGGTTCTATTCTGTTCTGTTCTGCTCAGTTCTGCTCTGTTCTGCTCTGTTCTGCTCTGTTCTGCTCTGTTCTGCTCTGTTCTGCTCTGTTCTGCTCTGTTCTACTCTGTTCTGCTCAGTTCTGCTCTGTTCTGCTCTGTTCTGCTCTGTTCTGCTCTGTTCTACTCTGTTCTGCTCAGTTCTGCTCAGTTCTGCTCAGTTCTGCTCTGTTCTGCTCTGTTCTGCTCTGTTCTGCTCTGTTCCGCTCTGTTCTGCTCTGTTCTGCTCTGTTCTGCTCTGTTCTGCTCCGTTCTGCTCTGTTCTGCTCTGTTCTGTTCCATATTGTTCATGTTTTTTAATGCTGTTCCATACCATTCCGTTCCGTTCCATTCCATTCCGTTCCATTCCATTCCGTTCCATTCCGTTCCATTCCGTTCCATTCCGTTCCATTCCGTTCCATTCCGTTCCATTCCGTTCCATTCCGTTCCATTCCGTTCCATTCCGTTCCATTCCGTTCCATTCCGTTCCATTCCGTTCCATTCCGTTCCATTCCGTTCTATTCCGTACCATTCCGTTCCATTCCGTTCCATTCCGGCACATTCTGTTCCATTCCGTTCCATTCTCTTCCAGTATTTTCATTTCCGATGCATTCCGTTCCATACCGATACATTCCGTTGAATGCCGTTCCATTCCGTTGAATTCCGTTCCATTCCTATCCAATCCGTTCAATTCTGTTCCGTTCCATTTCGTTACAAACCGTTCCATGCCGTACCATTCCGTTCCATACCGTTCCATTCCGTAACATTATGATCCATTCCGTGTATTATGGATTACCTACCGATAGTTGTTCCAGCTCTGGGTGTTGTGTATGTGAGTTTATATGTTTATTTATACAGGAAGGAATTCTTAGTGGGGCAACGTTATATTTTTTTTAAAAAGAAAGAAAGGAATACTGCTCTGTTCGGCTTTGTTCTGTTCCATTTTGTTCCATTCTGTTACATGCTGCTTAATGCTGTTTAATTCCGTCCCATTCCGTTTCTTTCAGTTTCTTACAATTCCATTCCGTTCCATTCAGTTCCATTCCGTTCCATTGCGTTCCATTCCATTCCATTCCGTTCCTTTCCTTTCCATTCCGTTCAATGCTGTTCCATGCCGTCCTATTTCGTTCCATTCCGTACCATCCCATTCCCAACCCGCACCATTCCGTTCCATTCCGTACCTTTCATTTCCATTCCGTTCCATGCTGTTCCATTCCGTTCCATTCAAATGACTGCCGTTCCATTACGATACAATCCGTTCCGTTCCGTTCCGTTCCGTTCCATTCCGTTCCATTCCGTTCCATTCCGTTCCATTCCGTTCCATTACGTTCCATTCCGTTCCATTCCTTTCCATTCCGTTCCGTTCCGTTCCATTCCGTTCCATTCCGTTCCATTCCGTGCCATTCATTTCCATTCAGATCCATTCCATTCCTTTGAAATCCGTTCCATTCCGGTCCAATCCGTTCCATTCGGGTCCGTTCCTTTCCATTCCATTTCGTTCCATTCCGTTGAAATCCGTTCCATTCCGGTCCAATCCGTTCCATTCGGGTCCGTTCCTTTCCATTCCATTCCGTTCCATTTCGTTCCAATTCGTTTCATTTCGTTCCATTACGTTCCAAACCTTTCCATGCCGTACCATTCCGGTCCATACCATGTAGCGTCACGTTAGGCTCAGTTGAGCTAACGTTAGTTACGTTAAAATTAAAACTAAGAAAAAGGATAATCTTCTTCTTCTTATCTTTTGAGGTGTGGCCACCTCTGGTGTCAGAGTTAATTAAGCTAAATTATAGATGATAATAAAAACTAAGGTCCGGCTTCGCACGACGTGGGCAGCTAACCAGGCAGAAGGTCAGGCAGGAAGACGTGGAATGCCCGAGGTAGACAGGTGAGCAAGCACCAGGACGGACAAGCAAGCAATCGGACAGGTAGGCAGGTGAACAGCACCACGGGTCAAGGAGAGTAATCGGGCAAGTAGGCAGTAGAATATGTAGCAGGACGGATAGACAGGCAAACGGTTACTTTGGCACCAAGGAGAGTGGAGGCCAGCTATGACTCAATAAGCCAAACAGCGAGGCCTTTGATGCCAAGAGATGACCGTTGAGATTAAGGTTTCAAGAAATAATTCTCTCTTCAGGGAACCACAATATATTTATTAATTGCACTTCAAAGATTATATTCCATTCACAGGCCGTATATATTATAGTTTAAAGAGTTTTCAGATACGATAGTACACTTAGTAGTATTAAGAAGTCAACCTTCTTTCGGCGTTCAGAAAACTAAAAATCTGACGTCCGTTTTTTTTCTCGAACAGCCATCCCTTCTAAATTTCAAATTCAAAAATCAATTTAAAAAATCAAGACCAGAACGAATAAAAAACGTCCTTACAGAGGCGGGGCAGTCTGCGCTGCCATTACAATAATGTGCAACTAGCTTAAGAAAGGTCTAGGTAGTCCATGGTACCTATGCTATGTGGCTTAAGAAAATAAAATAGACAGACAGACGTCATATCAGATGAAAATGTCACAGTATAAAATATTCCAAGAATTACAAATTATAATTTAAGTTATAGATATTAAAATAATCAGAGATAACTAAAATTATAAAAATGAATTACAAAAGTTGATACAATATCAAAAGATATTAAGGTATGGTTTGTATAGTGTGTTATAGTTGACTAAAAGATGTAGCTCTTTTTAGCAGAATACCACATCCGCACCATCCCATTCCATTCCGTTCCGCTCCAATACGATCCATTCCGTTCCATACCGTTCCATTCCGTTCCATTTTGTTCCATTCCGTTCCATTCGGTTAATTTATTTTTAATTTTATTAATAATATTGTTTAATTAATTTAATTTTTATTTTATCGAAGTCAAACCAAACTTTACGTCAAGAAAATTACATGCTACCAAATAGGTTCTAATTTCTTTAACATATATCTACAGACGCCTTCGAATGGCGATATAGTCTACACACCGGACCGGGCTTATTCCCGCAGCTTGAACGCGACTGGCATAATCCAATTTTAAAAAGTATTTCCATACTCAAAGTCGAACCATTTCAAAGTCTCACAATAGTTCAGCCGGTTTCCTCCGCTGATCTCGAATTCTCGAGCAGTCACAACGTCTGAGCCTTTGAGCTGTACTTAATAAGGCAGAATGTAAGCAGCGGCAAAGGTACGGTAGAAGCAAACGATTCCTTTCTTGATTTTATCTGAATTACGGACGATGGAGTATTTTATCCATTTTAGCCAATATATAAGGTGAAAATGAAAGTATTGAATCACAAAATTATAAATACTTTATTTAGTTAATTATCTTAATTCCATAGTATGTGCTAATTCTGTGGAAACATCGCACTAACTATGCAGGCTCTCCAAAAATACTTCAGGTTAGGATTCTATCACAACACACTAATATTATAAAGTCGAAAGTTTGTTACTTCTTCACGCTCAAACGGCTGGACGGATCTGGATTAAATTTGGCACTGAGATAGATTTATAGTCAGGAATACCACATACGATACTTTTTATCCTATTTATTTATTTTAAAACTAGCATACTTACTATTCAATGCAGCGTTAGGTTCGCTCCATTGTCTGCAATATTTATACCACATTAAGAAGTTTATTTATTGAATGTAATTAGGTTTTGACGCCTGCACCAAAACCTGCTTTTGCCATAAACGATTCCCGCTTCATTTTAGTTACAATGACTAAATAAAGAAATCCTACGTTTAGCTAAATTTTTAGGATTCCGTACCTCGAAAGGAAAAAACGGAACCCTTATAGGATCACTTTGTTGTCCGTCCGTCCGTCCGTCTGTCTGTTTGTCAAGACCCTTTTTCACAGGAACGCGTGGAGGTATCAAGCTGAAATTTATATCAAACACTCAAGGCTACTTTCCCTTTAATCTGTGAAAAAAACAAACTTCTAAGCCAACGCAATCTAAAGATACAGCCGTTTATGCCGCAAATTTCAGCAAATTTTCGACACTCGCAAGGGAATCAAAACCTACAGGGTACTTCCCGTGAACTCAGAATCTTGAAATTTGGTACGAAGCAACGTCTT
The DNA here is from genome assembly GCA_964057195.1 of Orthosia cruda. Lineage (NCBI taxonomy): Eukaryota > Metazoa > Arthropoda > Insecta > Lepidoptera > Noctuidae > Orthosia > Orthosia cruda. The sequence continues at coordinate 11,724,786 of OZ059836.1, read as the reverse complement.
ATAGCACAGATAAAGGAATAATTGCGAAAACCATATTTTTTTTTGTTACATCATATCATTTTTTTTTTAAATTTTAATCTTACTACCCCTTTCCTCATGAACGCGTAGAGTTATTAAATTGAAATTCACATCAAATACTCAGGTCTATAATACCTTCAAGCGGAGGTTTTTACGGAACCCTCGGTCCGCGAGCCCGATTCGCACTTGGCCGGTTTTATTATATTAGCGCTTCTATTAACGAAACCGGAATTTGAAACCGAGAAAAACGATACCTACGTAGTCCTTCAAAATGTAAAGTTTTGATCCGACAGCCCTACAAGCCTCCAAACTAATCCGGTTCACTCCGGTCTCTTTTTCTTATTTACGTATCCATTGCGAGAACCAGATTGAAGGGTGTCCCCTACCCGATCAAAAGTTAAACGTATTTACCGGAATCCTTTCAACCAAAGGGATTAAGGGTACCACATGTGTTTTTCTTCTATTATTCGGTACTTTTAATATGTTTTGTGACAGCTACTTCTTGTCAATGAAGTTTGACTGGGTTTTGGGAGAGAAAATTGGACGCAACCCTAATCACATGTGACATCATAAGTTGAGATTGAGTTTCTTCTTCTTTGCTGGATGTTTTTTGTTTATAATGAGACTGATTAGAACTTACCATTGTACTACAGTGTATTCAATGTATGTGGAGGTATAGATAAGTATTTACTATGTATTGATGATGGACGAGCTGAGTGGTGCCGACGATCCATTGGTTATGTTCGTGAACGGGCGCCACCATTTGGGATTGGCGCTCTAGACGCTTTTACGTGCACATCTTTTTACATCGTTCTCACATATATGTATTTTTCCAATAAGAATTATGTAACCAAATACTTGTAAAACACCTTTTTTTAAAGAGTAAGTGTATAGTTTCTTGTCCGTTCTTCTCCATAACAAGCTACGAGAAAGGACAATGCGACAAACGTAAGCGAGTGAAAGAGACAGTTATACAAAGCTATCTTCTACATCAACACTGACACAAAAATAGCAACTGCTCAGGGTCTTGCAGTCAACTGCCGAGGCACAAAGATCCGCTATGAATACTGTACCTGCCTAATTTCGGTGGTAATTCCACTTACTTAAAAAAAACTAGCTTCTCCCGCGGTTTCGCATCTATGATCTGTCCCACATACCACAGGAAGAGTTTCCCCGGATAAAAAGCCTAGTGCGTTCAACGACAGTATACATTTCAATCACGGAGAGAATTTACGAAATCAAATATGAAGTTCCAGAGTTTTTAAGCTATTGGATATATAGCTTCTATCGCGGGCCTGAGCGTGGAGACCGAATCCAGAAATTCCGTAACGAAAAATTCCGTAACGAAACGTGTCAATGGTGATCAATGTGGACCTTATGTTAATGAGAATAAGTGTCACTTTTGCTTGTCAACGAAAAGCGACCTTATTTCAATGAGGGGTCACTTTATATTTTTGTTTTGTTTTTTAGAGTTTTATTAATCGGAAATAAATGGGGGTTTGGCTCGCTACGTTTTCGAGTTTTTAACGTTTTTATTAATTTAAAGGCTCAAATTCGCTTGGCAATGACAAGTTAAAATAAGAATTTTTATTATGACGAATGTAGGAAATATTTTTATGTTCTATTGAAGTTGAGGTTCTTTATTTGTATCCTATTTTAAATTCCACCGCGTTCAATGTAGACTTTATGTATCTAGGAATAAGGGTCACTTTGAAAAAGCGACCTTATTGTGGTATAAATAGGGGTCACTATTTAAATTTATTATTTGGGGAAAAGGAAAAAAATATGATAATAAAGGGGTTGTTAGAGGGTGGCGTTAAGGGTTTATTATTGTGGGTGGACCGTGATCTGCATTTACTATTTGGGAAAAGAAAGTAGATTTTAAGAACAATAGGTGAAAGAAAATGACTTAAATTCTCAAAAATTAAATGCTATGCAATAGCTTTACCGCGGCAGTCCCCGAGTGCCACACGTCTTTTTTTATTAGTATTGTCGCGTTTGACCATTATCTCACCTGCCCCCCTAGCCAAATTACAAACGTTTCGTATCAAATCTCTTTCTACAATCGTTAACGCCTTCTATTTGTATGCTCAATGTATGGGATTGACACATCTGAACGTCAAGTCACATGGCCAATGTGACTTGACGTTCAGATGTGTCAATCTCATACATTGATTCGTTTTGGTACTAGCTTTATCGATTGTAGATTGTTAACTTGGCTACAGGTACTGATGCGATGCTGTGGTCGACGGTGAAGCACGCTTGACAGAAAATACAGGTCAGATTATCTGCTACCAATAGTATTACCTTTTTCACGATTCCGTAGTCAACAAGGAACCCTTAAGGTCTATCCACACATATCAGGGCCGTGCTCGGTACGTGGACGGACCGTGCCCCGTCAGGGACTCAAAAATATATCGTTGCGTACATTTTATATGAACTCGTTCATATAAAACGAAACGTCACGTAAACGTTCACGTCCGGGCACGGGCCGTGCATGGGCCTGTGACGAACCTTCAATGATTGGGCCCGGCCCTGTCACGTCCCGGGCACGGCTCTGATATGTGTGGATAGAACTTTATAGTTTCGCCATATCCGTCTGTCCTTCTATATTTTTCAATTCAGGGATCCGTTTGCGTAAAACTAAGCTTTAAATTGCAAATTTTTGTTAGAGTCAATTGTCCCCCCGCCCTGCCAGCTAAATGGTTGCTTTTGGATATGTGAAAAAAAATCACGGTAATTATATAATTAACGAAATTAAAAGGAAAACTACCACAGCTAAGTAGGCTTTATAAGTTTACGAGTATAAGTCGATCAACTTATAAAATGTTCATGGAAAAGTTAAAATTGTTTTTTCATTGGATCAATATTCGGTGTTTTCATTGTTTATGAACTTCAGTATGTTTACCTAATTATGTTGGTGAATATTGCTGTTTATACGTAACCCTCGGTGCGCGAGTCCGACTCGCACTTGGCCGGTTTTTTTCACATTGGTTTAGATAGTAGGTACTACAGGATACGAGCGTTAAATTCGTTATTTTGAAACTAACAATTTAATTGACAAAATAGAATGACATCAGTGAGAATCGTGAGCTAATCGGCTTAATTAATGGACAACCGAGGCTTTAAAACTTAGCCTAATAGATAGCTAGCTGAATAGATAGATGTACCAAGTGTTGGATGTTAGTGATAATCATTTCATAGGACGATTACGTGGAAACTGAAGTAAAATTAGATTCATACAGATTAGAAGGTGAAGAAAAATTGAGCCTAATTAAATAATCTAAGTACTTAGGTACTTGTTCTACTTTCGTACTGTTACAAGATAAGGCAACGCCATCTAATGATGAGAGGAAGAACCAGTAGCTATGTAGCGCCATCTAGTATCGAATAGCGCAAATAATTTTCACAAAAGCTAGTGTCGAATGGAACTTACGAAACGATCAAAGCGAAAATAGTGCGAAGTAATAAAGTTGTTTATTAAGTGTTTCAGTAATAAAGTGTGATTAATTAAAGTCTGCTATTTAAATAATTTATCCCTGAACCCCAACTCGTAAAAGTACCATCTACTGCCCCGCATTGTGCCCACATAGTGGTTCATTGCCCAATCCTTTTCACAAAGAGGAGGCCCAGTGTCCCAAGAGTGGGGAACATGACATAACAGCAAGACTTTCTTTAGGGCATGCGACACTATTCTAAGGTGCGTTCACATATGCGCAATTGCACAATACGTTACGCCACGAGAAGCAGGAATAGGTTGTGCAGTCGACATATTTACGTCGAAGCTGTGCGACAAAGGCTGCTAGGTCGCTTTTAGTTTCCGTTTCGGCAGATATAACTAGCAATTAACGGTGAATTTACTAGCTTTCAGCAGCCGAATTACGTAAGTGAATTCAGCAAAGGAAACAGTTTGGAACCTTCAAAGAGTTAGAATCATTTCTTTAAAATTTGTCGGTATTGCAAAACTAATTTGGAACGAGTACGATCATCTTCCTGATGATTTATTTCCAAATAATTAGGACATCATTTAATTTTCATTTACTTAAGTGTCTTCTAATGCTTTTAATTATAAATGTATAATGGTTCCTTAAAACTGAAAAAACAATGATTCTTTACAATTAATTCTACGTCAAAATGTTGGTCATGGAAACATTCATCTCCTTTCCTTTTCAGAGTCTAATATGCAACACGTAAAGTCGTTTTTGTGAAGGTTCCAAACCTCCTTGGCCAAATTCACTTACCCAATTCGGCTGCAGGTCTTCTTTGAAAGCAGATCGCAAGCCAAAAGGACGGAAGTCGGCGCGTTTACCCAAGAATCTTGATGACACATGAGAGAAGCCTCGAGTTGGAGATGAACACGCTCAATCATGCAACTGGACTAGGATGATAAGAGGTTCTAATTCGCTTGATAGCGAAGTGTATCTTCAATCGGCGAAACGCCGAAATGGGCAACCTATTCTCGTGTGAATGTATCTGCTAATTTCTCCGCTGTGATAGAATGCATTAACCAGAGTTCTGGCCACCTTGTGGTTCTGCCAATAGCTGTTAAACAATATCAGTAATCACTGCAAATTGGCAAGGGCAGACGATGTCGATATGGACATGTTTTAAGCGAGAAGACGGTACTTCCAAATTACCTAGAGGGGCAAAATTATGTCGCGATACCTTGGCACATTGACACGTTTCGCAAGTTCATGACCACTCCTTGCAGGTACTATTGACAGAAGGCCAAAGTAATTTTCGGTCACAAGGCGGGTGCTAGCTCGTGGTGGTGGATGGCTAAGGTTGTGGACAGGAGAGGGACGCTATGGGTAGCGGCCCGGATCGTCGCTTAGTGTCACCACTTGAGAAACATACGTCCTCAACTTAAATATTAGGGCATGCAACACTATTCCAAGATGCGTTCACATTTAATACGTGACGCCACACAATCATCCAAACTACGGTAAGCTAATAAGAAATGTCCGATGAAAAAATCCAATAAATTCTGATTCAATCCCAGAACGATTCTAGAATAATAATAATTGATTCTACTGTCCATTCGCAAAGGTAGACACACACATACTCTTTATACAAAAAAAGTGTTTTGCAATATTTACATACATACGTTACTTCATTTATGCTGTGTCCAGTATAACATAAGGTACTATACTACATATAGGCATGAAATTTTATAAGCACTAACAGGTAAGTCATTTATTTAATCAATAGGAACATGATTCTCACACTTACATAGGTAAATTACATAATTCAAAAACAATGGAACAGTGTGCGAGTCAATATATTAAACAAAAAAAAAGAAAATAAAATTGTTAAAAATAAAAAAACAATCAGTTTGATTTTGTCTACACTAAAGATTGTCCTATGGAGCAGGACCAGTATGTTACCAAGGATTCTTATCTGCCAAAGTTCCGTTCTAAAACACAATTAATTAATTATATCTAAAATTAATTATCTCGTCACACAGCTGTCACATGTCACGATAATCACATGTAACACTAAATTACTGGTGGCCTTTAATAACGGATTAGCATGCGAATATAGCACGCTCTATTTAAGGTGTTTAGTTAAAATCATACTTAGTCTAAATTTATGTACTTACTCAATTAAAGAATATTTAGACCTGCAATAAGAGAGAGATAGTCAAACGACGTTTTCTATAAATGAAACCTAGCTAGATCGATTTATCGCCCCCGAAAATCCCTGCATACTAAATTTCATGAAAATCATTGTAGCCGTTTCCGAGATTCAGATTATATATATACTAGAATTGCTCGTATAAAGGTAAAATAGATAATAATTATAATACCAGCCTATTACCACAAAGTACCTACGTAAGCGGCGGCTCGTCCTATTACCGCCCCACCGCAGGTAGGGTTACCATTTCGAAATTTGAAAAGTCCTGACAAAAAGCCCGACTTTAAAAAAAAACCAGTCTTTTAAGTTACAAAAAAAAAGGTTAAACACTAATAACTCGACCAAAAAATCACGATCTTAATCCCCGGTTTCTCAACGGTCGAGTATCGGGTTGTTAAGGTAATCAACGGTTAATCGCCGGTTATCTGCTGTGATTGGCTGTTGAAAACTCATTCCACCAATCACGCGTGCTTGACAATTTGTCAAGCACCCAGCCTAAATGTATGAAACATTAGGTACTATACTACATATAGGCATGAAATTTGATAAGCACTGTAAGATAACTTTTTCTTACTCACCAGCCAGCTCAGGGGTAGATGTTCTGGTTGAGACAATTGCAGGGATGATTTCGCATGAGGGTCGACCGAAGTAAAAGTCTTTATATTTGGTCAACTATTTTATTAATACACAGGCATCACTACGGCATCACAATTTTAAAGGTATCTCACTTACTTGTGGATGGTATATAAATTAAAATTTAAACTTAGCATCAGATATATGATATCACAACCAGCATCGTTCCTGTGCAGATAGTATTGAGTATTTCACCAGCCGAAGCATCATGGGTGTCCGGAGCCTGTTGTTGAATGCTGTGTAGCTGTTCTTATTACGTGTGGTTGACCAAGTTTATTTTATATATTGTTTATATTAATTAATCCTAAGAAGCCCTGTCGATGGGAGAAAATGCGGTATTAGCATCATACAAGCACATGTCTCACAAGCATGAAAATATAGTTCAATTCCACGAATACTCACAGCGCTTGCTGGCACATAATAATTTTAAACTTAGGGCTGTTTCCCTGTCTCCTTCGAGTCATTTTAATTTATATTATTTCTGTTCCTCAATAGTATTTTATTTTAGGACCTTCTTCTTTATTGACCCATAGAGATGTCATGTCTATATTTTCTTTAAGTAATTATGTATACCAGACATTAATAGGCTAGACATCTAGGAGATTGTGTGCTAGTTGAATTATATTAATACACACAATATCTAACAGGTTTCGTAAAGAATTAATAATAATTCCGCCCCGATCTCAGCGCCATCTAGTACTAAAGTGCCTCAACCACCTAGTGACACACCTAGATGAGAAAGTACACTTGATAGTTACTATTCCTGACACCAGATGTCGCCGCGAGTCGTTAAAGAAATATATTTGTTACAGCACTAACAGGTACAATCATTTTATTTAATCAATAGGAACATGGCCCTCACACTTACATATGTAAATTACACAATTCAACAACAATGGAACTGTACGGGACAACTATATGTGATACGATGTGATAGTTTATAATGATAGATTTATTGATATAATGCTGTAGCTAATTGATACAGCTTATAATAGCATGATTTTAGGATATCGAACTGCTACGATATTAAGAAAGGAAGAAAGAAAGAAAACATTTATTGCCAACTGTAACAGAACATGAACAAACACAAATTAGTTCTGAGGCACAATATTTTTCTAACCCACCACGCAGACCACAGATTGGAAGATGTCACATGTCTCGGAATTTTAGGTTCTAGGTCATGCCGATTTCCTTACGATGTTTTCCTTCACCGTTTTTAAATCAGTGGTGATAAAATAATTTACATAAAATAAAGCTCTTGGGTTAGAAGCCACGACCTACGATACGTAAGTCGAGACCGTTACCACTGAGCCACCACTGCTCTCACGCAGAGGCGTCCCTAACTCTAATAGGACACCCTCATTTTGCCTGTTCTAGGCAAACTTGCTTCACCGTCGACCACATCATCGCTTACCATCAGGCGAGATAGTGATCAAACGCGAGCGTATCGTAAATTAAAATAAAAATAAAATTAAATAAAAGTTGGCACATTTATACCATTAATTTAGGTGTAACAAATTGAACTTTAATTATCGACGATTGTGTAGCAACGTAGTTTTTCAAACTACAAGGTAGAACTCGATTTGTTGTGCTTCGTCGGAAAAAGTTGCTCGCTGTTGTGCAACGTTCCCAAACTTGTCAAAAGACGCGTGTTGCCAGTCGATTGTAGTTTAGGGATCGCGGCTTTGAATGATATATTGAGAAATGTTGTTGTAAGACAACTTTGTGGTTTAAAAAGATATACTTCACACTTCACTAGTGACATAAATCGAACACAACTGACGTGCGTGTATAGCCATCTGGTCGATTCCAAGAGATCCAATCAATGCCAGGGATTGACAGCTCTCTTCGAGCTTACTTCGCCACGGTTACTTCTTCGAGCTTACTTACTTAAGTTATCAAGGTGTGGTGTCAACGGAATAGCATTACCAGATGTAAAAATGTAAATGAAGCAAAAGGATAGTAGCAGGTGTACTGTAATTTCTGCCAATTCCCATGGAAAAAGGCATGAATTCGGCTGTCGTTTCTAAAGCGTCGTTTATATGAAAAGAATTTCTAGATAATATATCTAAATATCACCTGCCGAATCTCGCTATTCGTCCGTCACAACAACTCTCCATGTGTGCTTATTGCTTACACAACCTCATGTTATTTCGTCAGTGTAGATAGGATGCAAGAATTTTGGATACCTAATAGGATACTGCCGAACTGGAGTTCCTAGGATCCTAGCCTTAAACAGTCAAGACTTGTTTTATTCATATAGAATTGCATTTATACCAATCGATCAATCGAACGTCAGCTCTCATATTATTGTCTGATTCAACAATAATAAACAATTGTTAGAATTGTTATTGTTAAGGAGCTATATAAAAATAATTCAGAGAGCATCTCTTTGAATAAATATTATATTTCTGGAACTATTATTTATTACCTGTGTGGCACGTAGAAGCTTTTATGATTTGTAAGTCTAGACTATCTTGAACTTTTAAAAAAGCTCCTGAAATTGTGGATTTCTGAAACTTTGTCTTCATTGTAAAATTATTGTTTCCAGCAGAATTTATGAATTCATTTCATTTGACTTTTAGTTAGCTATATTTTAAATAATACTTTTTTACTTTTTTAAGAATCTTTGAGCAACTTTTGGAACAACTCATAAATTGGATTTTTAAAGCTTTCGCTAAATAAGTGCGTAGTGTAAACTGAGGCTATGTTTTAAATTAATTAGTGACATCTATTTAATTAATGTTTCATCTTGATGATTTGAATTTATATTTTGTGAAGGATTCTTGGCTAAAATCGTAATTATTTTGGGCAGTTTTCAGTGAAAACTGATATATATGACCATTCCGGAAAATTATTTTATATGTATTAAATTTTTTGAGGACAAGCCCTTTTATCTGCCATTAAAGTGTGATACACACAGACATGGACATTGTAGTATATTGTATGCACTGAGTATTTAGACCCGATTAATAAATGCAAAATTAATCCAACTTACCACAGAATCTCAAGATGCCAGTGAAGACATATGGCTCTGAGACGTGGTCGCTCACAATGGGCCTTATCAGAAATCTTCTTATACTCGGAGCTTCCTTGCGTGATCGCATCAGACATGAGGATATCCGTAGGATAACCAAGTGGGCAGTGGGCAAGGCACATTGCTCGCACAACGGATGGCCGATGGGGCCTAAAAGTTCTGGAATGGCGACAGCGAACCGGTAGACGATGCGTTGGAAGGCTTCCTACTAGGTTAAGGTTGGGGGAATGCACTGGATACAAGAAGTACGGGATCGGTCAATGTGGCGACGCCTGGGGAAGGCCTATGTTCAGCAGTGGACGTCTTTCGGCTGAAATGATGATGAATGAAAGAAAGCACTAGCAGAATAATATACTTTTTAAAATTGTAGGCAAATTCCTCCTCACAACCAAGCGATTTGTCAATCTACTGCAACCTGTCTGCCTTGAGGTAAAATAATGCATTTGAACGCAAATTTTTGCATGAAACTCTTTTTTCAAGTCAATGGTTGAATCTAAGATTCGCTCAAAGAAGTTGCTAACAAGAAGTTGTTAAGTTGAAGCTGGTAAACCTAACAGGATGGAGATTAATAAAACAGTGTATAACATAAGGAGATTCTCGATGTAATGAAAGTTATTTTCTTCTTAGTCGTACACTCCTGGTGGAGGGATCGTGGCCATGGATCGTCTGAATAGTTGGTTGCGGCTTTCCTGAGACTTCTTCATTTCTCTCTATTCGTGGCAACGCGTGCATATTAAGTAACGGAATACACTCACTGACATTAAAACCTCTTCGTGAAGGATTTAATGAGGTCATCCATCTTGAGGGTGATCGGCCGCGAGTACGTTGGCCTTCTACTCTTCCTTGTATCACTAGTGGTCCAAACATCTTAAAACTTATAATTGAATTTAAAAGCTTAACTGAAGATTCCCATGGTGAGATTACCAAACTTCAAAATTTCTTGACTTCTCCAAAACTTCAAGCCCATTTCTTCATAAATAATTTAAATCACATTAATTTCATTACCTTTACTATGTTGCTATCTCCCCCCGCGTCAAAAACCACGTCACGTTTTGACTGATTTACGAGAAGGAATCAGTGAATCACACCCATTGCGTAGCGTAAAGGCAAGAGCTTATCACCAAGATGTACCAAGACAGAGATGTTCCCATAAATGGTTTAATTTATATAGGGAAGTGTAAAGTGACCCGAGATAGGGTGAGGACGTGAGCAATTGAGTTAGGGACACGAATGGATGCTTGATTTATAGTGGGTCGCGTTATATAGTTCGCACATAACGTCGTTGTGGCATTAGGAGCAGGTGTTCCATATTTTATCATTGTGGTCTAGGTTGACTCTGATTGTAATAGTAAGCCTATGAATGATGTAATCATTGTCTCATTATTTCCTACCATGCCTCTATCATCATCAACATTATAATTTCAGCCAAGTGCCACAATCACAACTACCGGTCCTTTGCGTCTCGCATCCAGCGGATTTCATGCTTTTATATGATATATTTTTGGACAGATTTTTCATAAGTCGCAGGTAGTCAGACAACAGTCTTGGTAAGGGGGGGCAGGGTTACCCAGGTATTTGGTTGTGACGGTCAGATATAGGTAGTCGCGCATGAACAGCACTGGTATTTAGCTGCATAATTAATCATGAGGATCATGAGTACCTATAATAATAGCTTGCTGGAAGTCTTGTTTATTGCAGTGGTTCCCCAGTGGTATCGGCCGAGACACACCAGTTGTAAGTCGTGGGAAAAAAACCCAGAAGCAAAAATTCGAATACATGTAACTTCACCAACTCACATGGGCCCCGCGTGGTGGATTACCGCCTATTCTTTCTTACAGAGAGGAGGCCTGTGTCTCAGCAGTGGGAACATTAAAAGGTGATGATGATGAAGCTTTTTTAACAGGATGAGAAAGTCCAGATACTAAAATACTTTTTCAAAGTACATGTCTACTGATTTTACATTCGTTTGTATATTACCTATCGGCTCAAGTATTGGCATACAATTTTGGCATTTAAAACGAGTTGAAAATTTAATTAATTTGAGAAATGAAACTAATTTAATTACACGCGTATTTGTTAATATTGTAACGGAATCAAGTCAGTTAAAGTCTTGTTGACCTTTACTTTATTGAAAATTTTACTTTACTTTACTGTTATATTTTTGCAGATACCAACTTCGAAACGCGGGATTTTTAATGACCAAGATATTTTATTTCAACTAGGCCACCAAGCGGCACTTTTGAACGTTAATACATTAAAATTTACAAGGAATAAAAATTGATTCTACCGTGCATTCGGAAAGTAGCTTGTTATGGAGAAGAACGCACAAGAAACTCCAAACATACTCTTTATAAAAAAAAGTTTCTTACAATATTTAGGTACATAAGTACATACATTAATAAATTCATATGTGTGAGGACAATGCACCCAGAATCACTACATACTATACTAAGTACAGGTACAAAGTATTAAAAGTTCTCACACATGTATCGTGCAGTTACATAAAAGGTACTCGAAAAACATTAGCATCCGAAGCAGTTAAGTTAAGACCAATCCCAACTGACGGCCCCCGTTCACGAACATGACGCATGAATCGGCACAACCCAGCTCAATCATCATGAAGGGAACCGAATGATCCAACACACGCGCCACCATCAGAGAGACATTTGAGAGAGTGCCAGGGCACACATAAGTCAACGAACGACACAAAGGTACAGCAAATGGTAGATTTACAGTTGGGTACATAGTACTCACACACGTGCTGCGCAGTTATACAATACTAAAAGAAATTGAGTCTATATAATACAAATATATTCATACAGTCTTCAGCAGGTCCAACAATACTTCAAAACAATAATGTTCTGCATATCACTTGTTTTTGCACCCTAGTGTTTGTGGAGCAAGACTAGCATTGAGCCAAGCATTTTTATCAGTGACGTAATCCCCCAACTTATAATATGCGTGCCTGCATAGTGTGCGTTTTATACAAGTTTTAAATTTCGTCTCATTCAGTTCTTAAATGTGCGGAGGAATTTTATTGTAACATTTTGTACAGTACCCCATGAAAGATGAGGCTACTTTAGCCAGTCTGAAACCTGGTTGAACTAATTGGTCCCTATTTCTAGTAATGTAATTATGTCCATCTCCGTTTTTACTAAAAAGATGTAAATTCTTTCTCACGTACATGATGTTTTCATAAATATATTGACAAGGAACCGTCACGATGTTAATGCCCTTAAACAGTTCCCTTAGAAAATCGCGCCGGCGAAGATTGTATATCGCTCTGATGGCTCGTTTTTACAGAATAAAAATTGACTCAATGTCTGCAGCCCTTCCCCATAGTAAAATACCGTAAGACATGATACTTTGAAAGTAACTAAAATAGACCAGCCTAGCGGTATCTACATCACTAAATTGACGAATCTTTCTAACAGCATAAGCTGCCGAACTTAGCCGCCCTGCAAGTGATATTAAATGAGGACCCCATTGTAATCTTGAGTCTACCGTGATCCCCAAGAAAACCGTGTTATCCACAAATTCTAGCTTCTCCTTGTTTAATATAATGTCACAATCAGTACTTTTGACATTCGGTAAGGAAAATTTTACGCACTTGGTTTATTAACTATTTAAAACTAAATTATTGGCAGTGAACCAATCCTGAACCTGCCGTAGCGCGTTATTTAGGTGGTCGACCTGACAAGTAAGTCTATTTAACTTAAAAATTAAAGATGTGTCATCAGCAAATAACACCATGTTTAGTTTGTTTTCCAATAATCGGGGTAAATCGTTTATGTATATTAAAAATAAGAAAGGACCCAAAATTGTGCCCTGGGGTACCCCCATTTTCACGTTTAACCCCGACGAATTTACACCGTTTATTTGAACTAATTGTTGTCTATCATTCAAATAAGATTTAATTTTGGTAGGAAACTTAACGCTGATTGAACCAGCCCGTAATGCTCAAGTTTCAGAAGTAATGTTTCATGATTAACTCAATCAAACTCCTTCGACAGGTCACAGAAGATACCTACGGCATCCTGCGACTCTTCCCACGCATTAAAGATGTGTTTTAATAGGGTGACACCAGCGTCAGTTGTACAACGTCCTTTGGTGAAACCATACTGTTTATCATGCAAGATGTTATTCGTATTAAAATGAATGAGGATTTTTTTAGCATTATCGTCTCAAATACCTTGCTGAAAACCGGCAACACGGATACTGGTCTATAATTATTTGTGTCTTTACTGTCCCCGGATTTAAAGAGTGACCTTACATATAGTTCATTCATTAGGTCCGGAAAGACTCCTTGATCCACACAGAAAATTGAAAATTACAGCTAAGTACGGCGCTATAGTCTGAATAATGGAGGTACAAGCTTTGATGGACATTCCCCACAGATCTTCAGTCGGTTTTATCTTGATTTGCTTAAAAGCTCTTATTACTGTTATGGAATTCATATGTGAAAAGTTAAATACATTCGGGCAGGCTGAAACCTTCGCGTTTAATAATCCAAAAGCAAGCGAGGGCGAAGAATTTAAGGTTTCAGTAGTTGGTAAAGAAATTTACATATTCTTGCGCAACTTTTTTGTTATCTCTAATAAGTCCGTGTGTGGTCTCAAGCGTGTAATCAGTATTATTTCTTTTATTCCTGTTCGTTTCATTATTTATAATTTTCCAAACCGTCTTGATTTTATTTTCTGCTAATTTAACCTTATTTCTAATGTACAAGGCCTTAGCTGCCTAGCATGTATTATAAAAAATTCTTGAGTAAGTAGCAACATACTTATTAAACGTTTCAGTTTTAATAAAGGGTGTCTCAATAAGAGTGCACTATTTAAATGTCATGTATTTTTTTTTCGTGTTTTTGGCAACTCTGAAATTTTACTGCTGTTTTACCTATGATTTTTCCGATTAATAAAAATGGAGCGTTACACAAAAAAAGAACGTGTTTTCATTGTGAAAACTCGTTCGAGGCCGGAACTCAGAAACGAATTCCAGTGACGGTTAAGTCACTGGAATTCGTTACAGGAATATGATAACGGAGTTCTTGTAGCCTCAACTGGATGGTATAGATCTGGATGATATGTGGTTTCAGCAGGACGGTACCACCTGCCACACCGCCGACGAAACAATCAATTTATTGCAGCAATAATTTCCAGACAAAAACATCTAACGAAATTCAGGTGTCAACTGCCCACCAAGATCATGCGATTTCTTTCTTTGGGATTTTGTGAAATCTTGGGTTTATGCGAATAAACCAGAACCAATTTCTGAGCTCAAAGCCGAGATCTAACGCATTATCAGTGAGATGAAGCCACATCTTTGTCAAAAAGTCATCGATAATTTGATGAAAAGAGTTATGGCCTGTCATCAGAGCCGTCAAGGCCATTTGCCGGATATTTTATTCCATACATAATCGGAACATGTCTTTTTTATTATGCAATATAAATATCACAACTTACTCAAAAAATACGTGTTTTTATTTTTACACTCAAAAGTGCACTCTTATTGAGACACCCTATATAAGGCTTAACGCCATATAGCTCGTAGTCTTTCCCTACTTTTTCTAAGTCTTGTAATCGCCCAGTCACTGAATAAATACTTAGGGCATATAGTTTTAGTTATCTTCTTAATAGTGTTATTGAACTCTTTTTGAACTACTGAAAAGACTTCATCATACAAAATATTACCATCATTCACTGTGAGGTTCTGATCGCTTAACTTACCGATTAAAGTACTGTTAAATTTATTTAATTTACCGGACATTATTGGTCTGGATTGAATATGCAATTGTTTTATTAGCATAATGGACTCAAATGTCACCAGTAGCCTACTATGATCCGAAGGCAGATAATTTATAATGGCCTTGTCCAATTAGTTGCAGCAACAAAAAACATTATCAATACATGTAGCAGTAGTCAGTGTAGTTCGGGTTGGTTCCGTAAACACATGTGACAAATTAAATGATTTAAAGAGATTTAATAACCTACTGCTATTTGAATTATCTTCTAGAATATTAATATTAAAGTCACCACAGACAATTACTAGTTTAAAACCCATTGCAAGTTTTGCCAAAACATCTTCCATCACTGACTCGAATATAGAGTAGTTCTTATAATTAGGGGGTCTGTAGAGGCACACTATGACATGCTTGTACGGTTCACGTACAGGCAAATTGCTTACGCCGCGACCTACTTTTAACTACTCGTTTTTATTTACTTTATTATTATATTTAGTTAGTTGACCAATAGCTGCCGTAGCGCTATAATCGCGGATTAGCATCCAACCTAACTTTCGTGTAACTTTTACGAATAAACTTTACTGTGGTGTAATCTGTGGTTTTCGTCAACTCACATCAAACAACTCAACTGTAAGTAACCGGCTACCTCTGAGCCGTACATAAAACTGGTCCTTCGAGCCGGATATAACAGGTGCGTATTCTCTCTGTTAACGTTAGCGAATCTGTCTAGCTGGAGTCCCAGAAGAGCGGATCGCGTTAGTGGGGCGCTAACGCACTTGATATCCAAAACTTGCGGAAACTTCGCAACTTTGGTGAACTAGTACCTGCGGTGATACAACTCTACTCCACCAACGGTCAAGCCAATAACTAATAACCATGGTTCAGAGCGTAACGGAACTGATAAGCCATCAAGAAACAACCTTCAGAGACTTGAAGCTTATTTGCACCAACTACAAGAAGGACAGTCCCACCAGGAAGAACTTGGCGTACCTGGAGGAGCGTCTTTCTCGGCTGAACAATAACTGGGAGAAGTTTGTTCACAACCATCATCTACTGGAAGAGTCTGGAGCAACAGACCTTCAATACTTCAACGACGACATTTTCAACTGTACGAAGAAGATGTATGAAGAAGTGCTGCAAGACATGTTGAAACGTAAATCGGAATTGCCGTCTGCACCTGCTGGTAAGACGGAACAACCACCTGCTACGCCTAAGCAAGGTAAGGGACAATCGAAATTTACTTTCGACGATATCCAATTCCACGTACCTCCTCGGGAAGCAAGCGAGTCGGCGGAAAAGCAACAAGTTCTTTTGCGTCAACAATACTGCAACTTTAGAGCGTTTGAACGCACTGTGGAAAAGGTAAACATAGCATTGGCAGTACCGATGGAAAAATGGGAATTAGAAGACAACTTAAGCACCCTGAAAACTAAATGGGAGCAAATCGAAAAGGCAAATTGGGAACTAGAGTACCTACTACAAGATGAGGACTCAATTTATCAACAGAAATACAATACAGCAGAAAACTTCTATGATGACCTGAAAAGGAAACTACAACACAACATCTGGAACAATGCACATTATGAGAAATCTACGCCAAAAATTCAAATACCCGATTTCCATGGCAACTATAACCAGTGGTTGACTTTTAGAGACCTCTACCTCGAAAGTGTACACAACAATCCGACACTTTCGAAGGCTCAAAAAATGCAACACTTGAAAACAAAACTGAAGGGTGAAGCAGAGAAACTGGTTCAGCATCTTGGCATCAGTGCTGAAAACTATGCATCTTGCTGGGACATGCTGACCCACCGCTACGATAACAAACGGCTGTTATTTACATCATACATGAATACACTCCTGAATCAACCTAGTATTCAGCAACCAACCGCAGCAAGCATACGGAAGCTTCATGACGTCATGATGGAGTGCTTGAACGGGCTCAAAAACATCGGGCTAGACATCACCAACTGGGATCCGATCGTGGTCCACCTATTGATTCAAAAACTAGATAGCGTTACGTATAACGAATATATAAAGGAGATCAAACATCCCAGGGAATTTCCCGAACTGGAAGAGTTCGCCGAGTTTTTAGAATCAAAGTTCATGTCACTGGAAGCTCTGCAGGGAAGTAGCCAAAAATTCTCGTCATCAAACAAACCATGGAAATCGGAAAAGCAGCCTCATAAGGGATCAGAAAACTGAAATTACAACTACAAGAATAAAACGCAGGGGTCATCGTACTTTAACAAGTCACAAAACTCACCAAAAACCTTCTTCACGACAGCAAAAACATGCCCAATATGCAAAACTAATCACGTATTGATGAATTGCGAACAATTCTTGGCTATGGACACAAACAAACGGAATGACGCAATTCGCAACTTGCATATTTGTAAAAACTGCCTATTCAACCACGGAGAAAAACAATGCAAATCACGAAAGACGTGTAAATTGTGTCATAAGGCACACCATACACTTATGCATGAAGATGTAACTGAACTATCTAGCAAAAAACAAGCAACAAGGGAGGAAAACCCATCGTCGACCCTTTCGACTTCCTATGGGGTCAACAACATAACGAACGAACAAAGGGAAGTGTTGTTGACAACTGTACTTCTGAAAGTCAAAACAATTGATGGAAACTTCATCAACTTGAGAGGCCTACTAGACCAAGGCTCTCAAGTGAGCCTAATAACGGAAAACGCGGCACAACGCCTCCGATTACAGCGACGTAAAGTGAGCGCTGTTGTATCGGGTGTCGGAACCCTTAGCGGCAACTGCAAAGGGGCAATGAACTTAGAATGCCAGTCAATACATTCAGACTACAGACTAAACTTTGAAGCATTAATTATGAAAAAACTCATAAGCAACTTACCTACCGCATCGTTCCCAATCAGCAACTGGGACTATTTAGAAAACTTAAAACTAGCGGATCCACAGTTCAATCTGTCGGGCCCGATCGATCTACTCTTGGGCGCGGACATCTACTCAGAACTTATCCTAAACGGCGTCATCAGGAGTGAGAGATACCCCGTAGCTCAACAAACGAAAGTAGGCTGGATTCTATGCGGGAATGTAAAGACATTCAACTGCTTGGTGACACTAAACGATTTCGAAAACATGGCAAGATTTTGGGAAACCGAGGAAATTCCAGACAAGTCATCATCAACTAGTGAGGAACAACACTGTGAAGATTATTACAACGCAACTACCACAAGATTGGCAAACGGACAATATGTGGTACAAATGCCTATGAAGCCTAACTACGAATCAAACTTAAACAATGCAAGGTCACAAGCATTAGCACAGTTCCTTCAACTGGAAAGGAAAATGCTAAAAAACAAAGAACTCAGTTACGAGTACACGCGTTTTATGAACGAATACATCGCTATGGGACACATGAAACCAGTCACAGAAGAAAGTAGGGGCCGAGTTTACCTACCTCACCACGGCGTGATGAGAGCTGAGTCCACTACAACAAAACTAAGAGTAGTGTTCAACGCCTCGTACAAGACAAAAGGAGACAGCAGCAGTCTCAATGATCACATGTACTGCGGTCCGAACTTACAAAAGGACATACTGACACTACTAATTAATTGGAGAACGTACAGATACGTCTTTACGGCGGATGTAGAAAAACTTTATCGGTTCATCTGGCTAAACGAAAATCAACAACATCTGCAAACTATAATCTGGAGATCTTCCCCTAAGGAACCTCTACAAGATTGGCAGTTGGGCACAGTAACTTACGGAACAAAAAGTGCACCTTATCTGGCAATGCGCACTCTACATAAACTCGCAGAAGATGAAAAAGATACCTATCCGGAAGCTGGAAACGTCCTGAAAAACTACTTCTACATGGACGATTTGGTTTACGGACAGGATACTGTCGACGCATCGAAGACACTGGTCACACAGCTAATTGAGTTGCTGAAAAAAGGAGGATTTAACTTGAGAAAATGGAAAACTAACGAACCGAGTATCTTGGAAGACTTGCGAGATGATCAAAAGAGCCGCAATACGAACATCGACTTTAGCCCAGAACAAACAACTAATTTAAAAATGTTGGGCATGAGGTGGAATCAAGACAACGATAGCTTCACATACCAATGGGATCTACCAATCAAGAAAATACTGACAAAACGCGTGCTACTGAGCGAAATAAGCAAGCTATACGACCCACTTGGATTACTATCGCCACTTACAATAAAAACCAAACTTCTGTTCCAAAAAATCTGGATAAGCAAGACCAACTGGGATGAACGCTTAACCGACGATCTCGCTACAGAATGGGAAACAATTAGAAAAGATATCCCGTTGCTAAACAAACTTTCCATACCACGATGGTTACAATGTCAAGAAAACAATCTAGAGATACACGGGTTTTGCGACGCAAGCGAAAAAGCTTACGCGTGCGTCATTTATAGCCGAGTGAAAACTGAAGCCGGCGAATACAAGACTACACTAATTACTGCAAAAACAAAGGTTGCACCAATCAGCAACAGGATAACTGTACCTAGAATGGAACTTTGCGGGGCCGTTTTACTAGCCAAACTGCTAGAAAAGGTTCGGAACACCCTCAGCACTAAAAATCTACATTTAAGGTGCTGGAGCGACTCCAAGGTCGTTTTAGCCTGGCTGCAGGGCGATATAAACCGATGGGAGAAATATGTAGCTAACAGAGTAAAACAAATAAACAGCATTATCTCAGCAAACTGCTGGAACTATGTGAAGTCAGAAGAAAATCCTGCTGACTGTGCAACTCGAGGGCTTACACCTTTTCAACTCCTAGATTTTAAACTTTGGTGGAATGGACCACATTGGTTAAAAACAAACATGCCAAAAATTCATCAGGACAATCACCTGACCTACACAACAAACACTGAGTTGCAGGAAATAAACTGCTGCGCAGTCACATACAAGCATTGTGAAATAATTGATACATTACTTAATAAAAACAGTAATTATAAACGCGTAATACGAGTGCTTGGATGGATTGTACGAATAAGCAATATTCGTAAGCAAAAACGCACACTAAACTCAACCACTTTTTGGGGGCTGAGTCACCCGCGTCCGTAGGAGAGTTACCCGTATTGTTGTTACCCTACACGTGGTCCCCGGGTGGTGCTAATCAGGTGACACTAACTGGTGGTAGGCTTCGGCCGAAGGCTTGTGACCACCCACCGGGCAAAGACGTACCGCCAAGCGGCCTAGCCGTGTTCCGGTACGATGCTCGGTGTAGCCACTAGAGGAGTTGGGTCGAGATAGTTGTTCCACTTCATGCTGACCAGTCTGACTCGCGCTGTTTTGGGCGTATCGGGAGACTAGTTGCGGAGGGTAGCGGGATCCGAGGCACGGTGCGCCGCTGGCCGACCGCAGGTAGTTGGGGGCCCAAGTAGTGTGCCAGCCACACACGAAAGGCTGCCCCGCCAACTGTCGAAAAATCCCGGAATGCACCATCGTGCTGGTTGGCGACCAGATGGGAGGGCCCGATGGACATTTCCGGGGGGGCTCGGGCGTCCCCGCAGTCTCCGGACTAGTGCCCCAATGATGGCGTCCTTTCAGTGCGTGTCTGTAGGTTAGTAGCGTGGAACCTCATCTCACTTCCTTCTCCTCTCCTTTCACTCTAACAAAAATGGCAAGAAGTAGAAAGAAAACTGGAGTTAAACAGCGGCTGCACCCCCTCCCCCACAAAGTGCACCTCACTAATATTAGAGGTCTGCACTCCAATCTCACGTCAGTCCACCATCACCTGGAGACTGAAAAGCCAGCACTGTTTTTCCTTACGGAGACGCAGATAGGAAGTCCGTCAGACGTGTCGTACTTATCCTACCCAGGGTTTACCCTGGAGCACAATTTCAAACCACGCGCGGGTGTATGCATGTATGCCCGAGACGACACTTGCTATCGGCGTCTCCGTAACCTTGAAGACTCCAGGTTCTCAGTGCTGTGGGCTCTGGTGGACACAGGTCTGGATAAGATTATCTATGCCTGTGTCTACCGCTCGCACAGCGGAGATCAGGAGACAACCAGGCTCACAGAGTACCTCAGTGAGGCGGCTGATACGGCACAGCAGCGGTACCCTTCCGCCCAACTAGTGCTACTGGGGGACTTTAATGCCCACCACCAGGAGTGGCTCTTCCCATACCAGTGCACTGATCATGCTGGACGAGAGACGCGCAAGCTTGCGCTAGCGCTAAATCTCACCCAGCTGGTCCAGGGGGCAACAAGGGTGCCAGATGTTGATTCGCACACAGCCAATTGCTTGGACCTTCTGCTGACAACAGATCCAGACCGTTACTCAGTGTCGATATCTTCACCTTTGGGTAGTTCCGACCACTGTCTGGTGAAGTCTGTGTCCGTCTACTCCCCGCCCGATCCCAGCCCAAAAGGCACCCGGCGGGTATGGCGGTACAAGTCAGCAGATTGGGATGGGATGCGATCTTTCTTCGCATGCTATCCTTGGCAGCCCACTTGCTTCTCTTCGGACGATCCATCGTCGTGCGCTGATGCTGTGACAGATGTGTTGCGTCGGGGGATGGAGTACTATATTCCATTCTCAGACGTAGCAATGTCTATCGTCGACCGGCCATGGTTTGGAGCCGAGTGTAACCACGCCAACGCGGTTAAACACAAGGCCTACCAAGCATGGGTCGACGCTCGAACGCGCAAGGCAAATGACGTGAGTCAGAAGAAGAGAGCCTTCAACACAGCTGCCAAGTCCTGCAAAAAGGTGATGCGAAGAGCACGGTTTGACCACATTAGCAGAATCGGGCGCAAACTTGCTTCATACCCAGCGGGTAGCAAAGTGTTTTGGTCCCTGGCTAAGTCGGTCGAATCAAACTTTTGTCGCCCCTCACTACCACCACTGCTGAAACCTGACGGGTCACTGGCCCACTCCGCTGAGGAGAAGGCAAACTTGTTTGCCTCCCTTTTTGCGGAATCTTCGCATCTGAATTCTGATGGCGCGCAGCCTCCTCCATCTCCTGATGGATGTGTGACGAGTATGTTGGACATTCGCATCCATCAAAAGGATGTCCGTAGGGTGCTGCGTAGCCTTGATGTGAACAAAGCGAGTGGCCCCGACGGGATACCAGCAATTGTCCTTAAAACCTGTGCACCTGAATTGTCTCCGATCTTGACACGCCTATATCGCCTTTCGATAGAGACTGGAAAAGTGCCGAAGGCTTGGAAGCAAGCCAATGTTCAACCCGTGCCCAAGAAGGGCAGTCGAGCTGACCCGGTCAACTACAGACCCATATCTATAACGTCCATCCTCTGTAAGAGTATGGAGCGTGTGCTCAACGGTAAGCTCCTGGCATACCTAGAAGCGAACGACATCCTCAGTGACCGCCAATACGGCTTCCGCCGAAATCGGTCCACTGGGGATCTTCTAGCGTATGCCATTCACATCTGGAGTGAGGCCATCGAGAACCACGGGGAAGCGCTAGCCGTCTCCCTTGACATCTCGAAGGCTTTCGACAGGGTCTGGCACGAAAGCCTCATTGGTAAGCTTCCTTCCTTCGGTCTGCCTAGTGGTCTGTGTGATTGGATTGCGGACTTCCTGAGGGATCGATCCATCCGAGTGGTTATCGACGGCTGCTCGTCCGGTCAGTTAGATATCAACGCCGGAGTCCCTCAGGGGTCAGTGCTCTCGGCAACATTATTCTTGCTGCACATTAATGATCTGCTAAAACCCGGAACCTTTGGGTACGCAGACGACAGCACTATTGCTGAGAGATACGTGTCCGGCGCACGGGCTACTAGGCCTCAGATTTGGTCTCTCCGGGAGGCCATGGTTGAACGCTTGAACTTGTCCTTGAAGGCGGTCTCCGAATGGAGTGATGCCAATCTGGTCAGTTTCAATGCTGCTAAGACCCAGGCGTGTCTTTTTTCCGCTAAAATGAGCCAATTCCATCCGGCTCCTTCTTTCCGTGGTGTAACCGTGCCGTTATCGGACCACCTCGAACTTCTTGGTGTTACGGTGACATCTACCCTCAACTTCGGTCCATACATTGAGGCAAAAGCTCAGTTAGCTGCAAAAAAGTTGGGGATTCTTGCAAAGGTGAGACGGTACTTCACGCCTGAACAGCTGCTCAACTTGTATAAAGCACAAGTTCGGTCATGCATGGAGTACTGCTCTCACCTCTGGGATGGATCTGCCAAATACCAGCTTGATGCACTTGAGTCGATTGACAGACGGGCCAAAAGGCTTATTGGCAACGATGCACTGGTCGCATCAAAGCTCCAGAGCCTCGAACATCGACGCCGAGTCGCCAGTCTGTCGGTCTTTTATCGGTTACATTTCGGGGAGTGTGCGACGGAACTGCACAATTTGATTCCGCCTAGCCCTTTCCATCATCGGACTACAAGGCGTACGGCCATGCGCCATCGGTACATGGTGGACATCCCTCCCATACGCACAAAGCGTTTTGCTAATACTTTCATTGTGCGCACAGCTAAGGAGTGGAATTCCCTTCCGGAGTCTTTGTTCCCTGTCAGCTATAACCTAGGGGTCTTTAAGTCAAGAGTGAATAGGTTTCTTCTAGGCAAGCGTGCTCCACCGTAGACCACATCATCGCTTAACATCAGGCGAGATGGTGGTCAAACGCAAGCCTATAGTTTATAAAAAAAAAAAAAAAAAAATACTTCAACAGGAATTTGAAAAACACAATACGTTTAAGAATTCAGAATTCTTCGATGAGATGAGCCACTTACAAATTGAGTGGCATTTCAATGCACCACTTTGGCCAACAGCTGGAGGCCTGTGGGAGGCTGCTGTCAAAGCCATGAAATATCACCTACATCGAGTACTGGGGGAACAGAAGCTTACTTTCGAACAATTTACTACTTTACTAAATCAAATTGAAGCCTGTCTTAACTCTCGTCCGCTGTGCCCATTAACAGAGGATGTCGAAGACCTGGAATATCTAACTCCCGGCCACTTCCTCATTGGTGGCCCCCTACTGTCACTACCACAAGAAGAACAAGATTTTGCTGAGCACGATCTAAGAAACAGATGGAGGCTTGTTGAACAAATGAACGTACACATCTGGAAGCGCTGGTCGAACGAGTATCTACATCAACTGCAAACCCGAAGCAAATGGCAGCAACCAAAAGAAAACCTGAAACTAGGAACCCTAGTATTAGTCAAAGATGAGCACTTACCTCCTGGCCGCTGGGCTATAGGAAGAGTCCAGGAACTACATCCAGGCGCTGATGGTCGAGTACGGGTTGTTACCTTAAAAACAAGGAAAGGGTCACTTAAGCGACCAATAACGAAGCTAGCACCATTACCACTTAAACCCGAAGAACCTAGGGTAAACGAAGAGGAAGAGCAAAGGAGACCTACTCCGGAAACTACAAAACGGGGAGGCACAGCAAAAAATAAGAACAATTGGCTATCACTAGTTCTCCTAGCCATGCTAGCAATGACGGGGCTTGCACAATCAGCGCCAACGAATAACTTGAACTTGAAGGTTACACCTATATCAAGCAATCATCCGATTTACTTCGATGAAGCTGGGCAAATGAAACTAATACATGACGAATGGACCCTATTGGTTTACTACAACTTAACCTCATACTGGCAAGCAACTGGTCAGATCAATGATTATGTGAACCAAATAGATAAACTATGCCAAAGAATATCACATGAGTACTCGCCTTGCGAAACAATTGTCGGCCACCTACGTCATGAACTGAGTCACCTAGCCGACTACAACTCTATGCTGCTCACTCAACACTCAAGACCAAAACGAGGTTACTTTGATGGAGTTGGGAAATTAGCAAGAACTCTTTTCGGAGTGCTCGACGCAGACTTTGCCGAAAAGTACGAAAGAGACATACAGAATCTACAATCAAATGATGACTACCTACTACAACTTATGAAAAACCAAACATTAATTGTAGAGGCTGAAAACAACGTTATAAAAAAGAACACTGCCTTTATGGATGAACAATTCAAAACATTGCGCATCTACATGAACCAAACTTGCAGCGAAATCACAAAAATAGTGAACAAGGCGCAAATGCTATTCACAATGAATGACATAAATTCCGCTGCCGTGACGTCAACTCTGATTATAAGTGATCTAAACCGAATATTGGAAATGCTGATAAACACTCTCGCCAACATTTACAGAGGGCATTTAGATACCCATCTATTTCCTGCTAATCAACTGATCGAACAGCTAAACATAATATCCGGAAGGTTGCCACAGGGATTATCGTTACCTGTAAAGGGCACTCAAAGGGATTTGAAAAATATCTATGACCTGATCCATGTGAAGGCTCGAATAACAAACAACTACATGCTATTTGAAATACACATCCCCTTGCTGAGCGATGAAGACTACAAGATATATCGAGTCATACCAATACCGTTCCTTAGACAAGGACATTTAAAACTCGTACAACCAAGTTCAAGCTTCATCGCAATCAACTTTGTAAAAAACTCTTACATAACAATGGAAGACCAAGACATGCGCCAATGTACTGCATACGGAGAAGACGAATTCACTTGTGTCTCACGTAATCCAGTCTACAACATGCACGATAAAGACGCCCCATGTGAGGCCCAAGTCTTCAACCAACAAGAGTCTTTATCATGCGTCCTCAATGATGTAACATGCAAAGAAACCTGGACAAAGCTTCACAAATCGAATATGTGGCTATTTACATTGTGCGGGAAACAGCTGATGCGCGTCATATGTAACGATCAAGTTACGCCAGCGGTCATTGACGGGACTGGAGTGATTTCCTTGAAATCAAAGTGCTTACTACAGAAAAAGGACGCCACAATATTTACACACAATCAGCTGGGAAGTACTTTTAACATGGAACCAGAGATAGAAATACCAACTATTAATTCGACTATTAACCACATCTTTGACCTCGGCTGGCAGAATGCAAAATTAAATATAACTGAACAAGAAACGCCAACTGCAGTAGAAATAAGAAAAGTAGACCAGCAGTTGGAATTCCAGAAAAGCAGAGAAATATTACCGAAGGCGTCTCACATGTCAAGTCACGACATTTATCTCTACTCGGTTACTTCTTTGATGTTGGGAGGAATCGCTGCGCTTGCCCTCTATATTATTATTAAACGATGTTTGAAAACGAAAACAAAGGAAGACGTCAAAACACTCTCTGCCGAAAGAGGAGTGACACCTAGAGGAAGGGATAACTTTGGAAGGGACATCGAGCTACAAGAAATGCATTCGACAGCAGCGGAGCCCGTTTACAGCGAAGCAAGACAGCCGATGAAAGCATTTCACTTTGACTAAATTGAGTGTTATAACCTATACCTATATTTTTACATCTTTTACCAGGACACATTAACTATTGTTTACTATTTAACTTTAAATAACTACTTTTCACTTTAATTATATTATTATTTGCTTTGTAATGAATGCTCATCCCACTTTTCCCTCGGGAGCATGTACGGTTCACGTACAGGCAAATTGCTTACGCCGCGACCTACTTTTAACTACTCGTTTTTATTTACTTTATTATTATATTTAGTTAGTTGACCAATAGCTGCCGTAGCGCTATAATCGCGGATTAGCATCCAACCTAACTTTCGTGTAACTTTTACGAATAAACTTTACTGTGGTGTAATCTGTGGTTTTCGTCAACTCACATCAAACAACTCAACTGTAAGTAACCGGCTACCTCTGAGCCGTACAATGCTTATCCAGCTCAACACAGGACAGTTCAACACTATGCTCAACTGAGAGGTCTACTATATATTTACGAGGTTTTGATTTAATACCATTTTTAATTAATATAAGTGTACCCCCACGCAACATAATATTTCTGTTAAAACAACTGCCCACAGTGTACTTTTCATAATTGATTAGCATTGCATAATCTTTAGGCCAATGCTCACTGAAACAAACAATTTCAAACATTGTTTTTTCTAAAAACAGTTCAATTTCCAATTCCTTTAAAGAAAAACCCTGAATATACTGGTGGAATAATTTCAAAGAATTCTGCTCAGACCTTTTTTTTTTAAATTAATTTTTTGCGAGCAAGAAGGTACCTTTTTGATGGGAAATATACTCGTAACTATTCCGTTATTGGTACCCTCCCTTGTCCTATTAACTAGTTTAAAGAATAAATTTTAATAGCATTTTTGCTAACGTTATGCAAGGTATTGACCACCTTTTAATTAGTACTATTACTAATATCAATAATAACTGGAAATTTCGACATACTACTTATTTTACTGCAATTTAACTTTAACATCTCTTTTACACACTCAGTGATGTCATCTTTTTTTTACTTTTATACCATTACCTACAAATACAGTTAAATTGGTATCTGGTTTATATATATTCTTTGTCACAGATTCCATTATTTGCTTGTAAGATGACCCGGGCATGCAATAATTAAAAGTGGAATGACTCTGATTAATTTACCTAAACCTTTTCCAATACCGTCTGAAAACATAACCGAATGCAAACCTTCATTACTAGATGAAGAGCCAGCATTCTCAGGCCGGTCTACTTGAGGCAGATCCTGTGCTGCATTTGATATGTCTTGTACGAAGACACTGTTTTGAGACGCCTTCTCAGCTTGGACCGGGTCCTCTGTAGCATCAGGCTGGACTGCAATTAGATTTGAGACTGTCTGGCAGTTACACTGACACCTAACTAACTCATTTGCAGCCAAAATGTGTTCTTTAATTTGCAATTTTGAATTTATATTTTTATTGTAAAGAGAACTAAGTACCTGTATTTCTAACTGTAAGCGGTGAGTGTCAATCTCATATATTTTTTTGCTGTCTTCTAAGTTAATTTGGTAATTATTTAATTTATTAACTAGGTCAACACGTTCTTTTCTGAGTGGAATATTTTTAATAAAGAACTTGTGTTGTTTCCTAAAATTGGTACAATTTCTAATTATTTTATTTAGTTTTGCATATTTTTTTATTTTGTTATGACTAACTTTGGAACAATTTTTCTGATTTATTAAAGAATCTTCAGTTAGGTTACTTTTAGGTATTGAATCCGGTTTACAATTCGATTTAATAAGTTCATCATATAAATGGTAAGTTGCATCAACCCGAGTTGATTCCTGTTCTTTTTGTAATTTAAACTTTATGATTAGTTGCGTGAATCGATTCTTCTTCTAGATCCCTAACTTTACTTAAAACCTCCTCCGAAACCATCCGTGACTACCCTCAGTTGGTCGCGTTCATCCACAACATTATGGTATTGCTGACTAAGTTCAACTAGCTCCCGTTTAAGGATTGTGTTTTTATAAACAATGTTCTCAACTTCTACTTCTCAATCCTCTCTCTCTTGCAACATCACCCGACATTGGCTTTGTGAGTCTTTAAGTTCCTGGAGTGCTGTTCTCAGTTTAATTTCTAAGTCCTGAGCAGCAGCCTTACGGGTCATCACAGGCATGGTTTCAGGATAGTTACTGTAAATAGACAAAAAAGTAACAGTGTGAACCAAAGGAATAGAGGAAAAACAAAATAAAGCTGGAAATGGAGGGTATAGTTAGTGTAGTTCAGTAGAGAAATGAGTTAGGCTGTTTAATTGGCATAAAAAGCTATTTATTACTGACTTTAGTTGCTTATGATTGCCTTAAGATTTCACTTTTTTTTATTTAAGTGGGTAAGATGCCCATAATTTGAATGAATTTTTTATTGTAGTTTTCTAGTTAAATTATGCAAATTAACGATCATAGCATTATGTAAATGTTTATTATTAAATTATCTGAATAAATTAGTAGAATTATGCACATTGGGATCTTAGATTTGTTTTGTTTTCTACGATGTCAACAAATCTATTTAGATTCACTGCACAGTACTAAATCAACAGAATGTATACGTTAAAACTAACAAGAACGTGTTACAGGGTTAAAATTACACTTTGTGTGCTATAAATAAATAATACTGCCCTTACGTCAGCTGTTTGGTAGGTTACCGGTTCCGTGCCACAATATTTTTCCAGTGGAACAATAATCCTGAGTATCTATAGCGTTTTATTGTGTTTTTACTTATAATTAAACCCTCAATACACTCAAATAATAATTAAATATAATTTTAAAATACGGAGCACAAATTTGACATGTCACTCGGGCAATGTTGCCAATTTTTCTGTGTGTTTAATGTACCTACCTATCGCGCATACGACCGCTACCAATGATAGCTGATCGTGTGACGAGTTCGTACCGCTCTAGTATGTAGTGTGTGGCTATGTATGAATTACCAAATTGTGGCGTAAGAAAAACCGCGGGTCCATCCAGTCCTTACTGTCATCATCAGCCTATTAATGTTCCCACTGCTGGGGCACAGGTCTCCTCTCTGTCAGAGGGGATGGGCGAAAATCCACCACGCGTGCCCAGTGCGGGTTGGTGGATGTCACATGTCTTCGAATTTTTTGGTTCCAGGACATGCCGGTTTCATCACGATGTTTTCCTTCACCGTTTTTGAGTGAAGTGGTGATGAAAATAATTTACACAAAGTAAAGCAAAATAAAAATTATGAATTCATCATTTGTAGCTCATACCTTTTATGTACTTCCATTTTTTAAAGCTCGTTTAAAACTCTTTATGGTGATGCAGATTCCTAAAATACTTGATTATGCTAACGGACGGCTATGCAAAGACGAATATGCAGATATTGTTGTCCGCTTGCTTTGGGTATCCAAAGTATTATCTAATATCACAAGATACACCGAAGTGTACAATTCCAAAGAAAAGTAGGTACTTTTGAAAGCATTGAAAATCTAACGCAAAGCGATTAAAGCGAACAAATCAAACCGGATATCAAAATAAATATGCAATTTGTTCAACCTGTTCTAACGAAATCAACGAATATTATTTCAGGCTTACATACTTTTTAACTGACAGCTTTTTGTATGTGCTCAATTGCTGAAAATATATTGGTGTTGGTAACTGTACTGTAAATAAAAAGTATTTTTTGGGCATTCTGCGAAAACTGGCGCTTTTTTACCGAGGCTATTGTGGGTTTTGCTACATTACTCACAAAAAAAGTGTTTTTTTTTGCGAAATCAATCTTTGCTTTCTATTAGACCAATTAAAAGGAAATATACAAAAATTACAGCCCTTCAGAAGCTGTTTGATTCCGTCATACTCGAAGGGAAAACGCCACAGGCATGGTGAAGGAATATGGTGGTACTCTTCTTCAAGAAGGGAGACAATGCCCGATTGAAGAATTATAGGCCCATCTCACTTCTTAGCCATGTCTACAAGTTGTTTTCAAGAGTCATCACGAATCGTCTCGCGCGCAGGTGTGACGATTTCCAGCCTCCCGAACAAGCCGGTTTCCGAAAAGGCTTTAGCACCGTAGACCACATACATACGCTACAAGTTGTTGGTGTTGGAAGTTATACAGAAGACCGAAGAGTATAACCAACCTCTTTGTTTAGCGGTTGTGGACGACGAGAAAGCCTTTGATTCGATCGAGACTTGGGCTGTACTGCATTCTCTCCAACGGTGCCAAATCGACTACCGGTACATCGAGGTACTGAAGTGTTTGTACAAAAACGCCACCATGTCAGTCCGACTTCAGGATCAGACGTCAGAACCTATCCTTCTGCGAGCTTAAGCGAGGTGTAAGACAGAGAGACGTCATATCTCCGAAACTGTTCTCTGCTGCACTGGAGGATGTCTTCAAGGTTCTGGACTGAAGTGGGCTAGGCATCAACGTCAATGGCGAGTACATCACTCACCTTCGGTTTGCCGACGATATAGTGGTCATGGCTGAGACTATGGAGGACCTCAGTACGATGCTCGATGACCTCAGTAGAGCTTCCGAAAGAGTGGGTCTAAAAACGAACATGGACAAAACCAAGGTGATGTTGAATGCTCATGTTGCACCCACTCCTATCAAAGTCGGAGACTCTACACTCGAAGTTTTGGACGAGTATGTCTACCTGGGACAAACGGTCCAGTTAGGTAGGTCAACTTCGAGAAAGAGGTCAACTGACGAATTCGACTCGGTTGGGCAGCGTTCGGGAAGTTGCGCGGTACTTTCTCTTCCAACTAACCACAGTGTCTAAGACGAAAGTCTATGACCAGTGTGTGTTGCCAGTGATTACTTACGGGACAGAGACGTGGTCCCTCACTATGGGCCTCAACAGAAAGCTTAAAGTCACCCAAAGGGCAATGGAGAGGGCTATGCTCAGAGTTTTCTTGTGTGATCGAATCACAAATGAAGACATCCGCAAGAGAACCAAGGTTACCGATATAGCCCGAAGAATTTCCAAACTTAAGTGGGAGTGGGCAGGGCACATTGCTCGCAGAACAGATGGGCGTTGGGGCTGAAAAGTTTTAGAATGGCGACCGCGTACCGGAAGACGCATCGTTGGAAGGCCTCCCTCTAGGTGGAGCGACGACCTAGTCAAGGCTGCGGGCGTCCGGTGGATGCAAAACGCACAGGACCAATCAGTGTGGCGACGCTTGGTCCCCCGAGGCTCCCAAGGCCCCCAAGGCAGGGCTTATGTCCAGCAGTGGACGTCTTTCGGCTGAAATGATGATACAAAAATAGCTGACTGAGAATTAAGTTACCTAATTTGATTATACCAGAATATAAGTTGGACAGTAGTTTCGGCAACTGGGCTCACTACTTAAAGAAATCTGGATATTATGACAATACTGATACAAAAACACATCCTATCTTTCGCATACGTATTTAAAATGTTTCAAATTATGTTGTTTCGTATAAAGAAAAAAACAAAATGATTACGAAACAATTCACAAAACGAGTAAAAATGTAAGGACCAAACGTACCCTGATAAAATATGGCACGCGACAGCAAAATAATGGTTCTAAATAAAAAAGAGATGTTCTAACAAAAGTCAGGTGAAACCTTAATTCTCCAGGCAATTTTGCCATGTAACAAGACTTGTTGCCAGGGTTGAAAATTGTATAACCTCCTTATGACAGAGGTTGGTTGGAATGAAATGAAAGAGATTTTTTGTTGTAAATAAAGTCGGCTGTAATTTTTTATGAATTTATTGTGACCTTCTTCATAATCTTTCTTGCAGTTCTAAGTTGCGGTTTTTTAGGATATTGTTGTAGTAAACAATGACCAAGATTACTGACACAGCCCGAAGAATTGCAAAACATAAGTGGCAGTGGGCGGATGCCATTTTCGCCATACAACGGATGCCATTTTCGCAATCCGCCAGTTGTGCGAGAAATACAGAAGTGCACATAAAAACTTGCACATGGTGTTCATAGACCTCGAAAAGACTACGACCGGGTACCCCGTGAGGTTTTGTGGTGGGCCCTTAAGAAGAAAGTTGTGCCTGGGAAGTATGTAGTGACGTTTTGACGTTTGTACGTGACGGAGCGTTGTCCGATTTTTGAGCGAAGAAAAATAAAAAAAAACGACGATACAATGTCTAAAAAGTGTTTAAAAGAGTGCATAGTTTCATAATACTTAATATTCAGTGTGGTGATAGCTCGTGATTGCGCCTAAGGTGCATAAATAAGGTGTATACAAATACCAAATCACCAAGAAATTTTAATCTACCCACATTTTATTTGTCATTCTTACTAAAATATTGTACACTAAATTGTCAAAAACTACCTGTCAGAAACTTCAAATTATACTTTGACAGCGCCAATCTCACATCGATAAGACTTTGTTTATCCCAATAACATCCCTCCTTTAGATTTATATAGCCGTCTCCCTAAATTCAAGATCCCTCTTCCAATTAATTTCCCATCCCTCCTAACATATTCTTCCCCAGATCTGCTTGTGGCGCTGATGAGCTTTATCCGCCACAACAGTATCAAATTATAATTCTAACTCCGATTATTGCCTCTATGGTGTTGTGGTATATGTATTTTAATATTTTAACAATTTTAATATTTATGTATTCTTATTTTTTGTTTGTTTCAGTCCAGTACTAACTCAGCAAGTGTTCAACTGTATCAAAAAGAACTTCGTTTTCGTCTTCAGTTTTCCCTCTTATAATTAAATTACAAATCTCAGACACACTTGTTTTCCAATTTACTTTGGACACTGGCAGAATAGTCGACATCGGCTTTGCTTGCCATTAAAAAATATACCTACCGATTTTTATTTTATATAATATTTACTATATCTGTTACTATATATATTTACTATATACTCGTATAAGTTTTAATCTATAACTATAAAGACTGAATTTTTGGCTTGGACACTTGTTACGTATTTGTTTTTATTCATTTATTTGTTTATTTTATTTGTAAATGGAACATGTTCGCTCCGTCACTTGCCCCTAAGGTTTCATTGTTTCGACGTCACCCAATTGACACCGGCTATCGCTGAAAACCAGCGCTGTGGCTCTGACTTGCGCAGAGTCTCAGCATTATGCTGAGCGATGACCGTTTTGCGTGGTTGTGATGCATACTTTGTATTTGTATTCAAGCTTTCCTTTGTTTTTTTTTATGGTATGCGTCGTGCCTGGCGCAAATAAGCGTTTTTTCTTTCTTTCTTTCTTTCTATGTACAGTTGGTCAGAGCAATGTACAGTCGATGCAGTACCCAAGTCCGATCTACAGTGGGCACTACTGGCTTCAGTGTGGCAGTTGGCTTACACCAAGGATCGGCTCTCAGTCCTTAACTCTTCCTGATGATAATGGACGCACTGACGTCAGACATACAGGAGTGGGCACCCTGGTGTATGCTGTTTGCCGATGACATTGTGCTGGTTGCCGAGAGTGGCCTAGAAGTCCAGAGCAAATTGGAGATGTGGTGGCACAGACTGGAGAGTGTTGGCTTGAAATTGAGCAGAACTAAAACCGAATACTTGTTCTGCGATTCTGGCGGTCTCTCCAGTTTCGTGCCTCTAGCTCTCGCTGGAACACCCATACCGATGTGCTCCGACTTCCGGTACCGGTTCCGGTAAGGTCAAACAATAAATAATCTGTAAGTTAACCGAAACTCCCCGGTTAACTGACGTTTTCGGTTGGCATTTGAAATATGTATAAAAGAAATTAATTAAAATTAAATTATATTAGATTTTTTTTGACTGTGACAATCTCGGGACTCCGGGGTCCCGCTCCTTTGAAAGGCGTGCTAGGGGCCGAATACAACTTGCAGAGGCCTTGTAAGGCATGTATCAGGAAATGTGACACCAACCAACGATTATCTCTGTATGCACTGCGCAAGTGCACCCAAGGGCAATCCCCGGATGGTGCAGGACTATTGAAAAATATCCGGTCAGAGTTCACTCCGACCGGCCAGTAAAGGCAAGCCGGAGATGAAGGATAAGAATTCTCCTTGGAGATCAGGTCCATGGAGTTGCCACTACCAATCAGCTCGCCATAAATCTGCTTCGGATTGTATCTGTAGAGATACTGCGGTGGAAATATTAGAATGTAAGAATATAATATATATTAATAGAGAATTAATATTAAGTTAGTTGGATGATTTTATATTAGACTAGCTTTTGCCATCGGCTTCGCCCGCGTGAATGTTGAACATTATCCCGAGGGAACATAAATTGCCGAGATTAAAATTATCGTATGTGCTATTTCTGTCTATAATCTATCTCTGTGCCAAATTTCATTTAGATCTGTCCAGCCGTTTGAGCGTGAAGAAGTAACAAACACTCACACACGCATTCACAAACTATCGCCCTTATAATATTAGTGTGATAAGTGTGATGTGATAGTGTGATATCATCATCATTATCATTTCAGCCGAAAGAGGCCTAACTGCACTGCTGGATATAGGCCTCCCCCAGGCGTCGCCACATTGACTAATCCCGTGCGTCTCGCATCCAGCGCATCCCCGCAACCTTAAGGCGTATACAGGGTGTCCCAGAAATCGACGTCAAGCCGTAAATGGGTGATAGACCAAGTTATAACAGTTCTCAGAAAAATACGAAAAAAAATCTATCTCATGTTTTTAAAAAATTATGTTCACTTTAAAAATTTACTAAAAAAATCAATCCCTGTAATGGTTCTTTAACTCCAATTGCTACAAATCCCATAATTTATCAATTTTTTTTATTATTATGTAATCTTGAATAATGCTTGTGTAGATTTTTGCCTAAAATTTAAAGCCAACTCCTCCTACTTAGAAGAAAATTAAACTTTTTCAAAACCAAATTATTCAAATTTACTGTTTCGCCCAACTTTAACTGACTGTACTGAAAAAAAAATGTACTACGCTAGTTTGGCAAGTAACATGAAAAATTGGCGCATTTAATAAGGATTCAAAAATGGTGTAACACTTGCTAGATTACGTTTTCAATAATTGGTCAATTTTTTTTTTGTAAATAGTATCGGTTTTTACCCAAAATGTCCATACTTCCTTAAAATGACTTTAGCTTGCCTAAAGCTTTGCTAAACTCCGTTTCTAATTCGATAGAGACGGAGAGAGTCTCATTATGGGATTTGTAGCAATTGGAGTTAAAGAACCATTACAGGGATTGATTTTTTTAGTAAATTTTTAAAGTGACCATAAATTTTTAAAAACATGAGATAGATTTTTTTTCGTATTTTTCTGAGAACTGTTATAACTTGGTCTATCACCCATTTACGTCTTGAAAAGGTTGAATCACTATCATAACTTTGCTCTTAAATTACGTAAAATTTCGATTTCTTATCTCGCTCACACTTCGTAAAATGACTCTCTCCGTCTCTATCGAATTAGAAACGGAGTTTAGCAAAGCTTTAGGTAAGCTAAAGTCATTTTAAGGAAGTATGGACATTTTGGGTAAAAACCGATACTATTTACAAAAAAAAAATTTGACCAATTATTGAAAACGTAATCTAGCAAGTGTTACACCATTTTTGAATCCTTATTAAATGCGCCAATTTTTCATGTTACTTGCCAAACTAGCGTAGTACATTTTTTTTTCAGTACAGTCAGTTAAAGTTGGGCGAAATAGTAAATTTGAATAATTTGGTTTTGAAAAAGTTAAATTTTCTTCTAAGTAGGAGGAGTTGGCTTTGAATTTTAGGCAAAAATCTACACAAGCATTATTCAAGATTACATAATAATAAAAAAATTAGATAAATTATGGGATTTGTAGCAATTGGAGTTAAAGAACCATTACAGGGATTGATTTTTTTAGTAAATTTTTAAAGTGAACATAATTTTTTAAAAACATGAGATAGATTTTTTTTCGTATTTTTCTGAGAACTGTTATAACTTGGTCTATCACCCATTTACGGCTTGACGTCGATTTCTGGGACACCCTGTATATTCCCCAATGTTAACGCATAACTAGCCGTGCGCCCGCTTGGAGCCAGAATATCAATAATGAACCTCCTTATGGACAGTTTTATTTGCAAAATATTCTATGATTTACATATGCTATTTCAGTTCTGAAGAAATTCTAGCCATATTTTTTTCTGTGTAAAAATATTTATAAACATCCAAGTCGTTTTGGAGGAGTAGCGAAAAAATATCGTGCTGTTATAATTATTTTTTTAAAGCAAAACTATTTGTTACACGAAAAATCCATGTTTCACAAATAATGTACATGAATCAATAATAAATATATATCTTTTTCAAACCTATTATCCTAGCCGTTACTAAGGAGTATGCTTTAGAAAGTAACCATTTTACGCCACTAAAGCGGTGGAAGGCCCTTAAGCAGGTCCATCGGTCCACCTAGTGGGAGGCCTTCCAACGCATTGTCTTCCGCATAGTGTGATTAAAGTGGACATTCAATCATTAATTGATTATTGCTCTTAAATAATTATTTAAGATTTTCCGACCCAAAGGCAAATTGTAGAGCCTTCAATTTGGCTTTTCTTGTATAGTTTAATCTTTAGTCACAGAATTTGTAATATCAAGGTTTACTATTTTTTTTTCCTATATTACTAAAAACCCTTGTCGTTAACGATGCGAAAGGTTTTTGTATCAATTGAGATTGTTTGTAAAATAAAACAGTTATTTAATGTCACAGAAACAGATTGAAAATTAAATACAAATCCCTAGTATTTAAAAAACGCAACAAGTAAATCCAACACCTTTCAACGCTGTTGGTACGTAAATTCTTCACGATCGCGCCACAGGCAGACAACTACGAGTTCATTTAATTTTCTTTTTTTTCAAACAATTTTCAAAGAATGCTCCTCATGGGCAAGCTCATTATCTGCTCGCCGTAAAAATACTTCACCTCGGGAGGAATTTCTTTGAAGAAAATTTGCATTAAATGAACACGATACTCTGACATTCTTTGAAAAATGAGATTTCAGCCTCGTGGAAGTGGAAATGATTTGTTATTAAAATTTTCACCTCCAGAGAGTGGCCTTTGTTTTAATTTTTTGTTTCATTGTTTCTCTTTTAACTTTGATGTTTTTAATATCAAATTTTCTTTATAATGTATTCAGTTGAGAAATACTACTTCTTTTCGCGTCTTCTCGTCTTCACTCAAACTCAGGGAACTAAATAGGTACTTTAGTATTACAATACCCATTGTTCTGTAACTTTAGCAAATAGAGAAAATAATGCTTCATTAAAAAGTGGGAATAATGCTCTCATTGAAAACGGTAGGTAAATGAGGAATATAAAACTAGTTTTTATTTTGAAACTTAACAAACATTGAACGATCAAATATATATGAGCTACTCGAATCATCAAGCGTTATGCTGTATACGATAAGCTGTTTGATTATTTTATGCGAAAATGGTTTTGTATTTATAATTTACTAGCGACCCACCCCGGCTTCGGTTGGGTAGTAGAGCATATTATTCCTACATGTTTTTCTTAAAATAAGTACCTATCTACCATAAACAAAACAAAAATGCGACCTTAAGTCCCGTCATCGGTGTGAGACCCAGGCTTGAATTTTTTTTCGCGCTCGTTAGTTTTTATTTTGTGATAATTCTTATTGGTCCGGGAGGTAGCGATGCAGTTTCGGTAGTGTTTTTAAGCCGATCGATTACCTCGAATGACTTATAATAAAGAACGAAGCGTCAACTGACGAACCCGCCGTGGGTGTGGTATGGGAAGGTTGCGGAAGTGGTAAACAAAATTAGTAGGTAATAGCATACTGGCTAAAATTTAACTAGGTGATTGTCAAAAAAATTAGAAGTACGATAACAACAATCAGCTGCGTGGAAGCGGTGGAAAAGCCGTTAGCTGATGCAGTAAAGGTAGAGATTATTCAAGCAATGCATATTAGCTTTCAGGATCCAGTGACAGAACTCCCCTGCCCGCTTCCAGCTGACTGATAGTTTTCGGAAACGCAACTATTATTATTTTTAAATTTTACCCGGCTTAGTGACAATTAAATGATAATCACAGAAAGAATACAGGGTAAAATGGAAAGGTGTGATTATATTTTAAAAACTGCTTCTGCCCATGTATATGAACAACTTTCTCCAGAGTCGGCTGACAGTCTTTTCACCGCTACACACGCAGCAGTTTTCGTTTGTTGTTTATTTAAACAATCACCTAGTTAAATTTCATTCGGCGTACTATAACTTTATTTAACGTGTTTTTTACAAGATCATGCGACCAGCTGACGCATAGCCCACCTAAACAATGCAGCTGAATCAGATTTTTGTTCAGCTCAGTATGATGTCAACTATTTATGGACAAGTTGCAGCCAGCGTACTAATGCAGCTGAATCAGATTTTTGTTCAGCTCAGTATGATGTCAACTATTTATGGACAAGTTGCAGCCAGCGTACTATTACTTCGCTACTTCACACACCCGCACCCACCGCTACTTAACCAGCTGACGGTCGGTTCACTTATTAGTCATATAAGATCAATTAACGTTGTCAAGAATAGAATAGAATAGAATAGAATAGAATATACTTTATTGTACACCATAAAATTATAAACAATTACAAGAAAAACATATAAAAACGGATACAAAGGCGGTCTTATCGCTGACAGCGATATCTACCAGACAACCTTTGGATGGACTGAAAAAAAACTTAAAATAAAAAAGGGGGGTAGTCTGCGGTGTACTGCTATTAGATAAAAACATAAATATATACAAGATTATATTACTATAATAAATACTATACATAAACCTATATATAAGCATACATAATATTACATGAAATTTATAGAAAGAGAGAGAAACAAAAAGAAAAACGGTTTAATAATGATGACAGAGATTCGATCAGAATAGAAAAGCGTTAGAGAGAAAGGAAATGGTTTTTAACCAGGTTTTTAAAAGAAACCAGTGACTGGGCTTGTCTAACTGACAACGGCAACTCATTCCACAATCGCACAGCCTGGACCGTAAAAGATTTGTCGTAAAACTTAGTGGAATGAGCAGGCATCAAAAGATTCAAATTCTCCGATGATCTCAAGTGTCTAGAATGTGTGTCATGAAGGAACTTAAATCGTTCTTTGAGATACGTGGGGGTTGTAGGAATAAACAGAATACTGTAGAGTAATGACAAAATATGGGCATTCCGGCGAAAGCGGATTGGCAGCCACTTGAGCTTAATTCGAAATTCGGAAACATGGTCATATTTGCGTAAACCAAATATGAATCTAATACAAAAGTTCTGGAGTCGCTCAAGCTTATCTAGCTGCACTTCAGTTAGGTCTAAACAAGAACAGCCGGTTTACTGTAACTTTTATATTTGCAACGCTACTGCCCGGACAATAACATATTCATTAAAATTATACGGGTACATATTAGAATATCGAAGATTAAAATACCTACGTATAAAATGCCACAGTTCAAAACATCGGAAATTAAAATAACGATTGTATCGAAATATCGAAAATTGTTCCATCTAAGCATAAAATGTCTAAGATTAATGATAAATGATAAATGATTTTATTTCTGTAAGTTGGTTTATACAAACAATTTTACATGTCGAACATATTTTTTAAAACTAGATGAGGTCGGCGTTTCCTATCTGACTACTCTGAGAAGAAAGGCCGAAACAAACTCAGAGGTCACAGTCTCTTTTAAAGTCCAGACAAAATATTGGTTAGATCATGTGAAGACCATGTAGACTGATGTCTGAAATGGTCTTTTGAGGAAAGAACCAGCCAGATTGAGTGGACCTGTCCAGTCAGTGCACGCATTTGTCAATAACCGAGCAGCTCAACTCAGAATTTAAGGAGCTCAACGATTCGACGAACAATACCAAAGAAAGGACATTCGGGTAGGCCGCATAAACTACTCAAACTGCAAGACCATGATTAAAAACTAAGATAAATTTAAATTTAAATAAAAAAGAATGATCCACATAGTCTTCACACTCACAATAATTAATATAAAATAATATAATACTATAAAAAGTAAATATTCTTGTCATTGCAAGAAAACCAAAAAAAACAACAACAAAATTCACGGTGCAAAATATAATAAAAAAAACAAAATTAATTGGAGCAGCTCAATCACAAGCCTTTTTGTCTTCAAGGTAATCTTTAGTTGTATAAAACGCTTTCTGGCACAACTTACGTTTAATAAAAGATTTGAATTTATTAAGACTTAGATGTTGTACGTGGCTTGGAAGCTTATTATAAAAGCGTACACATTGACATCTAAACGAGCCACCTATTTTCTTGAGCCTTGTTGTAGGTACTACAAATTTGTGTTTATTCCTAGTATTTATGTTATGGATATCACTGTATTTTTTAAACAATTTTATATTTTTATGGGCATATAAAAGATTTTCATAAATATACTGAGAAGGCACAGTCATTACATTAATCTCCTTAAATTTCTCTCTGAGAGAGTGTCTTGGGCTTTATTTATAAATTGACCGAACAGCTCTTTTCTGCAAAACAAAGATAGTCTGGATGTCGGCGGCATTTCCCCACAACAGAATACCGTACGACATTACACTATGAAAATAGCTAAAGTATACTAAACGGGCTGTCTCTATGTCAGTTAAATTACGAATTTTTCTAACAGCATATGCTGCGGAGCTTAGCTTCTTTGACAATTTATCTATATGTGGGCTCCACTGAAGCTTAACATCCAAAGTTAAGCCTAAGAATACTGTGCTATTTTCAGGATTCAATTCTTCGCCCTTTATCAACACATCGGTTTTCACCTGCCTAACGTGAGGTAGGGTAAACTTAATGCATTTGGTTTTTTTTTCATTAAGAAGTAAATTATTAACATTGAACCAGTGAACTACTTTTGAGATAGCGCTATTTACATCGTCAGTAACCAGTTGCTGATGTTTAAGTTTAAACAAAAGTGAAGTATCATCCGCAAACAACACTATATCATGGTTATCCTTTATGAGGTAAGGCAAGTCATTAATATAAATAAGAAACAAGAAAGGACCAAGAATCGAGCCCTGTGGGACTCCCATTGTTACCATAGATCCAGGAGATCTTTTTCCATTAACGTCAACGGTCTGAATCCTTTTACTCAAGTATGATAATATGAAGATAGAATTAAGAAGATCCAGAGCGCTGTTCCGGATCCCGTAGTGGCGGAGTTTCCTGATTAGCGTTTCATGAAAAACACAATTAAATGCTTTGGACAAATCACAAAAGATTCCCAAGGCATCGCACTTATCTTCCCATGCATTATAAATATGTTCTAAAAGTTCAACACCCGGCATCAGTAGTTGAACGACTCCTTGTAAAACCGAACTGTTTGGTATGTAATAATTTATGTTTATTAAAAAATCTTTGCAATTGCTCTAAAATTAATTTCTCAAATATTTTGCTAAACGTAGGTAGTACTGAAATAGGTCTATAATTTGTAGGGTCTGATGTACTACCTGATTTAAACAAAGGTATTATTTTACTATTTTTCATAAGGTCGGGAAACTCCCCACAGTCGATACAATTATTAAAGATAGTAGCTAAACTAGGTGCGACAATGTCAATAATAGACTTAGCAACTTCTACAGAATGACCCCACAGATCTGCAGTCTTTTTAACATTTAAAGTGTGAAAGGTTTTAATTATGTCTTTACAAGTAATATGTTCAAAAATAAATTCCGAATCGCAAACGTTAACATTTTCTTTTAGCAAAGACTCAGCAACAGAAGGTGATGAGTTTAAGGATTTAGTCGTTGAAACGGGAATATCTGAAAAGAAATTTTCAAAGGCCACTGCGACTTGTGAGTCTGATTTTATGATGTTGCCATTAATAGACAGGCCGTAGTCAATATTTCGGTTACCAGATCTTCCCGTTTCACTATTAATAATATTCCAAGTCGTTTTAATA
Source organism: Orthosia cruda (assembly GCA_964057195.1). NCBI lineage: Eukaryota > Metazoa > Arthropoda > Insecta > Lepidoptera > Noctuidae > Orthosia > Orthosia cruda. The sequence goes on along the minus strand of OZ059836.1, from coordinate 11,682,604 downwards.
ACATTACTACTGTTTTTAATCTTTGAGCTCAAATAACGCAACTTGGCCAAACAACAAACTTTTTTAAATAATTTTGAATAATTTCTAACATATAAATTAAATTCAGCAGTGTTTACATAAGTCCTTTCACTGTACAGCTCATAAAGCCGTGTTCTACTCTTATGAATACCAATGGTAGCCCAATCACTGAATGATGCGTTACTATTAACGGAGACAGTCTTGGGAGTCATTAGAATGCCGGCTGATTAAAATATCGACTGATTCAAAATGTCGATAGTCATTATACCTATGTTCAAAATGTCAACATTTAAAACAACCATGTTTCCCTAAACTTAAACATGTTTTACACAATCCTAAAACAAGGACGGTTTGTGCCTAAGTGACCTTGCCATTGAGCGAGACATGCTCCCAGAATTACTGGACTAGCACTAATAAATAGCTCACCCTCGACCTAAACACCTTTTACTAATACAATACAAAACTAGCAAGCGTACCGTGGATTCAGTCTGATGCAAGTTCACCACAATTGCTTGCTATATGTCGAAATGGATTAAGTCGTCACTTCACACTTCTTTAAACTGCCCCATTTCGAGAGTGCTCTAGAGAAATTGACAGCTGTGCGACGTCAACAACGGCGTTTTTCCCCTAGGCACCCATCGTGTCTCGTTAAATATTATTTTTTTATTCAGATATTGGCCCGAAAGCCTAGTGCGATTTAACAAGACACGACTCTAACATTCATTAAAATGATCATATCCCATTGTGTGATGTTCGGCGATGACTACCCCCTTTAGTTTATAAGTGTAAATACATCAAGTGCAATGCAGTGAGACCCGCAGTCAGACCTTATATAGGAAACAGTATATTTTAACAACTAACATTTGGTTGTCCTACGTACCCAATTAAGAGCGGCCATATTTAGCCTATTTTATACAGAAGTGAATATTAGCGGTTCCACCATCCATGTATGTAATGTCAGTTAAAACTCAATAAAGGTCCATAGTCAAATGAGTAATAGTTTAGTGTATAAATGATGGATTAGGGTATGAAAGTGTGAAAGAAGACTTCACCGCTTCGCTAAAACAAATGTTATTTAAATATTCTGTCAGGTGTGGACTAGGATATAAATACAGGGTCTCGCCACGCTAGAACCAAAAGGTACATTAGTGATTTGTCCCTACCTATGTAATATAATGATAAAACTCACCCACAATCATTCTTCACTCACTCACATGTAATTAGTACGAGATTAGACTAAATTATAATTAACTTAATAATTAAACTTGTTACCACGACACGACTTTCGATTTTTCGTTCCAAAGCTACACCATAAGTATCTCTAACACTCTAGTATCACGACTCGTGCGTCTTCTATCGTTCCTCACCAACCGACCGTTCTATCTCACTGCCTAAGATCAAGTGTCCTCCAACCACGTTGACTCGCTCCCTGCCTGGACTCAGCAACCACGCTACCTGCGTTACGTTACGAGCCCCTTTTTCCTTTATCACCTCGCCTAAGCGCCGGCCGGGGCTCGGGCTCGTCTCTCTATTTTTATTGTAACCATGTGCTGATTTCTTAGTTTTTTGTAGAGAATCTCGGTTCTTGAGTCCCTTTTCCCTATACTTTCGACCAGATTGTTTTTGTTAAAGGTCCATTATTGCATCACTATTTTAAAGTGAATAGATTGTTTCGTAATTTATTGGCGTGTCTGTCAGACCGTACTTTTATCCAAATGCTTGTGTCTCAATATGTCTTGCACATGGGCTAGCCATGCGCAGTTTTAATATTAAAATATAGAGATAAATGACATGTAGTCACAATAGTTTACCATAATTTACCATTTCGTGTATTTAAGTGTTATATAGTGATTCAATATAGTTGTTTCCCTTATAATCCAAGACTTTAACTTTACCATATCCTATCATTACAAGAAAGGTGTGTTAGGTCACCATAGCGCCAAGCACTACTTTCTACACAATTAATTATTTTTTATGTCAAATTGAAGGATTTCTTCAAGATTTTGCACTGGAGAGAGCTAGGCATCACATGGCACATCAATGGCTAGTACATCACTCACCTTCGGTTTGCCGACGATTTAATGGTCATTGCTGAGAGCATGGAGGACCTCAGTACAATGCTCGATGACCTTAATAGAGTTTCCGAAAGAGTTGTGGTACGGAAAAATCAAGGTGAAGTTGAATGCCCATGTTGCACCCACTCCTAACAAGGTCGGAGACTCTACACTCAAAGTTGTGCATTTCTACCTGGGAAAAACAATCTAGTTGGGTACGGCTAACTTCGAGAAAGAGGTCAACAATCGAATCCGACTCGGCTGGGCAGCATTCGGGAAGTTGCGCGGTATCTTCTCGTCCAACTTACCACAGTGTCTCAAGACGAAAGTCTATGACCAGTATGTGTTGCCAGGGATGACCTATGGTTCTGAGCCGTGGTCGCCCACAATGGGCCGTATCAGAAAGCTTACAATCACCCAAAGGGCAATAGAGAGGGCTATGCTCGGAGTTTCCTTGTATGACCGAATCAGAAATGTAGAGATCCACATGAGAACCAAGGCTACCGACTTAGACCAAAGAATTGCCAAATTTGAGTGGCAGTGGGCAGGGCACATTGCGCAGAATTGATGGCTGATGGGGCAAAAAAGTTCTGGAGTGGCGACCACGAACCGGAAAACGTTGCGTTGGAAGGCCTTCCACCAGGTAGCCCGATGACTTGGTGAAGGTTGCGGAGATCCGCTGGATGCGGGACGCACGGGTCCGGTCAATGTGGCTACGTTTGGGGGAGGCCTATGTCCAGCAGTGGATGTCTTTCTTAGCGGTGAGAAACGAGGCCTTCGCCAATTATTGATTTCTACTTTTACAATAGGCGAAATAAATAATTACATACATCCGAAATGTTCCACCAGTGTAAGTCAAAGGCCATCCATTTTTACAACTTGCATCGTCAAAATGACGGTTAAAATAAAAATTCACTAATAAACTTTCAGCGTTTAAATATTTCTATCGGATTTCTTCCAGCCAAGAAAAGAAGGCGAGAGCTTTTCACAACTTTTAAAATTTAATTTGTAACTCGATACTTTGGAGTCACAATACTTTTGCACCTCTTATTTATTGCCCGTAGGGATTCTGGAAAGATCGAATGAAACTTTGAGATCACAATATAAGAAATTGTTGTTCAATATTTTATTTGCGATCCATTGTTTATTCAAAATGTTCCATTCGTTATTTACGAATACGTTTAGAATAATGTAGAGGCTTTCGATTTACATAGATTGTAGGCTAAAAAAAAAGATGTGAATGATGTTTGAATTAAACTTATATTTTTTAGGCATATACAGCTCAAATAGGCTTCTTTGAAACTTTTACAGGGTTGACGTTATTACTAATGAGATAGCTGTTGTCTGTGAAGCTACTAACATGACCACAATCTAGCATGCTAATACTCTTCTTGGAAGAAGAACTGCCCGACCCACGACAGATAGTCCTGGCGTCATAAAGTTAGGAGATCCGACCCTGCACTTACTCTCCGTCCAGCCTGTAATTTTACATTTGACAGCTCAAAATCTAATAATTTAATGATGACTTAATGCGGTACCGAATATTTTTTTCTAACCCGACTTGACTTTTGTTTAAAGACATTTTAATCGATTTACGACCCAGGCGTGTAAATTACCATGTTTTATGCTGTCAGAGCCATATATTAGTTAAGCCAGCGAGAATCTCTTAGGGAACTATTTAAAAAGATTAATATTATGACAGTTTCTTGCCAATTCATTTATGAAAATATTATGTATGTAAGGAAAAATATTCATCTCTTTAGTAAAGTCAGTGAATGACACAATTGTAATACGAGAAATAAAGATAAGTTAGACCAACCATCTTATAGACTAGCTAAAGTAAACTCATCTTTCATGGGGTACTGTGTTAAATACTATAAGAAAATACCTTGTGATATATTAAAACCAAATCAAAGTAAATTTAAAACTTTCGTTAAAAGCAAACTTCTTATACAAGCATATTATAAATTAGATGATTATATTCAAGATAAGAATGCTTGGAAACATGCTGTTCCTGCTCCATATGGCAATCTTTAGTGTAGACAAAATCAAATTTGTTAATTTATATTCATAGTTACGTATTATATTTTTTTTTTTTAAGAAATTGACTCACACACTGTTCCGTTGTTGTTGATTTAGGTATTTTACCTATGTTTGCAATATTTGTAAGTATGTGAGAAACATGTTCCTATTTATAAAATTAATGAATTTACCTGTTAATGATTTTAATACTTTATACCTATACGTTGAATAGTCTGCAGTGCTTTTCTTGGTGCATGCTCCTCACATACATGAATTTATTAATGTATATACTCATGTAAATATTGTAAGACACATTATTTTTTTAAAAAGAGTAAGTATGGAGTTTCTTGTGCATTCTTCTCCATAACAAGCTACTTTTCCGAATGCACGGTAGAATCAACTAATATTACTTGGAAATTTTAATTATAATTTGTGTACGACGATCAAAAGTGCCGTTTTTTGGCCTAGTTGAATAAATATATTTGACTTTGACTTTGAAGCTGACAATTTGTCACAAAATAGCTAACCGTCTGTTGTCGGCTGTTTTGGGTTTCTCGAAACTGCATCATAGAAATATTACAAAATCACTTGTTACATTGAATAATCAGCTTCAATTTATTTCGGTTAGCTACGCTAGCAGTATACATTCACTTAATTCACTACTATAACATAAAAGACTACACACACAGCACATTTTGAGCGGCTGGGTTGGTGAAGCCGCCAAGTTAATCAAACCTTACCAAGAACGGTTTTTGGGTGGGTAACCAACATAATTATGAAACTTCATAGGTAGGCTTATGTCAAATATAAAATTATAGGTTGGGTTTAGGGATAGTAGTAGGAAGAAGAAGAGAGACAGATGTTATCCTCATTGTTTTTTATGTTCATTTCTTAATTGTAACACATTTAGACTCTTTACATTCTATTCAAGCATGATTCTATGTTTCCTAAATCAACGTGTGAGCAAACATTCTACAAGTTTCCACACTACATTCAGTTTGACTCCAACAAACATACCAACAATTTATCCACTTCTCACGGTAAGCCGACCAAGTTCTTCATTTCCTATTCTTTACAATACAGACGGACCCAAAACTCATTAAGGATGGTCGAATAAGAGCGAAAGCTTTTCCTTTCTCAAGTAAAAGTCAGTAAACATAGCGAGTACTTTGCCGAGTGATTAGACGGACCATTCATGGATCGGCTTTGCTTCTACCGTGTTAGTTATTTATTTATCAGAGATAATAAATTACATTTATATAAATGAGACATACTTGGTTGAGTTTAAGCTCTAGACGAAGTGTTGTTCCATAAGACATGGCGTTGGTCGAAATTAGGGTTGTAACGGAGGCCTTCTTAGCGGAGGCGACGAGCTTTAGCTCAGTAGCTGATTTTAAAATGAGAATCACGTCTAAACGGCTTGTAGTAAATTAAAAAAAAATATATATGTTACATAAGCCCATTTTCTTAATAATTTGATTTAAGAACATTTTGAGTTTTATTCGTATAACATAGTGTAATTAATTTGTAAAGTTATGTCTAACAGGGAAAAAACACGACAATCGCGCTAAAAACCGACGGGCGTATTTTAATGAAATTGTCACCATCTCAAAAACAATTTAACTATCTACATTTAGATTTAAGACTTTTTTTTAAAGTCTATAGTAAGGAATGTACAAAAAACTACTGAATTTTTGGACGCGCGGGTGTTAAACGAGCGCGCGTTTTGTTCCCTCAAGGTCGTTGGTGACTGTCCGTCGCGCGTCGTCTCAACGCAAGCGGAGGTGAAATAGGCAGTGGAAAAATTTAAATTAATGATATGGTTTATGAAAGTAAAAATATATTCCACACGGATTTTGCATTTGGCAAAATTCTCGTCTGTTTCTAAAAAAAACTGCCAAATCTCACTAGTTTTCGGCTTCATCGCGCGATATAAATAATAATAACTATTGACTATGCACTAAATCACTTAAAACAATCACGGCTCAAATATAAATACGAGCGCGCCAGCAATTCGACAAGTTGATTCCTGTCTTGTGTCACGCCACGTAAATATACCTCCGCTAAAAACCCTCTAAAAAAAAAGGAAATGAATTATGAAAGCGGAGGCGACGTTCCGTTACAACCCTAGTAGATTAGCATTTTGATAGCGCTTTGCACATAGATTTTTGACGTTATACCCGCGATATTATCGCGACGCTTTCGTTCACAGAATATCACTTATCTACAGCCTCTATCTACACCCAGACCATGTTTATTCGATCAATTAGGGAAATGGACTATTTAATGCAATTGTCTGACAATTCAAATGAAAATTAACGCTAACTTGACAAACTAGGTTAAATTATTTGGTGTTTTGTTGATGTGAATCTCTGGCAGCAGCCAGCTATTTGTCCTAAAATTGCACGGTTCCTGTAGCATAAGTAGACACGCACGGGAGTGAAGGCATGAGTAAAAGCTAGTATCTGCTTACTGAAAAACAATATTTCATAATGTGAATGTCGATATTAGAAGCCTTTTAGTCTAGGAATACTTCGTATTCTAAATCAACTATGTTGGCTCATGTAATATTGTTGATTCTTTTCTTTCAATTTGTCCTATAAACGATTAAAATCTGTACATGTTAATAAATTACGCAATTCTTTCACTGTACATAATAGTTATTTTACTGACAATATGACAAGACAAGATAAGAATCTACTTTATATTATTACGTAAATGTTTACTTACATTGCTTTGTTGTCTAGATGTGACAAATGATTTAGTTATTTATCTTGTTAGACCTTGAAATATTTGTCCTTGTTAATATAATATTATTCATCCAACCTAATCATCTACGTAACTACGCATCGTTACTAATGTTATGAGAAAAACAAGTACAATGGGAAACTACTGAAACTACTGTGAACAGATTTGTAAAGTAAGGGCAAACTTGCGCGGGTGACTGACTTTTTGACTACGGAGTATGAACCGAAATGTAGAAGTTGGAAACAGACTACTTAAAAAAAACCCGGTCAAGTGCGAATCAGAATCTATACCAATGGGACACCTTGCTTCTTTTGAAATTTCATGATTCTAGGCCTAAAGAGCACTTTCTCTTTAGGTTTTAGGACTAAGTATACTTTATTATTTGAGACGACATCATCTCAAAACAAAACGTTTCTTGAATGGGGACCCCTCTTAATTTTAACCTTTTTTTTACTATTTGTTGCTAAAGCATCTGTAGTAACAAATATTCTGTAAACAATTTTTTTTTCTCTTTTTTTTCAAATTCTAAAGATGCAGCCGTTTTAAAAACAGATGGACGGACGGATAGAAGAATAGAAGAGACTTAGTAATAGGGATCCGGTTTTCACCCCTGGAATGGGTTCGTTAACCCATTCCAGGGGTAATGGGTCTGGAATCCTAAAGAAAGCTCAAAAAGTATTATAACAGATGCCCCTATTTAAATACTAAAACGAGGATTAGAACTAACCAGTTGATGACTCTCGAAATCTTTATAAATATGTTCATAAACTAGACCTTTAAAATAAGTTTATTTAAATACTAGCGGAGGCCTCGCGGTTTCACGCGCGTGGTTCCCGTTCCCATAGGAATACAAGGATAAAAAGTAGCTTATGTCACCCGGGGTAGTGTAGCTTCCCAACGGTGAAAGAATTTTTGAAATCGGTCCAGTAGTTTTTAAGTTTATTCGTTACATACAAAAACTTTTCTCTTTATAATATTATTAGTAAAGATTATTGCCCTCAGAAATTAATTTAAGCAACTTGAATAAGATCCACAGACTTACTGAAGTTTGTGTTCGTAAAATTGGTTGACAGCAGTTATTATAAATTAGAATAACTTTGCATTTGGTATCGAAATTAAAGAAATTTTTAATAAGTTTAGTTACTTCTATTCAGAATTATTTTAATTAGACTGCAACCTAGTTCTTTGTCTATTCAAATTCAATAAAGATTTCCAGAACCAACACTGATGTATATACTAGCTAATAGGTGCCAAAACATATTGTAGAGAATAGAATTATAACACTCCTTGCGCCAACACAAATTAAAATGGCACTATCGTCTATCGCAACGTGAGAGAGGCAAAAGAAAAACGATTTTTTCTATACATGAATTGTCGTCTAGACCGAATTCAGCCCCGGCGGCCAATCTCAGCCGGGACTAGCCATCGCCGCCATCAGTGCGCGAGATATTATAGTGCATAGGTGCATTCACAATTTCCTCTCTCTCACCGAAGCCGAAGGTAATCCGAGTCGACCGGAGAGAGATCAGGCACAAGGCGAACGCCTTAACATTATTATGTAGCTCTACCCACTTCCAAATTCCGGCCACTGTGAAGTTCCTAATGTTTTTATTCCTAAATTACTATTATTACAACTATTATTAATTATGGCTATCAACTCCTGGTGGAACACAACTTCTTTGCAGGTGTTTCACAGTTCACCCCCCTTATCTAAATTATCTTAAACAAGAATCCTTATTTTAATAAAAAGATTATAGTTAACTACCACCTAAAATGTAATTTACATTTGCACCTTAATCATAATTTAGAGCCTGGAAAATTGTAATTCATTCTTATTAGGCTTTTAAATTATGTGCAAAGTAACAAAGCATGTTGAACAAGACCAAAAAAGTCATAACACGATCCCAACGACAATGTCATTGTTATTAAGATTAATTTTAAAAGCGGATTTATATACCAACTTTGATGAGTTTTTATTTAAAGTACGATTGCTCACAATGGGCCTTATCAGAAAGCTCAACGTCACCCAAAGGGCAATGGAGAGGGCTATGCTCGGAATTTCCTTGCGTGATCACGTCAGGAATGATGATATCCGCAGGAGAACCAAAGTTACCGACATAGCCCGAAGAATTGCCAAACTTAAGTGGCAGTGGGCAGGGCACATTGCTCGCAGAACGGACGGCCGATGGGGCCGAAAAGTTCTGGAATGGCGACCGCGAACCGGAAGACGATACGCTGGAAGGCCTCCCACTAGCTGGACTGATGACCTGGTTAAGGTTGCGGGAAGGCGCTGGATGCGAGACGCACGGGATCGGTCAATGTGGCGACGCCTGGGGGAGGCCTATGTCCAGCAGTGGACGTCTTTCGGCTGAAGTGATGATGATGATGATGATGACGATTGCATTTGTTATGGCGCGTTTACAGTAGGTCGGCCATCGTATACAGCGACCGTTATCGTTTGAAACGGATCGGTTAACAAATTGGGCGGTCAGCGAATATGGCGACCGTATTCGTTTAAATTGTCGGTTTATCGGATTCGGCGATCGCGTTCAGCCGAACTGAATACCTGTTTACGTATGTGACCGAATACGGACTGTGGTCGAATACGGCTAACCGAAAACCCACTTACGCCAGTCGGTGACCGAATACGGGCTGCAACCGAATCGATTAAAACGACCTAACAAAAAACAAGCAACATAATGAATTTGTCTGAAGCAAGTTGTGCAGCGAAAGATCAAGTAATAAATAAGCTATCTAATCGACTATTTTCTTCACAACATGCCATAAAGGTAGGTTAGGTAGGTATGAAGACTCTCGCTACTTCTGTTTTCAGAATGTATTGTAACTGAAATTTGTTCTATGCATCAGAAATGTGACTGTTTTATGTGGCGTTTGCATGAAAGCAGTCAGTTCGTTTCTGTGCAAATATCTCGCGTAATGACACCTTTTGATAAATAATTAATAAACATAAAGATATAGGTGTAATTACTATGTAAATACGAGTAGTACCTATTGTGGATATTCGTCATACATTTTATTCGTAAAAACTGTATTAATTTTCACGGTACCACGATGTTTCGATGTTTTGTTTTGGATTTTTAGGGTTCCGTACCCAAAGGGTAAAAACAGGACCCTATTACTAAAACTCCGCGGTCCGTCTGACTGACTCGCACTTGTTTTTAACGTCCGTCCTTTACAGTGCTGTCTAATGCAAACGTAACTGCTCACTTTAGATCCTCTAACTAAAAAGATCACTTAGTGGAGGCAGCATCAAAATGCAATAAGAGCTGGGTATACATTATCTCAGCTCCATGCTATTTTTTACCTCCGACGGCAAAAGACAGGTGTTATTGTTGTAGTTTTAGTTTTTATTATATCATTGTCATTTTTGAAAATATTTCGTACTAAGAACGATCAGCTGTTTTGTCACTTTTCTTCATTAAAATTATTCACAACATAAATATCAAATATTATTATTTACTAGTTTTTCCAACACGTTATCAGCACGAATGCTTTGAAAAGTGAATAATAAGTTGTGTATTTTTGTGGTGTTGTTGTGAGTGAAGTCAAAATTTAAATTCACCATTTAGAAGTGAATTTTTTCGATACTTTGTGAAGATGTCAGATCACAACAGAGGATCTGGTTTGCGTTCCCTTGCTGGGATTTTCTTAAGCAGTAGGCAAGACTATCCTATTTGGAAATTCAAAATGAGGATGTACCTTATACACGAAGGTTTGTTGAGTTGTATTACGTGCTATTCAAACGAAGTTCCTGCTACTAATAAGGATACTACCAAGGATAGAAATGAGGAAGTTGTTTTAGCAAAAATTTGCTTAACTCTAGACGGTGCAGCTATCACACACGTAAGAAATAGCAAGTTTGCTAAAGACGCATGGGATGCATTAGCGGCGGCTTATGAAGACAAGTCTATGGGTCGTCGTCTAGCCTTAGAACGCAAGTTATACAGGTACAATTTGACTGATTTTGAAAACATAGAGTTGTACATAAATGCTGTGATGACTACTGTCCAAGACTTGTCAGACATTGGCAAAGTTATTGAAGATGTATCTGTCGCAGTGATTCTTCTAGGATTGACTGCTCGTTTTGATCCTCTTATAATGGCTTTAGAGAACTCTGCGAGTACCATTTCAAGTGAGTTCGTTAAAACGAAACTTTTATCAGATTTTTCGAGATCATCCATTCACGACGAAGGTTCTAGTTCTGACGCAGCTTTGCGGTTACAGATGAAGAAAAGTCGTAAGAAACGAGGAGTTGTTTGCTATAATTGTAAAAAGCCTGGATACATAAAACCGGACTGTCCACTCAACAGAAAGTCCGAAGACAAAGGCTCAGGCAATAACAAGAACAAACTCTCAAGCTTATTTGGTGCACTAAACGTGGATACTGAGGAAATTTCGTCTGATAAATGGTACGTAGATTCTGGCGCCAGTGCACACATGTCTGGAAGATCTGATTGGTTAGTAAACTAAAAGGAATTTTCATCTGGTCAGATAAAGATTGCCAACGGGGACATATTATCAAGTGCAGGAATAGGTAATGTACCTATTGTGAATAACCTTAAAACGGAAAGTGACAGCAAAGTTACGAAGATCTCAAATGTAGTGTTTGTTCCTAAATTAAATACTAATTTGATTTCTGTTAAGAAAGCCACAGAAAATGGTTTTAGTGTTGTTTTTGATACGGAAGGTTGTACATTTATAAATTCTGAATTTTTTTATTATACAGGTGAAGCAGTTCTACATGAATCTTGTTCTGGTGGATTATATTCGCTGGATTGTACAGTTAGTCCCACCAAACCCTTATCAGCGTTCGAAGTACAAAGTGATGTAGCAAGTTTTCGTTTATGGCATAAACGGTTTGGGCATTTATGCCGTATAGGATTAGATAAACTTAAAAGGGATAATCTAGGCGTAGTGTACACTGAAGTTGATAAAGATCCTTGCATTGCGTGCATAGAAGGTAAGCAGGCTAAAAAACCTTTCAAATCCGTATCGCACAAAAGAACAACATGTAAATTGGAACTTTTCCATTCGGATCTTTGTGGTCCGATGTCTGAAAATTCTTTTCAGGGAAATAAATACGCTTTGACTTTTATAGATGATTTTAGCCGCATGATTTTTATATATTTTATTTCATCTAAGAATGAGGTATTTAGCAGGTTTTGTATGTTCAAATCAATGGTCTAACTACAGTGCCATATAATGCTCAACAGAATGCTATTTCTGAAAGAACAAACAGATCTATTGTTGAAAAGGCTCGTTGTATGCTTTCAGATAGTTCTCTTTCAAAAGGATATTGGCAAGATGCTGTGGAAACTGCTGTGTTCTTAAAGAACAGATGTCCGCATCGAACTCTCCGCGCGTTATGAATTATGGCATAATAGAAAACCAAAACTGTCTAATTTGAAAGTTTTTGGCTGTCGCGCGATGGTGAAGACTCCTGATCCTCTAAGGAAGAAGTTAGATCCTAAAGCCGCACAGTATATTTTTGTCGGATATTCAGACGATGGACAAAGTTATTTATTTAGCGAACCAAATTGTCCAAGAAGGTTAGTGAAAGGACGAGATGTGGTATGTTTTGAAAATTATTTTACCGATATAAAGGCTAAAACCACACAATCAGTTCCTTTGATTGTCCATAGTGAATCTATTTTAGAATTGGTTCATAGGAAGGAGCATAATCAGATGCCGTCACTCGGTTCGACTTCTCAGGAGAGCAGTCACGCAGTCTCAACTGAAAAAGATGAAGAAGCTAATGACTTGGAGCTAATAACAGATCAAGTTCATAATACTTCAGAATTTCTTAGCGCGGAAGATATTTCTGACACAGAAGATATAAGCGAACAGACAGTGATGCTTGAAGAACGGTATCCTCTTCGAAACAGAATAACTAAGAAAACTCACCGTATTTTTTATTGTAATGCTACTGTTACAACTGAACCAGAAGAGCCCCAAAGCTTTGATGAAGCTATCAAAGCAGGAGATAGTGCAAGCTGGCAGTCTGCTATGCAAGATGAGTTTAATTCACTGACTAAAAACAAGACTTGGAAGTTAGTTGAAAAAACCAACAAAAAGGTTATACCATGTAAATGGTTGTATAAAATAAAAAAGGATGCCGAAGGTAGAATGGTGAAGTACAAGGCCAGACTTGTTACTAAAGGCTTCAGTCAAGTTTCAGGTGTTGATTATTATGAAACTTTTTCACCAGTTATTCGAAATTTGTCTCTGCGTACACTTGTTGTTTTAGCGGCAGAAATGGATTTAAAAATGCAGCACTTGGATGTGGATACTGCGTTCCTGAATGGTGACCTGGCAGAGGAAGTCTTCATGCATCAACCTCTAGGTTTTATTAAACAAGGTGAAGAAGAAAAGTTTGCTGGTTGGAAAAATCGCTCTATGGTTTAAAGCAAGCGGCTCGAGCTTGGAATAATAAATTAAACCAAACCTTATCTTCTATAGGTTTTGTACGAACCTCTTTGGAACCATGTATCTATTTAAAATAGTTTGCGTGTTGAAACTGTCATCCTGGCAGTCCATGTCGATGATATTGTCTTTTTTTATAAAAAGCAAATGTCATTTGTTACCGTCTAAACAGAATTGGCAAAATATTGTTCATTAAACGATTTAGGGCAATTAGATTTCTGTTTAGGTTTGAATGTAAAGCGAATGGACGAGAAAATACGCGTGAACCAAAAGACGTACATTCAAACAGTTTTAAAACGTTTTAATATGCAAGACTGTAAGCATATGTCAACTCCGCTGGAGAATAATAAGTATGAAAAAGGTAAAGAATCTGATGAGTCTTATCCTTTCCAAAGCTTAATTGGTTGTTTGATGTTCCTAGCGGTAAATACTAGGCCAGACATAGCTTATGCTACGAGCTATTTAAGCCAGTTTAATAATTGTTTCGAAAAGAAACATTGGTCGGCCGCAAAAAGGATTTTGCAGTATCTGAAAGGTACTATTGATTACTGTATTACTTACAGGAAAACGGGTGCCTATTTGTGTGGCTACACGGATGCAGATTTGGGCTAATTGCATGTATGACAGGCGGTCATACACCGGTTTCTACTTTACGCTAGCAGGCGGACCCATTAGTTGGGAATGTAAGAAACAGCAAACCGTAGCGTTATCTTCAACTGAAGCCGAATACATGGCGTTAACTAGCGCTGCAAAGGAAGCTATTTTTCTTAGGAGGTTAGTGTTTGAAATTACTGGTAACGCTGATAAGGTTGTACTTTTTAATGATAGCCAAAGTGCACAGAAAATTGCTCTTAATCCAATCCACCACAACAGGACCAAGCACATTGATACCAAATATCATTTTATAAGGGAAAAAATTTGCGATGGTGTTATCAATGTTAAATATTTGCAGACAGATAAGATGACAGCTGATGTGTTAACTAAGCCCTTAAGGCGCACAGCTCACCTAAGATGTGTCACAGGAATGGGTTTAACCAATACTTAGTTTTTATGTTTTCTTTTATTGTTCAATGTATGTATTGGTGTATTTTCCTTTATCTCCATTGAGGGGTGGGTGTTGTAGTTTTAGTTTTTATTATATCAATGTAATTTTTGAAAATATTTGTACTAAGAACGATCAGCTGTTTTGTCACTTTACTTCATTAAAATTCTTCACAACATAAATATCAAATATTATTATTTACTAGTTTTTCCAACATGTTTCCATGCAGAATAGAGTGAATTGCTTTTCACCGTTAATAAATCTACGTTCTGTTTAGACATTGGGATTGATACATTAAAATAGTCTTCGCGGTTAGCGATGCTTATGTAGGTCATTCCAAAGACTCTAAATTAATAGGTAAGTATGTGTCTGAGTAACAGCAAGTTGAAGAAGAAGCCGCCGATGTTCAAATATAGCTCATTGTGACGAAGAAAGATTATCTTAGCCAGTGCGATAACTGGAGAGGTATAGCGTTGCTCTCGATTCCCTCTAAGGTTTTTAAAAGATCATCCTGGATAGATTATCGAAGGCCGTGGATCCTCTTCTACGCAAGGAGTAGGCTGGTTTCGACTCAAACCACTCCTGTATTGACCAGATCAACACTCTCCGTGTCATACTGGAATAGGTATCAGAATGGCAGAGGGAGATTTATCTAACCTTTGTAGACTTCGAAAAGGCCTTTGATACACTGAAGTGGTCTAGTATCTGGTCCTGCCTACTGGATATTGGACTGTAATCCACAATAGAAAAAGAAAACGTGGACGTGCCCGTCAATCCTGGCGTCACACTGTGTTGGCAGAAGCGACGAGCATCGGAATGACATGGGGCGAGGTGAAGCGTGAAGCTCAAGACCGAACGTGATGGAGGATATCAGTGGATGCCCTCTGCCCTCTGTAAGTCATGTGTCTGATGTACCCTTAGATGCAGATCCTGCGGACTGGTTTGGTGGGTGTGTTATTTTGAAAAAGTAGCAAGGAGCCTTCTCCAAGAGAATAAAAAAATGTGATTACTTTCTTTCAAGAGTGGGACTTGATACAGTTATAAGTAATAAGCATCCTATATAAACGATTTAACTATGGTTACAATCACAGATATGGGTTCAGAGTTCGATCCTTTGAAAATTTGTTGTTAACACCTTTTGGAGTAAGCAGAGATACAATAATAGACACATTTCCATTTAATAAGGCCCGTTTTTATGGGGCACGGAACGTTTGTTCTCAGAGAACTTAACTTTCATTGCCTATAGTCTGTATCAAATGCCCAAAATTCCAAAAGGTCCCCAAAGTTTGACTGGTAGTAAATGCCTAAGGCATTAAGTCCGCCTCTGTTGTGTGCATGAAGTATTAAATAAATATATGCCTTGTGTAGGTACAATGAATAAAGACAGAATTTGAAAAAAAAATGGTAAATAACTGGTGTTATGACGTCTTCAAGTAACATGCAGGAAGATGATGAAGAAATGACAGAACTTATGGGTCCAATGTAACTAACCAGTCATATTATTACATTCTGCTCTCATAAAAAACTTCATTTCACTCAAAATATGAGCTATATTGATAAATGATAAATGATTTTATTTCTGTAAGTTGGTTTATACAAACACTTTTACATGTCGAACATATTTTTTAAACCTAGATGAGGTCGGCGTTTCCTATCTGACTACACTGAGAAGAAAGGCCGAAACAAACTCAGAGGTCACAGTCTCTTTTAAAGTCCAGACAAAATATTGGTTAGATCATGTGAAAACCATGTAGACTGATGTCTGAAATGGTCTTTTGAGGAAAGAACCAGCCAGATTGAGTGGACCTGTCCAGTCAGTGCACGCATTTGTCAATAACCGAGCAACTCAACTCAAAATTTAAGGAGCTCAACGATTCGACGAACAATACCAAAGAAAGGACATTCGGGTAGGCCGCATAAACTACTCAAACTGCCAGACCATGATTAAAAACTAAGATAAATTTAAATTAAAACAAAAAAAAACAAAAAAGAATGATCCACATAGTCATCACATTCACAATAATTAAAATAAAATAATATAATACTTTAAAAAGTAAATATTCTTGTCATTGCAAGAAAACCAAAAAAATAAAAATAAATTATAATAAGAAAATTCACGGTGCAAAATATAATAAAAAACAAAATTAATTGGAGCAGCTCAATCCCAAGCCTTTTTGTCTTCAAGGTTATCTTTAGTTGTATAAAATGCTTTCTGGCACAACTAACGTTTAATGAAAGATTTGAATTTATTAACACTTAGATCTTGTACGTGGCTTGGAAGCTTATTATAAAAGCGTACACATTGACATCTAAACGAGCCACCTATTTTCATGAGCCTTGTTGTAGGTACTACAAATTAGTGTTTGTTCGTAGTATTTATGTTATGGATATCACCGTATTTTTAAACAATTTTATATTTTTATGGGCATATAAAAGATTTTCATAAATATATTGAGAAGGCTCAGTCATTACATTAATTTCCTTAAATTTCTCTCTTAAAGAGTGTCTCGGGTTTAATTTATAAATTGATCGAACAGCTCTTTTCTGCAAAACAAAGATAGTCTGGATGTCGGCGGTATTTCCCCACAACAGAATACCGTACGACATTACACTATGATAAAAAAACATTTTTGCAAAAAAAGTCGGTGTCTTTCGTAGGTATCAATTTTTTGCGATATTGACACCGACTTCAAAAAATAAAGTTATTTTTCACTTTGTAGTTTTGTATTTGGAAGTCGGTAGTATTTTTTTGCAAAAATGATTTTTTTAATTTTCTTTTTTTAGTTGTCTCTACCTACCTAATAGGCAAGTTAGTAAGGTAACTATAACGCCAAAATAGATTTCATGAAACTGAAAATTAACCGGTGAAATGAGAGATCTGCGTACCGCTTAAGAGCGTACTGGCGTGATGTTATGTTATGAAATGGTATACACATTAAACAGACATCCAATTGCAGCAATACCGAGAGATTTGCCGTTATTTATTGAAGAGTTCTGTTGTATATCGCCAAAGTTCTTCATCAGAACACCACCAAAAAAAAATGGGACCAATTTCGAAACATACGTTTTCAAACAAAAATTTTCAAAATCGGTCCCTAATTGATGGAGATATCGGTGAACATACACAAAAAAAAAAAAACAAACATGAAGTCGAACATAGAACCTCCTCCTTCTTGGGAAGTCGGTTAAAAATAGCTAAAGTATACTAAACGGGCTGTCTCTATGTCAGTTAAATTACGAATTTTCTAACAGCATATGCTGCGGAGCTTAGCTTCTTTGACAATTGGTAGAACACACAACAAGGCATGTTTGCTAAGGAAAATTCAAAGACAAACATAAGAGAACCGGCTCCCTTCCGCACAATGTATCTTTTAAATTATTCATCTTAAATAAACAACGCTGTAACAAAACAGTTATTTATCTTCCATTCTGAGAGTAACTGCATCGTTTTTAGAAACTTTTCGAAAGAGCATAGTAAAGCAAAGAGAACAAAGAGTTTTGTTTATACAATGTAGTAATTGTGGTAGTACCATTAGTATTAGAATTTATTATGTTAGGTACACCCAAAATACTTAACCGCGTTTGTTTTTTATTTGTCTATTTAGGAACTAGTCTTCCAGCAAAAGTAGTACAGTTTTTCTATCTCACGACGGCGGGTTGGTCTTAGTCGTATGTGTGTTGACCTACACGTACATTGTTTCTGTGTGCGTAAGTTCGGAAGCGCTCAGTATCGGCCGCCGCACACAAGGCCGGATTGCCAATTTACGATGACAAAAATCTAATTTTGGCTTATCTAGAAACTTAACAAAACTAATTTTCGTCCGAAATCTTGACGAAGTAACTAAGTTTCTTCTTTGCCAGAGTGTTCAATAATTGAAAGTTTTCAACATGTAGATTGAAGCGTCAGGTATGTACCTACTATAATTATTATTGTTTAATTACCATTTTTTTTTAATAAATGGAAGACAAATTTTATACACATAATCTTTTAGATTCACTTGAGATTTAGCTATTAAAAAAAAGTGCCGCATAGATCCTTTATCATTTTTAGTTCCATAGAAACGACAACCCCTGGGGAATCTAAAACAAGCAAAGACCTTGCCCCATATCGCCATCTTTGATAAATTGGGCCCTTTATTATTCCAGGTAGTAGCGATGATCCTGTTTCACAGCAGAGGAAATTGCATAGATACGAATTATTTTTATTGTTTAGAGATGAACGTTTTTATAGTTTTTCATGACATAACGCACCAGTTAAGTATAGTGGACCCTTCTAAGACTTTGATAAAACTGTTAAAAGATGTTGTTAAAGTATTTGTGTTAAAACTTTTAGCTAAATGAAGTGAATGTAAATGTATGTTCGACCGTTTTAAAGTCAAGCATGCCAATTGGCTTAGTGAAGAATTTAAGCTCCCGGATATACAATCAACACCTTCACAACAACCTATTTCTACGGAGAAAAGCGAGGTAGAGCAAAAAAGTTTTTTGAAGTCGGCTCTGAACCCAGCAGAAAAATAACTTCCATTAAAAATTTCTACCATTAATACTAATATTACATAATTACCCGGTCAGAAAGTAAATAAAAACATGCACTTTATTTTTGTCATCGTAAATTGGCAATCCGGCCTTGTGTGCGCTGCTTACATACTTTGTGGTATCGCTTACGCACACAGAAACAATGTGTATGTGCATCTACACATATTATTAAGACAACTCGCCTTCGTGAGATAGAAGAACTGTACGATAAACGAACTCCATTCCTTCTTGAATGGCAAACCTGTAATATCAACTAGCAATGGCGACCAGTAGAATTACAAATTTATGAAGCTCAGTTGAAATTTCGTTTTTTTTTCGCCATATATACCTATGCGGTATTACACGATACATAAAAGGTTAATCTATGTACTTAAACACATCATCCCTGTTTCTTTATTTTGGAATTGTAGGTCGGTCAGCATGTCCTAGCTCTCCTACGAACTTCTGGCCTATATTTCGTTTATTATGCAATATACATACTTTGCTTCTTTTCAAACAGACTTTTCGAATAAAAATATTATATGCCAACATTCTCGCCTACTCAATATTATCAGAAATAGACACAAAAAATAAAGCGCTTTCAGCTAACACAATGTCAGCTTCATACAGCGGAAATTACTCGACACGAATCGAATGGAGATCATAAAAAAACTCTCTTTTGTATGTATTTGCTGGAGATACTGGGATATTTTCTCACATCTGTTGCCTTTCATATTTTTAGCTTTCTCTTCGAAGCTAACAAACAATGAAAGTCTTTTTATTATACGTCAGCGCCTTGCAAAACATCCTCTCTACATCTTCGTCGCTGAAGTTATGGGACAACAACTTTTGCAACTGTCCGATTCTTTGCATGGGAACGCTTGGGAACCTGAATGACATTTCATGGGGCACGGCGCTTTTACGTGTGTGTCTCGCTTTATCCTTTCAGGGCTCGGCAGAGATGCAGCTTAGAAATTATATTATGTGTAAGCGGTGTAGGTACCGTGTTATGTTTAATCTATTGTTGTTGTTATGGCGGGATATTTTATTCCTATCAATACAAATAATAACAATTAACTAAATAGTCAAACTATAGGCAATGGACAAGAGCCCTTATTCTTTGACCACTAAAGACCACATTGCAAAACATCATGCCTGTATTTCTCGAGCATCTAAGCAAAGGTGTAGAAGAGTTGTACGGAGCCGCACGTCTGTGGTAAAGATTTAAACTTTACTTGACCGAGTGTAGTATAGTGTTTCTATAGAATTGAACGCCAAATATACTGGTGTATTGCCACTAACTACGGTAAAAAAATGCACCTACATTTAACATACTATACAAATTTAACTTAAGCATACACGATAATGAACCTCAGATTAACAATTCAAAGATCAAAGGTCCGTTTGTGTTTACATTACGTAGGAATAAAGTAAAGGCGGTAAAAGCAGTAAAGGCGGCTACAGACAGGTGATGCGGTGCAGTGCGATTATAGCACGATTAAAGCTCTGTTTTAGCGCCGTGCGGTTTAGTGTTATTTCAGCCCCCGTCAACGATTTCAATGCGCAAGCTTATTGCAATTAGAATGGGAATTACGGTTTAAAAGTGAAAGAAAGAATTTTGAGTGTTTTTGGCGGTAAATAAAAATTTATATTGCACCAGCCGCTGTTTATTTAAAAGTCTTTAAAAGGTGTGAGAGTAGCTACTTAGAATATTATGAGAATATGGGGCTATTTCTCTGACGATTTTCTTTTATTTGCCTCATGATTTCAAATAATGACAATATTTGTGCGATTTTTGAAAGACCGACGGTGACAGTTGTGTGTTTTTGTTATTTTATTAAAGAGTAGGAATTTAATAGTCTCTATGTACTACATTTATATAATACTAGCTCCTGCCCGCGGCTTAGCCCGTGTAAAAAGTTTGTTTTCATCCCAAGGGATTGCAAACTCTCCTATGTTCTTTTTAGGGTCTCAAACTATCTCCATACCAAATTTCATCGAAATCGGTTCAGTAGATCCAGAGATTACTCCCTACAACCACACAAACTTTACCTCTTTATAATATTAGTATACATATATTTAATTAATAGGACAATACAGCTTATTCAACGCTATGCTCGTTGTTGCTCGCGATGTCTAATCAAGAGAAACGTCCCCCACACAAAATAGTCTGGTAACCCCTTACTTACTACATTAATTACTAAGTAATACGGAATTGAAACGTTCGGATTGAACAGTTCTCTCTACGAGGGTATATGTATCACATCACACATCACATCATCAGCCTATTAATGTTCCCACTGCTGGGACACAGGCCTCCTCTCTGTGAGAGGGGATGGGCCGTAATCCACCACGCGGGCCCAGTGCGGGTTTGTGGATGTCACATATCTTCGAATTTTTGGTTCTAGGACATGCCGGTTTCCTCACGATGTTTTCTTTCACCGTTTTTGAGAGCAGTGGTGATGAAATAATTTACACAAAGTAAAGCGCCTGCCTGGGTTCGAACCCACGACCTACAACTTGTAAGTCGCACTGGGCCACCACTGCTCTTATATATATATATATATATATATATATATATATATATATATCTGTGTTATCTGTGGAATTGATCGAACGATTACAATCCATAGTTATGTTGGGTGGTCGCTGATGTTTAAAGGATGATTTATGCTAGACCGTAGCGAGCATTACCCGCCGCGCCCGTCCGCGTCCCGGACGAGGTTCGCGGACGCGAACGCGGACGCGAACGCGGACGCCGCTCGCAAATAAAATTTTCGTGAATTTTTGAATCAGTGCCTCGTCCGTGCCTCGCACGGGGCTCGACTCACGTCCGCTACGGTCTAGCATAAATCATCCTTTTATCTGTCTATTATAATTTATGGCTTGGTATTGTAACGGTTAGAGGCCAGGCAGGTAAATTAAACTCTCCAAGAGAGGGTAGATACAAAAATTTATTTTATAAAAATACTATATAAAATTAAAATAGAAAACCGAGCAATATGGATGGGTTGGGTTCTTGATATCGAGCGCGTGTTAAGTTCTAGACCGCCGAAAGAAAACCACTATCCTGTAGTTCCAGGACGTAGGTGACTGGTGGCAGCCAGGTAGGTAGGCCGATCTTCGTTTAGAAAGAAAGAAAAATTGTTTATTTGCGCCAGGCACGACGCATACCATAAAAATAACAAAAAAAAACTCAAATACAATAATTACAAAGTATGCGTCACAACTACGCAAAACGGTCATCGCTCAGCATAATGCTGGGACTCGTGTGCGAGACAGAGCCACAGCGCTGGTTTTCAGCGATAGCCGGTGTCGACTGGGTGACTCCGAAACAATTAAACCTAGTGGCAAGTGACGGAGCGAACAGTTTTATTTAAGAATAAAATAATAATAAATGAGTAAACATAAATACGTAAATGAGCGTTTAAAAGTGCAGATATTAAAACAAAGGGTTATACTTTTTATTTAGTGTAGGTAGTATAGTAGTGGATATAGGGAATATAATATTCAAGTAAAGGAAGGTATTATTGTAAAGATGTTCAAGATAGGTTCAATAAGAAAAAAATACTATGACACAACAGTTCTTCCGGACTGGGGACACAAATGGCAACAATAGGAAATATTTTGTGTAACACAGATTGAAAAGATAATTAGGTACTGTGGACATCTTATAAAATTGAAATACTAAGAGCCACCATGTCTTGTTTCCGTTGAGCATCTATCAGATACTGCCGCAAACGTGATCTGAACGTACGGATTGTACCAAGCACCCTTAATGGTGGTGGAATATTATTCCACACCATGGATGCAGCGTATCGGAAACTGCCAGTGAAAGCCGCCGTCCTATGAGACTGTGTTGAGAGCTGCTGCGCACAAAGTCTGGGCGCACATTCCCGTTTATTAGCCATCCAACTGAGCTTGTCGTATAAGTACCGCGGTTTCTTAGTCTTAATCACACCAAAAAGTAGACGTTTCGGTGTTAGCACGCAGGGTTGTCCAGCCACAGCCCTTGTAGCAGCACGGAAGCATGTCCGGTATAGAAGGATTCCATCTGGGGATACACTGATTTAATAGTTCACAGTAACGTCTACGAAATACAATAAGTTGTGGAAATAAGTTGTTCGACGTGACGATACGTATGTGGCAGAGGTACAAATATTATTCAACAGACACCGTCACTCTCCTGCTGCGTAGTGCCAAGTGCCCGCCGGTCAAGACTTTCCCACGAATCGCAGGAAGTCCGCGAGCGTTACTCATACCGTATTGAGAGGAAAGTCAACTACCAACATTCAACGAACCAGTTCCGTACGCGGAATTTGCGACATTATTTAATTGTTCATTGCAGTATTGCCAGTTAAAAACATCAGCTGCGAGCGCCAATAGGTATTTCTTATTTCTAATTTTGCCTCTCGGATTCCGATGCGTTAGCAACAGAGTACAACGTTACAGAATGATTGAAGCTGCGTTGAGCGATTGGTTTTTGACGCACAGAATATATATTAGTATTTTTATGGCTTATATGCAGACGTTTGAGTGGTTCTGCCGGTGCTGCGATATTGTCCGATCCCGTAGTTTCACTAGCTGCTGCGTGAGATCGATAAAAAAAGAAAAAAACTTGTCAAAGAAAAACAAGGCCTCGTTTTAGTGTCATTTTATTGTGACACACCTGCCTGCCGGAGCCATAACGCAGAAAAAGGTAACTCTTAGATGCGTCAGATTAAGGTTAGGTAAAGTCTTTGAGGTAGCTACTTTGCCGAAATATTACTGCGTAATAAGCAACCCACATTGTGGAAGCATTAGTAGAAAGTTGTAAAACAAATTTTCGTCAGTTCAGCTTTTTGACTAAGAAAAACGGGAGGCGTAGGTGTCCCGAAAAATTTGTTGAGCGACTGATTATCTGACATTTCATTGCCATAATTTGAAATTTACAGTCTAGAAAATATTTAAAGGAAACCAAGATTATAAATATAAAATAAAACAAATGAGGTTGATTCGTACCGCCAAAAGTTTTCCAACTTCCAGGAATTGAATTATATTACCTCAAAACGTTACCAAGTTTCTTTGAGAAGATCAAAGTTTATGGCGATGTTAACTCCATTTTAAGCTTACAGCGTTTTGAAACTTAGGATCACTTATTTGTTTTCTGAAGACAAGTTATGTAGTGATTAAGTAGTGGTGGATCAAAGGACCGCCTCATCTATTTACTCGAATTAATTTAGTAAAGTGATTGCAGATGAAATTCCAATAGGGACGATAACTGGGTACGATACAGCAAATTCTACTTAGTCCGCCGATTAAATTATCAAAAAATATTGTACACGTATTTTTTGCATAATCAAATCAATAAAAAATCACCCAGATAAAGCGTATCAAAGTTCGGGAGTGGGGTCTTGTGACGTAACTTCCATGTAAAAAGTGTACCAAGGTATTACGCCATGCGATATTTTAATGCACTCTATCGTCATATTTTTTTGTTTTTTATTACCTTTTCATGACTTGACGGCTGATAGGATTTGGATGAAAGATTTGGAAGGTGACGCATGGGTAGACAATGGATATATACCTTTGGATAATTATGGAATTTTACGTGGGCGCAGTCACTGGCAGAAACTAGTCATCGTCATCATCATCAGTCTTTTAATGTTCCCACTGCTGGGACACAGGCCTCCTCTCTGTGAGAGGGCGTAATCCACCACGCGGGCCCAATATGGGTTGGTGGATGTCACATGTCTTCCAATTTTTGGTTCTGGGACATGCCGGTTTCCTCACGATCGAAACTAGTAATGTATAAAAATAGGATACCATATAGCTGAACGACATTCAGAAACCTACAGAAATCAATTTTCTTGTAGACATCAATCCGGAAAAAAAACACGTCACAGCCCAAATCTTCCATTTTAGATCGCATCTAATGTGTGTTTATCGAAGTTATAAAAGTATATTTACACCTAATACCGTGCGTGTTGCAGCTGAAATACTTACATAATTTATACGGGTTCCGTACTCACAAGGGCAAAAGGGGACTCTTATCAATCTCAGTTGGTCGCCCATTTGTCAATTGAGAACACTTCCGCTTAACCTAACCATGTTCCTTGTAAAGATTTCATTGAAGAAGGGGCATTTAACTCCATTATTGATTTTGAAGTTATTTATAAGTGATTTGTAACAAAAAATTATACTTGCCGTTTTGATCCTTTGACTGTTTACACGGTAGGATATTTCATACAAACTATCAAGTTCCAAATCTGGAAAATTAAACCTTGAAACGGTATAAAAAATTAGTACAAAACTTCTACAAAAAACAAAAATTTAGAAAACGCGCAACATATTTTTATTTTATACTATATAATTTATTTAGTGGTAGTACACTTCAGTCGACAATCTATTGAACACGTAATTATGACACGATACCTTGCGGTAGCAGCCAAACAGTAAAACGCCAATAACTTTTAAACTGAACCGATTTTCATCAAACATAGTAAGGACACTCTCAATAAAGTCACCTTTCAAACAAAACAAAAATGAATCATCCGTTTAGGAGCTATGTTGCCACAGACAAATACACAAACAGGTCGACACAGGTACACACATCATACTTATAACACACTCTTTTTCCGGGGGTTAAAAAGATTTCGAAAGAGAGTAAACTTTTGACTTGGCTTGGTAAAGGCTCTAAACAATATAATTTGGAAATATATTAGGTACCTAATAAAACAAATTAGAACTGTCCGCCTCGTTAACCTAACAATATGCCTCTTATTTACACAAATGTTATTTTAAGATAAGCTGGTCATAACTATATCTGTAAAAAAATATTTACAGCTGCCTGCCCTTATCCCATGTTACTTGGGGTCGGCGCAACACGTGTTCTTCATCCATACCGTCCTGTCCCCTGTTACGCTATCACTGACTCCCTTTTCTTTCATATCCCTCCTCACACAGTCCATCTATCTTTAATTTGGCCTTCCTCTGCATCTCGATCCATCCACATTTATATTTATAACTCTTTTAGTTACATGCGTTTCATCCCTCCTCATCACATGACCATACCAGGACAAACGGTTTCCTTTCAACTTCTCTGTCACTGGCGCTACTTTCAAACTTCCTCTCATATACTCATCACTTTATCCAATCTCATAGCTCAGTCCGCACATACACCTCAACATTCTCATCTCTGCTACATGCAATCTCTTTTAATCCATCTTTTCACAGCCCAACATTCTGATCCATAGAGTACGACAGGTCTAATCACGGATTTTTACATTTTCTCCTTTAACTTGAGGGGCATCCGTGGGTCAAAAGTTGTAAACAAATCCGTTTATTATTTATTACATTGTTTAGACAAAAGTCAAAGGCAGAACCTTTTCCTAACAAGACAGAAGAGAAGAGGATTTTATTTACATTAAATGCAAGGAAATGCAACTGTATATAAAGTTTCTTGATCAAAATGTACTTCATTACTTAGCAATTTGAACCACCAGACGTCTTTTCATACTCATTAACCACCGACGGAAATAGAGTAAGTTTGACTTGGTTGTGTATAATATGTGTATTTGTGTATCTGTGGCATCATAGTTTCTAAACGGATAAACCGATTTTGATTTAGTTTTTTTGTTTGTTTGTAAGGTGACATTATTAAGTGTTCTTAGCTATGTTAGATGAAACTAGGTTCTGCCGTTTATAAGTTATGAGCGTTTTACTGTTTGAATCGGGGTTATTTTTGCAAGATATCGTGTCATAATAAAATTACTTGTTCAATAGATTGTCGATAAATTATGTATCATGAAATAAAAATGCGTCGGAGTTGTTTTTTTTAATTTTTTCTTGCTATACTTTACAAACCTAATACGCTACTGCTTTTCTGGCGTATGGGTATGTTAATTTCAGGATACATCCTTTGCCTTGTTACTAGAATAGTTATAGTAGGACGCATTTTATGAAGTTGGAAAGTGAAGACGGAAAAAAAAAACTACTTCTTAAAATAAAATTTATTTTTGCGCTTGTTTTCTAATAAAAACGTAAATCATCATCAGCCTTATAATGGTTCCTGCTAGGACCCAGGCATCCTCTCTGTGAGACAGGTAATAGGCATTAATCCACCACGCGGGTCCAGTGCGGCTTAGAGTAAGTCACAAGTCTTCGAATTTTTAGTTCTAGGACATGCCGGTTTTCTCACGATGTTTTCCTTCACCGTTTTAAGTGCAGTGGTGATGAAATAATTTACACAAAGAAAAGCGCCTGTCTGGGTTTGAACTACGATACGTAAGCCGAGGCCATTACCACTGGGCCACCACTAAAAACGTACATAAAGTTTGATTTCGTCTCACCCAGGGCACAGTATAAATATGAACGAACAGTACGATAACTACCTACAAACGCCCGAAACGGCACACTCACACAAACATACGCATTAACGAGACCCTAAAGCGTCCCGCACTAGAGACAGCATCGCGAAAACTGCTTAGAGGTCTCGTCGATGCGCAAGTGTTTGTGTAAGTGTGCCGTTTCGAGCGTTTGTAGGTAGTTTCCGTACTGTTTGTCCATATTTATGCTGTGCCCAGCATCTACGCCGTGTCAAATACCGGTATTAGCGGCATCTGCCTCTAAGAAAAACACCCGTTAGCTCTAGGTCATTCATTTAATAAAATCAAATCATTCATTTGTGTTATTCAGTTAATAATAATATTTGTTATTATTTGTACTCTGCAAATAAATTAAACTTTGTTGCAATGTAAATATAAACATTGTTTCACATACGTACAAGTACTTTTCTTAATTAAACTTGTAAGGAAATATTGCAACAATAAATCAATCGCAGAACACGTTTCCAACGTTTTAATTAGGTTAATTTTGTAATTAATCACAGTTGCAGCGAATAAGTACCTCAGTTGGTTTATATGCGTATTCTAAGCCATGTTATTCAGATTTTTTAATGTTTTTTTATGTATGTTCTCCGATTTCAGAAAGTGCTTTTTTTGTATGAAAGTGTATGTTCCCGAAATGGTCCCATTTGGTGAAGATCTTATGAAGAACTTCGGAGATATACAACAGAACTCTTCAATAAATGATGGCAAATCTCTCGAGATTGCTGCAATTGCATGTCTGTATATTGTTTACACCATTTTATAACATAACATCACGCCTGTAAGATCTAAAGGGGTACGCAGATATGTACAGTTCACCCGGGTACACTCTCATTCCACCGGTTATGTTCAAATTGCATCTAATTCGATTTAGCCGTAGATTTAGCCGTCGTGAAAAGGTTACAGACAGACAGACAGAGTTACTATCGCATTTATAATATTATATAGGTATAATATATACGGGGTGGGCAAATCGGGGATCAAACGAAACAGGGCAGTATTTGGTTGATTGGTTATTAGGTAATAAAAAAAAATCTTCTTTTCTTTCCAACTGTCGCCAGTACGTATAAAGTATGGATAGTATGGATTTACCTTGTGCCACCATGACCCCACCACAGCCATGACAAAGTTTCATCATCATCATCATCATCATCATTTCAGCCGAAAGACGTCCACTGCTGGACATAGGCCTCCCCCAGGCGTCGCCACATTGACGGATCCCGTGCGTCTCGCATCCAGCGCCTTCCCGCAACCTTAACTAGGTCATCAGTCCACCTAACGGGAGGCTTTCCAACGTATCGTCTTCCGGTTCGCGTTCGCCATTCCAGAACTTTTCGGCCCCATCGGCCATCCGTTCTGCGAGCAATGTGCCCTGCCCACTGCCACTTAAGTTTAGCAATTCTTTGGGCTATGTCGGTAACTTTGGTTCTCCTGCGGATATCATCATTTCTGACGTGATCACGCAAGGAAATTGATTGATTGATCGAGCATAGCCCTCTCCATTGCCCTTTGGGTGTCTTTGAGCTTTCTGATAAGGCCCATTGTGAGCGACCACGTCTCGGTCCCATAGGTGATCACTGGCAACACACACTGGTCATAGACTTTTGTCTTGAGACACTGCGGTAAATTGGACGAGAAGATACCACGCAACTTCCCGAATGCCGCCCAGCCGAGTCGGATTCGACGGTTGACCTCTTTCTCAAAATTGGACCTACCCAACTGGACCGTTTGTCCCAGGTAGACATAATCGTCTACAACTTCGAGAGTCGAGTCTCCGACCTTGATAGGAGTGGGTGTTACATGGGCATTCACCATGATCTTGGTTTTGTCCATGTTTTTTTTAAGACCCACTCTTTCGGAAGCTCTACTGAGGTCATCGAGCATTTTACTGAGGCTCTCCATGGTCTCAGCCATGATCACTATGTCGTCGGCAAACCGAAGGTGAGTAATGTACTCGCTATTAACGTTGATGCCAAGGCCCCTTCAGTCCAGAACCTTGAAGACATCCTCCAGCGCAGCATTGAACAGTTTCGGAGAAATGAAGTCTCCCTGTCTCACGCCGCGCTGGAGAAGGATTGGTTTCGAGGTCTGATCCTGAAGACGGACTGTCATGGTGGCGTTTTTGTACAAACACTTCAACACCTCAATGTACCGGTAGTCGATCTGGCACCGTTGGAGAGACTGCAGTACAGCCCAAGTCTCTATCGAATCGAAGGCTTTCTCGTAGTCCACAAACGCTAAACAGAGAACCAGGTTATACTCTTCGGTCTTCTGTATAACCTGCCGCAGCGTATGTATGTGGTCTACGGTGCTAAAGCCTTTTCGGAATCCGGCTTGTTCGGGGGGCTGGAAATCGTCAAACCTGCGCGTGAGACGATTCGTGATGACTCTTGAAAACAACTTGTAGACGTGGCTAAGAAGTGAGATGGGCCTATAATTCTTCAACCGGGAATTGTCGCCCTTCTTGAAGAAGAGTACCACCACACCCTTGCACCATGCCTGTGGCGTTTTGCCCTCGAGTATGACGGAATCAAATAGCTTCTGAAGGGCCCTAAGGACCGGTTTTCCACCCGCCTTCAGGAGTTCGGCCGTAATTCCGTCATCACCCGGCGCCTTGTTGTTTTTGAGCTGTTTCAGAGCCATCCTAATCTCGTACAGGCTGACGTCCGGGAAATCTTCGGTATAATGTCGGGTCAATTTAGCTCTTGCGTCGTTTGCTAGACTCGACCAAAGTTTATTGGATTGTAAATACTTTGAATATTTTCTCCTCATTTTATTGGACCGAGGACGATCGTTTCGTGGAACGAAATGGAAAGCGAACCTCTAGCAAAAACCTTAAACGAAATACTTTTTTCTACCTATTTTTATACTTTTGTTCATAAATGCTAAGTAAAGTATGTTCAAAAATATTGTACTGCTACTTCCTCTTCGTTTTGCTGCCATGACCTAACCCAGATGTTGTAGCCCAAAACTTTGCCACTCCTACGGTATCGTCGGTGGCATTGCTTAGGTCTCATGCCTGCATGTTTTGGGGCCCAGAGGGCAAGATATGACGTGAAGCATGTTTGCGACTCATAATACAAAGATTGGCATCTGAATGATATTTACTCGAGGGTTTTATTTGTAGACATTTGTGTTTTTATGGAAAAAACAAGAAGTCGTCCTTAGTTACGATTTTGGTCACGCACAAAAACATTGATGCATCTATACTTCATAAAAGATAGCTTGATCTCTGCGACTTGATATGTCAAACTGACGTATACGTTATTGTAACGTTATTGTTAGCCTGTCAAGCGCTATTGTTACTTTATTGATACTGACAGCTGTCGCAGAGATTAAGCAATCTTTTATAAAGTATAGTTATCTATATAGGGTTGCCTTCTATAAAATATGTATTAGATGTATTATTATTAAATGTAGCGGTTAAAGGAGGTTTGCTTTTGTTTGAACATGGAATCCCCGTAAAAATATTGTTCCTATCGCGTGAGTATCGCAAAAAATTAATAAGATATAACAGAAACCCTAGATAAGTGACTTTCTATCATCAAAAGCGTGGCGATAGCGATGGCAAAATGACAATAATGAATGGAAATGTCAAATGCTCGAAATGACCATCACCATCGCTGCTGAAGTCGAATGATACTTGTCTATATCACATAGTATATTGTGAATTTTAAGTTCGTAGATTAAACTGACAGCTGCCAATGACTTATTTTTTAAATGTTGCAAGCGCGGAGCATAGTACTGTAGGTCAAAATGAAAGTTACTAATTGGTGTAAATAAATGTTTTACGAAGATAAAAGTAATAAATTTAGATAAAACAGTATTAATAGACTTAGTACATACAATTTTATTGT
The DNA here is from genome assembly GCA_964057195.1 of Orthosia cruda. Taxonomy (NCBI): domain Eukaryota; kingdom Metazoa; phylum Arthropoda; class Insecta; order Lepidoptera; family Noctuidae; genus Orthosia; species Orthosia cruda. Next base: position 11,651,538 of record OZ059836.1, on the reverse strand, counting down.
AATAAATAAGAAATCAACAATAAAATAAAAGCGATCGATAGAATGAAGTCTGACATAAATGAGTAAAAATTAAAAAAGGGTCGCTAGTTTGTTACCAAAGTAATTTTATACCATTCCTCCTCTATAAAGCTTATTTTAGTAACTGAAAAAAGTGAATAAAAAGCACTTTTATTCACTGTTTTGTTGTTTGAATTTAGAACACTCCAACATATTCAACCATAATATCAATGCTATACAACCTCATTGTGCAAAAATACTCGATGCAAACTCCTTGTGCAAAGAATACTCGACATGCAAACTGCTTATGCTTTTCGATTTTATCTTTCTTTTTCTCGTAGTCATGATATAAGTATGCAACTATTGAATAAAACGGATTTATATCGAGCGCCATGAATCACTCGCATCGCTCATGATTCTAACACTTGAATCATTCCCTGCGGTGTTGTTAGAATCATTCACTTGCTCGTGATTCATCTTTGACCCTCGCTTTAAATCCGTCCTTTATTCACTAGTTGCATAATAGTTATACTATTTCTGCCGTGAAATTGTTTAATTTTCGATCTACTTCGTTTTTAGTCAACTTTCGATCACTCAGGATACGACACTATATTTATGTAACGATAAATTGGCAAGCCCTAAAATGTCATTTTAGTCTACGAAATAACAAATCAGAGATTAGAGCCTCTAAATGTTCAACCGAAAAACTTATCCACCGTTTGTCACCAAGAGATATTGAGGGCAGGAGATGAAGATAACATTGTACCTAATCAGTACATTAAATGTAACTTTACGTTACGTAGATTCATAAAATTTTCAACTGAGGGTAATCCTTTCAGTTCAAAGCAAAGCGACCATAACTTCCGGTTTGTTTTACTGGAGTTTATGTTCCTTGTATGTTTGCTTCAATCTATGTATGAGGAGTAATGGAAGATAAACATTGCGTTTTATATGCTTGGAGCGTTTGTCGGATGTGTGATTTGGTTGTGCTTTAAAATGATTTAATAATAAATCCATTTATTGCAGACTAATTACATGTCCAAAATTGTTAGTAACAAAGGTCTTAAAACTATGTTAGTTAACTTATTGTATCATCTCGTCACGTGAAGCTGGATGACTCTTCCCAACATCTCAGAGTCTGGCCTCTCAGAAAACATCCTTAGGATTCCGTTGTCGCTCCCCCGAATCCGACGCATCAGAGAAGCAGTTTTCTTGCGCATCATGGCATAAAAGTCATCGACTCTAGCGTCAGCAAACATGCCCCACGCGCTGCAGAATCGGGGGAGCCTCACCAGAATCCTAAAGGCGTCATTTTATTGTACACGAAGAGCTCTATAGGCCCGCTGGGTGTAGTTGAACCATAAAGCGCTGGAGTAAAAGTTTTGGCAGTAGGCTCTGAACAGTGTCACTTTCACGTCTACTGAACACCTTGAGAATCTATTAACCAACATGTTAGCACGCACCGACAGCGCTCTTCGTTCTCGCTCTACATCCGCATCATCTTTCAGGGTCTCTGTCACAAAGTGCCCTAGATACTTAAACTGAGCGACACGTTCTAAAGGTACTCCGTTCAGATAGATAGGTGGTACATGCTCCGGTTGTTTAATACCACCTCTTATGACCATACACACACTCTTCTTCTCGTTGTACCTCAGACCGTGGGCCGCAGCATATGACTCACAAATATCGAGCAGTTTTCATAAACCACTGAGCGATGGACTCAGCAACACCATGTCGTCAGCGTAGCTGATGTTATTAACACAGACGTTATCTATATAACAACCGACATATGACACCGGCAATTACTGAGCCCATCGATCAGCTGATCAACGTACAAGTTAAATAGTCTTGGAGAGGACAGGCCTCCCTGCCTCACACCACACTCCAGTACATACTCGTCCGATAAAACATTGCCCCACTTAACGAAATTCTTCTGGTTATTGTACCAAAAGGACAAGATGTTAATGAGTTCAGTGGGAGCCCCTACCTCTCCAAGCTTGGCCCAGAGCCTGTTGTAGTCCACTAAGTCAAAGGCCTTCGATAAGTCAAGGAAGCAAGCATAGACAGGTGTTTTTTTGTTAACATAATATTTGACAGTATGTTTCAAAGCCAAGATAGCACTTTCAGTCGACAGTGACTCACGGAAGCCAAACTGCGCAAGTTTAATGTGCTTACTGAGTTAAGCGTCAAGTAGACCATCGAAAACCTTCGCCACCACAGTCGCTAGTGAGATAGGCCTATATTTCCTCTATCTGTGACGTCCCCAGTAACATCCTTCGGTATCGGCACAACAATAGTTTCTAACAGCTTTGCCGGTAGGTAAGAGTGTCGCATACAAAAAGTAAACAGCATGGCCAGAACCCTAAATATGTGCCTGCCTGCAAACTGCAAGTGCTCAATACTGAGACTGTCATTGCCTGGGGATTTTCCCCTAACCATGCTTCGAACAATCCTTTCCACGTCTTTACTGGAAAAACCTAACAAGTTATCTGGATCTGCGACACCAACAACAGGTACCTCAATGCATGATGAGAGCGGTGATATTACTCTAAAATGATCCTTAAAAAGTTGGCTATATCCTTAGGCTCTCCACATCCTTCCATATTCACTGGCACACTAACTTTACCCTTCATTTTTCTAGTACCCTTCCAAAAATCCCGAAAGTTCTTACCGGAGACATGTTCTGCCAAAATGTCCATTTCAAGCTGGTTTTTATGGTTTTGACAGAATTTTAGCCTTGACTTAAAAAATTTGCGTGTTGCATACATGTCATCATATATAGGACCACCATCCGGCCTGCCACATTATACATATCTAATAAAAGCCCGCCTAGCTCTGTTGTGTGCTTCCCTTACATGCTTGTTCCATCCTGCTACACTCACACCCTTTCTATGCTTTCTGATTTGTTTGCTTAGTACAGAGGCCTCACACAAGATGACTATAATTTCATTATATAACTTATCAATAACATCTCTATGATTAACATTTTTACACATCTTATCTGCACAAGCACCAAGTTCACTGGGGAAGTGAATATCTTTTAATTTACTATTACAAATCCGATAATATTTGTTACAATCTTTCTCACCCCTTTCCCCCCATATAATATTATTACAAGTCCAATTGTCAAGAATACACTTATTTCTAATTATGTCAAGATTACATTCTACAATTAGTGGCAAATGATCTGACCAATACACCCCACAGTTGACTTTAACACTAGCTACCGTTTTCCGGGCTGATTCTGTAACCAAACAATGATCTAGCCAACGTTTACATCTGTGAGCCTCACTATAGAATGTATAGGTATCAGACGATACGCCCAGCTTAACTAAGTCAATACATGTCCAATTGTTATCCGTACAAAAATTGAGCAGCTCGTCACAAAAAGTAGCAGAAGGGTGGGCGTTAAAATAACCCATTACATATACTGGTTCTATATTATTATTTTGTACAATGGCACTAACCTCACCCATGCAATGCGAGAATGTTGGTAGATTGTCTGGATGGTCCGTGGGCATATATACACAAACAATCAATATTTCTCGCTGGTTGTCCGTACATGCTTTGATTGCTACAATTCGGTCACTATCACACTTTACTATAGACACTTTAGTAAACACACTCTTTCGCCACAAGATTGCCACACCACCAAATGGTCTGCCGCGTCTCACTCCAGTAGATAAGTCCATTGCTGATTTGCCGGTAAAGCTGAAATCGTCATCTATGCAGCCGAGGAAAGGCAGGTCCTGAGGGACCAACCAGGTTTCTTGAAGAGCTATCACATCAGCTTGCTTGCAAAGTGACCTGATACACTCCACACTCCTTTTCACATTTTTACAGTTGAAACTAACGAACTGGCTATTTTGATTGTGATTCATTAAAATGTTGTCTGCCAGGCTCCCTTCTCATATTCACAAAACGACGGAACGTTATGCCATCGGGCCACATATTGTCATCTAGGTACAAATATAACTTGTGCTTCAAAACGTACAATTTGAATGAGTTATAATCTTTGTCGTACTTCATTTTCATTTTAATCAGGCTTACTCTCTCTTGAGTTTTTGTGTAAATATAGTCAACTATATCTGTCTCCTCTGCGTCCTTATGGACATTAGAGATAAACAGAGGCACTTTAGTATCTGCCGCCTTAAAATTATTTAAAGGTTCCGCAATGGCCTTGCCCGACTGACTTATAAAGCGATTACGTAAACGCTTTTTCTGCACCAGAGTCCAGCTTTCATTCGGCTTATCTTTTTTTGAAATCACCGTTTACCTGTACAACTTCAGCCATTGATCTCTGTTGCTTTTCGGGCTTACCAATAGGTGCACTAATTTTATTAAACACTGTGGTCGTAGGTACCTCCTTGACAGCTGCACGCGAAAACACGACATTCGAAGCACAGCTTTTACCAACTGTCTCAACACCGTACTTATCGCTGTCCCGCTCAGACTTGCCGGTCTCACACACTGAGTCCTCGTCGGCATACGGGAGTGAAAGAGATAGCCGACATGGAGTGCTCTCGCTGTCTAATATTCGTTGTGTTGGCGCTGTTGTTCGGTTTAACATAGGTGATATGCCTACCGGCCCACTATCCATACAAAATGCTCCGCGTCGACGCATATTTATATTACCCTCATCTACTGCTAGGATTGACCCATATTTGCAACTATGTAGCTCCTCTTTTATTTCCTCTAACTGCTTTATAGTTGCATACGAACTTTTAATAGTCTTGATTTCAGATTTTATCACCAATAAGTCCTTCAACAATCCCGTCACATCAACATGGTCGAAAGTTACGGGAGGCAATTTTCCCAAGTCTTTGGCCACAAAAATGGGAATCAGGTCAGGATCTGTCATCTTCAGCAATGTTATGATGTCCTCCAGGTCCTTAAGCCGTTTATATTTTCTTCGAGATATTTTCTTCTTGCTACTCGACAAGGATTCAAATAATAACGACTTGGCACGGTCGATATCCTCCGTTGAAAAACCCGTAGCACAGATCTGAATCATGCTTTCACTGTCCATAACTTCATATTGGTTTTGCACAAAGGCCAAAAGTTCATTTATTACGATGTTACACGTCGTTCACTTAACAGTTTTTGAACTCGACATTTTTCACACCGGCAGTACTATGACAACTGTGTTTGACACGCCCGCACGGATGGCGCATGCGCGACGACTGAAAGATTTAGATATTAGGGATTAAAGTATGAAATTGCCGAAATGTACTGAAAAATTTAAATTAGTTTTTATTTTATTTACCATATTTATTTAATCAAAATAATTACCATTAAAATCTATATATTACTGCCATCTAATAAGAAGTTCATTTATGCCCTTGCATAAGAACTCTATTGATCTAGATTTGACAAACTGTGTGAAAGCATTTTGTACTGCCTCCTTAGAAGAAAACTTTTTATCACGTAGAAAATTGTCCAAATCACAAAAAAAATGGTAGTCCGTTGGAGCAAGATCTAGCGAATACGGTCCCACTTTTACCCTTTGGGTACGGAACCCTGAAAACAGAATAAAGTGGAGCTCCACAAAAATCAATGATTTTTTTGCCGTTTTTTTTCGATAATGGATACGGAACCCTTCGTGGGCAAGTCCAGCTCGCACTTGGCCGGTTTTATATATCTGTTTTTAGCTTTGCTAGGTATCGCCAATTACTATGAAAACCATTAATCGCCTAAGTAAATCTCATGACGATTCCAATAAGCCCAAACACGACTAGGATACATTGTTTTATTTCGGAGTTCCAGTGCCTACCTTCCGGCTTCATCACCAGATCAGGTAACTATTGTGTTGTGTGTGTGTTGTGTTGTTTGTGTTTCCTTGAGTGATTTGTTGATTGTGTTGTCTTGCGTTGTGTGTAGTATTATGTGTTGTGTTGTGTGTGTTGGTAGTGTGAATGAAGTCGGTTAACTATTCGATTTATCTTATACCCGTGACATATTTACTATACTAGCATTAAGGACTTCCAGTGTCCATCTGTGGTCATCTTAATTAGTTCCTCTCCACCAAAAAATACTTTCTGATTGCAAATGATTACATTGTTGATGAAAATACTTAAATCTACTAAAATCGCTATATGTATGCCTATAATATTTGAGAAGTTCCCTTGATTTCGCCAGCATCCCATCATCAGATCCTGATTTGATGACCATTGAACCAACTGGAAAGTATGACCTTACAAACAAAAGACAAAAAACCCAAATCGGTCTAGGCGTCTTTGAGAAATCGGGGAACATACATTAAATAAAAGATTCCAAGGAATTGAGAACCTTTTTTTGAAGTCGGTTAAAAAACTCAAAAGCATTTGGGCCGACCGTGCAACCTGGGAATCGAATCTGCGAGCTCATCCTCAGCTGCTGCGTTTGTAATCTCTAGACCAATGTGTTGTTAAATTTAAAACTATACACGTAAGTAGATACTAGAGAGTTTTGGTTTGAGTATGGCAATAACGGTCTTCATAGGAATTTTTATGACATTCTTAATACCATAAGAACAAATAAAATAAAGTCATCCTAAATCAAAATTGTACCTCCTTTTAAAGTCGGTTAAAAAAGAGATAAAATTCTTCGACTTCAGATTATTACAAAGTGATTTTAGGGAAATGGCAAAGGGCAACTATTGGAGCTCCTCACTCACCTTCCTACCGGGCTTTGAGGTCACTGCGTTTCAATTCCCTTTGGGTTGCTTAACTTCCGTGTATTTCAGTCGATTGCCATTAAAATCCGTGTAACTTACAAGTCCGTTTTCTACGTATTGCAATTCTGGAAACAAGCCAGTGAGAATGCACACTTGTGTCTATTTGATTATAGGGTTGTGATATGGTACACCGTTTTATGTTTATGGTACACCCTGCCCTGGAGTTGTGTTCGGGAGGCACTACGGTATCATCGAGTGCCTCCCTACCTCCGCCGCATCGTCGGGGCTTATTTGGCGGAAAGGTATGTCACCTACGTGGGACGTGATGGCGTCGCAAACCAGCACCGCATGTCGTGCGGTGTTCCACAGGGCTCGGTCTTGGGCCCGCCTCTGTGGAACATCGGGTACGACTGGGTGCTGAGGGGCGAACTCCAACCGGGCGTGGACCTGACGTGTTACGCGGACGATACGCTGGTCACACAGGTGGTGAGCCGCATACGGCGCCTTGGCCTGGAGGTGGCCCTCAACAAGTCGGAGGCCATGGTCTTTCATGGCCCCCGGCGAGCGCCGCCGCCCGATGCCCACATCGTGGTCGGGGGGGCTCGAATCGCTGTCGAGTCTACCATGAAGTACCTAGGATTGGTGCTCGACAGCCGGTGGGATTTCGGCCCCCACTTTCGGCGGCTGGCGCGCAAGTTGTTGGCCGTGGCTGGGGAGCTGTCAACGCTGCTTCCCAATCTGGGGGGACCGAGCACCGCCTGGATCGATAGCCCTGTATAGGGCCCCGATCTGGGCGACTGACCTGACGGCCGGCAGCATCGCTATTCTGCGAAAGCCGCAGAGAGCGATGGCCGTCAGAGTCATCAGGGGGTATCGCACAATCTCCTACGAGGCGGCTTGTGTACTGGCCGGATCCCCACCCTGGGACCTGGAGGCGAAAGTACTCGCGTCACTGTATCGGTGGCGCGAGGAAGCGCGGGCGCGGGGCGAGGGGCTGATGCAGCGACATATGGAGTTGCGTCAGTCTCAGCTTCGCGAGGTCCTGGTGGCGGAATGGCGGAACAGGCTTTCACGCCCTACCACCGGCCTCATTACCATCGAGGCCGTCCGGCCAGTGCTCGGGCGCTGGCTCGGGAGGAGGCACGGCTCCCTGTCGTTTCGGGTGACGCAGGTGCTCTCGGGGCATGGTTGCTTCGGGAAGTACCTGTGTCATAAACAGGGAGCCGGACGCCCGGTGTCACCACTGCGTCGACTGCCGGGAGGACACGGCGGGGCATACGCTGGCAGAGTGTGCCGCTTGGGAGGAGCCACGCCGTGCCCTCATCTCTGAAGTAGGCAGTGACCTGTCGCTGCCGGCTGTAGTCGAGTCTATGGTCGGCAGCGAGGAGTCCTGGGACGCGGTGGTATCCTTCTGCGAAACAGTCGTCTCGTCTCGCCAGGCTGCGGAGAGGGTGAGGGAGATTTCATCCACTAACCCGATCCGCAGCAGACGCGCCGGGCGTCGGCGGAGGGCGGACAACGCTCTCTTCCAGCCCCCCTAAATGGGTCCAGGTGCGACGGACTCGGGGAAGTCCGTGGCCCCCCAGATATCAGGACCCGAGGTGGTGGCGCGTAGTGTTCCACGCGCGACGTCGCAGGGGGAGTCCAACACCTAACTCCCTCCCCAACCCGAGGTCGTGGCCCATGGGCGGGCCGGCACTAGCCGGGGGTTGCGGAAGTATCGTTGTTCCCGCGATCCCCGGTGTAGGTGTGAGATGGAACACTGGGGTGGTTTTTAGTCAGTAGGAGTCTGACAGACCCCTCCGCCCCCCCCCAGGGCGGTGGACATCCATTGAGGATATTTCACACCGAAAAAAAAAAATGGCACACCGTTTTATGGTAATTAAAGTTATCGCATGAAGTTATATCATAATAATACTAAAAAAATATTTTCATCATAAAAGAGTACAACCATATAATTAGTTGTTTTTGACATTTTGTAGGTAGACATTACATACGTTAACAAAGAGTGTCCTGTATTTAAATACTAGCTTTTAATGTGATGTTTATCAAATGATAAATGATTTTATTTCTGTAAGTTGGTTTGTACAAACACTTTTACATGTCGAACATATTTTTAAAATTAGATGAGGTCGGCGTTTCCTATCTGACTACTCTGAGAAGAAAGGCCGAAACAAACTCAGAGGTCACAGTCTCTTTTAAAGTCCTGACAAAATCTTGATTAGATCATGTGAAGACCATGTAGACTGATGTCTGAAATGGTCTTTTGAGGAAAAAACCAGCCAGATTGAGTGGACCTGTCCAGTCAGTGCACGCATTTGTCAATAACCGAGCAGCTCAACTCAGAATTTAAGGAGCTCAACGATTCGACGAACAATACCAAAGAAAGGACATTCGGGTAGGCCGCATAAACTACTCAAACTGCCAGACCATGATTAAAAACTAAGATAAATTTAAATAAAAACAAAAAAAAAAAAAGCCACATAGTCTTCACATTCACAATAATTAAAATAAAATAATATAATATAATCATCAATAAAACATTTTCATTTTTCGAATATTTTATAAGTGTTGTTCGTTTAGTACTAACGTCACAATGATAATTATTTATTACCTATTGAAACACAAACCACTCAATAATATTAACTTACACTGTCATTGTTATTTAGGTTGTAGCATTCGATATTAATATTGGTTTGGTTTTTCTATCTGTATGTATACACCCTGTATAAATCATTTTGTCATAAAAATTAAAGGACAAAAATATTAAGAACAATTTGTAACAAATTGCCACACGTGCGTTAGCTGCTGTGCTATATTGAATTTATTTTGCCGCCATGTGCTTGACTTTTTGTGTTCGCATCGACTTTTTTTAAGAAACCAGAGATTGGCTAAATAATAGTTTTACCATGTTGTTGTTATTATCAAGTCTATGCCGATGCAAGAAGAACCGCTACTTAATTTATTAATGTTTCTTATAGCATGTAAACTTAACTGAAAGCTTAACCTTAGATACGGTGTAGCGTAAATTACACCCAACTTTATAGGTACTTCACAAATACGAGTAAGTTCAGCGCTGAATAGATCAGGGTTCAGGATTTATTACTGAGAACCGAGATTGTGGGTGCAATTGCTGCTTCAATATGACCTGGATGCATATAAGTCCTTTGTACGCCCTAACATACGTCACGCAAGGCCGCAGTAATGTTAAGGGTGTGACAGTACATGAAAATATATGGTACGTTAAAGGACCTACTAAGACCTCACAGCCTAACAGTCCCTACGACCCTAAGACCTATAAGCCCTACAGTCCTAACCTACCATATACCTAGTGTGTGATAAATAAATATATAGATAAGTTCAGGATGTCTGCACCATGCAACCTAAAGTTACAGACGGATAGTGGGCAGGAATTCCAGGTTTGGGAAGGGTAAACTCACTGCCAGTCCAGCAGACTCACAGGACTGATCAGAGATGGCTAAAGGTGTCTTGGCCACAGTGAGGGGTAATGAGACAAGAATATAAAATTCAAATCTGATTTATTTACAATATTTTACAGCTTATATACTATTTTATCTTAATACACACTAACGTACAAATTTATTTGTGTTCTATGCGTGTAAGTTGCAACCAAACAGTATTTTATCTGGGCCGCGCGTCAGCCGGGCCGAATGCTGAGTCAATGTCCAAAGGTAACATTGAACATCCTTGAATGCAAATTAATTTGAGTTGCTAACTTTACCTTAGTCGTTCGTTTTACAGCTGCTCAAATCTGATCCAGGTAATTATTGATAGTATAAAATCGTATTATAAAACATGGCCATGGCCTATCTAGTAAGAACTGATAATTTGCCGGGTAGCCCCAAAATTCACGCTTTCGCTATCATCGTCATCACCATTTCAGCCGAAAGACGTCCACTACTGAATATAAGCCTCCCCCAAGCGTCACACCATGATATGTCCTGTGCGTTTCGCATCCACAGGACTCCCACAGCCTTGACCAGGTCGTCACTCCACCTAAAGGGGGGCCTTGCAATGCTGCATCTTCCGGTATGCGGTCGCCTCTACATAACTTTTCATCCCCGACGGCGATCCGTTCAGTGAGCAATGTGCCCTGCGCAATTTCACTTAAGTTTGGCAATTCTTCGGGCTATGTCGGTAACTTTGGTTCTCTTGCGAATGTCTTCATTTCTGATTCGATCACGCTAATTAAATACTTTTTCTTTCTTTCTCTCACTATACACAACAATAATGTAACGACCAGCACGAGTACCATCACTCTGACTTCGATAATTACTCAAAGAATCCTTGTTTCATTATTTTGGGGAAAAATAAAAATAAATCTTTTGAAATTCAGTTTGGTACAAAAACATAACCCTACAGATATAATGAACTCCGTAGCAATAATCCCATGCTCCCAATCGAAGTTTTTGATGAAAGAGGAAAATAAGCACTAATGTGACACAAGTCGTCTTCTTTATGCCCAGATTACGATGAAACGTATTTCCTTTCATACACAGCTGAGTAATAAAAATATGATTCAATGAAATACAGTATATTATGTTTGTGACATTTTGATGTTGTATTTTTTCGGTAAAAGATAGGAAAAATAAATAATTGATGGTTGCTTCGCCTGATATTATCAGAGACAGCATTCCAAAGAATAGTTAATAGGAAGCTACGTTACAACCACAGATATAAATCTAACTAGACAACGCGAGTGTATGTACTTCGCGTGTCAAAAATTGGAGTGAAATTACGATCAATGATCGTACTTTGAGCTTTTCATTTAGCATTATCGGCACCGGAAATCTACTGAAATCTAGAAAAATGCCTAATTATGCAATATTGAGCTGTAAAGACTGTATAGATAATTTTGGCCGAGGTATTGGAAATCTTTTCTTTCATTGGTTAGTAAATTTGTTTTCAAATTGTGTGTGAAAAAGTGGCACGCTTGGTTTTCATACAGATGGGGGGACTTGCGTTATCTACATTGTTAGATTTATGTCTGTGGTTATAACATACCAGTTTTCATAATTAACCCTTAGTAGTCACCAGCGAACGAGAACGTTGAACTTAGCCCTGAAACTGGTTTTATGACTAAAGCCTGTCTGGCCATCCAGCTCGCCATTTTAAATAAAATCGACGCTTTTAACAGCTGTTATAAAAAATATCAATAATTTGGTTAAAGATTTCTATGCTATTAATTTACTATGAATTACATTCTATCAGGAAATATGTTGTATTCTCTTTTCTTGTTATCTGAATTTTGAAAATTTGAAAAATGTGATTGGCCAGTTTGACAATTCAAAAAAAGAGGCTAAACTAATAAGTTTTCCAGTACGCCCTCATTTCACTAGTTATGTTTAAGTTACATATAATCAGGGGGCGAGCCTCCTTACACGCTAAAAACAGTTTATCAAGCTATTGGAACTATTCGTAGAACTATGACTTAAAACTACAGCAATAGCTTTGGCGGGAACGAGATAGAACCGTTATATAATTATCTAGCGTGCGCGACTCGGATGTAATGGAACCGGCAGGACTAATTGCCATCAACAAGATTCAATTTTAGACTTCGGACTACTGGTGAGAAATTTCAGACGGAAAAATCAATAACTTTTTGCCCGACCCATGAACCCCTGACTTCATGCTCAGCATTAGCCCTTGCGACCATCGGACCAACGAGTCCTTAATGCTAAAACAATGGTACATTACTGCAGCGGCCAGCAAAAGAGGCATTGATGGACGAACGTGACGTAAGTCCGTCAATGCCTAGTTGTGGTCAAGGCTTGTATAGTAGGTACTTTTCTCAAATAATACGTGGCAATTAAAACTAAAAGTACTTTAGTACCTAGAACTCATTTTGTCAAATACAATTACTTTTCAAAATCAATGACGAACAACGAACAACAATATTTTTTCCCACGTTAAAGTGTTCATTTGTTTTTTATCTATACTTATACTTAATATTATAAAGAGGTAAAGTTTGTGAGTTTATTTGTTATAGGTTTGCTCTTGACTCTAGCCTAAGTCATAGGTGACAGAGACAGAGTCGACGATGGAGTGAGCTCACCCAAAAGAAGCCTGTTCACTCTACCTTTGAAGAGATTCGGGTTGAATGCGTTCGGAAACACAGACGCAGGTAGTGAGTTCCATTCATTCGCTGTGCGCATTATGAAGGATGTTTGGAAGCGCTTGGTTTTGGTGGAATGGCAACAAGGTAAGGACGTTTGTGACGTTGTCAGGGGTAATATCTGGGTCTACTGAACGGATTTTGAAAATATTTTCACCAGTTAAAAGCTATATTATTCCTGAGTGTCACAGGCTATAATATATTTAAAAAAAAAATAGAGATCCTTACGAAAATTGCAATAATATAACCCAAGGTGGCAAAATGTTGCTTATAAAATTCATTCTTTGGCGTGCACTGAGAAAACTATTAATGATAGATAAAAAATATTAGGCAGGCAGGGCAGGCAGGGCAAGCAGCAGAAACATGCTTGCCTAGAAATAACCTATTAACTCTTGACTTCAAGACCCCAGATTGTAGCTGTCGGGAAACACAGACTCCGGCAGGGAATTCCACTCCTTAGTTGTACGCATAATAAAAATGTTCTCAAAACGTTTTGTGCGTATGGGTGGGATGTCCACCATGTATCGATGGCGCATCGCCGTACATCTGGTAGTCCGATGATGAAACTGGCTCGGTGGAATTAGATCGTGCAATTCCATCGCACACTCCCCGAAATGTAACCGATAAAAGACTGACAAGCTGGCAACTCGGCGGCGATGTCAAAATAATGCGCAAATTACCAAGCAAATATTAAAATTATATTGTTTGTGAAAATATCATGGTAATCATCCGTGTAAAATGTTACCACTGCTGGAGCTCACGCCTACTATGTATATGTGAGAGGCTTCGATGAAGAATACACGTGAGAGGCGACAACGCACCAAGCGGGAGTAGTGCGGGTTGGTGGTTGTCACATGCTTTCTGTGTGATCTTCGGACATGCTGATTGCCTCATAATGTTTTTTTTCATAATCACAATAAACGTATTACGTTTCCACTTCTGGGACACAGGTCTCTTCTCTGTAAAAGGGAGCGGGCCGTAATCCATCACACGTCCCCACTGCGAGTTCGTGGCTTTCACATTTTTTCGATTTTATGGTTCTAGGATATAAAGGTGCTTCACAATATTTTACCGTTGACCGTTTTCTTTATTACTGAGAGTCGTGATTCCTCTGACGGGAGATCAAATTTAAAAAAAAAAGGAAAAAAAAAGAATTTATTTGTGATCCGCGTAGGAGACACGAGATAAGCAAAAACACAAAAAGATAACAACAATAAAAAATAAAACCCCGTGCGAGACCAAAATGCCCCTATCAGCATGTGCAGCGATATCTAAAAGAAAATAATGTTGCGCTGGTATTCTTTGCTGGTTTTCGTGATGATATTTCTCCATCTGTGTCTGTGCTTGGCATCCGTTTTTTATTCTTTAAATCATAACGAACCATATTATTTAAAGCATTACCAAAATTACAAAACCAGTTAATGGTTACCGGGTTTCTTTTCTCTACCGTTAGGGACGTAAAGTTCAAACCGCAAAACGGGGATATATCAGAACCGTCCCCTGTAGTTTAGAGGACCATTGATTTTGATCGCTGTTGTCTACTTCAAAATTAAATATTATGCAGAAGTTTGACTATGGGATCCGTAGTCGTTGGATTGACATTTATCATTTCCCTAGGTTGTGTTGGTTTCAAACGTTAGTCGTTGCGGTTTTATCTAAGTTTAGAAATTAGATGTGGTGCTAATATAATTCTTCCTGATTCTTACGATTTCACACCTTTTTATAATTTTTATCCATTATTTGCCGAAGGTTTAGTCCTACATCCCCAATTTCATCACATGATTGAGTCCCAAGTGTATCAATCTTACTATCTTATTTCTTACTAATATTATATCGTACTTCTTACTGGATATAATAATATTATAAATGCGAAAGTTTGGATGGATGGATGTATGTTTGTAACTAAATCATGCCAGAACGGCTGAACGGATCAGAATAAAATTTGGCACAGAGATAGACTATAGTCTGGAATAGCACGTAGGCTACTTTTCATTCCGATATAATGTTCCCTTGTGATAAGAAAATACTTTCACTGGCAGAATCTACTTGTGTATAAATCTGTAAATGGAGAGCAGCCGGGCAGCTTCTGAAAAAAATCAGATACAAAAACACATGGTGCTTTGCCCGTCTAAATCATCTACTTGCTCGGTAGTAGCACTTACTTCCACTGAAACAAAAATATTACTCATTTGATATTAATAGGATATTAATAATTAAAAGTAATAGATGCAACGTAAACTAAAAGATTATAATGAATTCAATTCCTTTTGCTCTCGGTGATGTGGAAATGCTTTTTGTACTGTATTACCGAGTTATTGACTTCCTTCAACATCCTTTTTATCACGAACGAGATGAATTCACATTTTATAAAAAGAACGGTACAAAGCATAATCTGATGTACAATCAACAAAAGAAACAAGTATGCAAGCATTACGGCATCTCCTTTTTAACTCGCTTCCCGTGTCAACTGTTAATATTATTATATTCAGCTGCATTTAGTTAAACTGACCGACCCAACATAGTTGGTAAAAATCTATGCAGATAAAGGCATAGTCGTCATAGTAAGTGATTACTTAATGAGAAATGAGTATTGCATGATCTCATTGTACAAATATTATGACAAGACTGACGTCTTTCTAAATCTATTATCACATAATTAATGAATGTGTACTTAGTGGCGATCTAGAGACCAAACACGTTGGCCCAGTTTGATGATTCATCTGGTTTTCGTCAGCCAGCTCGCGAATATGTATCCTCGGACTGCACAGCATGATTTTTTCTTGTTTGGTCTTTTTAGTTCGCTTCTTAAGCAGTCGGATTTTTTATTTTTTAATAACTTTTAATGGTTTAACAGTACTCAGCACCATACCTCGTACAATTTATAAAAAAAACATACACTGATTATATTTATACGATTTTGTTGAAAGCAATTTTGTTCCATAATTAAGATATTCTGTAATATCCGTGCGATTTTCACAAAACGAAAATTTTCATAAGGGTCTTAGGAACGCTGCGTAGCAATTTAAATTGTATAAAAAGCTTTAAAGGCCGTTGTATTATATTACAAGGGTGGTTTTAATTGAATTGTATTTTTTCTTTTTTATTTCAACCTAAATAGCTTAAAACAACATATTTGTACTTAATGAGATTCCAAATTGGTAGAAGTTACTTTTATACCGCTGACGGTTTGGAAATTCAATGTTTAAATATAATGAAGCAACGGGGTAAGTGAAACGGTCTCGAATTGTATGTACTTTATAACATAAACTGTAAAAGTAAATAAAATATTATGTGCCATCGCAGACTCGGTATTTGCGTGAATCCGTCGACAAGATTTGCCGTTTCTGCTGTACCGCTCGTCGTACCCAACAACCTACACCCTCCAAGAATGATACATCTAGGTCGCTGCTTACCTACTGGTTAGACTAAATGTAAGTCTTGCACCCTAGAAGAGGTTTCTTGGTGAAATCCTTATCAAAAAACTTTTTAGTACCTCTTCGTTGTATCACGCCGAAAATAACACGATGAAATAAGGACCAGGTATAATATTCCCAGCAAACAATAATTTGGAGTGTTTACGATATTCCGTTTGTGTTGCGGACGTAATGCGTTTCCGGATATTCGGAGTGCGTTCAGCAAGTGTAAATGTTGCTCTTGTCATAACATGCCATTATGTCATCGCGTCGTGATTTACAAGTCATGTGTGTCACAGAAACGAGAATTGTTTTGTTTTTGCTTTGCGTGTATTGGGCCTTTGATCCGCTTGTGTTTTATATTCATGTGTGCTTTTTTTTGGGGAAATGCGTTTAGTAAGTTTGACAGCACCTTTTATGTGCTTCTTTTTGGTAGAAAGATTTAAGTAATGCCGATACAATACATTGATTGAAAAACTTGATCTAGTATTACTTTGCAAGCGGACAACTATGGGCTCGTTTCTGGAGACGCGAAGCGTCACTCAGTGCATCCAGCGTGCCGGCTCGCGGCGTGTCGGACGTTTTTTTCGGCGTCATCGTACATAAAAATATTATGGTAATGTACGAAATTGTTTATGGAGACGTGGGGCGGCAAGAGTGGCGGTGGACGCCACTGCGTTCGCGGCGGAACCTCTAGCGTGTAGCGTTAAACGCGGTGGCGAACGTGGCAGGAAATGCAGCGGCGGATATCAGAATCGGGCCCTTCATACATTAAATAATTCACATTTTAACATCGTATTATATACTAATACAGTTTCAATAATTTCGTTCTCCTGGTGACGGTGGCTCAGGTCTGCGTTGTGCGATTTCCAGACAAGACTGGCAGATGGTGCCCCGCGTGTGACGTCGTGGGCACCAACGCGTTTAACGCCGCCGCAGGTGACGCTACGTTTTACAGTAAACTGGCGGCAACGTTGCGTGCGACGCTGCGATAAACGCCGCATCCGCCGCCGCCACCGCGGGCTTTTCTTGCATCTTGAGAAAACGCGTGTAAACTCGCTTCTCTGTGAACACTCATACAACACCTTATGTTTGAATTTCGTGCCGGCCGCCACGCCCGCCGCTTCGCATTGCCCTAAACAAGGCCTAATAGTTCATCATAATATTTTTGAATTGAAAACTTCTTTAGCCTCGCTTCCGGAGCGAATTTTGGACATGCTAATGTCACAACGTCGTCGACTTGCTAATGTTATGTGTGACAGTATTACACAAAAACAAAATTATTCCAAAATTTCAAGTTTTTACTTCAGTTATCTGTCCCGATGATAGCATAAGATGTTTTTATTTTTCCTTATGAGTTCAAACAATGTTAATCACAGCCATTTTTAATAGCCATGTTGTTTTTCAATTTACCCAAGCTAAGCAAAACCTTTCTTAACTAATCATAACTTTCTAAACACACAACAGTTAAAGGCAATAATTTTCCGTGCGCCATATTTTCTTTGGCTGCTTATGAATTGATTCGGATTCAATAACTCATTCGTAACTCGGCATTCATAAATTGTTACACATTTTACGACTTCCGACATCTTTCAGAGCTGAATGTAACATTGTGAACGGTGGCGGGAGAATAGCAGCCAAACGGGACGCTTGTTTTTGCTCTCGCCTTTAACGACGCGAAAAAATGTCGCATGCATTGGTAATTTTTGAAATTGTGGAGACAAATTTTCTGTTGGTCGAAGGATATTTAATGTTTAAGTTTGTGGCACTAGGTATATTACCGTTACTTTTAGTAATACTAGTCTAGTACGGCGTTTTACTGAAAATGTAATAGATCAAGTAATGAAATAGCCCCATAAGTCATCACATCGATTGGTCCTGTGATTCTCGTACCAAGCAAACTCTGGCGGCATAAAAAAAAAAAAAAATTACCGCGGTTTACTACTTTAAAAAAACCAGTGCTTTTACACCGTTTATTTATTGATGCTTGAAATGATTTGGTATGGTACCATAGGTTAGGCACTTACAAACTGTTGACTCATCGGCAGCATATTTTTTCAGTAACTACATTAAAATTCACTCACACACAGCTTAAAGTTTCACCTTTTGATTATGTTTAAGCTGTGCCTGAATTATTTAAAAATTAAATCATTACACAGCCTTCCGTATCTTTTAATCCGGCCGTGTTTTTCTCCAAAGCCTTTCATCCTTTGAGAGATTTTTTTGGCAAATTTATTTCGAGTACGTTTACATTTAAGAGTCTTTCGGGTGCTATCTGTCTTTCCGGTTCAGTGCATCAGAGAATTGAAATAAATACCTGACATTGTATGGGTTTAATGTCAATGAAAATTTTTGTTCCATTTTTGACACTTTTTTGTGAGTTTCAATATACCTACTTAAGTAACTCTTACAAATTATTATATCATCCAGTTTTCCGTCTGAGCTAGAGCTTGTAGATTTCGTATAATGTAAATCTAGTGATATTATGCAACAACCTTACTGGAACCTATATGTTTGAGCAGATTGGGGTTGAAACATTAGGTCCATCCGAGTGCTCATCGAGTTTATCGAGATATAATTAAACGGTTAGTCGACTCTTGGACGGCTAGGCTTTTCTTCGGCCAGAGAATAAGCATTGCTATCCAACCTGACAATACTGCCAGCGTTCTGGGCACGTTTCCCGTTGACATCGATATGGACGAATTTTTGACGCCCAAGGAGTCCTCCTCTGTTTTTCGTGTTTGTATATATAAGTATGTTATGTTTTATTTAATTGTTTTATTTTTGTTGCAATCTCCTTTAATAAACGGATGGACTACGACGACGGATTCTTATGTGATATTATTGTGGAGTCCAGCCGCTGAGGTGCAATGGGTACCTGGAGTTCTAATGTATAATGTGGAAGAAAACACCGAAATGAGTATTCTCCAAGCAGCTTTATTGAACTAACAGTAATTGCGGTAATGTGCCTGTAATAATGAATACAAGAAAGTACATGTGATTGCGGCCGTCAGCATAAAATTGTAGAGCGTGCTCGTAAAATTATTGTGTTCATGTGTTTTGAATTTTGTTGTTAATTAGCTTAAGGAGCAAAATGTTGGCACGTCTACAAAGGGACCAACTTCCTACTGATATGATGACTTATAGGGAAGTATTACCATACTTCCCTATACTTCCCATACTTACCTTTCCATCTTCCGATTAAGATAATAATTTGTTGTATCGACTCCAATTAAATTGAGGTAAGGGAAAGAAAATTATAAGGAACTCACGTTAACCTAATTGATTCGAAAACGTACAAGTAACAGTGTGGACTCTCAAGTATTATTTATTTTCCTTTTACGGAACAAAACGCCAATTGTAGTTTATGAAACTGTTGCATAAGTTTTCACACAAATTTTTTAATACCTAGTTATGTGCAGTTTCATACACAATTTTTCTACACTCATAAATTGGGATTGAACCTACTAAATACCTCTTTTTGCATTTTCCATGCCATAAAATCGTGATAGCATTTGTTATATACTTTTCTCGACTTTGCTGGTAATAAATTAAGAGTAATTTCCTTCGCCGCATATAAAATATCGGGCGGAGTCAAATTTTCTTCACATTCACTGATATTAGACATTTTTAAACAATAATTTAAGTAACTCATGAAATTCAGTACAGCAAAACTTGCAAAACGTATGAATGGCGCGAAAACCCAGCACATCACCGCATTAACCGCGTATGCGGTAAGGCTAAGCACGCACTGCGATCTTTATTCGCGCGATTTTTTTCCGCCCATTCTGCGACCTATGGAATTGTATGAAGTTGTTCGCATTGCGGTAAAAAAATCGTGCGGAAATAATACCGCAAGAAATCCGTGTTTTGCCACAGAATCCACTGCACCACGGCGCGAATTTTATTCGCTGAATATTTTGAGCTCTATGAACAGGTAGAAGGAAATAAAATTCGCGCGAATAAAAATCGCAGTGCGTGCTAAATCTTTAGATTTAGCGGGCATTGTCATAGACAATTTAATTTTGAAATCAAATCTTTTTATATTAGGTACTATAAAATGGCATTACAAAAAAAAAATGATGGAAACTCCTTAGTGATTAACTTCTTGGATTTGTCCTGTATCGTAATAGAAAATAGTATATTCTTCCAACTATGCTTTAATTTCATCACAATCACACTAAAAACTCAGTACAAAGCGAGTCTTTAATGCTCTAGAGCAATAAAAATGTATGAAATTTCATTATTGCACAGTTAATTTTTTAATCGCTCCAAAAGGTGCCAATCTCAATGGATTAGCTCTATTCAGCCAGCCGATATCAATACTTTTTTTTTACGTACGTATTATTCGTTTCTATCCTACTTGTTCCAAATTTAAAAAATGATTGCTGCTAACTCTGATTTAAAAATGAAAGAAATTTAAAAAGTGATTTGGCGGGAACATTGTTAATTTTGCTTGACAATATTTTTGGAAACGATAAAGTGTGATACCATCTGATTTTGAGTGCTTCGGCTTCGAATTAAAATGGAATCATCTAGCGACACATTAACTCCGGAAAACATTCTAAATTAAGCCGACAGTGTTATAGAAAATCTTTTAATTTCAATAATAAAACTTCTATTTTAACTGTTTGATATGTGTTTCTTTTATCTACTATTCCTATAGGTAATAGTTGAAAGAAAAGCAGATTATGCACCTCGCCTTAAGTAATTTATATTGCCCTCGTGCCTGTTAGATTAGAGCCCTCGCTAACGCTCGGGCTCTAAATCAGGCACTCGGTGCAATAATAAATTACTTTGTGCTCGATGCAATAATCTACTATTATTTGTTATAAGAGTTAATTAAAAACGTGTCTGTTTAACACGTTCGCAGTAAATTCAATTTTCCTGGAGATTATTGCGAACTTCACTAAAGCGGCAAACGGTAATAAAGGATTTTATCCGTTATCAACAAAGAATAAAGAGTCAGTCTATTTATATTATTCTTTGTATAATAATTATTAACATCAATAAAATTATTAACAATGTACAAAACGCTCAATCGACTATTACTATTTAGGTACAGCACCTGCAGGAGAGCAGTGGTGGCCCAGTGGTAGTGACCGCGACTTTTAAGTTGTAGGTTGTGAGTTCAAACCCAGGCAGGCGCTTTACTTTGTGTAAATTATTTTATCACCACTGCTCTCAAAAAGATGAAGGAAAACATCGTGAGAAATCCGGCATGTCATAGAACCAAAAATTTGTAGTTATGTGACATCCACCAACCCGCACTGGGCTCGCGTGGTGGATAACGGTCCATTCCCTCTAACAGAGAGGAGGCCTGTTAAAGGGCTGATGATGATGATTTAGGTAAACACTTTAATTAACAGACTAACTCGGCCTTATACTAGTCAAAAATATGGCGTTTAAAAGTTCGACCGCTTATGTGACCAAACGACTGCCACGATGCTTGCCACGTTGTATAAAAATGCCAATCTTTTGGCTTAGCAAGCCAAGCCTTGGACCACTGCACATGTCAACCATACGTTTAGACAGCTCATTAAATAATACATTAGCAGTTGAGTACTCGCACCCCACCCCTTTATCAATGGATTTCTTTCGAAGAAAAGTTTTATCTCCATTTTTTCACACCATATATCAATTGATTCATTCCGTCTTTCGGCACGTTTCCATGAATTTTCTGACAGAGGATATGTACGGAAAAATCATGGACACGTATATACTCTGAAAACTTTTTAAATGTTCTTGCAATTTCAAAATCCATACTGTGAAATTTAAAATGTGAATTTGTGAGGATTACTCTTTCACCAAAAATTGCTTAATGGATTTTTATGAAACTTTATAATAATATATCATAATATAGCCTACTAGCTGTATAGATCAGAATAATATATGAGATATAATTTATACTTATAGTTATTGACAAAAGTACTAATTCCACGCGGGTGACTGCTCGTAATTTTATAAGTACGAAAGTAACTCCGTCTGTCTGTTATGCTATCACACTTAAACAGCTTAACATTTTTTTATGAATTTTGATATTGAAATGGATTGTAGCATTCCAATAGTTCATTTCCTATAGATATTTCCAGCAATAAGATGGGTAAAGCCGCTGGCAGGTGCTAGTCTATCTATACGTGATAAAGTGTTGGGAAATGAAATAAAAATTCACAGTGACTGTTTCATCGTTCCCATTAAAGATATCTTATGACAAAGGCTCGACCCATTTCCTTCATCTCTCTCCTGTGACTTCCTGGCATGCCTTTTAAATGGTGCTTAGCGTTATCCTTCCTCCTTCATCGCTTGCTCATTGCTTCTACCGCAGTAATTGGAACTCATTTCGTGGTTACTTTAACAGACATAAAAATGCAGTGAATGGAACTTGCTTTGCTTGATTCTAATGTTATGCGATGAGGAGATATCCGTATTCAATTGTTTCGCGGTATTTACCTTTGGTGTAGAAACTTTCAGAAAAGTATTAAAGAACAGACTGCAATGAAATGCTTATGTTTTTCGCTCGTATCTTGTATGTATGTAATATTATTTATTACCTCATATCTTTGATTATATACTCGTCTAGATGCCACATTGACCCTACCTGAACGGCCCAAATAAAGTCTACTAAAATTTTTAGACTCGCTTCTTATTTATGTCAGTGTCATTTGAAACACCTAAGGCTAACGTGTTCATGAAAAATAATTAATTATGACGGTTTGTGCCGTCAGACTGTATAGAAATTATGTGGGAAACCGTATAATAATACCAAGAGCACTTTTCACCGGTACGTTTTGTTATTTAACCACTAATATTATAAGAACACACGATTTTTAATTCATTACTTTGTAGGTTAGTCTGATTTAGCCAGTATTGTCAGTTTATTACTAGGAAGATTTAACGAAACTATGGGAGACAAAATACAAATAGCAATACATAATCTTTCGTTCAGAAGAACAATATTATTTTAAAAATTACATTATATGTTTGATCAGTAAATGACAACTTACCTTAACGTAGCCCAGGCAATAAAATCAAAGAGTTAAATATCGATACCAGAAGTATCAATTTATGTAAGGGACAAACCACGGTTTTTCAGGAGAGCCGAAAAACGTTTATTCTTTTTTTTTGTCTGTCTATAACTTTTAACTGTCTGCGCCAATTTTAATTGTGTCTAGAGCAAAGTTTTTTAGAATTTCTTCTTCTTTCATGCTATAAACGAAAGATTTAGGATGAATTATTAAAATGCCAGTGGTTTCAAATATAGCATGTGCCTTACATTAAAAAAAGGTGTTTATAATATTTTAAAATATAAGTAACGTAAGGACCAACTCCTTACGTTACTAATATTTTATGTGAAAACCGTCGAGCATAGTGTAAGCAGCAAGAGAAATAGAAAATATACGAAATTCTATTGTAAAGGACTTTTACAGTGTTGCAATTTGATGTAACCGTAGATTATCTACTAAAATGTGTGGTATTTTAACACTATGGAAATAAGTTCTTTGCATGATTAATGTTGGTATGAACCAACATTAATCATTCCAAGCAAATCTATTTGTTAGTTTCAGGTTTCACAGCTTAGCTATCACAGATTTAAATGAAATTTAGCAAAAATAAAACAATTGTTAATATTATTTTCTATTTTCGATTTTTATATCTGCTTTTTATTATTATAAATTCAAGATACTTAACATAAAAAATTGAGTTAAGTTTAAAAGTTGTAAAAAGTAACAGTGTTCTAATTAACAGACTAGCAAACCTTGTAGTTACCAATGTTAAAATAATTATGTTAAGTTATGATTTAATTAATAAAAATATTATAAATTCAAGACACTAAACAGTCTATAAAACTTTGTGTTAAACTTAAAAGTTCTAAAAAGTAACAGTCTACTAATTAACTACAAACCTTGTAGTTAATTAGTAGACTTAACCTTAACGTTTATTATCAATGTTAATATAATTATGTTAAATTGACTCTTTTTGATTTCTCCTCTTTTAATTCTATATTAATAAATAACATATACCCATTATAATGAAATATATAATGATAATAAATATATAAATATTATATAATCTTACAAACACTTACTTTAAAAAAAATATGTTTTATTAGCTTTATAATTATAATCAATTACATAAAAACAATGTTTTTTCAGACTTAATCAACAGTCTTATTTATTTAGTAAGTAATTGAATGAATGTACTGGAAACGAAACATCGATGAAAAATGGTATATGAATTGTGTGAAAGATGATTAGTATGATGGCAGTGAAAGTTAAAATGACAAATAGAAAGGACGAATGGATAAGAGGAGCAAATACGAAGCATGTTAATAAGAGATTCATAAATTGTGTGAAATTACTAGTAATGAAATAAGTCAAAGGAACACAGACAATTTGCCATCTCTATAGAAAAAGAGGCTGCCAATTTCCATTCCAAAATACAATGACAAAATTCATATTTACATTTTTACATCGATCTTTCGTTTCCAGTAGGTAAATTCATTCAATTACTTACTAAATAAATATTACTGTTGATTAAGTCTGAAAAACCTTATTTTTATGTAATTGGTGATTGTAATTATAAAACTAATCAAACATATTTTTTTAAAGTACAGAGTTTGTAAGATAATATTATATTTATAAATTTATTATCATTATATATTTCATTATAATGCTTATATATTATTTATAAATATAGAATTAAAAGGGATCAATTCAAAAAGAGTCAATTTAATATAATAATTTTTTACATTGATAACTACAAGCTTTGTAGTTAATTGGTACACTGTTACTTTTTAGAACTTTTAAGTTTAACACTAAGTTTTATACTTAGACTGTTTAGTGTCTTGAATTTAAAATAATTAAGCAGATATAAAAGTCGAAAATACGAGTATACGTAGAAAAATAATATTAACAATTGTTTTATTTTTGTATCCCTAAATTTTATTTAAATCTGTGAGAGCTAAGCTGCATAACATGAAACTAACGTATAGATTTGCTTTAAATGAGTAATGTTATTTATTTACTTAATACTTCATGCACACAAACGTACAGAAGAGGACTTATTGCCTTAGGAAAATACTTAATGTCTGTTCATACCAACATTAATCATGCAAAAAACTTATTTTCATGGAATTAAATAACATAAATTTTAGTAGATAATATGGTTACATCAAATTTCAACACTGTAGAAGTCCTTTACAACAGAATTTCGTATAATTTTCTATTTCACTTGCTGCTTACACTATGCTTGACGGTTTACACATAAAATATTAGTAACGTAAGGCAAGACTAAACACCTTTTTTTGATGTAAGTGACATGCTATTTTTGAAACCACTGGGCATTCCTAAATATTTCATTTATAACATTAAAGAAGAGGAAATTCTAAGAAACTTTGCTCTAAACGTAATCAAAATTGGAGCCGACAGTAAAAAGTTATAGACAGATATAAAAAAATAAAATCGCTTTGGGCTCTCCTGAAATACCGTGGTTTGCCCCTTACATTAATTGCCACTTCTGGTATCGACATGAGAATCAATTTAATGTAAGGACTCAGTATTTTAGCAACGGTCTTCAAAAGCAAATAAAATAAAGCAAATACAAATTTGATTTCTACTTGTTACGTAATAGGCATATTACAGTAAGGAGCATTTAGTAAAGGTAGTTTTGTGAGATTATAATGTAAGTGAATAATTCTTAAAAAACTCTAATAATGAATTAAAGTAAGGGACGTGTTATTTAAGTTGGCTGATTTGAGGTTTAAGGTAAGGGTCGATGTCATCGTATCTCGTCCCTTACTTTAATTTTCTGAGAAGAAAATAATGTTAAAAAAATGATTTAACACCCATTGTGTTAAATCATTTTTTTTGTCATAAATCGTTTTACACAGTCCAAAAATTTGTAGCGTAAAGGACATTTTTGTAACGATAGAGAAATTTTAATAATACCAATCGATAGAGCGTGAAATTCTGAATCTAATGATATATATAACTCATTTTCGCCAAAATATCCCTTACGTTAATTGATACTTCTGGTATCGATATGCCGAGAACAAACACAAAGAGATGGGTTTTAATCTATAAATTACTGTATATTTTTTCATTGTATTTTTTGTTGTTACTAAAATAAATGATACACTAATCTTCAAAATAATTGTTTAATTTTACCTGTTTTGTTTAACTTTCATCATATTAAATAATTCAGAAAAGCTAGGTTAATAGTTTGGAGTAGGCATCCCTAAACACGCATACATTGACAGGATTCGGTTTTTGGCGGGAACCGAAAAGCGCGTCTTTTGAAAACTAAAATTAAATTAATTGTAATATTTTCATTAAACGCTATTAAAAAGCTAGCCAAATGGAGTCGGAAGGGGAAGAAGAGGATCGGGAGTTTATTTTATCAAACCCGAAAACCAAAATGAAAAGAAAACTGGGCGAAAATGAAGATGTGGATCTCCCAATAGGTGAGAAATATTCAAATTTTGTGAAACCGGGATATTCTCGAAATTATCCTGACCACAGCACTGGAACTGAGTTTCCAGTGTATGTTGAAGGCGTCTCCAAAGAAGAAAAGATTGGAAACAGAAACCCCTTATCTTTTTCCAAAATTTTCAAAAAAGTAAAGGACATACATGAACAGCGTCGAATAAATCAGCATAAGATTATGCTCGTTTTCAAAACAGCTTCTGCTGCAAACGATTTTTTGAAGAACAAATGTCTTACTGAAAATCACCTGAAAGCTTACATACCAGCAATATCAGTAGAACGCATTGGTGTCATAAGGTATATACCCATTGATAGCAGTAATGAGGAGCTATTCAATAAATTGTCTGCTGACCAAGAAATAGTAGAAGTCAGAAGGTTTAAAAAGAAGTCAGGAGAAGAGATGGTACCCATTACTACTATCTCGGTAACATTTGTAGGGACCTCTCTGCCACAATACATATATCTCGATTACTGGAGATATAAAGTAGCTGAATATATTCCATTAGTTTTGCAATGAACAGACCTCACGGTGTGCTGGATCTCATAATTATAGAGAATGTAAAGAAAATGCTCAACTTAAATGCGTAAACTGTGCGGGAGCACATTTAGCTATATCTAAGGATTGCCCTTTTAAACAAAACAAGATTGTCAACAAACGATCATATGCAAATGTAGCAAAATTAAATAGTGCAAATTATCCAGCTTTGAGTCCTTCAACATCAATTTAAAACCACCGTCTTCAGAACTGAATTCACTTGCTTACTTTCAAAGTAATATTATGATAGGAGTGTGTCTCGCGATCGTTTTCCTTACATGAAAACTGAGTTAGTGATCGACAGCAAAGGGTTACTGTTGATAATCTGATTTTAACGATATTGATCCAAGTTAAGTCGTGAACCTCCTTAATATTATCAGGGTTAGTTGTATCCCTTCTATTAGCTGTCAGTATATTCCAAGATATTTGAGTAAAAAGCGCGAATCTTGTGAGAAGGATCCCCGGTCACCAGGTTCATCCAGAATTAGATGTCATTACTGATGACAGTGGTAGTGGAACCAAATATGATTGACATGTCTACTCATACTCGAAGCTCTGGACCGCACCTCATGTGGCGTAACATGTGGCGATGGGTTTACGAGGTTTAAGTTGAATATGCATTGCAAGAATTATGGTAAAGCGTAACCGAATTGTTAGAATTACTTTTAGTGGTTGAACTTTTTGATCGTCGGAATATTTTTCTAATGAATAGTGTTGTGTGGGAAACATTAGTACGAAAACTAAATGGTCCCTGTATTAAGTCCATGATAGGTGATTATGACAGGACGGTGATCGTTATACACCGAAAGCTTTAAATAGGTACACTTAGAACCTACAAGCATGCACACGGTAGGTTAAGGAAGATGCCAGCGGGTCATGTACCAGTCGATGTTGATGTTAAAAGGATTTTAATGATGATGAGCAAGCTTAAGATGTCGAGT
Source organism: Orthosia cruda (assembly GCA_964057195.1). Taxonomy (NCBI): domain Eukaryota; kingdom Metazoa; phylum Arthropoda; class Insecta; order Lepidoptera; family Noctuidae; genus Orthosia; species Orthosia cruda. The sequence goes on along the minus strand of OZ059836.1, from coordinate 11,623,377 downwards.
AATTGAGTATCAGCCGTATTATGTTTGACCGTACCAGTGGATACTGGTGAAGGTCGGGGTCCATGAGACCGTTGTGTGAGAGCAATATAATTGCTGGTCGGCTATAGAGCCGTGGCGTTAGAGGTTTTACTCGAGAGGTACTGTAAGCTTGGCAGTTTTTGCTGCAGAATACATTTTAAAGTTTGTTTGGAGTGACTAGTGGTACATGGCCCAGGGTAATAATTTAGTTAAAGAGTAGTTCTAAAATTTCCCTATTTTTCACGAACCCAATAAACTAGTTTGGTCAGGACTAGTCGAGCGTTGTGTGTTGGCCTGTGTGGCTTCTGTTGGTCTTTATGGCAACTGTAGGCCTGTGTGGCAACTGGAGGCCTTTATGGCCACTGTATTCCAGTGTGGCAACTGGAGGTCTTTGTAGCAACTGTGGGCCTGTAAGGCACCTGCAGTTGGTGTAAAAAACATGTTTGTGTAAGGAACCTTACAAAACATTCCTATTGAGTAAACGGTTAAAAGAAAGTAAACTCGCACAGTCACGCGTGCAGAGAGATCACTATGGTATCGTTGATGACGTTCGAATCGTCAAGCCCTCATTACGAAAATTTAAAAAGTTTTGGTTTTCTAATTTTGATCACTGTGCGTAGATCGTGTTAGTAAGTCACAAAAAGCTCAAGTACCAATTGAGAAAGTAGATGACGAATTGACGTAACATACGACAGGCTAAATGTATCTGTGGAACAGGTTCTAAGTTCAGAGATTTAATTTGACTCGACATCATGGGGATGTGCGAGTAGAGCAATTGTGATTGCAAAGATAGCTAGGAGCTAAGAGAGCAGTGAGATAGCTAGGAGAGCTATGTGATGGCTAAGGATCGTAAATAAGATACCTGGTGTCTTATTTCAAATTTTTTAATGTGACATTAATGACTATCAGTAGTACTTGGACTTTGTAATCACGAAGAATAGGTGCTTTTAGGTACCAAATCGATGATTAAGTTGCTATTTTCTTTAAATTGGAAATAGAATAACTCGTTCCTTGCAATAGTGACCAGAGTGATTTAAATGATCATGTTTGATTGTTTAAAATGTTTCCTCACTCACCTAGAGTATGAGTCAGGATTGGACAAGCGAATACTGTTTGGAAATTTTGTATGTTTCAGAAAAAACATCTCTTGTATGATGGGAGATTGCCAGGATGGAGTGGACTAAGACGATGTGTGGTGTAAAACGAGGTGACCATGAGAAGGCATGGAGCAAGTACAAGAAGTTGATGCCTGCGGGTGATAGATTTGGGGATCTGTCACCTGAGAGAGGCACGAGAAGGCGACGTGATGTGTTCCACGCTCGCCTCTCAAGAGGAACTACGGCCTAGAGAACACCATGTGGTTTTAGTCAGTAGGACTCTGACAGACCCCTCGGCTTTCCCCAAGGGCTGAGGACATCCATGAGGATTTCCACATGATTCGATACACTGTTAAAACCTGACTATGAGGAACAGACGAGGACGCCTGTCTCGCAGGATGGCCGTCTCGGGTTTAGTCAATAGTACGGACGTAAAAACAAATCTTAAGCACGCCATCTGGCGGCAAAGCAAGAACAACTACGCATTGGCGCGCTTTTACTAAGCGCTTGCGCGGTGGGGACAGTGGAATAGAGCAGTTGACTACTGACCGCCTTAGAGCGCACACGTCGTAGAATCAGTGTCATTCCGTAATATTAGTAAGCAAGATTGTAACTGTGACTATTTAAAATAAACCCAGTGTATCGAATAATTTCTGTGATTTCCTTTGCACGATTGTACCCAATGACCTGCCCACACACGATGTCTTAACCTAAGGGAATACATCCTGACTGCCCGATGGTTTGCATCTATCGGCCAGCCTTGATGCGACATACATATACTCACGCCTTATTCCCATGGGGGTAGGCAGAAACTAAAGAACGCCACCTGCTACGATCCTTACATACTTCTTTTGCTTCACTCACATTCATACATCTAGTCATACATCGGTAAACATACATAAAAAAAACATACATAAAGTCGAACATAGAACCTCCTCCTTTTTGGTAAGACGATTTAAAATTTAAAGCAAAGTAGCTTTTGACTATTTGTAACTCCCCATAGAAATCGATCCCACGAGACCTCCGGCATAAAAGCCCAGCGCTCTCTATTAGAACACGAAGGCAGTTCAGTTTATGCTCATTTTATATCAATTTATTTGGATTCGGAAAATTTTGTGGTCTAATGTTTCGATAATAATTTGCAATAGCCCGCCAAAACTGGAATAAACGAAACAGCCAAAATCATGTAGTCCACGCAGGCGAAGCTGCGGGCGGAAAGCTAGTAATAAATAAATAAATAAATATATCTTCGAAGTTCTTTATCAGATCTTCGCTAAATTTAAAAAGGACCAATTTCGGAACATACTCTACCAAACAAAAAAATAATTTCCAAAATCGGTCCTCAATTGACGGAGATATCGGTGAACATACAAAAAAAAACATACAAGAAGTCTAACATAGAACCTCCTCCTTTTTTGAAAGTCGGTTAAATAGTAACTTAAAGTACCTACAATTATGTGTATTTTTGGGAAATAAAGATATTTATTATTATTATAACTTTGCAACTTCGCTACCATTGAGCAAAATAATAATTTCGCATTTAAAGCGACACCAATACTCTCCAAACCGGAACACACAAACACTGATTTGTAGCAGAACGTGATATCAAGTTTTTGTGACATACAGCTACTCATTTTAAAACTAGTTCCTGTCTCCTGTCAAATGCTCAACTACAATACAAACAAGATTGAGTAATGACCCAACTTACTTGTCAGACTATAACCTCCACTATTATTGCCGACTAGTTATTATGAAACGTGAGTGGAGAGAGTCAAGTAGACATCGTTGATTGACCGAATGTTCCGCCTGGGCGACACAGCTATCATAAAATGTTTCGGAATCGATATTTAGGAACCTAGAGATGATTTCGTTTATTTAACGATGCGTGTTATGATACAGTCACACAAATACAGGTCACCAAGAACAAGTATCATGATCTTCCTGCCCATGTCCTATACAGGGTTATTGGAAAACATTAGTGTTTAAAAATATTTTATAATAATATTTTATTTTTTAAATTTTCAACAGACTTTTAAAAGTTCAACAAAATAAAATAAATTATTATAAAAACAAAAACCCGATAGCTAAAAAAATATTAACTGAAAAGAGAAGACCAAGTAATAGTTTGAAGAAAGAAGTTTCGGTAGGTTTTTCTATAATTTTTGGTTGTCCCCGCCTGCAGCACCTTATAATATTTAATGTATTTGTTTTTCTCTTTTCAGGTAATAATTTTTAGCGGTCGGGTTTTATGTTTTTATAATAATTTGTTTTATTGCCGACTTTTTAGTTTTATTAATGAACGAGTTCTCTAAATAAGTTATGTGGTAAAAGATTATTTAGTAGCTTTCATTTGATTGTCTATCGGCCCCTTTTTTTTAGGGGGGCGCCATATTAATAAAATATATAAAGATACTCCCACAATTGAGATGAACTCAACGATACGTCATATGTCATAATCTGTCGAGCTTTTTGGGCTGTAGATCGTGCTATAGAAATGGACATGCATTTATACGCTCGAAAAACATTACCCTACCACATTCGGGTCACAGACAGCTGATCCATATCGCCAAAATAAATTAATCAGCTGTTGTTTTTTTTGTTGTATTTTAAGTCGTAGTTGAAAGTTGTTGTTTATGATGTTAGTTATACAGCCCCCACCCAGATGTTTGTCAAATACAGGTGTATAACTTGACGCCGGCGTCAACCGTCCCGATTTCAGTCACTTGCCTTTTCTCATAATTGATATTGTTTCGTCCCGATTTTTACTTGCAACACTGTGTCGGTGGACTGTCAACGATTTTGACAGCTGACACTTGACACAGTCGAAAGAAAAATTTTGTACACGCGGAAGTCGGGTCTTGTCGAAACATATCGAATCGAGATGTGTTTCGCGCATTTGTAATGGTTAATCGCGCCCGCCGTTTGCAATCGTGTGTGGGGCGCTCTCGAGGGTGGTTTAGAATATATTTTCACGCGTAGCGAGGCGCTTTTGTGGGAAACGCGTGTGTGTCTGCCTGGAAGCCGAAGCCCGGATCAGAACCAGTTGGTACTTCCAATCGAATCATTGTCCTTTATTATATATATATTCTCCTATCCCTAACCTCACGGCACGATATTGATCGACCCCCAGGAGGCTACGGCAGGAATCTAAGGTAAAGAATCTTGTAGTCATCCCCCTTTCACCTGTGAGATGGGTACCAGGAGACCTCCCAATAAGGAGCAAATCCCTAGCTTTCCACTGCCGCGAACCGCGGTTTCGTGGGGTACAGGTTCAGCAAGGGTCCAGGAGTCCCAACGCCGCTATGGGCCCCGGCGTGAGCTCCTGGCTTGGGACCAAAAGACCTGTATTTAACAGATATTGTAACTATATTTCTATAATTTATTTAATTTTTATGCTCAACGTAATTTAAAATTTTGGCTAGTATTTTTATTTTATCTTTATTTATTATGGAACGGTGTCGTCTACCTTCTGAACAACTGAACACAAGAAACTCTTCATTTACTATGTTTAATATGTATACCGCCTATAAATCCAATCTCTTAGATACCTAACCTTTACATATAGCTTACAACCTCAAAGCAATAAGCAAGCTGAAGAGGGAATAGACTGAAATTGGCAGACGTAAGGACGCTCTAAGGTTGAACCAAGTAACGCAGGGTTGCTTTTCACAGTTTGATGAGAATACGTAAGGATCCAGTGCTAAGTAGCGTTCTATTGGAAATACCTATGATTAAATTTACACAGATTTTGATGATAAGAAGATAAAATCCTGATTGACAGTGATCCGTTCATTTTAGGAAGCAAATAATCGTCGGATTTATGTAATGCGCCGATGCGAGACGCGTGGGATCGGTCAATGTGGCGACGCCTGGGGGAGGCCTATGTCCAGCAGTGAACACGTCAACATAGGTAATATTCATAATTAGTATAGGTTGTTTTAATCAAGTCACCTTCATACTGCAGTGAACAGACTATAATAGGGACCGTTTACGAACCCTTTCTCACCTAAATGAAACATGCCACAAAACGTTTCAGAGCAAATACTAGGAAGTAGGAACTAGCCTAAAAGTTAAAAGACTCCCGGTTTATTCTGAAATATGGACGTGAACTGAAATTTAAATAGAAGTTAAATAAACCTTTGTAAGGTATATATTTGCTCCTCTAAGGGTTTTCCTAAACCTACGCAAAAAACGTGTTTCGAATATTCTTCAGGGACTCAATTTCGATCACATCTGTTTGCTTTTAAAGACAAGTCTAGAGAATGTGTATATGTAAATTATTTTTATTTAAATACCTTCTTCCTTTTCGTGAGTGTGATTAAAGCGGATTTAAATATATAAATATCTAGTTGCTTCATTTGACTTTTATAGGAACGACAAGATAGCGTAAAAACATTCATCATTATTCCCATCATTTTAGCCAAAAGACGTCTACTGCTGAACAAACTTCCCAAGTGCCGCCATATTGACTGATCATGTGCGACTCGCATCCAGTGGATCCACGCATATCTACGTTACATTTAGTTTGAAATCTATAGGTAATCAGGTTACGGGCGTAAATAAAAAAACAGACTTTGTATTTTAAATAAAGTAAATTATATTTTCAAATTAACGTATTTCACTAGGAAGTTTTTATGTCTGTCTCCTAGCAAAGTCTATAGGGAAAAGAGAACTAATTGCAGGTAGTTGTTGGTTTTGTAATAATCATGTAATGACAGTGTTGTCATTATTAAAAAGAATCGACAAATTTTTTGCACACTATCTACAAAATACCTGGAATCACCCTTTCAGGGTATAGACATCCTTTCCTTTCTGCCATGCTTCCCGTTCAAAAGCTTACTATAATCAAAATCTGAGAATATGTAACTCCAAATATGTTTGAGAAAACGCTGAATCTGTAGCTTGTAGTGGCCTTAAGCAGAACATATTTATGCACAGTACAATTCAGTCCAAATTAATTTACTTTTCTCCCAACTCCTATCAGGTGATATATAAAATAAAATAAGACACTGGAAAGACCATAAACAAACAAGTTTACGTTCATCCAGTGACGCAGCGACAAGATTAAGGAAACGAAGCGTGGAAGAAAAGGGACTTTCACAGTAAATAAAATCTCAGATAATTAGAAACGCAATTATTAGATTTTCATTACGTCTGCATTTTAGGAGCGTATAAAATTTTACTAAGTACAAAGGAGGACAATGACTGGTACCTAATGGACGGTCAAATGTCTTGAGCAACCTAGAGAAACGAAAGAAGAAACGCTATACCTGGAATCCTCATTAAGACTACTCAATGCTTGACGCCTCGGCTAAGATTTTATTTTAATAACTTTGCCTTCGGTTTTTGTTTCATAATATTGTATTTTAGATTGAAAATGTAGTTGTCGCGATGTTAAAAGATTTGCTTCGTAATTTATTCGGGGGTGAAAGCTGTTTGTAATTAAATATTTATATGTTGGAGCGTTTTTCTGGGTTGATTGCAAGGTCTTATTTAATGAAACAAACTATTTGTGTTCTCGTTTATTCTGTTCTGTAGAAATCTAGGATTGAATCAAGATATTATAATTTGTAACTACTGTTTGGACCGAATCTCTTTGACTACTTCTTTTTTGTGTAGGTACATATTTCGTTGGAGGTCCTAAAAAAATAAACCGAAGATCTAAGTTTTCCAAATTGACATTGTCTTACAGCCCTTTCATAGTTTACCTTAAAGCGAAACAAGAAAATAAAAGAAAGAGAATATAGAGAGAAAAAAATAAAAAAGGGGAAAGAAAAGAGAAAAAAAAAAAAAAAATGCAGACAGGCGTAAAAATGATGCGATGAAAATGTTTGATATATTTATTTCTACGGTGAAAATACGAGTCGAACAAATACTTTAATCTTTTTAAAGCTATACTGCAAAATCTGTGACTAAATGTGACAAGGAACCACACTTTTGGTGGCCTTTACACCTCTCCTCAACAAAAACGAAAAGCAAAATTGTTAAGCGTGTAACTCCGTAACGTTTCAAGTATCATGAATTCAATCTGTATGATTTACGTTTCCTCTTTCAGCCTCAAGATGGCTTCCCGCTTGCTTATCTGTTACACAATTGCGCATGAAACGTAATACATTACCGGTTTTATTAAAGATAGAAGGATTTTTGGTGAGTATGCTTATAATTTTGAAGATGTATATTGATTACTGTGTCTTTGGATTACTATACTGAGTGGCGGAGGTCTGAATAAACAATCGCTCCATGTAAAAAAACCTGTTATTCAGCTGAATCCAGCCAGACTGGAAGCTGGCCCCAATATTTGGTAGAAGACTAAGCTTATAGTATTGTACTGATTACTGGATTTGGAAGTTGGTTTGGTAACACTAGAAAATAAAAGATCAAAAGCAATACTAATACTTGCATATAGACTTTGGCTATTATAACTATGTATTATTCAAAAAGGGTGGGCAACCGAAAATTTGGGGAAGGTAAACCGTAAGTGAGGTAACCGTCTGCACCTTGAACATTGATTTTTATAGTTGTATTTTTTTTGTGTTTTGATTAGTTATTCTGTTAATATTCTGATTCATTCTTGGTTAAGGAAAGTCACTTTGCTACGATGCAATGTGGATTTGGTACAGTTTTATCACCGTGAGCGACCGTTTTCTCAGTGTGTGATTTCTGCAAAACCACAAAGTTTGTTGTTTTGCTTGATAATTTGACACGATCTACTTGTAAACAACATGAACAGGCGTATTAATATTCGAAATAATGTTCTTTGTTAAATTATCTATTATGCAAAAATCAAAAGGCAAAATATCAAAATCCTTAGCTCGACACGTAAACATTGTCGTTTTTGGCTAAGAACTACATCGTGCTGTTCCTTCACATCTTGGCATTTACATAACATGTAATATAATAACTCCTGCAATCCACTTCTAATAGGTTTAACCATTTTTCTATTTGGATTTTTGAAAAACAATGTACAGCGTAAACAATCTGACAGTTCAAGTACCACGAAAGTGACAGATGTAAAAGCATACCCAATACAAAACTTTTTGGGGATACCAATTAAGAGTTCTGTAGAGTTATAATAGCCAGAGTCTATTTAGCTGTTGCTGCATGGTTCAATTCCTTTACATCTACATAAACTTGTCTAAACAAGTCATCAAGATTAAATCTGAGACCAATATTTACTGAAATTTGCTTTTATTTTGTTTTTATGCTAATCAATAGGTATGGTAATAATAGCGTTGTAATGACGTTCGTAATCTTCAATAAAAATAGAGATAATCCAATAAGTGCTCCAACATATAATTTGACCTTCATAATATAATGACTACAAAAATAACGCAGTATTATGCTTATCGTCACATCACATTAACTATTACTTCTAATAATATTAAACCTATTCAAGGTCTAGTAAAAGGCAGAAATATTATGAAATGCCTAACTCCGGAACCTGACTTCCGTTCCTATTTAATATTCTGAGACTTATTATACACGCACTAAGAATTTGATAAGGAAATTAACATTGTTGTTATAAGTAACAGTTTCTTATTAACCTTCAATTTAAGTTTTTTAGCTTTGATTTTGAAATTTTGAAAGCATTGCCATGACGGTTATATTGTTTTGAAAATAAATGCTGCAAAATTAACCCTAATGAAAATTCAAACTTTACCATTTTGAACCTTGGCTATGATAGCTGGTCAAAGCAAACTAGGAAAAAACTAAACCTTGTAAGTAGTTTAAGTTAGTGGGGACTCCAGTTTTCCGCAATAAGACCCATTCAGTAAGTCGTGCGTCGGGGTTCTGGCTATCAAGCGAGTCTTGCTCCATTCATTAGCAAAGAAGCTTCCTGGAAGCTTTACATGCTTTGCGAACCTACCTCACAGATCCGAGGATGTGAAACCGTATGACAGTGTATAGGCTAAGCGTCTCTACTAGGAAACAAGAATTTTATAAGATTAATGTTGAGGTGTTCCACACGAACACTGTATCAAGAATTAATTCGAAAGGTAAAGTGGCAATTATTCGACGGAGTGTTAACATGATGGATCATTAATCTCAGATACTATTAGAGTTGAGATTCTCTTACTTTCTGAGATATTTAAAAACTTTGAAGAGTATAAAATCTCGTAGTACTTAAGTTCGTTAACTTTTACACCGCTATAATAAATTCAGAGAGTTTTGACTCCTTCAGTATTAAATTACGGATGACAAAAGGATATTAAATGGTAGAAAGTCTAAGAAAGTTTAGTAGCTTGACTGGTTGGCAATAATGCTGACCAACTTTTCAAGATAGGTCTAACTTGAATTCGTGACTCGGCTTCGCCTGTGGAAAGGTCTAAAATTATGCCAAGGGAACGTATTACCAGGAATAATATTCGGGGTATCCTACGTCCCGTCTTCGTCATAATCCAAGACAAGACAAACCCGTGTGCTAAGTTTGTGGTGTTCTGATTTACAGATCCACATTTTTTAACTCTATTTACAATTCATAACTCTATACAAACCATACCTTCATATATTTTGATATTTTATCAACTTTTGTAATTCATTTTTATGTTTTATTTCTTTTGTTATCGTCTGAAAAGCATACTTTTAGTTATATCTGATTGTTTTAATATCTGAAACTTAAATTATATTGTTAATTTGTAATTCTTGCAATATTTTTCTACTGTGACATTTTCATCTGACATGACATCTGTCTGTCTATTTTATTTTTCTTAAAACCATAGACCGTAACATAGGTACCATGGAACCCTTTTTAAGCTAGGTTTACACTATTATAAGGGTAGCGTAGACAGACCCCTTTTTTTTAACCGTTTTTATTCGTTCTGGTCTTTATTTCTTAATTGAAATTTGAATTTGAAATGTAGAGAGAACACAGAACGAAGAAAAAAACGGCATCAATTTTTAGTTTCGGATCTGGACTGAACGCCGAAAGACGGTTGAATTCTTAATACTACCAAGTGTACTATTGTATCTGAAGACTCTTTAAAACTATAACTTACATAGCTGTGAATGTTATCAATCTTTGAGTGCATTAAATATATTCTATTGAGTGTGAAACTTAAATGTGAGCATTTTTACTGCGTCATTAACCTCGTCGGTCACCGTTCAACTTAAAGGGCTCGTTTTGATCGGTGTATGAAGCCACAGCCCGGCCTCCACACCCCTTGCTGCCTGCGCCTATGACCATCTATCTGTGTGCCTGCCTATCCGTCCTGCTGTCTACTCTACATCCTGCCTATCCGATTGCCTGCCCTACACTACAGCCTTCTACTGCATACCAACCTGTGTGTCTGCTTGTCCGTCGAGACTACAGCCTGCCTGCCTGATTGCCGTCGAGGTACCTGATCACCACCTGCATACCTCGAGCAGAGAAGAGTACCCGTCCGTCCTGCAGCCTGCCTAGCTGTCGAACGCAAGCAACCAACGACGTCTGAAGCCGGTCCCTCAGTTTATATCCTTTTCCTTAATTTAAATTTTTAATTACTTTTTTTTATTTTATTAACGTGGCTTACGTTTAGCTCCCTCTGAGCTAAACGTAATGCCACAAGTTTCATCCAAATTCAAACATAGAAACTTACAAATTTATAAATATTAGTAGGATAGGATTCTTCTCGGTTTTGAGCTGGTATAAACACTCCTGCGGTCGCTGCCCATGCCATATATATGTAATACCAAGAGGAATGTTCATACGTTGCTGGTTCTAACACTAAGAAGAACCATTAAGAATGTTACATCATCGGCAGAAGTACTCGTCGACCACATCATCGCTTACCATCAGGTGAGTAAGTGGGCAAACGCGAGACGAGATAGTCAATAAAAAAGAGAGTACTTACTGAAAATATTTCAACGCAGTAAGCCGTTTGGTGATTGAGAAAATAGCACATATTAACTTTAAACCTTACACTCACACCAGTCTACCCTGGACCACGGTCGTTGCAACACAGCCGAAACGTCGGGTTAAATAGGTAATTAAACAATTGAAATTTCATCGCGTTAAATTCCCGTGATATATTGTTTTTCAAAATAGCACATACCTAAAATTAGTTTTGCTTATACCTGTAAACACATTATACAATAAGTTTATAAAAAGAGAACATACTAACAGACCATTTCTTTTACTTACTTACAAATCAAATAAAGAAATCAACTTCAACATTCTCATAAAACAAGTATCAAATTAGGTGGCCCGTAGGTAACGTTACGAGGAAAAACCTTTCACGATACAATCCCAGATCTCAATTATACTACAGACAAGCTCCAACGGGCAGAAAAATTTACGTTTTCATTATATCTACTAAAAGCGTACTTACATAAATACAGGCTGAGTTTTTCAAAAATAAAAGAAGTTTTTTGTTAAAAATGTGTTAGTTACTTTAAGTTTGCCGTATGTCATTACTTTACAGAGTTACATCCTTATTATAGACCCTAAAGAAAGTAGTACTAATACAGTGCGTTTTTTTTTTCAAAAGCAATGAGTCCGATTCCTGACTAGAGTTATTGCTTTTTTCAAAAATCCAATGATTCACTTTTAATCACAATTGGGCTCAAAAATCCTTTGTGTGTTTTTCGCAACCCATATCGGAATCAATAATTCCACACACACTTTAAAAACTCCCCCTGTATAGCTAAGTTATTAGTACTTGCGATAAAATGAGCCTTATTCACAGCCCAGACTCTGGCGATAATTACTATAGCTTTCATGTTATTTGTGTCGTAGGGCAGTAGTGCTGATTGTCTTTCATTCAAAGCCGTATTATTATTGACTATGAATAGGTCACTTTACCGACATGACTAGATACTAACATGAGTCGTCGAGAGCAATCAGATGGTGGTCTGCAAAGGTCGATGATGGTTGAATTTGGTTGGTCTTTTAAGAACTAGAGTACCATACCGTAGTTGTAAAAGGTGTACATTTTCTTTAAAAAGGTCTCTTAAAATTAAAAAAGGTTTTATTTTGTTTTTGTTTGAAAATATTAATTCCGGGACGTCCGAGTGCTCATCGGGTTTTTCGAGACATTAGCAATAAGCTTGTCAACTCTTCAAGTGACCAGGGAGCTGGCTTTTTTATTGGCCAGAGAATCAGCATTACCATCCAACGTGGCAATACTGCAAGCATTCTGGGCACGTTTCCTATTGACATCGTTGTGGACGATTTTTTTTATGCCCAACAAGCCTATTTCCCTTACCCCTTTATAAATAGGTTTGTTTTGTTATTAGTCTTACGTTTTAGAATTTTCAATTGCATATATTATAAAGGAACTAACGCAAAAAAAAACATAGAAATCATGATCCAGATGGTAACTCTGGAGAAAGAAAATATTATATCCTAAAGACCATTGAACACTGCTATATCTTCATAATGTAATACTGGCCCTCGTCTATTACTATTCATGTTTTATCTAATAGACCAAATTAATTGTTGGATATGTCGGATCCATGTATCTAATGAACAATTAATGTTACTAGAACATTAACATATCTAGACATTACACAAAATAGATGGGTATAGAAGCTCCACTTCTTAACAAGTAAAAAATTTAAAAAACCCCGAAACATTTTTATATAATGCTACATCATTTATCCAGTAGTAGACGCGCTTCGATGGACAATCTGTTGAACACTTAATTATGACACGACATCTTGCGAAAACACCCCGATTCAAACAGTAAAACGCCCACAACTTTAAAACGGCTAAACTTATTTTCATCGGACATAGATATCAACACTTTCGATAAAATTACCTAACTGTCAAACAAAACGAAATCAAAATCGGTTCATCCGTTTAAGAGTTATTACGTTGAAATACACAAACACACAGGTACACACGTCAAACTTATAACACCCCTCTTTATCAGTCTTTTTCCGTCGGCGGTTAAAAACACAAGTAGTCTCTTTGCGTTTACTTTCTTGATAATTGCTATGAACGCATGTGCTGCATTCTAACAGCGGTTACGACTGACGAAAGACGAACATTTAGCAAATCAGGGTTAACCACATGATTTTCCACTGACAAGTGCGACACGACAATGTGACACCGAGGCAAAGACTATTTTTATAAATATTGTTATGCCGACATCGGTATTTTAATTTACATAGCAACTGTCTATAGAAGCCTTAAAACTTTAGAATACGATCGATAAAATAAATCACCCAAGTGATATCATGGTAGAAAGCTTTATAACTTTTAAAAAGAGTTCAGAAATGATTTTAAACACAGTAAATACATCAACTGAATTATTATAGTGATGCAGTACAGACACTCCTACGAGCCGCTGAGCGGAATAATGAGAGTTACAGCTTCAGGACTGTATGACACTATTCAGATGTTAGTCCTGATTAGAGTGTGATGTGGAACGATGTAATTAAAATACAAGTAGGTAGTCTCTCTGCTCTCGAAATCAAAATCAGTTCATCCGTTTAGGAACTATGATGTCACAGATAACAATGCTGACACCCCTCTTTTCCGTCGGGGGTTAAAAAGAGTAAAAATGCTCGCAGACATTTTTTCTTTTTCTTCTTCGTGTCTGATGATTCCTTTTTCTTAATTTAAGTTTTCTCCTTCGGGTTTTGTTTGAGGTCGCCGTACGTATGCGTCTATGTGTGCGTACAACTGTTTTTGCTTGATTTATGAAACCAATCTTCTGTATTATTATTATTCCGTTTATTTAACTTTGTACACACTTTATATTTACATTTTTAAATATTTCTTTTTATTATTATGTCCTTTATTTAATTTATTTTCTTATTAACTAAATTTTTAAATATTTTTATAAAACACAAAATTTGAAAAAACATTTAAAAATATAGAAAATAGAGGCCCACCGGTATCGGGAACAGGGTCCAAGCTACCGGCGGTCAGGGCTCCAAAGAGAGGAACCTCCTAACAATGCGAGCCGTGTCCAGCAGTACTGCTTTCTGGATCAGGCCCTTGACCCAGCCGCCTAACGAGAGCCTCTTAAGATGTTGGTCGAGGCTCATGGCTATTAAGCCATTGGCTGACACGACTATCGGTACAATGATCGCTGTGTCTACATCCCACATGTCGACAACCTCGCGATTATTATTATTATTATTATATACTTTATTGTACACCACAAAAAAAAAAACATACAGGACAAACGTTCAAATATACAAGTGTACAATGGGCGGTCTTATCGCACTAGGCAATCTCTTACAGACAACCTTTGGATGGACTGAAAGATAGGAGAAGAATTTAGGGTTGTCAGTGTACAAAATATCAAAAATAATATTACTTAGACTTAATAACATACAATACATACATACAATATTACTTAATATACTAATACATATCAAATATATAACAGAGAAAGGAGAAGAATAAAAATTATAGTGAAAGGTAATGCTCCTTCACCATTTTCTTGAACGTTGGCAGTGTTTGAGCACGTCTCACTTCAATAGGTAATACATTCCACAACCGAGCTGCTTGAATCGTAAAAGATTTTTCAAAGAAGGAAGTGGAATGCATACGAATACTTAATTTTTGATTTTCCGATGATCTCAAGGACCTAGAATGGGTGTCACAGAGGAACTGAAAGCGTTCTTTGAGATAAAAAGGAGTAAAAGGATTAAATAGCACATTATAAAGCAAAGAAAGTATGTGGGCATTCCGGCGAAGGCGAATAGGAAGCCATTTGAGCTTAGTACGAAATTCGGAAACGTGATCATACTTGCGCAAGTCAAATATGAACCTGATACATCCTGTATTTATTTGTTTTGTGCTATATTGGATCAATATTGAACTAAGACAGATGGCGTATTCACAGAAGGTTAAACAAAGTGTGAACGATTTAGAAAAATCTAGTTCGATTTAAATGAATTGGTTGAAGTTTGATCGGTTGGGTTGCCTTCAAGAATTGGATTTAAAATTGCGAAAGTTAGATTGTTCTAAGTTTTATCGCCAGGTTTGAATGATAGTTAATTTATTTAATTTGTGCTAATGTTATGCAGTAAATAATTGAATTAATTTAATTTCTACATTTTCTATTCTATTGCAATCTGCTTGGGGACAACGTGCCTTTAGACAATGTATGGCAGGGGTCACTAATTACTTTCATTTGGAGTGCATTTCTTAAAAATAATAAGCCGGTCCGTAAGGCCAACAACTTCTTCCTCCCCTCCGCCTAATAAATACTTATTGTATTAAATAATAAACAAATTTAATCGGTTAATTTAAGTACCAAGATTTTTTTGTCAAATTATTGATGTGATAAATGTTTTGCCTTGAATTAGACCTCCGACCGAAGTTTAGACTAAACTTGGTGCCGGTTATTGTCATTAAATCTTGGAGATGATCATCGAAAAGTTTAAATTGGAAACTATCTGGATGCGAGACGCATGGGACCGATCAATGTCGCGACACTTGGGGTAGGCTTATGTTCCGCAGTGGACGTCTTTCGGCTGAAATTATGGAATCTATCTTGGATAGGACCGCACAAAATAGGTCTGCGGTCTTCAGCCTTCGGTGAAAAAGTAAAATCTTACAGCACAAATAAAGGAAAAATACCCAAAAAATTTAAAAAGTTGAAAATTAAGCTAAATTTTGGTACTTACAAGTTTTCGCGAAAATCTAAATTTGCCCATATCATTAAAAATTTGCCACAAAAAAAATGATACCAATTTTATTATGGCGTTATAATGGGTTGGTACGGAACCCTTGTAAGTTTATTGTTATCAGAGCCGTCTAGCCAAACTAGACTTCAGCACAGTAAACACATTATTATTACGAACTTATGTCAAGGGAATAAATAATTGAAACTCCCTATGAAGTAGTTATCCAAATAAGTAAACAGAATAATGTTTTCGTAATATAATAATTCGTTATTACAGAATAGAGTATTAGTGTTTACCTAATGACCTAGAACAAAAATAATATCGAGGTTTTAGGTAAAACAATATAAGACATAAAATAACTTAGCTTAGCCTTATGTCTGGAAAAGTGAAGGAAAACACTGGCGCCAGTATTATAAAAGAGAAAGTAGAACATGGGATATAGGTATGTACCGAATTTTATTTTGGTTGTACGTTCCCATGGGATCATTTTCGACTTTATCTTAAGAAAAATATGGGTTTTTACCCGACTGCCGAAGGAGGGTAATGTGTTTATGAGGCTATGTATTGTTTTTTTTCTTCCGAACCCATCGTATGGGGTATCAAAATAAAGAGTTTTCTTTCAAAATGATAAAACACTTATATGTTTTAATGTACCTAATTCGAAAAACAATGTTAACTATAAAGTAATAAATAAAAAAAGTTAATTCAAAAAATCAAAAAATTCGACTGCTATACCACATGGTTTTAACCAACCAGCTCGCAAGTATCCTCCGACTGCACAGCATGATTTTCTTCTTGTTTACGTCGTTTTATTTCGCTTCTTAAGCAGTCGGTTATGAATTGACTTTTTTTTGTATCTAAGCTGATGGGTGAAATTTTCGATATTGTATGTATTGTATTGTATGTATGATTTAATAGAATCAGTATTTATTTATTTTATCAGTAAAAGGCACTTTTCTTAGAAAATAGTTTACAATTATATTTTCACTAGCTTATGCCAGTGGCTTCAGCCGCGTGTGTACGTGTGTAGTGTTATTTTTATCTCAAGCAAATATTATAGCAAGATCTCTGTGCCAAATTTCATCCAGAACCGTTCAGCCGTTCTAGGGTGATTGAGTTACATAAATACATCCACACACCTCTATCCAAACTTTTTCATTTATTATATTATTATGAAGTAAGACAAGATTTAATAATAGCCTTAAATAAAAATGATGCAAACAATTTTCAAGATAATTAAGCCAATTATCTATATCTATACTAATATTATAAAGAGGTAAAGTTTGTGAGTTTGTGACGTTGTAAGGGGTAATCTCTGGATCTACTGAACCGATTTTGAAAATTCTTGCACCGATAGAAAGCTACATTATTCCTGAGTGTCATAGGCTATAAAATAATTAAAAAAAAAAATAGAGATCCTTATGAAAATTGCAATAATGTAACCCAAGGTAGCAAAATGTTGTCTGTAAAATACATTATTTGGCGTGCGCTGAGAAAACTATTGATGATAGATACAAATTAGTAGGTAGGGTAGGCAGGAAAGGCAGGGTAGGTAGGGTAGCTAGGGTAGGCTGGGTAGGCAGGGTAAGTAGAGTAGGCAGGGTAGGCTGTGTAGGCAGGGTAAGCAGAGTAGGCAGGGTAGGTAGGGTAGGCAAGATAGGCAGGAAAGGCAGGGTAGGCAGGGTAGGCAGGAAAGGCAGGGTAGGCAGGGTAGGCAGGGTAGGCAGGGTAGGCAGGGTAGGCAGGGTAGGCAGGGTAGGCAGGATAGGCAGGGTAGGCAGGAAAGGCAGGGTAGGCAGGGTTGGCAGGGTAGGCAGGGTTGGCAGGGTAGGCAGGGTAGGCAGGGTAGGCAGGGTAGGCAGGGTAGGCAGGGTAGGCAGGGTAGGCAGGGTAGGCAGGATAGGCAGGGTAGGCAGGATAGGTAGGGTAGGCAGGGTAAGCATGGTAAGCAGAGTAGGCAGGGTAGGCAGGGTAGGCATTGTAAGCAGAGTAGGCAGGGTAGGCAGGAAATACAGGTTAGGCAGGGTAGGCAGGGTAAGCAGAGTAGGCAGGGTAGGCAGGGTAGGCAAGATAGGCAGGGTAGGCAGGAAAGGCAGGGTAGGCAGGGTAGGCAGGATAGGCAGGGTAGGCAGGAAAGGCAGCGTAGGCAGGGTAGGCCGGGTAGGCAGGGTAGGCAGGGTAGGCAGGGTAGGCAGGGTAAGCAGAGTAGTCAGGGTAGGCAGGGTAGGCAGGATAGTCAGGAAAGGCTGGGTAGGCAGGATAGGCAGGGTAGGCAGGATAGGCAGGGTAGGCAGGAAAGGCAGGGCAGGCAGGATAGGTAGGGTAGGCTGGGTGGGCAGGGTAAGCAGAGTAGGCAGGGTAGGCAGGGTAGGCAAGATACGCAGGGTAGGCAGGAAAGGCAGGGTAGGCAGGGTAGGCAGGATAGGTAGGCTGGGTAGGCAGGGTAGGCAGGGTAGGCATGGTAAGCAGAGTAGGCAGGGTAGGCAGGGTAGGCAGGGTAGGCAGGGTAGGCAGGATAGGCAGGATAGGCAGGATAGGCAGGGTAGGCAGGAAAGGCAGGGTAGGCAGGAAAGTCAGGGTAGGCAGGGAAGCCAGGGTAGGGGCAGGGTAGGCAGGGTAGGTAGGGTAGGCAGGGTAGGCTGGGTAGGCAGGGTAGCCAGGGGTAGGCAGGATAGACAGGGTGGGAAGGTTAGGCAGGGTAGGCAGGGTAGGCAGGGTAGGCAGGTTAGGCAGGGTAGGCAGGGTAGGCAGTGTAGGCAGGGCAGGCAGGTTTGGCAGGGTAGCCAGGGTAGGCAGGGAAGGCAGGGTAGGGGCAGGGCAGGCAGGGTAGGCAGGAAAGACAGGTTAGGCAGGGTAGGCAGGGTAAGCAGATTAGGCAGGGTAGGCAGGGTAGGCAAGATAGGCAGGGTAGGCAGGAAAGGCAGGGTAGGCAGGGTAGGCAGGATAGGCAGGGTAGGCAGGAAAGGCAGGGTAGGCAGGGTAGCTAGGGTAGGCTGGGTAGGCAGGGTAAGTAGAGTAGGCAGGGTAGGCTGTGTAGGCAGGGTAAGCAGAGCAGGCAGGGTAGGTAGGGTAGGCAAGATAGGCAGGAAAGGCAGGGTAGGCAGGGTAGGCAGGAAAGGCAGGGTAGGCAGGGTAGGCAGGGTAGGCAGGGTAGGCAGGGTAGGCAGGGTAGGCAGGGTAGGCAGGGTAGGCTGGGTGGGCAGGGTAAGCAGAGTATGCAGGGTAGGCAGGGTAGGCAAGATACGCAGGGTAGGCAGGAAAGGCAGGGTAGGCAGGGTAGGTAGGCTGGGTAGGCAGGGTAGCCAGGGTAGGTAGGCAGTTGACGGGAGCGAAGCCCCGAGGGTCAGCTAGTTGATCATAATTAAAAGAAGCAGTTTTCCTATTAAAACTTTGTTAATTACATTTTTTTAATCTAATAAGTTCGCTATGCACTAGAATAATATATTTCCAGTAAAATTTCCGTGACTATGAAAAGCTCTTACTTCAAGTTTTAAAAACTACAACTTATGTCTGGAAATTTCCATAATTTGGGTCCACCAAATTAAAAACTGAATAAAAAAGCTATACAACGCAATATGAACAGCAAACAGGCGTCCCTGGATAAACCAGTTAGTTTATCGTCTAAGATGCGGAAGTTAAACATAACGAAATGCATCTGTAAATAGATTAAAATTCTGTTTGGTATCAAAACAGTCACTTTTGAGTGACACACAAGGGAGTCTGCTGCAGTCTGCAGTTTGGACATTTTTAGCGAGTCAAACTTAGCAAAAAATACAACTTGTATTTTTTGCTAATTCATGTATTACAGAATTTACCAATCAATCAATCTGCCTAGGTTTTTCCCCAACTATGTTGGGGTCGGCTTCCAGTCTAACCGGATTTAGCTGAGTACCAGTGTTTTACATGGAGCGACTTAACTATTTCTGACCTCCACAACCCAGTAACTTAGCAGTGACGGTACCACTTGGCTAGACTGGTGTCAGATCTCAAGCTTCTGACTACTCGGAACGACTGTCAAAGATCTTCAAATGATAGCCGGGACCAACGGCTTAACGTGCTTTCCGAGGCACAGAGGAAACTCGGTATGTTGAAATGGTTACCCATCCATGGACCAACCTCGTCAAGCGTTTCTTAACCTTGATGATCGACCCGTGCGGCTGTTATTATTTAGCCACGAGCTCCTCCTCCTTACAGAATCTACCAATAGATGACAAAAAAAAGAATTCCTCATTATTTGCCTGACTAACAAAAATTCTTATCAGCCAGGGCAAGAGCTAATCTCCTCAGAATTAGTATGCGTGTGGATACAAGAAAAAAAGTACCTAGATTATTAATTGGTCCCATTTTAATTAGGAGAACATCTGGTGAAGATCTTCGGAGATATACAATATAACTCTTCAATAAATGAAGGCAAATCTCTCGTGATTGGAGAAAGAATCAAGGAGAAAGTATTGGGGAATCGACACAAGGGTTGAAGAGAGCCATTAAAAAGTTTCATTTTTAATCCCCGACAGACAAAGAGGGGTGTTATATGTTTGTCGGGTGTAGTTGTGTTTTTTTGTATCTGTGTGTTTGTGTATTTGTATATTCGTGTATACTTGTATTTGTGTATCTGTTTGTGACATCATAGCTCCTAAACAGATGAACCACAGACATAAGTCGTACTAGATAACGCAAGTCCCTCCATCTGCATGAAAACCAAGCATGCCACTTTTTCCCATATAATTTAAAAACAAATTTACTTACCAATGAAAGAAAACATAGCCAACTTTCCCTATGGTCTTTACAGCTCAGTATGGCACAAGATTTTTCTAGATTTCGGTGGATTTCGATTGATAGATAATGCTAAATGAAAAGCTCAAAGAACGATCATTGATCGTAATTTTACTCCGTTTTTGTCACGCGAAGTACATACAATCGCGTCATCTAGTTAAATTTATAACTGAGGGATGAACCGAAGTTGATTTCGTTTTTATTTGTTTGTAAAGTGACTTTATCGAGAGTGTTCTTAGCTATGTTTGATGAAAATCGGTTCAGCTGTTCTTCATCAAATGGGCGTTTTACTAGTTGAGTATGAGTGTTTTCGCAAGATATCGTGTCATAGTTATGTGTTCAATAGATTTTCAATCGAAGCGTATCTACTAGTAGATAAATTATGTGGCATGAAATAAAAATGAGTAGAGTTTTTTTTCTTTAAATTTCTTGCACTCATCATAAGTTCTAGGTTCTAATACCTACAATGTCCCAGCAACATTACATATTAAGTAGATACCTACTAACTAAAGCTACTCTTTCAATGTCATTTATCACTGCTTTTATATCATTTCATTCACTATAGGAACGTTAAAGTAAAGTCAAACCATAGTTCTAAATTACCCGCGTAAACTTCATTTAATCTCAATATTCGTCATTCATTACATCTTCACTTAACCCCTTCCTTTCACGTCTTATGAAGTCATTAGTAACTAACTCTCCGTCCACACATTAAGTACTTAATATCCCAGAACATCACAAAATCTTGTTTATAGTTTTTAAAGCGCTACAGCGCTACATTAACCACCAGCACTTTGCAGATAGCAAGCGATTTATAAATTTAATGTTACTCTGCCTTGAACAAACGTTATAGACAAAGCATCTTGAATACAACAGCTTTAGCGCTAACCGCAATATAAGCGTCTAGCAAAACTAATCTAGCTTCAGTATTTGTTGGTACATTAAGTTCTGGGTTTATTTAAGAGGTTATATTCATAAAAATATTAAGCTTTATTAGCATTATGAGTTTCAGCGGAGTAAACCGTTGGCACAGCCATTTTGTACTGAATTAGATCGTGGCATGCCCACTTTGGTGGTCAGATCATTAGAAAGTGGTTGAAGGTGAGGTTTTTAAGAGTCTCTTGAATTTTTGACATTCATAAATGGCAGTTTTACCTAAGCCATGACATTTTCCTTTTATTTCGTTATTTGTTATAATAACAGAGTAAATAATTACACTACGAACTGTCAAAATTTCAATACTCTGTGTTTTATAGTAGAAATATTTAGATAGGTATCCATGAGTCATCCTGTAGTTATATAGGTAAATACAGTGACATACCTGTGGTAGGACAGTTTTAACAGAAACATCATACAAACAGAAACAAAACAATAAACTAAGTGCGGAAGACAAAATATAGACAAAAATGAGGCATTAACACTGCCACATTACTTCCCCAAGTTGAGAACTCCTGCCACCAGATGGCAGTTTCCCAAGCTCAGTCCTCAAAGTTGGCTGTGCACACTTATTGAACCGTAATCCCCACAAAATTTAATAAAACACATTATAATACCCGAAGGAAACCTCTGAAGATAAATGAAAAAGTTGTTTCGAACTTTTATATGTATGTAAGAGCTTTGTCGGAGTTGGTTTATCGATTATAATATATAAGTGGTTTGCTAACTGTTTTATTGATTTTAAAAGTGCAAAATATAATTAGAATTTTAGGTATTCAATTTATTTTTGAATGTCTGTTGAGTATGGTGCTACATTGCTACTTATGGCCGATTTTACCAATGAAACTAATCGCGATTAGTTCAAACTAAACTCAGTATATGCGTTTAATCGAGATTAGGCCTTTATTTTTCGATTTACTACTACAAACTAAACTAGCTTAAGTTAAAGCTTAGTTTATATCTAAACGCCCAGTATTTGGCGTTCAGCTCGCTTAATCGTGTTTAGCCGCTGTCATAACGATTTTTTGTAATTTCGTTAAAAAAAAAAGATGAAAAGTGTGATAGCACTAGCTTACAAAATAACTAAAGCGATTTGAAATTTTTAACAAAAATCAAAATCAATTTTTTTATTTCACATAGGCCTACATGGGCACTTATAAAACGTCGACAAAAGGTGCACTGTTCGGGTTGGTCGTTTCCTATGGAGAAGAACCAGCCAGAAACTCCATGGTTACTCTTTTAAAAATGGTTTGGTTTTACAATATTTCCATGTTACAACATTAGTACTTAGATATGGGGGGACAACGTAGGCCCGACATAAGACAATAAGTCGTAAGAAACTAAAAAAATAAAATAAAAAGATTATATATTTTATAAATAAGTTAACAAATGTTAACTAGCACCTAGAAGGCTTACAATGTTCACACATTCACAAAACAATCGGTAAAAGAATCTATACAAAGGTGAAAAAAAAAAAGTATAACAAGACTTAATTTAACATGTGGCACAAATGTTGTTAACATAACCAGAAAAAAATCGAAATTGCCAACAGTGTAAAAAAGCCAAAAATTATAATGTTTCATAATTTACTACATTGTAGCACAGGTTAACATTTTTTTTTTAGTAAATAGGGTATATTATATCATAAAATAAACAGTATATCGAAATATAATTACTACATGTTTTGACTTTATTGAATTTAGTTCATATAATCTTTGTATTATATTACCCATTTTTAGGAGAACATTTTCTGAATAAATAAAAACGCGATTCGTGTTTGCTTCTTTGAAATACATTCGAAAACGCAGTAGGCAGTGACATAGCTGATACGTCATGTTGTAAATACAAAACGCGGTTACGACATTTTAGGGCCTCGCCCATTCAAACTTTGTTTTGGTAAACGCGGTTGAAATGGTTCTGGTGAAATCGGTTTGACGTAAACCGAAATCCACACCGATTTTTAAACTTGATTACGCAAAAATTTTGAACGGCAAAATCGGCCCTTTTAAAGTACACCAAGAAGTACCCTCCCGATGCTTTTTAAATTGTGTAGTCAGACACGAATTTAAAAAAAAAACTTTTCCTAATCGGTCGAATTGAAACGCAACGCGTTTGTGTACTTGCCATTTCGCTTAGTAAAAATCACTTATCAGAGTAATATAAATCGAATCACTTCGGAGCCATTAGAATGGTCGCTTAGACTACAGCAGCTGGATTTGATAACTATGATAAGTCCATTTTCTGACACAAAGATATTGGATTCTTCTATGTTTGAGAATTGATCTTTTAGTAGAAACTCGTTAAGATTTAAAATAAAATTGAAATAAATGAATACAGTTAGCTAAGAAAACTTCCAGGTAATCATCAAAACTCATAACGCGAACCTTATTACAAGCAATAACGGAATAGCACCTTAAAAGTAAAGAGCCAACATTTCTAAAACATCGCAAATAAAGATCCATTGAACCAACAAAGGAAGAGATCTAAATAAAATATGAATATGATTTCAAAGCGGAAAAAACACGAGGTTTCAGGGCCGAAGGTAATCAACGTGAATGGGGTTTGTAAGCTCATCAATATTTAGTTTACGACACAATCGAAAACATTGCGCATCGCTGGACGTTCATGGAGTCATCAGGAAAATGGACGCCAGCATCTATCTGTCCGTTTCGAAACGGACGTGTGACAAATGAAAATAGTCGGACAGGAATTTGTGACACGCCTTTGTGTTTTGAAAATAAACGTAAAACTAGATTAAATTGAATTTTTCATTCTACGGATCAAGAAGACCATTGATTCAAAGATATTTCACAAGTTTTTTATTAACTCGCCTCGTTCGTTTGTAAGTACCTATGTCCGGTTAAAAATTAGTTATCTATTTTTCTGATACTTCCTGATATTCAATTACGGTGAAACTTGGTACACTTAGTTTTTATACTGTTTTTAGTCATGTTACTTTGTTCTAGCTCTACTGAATTCATTTTAAAATGTATTGTTACGCCATTGGTATCCTATAAAATTAGCATAGTGAACAATAAAATAATTAGACAGAATTCCGTTCTCATCAGTTTACCGAGAGAACAAAGAAATATACTTAACAATAATTTATTTACGGTCCGAAAGATAAATTATGGCGTTTCTTTGCGAAAAGAACTTCCAGATAATAAGGCCCGATAAGGTTATTGTAACTCCATAATCAGCAGCTATGGCTGTATCTGTAATGTGTTTGCTAATTCTGTGATTTTGCAGATTACACCTTTCAAATTTTGTAGTCAGAATATACATAAATTTCAAGGTGGAGTCATCATTATCTGCCTGCCCTTGTCCGTCCGATGTTTTCTCCCCTCTCAATTTATCTACGCTTATTATTAATTTCAAGATGAAGTCAAAAGTTGATGCTTATTTTGGATCAACACTTTCAAATTCCGACTCAAACAATCTTCAATATTTTTATTTCGTCCACATTTTCAGCAGTTTCACTTGGCCAAGTACGCGCATCCAAATTTATTCAATCGATGAGGCGTGATTCATAAATTCAAATATATTTATATCTAGTATTGGTAGAAACAAGGATTATGATTATTTTGATCTTTTTGCATATAAATGATGTAATAATGGTCGTAATCCTGGCGACAGACGGCACCCACGTCACTTGTCCAATTTATTTTGTAGACGTAATGTATTTTGACGATGTAATAGGTTTCTCACCTGGCACAAATATTTTTTTATTACGCAGATATTTTACAGCATAAAACATTACGTGATGATATGCTGTGTTCCAGAATGATTACTCTTATCCTTCCCTCATTGCTCCCTGTCCTAACTCACATATTTAATCACTCATTCACTTCTTGCTCTTTTCCGTCGGTTTGGAAGCAGGCTCACATCATACCTTTACCTAAAACCAATAATCCATCTCTATTAACTCACTTTAGACCTATTTCAATTCTTCCGTTCCTCTCTAAAGTATGTGAACACTTAGTTCATAGACAGTTATCCTTTTTCTTGGCGTCAAACTCGATCATTTCTCCCTTTCAATCCGGTTTTCGCGCGGGTCACAGCACTGTATCTGCACTGTTAAAAGTAACTGACGATATTCGCTGGGCAATGGAGACTAAGTCCCTTACGGTACTTGTATTGCTTGACTTTAGTAGCGCCTTCAACTCAGTGGATTTCGACATTTTACTAGGTATTCTTAAATCTATCAATTTCTCTTCTTCCGCTTTAGCTTGGTTCAACTCTTATCTTCGGGGACGCTCACAGTGTGTTCGCCTTGATGAGTCATTCTCTGATTGGTGTAGCCTTACTGAGGGTGTTCCTCAGGGTAGCGTACTATCACCTCTCCTTTTCTCAATTTTCATTAACTTTGTTACCAGAGTAATCTCTTCTAGTTTCCATCTTTACGCAGATGACTTGCAGCTGTATCGACATTTCTCTATAAATGACGCTGATTCGGCTATTGCGGCAATGAACCGGGACCTGGCAAATATCAGCATATGGGCTAAGTCATTTGGTCTGCAAATAAACCCTAGCAAATCACAGGCCATGGTCATAGGAAGCAAATTTGTTCGCAATGCGGCTGACGTCACTTCCCTGATGCCTTTATACCTTGACGGTGTTCGCATTGATTATACCGAAACGGCAAAGGATTTAGGGGTAATCATTGACTCTAATCTTTCGTGGCGTGCTCAGGTCAACGAGGTCAGTCGTAAGGTACATTTCTCTTTCCATTCGCTGAAGTGCCTTCAGAGTATCTTGCCCTTAACGACAAAAATATCCTTAGCGCAAACACTTATTCAGCCGATTATAGATTATGCCGACGCCTGCTACCTGGATGCCACAGAGGAGCTATTGAACAAGCTTGAGCGCTTGCAAAACTTGTGTATTCGCCTTGTTTTTGGTCTACGTAAGTATTATCATGTTTCTCACCTTCGCAAGGAACTCAAGTGGCTCCCAATCCGTCTTCGTAGGAACACTCGGATTTTATGTCTCCTGTTCAACATCTTGCATAACCCCTCTTATCCTTCCTACCTGCGTGAGCGATTCTCTTACGCTCGCCCCAGAGATGCACTATGCAGATGACATCTCAAATCTCTCCTTAAATCTCATCCACACAAAACCAGTTACTATTCCTATTACTTCACTGTCCATGCTGTAAGATTGTGGAACTTACTTCCGCCTAGCATCAGAGATTTAAATACGATCTCACTATTCAAAAAACGTTTAAAAGAGCACTATCTATCCTCTCAAGTCTGATCTTTATTTATGTATGTATATATATATATAATACATAAGTATCTATATATTATACAATTATGTATTTATATTTGTAATTATCCACCATTACACTAATTGTGTAAGTGTGCTAATTTTATAACTTGGTTTAAGTCTTTCACTTTTCTTATTTTCCAGTTCTCACACACTATTGTCTACATTTCTTTTTCATTTTTCCTTTTCGCGGGTCTGCTGGCAGAAATTTCTTAAGAAATAAGCAGTGCCCTTGTACTCTATTGTCTTGATGTGTTGTCTTTATGTATTATACTGTGTGTGTACATTAATTATTAAATAAATAAAATAAAATTACTCGAGGCCGAAAGTTTCTTTCACTCTGACTGGAGCAAAGCTGTTATTTAGAACTAAAATTGGTGTCATGACTCATGTCTCGTTTTTGTTCGTAAGATCTATGTGACGTATTACTTTATGAATGTCACTTATGGACTACGTACATAAATTATATTCTATCTACCTGTTGTTTTTCGGAATATTGTCTTGAACTTCTATAGGTTGTGTAGCGTAAATGTACAAACCCTTTCTTTTAATAAATTTCGCACCAATCTGGAAAATAAGTGGGCAAGCAAAAACTGCGGGGACAGCAATTCCAATGGTGTAAAATAGTGCTAACTTAAATCACCGTGGCATTACTCGAACTTATAAAAGGACGATATTTCCGCGGCCACTATTCAGCACAAAACCTTACCGGAGCAGGTGAAAAGATAAAATTTTAAAATTATATCAGAACGAAGTGCACTTCTTACTTGCGAAGTAATAGTATGAGATTCCACTGCTAAAATCTGCAGGTTGTTTTTAAAGAAACTTGATTTTTATGAATGATTCTTGCCTAGCCACATCTGGCCGCAAACAGTTTTTTTTTGCTTTTTAACCTACTGCCCAAAAAGGAGGAGGTTATCAATTCGACTGTATACTTTTTTATGTTTGTCTCCTCCAAACTTTTTACTATACTTCTTAAAAGATATCTTGATCTCTGCGACAGCTGTCAGTATCAATACAGTAACAATAGCGATTGACAGGCTAACAAAAACGTAACAATAACGTATACGTCAGTTTAACATTTGTCGCCGAGATCATAAGCTATCTTTTATGAAGTGAACCGATTTTGATGATTAATTTTTATTTGAAAGCTCGTGCCTCTTGTGTGGTCCCATTTAATATACAACAGAACTCTTCAATAATTAACGGCAAATCTCTCGGGATTGCTGCAATCCCATGTCTGCTTATTGTTATACGGGTAATCTATTCAGGCATAACTTTGGGCATTTTAGGTACCTTACTAGTGAACTTGTTCATTATGTACCTACCGTAACTAAAAAGTGAATAATAAAAACCTTTTTACTAAAAAATACAACCGACTACCAAATAAAAACACTACACTAGACGTCGTTGTCATAAAACAAAGAAACAAAAACACGGACTCTGACTTTCGAAATTGAAGTTATATTTCACTTTGTAGGGTTTGTATTTGGTAGTTGGTTGTATTTTTTTGTAAAACCATTTTTTTATTTTTTTTACACTTTGTCCTGTAATAGAATTTTTACCTGTATCGTGGGTGTGAATATAACATCATATATATAGCTCTAGTTAGCCGATATTTATGGGTTGTCAGGTTTAGCAGGGATACTGGCTAACTCAGTGCTGGCAAACCAATTTTTTCCCTATTTTCTACACCACTTTCTGTTAAATGACAATGGATTCACTTGAAAAACTTATATATTTGGGGTTAACGATAAAACAGAAAACTAAATTTCTATAATTAAGGTAAATGCGGCTTGATATTTCCAAGCAACCTTACAACAATTTGTAAGTTGTAATTTGTGACTATGGAAGCTTTTTCTATGACAACAGTGCAAAAACTCACTTAGAAAAATTAAATAAATTACAAAACCAAGCAATGAGAGTAGTGGGTAGTTTTATAAAAACTACGCCCATTCACGTGATGGATGACGAAGTTATGTTTACAACCGCTATACCTACGTCGACGATTCTTGGCTAGCAAATTCTGGCTTAAAACGAAAGCATTGCAGGCAAACACGGGAGGAATTAACTTGCTTTCTGAACTATCCACATTGTGTAATAACTCTTCATATTGGCAAAACAAAAGAATTCCACTATTAGTCTTAGTTCATGAGTCACTACATAACTTAAAAGTTCATTGCAGTAATAAGTTAGATATGTTTTCTCTGAATACATGGGTCAGTAGTATTGATAGCAACAATTTAATAAAACACGAAGTTAGTTTTGTGTCCAAACCAAAACGGCAATACAATCCTGTCAGCTTAAGTAACTTATTTGTCGACTACATTAATTCGGAATACTCGACCTATTTTAAAATATTTACAGATGGATCTAAAGAGGGTGACGGCACGGGAGCCGCCTTTTATGAGTCTGAAGGACATTCAATGAAATTCCAAATTAATGTCAGTGTGTGTATAATGGAAGCTGAGCTGATTGCGATCGCAGAAGCTCTGTCGTATGCAGAATCAATCCATCAAAACAAGATTGTTATTCTCACAGACTCAAAAGTTCGCTCCAACACTTGGCTCGATGTACCTCGACATTTCGAGGAACACCGATAGCCTACACTATACTGAAAATAATTTTGCAGTTACAATGTTCTGGAAGGCATATAGTCCTTCAATGGATTCCATCACATATCGGAATAAAAGGCAACGAAATTGTTGATAAACTAGCCAAGCAGGCCATATATGATGGTATTCCTATTAACTTTTCTTCTTACTTCACTAACTTTATACCCTATATAAAACAGGATTGCTATCCCCTCTGGAAGGAGTACTTTGATAAAAGATCACAAGAAAAATGAATCTGGTACAAAACGATCCAACCGCATCCCTTGAAGTCACCGTGGATAGATAATCAGCTGTTGAACAGATGTGATATTGTTATCGCGCTAAGACTTCGATCCGGACACATTCCGTGCAATAAGTTCTTATACCAAATGGCAAAATCACCAACGGATAAATGTAATTTCTGTATTCATTCAGTTAATGATGTTTATCATATATTAATCGAGTGTGTCCGCAACGAGGAATTTAGAAATAGCTTAGATTGTAGATTTAGAGAGGTAGGTTACTGTAATAGTGTTCTAGCTGTGCCAATTTCCGACGCAGCTAGGGAACTTTAGATTATGTTAAATGTAACATCTATTTTTTTAAGCTAACCAGGGCGGCATAATCGCATGTGCGACAAAGCCCTTTCAAATTGAATAAAATAAAAATAAAAAGTATCCTACAAGAAAATATAAGTTTAATCACAAAAAAGTACCTATAGATTTTTGCAGTAGGATCTTAGGCTATAAGTATATTCACAAAATGGAAAATTAAGAGCTACTATTTTATTAATTACTTTCATAAAGACATGTGAAGATGAGAGATAATGAGAGTTTGCTTAGAGTTTCTTCAAGGAGCTGGAAGTTATTTGCGCTGCTAAGAAACTAGCAGACGTAAAGTACTACATACTTTACATGATAATTAAAGTAATTATGTAAGCTGGAAGGTAGTTTTGTAACAGTAAATTTAACTTTTGCTTTAAAATTGTCGTGTGTTATTATTTTGTTCACTTCTCTGGGTATGATACCTTTTCAATTAATTTGGCTTTAAATGTCCATTAGTTTAGTAGCTTTAAGTCAGATAACATCGCATTAACAGTGCATTGTGTGCTGTACACGTATTTGTTTAGTTTATATAGTTATTAAGAATTTAAATGTTAAGATTAATTGTGCACTTGAGCATGCTGTCCTCAGTTAATAAAAAATCTCTATGACCCTGAGGTTTGCTGTAAGAGAACCCAATCATGGGTTAATCTCGCCTTTGTACATAAGCTGTCCTACTGTATTTGTATATTTGTTTTGTATTCAATAAAGAATAAGAATAATTCCCAATAATATTGTTTTTTTTTTTTTTTTTTTTTTTTTTTTTTTTTTTTAAAAAAAACGTTGCCCCACACTAGGAATTACTTCCTGTATCGTGGGTGCGTTTACAAACATATAAACTCACATACACAACACCCAGAGCCAGAACAACTATCTGTAGGTCATACAAATATTTGTTAAGTGCGGGAATCGAACCCGCGACCATTACGCATTGTCTAAGTATAAATCAAAATTCCTCGCACCGTTTGAATTATGTATTCGGATAAAAGCTTTATAAGCTTAAAGATTCCCATAAAGACACTTGGGCGATACGACAATGCTATACTGCGCATTCCATTTTTATACAAATTGATCTGTGGATGTCGAAGTCTTATCGTCACATCGCGGCTGTCTGTGAAAGCCTTAAATCTTTAGAGCATCATAAATATTGATAACCTAAAGCTTTCCACCATTTTTTTTTGTGAGTATAAATGCTCATGCATACTGCGCTACCATGGGGAGATAGCGCAGTTATGTGGGATTTCAACCCTCAAAACTCCTCGGTGTCCTCCTGTGCCCCTTATGGCGCAAACACGGGCACGCGTTAACTCTGTCATTTTTAATTTGAAATGAATGAAATCTGGTATTTAGACACTAAATATAAAAATACGTCTTTTTTGAAAAAAGGGGTGTTAAAATTTGTATGAAAAATAAATTTTTTATTATCAAAATTACTTGAAATTTAGTATTTATGTTCTTCAATACAATTAAAGAAACAAGTATTTGTCTGAAAAGAGTCTGTGAAGTTCACTCTTTTTGCCCCTTTAGGCATGTACCTCGGTATAAAATCAACATCATCTCAAAATTTCAAACTTCTATCATTAGTGCTTTAGGCTGGACGTTGATATGTGCGTAGGGACATTGCCTTTTTTATATATATTAGATACTAGCTGTGCTGTGTTACCTACCTACCTGTGACTACCCTACTTGCCTGTCTACCTGTACCTACCCTACTTACCTGCCTACTTGTACGGTTACTTACGTTTTCGTTATGGACGTTTTCACTTTGTAGTGTTTTATTTGGAAGTCGGTGGTATTTTTTTGAATATTATTTTTCTCTTTTTAGTTGAACCTAATAGGCAAGTTCTTTAGTAAGGTACCTAAAATGCCAAATAGATTACCCGCATATCACAAAATTTGAACATAACCGGTGAAATGAGCGTGTAACAAAGTGAACTGTACTCTGCGTACTCCTTAAGAGCGTACTGGCGTGATGTTATGTTATGAAATGGTATAAACAGACATGCGATTGCAGCAATCCCGAGAGATTTGTCGTGTTTTGATTTGCATATTGAGTTCTATTGTATAATTATCTCCGAAGTTCTTCATCAGATCTTCACCAAATTAAAATAAAACCAATTTGGGAAGAAAAGAAAAAATAAAAAAATAATTTTCAATATCGATCCAGATTTGACGGCGAAATCGGGAAAAAATCCTAATGTAAAACCTCCTCCTTTTTGGAAAGTCGGTTAAAATACATATTATGCTAGCGGCAGCGAAATTACGGACCACATTGCACGCAAGTCAACGTCATTATTGACATTAGTAGTATGATTTTAATCTCATGCATTAGGTCCCGACTCCCGAATTATAATTTTTAAACTAGCCACACTTGAAATAGCCCTTGAAATTATATCGTTGATTCGACCCTGGTTCGCTGCGTCCCCGCACGGGAGCGTGGCGGGCGTGTTTTACGGACCCTAACTACCTACCATTTTTTTTTATATTCATTGTTACGCGATAAATTTAAACACCGCCATTCAGAACATGACACGGAAATGAACAACGCAAGTGATATGCAGAACATTATTGTTTTGAAGTATTGTTGGACCTGCTGAAGACTGTATGAATATATTTGTATTATATAGACTCAATTTATTTTAGTATTGTATAACTGCGCAGCACGTGTGTGAGTACTACGTACCCAAATGTAGATCTACCATTTGCTGTATCTTTGTGTCGTTCTTTGACTTATGTGTGCCCTGGCAGTTGAGTGTGTCATGCTCTCTCAAATGTCACTCTGATGGTGGCGCGTGTGTTGGATCATTCGGTTCCCCTCATGATGGTTGAACTGGCTGGTGCCGATTCATGTGTCATGTTCGTGAACGAGCGCCGTCAGTTGGGATTGGTCTTAACTTAACTGCTTCGGATGCTAATGTTTTTCTAGTACCTATTATGTAACTGCACGGTACATGTGTGAGTACTTTTAATACTTTGTACCTGTACGTAGTATAGTATGTAGTGATTCTGGGTGCATTGTCCTCACACATATGAATTTATTAATTTATGTACTTATGTACCTAAATATTGTAAAAATACTTTTTTTTATTTTTAAAAGAGTAAGTATGGAGTTTCTTGTGCGTTCTTCTCCATAACAATCTACTTTCCGAATGCACGGTAGAATCAATTTTAATTCCTTTTAAATTTTAATGTATTAACGTTCAAAAGTGCCGCTTGGTAGCCTAGTTGAAATAAAACATATCTTTGTCTTTGTCAAATATTGTTGGAATTCACATTTTACTTTGTATGGGCTTCTAAACACGTGTGCCCAATTTCATAAGTGTATGTTTGTATGTATATATGTATGTATGTTTGTCCTCGCATTTCTCCGAAACTACTTGTCGGATGGAGACCATTCTTTTTTTATTGAATTGGGCATCTCTCAAATTATGGTATAATTAAGTTTCATCAAAATCGGATTAGCAGTTTTCAAGATATGGAAAATACAACAGAACTCCTTAGCGAAAAACAGCACGAATGTGTAAATTGAGTTATTATGCGTATTTTGTTAGTCCTTTAGGTGCCTTACTATAGAACTTGCTAACTTTAAATTATTAATATTATTGAATAAAAATAAAAAATATCACTTAAAATAAACCGACTTCAACTAAAGATCGATCGATTGATCTTCAGCTAAAATCGGAAGTCGGTGTCGATAAAAGATAAAAAATAAGAACCAACGACACCAGATGCCGAAACGAAAGTTATTTTGCACTTTAAATATTTTTGCTTTTGTAGTCGGTTATTTTTTTTTGTAAAATGGTTTTTATTACCTTTTCTACTTCCTGAATAAAGATTTATTATTTTATTTTTGCCCACTGTTATCGCTGATAGATTTTCACTTTGTCTAGAGGGTATCACGTCCGATTAGCTAACTTAAACGTAATATTGCTGGCATTTATATTTTTATTTCAAAGAAAAATTTTTATTTTATTCTCTCTGTGCCACTCGAATCTATTTGACCGTTAGCAAAACAATTGAAAAGCAATTTTTTTCATTAATCGTAAAAACAAAAGAAATAGCCATTGAAAGTTCGCATTCAAATGGCGAGAACGAAAAAGTTAGATTCGATTGTGCTTAGAGAAAATGATATTAGAAAGTCAAAGAATCCCCCTATTACTTAAAGAGGGTCGCCTATACAAAAGTTGAAAAGGAATAAAGTCTTCGGATTATTGTAAACACCGTGTCTTATCGAGAAATAAGAGTATACAATCTCACGAGATTTATTATCAACTTACGGTGTTTGTAATAACCCAGTGACAGATATACCTACTTTTTTATACCACTTGACATTACGGAAATTTCATTGCTTTCTGCACGGAATTGAAAATAGCCGCTTTTCATCTTCCCAATATTGATAAAAACATCACATCCTTTTATATTGATCACGTCATTCATCTACTTAAGCCCTAATCCGAATGAAAAATATATCATACATAATAACTTTCTATCTATAGACTGATATTTATATTCTTGCTTGAATAAACAAGTAGGTACCGTTTTGTTATTAAATTTTCCGGAGCGGTTCTTTGCTTCAAAGCGTTTAAACTTCAATAAACTGTTGGTCTAAATTTAAACAAAGTTTTACGTAAACAAAGAACGATTTTCTGGTAATATGGAACAGTACCTACTCTTTTTGGTTTCTTCTAATACTTTTAGCTTCTTCATGATAACTTAAACCGCAAACAATAAGACTCAGGTTTGCGACTTCGGCAAATATCATTTGCAAACGAAACCCTGACCCATTCTCCGGGAAGTAGGTACCTGGCAACAATTTTATTTTGATCTATTTCAAAACTATCAACCTCGCATTTTGCTCTTTCAAGCTTCACGTATTTTACGCCAGGATTTATTATAAACTTTTGCAATTTCGTATTGTTTTGTCTGTTTGCTTCTGTTTTAAAATTTAATTTATTCCCTAATGAGACAGCGTTTTGCTTTTCTTTTTGAATTGAGGTTGTTTTAAGACTGCGAGCGCCGCGTTTTAACGAAGAAAATTATTTTGAAGCCTGTTCACTCTAACTTTGAAGAGATTCAGGATTTTTGGTGTTCAGCGTTTTGTTTTGCACTGATGAAAAATGAAATACCTATCTACTGTAATAATCTTAAGTCATCTTGGAATACAAAGCTGCAATCAACAAAGTTTTAAATTTACTGAAAACTTAATTGGTTTTTGGTTCAGTTTTAAACTTCTCAATTGCTAATCTGCAGTGGTCTGACTGTAATATTGTATTTTTCACAAATTCATCTTTTTACTTCCATTTTATTTTATTTTGTTTGAAAGATGATGTAGTGATCAACATTATAAAGATTTTGCTTAGATGTTTTGGCCATGTTGTTTACAAGACAGACGTAAGTGGACCTTATTGGTGAAGTTTTTCAGAAATGCCAAGTGCGCAGTAGTCTTACCCGGCGCGGCATGCGTGTATGACTAGATGTATGAATGAACGTAAATGATGCAAAAAAAAAAGTAAGGATCGCAGGCATTTCAAGCCTAAACTGCCGAACCAATTGTAATGATTTTTGATATACAGATAAATTAGACCTTGAAAAAGGACATAGTGTATTTTTTACCCTAGAAATACGTTCCCTTGGGAAATTTTCCAACACACATTCTCAGCCGCTGGGAGTTGAGAGTTAAACATAAATAAAATATACAGCATGAAGAATTAAAGATGAAACTTCAGAGAAACTTGAACTAAAATTGTACAATATTTTATCCACAAGTTAATCAAAACTCATTGAGCCATACACCAGATGGCGTGATGTGCTCAGCCTATCCACTTTGCATACGACTTTGTAACTGTTTGCATGTTCGCACACCTATCTTATACTTAATTTTAACCTGAGTTACTTGATCTCAACTTACATACTAATTCTGAATGTATTTGGTGCCATCTGTTACTTCAACTGAGAGCGAGACGTTTCTTAAAAAGTTTGTTGTAAATATTTATTTTAGTATTTTGATATGTGGCTAAGAGCCTATTTCTGAATTGAGTATTTGATGCCAAAGTTTAACAGGTTTTGGGTTCAGTAACATAATCAGACTATAATGTTCCCACTACTGGGATTCAAGCTTCCTTTTAGAGGGAATTGGTCATTAACAGCCACGCGGGCACAATGTGGGTTGGTAGATGGCACATGACTTTGTTTTTTTTAGTCCTAGGACATTTTTGGTTTCCTCGCGATGTTTTTCTTTGTCTTTGTCGGGCAGGTGGTGATGAACTAAATACCACAAAGTAGGTAATGCGTCTGGGTGTGAACCCACGACCTATGGTTCGTAAGTCGGGATCATAAACACTGGGCCATCACTGCTCTGATATAAAACAATTTCAGAATTTATAAATTGGGTGTAACTTTTTGTTTAAGTTGTTACTTAATGTGAGTGGTGGTGGTTGGACTTGTCTCCTGGCTATACCAGACGAGCATGACACGTAAAGACTGCTCCTTGCTCTGCTATCAGTCGATGGATCGCAATTTCGCTAAGCTGCTTTTAAAAGAATTGCAGATCGTATCAAAATGGGTCGTCAAGTCCTCCTTATCCAGTGGTTGCAAACGACACTGCTGAGCATGAGATCCTGGGTTCAATTCCTAAGTCAAATTAAGTCCAATTGTGTTTTCCATGGCTCAACGGCGGTGTGTAACCAGGGTGCTAGGAGCTTGGTTTTTTTGTACGTATGGAACTCTTCTCGGAGAACATTTTCACAAAACTTTAAGTCGCGAAGCCTCATAGTTTTCGAGAGCAAGCAAGCCAAAATACAAAATTTTCAATAATTTTGGTGGAATCTGTTGCAAAACCGAATCGGGGTACCCCGACTTCACTTAGTCTTTTGGCTGCTTTTTTTTGTTTTGTATGGGTTTTCTAATGACGCTGGTCTAGGTCAGAGGTGACAGAGACAAATTCGATGATGGAGTGAGCTTACCCAGAAGAAGCCTGATCACTCTAACTGTGAAGAGATTCGGGTTGAAAGCGTTCGGAAACACAGACGCAGGTAGTGAGTGACTAAAATAACTACCTTGCTACCTCTAGAGTGTATACGAAAACCGGAGGTGCGAAGGGAGAGCAACCTTCACCCACTGTAACAAAGAATAGACACCCAAACGAGCTGTAGCTGCTGTGGATGCGCCGACGAAGGGGTTGCACTGCCCGCACCGCTGGAGATGATGCAGAAGCAACTTTTAAAGTGTTTTAGGATACAATCATTTGTTTTTTTTTTAATAACGGTGCGTTATCTGTTCATGGGAGTGGTGCGAGGGGAGAGGAGGCCCCCTCACATGCTCCCTCCTCCGGCCGAACGATACTAGATTTTTACTGGTTAGGTTAAGTTTTATATTTGTTTTTTTTACACCTATGGTTCTGCGCTGTTTGGGTGATTTCAAATTTACATTAAAAAGGGTCTATTCTACCTTAAAAAATACCTACTATACAAGTAGTTCTGGTTAGGTACAGCCGTGGCTCCACTCAACGAGGCTAAGGTACGCCTACAATTCAAAGAAGATCCCCAAGACAAACATGAAATAACAACAAGAGTCATAAAGCAAAGATTGCTGAATTTAAACAGCAATTTTCGAATAACCTTACAAGTACCTACCCAGTATGCACATGCTGTTCAAGAGATAACTTAAACCATACATTACGTACTAAAAGTTTTCGCGATTTATGGTACTTAATGCTTTTGTTTATTTCGAGCGTGAAAATAGAGAAACATAGGTACCTATACTAACACTTTTGAGTCAGTATGTTATGAAATTGTAACCGCTATCTGGGTAACCCAAGAAGAAGAAACAGGTCACCTCTATTTAGGTTACCGTTTTAATACCGGTTACCTAAAAAGGACCTTGATTAGAAAGAAACAGAATATCGCAATGCCGACAATTTGTTCGCATTAGAAAATACATTACCAGGGAGATCGTCGTGCGTGCTGCAGTACGTGTGTGTGCGTCTGCACGCAAGTCCTGTTTAAGTTAATTTGGTACGCCTTTTTGCGGCGTATTTGAGTTAAAGTAAAAAAGGAAATATACAAAGGTTAAGATAGTCAGATAATATTACATTGTAAATTGGTAAAATACCATTTGGTTATCTTTGTCTCTCATCATAGAAATCAACTCGGTAGTTTGTTTATTTAACTTGCGGAGAAACGTACACGCCCGTTTTTCTAATAGCGGGCAGCACTTTCTCGTAAACAAAGCGCTTATATTTTTGCTTGAAATTTGTTTGAGCGCGCTAGCAGAGTACCTACACTTTTTGTATTAAAACATTATCATGAAGTGTTCGAACATTTCATGAAATGATTTTTCACGGAGCATATGGCACCCCAACCAGAATACATACAGTAAATCTATTATAACTTGTCCCGTGAAGCGATTGGTATCACTGTTAATATTAATATAATTAGTTTAAATATTGAAACTAAGGCGTCAAACTGACGAGCAGCACTTTGTGTCGACTAAGCGAACTTCAACTGTCGACACACGCAACCGTAGCTGTTGACAGAAGCAACTGCTACTGTCGACAAAAGCACCTGCTATAATCTGTCTAAGCTTGGTAAGCCATGGTGCCAACATGAAGGCAAGGGACAAGTTATAGTGAACAGTCTGAACTACGAGGATAGTATTGCCAAAAAACGCCAACAAAAAAAAAGTGTGACTCCGGTTATACGAAAACTGATGTTATTTTGTTATCCATTCTGCTGATGAAGTAAAGAATATGGAAACTTCAAATAAACCACTGATGCAGATATCTACTACTACGTTGGATCCAGATGCATCTACTCCAATTAGATTCAAATACCTCTGCCCCAGATTTATCTTCTGATAATTCATCAAAACAAATGAAAGATAACGGAAACGTGCCAAACTCAGTACAAACTATGGAAGATGACAAAATGGTGAAACCTTTGTGCAAATTAGTCATATTATGTTTATTATTACAGGACTTCTGGCCCAATATTCAAACGCCACTTGATGTCGAGATGCCGTGGAAGCCCTATTTATACGAAGTTTATTGCTACAGGCAATAAACTTGCATCTTATAAATAGGGCTTAAGTCTCGTGGTGATACAGTCACTTTGACTTAGAGTGATAGAGACAGCAAGAGACTTAACTTAAATTGAGTAGCGTTTTAATATTTGGGCATTAAGTGTCAAAGCTTGACAAAACTAAATAAAAAAGTACTATATGATTTCTAATCTTCTTCATCAATTCAACCAGGAAGCAAATGTTCAATAATGTCAGTTACAAGATCAGTTCGGTGAAAACCGGTCGCGATCACCGCATGGTAAGAGGCACATTGAACATTAATATCAAGCTTGAAAGGTCTCGACTGATGAAGTCTACGCTCCGTCCAGCACAGATCCAGATCCAAAACCCCGACACCTTTCAGCTCGAACTCCAGAATCGTTTCAAGTGCCTAGGGAGCTCCGTGGACGAATACAGCGATAGGTTTGTGGAAGCTGTCCATGCGGTCGGGTCTAAGTTTTCTAGGCCCGCCGTACAGATAGGAACAAAATGCTCTCTGATCCTACTCTTAAGCTCATGAAAGAGAGGCGTGAGATGATCTTGCAGTCTTCAGACGATGCGTTGAAATACCGGCAGCTAATTAGACGGATCTCAAAGTCCTTGAAAAACGACCTCCACCGCTTTCATGCCGAAAGTATTAAAGACGCGATTGAGCGGCATAAGGACTCCAAGGTCTACGCAAGAGATCTGTCTACTGGGCAATTGGGCAGCACCAGCTTACGAAACTGAAGACCGATGATTGCAGTATCGTATCCGCCAAACCGGAGCTTCTGAGGAAGATCGAGAGATTCTATGGGCAGTTGTACACGTCAACCAGTAAACCCGTTGCGAATCTAGCAAATGACCCTAGAGCTAGATTGACCTGATACTATCCAAAGACATTACGGACGTCAGCCTATATGAGATAAGGATGGCTCCGAAACAGCTTAAGAACAACAAGGCACCGGGTGATGACGGAATTACGGCCGATCTCCTGAAGGCGAGTGGAGAACCAGTAGTAGGCCCTTTAGAAGCTTTTTGATTCCTTCATACTTGGGGGAAAAACGCCACAGGTATGGTGCTGGGGTGTGATGGTACTTTTCTTCAAGAAGGACGACAATGCCCTACTGAAAAACTATAGGCTCATCTCACTTCTTAGTCATGTCCACAAGCTGTTTTCAAGAGCCATCACGAATCGTCTCAAGCGCAAGTTTGACTATTTCCAGCCTCCCGAACAAGCCGGATTCCGTAAAGGTTTCAGCACCGTAGACCACATACATACGCTGCGGCAGGTTATACTGAAGGCCGAAGAGTACAACCTGCCTCTTTGTTAAGCGTTTGTGGACTACGAGAATGCCTTCGATTCGATCGAGACTTGGACTGTATGTCAGTCTCTCCAACGGTGCCAAATTGATTACCGGTACATCGAAGTGTTTGTACGAAATCGCCACCATGTCAGTTCGACTTCAGGATCAGACCTCGAAACCCGTCCTTCTGCAGCGAGGTGTTTGACAGGGAGATGTCATATCTCCGAAACTATTCACCGCTACACTGGAGGATGTCCTCGAGGTTCTAGACTTGAGAGGGCTAGGCATCAACGTCGATGGTGAGTACATGACACACCTTCGGTTTGCCGACGATTTAGTAGTTATGGCTGAGACCATGGAAGACCTCAGTACAATGCTCGATGACCTCAGTAGAGCTTCCAAAATAGTGGGTCTTAGGATGAACATGGACAAAACCAAGGTGATGTTGAATGCCCATAATACACCCACTCCTATCAAGACCGGAAAATTAATTAAGATAACAAATATTTAGCCACATCATGAAGTAGTCATGCGTCTAACCACATCATGAGCGATCGATGTTCTATTTCATGAAATGCCCGAACATCTTCATAAAATGATCAATTCTAAGATCTGGCCATGACCGATGCACAACTGTTAGCCACGCTTTGTGTTCTGTTTGACTACCTTCATTTGCCAGAAAGCATAAATTAAAACAATTTAATTAAATTAAATTTAATTAAACGTTAGCCACAGACAAAATAAAAAAAAACAAGGCACAGCGCTGCGAACGATACAGTGAAGAATGCCAAATCTACGCGCGCGATTCGTTCAACTGAACTCAGTTTATGCAAATACAGCGTTCAGATTGATAGTTTCTCAGCGGTACCAACCAATCAGAACGCTAAACGCGAAATTTGTATTTATTTATTTTTGTAGGGAAAACTAACAGTAGTATACTAAAAGTATACAAAGTGTCTTAAACATATGAATTAAAAAATATACTACCCACTACATTTTCCACAGATTACTATTTACACAAGTAAAACAAACTGATTAGCAAAAGTTATTATAGTCAGGGCATGTAGAAACATTAGAAGCTACTGTTTATCCATAAATATTTAGATTATGTTAGGTCTAAAGGTATATTTGCTTACAAATAATATGGCAATTGCACAAAATAGCTTATTTTATGTATCGACTAAACGGTGTGTGACACATTTTTTTTTTGCTTTCTGCTCATTTCTAAGTATATTAATATTATGTTTTATCTATAATTTACCAAGCCAACAAAACTATTCAACACGACCAACACACGCTTCGCTAGCATAGCAAACTGAAAGACACGTCGCCGTGGCAGCCAGAGCCGTGATTGGTCGGCGTTCGCCGGCGCGCGCGGGTAGGCTCGACTCTTTGACACACACACAGGTGATGCGCGCCCTTTAATATTTTGACTAATGCCGACGGGCGGCACGTGTAAGAAAGAGGTAATTTTTATTTCGGTAGCCGGTATTAATAAAGGTTGTTTTTAATATTTAAAAATCAAGGTAACCTTTTAAAATACCTGTAACTAACCGAAACATACCGGTATTATTCATACCGGTTTCGGTCCCTGCTTGTACAGATGATTATATGGTGCTCTAAGGACCAAACAGGTAATTTTTTTAAACAACCGACACATTTTTATTTCATAACACAATTTATCTAGTAGTAGACACGCTTTGATCGGCAATCTATCGAACACGTAATTATGATACGACATCATGCGAAAATACTTCGTTTCAAACAGTAAAACACCTATAACTTTTGAACGACTGAACTGATTTTCATCAAGCACAGCTAAGAACACTCTCGATAAAGTCACC
This sequence comes from Orthosia cruda, assembly GCA_964057195.1. NCBI lineage: Eukaryota > Metazoa > Arthropoda > Insecta > Lepidoptera > Noctuidae > Orthosia > Orthosia cruda. Next base: position 11,581,334 of record OZ059836.1, on the reverse strand, counting down.
ATTCAAACAAAAACTAAATCGAAATCAGTTCATCCATTTAGGAGCTGATACAACAGACATATACACAAATAACCCTCTTTTTACGTCGGGGTTTAAAAATACCAATGAATATCACAATCACTATTAGGAATAAAGTATTTTTTGTTTGTTATTTGCTTACCAATAATATAAATACAGAAATAATTATAGTGTAGTCAGTATAAATATATAATAATTATCCAAACTGTTACTGTACCACTGTAATGCTAAGGGCTCTTCTCATATAGGAAAGGCAAGAGCATGAGTGAAAGACGGTGACATCAGTATGTAGCATTAATGTGTTTGTCGGTATATCATTTTATAAAAAAATGACTGTACTGTACAAACGAAACAATCATAGCACCTGCATTAAAACAATCCGTCCTCATTTCGCTACTAAGTAACTTTCCTTGTATTTGTGAGTATAATAACTGCAGTGGCGTAGCGCTGGCCAAGCGGTTTTAAGTGTAAACGTATGTTTTCAAACGTGTGGAGGTCTGGTTTTATTGCCAAAAGAACTAAGGCTTGTTACACGCAGCTGCATAAGGTGGAATCGCCAACTCAGCACTCAACACTTTTAGTTTAGAATCATTCGCTGCAAATTTAACGGAACGACGGAAACGCCGAGCTGAGCTAGCACTTTGTGACGCACGGACCTAGTTTAGCCAATTATTGTAACTCTGTAAAATTCTATTCCATATTCATACTATAGGCACTTAGGCTAATTTTAGTGATAATTAATGTAATTCTTTTATTTTAAAATAAATTAAGTAAATTCATTTTTGTTTTTTTTTTAAATCCTCCGATAGCAGCTAACGTAATTGACTTCTCAATAAAAACCAAAACATATATATATTACTAATAGAAAATAAAAATACGTACCTACAAAAGGCTTATTCTAACTGCTACAAGAGTTAACAGTTTATCATCAGGTGAGATAGTGAGCGCGATCCAGTCAATAGTAAAATAATGAAAATTTGATTCTCTAAAAAATCTAAAGCCCGACGGTTAAAGAAGTGAACCAAAAATATGTAAATAAGATGAAAATATTGCTGTTCAGTCGGAGGATCAGATGGTCAGCCAGCTCGCGAATATGAAACATTTTTTTAAATTAAAACATATTTTTATTTACATGGTTTTAGTTTTTTTTTTCGACTTACTTTATATATACATATAAGTGGTATATATTTTTGTAACCAACCCTTGAAATCCTTAATTTTGATATTCCACTCGATGGACATGGAAGAAAAAAATACCGACATTTTTATTTTTTTAAACCCCTTCCTTGCAGTTCGGTAAAAACAAAACTAATGATTATTCAGTTTTTAATTACTGTACATACTTCAATACTTTTCTGAAAGTTTCAACACCAAAGTTAACTACCACAAAAAAATTGAATACGGATATCTCCTCATCGCATAAAATTAGAATCAAGCCAAGCCCTTAAACACAAAAAGCCAGTTCCATTAACTGCATTTTTATTTCTGTTAAAGTAACCACGAAATGACTTCCAATTACTGCGTTACAAGCAATGAGCAAGCGATGAAGGAGGAAGGATAACGCTAAGCACCATTTAAAAGGCATGCCAGGAAGTCACAGGAGAGAGATGAAGGAAATGGCTCGGGCCTTCGTCGTAAGATATCTTTAATGCTAACGATGAAACAGTCACCGTGCATTCTTTTTTATTTCCCAACACATTATCACGTATAGATAGACTAGCTTCTGCCAGCGGCTTTGCCCATCTTATAGTTGAAAACACCTCTAGGAAATGAACTTTAGGAATGGTACAATTCATCTATAAATCAAAATTAAAAAAAAATAAGCTGTTTAAATGTGAAAGCATAACAGACAGACAGAGGTACTTTCGCACTTATAATATTGCGATGCCGTCCGGCACCGCAATGACTATTACTGCTACGACCGCACATTCCACTACTAAAACGTACGTTTTCATTTTTGCACGTAAGCCCAACAGCTGTTTTCTGTTGCGCGTGTATAAACGAGCACTATCAGCCTCTTACAACATAGAATTGCATAAATCTATTTAATGCCAAATCTTGAGTTACTTGCTTATCCCCACTCATTTTAGGGAGTAAACTAACCAGTATCTATATACACATTTTCTAACTTAACAATAAACCAGTAACTTAAGCTGTATTAACAATAATTTTCTTTTAACTAATTCCACTTCCATTTTAAACTTATATGTCTCTACGTTCTTAGATGATCACAAACACTTTTCACTACACTTAAGCTCAAATCACGTTCACTTACTACGTTTGTCGCTCCGCCAGCTCCCGGTCAGGCCATCTGCACAGCTCGCTGCACCTTGATCGATCTTCTCTTCGACCCAATTCTGATGACACCTCCTGTACAGCTGGACTGCTACGCCAATGATGACACACGCCGATGACCAACAGCATCGCGTTGATAGTTTCATTTCTGCTCTTGTATAACTTTCGCGGTATTTGAAACACCCGCTGCCATCTGGGCGATGATAACTTCTTCCTTAGATGACGGGCTCGTCAATGGGGCCAGGCCATGGGGGGCCTCCCCATGGCCTGCGACTAGCCAACTGACGTGAAACTAACTGAAGTGACTCCGACTAGTTCCCGGTCGGGCGACTATAACGCCGTCCAGTCGACTGGCAGGGTCGCCATGCGATGTGGAGGGAAGGAGGGGTTAAGTAAACACCTTGATGTGTATTACTCCATGAGTCAACTGGAGACTGAAGACCGAAGACTCAAGGCTTCCTTTATTAACAGAATATATACCTAGTGCGTGCGTGCTATAACTATGAACATAGCTTATCTACCTTAACTTAAACTAAGATCTAAACGTGACGTACGTGACACACCACAATATTACTAGCTGTTGCCCGCGTGGAATTAGTACTTTCCTCAATATCTGTAAGTATAAATTATAGTCTATATATTATTCTGATCTATGCATCTAGTAGGCTATATTAAGCTAGATTACCGTAAAGTTTCATCAAAATCCGTTAAGTAATTTTTTATGAAAGAGTAATCCTCACAAACTTTCACATTTTGAATTTGACAGTATGGATTTCGATATTGTAAGAACATTTTAAAAGGTTTCAGAGTATACACGTGTCCACGAGTTTTTCGTATATGTGTCAGAAAATTCACGGAATCGTGCCGAAAGACGTAATGAATCAATTGATATATGATGCGGAAAAATGGAGATAAAACTTCTTTTCGCAAGAATTCCATTGATAAAGGATCGGGTGCGAGTATTCAACTGCTCATGCATTGTTTAAAGAGCTGTCTAAACGTATGGTTGACACGATCAGTGGTACAAAGTGGTACAAGTTGGCTTGCTAAACCAAAATCTATTCAAAATAAAAATTTCTTTATTCAATTAGGCCATTAAGCGGCACTTTCGAAAGTCAAAAAAAATAAATTAAATGTAATAATAATTGATTCTACCGTCCATTCGGCAATTTAGCTTGTTATGGAGAAGAACGGACAAGAAAAGCCACATTAGTATACAACGTGGCAATCATCGTAGCAGTCGTTTGGTCACATAAGCGGTCGAACTTTCAAACGCCATATTTTTGACTAGTTTAAGGCTGAGTTAGTTTTTGGAGTTTTTTCATTAAAGTGTTTACCTAAATCATCATCTTCCCGACGGGTTTCTCATCCTCCGACAGGTACGTGTCCGACTTTCTAAAAGTTCTGTCGGGTGGTATTTTGTTTCTTAGGCAGAGCCTATATATATATTTTATTTAAAGCTGGCCTAGCCTTTGTGGGTGTCTGTGAACAGGCGCTGCCTTAGTCACGGTCCATATACTGGGAAGGGTCCGGGCCGTGTTGCGTCAGGCCGTAGTAAATGAACGGTTTAGACGTGGTGTAACCCGGGATATAATATTCTTAGGTCGTGCCAATCTCTATGAAGGGTGGCAGACGGCCTTTTAGTTATGTTTGCCTATGTAAAACCCGGTGTATAAGATATTATTTACCATAGTTTTAACGATTTGTATGTTCTGTTTAACCGTAAAACATATGTGTTTGGTTTAAGTTTATTTTCTAAGATTTTTTTGTTCTGTGACTTCAGGAGGAGTCTGGCGGGGGCTAGAGGTTATAGGGTGAAGTTCAGAAACTGTCTGGCTGCCTGTTGTTTGCCTGGCTGGGGTTGACTGTCCGGATAAACCGACTGTTCGGCAAAGGCTGAGGCGGTCCGCTCGAGGCAGGGTGTCGCGGAGTGAAGTTGGCTGGCTACGCTGCGGCGTTCAGAGGGACAGGCCTAATGTTTTTATTTTTATTCGTCCACCACCAAAATTTAAATTAATAATAGGATAATCAAGTTTGACCAGCCAACTGCAACCAGCGTCCCTACTATAATCTACAATTTTTATTGTGACGTGTTTCGGGGGTACCTCAAAATAAACTTTTATTCCAGTATTTGGCGTATTATTGTTCCCTAACCGATCATACGTTACACTGGGTTCAAACTCACAACCTACAATTTAAAATTCGCGGCCACTATCACTGGGCCGCCACTGCTCTCCTGCAGGTGCTTTACCTAAATAGTTATAGCTGATTGTGCGTTTTGTACATTGTTAATAATTTTATTGATGTTAATAATTATTTTACAAAGAATAATATAAATAGACTGACTCTTTATTATTTGTTGTTAATCCTTCATTACCGTTTGCCGCTTTTGTGAAGTTCGCAATAATCTCCAGGAAAACTTGAATTTACTGCGAACTTGTTAAACAGATATGTTTTTAATTAACTCTTATAACAAATAAAATTATTTTGGCTTTTTGCTCCGTAAAAGGAAAATAAATTATACTTGAGAGTCCACACTGTTACTTGTACATTTTTGAATCAATTAGGTTAATGTGAGTATCTCATAATTTTCTTTCCCTTATCTCAATTTAATTGGAGTCGATACAACATATTATTATCTTTATCGAAAGATGGAAAGGGGAGTATGGGAAGTATAGGGAAGTATGGAAATACTTCCCTATAAGTCATCATATCAGTAGGAAGTTGGCCCCTTTGTAGACGTGCCAATATTTTGCTCCTTAACCTAATTAATAACAAAATTCAAAACACATGAACACAATAATTGTACGAGCACGCTCGACAATTTTATGCTGACGCCCGCGATCACATTTACTTACTTATATTAATTATTACATGCGCATTACCGCAATTACTGTTAGTTCAATAAAGCTGCTTGGTGAATACTCATTTCGGTGTTTTCTTCCACATACATTAGAACTCCAGGTACCCATTGCACCTCAGCGGCTGGACTCCACAATAATATCACATAAGAATCCGTCGTCGTCATCCATCCGTTTATTAAAGGAGATTGCAACAACAATAAAACAATTAACTAAAACATAACATACTTATATACAAACGCGAAAAAAGAGGAGGACTCATTGAGTGCCAAAAATTCTTGCAAAATTTCGTTCAATATCGATGTCAACGTGAAACGTGCCCAGAACGCTGGCAGCATTGTCAGGTTGGATAGCAATGCTGATTCTCTGGCCGAAGAAGAGCCTAGCCGTCCAAGAGTCGACTAACCGTTTAGTTATATCTCGATAAACTCGACGAGCACGGACCCCATGGACCTAACGTTTCAACCCCAAACTGCTCAAACATATAGGTTCCAGTAATGTTGTTGCATAATATCACTAGATTTACATTATACGAAATCTACAAGCTCTAGCTCAGAAGGAAAACTGGATGATATAATAATTTGTAAGAGTTCCTTAAGTAGGTATATTGAAACTCACAAAAAAGTGACAAAAATGGAACGAAAATTTTCTTTGACATTAAACCCATACAATGTCAAGTATTTACTTCGTTTCTCTGACGCACTGAACTGGAAAGATAGATAGCACACGAAAGACTCTTAAATGTAAACGTACTCAAAATAAATTTGCCAAAAATAAACTCTCAAAGGATGAAAGGCTTTGGAGAAAATCACGGCTGTATTAAAAGATACGGAAAGTGTGTAATGATTTAATTTTTACATAATTCAGGTACAGCTTAAACATAATCAAAAGGTGAATCTTTAAGCTGTGCCTGAATTAGGAGAAGTAAATTTTAATGTAGTTACTGAATAAATATGCTGCCGATGAGTCAACAGTTTGTAAGTGCCTCACCTATGGTAACCTACCAAATCATTTCAAGCATCAATAAATAAACGGTGTAAAAGCACTGGTTTTTTATGTAGTAAATTGCGGTAATTTTTTAGTGGGCCGCGAGAGTTTGCTTGATACGAGAAGCACAGGACCAATCGATGTAATGACTTATGGGTCTATTTCCATTACTTGATCTATTACATTTTCAGTAAAACGCCGTACTAGACTAGGATTACTAAAAGTAACGGTAATATACCTAGTGACACAAACTTAAACATTAAATATCCTTCGACCAACTGAAAATTCGTCTCCACAATTTCAAAAATTACCAATGTATCCGACATTTTTTCGCATCCGTAAAGGCGAGAACAAACACACGCGTCCCGTTTGGCTGCTATGTTACATTCGGTTCTGAAAGATGTCGGAAGTCGTAAAATGTATAGCAATTTATGAATGCCGAGTTACGAATGAGTTATTGAATCGGAATCAATTCATACGCAGCCAAAGAAAATATGGCGCACGGAAAATTATTGCCTTTAACTGTTATTTATTTATTTTATTTATTTATTTATTTGACACCAATAAGTACAACATCTTACAGTTTTCCCAAGATGATGTTATACCACATAATAAATAATGTTATACACTATATACGAGTAGATACCTAAAATATTAACAATAAAAATAAAATAACAAAAATCAAGAAACCATTCATATATGTATGCCTCCTTCAATGCACCTTTGTGCTCCTGACACAAATTTCGGCAGGCTATGGAACAAATCTTCCGATGGCATACTATTTATAATACGCGCGGCCCTTGACAAAGGGGCAAACTTTAATAAATTTGTCCTAGCCCTTGGCACATCTAACAAAGTGGGTCGGCGGCGCGCACCCACATACCCATCCGGGACATGCAGCCGCAGCGCCTCCAGTACATCTGGGTGATGCACCAGCCCGCGCAGCACTCTCGCCGCGTATTTTACTAAAGCGACGTCCCTCCTAACCGCCAGCCTAGTGTACCCGACCATGCCCAACACAAACAGACTCGGATACATCAACGGGTAAAATGGGTAAACCCCATATTGCTTCAAATATAAATACCTAGTGAATTTATTTTGGATTTTTTCGATCATGAGACTATATTTGTCCTCATGTGGATTCCATATAATGGCACTTGTCTCGAGATGACTACGAACCAAAGCATTATAAAGTATTTTTACCACTGCTACACTTTTAAAATCCGTACACTGTCGTAAAATAAAACCTAAATTTCTAAAGGACTTGCTACACAACTCCATAATGTGATTGCGAAACATCAACTCGACCACCATATGAACACCAAGATCCCGTATTTGCGTGACACGCGGCATCACTATGCCGTCCATCTCATACTGATTTTGTAGCGGGACACGCGCGCGACTGTACGTCATCACGCAACATTTGGTCACATTGAAGACCAGTTTGTTTTCCTGACTCCATTGTACCACCTTGTCGAGATCGCGCTGAAGCCGCTCACAATCCGAGGCGCTCGCTACAGAGATAAACACTTTAAGATCATCTGCAAATAGCAAACACCTTGCACTGCTCACGACCTCAGGGAGATCATTAACCATAATAATGAATTCCAGTGGACCCAAATTACACCCCTGGCTTACCCCCGAAAATGTATAAAATGGTTTAGATTTGTGTCCGGCGTACTCAACGTACTGCCGGCGCTCACCAAGATAACTCGCAAAGAACTTTAGCAAATGAGGTGTAAAACCTAATGCAGCAAATTTAACCAATAGAATGTCATTATCCACCATATCAAAAGCCTTCCGAAAGTCGAAGTACGCGACGTCCACCTGTCCTCCAGCGTCCACTACTGGCGCCAAATACGACACAAACGACAGTAGGTTACTTCCCGTACCCCGACCGACCCGAAAACCATGTTGAGCATCATGTAGTAGTGGGCTCACTTGCGTGTAAATGGATTTGTGTAACACTGATTCAAAAACCTTAGCGAACGCCGACAGTACGGCCACAGGTCGATAACCACCGACGTCCGACCCTGAACCTCCTTTTGGTACCGGGATAACTCGCGTCATTTTCCATTGATCTGGATAGTGTCCTTCCTGTAAGCACAGATTGAAAATGTGTAGCAGTGGTTTCCAAAATACTGAGCTACAGTCCCTGACAATAAAAGGTGGTATTCCATCCGGACCCACCGACTGTTTGGGCTTGAGCCGCTGGAGTGCCGCGCACAACTCCCCCTGACTCACGCGGTCCACATGCACGTGCGCCGAGCCCGCTCCACAGGCCGCGCGCTCCGCTGCGACTGGGTCTAACGTCGGCCGCGTCCCACTGTACACCGAGTGGAAATAGGCAGCAAAACCTTCAGCAGCCTCCTCCTCCCTCAACACTATGCCATCCTTTGTGATTTGGGGCTTATTACGTCTGGATTGCTTTGCTCGAACAAAGCTCCAGAATGATTTAGGATCATCCTTAAAATTAAGTTGTAATTTATTTTGGTAAGTAAGTTATGTGTTTAGAAAGTTATGATTAGTTAAGAAAGGTTTTGCTTAGCTTGGGTAGTTTGGAAAACAACATGGCTATTAAAAATGGCTGTGATTAACATTGTTTAAACTCATAAAGAAATAATAAAAAATAGGCAATCATCGGGACAGCTAACTGAAGTAAAAACTTGAAATTTTGGAATAACTGTGTTTTTGTGTTATAGTGTCACACGTAACATTAGCAAGTCTGGCGTGGCGGCGCGCGCTAAATTCTAACATTAGCATGTCGCTAACGCGATCCCATACGGTTTACTTCTACCAAAATTCGCTCTAGAAGCGAGGCTAAAGAAGTTTTCAATTTAAAAATATTATGATGAACTATTAAGCCTTGTTTATGATGTAGATGCTGCGCGGCGGGCGTGGCGGCCCGCACTAAATTCAAACATATGGTGTTGTATGAGTGTTCATAGAGAAGCGACACGCGTTTGCTCAAGATGCAAGAAAAGCCCGCGGGGGCGGCGGCGGATGCGGCGTTTATCGCGGCGTCGCACGTAACGTTGCGCTGTAAAACGTAGTGTCACCTGCGGAGGCGTTAAACGCGTTAGTGCCCACGACGTTGCACGCGGGGCACCATCTGCCAGTCTTGTCTGGAAATCGCACAAAGCAGACCTGAGGCACCGTCACCAAGAGAACGAAATTATCGACACTATTTTAGAATATAATTCGATGTTAAAATGTGAATTATAGGGCCCGATTCTGATGTCCGCCGCTGCATTTTCTGACGCGTTCGCCACCGCGTTAAACGGCAGAGGTTCCGCCGCGGACGCAGTGGCGTCCACCGCCACTCTTGCTGCTCCACTTCTTCATAAACAACATCGTACATTACCATAATATTTTTATGTTTGCGCGAGAGACGACGCGGGCCGCTGCACGCGTCGTCTTTCCCTGTACAGAAAAAAAAGCCCGACGCGCCGCGAGCCGGCACGCTGGATGCACTGAGTGTCGCCGAGCGTCTCCAAAAACGAGCCTACAGTTGTCCACTTGCAAAGTAATACTAGATCAAGTTTCTCAAAGCTATGTATTATATCAGCATTACTGAAATCTATCTAACCTATTGAATCCTGAAAATAGCACAGTATTCTTAGGCTTAACTTTGGATGCTAAGTTTCAGTGGGGCCCACATATAGATAAATTGTCAAAGAAGCTAAGCTCCGCAGCATATGCTGTTAGAAAAAATCGTAATTTAACTGACATAGAGACAGCCCGTTTAGTTTACTTTAGCTATTTTCATAGTGTAATGTCGTACGGTATTCTGTTGTGGGGAAATGCCGCCGACATCCAGACTATCTTTGTTTTGCAGAAAAGAGCTATTCGATCAATTTATAAATTAAGCCCGAGACACTCTCTCAGAGAGAAATTTGAGGAGATTAATGTAATGACTGTGCCTTCTCAGTATATTTATGAAAATCTTTTATGTACCCATAGAAATATAAAATTGTTTAAAAAATACAGTGATATCCATAACATAAATACTAGGAACAAACACAAATTTGTAGTACCTACAACAAGGCTCAAGAAAATAGGTGGCTCGTTTAGATGTCAATGTGTACGCTTTTATAATAAGCTTCCAAGCCACGTACAAGATCTAAGTTTTAATAAATTCAAGTCTTTCATTAAACGTAAGTTGTGCCAGAAAGCGTTTTATACAACAAAAGATTACATTGAGGACAAAAAGGCTTGGGATTGAGCTGCTCCAATTAATTTTGTTTTTTTTATTATATTTTGCACTATGCATTTTGTTTGGTTTTCTTGCAATGACAAGAATATTTACTTTTTAAAGTATTATATTATTTTATTTTTTATTATTGTGTATGTGAAGACTATGTGGATATATTTTTTTTTTTGTTTTTATTTAAATTTATCTTAGTTTTTAATCATGGTCTGGCAGTTTGAGTAGTTTATGCGGCCTACCCGAATGTCCTTTCTTTGGTATTGTTCGTCGAATCGTTGAGCTCCTTAAATTTTGAGTTGAGCTGCTCGGTTATTGACAAATGCGTGCACCGAATGTCCTTTCTTTGGTATTGTTCGTCGAATCGTTGAGCTCCTTAAATTTTGAGTTGAGCTGCTCGGTTATTGACAAATGCGTGCACTGACTGGACAGTTCCACTCAATCTGGCTGGTTCTTTCCTCAAAAGACCATTTCAGACATCAGTCTACATGGTCTTCACATGATCTAATCAAGATTTTGTCAGGACTTTAAAAGAGACTGTGACCTCTGAGTTTGTTTCGGCCTTTCTTCTCAGAGTAGTCAGATAGGAAACGCCGACCTCATCTAGTTTTAAAAATATGTTCGACATGTAAAAGTGTTTGTACAAACCAACTTACAGAAATAAAATCATTTATCATTTACCAAAAAGTGTGGTAAGCACATAAAAGGTGCTTGCTGTCAAACTTACTAAACGCATTTCGCCAAAGAAAAAGCAAACACACATGAACTTAAAACACAAGCGGATCAAGAGCCCAATACACGCAAAGCAAAAACAAATCAATTCTCGTTTCCCTGACACACATGACTTGTAAATCACGACGCGATGACATAACGGGCAACACTCCAAATTATTGTGTTTGTTGGGCAGTGCGGATATTATACCTGGTCCTTATTTTAACGTGTTATTTTTGGCGTGATACAACGAAAAGGTACTACAAAGTTTTTCGATTCGGATTTCACCAAGGAACATTACAATTAAATAGGTACTATCACTTGTAGGTATTCTGAAAAATAACATAACATGACATAGTTTGGTCTACCCACCGGTGAACCAAATTTCGCCAGGTATGTTTAGTAGTTTAGTCAGTTCAGTTTTATTCTCTTATAGTAATATAGTTCTAGTGTGTAGTTGTCTATTGCAATCAACAATCCCAGAAATTCAACATAGACAAAACAACATTTTGCCCAATTTTATTTTTTCCCGACTCGGGATACGAACCCATACTCAGCAGCCGCACCTACCAGCAAATATTAAATTCATGATGACGAGTATTAAGACTGATCCGTGAAACCATTTTCCTGTTTATTCGGAACAAAAAAGTTATTTTTCGGACATAGAATTTTTGATTTATGGGTGATCTTTTACATAAAAAAATGCTAATCATTGCCCTTTGTCCTAAGTAATCCAAAACGAAACAACAGTCCGTGCCAATTTCTTGTCTGTGACAAGAATGGCTCCATATCGACAGAAAATTAATTTAAAAGTCACCATCTCCGCGTCATTTTCTTTTCTCATAAATATTACTTTCTTCTAATTTATTTCCTCCTTTTCATTTTAGCTACTAGTCATACTTCGTCACAACAAAATACAATAGAAAAAAGTTCATAAAAAAGAAAATAATTTCGTGATGAAAAAGTCTTTGAGAGGTACTTAGGACCAAACAAAGGCCGTATTAAAATTTCTACCAATAGAAACTGTAAATACTTCGAAGGTCACAGTTTTTCATGCGAAACTTTTCTGAGAAAGTAGTCTAAGTTTGAATGCCGCTTAGCAGAGAAATGAAATAGGTCTAATAACATGTCAATCAAATAAGAAAGTCGCGTTTTATTCATGAAGTTTCTCGTAGACTTCTCCTTTGTTATAATTCAGTTTTTTTATGGAACGCTAAAGTTTAAACGAGAAAAGCAAGTTCTTAGAATATTTCAGCTACTTTTGTCACGAAATGAATGGACTAAGGTCCGAAGGAATGACGCATATTTTTATTTTAGTATCTATTAAAAATATATGAAATCTGTTTCAACTACAATATAATATCATTAAATTATTAAGCTTATTCCCATGCAGAGTGATCTAATTACCAATTACATTATTTTAATGATCTTGGAACTTTGAAACTTATGAATATTAATGGAACATAATCTTATTCAGAATTAGAGATTAAGTAAAACAGAAAAACAGGTTAATGTCATAAAAATGGCCTTAACTACCAACGAAAGAAAGTTTAATTAAAGTTCCGGCTTTCTTAATCCAAACATTACTTTGAATACTTTTGTAATTACCAAAGAGAGGATGACGATGTGTAATTTAAAAGTAATTTGTCTTCAAGGAAATGTCAAATGTTAAATTTAGTCTTGTTATACTTATTTTTATTATTTTTTACCTTTGTATAGATTCTTTTACCGATTGTTTTGTGAATGTGTGAACATTGTAGGCCTTCTAGATGCTAGTTAACATTTGTTAACTTTTTTATATAATCTTTTTCTTTTTTTTTAGTTTCTTACGACTTATTGTCATAATTCGGGCCTACGTTGTCCCCCCATATCTAAGTACTAATGCTGTAACATGTAAATATTGTAAAACCAAACCATTTTTAAAAGAGTAACCATGGAGTTTCTTGCCGGTTCTTCTCCATAGGAAACGACCAACCCGAACCGTGCTCATTTTGTCGACGTTTTATAAGTGCCCATGTAGGCCTATGTGAAATAAAAAAATTGATTTTGATTTTTTTGTCAAAGTAAATAGCGAAGTTAAGAAAAAATATTTTTGTACATTAATGAGTACCTAAATAGAAATAATTAAGGGCGTTACTCCAACAGAAACGCGGCCAAGCTTTGAGACGCAAAATTTTACATAAAAAGTTGTTTCAGATTGTTTAGTCTTGCAGCACGTTACGAGAGGCGTATACCTAAATATTGTACGATGCGTTTTAAATGAGAAGGTCCACCACAATGACCTGAACTGTCAAATGAAAAGTACAGTTTGCACGGAAAGTTTATTCGCGTAGTAATAATGATGACGATGAGTGATACTTAGTTGAGTGGAATTTAAGTTTTAAACTCCGATACATTTTTATTCGTTCATCGTTATTTTTATAAATATATTTTTATTTTATTTAAAGTACTATTTATTTCTTTGAAAAGTATATTCCATTTTTAATGCAGTCATACTACATAAGCATACAAATGTTAAAACATAGTCACACTATCACACTTCATCAAACTCCACACTAATATTACAAAGGCGAAAGTTTGTGAGTCTGTGTGTGTTTGTATATTTGTTACTTCTTCACGCTCAAACGGCTTGACGAATCTGGATGAAATTTGCCACAGAGATAGTCAGGAATAATAGATAGGATACTTTTTATGCCGGGAATATTCTCCCTCGGGATAATTTCACGCGGGCGAAGCCGCTGGCAGAAGCTAGTATTACAATAAAATTGAAAACTTTTGCTCACCCTACTCAAATCGCTAGGTTTTACAGCTATGACGTAACAATATGGCGCAGCATCGAGCTTCTTCTTATTTGAAATGTCTAGTAAGTGGAGTTCCGTTCGGGTGCAAAATCAGAGACAAGTCAGTGTTGCATATAAAGTTTCCACTCATCCACATTCTTCTTCCTCTTCTCGAGTGCAAGACTTACATTTAGTCTAACCAGTAGGTAAGCAGCGACCTGGATATATCATTCTTGGAGGGTGTAGGTTGATGTCGACGGATTCACGCTCACACCGAGTCTGGGATGACACATAATATTATATACTCTTACACTTTATGTTATAAAGTACATACAATTCGAGAAGACCGTTTCGCTTACCTCGTTGCTTCATTATATTTAAACGTTGTATTTCCAAACCATGTGCGGTTAAAAAGTACACTCTGCTGATTTGGAATCTCATTAAGTATAATTATGTTCTTTTAAGCTATTTAGGTTGAAATAAAAACCCCGTACCCACATCAAGAAAAACAAAACAATTAAAAACCATTTAACAACCACAACAACCACAATTAACAACCACACCACCAGCAGTTCAAGCAGAAACATTTTACACTGATGATTTCCATGATATTTTTCGCATACATGTTTGACAACCTTCTTCGAGATAAATCGAAATTGCTGTACAGGCCAAATAAATGCGAGCAGCGGCCGGCAAAAGTTGTATGAAAATCCATATCTGTCGTGTTTAGCGGCCAAATAAATTACATAGTAAACTCATATCTGTCGTGTAATTAAAAAATAAATTAACACTTTAACGCGGGAAAAAATATTGTTGTTCGTTGTTCGTCATTGATTTTGAAAAGTAATTGTATATGACTAAATGAGTTCTAGGTACTACTAAGTTTTAATTTCCACTTATTATTTGAGAAAAGTACCTACTATACAACCCTTGGCCACAACTAGCTCTTTTGCTTGCCGCTGCAGTGCAGTAATGTACTATTGTTTTAGCGTTAAGGGCTCGTTGGTCTTTAGTTCTCAGCTATGTTTGAATAAAATCGGTTCAGCCGTTCAAAAGTTATGGACGCTTTTCTGTTTGAATTGAGGTGTTTTCGCAAGATATCGTGTCATAATTACGTGTTCAATAGATTGCCAATCGAATCGTATCTACTATGTACTAGATTAATTATGTAGGATAAAATAAAAATGTGTCGAGGGTTTCTTAAATTTTGAAATTTTTCTTGTATGTCATAGTTGTACGAATAGTTCAAATAGTTTAAGTGATAAACTGTTTTTAGCGTGTAAGGAGGACTAGAACCCGCAACACGCAGCGTAGCAGCCGATTGCTCAATCACTACGCCAACTTTGTCGTCTTGTTATGTATGTATTGTAGCATGAATGTTGCAAGACTTCTCAGTTTAGCCTCTTTTTTTAAGTTGTCAAACTGGCCGGTGCATTCATAGTAAATTCATGGCATAGAAATCTTTAACCAAATTATTGATATTTTAGACAGCAGCTGTTAAAAGCGTCGATATTACTTGAAATGGCGAGCAAACTTAGGGTTATATTAAAAAAACTGGTATGATGTCGACGCAAGTCCCTCCATATGTGTGAAAACCAAGCGTGCCACTTTTTCACAAACAATTTAAAAACTAATTTACTAACCAATGAAAGATAAGATTTTCAATGCCTCGGCCAACTTTTTCGATACCGTCTTTATAGCTCAATATCAGTGGATTTTCGGTGCCGTATTGCTAAATAAAAAGCTCAAAGTACGATCAATGATCGTAATATTACTCCGTTTTTTGACTCGCGATGTACATATACTCGCGTCATCTAGTTAGATTTATATCTGTGGTGTGTAGTTTCCTATTAACTATTCTATGGAATGTCGCTTTCTCTGAAATATCAGGCGAAGCTCATTTATTTATTTTTCCTATCTTTCACCATAAAAATACAACACCAAAATGTCACAAACATAATAAACTGTATTTCATTGAATCATATTTTTATTTCTCAGCTGTGTATGAAAGGAAATACGTTTCATCGTAATCTGTGAATAAAGAAGACGACTTGAGTCATATCAGTGCTTATTTTTCCTTTTCATCCGAAACATCGATTGGGAACATGGGATTATTCCTATAGCAACGGAATTCATTATCTGTACGGTTATGTTTTTGTACCAAACTGACTTTCAAAAGATTTTTATTTTTTTCCCAAAATACTGAAACAAGGATTCTTTGAGTCATTATCTAAATCAGAGTGATGGTACTCGTGTTGGTCGTTAAACGAGTATCAAGGAAGGACCAATTGATTAGACATTGTTGTCATAATATCTGAAGAAGTAATATCTTGGAACTTACTACCTACTGTTGGACCAGTCCACTTTTATTTTAAATTCTGGATATTACATTCCGTAAAGATATTAAATTGTTTGTTTACATACATACTAGCATCATCTCGCGGCTTCACTCGCGAGAAAATTGTCTTACTGATCGTATCGGGATAAAAAGTATCCTATTTGCAAAATTTCATTAAAATCCGTAAAGCTGTTTTTGCGTGTAACACAATCATACAAACTTTCACATATATAATATTAAAATAATAAGTAGGAGTAAGTAGGATAGTATAATGAAACTACTGATCCAATTGCGAACCCTATTTCACTGATAGGACCCTACATTATTATTGTCACGTGTATAATAGCGTGATCGAATCAGAAATGAGAACATCCGCAAGAAAACCACGAAATAGCCCAAAAAATTGCCAAATTTAAGAGACAATGGGCGAGGCACATTGCTCGCAGATCGGATGGCTGTTGGGGCCTAAAAGTTCTGTAGTGGTGACCGTGTACCTAAAGGCGCAGCGTTGGAAGGAGCCGCTCTTTAGATGGAGCAACGATCTGATCAAGGCTGCGGGAATCCGTTGGATGCGAAACGCACAGGACAGATAAGTGTGGCGACGCTTGGGAGAGGCCTATCTTCAGCAGTGGACGTCTTTCGGCTGAAATGGTGATGATGATGATAGCGATAACGTGAATTTTCAGGCAACCCGGATTTTTTTCAGTTCTTGCGAGATACGAGTACACCACGAGAGTAAAGGTAAAAGCGTGTTTAATAATACGATTTCATGCTCTTAATATAAAACGAACGACCAAGGTAAAGTCAGCAACTCAATCAGTCAAACTTAATTTTCATTTAAGGACTTAAATGCATTCAGGTCGTATTGAAGCAGCAATTGCACCCACAATCTCGCACCACACCCACACTCATCAATTCAGCGCTGAAATTACACCTATTTCTGAGGTACCTTTAAAGTTGAGTGTAATATACGCTACACCGTAAGTATCTAAGGTTAAGCTTCCAGTAACGTTTACATGCTACAAGAAACACTAATAAATTAAGTAGCGAATCTTCTTTCATCGAAATAGACTTGATAAGAATAGTAAAAACATGGTAAAACTATTATTTAGCCAATCTCTGGTTTCCTAAAATATCGATGCGAATAAAAAAAGTGAAAAAAAGTGATCATTTTAGTTGCACAAACTGGGTCTTATTATTTTTTACACTCGCGACCAATGAAAAAGTTCCTAAATGGGAAAGGCTAGCTTAATTCAAATTCAAATTCAAATTCATTTATTTCGGACTACAGTGATCCATATTGGGTTAGTATTACAAAAAGCTTATATTCTAGTGTTAGTAACATTGATTAAAATTCTAAATTATAAACACTGCGTGTCGAGGATGACCAGCCAGGAAGGAGGTTTCCTATCTAATCACCCTCCGCACAAAAATTCGCATATCTGGCGTATAGCTCTCAGCCACGGCTCTCAGGATACAGTTGCGACTACTCCGCACTCTGCACAGCAGCGACGCGGTTTTTTTGCGTATTATGGCTTGGAAGCCATCTGTGTGGGTCTCAGCAAACATAGCCGATGCGCTACAGAAACGGGGCAGTCGCAACAGCATCCTGAAAATATTATTATACTGCACGCGCAGGACATCCAGCGATCGCTTGGTGTAATTTACCCATAGATTGCCCGTGTAAAAGCTCTGACAGAAGGCCTTAAAAAGAGTAATTTTTCCTTGGTCAGAGCAACGCGAAAATCTACGCGCCAACATGTTACCCCTGACCGCCAGTGCCCTACGCTCCCGCTCAATATCTATATCATCCCTAAGGTCGTCGGTGATGAAATGTCCCAGATATTTAAATTTGGATACTCTGTTCAAATGAAGTCCATTAAGTTTTATGATCTTAGGAACAGAGTCCGGATATCTACCAGCGGCCCCAAAAACCATATATTCACTTTTGGTGACATTATATCGAAGTCCATGTGAGGCAGCATAAGTCTCACAGACTTTGAGCAATTTACTGATAGCCCCAGCAGTCGGACCCAGCAGCACCATGTCGTCCGCGTAGCTAATGTTATTGACGCTCGCTCCATTTATTCGACATCCTACATTCATGCTGCTGAGCTCGGTGATGAGGCCATCAACATACAGATTGAACAGTCTAGGGGATGTTAAACCCCCCTGTCTCACACCGCATTCCAATCTATACGCTGAAGAGAGAGTGTTAGACCACTTTACCTGGTTCTTTTGATTGGCATGCCAGTACTGGAAAGTTTTCAGTATTTCAGCAGGTGTACCTCCGTTCCTCAACTTATCCCAAAGCACAACATAGGACACGAGATCGAAGGCCTTTGAGAGGTCAAGGAAACAGGCGTACACCGGCGTCTTACGATCGGTATAATATTGTACAGTATGCTTCAGACTTAAGATAGCAGTTTCAGTTGACAGTCCGGGCTGAAACCCAAACTGTGCTTCATGGAGTTTTATAATGTTTTTCAAATATGAATCAAGCAGACTGTCCAATACTTTAGCGATGATCGTTGCCAAGGAAATCGGTCGATAATTGTCCTTATTCGATATGAAAACTATTTTATGAAAATTTTATGAAAACTATGACTATTGTGGTTCCCATCGTTAAGAACAGGGTAGGGGCCCTGTTCTTAACGATGGGAACCACAATAGTTTTCATAAAATTTTCTGGCAGGTATGAATGGCTTAAACACATCGTATAGAACAGTGACAAGACCCTCGGCATGTGTACTCCTGCATATTTCAAGTGCTCAATACTGAGTCCATCATGACCGGGAGACCTGCCTCTGCTCATTCCTTGTATGACGCTTTTGACTTGCTTGGCAGAGAAATGCACTGGCATCTCCTTTTCCTGACAACAATACTCGGCGGCAGTTGAAGGAGCTGAGGGACCAAGGGGAGATTGCACCTGAAAATGTTTCATAAACATGTTTGCAATATCCCCGTGATCACTCTTCCCCTCCACACTCACCGCGAGGCAAGGCCCAACATCCAATTTACTTGTGGATTGCCAAAATTTTCCGAAATTTTTAGTAGCTCTTTGTTCTGCTAACAAGTCCATTTTAATTTGCTCCTGGTTATTTTGGCACCACTTCAAACGACTTTTGAAAACTTTGCGAGCCTCTTTCATTTTTTCATATATGTAACCATCAGTCGGCCGTTTATGTTCTATCCAGGTTTTAAATTTAAGCCTAGCCTCGTAGTGAGCATCATGTACATGTTTATTCCAGCCACACATAGGACGATATTTTCTATGAGGTTTGCAGTTAGTCAGCTCTTTAGATTGCTTAGCTGCCTCACAAAGCACGTTCACAATCCGATCATACAAATCATCCAATACATTTTTATGTTCAGGCAAACTACATGACCCATGACTGCACTCCGTAAATGCCTGGGGAAGATCAATATCACGCAATTTACTGTTGCACACAAACCGGTATCTATCAATTTCGGAACAGTTTCTTTCACCCCATATAATCGCGCTACGAGGCACTGTCTGAGTCACCAGCTTTGACCTTACTATATTTAAATCAGATACAATATATATGGGCAGATGATCAGAGTTATAAACATCCTCTTTTATACCTGCATCTACAACAGTGTCCCATGCCGATAAAGATACCACACAATGATCAAGCCATCTCCTACACCCATGCGCATCACTAATAAATGTGTAGTGATTTTGCTCAACACCTAGTATTTCAATATCAGCACAAACCCATGACTGCTCCGTACAGAAGCTCGTCATTTCATTATAGAAGTTTTGTCTTGGGTGCGCGTTAAAATCGCCCAATACAAACACATTCTCAACTTCATAACTTGCTACAACAGCATTTATCTCACTTAAGACATTAGTAAAGATAGTCAAATTTTCCGGTGAGTCTGTAGGCATGTAGACAGAAAAAACAAGAATAGATCGTTCACCACTAACTGCCTTAATGGCCACAATCCGTTCACTACTACAGTTCAAAACAGAAACGGACTCAAACAAACCTTTCCTCCAGAGAATGGCCACTCCCCCGTAGGGCCTTCCTCTTAACGGGCCGACGGTTGTATCAACCGCTGACTTTCCAGTAAATTCAAAGTCTTGACTTATGGTCCCTAACACCAATATGTCATGAGGAAGAAGCCATGTCTCTTGAAGGGCCACAAGATCTGACCACTCACAAATTGCTCGGATGTTATCAATAGAGCGTTTTGCTGATTTACAATTAAAACTAGTAAACGTTGAATAATTATTAGTGTTACTATACATTGTGAAACTATTTAATTAACTTTAACTTTAGATCCTGAGTTGGTTCGATACATGAAATGAACAAACCGCCTAAAGGTAATACCATCCGGCCACAACTTGTCATTAAGAAATAAATTAAGTTTATGCTTAGAAACAAATACCTTATAAGCATTGTACTTCTTAAAAGACTTAATGTTCATCTTTTTTAAGGAAACACTCTCTTGTGTTTTAGACTTAATGTAGCTAATAATATCATGTTCTTGTGTCTCAGTACTGACGTTTGAAATTAACAATGGCACTTTTACATCAGCCGCCCGAAATTTAATATCAGGCTCAATAGAAGCACAGCCCTTTTGACTAATTAACCTATTTGATTTAGACGATTTACGTGTAACTAACTTCCATTCATTGTTATGGTCCGCTACCATTTGCTCACTACTCACATTCGATTTATACACACTCGAACTATTCACTGTTTGTAACTCACTCGATTCCCTTCCAGTCGACACCGCAGTCGCAAACGTAACGATGGTAGGGGACTCAATCGGCCCAGGCGCACACCGAGACACCGCCGCCGGCGCCGCAGTGGTCGGATCGCTCAAGGTCACACCTGCCG
Source organism: Orthosia cruda (assembly GCA_964057195.1). Lineage (NCBI taxonomy): Eukaryota > Metazoa > Arthropoda > Insecta > Lepidoptera > Noctuidae > Orthosia > Orthosia cruda. Next base: position 11,560,267 of record OZ059836.1, on the reverse strand, counting down.
CGTCATTTGTTACTGTTTCTGCAAACGTCATGCTCGTGCGTGTGCTTCTTATTGATGTCTCGCTCTCGCTCGCACCCCTCACAACAGCTGCGTCTCTTTGTTGACATTTTTTCGAGTTACCCTCTTTACCTCGATCTGTTGAAATTGTCATTCACCTTTTTATCAGCTATTAATTGCGTTGACGATATTGGCACATACTGCAAACCTATAGGGCCACTATCTAATGTGAAACTATTCTCGAGACAAGCCCCTCTTCTTGTATTTATCTTAGTATTAGGTGTACAGTAATAATTGTCTACCAACGATGCACATTTCATATTTTGTACCTCGAACTTGAGCACATCAAACTGGTCCCTGGTTACCATCTTATCTTCTAAAACCTTGCATTTATTTTGCAGAATTAAAATGTCCTTTAACAGCCGGGTCGCATCCACATGATCGAAGGTTACTGGTGGAAGTTTATGTAATTCCTTGGCCACAAATACAGGAAAAAGGTCAGGATCCGTTGTTTTCATTAGACATATTATGTCATCTAAATCCCTGGACATTTTCTTCTTGCCGTCTTTTCGACGAATTGGCATCTTCTTTGAACTGGCTAGCGATTCAAACAGCAATGTTTTCGCTTTAACAATATCATCAGCTGTGAAGGAAGACGTACACAACTGATGAATGCTCTCTTCATCCGTAAATTCCAGCACATTTCTTAGAAACGCCAGAAGTTCGTTAATCACAATGACGCCGTCTGCATTATTTTGATTAATGACGCCGTCTGCATTATTTAAGTACATTTAACAGCGCATCAGAATATTACCAACTTAAAATGTAAATATTGTGTTCAAATTTTAAATTAAATGTTTTTAGAAATTTGGGAAGCTCGACCCAAGCATGCTCAATAGGATTCAAATCGGGGCCCCTTGCTGGCCACTCCATTTTGTGGATTCCTACGTCCTGAAGATACTCATTTACAACTTGTACAGTGTGGGCCCGTGCATTATCGTGCATGAGAACACTGCATTGTCGCCAATATTGGGCAAAAAACGGACCAGCATGTTCATTGAGAATCTCATTGATGTATCTCACAGCAGTTAGGTTCCCGTTCTCGATTGGAACTAACGCTGTTCGACCCTCTGCAGAGATACCAGCCCACACGTGAACGGTACCTCCGCCGTGTGACACTTTTTCTTCAAAACATGCTTACATCACGGAAAGTTGGAGCCGGGTGAAATTGGCTCTTTTTAGTTGAAAAGATAACGGCCTGGGTTTTAGCAGCATTAAACTTGACCAGATTGGCATCACCCATTCGGAGACTGCCTGCAAGGACAAGTTCAAACGCTCCACCATGGCCTCACGGAGAGACTGGATCTGTGGCCCGGTAGCACGTGCGTTGGACAAGTAACTCTCAGCAACAGTGCTGGGTTTTAGGAGATCGGTTTTAGGAGTTAATGTGCAACAAGAACAATGTTGCTGAGAATACCAACCCCTAAGGGACTCCGGCATTAATATCCAATTGGTCCGACGAGCAGCCGTCGATAACCACTCGAATGAACCGATCCTTCAGGAAGTCTGCAATCCAATCACACAGACCACCGGGCAGACTGAATGAAGAAAGCTTACCAATAAGGCTTTCGTGCCATACCCTATCGAAAGCCTTTGAGAAGTCGAGGGATACGGCAAGCGCTTCCCCGTGTCTCTCGATGGCCTCACTCCATATGTGAATGGCATACACTATAAGATCCCCAGTAGACCGAATTCAGCGGAAGCTGTATTGGCGGTCGCTAAGGATATCGTTAGTTTCTAGGTATGCCAGGAGCTTAGTGTTTAGTACACGCTCCATACTCTAACAGAGTTTGGACGTTACAGAGATGGGTCTGTAGTTAGCCGGGTCAGCTTGACAGCCCTTCTTGGGCACGGGCTGTACGTTGGCTTGCTTCCAAGCATTCGGCACTTTTCCAGTCTCATATGAAAAGCGGAATACGCGTGTCAAGATCGGAGACAGCACAGGCGCACAGGTTCTAAGAACTATAGCTGGTATTCCGTCAGGGCCGCTAACCTTGTTCACGTCGGGAATGCGCAGCACCCTACGGACGTCCTTTTGATGGATGCGAATGTCCGACATACTCGTCTCGCATCCATCAGGAGAAGGAGGGGGCCTCGAATCACCAGGATTCGGATGCGAAGATACCGCAAAAAGGGAGGCAAACAAATTTGCCTTCTCTTTAGCGGAGTGAGCCAGTGACCCATCAGGTTTCAGCAGTGGTGGTAGTGAGGGACTGCAGAAGTTCGATTCGACTGACTTAGCCAGGGACCAAAACGCTTTACTACCTGCTGGGTAAGAAGCAAGTTTGGTCCATATTCGGCTAATGTGGTCAAACCGAGCCCTTCGCAACACCAACTTGCAGGACTTGGTAGCCCTGTTAAAGGCTCTCTTCTTCTGACCCACGTCACTTGCTTTGCGCGATCGCGCGTCGATCCATGCTAGGTACGCCTCATGCTTACGCGCGTCGGCGCAATGACATTTGGCGCCAAACCATAGCCGGTCAACGCTGGACATTGTTACGTCAGAGAACGGAATGTAGTACTCCATTTCCTGACGCAACACACCCCTCACTGCGTCCGCGCACAACGAAGGATCAGCCGAAGAAAAGCAAGTAGGTTGCCTAGGATAGCATGCGAAGAAAGCGCGCATGCCATTCCAATCTGCTGACCTGTACCGCCAAACCCGCCGGGAGTCTCATGGGCTGGGATCGGGCGGGGAGTAGATGGACTCAGACTGCACCAGACAATGGTCGGAACTACCCAAAGGTGAAGTTATCGACACAGAGTATCGGTCTGGATCTGTTGTCAGCAGAAGGTCCAAGCAATTGGCCGTGTGCGAATCAACATCCGGCACCCTTGTTGCCCCATGGACCAGCTGGGTAAGGTTTAGCGCAAGCAAAAGCTTACGCATCTCCCGTCCAGCATGGTCAGTGCACTGGTATGGAAAGAGCCACTCCTGGTGGTGGGTATTGAAGTTCCCCAGTAACACTAATTGGGCAGAAGGGTACAGTTGCTGTTCCGCATCAGCCGCCTCACTAAAGTGCTCTGTGAGCCTGGTTGTCTCCTGATCTCCTGTGTGCGAACGGTAGACACAGGCGTAGATAATTTTATCCAGACCTGTGTTCACGAGAGTCCACAGCGTTGAGAATCTGGAGTCCTCAAGGTTACGGAGACGCCGATAGTAAGTGTCGTCACGGGCGTACATACACACACCCGCGCGTTTTTTTTAAATTGTGCTCCAGGGTAAACCCTTGGTATGACAAGTACGAGACATCTGAAGGACTCGCTATTTGCGTCTCCGTAAAAAAAACAGCGCTGGTTTCTCAGCCTCCAGGTGGTAGTGGACTGCAGAGAGATTTGAGTGCAGACCTCTAATGTTGGTGAGGTGCACATTGTGGGGGACGGGGTGCAGCCGCTGTTTAGATCCAGTATTCTTTTTGCTTGTCATTTTCATTATTATTGAAGAGTGAATGGATAAGAGGAGAAGGAAGTGAGACGAGGTTCCACGCTGCTAACCAACGGACACGCACTGAAAGGCCGCCATCATTGAAGCACTAGTCTGGAGACTGCGGGGACGCCCGAGCCCCCCCGGAATGTCCAACGGGCCCTCCCCATCTGGTCGCCAACCAGCACGATGGTGCATTCCGGGAGTTTTCGACAGTCGGTGGGGCAGTCTTTCGTGTGTGGCTGGCACACTACTTGGGCCCCCAACTACATGCGGTCGGCCAGCAGCGCACCGTGCCTCGGATGTCGCTACCCTCCGCGACTAGTCACCCGATGAGTCCATAACAGTGCGCGTCAGGCTGGTTAGCCTGCAGTGGAACAGCTGTCTCGACCTAATTCCTCTAGTGGCAACACCGGGCATCGTATCGGAACACGGCTAGGCCGCTTAGCGGTACGTCTTTGCCCGGTGGGTGCTCGGAAGCCTTCGGTCAAAGCCTACCACCAGATATCACCTGATTTGCACCACCCGGGGACCACGTGTAAGGAATCAAAGGGTACACTCCTACGGACGTGGGTAACTCGGCCCCCAAAAGTCTTAGCCAGGCTCCGTCTTAATAAAAAAAAATCCTTGCATGTTATGTCAAAAAGATTTATCTGATACCTTTAAACGAGCAATTCTTGTATATCTAATACCTTTAAACGAGCAATTCTTGTATATATAATACCTTTAAATGAGCAATTCTTGTACATATATAATCTGAATCTCGGAAACGGCTCCAATGATTTTCATGAAATAAGTATGGTTTCGGGGGCGATAAATCGATCTAGCTAGGTTTCATATTTAGAATTCTCTCTATTTTCACCCGAGCAGAGCTTGGCCGGCCAGTTACCTACTGCATGGTTAATACTGGGAAAACAAGTAAATTAGTAATAATTAATGAATTATTTCTGAATGCTATAGGTATTTCAAAACCTTTTCTCCAAACAAATATAGGTTCATGCGATATCTATACGTAATTACCATAAAACGGTGTACCACGATAATCACCCAATAATCAAATAGGCAATCTCACTAGCATGCAATACGTAGAAAACGGAGGTGTAAGTTACACATATAAAGTGGGGGCTTTGTACTGTATTTTAATGGCAATTATCTAAAATTCACGGCATTTATAGCACCCTTTGAGGAATTTGAAACATGGGAAAACGCACTGACCTCAAATCTTGATAGGAAAGTGAGTGAGGCGCTCCAATAGTTGCCCTTTGCCATGTCCCCAAAATCACTTTGTAGCAACCCGAAGTCGAAGAACTTTATTTATGATTTAAACGACTTTAAAAAGGAAGATATATTTAAGAAAACTTCTGCCGAATCCTTTGAAAAATACAATTTATTTCAAAAAGGACTAGCTGAGATATTACACCACCAAGCTAACAATATTGATTTACAGCCAGAACTCTAATATCCAAATCATTTAAAAGTACAACCGAACCACACATCCGACAAACGCTCCAGGCATATAAAACGCAATGTTTATCTTCCATTACTCCTCATACATAGATTGAAGCAAACATACATGGAACATAAACTGCAGTAAAACAAACCGGAAGTTATGGTCGCTTTGCTTTTCGAAGCGTTGAACTGATTGGATTACCATCAGTTGAAAATTTTATGAATCTACGTAACGTAAGGTTAGTTAGAATCATTGATATAATATATGTGTATTAATATTATTAAAAACCCTATACATCAATACTTACAATGTATTTATTAGGTACAATGTTTTCTTTACTATTCTAAACCAGCTTCTGCCAGCGGCTCCGCCTGCGTGAAAAGTGGTTTCTAATCCCAAAGGAACTTCGTGGCGAGATAGTAAGTAGCCTTTGTGCTATGCCAGACTATAAGCTATCCTTGTGCCAAATCTAATCCAGATCCGATCAGCAATTCTGGCGTGATTGATTAACAAACATACATCCATCCAAACTTTTGCATTTAAATATTATTAAGAATATATATATCATCTCCTGCCCTCAATATGGCTTGGTGAGAAGCGGTGGATATTTTTTTCGAGAGGTTCAAGACAAGAGTCATTTGATGTCAGCTATTATGCAGCTCGGTCTTCGTCATAGTTATTTTATTTATATTTCTGTTTCATTTAGAAAATGGTATTTATTATAATATTTATTAGTCTATTGTTTTAGAAAGTATTTATGTATTTTATTAGTTAGGTAGTTTATTAATATCCGATATTAATTATTGTTCATTTGTTTTTTTCTTGTACTCCTACCGCTGTTGGGTCCTTTTTAAGCCAAAGGTTGACTGGTTGAGAATGCCTTGCTGCATTAAGTCCGCCTATGTATCACCATTGTACAAGAAGTTTAAAAAAAAAAATGATGGTTAATTCGATAGCGTTTGACATTTCCATACATCTTTGACATTTTTCCAATCACTATCGATGATAGAAAGGCACTTGTCTACAGCCTCTGTTATACCTTATTAATTTTTGGCGATATCCACGTGATAAAAACAATATTTTTACGGAGATTTCATGTTCCAACAAAAGCAAACCACCTTTAAGACTACGACTGTCGCCAACGACCGAGTGGGCATTTTGTTCCCTCAAGGAACAAAACGCCCACTCGTTTCACACCCGTGCGATCCAAAATTTTGTAGTTTTTTGTACTTTCCTTATAATTCTATGACTTTAAAAAAAGGCCTCAGATTGAAATGTAGATAATTAAATTGTCTTTGAGATTGTGTCGATTTCATTAAAATACGCCCAGCGGTTTTGGTTGTGATTGTCTTGTTGTGTTTTTGTCCGTTTTAGACATAACTTTACAAATTAATTACACCATGTTATACGAATAAAACTCAAAATTTTCTTAGATCAAATTTTTAAGAAAATGGTAACATATATTTTCCAAAAAATTACGACTGGCCATTTAGACGTGATACTCATTTTAAAATCAGCTACTCAAGGGTTTCTGCGCCTTAACCGCAACATTTAATAATAATAAACTTTGATGATGATGATGATATTTTTCCGATGGCAACCCGATATAGATAACTAGTTGCATCAACATTTTGGTGCGTGACCAAAATCGTAACTAATGACTTCTTATTTTTTTTCCCATAACAAAACACAAAATATGTCTACAAATAACCCCATCCCGTAAATATCATTCAGGTGCGAATCCTTGTATGCTGAGTTGCAAACCATGCGCCACGTTCTATCTTGCCCTCTGTGCCACAAACATGCAGTCAAAGAGACCTAAGCATATCCACCGGCGATGCCGTAGGAGATTTTTTTTTTTTTAGCGTGGAGAAATGCTCATGCATACTGCGCTACCACGGGGAGATAGCGCAGTTATGTGGAACTCTAACCCACTAAAATTCCACGGTGTCCTCCTGTGCCGCTTAAGGCGGGAACACGGGCACGCGTTAGCACTCACCGCGAACCCGCCGCGGCTGTCCGCCACCGGACCCTCCTCGGGGGAGTACCCCCCATCACCCGGCGCACCAGAACACGCTGTGCGCCGTGACCACCCCAGGGACCAAACCAGCACATGGGTGCCACACGATCCCGTGTATGGCACCCATTGTCCCCTTGTGACGGGTCGAGGTCAATGGCCCCGCCACCTACCATTTTTCGGCCGCAGAGGATAGGGAGAGCGGCCATCACTATACCGACACTCCTCATCTCCTGCGGCCCCACCGCGTCCGCCATCAGACGGTGGCGACCCTGTCCAGGCCGCGGAAGGTAGGGAGAGCGGCGCACCGCAATACCGGCACTCCACTCCCGCCGTGGCTTCCAACTCTCAGATGCGATATCGTATGGGACCTGGGACGCTCCATACGACATCGCAGCCCACCTCAGTTCCTCCTCTCCCGCCGCGGCCTCCAACCCTCAGCCGCGACATCGTATGGGTTTGGGAGGCCCAATACGACATCGCGGCCCGCCTCAGTTGCGATGTTGCCCAGGCAGCACCGCCCGCCTCGACAATGCGGGAACCCACCTTGGGGGCATGGAGTGGCAAAGTTTTAGGCCAAAACATCTGGGTTACGGTCGTGCCATCAAAACGAAGAGTCTGCTAAATATTGTACTGCTACTTAGCAGTACAATATTTTTTAACATACTTTACTAAGTTTTTATGAACAAAAGTATAAATAGGTAGAAAAAAGTATTTCGTTTAAGGTTTATGCTAGAGGTTCGCTTTCCATTTTGTTCCACGAAACGATCGTCCTTGGTCCAATATTGCAGGTAGCGCTAACCGTATTAAATCTGTCTCCAATAAAATGTGGAGAAAATATTCTAAGAATATTTACAATCCAATAATAAACTTTGGTCATGGTTGTGGTTGGGTCATGGTGGCACAGAATATTCAATATATTCTGTTGTGATTGTGAATCCATACTATTCATACTCTATACGTACTGGCGATAGTTGGAAAGAAAAGAAGTAAAAATTAAAAAAAAACACCTACTGCACATAACCCAAAATACCACCCTGTTTCATTTGATTCACGATGTTTTGCCCACCCCGTATATATTATACCTATATAATATTATAAATGCGAATGTAACTATGTCTGTCTGTTACCTTGTCACGGCTAAACGGCTGAATCGAATGAGATGAAATTTGAATATGAAACGGTACTTTGATACGGTGGAATGAGAGTGTACAGAAATAGTATTATTTTGTGATGAAATTGGAAAGGATCTAGGCCACTTGTTGACAAATAAATATCCAGGACACTCAATAATGAACTACTGTATGCCTGGTTGTTCTTTATTTGACATAATGAAAAAAATTATAAAATGAAATTTTAACCAGGATACTACATTATTAATATTTATTGGTAATAGGGGTAATGTGAACAAAGGAGAATTACTCCAACATTAAAGATCTTTGTGCAACCTTAGTTTAAAAAAAAATGTGATGTTCACATTTTCATACAGCCAAAGTTTGCCACAGGAAGAAAACATACTTAGGTATGAATTGAATAGGACATTACATAATCTAACATATAGTAGTAATTTATTTAATTTAATTGACACTAACAATTATGTACCGTATGGTGATGGACGTAAAGAATTTCACCATCCCATATCTTCCCGTAGGTGTCGTAAGAGGCGACTAAGGGACACACCAGAGAATGGGCAGCAGCGTTCTCTGTGCATTTTACCAACCAACTGCGATCGCCAACCCGTCTGCCAAGCGTGGCGATTGTGGCAAACCCTCCCAAACCAATATGAATAGCACAACAAAAAAACGGCCCCGAGTGCCCGGCAGCCCGTCTACTCTCAGCTACGGTAGCGGTCGAGGTGATGGCGTGGCAAGGGGTGCAAAGAATCTCCGGAGTGGACCCGGCTACCCCAATAAACACCGACGACTGGACCTGGCAACGTATAACACACGAACACTCCGGACCGACGAGAAGATAGCCGAACTCGAGGAAGAATTGAGCAGGTTGCGATGGAGCATTATAGGGATATCTGAAGTCCGAAGAGAGGGGGAGGACTCGATTATCCTCAAATCCGGTAACCTGCTCTATTTCCGAGAGGGTGACCGGCAGTCCCAGGGTGGTGTCGGCTTTATCGTCCACAAGTCCCTTGTGAACAACGTGGTGAAGATCGAGAGTGTGTCGACCAGGGTGGCGTACCTTATACTCAGAATATCCGCAAGATATTTGCTGAAGGTCATACAGGTCTACGCCCCGACCTCGGCACACCCCGACGACGAGGTAGAGACCATGTATGAGGATATCTCTAGAGCCATGCATGGTTCTAAAACTTACTTCACCGTTGTCATGGGGGACTTCAACGCGAAACTGGGCAAACGAGACGAGGATAAGCTGCAAGTGGGGCAATTTGGAGTTGGACGTCGGAACCACCGGGGTCACCTACTGACCAGTTTTATGGAGAAGGAGGGCCTCTGCATAATGAACTCCTTCTTCAGAAAGCGTGAGCACAGGAAGTGGACCTGGCAAAGCCCCGATGGTGCAACTAAAAACGAGATCGACTTCATCATGTCAACCAAGAAGCAAATGTTCAATGATGTCTCTGTGATCAACTCGGTGAAAACCGGGAGCGATCACCGCTTGGTAAGAGGCACATTGAACATTAATGTCAAGCTTGAAAGGTCTCGACTGATGAAGTCCACGCTCCGCTCAGCACAAATCCAGGTCCAAAACCCCGAAACCTTTCAACTCGAACTCCAGAATCGTTTCGAGTGCCTAGGGAGCTCCGTGGACGAATACAGAGATGGGTTCGTGGAAGCTGTCCATACGGTCGGGTCTAAGTTTTTCAAGACCCGCCGTACAGATAGGAACAGAAAGCTCTCTGGTTCTACTCTCAAGCTCATGAAGGAGAGGCGTGATATGATTCTGCAGTCTGCAGACGATGCGTTGAAATACCGGCAGCTAAATAGACGGATCTCAAAGTTCTTGAAAAGCGATCTCCGCCGCTTTAATACCGAAAGTATTAAAGACGCGATTGAGCGGAATAAGGGCTCCAAGGTCTTTGCAAGAGATCTGTCTATTGGGCAGAGCCAGCTCACGAAACTGTAGACCGATGATGGCAGGATTGTATCCGCCAAACCGGAGCTTCTGAGGGAAATCGAGAGATTCTATGGGCAGTTGTACACGTCAACCAGTAAACCCGTCGCAAATCTAGCCAATGACCCTAGAGCTAGATTGACCCGACACTATACCGAAGACATTCCGGACGTCAGCCTGTATGAGATTAGGATGGCTCTGAAACAGCTTAAGAACAACAAGGCGCCGGGTGATGATGGAATCACGGCTGAACTCCTGAAGGCGGGTGGGAAACCGGTCCTTAAGGCCCTTCAGAAGCTGTTTGATTCCGTCATACTCGAGGGGAGGACGCCACAGGCATGGTGCAGGGGTGTGGTGGTACTCTTCTTCAAGAAGGGTGACAATGCCTTACTGAAGAACTATAGGCCCATCTCACTTCTTAGCCATGTCTACAAGCTGTTTTCAAGAGTCATCACGAATCATCTCGCGCGCAGGTTTGACGATTTCCAGCCTCCCGAACAAGCCGGATTCCGTAAAGGCTTCAGCACCGTAGACCACATACATACGCTGCGGCAGGTTATACAGAAAACCGAAAAGTACAACCTGCCTCGCTGTTTAGCGTTTGTGGACTACGAGAAAGCCTTCGATTCGATCGAGACTTGGGCTGTACTGCAGTCTCTCCAACGGTGCCAAATTGATTACCGGTAAATCGAGGTGTTGAAGTGTTTATACAAAAACACCACCATGTCAGTTCGACTTCAGGATCAGACCTTGGAACCCGTACATTTGCAGCGAGGTGTGAGACAGGGAGACGTCATATCTCCGAAGCTGTTCACCGCTGCACTGGAGGACGTCTTCAAGGTTCTGGACTGGAGAGGGCTAGGCATCAACGTCAATGGCGAGTATATCACTCACCTTCGGTTTGCCGACGATATAGTGGTTATGGCTGAGACCATGGAGGACCTCAATATAATGCTCGATGACCTCAGTAGAGCTTCCGAAAGAGTGGGTCTTAGGATGAACATGGACAAAACCAAAGTGATGATGAATGCCCATGTTAAACCCACTCCTATTAAGGTCGGAGACTATACACTCGAAGTTGTGGGCGACTATGTCTACCTGGGACAAACGATCCAGTTGGGTAGGGCCAACTTCGAGAAAGAGGTCAACCGTCGAATCCGACTCGGCTGAGCAGCGTTCGGGAAGTTGCGCGGTATCTTCTCGTCTAACTTACCACAGTGTCTCAAGACGAAAGTCTATGACCAGTGTGTGTTGCCAGTGATGACTTATGGCTCTGAGACGTGGTCGCTTACAATGGGCCTCATCAGAAAGCTTAGAGTCACCCAAAGGGCAATGGAGAGGGCTATGCTCGGAGTTTCCTTACGTGATCGAATCAGAAATGTAGAGATCCGCAAGAGAACCAGGGTTACCGACATAGCCCGGAGTATTGCCAAACTTAAGTGGCAGTGGGCAGGGCACATTGCTCGCAGAACGGATGGCCGATGGGGCAGAAAGGTTCTGGAGTGGCGACCGCGAACCGGAAGACGTTGCGTTGGAAGGCCTCCCACCAGGTGGACCGACGACCTGGTGAAGGTTGCAGGGATACGTTGGTTGCGAGACGCACGGGACCGGTCAAAGTGGCGACGCTTGGGGGAGGCCTATGTCCAGCAGTGGACGTCTTTCGGCTGATATGATGATGATGATGATGAACAATTATGTTGGTAATCACTTTTATTTGACAAAAGATAAATTTTTCATGAATAGGTACTTTCTTTCAAAGTATTATAAAAGACAGATAGCTGTGTCGCTATCATATTATTTATCATATTATTTGGCTAAACAACTTGCTTCTATTGAGCAATGCCAAGAAATGTTACTTAATTCAGCCAATAATTTGGTATCAGAAATTGATATTGATAGTAATTTAAATTATAAATTAGTACAATAGGGACAACCTCTTGCAAAAGTATACAGGATAAAAATTGCAAAGTAAAATCAAATAAAAGTTTAAATTCGGTAAATAGTATTAACCTGGTGCATCAAAATATTCAAGGATTTATGAACAAAGATTTAGAAGTAGAATCATTTATGAACTTTAATATTATTGATATTCTTTGTATAACAGAACATTGGCTTAAAAGCCACCAGTTATTGTTCAGTTTTAATAATCACCAGGTTGGTAGTTCATTCAGCAGAGTTAATGCTATACATGGTGGCTCATTGATTTTAGTAAGTAACCAGCTTAAATTTAAAGACCGTAAGGATATTGTGACCCTATCTGTAGAGCGGACAGTTGAAATAGCTTGTATAGAATTGGAGCAGTTTATTGTATTAAGCGTATACAGACCCCCTTCAGGATTGTATGACTGCTTTGAAAAGGTAATGGATGAAGTGTTACACAAGATTTGTAACTCGAATAAATCCATTATCACTTGTGGTGATTTTAATGTTAATTTAGTAGAAAACTCAGGTTCTTGAAGTAAAATAATAAGTCTGTTTCAGTCCTACAATCTTGTAAAACTATTTTTGGAGCCCACAAGAATAACCCCAACTAGTGCTACATGCTTAGATAATATTTATACTAATAATATACCAGTCCACAAAGAAAATATAAATTTACTAGATTCTGATCATTGCGGGCAGAGGATTACTATACCAAACCAAAACAACAAAGTGGCTAAAAATGATATCACTCTTAACCCCAAAACTGCAAGTCGCTTGGCAGCTTTTAAAGTTAAACTCATTAATAAATTACCAATTTTGTCAATTGATGCTGATCCTAATCATCTATATGATGATTTTTTTTGTATATACTGTAAACAATTTAATTCGACCTTTGTTCCAAAGACTATCTCCGTTGATAGTAACGCATCATTCAGTGATTGGGCTACCATTGGTATTCATAAAAGTAGAACACGGCTTTATGAGCTGTACAGTGAAAGGACTTATGTAAATACTGCTGAATTTAATTTATATGTTAGAAATTATTAAAAATTATTTAAAAAAGTTTGTTGTTTGGCCAAGTCACGTTATTTGAGCTCGAAGATTAAAAACAGTAGTAATGTTATTAAAACGACTTGGAATATTATTAATAGTGAAACGGGAAGATCTGGTAACCGAAATATTGACTACGGCCTGTCTATTAATGGCAACATCATAAAATCAGACTCACAAGTCACAGTGGCCTTTGAAAATGTATTTTCAGATATTCCCAATTCAACGAATAAATCCTCAAACCCATCACCTTCTGTTGCTGAGTCTTTGCTAAAAGAAAATGTTAATGTTTGCGATTCGGCATTTCTTTTTGAACATATTATTTGTAAAGACATAATTAAAACCTTTCACACTTTAAATGTTAAAAAGACTGCAGATATGTGGGATCATTCTGTAGAAGTTGCTAAGTCTATTATTGACATTGTCGCACCTAGTTTAGCTATTATCTTTAATAATTGTATCGACTGTGGGGAGTTTCCTGACCTTATGATAAATAGTAAAATAATACCTTTGTTTAAATCGGGTAGTACATCAGACCCTACAAATTATAGACCTATTTCAGTACTACCTACGTTTAGCAAAATATTTGAGAAATTAATTTTAGAGCAATTGCAAAGATTTTTTAATAAACATAAATTATTACATAGCAAACAGTTCGGTTTTACAAGGGGTCGTTCAACTACTGATGCCCGTGTTGAGCTTTTAGGACATATTTATAATGCATGGGAAGATAAGTGCGATGCCTTGGGAATCTTTTGTGATTTGTCCAAAGCATTTTATTGTGTTTTTCATGAAAAGCTAATCAGGAAACTCCGCCACTACGGGATCCGGAACAGCGCTCTGGATCTTCTTACTTCATATTTGAGTAATAGGATTCAGACCGTTGACGTTAATGGAAAAAGATCTCCTGGATATATGGTAACAATGGGAGACCCACAGGGCTCGATTCTTGGTCCTTTCTTGTTTCTTATTTATATTAATGACTTGCCTTACCTCATAAAGGATAACAATGATATAGTGTTGTTTGCGGATGATTCTTCACTTTTGTTTAAACTTAAACGGCAGGAGCTGGTTACTGACGATGTAAATAGCGCGATCTCAAAAGTAGTTCATTGGATCAATGTTAATAATTTATTTCTTAATGAAAAAAAAACCAAATGCATTAAGTTTACCCTGCCTCACGTTAGGCAGGTGAAAACCGATGTGTTGATAAGAGGCGAAGAATTGAATCCTGAAAATAGCACAGTATTCTTAGGCTTAACTTTGGATGCTAAGCTTCAGTGGGGCCCACATATAGATAAATTGTCAAAGAAGCTAAGCTCCGCAGCATATGCTGTTAGAAAAATAAGTAATTTAACTGACATAGAGACAGCCCGTTTAGTATACTTTAGCTATTTTCATAGTGTAATGTCGTACGGTATTCTGTTGTGGGGAAATGCCGCCGACATCCAGACTATCTTTGTTTTGCAGAAAAGAGCTGTTCGATCAATTCATAAATTAAGCCCGAGATACTCTCTCAGAGAGAAATTTAAGGAAATTAATGTAATGACTGTGCCTTCTCAGTATATTTATGAAAATCTTTTATATGCCCATAAAAATATAAAATTGTTTAAAAAATACAGTGATATCCATAACATAAATACTATAGGAATAAACACAAATTTGTAGTACCTACAACAAGGCTCAGGAAAATAGTTGGCTCGTTTAGATGTCAATGTGTACGCTTTTATAATAAGCTTCCAAGCCACGTACAAGATCTAAGTCTTAATAAATTCAAATCTTTCATTAAACGTAAGTTATGCCAGAAAGCGTTTTATACAACTAAAGATTACCTCGAAGACAAAAAGGCTTGGGATTGAGCTGCTCCAATATTTTTTTTTTAAATTAAATTTGGCACCGTGAATTTTGGTATTATAATTTTTTTTTGTTTTTGTTTTTCTTGCAATGACAAGAATATTTACTTTTTAAAGTATTATATTATTTTATTTTAATTATTGTGAACGTGAAGACTATGTGGATCATTCTGTTTTGTTTTTTTTTGTTTTAATTTAAATTTATCTTAGTTTTTAATCATGGACTGGCAGTTTGAGTTGTTTATGCGGCCTACCCGAATGTCCTTTCTTTGGTATTGTTCGTCGAATCGTTTAAGCTCCTTAAATTCTGAGTTGAACTGCTCGGTTATTGACAAATGCGTGCACTGACTGGACAGGTCCGCTCAATCTGGCTGGTTCTTTCCTCAAAGGACCATTTCAGACATCAGTCTACATGGTCTTCACATGACCTAACCAATATTTTGTCTGGACTTTAAAAGAGACCTCTGATTTTGTTTCGGCCTTTCTTCTTAGAGTAGTCAGATAGGAAACGCTGACCTCATCTAATTTTAAAAAATATGTTCGACATGTAAAAGTGTTTGTACAAACCAACTTACAGAAATAAAATCATTTATCATTTACCAGGGTGAACTATAAACATATCTGCGTACCCCTTTAATGATATGATGGTATGTTATAAAATGGTGTAAACAATATACAGACATGCGATTGCAGTTTTGAAGAGTTTGTTTGTATATCTCCGAAGTTCTTCATCAGATCACGTTAGATAGGGGGGGTAGATTGGAAACAATAAGTAAACATTGGCTCCGTGTTTAATTTACATAAATAATAGTAAAAGTGCTCAGTTTGACTAGTTTTCAGTAAAAACCGAAACTATAGTGCGTATAAAATGAGTGTTAGCGTTATACGACCAAACAAGACACAATCATTAACGCATAATATTCAAAACAGCGTGTGCGTTAGAAAAAGTCATAAAAGTGAGTCTATGTTGTTCTATGTTCTATGTTAGGGGGGTTTGGTTTCCGCACTTAGTCCTTCAAATGGACCTTTGTACGTGGGCCATGGCGGCCGTTGGGTGGTCACTCCAACCAGCCCACCTCCCTCCAGAAGTCAATTAGAGCTCCTGGTTTCCTCAACATATCTGTGTAAGATCTGGGTGACCCGAGGGTTCGTGTTCTTATCTGGGCTACACCTGCGCATTCAAATAGAACGTGCGTAACGGTTTACTCGGCCTCCATGCATGCCCTGCATAGAGGACTGTCCGTGATGCCTATTGTGTGGAAGTGTTTGTTGAGTGAGCAGTGTCCCGTGATGGTCCCCGTCACCAGACGCAGGCCATTCCTGTCCAGTCGTAAAAGACGCCTGGTAAGCCTACTGTCCAAAGATGGCAGAGCTTCTTTGGACTGCCTGCAGCCCGGTGTCGAGGCCCACCAGTTCTCCGCCTGTGTCTGGGTGAATTCCTGTAGCCACCTGCGTATTTGGTTGAAGGGGATGGGAACAACAGGTTCGGGTCCATAGACCGCCGAGCTGGATCCACGTCTCGCAAGCTCGTCAGCCGCGTCGTTGCCCAGCGATCCGCTGTGTCCCTTTAGGCCTCGGTCTCGAATTTTGCGGGCGGCGGAGCGGCAGCGGCGGCGGCGCGGGAGAGCTCCCGCCGCGCCGCTCCCGCGCCGCTGTTTTCGAGACCCGGTCCATTTGACGATACGCATAAGATCCTGCCGCTCCCGCTCCGCTGCCGCCGCCGCCCCGCTGCCCGCGGAATTCGAGACCGAGGTCTTATCCATTGTAGTGTCACCGTGTTGCGACTAGATACTGTTATTCGTTCTAGTGCGTTGTGACATTCTAGTACTAGTTTTGATGTAATATATTTTTTCTGTAAGGATTGGAGGACTGATGCGCTGTCGGAGAGTATTCGTATGTGGGCGTCCGTAACCCTCCTGGCTTCTAGGGCATGGACCGCTTGTATAATGCCCACACACTCCGCTTGATAGACGGTGTTGAACCCTCCTAGCGGTCTGGATATATGTATGTTGAAATCGTGTGAGAAGACTCCAACTCCGGTACCGGAGTCTGTTTTCGATCCGCCGGTGTATACTCTCATCTCCTTCGGGCCTGAGTAGTCACATCGTTCTTCTGTGAGTATTATGTTGTAGTGCCTGTGAAAGTGGTGTGTTTTGGGGGCTTTGTCGCATTGTGATGCTAACATCGGTTTACGCTTGATTGCATCTTCCATTATGCGTCTGTGCTTAATTCTGGAGTCTTTATTTAGGGTACCTGATAGGTGGAGTCTAAAAGTGGCCAGGGCTGCCTCCTCCCGCACAATAAGGTGTAGAGGTGGCAGTCCCAGCATTGCCTGTAGGGCTGCAGTGGGTGTGGTTCTCATACTGCTAGTGATTGCAACGCAAGCAAACCGCTGCAGTTTTTCGAGATCTCTTTGGGCTGTGCTGAGGTCTGTCCTGGGCCACCAGACCAACGAGCCATATGTGATGATTGGTCGGATGACTGTGGTGTACAGCCAGTGGGTGACCATAGGACTAATCCCCCAGTTCCTGCCTAGCAGTCGTTTGCACTGCCACAGGGATATACTAGCTTTTGTGATGATATGATTCATGTGTTTTGCCCAATTCAATTGTTTGTCCAAATAGATGCCCAGGTACTTCCAGGTACAGGAGGTTTCGGTTGAAAGGCTTAGGGTTGTTCCGAAGAAACGCGGTAGTTGCAGTGTCATCGGTTTCCTCTTTTTTGTGAAAAGAATAAGTTCAGTTTTTGTGGGGTTTACTGAGAGTTGGTGCTCGTTGCACCATTCCTCTACTATTCTCAGGGCTTGACGCATGAGATTGTATTGAGTGTTTTCGTGTGTCCCGTTTATTATTATTGTTATGTCATCCGCGTAGCCAACGGTGAGATAACCATTGTCGTTGAGTATTTTGATGAGGCTGTCAGCTACCAGGTTCCACAGAAGTGGCGAAAGGACGCCCCCCTGCGGACAGCCCTTCGCGACGATGGCCCTCGTAGTGTCGTTAACCGTGACTTGAACCGCTCTCAGTTTGAGCATATTGGTGATCCAGCCCCTTAGGGTCGGGTCTATGCCGTGTCTGTCGAGGGCCGTGTTGATGCTGTTGAACATGGTCTTATCGAAGGCGCCCTCGATGTCAATGAAGGCAGCCAATGCTGAGCATTTGTGGTCCACTGCGCATTCATTTTTAGAAACTACGTTATGCAACGCAGATTCTGTTGATTTGCCTGTGCATGCATGCTGCTGCTGTTTGTGCAGTGGTTTTTCCCGGAGAGGCCCATCACGGATGTGCCTATCACAGAGTCTTTCGAGGGTTTTCAGTAAAAAGGATGTGAGGCTTATAGGTCTATATGCCTTGGGTTGTGTGTAATCAGTTTTTCCCGGTTTGGGTATGAAGATGACTTTGACCTCGCGCCATGCGAGAGGTACGTATCTATGTGCTATGCAGGCCCGATAGATCTCCAACAGCCATGGCGTTAGATAATCTACCCCCCACTGTAGTAGGGCTGGGAAGATGCCATCCAGCCCCGCCGACTTGTATGGCTGAAAGGTGCTTATAGCCCATTTTATCCGGTCTACTGTTACTATATTGTGGGCTCTTGACCAGTCTTGTTCCGCTGGGGTCCATTCGAGTTCAGCCTCCCACGTCCTGACCTCCAGGACTTGACAGTCCGGGAAGTGAGTTTCGAGGTGGACCTTGCTGGTTTCATAGTCGGTTTGTGTGTATGAGTTGTCGGGTTTTTTCAGCGCGCCGAGGGTTCGGTCCTGGTCAGTTGATAGGATTTTCCGTACCCTTGCAGCTTCATTATTTGTTTCAATGGATTCACAAAATTTCCGCCATGCCATCCTTCTGGCGGTTCTAGTCTGTTTTTTGTATGCATATTGGGTCTCTTTGTATGAATCCCAGTCTTCCGGGAGTCTTGTGTTTATTGCTCTGTTAAATTGCTTACGCATCGTGTCTCTGAGTTTACCAAGTTCAGCGTTCCACCAGGGGTTCCTCTCGTTCCTGCTTTGTGGCGCTCTTGGTTTACAGCATGCGTGGTAAGCTTCTGTTAGGTATTTGGATAATGTTGTTACAGTGTGTTCTAATTGTGTTTGGTCCCTTATGGGTGCCAGTGCTATATGTTCAGCTAATAGTGAGGCCAGAAGGCTTTTGAACCCGGGAACGTTGGTACGCCTCGGGTTTCGCCTCGGTGCGGGTTTTTTAGTGTTTGTAGTTAGTGTAAAGCGGATCCTTCTATGGTCTGAGCAAGAAGGCTCGTCCGATACGTGCCAATTTGTTATGAGGTTTGTCGCGTTTTCTGTGGCGAGTGTTAAATCTATTATCGTTTGTCCACGGGCCGTGACCCAAGTGGGTTCTGTGCCGCGGTTAACAATGTTAAGATTAGTAGAGAATAAAAAGGTGGATAGTACCTCTCCTCTGGAGTTTGGTGTGACACTGCCCCAGAGCGGGTGGTGGGCATTCGAGTCGGTGCCGATGATCAGGTCCAGACCGGCGCGCTCACAGTGCTGCACTAGGTCGGCTAGCTCCTTTGGCGGGCAATCTGTGTCCTCGCCTGGCATGTATGCCGAGGCCAGTACGACGTGTGGATAGCGATCCACACGTCGTACTGGCCTCGGCCTTCAGTGTCAGGCTCCACACTGGCCTCGGCCTTCAGTGTGGAGCCTGACAGCTGTCAGGTCTCTGGAACAGAATTGAGTCAGTGTCGTAAAGGGAATTTCATTGGGTATGTACACGCAGGTTCTTGGTTTGTCTGAGCCGCGTGTGTCGAGAATTATCTTACCTCCGATGTTACTGAGGCCACATATACTGTTTTTCCTGATCCACGGCTCTTGGATCAGTGCGATGGTTCGGGGCTTTACCTCCAGTGCCCTGCGTAAACTAGCCGTGGCAGTTAGGCTATGCTGGAGGTTGGTTTGGATGACGTTGAGGGGTGGGGATGGAGATGTGGTGGAGTTAGTCGGAGGTGGATCCATCAGAAAGTCCTTCCGTCTCCACCTCTCTGTAACTGTCGTCGTGTCGTTCGCCCGGTGACGAGGCAAGGAGCTGCTCGTTCCAACCAGGTGAAGCGGGCGGTAGGGTGTCGGCGTCCTCGGCCATTGCCGCTCGGGCCATCTCCTCCTCGAGCTGGACAATGTCCGTGTCGCTTGTCAGAGTCGTCGTCGGTTCCGTCGTTTGTTCTGATGGTTTCCCATCCGTGCTGTCAGTCTGTGTGTCGGAGGGTCGGGTCGTGGGCCAGAAGCGCACGTACATCGACCCTAAGAGGTACTATATCCGTCGCTCCCGCCCCAGGACCTTTTCGGCTTCCTCCGGTGGCAGCCCCAGGGTCAGGTATGTCCCGTAGCGGTCGCCACCGACGGTTGTCGCCCTGTACAGTGACTACCTGCTGATGTCATACCAGGTATTCTGACGGATCAGAATACCGTGGAGTCTGCCCACATCACCTCTGTAGCGAGGGACGAAGAGCGAGGCTCGGACACGGGTGGGCACGTCGGTCTGTTTAAGTACCGTCAGTGTAAGGTCGTTGTCGGGGAGTTTTATGTGGGGAACATTCTGGGTCAGCCAGGTCAGAGCATTCTCATCTTCGCACCATAACTGCACCGTGCCTTCCGCTACCCGTGGGTATCCTCGGAAGGCCGGGAGTGGTGTCGTCGAGTCCGTGTCCAACAGTCTGTCCTCTAGTGCGGTCTTTATGTTCTCGGCCTCTTGCCTAGTCAGTTCTCTGCCGGGGTGGGGAAGGCAGATTGCTACCGCCAGCCGCGCATGAATATCCTTCGTGGCCCGCGCGTAGGTTCTCTGCCCCCCCTGAGCGGAGTGGGTCTTCACCCACTTGGCGTCCCCCTGAAGTGTACTTGGAGAGGCTGTGTCGTCGGGGCGCACCCTCTTTAATGGCACTGTCCCACTTGGTCCAGGTTGCAGGTTAGGGGGGCTTGGCACGGTCTTAATTGTTTTTCGTGCAGCTCCACCACGCTTGCTCCTGGTGTGTTTGGGTTTAGTTCCGTCGTGGGTTCTGTCTGTGTCCTGGGGTCGGTTTGCGGCCCTGGCAGGTTCTGTCGCGTGTAAAGGCTTTTCGCGTTGGGTTTCTCCTACGCGTACTTGCGGCTGGTCGCGTGGCCCCACGTCCGGCCGCTTTTCGCGCTGGGTTGCCCCTACGCGTACTTGCGACTGGTCGCGTGACCCCGCGTCCGGCCGCTTTTCGCGCTGGGTTTCCCCTACGCGTACTTGCGGTTGGTCGCGTACCATCCCTTCAGCGTCCGATCGCGCTTCGCTCTGGCTGGTGCCGTCGCGGGTCGCCTACTTTACTCTCGCGGGCGAGGATTTTTTCGCGCTTACTCAGAGGGCGTACTCCAGCAACTACAGCCTGGAGAGTTGTGGGACTGCCAGTTCCAGCATCTTTCCCCGTGTTCGTCTGTCCGTGCTGGTCTGGGTCGTTGTCTGGGTGGTTAGTGCTGCTCCGCAAGACGATCTGTTGCCAGGGGTTCGTGGGAGGCATGCACCGTGTAGCGGGTGTTACAGTCGGGGTCGGGTCAATGGGCGCGTTGAACGCAGCCTGTGTTGTGGGCGCTAAGTCAGCAGCCGGCCGCGCCGAGAAGCGCGGCATTAATGTGTCAACAATGCAGTTAGATGCTCCCCCCATATTACGCTGGGAGCTAACCGCCGAAGCGGTGTGGGATTCCCCGGCTTGGCCGGGACCCACCTGGGTACCAAATTCGTCTTTCTGCATGTTCATGTTGTAGGGGGGTGGGCTTTTTTGGAATCCGAGGTTACCCTTCCTCGGGGACCGACGGGATTGAGGGGGTAGGAGGGAAGGAGTTTAAAGGATAGAGGTGTGGGTTTCTTGGGGGTCACCCTAGGCCTGGGAGTTGACCTAGGGATTTAAGGATCGACGGGATGTGTACGGATAGGGAAGGATGGCTAGTTTAGGTGATGGGAACATAGGATAGTGGGTGCATGGGTTACCCTAGGCCTGGGGTTTGGCTTTCGGGAACTTCTCTTGTCCGGGATCTTTTTAAAAGATGACCTGACCACAGGGTCACCGACAGCGAACGTAGCCGCCATCAGTCGGTCCCGTAGCCGGGGTTGGGCTATCCGCAACCTGCCCACCCGCTCGGTTGCATGAGAAGAAGTGCCTGGCAGTCCGGGTCGCCCCACCACGGATGTACGTATACATTCGCGTTGGGTCGGTCCAGCCCCCCCCCGAGAAAAGTGAGTCTAAAACAAACTATAAGTGTGAACAAAGCGAACAGTGTTTCTCCAGCGACAACATATTCACCCATTGCTAATAAGTAAAGTAAATGGAAGTGTTATTATTTAAAAAAGAAAAGTGATAAATCCGTTTGTTCTTCAAATATCAACAAAGATGCCAGCTGGCCATCACTTTTATGTAAATAGTGACATCTAGTATTGGCTAATAAGAACTAAAAAAATCGGTAAACAGTTCCTGTTGATATTGGTGCCGTTTTTTCGCCATCTAATAAATAGTTTAAGTAGCGTGACGATCCAACCCGCACTGGGCCCGCGTGGTGGATTATGGCCCATCCCCTCTCACAGAGAGGAGGCCTGTGTCCCAGCAGTGGGAACATTAATAGGCTGATGACAAGCGTGACGATCAACCTGCTGACATTGGTTCGAGTGAAATTGAAAGGTCACAGGTTCGAGACTGACCAAATGTGAGGCTCTTCTTGTATGTTTGCGAGATTCGTTATTTGATATACCCAAAGACGCCGCCAGCAAAGTTTAGATTTCCAAGACAGCAAGTATGATGTATGGTGCACGTACATGGGTTTTAAAAACGTTTAGTAAGTAAGGAGTTGTGCAATCAGTAGGCTCGCACCTTTGCAATTATACGTGCGACCTACATTAGATCAATGATGCAGCAGCAGCAAGCAGAGCATTGATGATGTATTTGTACCAATATTTAATTTAGTGTTCTAATAGACGCGGTTTGGATCGGAGAACTTGAATTTTTATTTCTTTATTCCAGCCCGTTGGCACTCATTGACATTTGCATTACATTTACAATAATTAATGTTAAGGTGTATTTGCATTTGCACCCTATATTATTTTTTTGGTTCTTCGAAATTATTGCAAGTACCGTACAGTCCGATTTATCGGTCAGTGATACGTGGCGTGTGACCTGTGCCGTGATCAAGTGTTGCCGTGCAGAAGCAGTAGCAGCTATCCAGGTTCCAGAGCGACACGTTGCATCAGCGTAAAGGGAGAATTCGCGTCAGGCTGAGATCCTGGAGGAGTTGAAGAGGATCCATACCAACTTCAAGAAGGATTCAGCGAGCAGAAAAACCTCCGATTACATTCAACAAAGGATTGAACGGTTAGATCAGCTTTGGGCGGAATGTAAAAAGAAACATCAGGAGCTGAGTGCAGTAGATGACAAAACGCATGAGTACTTCACCAACAATATTCACGAGGTATTAAGAGATTGGTGCCACGAAGTGCGGCAGGAGCTTAAAGCATGTGGGACCAAGCTGCAGAGTGGACCCAGCAACGCCGGCTCTAGCAAGGTACTCGTACAAGTGGAATTTGACAGAACCTTATTCGGGAGCTCTTCGAGAGCAGAGGACAAGCTACTCGAGCTACAGCTGCTGCAAAACGCGAACTTCCGTGCGTTCGACAGGTTAGTGACGAGTAAGAACATTGAAGAGGTCATCGAAAAATGGGAGATAGAAGACGATTAGAAGACGTTAGGGTATCGGTGGTCAGCGATTGACAATATGCACCTGCAGATCGATGGGTTGTTAGAGGGGGCGCGTAATGAGTTCTATGTCGAGTTTTGTCGCCACGAACGGGCATTTGTAAAAACAAAGCGGGCGCTGAACGTAAATCTGAACGCCTCCGTGCACCAGCAACAATCCGTGCTCAAAATAGATATACCGATTTTCAACGGGAACTATGGCCTACTTTCATGGATCTGTTCGTGGAAGCAATACACAATAACCCTATAATTGCAAAAGCACAAAAAATGCAGCACTTAAAAGGCAGATTGCGCGGCCAAGCGGAGAAACTTGTCCAGCATCTACACATCTCACCCGTAAATTACGAAACGTGTTGGGAAATCTTGAACCACGGGAACAAAAACAACTTTCTGTTGTTAACCAAGAATTTCCAGACTTTCATGCATCAACCACATCTGCAAAAACAATGTGCATTCGACTTTAAGCGGTTATATGACACGAGCAATGAAACCATTAACGCAATACACAATTTGGGCGTAGATACGGGTTCATGGGATCCTGTTTTAGTCAACGTGTTATGCGAGAAACTAGATTCTGAAACGTACGCGGAATACATGCAGTCTAGGGCGGATCCGCGAGAGATACCTACGTTCAACCAGTTTATGGATTTTATTGAGAACAAATTCATGGCATTAGAACCTTTGCACAGAAAAAAGCCAGAAAACAGTGGCAAGCCTCCTGCAAAACCACTATCTAACGCATCTCATCCATTCAGCAAAACCTCCAAACCAGCAAACTCTCGAAACTTCCATGCATACAACGCTGGTCAATTTAACAAGATCATTTGTACATAATGCAACACTAACCACGCATTGTTCCAGTGTTCCAAATTCACTGACATGGCAAGTTCAGCAAAGTTAGAATTCATCGAAAACAACAACATTTGCAGAAACTGTCTGTATGTGCATAGCAAGGGCTATTGTGCGTAACAAAAAAGATGCAGAGAGTGCAGTGACCCACACAACACGCTATTGCACAACGACATCGTCCAGTCAGCTGGATAAACCGTCAACACAAAAGGTGGATAAACCGTCGAAGTCAACTGCAACTAGGTCAACTAAAAGTATGCAAAATAACTTCGCATCGAATAATGATAACGAGATACTGTTGGCCACTGCATTATTGCAAGTACGAGTAGCAACAGCTGATGGCAATTACGTTACACTACGGGCGTTAGTTGATCAAGGCTCACAAATAACCCTGATCACTGAGAATGCAGCTCAAAGGCTGGGAGTAAAGCGTCAAAAGCTAAACACGAGCATAAGTGGGATCGGCACCCTATCCAATAGGAGCAAAGGAAAGGCAAACCTATTTTTTTAACTTTACTTTAGGTCCGTACATAACGACTTCCAGTTTACCTCGGAAGCATTAGTCATGCCTCGGGTGGTAAACAATCTGCCTAACACCACCTTTACAAAAATAAATTGGACTCACGTAACAAACATCACATTAGCCGATCCAGAGTACAACATATCAAGGCCCATCGACATAATTCTAGATGCACAGGTATTTTCTGAAATCCTGATGAATGGCCTGATCAAGGGAGAGACTAACGAACCCATAGCTCAACTGACTCGCTTAGGGTGGATTTTGTCAGGCAATGTCAACAAGAAATTCAACTGCAACGCGGTAATAAACCAAGTGGATGACTTGACAAAATACTGGGAAGCGGAAGACATCAGTGGGGATGTATGCAGGACGTCAGCGGAGAGATACTGTGAAGAGTTCTTCACTGCAACAACAAAACGCCTGAAAAATGGCAAATATGCTGTTCGTATGCAGCAAGTGCATGCAGTCATACCGAAACAACACTGGAGGTACGTCAAATCAGAAAAAAACGCAGCAGACTGTGCATCACGCGGCATCAGTTGCTCCCAGTTATTGCAACATCCTTTGTGGTGGCAAGGACCAGAATGGGTAAAAAATTACAATGACAAAACAGCTGATAAAGTTGCAATCATACCGACAACATGCGAATCAAAACAAAAACAAATGAAAGCGTATGTTGTGAAACTCGAGCCGTTCTAATTTTAATTGAGTTATTAGATCAACACAGCGACTTGGCTCACATTACTAGGGTCACAACGTGGATAAAACGATTCATAAACAACTGTTCGAAGTCCAACACTAATACAACTGCATCTTAACATCAACAGAACTAAAAAACTCTGGAAACCTTATACTGAAACAGATTCAACTACATACCTTCAAAGACGAGATTAAGAGACTGAAGGAAAATAAGGGTTTAAGCAACAAAAGCAACCTTCTGAACCCATTCCTCGACAAACATGACATTTTGCGAGTAGGGGAAAGGTTGCATAACTCGAACCTAAATGAAGACACCAAACATCCCATTCTGCTACCACATGACCACAAATTGACAGAATTATTAATTTGGCAAGCACATAATACAACATTACACGGATGTCCTAAGCTAACCCTAACACATCTACCCCAAAGAGTATGGATTAAAGGAGGACATCGCGCCGTTAAAAAGGTCACTACACGAGTAATATTATCTTTACCCGAATGGAGCTGTACAACGCGACCTAGTCTCCATTCGTTAGTCGGTAAGTTAGGTTCAGAAATGGTTACAAAATCGTTCAGTTTTGGCTGACGGTTGCCGTGTTTAAACCACTTCAGTCGCTGTTGCAATGTATGCAAATAGTCCCTTTGCCAGGTGCGCCAGAATCTTTGTGATAGGCGCTGTAATAGCTGCCAACGAGTACGTAAAGTCAAAAACCGGTTCAGAATTTTGTTGATTTAACACCGTTCCCGAAGATGCTTCCGAAGTGAGGACCGGAAGGAGGACTAAGCTTCCACGTGATACCTCGAGAAGCGAGCTGTCTAGAAATAATATCGCTTTCACGGTTGAGCATTTCGCTAACTTCCGACACGGCACCCACGAAGTTAGTACCACCATCTTTAACTATGGAGTGGTAAACTATGAAGCAAAGCTTATGAGCTTATGAGGCTTTGTAAGTTTTAGCGTTACGACTCCTACCTTCTTTTATGATACCTCCAAAATCGATGCCAATTGTTTGGAAACAATGACCCAGTTGCGTACGGGAAGGTGGAAGGTCACCTAGTACAGTTTGAAGTGGAATAGATTTAGTTTTAAAACAGGTCACGCATTTCGGTAACCGCGATCTGATAAGAACTCTAACGCTGAGTATCCAAAATCGACGCATAAATAAAGATTTGAGTAGGCGAAGCCCACAGTGAAGATAAGCTGTGCGTAAGTGGTCAATAAGAAGAGTACTCAATCGAGAAGTCTTAGGTGAGAGGTATAGATTTTTGACGCGACCTGGTAACGATGCATGCTTGAGACGTCCCCTCACTCGCAAGATTCCGCGAGTGTCAAGATAAGGGGATAGCTAGATAACTGTTTGGTTAAATGTTTATTGGCATTCATTAAAGATATGATCATCATTAAAATTTTGATGTTGAACATACTTTGTTAAATGATTTAAAGATTGGCTTAATTCAGTGGCTGTCAGGTAAGGTATTACGTTACGCTCAGAAAGTTTAAATTTCGCGTTTTTAATGAAACGGGAGATCGATGCAACCACTCTTTTTAAGGGAAAAAGAGAGGAATGGCGTTCCATGAGGGATTCAAGCACGTCAGCTTTGGGTGTCACACTAGCATGACACGCGCGTGATGTTGGCTTGAGTTCGAGCACGTTATATAAGTGTATGTGGCTCAGTATTCCACAAAGACAAAACAGTCGAGCTGTCCGTGAATAAGATAGATTTATTTAAGATGAGTTTTGAACTAAGTAAGGAGTGAATGCGATTTATTACTTTGAATGGAAAAAAGAGGTGCTACCTTGGACTTAGCAATTAAAAGATAAAAACGCCATAAATGTTGAAGAAGCAATTTGGCTTTTAAGATACAAGGTGTGAGCCACCCAAGAGGGTTAGCCGGCCGGCATTTTTATCGAGTTCTTACTGAGTAGTTTTGTTACCCGCCGTCAGATGGCGGCATTGATGTCTTTTGTACACTCGCAGATGTAAGAGTGAAAGACAGATAAAGGAAAGGAAGGGACTAGGGAATTCATCCCAAAGCCTGTTCAGTTACATACAGGAAAAGACGGCCACACGAGAGTTGTCACATTACAAACTGCAAAAGGAGAAGTTAAACGGCCGATCACAAGACTAGTACCACTAGTTGAGATTGAAGACGAAAGACTTGGCGATACTGACACATCTACAAATAACAGACGGAGTAGACCGAAAAAAAAAAAAAGCTCACCTGGAACTGCTTGATATGCTGACCATAGCTTTTATAACGCCCACTGTTCAACAAGACATGAAGCTAGAAAAAAAATTACTTTGACAAGATAGCAGACTTACAAGAAATACGAGATGAATGGAAATTAGTATTCTACTACAACATGACAAACTACTGCCGAAACGTTGACACTCTGCAAAAAATCGTGTCTCATATAAAAGAATATCGTTGCGAGGACTGGATGATGCAATTCCACATTTTAATCAATCAACTCGAACAGAGCATGAACGAACTGGACTATTACAATAATCTACTGAAGTCACAGCGATTAATTCAACACAGATTTAAAAGAGGATTAATCGATGGAGTGGGATATGTTGCCAACCCACTATTTGGACTTCTAGACCAGCACTTCACAGAAAAGTACGAACACGACATCAATTCCATTCAACACAATGACAACCACTTATTACACCTTCTCAAAAATCAGACAAGCATTTTGGAAACCGAGCATAAGATCATACAACGCAATGAAGCAACAATGGTAAAGCAGTTCACCTTGATGAATGACCATCTTACTAATCTGAAAAATAAAACAGAAAACAATAAACATGAGACCGCAAATGCATTCTACATTATTACATCGGCAATAGCTGCAGAAAAAATGGACCAAAATCTAAAGGAAATCCAACAAACCCTCATCAATACGCTGACAAACATGTACCAGGGCCATATGGACGTACACTTACTATCACCAACTCAAATGCAAAGCGAATTGGATAGAGTAGCTAGACAACTACCTCGAGACGCCACGCTTCCGGAAGTCCAGTAGGATGTACGAGACACCTACAGACTGTTCAGAATACATGCACGCATTACACAGCAATATTTACTGATGGAAGTAAAAATACCTATTCTGAATGATGCTCTATACGAGCTGAATTAACTCATTAGCATACCTCAACGCATCGGCATTAATCGGGTAATGTACGTCATCCCCAACTTCTGACCTAATAGCATTTAACGCCAACCAATACTCGTCCATACCCCTCGAACAATCTGACGTTCAAGAATGCCAAAAGATCCAGGACAAAACTTTAATGTGCAAATTAAACCACCCTATCACACTGCAACGGTGACCGACGCAAGTCAATTTGCGATGTACAGCTAATCCGAGACAACGAAGAACACAGTATGTACTGTTACACGGAAATAAAAGAATGCGCTGACAAGTGGGTGAAACTAAACCAGCAAAACACATGGTTTTATTATTGTTGTGGCACGTGCGAAGTGCAATTAGTTTGCGGCGCTCAAATTACATCGGAGTCGTTACGTCACTCGGGTCTGATTACACTTAAACGAGGATGTAACTTGCAGGGTGACTCATTCATGTTGCACACATACTTAGAACATAAAAGTAACGTCATAGTCAATGAACCATTCGCCATGATCATACCCACGATCTCTCCTATTAACAACATCATCAACACGTCGATCCGTAACTCGTCATTGCCTATCGAAACGCACGAAGAAATGTTCCAGAAGATTGACACACAACGGCGCTCGATTAAAGAGCAATCAAACCTGGAAACCTTATCCCCCCACGACATTCACCACTACACCGCAACCTATGTTGTCATAACGATTAGTCTTGCACCGTCTGTAACATCGGTACTTTTGGAGAAAAACGAGCACCAAAAGACAGGGGGAGGGTTCGCGAGATGCGATAAGCAGAAGAGGACGAGAAGAAGAAGATGACATCGAGGACGGGTGTAGCAAAGTTAACAAACGGGATTCAAAAGTGAACGAATTGATAAGTTTAGTGTTGACCGCGCCTTAAGTGAAGTGAAATTTGACACTGAAAAACATATTGGCGTGTGTGATTAGGGAGTTTGACAATTATATTTATGGATTTTAACTGTACATTTACATAAAATTTTACATTAGTCATACACATATTTTACATTACATATTATACGAGTACCTATTACCTACTACATCAGTGCTCTGCATTAGTTTCTACATTGCATTCGTTCTTGTCTTAATTTTATTAGATTAATGTTTAGTTCAGTAGTTGTTATCATTCTTTGTGGTGGCAATATGTACGATGCACGTACATGGGTTTTCAAATTGTTTAGTAAGTAAAGAGTTGTGCAATCAGTAGGCTCGCACCTTTGCACTTACACGTGCGACTTACAATAGATCAATGATGCAGCAGCAGCAAGCAGAGCATTGATGATGCATTTGTACCAATATTTAATTTAGTGTTCTAATAGACGCGGTTTGGATCGGACAACTTGCATTTTTATTTCTTGATTCAAGCCCGTTGGCACTCATTGACATTTTTACATTACAATGACATTTGGATTACATTTACAATAATTAACGTTAAGGTGTAATTGCATTTGCACCCTACATATGAATTGGACATTTCCTGTCAGAGTTTACCAAACAATTTCGTATTGTTTGGTAAACTCTGACAGGAAATGTCAGAGACGAAGTAACTACAATTAAGGAAAAACTCTTAAAATTAAATCTAGAATTACAGATTGCTAAAAATAAATAATAATCGAAAATTTGATCCTTGAAAACAGCAACTTAAAAAAAATGAATCAATACAAATCAGTAGGCGCTTTTGAAGTGAATAGTAGCAACAAATCAATCGCTTCGCCACTCAAATTTTATTCTCCTCAGTATCAAAGATGTTAGGAAAAAATAAATACAAAAAAAACTTTTTACAAAAAATACGAACGACTTCCAAATAAAAACACTACAAACTGAAAAATAACTTCAATTTCGGAAGTCGGTGTTCTTGTTTTCGTTTCTTCGTTTTTTGACACCGACTTCCGAAATTGAAGTAATTTTTCAGTTTGCCTTTAACCTGCTTACCACTTTAGAGCGTACTAGTGTGATGTTATGTTATGAAATGGTGTAAACAATAAACAGAAATGCGATTGCAGCTATCCCGAGTGATTTACCGTCAGTTATTGAAGAGTTCTGATGTATATCTCCGAAGTTCTTAATCATATCTTGATGAAATTTAAATGGGACCACATGGCAAGCACCAGCTTTCAAATAAAAAAAGAATCGTCGAAATCGGTTCACCCAGTAACAAGTTCTGAGGTAACACACATAAAAAAAATACAGTCGAATTGATAACCTCCTCCTTTTTGGGAAGTCGGTTAAAAATCCAAAGATCTTCACCAAATGGTCACATAATAAATTAAAAAAAAAACGGTCCACAACTATCGGCGAAATCGGTGAACATGCATTTAAAAAAATACAGTCGATCATAGAACCTCCTACTTTTTGGGAAGTCGGTTAAAAATAAAAGCATGGCTTGGAAAACGCACGCAAAGGAAAACAAACTGAGGTACTTACTCACTGCAACTGTGATTAATTACAAAAGTAACCTAATTAAAATGTTTGAAACGTCTTCGGCGATTGATTTATTGTTGCAACATTTCCTTACAAGTTTAATTAAGGAAAGTACTTGTACGTATGTGAAACAATGTTTATATTTACGTTGCAACAAAGTTTTATTTATTTGCAGAGTACAAATAACAACAAAGATTATTATTACCTGAAAAACACAAATAAATCATTTAATTTGATTCAATGAATTACCTAAAGCTATCGGGAGTTTTTCTTTGAGGCAGATGCCGCTAATACCAGTATTTGACACGGCGGCGCACATGATAGGTAACCTAAAGTAAGACAAAGTCGACGGTTAGTCGACTGTTCGCGTGACCAGAGGGCTGGCCTTTTCTATAGCCAGAGAATAAGCATTGCCATTCAACGTAGCAATGCTGCCAGCGTTCTAGGCACGTTTCCCATTGACATCGATGTGGACGATTTTTTTGATGCGCAATAAGCTTTTTTTTGTTTTGTTATTAGTCATAAGATTAGACATATTCAATTGTATATTTTATTTGAATTAAAAAGAAACATAACGTATTTTTAGACAAAGTCAAACTTTCGGTATGTTTTTATTGAGAAGCCAGCGCAAAAACAAATTTTATTTTAAGAAGTAGCCCTTTTTTCCATCTTCACTTTCCAACTTAATAAAATGTGTCCTACTATAGCTATTTTCATAGCAAGGCAAAGGTTTTACCCTAATAATAACCCTATATGCCAGAAAAGCTATAGCGTAGTAGCTTTGTAAAGTAAAATGAGTATGAAAATACATCTGGCGGTGCAATAGCTAAATAATGAAGAGTATTTTCATCAGGAAAATTTATATACAGTCGCATTTCTTTACATTTCGTTTGAGTTAAAGCCTGTTCTCTTCTGTCTTGTTAGGAAAAGTTTCTGAAGCCTTTGACCTTTGCCTAAATAATGTAATAAAGATTTAAACGGATATGTTTGTTTCTATGTTTGTAAAATGCAGTCTCTGGAACAACTTGTGACCCTCGGATGCCCCTTAAGTTAAAGAGGAAAATCTACAAGTCCGTGATTAGACCTGTCATACTGTATAGATCAGAATGCTGGGCTATGAAAGATGGATGAAAAGAGATTGCATGTAGCAGAGATGAGAATGTTGAGATGAATGTGCGGCGTCACGAGATTGGATAAAGTGAGGAATGAGTATATTAGAGGAAGTTTGATAGTGGCGCCAGTGACAGAATAGTTTACAGGAAACTGTTTGTCCTCGTATGGTCATGTGAAGATTGCTCGAAGACCAATTCCATGAGACAGGTCATTAAATCTTGGTCCGTATAGAGGTTTTGTAAACATGTTTGCTAGTTGAACTTGTGCTGCAACTTGAATTAAGTTTATTATTATTCTTTAATGTAGAAGTGTTGAAACTAATATTCTTTTTTCTACGGTGACATTCGTATTGTGGATTATATGATAATTTCACAGCAGACTCATTATCAACACATAGTGTAACTTTTAAAAATGCTGTGCTATATAGGTCTGCCAAAAGCTTCTTCAACTTCTTCAAATCTATTATTATTTTTAGTTCATCCGGCTGCGGAAGCTTATCTCGGGATTCAATTGCTCCTCTAAAGGTTTCAAATTCAGAGGAAAGACTGTACAGCAACATAATACTTAATAAATCTTCATGAACCGTGACATTCATTTCTTCAAGTTTGTCTACAACTTCCATAAATTTGTTTAAATGTTCCCTGATGGCGTTTCCTTTGTCATATTTCGTAAGAATAAGTTGCTTTCTGTAGTGTTGTTTTCCTTGCATGGCATTTACTGGCGTGAGTTTCATTTAGCTTTTTCCAAATTTCATGAGCTGTTCTGCAGTTTTTTATTTGCTTGAGTTCAGACGGAGTTATTATTAGAATTAACTCACTGATTGCCATTAAGTTACCTTCAATATCCGAGTCATTTGCTTTTGTCAAGTCTAGTTCTTGTTCTACGTATTTCCATAGTTTTGCTTTTACTAGTATGGCTTTGGCCTGTAGTGCCCATGTATCATAATTTTCTTTATTAAAAGTTTCGATTCTGTTTGTCATCTATGCCTTTTTATTCTCGATTATGTATTCAAAATAGATGAACCATGCTCTGCTATCATGTTAAGTTTTATGATATTCTACTTATTTGTTTTAAATAAATAAAGTTCACTGAATACTAATCGTATATGTTTAATAGTTAAGACAAAGATTGTTATATGACGTTACTAATGGTAACTCTCTAGACTACTAGAGGAAAGTTTCCATCAAGGAGGTACAAACAATCTTTTCAGTAAATATGGATGGATGGAGAGGGAGAGGAATGCCAAAGAAAAGATGAAAGTACTCTGTGGAAATAAAAGAAAAGGGAGTCAGTGACAGTGTGACAGAGGACAGGATGGTGTGGAAGAAGAACACGTGTTGTGCCGACCCCAAGTAATATGGGATAAGGGCAGGTAGATGATGATGAGTCTCTGGAAGTGCCGATCTGTTTATGGAAACTCATTCATTGGTAGAAAGCTACACTTTCACCGAGTGTTCATAGGTTATACCGACGATATGTGAAAAATCCACTAATGCCCCGACTTAAGAGTTGTAGTTCGTGGGTTCGAACCCGAGCAGGCGCATTACGTTTTGTAATTTATTTCATCACCACTGCTCTCGAAACCGCGAAGGAAAACATCGTGAGGAAACCGGCATATCCTAGAAAAAAAATCGAAGACATCTGCCAATCTGCATTGGGTCCGCGTGGTGGATTATAGCTCACTCCCTTTCTATGAGAGAAGGCCTGAGTCCCAGCAGTGGGTACATTAAAAGGCTGTTGTTGATGGTTGTTGTTGATGCACTAATGCAATGCAAAAAATGCACAGATACTCGCCTCCTCTGGTGTGGAAGCCCAGAGGAACCGTGCATTATTCGTGCGAAAACTAAGCTACGGAAAAAACCAGGTGCCTACTCCGCAGAGGGTGACGGGGTCTGCAATTATTCATGCGTTCCAATACCTAGCCGGGGGAGCGTGGTGAAATACTCCAGCGCCACGGTCAAAGATAGCTGCAGTACATTGTGTGATTGTAGTCAGAGTCTGACAGACCACCCTGTCTGATTCTAGCTTTCAGGAGTTGCAGTGGTTTGGGAATAGTGCGGTGGGATTGTAGACCAACCCAGGCTTAAGGACATTCATAAGGTTTTCTCTTATTACTTTTGTACATAAATAATAATAAATTAATCATCCTTTCATTCACATAAAATGCAATAGACTAACATTAGCTCCACAAAAGCTTGTGGAGCTAATGTTAGTCTATTGCATTTTAGGTGAACATGTGACATGTCTTAATTGTAGCTGCTTAGCTACAATTAGGACTTGTCACATTCATCTCTCAAAACGTGCAACATAATGCATCGTCAGAGAACATTAACCGTTGAATAGTAAACCTACCCTTAATTAATTAAGTGTCCCACCTGATTATATATGCTATTAAGGCGACGTTGTTTAATTGATGAGGCGACGTT
Source organism: Orthosia cruda (assembly GCA_964057195.1). Taxonomy (NCBI): domain Eukaryota; kingdom Metazoa; phylum Arthropoda; class Insecta; order Lepidoptera; family Noctuidae; genus Orthosia; species Orthosia cruda. The sequence continues at coordinate 11,525,506 of OZ059836.1, read as the reverse complement.
GTTTAATTGATGTGTCATTCAGTGCTGAAGTGGCGGTCTGGGGCGCCCATAAAGTGCTACAAGCTTGCAATGTTAAATTTTGAATAGAAAGACTTTTCAGACATGTTAGTAAGGTACTTTAATCATTTAATACGTGAAATGGCAATTCTTCTAAGTACTTACCTAATTAATTCAAGGACTCCACAATTTATGTCGTTTCGCTAATGAACAAAGTACCTAAGAGACTTCATGCTTTAACTTCACTTACTCGAAAAATTGGCTAGATATTATCTACTTCTTCTTCCTTTTCCATTTATTTAAAATCTGTCATTTTAAAATTTTTTATAGCATTTTTATGGAAACGAGGCATCGCATCGTCGTACTCTAGTGTTCGTTTGACTGACTTAGGTCTCGTTGTCTCGTGGTACAAGTTAGTACGTCTGGAAACTGGTAATGAACCATTCTTAACCATCGCAACCACATAGTGGCTATTTTTGTGTACCCGATAATAGCATGTTAACTGAAAATTTGTTTTTTGTTCGTCAGATAAATTAATGGAAAATATTCCATATTCTTTCTTTTGACACATAAACATAAAGTGACAACGATATAATACGTTGAAATATCGAATGAGGTCACGTGGTTAATACACTTTATACTGACATAGTGACGTCACAAGCCCCCACTCCTGAACTCCTGAATGATGCGCTTTATCTGTTATTTTTTTTTGATTTAGTGAAGCAAAAAGTATGTGTCCAATATTATTTGATAATCTCACTGACTGACTAAATATAATTAACATTTTTCTAGCCAGAAAACATTCCATTGCCACAAAAGCTCAAGACAAGTATACTTCTCGGAAACATCACATCATTACACAGACTACCATCATCGTCCTGCCCTTGTACAATGTTACTATGTTACTTGAGGTGTAGTAAGTACTACCTATAGTATAATATGTATAACCCTATCCATATATGTAATCTGTCATCTCATTATAATATATAACACTCATGTACTCTTTAGTCAGTAATTAAAGGTAATCACTCGAGAACAGTTGTTTAACTAACACAACATCCCCACATGGCGACCCTTGCTATTTTAAGAGCGCGTGACGCGTTTGATATCTTTGCGTAGTGTTACGGCTCCAAAGCAAAATGAATTAACTGAACTAAGTTCGTAATAAATAAGCCTAAACTCGTGAAAATGAAACGAGAACATTTAATAAATCGGTTCGGGAAATCAGTGAAAATGTGTCGTTCAAATGTAGAAAAGAAGACTGTCTTTGTGAACCAGAATTCTGCGGGTTCAAATAATGCACACATCGAAGAATTGAAGGCACACATTTCGATGATCAGTATAATCCTCATAGTAATGTGCCTTTTACTGGGTCTTGGAATTAAACACATCAACACGGTCTAGGGATATTTTTAAAAAAGCGAATTACTATCAATGTGTTAATTATTTATATGACATGTATATATTTAAAAGATACGTTTAATTTTTATTTAATATTCTACCATTTTTTAATAATGGTTAAGGTACTTCGATTAAAATTTCAGGATTTTATGGAAAAAAATGAAGCATAGACGGAAACCGTATATGAATTAACTTTTAATTTATGAGTAAAAACTGAAAAAAATCATTTAATTTGTGTTTATAAACTTGAAGTTAGTAGTCTGAGAAAGCGCCCATGATGTTCATAACACATCGGCAACGATTCGGCATGCTCAGAACAAGGTTGTCAATGTCTTGCTGCGGAATATTGTCCCATGTCCTTCTGAGGTGCGCAAAAAGTTGATCTTCTGTAGCCAGATTTTCAGGAACTTCCTTCAGAGCTCTTCTTTGCAGCATATCCCACGCATACTCAATGGGATTTAGATCTGGCGATTGACCAGGCCAGTCTAAGGCCCTAACATTGTGTGTATGTAACCAAGCTGCTTACGTTCTCGCCGTGTGTGCCCGGGCATTGTTGTGCATGAGCAGGAAATCTTGCCCCGTTTGTGTTCTGTGGTGCAAGATTACGGGCCCCAGCACCTGTTGGACGTATCGTTCTTTCCGTCATATTGCCCCGCACCCAAACGAGATCCGTCCGTCCTCCAAGACGAATTCCTGCCCAAACCATAATTGTTCCTCCTTGGTATGGGTGAACTTCCTGAGGGTTCTGAAGACGGCTCCATCGTCCAGGAACTCGCCAAACACGCGTCCTTCGTGAATCTGGATGGAAGCCGAACCTGGATTCATCCGTGAACAGCACATTGGACCATTGCTCACGGCCGCAGTCCACGTGGTTCCGAACCCATTCTAATCGTCGTCCACGATTGCCTCTCCGTAAAGGTGGGACCCGGAGTGGTCTACGAGAGCGTAGATTGCTTTCATGCAGTCGCCTTCTTACAGTTTGGTCACTCACAAGCACTTGGTGTTCCACTCGCAGCCTTTGGACCAACTGAGTCGCCGTTGCATTTGGTTGAGCTCGCGCAGTAATTTGCTAAAATCGGTCTTGTCTGGGGGTAGTGATGCGACTTGGCCCCCGGTGCCTCTCCGTTACTTCACCTGTGGCACGATAGCGTGTCCACAATCTTGAAATTACATTTTGGTGGGTCCCTATGGCCTCAGCAACATTACGCTGAACAGACCCAGCTTCCAGCATTCCCACAGCTCGTAACATCTCCGCCCTCGTCAAATGTTGGCGTTGCATGGCTACAATACCTCAATTTTAACTTTATCTTTCGTTTAAAAATAAAAAAAAACTGTAACTAAACGTAATTCGTATTGTTTTCTAAATTTCGCACAAATGAAAATTCCCTCTCCTACACATCAAGACATTTTTATGCCACCGAAACAAAAGAATTTTCAAAAATTTGAATTTGGAATTAGTCTGAGATAAATTACAAACAAATCGGTGTATAAAAGATTCCAATGCGGCCAGTACTTTTCGAGTTATTTAATTGAGTATGAAATATCCCTAGACCGTGTTGATGTGTGTATATATTTTGCGTGGAAAAAATACAGAAAATGTCATTCTTCCTGGATCAGGGACCAGATTTTACAAAACAGCCTGCGACGATCGTCTATTCGCGGAGAAGAGCAAGTCAACCTTCCAATGAAGTAGAAGTCCGAGGGTTCATCGTGCTCATCTGCCTGCTGTGTGGTATCATTTATTATGAAGTAATTGTTCGTATCAAGTGTATAAAACATTGTTTAAATGAACTAATATTAATAAGGGAATATTTAATTAAGAAAGGAAAGTCTAGGTTTAAGGGTAATGTGATTAAAAATAAATCAAGTGAGGTTCAGATTGTTTATGGAAAAAACAAAGAATTAATTAAGTTATTATCTACAAAACAAGGGGTGAAATCGGAATTATTAAAATCGCTATCAGTTACGAAAAATGAAATAGAATCGTGTTATTCGCACATTATTGATTTGTGTACTGTAACTAAACCCGATAGCGGTAATGAAAGTGAAATTTCTGAAGCGAGTTTAAATACAGAATAAATCATGGAGTTTGATTTAAAAACGACCTGTAGTTTGATTTCTGTTATGAACAGTAACGAAAATAATATCAGAAGTATCATCGACAATGTAGAGATGTACGCAGACATGTTATCGGAAACGGGAAAAAAGTTACTAATGAAATTCGAATTGAAAAGTAGATTATCTGAAAATGCGAAATTACGTATATCCAAGGATTACACATCTGTAAACGATTTTGTCAAAGATTTACGTGTTACACATCTGCCCAAAAAATCCTTAACTGCAATACAATCCCAGTTGCAAAACGCAACGGAAGGCTGGCGTACAATCTACCAGTTTGGAACAGAATTAGAAAAGTTAGTTACTAATTTGACAATATCATACGCAGATGGTAATTCTGAGAGTTATTCCGTACTCAAGCTGATCAACGAAAAATTGGCGATTAAGCGATTCGCGCAACGGGTTTTCTTCCTCCATTTCGTTACACAGACCACCGTTCCTGGTAATATAGACCAACTCGATTGCCAATTGCCCTAACATAATCCTCTAATCACCGACGGCTAGAGGTGGCCTATTGTTGTACGAGGACGATACACTATAATATGCACTTGATTGGTCGATACTCGATGTTCGTTAGTCATCGATTGTGAGGGCGATACCAGCGTTGTGTCCTGTCGGGATCGTTAAACAAAGCATGCATGCATCAGATAGATGAGATGTGGTGTTCTGCATCGGCTTTGCAATATCCTGATGACTACGTCAGGCTTCGTACCTATACATATAGTGCTGGTATAATTACTTGATGTTTAACGATTATTCCCTGCGTCAGGGTCGTAGTTACCAATTCCCTGTCTTTCTGCTGGATGCTGGATCTTATAGATGACTTGTACATACAATGATCTGAATAATCCTCATGTTTATTTACGGACTACCACTTTGGAGTTCTTATTTTATATTGGAAGAGGACCTACAGGTGTGGAAGTCTAGATTGCCATAAATATTAGAATACAAAATATGTCATCTTGATGGTTGCTCCACAAGATCTATCAAGAATAATTCTCGTTTCTTTTCTATGTTTGGAGATCGATAACCAGATAATACGTGTTACCGATGTTTATATTTAATTGAGCACACTAAGTGATTTTTCTATTTTGGCAATAAATTGTTTGATATTTTTATGCTTGCAACAAAGATGGACTGCTTTTTGTCAGGTTGGTAAACGATAAGCTTGCACTTCTCATTTCCTGCCTATTCCAAGGTTATAAATAGCGTATCTTATGCCATCAAATACAGTCTATTTTTGATCTAGGCGTCGTTAATAAGTATTAGGGTAAGTGCTTTATAAACTGTATTCTGTGAACTGTATTTTGTGAACTGTGTTCTATGAACTGCGTTCTATAAACTGTTATCCGTAAGCTGTGTTCTGTGTAAATGTGTATTTGATATGAGAATACACTGGGTGAGTAAACCTTTTTAAGCATTTTTATTTGCATCGCCGTCTCCGCTGAAATACCCACACGAGATTTTAGTAAAAGACACCATACGAGTAGATACATTGACTTATATTTCAATATGTACAGATAAAAAAAAATTATATATATAGTAAGGCCAGGCACGGTGAACCACACGTTTTTCTGATGCCACAATTTATTTATTGGTTATGACCGATTAATAAATTGTGGCGCATGGTGAATTCACTATGGTCTAGTATGCTAGACCATATTGAATCTTCGGGAGCGGCCGTGAGCGACGCGAAACTTTAAAAAAATCGTGTTTCTAGTATACGCGTATGAGCACACGTTCTTCTGCATTATCTTTTTGACCGAGCGAGCGCTAAATGCGAGCAAAGAGTCTCCGTTTAAGCTTGGACAGTAATTCTTTCGTATGTCCGACGGATGTTCGGCTGTTCTGTATGTCCTCTATATGTCGCATTTCTCAACCAATGCTCGTGCAATTTTGTGAGCAGGTTTGTTAATTATGTGTTTTTTTTTTTGAATCAATAAAGACAGACTCGTGTGGTCTACGTCTCACAGAACCACTAGTTATTTAAATCTATGGATAGGAATATATTTCTACTCGATGCCATAACTGCGAAACCTCTTTCAAAGTCAACTACAACAATGTACTAAATACCTAGGCACCAACAAAACGGGTCGTTACCTAAAATAAAGCATTTATCAATTAATAACGAGTTAACGTTGGTATGGTGACGAGGGTAGTCGGAAACTAATCAATCGAAGCCTCGGCACAGAATAAATAATAGTACAAGGCCTCGGGGAGTCAACTTCGATAGGACGTTGAAATTGATAACTATCGCTACTTAGTTGAAACTTCTTGCTGACTAGTTAGAAGTTGTAGAGATTATTTTATGATAGGCTCGCCTGAGATTGAATTGCTTAATTGGGTGGAGGATTCTTAGAATGTTGTTCTTGAATTAAAGTTAGTTATTTTAATGTTTTATGGACTTGTATTTCCCCTGATGGATCATACAAAAACGAATCGACTATATAATGAACAACCATCCCAGAGCATTTACAGACACTGCCGTTATAAGTAAGCTAAACTTTAACACAAACCACCGCATGATACGCTGCTCCTTAAGAAAGTGCCCCACTAGAATACCATATACAAAAAACCGGTGGTGTCAAAAAAGCACTAAAGGAACTACGGAAGGCAGGCAAAGAATGGATACCAAAACTTAAAAGGAGGTCAAAGATCACTACACAGAGGAAGAGCATCAGTGAATTAGCAACAGACTTCTACCGTCAACTATACGCAAAACATACACCAAACATAGCAAGAAAAAGACATACCGAATCAATATTTGAAACCACTCTAGAAATTAATAACACACACACCTTTAATTTTACCAGAAGAGGTGAAGAAAGCAATTAGGAATCAAAAGTTGGGCAAATCGCCTGGACCAGACAGAATCACAAATGAGCTGCTGCAGGGATCAATAGAAGAACTGATACCCATTCTAACTAAAATATTTAACGAGATTCTGAGGAGCGGTGATATTCCTGAAAGATGGGCTAAATCTTACATCATCTTAATACACAAAAAAGGCGATAAAGAGGATATTGAAAATTATAGACCAATTAGCTTAATGTCCAATGTGTACAAGATATTTGCAAAGGTCATAATGGATAGAATGAGCCCAATGTTGGATGAACAACAGCCTGTTGAACAGGCAGGTTTCAGAAAAGGGTATTCGACTATTGACCATATCCATACAATCAAACAGGTCATTGAAAAATATAAAGAATATAATAAAAAGATATATATTGCCTTCATTGACTACGCTAAGGCTTTCGATAGTTTAAGTCACGAATACATATGGGAAACTCTAAGCAACAAGGAATTCCAGCAGCATACATCAAAATCATTCAAACCATTTATGCCAACAACAAGGCAAGAATTCAATTAGAATCTTTGGTAAACGAATTCCACATAGAAAACTTGGACTTGGAAAAGTTTGGTCTCAACATAAATAGTTTAAAAATGAACCACCTCAGATTTGCCGACGACTTAGTGTTATTCGAAGAAAGCCCAGAAAACTTGCAAATGATGATTAAAAGTCTGAGCGAAGAAAGAGAGAAAATTGGAAAATTGGAAATGAATTACAGCAAAACAAAACTAATGACTAACTCGCTAAGAGTAGGCATAAAAATAAAGGAAGGCGTTGGCTTATGTAGAGTACATATTCCCGTTGGAAAAAGTACTGGTCTCTCAAGGAGATAATGAAGTCTAAAGACCTAGGCATGACTTTGAAAAGAAAGACGTTCAACTCATGTATACTTCCATGTTTAACATATGGGAGTGAGACATGGGCACTCACCAAATCGCTCAGAGAAAAGCTTGCCAAGTGTCAAAGAGCAATGGAGAGAAGTATGGTAGGCTCAAAGAGACAAGATAAAATAAGAAACACAGATCTCCGGGCCAAAACATAGCTGACCGACATTCTAACAAGGATAGACCAACAAAAGTGGAGGTGGACAGGCCACATGATGCGAGACACTAAAGGCAAGTGGAGTAAGGTAGTAACAGAGTGGTATCCAAGGGACGGCAAAAGAAGTCGGGGAAGACAGCTTACCCGATGGGAGGAGGAAATAAAGCTGACAGCAGGTCCAAACTGGAAGAGGATACCCCAAGACAGACGACAATGGAAACTGTTAGAGGAGGCCTATGCCATGAGACACACCGAAATTCGAGACATTTTGTGATTTTTGTTTTAACTATTATTGTAAATTTGCTTTGTCTAGTTTCGGAATAAAAGGCTTTATTATTATTATTATTTTAATGTGTGTTGTAACAGATAAGACGGCATGTCGTCGTGGGAATGTATGGTCCAGTTAAAAGGACCTATGTGCAATTATTTATGTTCATAATAACTATCAGCTGTAATGACATTATTTTAGCGGTGCCTTGAATGTCATTTCAGACGTTTTTGACTGTATTTATCTTTATCGTAATTACTTCTGTATAATTTGTTTGGAAAAGACAATTTTTCTGGCTTACCTTCTGCCCATCGAAAATAGCCAGGGAGATATTTATTTATTCCACATATCCAGTTGTATCGTTAATGTTTCCTGTTAGTAACTGTAAGTAATAATTTCTATGGAAAAAGCATTTTTCTGACTATACTAATTATATCATATGACGAATTAGTGTTAATAATTATATGATTTGAGGATTAGATTAACCATAAAGCTAATTTATAATAATGTCCACCTAATCGAAACCAAACCAGTTCCCTGTAATTTTCTCAATTTGAAAAGCGAATTTAAAAGAAACACAGAGTTAATAATTCCGGGAAAGTATCCTGTTTGGTCTGCACTCCACCTGAACAGAGTAGATGTGGTCCAACTAACCGCAGAGTACGCGGGTGTCCGTTCAACCACGAGTTCGAACTTCAAACGCTAATTCAATATCCAATAGATTACAACGGGTTTTAAAATTCGAAATTCGAATTGGTGCAGAGAACCAATACAAATGCAATAAGCTTAGCCGCTAGTTCTGCGAAAACCGTTTTCAATTGGAAATTTTATTGCGTCAGTTAACTTTGCGAACTGACTTTTTGACGGTAGTTGGTAAGACTTGCAGCCTGACAACGTGCTGTTAAGGTTCTGCATTGGGATAATCGGTTCTCTGGGTGTAAAAAAAAACTGTGTTGTTATGTTGTTAGGTACGCTTTAATAAACAACTACTTTTCTACATAAATCGTGTTCTTGGTTTGATAGAACCTAATGCCTGGAACCGGATTGTGCTAAAAAATTACTAATTATAAACTGCTTACGACCAGACCATGACTTTATCCTTACTACAATCTGTATCTATACTGATATTATAAAGGGGAAAGATTTGTATTTTTGTATGTAACGAATAAACTTAAATACGACCAGACCGATTTCAAAAATTCTTTCACCTTTTGGAAGCTAAACTATCCCCAGGTAACTAGAGGATAGTGTAGCTGTAGTGTTTAGGTTAGGCTAGGCTACTTTTTGTCCCTGTATGCCCACGGGAACGGGAACTACGCGGGTAAAACCGCGTGGCGTCCGCTAGTATTATAATAAATGCGAAGGTAACTATGTCTGTCTGTATGTAACCTATTCACGCCTAAATAACTGAACCGATTTAGATGAAATTTGGTATAGAGATATTTTGAGGAAGGACATAGGATAGCTTTTATCCAGGAAGTCATCCTTACTCGTAAGAGGGTGCAAGTTGGAATGGTTAACTAATAATTTCTCATGTAAGGCGGGTTCACACACCTATACAATCCCATCCACGGCTCACCTCGTGGTTGTTTTCAGCATTAATATTGTCGCGTTTAACAGCAATATGTAGTTGAAATCTAAAATTATATGTTGACTGCCGTTATTGAGTACAATTTAAAGAACTACATGTTTATGAATAAGGAGGTTTTGTTTTCTATTTATTTTTGACTACTAAGCTTTTGCCTGCGATTTCTCCTGCATGAAAATCGGCAACGTTCTACCGGGATCAAAAAGTATTGCAATCTAAGCCACCTTCTACCTGTGTTCCAAACATCGCAATCACTTTAGCCGTGCGTTTAGTTGACGCGTGTTGGATTAATAAAAAGCAAAATCTAAAAAATTTGAAAAATCCTGCTACGTTTAAAAAGTAATTGAAAAAGTATAAAATAATTTAAAACCCCAAGAATATCCGTCGGGGGCTGCCATTAAATGAACTAGTTTTGCTGTTTTATATCTAGTAACGTGAATAATTGGAGATTTTTTAGCGCTATACTTACCTTTAGAAGTTGATGATGATACTTATTTTTATTTACGATGAAATTTAAAATAGTGATGGCAGCCCCCGACGGATATTCTTGTGCTTTTAAATTATTTTATCCTTTTTTAATTACTTTTTAACATTCGTAAGTTTTCCAAAAATTTTAAGTTTGCTTTTATTTTAAACTTTTAGAGAGCATAGATATTAAATCTGATTTATATAAAATCGGACTAGCAGTTTTAGAGAAAAATGGCAATATGGATTTGCACAAACAATATTTGCTGCAGCACTCCTTGGTGAGTTGTCACCGTGACATCTATCTAAGAACATACATCAATCAATCCCGAACTCATAACTGAAAACTGCATCAAATCGGACTAGCAGTTTTCGAGAAAAATGGGAACATGGATTTGCACAAACATCCTCTCACCCCAAAATCATATCGACACCGTCGTTCGGCAGATGTCTACTGTGCTGAACTCCGAAAAATGATAGCAAAACTAGCAGTGAAATAACCCCGACTCATGAATCGATCTTCACCATTATTGCTCCATGATAACGCGAGACCTCATACAACACGAGAACCCGTTAACTCTACTGGAACTGCAAGTAGAAACCATTCGTCACCCTCCGTATTCGCCAGACCTTGCTCCAACGGACATCCATTTTTTTGTGATTTGGACAATTTTCTACGTGATAAAAAGTTTTCTTCTCAGGAGGCAGTACAAAATGCTTTCACAGTTTGTCGAATCTAGATCAGCAGAGTTCTATCGCAAAGGCATAAATGACCTTCTTATTAGATGGTAGCAATGTATAGATAATAATGGTAATTATTTTGATTAAATAAATATTTTAAATAAAAAAAACTAATTTATTTTAATAATTGCAAATCGGCAATTTCATACTTTAACCTATTAGGGGTTAAAGTATGAAATTGCCGATTTATTATAAGGGAAATGTTTAGAATTTCACATTTCAGTGTTAGTAAACTATACTGAAATTAATATTAGAAATTACTATCTTTTTGAAAGCTTATTATAGCTCTTACTAAGGGGTTAAACAGGATTGAACTATCCGGAATTAATGGGATGAGGCATCTGTATGCTAGTATTATATTATCTGTGGCAATACATGTTATAGATAGCTGTATATTTTCTTCACTTAATGCCTCTGTCACTTATGACAGCTAGGGGATGTGACAGTGTGTTGTATTCCCACGCAACGCAATGGGCTGTCAGCTCGGTTCCGTCCATGCGTCTACCTACCAGCAGGCTACTGTGCGTACAATGTATGGGAAAGTGAGGTGTTTGAAAATTTCAAGCTACAGTCTACAGATTGCTTATTTTTCATTATATTATGTAGATTGTGCCGCATTTGTTATATTGCGTTTAATTCGTTATTATTGGTATAATTTCTTTAATTTTTTTGCAAGCTTTTAAGCTTACCGTGCATTGTCATCCAAACCAAACCTGTATGAAACTTCTTTTTATTAGGTTGAGAATACCTGCTTTAAAATTCAGTTGCAAGATTTGACTCGAACGTACATACTTATATTGCAAGTTGTAATAATACGAGTATTATCATTGAATTGGACAGAAGTGGTCATCAGTATGCTAATTTTCGTACTTACAGATAACTACCTGGTAATTTACCAACCAGCAGGTAGGTATATAATATTACGTGATTAATACATACATTTTTTACTAGACCCAATGTCAACTAAAATATATTCAATTTTATTCTCATGTCATGTCATTGTCATGGTCTTTATCAAGATAGTTGCCCATTGTTTTTCTCTCGCCTCGCCTAAATCGAGTAAACGAATTTATAATTATTAGAACATCAATTTTCGAAACTGAAAGGAAGCATCTATGATATCGTAAATAAATGTTTCCGTTACATGATGAAGGGAAGTAAAGGATTGTTGCTTCTGCTAAAAACATTACCACAAGGTCTTTTTGCTGGACATACGCGATTTGCATGTTTTTTTATTCAGTTAAATAAAACGCACAAAAAAATTGGCAGTGCGGGATTCATAGGGAAATGTAGAATTAAGGCTTTTGAAATTCGTTTTTAGTACTTATTATTTTTAACCCCCGACGTAAAAAGAGATGTGTTATTAGTTTGACGTGTGTACCTGTGTGTTTGTGTATATGTGTATGTTTGTATCTGTCTGTGGCATCATAGGTCCGAAACGGTTGAACCGATTCTGATTAAGTTTTCTATTGTTTGAAAGGTGACTTTATCGAGAGTGTTCTTAGCTATGTTTATTGAAAATCGGTTCAACTCTTCTAATGTTATGGGTCTTTTACTGTTTAAATCGGGGTGTTTTCGCAAGATATCGTGTCATAATTACGTGTTCAATAAATTGCCGATCGCAGCGTGTCTTAAATTATGAAGCATGAAATAAAAATGTGCCGGGGTTTTTTAAAATTTACTGCTTTATTGTTAAAGATTGTATCATAAATAAAAGATTGACACAAAGGTAACAAGTAACATTATGATGCTAACTCCAATATTTAATTTACTATTAAATTAAATTTTCTAAAGGGCTATCCTGTATGGAATGAGGAAGATTATTCCAGAGGTGGACAGCACGAACAGTAAATGATCCACCGTAACGACTTGATGAGTGGGGAGGAAAACGAAGGAGAAGAGATGATGAGGAGCGGCAAGGCTTTCCTCTCGGAACAAGATACTCAAAGCGTTCTTTAAGATACGAGGGAGAGGTAGGATTGTGAAGAACAGAAAAGAGTAGAAAAAGAGTGTGGGTATCTCGGCGCTGCCGAATAGGCAGCCACTTCAACCGCTTCCGAAATTCCGACACATGGTCGTGCTTTCGGAGGCCAAAAATGAAGCGAATGCACAAATTCTGCAAACGCTCGAGCTTATCAAGAAGTTTCTCAGTCGCATCAAGAAAGCCGACATCGGCATAGTCAAGAAGAGGAAGAAGAAGAGACTGAGCGAGAGTAACTTTAGTTGAGAAAGGCAGGAACTTCTGGAGACGTTTTAGAGACCAAAACGAGTAAAACACCCTCCTGCTTACTTCAGCAATGTGAACATTCCAAGGTAGGTTGCAGTCCAAGAAAACACCTAAACTTTTGACTTTTTTGGAGTAGGCTATAGCGACGGCATCATAGTAAATAGGTGGGAGAGACTGGTTGCTCAATAAATTAATGAAATGTCTGCCACCAATAATGAGAGCTTGTGATTTTGTTGGGTTCATTAAAAGTCCAAAACTTTTAGCCCACTGATAGATATTTTCAAGATCATTATTGATGGCATCGATGGAACCAGTGAGCTCCTCAAGTTTGAAATGGCGGTAAAGCTGCTGTTTATCATCCATATCTCCAAACCGTGTTTCACCCCCGAACACAAACACACAGGTAAGCAAGTTTTGCGACGGCAAACATAACTTTGTAGCCCAATACGTTGAAGAATGCGAGTCGTTCGGTCAATGTTGCCATGTAGAATATTTTCGGTACATTTTGCTGTTGTAAAAATATTTGGTAGTATGCTTTCGAATATTTTGTTTCGGTTAAAATGAATCCTTTGATCAAACAGGGTCAGATGAGTACCGTAGATATAATATTGAGTAGCGGTTTTTCCTCTATAAACGGTTGCATTTAGGAATTTATTTTTATCTATAAAAGAATCGTGGTGTTCAAAAACATGCCAAACAATTCAATTGACAGTGATATTTCTGTTGAAGCAACAACCGTGGCAAAAGTTACACAGCATAATAAAACACCATAAGCGCGGCATGCTTTGAAATGACGTGCGCTGTTCTGTGAAACTCATGTCATATTACCGCAATCATTGGAAAACGCGATTGACGTCCCGTTTGCCTTTGAAACTGGACGTCAACGCCAGTAAGCGGATGACGAGAGAAAAATACAGCACACGAAATTTTTGCAACGCTTAATTAATTTTCAATTAACGTGATGAAGTTTCTTACTCATTATTCATCCATACGAAACTATCTTTTGGAACGAGCCACTAGAATCAACCTTTATTTGAGCTTTTGACATTCAAAAGTGCCGTTTTGGACTTCTGTAATCTAAGATTATAAATCTAGAGGTAAGTGATTCACCAGATATACAGAAAGACCTAAAGGAAGCAAAAATGAATAAATACGTTGCTAGATTTTTTTTACAATCACATTAAAAATAACGGTCTCACGATTAAGACAGCAAAGTCAATAATCAAGCTAAAGAAATCCAAGAAAAGATTCAGGAAGAAATTGGTAGCTTCACAAACATTTGTTTTCAATAATTTTGTTCCGATCATATTACGAGAACGATCAAAATGACTATTGAAATACACAGATTTTATGAAAACCTGATCGTGATATCAGTGGTTCTCGATTTGTATTTTTAGCGTACATCGAAAACGGCGATCATGCATAGCATAGTTTAAACTTTAAATACGGCACGTTGTTGTTGCATGTTTTTGAATACTTTAATAAAAAATATGAGAATATTGTGTCCTTTAAAAATAAAAAGACTTCATTCACAAAATTGATCCTATGATCTGCGTATAAATAGATCGGCTACTATTACTTTTTATTCAACCCATCAGCGAAAGATAAGCTATATAATATGATAATATAGAGTTACTTGGTACTTCAATATCTAGTCTAGCGTCTATTTAGATAGTTAATATATAGCTATCACTGTTTACTGTATCTCGATTTTCGCAGTCCTTTCAATAACTCCGTCTGAATTCGTTTTTTTCGAAAATAAATAGTTTGCGAAAACTATATTCATAATAATAGTACGAATATAATGGAACCTTTAATCTGGTAAGTCAGATTAGGCGTTTCTTACTGTATATTTATTTTTTTACAGATAAAGTTATGACCAGCTTATCTTAAATTAAAATTTGTGTAAATAAGAGGCATATTGTTAGGTTAACGAGGCGGACGGTTTCAATCTGTTTTATTAGGTAACTAATATATTTCAAAATTATATTGTTTAGAGCCTTTACCAAGCCGAGTCAAATGTTTACTCTCTTTCGAACTCTTTTCAACCCCCGACGGACGCAAAATACGCGCTTAGACGTGGAGTTGCGGACACCAGCCCGTCTTAATCTAATCTAATCTAACCCCCGAAGGAAAAAGAGTGTGTTATAAGTTTGATGTGTGTACCTGTGTCGACCTGTTTGTGTATTTGTCTGTGGCAACGTAGCTCCTAAATGGATGATTCGTTTTTGTTTTGTTTAAAAGGTGACTTTATTGAGAGTGTCCTTACTATGTTTGATGAAAATCGGTTCAGTTTAAAAGTTATTGGCGTTTTACTGTTTGAATCGGGCTGCTACCGCAAGGTATTGTGTCATAATTACGTGTTCAATAGATTGTCGACTGAAGTGTACTACCACTAAATAAATTATATAGTATAAAATAAAAATATGTTGTGCGTTTTCGAAATTTTGGTTTTTTGTAGAAGTTTTGTAATAACTTTTTATACCAAGGAGTCTTTCGGCTTATGAAGTTTAATTAAAATCGTTTCAAGGTTTAATTTTCCAGATTTGGAACTTGATAGTTTTAATTTTAATTTTTTTATACTTTAATTACTTCGATAAACACACATTAGATACGATCTTAAATGGAAGCTTTGGGCTGTGACGTGTTTTTTCGGATTGATGTCTACAAGAAAATTGATTTCTGTAGGTTTGAATGTCGTTCAGCTATATGGTATCCTATTTTTATTCATTACTAGTTTCGATCGTGAGGAAACCGGCATGTCCCAGAACTAAAAATTCGAAGACATGTGACATCCACCAACCCATATTGGGCCCGCGTGGTGGATTACGCCCTCTCACAGAGAGGAGGCCTGTTTCCCAGCAGTGGGAACATTAAAAGGCTGATGATGATGACGATGACTAGTTTCTGCCAGTGACTTCGCCCACGTGAAAGTCCATAATTATCCAAAGGTATATATCCATTGTCTACCCATGCGTCACCTTCCAAATCTTTCATCCAAATCCTATCAGCCGTCAGGTCATGAAAAGGTTATAAAAAACAAAAAAATATGACGATAGAGTGCATTAAAATATCGCATGGCGTCATACCTTGGTACACTTTTTACATGGAAGTTACCGCACAAGACCCCCTCCTGAACTTTTGATACGCTTTATCTGGGTGATTTTTTATTGATTTGATTATGCAAAAAATACGTGTACAATATTTTTTGATAATTTAATCGGCGGACTAAGTAGAATTTGCTGTATCGTACCCAGTTATCATCCCTATTGGAATTTCATCTGCAATCACTTTACTAAATTAATTCGAGTAAAAAGATGAGGCGGTCCTTTGATCCACCACTACTTAATCACTACATAACTTGTCTTCAGAACACAAATAAGTGATCCTAAGTTTCAAAACGCTGTTAGCTTAAAATGGAGTTTACAAAGCCATAAACTTTGATCTTCTCAAAGAAACTTGGTAACGTTTTGAGGTACATACATACATACATAAACTCACGCCTTTTTCCCATGGGGGTAGGCAGAAACTACAGAACGCCACCTGCTACGATCCTTACATACTTCTTTTGCTTCACTCACATTCATGCATCTAGTCATATACACACGCCGGTTATGAGTACTGCGCACCTGGCCTTTTTGAAGAACCTCCCGGCGTTTCCATTCACGTCTGCCTTGTAAATACATTTCGTTAGTCGCCCTTCATTCATCCTCTCAACATGGCCAAACCATCTTAACATACTCTTTTCAATTTTAGTCACCACATCTTCTTTTAGACCACAACGTTGTCTTATTACCTCATTCCTCAACCTATCATTTAAAGTTACCCCACACATACTTCGCAAGGAGCGCATTTCTACTGCATTAATTCTACTTTCATGTCTTTTTTGCCATACCCACCCTTCACTTCCATACATAAGTGTAGGCACCAGCACGCTGTTGTGAACGGCGAGTCGAGCTTCTGGAGACATCGATTTGCTGGTCACAACCGCATGTATAGCAACATTCACTTTATTCCCTGCATTCACTCTCCTTTCCACATCCTCTTCAATCTTTCCACCCCTTGTGAACATACTTCCCAGATATACAAACTCGTTCACTTGCTCCACAATCTTATCATTTATTTTCACTTCACACTCCGATACATCGTCTTTTGAGGTAATATAATTCAATTCCTGGAAGTTGGAAAACTTTTGGCGGTACGAATCAACCTCATTTGTTTTATTTTATATTTATATTCTTGTTTTCCTTTGAATATTTTCTATACTGTAAATTTCAAATGATGGCAATGAAATGTCAGATAATCAGTCGCTCAACAAATTTTTCGGGACACCTACGCCTCCCGTTTTTCTTAGTCAAAAAGCTGAACCGACGAAAATTTGTTTTACAACTTTCTACTAATGCTTCCACAACGTGGGTTGCTTATTACACAGTAATATTTCGGTTCACAGGATAATAAGTGCAAAGTAGCTACCTCAAAGACTTTACCTAACCTTAATCTGACGTATCCAAGAGTTACCTTTTGCTGCGTTATGGCTCCGGCAGGCAGGTGTGTCACAATAAAATGACACAAAAACGAGGCCTTGTTTTTCTTTCACGAGTTGTTCTTATTTTTATAGATCTCACGCAGCAGCAAGTGAAACTACGGGATCGGACAATATCGTAGCACCGGCAGAACCACTCAAACGTCTGCATACTCGTATAAGCCATAAAAATACTAATATATTCTGTACGCCAAAAACCAATCGCTCAACGCAGCTTCAATCATACTAAGCTATAAATTATAATAGACAGATTAAAGGATGATTTATGCTAGACCGTAGCGGGCGTGAGTCGAGCCCCGTGCGAGGCACGGACGAGGCACTGATTCAAAACTTCACGAACATTTTATTTGCGAGCGGCGTCCGCGTTCGCGTCCGCAAACCTCGTCCGAGACGCGGACGGGGCTCGGCTAACACTCGCTACGGTCTAGCATAAATCATCCTTTAAACATCAGTGAACATCCAATAGAACTGTCGATTGTAATCGTTCGATCAATTTCACAGATAACACAGATGAGAACTGTTCAATCCGAACGTTTCAATTCCGTATTACTTAGTTATTAATGTAGTAAGTAAGTTGTTACCAGACTATTTTGTGTGGGGGACGTTTCTCTTGATTAGACATCGCGAGCAACAACGTGCATAGCGTTGAATAAGCGGCATTGACATTTTAATAAAATATATGTATACTAATATTATAAAGTAATCTCTGGATCTACTGAACCGATTTCGATGATATTAGGTATGGATATAGGTTGAGACCCTAGGAAGAACATAGGGGAGTTTATAATCCCTTGGGATGATAAAACACTTTTTACACGGGCGAAGCCGCGGGCAGAAGCTAGTATTATATAAATGTAGTACATAGAGTCTATTAAATGCCTACTCTTTAAGAAAATAACAAAAACACACAAATGTCACCGTCAATCGTTGAAAAATCGCACAAATATTGTCATTATTTGACATCATGGATAAATGGCCCCATATTCTAATAATATTTTAAGTAGATACTCTCACATCTTTAAAATACTTTAAAATAAACAACGGCTGGTGCAATAGAAATTTTTATGTACCGCCAAAAACACACAGTATTCTTTCTTTCACTTTTAAACCGTAATTCCTATTCTATAAATAGATAGAAAAAGATATGATAGAAATAACACTAAGCCGCACGGCGCTAAACCAGAGCTATAATCGTGCTATAATCGCACCGCACCGCATCACCTGTCTGTAGCCGCCTTTACTGCCTTCATGCTCTGATTATATTCCTACGTAATGTACACATAAACGGGCCTGTGATCTTTGAAATGTTAATCTGAGGTTCATTATCGTGAATGCCTAAGTTATATTTGTATAGTATGTTAAATGTATATTTGGCCTTCACTTCTATAGAAACTCCATACTACACTCGGTCAAGTTAAGTTTAAATCTTTACCACAGACGTGCGGCTCCGTACAACTCTTCTACGCTTTTGCTTAGATGTTCGAGAAATATAGGCATGATGTTTTGCAATGTGGTCTTTAGTGGTCAAAGAATAAGGGCTCTAGTCCATTGCCTATGGCTTTACAGTTGAATCAGTTGTTAACGCTAAACTTGATAGTGATTGATAGAGATAGAAAAGTCCTACTTGTAATTGTTTACCCCACTATGGGTCACGTTTTCAAGCCTCCACTAAAAATCCGAAAAATAAATAAATAATTATATGCGGTATTTAATTATTTATTTATTTTTTAAACTTCATGTACAATGGTGATACATAGGCGGACATAATGCAGAAAACAATTAACAAAAAAAAACGTCAAAAAATATACCTACGTATCGCTCAATTTATAGAAGCTTAACATTTTAATACTACGGATTTCTGCCTATTATATATCTGGCAAAATATGAGAACTACTAGTACTATTGGTACTTAACATAGCATTTCAGTCTAACCATTTGAGAAATTCTGGCGTGATGTTGTATTTGTTACTTCAGCTGTTTAATACTTTAATTCGGTAGGCACTGCAAATAAATTGCATTTTAATTTATTCTCATTTCAATTTCTGTAACTTTTATTAAGAGAAAAATTACCTCTCCAGAGATAAAAAGTACAGCAGAAATAGGTCGTTAAAGGTCGGTCGTGACGACAATTTTAAGTAATTGTATTGTCTACCACCGATCTTCGATTCTTTGAGACTATAAACAAAACGACGCGACAGCTGGTTATGACACTTAGGTCCTCGTAGTTACCATAACTATCTATAAAAAGGCTTAGCGTTTTTGACAAGACAGTTTAATTGCCGAAATAAGCTAAAATAGTTCTGCCGAAGGAACTTAAATGGCCTGGGCCTGCAGTGTCGACATAGATAGCGATCGTTATCTCGTAACGATCGGTAGATATCAATTTTTGGTAGTCTCGACAGTCAAAGCTATCGATTTTTGATGTTTGTCATCGCAAACTTAACGTATATTGTCGCTAAGTTAACGATTTATCGGTATGATATCGAATTTCCTAGCGAGCATTTTTGACAGCCCGCTAAGTGTCGTAACGATCGTTATCATTGGTTTTAGAAATTAGAGGTTATAAAAACAATACATAAATAATAATTAGATTAATATGGCTGTATAGTAAACACATCAACACGGTCTAGGGATATTTTAAAAAAAGCGAATTACTATCAATGTGTTAATTATTTATATGACATGTATATATTTAAAAGATACCTTATTTAATATTCTACCATTTTTTAATAATGGTTAAGGTTTAAGGTAAAGGTTAAAGGTAAAGGTCGATTAAAATTTCAGGATTTTATGGAAAAAAAAATGAAGCATAGACGGAAACCGTATATGAATTAACTTTTAATTTATGAGTAAAATCTGAAAAAAATAGGAAAATCATTTAATTTGTGTTTATAAACTTGAAGTTAGTAGTTTGAGAAAGCGCCCATGATGTTCATAACATATCGGCAACGATTCGGCATGCTCAGAACAAGGTTGTCAATGTCTTGCTGCGGAATATTGTCCCATGTCCTTCTGAGGTGCGCAAAAAGTTGATCTTCTGTAGCCAGATTTTCAGGAACTTCCTTCAGAGCTCCACGCCTGCTCAATGGGATTTAGATCTGGCGATTGACCAGGCCAGTCTAAGGCCCTAACATTCTGTGTATGTAACCAAGCTGCTACCGTTCTCGCCGTGTGTGCCCGGGCATTGTTGTGCATGAGCAGGAAATCTTGCCCCGTTTGTGTTCTGTGGTGCAAGATTACGGGCCCCAGCACCTGTTGGACGTATCGTTCTGCCGTCATATTGCCCCGCACCCAAACGAGATCCGTCCGTCCTCCAAGACGAATTCCTGCCCAAACCATAATTGTTCCTCCTTGGTATGGGTGCACTTCCTGAGGGTTCTGAAGACGGCTCCATCGTCCAGGAACTCGCCAAACACGCGTCCTTCGTGAATCTGGATGGAAGCCGAACCTGGATTCATCCGTGAACAGCACATTGGACCATTGCTCACGGCCGCAGTCCACGTGGTTCCGAACCCATTCTAATCGTCGTCCACGATTGCCTCTCCGTAAAGGTGGGACCCGGAGTGGTCTACGAGAGCGTAGATTGCTTTGTATTTTTAAAAACGGCATAAGCTACTTACAAGTTTCGATGCAAAAAAAATTTAATATGATAAGGTTTACCTATCTTCTGCACAATTTTCAAAGAAAAATTTTTTTTTTTAATATCTTGTCTACCAATTTTCCCTATAATACAAGGATTTTTTCAACTGCCATAATTTTACAAAAAAATCAGCGCAGTATGAATACGAACATCGTTAGCGTACCGACAACGCTAAGTGAAGATAGTGACCGATTTTGCACGCTAACTCGGTTGTCGAGACTTGCGTTTATCGTTAGCGTCGTTACGGCAAGCGTATTTTGTCGGTAAGAGTTAACGATCGTTACTTAACTAAACGATCGCAAACTATGTCGAGACTGCAGGCCCTGGGCAGGGCACATTGCTCGTAGAATGGACGGTCGGTGGGGCCGAAAAGTTCTGGAGTGGCGACCGCGTACCGGAAGACGTAGCGTTGGAATGCCTACCTCTAGGTGGAGCAATGATCTGGTCAAGGCTGCGAAAAGCCGGTGGATTCGAAACGCACAGGACCAATCAGTTTGGCGACACTTGGGGGAGGCCTATGTCAAACAATGGACGTCTATCGGTTAAAATGATTGATGATGATGATGAGTGCCCCCGCTAAAATACTGAATTTATTTTATAGTTTATATTTTTCCTTTCATGAGAGAAAGGAAAAATATAAACTATAAAAACTAACTATAACTATATTTTTTCTTTTCCTTTTTCTGTGTTGTCTGAGATGGTAGTAAAGGGGCAGTTGTATTAATCTTCGATATTCTAGGAGAGGGACAAGGATTACCTCGCATGTTTTTGCATAAAGTTTGTCGGCTACTTTTGATTTCTATTAGGGGTGGTTCTTATCTCACTCGTAATTTTTTTAGAAGCTTTTTTTACCATTTCGTGCTATGTGCTAATGTATTTTAGCAACTTTTTTAATTCTATGCTTTCAAGTGATAACTTGTCAATCTCTTCGTGGGCTCCAAACTTAAGTTTCGCAATTTCGTTTTTTAACTCAAGTGTTAGTGAATAGTTTTCATCGTCGGATAGAAGGTCGGATAAGTTCGGTAGACTATTACTAGTGCCATCTAGCGTTATATTGTTGAAACAATTGTCTTCATTGATTGTCGTACAGTTGTTTTTTTTTTCATAACTCAGTCTAAATGAATTCACCGCATAAGCCAAGTCGTCTAATATCGTCTGTTATAAATCTTCACCGGGAACCTATTGTACTATCACAGTCTAAAGTGCAGTCCTATACACTACTTGAGTAACCACTACAAGACTGGTTCGAATCCCGAACATATAAAAATAATATTATTAAACTATTGCATAGCTTCTATCGCGGGCCTTGAGCGCGGGGACCGAATCCAGAAATTCCGTAACGAAAAAACCTCACGCTCCCCACTCCGACGGGCACGGCGGTGATACTTTGACTTTTAATAAGGTTTTTGAATTCTGTGGAATCTGAGTTGTGAGGGGCAGGGGGGCGGGGGGGGGGGAGGTTTGTTGCACGTGTTTTCGATTTCCGTGTTGGTATTTTTAGAATGAAAAATTTTTTTGCGGGGAGAGGTAAACGGTTAAGGGGGGGGGGGGGGTAAATCCTATCTTGTTCTCCTGGACGAAGTAGCGGTGGGCAGAGGGGCAATTTTTTTGTCAGAAATGCGCTAACTCCAACTGTTTCTGAGATATGAGGGTTTTAAAATTTTTGTTGGTCGTAATTTTTTTGCCTTTTATCGGTCTCTCTGAGCTGTTTCTGTGACAATGGTGATCAATGTGGACCTTATGCTAATGAGAATAAGGGTCACTTTTGCTTGTCAAAGAACAGCGACCTTATTTCAATGTGAATAAGGGTATTTTTGTTTTGTTTTTTAGAGTTTTATTAATCGTAAATAAATGCGGGTTTGGCTCGCTACGTTTTCGAGTTTTTTACGTTTTTATAAAAAATTTTGACGCATTTTCCAGGACTGGATCTAGAATAAATGCTATGCAATAGCTTTACCGCGGCAGTGCCCGAGTGCTACACATTTTTTTATGTTTCTACACTTTTTTTTTCTATATACATTTTATACATTTTAAAATATTATTTTTAACTTAAAAAAGTGTTTAGTTAATTGGATCTTTAGCATTGCATTTCAATGAGGGTAGAACTTTTTATTTTATTCGGTAAAATCACCGAAGATAAGGGTATATTGAAAAAATATGATTTGCTTGAAGAAACACTTAATACGACGTTGTTGGTTGGTGAACTTTAATCAGAGCGTTCGAGGTATTATAAAAGCGGTGTTTATTTGAATATGATAATGCAAGCAAATATAAGTTTAGAAACTAGGGCACACATTGCCTTGCATATATTATAGGCTAAATACAATCACAAATTTCTGATGAAACCGGATTGTGTGTAAGTTATATTATAAAATATGAAAATATGGTAGATGATATTTTTGTGTCAATTAAGAAAATAAATCGCTTTTTTGAAATGTTTAATAAATGTTTTATTTTTATTTTTTAGAGGAGAACTGTGATACTTTGGATAATGAGGTTTGAGGAAGAAGGAAGTCTCAAGAGTCGTGCATGAAGTGGGAGAACACCGCTTATAAGTCAGTCTCAATGAAGTGTTAAGGTGAATGAATATGAAAACAATGGTTTTATACCAACTAGGCGTTTTGCTAGTGAATTCGATACCTACGTCTGCGCACTGTTCGCCGCGCACTCCATGCCAAAGGAAAGAAGCGACTTCATCTAGTTTTTTTTAAACATACAGGGTGTCCCAGAAATCGACGTCAAGCCGTAAATGGGTGATAGACCAAGTTATAAAAGTTCTCAGAAAAATACGAAAAAAAATCTATCTCATGTTTTTAAAAATTTATGGTCACTTTAAAAATTTACTAAAAAAGTCAATCCCTGTAATGGTTCTTTAACTCCAATTGCTACAAATCCCATAATTTATCTAATTTTTTTATTATTATGTAATCTCTCAGAAATCGACGTCAAGCCGTAAATGGGTGATAGACTAAGTTATAACAGTTCTCAGAAAAATACGAAAAAAAATCTATCTCATGTTTTTAAAAATTTATGGTCACTTTAAAAATTTACTCAAAAAATCAATCCCTGTAATGGTTCTTTAACTCCAATTGCTACAAATCCCATAATTTATCTAATTTTTTTATTATTATGTAATCTTGAATAATGCTTGTGTAGATTTTTGCCTAAAATTCAAAGCCAACTCCTCCTACTTGGAAGAAAATTAAACTTTTTCAAAACCAAATTATTCAAATTTACTATTTCGCCCAACTTTAACTGACTGTACTGAAAAAAAAATGTACTACGCTAGTTTGGCAAGTAACATGAAAAATTGGCGCATTTAATAAGGATTCAAAAATGGTGTAACACTTGCTAGATTACGTTTTCAATAATTGGTCAAGTTTTTTTTTGTAAATAGTCTCAGTTTTTACACAAAATGTCCATACTTCCTTAAAATGACTTTAGCTTACCTAAAGCTTTGCTAAACTCCGTTTCTAGTTCGACAGAGACGGAGAGAGTCATTTTACGAAGTGTGAGCGAGATACGAAATCGAAATTTTACGTAATTTAAGAGCAAAGTTATGATAGTGATTCAACCTTTTTACTTTAAGTCAGGACCAGTTTTCTCATCTTAGAAAAAAAAATCTTGTCGCATATTCCAATGCAGTGTACACAGCCATGGTAGTACTACACAATCACAGGATCAGCAACAGTCCAGAGTAAAGCACAGGTCGTCAGAAAGAGGAATTAAACAGTCCAAATCACAAGCAATTAAGTCCAGAAAACAACGCAAAAAGTGGTAAGTACGGAATCAACATGAACGAATACGGAGATGCGCAGTAAACAAAGCAGCGTAACGTACTGATTTGTAATTGTGTGTGCGTCTGCGCTTACAAAACAGAACAATAACTACTGCTGTCTCATTCGCACTCATCGGTAAATTGTATCTCCGTTTCATGATAAAGGTGGCGTCACTCTCTGTCTCGCTCACACTTCGTAAAATGACTCTCTCCGTCTCTATCGAATTAGAAACGGAGTTTAGCAAAGCTTTAGGTAAGCTAAAGTCATTTTAAGGAAGTATGGACATTTTGGGTAAAAACCGATACTATTTACAAAAAAAAATTTGACCAATTATTGAAAACGTAATCTAGCAAGTGTTACACCATTTTTGAATCCTTATTAAATGCGCCAATTTTTCAGGTTACTTGCCAAACTAGCGTAGTACATTTTTTTTCAGTACAGTCAGTTAAAGTTGGGCGAAACAGTAAATTTGAATAATTTGGTTTTGAAAAAGTTTGATTTTCTTCTAAGTAGGAAGAGTTGGCTTTAAATTTTAGGCAAAAATCTACACAAGCATTATTCAACATTACATAATAATAAAAAAAATTGAT
Organism: Orthosia cruda; assembly: GCA_964057195.1. NCBI lineage: Eukaryota > Metazoa > Arthropoda > Insecta > Lepidoptera > Noctuidae > Orthosia > Orthosia cruda. Next base: position 11,500,257 of record OZ059836.1, on the reverse strand, counting down.
AAATTATGGGATTTGTAGCAATTGGAGTTAAAGAACCATTACAGGGATTGATTTTTTTAGTAAATTTTTAAAGTGAACATAATTTTTTAAAAACATGAGATAGATTTTTTTTCGTATTTTTCTGAGAACTGTTATAACTTGGTCTATCACCCATTTACGGCTTGACGTCGATTTCTGGGACACCCTGTATTATTCATCATATAATGTTATGGATTTTTTTTGTTTTGTTTGTTTTACAATGACGAGACACTGCATTGAATTTCTTTATTTTATTCTATAGTGCTTACAAACTAAAATCAGTGTTGGAAATCTTTTATTTAGACCACCGCCTTATCTCGGGAATTGTGTAGAATTCGTTTCTTATCTATAATCGACAACGAATCATTTGTTTTTCTTTTACCCTCACTGGGATATTACTGCTAAAATGTTAGCATAGTGTTGTATTGTAAGTGACAATTTGTCTTAATGTGAATAAATATTTAAACCGATCTAAGAAATAATTTAATATGTATAAAAAGTTTTAATTGTATTGCAATATTATTAATATTTAATTGATTGTTTCTATTATCGGTATTCTATGTAAACATCACTGTATCATATTTTATTTAAATCAATAGTTGGTTAGTTTAGAAACAGAGGATGTCCTGGCAATAGTTAACATTTAGCATTGTATTGTTGAGGTGAAGCTTCAATCCTCTTTTCCTAGTGAAAACGAATAATTAAGCTATGGCCTCAATAATAATAATTATCATGTTATTTTTTTTTATTTTTTATCTGCCTAATATTTAAACTAGTGTTTATAATATTTATTAAATCAATAAATTACTTTATTTTCTACATGGTTTCTTTTTTAATGGTTGGGTATGAGCAATATTAGCAAAAGATGCATAAAAAACTTTTGTTTTATACCTTTCGCGTAACTTTCTAGTCATTATTTGTTACCATGAGTATAAGTTACCAAAAATACAAAAAGAAATTCCGTGCAGCCGAGATTTGAACTCGCGTCTATTAGGGTCCCGCTTTGGAGTGACACTCTCACGGATCTGCACGAGTTACGTTAACTGCTATGATGAATTTTAGACTTAGTTTTGAACCGGCTCGATATGGACTTTTGTAGTTATATCTAGCGAAACGAGTAAGTATATATTTTTATCTTTGTGTGGCGTTGACCACGCCCCTTCACCTCGTAGTTAGACTATAAGATGTCTTATTGTTTGCGTTTAAATATCACGCACACATTTATATGCACAGAACCGTGCAGGTGACTATAAACATTGAGATGGGACTGCACTTTTGACCCTTGACTGTACAGATTTATAATAGACGATATTAGACGACTTGGCTTATGCGGTGAATTCATTTAGACTGAGTTATTTATTTATTTATTTATTATCAACAATTATAACATCTTTATAGATTGCTCCAATATGATGCTACAAGTCACAAATAGACAAAATTGCATAAAACTAAAATAACTTAGCAGCAAAATTGCACACTAATGTGTTTAAGTTCTAATTAACCAACAAATCAATAAATTAAATTAACCATGACAAAGTCTATAGCTCCAGGCCTCTTTCAATAATTAATTGAGCCCTTTGGTGAAATCTCCGCAGTCTTTGCCCAAATATGTCTTCTGACACTGTAATAACGTTAATAATACGCGCGGCACGTGAGATAGGAGCAAACTTGAGGAGGTTGGTCCTAGCCGATGGCACGCCTAAGAGAGCGGGGCGGCGGCGCGCGCCCACGCACCCGTCCGGTGCGCGCAGCCGCAGCTCTTCTAGCACCTCCGGGTGGTGCAGCAACCCTAGTAGTATGCTCGTCACATATTTGACCAGCGCGACGTCCCTTCTTACTGCTAGTCTGGTGTACCCGACCATGCCCAGGACGAACAGACTCGGGTACATCAGGGAATAAAAGGGATACACTCCGTACTGTTTGTTATAGAGAAATCTAGAAAACTATTTTGAATTTTTTCCAACATGAGACTGTATTTCTCTTCATGTGGATTCCAAATGAATGCACTTGTCTCTAGATGACTCCTTACAAGGGCATTATACAGCACCTTAACAACTGCAATGTCGGTGAAATCCTTAAACTGTCCTAAGATGGTAAGTTAGAGTTAGTTATGTTTTTTTTTGTATCCGACAATGATCGGGATTGAGTTTGAGTCATAGTTTGGGCTGTGTTTCGATTTCGGAACGTGACATTCTCTAAGAATTCCATCGTAATAAATGGCAAAAGTGCTGTGTAGATGATCTGGGATTTGAACCTGCGGCCACTGAGCGTACTTTGCGACTCATAAAAAGCCAGCGCCCTTAACTCCTGTGCTAGCCATTCGATGGTTAACACATTGAAATATGTGACTGGCTTCTTGCAAGTAATTTATTAAAGACGAGTTGACGGTTATTTTTCTTGATTTGAATTTTTCACTGATGTTGTTTTTTTTTAAGAATTTTGGTGTAACACTAGATTATTTTTTATGTCGTATCTTACAAAATAACACACGAGTACTAGTTTATTGATCGGGCGTACCTTTATTACACGGTTTTATTTGAATTTGTTATTGTTTATGACCCTTATGACATCACTTCGTTAATGTTTATTTTACATAAAACTGTATTGTTTGTTCACAGAATTGTTTGAGAATACTTCCACTTTGTTATTGGCGAATATTTTCACTTTAATTATTTTATAACAGAAATATAAAATAAAAACAGTCTTAATTAAACATTTCATATTTCTATTGTTTTGACACTTTCATTAACCTTCCTGTACATACTTGAACTTATAGAAATAAACTTGAAATATTATACTTCAAGTTTATTTCTAACAGTTCTTGTTGATTTTTTTGCCCGTCCGCCCTTTGTGCCCCTCCCAGAAAAATATGCTGGGTCCGCCCTTGCATGAAAGTCTTATTGTTATTAGCGATAGCTGCATCCGAATAGACTGGAAAGCAATCTGAACATAATTGAGAAAAGATTAAGCAGCAGATTATCTAAGCCACGTCACAACTCTCTACGAAAAATCCAACGCTTGAATGGCTGAGCAGTGTTTTCAGTACCACGCATCCTGGGTCAGATGGCAATGGAAAAAATCATCATGGTTTAATCATAATCTCACTAGACTATCAATGCATTTACGTAGTAGAAGATTTATTGAACAATACATGGAAGCTATACACTATTGTACTAACGATTGGCATACGATTAGACGGAAACTTATCATCAAAAAAAAATCTTAACATTTTAACAAAGTTTTTCCGCTTTACCAGAAACCCCTTACAACCAAAAATGAGGGGCTTCTGAATTAAGTATTTGGAGTTAAAATCTTGTCAAATTACAGTTTGACAGGTTTTCAAGTTAAAATAGAGTTCATAAACTTCCACGAAGGTTCTGTTCAGTTTGCTTCTACACATATTAGGTTTACGACAAATTTGCACTATCCAATAGCACAAAAGCTTCTATTCACATTTCCAGTTTCAAAGATAAAATAAAGCACATGAAAATATCTAAAATATTACTGAATTTTACGCAACCTATATTGGTGACGCCATTCCTCCGTACGACTCATTTTCTAGTGTATTTTATATCTCCATTCGATTCGTTTCGAGTAATTTCCGCTGTATGAAGCTGACATTGTGTAAGCTGAAAGCGCTTTATTTTTTGTGTCTATTTCTGATAATATTGGCATGCTTGACTTTAAAACGGTCGAACATACATTTACATTCACCCCATTTAGCTTTGACACAAACACTTTAATAAAATCTTTTAACAGTTTTATAAAGTCTTAGAAGGGTCCACTATAAAACCGTTCATCTCTTAACAATAAAAATAATTCGTATCCATGTAACTTCCTCTGCTGTGAAACAGGATCATCGTGACTACCTGGAAATAGAGGGACCAGTTTATCAAAGGGGGCGATACGGGGCAAGGTCGTTTCTTGTTTTAGAATCCATAGGGGTTATTGTTTCTAAGGAACTATAAATGGTGATGGAACTATGCGGCACTTTTTTTGAATGTGTAAAAACTGAAGTGAATCTAAAAGATTTTGTGTCTTCCACGTAAAGTTATATTAATGCTTGATTTAAGAAAAAAAATAGTAATTAAACAATAATAATTATAGTAGGTACATACCTGACGCTTCAATCTACATGTTAAAACCTTTGAATTTTTGAACAAGCTTTCGGACGAATATTAGTTTTGTTAAGTTTCTAGACAAGCCAAAATTATATTTTTGTCATCGTAAATTGGCAATCCGGCCTTGTGTGCGGCGGCCTATACTGAGCGCTCCCAAGCTTACGCGCAGAGAAACAATGTGCATGTGCGTCAACACACATACGACTAAGACCAACCCGCCGTCGTGAGATAGAAAAACTGTACTACTTTTGCTGGAAGACTAGTTCCTAAATAGACAAATAAAAAACAAACGCGGTTAAGTATTTTGGGTGTACCTAACATAATAAATTCTAATACTAATGCTATTACCACAATTATTACATTGTATAAATAAAACTCTTTGTTCTCTTTGCTTTGCTTTGCTCTTTCGAAAAGTTTCTAAAACGATGCAATCACTCTCTAAATGGAAGATAAATAACAGTTTTGTTACAGCGTTGTTTATTTTAGATGAATAATTTAAAAGATACATTGTGCGGAAGGGAGCCGGTTCTCTTATCATCATCATCATCATTTCAGCCGAAAGACGTCCACTGCTGGACATAGGCCTCCCCCAGGCGTCGCCACATTGACCGATCCCGTGCGTCTCGCATCCAGCGCCTTCCCGCAACCTTAACCAGGTCATCAGTCCACCTAGTGGGAGGCCTTCCAACGTATCGTCTTCCGGTTCGCGGTCGCCATTCCAGAACTTTTCGGCCCCATCGGCCATCCGTTCTGCAAGCAATGTGCCCTACCCACTGCCACTTAAGTTTGGCAATTCTTCGGGCTATCTCGGTAACTTTGGTTCTCCTGCGGATATCATCATTTTTGACGTGATCACGCAAGGAAATGCCGAGCATAGCCCTCTCCATTGCCCTTTGGGTGACTTTGAGCTTTCTGATAAGGCCCATTGTGAGCGACCACGTCTCGGTCCCATAGGTGATCACTGGCAACACACACTGGTCATAGACTTTTGTCTTTAGACACTGCGGTAAATTGGACGAGAAGATACCACGCAACTTCCCGAACGCCGCCCAGCCGAGTCGGATTCGACGGTTGACCTCTTTCTCGAAATTGGACCTACCCAACTGGACCATTTGTCCCAGGTAGACATAATCGTCTACAACTTCGAGAGTCGAGTCTCCGACCTTGATAGGAGTGGGTGTTAAATGGGCATTCACCATGATCTTGGTTTTTTTTCATGTTCATTTTAAGACCCACTCTTTCGGAAGCTCTACTAAGGTCATCGAGCATTTTACTGAGGCTCTCCATGGTCTCAGCCATGACCACTATGTCGTCGGCAAACCGAAGGTGAGTAATGTACTCGCCATTAACGTTGATGCCAAGCCCACTCCAGTCCAGAACCTTGAAAACATCCTCCAGCGCAGCAGTGAACAGTTTCGGAGGAATGACGTCTCCCTGTCTCACGCCGCGCTGGAGAAGGATTGGTTTCGAGGTCTGATCCTGAAGACGGACTGACATGGTGGCGTTTTTGTACAAACACTTCAACACCTCAATGTACCGGTAGTCGATCTGGCACCGTTGGAGATACTGCAGTACAGCCCAAGTCTCTATCGAATCGAAGGCTTTCTCGTAGTCCACAAACGCTAAACAGAGAGGCAGGTTATACTCTTCGGTCTTCTGTATAACCTGCCGCAGCGTATGTATGTGGTCTACGGTGCTAAAGCCTTTTCGGAATCCGGCTTGTTCGGGGGGCTGGAAATCGTCAAACCTGCGCGCGAGACGATTCGTGATGACTCTTGAAAACAACTTGTAGACATGGCTAAGAAGTGAGATGGGCCTATAGTTCTTCAACCGGGCATTGTCGCCCTTCTTGAAGAAGAGTACCACCACACCCCTGCACCATGCCTGTGGCGTTTTGCCCTCGAGTATGACGCAATCAAACAGCATCTGAAGGGCCCGAAGGACCGGTTTTCCACCCGCCTTCAAGAGTTCGGCCGTAATTCCGTCATCACCCGGCGCCTTGTTGTTTTTGAGCTGTTTCAGAGCCATCCTAATCTCGTACAGGCTGACGTCCGGGATATCTTTGGTATAGTGTCGGGTCAATCTAGCTCTTGGGTCGTTTGCTAGACTCGCAACGGGCTTGCTGATCGATGTGTACAACTGCCCATAGAATGTCTCGATCTCCCTGAGAAGCTCCGGTTTGGCGGATAAGATCCTGCCATCGTCGGTCTTCAGTTTCGTGAGTTGGCTCTGCCCAATAGCCAGATCCCTTGAAAACACCTTGGAGCCTTTATTTCGCTCGATTGCGTCTTTAATACGCTCGGTATTGAAGCGGCGGAGGTTTCTTTTCAAGGATTTAGAGATCTGTCTATTGAGCTGCTGGTATTTGCACACCTCATCTGAAGACTGCAGGATCATCTCACGCCTCTCCTTCATAAGCTTGAGGGTGTGATCAGAGAGCTTTTTGTTTCTATCTACACGACGGGTCTTGAAAAACTTAGACCGTATGGAGAGCTTCCACGAACCCGTTGCTGTATTCATCCACGGAGCTCCCTAGGCACTCGAAACGATTCTGGAGTTCGAGCTGAAAGCTCTCGGGGTTTTGGACCTGGATCTGTGCTGGCCGGAGCGTGGACTTCATCAGTCGAGTCCTTTCAAACTTAATATTAATGTTCAATGTGCCTCTTACCATGCGGTGATCGCTCCCGGTTTTTACCGAGTTGATCACAGAGACATCATTGAACATTTGCTTCTTGGTTGACATGATGAAGTCGATCTCATTTTTTGTTGCACCATCGGGGCTCTGCCAGGTCCACTGCCTGTGTTCACGCTTTTTGAAGAAGCAGTTCATCATATAGAGGCCCTCCTTTGTAACAAATATATTTCCGTATCGACTTACAGCGACATCTGACAGAGTTGCACTAGAAGCAATTACAATTATGCGAGAAAGCTAGTAAGAGATTCACGACTTTGGTACTAGATGGCGTTAAGGTCGGGACGGAATTATTATAAATTCTTTACGAAACCCGTTAAATATTGTGTGCATTAATATAATTCAACAAGCACACAATCTCCTACATGTCTAGCCTATTAATTTCTGGTATACATAATTATTTAAAGAAGATATAGACATGACATCTCTATGGGTCAATAAAATTCTCAATGTCTATGGCCGACGAGAATGACATTTCTTTTTCATTACGAATGGATACCGAACAGGCAATAAAAAATCTGATCTTGGTGAAAAGGAAACTGAGATAAATTAAAATGACTCGGACGAGACAGGGAATTAGCCCTAAATTTAAAGTAATAATGTGCCAGCAAGCGCTGTGAGTATTTGTGGAATTGAACTATATTTTCATGCTTGTGAGACATGTGCTTGTATGATGCTAATACCGCATTTTCTCCCATCGACAGGGCTTCTTAGGATTAATTATAGGATTTATTAATAAAATAAACATGGTCAACTACATGCATTGAGAAAAGCAACACAGCATTTAACAACAGGCTCCGGACACCCATGATACTTCGGCTGGTGAAATACGTGATGCAATCGGCACATAGGGAATGATGCTGGTTGTGATATCACATATCTGAAGCTAAGTTTAAAAGGGTAGTTTATATACCATCCACAAGTAAGTGTGATACATATAAAATTGTGATGCAGTAGTGATGCCTGTGAAGTAATAAAATAGTTGACCAAATATAAAGACTTTTACTTCTGTCGACCCTCATGCGAAATCATCCCTGCAATTGTCTCATCCAGAATACCTACCCCTGAGCTGGCTGGTGAGTAAGAAGGAAAAGTTATCTTACACCTTCTCCATAAAACTGGCCAGTAGGTGATCCCGGTGGTTCCGTTGCCCAACTCCAAATTGCCCCACTTGCAGCTCATCCTCGTCTCGTTTGCCCAGTTTCGCGTTGAAGTACCCCATGACAACGGTGAAGTGAGTTTTGAAACCATGCATGGCTCTGGAGATATCCTCATACATGGTCTCTACCTCATCGTCGGGGTGTGCCGAGGTCGGGGCGTAGACCTGTATGACCTTCAGTGAATATCTTGAGGATATTCTGAGTATAAGGTACGCCACCCTGGTCGACACACTCTCGATCTTCACCACGTTGTTCACAAGAGACTTGTGGACGATAAACCCGACACCACCCTGGGACTGCCGGTCACCCTCTCGGAAATAGAGCAGGTTACCGGATTTGAGGATTATCGAGTCCTCCCCCTCTCTTCGGACTTCAGACAACCCTATAATACTCCATCGCAACCTGCTCAATTCCTCTTCGAGTTCGGTGACCTTCTCGTCGGTCCGAAGTGTGCGCGTGTTGTACGTTGCCAGGTCCAGTCGTCGGTGATTGTTGGGGTAGCTGGATCTCGTCCGGAGATTCTTAGCACCCCTTGCCATGCCGTAGCCTCGACCGCTACCGTAGTCGAGGGTAGGCAAGCTGCCGGGTACCAGGGGCCATTTTTATTTGTGCTATTCATTGGGGGGGTTTTGCCATAATCGCCACGCTTGGCAGGCGGGTTGGCGATCACAGTATGGTTGTTGTAGAAGCACAGAGAACGCTGCTGCCCATTCTCTTGTTTGTCCCTTAGTCGCCTCTTACGACACCCACGGGAAGACATGGGATGGTGAAATTCTTTACGTCCGGCACCATACGGAATGGTTCTCTTATGTTTGTCTTTAAATTTTCCTTAGGAAACATGCTTGTTGTGTGTTCTACCAATATCATATTTTGAGTGAAATGAGGTTTTTTATGAGAGCAGAATGTAATAATATGACTGGTTAATTACATTGGACCCATAAGTTCTGTGATTTCTTTTATCATCGTCCTGCATGTTACTTGAAGACGGCACAACACCCGGCATTTACCATTTTGTTTTTCGAATTCTGTCGTTATTCATTGTACCTACACAAAACTTATATGTATTTATTTAATACTTCTTGCACACAACAGAGGCGGACTTAATGCCTTAGGCATTTACTACCAGTCAAACTTTGGGGACCTTTTGGACTTTCAGGCATTTGATACAGACTATAGGCAATGAAAGTTAAGTTCTCTCCCAACGAACGTTCCGTGCCCCATAAAAACTGGCCTTATTAAATGGAAATGTGTCTATTAATGCATCTCTGCTTACTCCAACAGGTGTTAACAACGAATTTTCAGAGGATCGAACTCTGAACCCATATCTGTGTTTGTAACCATGGTTAAATCGTTCATATAGGCTGCTTGTTACTTATAACTGTAACAAGTCCCATTCTTAGAAGAAAGTAATGACAATCTTTTTCTTCTCTTGGAGAAGGCTCTGACTTATTCAAAATAACTCACCCATCAAAGCAGTCCGCAGGGTCTGCATCTAAGGGTATGTCAGACACATGACTTACTCGAATTAATGTCTTATAACCCCTAAATGGGGCAGAACTCCATCGCGATCGGTCTTGAGCTTCATGCTTCACCTCACTCCATGTCCTTCTGATGCTCGTCGCTTCTGCCAACACGGTGGAACGCCAGGTTTGACGGGCACGCCCACGCTTTATTTTTCCCTTGGGGATGCCAGTCCAGTAGGCGGGACCAGATACTAGATCACTTCAGCGTGTCAAAGGCCTTTTCGAAGTCTACAAATGTTAGATAAATCTCACTCTGCCATTCTGATGCCTGTTCAAGTATGACGCGGAGAGTGTTGATCTGGTCCGTACAGGAGTGGTTCGAGTGGAAACCAGCCTGCTCCTTGCGTAGAAGAGGATCCACGGCCTTCGACAATCTATCCAGGATGATCTTGCAAAAAACCTTAGAGGGTAACGAGAGCAACGTTATACCTCTCACGTTATCGCACTGGCTAAGATCACCTTTCTTAGGAAAAGTTATAAGAAGACCTTTGTTTCATTCGTCTGGGACTTCATCTACGATCCAGATCCAGGACGTCGACGGCGGTGGGTAAGTCGGCTTGTTGCATTTCCGCAGTTATCAGGTCGAGTCCTGGTGCTTTGCCTGTCTTCAAAGAGTGGAATGCTTCCGCAACTTCGGACGCTGACAGTGGTTCCGTGTTAATGTAGAGAAGCTTTGATGGGAAGCAGCGCGTCAGGCGTCGATGTAGCTGAAAACGGAAGACCTCTTCAAAGTGTTCGAGACAGCGAAGTAGCTGCCCTTCTGACGTCACAATAAGCTGACCATCTTTGAACTTCAGCGGCTTCTTCTTCGACTTGCTGTTACGTCAGACACATACTAACGTATTAATTTAGAGTCTTTGGAATGACCATTAGTTCATAAGCGTCGCTAACCGCGAGGAATATTTTAATGTATCAATCCCAATGACTAAACAGAACGAAGATTTGTGAACGGTGAAAGGCAATTCACTCTACTCGGCATGAAAACAGTAACTAGGTATCCTACACCAATCACTTAAAACAATATTTACTTAGGTACAAAAGGTCCTTTACGGATTAAAATCCAAAAAACAAATAACTCGAATCACTATAACAATTCAATATTGTATCTTTACACCCCATTGACCTATATTGACTGGTCAGTCTAAGAGCTACGGAGAGTACGGTTGGGACTTTTTATTACATGGTTACTACTAACATATTTACCTGATGTGTTTGAAAAGGGAAATTTGGAGACTAGTGAGTATACTTACCTGCTTGATACATTCCGACTGATACAGTTAGTCTTAAAACAATGATCTATTCTGTTTGAAAGCTAATAATTTGTCAATCTTTACCAAAGACATTAGCCATCTTTTGATGGATAAGAACATGCGTTACAGCCATGCTTCATCTTAAACTTCTTAATATTTTGTGAATGGTATCATAATTTGAAAACTTAGCAAGAAATTAACACAAAGATACTGCTCATCCACTTAAGATGAATCTCTAGCACTTCATGACCTGCCTACCCTTTCCCCGACTACATCGTGGATGCAGAGAAATTCAACAGATTTGGAGTACGAGTACCTACCCACCTGTCTGAACTGCACAAAAAGTTTCGCGTGGCCCGCGTGCTTCATCGTCGACCACATCATCGCTTACCATTAGGTAGCGGTAAAGTGGTCAAGCGCAAGCCTATCAAAATAAAAATAAAAATGTTATCATAGAGAACAGTCACAGCACTGTGACTGTTCCTCTCTATAAAAATAGTGATTATTAACGGTTCTTATGTTAGAATGATTATTTTGTAGTTCATTACGGTCGACCCGTCAAGCTGTAAAACCCAGATTTAATGTCTTTCTAAAATGGTTTGTACGTTTCACCTTGTGGGTATTTCTGATCTAAATATAATATTTTGAAATTAAATAGGAATAAGTGACATGCAGTCACAGTGCCTAACAGACAAATAGTCACCTGTTTTATTCAGTTCTACCCTACCCTACCTACCCTACCTACCCTACCTACCCTACCTACCCTACCTACCCTACCTACCCTACCTACCCTACCTACCCTACCTACCCTACCTACCCTACCTACCCTACCTACCCTACCCCTACCTCACCCTACCTACCCTACCTACCCTACCTACCCTACCTACCCTACCTACCCTACCTACCCTACCTACCCTACCTACCCTACCTACCCTACCTACCCTACCTACCCTACCTACCCTACCTACCCTACCTACCCTACCTACCCTACCTACCCTACCTACCCTACCTACCCACCTACCCTACCTACCCTACCTACCCTACCTACCCTACCTACCCTACCTACCCTAACCTACCCTACCTACCCTACCTACCCTCTACACCCCTACCTACCCTACCTACCCTACCTACCCTACCTACCCTACCTACCCTACCTACCCTACCTACCCTACCTACCCTACCTACCCTACCTACCCTACTACCCTACCTACCCTACCTACCCTACCTACCCTACCTACCCTACCTACCCTACCTACCCTACCTACCCTACCTACCCTACCTACCCTACCTACCCTACCTACCCTACCTACCCTACCTACCCTACCTACCCTACCTACCCTACCTACCCTACCTACCCTACCTACCCTACCTACCCTACCTACCCTACCTACCCTACCTACCCTACCTACCCCTACCTACCCTACCTACCCTACCTACCCTACCTACCCTACCTACCCTACCTACCCTACCTACCTACCTACCCTACCTACCCTACCTACCCTACCTACCCTACCTACCCTACCTACCCTACCTACCCTACCTACCCCTACCTACCCTACCTACCCTACCTACCCTACCTACCCTACCTACCCTACCTACCCTACCTACCCTACCTACCCTACCCACCCTACCTACCCTACCTACCCTACCTACCCTACCTACCCTACCTACCCTACCTACCCTACCTACCCTACCTACCCTACCTACCCTACCTACCCTACCTACCCTACTACCCTACCTACCCTACCTACCCTACCTACCCTACCTACCCTACCTACCCTACCTACCCTACCTACCCTACCTACCCTACCTACCCTACCTACCCTACCTACCCTACCTACCCTACCTACCCTACCTACCCTACCTACCCTACCTACCCTACCTACCCTACCTACCCTACCTACCCTACCTACCCTACCTACCCTACCTACCCTACCTACCCTACCTACCCTACCTACCCCTACACCCTACCTACCCTACCTACCCTACCTACCCTACCTACCCTACCTACCCTACCTACCCTACCTACCCTACCTACCCTACCTACCCTACCTACCCTACCTACCCTACCTACCCTACCTACCCTACCTACCCTACCTACCCTACCTACCCTACCTACCCTACCTACCCTACCTACCCTACCTACCCTACCTACCCTACCTACCCTACCTACCCTACCTACCCTACCTACCCTACCTACCCTACCTACCCTACCTACCCTACCTACCCTACCTACCCCTACCTACCCTACCCTACCCTACCTACCCTACCTACCCTACCTACCCTACCTACCCTACCTACCCTACCTACCCTACCTACCCTACCTACCCTACCTACCCTACCTACCCTACCTACCCTACCTACCCTACCTACCCTACCTACCCTACCTACCCTACCTACCCTACCTACCCTACCTACCCTACCTACCCTACCTACCCTACCTACCCTACCTACCCTACCTACCCTACCTACCCTACCTACCCTACCTACCCTACCTACCCTACCTACCCTACCTACCCTACCTACCCTACCTACCCTACCTACCCTACCTACCCTACCTACCCTACCTACCCTACCTACCCTACCTACCCTACCTACCCTACCACCCTACCTACCCTACCTACCCTACCACCTACCCTACCTACCCTACCTACCCTACCTACCCTACCTACCCTACCTACCCTACCTACCCTACCTACCCTACCTACCCTACCTACCCTACCTACCCTACCTACCCTACCTACCCTACCTACCCTACCTACCCTACCTACCCTACCTACCCTACCTACCCTACCTACCCTACCTACCCTACCTACCCTACCTACCCTACCTACCCTACCTACCCTACCTACCCTACCTACCCTACCTACCCTACCTACCCTACCTACCCTACCTACCCTACCTACCCTACCTACCCTACCTACCCTACCTACCCTACCTACCCTACCTACCCTACCTACCCTACCTACCCTACCTACCCTACCTACCCTACCTACCTACCCTACCTACCCTACCTACCTCCCTACCCTACCCTACCTACCCTACCTACCCTACCTACCCTACCTACCCTACCTACCCTACCTACCCTACCTACCCTACCTACCCTACCTACCCTACCTACCCTACCTACCCTACCTACCCTACCTACCCTACCTACCCTACCTACCCTACCTACCCTACCTACCCTACCTACCCTACCTACCCTACCTACCCTACCTACCCTACCTACCCTACCTACCCTACCTACCCTACCTACCCTACCTACCCTACCTACCCTACCTACCCTACCTACCCTACCTACCCTACCTACCCTACCTACCCTACCTACCCTACCTACCCTACCTACCCTACCTACCCTACCTACCCTACCTACCCTACCTACCCTACCTACCCTACCTACCCTACCTACCCTACCTACCCTACCTACCCTACCTACCCTACCTACCCTACCTACCCTACCTACCCTACCTACCCTACCTACCCTACCTACCCTACCTACTCCTTACCTACCCTACCTACCCTACCTACCCTACTACCCCTACCTACCCTACCTACCCTCCTACCCTACCCCTACCTACCCTAGCCTACCCTACCTACCCTACCTACCCTACCTACCCTACCTAACCCTACCTACCCTAGCCTACCCCTACCTACCCTACCTACCCTACCTACCCTACCTACCCTACCTACCCTACCTACCCTACCTACCCTACCTACCCTACCTACCCTACCTACCCTACCTACCCTACCTACCCTACCTACCCTACCTACCCGACCTACCCTACCTACCCTACCTACCCTACCTACCCTACCTACCCTACCTACCCTACCTACCCTACCTACCCTACCTACCCTACCTACCCTACCTACCCTACCTACCCTACCTACCCTACCTACCCTACCTACCCTACCTACCCTACCTACCCTACCTACCCTACCTACCCTACCTACCCTACCTACCCTACCTACCCTACCTACCCTACCTACCCTACCTACCCTACCTACCCTACCTACCCTACCTACCCTACCTACCCTACCTACCCTACCTACCCTACCTACCCTACCTACCCTACCTACCCTACCTACCCTACCTACCCTACCTACCCTACCTACCCTACCTACCCTACCGTCTCTCGCGAGTCACTAGTCCGAACGGCTGCGTTTTTGCTAGCTCTGCGCCTCAAAAATCCAAAAACGAGCAACTTGAAACGCAAATACGAAAGCGATACATAAAAACTTGCGCGCTAATGATTGCTACAGGATAGTAGTTTCATAAAAGAAATCGGACGAGGGACAAAGAAACTGCAGCAGGAAACAGAAGAATCCGACACAAAAGCAGGAAGTGCTTTAGAAAGTGCGTGCGGTGCGCGATCAATCGGTGCGGCACCCCAAATCTTAAGTGACCCCAGGCAGTGTCATCCTTGCGCCTACAACCCCTGAAAATCTTAGATTTTTGCGACGTCCCTGAGGGGGACTTCCACACAGTTTTTCGAAGATCTAAAGTGTAAACAAGGCAAAAACACAGTTCTGGGGGCAAAGTGAACGCGAACTATACCACAAATTATTCATCCTGTCCGAAGTCGAGGAGAAATTGGCTTCTCCAGGTGTTCCATAGTGTGCTTCCAAGTGTCCTCGACGACCCTGGTGATTTTGGGTTTTTCCCACTGAATCCCAGGTAGTTGACCGCGGTTTCAGCTGTCCGAAAATATTTCCACGAGATTTCAACTCCCGGAAGTCCTGCTGCAGGCCGAGTTCGCCAAAACTGAAGACTTGGGCAGCTCCCTGGAGCAGCCAGCAACCACCACTGAAAATTAATATTAGATACTAGGACTGCAAATACCAAACAAACATATTTGCTGTTTAAAAATTTTCGTCTTCTGCCCTTTCCAGATTTTTCATGCTTATTTGTTTATTTTATTATCATTATTAAAATACATCTGTATTGAGCGTCTAATAACATATTTCTTATAAAATTTCCATTAATTCTGAGTCAGTTCTCTATACTAAAATACAAATAGTCAAAAATTCCATTTCATTCCCACGCTCTCAGATAAGTTTGTTTTTCAATATTTGCATATTTTAAACTAAGTTGGCTAGAACTCGGCCTAAAACCGATCTAGCCAAAAAGTGAGTCTAGATTTAGCGTTTTTAGCAACTAGGCTACACTTCTATAAAATTAGATTTTTGGAAGGGGTTGAAACGGAAAAGTTCGTTTTCAAACCTGTATCGTATGTGTCGAAATTTTAATTATAAGAAGGTACTACGGAGTGACGCGTTGTTGACAAGTTCAACCTCGGGCATTCTAGAAGCTCGGCGGCCGTTTTGTAACAGGAAATTTCCATATATTTGCTAGAAATCTTCCATTAGCTTTAACAATCTCTTCGAATAAATTCATTACGTCACGGAAGATTTCGAAATCTCAAACATTTTAAAATTAAATGTAGGAGATACTTTTTCCTTTTATTTTTTTAGTAACCCTTGATCACGCGATATCTCCTAAACGGTTGGGAATATCAAAAATCGGACAATATTTCCCCCCCCCTAAAGAATACACCCCCTTCCAACCGGTACCTGGATTAACATAGGCCCCTAAACCCCCCCCTTTTTGACCCCCCTTTTTACTGGCCCCCCAAAAAATTTTGTCAGGGCTACCAGAGTAGCCTTGCATTGTTTTACCTTTATACACTTATATATACACCCCCTCCCGTCAAACCCCCGCCCCCCCCGAGCTGTATTTTCACGAGACCCTCAGGGATCCACTCGGGACCACCACCTCCTCCCCCACCCCCAACTGGAAATTTCCTCACCCCCCCGGACCCTAACTTTGTAACCGGAGGTCATATACCCACCAAGTTTGGGGTCCCCGTAATCGGGAGGAAAAGAATTATAAATTGGCCCCAAGAGAATTATCATATTACCGCCTTGGATCACACTGCGATATAGGTTTGAGGTCTGCATTTTCGTGTTTAGTTTTAGGATATATAGTAGCACTTTTGTGCTACTATATTTTAGGTTAAGACTATACTAAGCTTTTTATAGCTTATTTATTTGTTAAGTTTTTAACTGTGGACATATAGTGGTACTTTTGAGCTACTATATTATAGAATAAAGATAAGACTAGAAATTTTAACTGGGACATTCTCGCAGAGAATATTTTATATTTTAAACTTGACATCTGACACACATAAGGGGTACCCTTTACAGTACCCCCTTTTTACATTGACACATAAAAAGGGATATCTTTACAATATCCCTTTTTACTTTTACACATAATAGAGGTGCTCTTTACAACACCTCTATTTGACTATACTAATCCCAGCCACATTCACTTTTCTAAAATGACCGG
Source organism: Orthosia cruda (assembly GCA_964057195.1). Classification (NCBI taxonomy): domain Eukaryota; kingdom Metazoa; phylum Arthropoda; class Insecta; order Lepidoptera; family Noctuidae; genus Orthosia; species Orthosia cruda. The sequence goes on along the minus strand of OZ059836.1, from coordinate 11,483,147 downwards.
CATGCCTGGTTTACGCACGCCTGTCCAGCAGTCGGCGGCAACCAAACCCCCGACTAAAAGCCCCCAGAGGTCATCTGAAGAGGCAGGGCCTTCGACGCAGAGCGTCAGGAGGAGCGTGGGTGAGTGGGAGGCGGGTAAAACCGTCACAAAGAGGACTCCCCCTAAAAAGCTGGACCAACCATCACCAGTGACATCCATATCCTTTGAGATCGGGAGCCCGCCTACCCAAAGGAGTAAAGTCGCCGAGGCTAGGATAGCCTCAAACAAGATCAAGGCCCTAATGACAACCTCCAAAACAACAAGAAACGACATTAGGGCGGAGGTCAAGGCGCAGGCAGACCGGCTCTACCAGCTGGTAAAAGAGCTCGAACAGGGGAGAGCCACCCCAACCGCAAAAACCATGGCATCGACCGGGACCCAAGTCCAGGAGGAGCCAAGGGTTGAGCAAGCCCCCCCCCCCGTGCTCAGAGGCTATCAGTGAGGTCGAGACGAACTCCCTCAGGCGAGCTCTAGAAGAGCATAGCCGAAACCTGGCCGAGAACAGCCTAAAAATGGACAGGCTGAAAGAGGCGCTACAAGCTAGCCGAGACCAGATGGTCTCGTATGCTAGCGTGGCTGCAAGTCGGCCGTCCAATCAGGCTCCAAAGCAGACCACACTACATTCGATCGTAGTGTCGGCCAGGGACGAGAATGAAACGGGGGAGCAAGTCCTGGACCGACTTAGGAAGGTGGTAAATGCCAAGGAAGGGGGTATAGCGGTAGAGAAAGTGAGAAAAGCGAAAGATAGGAGAGTTATATTAGGCTGTAGGTCAGAAGAAGAGAGGGAAAAGTTGAGGGAAAAGATCAGGAAGGCGCCCGAGCTGGAGGCGCAAAACATTACAAATAAAAACCCGCAGGTTGTGTTGCGCGACGTGATGCAGTACAACGCAAATGAGGAAGTACTCAAGGCCCTAAAGAACCAAAATGCCGCCATCTTTCAAAATCTCAAAGATGAGCAGGCCAAAATAGAAATCATATACAGAAAGCGAGCCAGGAACCCGCTAATGTGTCACGTAGTGTTGAGGGTCGCCACAGAGGTTTGGCGGCGCATGCTCGAGATTGGGTCGGTGCACGTGGAGTTCAAGCGGGTGAGGGTCGAGGACCAATCCCCGCTGGTCCAATGCTCGCTCTGCCTCGGGTATGGGCATAGCCGACGCCTTTGCACAGAATCTGTGCCAAAGTGCAGCCACTGTGGCGGTCCCCACATGAGGACGGAGTGCGCGGACTGGGCCGCTGGCCTACCTCCAAAGTGTTGCAATTGCACACGCGCAAGGATTGACAGCGCCAACCACCATGCTTTCAGCTCGGAGTGTCAAGTTAGGAAAAGGTGGGATGCAATAGCCCGTTCTGTTATAGCGTACTGCTAAGGGCACCCCAGAGACTTCTGCCCAACAAAACGCAAGACCATACCGTGTGGCCCAAGCAAACCTACAACGTAAGGACCTGGCAACGACCGAACTCTTTTTAGAGGCCAGTAAAAGGAAGATCGCATGGGCGCTTATCCAGGAGCCGTACGTGGGAGGGGCGCGAGGTATGAAGAACTACCGAGGTTCGCGAATCTACCAGAGCGAGGTTGATGGAAGTGGGAGGGTAAAGGCGGCAATTGCCGTCTTTGACGATGACCTGGATGTCATTCCCTACCCGAAACTCACCACAAACAACATCGTTGTGGTGGGGATCCGGACCAAAGCCTGGGAGATCGCAGTAGTTTCTTACTACTTCGAGCCAGACCAACCCATAGGGCCATACCTGGACCAGTTGACCCGGATCAAATCGGAAGTGGCCACCGGTAGATTGCTTGTAGGCGGCGACGCGAACGCCAAGAGTCCTTGGTGGGGCAGCATCATCGAAGACTCCAAGGGTGAGGAAATGTCCGGAACCCTGGAGGACTTAGAGCTTCAGGTGCTGAACACTGGTGACGCTCCCACATTTGACACTGTCAGAGGTGGTCGAGTGTATAAAAGCCACGTGGACGTCACGGCATGCTCGCTCGACCTTTTTGACCTGGTGGACGACTGGCGGGTCGACACAGGAGCAACATCCTCGGACCATAACACTATATTCTTTAACATTAATGTAAAAAGGGAAAAAGGGATGAATATAATTAGAACAACAAGAAAATTTAATACAAGAAAAGCGGACTGGGAAAAATTTTGAGTAAAATTAGGGGAAAATAAAATTGAAAGTAACGTAAATTTAAATAGCATACAAGAAATAAATAGTAAACAAGACTTAGAAGAAATAGTAGTAAAATATAGTAAAATCATAGAACAAGCAAGCGAAGATGCTATTCCTAAAACAAACAGAAAAATTAAAATTAATTGTCCGTGGTGGTCCGAGGAGCTCACTGTGAAGAAGAAGGAGTTTACCAGACTGAAGAACCGCATCCGCAATGCCGCGCCGGTCCGGCAAGCGAGGGTCGTAGACGAATACCTGAAGGCCAAAGAGGAGTACGAGATGCTAGCAAAGAGCGCCCAACTCGCCAGTTGGAAGGAGTTCTGCGGGAAACAGGATCGGGAGGGGGTCTGGGAGGGGATTTTCAGGGTGATTGGTAGGACCGCCAGAAGGCAGGAGGAACTGACCCTATGCAGCGATGGTGTATTCCTCAACCCAAGTGAATCGGCCGCCCTACTTGCAGATACGTTCTACCCCGAAGACAGAGTAGACCAGGACAACGCTGACCACAGGCGAATTAGAGAAGCGGCCAGTCGAGTAAATGAGTGGGTTCATGATGAATATCATGATCCACCATTTACCTCGCTGGAGCTGAAGACCGCCGTGGCAGGTTTCAATCCCAAAAAGGCACCAGGAGGGGATGGACTGACGTCTGATATCTGCAGTCGAGCGATCCACCAGGACCTGGATGCGTTCCTTGCCCTCTACAACAAGTGCCTTGAATTGGCACACTTCCCGAACATCTGGAAGGAGGCCACAGTTGTGGTCCTCAGAAAGCTGGGCAAGGACGATTACCTAAACCCCAAGGCATACAGACCAATAGGTCTTCTGCCGGTTCTGAGGAAGGTCCTGGAGAGGATGGTAGTAGCGCGTGTAAAATGGCAGCTTGTACCGCGGTTTAGTACTCGCCAGTTTGGCTTTATGCCCCAGAGAAGCACTGAGGACGCCCTCTATAAGCTAGTGAAGCACGTACAGGACAAGTTGAGGCTGAAGAAGCTAATTGTCCTGGTGTCGCTGGATATAGAGGGGGCCTTCGATAGTGCTTGGTGGCCAGCCATAAAGGTCAGACTGGCTGAGGAAAAGTGCCCGGTGAACATAAGAAGGCTGCTAGACAGCTACCTCGACAGTAGGAAAGTCAAGCTTCGTTACGCTGGGGAGGAATGCACTCGAGTGACTAGCAAGGGCTGTGTTCAAGGGTCAATAGGTGGTCCCATCCTGTGGAATCTCATCCTAGACCCACTATTGCAGGAACTGGAACAGCGCGGCATCTTCGTGCAGGCGTTCGCCGATGACATCGTCTTAGTTCTGGATGGGGACTCAGCGACCGAAGTTTCAACATCTGCCAATGCAGCCCTCGCCCTTGTTCAGAGTTGGGGCGTCAAAAACAAGCTGAGGTTCGCACCGCACAAAACCTGTTGCGATGGTCGTAACCAACAAGCGCAAGTATGATACCCCAAGGCTGAGCATGGCCGGGGTCGACATCGGTATGGTTAAGAAGATGAAGTTGTTGGGTCTAACCATAGACGAGAAGCTCACCTTCAACGAGCACACCGCGAACGTCTGCAGGAGGGCAGCTAACATTTATAAGCAGCTGTCCCGTGCCGCTAAAGTGAGTTGGGGGATTGGACGCACAGATCATACACACAATCTACACTGCTATGATTGAGCCTATAATAACGTACGCGGCCGCAGCCTGGGCTCCCGCTACGAAGAAGCTGGGAATACGGAAGAAGCTAGGCTCGGTCCAACGAGGGTTCGTCCAGAAGATCTGTAAATCTTACCGTACTGTCTCCCTGAACTCGGCACTGGTACTGTCCGGAATACTACCTCTAGATCTGCGCATACAGGAGGCAGCCGCCCTGTATGAAGCGAGGAGAGGGTCATCCCGGTTTGTGCCAGGAGATAGGGAGATCGAAAGTGCGGTAAGGTTTGCAGAGGCTCCTCATCCAGCTACGCAGATGCCCCTGGAGTTCATGTGCCTGGCAGACCAACAGTTGCTAGACAGCAACAATGTGCAGACGGTGCGAATCTTCACCGACGGCAGCAAGATTGAGGGAAAGGTCGGAGCCGCATTATCCATATGGGATAATGATGGCGAAGTCCGGAAGCTCAAACTTAGCTTAGCCGCGTACTGCACAGTCTACCAGGCGGAACTCCTGGCCATCTGTAAAGCGACGGACGTGATACTCGCGCGGCAAGAGACGACCTATGGTTTGTACAGCGACTCAATGTCAGCATTGGAGACGCTTGCAAACCATGGCTCTCTCCATCCCCTGGCGGTTCACGCGCGCGCCAATTTGGCTCAAGCCCTGGGCCAGAGCAAAGCTGTGTCTTTGTTCTGGGTCAAGGCCCACGCGGGCCTGCCGGGGAATGAGCGAGCGGACGAGTTAGCAAAGGAAGCAGCATTGTCGTTACGGAGGAAGCCGGACTACGACCAGTGTCCGGTTTCATTCATCAAGCGACAGATCCGTTTGGAATCGCTTGATGAATGGAACCGAAGATATGTGTCGGGCGAGACAGCCTCTGTGACGAAAATGTTTCTTCCGGATGCCATAGCGGCTTTCCGTATTATAAAACAGGTGCGGCCGACCGGCGTTCTCACGCAGGTTTTGACGGGGCACGGCGGGTTCTCTGAATACTTGAATCGCTTCAAGTGTAAGGAGAGCCCATCGTGCGTCTGCGATCCAGGCGTGGCAGAGACTGTCCAGCACATACTTGTAGATTGCCCGTTATTTATTAGGGACCGCTACCAACTCGAATGTGAGCTGGACAGGAGACTGACGAAGGAGAGCCTGCATGGGCTCATGAGTAAGCAACACAGGGAAAAGTTCCTGGTGTACTGTGTTCATGTGGCTTCCACCGTTATTGCACGAAACCGAAGTTGAAGCGGCACTATGCTTCACTAGTATTATAAGAATATTTGTGAGAAGCATAGAATAGCACGCACAAAACTGCAATGACGAACGGTGCACTGGGGTAGTACCTAGCAACAACAGATTGTCTGTATGGTGAAAAGCACTGTTGTGCTTCTCATCCCTATTTGTAAGGCACTATTTATAAAATTTTGATATTTTTCCTGTGATATATAGTTTATATTATATTATATTCTGACTGTAATAAATAGCACATTGTATTTATTAACAGCACTTCTTGCACATTTGTAATTTTCTGTAACCTTTTATATTAGCACTTTTGTCTTTTGACCCAATTTTAATAAATAAAGCTGACTTTACATAATTAAGAAAGTGGGATTCCCACCCACCGTATACAAGAGATGTAAGCAAGAAGAACAATTAGTATGAAGAATGAAAGTACGAGAGGCATGAAAGAGGAATGGAATGAAAGGATTTGCACAGAATAGGCGCCAACTTTGTTGAGCGGGATTAGTATTATAAAAAAAAAAAAAAAAAAAAAAAAAAAAAAAACCTACCTACCCT